>CM061095.1:8122500-10888333 GCA_030770545.1 Macropodus opercularis
TCATGCACATACTATACTAAGGCATTATTTCATACACATACTATACTAAGGCACATTATTCATGCACATACTATACTAAGGCATTATTTCATACACATACTATACTAAGGCACATTTTTCAGACACACACTATACTAAGGCATATTTTTCAGATACATACTATACTAAGGCACATTTTTCAGACACACACTATACTAAGGCATTATTTCAGACACATACTATACTAAGGCATTATTTCAGACACATACTATACTAAGGCATTATTTCAGACACATACTATACTAAGGCACATTTTTCATGCACATACTATACTAAGGCACATTTTTCAGACACATACTATACTAATGCATATTTTTAATGCACATACTATACTAAGGCACATTATTCATACACATACTATACTAAGGCACATTATTCATGCACATACTATACTAAGGCACATTTTTATGCACATACTATACTAAGGCACATTATTCATACACATACTACTAAGGCACATTATTCATGCACATACTATACTAAGGCACATTATTCATACATATACTATACTAAGGCACATTTTTCATGCACATACTATACTAAGGCACATTATTCAGACACATACTATACTAAGGCATATTTTTCAGATACATACTATACTAAGGCACATTTTTCAGACACATACTATACTAAGGCACATTTTTCAGACACATACTATACTAAGGCACATTATTCATGCACATACTATACTAAGGCATTATTTCAGACACATACTATACTAAGGCATTATTTCAGACACATACTATACTAAGGCATTATTTCAGACACATACTATACTAAGGCATTATTTCAGACACATACTATACTAAGGCACATTTTTCATGCACATACTATACTAAGGCACATTTTTCAGACACATACTATACTAATGCATATTTTTAATGCACATACTATACTAAGGCACATTATTCATACACATACTATACTAAGGCACATTATTCATGCACATACTATACTAAGGCACATTATTCATGCACATACTATACTAAGGCACATTATTCATGCACATACTATACTAAGGCATTATTTCAGACACATACTATACTAAGGCATTATTTCAGACACATACTATACTAAGGCATTATTTCAGACACATACTATACTAAGGCACATTTTTCATGCACATACTATACTAAGGCACATTTTTCATGCACATACTATACTAAGGCATTATTTCATACACATACTATACTAATGCATATTTTTAATGCACATACTATACTAAGGCACATTTTTCAGACACATACTATACTAAGGCACATTTTTCAGACACAAACTATACTAAGGCACATTATTCATACACATACTATACTAAGGCATTATTTCATACACATACTATACTAAGGCACATTTTTCAGACACATACTATACTAAGGCACATTTTTCAGACACAAACTATACTAAGGCACATTATTCATACACATACTATACTAAGGCACATTTTTCAGACACATACTATACTAAGGCACATTTTTCAGACACATACTATACTAAGGCATATTTTTCAGATACATACTATACTAAGGCGCATTATTCATGCACATACTATACTAAGGCATTATTTCATGCACATACTATACTAAGGCATATTTTTCAGATACATACTATACTAAGGCACATTTTTCAGACACATACTATACTAAGGCACATTTTTCAGATACATACTATACTAAGGCACATTATTCAGATACATACTATACTAAGGCACATTATTCATGCACATACTATACTAAGGCATTATTTCAGACACATACTATACTAAGGCATTATTTCAGACACATACTATACTAAGGCATTATTTCAGACACATACTATACTAAGGCACATTTTTCATGCACATACTATACTAAGGCACATTTTTCATGCACACACTATACTAAGGCACATTTTTCAGACACATACTATACTAAGGCACATTTTTCATGCACATACTATACTAAGGCATATTTTTAATGCACATACTATACTAAGGCACATTTTTCAGACACATACTATACTAAGGCACATTTTTCAGACACATACTATACTAAGGCACATTTTTCAGACACATACTATACTAAGGCACATTTTTCATGCACATACTATACTAAGGCACATTTTTATGCACATACTATACTAAGGCACATTATTCATACACATACTATACTAAGGCACATTATTCATGCACATACTATACTAAGGCACATTTTTATGCACATACTATACTAAGGCACATTATTCATACACATACTACTAAGGCACATTATTCATGCACATACTATACTAAGGCACATTATTCATACATATACTATACTAAGGCACATTTTTCATGCACATACTATACTAAGGCACATTATTCCAGACACATACTATACTAAGGCATTATTTCAGACACATACTATACTAAGGCACATTATTCATGCACATACTATACTAAAGGCACATTATTCATGCACATACTATACTAAGGCATTATTTCAGACACATACTATACTAAGGCATTATTTCAGACACATACTATACTAAGGCACATTTTTCATGCACATACTATACTAAGGCACATTTTTCAGACACATACTATACTAATGCATATTTTTAATGCACATACTATACTAAGGCACATTATTCATACACATACTATACTAAGGCACATTATTCATGCACATACTATACTAAGGCACATTTTTATGCACATACTATACTAAGGCACATTATTCATACACATACTACTAAGGCACATTATTCATGCACATACTATACTAAGGCACATTATTCATACATATACTATACTAAGGCACATTTTTCATGCACATACTATACTAAGGCACATTATTCAGACACATACTATACTAAGGCATATTTTTCAGATACATACTATACTAAGGCACATTTTTCAGACACATACTATACTAAGGCACATTTTTCAGACACATACTATACTAAGGCACATTTTTCATGCACATACTATACTAAGGCACATTTTTCATGCACATACTATACTAAGGCACATTTTTATGCACATACTATACTAAGGCACATTATTCATACACATACTATACTAAGGCACATTATTCATGCACATACTATACTAAGGCACATTATTCATACATATACTATACTAAGGCACATTTTTCATGCACATACTATACTAAGGCACATTATTCCAGACACATACTATACTAAGGCATTATTTCAGACACATACTATACTAAGGCATTATTTCAGACACATACTATACTAAGGCATTATTTCAGACACATACTATACTAAGGCACATTTTTCATGCACATACTATACTAAGGCACATTTTTCAGACACATACTATACTAAGGCATTATTTTTCATGCACATACTATACTAAGGCACATTATTCATACACATACTATACTAAGGCACATTATTCATGCACATACTATACTAAGGCACATTATTCATGCACATACTATACTAAGGCATTATTTCAGACACATACTATACTAAGGCATTATTTCAGACACATACTATACTAAGGCATTATTTCAGACACATACTATACTAAGGCACATTTTTCATGCACATACTATACTAAGGCACATTTTTCAGACACATACTATACTAAGGCATTATTTTTCATGCACATACTATACTAAGGCACATTTTTCATGCACATACTATACTAAGGCACATTTTTCAGACACATACTATACTAAGGCACATTTTTCAGACACAAACTATACTAAGGCACATTATTCATACACATACTATACTAAGGCATTATTTCATACACATACTATACTAAGGCACATTTTTCAGACACATACTATACTAAGGCACATTTTTCAGACACAAACTATACTAAGGCACATTATTCATACACATACTATACTAAGGCACATTTTTCAGACACATACTATACTAAGGCACATTTTTCAGACACATACTATACTAAGGCACATTTTTCAGACACATACTATACTAAGGCACATTTTTCAGACACATACTATACTAAGGCACATTTTTCAGACACATACTATACTAAGGCATATTTTTCAGATACATACTATACTAAGGCACATTATTCATGCACATACTATACTAAGGCGCATTATTCATGCACATACTATACTAAGGCATTATTTCATGCACATACTATACTAAGGCATATTTTTCAGATACATACTATACTAAGGCACATTTTTCAGACACATACTATACTAAGGCACATTTTTCAGATACATACTATACTAAGGCACATTATTCAGATACATACTATACTAAGGCACATTATTCATGCACATACTATACTAAGGCATTATTTCATGCACATACTATACTAAGGCACATTTTTCAGACACATACTATACTAAGGCATTATTTCATGCACATACTATACTAAGGCACATTTTTCAGACACATACTATACTAAGGCATTATTTCATGCACATACTATACTAAGGCATTATTTCATGCACATACTATACTAAGGCACATTTTTCAGACACATACTATACTAAGGCATTATTTCATGCACATACTATACTAAGGCACATTTTTCAGACACATACTATACTAAGGCATTATTTCATGCACATACTATACTAAGGCACATTTTTCAGACACATACTATACTAAGGCATATTTTTCAGATACATACTATACTAAGGCACATTTTTCAGACACATACTATACTAAGGCACATTTTTCAGACACATACTATACTAAGGCACATTATTCATGCACATACTATACTAAGGCATATTTTTCAGACACATACTATACTAAGGCATTATTTCATACACATACTATACTAAGGCACATTTTTCAGACACACACTATACTAAGGCACATTTTTCAGACACACACTATACTAAGGCATATTTTTCAGATACATACTATACTAAGGCACATTTTTCAGACACATACTATACTAAGGCACATTTTTCAGATACATACTATACTAAGGCACATTATTCATGCACATACTATACTAAGGCACATTTTTCAGACACACACTATACTAAGGCACATTTTTCAGACACAAACTATACTAAGGCACATTATTCAGACACATACTATACTAAGGCATTATTTCATGCACATACTATACTAAGGCACATTTTTCATGCACAAACTATACTAAGGCACATTATTCAGACACATACTATACTAAGGCACATTATTCATGCACATACTATACTAAGGCATTATTTCATACACATACTATACTAAGGCACATTTTTCAGACACACACTATACTAAGGCACATTTTTCAGACACATACTATACTAAGGCATATTTTTCAGATACATACTATACTAAGGCACATTATTCATGCACATACTATACTAAGGCACATTTTTCAGACACATACTATACTAAGGCACATTATTCATGCACATACTATACTAAGGCATTATTTCATGCACATACTATACTAAGGCACATTTTTCAGACACATACTATACTAAGGCATTATTTCATACACATACTATACTAAGGCATATTTTTCAGATACATACTATACTAAGGCACATTTTTCAGACACATACTATACTAAGGCACATTTTTCAGATACATACTATACTAAGGCACATTATTCAGATACATACTATACTAAGGCACATTATTCATGCACATACTATACTAAGGCATTATTTCATGCACATACTATACTAAGGCACATTTTTCAGACACATACTATACTAAGGCATTATTTCATGCACATACTATACTAAGGCACATTTTTCAGACACATACTATACTAAGGCACATTATTCATGCACATACTATACTAAGGCATTATTTCATGCACATACTATACTAAGGCACATTTTTCAGACACATACTATACTAAGGCATTATTTCATGCACATACTATACTAAGGCACATTTTTCAGACACATACTATACTAAGGCATATTTTTCAGATACATACTATACTAAGGCACATTTTTCAGACACATACTATACTAAGGCACATTATTCATGCACATACTATACTAAGGCATATTTTTCAGACACATACTATACTAAGGCATTATTTCATACACATACTATACTAAGGCACATTTTTCAGACACACACTATACTAAGGCACATTTTTCAGACACATACTATACTAAGGCATATTTTTCAGATACATACTATACTAAGGCACATTTTTCAGACACATACTATACTAAGGCACATTTTTCAGATACATACTATACTAAGGCACATTATTCATGCACATACTATACTAAGGCACATTTTTCAGACACACACTATACTAAGGCACATTTTTCAGACACAAACTATACTAAGGCACATTATTCAGACACATACTATACTAAGGCATATTTTTCAGATACATACTATACTAAGGCATTATTTCATGCACATACTATACTAAGGCACATTTTTCATGCACAAACTATACTAAGGCACATTTTTCAGACACAAACTATACTAAGGCACATTATTCAGACACATACTATACTAAGGCATATTTTTCAGACACATACTATACTAAGGCACATTATTCATGCACAAACTATACTAAGGCACATTTTTCATGCACAAACTATACTAAGGCACATTTTTCATGCACAAACTATACTAAGGCACATTATTCATGCACAAACTATACTAAGGCACATTATTCAGACACATACTATACTAAGGCACATTATTCATGCACATACTATACTAAGGCACATTTTTCATGCACAAACTATACTAAGGCACATTATTCATGCACAAACTATACTAAGGCACATTATTCAGACACATACTATACTAAGGCACATTTTTCAGACACACACTATACTAAGGCACATTATTCATGCACATACTATACTAAGGCATTATTTCATACACATACTATACTAAGGCACATTTTTCAGACACACACTATACTAAGGCACATTTTTCAGACACATACTATACTAAGGCATATTTTTCAGATACATACTATACTAAGGCACATTATTCATGCACATACTATACTAAGGCACATTTTTCAGACACATACTATACTAAGGCACATTATTCATGCACAAACTATACTAAGGCACATTATTCAGACACATACTATACTAAGGCACATTATTCATGCACATACTATACTAAGGCACATTTTTCATGCACAAACTATACTAAGGCACATTATTCAGACACATACTATACTAAGGCACATTATTCATGCACATACTATACTAAGGCACATTTTTCATGCACAAACTATACTAAGGCACATTATTCATGCACAAACTATACTAAGGCACATTATTCAGACACATACTATACTAAGGCACATTTTTCAGACACACACTATACTAAGGCACATTATTCATGCACATACTATACTAAGGCATTATTTCATACACATACTATACTAAGGCACATTTTTCAGACACACACTATACTAAGGCACATTTTTCAGACACATACTATACTAAGGCATATTTTTCAGATACATACTATACTAAGGCACATTATTCATGCACATACTATACTAAGGCACATTTTTCAGACACATACTATACTAAGGCACATTTTTCAGACACATACTATACTAAGGCACATTTTTCAGATACATACTATACTAAGGCACATTATTCATGCACATACTATACTAAGGCATTATTTCATGCACATACTATACTAAGGCACATTTTTCAGACACATACTATACTAAGGCATTATTTCATACACATACTATACTAAGGCACATTTTTCAGACACATACTATACTAAGGCACATTTTTCAGACACATACTATACTAAGGCATATTTTTCAGATACATACTATACTAAGGCACATTTTTCAGACACATACTATACTAAGGCACATTATTCAGACACATACTATACTAAGGCACATTATTCATGCACATACTATACTAAGGCACATTATTCATGCACATACTATACTAAGGCATATTTTTCAGACACATACTATACTAAGGCACATTATTCATGCACAAACTATACTAAGGCACATTATTCATGCACATACTATACTAAGGCACATTTTTCATGCACAAACTATACTAAGGCACATTATTCAGACACATACTATACTAAGGCACATTATTCATGCACAAACTATACTAAGGCACATTTTTCATGCACAAACTATACTAAGGCACATTTTTCATGCACAAACTATACTAAGGCACATTATTCAGACACATACTATACTAAGGCACATTTTTCAGACACACACTATACTAAGGCACATTATTCATGCACATACTATACTAAGGCATTATTTCATGCACATACTATACTAAGGCACATTTTTCAGACACATACTATACTAAGGCATTATTTCATACACATACTATACTAAGGCACATTTTTCAGACACATACTATACTAAGGCACATTTTTCAGACACATACTATACTAAGGCATATTTTTCAGATACATACTATACTAAGGCACATTTTTCAGACACATACTATACTAAGGCATATTTTTCAGATACATACTATACTAAGGCACATTATTCATGCACATACTATACTAAGGCATTATTTCATGCACATACTATACTAAGGCACATTTTTCATGCACAAACTATACTAAGGCACATTATTCAGACACATACTATACTAAGGCACATTATTCATGCACATACTATACTAAGGCACATTATTCATGCACATACTATACTAAGGCATATTTTTCAGACACATACTATACTAAGGCACATTATTCATGCACAAACTATACTAAGGCACATTATTCATGCACATACTATACTAAGGCACATTTTTCATGCACAAACTATACTAAGGCACATTATTCAGACACATACTATACTAAGGCACATTATTCATGCACAAACTATACTAAGGCACATTTTTCATGCACAAACTATACTAAGGCACATTTTTCATGCACAAACTATACTAAGGCACATTATTCAGACACATACTATACTAAGGCACATTTTTCAGACACACACTATACTAAGGCACATTATTCATGCACATACTATACTAAGGCACATTTTTCAGACACATACTATACTAAGGCACATTATTTCATACACATACTATACTAAGGCACATTTTTCATGCACATACTATACTAAGGCACATTATTTCATACACATACTATACTAAGGCACATTATTTCATACACATACTATACTAAGGCACATTATTCAGACACATACTATACTAAGACATATTTTTCAGACACACACTATACTAAGGCGCATTATTTCATGCACATACTATACTAAGGCACATTTTTCAGACACACACTATACTAAGGCACATTTTTCAGACACATACTATACTAAGGCATTATTTCATACACATACTATACTAAGGCACATTTTTCAGACACATACTATACTAAGGCACATTTTTCAGACACATACTATACTAAGGCATATTTTTCAGATACATACTATACTAAGGCACATTATTCATGCACATACTATACTAAGGCACATTTTTCAGACACATACTATACTAAGACATATTTTTCAGACACACACTATACTAAGGCACATTTTTCAGACACATACTATACTAAGGCATTATTTCATACACATACTATACTAAGGCATTATTTCATACACATACTATAATAAGGCACATTTTTCAGACGCACACTATACTAAGGCACATTTTTCAGACACATACTATACTAAGGCATATTTTCACACACATACTATACTAAGACACATTTTTCATGCACATACTATACTAAGACATATTTTCACACACATACTATACTAAGACACATTTTTCAGACACATACTATACTAAGGCACATTTTTCATGCACATACTATACTAAGACACATTTTTCAGACACATTGTACTAATGCACATTTTTTATGCATACAAACTTTAACGAGATGCAAATTACCTGCAAATAAGACATTTTTCATACACATTCTAAACTAAGGCACATTTTATCGACACATACAGGTACATTTTTCATAACGCACAATTTACCTACACATACTAGACATTATATACAGACATAGTACACTAAGAAATATTTATGATATACACACTGTACTAAGGCATATTTTTCATTCACATACTATACCAAGGCACAATTTGATACACATAATATAGAAAAACTTATTTTTACGTTAGTGTGTATTAAAAAATACTAGTGGGGCACCCAGTATAGCATTTAAGACATCTTTTTCATATGCGTACTATACTAAGCCATATTTTATGCACACATATTATATACCAAGATACAGTTCATGCAAACGTACTATATACTAAGTTACATTTTTCACTCATATACTATATATTCCAAAGAAAATGACCATACAAGCTATAAATTTAGCATTTTCCAATTTACATATTGTTATATATCCAGCACTCACTGGTAAAATTAAGTTGGCAGGACTAAACAGAAGAACAGGCAGAGGGACACTGTAAAGAAAAGGTAGACAGAAAAACAAAGCAAGCAAAGAACAATGCAGCAAATCTTCTGGGGTAACCATCGCTGTTGTGTTGTATGGCACAAGCAGCAAAACGTTTCAGTGTCAAGACTGATGATCTTCGTACAGTATCTGCCCTCTTTTGGCTGCCACACTTGTTTGGCGTCAGTGGGATTTGAGAAAACGTTGTTGTGGATTATTGTGCTGTTAGAGAATATGTTCTCCAAAATAAAAAGTTGAACTCCAAACCATTAACTGAGTAGTAATTCAATACACCTACACACGCTTTAGCATTAGGCTAATTAGTTAACTAAGGTTTAGGTGGAAGGTCTTTTACAGGTCTAGATTTAATTTAGTTTAATTTTGTCCTGTGTCCTTTCTCAGGTTGTGAAAGTTGTGGGAAGCAACATATCACATAAACTCCGCCTCTCCCGCGTTAAACCATCAGATGAGGGCATCTATGAATGCCGCGTCATCGACTTCAGTGACCATGAAGGTGCCCGTCACCACCGTGTCAGGGCTTATCTGCAGGTGGTGCCAGAGAGTGACATCATCAACAATAACCACAACGACAATTTCGAGGCCCTGGATGATACTAAGAGAGGAGTGGGAATAGTGGACGGGGAACGAGAGGAGACTCACAGTGGGCACGCTCACGTCCATCACCAGAACCACGGCCACCACCCGGCGCACGGCAAGCAACATTCGTTGCCAGCTCACCACGGCCACAGCCACAGTGGCAGCAGTCCACAGCACAAGGCAGGTCGAGAGCTGAAGAAGAGGGACCTGGACAGTAACCACAGCCACAATGACTGCACCAATGAGCCAAGCTGTGCGCTGTAGACACTAGCTTATTACACCTAAGTGATAGATTACATGAGGATTGCATACCATGATGTGTGTCACGGCATAAAAAGCTATTCTTCCCACACAGTGAAGGCCTGTGCACAAATCCAGAATCCCTACAGCTTATTGCGAGCACAGTGCTATTGAATGTGCAGGGAATATAGCTTTTTGTCATTGTGTTTGGGTCTGGGTTGGACTGCTCGCTGTCTGTAATTCCTGGGTTCACAACATTCAGTGAGGGGTGGGGGGCTGATGTGCAGCCGTGCAGCTCCACTGCTTCTGGTCTTGGCCCCTACAAACAACAATCAACCCTCTACACCACTCTTGTACTTAGAAACTGTAAATGACACCACCCTGCTTTTACGCTCATACTTCCTCCACTGCCTTACTCTGTCATTTTGTAGACCCCACAAAAAAAGATCATAGTATTTTGTAACTGTGTTTGTCCTCAGTTAAGAAAATACCTTTTATTCTGATTATTACTGAATGCGATTCACGCATCAATTCTGTCCTTGGAATTTCTGTGAATATGATGCAAATATTTTGTACACCCCAACACATGAAATTTCAACAACATTGTGCACAGTTTAAAAAAGGCTGCCTTCCCCCTCACGGCACTTTTGATTAATTGCAGTAAAATAATAAAAATAAAAGACTTTTGTTCATCCTTTGCACTGCAGGTTTGATGCATTTGTGGCTTGAAGAGAAATCAATCACCTGTTTGGAAAGCCATTAAAAGTTCACATCTGTGCCACTAAATTAAACCTCCAATTTGGTGTGCGTGTGACTCCTGACTATAAATTAATAGGAAAAAAAATTGTGATACTGGTGTAAGATACTTTCTTGGAGGAGTAGTGCAGCTTCCTACCCCAGCTTAGTTCCCTTATTCCGATGCTCTGCCCCAGTGCTCATCAGTAATTAAAAAAAGCCTCAATCCTCTCAAATACAAGCCTCTAATCCACTCTGTATATATGACTGTAAATTAAGACGTAAACCGAGTGCATGATCAGTCTTTTTCATAAGCTTTTTCAAGCAACCACACTCAAAATTTTAAACTACTTTTTCTTTTTTTTTTACATTTCTCAGTTTTGTTAAATGTTTAAATTATCATTCAACCTCTTTTTTTCCCATCATGTTAAATAGAGATCTTGTCTTTCAAAGCGATTTTCTGTTGCTCCCCAAAAGTGCTGTACAGACAGATGAATGACACTTTTCTTCATAGCTGCTCAGAAGGGTTTTCCCTTGTGTATCTTAGTACTTAAAGCAGTATTTCTTAAACTACTGGACTAGGTGGGCAGGGACACATACATGTTATTGTATTAAAGTGAGCCTGAACATGAAACTCATCTCATGCGGTTTGGGAATTTGGTCTGAAAAAGGTTTGCACTTTTGCAATGTTTTGTAAATGAAAAGCAAAATAGAACAAATGGAACGTGGGAAACATCCTGAATCAAGCCCTGAGGGTGAGGAAACGAGAGGGAGGTTGACTGTCCATACTGCCTCAAAATATAGTCGTCCCAATGCCATAAGGGGTTTTAATTCTCTGCTGCTCCTTCAGCAGATCAGCAGAGAACCTAATGTAGGCAACCTGTTGACTGACAGTTTTTTTTTTCCAATCTGTAACTTTGATTTGACGTTTTGTTAAGAGAGCACCTAAAAAAAAAGGGATAATGTAAATTTCTTCTAGAATGTTTGGTCTCAAGTGTATGCCTTTATCAAATAAAATAAATTGTATATGAAACAATACCGAAACTTCTAATCTTGGGTCTCATTTGGAGCTTCCTTCTTAACCCTGCGTCAACACCAGTTTACGTTCTTCTCCTACAATGTGCATCTGTCCATGTGCATTAAAGGAAGATGACATTAGGCGGTTGCCTGTGCGTAATAGGTGCTGCCAGAGCCCCCCTCCCATTGCTGCTGATGACTAATGGTGCTACTGTCAGCACTGGCAGCAGAATAAATAGCAACAGCACAGGATGAGATAAAGAGGCGCTGTTCCACGCTTGCTATGGCGTGTTTCCCCATGCTAGACGGCTCATACATTCATTACAGAGCAATGAGGTGAGGAGGAACAAGGCTCTCCCATCAGTGAGGTGACATGACAATGGAGGGGGCTTCCTGTGTCCGTCATTTAAACAACTTTTGAACCTTTCAGGGCTTTGAGAGCAGACAGGTACAAAGACAAACTGGACAGTTTTCTGGCTTCAGGCTTCATTTCTGTGGAGATACACAACCTTGTGCAGACATTTGAACTGCCCTCCCACCCAGGATGCAGGGTGGGAGGGCAGTTCAAACACATAGTCTGCTGTGACTATTTCCTGACATTCACAACATATAAAAATGACACATATATACACGTGACACGTACACATGAACTGCATGTTGTCTTAGTGATTATGTGGGTTTGCTCTGGGTCTTCTAGTTCATTCCATTAGTCTAAAGTATAGGTAGGTTTGTTGGTACCTTTACCCTGCCTCTCACCCAATGAAAGTGGAGAACGGCTCCAGTGACTCTTACGAGGACAAGTGGTTAGTACAATGGATGGCTGGGGCTCTATGCTACACAAAACTAACACAGCAATACGGCACTTGCGTCCTCCAGATGAGTGGCATTGGGAGCTGTTCTATTTTGGAAGAACAACACAGTCTTCTTTTTAACATAATGTACACCTGCTTTATTTATTTGCCATTGGTTCATCAAAAGGAGATGTCAGTAAAAAAGATTTGCAGGACAGTGTAAAGTATAACATACAGAAAGAATAACTACCTCAACGTTACCTTATTTCAAAGTAAAATAATATGTTTCGATATAAAACTCTGTTTAACAGAAGAAGCCAAACTTCCTAAATGCTGCTATTTTATAAGCATCCATTAAAGAACTTCACGTCCATGCTCAGGTCTGTGGACATGTTTTCTGTCAGTACCAATCAAGATCTGAAGTCCAGTATCAAACCTTATTCTCATGCTCATTTTGACAACAGCATGACAGATTCTAAGTGCTGCCGGTGTTTTCTGATCACTTTGACAGGCTGGGGGGGGGGGGGGATCGTTTTTATCCGCAAGTTATTCCATATAAAAGTTGCATGTGTCAGAACTATTCTGAAATGTGAGAGCAAGGTAGTTGGGAACAGGTTGTCAGAACGGCATGTGAAGGCTGTCTTTCAGCACACTTCAGGTTAGTGCTCAGATGGTTCCGTTAAGAGCCAGTACATGAATCAGCGGCCCACATAAGAAGTGTATCACCTGCTCATTAGTTGCTGGACCGCAGGACTGTCGCAGGAACTGAACCGAATTCCTCCCTCAGCAGTTTCAGCACGTTGTCCGCGTATTCGTCTCTCGGCTTGTCCATCCCGTTCAGATGCACAGGCAGGAGGTCGGGGTGGGGCGGGATGTAGGAGGACGGGCAGTGCAGCTCATTGAGAGTAAACCAAAAGGTGTCTGGATCCACCTGGATTAAGTGTCGGAAGACGCTGCAGAGAGAAAGATATATGGGAAGAGGATTAGCTCCAGGCTGTGTTTTGTTATCTATGGTATGGAAAAACACCATCCTGTAATCCAAAGTGACAGACTGAGCAGAACGCAGCAGGTTCACTGGATTTACTGTGCAGCCTTAAAGTGTGACTATAAGCTCAATAAATCAACAAAATCAACAATCTATGTTGCTTTCATTTACACCACATTTTCATTCATGGTACAAAGATATACCTCAATATACTTGTATAAGTGTAGTTTTTATTTAAACTGACGACAGTGAAGTCAGTGGTTCTAATAAATCCATGTTCGTACGGATGCAAATCCAAACATCACAGTTCAAACTTTGCAAATAAAATATTTCTCTTTAAGAAACTGCTGTTAAAGCACTAACTACTAGAGTCACATTTAGATACCTCTGGGCTGGTGGTTATTTACACAGGTTTGAATTTAGAAAAGAAGAAAACAGATAAGAGAAAATGAAAAACGATCTGACCCTTCTTCAATACACGTGGAAAATCTACTCAAATATTAACTTAATAAGAGCATATATCAAATTTTAAGACAGGGACAAGATAAAACCCCACAGGATAAGAAAAAAGGATAATCTTAGACTTATGACAGGAAATAAATATCAGTCAAAATTCAAATCATGCAGTGAATCCCATTTATCATTTATCCTGAATAAACTTAGAAAGAACAAATAGTTTCAATGTGAAACACAAATCACAACATTTACTTCTTAATTTACAAACTCAGTTTATATTTCCTGCATTATGAAAAAATTATGTTTATACAGAATTATAATTCAGTTGCCAATGCGTCAGTGAATGAGCTGAGCTGTAACTAATCAGTAATATAGTAATATATCAGTGTTCAGAATCTTTTTAAACTGCCTACTACTACTGTCTCTAGTTCCACTCATTTTTGCAGATACATAAATATCTCAAACCGTTTGTCAGACAAAACAAGGTAATTTAACTTGACTTGACTCACATTGGTCTTGAGAAATAAGTGTTTTCATATTCACTGGCATAAGATTTTGCACATTAAACCATAATGAGCCCTATATGAGGGTGGAATACTGAGGAAAACCAGATTACACTCTGGTCAGGAGCTGCTTGGTGGTTGTGAACCCTTCAGACATGTCAATATAGCTTAAGTAAGTAAATCTTAAGTAACACTAGCATGTGTGAAGTACAATAAAGTAGAAATACAAGGGGTGAAGGGTCACTGTACCTTAGACCCGCCTCTTGCAGTCTGATGGGTTGTCTGCAGCTCAGGTAGGGCAGACAGGCTTCACAAACAGCATCCAGATCTGCATCCTCTGAGAAAACCGAACAGATCGTTTACCACCACGCAGAAGTTCAACATATATGGTCATGTTTGTTTTACACACATTGTGTTGTGCCAGTACACCAAGATCAGAAAACATCACAGGAACACATATGAGAAGAATATCATCAGTGGTTTGTCTTTCATTTCTAATCTGTATACACAATACATAACAATCCATACATCTACTGTAACTGATCAAACAAACTCCAGATATAATCAGTTCCCACCATGCGAGGCGTTAAAGGTGGCAGATTCAAAAGATGGGGAGGAACAGGGATAAAAGAGGTAAGGGAAGAAGATGAAAGAAGATGAAATCGTGCCAGGACTTTATCTTTTCCAACTCCTAATGAGTTGCGAGAAACTGCTGAGACGGCTGAGGAAAAATTTCATTGCAGGCTGTTTCCACATCTCTGGATTTCACACATCCACTCTTCCCCCTTTGAGGAGAGGATATGTGTGAAAAGGGCTCTCTCGCTTTCCATTCTCTTCATCTTTTTTTCTTCAGTTCCTGCAGTTTTATGTACACACCTGCCTTTGTTCTCTTTCTCCCCTTCGCTGACTGCACCTTCCATAACCTTGCCCCCTCCCGCTCCCTCGATCCACTAGACTTCCTTCCACTCTTTCATTGCCTCTACCTATCTCTCTCTCCCTCTCTCTCCATCCTTCCCAGTGGACGTTTAGCAATTCCCTAAGCTGCAAACTGGCCTGCCTTTCAAGCCTCATTTCAAAACATGTCTATCTCCCTCTCTGCTTACTCTATTTGCCAATTCTACCCACACATGGCTTGAACCAGGCCTGCTCGCTGTGTCAAGAATAAAAGCAGCAGTGCACATTTCAGAGTTAAATGGGATTATTTAGCAACTGCTTTTATCCCCTTTCTTCCTCCATTTCTGGTGCTGCACTCATTGCCTGTAGTCTTTTGTAGAATCGAGGTGCTTGAAGGGGAGCAGGAAAGTGAGAAATACTAAAGAGGACAGAAGCAGGCCTGTTAGATTTGGTGGTAAAAGAATAACAGGGAGAATTGGAGCTGAAGCTAGAATTGGAGCTGCAATGTATTATTTGCTTCAGTCAATCTGTGTTTCTGGCTTCTTCTGTGACTGAGGCTTGGTAATTGGCTTGCTGCAGGCATCCCAGAGGTAAGCTGTAGCCAAATCGGTATTCACATGAGTAAGACTGCAGCCACTGACTGTTCCTCTCCTGCTCTTTTACATTCACTCCGTCTTCAGTTCCCAGTTTTCCGCCCTTCTGATATGAAAGGAGACCTGCATCAAGTGGCAGTCAGAAGAATCCGACAGAGGGACTTTAAAGTGTGGACTTTGTTTCAAGGTGATGTTTTTTTTTTAATTTAAATAAGTGGGTTGAATGTGGGTTAAATCCTGGTGTCATGGACCACCAGCAAAAGCTCAGGCAGAAAGTTGTTCACATGAATGTAGGCAACAAATCCAATATCTGACAAAAGATTTCCCTAAAATTCAATATGCGAACCTGAGTTACTACTACTACGTGGCACAACAGCAGCTGACCATAAAAAGAAAACACGTACCTCCAGCTCACGGCTGTCAGTGCAGCAAACACTGTTAAATGTATAATGGGCACTTCTTCATCGGGACCTCATGTCTAAAACTTCAGGAGCCATTAACCTCACAGCTAATAAACTGAGGAATGTCTAATCACCTAAAATACGAAAAACCTGCACAACACAGTTATGATGAGAGACAGACAGAGGACGAGCATCGTAACATTCTTGTCAGTGCAACAAAGGACTTAACAAAGGAATATGTACTTCTTCACAAGAGACAAACTCTAAATGTCTTGTATGATCACAGCAATGTAAAAATATAAAGAATCTAGGATGAAGCTGTGTTTAACTGGCAAAAACAACTAAATAATAGACTCGAAAGCAACACTTACTGACCTAACTGTTGGCGCTGTTCTGACATCTGTCTCCACCTCATTCAGAAGAGCAAACGGCAGAAGCACAGACATGGACTAAAGATGGTGCTGATAAAGAGGTTGGAGTGTAGAAGCTTACTGGCTGCCAAGGTGAGCTTTTATTCCAGAGACTGACGACCAAGCAGCACTTCTCCAACACAGCAGTGTCATACCCTCCACAGACGCTCAACTACACCGAAACTGATGCCGACTTCACAGAACGCATGATTAGATTAATAAACTAATATTTCCACACACAAAAATAATATTCCCAGCTGTGTTTATGAGAGATATTTCTCCTGTTGCAGGATCAGACTAATTACTGTTTACAGTAAACAAGATCCTCTGGTGATGAAGATGTGCTTCACATAATGTGCAAATGAGTAAAAAAAAGAGCATTCATGCACAAGCTGTTGTTAAAAATGTATTTTTATGATTTCTTTTTTTTTTTTTAAAGAGACTAAAATTGTATCATTTTTTAAACCAATTTCAATTTTCTGTCCCTTCTGTTCTTGCCTCTGCTCTTTCTTTTGATGGCCTGGGGAGTGTTGCAGACAGCCCTGCTATCTCTGTGACACATGGTGTCACCAGCTGCTAACTTTTCATCTGTCAGTGATGAGCTTCAGCAGGAGGGTGCAATGTGTGTGAGGCTCACACTATCTACAACTTCCACATCCCATTGTGCAGGGAACCAGAGGAGTTGCCACTTTTTTTTTGTGGCGATGGAGGGAAAGTTGAGTCCCCACTAAAGTCTGATTATGATCCAGGTGCTTGAATCTCCTGAATTCATAAGTCAGTGTTTTTAATTTCAAAAACAATAAGCTCTATAGATCACCCACTGTGGGGTCTCAAGGCTGAATTCTTTAAAATTGAAGAGAATTATGAAAGATAATATCAGCATAACACTGATTTAAATTTACCAGCTACATGCAAAAAGCTGACAAGTATTATGAAAAATAAGAATTTGGATATTAAATGTTGTAATTTGGAGGATTTCCTATCCTATGTGATGAACATGCTGTTATGACAGATTGAACTCAGACTCAGTGAAATGTGTTTGTTATCTGTGTCTTATTAACTTGCTGATTGTTGAGCAGATTTAATAGCATGTCTTGCTTAATTGTGATAAAATTGGACTTGAAGGAGAACAGTTGTGTGCAGTTACTGTGTTCGCCACCACTATCAGTTCACAAGCATGAATGTGACAGGGAGACGATTTGAATCAAAAATGCTGCCTCTTTCCAAACAATGACACGCTGACGATAGAAACTCTTTCTATGAGAGAGCACTTAAGAGATGCTGCTCTTAAGTTTACACAATCAAAACTTCAAGCTGCAGCACTGGATCGCACACCTGCACGGCTTTCACTGTCCAAGCCTGCCATCTGGTGGATACAAGTTAGCGTGGAGCCGATCTGAGCCCCAACACAAAGTCTCATCCCTGTGGTTTGATTAGTGTTCTTACCTACATCTTTGAGCCTTGTTGCAATAAGTAATAATAATAAGTAAAATATTTTTTAATTTTCCAAAAGAATGTATTAAAGAATAGGTCATGATGTGTTTTCTGTTAGCTGTTCTCTTTCTTTCCCTGTTTCAGAATACACAGTATCATATCAAATGCCATCATTATATGTCAAAACAGATTTAACTTTTAAAACTGTAACTTAATAATGATAAGTGAAAAAAATCAGTTCAGTTCAGACTGTTTCAAAACCTTCACTTGTTTCTTTGCTACTGTGCATGTTTGCATTTTCTTACCAAGCTCCAGTCTCTGGCACAATGAGCCCAGTCCCTGCAGTACAGCCAGCTGCAGTTTGTAGGACAAGGTATGCGAGTAAACCGGTCCAGCCTTGGCACTGATCGGAGCCTGCCGTGCCAGCGAAGAGCTCAGTTTAGGAAGAACCTCTTTAGAGACCCTTCTCCTCAGGAAGTCACCACATGTTTCACCCAGCGTACACAGCACCTGGCAGGGAGGCCCAGCATTAGAATACCACAAGTTGTTTAAAATGTGTCCAGGGCGCTTGTTGTGAGCAGAAGCTCTGACTGATTAAGTATGAATCCCAATTTAGTCAATGCATCACGGAATATCAGAGTTGACATAAACTATTTTGCAGTGACACATTAAATCGGTTGATGCCTGTAATTTGATCAAATGCCCATTGAATCAATTTCATCCCCATTTATCACATCTGCCAATCAAGCATCAAGCCCATGTCTGCCCATCCTTACTGTGCAGTATGTATGCATGAAACCAGAACCTTTGATTGATTCAAGTGTAACATACTTGCAAGTTACATTAGTTGTTGTCATAATATAAAAATGCTTGTTACGTACTCTGAAGGCTCTGAGGACGACCAAGGGGTCATCAGTTGTGAGCCTCTGTAGGAGAGCAGGCCAGCAGTGATGGGCCATAGGGAGGAGTTCGTTTTCCTTCTCACTCAGGACGCACACGCACAGCTCCAGCACGTCTAGTACCTTAAGAGAAAGACACCACGTTTCAGAGAAATGTAGCAGACATTCATGTGTGCAGGCAGCTACGAGAAGTCGTCTTGTCTTCTGGTTAACAGCGAATAATACGATGAATTGGAGACAGATAATTGGGTTACTGGTCAGTAAGGGTTGAGGCAAATCAGATTTCTTTCTACATTATTTACGCAATAATAAAATACTTTTCCACTCTCTTCAGAGGATTATTTACATCAAACTACACACGGCAGACATCAGACCTTGAGTCGGAGCCTGAGGCTGGGGTTGGACAGCAGGTGAATGCAACGCTCCATAACATCTTTAGTGATGTTGAGGTGGGAGGGAAGCTCTTCTTTCACATCAGGACCACCAATATCATCAATATCCTCGCACTCAGTGGGAGGAGGAACCTCTGAAAGAGACAGAAAGATTAGTCAGTGACAGATCATCCCATCCCACACATTAGTGTTATGGCTGTTGACTATACGGCACTTTATCCGTTTCCTTATTGTTATTTCTTATGAGCTGAAGTAATGCAACCTGCACTGCAGTGTACAATCTCCCCCTGACAAGATGGTTTTACGTTACCTAGGTCCTCTGTGTCGTTCTCCTCTATTCCAATGCCCTCTGCCAGCTCTTTCTGTTTACAGTAATCCTGTAGAAACTCACAGATGTTGAGGTTTTCCAGGTCACTTGAGGACTGCTTAGATTTGATCGTCTCACTGGACCTACTAGAGGAGGGAAACCACCTCGCTAATGGGGAAACAAAAGAACAAGAAGTAGTTTTAGTTTAATAGACTGTCCAGTCACACAAACCCCACACAACTGTCATTTATTTCATTTAGATTTTCTACACGTATGCTACAATTATGACAATTAAACAGACTAACTGATCAGGTGTTGACAGCTGATTTGGGTGCTGATAACCTCTAAACTTTAGAAGACGTGTCACAATATCCACAATTTAATGACTATTAAACAAACTGATTTACAGTGAGTTTTAAACCACTTCTCAATGTGAACGAGTAACCATTGTTTCTTAAAGCTCACCCAGTGCCTTCATAAGTGCATGGAGCACAGAGCAGAAAAGAGCAGCTGTGTGGTCGTAGCTGAGGTCCAGAGCCATAAGTACGTCCTGAACAATGTCCTCGACCAGAGGCAGCAGGCTACGGTCAGAGTGCATCAACATCACAGTCAACACCTGTGGAGCCTGGCCAACAAGAAAGAATTGATAAAATACATGTCCAGCCAATGTGCCGGAGCCTCCTACAACACGAAAAACGCTCTCACCTCAAAATCTGACAGCAATTGCAGCAAATGTCGTACAATAATGAAATAATAAACTTTTTTTTCTACTTTTTTACTAATTTAACACTTGCATTCTAACCACGTTAAACTCACCTGTGGATGCTGGCTGAGCCTCTGTAGATTGAGGGAGATGTCATTGAGCAGGTAGTCAGAGTTCTGATTGATCAGCTCCTTAAGAGAGCCGTAGCCACAAGCTTTACTGATCTCCCACATAGAGCCCAGTGCTGACTGGCTGACCAGTAGCGTCTCTTCCCCAGCTTTCTCCAGCACGGGGTACAGTGATGTCATCAACAGTGGACGAAAGTCACGCCCCAAAGCCTGAGCTAAGCAAGCGATGCCCTCAAGTTGGATACACAGCTGCCAGATGTTGCTGTTGAGCTGGTGGATTGTGGAGGCGGCTGATGTGCTAGACAGGGAGTCGAATGAAGACGGAGACGCTTGGAGGGAGTTTGCATTAGTGTTGCTGATGCCACTGTTGGTTAGGGAGAAGAGCCTTGGTGGGATGAGCAGCTACAGAGAGGGAAAGGACAAATACCATCACTGTGCATCGTAGAGCTTTCCCTCTAGACTATAAAAAACTCTGTGCAGTATGGGCAGCGAATGTGGATCAAATGTCACATGTGAATTAATAACTGTAACAATTTAGGAAAAAATGTATTTTAACTGCTCACCTGCTGGTCCTGTCGGTCCCGATCAGTCTCCTCACTGACAGTCATTAAATGCCAGTTGTTCAGACTGGTGTATTCTTCCATGACAGACACTACGGACGCTTTAAGGTTTTCCGGGTTGACAGAGCACCCCCAACTTTTACCCTCCAGACCTTGACCATGCGTTGCCAAATCAATGCCTGCAGCACCTCTGACAAGCTCGTTTAGCACCATGGCAGCCTGCTTTCTGTATGCTGAAGACTGGCGGTACAGATCCAGAAAGTGATCAGTGAGCAGGTAAACACTGCCGTAGTAACCTAAAGATAGAAAGGTGGAAAGAATTCAGAAAAGAATCAGTCCTCAAAATCTATGACATAACTACAGTATTTATAAAGTCTCTACTTGTGATGGGACAAAGTGCTATTATTATACATCCATATACCTAATGTTCGACAAATCTCCATGAGCACAGAGAAGATTTTGTCATCAGTGAAGTAGAGGAAATGCTTCCTCTGCATGTGAGCAGTGAAGGCATCGTGAGAGGACGAGCAAGGTTCTGCGTTTGAACTGTAACTTCTTTCTTCTACAATGCGAACATCCATCACATCAAGCTCCAGCACCTGTAAAAGCAACAATTTGTTGTGTTTGTATGACGCAATATTATATTTATATGGGTATCTTACAGTGTTTTTACGATAAATGACAAATACAATCATAACAGTAAAACTTCCAATGTTAACATACTATAACTATAAAGAAATATCCTAATTCATGGCATTAGGTTGGATACTACGACTGTAAACATCACCTGCATCAAGGCTTTAGAAATCCTCTCCAGATGTGCAGCTGAGTTCAGAACCACAGAAACTAATGGTCCCAGAAGTTTTAAGTAACCCAGAAACACATTCAGGATGAACAGCTTCTTCTGGTCAGCAGATGTCCTCATCAGTCTGGGCAGGGACGTGGCCAAAGAGTGGAGATTCTCTGAAAGCACGTCAGTGAAGGTCTGACTACTGCTGCCTTCTGTAGGATTATTACTGCTGCGCTGATTCCTCTGCGAGACTGCTCTGAGAGCAACCTCACACCTAAAGGCGAGAAAGAATTGAAAATAAACATAGCTTTTATTCAGAACATGTTGTTTTTTTCCAACTCCAACCTCTCTCTGACTCTTGGTTCCTCATCATTAACTGCTGCCACCAATGATTCCAGCAGTGGGCCCACACACTCTCCCAGTGACTGGCTACACCTGGCCAGCAGGTGGTCAGCCAGCTCCACCATCTCCAGCCGAACCCTCCAATGCTGATGGGCTGAAGTGCAGGAGATGATCTTGTTTAGCAGCACAGCCAGTTTCCCTGCTGTACTCTTCACCCAGTCTTGTGTTCGATGGACCATCAGCTGCGCAATCCTCCCCAGGTCTGCCGGAGGCTTCTTGCAAGGCTCACTTGCCTGAAGTTGTCGGTCTTCCATAACAAGCCCCACAGTCCTGGACCAAACCTGGAGGATGATAAAAGCAAAGTAAGGTGGCGATGCAGCACAAGCAAAAAATTTTTTTTAACCTATTTCATAACTAGATGGTTAGTTTGACACCATGTCAATGTTCTGGTTTCTAAATCTGCATGATGGACTCTGTTGCATTTCATATATCCTATTAGTACTAACACTGCAAGACATGTATCTCACGTGGTAAAATTATTACCACATATAGTTATTTTTTACTATATAAACAGGCAAGAAGGCTTCAATGTGGATGAAATGCCAACAGGAGGCATTAGTAACATGTATTAGCTGTATTTAGCTCTAAATGATTTATGCAGCATGTTCAAACAATTCTACAGCTGAAAGGTGCCATAATTTAAATATCAATTAATAAAACAATGGTGTAATTCTAATCTTGGTATTTTCTGAATTGACCATAATTAAAACCTGAAAGAGACTTTCAATACGGTACCTTGATGGCTCTGACTGTCACTGTATGGCCTTGTCTCAGATCTCCGGTAATGATCCTGGTTACAGCTGTAGTAATTCCAGGTAAGAATGAAGCCATAGTGCTGCCCATAGCCCACTGCTCCTCTGAGGACAGTACTACATGCTCCTCTGTACAGTCACACTGCAAAGTCAGAGCCTGGAGACACTTCAAGGCTGCTGACTGTAGTTCCCGAGATTTCTCCTTTTCTGCTAAAGCTAGGAGCAGTGAAACGGCAGTTCCCAGTCCAGGCAGCATGATCGGCTCAAAGAGCTTGAAGACTATATCACCATACGCTGCATGTAACAGGGCATCCAGACAACTCAGCAAAGCAAATTTTAGCTCTTCGGATGTTTCTGCAGGTTTTCCAGGATCGGTCGGGGAACAGAGGCAGAGGCAGAGCTCAGAGAGAAGGTCCCGAAGTGCCTCCCAGGACTGAACACAAGTGTTTTCCAAGATGTACTGCACGGCCTCAGCCACAGCCTGGACCGTTTTTTCCTTTTTGGGTCCAGGAACCTTAAGGACAAAGCGTAGCGGAAAGAGGACATACTCTTGGAGCTGCTGCAATGTGGCATCTTCGACCTCCCTCAGCTGGGCACTAAGCGTTTCTACATTGCTCACAGTGGGCTCTCGAGTGAGCAGGACACAGGCTGGACGTAGGTAGGCAAACGCGATCTTTGGATCACTGATCTGAGACATAATTGGAGGCATCACAGCAGAAATCACTGCAAGAAAATGTAAAATAGCAAAAGGGGAAATGAGAGTTAAGACACAGTAACAAGTTCTCTTAGCAGAAACCATAATTAACGTGTTTTTTGAGTTTTTCTGAGTGTGACTGAATCTGTAATAGTCTCCTGACATATGTTTGAAAGCTTTATCTAAAGCGTGAAAGACTTAGATGTGACTGGTATCCAACAGGTCTCTGGTTCATTTAAAATGCCCCCAAACAAACATTTCACCAACACTAATAATGACAAGGATGACGCTAAGATTAGGGTTCGTTCATATTACGTCAAATACGATATATGCGCACTGATGTTGTGGGGTCTTACTGTTATTATTGTTATGATTATTATTATTCACTTGCTCTGAAACAAGGTGCCGCAAAGTAAAACCAAATGCCGACACTATAGAAGCTGCAGCAGATGAAGCTGCTGTCAACGGACCAACACGTACCTCACGACAGTAGGAGGCTCCGCTTCGCCGAACAATGAGCCCATAGAGGAGTTTCATCCAAAAGATAAAAGTAATACAAATACACACGAGCATCCATAACATGATGTTGCCCAACGGTACTTACAGCCACGTCATAATCCTGCATCTGCGACGCTCACATTTGACGTAAGGTAAACGACACATCCGGGTCTTCAAAATAAAATTCTTTTTTAGTTTAAAAGAACATAGGCGAAGCCTTCGTTGTAACCATGTTAAATATTAAGCAATGTGTAACGGGTAACATTTATACTTTTGCCAATCAATTATCTGACAACCTTTTACAGTTATTTAACGTGCCTTCAACCCTTCAAATCCAACTCCAAAGTTTTTTTATTTTGAAAGAACAAACCATTTACAGAGGAAATCCGTATTCCGTTCACATGTGCGACTTGACGTTGAGCCGGTTCGTGTTGTGATTGTGGTGCTGCAGTACCTGCATGTTTCAATAACTCTTTCCTGAACACGGTGTATGTTCTCATGGCTTTAACTTTTTGTGTCGCTGCAGTAAATATCAGACAGCAAGTCTGATTGCAAAGGTAACCCCGGCATCACTGTAATTTACTGTTAAAGTTAGCTTAAAGGCCGCTAACAATTAGCAAAGACGTGCTCTGTTTTGTAGCTACCCTTCGTAGTTTGGTCTTCTTTGGGTAAAGTTTTATTATACTGGAGCTTTATTATTCTGTAGTATTATGACTCCTGACTCCACTTTGAACCCTGTTTGTCTCAGGTGTCCTGGGGCCTTGATGTTGTCTGTTCTCAAACTATCTGGTCCAACGTGTCAGTATGGATGAAGAAACCCTTAATGCAGCCATCGCTACCTATGGAGCCCAGCTGCAGCAGGTGGAGATGGCTCTGTCAGCTGGCCTGGACCCCTCCCAAGAGTCAGACCTCATGAAGCTAAAGGAGGACCTTTGTCAGCTGATAGAGCTCACTGAGGCTAGTCTGGAGTCTGTCAAAAAGAGCAGGCTTCTGTCCAGTCTCGAAGACAGCAGTGACCTGCAGACAAACGCCTCAGAGGGAGCTACTGGCGGCGGCTTGGATGCTGAGTTTTCTGCTTTTTACTCTGAACTGGGGGAGGTATCGGGTAGTACCTCTGATACTGGAGACAAATACAAGGAGGGTGGGTTAGAGGATGGTAAAGAAGAGGAGGAGGAGGAGGATGTAGAAGAAGAAGAGGAGCAGGAAGTAGAAGATGATCTGAGCGGTAGCAAAGTAAGAGCGCCCTACCGGACAGCTTGGGGAACACTGGAATATCACAATGCGATGGTTGTGGCGGGAGAACCACCAGATGGAGAAGAGGCCCAAGTAAGAGTTCTGTATGTGTACCCCACCCAGAAGTCTATGAAACCCTGCCCATACTACCTGGAGGACAAATGTCGCTTTGAGGAAAATTGCAGGTGAAATCCCACTGTAAATTTGTTAAAGGTTGCTGAAAATGAAGGTCTCGTAGTTGCTGTGTATTTGTCTTTTTTTTGTAATAGCAGATATCATCCAGCATGTGTCACTAGTTGTCCACCTTATGTACAGTTTTCCTGTTCGTAGCTTTAGAAAACCGTCCATAATGCAGGCATATGTTGTTTCTCTAATTGTTTTATTCTCAGTAAATGTGACAAAACATTTCTGAAGATATTTTTGCCTCTACTCTAGGTTTTCCCATGGTGAAGTGGTGTATGTGTCTGAGCTCAGAGAGTTTGTGGAGTGTGACCTCAGTAAGCTTGAAGAAGGCTCATCCTGCTTGGCTCGACATGAGGATGGTATTTGGTATCCAGCCAAAATCAAAGGTACTCCACTTGCTGGGAAGGTTTTTATTTATGTACTTGATAGGCTTAGCAGTAAACCTAACTTGCATTATGCCACAATGATACATGAGATGATCCAGAAGATTGCAGGTTTTCCTTACTCCAAAGCTTCCTCTCAATACAGAAATAGAAAATGGCTTCTACACTGTGAAGTTTGACTCACTGCTGCTGAAAGATGCTGTGTTTGAGGCCGACGGCATTATACCGCCTCTGAGAGAGGACGACGCACTGTGCTCTGACTCTGACCCCGAGGACTTAGGGGATAGAGATGACATGGCTTATGCAAAAGGTGTGTTTGAATCATGTTGAAATGTTGTGTTTCCCAGGTCAATATTTGTAATTTTACAAAAACATACCTTGTAACACTGATCAATTTTAAGTTAACAGATTTCTACTCCACTTTAAAAACTAATAAACGGTCAAACATATTACTATATTACTTCTCACTAACTACATTTAATTTCTGTGTAACTTCACAGTTATGGCTGTAGAATCTACAGGTATGTTGAACTTTGGTGGCTGGGAGGCACATACCAGAGGCATCGGCTCCAAACTTATGCTGAAAATGGGCTATGAATATGGAAAAGGTAAGTGCAACTGTACAATTCAAACTAGATGTAATGTTCTGAAGTTGCAGTGCCCAACTTTTTCACGTTTTTGAGGCTTTACTCGAATTTGCAACACAGTAGGACGATGTCACATTATTGCCAGTGTGTGTCAGGGCCGACTGGGGGCCATGAGAGGTTTTATAGGTCAACCCAAGGTTTCCCCCACTTGCCAAACTGTGCTAGGTTTCTAAAATCCCTCAGCCTCTGAGCCTGCCCTTGTCCAAAGGTCTAGTTTTAGAATTTCAGTGGCTCTGAGCTCTGCTGTGTGGCTGCCACCTGCGGCTAAGTATGAACATGAGTCACATCAGAGGACAAGCTTGCTCATGAATACAGAACTCTTACTGTTGCATGTGTTTCTTGCTCACTTTAAACCAGCAATAGAAGTACAGCCTAAAGCAAATCGGATATCAAATCAGTCAAAGTCCTACCCACAACTCACATATGTTAGTGGTGTAATGGTGGTGTAAGATTAAGATTACAGCAGGAGTTTTTACAGGTGATTTGCTGGTATAAATAATATCTTGTCCTTTGTTTCCTCAGGATTAGGAAAGATGCAGGAGGGGCGAGTAGAGCCAGTCATGGCAATGGTCCTACCCAAAGGTAACTCCTTGGACCAGTGTGCCGAGTTGACACAGAGACGCACACAGAGCAAGGCCGCAAACAATGGTGATCTAATGGTGCGCCCAAAGAAACGCAGAAAGCCTCGGGTCAGCTCTGGAAACCGCCACACTGTCTTTGACTTTCTCAACCACAAGCTTGCAGGCAAGAGCACTGATCCTTCTGAGGGCGGTGCTGCTGCGTCAACAGCACCGACAGGGGTGGAAGCTTATCGAGGAGGGAAAAGTACCAAGAGGAATCTGAATGTGAAGCTGTTCCAGGCTGCTGAGAAGGTGTCGCAGACAGAGAGGGAGATTCAGAAGCTGACCGAGTCACTCAACAGGAAAACGGGCAGGTCAGTGCCGAGTTTGACAGTTCTGTGTGTGTAATCTGAGTTCTGCAAAGGCTGCAAACTGACAAACAGCAAATAGGCCAAGATGATATTGGTAATCAGTTGATTAGAGAATCACAATCCTCTATGATGCTCAAAGTAAAATAGTTATATTATATTATAGTTATATTTGAAGTTAAGTCGGAAACCACAGTCATAACTGTGGTTCCCGACTTAACTTTAGAAAGTGCAGGTGTCTCCTTGTCTCCTCACAGCCCAATCTATTTGTTGTTGTTTGTGTGTGCAAAGGGACGCATCCATTGTAAAGCAGCTGGAGGAGAGGCTGTCAGCAGCCCGTCGGCTGCTGGCCCAGCAGAAAGCCCAGGAGCTGTCCATCCAGAAAGCGCACAGGAAGGCTGACACACACAAGAAGATGACTGAGTTCTAAGCCCATTTCTCTCAAAGACTTGGAGGATGGAGCCAAGCACGGCTTGCCCGAAATGAACTTGCGTCCCCTGCCTGTTGTCAGTTACTTGCGATACTGTATTTTTAAGACATTTTTTTAAGCATTATTTCTCATCATACTATATATTTGAGCGGGATGTGGAGTCCACTTTATTTTTAAGTAAGCAGAAAATCATTTTGGTTTCCTGTATAAGTCATGGACTGGGCCATTTTTTCCTGTCATGTTGAAGATACAGTTGAGAATGTTAAAATGTCATTTACATTGGAGATTTGGTTCCAGTGCATTTTTCTTCATAAGCACTAAAAAGATGTTTTGGGAGATGCTGGTGTGTTTTTATCCTTGAACCTCTTACCTTCACACAACTAAACTCCTGTGTAAAGAAATGTTTGTCTATCACAGAATTTTTTATTGTGTTTTGGTTGTTGCGTCATTTCAGTCATTCCGGACAGAAGTTTCTCAGCTAGTCAGGGCTGTATAACCCCACTTTCAGACTGATTTTCATCCTTGGGAGTTGGATGACCTTTACCGAGTTTTGAAGCTTTTCAATTCAACCATGCCTGCACACAGCATCTTTGAAGCTACGACCATAACCTCTCTATTAAATAATGAATTTGGAGAGCAGCTCCTGTTTTCCCCACAGTCTTTAGATGGTGGGTGGGTATAATAGGGTGCTGCCTTTCACACCCTTGTGTAAAGGTTGAAGTCGTGCTGTTATGCAGCTGTAGGTGAGGTTGTCGTCATCATTCATTGTCCTTTTTATAAGCACATTTAAATGAATATAACCTGGCATAGTGAACAAAGGAATGAATCCAAAACTGTATAGCATTTGCTAGGTGCATTTATTTGTAATGGCTGCTTTTCAAAAAGCTGAAGTTTTGTGCAAGTCTGTGAAAGAAGCCAAGAAACTGATGACCATCAGCATGTCACAGTTATTGTGTTGGCCCTAAGGGGAAAGAGCTTGTCATACCTCATGTTAAAGCAAAAGGCAGAAACTGTGCACTGTGTAAGCCATCCATAGAGCCTCTAGATGGACTGGGGCAGAGCAGAGGGCAGCCACACATGCACAAATCATGAACCGTCCACTGAGTGCCCTGAGGGAAGCTCGTGCTCTGATCTGTTGAGTGGCAGTGCCTTCAGATTGCTGGTGACCAGAGGAATCACACTAAATTTGCTGATTGTCACAGAAAATAGTAAAAAGTGTGTGTGTGTGTGTTCGTTTGGAATCCCTCTGGGGTATGTGCTTCACTCATAGCCCCATTTTTGAGACTTCAGTCTCTGAGGGTATCCGGACCAGCAACAAATTTGGTGTGGGTGTGTGTGTGTAGCTGCATTATCTGTATGACTCTGTATGCGCCTCACACTCCTGCAGACATCTGTCACATGTATGGATTCAGACTGGCCTATTAGGGAGTTTTCACTGCTAATCGGCACTTATCAGCGCCTGGATTATGTGATTAAGAAGGTGTGATTGGAGAATCGATTGGAAGGTCGCCTTGACAGATGTTTCACTTGGGAATTCATGCTCAGGTGGTGAACTAGAGGCTGCCAGGCTCCAGGGGTTGACTTCTGAATGTATAACGTTGGATTTCCACAGATGGCATTTTAGACCGTTTCAAGCTATTGTGAATGAAATGCAAAACAATGTTTACAAAACCAGCCAATCAAGAATTATGCATTTCCCCGAACCCTTCACACACTCCCTTCACTACATGAAGCAGCGAGCATGTTTATTTGGGTATATGTAATGATTATTTTAAGCTTGGGTGTATTAGGTCGATCCTATTTTACAATTGCTTATTTGCCTCTCAGCAGCTTAAAGCTGCACAACAGATCAAAACAAAAATCCTCCTGGCTACTGAGAAAAGTCTGATGAAGACTGAAACAATGAAAACTATGAAACAGCTATGTCCTATTCCATGTTCTGCATATTAAATCATAATGACTGATGATTATTTTACATAGCTTTTATGCCAGATTAGATACTGTAGTTGTCACTGAATTGCTCTGCGCTTCATCCGCTCAAATTGGAAAAAGACTAGCAGAGTGCTGCCAAGGGCAACAAGCACCAGCCCCGACTAATCCTAAAGCCCCAGAGCCAAATTCCAAGGCTGGGTCTCAACCTCAGCAGAGCCTCCAGCTTTAAGGATCACTTCTGATTTTTCAAATAATCACTTTCAAAACTGGTTGGTTTGAGTCTTAATGGAATAAAAACATTTAATTCAAAGGGCTAAACTAAAACCACAGCAACAGCTCTGATTTTTATTTTTTTAAACATTCATTTTTAACTTTCTTTGAATTTGCATGAATGTTTACATATAAATAAAAAAAAATTGTTTGATTTAAAGTAATGAATCTGTTATTAAATACGTTTATGTACTGTATCTACATATAAACTCGACATTGTTCATTATGAGCACAACATCCAGACTTTACCTGTCAAAGTAGTTTAATTAAAACGTCTTTTTATCGAAATTAATTATCAAAGCCCTATCATATGCAAAGACAATCCCTTCAATGAAATTAGCAGTGAAGGTCAAGGTAGATTTAATAACATGACATTTAGTTGTAATTAACTTTGCATACTTGTGCGACATTCTACATTTCTTTCTTGAGGCAGCCCACAGCGAGAGCCTTTATGTGAACATCATTTGTAATTTGTAGTATTTGTATTTAAAACTGCATCTATGCAAATGAAATCCCTGAAAAGCATCAGCATCTTGTAACCTAATGAAAATTTGTTTGTAGTGACATAAAGATCATTCTCTTTATATAGCAGCATTCATTTGACAATGTGCAGTGAAATTGTTGCTAGAAGGATTAATGGAAGTTAATATTTAGGCAAATATCTTATCTAACTTAAGTTAGACTTTTTTTATCCATTTAGAGATGGAACCAAACCAAATGGCTACTTTGTATTTCAAACAATCATTTACCTTTCTGCCGTTTATATGAAATCAATGAATAAACACACAGCACTGCAGTCATTTAATCTTGTTTAAAATGTTGTTTCTATGTTGGTCTAAATAGCCATTTTCTCCTGTCTGTGATTTTACACAGTGATCAATGATCCGTCTTCTGCTGAGCTAGTGGAAATACAATAGTTGGCCAAGGTCAAAACTGAGTCAGTCTTTCTTCACATTCACAACAACAGCATTTAGATCAAAATGTATTTAGAGCTATATTATTTAGTAGATCCATTATTTTTCTAATATGACTTTTACTTAGGGGTGACAAGAGGAGACATATATACGACAAAATGTATATTTTATTTTGGTAAATAGTTAAATGAATCTTTACTCTTCAGACGCTGGAAGGCACCAGTGCTGCATTGCTAGTGATGTTTGTCTTCTGCTCATGTTGTGTTATAGAAAGTCTCAAAAATCTCCATGCAATTCCAAGGTGGAAACAAATTTTACTAAACTATGCAATACACCAAATAAAACATTCTACACTATAAATTGTTCGACCCCCATTGCAGAAATATGTCAAAATGTAAACAAAAAACTCCTGTTTTCAATGAGCAAATCAAAAATTAGAGTACAGAAAGCATAAAGTAACATTTATTGTGTCTATAGTGTAAGGACATAAACATGATAAGAAAAAAAACAACAACAACATATGCACATCTTTAAAAACGGCTTCAGTGTCCTTTCAACAATAATCAAGTGAAACTAATAATAAAACCTTTTCATACGGTTTCAATCTTTTTATAATGACCTGTTTTCTTGGCCCCATCACTGTTTAATTCCTTGTTACAATAGTAACAATTTGAACGTTACCTGATTTAATGACAGAAAGATGTGCAGCTGTGCCAGTGATTCTACGAGGCTCCATAGATTCTTATTCGAGCTAAGTGCTAACATCAGTGTGGTAACATGCAAACCGTAACATTGTTATGTTGGGTAGAACATGTTCTGTAATATTTGCCGGCATTGCTTTGCCAAATGGAAGTAAACCATAGCAAATCTGCATTCATCCGTATCTTTAGTTCTGCAGCTACTTAGTCAGAACAAAGTATTCTAGTATAAGGTTTAATCTGACCAGTGGTCACGAGGATACAGCATTTTCCTGTGGCTCTCATGGGTGGACGGGCCAAATGTTTGCATTGATAGAGCTACACCATTTGTGTCATACAGTATATAGCATCTCAACATTACTGCACATGGAGCTCTTCATCCTGAGTTGTTTAAACATCCTTCAGCACAATGAACCTTTCATCGTCGTAACACTTCTGCACAGAACTCAAGGTCTAATCCTTAACAAGTACTGCATGTATTGTATTCTATTCACATTTGGTTGTTCAACTTGAACCCATTGAAAAGCCATAAGAAGTCAGATCAGTATCAGGTTAACAAAAAATGAACTACTGACAATAGTAACTGCATGTGTTGGTTCACTAAATCTGAATATCCTCTGTACTTTTGTGTTTTTGTAATTGTTGACCCACCACACTTGTACTGTATTATACCGGTTGGTGGTGTTTTACACTTATAGTTTGTTTGCTTGCTCACTGACCTTGATTTGATTTGGCTTTACTGGATGATAAACATTCAGAAGTGACTTCATCCTCAGCCTTTCACATCTTTCACCTACTGCTACTGCCAGAAAGCTTCTGTTATAAAAGCATTTCAGTTTCCATTCAGATGTGATTATGGTCTATCCTTTTCATTTAGGTAATGTAAATGTGTTCAAAATTACATTTATGAGTCTAAATACTAATGCACCAAATTAAGATGGCCTGGAGAATCACACTGGACAAAAATCCGGTCAATTCGTCCACTTTCCTGATGAAGCGAGGGTTGATGGGGAACAGGCGGGAGCGACCTTAAATCTTTCTCTGTTAAAGTGCTATAGGAGCAATAAAGTAGACTGTTTAAAGAAATACATCAGAAGAATCACAGAACCGTATATGAGCTTAACTAAGCGGTGACCACTGCCACAGACACACATGCCTGAATTCTGATGAATCATTTAGCACAAAATCATTATTGAATATACGAGCCCAAATTGTCAACTGTGTTCTTGTCATTTGAGATTGAAACCAAAGTTCACGTCTTTATATCGCACAAGTCTCCCTCTGTTGTTCATAACTGCTATTCATTCTCTGGTTGTCTATTCACAGCTTTTCTCAATGGTGGAACGGCTCAATGTCAGGATGTAGCGGTGCACAAGAATGTTTTCGCTGTTGGCCTTCTGCCCTCGTAAAGAATTTATACGCCCAATCGAACCAGTGATGGATATTTCATCTTATCCGATTGTGTGTAACCCTTTAGCAACTTGAAGCAAAAGCAAGGAATGTAACTCAGAGTTCCTTTGGAAGAAATATACATAAACCTGTTTTATAATTATCAATAATACCAGTGTTCCTGGATCCCTTGATGAGCTCAAATCATTCCAGCCAGCCAGGGAGGAAGAAAGAGTCCCACAGATCCCAGTATGCACACCAGTACAAACATCCAGAGGAATATCCTGTCAATGACCATGGCCACATACTTCCAGTCTTCCTTGACCTGCAGTACAGTAGCAGGGAGGGGAAAAACAGGACAGGGAGACATTTTACATCACACACACTTGTCACATTTTACGCTTGATTGATTTCTCTCAAATGGCTGAGTTTTTTCATTATGAAGCAGACATCTCCTAAATGTCACTCAATCTTTGCTTGTCTGTCCTATGAAAAATTCAGCATCAAATTACTAAGGTCCATTTTTTCAGGAAAGGGTGCGAACATTTTCAGGCAGGTGCAGGTTAATCCAGAGTTGCTCTTTCATGACAAATACACTTAGGACTTAAAGTTCTCCGGAGTCCAGAGTCTTTGGTTGAGAGGTAAAACATTTCCAAGAACTTTTACGCAGGATTAGAAGCAGCCTGATGTATTGTCCCTACTTGATGATTACTTGTTCTACAAAACTAAAGTAAATTATAGATCACACATAAAACCTTCTATTCCAAAAGCATAAAGACAATTTATGTTGTTATACTCACAGAAAAGTCTGCATCCTCTGCTTTGAGATGATCCGCTATGTACTGGACTCCTTCTATGGCTCGCTGCACAGCTGGAGAAATAGTAGAAATCAGCAAGTCCTGTTGGGTACTTGCATCTTTAGTGGACCCTGCTGTGAGGGCTTCTGCTAGGAGATCTGCACAGGCTTGTTTCTTTACTCGACCTTTGATCCCAATGACCCCAAGTTCATCATCATGCAGACAGCAGTACTGGAAGCTTTGGGAGCGACACCGATACCCAGCCCTCTCAGGCATCTTATCGCACATTTGCTCGGCACTGAGGGAGCGGCCATTTGGAGCCAGTGCATTTGGTTCTTCCCTGGACAGGCTGCGAAGTGGGCCAAGGGGCAAAGTGGGTGGCAGGGACAACTGGGAAGTAGACGAGGCTGCAGAGTTGTGTCTACGTAGGGGGTGTTTCTCTGACAGGACTGAATACTGACCAGAAGTGGACCGGCCAAAAATGTTTGCCCTCAGAGGATGATCTTCCTCATTGCCATCATCAAGAGGGGAAGAAGGTGGAGAAGGTGAGCAGACAAGGATACCTGGACTGTCAGACTGAGTCTTTGGGAGCATATTCTCTACCTGTCCTGTTTGTCTGAGTCCTGCCTCTAACCCTGCCCAAAAAGCCTGTGAGTTACCTGTTGCAGACACTGTGGTTGGCCGGTGCATCATCTCAATAAGCTTCTTGCAGTGCTGCTTTGCTGTTCCTGGAGGACGCTTCATGAAGAGCACTCGAGGTACCAAGTCCAAGAATACTCTGCGCACCCAGTGGGGCATGCCATGGGTCTGTGGCGAACGATGATGCACATTTAACACAAAGACGGTAATTATGATGGACAGCGTGACAAACACCATGGTGAACAGCAAGTATTCACCGATCAGTGGAATCACCAGAGACGTAGATGGTATGATCTCTGTGATCAGCAGGAGGAACACTGTTAGAGACAGTAACACAGAGATACACAAAGTAATCTTCTCTCCACACTGGGATGGCAAATAGAACACCAGCACAGTCAAACAGGAGATGAGCAGACAGGGGATGATGAGGTTAATAGTGTAGAACAAAGGAAGTCTCCGGATAATAAAATAGTAAGTGATGTCTGCATAGATCTCTGTGCAGCACTCGTACTTTTTGGTGTTGTACTTTCCCACTGCATTGACAATAACCCACTCGCCACTTTCCCAATAGTCCATCTGGTCCACATCACTGGCCATGCTAATCAAATCGATCTTGGCGCGGTCATAGGTCCACGAGCCAAACTTCATCTTGCAGCTTTGCTGGTCAAAAGGAAAAAAGGTGACATCTATGCTGCACGAAGACTTGTAAATAGCCGGCGGCATCCACTTAATCCGCCCGTCATAGAATAGATGTGCCTTTGTGAGATGAGTTACTGCAAAGTCCCCGTCAGCGCTTGTAGAACAAAATAAAAAAGAACAAAATAAAAAAGAGGGAAAGGTGAAAGAATGTTTAGAAAAAATGTGATTGGCTTTTTTATTACTCATAAACCATGTCATTACGTTTTAATTTCAACATATGTACACAGCAGCTGCCCCATGATCTCAGTTTCATCTCCCATATCTAGTCAATCTAATCTTCGTTATGCACGCTGAACCTTTTACAGAACTTCACCCCTGCCATCACACACCCAAGCACCAGCAAATACTTCCTGCCTCAACATCATCATCAATAATCAGCACTGAGCTGAACTTTCATCTGCTGCAGTAGATCACATGTACTCATTCTGTTGTGCATTTATCTATTCTGGTCGACCCATCACCTGAGTCCTTTACTGAGGTAGGACTACACAAGATACAGGTTTACCAGGGGATATATTTTATCTGAGGGCTTTTGAAACACATCCAATACATTTCATCTTCTAATTCTCAGCCTAATGCATTGCTTTGTACAATTTGCTTTGTTTGTGACCATTAGTGATGACCTTGTTCAGATTTATTTCAACTAAATTACTCCATGACATTGGCACAGGACAGCCTTCATGTTTTCCCTCCCGTCTTACTATCTGGTCAGATTAATATTATGAAATCTGAACATTAGTTGAAAAAAAAGCAAAAGCAACATTAAGATCCCAGCAACCACCACGTGTAACTATGCCAAGAATTTCTACATGGTATTTATACAGTTCCTCACTTGTTGTAAAGGACGATATCGGGCCTCCAGATGATCTCTGAGGGAATACGGATGGAGGTGACATTTTCATATTCCTCTGGGTTCCATCTCAGTTTGTAATCATTCCATTCCTGAAGGACAACAAAATCAAATTACAACGTTGAGCTTTACATTGGCTGGATTTTTAGCACGTCTTTTGCCTCTTTCATTACATACTTGCTTGACCCAAACGTTTGTGGTCATCATCTGGTTCTTCTCGTCCTTATTTTATATGAAAAGAAGAAAAACAATTATAATCACATTTATCTTCTTCCAGCGGAACTGCACTGTACAATCAAATCAATGCATGTGCCATGTGTACTAAAGCATCAGTTATACAGTAACACATTCATAATATATATTCTATTTGTAAAGACACAGAGAAAGGCAAAATCATCTCATGCAAACGAACACCCTCGCTGTATTGACTCTGTTGCTTTGCTGGCTTTCTCCAGCTTTTCCCTCTCCAACATCTAAGACACAGCAGCCAGCGAAAACAATGAAGGAGAAGACAACTTCACCTCGAGCTGACTCTCTCCACCAGGCTTGTGGAGCAAGCACTGTCACCTAATTGTGTGTCAAAAACCTTGAGAATCATCCCTGCAGCAATGTGAGCTGCACTTATTAAATCTTAAAGCTGCACCGCAACTTTGCATGGCTCCAAAAGGATGGAAAAAGGACTATAAAGCAGCTCTATCGTCAACAGAAACTCTGCAACTTTATTTGTGTAAAATGCAGGTGTTATAGGCTCTGCAATGCAAAGGCAGCGTAATAACTGGGTTGACACCAGCCAGATTTGAACTGGTTTTGAATATTTACTGGCAGAATACATGACAACTGAATTTAATTTGCGAAACTCATTTATCCTCTTCTGTTGTGGCTTCATTTCCGCTGATAAGTGATCTGTAATATTTAAATTTATTTCTTGCCCGGTGTAGCTGAAAAGGCTGAGGGCTCATTATGATAATGAATCGAGAGCAGTATGTATAACACATACAAAAAGGGTTCTGCTGAAAGCTCCACTGTAGTAGTTCTACTCACCACGTCAATAAGCTGGGCAATAGACAGTCCAAAGTGAACCAGCACTGTCTCTGATGTGTTTTCCACAGGCCGGGAAAGTTTATTGTAATGCGCAAACAGATCCTGAAGCAGCCTTTCTTCAGCATGTGCACGGGGTCCAACCTGGGAAAAAACTTCAAAACAAATAAGGAATTAGACACAAAAGGAGCAAAGCTAAGCCTAAGGCCATGGCCTTCTGTGACAAACACTGAAGCTGCATATTAAGGCATGAAATATTGGAAATCTTTTGTGTCCGTGTCAGTTACTTTATGCAGACTCTGCAGTGACCTTCTATTCGTTCTTATGGACAGTTCTTATATGCATATTTATGTTTAAAATAGAAACCGTGACTTCAAAATGCACTCAATTATTGAATTTATTTTCTGCCATCTACAATACGTTCGTGTGTAATGGATTTATCTGAGCTGATGCCATGATAAAGATTCCACTCTTGTAGACACAGAGTGTAATTTAAAAGGACGGTGACCTCTATTATACAGGTGGCGTATGGTTACATGAGACTGTATCTGCGAGATGGGACAAACAGGGAGGGGGTGGTCAGGAGATGCGAGAAGTTAAAAGAGGAAGGATGAATCTCAATCTGCGGACATCCGTTGCGTCTCTGAACAGGCGTGCTGATGGAGCGGATTGTCTGGACGCCTCATCCCTGCCCCCCCGCCACAGCTGCTCTGATCAGCAACTCAATCTCTCCTCTTTTGGAAACAGCTCACATCACGCTGAGGATGACCTAACAAGGCCTGGGAACAATTAAAGCCACTGGGAATGTCCTAAGGCCTGAACAGTGCAATGCCTTGTTTCCTCCCCTTTTCCTCTTGAATTATGAATTTTACAGTTCTGGACATTGTGCATCTGTGCAGGTTATTCATTGTCACAGCATCACAGGCTTTTTTTGCTTCTTTTTTTTAAAAGCCAGCTTCACCAATATTTCATTATGCCCAACACTTGCATGTGGCACCTTACAGTTTAAAAGCCCATGAGTTACTGCAAAAATATTACCTGTATGAGACCTGGCATGTGATAATACATCTCGAATAATGTGACTGTGAATGAAACTAAAATTCTGTGAATCATCTCTTTATTGTAAGCTGTTTCCCAGGCGTTTTCTTAATATATCTACTGTATGTATGAACCTCAGACAAAGATGCTCTGCTCTTCGTACTTATATCCTAAAATAAGGGCACAGGTGTTGTCACGCTGCCGGCCTTGGTCTGGGGTACGCCTTCCCACTCAATCACAGCTGATGGGCTGTCCTTCAGTAGCCTGAAAACTGGCATCTACAATTTTTAAAAGCTCAGGATCAATACGTTATTAAATGGATATGGTTTCTTTTTTTTTTCTCTCCCCACATTCTCCCTTCCTGTTTCCACCTGAATCTGTTTGACATGTCCAGACACCCAACAACCTTGAAATGTCTCCACATTTCCCGATGAGCAACGGCGTCACAGATACCTTTGTTTTCAGCACATCCGAGTGACATCTATTGAATGTGGCCCGTATTAAACAGAGAGACATGGGCTGGTAAAATCTAAAGCAGAGCCACAACTAATGGGTTTAGATGGGGTGTCTCCAACAATGCGTGGCTGAGACCAGCATGGTACATGAGAAAGCAGGTGACTAGTGAATGTGTTTTCCTTTCTGCTTTACAGCACATTAAATGCCCCTAGTACAGACTAATGCTACTACTCACCCTTCTTTATATTGAGCATTTTCAATTAAATTAATTATACAGCTCCCACCTCATTGCACCTCAAGACCTTTTCATTGTGAACCACTTTGATTAATTTATGCAACAAAATGAAACAAGGTGAACACAAGATCATAGACAAAAAGAAGATGTACTATTAAATTTCTCAGTTATATTGTATTTATGTATTCTAAAACATTTTCACACCTTTGAACGACAAGGGAAACTTACAAACACTATACACGTCAGGGCTACTGGAACAATTTCTGTCATTTGACTGATACAAATATAAAATATCAATTTAAGTCAATGCTGCTCCTCGGCTAGGCAGTGAAATCAGGCCACTAAGCAGTGGAGGCACTAACCCAATGAAACGGCAGAAAACAGTATGAAAGCATTTATCTGAAGGTTGTATGGTTTTGTCAGTTGGTTACCAACAGGCCTTGAGCTTCATTAGCAGCTGAACTACATGTTTGTGGGAAGGAGAGTCAATTATTTTACTCTGTACTAAAAGCCACAAAAGTCAGTTGAGGGCACTGTTGGTACTTATTTCACCCCTTTGAAAAAAATTTAAAGCATCCAAATCCGAAATGAGAGATAAACACATTAAAAATGCAAATACTTGCACTCACCAACTCACATGACCCCATATTTTCCCAAAGAAAGAAAAAAACGTTAATTAAAACAAACTTAAGAAAACAAAATGCAAATGGAGAAGTTAAAAGTAACCTGCCCCACTAAAAAATGTCAAATACATCTACCCTCCCCTTTATCTCTGTTGCTGATAAAGAAAAGGTTAAAGAAGCTTTAACTGACAAAATATTTACCTTGTACAGGAAAGGTGAGAATAAGAAAGCTCAAATATGTGTAATTATCCATAGCTCCTCCAGCAATTTCAAATTCCTTGTGTGAACCCCCTCCAACTTTTGCAGGACTTGTGGTCAGTTGTCCCCAGAGCTGATGAAATCTTAAAGGAGGTTGAGGTGAGGCAGCCCCGTAGAGAAGCCATGTGAGTCCATGTCGTCCCTCAACCCGGTGTTCCTCCCGGTTCCATCTGCTCACTTCCCTTGCCCAGTCGGCGTCAGAACGAAAGACCTATCGTCTACTTTCCCTGATCCAACACTTGAAACTCCCTCCTTGCGCCACTGGAATCCTTCATCAAGTGTGGCTTATCCTTTTCCTCTCCACCCTCCTTGTCTATATTACTCCCTCCCTCCCTCTCATTTCTCCGCCTCCTCACCTCACCCCCTCCACCACAGTCTCTCTCTCTCTAACACCTCATTTCTCTCTTTTCCTCCCACCTTATTTCTTTTCCAGTTTTCTCTCTACTTCACTTTTTGCCATGAAAAACTGAACTTTTTTCAGACTGCGTGAGAATATATATATATATATATATATATATATATATATATATATATATATATATATATATATATATCCATACAGTATGTACAGTAAACATGAGCAGTGCAGTTTCTTGTGTTTGTGTGCATGCGTGTGCTGTTGCAGAATAGTTATTTGTACGAGAGTTGTGTTACAATCAGCTGTGTGTGCAGCCTCTGTCTAGATAAGACCTCTGGATACTCTTTAATCTCATCTCTGCTCTGTTTCCCTGGAGCATACCATGTCCAATTCCCCTCCTATTTTTTTTTTTATCCCCCTCCTTTCTCTTGTCCAACACCACTGACCATCATCTGCTGTTAATGTTTTTTTTCCACCTCCTGTCTTACACACAAACAGAAATGCCTCCTTTGCTTCACTGTCAGTCTCCTTTAAAGGTTTTATACGTCAGCAGAGCTCAGTGCCAAGGCTGACCATCTATTGAGACCGTTGCAGTCGCCTGAGGTGTGTTTACTGTTGCACATCATCTTCATTTTATCCCAGAAATGCCAACATGTCATGTTTTTGACGACCGCAATGAAAAGAATGACTGGAGATTCTTAAAAATCTTCGAGTTAAAGAAATCGTGTTTACTTGAGGCTGGCTGAGGCAGAAGCCAGCTCTTGACTTTGACAGTTTTTTCTCACTCTGTTACATGAGAGTGCAACAAAAGAGGTCCAGGCAGATATATATTTTGCTGCTACAGAGGACTTTGACAAATATGGTTCTTTTCAATAAACTATGAGCCCACAGAGAAAAGCCTCCGCAGTGTACACATTGATTTTCTTTCCCTGATCAAAGAAAAGACTGACTTGATCCAGTGATGACTAACAGTGATTTGACAGATGATGAGATTCCTCTCAGCAGTGTTCCGCTATAAGCACAGATGTACTGTATGTTCTAACCAGCAAGGATGTGAGCGAATATTTAGTTGGACAGACAGGAGTCCAGCTGGTATTTGGAAGTGGGACAACGCAGCAGTTGTGTGTGTCGGGGGCAGACAAATGCATAAATATGCTCTAGCTTGGGTGGGTGACACACACACACACACACACACACACACGGGTTTATCGCACGCCCACATCCAGCACATACAAGCTTCCTCTACAGCAGCCTCATGTGATAAGGTATTGCTTTTGCTTTTCCAGTGGTAAAAGAGTGAGAGCAGTATTCACCTCAGCAGCAACCTCTTTAATAATTCAACCTGTCCTTATGGAAGGGACACTGTGTATAGTCAAACACACACTTTGACCTCCGGCTTCAGACGGTAAATTGTGCAGTGTGTTAGCATTTTGTATTCCTTCCAACTGAACTTGCCAGCCTTCGTTAAAGCTACTTTTCCACTAAGGCTAAACTATATCGACAATGTACCAGTCAGGATGGCAATGCCAACGTACAGGGATACTGCCATTCTGGTCCAGAACCGACCCAAAGAACCAACTATGTGTTTGGCGTTTTTTGATTTTTAGTCTCAGTAAACACTGGATGGATTGTCCCAACACACATATGGTAGTACAGATATAATTTACAGGTGCAATGCGGATGCAACACTGAACAAAACTGTATCAAGTTGTGGGGACATTCATGGATCCCAGATGATGTATGCTCTGACTTCACTGCCAAGAGCATGGCTTTTGTGGGCTTAAATTAAAAACCTCTGACAAATGGACTTTCCATGGTATTAGTTCCCATCCTCTACAGAATATGTTGCTGATTCCTTTGCTTTTCATGCATTGTGATCAGTTCAAATCCTTCATTGGTTTACAACCTTATTGTACAAACCCAGTTTCTAGATAACGTTTGATTCGCATTTTGGTTCGGCCTTTATTTGGTGCAAACTGGCCAAGTCTGAATGTTCAAATGAACTAATGTAGCAGTTGTATTATAGTGACACTGAACACAAGTCAATTCACTTATTATTGAAGATATATAAAAAAAAAAAACCTTGGTACTCTCCTTTGTCTAAAGCGCCAACTTCTGCAAACACCACTTGGGTTTTAGCCTCAAATCTGGAAATGAGTTGATAGCCTGCCAAACCTTAATTACTAGTGGTGATGATACGCTCTGCCTTGTCACTCTTTTATTGCTGGGGACAGCGTGTAGGAGAGAGAAAGAGCAAAGTGAGAGACAAGAGGACGAGAGGAACTATATAAAAAATTTACCCACACAAAAAACACTTACTGATACGCTGGTGAGACGGTAGAACTAAATTATTGACTACTACAACTGAATTCTCAGTCTGATTCACCAAATAAGGGTCCGGTCTTTACCATGACACCTCCCAGTGTAGGCGTGTTTTCTGGTTTCTAATGTAAGTAAGTAAATAAATGACGTGTTAGTCAGCAGATAAATTCTGGTCTTCATCCTCACCTCATCACAGATGGCCGGTGACTGTACAGAGCAGGCGTGAACGTTGAATTTTGATCACCTAATCCATCATCCAATGGATATGTGGGTCTGAACTCTTCACCCATCCAACAAGCACCTCTGACAGAGGATATGGTTCCTTTAGTGAAAGACAAGACGCAGGGTTAAACCTCTTTGATAAAGTGAAGCTCCTACTTTACATACACTATATTGCCAAAAGTATTGGCTCACCTGCCCTGACTCGCATATGTACTTAAGTGATGTCTCATTCCTACTCCATAGGGTTCAATATGCTAGAACAGCTTCCGCTCTTCTGGGAAGGTTGTCCACAAGCTTTAGGAGTGTTTATGGGAATTTTTGACTATTCTACTAGAGGCACCTTTGTGAGGTCACGCACTGATGTTGGACGAGAACGCCTGGCTCTCAGTCTCTCCAATTCTTCCCAAACGTGTTCTGTCGGGTTGAGGTCAGGACTCTGTGCAGGCCAGTCAAGTTCATCCACACTAGACTCTGGTGCGAGTGTTTAAATGTATGAAGGCAAAAAGTCTGGTTTTCCTATTTTATTTAGTAAAAAGGGGGGAATTCTTGAAACCACAGCTGTCTTATGCTACTTTATGGTCAAATTATTTAAGATAGCTACACACAGTACTGTTAGCACAAATGCATGACAACAACTGCTGGAGAGTGAACTATAGATTTGACGGTTGGTCAGGAGGGGATTGAATCACATGTGTATAGCAGCACTGTTCATGGGCTTCTCAAAGCCAGTGAAGCATCTGTAGATGAAGAACGCATTCCCACTGAACGCAGTCTCTATGAGCAGAGCTGCCTGGAACAGCCCCAGGATCTGAGATCACCAGGTCAGCTTGCACTCAAATGTGCATGTTTTGCCTTAGTGATTCACACAGCTGTCTTTGTTACACGCTAACACGCATCCACCTTCAGACACGAAAACCCACACAGAAACAGGGATTCATCCCATGCATGCATAAACACCTAGCATACCAAGACTGCCAAGATCACCTGTCAATCATATCTACTGCTTTTCTAAGGCAGATAAATCTCTCAGCACTTTCTACACACCTAATACTGTTGGAATAGTGTTGTTGTCGTCACTGTTGCACTGACTTTCCTCTGTCATTGGGTCAAACTGGAGAGAACTACCACCCTGAAGCAGTGGACTGATATTGAAACAATTTTGAATGATGCGGGCAAAGGCAGATACAATTGTGACACCGGACGTCAACAATGAACACACATGCAACAGCCCCAGAGGGCAAGCCGATATAGCCAGTGTCCAGATACCTGGACACGAGGCACCTGCAGCATCTGCAGGGTGAACACCATCTGTTGTTAGGCAGATACACACGACCTCGACAAAATATCAGAGTGCACCATCTGTTGAGTTTTTAGGAAAACTTACAGGACTAACAAAAAATGTGCTTACCTTTGAGGCAAACCGAAACAATTCAGGGCTTTTTCATTTGATTTTTTTTTATGCTGGCCAAGGCCAATGTGAAATCATGCCAATGATCATATTGTTGTTGTTGGAGATCAATAATATTTTGATTACAGTGAAAGTCAATAGGCACAAACATTATTAGACCAAATTATATTATGACCATGAAAAACTCATGCCTTCACTCGTTTGATCCCATTTACTGTTGATTATTAATATATTGATCACTGATATGAGCCTGCAGACCCATTAGAGCCACATTTTAATGATGTGCCTGGATGTCACCGCTTAGTAAAGGTAATGACAGTTACACATACGGCTGAATACTGATCAAAATATGATTGGATAAAAGAAGATTAATAACCTTGAGGCAAAGCATTTCTTTCATCACAACGGTCCTTTGTGCCACAAATACAGCACACGCCATGCAATTACAACATAAGATAATCATACTGCTGAGGCATCAGTCAAGGCTAACCACATGTACCAGTTTCATTTTACATACAGCCAGGTCTGTATGTTTTATGACTGACGGCAAGCAAAACATTTTTTAATTGTAATTCTATTTTACAAGGTTTCATATTTTAATCTAAAAGGTGAATTGCATGACTGCATTATTTCAGCAAAATACAATATTTTATTTTCATTAAATGCATTGTGTGTCTCAATCCTTACTTTACTTCTCATTTAGTGAAACAAAACACTTTCATATAGCAAGAAATTAGGCAAATTACTAATAACATCTCTTTATACACACACACACACACACACAGTGTTCAGAATTAATTAAAAAAATGCCATAGTTATTGAAAAAGCTGGGTCCCATTAACTTGTAACTAAAAATAGGCTTTTATTGCTTTTGTAAAAATTAAACAACATCCATATTGGACTCGATTAACGTAGCCACATGAGGCTTAAGCTATTATAGTAAAATGTGTTGAGCAGCGACTGCACCAAAAGTCATACAAGTCTTAATTACTATACACAAAACCTTACTGTCCTCTTGCTGACTCATCCTTTGTTGTGCATATATGTGCTATTAATTTCAGCTGAACTGCGCAGTCTAAAAGTTGGTTGTCAGAATAACTGAGTGACACTGATGATACAATTCTTCATTCATTGTTTAATTATATCAATTTCCTCGTGCCCTTCCCGCTTCCTTTCTCTGTTACAGGTACAGTATCAGCACAGCCCTGGAGGGGGACTAATTTGTCAAAAATGATTGCTTTTTATGGCACATGTTTGCGTCACACTGAATATATAAACACTTGGGGCTCGATGTTCACAAATATTGGAATAGAGAACATACAGTAGCTTGGATGGACCTGGTCATTGTCTGGTCTAAATATGTCATTTACACATAACCATCCTTTTCAAACAGTTGTCTGTTTCATTTAAGTTCAGCTTTTGTTTAGAACTCATAGGTTCCCTCTACAATGTGAGAAGCATAAGATTTAACAATGATTATTTTCCTCCACTGTACGTCTCATTCAAACAACCCAATGAGAGGACCACTAAATCTCCCTGCAGCTCCACACACAAAGACGAATCCAACTGAAGTACAGTAATTACAAAAGCAACGGCAATAAAGAAATTTGTGGGTTAAGCTTGCAAACATGTTTCTTTATTGGCTTAAAATCTAATAAAGCACTGCCATTCACATGCAATGACTTCCACACAGGAAATAAAGAAAGCCACGATACAACCTGCACCATGCATCACTTCTGTTACGTAGCTACAGAAACGCAATTTGTGGAGGTTGTGTTTAGAGGACAGTGTTGAGTGTGGGGGAGTGAATTCCTTGGTGTATCAGCAACATATTCAACAGGAAACAGTCCAAAGGCGCAAATTCAATTTTTTGAGGGGAAATTTAATTCACCCCTCAGACTTAAAATGATAGGTGACCAATGCTTTCCTTATGCCAGTGGCCCCAAATCGTGCTCAAGAAAACAGTGAGCCTACACACTACAGTTCACATGTTACTGAAAAATATTAATCAGTACCTTATGATTTGTTTTCATCAACACAACGTAAGTATTTTTAATGTAAAAACGCTGAGGCTGTAGCTCATCTCTTGTACGTAACATTGCTGAGAAAGTAAACAATTGTTTTACGGGTATTACATAGTACAAACCAAGAGACTGTAGCATTAAAATCACTGTACAAGAAATCTGATCATGTCATATGAGAATTAATTTTTAATCAGTCAGTGTAGTACACTAGTAATTTGAGTCTGTGACACTATCTAAATAATGATGTTAAGCATCATTTTATGTTCATTATGCATATTCAAACAGCTTTGTTTTTATAATCACTATATGAAAGTTACACTATACATTACACTTCCTGCATCTGCCCCCAAATTTGCTGTCATGTGTAAATTGCTTCTGGAGGACGGTTCCTATGAATGTAATTCTTATGAGATGGGGTGGAATTAACGAGACGTCTCTAAAATGTCAAGTGAATTAGTGGAAATCTCCAACGATATTAAGAGTCATTTGTCTCTGCAGCAGAAATCAGCCCACGTGGTGACACCAAGATCCTGAAAATCCTTGGCCTTCTCCTAGCATGTTGCGATAGGCTTCATCATCCATCACAAGCCAACTGCACAGCACACACCGTGTCTGGATGACTTCTATAACTATTAACCCGTGATGCCCCTCACCATTTGTCACAAAACGGTGATTCATCAATGACACGATCAGCACAGGTTACATTTCACCACGCTGCCACCCTTTATTGACATCTCTATAGGAAGGAGGATGCCAGGCATACACTTCGGCCACACGTGCTAACTCACCAAGCGTCATTTTATGAAATTAATTGCATCGTGTATTACTTTTTATTACACAGAGGAGCTGTTGATGCCTCGTTGAAGTCAAGGTCACAGTCTGGCAGTGGTGCAGAGACGTTTACTTCTAACGGCTAAAGCAAGCGTTCTTCTAGTATTTTAAATTTTGAATTCTGTTTCATTAGCAAGTTAGGCAGCATTTCAACTTATTGTGACTAATACCTAAAAAGCTGTGCAGAGCAGAAAGAGGGAAGATCTCATGATAATGCCAGATGAAGCTGCTTTGTGTACTGTAGCTTTAAGTTCTTCACTTAGACTAATAAGAATTAATGCTAATGTAAACAAACGTGTTTTACCACACAGTATGCAGTCAGCACTAGTATCTTTTGCTTTTCTATATGATGAGTATAGTGTTGAACTGGTTAGTTGAGGCTCTTTCTAACAGTGAGCAACTGTTCAATCTATATAAGACTTGTTCAAGGTACAGTGTGGATGTCAGCTGCACTCAAGCACAGCTATTGAATTTTTTTTTTCCCCCAAACATGGTTTGCCATGTCAGCAACCAACACAAAAAACAAGCTCCCAAGTCTCCAGGACATTAGTAGTCAGCAAAACCTTCATGATAGAGGTGTCCCTTTAGGGCGTTCTTACTGGTGCAACGAAGCACCAGTAAGGAGAGTCAAACGGTGCCATATTAAACATTACCCTGAGAACTAGCTACATCAACCTACTTAGTAGAACTTGAACTGTACTAAGAGTACGTTTATAAAAACCTTGACTTTCTTCCTCTATGAAAAAAAGGGCCGTTAAGTTCTGCCTATGGGCTTTTTATTGGACCGGTCACCTGCATTACATAAATATATAAGACTTTCAAAACAACCACCACACGTAGTCAAACAACCGCATTTTGCTGCTCAGTAAACAGTTACCTGACAGTTCAAGGGTTTCATTTTCTTCATCTGCTGATGAGTTTGTAATATTTATTACAAATGAAAGAGTGTAGTATGACAGTGCATTTGTTTTTGAGATGGAAGTAGGGGGCACTGTTAGTACAGGTGTAATATTACAACCTCACCTCCTTACCCAGCGAAACATGAAAAATGATATTCAGCCCTGATCTTATTATCAGACATGTAGCCCAAGTACTGCAGGTGCCCACCAGCTGGAGCAACAATAAACATAATCGAGCCCATCTCATTTTCTAGTCTCTGTAATAATGCAGGAAAAAGAGTTTGACTCCAGGCTGCAACGCTCCTCAGACTGACAACAAAGTCATTTGCACTGCTCAGCTTTTTGGGGGTGTCAATAGCTGCAGGGTTTGTTGTCTACAGTTTGCATATCCACTTTATTCAAAAGTTGAAGACAGCGTTGGGAGATTAGCGGAGCACATTCACGGCCTCATCATTCGAGGCGGCTTTGTATTCTTAAAAAGTAGCTGAACAGAGCCAGCGAAGACGTTTTCCTTTCATCCGGTATGAGGTGCCCAAGTCATCCATCAAACAGGATAGTCTGAATAGTTTTCCCCTGAATAGAACACTTCCAATACTGAGACCTTCAACAATAATAAGCTATTCAGAACAGTGCTTCAAACCTGACTCCAACTCTCACGCTGACAATCTCACCTATAATTGAAGTACATGTGACATAAAATATGTAAAAAATGTGCACTGGCTACAAAAGCAATTACTGTACTGCAAGTCCTGCTGCTACCCACCCCCACCCATTTTTTCACTTTCTGTCCCTCTCTGGGTCTCTATCCATCTCAATCCTTCTCCCCAAATCCACCTGCTGCCACCTCCTCAATACAAGGATCGCCAAGGGAGTGTGAGCACATGCTGTTTTTATGTGACCTGGTTTTTAACAACGTACAGATGCCTATAACAGCTGACGTTACGCACTTTGAGAATATCATGTTATTAGAGTGGGCTGGCAAGGCAACAAATACTAAATGTTTGCTTTGAATACGGTTTATTAAGCATTTATTTTATATCATCCAATATTATAGTTCCAAACCACCATACACATTTTGTGACATGCTGCAGTTTTGCTTTCAGCAAAAACAAAAATGACACACACATGGATTTGCTCTGGGAGGGGGCTGATTAACTGCCGCTCATTAAAAGGCGGTTTTCGGTGGAATACCGAACGCAAATGCTTCGTGTCCGTTGCCACACAACACTACGACATCAGTGTTGTCGTAGTTCCAAACATCAGAATCAACACTTTGCTAAAAAAATTTTCAGGGGAAACTAAAATTTTAATTTTACACACCACAAAGTCATTTTTTTTCCTTGTGCATGTGTGGCATTGATTTTATGTTAGACTGGAAACTGCTCTAAACTACTTAAGCTTAAGATCTATAAAATGTTGGAATGAAATCTTGAAATACTAAATGGTTTTCATAGAATTGGTGTGTCTTCCACTGTAGTAACTAACACGAGTGCTTCTTTCCTATCTGCATTAAACAATTTACCTAAAAAATGTTTTACCTGGACAAAGTTGCTACGATATTCCACCATTTTGTTTGCCTATTGTAAGACCCTGTGTTAATACAGTACCTAGTGATATTAATTTGATAGCTTTAATTAATTGGGGAATTCATAATTGCCATCAGTGACTAATGCTGTCCCCCTGGTGGTCACCATCTGTGGTCTTTAGGGGTGAAGTCTTGTTGAAACAACAGCATATACAGCAAGTGCTACTTCTTCCTCCCTGTAATGAAAAATGACCAAACAATTGTCCTACTTTATTTGCACAGGAAAAACAAGCATTTTACCCAATCAGTCCATTTTCTGACACGTTCTTTTGCAATGTAGTCAATTCAGAGTGCTGTTAAACCAAACCCCTTGGTATTTATACACTCCTAATTCATTTGATAGTTCCTGGGCACTCATGCCTTCAGGCTCTTATCCAGTGGCACTTTTAATTTAATGGAAGTTATTTAACAGTACCCGATATGTACGGCCACATGTTTTATGCTTGTCTTATTCCCACATGGCAGTGACTAACCAATCTTACATTGAAATTCAAAGGCTTAGGACAAGTTAAATAATTGCATTGTGAAGCCAGTAGTGACAGCTGAAGATGAACGAAATCTTTACAGATGAGCCCTCTATTTTATCTTACTTATATATATATATATATTTTTTGCAACCAAACTGGCTCATTCACATGTAGAAGGTCTTTAAGTGTTCACATCCTTGTCTCTGCACTAGCACATGTCCACTAAAAGCAAGCAGAATAAGATTTATTCTTCTTAGTCAAGGTGCCCCTTAGATACCATGTCTCACCATTTGATTTATATGTCAGCTCAGCATCTCACTTGGCCGTAGTTTACTGCCATGCAGTATGCATCATACACCGTGCCAGGCATTCAACTTAACTGCAATTGCATTACGTTTTTGTAGTGAACGTAATTACTTAATTATGTTGAGGTGAAACTCTGAATGAAGGAAGCGTACACTTACAGAAAATGAGCAGCAAGCAGATGGTTGGGGTGGGATGACATTTCCAGGACTGACATGTCAAAGACTGAAAAGGACCTGAGCTGTGCGAGGTTGAACAACAAAGATATTTCGATTAGAGTCAGAGTAAGGTTTAACTAGTAGAGTACTAGCTCACATGAGGTTAAAGGCTGACTCAATACTGTCCCCTTGACTTTACAGTTCCTGTACATGTCCTCTGGTTTTCTAAATGACAATGCCTACTGTAGCTAGAGTAAACGAGTCTTGTAGACTGATCCACTACAGAATGACGACAGGCACATAAAAATATAAAAACGTGCTCAGCTTAGTGTCCAGACTCGCCACTGAGGCATAGTCATCTCCATAGAGTACAAGACACAAAATAATGTTTCTTTATTACTACTTATTAAATTCTGATCAATTTTAGAAGGTTAGTGAATTTGATTCTTCCAGTGTGGACGCCAGCTGTGTCAATAATTGCTGGGTATGGCTCTTAGTGAAGGGGAGAAGACATATGAGATATTAAACATGGATGAGCGATAATTGTATTCTAGAGCTTGACAAGACTTCCTATGGTTCCTCGGTGTTGACCCTCACCACCCACTGTGATACGAGGCTCACTTCACAGCACTGCCATTAAATGTCTGATAGAACATGATAAAGTTCACCAGGTGATATTTAACTCATGAGCTGCCAACACATGCAAACAGTTTTAACTAGTTAAAAAAATGGTTTTTAGCAACCAATTCCCACTTTATATTTAATAATTCAAATAGAAAAGTGATGATATTAACCTGCATACGTTTACTTTACACTTGTATGTTAATCTCATGGCTCAGAGCAGGCTACCCACTCTACTACTGCATAGAAAACTACTACATTTTATTTAACTGACCTTCATTTGTCAGTGACAACTTTTGTGCTGAGACCCTTTTTGAGATTATTTCACTCACATTTCTCTCTTTATTCTCGCATGCTTTAAAACCACTTATTGGTTCTCTGACCTTCTGCTTCTCATTACCATACTGTACGTACACGTTGCTACAAAAAAAATTACCTACAATTTGCTCATATCAGACCTCACCTCCAACCCCAAATGCTGCTTATGAGCCAATATTGTCCAGTTTTGCAGTTCGTTTTAACCACTGAGCCTACATCATTTCAAAATACAAACGTGCTTTTCTCCAGGAAAACATCTTAAGTCAGAAAACCAGGCCAGATCAACACATTCACACGCCAAATTATTAATTAGAGCTGGCAGACTGCCAATGCAATCAAGGCATCTAACTCTTAAATGATCTCTCATTTTTAGGGTGAGGAGGAAAAGCCCATGCATTTGCATCCAAGTTATTCACTCTGTAATCATGCAATATTTGTACTGCTTAGCTTATCACTCCTTGTGTTTTGCCTTGTTGTCAATCATCCTCTTGTTTTTTTTCCCCACTCCATAAAAGGAGGGTCTTAATACACCACAGGATTCCTAAAGCCCTTGAGACAAGTACATCCCTGTCAGCCAACTTCCGCACACTTGACGACCCCTTGACATTGTGCTTTGAATTCAAGATTCAGATAGGTGCCATTACATCAGTTCCCGAACAAGGTATCTGGCAATGAAATGTATCACATATGGATTAAGGATCTCAGACAAGCCCCAATGGCTTCATTTAACTCCTTTTTTTCCCCACTTTCACATCAATACGAATAACAAAATTAAAAATGGTGAACCAGGCTTCGCGTCCAAGATCATCACTAAGGTTTCCCCCAAGGATGTGTGAGATCTGCCATGCTACTACCTCTGAATACTGATGAATGCAATCACACCGACTGCAACATCTTCACCCACTCCAGAGTGCTGCTCTCTTGCCAACTCTGTGCTGTAAGCTCTACATAAAAGTGCCAAAATACATCTTCAGCAAAAAACAGACAATCATACAGAATTTCCACTATACACACTGTACTCAGGGTGATGTATAAATATTTCTATATTGATAATGTTCTGTACTGAGCAAGTGCACTCACTCATACACTTCATGTCCTCCTACTTCTGCTTTGGTAATTTGTTGATCACTGCGAACTCAGACTCAAGACTTACCTGTCTAGGTCAGGCAATCAATAAGGCCATTACAGCTACAGTATGCAATGCATGCTCAGTGCAGTTTATGTGCACCATAATGTTTGCTCAAGTTGAACTTGAATAATGAAAATTTGCATCCCTTTTAATTAGCTGAAAACTTAGTTTTATTGTGCTTTAGCAGCATTGTTTTTGTCTGCCTGTGAGTTCAATTATGTTTATTTTCTCAGCGATAAATTATGTTTTGTTTATTCCTTTGAAGAGGACTTATCAGGCTACACAGACTGACCTTAAGAGACGAAGCGACGCTTCCTCATTGTTCAGCTGATCTGCTGTAATATAAAAGCTTTGGCAGTGCAATGCTCTGGAAATAGTCAATCTGGTAGTAGTAGAAGTGTTAATACAGTTGTATTTGAAGTTATGTTTAATAGTGGTAAAGGTCAGTGCCCATGCATACCCAAAATCATTTTCCAGATATAATGACATATATTTTGGTGTTAACTTTAACAGTTAAATCTTGGATTTTCATACGACTGCAAAATATAATCCTAATAACAAATTTGTTCTGAAGTCACAGATAGTGAGATAGTAAATGTAAACCACAGTCCATCTTAAGCGCAAGGAAATCTCAATCACAGCATATCAGCTAATATGAAATCAAATCAATCCAAATCAAAATTTTCAGTCAGAACCAGAACCTTACACATGAATCAAGCCTATCACATATGCACCAAGTTAACTAAAATGTGGGCCACATGCTTGAATAACAAAATAATGAGAGTTGGAGAGAGTAGTATCTGAGAAACTTGTTGAACACTATTGAATATTGCATGAATATCCCTTCTACTGTATTTTGAAAGCAGATATTTTTGCTTATTTAAACATTTAAACACACTGTCTAACAAAGCACAGACTTGGACAAACGTAGGTTAGGGATTTACTTACTTCCTGAACACGTCACTCATTCCGTTGCTGCATTTCCTGTGAATAAAGAAGAAAACTAGTCAAGGACAAGCCTTTTCAAACTATCTATCTACTTTAATTTCCGACTCCCACCTTCCTCTATGTCTCACTGCCAAGGCTGGTGTGAAAGAAACTACCTTGAAATGATGATTACCACAGCAAACAAAGCTGTTATATCACAAAAATGCCATTAGTGCGACACATGAGCATCTTCTCCAGCTTCCGTTTAGCCACTATCCCTATTTCTTATATACCCATTATTCATTCTGTGCCTGTATATGGTATTAATAAAATGTAACTCTCAGATTAAAATGCACTTTATTTAAAAAAAATTAAGACTATTAAAATGAATAGTCACACGTACTCTACAGAGGAGGATCATTGCCTAATTAGACGCCTCAGCTATGTGAACCCATGTAGAATTAGCTGGCTTGTAACAACAGCTAACTTTCTCCCATTACACTACAACACTTTGAGTTTAAGTTACAGTTAGCTTAGTTGGCTGAATATGCTAATAGCAAACGGTTTGCTAACAACGAAAGGGTTGTATTATAAGAGCTTAACCATTAACCACTAAAAGAAGATCGTCATGCTTTTCTGCAAAAGTCAGAGACCGGACAAAAATAACAATTTGCATGATGAAACGTTGACAACAACGTTACACAATGTACAAACTAACAATCGCTTCCGCATTCAAACAAAGATGGCGGCGACCAACAGGTTAAAAATGTTGTTAACCAGATTTGGAAAAGCAACACGTGTTACGGAGAACAAACCAAATACAGAACCCGGAACAGCAGTTAGAACCAAAATAACTCATCTCATCATATAACCCTCCCGAAAAGAAGAGGCCGAAAGGTAGAAAAGCTCACGGTCTGCGACAACCTCAACGACAGGCCGGGAAGGGGGCGTGGCTACTATTTATACTGCTAATTGAAGAGCTACGTCATTTTCATCAGCGAGAGACAGGACAGTTCAATGGTTCAATTCAATTCAATTCAATTTTATTTATAAGGCGCCAATTCACAACAGCAGTTACCTCAAGGCACTTGCAAGATAAACTCACTACAGAGTTTATAATGGCTTAAAATGTAGAGGCTACTGGTGTTTTTAATAATGCCCCAGAATCCATAGACTATAGCTTCACAGTCAGAACCTCACAAATGTTTCCATGACACCAAACCAGTGAATTATCCATATTTATAATAATATCACATCTATTCTGCTACAGCTCATGAATTATTACAGATTCACAAACCATCTGTCTGTTTCTTCCCACTCATGTTAACATGTTCAGCCTGATTGGGGAGTATTTATAATGTCTCATATAAGATCTCATTTCTCTGTATGACTATTATGCATAAAAGAAGGAATCAGTTTTTAACATAAAATATCCACTTCCAATATTTATAAAATACTCCAGAGTTGTTTAGAAATGTGTGGTAGCTGCTCTAGTTACTGTTATAGCTATTTCAGTTCATTTGAAGAACCAAACTGCACGCTGGTTATAATATGAGGCCAGACCTCAGGCTCTCTGCTGCTGCTCCAACCTGTGTGGAGAGTTGCACGGTTTTAAATATGTATGTAAAATACTATATGCATCTGGATATTTACAAATTTGTCTTTGGCGCAGCCCTGAGCTTTACTCTACTGCCACCAGCAGGTCAACATTTCAGTTTAGTTTTATGACCAAATACTAGTAAAACCAGTGTCTGTCCCAATTTTATTTAAATATGTATATTTATATTTATATTATATTAAGGACTATTTTATGATATTTGCTGATTCCATTAATTTTTCACTTAAATGAAACAATAAATGTCATACAATATATATCACAATTCGAATATATTTACAGGTACTCAACATTTATTTTTGTGCGCAAATACATGTTGTGAATCTGCTATTTAATTATTACAATATTAAACTAATTAGTCAAGTCAGGTTACACATCAGTGCACCTGTCATATCCTTCCTCTGATCTGATAAATAAACCTTGAGTTGCTTAAAAGCCTTGAGGAAATTAATATCAATCCAATTCAGTAATTGTCTGATGATTAATGATAAGATGTGTACACTTAATTAGGTTTACTCCAAGGTATTATCCTCCTACAGGAAACCACATCTGGTCTTCTGATCTATTGGTACCAGCAATATTGTCAAGTTGAAAGAACAGCTCATAAGAATTGCGTCACATTACGTTTGCACAATGGAGGCCTACTAGTGATAAGGATAATTAATTGATATATGCAACAAATGTCAAGCCTTACCTCATATACCCTTTAAATTTCAATATAAGAGTCATTTTTCATTTGCATTAATATGGGAATTGCAACCAAACCCAATCACAGTGCACTAAAGCAATACAGATCACCCTTGTCACCATTGATCTCCCTTCATTTAAAAGCCTTTGTCTGAAAAGCAGCCGGTAGGTAATACATCTAAATTGTGTAAATTGATATATGTTCACCAGTATTATTTACACAATCCCTACTCCCATTGTCATTATGGATCCGTGTGTGCTTCCGTGTGTGTGTTACAGAGAAAGAAAAGAAGGTCACCTGTGTCTGTCCTTGGTAGACATTGATGGCATTTTGCTGATGTTAACTAACAGAATACATTAATAAATCTTTACATGGAGACCACCAGACCCAAGCCAAACCCAAACACACCTGCTGCCAAGGACACAGCACCAGTCCTTCGCTTCTGTCCGTTTAGAAAGTAATTCTCAGCAAATGAAGGCTTCACAGTTGATCTGATAATCTATAGAAACAACATATTAGGTTCATTCATTCAAATATTTGAAGTGGAATCAATTTAAAGGGCGTCAAGGTCATATGTTGTTATTAAAGGTAAAATAGGTCATGTGTGCAATGAGCCTGCTGGGGGAGTGGCCTTATTATTGTATTTCTGTCATTGTACTCAGTGGTGAAACATGTCATCTCACATACCAGGATGGCGATGTGCACAGTCCATCGGTTTTTGGCAGGTCTCTCATAAGAGTCAGGTCACTAATGGTGTCATTGATTGTTAGCTGTTGTCATTCATCACCTAAGGGTCAATGTCCCACCTCTACCTAATGGCACTGGTTAAGCACAAATTCCTCATTTTTGAATAAATGTCCTCTGCAGATGTGCTCATGCAGATCATTGCCAACTCTGTAGAAACGTTTATTTTGGTGCTAGGTTATTCAAACTGTGTTTTCATCAGCGTCTCTGAGCCTGTCCATGGTTTATTCTTGTTTTCGATCCAGGTAGTAAAATACATGATAATTGATGCATATTCACAAGAGATACACTTTGAAAGGCTTGTGCCTGACATATTTTATTAAAGAACCAATTCATTTTCAATTAGTATCACCCTATCAACTAAAATCTTGGCCTTGCAACGATAAAAAAAATTGGCTGAGGTAGGATTGAGCATGAAGCATGAGAATGCTGCATTGTTATTTCAGTGACGATCACCTATGGTTTGATTGTTTGTATAATAGGTTGTCAGTCAGACGGTCAATAGCAATTAACATTTGCTGATGCGTACAAACTATAAGAGAGTTTTGGTGTCCTAATTTAATGCTGTATGGACAAATCAATGTGAACAGGGCCCATGTTGTTGTTGTTTTACATAAGGCCCCGTCATCATGATTAAATAACAAATAATGTTTTACCATACATGCCTACAACAAAAATGTTCTGTTAATAATACAGAAATCATTTCCATTCTTTATCTGACAGTGAACCCCCAGACTATGGCCTTAGCCTTCCATCCATTAGTTATACTTTGAGGCTTGTGATGATGACACACACTGTGACCAGACCATCACTATTTTAAGTCACTAATTAGCCCAACCTGCATCTTTCTATGCTGTGGAGGGAACAACGCCACACAGAAAAATGCCAGCAGTCCTCTGCATTAAATCAGATTAGAGTTGTGGGTTTAGTATCTATTAAAAGCATCAGATGATGAACCATGTCTTGCATTATACAGTAGAGATGAAAGAAGAGCGGGTTATAAAGAGTTTATCTGTTTGTGTCAAGCATCCACTGAAATCCAGTTCTTGACTGCCATCTAGTGAAACATAACTACTATTACATCACCATATTCTTAGCACGTCTCAGTAGCGTTTTAGGATCAGACACATGAAAGAAATATGTCCAGAGTATTTTAGTGGTGTAGAAAGTTTTTTTATTGAAGGAGGCGCAGTTACAGGGTGATGCCGTGAAGCTACAATATAATGTAAAACCATTAAGGCCTTTTCTTTGAATTGTAGAAAACATGCCGCAATTTGTTTCTTCTTTTTTTGAAAAATATGGATTACATATCAACGGTCCCTACTAAATGATATTTCTTCTGATGGTTTGTCCACCTTTCAGTGTTAATGTTAAAATGTTGACATTGATTTGCTATGACTTAGGTTAGTTCATAAACCCTGTTCATGCTTCAATTGCCCCTATAAATCCCATGCTTTTAGCTTTAATGACTAAGGAAGTAACCTAGAATATTTGCTCTCTGACTGCACAACCTCCACAAATGGTCTTGCATTACATTTTTGAAATATAAGGTCTTCATTTCTGATTTGCTTACTTGTAAAACATTTTATAAGGGTGTGAAACATAAGGCCATGTTTGTAAAGGACGGTTGTAGGTTGCCTTTCTTATTTTATTGCATTTCCTTATTTAGTGCAGCGCTGACACAGCAGTACAGAATGTGATCATAGCTGCGTAGGTAACTGTTACATGTGATTTACTTAGTCCAACTTCAATGATACCAGTTGTGCAACAGTAGAAAAAAGATTTGCGCTGAAGCCATTAAGGCCCATATTGTTTCCATACATCCCATATGTGACATGAATTTTAAACTGGACCTCAAGCAAAGCTCCTTAAAAATCAACACATTTTAGCTTGAAACCAGTCGTGCATGCACATATTCATGTTTTGTTCACTGCTGTTTGTCTGTACGTTTGTAGTTCCGTCACCTGCTTTACACAGGTTCTAAATCAACCGTTTAACATGCCATGCAGGAGACTGACTGGTTTATCGATGACGAAGGATCTGTAATACTTTGAGGGGAAACCTTTAGGACTCAGTATTAACCAGGCTGAATTAACGGCGCTGAAAAGCAAGTTGGGTTTTTTTCCTGCAAAAATTCTAATTGATTATCATATCTAAGATTTGGCATCATAACAGTTCAAGTCATTCAAACATATAGAAGTTATCAAGACACTATGCTAACCATGTGAGACTCGTCCATTATTAATTCCAGGTATGTTTTCAAAGTCAGGTGATCTGTGTTTAACAAAGTGCTAAAATCCACTCACTACTGAAAATAAGAAGAGTGACGCTGTCCCGTCTGTTTAAAATAAATGAGTGTCTGGTTTAATGCAAGGCGGAGAGCCGTCCACACGCTCGCACACACCTTTCTTCTCTGACACAACAAACTTGTTCACAACTTACTTGACAATGTCCCTAAGCAGCTATTTTTCTAATTATTTTAAATCTCAATTGACACAATAATAAAATAATAAAGGACAACCCAGTCGTTTTATATTCTAATACATTAATCATCCAGTTAAGTAATAGGTTCATCAGCAACAACAATCAGTCAAGTTGGCTACACTGTCTCATGATCCGTCTCCTGTTGGCAAATGAAACACTGCTCGCCTTTACCAAACACTTCTCAGATCAGAACAGTCCTCCCTGACCTACTTCAGTCCGGGCCATCCCCTCTCTCCACATGATACCTCGCCAGTGAAGGACAATGGTGAAGGTGCGTAGAGGTCGGAGTCTGTATCTGATTCGCCCTCTGCTATGAAGGGTCTGACCCTGGCACAGAGAGAAGGTCCAGCGTCAGTCCCTGCTCCACCCCCCCCCGCCGAACCTGTATAGAAAGAAGGCCCAAAGAAGTCCTCCTTGGCCTGAGAGATGCTGAAGCCGCTGAAGGAGCGCTCCAGCTCCTCGTGGTCAACAGATGGGATGGATAGCGATGTGTCGCTCTCCACTGCAGTGGCGTCCTGCTGACACCTCTGCCTCCTGTGGCGCCTCTGGGAGCCGCTTTCTCTGCTGCTGCCGCCCGGGCCGGAGGTGGAACGGTCGTGAACTGGAGCAGGTGGGGGTGGAAGGCGGAACAGGGTGGGCGAATGATCACCATTGCCACCAACTGGTGAAGGTGTGTTAGCCACGCTGCTGTTCCAGGCAGGCTGGCTGAGGGGGTGCTGCAGCTGGTGCTGCCAGGAGGTAGAGGGGCGGCTGTTGCTGCCGGAGGGGGTACCCAACGACCTCGCCACAGGCCGACCCAGTAGCGGATCTTTCTTTTCCGAAGATCCATCAGAGCACAAGATCTCTGCTGCTGAACACGTCTTCACTTCTGTCGCCTCTTTCACGTCTTCTTTTCGCTCTTTGTCCTCCTTGCTCTCCTCAGGGCTATGGTAAGGCGGAGCTGGATACGGCTCTTTGGAATTGAAAAAGGCCTCTGTTTCAGAATGAGCGATACCCATACGCTGCACATATACGTTGACAAGGAAATCGAGCTTCCTGTCCATACAGACCACCTATGGAAGAGGAAAATTAAAGAAATTAGATAAAAGGCTGAAATAGAAAACAGTCAGTGGAGACCAAATCATATGACTTTTATAGATGTGTGTGAATCATCCCTACCTGTTTTTCCACTTTAACCAGACGTCCCATCATGCTCTGGTCCTCTGCAGCATCTCCATCAGCTTTAGGACCTTTGCCAACTATCTGGTCCACTCTATCATTTAAGAGAGATAATGTTTGAGACTGAAAAAACAGCGTTGTGCTACAAGAGTTTTACCGCGTCTTCATTTAAGAGGCGCACGATGTAATGTGACTTATTTCTAAATGGAAAATGAGTAAAGAAAGAGTCAATGTTGGTGACACTTGTCAAGCTACAAGTAAAGGTGTTTTGAATGAATGGATGAGATGATGAGCATTGGAGTGATGAACTGCCGATTCCAGGTGGTGCATGCATGCTTAATGAGAGTCAATAGAGTTTTTAAAACTGAATAGAGAGGGCATTTTGTCGGAGGCCAAAATGCATCGCTTGGCATGCTCTGTGGTGCTTCATGCTTCATTTCCATTGCATCCTGTTGGGGGAGCCGTCTCTCTGTCTCTCTAGTATGAGAGCAAGCATCTAGCGCTGTCGACCCCCTGTTGAGCGAGGCCATAGGACACGGCTCATTAAAATTAAGTGAGAAAGCCATGTGACGGCTCACTTTTTTTGGCCCTCTCCTCACAGCAGCTGCTGCAATGTGGCACAAGAGCTAAAATCACTGCGACATGTCACGAAGAAGTTGTGCACAACTGTCCAAACGTTTCTTTATTTGACATTACACCTCTAATGGTACCTTCGTGTATGTTTCCTTCAGCCTAATGAGCCAGGTCGCTTGGCTTAATCTCAAAAGGGGTTCCATTAATCGAAATAATAAGGCAGCATGTAACGTCTTCAGTACGTTTACTATGGTATAAGGCGCATAATGCTGGTAACATGGTCATTCTAAAGGTGCAGTCTGTTAACCTAACCTAGGACCTTCAGTGGACTTCTTATGGCGAGGTGTTGATGGGGCAGGGGGCCCGACAATCATATCTATCCTGGCAAGGCACACAGAGACGATATGAGGGCAATGCAAAATGAAGCAACGTGGGAATCGCATCAGCTATGGAGAACAAGTCTCAGTATATTCCACTCACTCAACACATACAGTGAGTGTGGCTTTCATTGCGGATGAAGTGTTTGCATTTCACTGTCGGAATATATTCTTTCTACATGTTAGACCGTCAGGGCATCAAATGCGTTAACTAAGGTTTGTATGAAACAACATGAGCTGCCGTATACTTTGAATCAGCGTTATCAGAAACAGTGAGCAAATCATATTTTCAAAGTTCACTAATATGAAATTGATCTGAATACAACACATGTAGTTGGACAAATGGAACAGGCAAATCAATGATATGTGCCACGACATGTGTGTATCCAGTGACACGGTGTTACTGATCATAACTATTGAATTAAAGCGATAACACTAAAACAACCTGAGCCGACTTAAATCCACCGTACAATGAAAGCGCACTTGCCTGGACTGTAGGTTCTTAATTCGCGACAGCATGTCCAGGTGACCTGCAGAGTACTGCTCGATCACATCCATGACATCATAAGGCCGCAAGCTCTCTTTGAATCTCCTCTTTGATACCAGAAACCTCATAATGCTGAGGAAGGACACATTGTTTTTACACACAACATAATTCAATGAGGAGACGTTTAAGAGCAACTGGCTCGTGTTCTAGAGTAGTGTAGTAGAGGGCTATGACAGTATAGACCAATATATGAAGTGAAATCCAGGTTATTAAATTGCATTACAGTCTATAGTATCAATAGTAACAGATTTGACCCCATATGTGTCAGGAAAAGAAACCACACATCAAGATGTAGAGAGATTTAAGATGTAGCAACAATTATTAACTCAGTAGTTAATAGTAGGGAGATAAATAAATTCAGTCAAGTATAACTTAACTTTCATTCTTTCTTTGATGTTTTTAATGTTTAAATTCAGTGCGATTTTGTTCTTATGAAAGCAATGAAACTACAAACACTTTTGATGATCCTATATTAAGCCTCTTGTCTGCTTTTTATCGTTCTGTGTTTAGTCAAGCATTGCAGTGGCCTTACCAGATTGCCCTTATTGAAACCTTCAGTCCTGAAGGTAATTCTTGAGTGAGAAAGTCACAGTGGCAGCTTTTGTCATCGCCGATTTCCTCTCCGGGGAGACTCGCCTCTACAGAGCAACGACAAGGACACTTAAAGAATATTTAATGATCTTCACACAATCAGTGTCAACGGCAGAAGCAAAGCAGGGCTGTTGCTTTGAGCTTTAACGATGCAAAATTCAAAAAGTTGGTTTCAAGCCAGTTAGCCAGTTTGTGAGCGTAGTGAGCGAGACAACAGGAAAAATAGTTGGTGCAGAATTGAAGGATAGTTACTTAGTTACTAGAACCTTTAATGACCAATTCTCTCTTCCCACCACCAACTGCAGTGTAGATTAGCATTAAAACGACTGTATCATGGATAATTTCGCCAGAAGGTTGATCTGTGGGTTTTAGAAATGGCAGATAAAGGAAAAGATTTTAAGACCTGATCAGTGTTTCGTAAAAACTAGAGTCTGGTAGGGAAAGTGAGGGCGCTTCATGCAATGTAAAGCAGGCCTTTTGGGCATTTTGTTTCTGGGTCAAATTTGGATTATCTAGGCACCACTTGACTTGAACCCAGGATTAACTTCTACAGTCAAACTGCAATTAAATATGCATAATCATGTGTATAAAGCTCTTGCAACCCTAATGAATACCACAGTCAGTACATGCTTGTTCTCAGCTAAACCCATGCTTCAGGACCTCCAGTGGCCGTTTGGGAAAACGCTTGTAAGAAACATCCAAACAAAAAGGGTTCATGTCAAGTGAACAAATCTTCGCAGCAGATTTCTTGCATGCAGGTTCCTCAGACTGGTGAAGCTGACTTGTGTTTTGATTGTGTTTTGACATAAAAGCCAACCAACAAAATATCCCAATGTCTTACTTATTAAACCTTCAATTGCTGCAAAGAGAGAGAGACAGGAGACATGGAAAGAGATTTGTTATGGATTCTAGCAGGATGACAATGGCAGACAAATCTATTCCAAACATGGGACCTTGTGGAGTTCACTGAATGGTTTCTAGTTCACGTTCGGAAGGGTTGCTCTTACTATGAATGATAAACAGTAAAGTTAACATATCGAGACAGTACAGAGCATCTCATAGTCTAAACTAGAGACATGTCATTAAGACTTGTCTAACCTGGGGAACTCTTCAGTCCCAAGTCTTCGTTCGGCAGTTCAATCAGCACTTTAACATGCCATGAAGCGGCAGGAGAAAAACAGCTAATGAGTATTGCTTGTTTATTGTTTTACAGAAAGGCAAAGAATGGTGACGGAGAGAAATATATTGGATTCTGAGGCCTAGATGACATATGGATGCAGTTGGGTTGTTTAGCATTAAATGACGGATGGGCACCAACATCCAGACTCTTCTGTCTCCCCAGTTTAAAGTTGAAATGTTGGCTTCAAATGTTTGCCTTTGATCCTTGCAGAAGTATTAGTACTGTACTGTATTACCTCTAACTAAAAAAAACCCCACAGTAAATGACAAAACTTTAAAAAGTACTTTTCCTTAGATTTCAATTTTTTCACTCCACTTAGATTAGACTTGGATTATACAGTAACTGGCAACTAAATTGGCTTAACCTGTTCAGTCTAATTCAAGGTGACACAGCAACTATTTGTTTTGGCCCCATCATTCATTTCAAATATGGTGGCCAAAACATTAGAACCATCATCACCCACTGTTACCTCAATAACAAACCTAGAATAGAAGCTTTAATGTATTATTTTTCAAAATTTGATGTTAATATTAACATACTATAAATGAGCCTCAGCCACCTGAAACAGGCTGATAGTTCTACTTTAACAGTGAACACCTGAACATTAATCAGGCCAGATGTGTGTTCTGTATTGCGTGTGGCCATACCCTCTGAGTTTTGGCGTGAGGTGCTGCCCCGGACCCTAAAGGCGTGCTTTGGCCCCCTGTTCTTCTCTGTGAAACTCCAGCTTTTGGCGACCTTGCTGGGACTGGCTTCAGCCCCCTCCTCTGCCCCTGGGGACTGGGTCTTTCCTTTCGGTGCAGGAGCCTTGGAAGGGCTGGGGAAGACCTTATCCTTCAGGCTGGCTTTCCGACTACAGAGCGCAAGCAAGAACATTTCCTGATTTAAGCTTCAATCTTTCTTTTGAGCATCCTTAATATCAAATACAGTGACTGGTCTGTTAATCTAGATGCTTTAATCTTACTGTTTTGCTGTGTAATCTAAGGGATTTTGTGGAATTCACCACTGAATAATCTTACCTCAGCAGAAATGCAAAGTGGGCAATGTCCTACAGCAGAAGGAGCCATGTCCACATACGAAACTAGAAGAGCATTCAGTGGGCCAGGCAAGCAGCAGGAAGCTACAAGCAAGCATGCATGGGAAGCAAAGTGATACTCCACACGTCAAAAAGAAGATCTGCTGCCGCACTCTACGCAGAAAAGTGAACACAAATCATGCAAAATAATTCACTGTCATACTCTATGCGCTGCCTGACACGTGGGCACCGGTCAAAAGAAACGTAATTTGTCCCGTACTCAGCAATATGCACCTTGACTGCTGAACAGAAGTTTATAAGGGCTGATTAGGCAAAACAGGCAGCAAGCAAAAGAACTGCATAAAGACACTACTAAACAGAAACCATAAATCAGCTTTGACAGGGCGGTAAACAAGGATGTATAGCTGACTGTTTGCTGAGTGAAAGGCAAAAGCGGCAGATTAGCTCTTGTGTTCATTTTGATCATAAAGCTGTTCATTTACTCAGCCTTGAGAGAGCTGCCTGATACAGTATAAATAACCTAGTCAACCATTCGTTGGCGCCTGACTCAGCCATTATCTAAAGTTAAGTTATTCTTGTTTGATGGTTCCTCTACCTTAACTGTACCCCTGTTTAAATAGGAAGAGAAACAAAAGTAGGAATGATATGAGAGACATACACTTGCAGCGCAGTTGTTAGTATCTGTGTGGCAACTATACCTAATAGTTCTCGGACAGCACCCACAAAGTCTGTCTTTGTGTGCATTTTCATTACTGGAGGGGTGGGCAGTAGAGAAGACACAGAAACACAATAAAATAGCAGTGGATACAGTCACAAACACATGGTGTGCTATACTGTGATGCCAGTAACACTTTATTTTACACTATATCATAGATAAAGACATATGAGTAAGTTATTTGCCCTCACTAGAATGAATTTAAATCGATGTTGTTACTTTTTGGATGATGGCTTATGTTACGTATCATAGTCAAATAGTCAGACTATGCAAAAAGGATAAAGTGTTACCACATTATCAGCAATTACACTTGTTTCTTTTGTCAAAAACAGTGTGATAAAAACCAGGCAATCACAACCACTTTATCCTTGAGGCGGTGCTGAAAGCTTGAGTGTCAAAGAACAGCTAATCGGTGAACATTTCATAAAGCTGCTGGTTGGGTGTGGGGCCAAAATCAGCTGGTCTTTGAGCATCGCGTGAGCAAATGCAGCGTGACCGTTCTTGAAGGAGGCGCCGAGCACACACGTCTGACGCGTACTGTACGAGCACTTACAGTAACGCGGGACTCGCGCACGCAACCACACCCACGGATACACACACACACACAGCGCACACACTCCCCCAAGAAGAGTGCCTCAGCGGCAGCTAAGAGCAGAATTCAAGAGATGCCAAAGGGAGTTGAGAGATTTAAAAAAATAATTAAATCCAGTCAGAGTACAGACCTGGGAGAGGCTCCTGGCTGAGACTCCTTCCTGTGAAGAGGAGAAGACACAAGCCGCTCGTTACACTGCACAAATCACTCATGCACTATACCATATGGCATAATCAATGCTGCTGTAATCGAGGACCACTTGTCAAGCAACGGGGAAACCTGGAGGATATAATGTGGCAAGTAGCTTGATGGTTAAAGCAGTGCTGCTGCAGTTCCAGAGCAAGAAATGTCACAGCATGTGACTGTGAGCAGCCACTTTAGCCCTAAATAACCATACGCTTGTGTTTATACCTGAATGATTTGCCCTTCAGGTTCCTCAGCAGGTCCAGCTGATTCAGGGGTGGAATAATCCTGAGTGGGGGAAAAACAACTAAGTGCACTTGATCACAGCATGTTTTCCAGCAGCTCAGTGTTTAAAGGTTGAAGCTTGCCGTCGGGGGCTTTAAAGCTAACGTTATCTAATCTGCGGATCATCACCTTTTCACCTCTAATTACAACTGGAATGAAGGCAAAGTAATTCTAACTTAATCAGACACACAAATGTTTTACTTCTTTCTGCAGAAATGGCTGAAATCTGCATTGGGAATTCAAGGACGGCATCTTTGCTGATTCATAAGTGGTTAATTTTACAAAGTAACACTGGCAGTGTTTGTCTTTTGAACAGCGGTTTTCGGCACTGCCAAGATTCAGCTGATGTAAAATTACCCTTATTGAAGCAGAAAGTGAAAAGCCACACCAGCGTGTTATAAAGGGCAGACAATAGAATCTGAATCAACAAATAGGTTTGGAAGACAATAAGATGAGGGCTGAGCATCTGTCGAGTTTTTCTCCTCGAGCTTTCTCAGATTTAAGACGAGTTGCAGAATGTGATATGGGAAGACAATTGTATTTATTGAACGTGCCGCACAATCATACCTGTACATTGGCACCGATACATTCTGCTCATAAAAATCCCAAGTGCACAGCAGATCTGTACGGGAAAGGTTGGTAGCATAAAACCTCCAGGCAGCCTGGTCAAAACACAAAGGTGTTTTTAGCTGTTTGTCAGGGGTGCAAAGCTGAAATGTTCTCTACACAATTTATTAATTATTATTATTATTATTATATATATACCTGAATGAGACCTGCTGCAGGGTTACGTCTCTTTTCAAAATGTTTCTGGCGATGCTGCTCTTGCACTTTCAGGGCAAAGCCAGAGCCCAGTATGCCCTACAAAGATATAAAGAGTGCCAGAGATTGGTGACCTTTAATGACCTCTACTGGCCACGAGATGGAAACGCAACAACAGCAAAGCTTCCTGTCACACACTTCAACAGTTCAGTGAACGGTGAAGAAAATGCTGATTTCACACATTAGGAATTATGGTTGAAATTAGTTTCCTGTTGATGTGGAGCTGATGCAGCAGCCCAAAGCATAACACACGTACTTTCTGTGTGTGTGATGGACGGACTGGCTGCCACTGCTGAGTCCAGACGAAATACTAAACATTTAACGGCATATGACTGGAATTGCGTCAAAACATTCTCCTCGTACATAAAGGTTTGATAAGGGCGACCTCTAAAATCAAAACACAAAGCTGAAGAGTGTTACGTTGCTAAAGATGGTGAGACAGACTTCACAGACTTGGTGAATATTCTTTGTTGGTTTGCACGGCAGAATGAGAATCGCACACAAAGATAAGTCTCCTCAGGATCCCTAGTACTTACAGCAGGAAGGGCAAAGAAGGCCACGCCGATCATGCTGAATGTGGCTGCCAGCAAGCGTCCGTACCAAGTCTTGGGAACTTTATCACCATAACCAATAGTGGTAAGCGTGATCTGGTGAAGAGAACATCAGTACTTTCTTGTCTACCTTAAATAACCGCTTGTCTAAATATTGTACACAGTCTTTTTTATTAGTCTTACCAGTCCCCACCACAGAGCATCAGCATAGGTCTCAAACTCATCATTTATCTCCTTTTCCACAGAGTAGACCAGGAATGAAGCCAGGATCAGGCACAGGAAGCCTATGTACCACGCTGTGATGAGCTCCTACAGAGGAAACCGATACAAAAAGCATCAGGGGACTGAAAGTAACAAAGCGTCATCTGCAATGCAGCATGAGCTGGTGATGTAACCCCTGTGAACTGGTAAAACCAAAGCTATTCTGTAATGATACTTGACATGATTACACGCTTTTCATGTCCTCTGTGGCAAACCGAGTATTTCATAAACATCTTTATTTCCCTCAACTGTCTGCACACGCACGCACAAAAACTTCCCACAGCTTATAAGTGCAGGGAAATAATTCTATTTCAAAGCTCATTAAAATAAAAACAGACAAATGTGTTTTTTTTTTCCAAAATGACAGGCCCACACGGAGGAGATGAAATACAAATACATGAGAGTTCAGTTACACTCAGTCTGATCTTCTATTAATTACGGTTTGAAACAGCCTACATAACATCTAAATACGCTATGTGCGCATCACCTTGCTGTGAGCGTAAACGACCGATCCCAGCAGTTTCCAGGTTCCTCCGCGGCGATCCATACGCAGCATGCGCAGGATCTGCAAGAATCTCAAACTCCTGATGGCAGAGGTGGCAAAGACGTTGCCCTGAGACCCAGCAGCCAGCACAGATACGGATGCAATCAGCACCATAATGTCTGGGAAGAGACACAATAATAGATATCACACAGACAGGGAAGCAGTGGAGTGATCAAGTGTCAACGACATGGTTTGTGTTTGTGATTTTCTGTGAGAGTGATGGTTACAAATTGAGTTTCACCTCAAGGCTGCAAAATATTCAAAAGCACATGATTTATAACAAAGACAATTATTATCTCCCCACTCACACCCTCCAGCAAATGAAAGGAATGGAAAAACACAAGGCTGCTCATTAGTTTCTTCTGAAAAAGCAAGGTGAGAGAAATGACACAAGCCAGCCATGTCTTCTCACCTATGACACAGAAAGGCTTTCTGGCAAATTTTAGCCTCCCTCTCCATCCTCTGTATCGACAGCAGCAGCCCGCAGCCCATATCCTCACTATGTACTCCACTCCAAACACCACAATGGTCACAATTTCCTGAGGAATGAAACAAAGTGACGGGTAAACGCTTCCACATGAAAACACAGGCCATTTACTGCAAATAAGACGAGACCTACCAGGATGTACAAGGCACTCTCTGAGCCATTTTTGAACTCTTTGATGGTGGCAAACACTGAGAGTATGAGGCAGGAGAAGACCAAGAGGAACCTGCAAAAGGGTGCAAAGAGATTATTGCTATTTCTCCATAATGAGTATTAGAGAAACTCCAGAGAAACCCAAAGGCATCTTCATGCCTTAAAATGTGGCGAATGGACGTTATCATCTTCAAAACACTGATTAGAAGTGATTAATCTCAGACATGTGCTCTGCTGGTCAAAGCTGTAACAGTACATCTTAAGAAAACGTATTATGTGCCTTCAGTAGAAGTCAGGAAATGTTTATTGCATTAACACTGTGAATTGATGCTATACCACTGATATCAACACTTCAAAAAAAACACATTCTGGTAATTTAGAAACAAGGATTAAAGAATGATATTCAGACATTAACGACTTCCCTGCAGGCACAACCCAGAGCAGACCTTTCTTGGAAGAGAGGCTAAATGTGATTTGAAGTGAAAGATGTGCAACGACAGAGCTAATGGAGAGAGTCAGATGAAACCTGATACAGAGGCACTGCAGGGTTTGACAGCCAATTCCTCATAAGAGCACAAGACCAGATGGGATACTTTCAAAAATCACACTCCACTAGTGATGTGGAGGCGAATACACACAGAAGCCGTGACACAGCTAAACCGCAGCTACTGAGCTGTCGATCTCCCGAAATATCATGTAGTTAACTATGGGCCTAAAAGCAAAATAACATCCCAGCCACACTCACACTTTACTCTCAACGTTTAGCTGTGGTTCCCTTTTCCTGCCGCTGCTGTTTAACTTCAGTGCTCACACTAATGATTCTGTTCTGCTCTTCCTCTAAAGCATAGAGACAAGTCAGCAATAAGCAAAACAAGCTCTATGAAGACTTTACATTGTTAGGTTAGACTTAGGCCCGTTTCTCCTACAGCTGCAGCACGTGTGTGCTTTTGGTATCTCATGCAACATTGATGGACCCAGCAGTAAAAAGCCTGCACTTCATCCATTGAGTAAGCTTTTATTACATTCTCCCTTCTGGTCTGTACTTATTCAGCATAGTTTAGATAAATAAATGTGTGTATACAGCTTTATTGGAATTCCAGTCAGTGTAGATTGTTTCAGATTAAATTAACACAATCTCTCTGAGCAAGAGCATTTGTAAGGAAGTGTTTCTCCTTGGTTGCTCTTGCACTACGTATGATAGATCTCGTGTCGTTTACTGTGTATCACTGTAATTGAATAACAAATGTCTTCCTTGCCATAGCAATTGATCAGTTAAACACTGAGAGTGAAGCTGTACAGTAAAGGAAGTATGAAGACTCTGTGACTGTTTGAAATTAAATGTATATGCAGTGAAACAGATTTTAACGCTAGCAAAATAAAAATTACATAATTATCAGTTACTAACCAGTTAGTCAAGTCCAGAAAGACATATCACATGATATCAAATAAACTAGTATCGATAAAACAAGAGATGAGATGTTATAATTTGTGAGCTTTAGAAGGGAGGACAACTGAAATCACTTGGCAACTGTTTCAGAGCAATATTTCCAAAATTATAGAACCATTCATTGAACAACCTGGTTGAGGATTAAAAAAATACAGATGATAGATTGTAAAATGTGTTATGGTCAATTTTTTATTCTTTAAAAACACTGAAATCCATCTAGCTGGACGCAGTCTCATTAGACATCAGCATTTGCAAATTTCCCAGCTCGACCATGCCAAGCTCATCAGCACCTACTAATAAAAAAAACACGCAGAACCTGCCTCCTGAAGCAGCTTCTACAGCTACTCACCTATCTTCCTCTTGACCATCAGCACAGGGAAGCTTCTTTACACAAAGCAAAATGAGACGTTTGATGTCAGCCTCATAACTGTCTATGGTCTATGAATTTATTATTACAGTAAAAGTATAAACTATAGTACAGCTTTCAGCTTCCGGTTGCATCTCCCTTAGATATGCGAATGTTTCAACTACCGACATGTTACAGATAAAATTCGGACACCACATACACACGTGACCCCAGGGCTCTATTTTTACCCGATCTCATCTGCATTGCCACCGGTGTCCCCAATACAACCCAACTTGCACACACACACACACACACACACACACACACACATCAACTTGTTGCCAGAGACGTCCAAATAAAATGGGAAATAATGTGATTGTTCAGTTAAAATCAGTCGGCTAAGGATGAGCCTTGTTGGAGTAGAAAAGCCTGCATTTCCTCCTGAGCTGCAGATAAAGAACCATTGATTTACCCGCTCAGCACAGTGCCTACCCAGACATACTCATTGGGCTAAATTTAGACTGCGACGAACTGAAGGAGAGCAAATAATGAAGAAAGGATTTTTTCATTAAGTAAATAGTGCCTGTGAAGACCACGTCTGCACTGCGGGGTCGGCTCTTCAGGGAAGTTTGAGCAGGACGATGTTCTACCAGTGAATACACCAGTGACCCTGATAGCGTTCCTCATAAACCAGGGCAAAATCCCCTATTGTTCTGTACAGTATGTGTTAGAAGAGGCAAACTGGCTTTTCATGCGTCAACACCTTGATGAGCAGCACTAATAACTAACGGTGGAAAACAATCTACTCCTCACCAAAATCCTTTGATGGATTATTGAAGGGGCCAGGACCAAGTCCCAGGAGACTCTAGGAGCCCATAGGCCAGAGCCTCTAGAGTTAAATAAAACATAATAAACATTAGTGCTTATAGTAGTTGTTGTCAATAACAAGTGGTCTTCTACGTCTGCCCAGCAGAACCCTGTTCTCCCAAAACAATCCATTCAGCCACGTCTCAGGAGCTTGACTCCAGCATCTGGCTCCTTTTGTCCTCGTGTTACTTCTTCCTCAGCTTGTCTTCAGCCAGCTCAGCAGAATTTTAACTAATTGGAGCTCATACTCAATCTGTCTCTGAGTCACTTCTGTATTTTCACTGATTGCTCATCCTCTTTGCCGTCATTTTCGGTCATATTCATGCCTTGCACTTCGGTGCATTTTGCCGCCGTACAGCTGCAGAGGCCTTTCGAGTGTCTTGCACAGCTGGAGCTTTTACCAGACGTTAGATTCAGATTTTGTTCCACAGGAATATCCTTGACAGGAAATTAACGTATCACTTAAGTAATGTTGGACCAGAGACAGGACTGAAGGGAAACAGTGGCCTTGGTATCAGGCAGCTAGATGAACAGAAAGGGAAAAAGAGAGAGAGCGACATGGTAGACAGCGAGTACTCTATATAGTACATAGCACAGGCACTCATGTTCCACGTATCAATCACTCACACATGCATTACAAATGAGACCACAGAACAAAACACCTGCCGAAACCTTCAAAAAAAGAAAAGCGGTTGTCGAAGCACAAGCTCATTTTGCAAAGATCGAGGCATCTGCGTGATTTTATTTGTCAACATTGAGATCCAGCGACAGGAAGAGGAGGAGTGGCGACTTGACTGAAGTCAGCACACGATAGTGTTATAAGTCGCCTGTGGGGAAGTAAAAAGGGTAGAGAGTAAATGACTATGAATAATGTAGAGAACAGACAAATGGGATAGAGTTGTACCCACTCTGCTGCATGCAGATAATGATAATACAGTACTTTGCAATACTTATAATACTGTTATGAGGGATTTTGTCTCACCATTTTCAATCTAACATACATACAACTTTATTCTCACGTAATTCTAATTTTAGACACCATATTGCACTGACCTTCTTCTAACTAAGTTAGAATCAGCTAATACAGAATTATTTGAGTGGTATCAGTCGGTGAGCTTCTCTAAGGGAAGCAAGACGAATGGGGAAGAAGCTGGCTGCTGTAGTATTCTGTTAATATTTCAAAAGAGCTTCAAGGCGGTTTCACATTAGAGCACAGGATTACTTCTGGGCTTCTAGGCGTCTCGAGGGAGCCAATATGCTGTGTACGGTGAATTCCTTAACACTGTGGCCATTTCAGCTGCTCACTATCAAGTACGCTGGCATACTGAACTAAAAGGATTCGAAAGCCGTTGGAAAGCAAACGGCAAACTTACGTGAACATACTACAAATACTTTTCACCTCAGTAAGGGAATGTCTGATATTACACATGAAGGCCAGTTTGAGATAGTACGCCATAGTAGAGTACCTGTGGGTTGAATGGTGTCTTCAAACCCAGAGAGCTGAAATGCAGAAACTAGGCACGCAAACTAACAAATGATAACCCATCTGGTTTAATCTGTGTCTTGAAAGTCGCTAAATTGCTGCAGTGCCTCTTTATTATGTAACAGTCATTTCCCTACAGGTCTTTTTTTCGCCGTTGATGACTGCTTGCCTCAGTGCTGACCAGTCACCAGAGGTCACAGATCATCAACCTGCATATTTATATTTATTACCCAGACTGTCTAGTTTCTGTCTGTAGTGGCCAGAACACTCCCTTTGCCTGAGCAGAGCCAGCGAGCTCCAGCCCACATCACTGTGCAGAGACCGCAACGTTAATTAGTGGACCGGGCCCGGAGCTGTCCACAGAGCACGGTGCTGAAACCGAATGTTGCCGCAACATTTGCAAATGAAAAATAAAAAAAAGCAGTTGTGTGTGAAAGTGGTGACCCAAGTTCTGCAGAGTGCAGGAGTAAAATGAAACCACTCCTATGACCAGACTGTGGAAGCGTGTTCAGCCCGTCCATGCACCACCTGAACATGTACAACGGGACACACAAGCAGATAAACTCCGTAGCAGCTTCCCTACATTCAACACGGTCGCTTTAACACCGCGCATCACTTACACATAAGCGTGGTAGATGAACGCCCATCCCCGCGGTCTCTCCAGCGCATTGTAAAGGAAATTCTGTAGTTTCCGATAACTGGCGTTTTTCTTCGACGGCCTGGGTCTCCCGGCGGAGATACTGGACCTCGGTCTGCAGAGGATGCTGTTCCGCTTGGTGTTTTCCGAACCCGCAATGAGCAGCGCCCCATCCCTGCTGGATTCGGGAGCCCCGGGGTCCAACCCAACGAACCCGACTTTGTGCTTCTTCTCTCCGGCTTGAGTTGGGTAAACCCCGCCGTTGAGAGATTTCTGCACCATTCTAAAGTAGAGACGACTCAGACGAGGAGTTGTCCGTGCCCTTGGCGCGGGGATGCATCACCGGTGCTGAGGGGTGTGTGCTGGTGGCGAACGCAGTCGGTGTCGGTCTCCCTAGAAAACCAATTGCAATATAAACACGAAACTGCACCGTGTATGCGTTTACCCAAGCTCCTTCCGCCGTTTGTCAGACACAGCAGAGAGGAAAACGCACATGAATTTCAGTCCAGTCTAATCCCGCTTCCTCCTGACAAATCAGAGTGATGAACAATAACGCAAAGCTGAAACGCAGCATTCCTCTACTGCAGCGGGTTTTGGTCCAGGCTGGTGAATCGAATCATGGTTTTGGGGGACGCGTGTTTATGTAAAATATATCCCGACGTGACCTTCCTTCGTCTCCACTCAACTGCAGCCCCAGAGAGAAGCAGCAAGGAAGCTTTTATGTCATGATGCACGTCCATGCAATATTAATTTGAGAAGCTTTTCTTTTCTTTTTTTTCAAACTGAGCAATGGACAGTTAAAACTATGCCACTCTATGATTTTATGTTTTGCGTTCTCTTGTAAGAAGTAGACATAATATAAACTACATGTTACTACATAGACTATATATGGACCTGCTTTGCAAACACGTTGATATTCTGGTCTAAAACAATGCAGATCAACGTCCGGCAGAGTGAAAGTGTGTGTATGCACCCAGGCATCCAGGCATCCAGGCATCAGGTGATCTAGACAGATGATAAATGATCTCATCACAGCTTCTGTGATTGGACAAACTTCTAGAGTCTCAATGGTTCACTTCCAGTCAAACCAAGTCACAAGCCTGTTCACATGGTACAGTACATACAGGCAGACGGTCTATTTTCAGTGTTTTGCTTTTGTACCATCGATTCGAAACTGCAGTGACTTACTTTAAACCACATTTAACACAAGCATGGCTAGAACACGCTACAGAGGAGTGAATTAACTAGATGAAGGCATTAGTCATTTAAAACAAAGAAAAAGAAAAACTTTGGATAGACGCGGCGTCTTCCGTTGTTCCGGTGAACATTTTATTTACTAGCTTGTTAGGATTGCATTTACAATGACAAATTTAGAAAGATTCAACAAAGATCCTTTGTACAGTTTCAAGCAACATAAAATTGCAAATAAGGTATGTACAATAATGAAACATTAGAATAATGTAAATAAATGTGTAATCAGTGACAGATTTCTTGTCCAGCTACACCAAACATGCTGCAGTCATTAGCTACAGGTTATCTACACACAATTAAGACACGGTTATCAGAATACTGCTGCATTCAGAGCTTACACAATGTCCACTGATAGGGGTAACTGTGATTTGGGACACGGTGATGATGTTGCAAATGTCCACAAGGAGTTTTCACCAGCTAGTGGATGTGTGGACTGTGGATACTGTCCATGCTACTGGTGGAGGATGTGCAGAGACTATTCCAGCACACTCACTTCAAACGCGGCTGCTTTCTAAATAAATAAAAATGATTATGTTTGGCCTAACAAATGCATCACGTGAAGAAAGATCGTTGAAATGCACGTTGAACCTTTAAAACTGTCAAACATTACAAGTTTTCAGTGATGTTATGCTCAGCAAAGAGAACCGGCTTCTCTTCAAATGCAGTCATGAATAAAAAACTTTTTATATACTATATTATTTCCATAAAAATAATGCATTTTAATTTAGAGCATTACTCTGCTGCTGTAAAACATTTCCTATCTTTTGCTCAGACATTGTTACAGTTTGTATGTACAGGAAATTAAAATGTTCAGTAAAATAATGTTACTGGGATTCAGTCCTGAAACAATCCCTTTGTTTGCAAAGGGTCCTTGTGCTTCTTTTAATACCTACAGTAAATACTAGTCTCAAGACAACATAAAAAGCCAATTTAAAAAGTCTTAAAAGAAGGTAATCCTTCAGTTACGTCACACAATTGAACTGATATATTATTTTTTCCCAAATCTGTTTGATAAAAAAAAAACAACAACAGCTTTTTATAGTTTGTTTTAGCTTCCTTTTTCCTGATTCTCATTAGCTAGCTTCTGGTTATCTTCCCTTCCTAACGCTCCCTGAAGATATTTGTAACACTTCCAGACATAATCAAATTCCATACACATAAATAAAAGGAAATACACAAGCAGTTACACCTAAAACACTTGCATGCCATTGGTCCTTTAAATACTGTTCAATACGTAGGCTGGAATGCTCGTAGATTCTTTAATACCCGATATAGTTTAAAAGATAAGACGCTCCTTCCAGACACAATAAATAACTATCCTTCATACAGTGCAGTAATACAGTACTCACACTAAACCTACAGTAATTGCACAGTAACCACATGCAAAAGGCTGAAGCGTGAGCAGCCCTGCCGATCATCCATCTGTTCACCTGTCCCTCAATCCCTACTTCCATCTTTCTGTCTATTCTTTGACTTTCTGCATCTATTCAGTTTGCTTCCACACACGAATACCAGTGTATTCAAGTATTCTACTTCACTCGGGGGTCCAAACATTAAGCCCTGGAGATCACCGGTCAGTACAGATAAAGAGACAGATCTCGAGTCGCAGTCCAAGGCAAAATGGAGGACAGTCAGCTACAGGTAGTTTGGTTAATCCAGTTAATAAAAAAAGCTCGGTTGTGAGCATAATCGCTGTGGTCGTTGACTTAATGGACCCTCAAACCAGCTTTTCCCTTTTACGTATGTTGCAGATATTCTGCACCATTTGTAAAATTGCTCATGTCGTCAAATCAATACTCTAATTGATGGTTACGCAGTAAAACAGCACATGACTAGTTTTGAGCTTCTCCCCGTGTCATTTCAGTCTTAGATTCTCTGAGGTAACCGACAACAGCCACCTGTACAGTTTTGTTTAGCCTCTAGTGGTTTTCTTCTATTCTCCTTGGGACGATCCCTATGTAATGGAGGCAGAAAAGGATCTTTCCATCAGCAATGTCTCTTGAAGGAAATGGGTTCCTCTTCGTATCCCACTCTTTCACATTCCCCCTCTTTCTGACGAGTCTCTGAAGGGACCGTTTTCTTACTCCCCATCTGAAGGCGGCAAACAGAGCTTGAAAAGCCTGTTCAAGAAAAAAAAAAAAACAAATGAGGGAAATCTGTTTTGTTTCAGATAATAAATGGTGCAATATATTGTATCAATCTCGGTTGATTAGGTGGCTCAAAGAGATTCAATAAAATACCTTGGGGCTGTTGGTGGCATCTGGTCCATCACCTTGAGATTTTTAGCAGAGAGCTCAACTCTGGCCCCCTGGTACAAGAATACAAAACATTATGAGCTCCACCATGAACATATAAAGACATAAAATACATCAAACATGAAAAAAAAAACAACTAAATGAGTACAGTCTCAAGCCAATTACTGCTAATTTATTTGTCCATGCATCAGGACTCAGCTGTGTTTTGGACGGAGACTTTGTAATCATTGCTAAGCTGAACCAGAGGTTTACCTGTTTGCGCATTATGTCCATGGTCTGCATAGCGCAGCGCGGCAACAGGCCGTGGTTCCTGGCTAGAACCATCGCTTGCTCCAGTGTCACACTTAGCGTACATCTATCGAAAAAAATAAAATAAAATAAATACAGTTTTAATAAAAACACAGTAACAGACTTCCGTGTGTGTCTCTGCTAGACACTTGGAAGCTGAGATTAATGCACACAGCGAGTCAAGGCTGTGCTTTTTAGGTTCAGTGTTGCATTTCATCCCTTCTCCACTGTGTTAATCTTTATTCCACCTGACAGGCCAACGATGCCACACAAGCAGAACAATAATGGTGGCGTGATGCCAGAGCTGACCTCTGCATGCCTGTCCCACACATGGTGATGTGGCAGGCCCCCAGGCGGTTACACAGCTCGGAGGACACGCACAGCACGCTGACACCTGACGGGTGGCCTTGGGTGCTCTGACGCACGTTCACATAGGACTGCATCAGTCGACAGAGGTCATCCAGTGTGTTGAGGGGTCGCAGCAGCTAAGAAGGGAACAAACAGAAGGTCACTAAATGGACAACTAAGAAGACAACACTATACAGCATCACAAAAGTGGCATCTTACCAAGCCATTTAGTCACATATTAAGTCTATTATGTGGAGGAAGAAGACACTGGACTCAGTTTCAGTGACAATATAAATGAAAACAAATCCCAAAAAGTAATCAAATTAAAAATAAGATTGAAAGACCACTTGAAATGTTTCAACACATGACAAGACTAAAGAAACCGACTTGTTAAGATGTTTCATCATAAACAAAAATGGAGAAAATCACGAGAGGTCAACACAAAGAGGCTCAACTCGTCGCCGTCATTCCTAATGAAACTATTAACTATTTCAGCTATAGTCAGTTGGGGACAGATTTTTCTTTCTATTCTAAACCAGTCGAGTGCAAATGGAAACAGTTTATAATGATGTGTTGAGGTTAGTTGGAGTTAATAGAGGGGTCTTGAAGGGCTACTGGGGGTTTTTTTTCCAGTGGAGGGAGTATGTCACCAGTTCGTCTTACTTTGGAAATGCTTGGTTGAAGGTCTCTAACTTCAAGGCCCAGTATCTGTGCTTGCATTTATATTCAGTCACAGCATTATAAACAAAAACAGTACAGTAACTGCTGCATGATAAAACAAACAGAAGGAGACAAGTGGGAATAAATGTATATTTACCTGGTCTATCTTCATAGCGGTGGAGTTTGAGTCTGTGGGGAGGTTGGACTTCTCCAAATAAAAAGCCCTGTTGAGAGAATAACGTTTCTATTTCAGAAAACTACTTTGCACATCTACAGATGTCTCTTCTCTGACTCACTTTATGAGGCAGCAGAGTCATCCAGCATCTAGTGCACTTCACTATCTGGAAGGTGCTTCTGCTACCGTATATTACACATCTCACCATTAAATGATGGTACAGGAGTAATTTCCAGGGCAATAGCGGCAGAAATGAAAACCACCCCAATATCAACTGGAGTAATTTCACCAGCGTGACATGAAATAGAACTCGGCTTAGATATAAAGTGAAACAGCAGCTGAAGCATTGCTTCTGCTTGCTTATGCAACACCACAGGGTGAGCTCTCGCTTTAAGGTGAAATGTATCCACAGATTTAGTGAGTAAGCCACTGGAGGGCTGTGATGCAGAGTACCTGAGTCTGCGGTAGTAGGCCTTGACCTTCTCTAGTGAGACAGCGTTGATGCCCTGCTGAAATTCCTCCATGGCGATGCTGTCCTGCTGGGACGGTCCCTCTGGACGCTCCAGCGCTGCATGATAGAGACAGGAGGCATTCAGATCAGCACACATCTGCACACATCTGTACCTTAATATATAGATCACAGAATCTGCACTCTTCTTTTCTAACTGCAGCCAAGACTCATTTCCAGTAGGTGGCGATCTTGGTCCACATATCTACTGCATGAATCTGAAGTCTGGCACTTTCTTCCACACTGAGGAGAATATGAGCTCTATCGTTGCATTTGTGTTCCAACTGGCACTTATCAATGAAAAAATCAATGGCTATTGGGCAGACGGGTGTGATCCATTACAATATCCACTCATACTGGTCCTGAGACTGATGGAGAAATATAAGGAGTCCAGCAGCAAAGGAGAGGATAAGATGAAGTACTGGGCCAATAAAAGGCTTTAATCAGGAATTCTGTTCTACACACTGTTTGTATATTGTAATGTAATTGTAACTGTAATTTTGTGGTAATCAAACACTGCATTAAGGTTAAGAGTGAGGAAAAGTATTGCTTCTAAATAAATAAATTATTCTAAACAACACTAAACAGTGTTGTTTCTAATAAATAAACAACCCTATGTTCAGTCCCCTGCACTGGTTGATTGCATTGAGTCATTTACTCCAGTATCTGTGGCCCAATTTGTCCCGTCTTACCTCGGGTAAACAGGACAGTGTGGAGCTTGAGGCTGCCTCCATTTTGTAACCGACTGGGCAGCTCACTGAAGTGACAGCTGTCCAGGTACAGGGTGAACTTCAGGGCTTGCCGGCTGCCCTCCACGTGGTAACACACCGGTGTGTCTGCAACAAACAGACAGCTTTGAAGTTTAGAGCTTGTTCTCTTATTATCGCATCACTTGTATATAGAAAAGGAGACATTTACAGATTTTTACAAACAATACGTGACCATTAATAATAAGTCGGCTTGTGCCGAATCCTCTTTTCACGTTCCGTCTGCAGTATATGAGCAGTTCTCAGACGCTGGAAAGAATGACCTTTACTAAGTGACCTCTAGGGTCGGTGCTCTTTACTAGCAAACTCATCAAGTGGAATTGTCTGCGATGCCTCAGGCTGAACTCAGCGTCGTCAGACTTTGTGGTGCTTACATGACGCTTGCCTACCTGCAGTATAGCTCTCAGCTGGTTGGAGTTGCTACTAGCAAATCAATATCAGCCAATCAACGCTGCCGCCATAATCCATCAGGCGCTGCTGCAGCAGCCTGTGCTGAATATGCAACTTCAGCAAAACAGTTCGTTAAAAAAATATATATTATCAACCCTAAACATATGTTTAGAGATATTTAGATTGTGTTTACCTCTACATGGCTGGCAAGTTAAAAGAGTATTAGTACAGTGTAAATGCCCTCGTCATTAGTGCAACCGCTGCATGTGTGCACCAAATACTTTCTGCAGCTCAGAGTGCATCCCTGGATCCCTGCCTCATCCATTGCTTTGCCTCCCAAAGTGGGAAGTGCATGTTGTGCTCTTTCCTTTGAGCTGCAATCTCTGCTGGCCACATTGAGGCTGTTGAAAGGAGAACCGATTCAGGATGCAGTCGTCCTTTATATCTGCTGGCTTTAATGCTTGTGGTGGCCTGCAGCTTGTTCAGTGAATAGAGATGCTGAGGTTATTAGGAAAGAAACCCGCCATGGTCCTAAACGACAGTATATATATAACAAGGCAAGATGCTCGGGGTGTCCACTATAACAACCTGGGTGCACCAGAACGCGTGCGCTGAAATAAATGTTTCGACCTTCAGCGGTTAGAGCAGACGGAAGCAATGCGAAGCACAAAATCAATTTGTCACGTTCATGCCTCAAGGGGATATTTCTCTGCTACAGTACAGAAAAATAATTACATATATGTAATATTCTTGCTTATCGTCGGGAGCTTTGACCCAAGTGTTCGCACTTTCATCTGCAATGTGAGGACAACAAGACGACTCTTGTTTAGGATGATTTATGGATGATTTATTCACCCTTAAAACCTAGCATGTATCAACTTTATTCAGGCTTGGTCAAATCATACAGCTGCTCATTAGCAGCGGTTTGAAAAGACCAAGTCGGTCTTTGTTAAGTCTCTTACTTGCAACTACACACTCATCCTCCAGTTGCCTGAAGAACACAGTGACTTTGTCCAAGTCCAACAGGGCTGCCTTGGTGTCTTCCAGCATGGTCCGCTCCTCTTTCTGTCAGCAGGAAGGACAGAAAGCTCAGAGTTTACACAAAAGTGAATTAAACACAAAATTCACCGCATTTTGAAGTAATATAATCAAATCCGTCCTCACCACGTGTGGTGCCAACGTGGACTGAAAGTACATCAGAACGCCAATGGCTGATACTTGCTCCAGCCACTTGCGGCTGGTCTCTTTGCTGTCTTCCTGGTACTCGCCGGCATTGTTGAAGCGCGACCGCAGTGCCGTCAGCAGCTGCTCGGCCAGCGTGCACAGGGCGCCCGTCGCTGCCTGGCAGAATATCACATCTCGTCTCAGCTGCAGAGAAGTGTCTGCAAGAGGACAAGGGGCACGAAGATGGGAGTAAGACAGGTAGAGGAGAAAAAGGGGAGAAGGTGAGTAAGCAGGAGAAAGAAATGCATCCCAGACCCACTGTAACCTTCCTCCTAGCACATGTCCTGGACCAGCTCCAGCGCATACACACAGTACTTGATTCCATTAGCATGAATCCCTTGAGAGGATATCTGCCATTAATGAGCTCCATGTGTCACTGCGCACAGTTCAAAGTGACTGTTGCCTCATGTGCTTAGCACCTCCCGTCTGTGTAGACATCCAAAACAACTGCCTAATATGAACCGAATAGGATCCTGTTGTGGAAAACCCAAACAGTGCTGAAAACGCTTTGCCAGGAAACTGAGTATATTTAAACATCTGCTATTTCTTCCCTTTAAAACAGATGTGATACTTGATTTGGTGCCATTGTTGATTCATCCTTGATATCAACGTGGACATGCATTGTTTTTAATGTGTTTAATTTGTAATTATGTACAATAAAATTCATTAAAGGAAGAAAATTCTAAAGAACTTTATATTTAACGATTTCCTGAAGAAACTTTTTTTTAAAGAGCTGCAGATGTGAAGTAGAACTGGCTGTTATTTCATGTGACAGATGATCTCATTTGCAAAATCTCTAAACTGGAGGAATTGTTTAAAATTCCCTTCCTGCACCTCAACACTGCTTGCACCTTCATGTAAAATGACTAGAACTTGCTTTATTTATCTGCCACCCTTCTCCCCCTCTGTGAACCTGCTCTGTTTTTACACCGGCACATTACTCTTACCTGTACACTTGAGAAGAGCCAGGAGAAGCTGGTTCTTTCCATCTAGAAGGACAACAAATGGAACGAGGGACTGTAATTACTACATGTGCTGTCACGTCACAGGACGTGTGTACGAATACACATGTGTTGCACTAACCATCCACAAATCTCTGCAGGCTCTCCACCAGAGTTTTGATAGAATTTGGCAGGTTCCAAGGGTCCTCCTGGATGTTCTTGTGTATCATACAACGGCAACGAACTGTCCAGTCCTCTGTTTGGCGAAACTCTGCTCACATAAAACCCCAGAAAAATATCTGAGTACAGTGTCTGTGTGCGTCAGTTTTAACTAGCACATGTAGAAATCTATACCAGTTTATACCTGGTTGACTGTGGTCAGAGTAAAAGTGCTTGGTCTCCTCACAGGCCTTGGTCATGACAGGTCCTTTAAGCAGGCTGTTGATGGAATCAACCTGTGGGAAGACAACGCACAGAGCACACAGAGAAAGGCGTTGAAGACGTGGTTCATACTTTACCACAGTTCTCGTTCTGCTACAAACACACACACACACTCGCTCAGGGAATTTCTGGCAACAGTCTTCCAGCATTAACAACAACACTCTGTTTGCAGGCCTCATGAGCTGCTGTACATGTGTGGAAAGAACTATGGCAGCCAAAGAGGGTTCACCCCCACATTAAGTCAAACAAACTGTGTGATTAGAAAAGAAAGGAGAAGACGAGTGGATGTCTATAACTGAGTTAACACTTCAGTGAAAGCCTGACTGTGTGTTAGCGTGTAATGAGAAGAGTAACGATGAGCTCAGCTTTTAATTGTTCCTCCAACTTGAACCTCAGAACCCACCTGGTTGAAGAGGTGCTCGAGGCAGCCGTGCAGCTTGTCCTGTTTGTCTGAGGGAATCCTCATGTCACACGGCAGCTCGTCCCCTAGCGACGAGAAACAACCCATTTATAAACATACATAAATGCACTGAACACATTTCTGTCCCGTCTGTGTCCATGCACTGTAAATAGGAGAGAATCAAGGCTAACGAGTCCTTTTTAACAAATTTAACAAACAATTGCTGCCGTTTAAGATACAAACAATGTGATAAATAGGAGTGGACACATATTTGGCTCACTGCACTGAAATGTGACTCTGGGGGTGGGGGGGGGGTTATCATGCGTTGCAACCAAAATATTTGACCAGTCACCTCCAAGAAATATCTATCAAAACAACCTACTGATCCGTTCATATGCAAACATCCATTAATTCAGGGTTTTGTTTGGCTCTGAGATGTTGTTTATGTTCGTTACAGCTCTGTTTGAAGCGAGACGCAGGCTTTTTGCTCTGCATTGGACGTGAGCGGTCGTTGTTGCATCCGAATTCCCACGCGCTGAGAAAACGCGAGGTGACTTATAATAATATTTCTACTGTGGGAGGGGCCGTGCAACGAGTAAACATCAGATTTCTGTACAACTTCATTTTGGAGATATCAAAACAAAATATCCTCGCAAGCCATCCATTACCTGATCCCATCTCATCACTGCCGAGGTATGAGCTGTTACTGCGCACGCTCGTGTAGGACAACACCGAGTCCCTGTTGCTGTTGCATTCGCTACAGGAACGCAGAGAAAAACACACAGTTAAGATGCATTGGAAAGCGAAGGGTTAGTTGCTGTACATTGTTGAACCACAAAGGGAAGCAGCTTCTTTTAATCATGCGGATAAATAATCCTACTTGTGAAGGCTTTTTTGATTTAAATTGTGAGGGACCAAAGGTAATTGAATGTTTACTGCAGTAACAACCGTCTTTGGTTTTCATGCAGAAGCATTCAGTCAGAATTTTTTTTTTTTTTAAACTTTTATTATGTGGCTGGATGACAACTAGGAGGGTCTGTTGTGGCTTTCACCTGCCAGGTGATCCTGTGATCAGGGCAGGCAGGGACATGAGCTGCCTCAGACCTGCTGCAGTTCTGAGCTGAGAGTTATGTACAGTACAACTGTGTTTCAGTCATTTTCCTGTTTAAAATCTCCCCTTTTCACCACAAACCTCTTGCTAAGAGTGTGAATATCACTGGCAGAAAAAAAAAATCCTGCTCATAGTTCAGTTCAGTCAACATAAACATAGACTAAACACACAAGTCCTCAATTTTCAAAAATGTCTATATTTGCAAGGTATAAAATTTGGGTTGTTCCTCAGAATTACACACATAAACAAACACTTGCATGTAAACAGAGCAGCTGTTCACACTCGTTAGATATACACACAGGGGTTTGTTCACACCTTGACGTAAAGGTGAGAACACATTCATCAAACACAGTGAGATCACAGGATCCCAGTTCACAGCTCATTAGCGGCCGCCTCTCCGGCTGCTTCCTACACCGTAGCCACGTCTCATCTGCAGACAGCATCGTGTGGCATTTACAGCAAGAGTGTTAATCCAAACGTTAAACCGCCGCTTGAGTTTTGAGTGAGGTCATGCGCAGCGGTCATGCTGGAACTATGGATTTATCTCTCGTTTCAGGAAGAAAAGCTGGGTTTCGACTTCATTTTGAACGAGCTCCTCTCTGGGGAAACGCAACGGTTTTGTTGCTGTTCATCGGGAAACGATGATCAATCACACGAGAAACGTGACGCCAGACAGGATGGAGCGGCTTTTTATCACAGCGGGATCTGCACACAGTCTAGATTTCACCTGACCAACAAGACCACACACGCGCACGCACAGAAACACATGTGATAGTTTATCAATTTATGACACGACGTCCTAGACTTGGAACTGCGTGTCTTCATACGTATTGTGCTCCATTTCTCTCTTTTCGTCAGTGCGCACAGGAGCCAGTGTCACCGTCTTCGCTCTCCTATTATGTTCTTCACAGGCTGTACTCGGCCGGCGACCTCTGACTGTGGAGCTGTGCTGTGGTCTGTCACCACCCCGGGCTTCAACGTCTGAATCTTTCAGCGTGATAAAAAAAAGAGGAAAGAAAAAAATACAACCCCTGCTGCTAAAACACAGTAGTATAATTCATCCACGTACATTATGCAGCCGTGTGCTGGTAAGTATTTTTTCCCTGAGTAAACACGTCACACACACCTCTCATATGTGTGTGTACCTACATTTTCCTGAACATTTTATGGCAGTGAGGTAGTTGTTCACATGCCGTTGCCGAGCTTTAATGACAGAGTGGGTGAGGAGGCCGCGCCCCAAACTTTTGGCTCTATTACACACCAGCCCACCACACCAGCAACCAATAACTACATCTTAGTGGGTGGTGGAGGGTGGGGCTCAGTGGAGAACTGCCCAAGCTCCACACACACGCACGGACACACGCAAACATCTGAATGAACTCACGACAAGCAAATGACATAACCAGACCGAACCAAAACATTTTGAAGCAATTTTTAGCTCTCGATGCTCAAACATCTGGGATGAGTTGTAACCTCCAACAGGGGGGAAATGAGCAGCAACAACACGATTTGAGAAATAAGAGACCCTCCTTATGTTTTATAGACTCCAAAGATAGAAACCCAGATGTGAGCCAAGAGTGTCCCGTATGCTTTATATTTATATTAAAGGTGCTGCTATACCGGGTAAATAGTGTATGGGTTTCCTAAATTATTACTGTGTTATTACTGTTATCAGGTCCCAGTGTCGAGCAGCATCAGGACATCTGTGTGGTAGAATTAGTGACCCCGTACTGAAGCAGTTACCTGTAGGAGTCCCTGTAGCTCATGGTGTCGTGACCCGAGTCCTCCTGGTCCTCCTCGCTCACCTTGAAACACACCTTTTTGATGCCACCTTGCTCCACTTTGTCGTGGTCGCAGCCGTCCTCGCAGGGGGCCAGGGGAGACGGCTGACTTGGCTCGTACACCAGAGGCTCTCCGCCCTCCCCCTGGAGCTGCGTGGGCTCAGTGATTGATGATAACAGGCTAAAGAAAAATGTTATTCTAAAATTAGATTCAACATGTAAAAATAGGGCTAATTCGGTTTTAGTTACTATATATTTTTTAAATTATAGTTGTTTTATATAATTTACTGTAAATCTACATATAGCTTCATAGATATAAACCAGAAGTGTGCTAACACATTATTAGTCTTATATTGGTGCATAGGTGCCTTTACAGTCAATCATTCACACTGTCACACCCCTTCCTCGGCACACACACACCACTGCATGTCTCTCTTTCACTTGGTGTTATTCTGGCTTCACTCCCTGTTCCTGTACTGGGCCTGGCCCATAAATATTTTGAGCCTGAAAAATGTTCCTTTTGTAAATCGTCAGCTTTAAACAAGGCAAAGGTCACACGGACAAAGAGAGGCTGACGAACAGCCTCGAGAGGCTGTGGTGGGGAATAAATACGATATGACTTTAAATGTCAATGTGACGGCTACAAAAATAGTCCCTGTATACACACAGGTAAAATTTCAATATTTGAAGGCCAGCTGAGAGAGATGAAAACATGTTTTCTATTGGGATATGAGGAAACGCATTATTTTTATTTGATAGAAGGCATATGTCATCAGGGATCAAGAAAAATCTCAGAGATTTGCATTCGAGCATCAAACTATGGCATCCACATTTATATGAAGATGAACATTAAAGCTGTAACACTTACACGTCTATCTGAGCCACATACTGCCTCATCTCCCTCACGGCAACATCTAGGCGGCTGTACAGGTGGATGTAAGCATCCTGGGTCTCTGTGTCTTCCTGTTTGAGCAGGAAGCTCAAGCCTCCTTCTCCGTGGCCGCCTTGTCGACCGTCCGTCAAACACTCGCCTCCGTCCACGGTCACCTCCCCGTTGCCATCTGCCTCGTCCCCTTCCAGGCCCGAGCAGTTCCAGGATGGAGCACCCATGCTGGTGACACAGTGCTGAGTGTGGGACATGGGGTTCAGTTGTGCTAGGAGAGGAGAGGAGATCAGAATAAACAACATGCTGAATGAAACAGACTTCACTCTCTGACAACTGTATCTACACCAGATGTTCAAAACCTATGAAGTAATACTCTTGTCTGTTCTGGATTTGGATGAGATGGAAAACAACTTCTTAAAGGGAACTTGTGCAACTTATATGCGCAGCCAGAGCAGGATGCAAAACTGTTGGGGTGACTGCCAAACTATGCTGCAATACCCAGAGATATCCAAAAAGTGCAGACTATGTTCCACCAATGAACCCACAGTGTATTAGTCCACAACAGTGACTAACAGTAAATAGTGAAGTCTTTATACTTTTTATGTACATTCCATACATTCTTTAAACATATATGTAGAAGTCAGTGGCAGTAGAAGCTACTCTCACTGCGGAAAACATCCTCCCCGTGGATGCTGGCAGGCTGAACCAGTAGAATGCATGCTTGAAAACCACTGGGGCTGAACGTGTCACCAGTACAACTGCTTGGCAGATGTCTGAGAAGAAAGAGGAGGACGAGACATCCGGGGAACAACGCTGACATTCTGCTGTCTAGACAACTGTGATGGGTTTTCATCTGTGCAAGTAGCAAGTAGATGCTTCTCCGCAGTTAGCTTTGCGATTCTTAATTAACACCAGGCCGTGTAGACAGAGGATAGGATTGTTGTTTTTGTAGCTGTGGATAATAGGACTTTGACCTTTTTGACCTCTGCCGCAGCATCTGCAGTGAGTGAATGGCACACACACATTCCCACAGTGCCTGGAGGCAGCATCTCTGCTGACATCATTCATGTACATTTTATGAGTGTGGCCTGGGGCTAATGGAGGCCTAATGGTACACTACTTGTCTAATTTACTATGGAAATCCTGGTTGAGACCTTATGGCTGCCGTATTAGGCTTAGGATGTGTTGCCTTCTCTGTGCTGTGGGATTTAAACGGTGATAAGGGTAATTACTCTAAATGGTCACTGAGCTCATGGATCATGGATCTAAGTGAAGCTTAGAGCAAGAAAGGGGATAAGTGAACGACATTGCATGGATGTTTAAATATTGGGTGAAGCTGTGCGTATGCGCTGGCGCTACCTTGGTCAGGTTCCAGGCCAAACATGGAGTTTTTGCGCCCAAAGCGGATGCTGAAGGTCCTTCCAGCAGAGGTAATGCTCTTGGGGTAGGAGACCTGCATCAAGTTAACATGGCAATTGGTAGGGACAAAGTCCATGCAGCCCAGCGGGTGAGGCTGGGCACCAGCCTGCCGGAAGGAGGGCGACACGTTGTTCCTCAGCTCCAGGGCAAACTGGGTAGAAAACGTGTGGAGACACAACATACTAATAAAACTTACTGCAGTCTTTATTAATGCATAGTTTAAACTGGAAACATCTGATCTAAGGATCTACAAACAGAAAGGTGAGTCTTTGTACCTGCTGATAGCTGTTGATTCGGCGTCGAATGCTCTCCAGCTTGGTGTCACAGATTTGTCTGAACTCGTACTGAGGCATGGTAACCACTCGGTCGTTCTGGGAGATGAGCTGGCTGCAGTTACGAACAAAGAGGCCGTCATCACTAGAAAACGCCTCCAGGATCTGTAGAGACAAGAAGCATGGGGATGGATGGATCCCTGCTACTCTAAAAGTTCACACATTTGACGTGGAATGGAAATATAAAGCAACTGTCTTTAGGTTTAGTCAAACAGAACCTGACGGGAATATTTTTAGCATCTGCATGATATTTATTGAACTCAACAGAATGAAAACCCACTACACTTAGCTGGCCAGATCATCTAAACACGATTCATTAAGCATTCAATCTTTCCACAAATACCTTAGCAGTGAGACAGAAGCAGCCTTTGGGCTCCACTATTTTCTCCAGGACGTGGCTCTTAATGCCGGCAGTGCTGACGTACTCATAGATCACGCCGTGCTCCAGGTGCACGTTGTCGACCGTCAGGCTAACCAGAGGCAGAGCATCTGAGAGAGCGAGTCTGCCAAGCCGGTGGTCTGTGGATCACCATTTTAAAATTCATTTTAAATGCATTGTCCAGACAGACTGGCCTGAAGGAAAAACCCCTCGATCTGAACTTCACCTGTTCCATTGATGCCGTTCTCCTCCTCGTGGTCAGACCCATTCTCTACTGGATAAGGCCTGAAAGGACTCTCCTCCTTCTCCCCTGCAACTCTTTCTCTCTGCAGATCTTCCACGTCCTCAAATGTGCGATACGCCCACAGACACTGAGGAAAACAACAACAGTTAACTGTGACTGTAACGTAACACTGTGTTTCCATGCGAATGAACACCTGCCTCAGTAGCACACACCAACAACAATTTATGATTAGTTTAATGACACAAATTGCTGCAGCAGGAATATCAAAACAACCAGATGTCAGTTTAGCTGTTTTGGCATTGACCATGTAGTACAATGCCGAATTTAAATTAAAAGAGGCCAGTTATTTATTCGGGCCACTTCGGTCCCTCTTGGCACCATTAGATCCTGAGCTGTGAGATGATGTCTTTCATATTGCGACAGTATTTCAAGTTGCGTTTCCTTGGGCCACCCAGTGCAGAAGTAGCAATGTTAGCAAATGTTAGTAACATGTGGCATGATACCACTATTATCCAGAGACAGAACTTCAAAAGAGCAAACGTGAGATTGTTACGGTCTCGAGGGCTTATTGTTTTTCTCCTGGGTGTTCTCATGCGTCTCCTCACCATTTGCGGAAGCTCCCAGTGTGTGTGCTGTGCAGTAAAGTGCTCCAGGACCTCTTGGTAGTCACTGTGGTTGACGTTGCTGCCATTGACTTTCAGGATGACCTGGCCCGGCTGAAGGCCTGCCCCGCCTGCCTCCCCACCTGCAACGAGTGAACACGAGGTGGCAGAATATCGACCTTAGAGGAGACACTGGGCTATTATGAAAGCAGTTAGAATGCAGCAAATTCCCTTAAATACGAGAAATCTGTAGACCACATTTTGTTCCACCAGCAAGATTACCCGGTTCAGTGCTCTAACATGCAGCCCCAAGAAGCAACTGATGCCTTTACAGCCTGGAGGGTCAATCAACACCTCCATCATCTTCCACCCTCAACTAAAAATACCAAGGCTTCCACTCAGGGTGCCAGCAATTACCCAACTATGGGAATACTTGACCCGTGCACAGATAGTAAACATGGGGGCTGATTTAGGAACAAAAAGAAAAAATATTCAGCTGGAAAAAATGCTCCTCACACAAAGCAGAGATCTAAAAGTGACAGAACATTAGGCAAGAGACAACGAGAGGAGGAGCCCGGAGGAACGAGAGAAGTGGAGAGAACAGAAAGGTTGTGATAGCCGGCCAAGTGGCAGCTCCTCTCCTCGCCGTGTTTGTGCGAGTCCCACTTACGTCTGGTTTGCACATTGAGATTCATCGCTGATAAAAGTCGCTTATAATCCTATTTTGAGTCTGTCTAGGGCGAAAACAAACATCTGGTGACGTGGTGCATAAAAGGCAGCAGCAGACACACCAAGCCAGAACAAAAGCGTTTGTGTCTTTTCAACCACCTTTTTGTATTTTCACCTCTGATCACAGAGGATTGTGTGTGTGTGGCGCTTGAAACCCGACCACAGGCTGTCTGGCTGACAGGTGGCCATAAAAACCTATTTGAAGCCGAGCCTGGTGTCTCAGCTTTCTCTTGAATTCACCCAGAATTATTTGTCTTTGTGAAACCGCAGAAATTTTCAAAGCCTCTAGCATCATTGAGGCTGCAATAAAAATGTCACATCCTTACAAACCTATTCACAGATTTATGAATTATTTCTTAAAATTCCTCTCTCGCTATACCATTCAACCGTAAGTCCCCCAACAATAGTCAAATGAAAATAATAAATATAACGATGAGACACAACATCTGCTGTGTGTGACCAGACTCCATTTGCTACTGTTACATTATTCTTCCAAACAAGCAGCTTTAAAGGTGGAACTCGACAGTCAGGCATTAAGTGCAATCTGTCGCTCACCTTTCCTCACAGCGTGGACGTGAGGCGGAGCAGAACCACGGAGTCTGAAGGAGAGACTGTCTGGGTTGTCGGGGATCTTCACGATCCTGGTGGAGAAAAGACCAGTGAGACCAGGGCATGATGTGCACGTCTGAGCGTGGCTACGCGTTTGTGTGTGTGTGTTGCCTCACTCCTTGGCCTTGGTGGCGACCAGCAGGCGCAGGGAGCGCCGGACGCAGAAGGCCTGGCTGATCATGGTTTCCACCTCGGACAAAGGCCTGAGGAACAGCAGGTCCTCGTTGATGGTGTAGATCTTCCTGCCGACCTGCAGACCAGCCATCTGAACGGACAGACGGGAGACAGGAGATGATTCTTGTGTTGCAGATGTTTCGGGTCACCCTCAACTAAAGTAAAGTCCCAGCACTTTCCTCCTTTAACTACTTTTAAAGTGATCACTCACGCTTCACGTGTCATGTGCAAATAAAGTAGTCGCGGCACAAACAAAACATCCTCAGCTTTGCACTGTCATGACTGTCTGAAATCCCTTTTGATGCGACAGACACACCGCACCAGTCTGCTGCGTGTCATTATATGCAGTCATCTTGCACATCTTCAGTCACACTGAGGGAATAATGCTGCCTCTGTGTCTTTGCTGTGTGAGTCCAGTGTCCCGGGCACCGATCCGGTGGGGTGGCCTTGGCTGAGCTTGGCCCCGACTCTGGATAATGGCCCAGAATGGATGTAGGAATGACTGGGTGGAGCCACAGCGACTGTCACTGAATGCGGAAGTGTGTGTGTCTGTGTGTGTGTGACTATACTGCTCTGCACGTGACCTTGTATAAAAGTATGGCATACAGAAAGAGTCCTGTGTGTGCGTCTCCCTTTTCAGAGCCCCATGGGAATCAGCTGAGCTTCATTCACTGTGCTGGCACACGGCAGTGTCGCAACTAGCAATCCTGTTATTGTGTAGATGAATAACAGAGTCAGAGGAGGAAAGAAAAATGAAGAAAGAGGGAGAGGGAGCAAAGCAGCGAGGATTTACTGAGGTGGAAGCAGGCAGAGGAGAAAGAGGAGGATTACTCAGTGACGGATGAGAAGAGAAACGCTGGGAAAGGACCGTTACATGTAAAATAACAAAAAGCAAAGATTAAACTTTAATCAGAGCAAATGAAATGTTGGCAAGGTTAAAGACAAGATGCTGAGGAAAAGGGTTTTCAATCTTGGATGGTAGAAGAGGACATTTTTCCGTATTTACAAATAAAGAAGATCGGACTGTAGGTCAGCTCACACTGTATTTGCCAGATGTTTGTCACCTATCCAACGTGAACCGGGTAATGGTGTGTGTTTCTGACTAAGCATGGCTGTTGTGCCACAACGACAGTCCTTCCAAACAGTAGACAGTCATTACCTGCTGGAGCCGCTGCCCCGGGGCAGGAAGGAGGTACAGTGTGTGTGTGTGTGTGTGTGTGTGTGTTGACCATTACCTCAGCGTGTGAGCCCCGGGTGACAGATTTCACAACAATGGCCTTGTTTTTCTCCTCGATCTCAAATCCATAGTCTTCCTCCTCAGGGTGAATCTAGCACAGAGAAAATCACCTAATCATTCTCACATTCACACTGGTGACACATCAGAGACAAGCAAATTCACATCTGACTCGTTCGTGTGTTATTACAATAGAAGCATCTCGTAAACACAATGCCGCCTCTTTCTGATGGCCAACACAAACGGTAAAGCCGTTACGATGGCTTAAAGCGGCTGCAGCTTGTGGTTTTCGTCATGTGTCAGGTGTCTCGTTTCTGATGATGTTCTCCTCCTCACTTATTGAATTCCCAAGTGAGGTGAGGCTTAGTGAGGCGCTGTCATCACCAAACACATTAGCCCGGGTTCCATTAAGTAAGCTGCTGTGGCCATCTTCCTGCTGCGTGGCCCTGATAAGGTGGGGATCTCTGCTCTCACATGAGAGGAGACGGCTGCTGTGAACAAAGCGCTCCTGCACTGCACTTCGTTATTAGCCACGAGGGTGGATTAGTTCTGCTAATCAAGGACAAGGGCTTCTCCAGATATGTGGCTTTTTCCCACTCTGATGCCATTGATGTATGCAGGGATCCCCGAGGAAAATTCACTTAATGGCTGACTTTACGTTTCCTCTCCACCAGGCCCAGAAGAGAGCACTGAATGCATACAGTACACATTATAAAATCAACTTTCAAAAAAAACACTGAAGCTGATTTCCTGCTCACTGGCCCACAAAAACATGAAATCAAATGTTAAATGTGCAATGTACTAAAAGAATCTTTATGAACGGGAAAAAAATGAGATGTTGTTCCATATAGTTCAGACAAAGGAACCGTTAAACCGTCATTTAGACGCCGTTAATCAGAGCAAATTGTGTAGAAGCACTTTCGTCAAAGCAGTCGTTCCCTGGAGGAGGGAGAGATGCTTATGAGTGTATAGTGATGCCAATGATGCCAGCACGACAGGTCTCTATCAGTCAGAGTCCTCATCCAAATACAGCTTTCCCTCTGCTCTGTGCATCCATGTTTCTCATCCGGTCTTCATCAGATCTCATTCCCGGTCTCTTAATTATTACCAGATTTGTATTCGGAGAGAAAAAGCACGAGAATGTTGGTTGGGCTCTGTGACTGTTATCTGTGTGTGTGTGTGTGTGTGTGTGTGTGTGTGTGTGTGTGTGTGTGTGTCATGCACTTTCCAACTCACCACCAGGGACTTGGCCAAGATGTTTTCGATGAGTTTGAAGTCATTGCGCTGGAGCTGCTTGCTCTTGGTGCCGGTTCCTTCGGTCTCCTCATCCGCATAGAAACGAAACAACTGCGAGTCATCTTTGAACTCGCTTTTTTCCAAGACTGTGGAGGACAGAAAAAAAAAAAAAAAAAAACACCACATCTTGTGATCACAAACTGATAACGGCCAGCGGGTTACATCTCAGTGTGTGACATGATGATGCAAACATATTTTGCAGGTCATGTGCAACTTCAAACACCTGCAGAGACAAACGCTTTTCCCCGAGCCGAAGCGAAAGGAGATGCCTCGACTTCACGCAAACATGCTAACGCTTAATTAGCTCATTAACTGACGATCCTGGCGGAAACACCTGGAGCCAGACCACATCTGGGGCATCGCTTGCGCATGCCAGGGCTGGGGAGGCTCTCTGGAGGACACGGCAAACAGCCCGTGATGTGTGTTCGAGAGTGTGTGTGGGTCCCACTGTTGTGCTGAGCCTCATTCCAACATATGGGGCTTTTTAACCAGGTGAGAGGCGCATTATGGACGCTTCCCCAGTCACTGCAGCTTTGGAAACAACAGCCCGAATATTACCCTGCTATAGATTTGCTTGGGTTGTTCTTGATAAAGCTAATAAAATTTGTGACTTTGATTACAGAATGTTGCGATTAACTGTATCTACTGTGTGAGGGAGTAGTTCACAACCTGCTCTTCCAGAGTTTTTAGAGTGTTTGAGCCAAATTAAGAAAATGTTGACATATCCTGCTCATTCAGAAATTTAGGGCTTGCACAGCCAAAGGTACCCAGCTGCTCAGTGATTCAGGGAACATCTGGTCCCTTCACATCAGCAAAAACCTTCACAAAAAGATTACACGGACACGTTGCACCCACCCACACTGGCCTTACACCAACTCAAACACGACTTATTTCCTGTGAGTCACTACGCTTTGGCAACATTACAATAATGCAACCTACTCTAGTGGAGGGTGTGTTATTACAAATATTTGAACTTTAATAAGACACACGCATATGCACACATTAAATTATATTTAAACCAAAGATTCTGCTACACAAACAGGATGCAGAAAGGACGAGGTGAAGAGGAAATTTGTTTATTATATTTGTTTATATACTAGTAGAGAACTTAGTTTGTGGCTTAGGATCCATTTAACCCTGCAATCAATCACAACAAGTAGACGTCGGGTGATCTCGTCTGTATGCTGAGTTGCCTAAGGGGCAAACTGCAACAGGTGTTCATGACAGATTTGTGAATAAATGATGTAAACCAGCAAGGACAGATGAAAGGCATCTTAGCTGTGTTGTGTGTTAGCACTGATCTTCACACCACCTTGAGCCTCGCAGCCTCCTAATAAATAAAAGCCCAACAGACAGAGACATAGTAGACAGGAGGCACCAAGGTCAGGTGAAAAAGACGAAGACTTCACAAACGACCAGGTGAGGAGCAACAGTTGTGCTGACTGCAGACTAAAGAAGGTGACTTGAGGAGAGGTGAGGAGTGCAGACAGCCAGAGAAAGAGAAAGGTCGCGACCCTGACGAGGGGCAGAGAGGAGCGAGATAAACAGAAGAACAGGTGACACCCTCCAACAGATGGCAGTACCCATTAGCCAAGAGAAAAGTCAGGGAAGGGAAAGTGGGGCCGTGGGTCTGGGAGTGTCTGAGCGTATTAGAGACTGCAATCACAAAAGAGATTATTAAACTCTTAATCATGTTTTGATTGTGTAAATGGAAACCCTGACACTGTGCACATGCTGACTCGTCACTTGTACTCTCTGCTGCAGAGAAAGTTACTTGGCAGCTAGAGCGACCCACTATTATGTTTGCTATGTCATTTCTGCCCCATCTGTGCACTGACTAATGCTTTTTGACTGATCCTTATTTTAAACCCTAATACATCTGGCCAGTGAAGACGACCACTCCCATTTTAGGCTGGAACCAGTGGTCATGGTTCAGTGGACGGACCCAGACGGACATGTAGCAAAGCAAAACACATCTGGTTAGGGTACAGTGCTAATGCTGTTTACGTTCAACATGCTGGTTCAGAACCAAAGCCGCTCCACTACAATGTGGTCAGTGCGGTTACTGAGAGCTGCCTAATTTACGATGCAACTTATCCAAACTGTGACGCCATGACACAGAGGCTAATATTACATTTTTGTGGGTGGAGGAAAAGACGGGGGGGGCAAATATGGGACAAAATGCCAGATGAGGTCATTGAGCAGCACATAAAAGACAATTACAGGGCAAAAGGAGTCCCACAATAATAGCAGTGATTAAATTCAAGCTGCACGTGGTGCAGTAAATGATTAAAAGACGCACCATGCATGTGTCATGTGAATGTGTTTGTTTTTAATTTGTCCTTCACGTTGGTGAGCGAGAGGGAATTTCACTGACCGTGGTGCATGAAGCCATTGTTGCAGAGCCCCACGCCGAGCGTCACAGCGTCTTCTCGGGTCGAGCAGTCTCCCTGGGAAACCAAATCAGTGACGCACACAGCGGGTCGGTTACAATGTCTCACACAGCAGACCTCTATCAGCGCGTTTAAAGGTGATTCGACTTAAGGAGAATTACATGTGTTTATAGTAAGAGCAGTCTCTTGAGTGCAGTGACAGCTATTTGTGCAATGTTTTGTGAATTTGAGTGTAACAGACACTGACGTTACCTGTGAGAGGAGCCACTCCACCAGTTTGGCAGCAGTCACTACAGATTTGAAGGTTTTCAGGTGGTGGTCTCTGTCCCTAAAAATAAAACAGACTTCATTCTTTCTGTAAATGTGTTTATTTTCATCATGTACTGTACATTGCATACATCGCCTAACAATGCTGCATTTGAAGGGGCAGTATTGTAACCGCAGAACGTCGCGTTCGTCGTTTTTAATTTCTGATCTGTTCAGCATGTGAAACAGGAAATGCTAGCGGATGTGTGGTCGGCTGTGCGTCCTGGTGGGCGTAGCAGGGATGATAAAATGAACAATATATTGCGTCGGGTCAACCCATGCTGTAAACATCTACAATCTAATCAACACACGTAGACAAGCACTGATTGTTAAAGAAATCCGCAAAATCATAAAGCAAGAGAGGATTGTACTCGAAGAATAACACATACATCTTTCCAAGAGTGATTTAATTTGGTTTACTATCTTATTACTCCATGTCAAACCAGTGGCTGCTTTGACACTAACCAAGTTTAATAAAAACAAAGGCAAAGTTTACGATTATTTATGATGCATGCACTGCAATGCATCCATCATTCAAGCCTTATAATTCACGTTTGCCACTTATAATGCCAATTTACTGATGGATTAAAAAAAAAGCCAGGGCTTATAACATAATAAATGGGTGGCAGGCAGAGGGATTGCCTTTGTGTGTTAATAGGATTTCTCCCCAGAACCAAAAGCTCTTTGTTTGCACTAGTGGCAAACCCGAGCACTTCAATCAGCAGGCGAGTGATGGAGGAACAGATAGAGAGATGGAGCAAGGAGGGGCCGCAGAGGCGACCGGGCGTGTGTGTCCTTACAGAGCGAGAGCGTACAAGCGTGTACGGACTGAATGCGACTGGTTGAGAGTGTTCCTAATAAAGTGGCCAGTGAGTGCATGTCTCTGATCTAAAGCTGATTGCTCTGCTAAACAGTTTGGTTTAAGGTTCTTGACCTTTGAGGACGTGCAATGTTCCTTCTCATTTAAAAAGACAATAACACACGCACAGTAAAGAACGTGGAAACGTGTGTGTACGAGATGGACAAAGCACCAAAGAGATAAAACTTATAGGACGTTAATAAACGTGTGTTGTCACTTCAATGATGTAAATTCCAATATATAAACATAAATTCGTCTAATCCACAATGCTGTGAACCCTAAGAAGCGAACGCTGACAAGGGCAGATCTTTTCGATCCTTTAAGAAGGCCTCCATGAACCCGGAATCATTAAACCTGGCACCTTCAGTCTGAACTGGATCTTAAGCATGCAGCCCTACAGCGGCTCCGAGCCCGGCTCGCTGTCCAAGGCATTTTGGGGCTGTCATTCCTGGCAGGGACTAATGTTGGTTGAGTCATTACAGAAAGGGTGGCTCAGACCAAAAACATTTACCTTATAAATATTCATTCCTGCACCTGGAGAGCAGGAACATTAACATATGGAGAAAGGTGGGGGTGGGGGGCAGAGAAGAGGGAAGGGCAGGTACTTACTTGATGACAGGCGTGTGGAGGCTGTGGAGGCGGCAGTACAGCCTGACGCCCTGGGAGAGAAAGAAAAACAGAGGAGCTGACGCACAGAACACACACACCTTGGGCAAACGAGTGCAAACAGAATTCACTGTGGAAAGTTACCCTGAGGCTATCGTTTTAGGACAGAAAGGTCTGGGATCAGAGGGGCTCCACCTAAATTCATTCGCCCTGACTGATTTTCTAAGAGAAGCACCAAGTGATTCCAGGGATTGGGATCGTCATAAACCACAAACTGTCACATCAACACTTGAGTGAATTCACAGACGATGTACAAAATCCAGCCGCACACGGCAGCGGGCGTTACCTTGGACATGATGTCCTCCATCTCACTGCGGGCCTTGTAGGTGCCATCGTCGTAGCGGAAGCGGTACAACACCTGCTCGTTCTTGAACTGGTGCTTATCGGACACTGAAACACCACAAACATGTCAGTTTAATCGGCATGATTCATTAATTGTAACCTCTAGGCTACACCATCAAGCTTTAAATACACATTTAAGTTGATATAGAACTTTGATCGGTGTGGAAACGACTTTCTCTCTTTTAAAATGCTGGGTCTGTTGGGATACACACAAAAAAGCCAAAAAACATAAAGCTACAGTTTTTGGGGAACACTGCAGTAAATTCTCTGTTCATTACGTCATGACTTTTAAACATTTACCATCGCAGCCTGCCAATCCTCATAAAAATCTCCCAACCAGAAGTAAACCCCAAAATAACCCAAATAAGGTGTTATTTATAATCAGCGCAACGCAGAAAATGGAAAATGACTAATCCATTCGCAAACAGATGCCCGCTGCGGAAGCTGACAGTGAAATGTGCCAAACAGAGGCAGTTTGGTTCCACCACAACACGCTGGCAGGAGCTCAAACAAGCTGCTGGTTTTCACAGTCTAGACTTTAAATTCCCTCATAAAACTAAAGCAATGCAACACAAACTCTGGCTTTGGAGCCTAAAGTACACAAGTATGATGGATGATTTCTATTAAAGGGAGGATGATGTTTATTCTGCAGACATTCAAGTATGAACTTGTGTGTTTTAGTAGCACAAACATGTTGAGCTGATTGGATAAAGTTTGCATGTTGTACTACAAATATGCGACTTCTGTCTCTTCCTTTAAAACACTAATGCATGACTCAGTAGTGGGAAATTGGTTTAATTTGCCACATGTGCTGTCACATCCCCTTGTCTTTTCACTGACTAACTAGCGACACCTACACTTTGCCCACAGGGCATGAGTCTCTCTGGTTCGCCCATAAAGCCTCATCACTATCCCACAGAGCCCTGCATGTCATCATTGTATATTTCTGTGGTTGTGGGCCACTGTGAGACAGGATTTTAGGGGATTTTCCACAGGTATTATAGAAAATGAACCACTGGGTCTCTGCATCGTTCCTCGAGAGGGAGGGGTGTATAAATCACCGTCAGTGGTTTGCACTGAGAGCCCCTTCAGCAACACTCTGGACAACTGCGTTCATGCATTATTTATAGCTGTTTGTGAATGTGTCCATTGGTTCTTAATGCATAATTCAAGTTGGTGAATGTCGCATCGAGACAAAATCAAGGAAAGAGAAAGCGAGGCACGCGTTGAGACATTTCCAGACAGTGGATCATGGTAGGAGATAGACGATGTGTTCACAACACGAAGAGTAGAAACTATAAAGTAGCGAAACAGCAAAGGCGAAAGAATTTTAATAAATCACAAAAAGAGTATGAAGGCGTGCGAGACAGAAATAAAATATTTCGTTTTGCCTCACCGTGGTGAATGATGCCATTCTCCAGCAGGGCTTGTCCCAGGTTGACACCTTCGTCTGGTTTACTGATCTCTCCGCTCTCTATCAGCCATGACACAAACTCACTGGGGACACAAGACAGACGGAGGCATGATGAGTCTGTTCACCGTGTATTTTTGATACTGTTGCCATATTTGGGTACAGTGTCACGCATGGAATCGCAGAAATCACCTGGCAGCCACACAGTACGGGTGCCGCTACCTCGCTGCGTGCTTGTTAGATTTCTGCTGATAACACTGGTCTTTGCACGCAGACCAATTTTCTTTCAAGTTTGTCGACTATTCATGTCAACAACTTGGCATGTAAACATCATAACAACAACAACAACAGAGTCCTTTGCTTTGCATAAAAGCAATCACTGATAGCAAACGTTAACACGGTAAAAAAAAAGTACATACTATATAACATACATAACATCAAGATAAAGCTACAGTGTATTTTTGTACTTTAGTTTTGGTTTCACGTATCATTCTAAATTGCATTTCCACTTATATTCACAAAGCCGTGTTGAATCCTGAGATGAAGTGCACTTATATGATACCGGTGACACATCTGGGTGAGAAACCTGCACTTATGTGTCTGATCACTTGGCATTTATAAATGTCAAGCATACCAGGTGTGTGTGTGTGTGTGTGTGTGTGTGTGTGTGTGTGTGTGTGTGTGTGTGTGTGTGTGATCATGTAGAAGCGTGGACACCTTTAGCCATCTGCTACTAACCCTTCCCATCTGTCTGAAGCACAAAAGAAACATGTTGTCAGGTTTGTTCTGACCTGCCAGGAATCTAGTGTGACCTGCGTATGGTGCTTTATTAGGGTGGAGGGCAGTTCCACCATTCATCTCTTCTCTAGCCTGCCCAGGTCCACATGTGGGTGGGTGGGTGGGTGGGGTGCGTGTCTTCGCGACACAGGTGAAGGATGATGGAGTTAAGGGAACGTAGGCTTTAATGATGTCTGGTCGCGCTCATTGATCTGGAAACATTTGTTTGCGAAGGCACTGCTGACAGTGACACAACCAACAGAGAGACAAATTGCTGCTCGCTGAAGCATGAGCCTTATACAACACGTCTAGGATACAAATGCTGCTTCCCATACGTGCTACATCCTAATCGCATGTTGCAGTGTGGACCATAAGCAGCCACGTACTGTACGTCGAACGCAACTGTGGCTCTTTTAACGTGATTCATTTTATCATGTTCACACATAAAAACACCACCTGCTCAAAATGTATGTTTAGAAATGTTTTTCCGAACAAAACACACGTTTTGATCCAAGAGCTGAAACAGAAGCTAATCCAGAAACTGTGCAGAAAGCTTTGTCTTTGAGCCAGTAGCTGCAATCTGATTCCATTTCCTCCTAGCTGCAGCTCTTAGCACAAAAAGGTGAGGATGAAACAATAAAAGGCAATTAGGACGTGATTTATCGTTGCTTTAAAGGCTGCTGGGCAAGCAGTGGCACGAGCAGAAAAGCACCAATTATCCAATCAGAAAATGTAAAGCATGTTAACACTGACTCTTTTCCACTGTGAATGGCAGATAAATGGTGGAATTACAGCATCAGGGTGCTATCAGGCCTGCAGTCAGCAACTCTGTTTAATGCAATAAGCACTCAAAGTACGCCTGCTGCTAATTTTATCAGCAAGACAAATGCGGAGCTAATGCACGTTGCACTCGTCTGCAGGAAACGAGCGAGCGATAAAGTAAGGAAAGTGGGAGACGGCAATAAGTGAGACCCGGCACGTCGGCATCCGCAGCTCTGCAGCTACCGTTCTGGCACCGACCCCGCAGCGCCGGAGCAGCGACCTTTGACCTACGGGTGGGTCTATGTGGACCCACCGAGACGTGGATGCACACGAAACGCAGTACATCAGAATATAATTCAGCGGAAGGTGTTGAGATTCAGACCGTCTCAGAAAATTAGACCCAGAGAGGAAACACCCAGATAAAGGCTTCATATGACGCCACTAAGACGCCCCGTGACATTTTTAAACAGCTCATTAAATGCACCGTTATCGTCCACTAGATTTAACACCAGAAAAAACATGCATTTAATAATCTGCAATATACAGAGCCAGAATTAATGGCTGCTTCTCTTTACAAGCCCAGTCACCAGACTCGACCGTGGTCTGGCCTAGTGGGTTTTTTTTTTTTTTGGTTTTTTTTTTATTTGTTTCCCCAAGATGGTGCCAGAAAGAATTTTAATTGCTCCTTGGGATCTCACAAACAAAACTTAAGCAAGTCTCTCATTGTCTATTCTGTGCACAGGAACATCAAGGGCACACAAAGGGGAATGGCTTGTTGCAGAGCCTCTGTAAAAGTTCCTGTGCTAATGAAAGTGTGGGTTTGTGAGTGTGATTGTGTGTGTGTGTGTAATGATAGAAGTGGGTGGGGAACAACTTGGCTCTTTCCATAACCCATGAGAGGAGACTATGAGGGGGGACTCATTACAGACAAGGGGATGTAAGGATGAACCAGTTCAGGCATTTTGCCAGGATGCCAGGTCTTTTGAACGCCTGCTGATATTACGTAACAACTATTTGTAAAGATCCCTTGTGAACACTGCAGTCACATTCTTGGAGCCTGGGGAAAGCAGGCACCGAGGAAGCAAAGAAACTCACTTTCCCATGAAGCACTTAGGCACGATGCTCAGCTTCCTGCGTCTGTCCTTTATCAGGTGCCGACTCTTGGTCATCATCATGTGGTAGAGCTTCTCACCCTTCTCTGCGATCATCACATAAGCGTCTCGCTCCATTCCCAGTTTGAGACCTGAGAACGACAGAGAAACACAAAAATGTTGCTGTCTGGTTGGGCCGTCGTGTTCTGGTAATGCGCATATGGATCGAGGCCAGAATCAGATCACGGCTGTTTGGTTCTGACACAACTTTCAGAAACGAACCCAGCTGTTAATCTCCAAAGTTAATCTCTACAGTTGTGTTTAGCGCGGGCACGGTTCGGGGGGGCAGCGTGACTTCGATCTCGTTTCTGTGCTCATTTGTTAACTACGATTCCTCTATTGTGAGGCAGCACATGTGAGGGCCCATTGTAAGGCCTGCTGCCCCAGCGAAACCTGCCCAGTGAGTACTCAACTGAGCAGCTTAACTTCATCAGGGAGTCTGATGAACTTCTGAACCAAACCGTGAGTCTGTCTGAATGAACCACTCACTGCACTGACTCACTAAGCCTCTTATCTCTAGCGAGAGTCACACCGAGCTGCTGAACCCAAGGCCTGTATGAAGTTTTCCGATTTACAAACTACAATACTAATTTGCCCCAAGTTTACTCAATAAGGATGTCAACCGTGCCAACTAATTAATATTTCAATTTAACACGTGTAATCAAATCATCGCAACTAATCTGATGTGTGGAAACTGCTGCGTCATCCTCATCGACAATAGTGCAATATTACCTGTGATTATCTGAGCAGTAATGCAAAAGACAACTTCCTGTGATGCAGCGACAGATTAAAACGTGCATAGTAGCAGTCAGCCGACATTTTCCTCTAGTCTGCAAAACACTTGCTCGGCCAACTTGAACCATCTGAAGGTAAAAAGCTAAGTGACAAGTGATGTGGTGGGAATGTGACCAACGATCAATGGATGAAGTCACACGGTCAACTCTTAAATCCAACGTTCCCATTGAGTCTTTGGGGTTCTGCCCTGCCAGCCTGTGATGGAGCTGGGGTTATATTACATTTGACAGCAGCTGGAGTGGACTTAAACAATGAGTGTCATTGAACAACAGACGGGATTTGTCCAGCAAGGAGGCCCCTCCGGCTTCTGGTCCAGCTGTCAGAGTTCATCCTCCACCACTCCTTGTCTCCCTGCACTCACTGGCATCACTTAATACACTTCAGCGCTGCTTTAAGGAATTTTCCAATAGCAACACGAAAACACTGATAGGCCAAAAGAAAAAAACACCTCCAGTTGCCAGCTGTTGACTAATAAAAGGCTATTAGGAGGACTGAGGAGAGACACATGTCCAACACAGGAAAGAGCTGCAGCAGTACTCAGGGCAAATTAAACAATGTGCTTCAGGAAAAGCAACAATGCGCAAAAGGAGGAGGAAGTGGGGGAAAAAAGAAAATTATCGCCAAGATTTATTGCCGTCAAACATCATCTTGCAGCCGTCTAGACTGAAGAACAGAGGCTGTGCAGTGCGAGGGCAAAAGGCACCGTTGAGAGGGTAATAGAGAGGGTGAGTGTGAAGAACCTGGCCACTGTGACTGATCTGGCATCTGTTAGCCTCAGGTCGATTTCCGCCGGCTTGAAACTTTACACCACAAGCTACAAGCACACTCCTACATACGCATTTGTACTAAAATCTTTTCACTGCAGGGTCAGACGAGAGGATGTGAAACAATCTTTAAATTAAGTTAAACTATATATATATATATACAGTGTGTACCTATGTTGTGAAGTGCTGATGCAAATAAACTTTTATAAATAACTTATTTCAGATGACCTGTTGTCCTTCCTCTAATACCTGGTAAAACAGCATAACAAAGACAGATGGCCAGAGTTGAACAGGTGTGAACTGTCACGCGATGACGGGAAACAAACTTAAAAAGCAACAATATCGCTTTTCACTACTAATCCATCAGTAAATGTAATGTTCTTGGCTTTATTTACCGTCAGTGCGTGAAATATTTAGACAAGATGAATGAAACTAAATGTGCTTTTCGATTTTCTGCACACTAGTTGAAAGCATTTCCACATTAACTGCATGGCTACACAACAAACTCCACCGAATGCCTTTGCAAAACACAAACACGTTTACAGTAGGAATAAATCCAGGGTAATTAAGGGTGATGCGTTACATAACTCTACTCCGCTTTCTTTGGAATTTCTATTTTAAGCATCTGAACGAGTTGTTGTTTTTAGCACATCTGCTCTTTTTGAATGAGATCCAGGGCTTTGATTTGAAAGTGACGAACAGACTGTTGTCGCAGCCTCTGCTCAGCGCGCAGGTCGCCCAGGCCGACAGTAAACTACAGCCTCTATTTAGGAAACAAAGGCAGGTAGTTGGTTCAAATCCAGGTCACGAGTGCATGCGGAGTCCTGTGTTCCACCTGAGAGGTTTCGAGGTGACACCGTCATGACGGGCGCCACACGATGAGTGAAACATCGAAAAGCGTCAATAACAAGTACATGAGAAATGCAAAGACCAAAGCTGACGCCTATAAACTCTATCTAAAGGCTAGAGACAAGAAAATGCAAGTCAGCACACGACGGTAAGGAACGTTTTATAAAATACCAAGAATGAAATTCACTCACTCTCTCTCTGCTCCCGCTCCTTCAGGATGGCATCCAGCCACTTCTGCTTGTCCTCCGAGTTTTTGGCCATGCACACGAACCACTTGTTTTTAGCCGTGTTGTGAATCTTCCAGCCGTTCGTCACGGTGTAATTGTTGCTGTGATAGTCCGCTGCGAGGCATGAAAGACATCACATGTAGGTTAAAACTGACTGAACTGACTGAGCTCAGACGAAAAGATCGAGTTCAATTAAAATGAACTGCTGCAAACAATCTGTCCCCTGTTTCATACAACAAGAGGCTAAATTAAAAAGGAATAACGGAGCAAACAGAATCGCACTACAGTTATCTCTAAAGTGGATTCACCACTTGAGCAAAAAGATTTATGAGCCTTTTAACAGGATAAACATGATGCAACGCACAAGCAGTAAAAGAACATCTTTCCACTGACTCAGCAGAGTCTCTCCCCGTACCACTGTCTAATTTTATAATCCTTTTAGCTGCAGGTGAGCAGCTACTGAATAATGAATGGCCCTTGGTAATGGGGTACATTAGTCTCATGCTCAAAGGTCATATAAATAGATCTGATCCTTGGGCCCCACAGCGAGCAGCTGGAAGAGCAGGGAACTGAGAACACATACTACTGTTTTGAGTCTCTTTTTAGCCATCAGGAAGAAAAGGATCCTAGTAAACTCTTGCGTAATTACAGGGTGACATCTGCTGAGTTGCCATTTATTTACGGTTTGACTGATTGCATTGTTTCACTGAATCTCAGTTCAACGGTTTAGATTCACGCTTTCAACAACTACCTAAGCTCCCGCATCTCACATCCTCTGCACCTAGTCATCAGATTATCTGCGTTCCACAGAACACACACGTTTTCGATGCGAGACCCCTCACTTCTGCGAAAGAGATGTTTTTCTTTGCGGTTTCCCCTTCAGCGGGCTAAATGTGACAACCGACAGCCATCATGCAGAAGAAGAAAAAAAAAGTCATGTGAGCTTGCAAGATATTCTGCCTGTGCAGAAGAGTAAGAAAGAGGAAACATGTGACAAAGTGCCTCTACGCCAGCGGACAACGCGTACCAAGCCCAGCACAGAGCCTCGCAGCAAACCACAACGAGTCGAGCTGAGCGACAACCGTATCACTACCAGCCCCACAGATGAGTTTATCTTTGGCACAATATCTGAACCAGCGCAGAGCACACAGAGTTTACCGCCCAGCTCGAGCTGCTTTTGCACGTGTGATTCATATCAGCGTCTCAGCCCATTATTGAATAGCTGACATCCAGAAGGTGGTACTTGAGGTTGCAAGCTACATCCTGTTGGTGTGCAAATGTGATATACTCCACCCAAACTGTCAACAAGTACCTGGTTCACTTCCAGCCTCTTCTAAATGATGCATGAGCTAAGATGTCAAATAAAAGTAAGCAGCACTGTAGGCTAATTGATATCAAAGCCCATAAATCAAAAGCTCTGGGTTGCATCGCATTGCATCAGGAAAAAACAGACACTCTACACAAGTGACCCTGGAGAGTGACAGGAAGGAACATATGCAATGTTTCCGTGCTACTGGGGAAACACAAACCTGTTCCATCTTCCACATTTTCCACCTCCATCACCTCTGTGTTGATTCGGCCTCTGAACACATAGAGGGGCCCGTTGATCGACTTAGTCCGTTTGGTGGACTTCTTTCCAGAAACCCTAGGAAATGAGACAACACTGTGGTTACACTGGGGCCGGGAAAACATCCGTTTCTGCCAGTGCTGCAGTGAGAAAACGACTTGTGATTTAACACATGCACATTCATACTGCACAGACACCGGCATGAGTGCTTTATTCAGGTGTACATAGGGGTTATTCCTTTACGCACACTGTAAGTACTGCTGTCCACGCAAACGGGCTTCAATCTGGCTTCATTCCACCTTCATTTCTGAACCTAATGTGTCGCTAATGGTGAAGCTGCATCTCTCACCTTGACTTCCTCTTACAGTAAACCAAAAGGTTGTCAAACAAGAAGAAGACGCGCTCCTGGATGTTGCCAGCTGAGATTTTCAGAAGATTTCCATGAAACAACAACTCGGTGCAGATGTCCGTCAGGTTGGTTCCCTGGAAGATTAGATATAGGAAAAGACTGATTCACAATTTATGACATCACACAACAATTATTTTTATCCATTGCTCAGGCTACTCATACCTCAAAATAGGTTCAATACAAAACTCAACTGTATTTACCCACAGGATGTGATCCGGTCTTTCTTAAAAGCTGTTTCTCGTCGACTATCAAACGCACCACAGTCCGTTAAAGCTCTTTTACAGAGCAGGCCTTTCAGTGTCAGCAAAAGGAAAGACTAGTTATGCGATGAATCCTGTATGAATTATTGTGGCTTTATTAGGATCAATTAATGAAAGACTTCAAACTATAGATAATCTGAAAATGTATATATTACGTTGACGTCAGCACGGACCTGAAATTGGTGACTGACCTCAGCATGATGTCTAATTAACCTTTTAACAAAGTCTCTGCTCTTCGGCACCAATTACTGATTTTATTCAGGCTTCATTATTTTTAGATCATCATTTCCGACGTTTTCACATTTCCGACTAGGGAACGGAAACTGCTTTCACAGATACAGATACAAGCATGGGCAGCCACGCAATCAACATGTTCCTGCCTGCGTTCTAAGTGACAAATGCAAAACGATGGGATTCAAAAGTGAGAGGATGAGTGGGAGCGAGCAGACAGAAAACAGGGTGACCAAGAAATGTAAATGATGAAGTTAAAAGGCACTTCATTTTGCATTGTTAAACGAATCGTTCCACTTCAAATCATCTGGAACTAAATACACCCATGTGTGGCCTCTGGGCAACTTCCCCCAGCTGTGGCTTGTGGAGTACCCACTACCACTCCCCACCACCTCCCTGCAGGCACACGTACACATCAGATTTGGGCTTCACTTTGATGTTTCTGACACGGATCCACCAGGAGAGACGGCCAGACCTGCGGAAAGCCCCTGTCAGCCACCCCCACTCCCAGGCGTCCATAATTGATTCCCACGAGTACACGTTTACGATGGACGATTAGCGCTTTTCAGATTGTAAAGAGAAAAGTGAACCTGAGAACTTCTCCTAAAGCAGCGTATCGAAACGGGCCGAGGCGAGGGATGATTTCTGACCGTCGACTTCATGTAAAATGCACCGGCCTGAGATGGAGATGGCCCTGATCTGTTTGACGATACGCTAATTGAGAGAAGACGCTTGTGCGCACGTGTCGTTTACAGAGTTTCCTTTCTTGTATTTACAACCTGTGCAACTTTACAAATACATGCTGGCACTATGTCCGTGTGCTGGTACAGAGCATCTGAGCAGGGGTAATGCATCTGGGCCTTATTCGGCACAACTGGCAGACTCTTCCATTAGGGCTGGAGGTGATTAGTAGCTGGAGAGAGGAAAGAAGAGCGAGACTAATGCTGTTAAGCTGAAGGCTCCATGTGGGGGAAGGGTCGAGTTAAAGTGCTTTTCCAAGCTTCTACTGATTTCACCAGCAGAAATTGAGAAACTGCCTGTTTTCGCTGCAAAGTTACAACATTTGGGGTTTTATGCTGAATAAAACTGGAGCTGCGTGAATTTGTTAACACTTAAAGTTAAATTTTGGCTTCACTCTGATAGAGGCGATCTGTTTAATGGCTGTTCAATAAAGTGCCTGGTCCACAAAGCAATAGCTGGCTGGTGTTTTGAAGGATGATTATTATCATCTTCGCAAACCATATAGCAGAAGGTACGAGAGGGGCTCCGTTGTTCATTTTCCCCTGTGGTCCCCTCACATAACCCTCGCAGAGCATGTGAGACTAGCACTCTGCTTCCTCCGTGTCTCTAATTGGGCAGCGTGCCCGCTGGCACCCCCCTGGCACCCTGTGTGGGAGGATTGTCCCATTGGTGCTCACTGAGACAAGGCCTCTGTTGTGGTGGGTGAGAGAGGCGTGAAAAATTCACAGGGCCCTTTGCTCAGGTCCCAAGCCCCATGCGTGGCCCCTGTGCTCTGCACTTAACTTATGAGATAGATAAAGTGAATGGTCGATGTTTGGTTATATGATTAAGGCAGGTTGGTTTTGTTGTGCGTTACATTTAAAGATACATCGTTTATTGTAATTCAATTTTAATGTTCTTTATCTTTGCCCTTCTTGCTCTCACCTCCCAGCCTTCGATGTGGGACTGCAGCTGTTCCAGAGCCTCTAGTTTCTCCATCTGTCTCTTGGTCTCGTTGATGTTGGAGCAGACTGCCTTCATGGCCTGCAGGGCCTCCTCCACTGCTGGATAATCGGCGTGCTTTTTCGGCGTCCTCTTCAGCAGCTCCTACGGTTAGCAAAATGAGTTTGGAAATGAAGACGCCTCCAGTGGCAGACACGCTGTAAATACATTTGATAACAGCACACGAACAATAGTGCAGCAGGTGTCCGGTACCTTCAGCAGCAGAGGGTATTTGCAGATCCTCTGAATGGGAGTGAGGAGGTAGCCCTCCAGGGGAATATCTGTGCTTTTCTTCCCACCGAGGAGCATACAGTGCTGAAAAAGAAAAACACTTTATGGCACACCGGGGACACATTAAAGAAGAAAATGAGAAATTAGGCCATGAAAAACATTTATATTATACACACACACACACACACACACACAACATAATGCAAGTAAAGAAAGTTTGATAATACACGATTGAATATTTCTATATATATATATATATATATATATATATATATATATATATATATATATATATATATATACACATACTCTCTACCTACTTTTAGTTGATGATTATAGGACTTTAGCTACAACCCCTGCTAATAATCCTAATGGTTAGTTCACTAATTTAAATACAGTGTCACCAGTGTTTCCGAGTCCTCTATACACAAACCATGACAAGTGTATGTTGGTGGAATAAGCACTGCCACCTATGACCACATCCTGTCACCAAGTTCTAAACAGCAGTTCTGCATTTCAGAGAAAATTTTTATATATATATATATATGTGTATATATATATATAGATAGATAGATAGAGAGATAGAGAGGTGTTGATTCTGGCATTTCAGATTTTATTGTAATTTAATTTGCTATAGTTGCTAACACTCACATTGAGTTCTTAACGTTTCACAAAGCAACGGGCAGCCGACTGAAAGGAGGGGTTTCCTCAGAAGCAGAGGTCTACGCCGTGGCTTTCGTAGGAACTGAGCTCAGATCAGATTCCTCTGCTATCTCCATTTGTCTCCCACTCCTCAGTGTGTCCAAACTTTTCTCCTTCATCTTCTGCGTATTTGTAATCCGTTATTCCCTCTGCGTTTCACTATGACCTCATTTTACAACCGTTTCCACTTTTCCCTTCTCATCCAAAGCCATTAACGCTTTATATGTACACGCGACTTCAGAGGCTCCTGTGATTGTGTGATTCAATTAGCATGGAACTGGTTTAATAACGAGGAACGACTTCCACTCAGAAGCGAGCAGCTAAAGAGTAGCCAGTGGCATGTGCACAGACATATCATGCTGCCATTAATTAGTAGGACAGTGATTTGCAATGGTTCCCTGCACCCAATATAGAAAAACTTCATTCTACAGCCTCTGCTTTTCTGAAAGCACGGCACACAGTATTTTCAGAGGATACTGCTTTGATAACCTAACCAGATGTTGTGTAGTGATCTTATTTTGCAAGTATTAATGTTGCATAAGACCAAACCAGTTAAACACCGTGCTGTAATAAGTCAAAGCAAACAGCATCACTCTAATCCAACTGTTTCCACTACTGTGGGTCAGAGTAATGCCAGGGAAGCGGAACGCTGCCAACACTTCACAGCTGGCTGCCCCAGATTCTGCAGATGATTTCACTGCTTGGGCCCCCACTCAAAGGCCCCGTTGACATTCTGAGTTCATTGTCCAGGGCCTAAAGATTTAGGTGTCAAAACACGGAAACAGCTGGCAGCGGAAACACTACAAGACCGACACAAAAGTGACCTTGATTGTTGTTGCATCCTGCCCAGGCAGGAAGAAACATTTGACCTCGCTAGGGCTTCTGGCCTTCATTGAAATGTTAACATGAAATTGGAGGTGATACGATGGAAGGAAAATGGGAGAGGGGGATGGGTAGACGGCGATGAGTAGAGATATGAGATAGAGGCAACAGAGCGAGAATGAGAAGAGGAAGGAAGCTTGTAAAAATACAGAAGAAAGACTGATGACCTGCGTCACAAAAGAGGGAAGACGAACGAAGCAGAGCAGAACGTGTTTTTACCAGCAGAAAGGTCCTGATGTTGGGGATCTTGTTTAGCTCCATCAGAAGTCGCAAAGCCTTCTCGTGGTTACTGCAGTACTCGCCATATACAGAGAAACTCTCCTTCTGCAAAAACGTAACACAACACAGGTGAGGCCGTGGATGAGACGCTTAAAAACACACTGGGGGTTAGGAATAAACCGAAAACAACAGATTCAGGTGTAATATTGCAATGAGAATGCAAACAATGCAAACAATGCATACAACGCATGCACCAAACGTCGGAAAGAACACCAGCTTGCAGAAAGATTTGCAAATCTTTATGTACCACTTGTCATTTGCCACACTTCTCGTTTTTTAATAGCAGCCTACATCATAGTAGAAAAGGATGCCAACACGCTTCCTCTTCTTGGTAAGTGACAGCATCGCACTGTGCAGCAACACAAGATGGTCTTGAAACCAGCACACAAGCTGCTGCCAAGCTGCCATTTCAAGTCTTTACAATAAGTAACACAACACCTGGGTTTGTGAATACACTGCTGCTTGACATGCATTATTCATGCCACGTATTGTCAACAATGTAAACACTACGGCACAGCTGTAGTTGAACTTGCAGCCTGGAGCTTACTGACGTCTGTTGCGTGTTCCCAACTGTGCTACAGTAACTGGGATGTGAAACCATGTGCACAGCGGGGCCTGAGCTTAAGGTCCAGAAACTGAAACTGTCATCTGAAACAGCCTGGTAAGAGAAATCCAAACCTGCAGGAGCTTGCTTTCAATACTACCTGAGGGCTTCAAAATACCGCAAAGGAATAATCAATATTTAATCGCTGAAGTGTTTTATAGCATTGAATACATTTTCCACAAGAAGATGACATATGACCTACATACACTTAAAAACACAAATGGTTAAGCAGCCAGCATCCTGTGCAGGCACGTATGTACAAAACAATGTGTGTGGTTTCACTCCCCCGTGCACCACGGCGCCGTTCACTGCATGCGAGCGTCGGCCTGATTTTGGAAAAAAGAAAACTGCGTCTTCTTATTCTGTCCTGTTCGTCGTGCTAAGCAGCTGAAAACCTTCTTGATCTTTTCGTAGGTGCGTAACACAAGTAACGCACGAGCTGCACCGGCACGGGCGGGCAGGCAGGAACACAAACACAAACACAGCCTAAGCCGCGTTTGGCAGGGGATTCCGGTCCACGGCTGCACTGGCAGGAACAGCTGTGTCGACATATGGCGTGAAACCCCAGTTACTGTCAAACGGAGTTAATAGACTACACAGCGAGACAAACTAAGCACAGCTTGGTCAAGACTTGTAAATATAAAAGACTTGTACCACTTTGGTTTGAGTTACTTGGCTTTGTGGCTCAGTTTTGTTTATGTGCTAAATATCAAATATGTCTTATGTCTTCCTCCTGCCTGATCTTCCCATTTATCAGCTATGACTATGATTAACATGCCAAAGCTGTGAAATCCAGAAGTAAACCGTATGTCATGTCTGCATGCATCCAGATAACACCAGGCCGCTGTTTGAGTTTGGCTCTGCCTCGGCTAAACTGCTCAAACCTTTATTCTCTGTACCTGAAATAACCACTGCAGCTCTTAAACACTATGCCGCCGAACTGTCACAAGAAAAAGCAAGACTATCCGCAGCTGTGTTTACAGCCAAAGGCGAGATGTCGCCTCAATTCAGTAAATTCAGACACACCTAAAGAAGCCAGGGCCAAATTCTGTACTTCTAATTTCCACGGGCTCTAAACATCAGGCCTAGGCTGAAAGACATCAGTTGTACCCAGAATAGCTCCAAGACGTGAGCTGGACCTTTGATGAACAAGCCTCTGTTTGAATCCTTCATCGTTAGAGTCTTACTCCTGAGGTTAGATGAGAGGGTAGTATCACAAGCTGACGAATCACATCCAGTCAAAGCATAATGGGTGTGGTTGAGAAAGCGCATAATGGTGTGACTGTTACTTCATACGCGCCCGGAAAATTGAGCAAATATTGACGTCTCAGGTTTCTTCTCTAAAATAAGCCAGAAAATCCCAAACCTACCGTGACCTTGAATTGGTTGGTCGGAGTACACGCACGCATTCAGCGCTCTATATTCATGAATTTATTAAATGATTTATGGGACAAACAACCCGCTGGGCCTTCCCTGCAACGTCCGGCTTTGAATAGCCACAAATCTTTCCATCTCTCATCCCTAACTTGAGTGGCAGACAGTCTTGTGGAGTAATGCAGGAGGTTAATGAAATCCCAGTCATGGTGTTGACCTCTGGCTGAGGTCAAGGGCTACGGCCAGAGGGCGCCCACAAGGCAACGCGATTGGCTGAGAGGTGTCGGTGTCAGAGGGAGACAAAGGTCGTGGAGTTTGAGAGGGAAGCGTAATGGATATGCAGGAACAAAGATCGTGTGGAAGGCTTTTGCAGCTCAACACAAACACGGTGAGTTTTTTAATTAAACACACAAAGATGGAAAAGAAACGCACAAGAGTGTTTGTACGCAATTTTCTTCTTTTTACATTAAATTAATACTTAAGGAAACACTTTCAAAATTTACAAATATGTCTCAAAAGTGTTGTATCGACAACAGGACAGAGCTTGTGATGGGAAGAGCAGGTCCCTGCGGTGACCCCGTCTGGTGACACGGAAGTTACCAAACACGCTTCTTTTCCTAATAATGCTGTGCTAACCGTGCTGTGGTTTTATGTGGTGGCTTATTTCTTCTTTCTTCTCAAGAGCAAACGCTTCCTGGAGCCTTTTCGGGGCCGTGGGGCAACCAGGCAACCAACAAAAACTCCAGGAAGTGCTGCTCTACGCCAACAAGCAGTCGAGCACATGGTTCTTTAGAGACATTTAACTTTTTAAATAACCTTGATACACTTTGGGAAATGTCAAAGAATTCAACTAGTTCGGGACTGAAGTGCAGGCATTAGTCACAGCGAGATAAGCTGCTGTCACACAGTATACGAAATTTGGTATCATATTAGCATTTGTAGGAACGAAAACAAACAAAGTGAAACCAATCACCTGTTGCCATGTAAACAGTGACAACGTGATGCTACTAGTTTAAACTGTGATTATGTCCGGTTTCTTTTATTAACACATTCAGATTTGTTGTACAGTTGCTGCTGTCAACGATTTTGCTCCCATCAATGTGATGGACTTAAAGAAAAGTAAAATCAGGTTGGACCGAGATGATTCCTTTAAAATGAAGCAGCTCACGTGTCCTGTCTGACTTGTAACACAGAACATATTAATCAATCCCCCAACTTGATGCCTGGCCTGACAGACCAAACAAGTGTGACAGCTCACATATGAGTGAAGCCTCGATTTGATGAGCTAATTCAAGAGGCGTCTCCGGATAAGATTGAATGTCAATCATTTCACAAGCAGAGAGTGGATAGATTACTACTGATGGCGTGGTTCATAAAATGGCTAAAACATATTGTTTTATTCTTATTATAGCCAAATAACTGCAGATGTTTGCCTCCAATAGTAGATGTGCGACAGCCTGGATGGAAAAAGCTGCAGGCAGAATTTTCTTTTTTTTTTTGGCACTCGGCGATTTGTGTCTGTGAGAAGACTCAGACTAGAAAACTGCATTTTGCTCTCTTGTCATTCTTCAACGCTATCTCTTCGGATGATACCTCGCTGATGTGTTTTGCACCTTAGTGAAAGTGAAGTGAAGACAGTTTATCAGAGAGAGACAAACAGAGAGAAAGAGAGACGACGAGGAGGAGGAGGTTAAGATTGAGTGCTACCAGCAGAAGCATTGTCCCCTCTCTGACTGACACACCATCTCTTCCTCCCCGGACACAGACACTTCTTTGTTTGTTCCCTGGGGCCAAACGAGTTCAAACAGAGGGGAGAGATGGGAGGTGTGTGTGTGTGTGTGTGCATGTGTGTGTGCGTGTGTGTGTGTGCCTGCTGTGGGGGGAGAGAGAAATCTTTGGATGAAGGGATAGAGAGGGGAAGAAAGGAGATGGCAGAGAGTGACTTGCATACACTGGCGAAGAGAGATGGAGGGAAGAGAGAGGCTTTTCCCCGACAGGATGTATGTCTGTTTGGAAACGGAGGAAAGGCAAAGGGGTGGAGGTGGTGTGTGAGAGTGTGGGAGGGGTGTGCATGTGAAAAAGAGAGATTTAAGGGGTATTTTCACAGCAGGCTTTGCACGCTTTCCCTGGATCTGTGGTTACGATTAACCCATGAAAAGAGTGTGTGCCTTCTTTTTTTTTTTTTTTCTTTTTTTTGCATGCGCGTGACTGTCTCGCTGTTTTGTGCGTCACTTACAAACTGGAGGAACACATGTCCCAGCGCATGCTGAGGATGGGGTTCGGGCTGCAGACTGGACTCCACGACAGACAACACTTCTTTGTGCAGCTCCAGGATGTCCTCAATATTTGAAAACAGAATCTATAAACAGAGGGATGGTGTCAAAGGGAGGAAATACAGAGGAAGGAAGAGTAGGATGAAAGGAAGAGAAGGAGAGAGGAAGTGACCAACAGAGGGATGGGGTTGAGAGGAAAGAAGGCAAATTGAAATGTTTTTTCGTATAGAAAATTAAAAGACTTGTAGGCTTTGTCTTTTGGCTGCAATAAAAAAAAAAGGAATCATACCTTGACATGTTCAGGTGAGAGACATTGCTGGTCGTCTGCAGTTTGTCTGATTCTTTGCAGAAATGCCTGAAGAGAAAACAAAAGCAAAGCAAGTATAAAAATGAGGCCTGGGCCCGATATGTCATTTCATAGCGTGTTTAACATCCTTAGAGACTTTGCGTTAATGAGACAAGACTTTTATATTTTCACAGTCCTAAACCATCTTGTGTGCAGAGCTGTCTGGAAGCCGACGTTCAGGTTGTAACTAAGAATTATTTGAGCGGCTCGGTTGCTTTGATGGAACAGATCCATAGAGGTCATCATCGCGTCACCACACACACGAGCACAAACACAGGCGCCTTTAAGCAACAGATAGTCAGGGAATAAGTGGCTTTCATGGTGCAGGACAGATGTGCCACAGTTGACTCACAGTCCCCTGGGTCCTCCAGAGCTTCCCACTTTTTGACAAGAGATGTTTTTTTTTACCGTCTTGTGACATGAACAGATCACAGTTTGGACCTTCTGAAGTGGAAAATACAGCACCTGAGCTTCCTGCAGCAAGCCATGAGCCAATAATAGAGCTTCATTGTTACAGTGTGTGCATGGACAGATCACAGTAATAGGTTTGCATAAGGATGAGCTCTGCTTGTGTGCGTGCATATGTCCGTCAGCCAGAATTCTGACTTAGGGGAAGAAAAAAAAAGACTGAAAAGAGGGGATGTGAAAGCGCAAACATTTGTTTTCATTCTCTGTTCCCCTTATCTATCCGCTGGATTGCGTTTAACCTTCCTCAGTCGGACTGTCTGCCTCATCTCCAGATGCCAATACTAGATATAGGAGAGGAGATATGGATCCCTACACCACAAAGTAAAACTGTATTCCCGCAGCTTCCACCAGCCAACGGACTCCTGCTGTTCTGTCTGCCTGTGCTTCGGTGCCTATAGTCTGAAAACGGACACCTCACCACACCGATGAAAGGTGATAACAAAAGATAAAAGCTTGCAGTTCAGTGGTTTAGGTGCATTATGTGTTACTAGAGGTTAATGTTGTTCACTGGCCACTTCAAAGCTACAATGATCAGTCAAGCAGCACAGTCGTCTATGAAGATCGCGCGTGATGTCGGAGGGTCAGTGGTTCTGGTGGTTTCCAGCCACGCAGACAGTAAAAACTACACTGTGTTTTGTTTTGTTTTTAGTTTGAAACCATTAACAACGTTTCAATAAACAGACACGGTTCAGAAACCTTTGCATGATCTTATCAGTTCCATCTAACGTCAGCCTGTTGCATGCATTACTTACAGTAAACCACCAGCCTTTAATGAAAGACTGACACTTCTAATCACACATTGGCTTTAAAAAAAACCCATTCAACGCGCCAGGCGGGCAGCAATCATATCATTTCCTCCGAGACCAAACACTGGAGGAGGACTGTTGCACGTTTTTCACTTTTTCTTTCCTTACTAGCTTTTACGTACGTTGTACCGAAATAGAAAATCCTTAGAGTGAGTCGCAACCTTGCTAATTAAGATCAGCATTAAAGGGAAGCAGTAGTCGCCGTGTTCCTGACTGGTTTTGGGAGGGACCTGACTGTGCTTGAGGCGTACACTAATTAAATCTCTCATATGGCAACTTGTATCGTGTCCACGCTGGAGGAGTCAGTCAAGTGAGAGGCCGTTCGCGAGACGAGAAGAATAGATGAAATGAGGCCTTTCCTCTCCACTGCTGCTGAGACAGCAAAAAGACTGAGAATGGAAATAAAGGATAGAGCCAAAATGAAGAATACTGACTTCTCAGTATGCAGACGCCTCACTGACAGCTAGCAGTCAGACAGGATTCAGTCCTCAAACTAAATGTGCCACACAGATGTGGTGACAGAGGAATCAGCGGGGAGGACGGTGGGAAGGCGCAACAAAGAGATCCTTTCAGGCCAGGTCTCGCCTCGTTCCTACCCAAGCTTGTATAGGCTGCCTTCACTGTGCCGTCGCAGAGCACGCTGGTGTATTTGAAGGGAAAATTGGAAGAACTCTGGATGACAGACTGACGGAGAGCGTGAACTGGGCACACACACCAAGCGTGCCCGCCTGATCACAATAAAGTATCATGGGCATAATTGGGAGGATGCTGACATGTGATGGACAGTCGTTCACTGTGTTTGGAAGGCCAAGCATCACAACAGGGCAACCTGCAGTGTGAGCTGACTTTCCCGTTCGGCTTTTTGACAGTAATGACCACCAATCAAGATACCGTGCTGCCAACAGAACAGACAAGTTTGTCATTCTTAGCAGAAGTTACACATGACGGGATCCGATTGGCTCAGACTTCCTCCAAAGCTGAACTCTATAAAAGAGACAGGTCACAAATTACATGTGATATAATAATAAAACTGCTCTATGGGGAAATTGTTGTTGGCATGTGACCAGGAGGAACCAGAAATCAAAGAGTGGCATATTGTAAATTGTCAATATGATGTGGACGTGTCCTACGTAGCCACTTCCTTCCTGATGCGGTGCTAAGTGCAGGTTTCGGCTGAGTGGGCATGTTAAATTGTACTTTAACTGAAAATGAAATGCAAAAATACATCAGTCAAGAGTTTCCACTCTGGATCAGAAAACAGATGAGCAGCAGACGTCAGCGCGCCCTCAGATAAGCCTGACTATAAGGACACTGGCATCAGGATATGAGATGAATACTGAAGGAGCCACCCTCAGCAAACACGCTACTCATGAAAAATACACTGTAACTCTACTCTGCCCACACTGGACACAGTCGTTGAGCTCATTACTTCTTAATCAACGGGCTGATGAGCGGCAGGATGTGGCCGACGACCCTTGTTTACTTTCATCTCTCCATCTCAGGTGACCTTTCTGCCTCCTTTGGAGATGCAGCACACTGTCGTCAGTGAGCCAAGGATGCATAATCATGTTACAGACATTGATGAATAATATACTGGCAAACAATAACTCCGCCTATGTCGGCTAAGATGAATAAATTGGACATCTGTTGCCGCCTGAGAGACGATTCAAGATCGCAAAAACACTTAAGATCCCCTTGATTCCAACGCAACTATGTACAGACTGAGGTCCCCAATTACCATAGAATCCCTAAAAATAGTCATGGCATCAATCCGTGTGCTAACAATAGCGGGTCTGCTGCAACACAAACTCATTTTCTGATATCCTTCCACTCAATAATGAGTCTGAGTGGCTGCTGAAGGGGGCTCAGCTGCTTGGCGACGGCAGAAATATTGCTCATGAAGATCTCTTGCCAAAGGGGCAAACGGGCCGTTAGGGGAACATGCTCATGAATCCCACTGAAGACTAGCAGCAAAACCATCAGGCTCATTGTTAGACCACAAAGTACAACATGAATCCAGAATCATACCACTGATATTTCAGTAAAGACACGATTTCCTCCTCACGTGCTTCCTGTCAGAGAGCACTCGGCACATCCACAACACTGTGAAAATGCAGACATCAGTCTACGAACGGTAACAAACCTAATATATTAATTAGTCAAAAACTGAAACGCCTGGATTTGGTTTCTCCCAATCTTCCTGACAGATTGACTCAGGCTCCAACAGACTGCATTACAAGTGTCTGTGGGCTCCCTGAGCTGTGGTTGAACAACTGAAAGACAGTCGGTGACTTTTCCATTTCACAGTGAATGAGGCTACTGTGCTTCCATCTTAGAGATGGTTCAAATGGCACCAAACTGCTCAGTTGGCCACAGGTGAACTTAGATCAAATCAAAGTGTGAAATCAGATATCAGGGATTTTCGTTACACACATATAGATTTTAAGATTCCTTATAATACGTTATTATATGGAGACCTAACAAATGCACGAGGCCTCTGTCTGATCATACAATCAGATATTTATTCAGGAACAAAGCAGAGAAGCCTTTCAACTGGTCTATTTAATTCATACCTCAGGATATAATGGTAATCACCCACATTCCCTGAAACATGCCTGAGTGTTTTGTAAAAATGTAAAAACCTTCCTTCCATTACACTCATTTAGAAACTGGAACGGGTTTTCACATTTGAACCACAGAGGGATTTCTGGACCCACAATGTTGGGGGCAAGACTTGAAAGTTTACAGACATGTGAAACATCTTCCTTTTTACCTGAGCAGCTTGAATGATTGCAGACATCGTTCGTGTCGTATCTGCATCGCTATGAGCTGATGTAAAGGTGGAGGCAGCTGATATTTAAAGCACGGTTTTGTCGCGCTAACTGAGAGAGCTGGGTGCAAAACCGCTGGTTTACATAAACCTGAAAACGTGACACGTGAGTATTTCTGTGTCACTGTCCACTTTACGTGCGACTCAAATGTGATGACAAGTTTTAAAAACCCCAAACTGCGACAGGAGAAGAGTCACCGAATGTGTTTGTGTGTGTGTGGCATGCGAACAGGAAGCGAAAAAAAAAAAAACGACACTCAACAAAAAGGTCTTCACAACCCAAACCCCAGAATTACAGGCAAGACGTTGCCTAGTTTTTAAGCAGATAGGCAGCAGTTCAACTCGGCAGGGAGGGAAAGGAAACAGTCTGTGGAAAATACTGTAGCAGGGCGTCTTGACACAAAAACAGCCGAATACTAAACAGAAAATTGTAGACAGAACGCAAGGCTTTAGTGAAAAGGAAGCGTGTCCGACTGGCCGCTGGCTCAACTGTGACTGAAATTAAAGACTTTACCTATAACTTCGTGGAAGAACTTCGCTCTTATTGTCGCCTACACTTGAACAACTACATGCTGATTGATTTTTTGTGCATGCAGTTCCCATCGGTCATAGCACTCGATGGACTGGCAACAGCACGGCGCTTACACTCATCCTCCACAGTAGCTGGTCTGGTGGCACACGACGGATCAGGCACCATCTCACAGCAGCAGCCAAAGGGTCAGACGCGGGTAGAACGCTGAGGCTCATCAGACTGAGGAGGGACCAGACACGAAGGTGTGACGACGCAGACGGGGCCATATGCTGGTGTGGGCTCAGCGTTCGCTCCAGTGGACAGTGAATAAAAGCCTTCTGCCTTCGCGTCTGCCTCGTCTGCTTCTGAACAGAGCCGAACCTGCAGCTTCCCCGCCCGCGTAACCTAATCCAACACTGTACTTGGTTTTGTTGGGCCGTAAATGATCGATGATGATTGTAATTTTGAAACTGTGGTGAGGACGAGTCTGTGCTGGAGTCAGATGTTTTCACGTCGTTTACAACAGGAAGCCATGACTTGGCTGGCACGTCTGTGCTTCAATACTGATAAGAGAAAAAGCATAGCAGCTCATTAAGCAGACACGGTACAGACTTGCACCGCTTTAATTCACTTCAACACTGAGAAAATTAACAGATGCTGGATGTGCTCCAAGCTTAACATCAAAATCCAGCCACATTGCCAAACCCGGCCTCTAAATTCTGACTTTTCTCAATTCTCTCTTTTTTTTGTCAGTGTAGAGAGAAGTAGGGAAATGTCACAATTATCCAAGTGGAATTGCAACATGGGAGTAAAAGACACAGAGTCAGGGTTGGAGCTGCTGGAGCTGCTGGCAGAGGATGACGGCTGACTCCAGGGTCACTCAGTGTCAGCAGCACAAGATCCCTCATGGAGGGGTTGTTTAAAAATGAATGTCTAAAAACGCAATCATGTGAAATCTGTTGCTAAACAAAAACGTTTTATATTGTTATTTACTGCTCAACACGAAATAAACCAAAACAACAACATTAACATATTCATAACAAAGTGGCTGGAACTGAATAAGCGACATGAGAACCTGAACTGATAGATTGTTGCTCATTTGAGGAAGTGCAGATTTCTAACTAATTTGTGAGTTAGAGTTAAACAGAGCCTGCATTTGTCCAGACACGTTGCTGCTTCGGATGCTTTTACGCATCACACTGACCCGGGAGAGGATTTCTCTCACTTCTCTCAGCTTGTGCCTCATAAAACTAAAGCCGTGCATTACTTTGTGTTTACCGATGCTTACAGCAGCATTCAGCAATACCGCCGGGCCGTCTTGCTCGATTCAGATATCTCACAAGAGAGCCCGTATATCAAGAACGGGCCCGAACACTTGTCAAGGTTTTTCCAGCGGGCCCTGAGAGCCCCTTTTCAATTTGCTTCGGTTCCCACACCTACTGAAACGGCTCTCAAACAGAAACACAGATCCACAGATTCAGGACTTTTCTATGCGAGTTCTCAGGTCACCAGCCTCAAACTCTGCACCCCTACTCACGGAGGAGGAAACAACAACAAGCTTAAAACAATGCGTCCATTAAGGGGCTGTCTTTTTGGAGAGAGGACTGGGATGGCCAGCCACAAAGAGAGACAGGGCAGTTTTGGAGAGGGAACAGGGGCCGTTTTGGGGTCGACATGGCATGAAATTGCATAAATAAATGAAGAAATCCCTTCTTTGTGGCCCGAGTGCAACAGAGCCAGAGAATGGCCCGTGGCGTTGCCACAATGACGGACCCCAGCCTTAGCAGTCTTCTCTCTGAAGCTGGAATTCAAGTCTCTCCCAAACCCTCCAAAACTCCCTGAGCTCCCCCTTCACCCTCCAACCAGTCCCTTGCTGTCTTCCAAGAGAAAAACCTTTTGGCACAGCCAGTCACCAAAACACAAAGTCTTCTTTGAGTCCGCTCCAGGTTTTTTTTTTTTTTCTCTCTCCCTCACTTCCGCTTTGAGGGACTTTAAACTTCAGGGCTCTTTGAGTTGCTCACATGGGCGGAAACCAAACAGGACAGGAGATGAGGCTGTGTCTCGACCACAGAAGACTCACATGCAGCACCGGACCAGGGACTTCCTGTTTAACACCGCCACACACTGTATGTGACATTAATCAATGGATGATGCACGTGATGAATGTGAGGAATTTAAAATGAAACTAGTGGTAAAAGAGCAGAACTAGATTATCTGGCTTTTCAGTGCATTAGAACTATGTTGCAATGAAACACTTTCACAGCAGCAGCATGTAGTTGATGTAGTACACTACTAATGCAAAATCCTTTGCATAATTAACCTTAGGTGTGCTGGAAAACATGTCCCCCATTTGTACACTGGCGGTTAACAAATAGCAACTATTTCAAAAAGTCTAATTGTATAAAGAATTGTCTTCACATTGACCAGTCTACGTCTGTCTGCGAGTCCCTTTTTTTCCAAGTGGCTTCTCTGTTGGAGGCTGACATGTGGTGATCTGGAGATAACATCATGGACCAGATTGCCGCGGCCATCTGGACCTTTGGACGTGTGTTTCGGTGCCGACAGACATTGCGAACTGCATCAGAGAGTTGGGAGTGTGATGCCGAGTGAGCCGTCGAAGACTTGTGACACTTCTGGCGACGGGGAAAATGACGTGACGTAGCAGATGAAGTCAAATCAGCTCAGATTGCAAGTTCCCAGAACACCTGTGCGCACATCTGTGTGTGATAAAAAAAAAAAAAAAACAAGCAAACCCAAACTAGAACTGGCACACGTGGCGTTCAGCTGGGCAGACGTAAACAGCGGGCAAAGACGGAGAGAACAGCAACACGACTCAAACAGCATCTACCAGACGGACCCACAGAGAGAGACAGCAGCACGGCAGCAAAAATCTCTCTCTAGCTCTGAAACAAGTGACCTACATTCGCTCTACTTCTCGTTTTTTTGGCAGATGCTAATGCAACTAGCACTCGTCTCAATTTCCACTTTTGAAAGTGAGCCATTCAGGAGCGTTTTTCATTCGCAATATTCCATTCAAGCGGAGAGATAAGAGGAGTGTGGAGTTGGAGTCTGACTCACACGTAATCACATGATGAAAACACAAACAATGGTGCAAACAGACCCGGTAAAATCCTGATTATGACAAAGGTCTGATTCACCTTTGGGTTCTCTTTACTGCCCCATAGCTATGAATTAAAGCCTCGTGTAAACAACAGAATCAGTAAAAACTCTCCCAAAATTGCCCGTAATGTCAAAATGTAGCTATAACGGTTTCCTGTTAGCATGTGAGACCAGTTATGATAGCGAAGACTCAAATATGCATGACTCATTAGTCTGAAATGTCACCGCATTAAACACATCAGACTAAATGCACCTCAGCAGGAGGCCTAGGAATTTGCAAACAAATAAAAAAAAGCACAGTCAGCATATTAAAATGGGTTTCACTAATTGGTAAAGTGAAGCAGTTCAGTTTCACATCTCATTAATCCGCCATCTTCACAAAGTTCGCCTTGTGGACATTCCTGTACCGCTCATGTCATATTCACAGGCATTTTTGTCACTACACACACACACCGAAGGCCTTTCAGTGGAAATGGAGGGAATTCGAGGTTGGCGTTAGAGCTCACCTGAGCCTGCAGACGACATAACAAAAGAGACACCGAACCGCAAAAGGATGAATCATGGCCCCATTGTAATAAGGTTACGTCAAGGTTGCCTCACGCTGTGTGTCTGGTTTTTTGTCCCACTGTGTCACGTGGACAGCTTTGAGGCCAGACACATGCTCTGATCCACCCTGGTCAAGCAAGGCTCTACCAGTCCTGTCTGTCCCAAGATTTATCTAAACTAAAAATCACAGGAGCCAACTCTGACCCTGGCAGAAGCCCCACATCTGCCCGTCTCCGAGAATGCGAACCAACCGGGTACTGCCGCTGTCAGGTCCTTCCATTCGCGCTGCAGAAGGAGCCTGCATCATGGCTACTGCACCCCGGCCCCACATCCTGTCAGAGGATCCGTCCCGACTTTATCTTACTCGTGCTCTCCGAGGGGGAAACCGCGAAGCTCATGTCATCGTGTTCTTACAATTTCAGACCAGCTGACATCACATCACAGGCCTTCTCGTAATCAGCTGTGGCATCTCTTTTTTTAGACGTGCACCTGAAAAGTCTCCCGGGCGACATTCTTAACATTGCTTGACCTGGGCATGACAAAGAGAAATCAGCGAGCTTGACTGACTTTGATTCACAGCATTCTTTCCACCGTACACCACAGATTCCACACGGCACGAGCCAAAATAGATTCCACTCTCTAACAGAGAATTATTTCTAAAAAACTATTTCAATATTTTCAAAAACATCTGTCCATAATGATTATTTAAAGGTACTTAGTAATATATAAGAATCCACAGGCACCCCTCGTGGTGGGAGGGGGCGGGCCCTTTCTTGACATCATGCCTCGGGCGTTACAGTGCTTTAGACTTGTTAAACTTGAATTCTTAAAATTCCTGCAGCAGTCATATGCCTGAGAAGAGAAACGGCTTAACAACACACATCACTAAAAAAAGATTAAGTTGGAAATTGGCATTTACCCCCATTTACGTAACGCACTGCATTGTAATCAGCGAGTCTGGCGCAGTAGCTGCACTGCAAGGCACCAATTGTCAGTGCGAGACGGATGGGTGCACAGTGGGATCTTGGAGCATTAGCGTCATACGCGCATCAAAGGCAACAGTGTGATTTATGCGCTGACCCGGGGTGAAGGCAACGTCACATTGAAATGTTAACTTGCCTCTCGTGAACTGCAGCATAAATACATGGAAAACCACCTTCACGCGTTACACAGCGAGACGATCGCACAGGGTCCCGTCGCTCACAAAGCAGCAAAGAGTTTAAAGCCCGGTAATAATTTAAAGCCTCACAAAACCCCAGCGGTGTGTCACAGGAAGTGTTCTACCTGCTGTCAGGACTCTGCAACCCCCGCCCCCCTCGTATGACTTCAGCGAGACTGAGGTTGCAGTGAGCTGAAACCACCAACGTTGTGGCCACGGTGAGTCTTCAAATCCAAAGCTATTTATACCCCAAGAGAAACTTGATGCCGGTCTTTCCCACAAAGGGGGGGACTAGAGGCGATGGGGAGGGGGGGGGGTAAGTGAAAAAGAAAGGAAAGAGGCAAATGCAGGCTTCGGTTTGGAGAGGAAGCTCAAGCTTCCTGCAGACCGTCTTCCTGGGTAGTGGTCGGATAGTGTGCTGTGTTTGTGAGCGTGCACACTCGTCATCCTGTTTTCTCAGCAAGCGTCGTCACAGCAACCACAGGTGGACGTGAAGAAACAACAGCTGCGAAAGGACAGAGCCAGGCGTGGAGACGCTGCAGCTACGTACGGCGGTGCACGCGCAGCCTCACGAAAACATGGCTCACCCACACACACGTCACTCTCAGGCGTCTAATCCCACTTGTGTGTGGCCTACAGCGAGGTCACAGGGCGCAGGATTCCCAGATGTTTCCTATTATCCTGCAGCACTGATGAGAGCTTCCTGAGCACCCGTGTCTCCATCTCTCACTTTCCAACAAGGAAGCTCAAAGGCTGACTAACCTCTTGGCCACATCCACTGGTTCACTCACAAACTCTCAACATGACAAACCTTTATTTTTATGGTTTTGAAGGAAAATCCCAGCGTCTACTGGGTATGAGGCCACTGACCATAGTCTACACTTCGGTGGATCATGGCAGGGAAAATCCAGTTGCCTGGATTAAACCAACAAACTGCTGCCCTGAAGAAAATCCCCACTAATCTGTTGCACGACAAACTGATCAATTCAGACACAAAGAGGGAATTTACACTAACAACAGCCTGAAAAGCGCAGTTATCATAAACCTGGAATTGGGAATTCGAGCTGCATCCCGTTGCATTTGGAGCGGAAGCAGTTGATTCGCAGTGATAACACAAAATAAATCCTCTAATCCCTCCTTTCGCACCACCAACCCCCTTCTCACCTCTTCTCCTCTCACCATCCCTACACGCTTCCACTCCAGCGCATCAGATGAGCTCGGCGGCGCTGGTAATTGCCAGGGGATGAGCGACATGCAAAACGGATGCGATGCCAAAGCTGGATAACCGTCGCTTTGGTGTGTCGCCGCAATCATTGCGATTGATAAGCGGTGTCAGGCGGGGGCTACACAGCCAGGAGCATGTGGAAGCGCACAAAGGGAGGTGGAAAGTAAATCAGTGATAAGGCAATGGAGAGCGATGTGGGCGGTCAACGGCGAGATGGCCTTCAATCAGCGACGCTTCGGTGTCGGCTGTGGACATTAAGGGAAAAACCCCAACGAGCTGAGACTATTTGAGGCTTGATGATGTTGATGTGTTTGGGACTAAAATGACAGCGTGACGTCATCGCCGCGTATCCCTGGTGTGGCCACAATGAAGCAACTAAATATTAATGTTTCCACTTCAATCTGTGGTGTCATTTCCACAGAAGCCCTGAAACCTCAAACCATGATGCGCTTTCACTCGTAGGTGCACTTCGCTTTTCTAGCCTGGTGTTCTCCCTCTCCCAGATTCTCTCTGTATACTCTCCACACATACTTGTACTGTATAAGTCACAGGAGATATTTTATCTTGCGGAAACCTCCTCACTGGGGCATTCTGGGAAATGTGGGCGCTGTCTCACTTAAATACAAAGCAGACACACAGAACAATCTTTAATAAATATTCTAAAACAAATTCTCGCAGTGATGCCTCCCTCACACAATGTTTCTGTCTCGGCCTCACCTACCCCCATCGTGAAACCCTCCATATCTTTACTGAAACCATATGTCCAGACTGTCCTTATCAGCACCACGGTGACAAAGCCTTGGCTCCCACTGAGGGAAGAGGAGCAGGCTCGGCTGGAAGCTGCATGGGCGGTGCTGTGGAGATCGGTGGAGGACTGACACTGGTGGTGCAGACTGACCCTTGTGTTCACTTTTTGTTTCAGCCTTCAATCCAAAGACACAGGTGATATCTGAATTACCCACAAGGCTGAGGATGTCCCTGTTCTCTCGCTAAGCCACCATATGGCTTAAATCAAAAGATGCCAATAGATACGGTGAAAGGGGGGGAGCATGGTGGACGGCACAGGCACTGACAGCTTTCAGATGTCCATCCATCCATCCATCTTCTTCCGCTTTTCCCCGAAGGGGTCGCGGGCGTGCTGGAGCCTATCCCAGCTGGCTTTGGGCGAGAGGCAGGGTACACCCTGGACAGATCGCCAGTCCATCGCAGGGCCACATATATAGACACACAATCACAGTCATACACACACTCACACCTATGGGCAATTTACGCATCCAACCAATTGACCTAACTGCATGTCTTTTGACTGTGGGAGGAAACCGGAGACCCCGGAGTAAACCCACGCAGACACGGGGAGAACATGCAAACTCCACACAGAAAGGCCCCCGGTCGCCTCCGGGAATCAAACCCGGGACCTTCTTGCTGTGAGGCGACAGCGCTAACCACCACACCACCGTGCCGCCCAGCTTTCAGATGTCCAGAGGAAAAAGCCGGACTTGTCTGATAAATCTCTGGGTTGTCTTTTTGTCTTTATCACCGAGTCATTTTGTGTGTGTGGTGGTGGTGGGGGGGGTCAAAGCATGTCCCTCTACTGCCTGCTCTGTCTGTAACAGAAGATAAGCCAAGGCTGCTCCTTGTTAAACGGAGAAAGGAAGCAGCGTCGCAGAGATTGGTTTCAAAATGTTTCAGATGTCTTTTTAAAGCGTAAGTGCCCAAATCAAAGCTGTTCAACAAACCGACCCAGGACTTGGATGTGGATTTGTCTGTGACTTCAAGACTGTGGGGTCCGTTAGTTTCTCTGTGACACTAGGCTGCAGATGAACAAAACTATTTCAAGAACTTTGAGGAAGTTTCTAAACATGTGACAAGAGAAAGAGGGAACCACAGTCACATTTGACAAAATGCTTGCAAGATGTTGAAATTGGAAAATGTACAGATGCATTAGAATGTTCGAAAGGCGACGACCAGAGAAACCAGAGAGTTGAAGCTTATTCGTCAAAATGACAACCAGCGGCAACGTGAGAAACCCAGAAACCCTGTCCTCGTGGGTGACCTTTGACCCGTGTTGTGGTGGGGGCAACAAAAGAAGGGACTTCCCTCCAGCAAGTCATACAGCTGCATTATTAATGTCACATTAAATTCAGCCGGTTCGGAGAGAACGTCACAGCGTCTCATTCTCAGCCTGCAGCAGAGACCACCTGCACCATGCGTGTAGCATAGATGACAGGGCGAGGATGATGAGAGAGGAAGAGGACGGAGAACGACAAACGTGACAGGCTCCTGCAGGTGGGAGACATCCACACCGGCTCTGTGTTGGTGGCTGGAAGGAGCGAGCTAAATGAACAGGATGCCCATCAGAGGCAGCTGATGCAACCGAGTCACTGAGCTGCTCATGAATATGCATTTACTTGTAAAGACGGCGTGAATGCGGCTCTTCTGTTTGTTTTAAACTTGCGCTTTAACACACAATAGACAAGGTGCGAATGATGCCCCCCCCCACTGGGGGAAAACCGGGGCGTGAGTCACACTCACTGAACACACTCACTTAATGATTCAAACCATATGAAAAAAGAAAGTAATGACATTAAACCGTCAGGCTGTAGCCACTAAGGTGAGTGACATTTTCACTGAGTTGGCCTTTCGTGGCTGTCAACACCAGCCACGCTGTGCAGCAACGACAGCTGGAGCTCACAGTCCGGTTATATTTAACATTAGTGAATACAGAAGTTAAGCTGCACAATAAGAGGTCAGGTCAAACTTTGCATAAATCGACCACAGCTCTCTGTTCGGACCCAGGTCACCAGCAACACGGGGGCGCTTTAAATCCTGTTCTCGGCGCCGCTTCGTGCGTGGATTCGGAGCCGAACCGAAGAGCTCAAGCCGTCACCCCACTGAACGCGACAATCTGGCTGAAGCAACGCACGAGGACGCGAGAAATGCTTCAAAATGCAAACTTGTGGCTGGAGTTTGGCGCAACGCTCTGCCCGCGCGGGAGAGCGCGGCACGCGTGCACCCGCGACCCGAGAGATAATATCAAACTTACCGACTGAAGGAAAAGCAACGTCCGAACATAATCCCGCTCTGTGTTGAGGATTTCGTTTAAAACGCAAAGCCTGAGCCGGTGCTGTCGGTCCGAGTCCTTGGTGGAGTGGATCCCGTTCTCCGGATGCCCCTCGTCCTCTTCCATGATTGCGATTGAACCCTCTGAGAAGCTGCTCTTTACTCAAATGACTCTTCTTCTAATCGGTATCCACACTTTCCCGACTTGTTGATGCTTCAGTCCATTTTGCAGCGGAGTCTTTTTATGGCCAGAATCCTCCACGAGCGGTGATGCGCAACGCACCACAAGCTGGAAAGAAAGTTCATGAAAAAAAAAAAGTATCAGCCGAGCAGCAGCGTCTGGATGTTTGCTCGCAACACCAGCTGAGAGCGAGCGACTCAACAGCAGATCCGTTCAGACTGGAGAGACGGAGGAGGAGGAGGAGGAGGAGGAGGAGGAGGAGGGACCCAGTGCCACTGCGCACACGCACGCACAGAAGGGCCGCGGCTCACTTCTGCTCTGAACAGAGAGCGAGCGCACAAACACGCACAGTCCCCATCAGACGCTGCTGGTTCCATTAATTACTGAAAGTACACTGCAGAAATAAAACAAAACAAAAACAAAAACAACCCCCACACCCATCATTAGAAGACACTTAATCCTCGGCAGGACTGATAAAAGATCCCCTAAGGACAAAGCAGTGACTAAAACGAGTCCAGCTGCTTCTGTAAGTCCACTAATAAAAATTAAAACACTTAAGTTCAGAAAACGTGCTACAGCAGAAAAGACCGTAAAATCACCACAGACACGTATTATTATTTGCAGTGCTCTGGAGATTGTTCACAATGACATTTACATTTTGATTTAATGCAAACAGTTGTTTAAAAAGCTGCTTTTTTATTTTAATTTCAAATAGCAGCCGTGTTAAACACATGTTGTATTATTAGGCTACGACGTGTGTTTTTATTCCAAACCATATATTCCGACCAGAGACCCTTGCCTGCCATAGCACACAGCTGTCAAATGTAGGAGACACGCGCCCCCTGGTGGACACAAGCGCAAACGCAACTTTCCATTGTTGAACGACAGCGGTACTGGCATATCTGGTACATTTACCTTTTCATGCTTCTATAAGCAGCATAAAATACTTAAAGTTCACCTGTGACGTCACTACGGCCTCGTCAGATGTCAGATTTAGTTGCACTACACTTCGTAACATCCCCTTATAGTTCAGCACACCTACTGTCAGAGGTGCTGCCCCTTCGCTGGCTGTTTCATCTAGTAGCTAAGCAAACCAAACGCCCTGTCTACTTTCATTCTTTTGCGATACCGACAGTCATAACACAATAACTGAAGCGTCTGCATTTTAAGGCAACTTTTACTTTGACTAATTAACCAAGTCTCTGACATCTAAACATGAATTGATGATGATTAAGTATTAAAAAGTAAAAGGTAGGATTTCATTTTATTCCTGATAAAAACTCCCGTGAACGAAAAGTCAGATACTAGGAATGGGCAAAATTAAAATGTCAATAATAGTTTTAATTGATGCATGTTACATTCAACACCCACCGTGATCCTCCCACACATAACTGCATACACGCAATTTTTCTCACCAAACCTGGCGAATACAACAGACAATTTGTAAATGCCTTACACTGTCACGTATTTACATATTATCCTCCACTTCTGTACATAGTAAATCCTTAAATATGATCAAACATCAGAGGAGTAATGTAGAATACAATGCACAACTGATTGTATGTAGATTTTTTGAAGCGTATTTAATATACTTTTTCCTTCCAAAAGGCATGTGCATACAGCACTGTCATAAAAAGTGAGTGACGATAGGTTAAAAACTTGACGCCTCTTCTTCATTCATTTTTCACAAGATAAAACTTTTCCTTCAGCAGGGTTTTTCTTTCAAAATGCACAAAAGTACAAAAGACTGGAAGGGAACCAAAGGGAATAGAAAATAAACCTAAAATGTGCTCAGTGCATTAAGACTTTCCAATATAACAAAGAAACTAGAGGTGTTTGCCCTGCTCCATCTCTGTGATAAATAAATTCACATTGTTACAGGCAGACAGTGAAAGGGCTTGAATAAAAACCAAAGTACAGTGAGTAAACGAACGTGAAACAAATAGTGAAGTGAAGAAAAAAAAGTAACTAAAACATCTGTGAAGGCAAAACTGCACGTATCCATCAGTAAAACGCACAAGTCAAATATTCTTTCTGGGTTTAAAAGAAAAAAACCAAAAGAAAAAAGCTTTGCTCAACCAAACTGAAAGTCAGCTACGTTGAATATTTTGGCCTTTGAATCCATCACCATAGTGAGTTTGGAGCAACAAGACTATGGGTCTGTTTGGTATCGGCAGACACTTTAAACCTAAAACATCTTTGTTGTCATTTCACGTTAGCCCTGCAATTTCTAAGTGCAAGCTACGAAAGCTCTGTAACGTCTCTCTATCAGTTAAGTGTTAACTTGGGTTATGATAACCGTATTACCATGAGACTTGTATTTATTTAAAGTGACACAACTCCTCTTGAAATGCCAGGCAGGGCATTTCCAGCGATCATTATGACTCATTGTAGTGTTAATAAACCCACTGGCTGAACAAACATACATTTGGCCACATGTGTACACACACAAACACACGCATACAGTGAAGTGGCTGTAGTGAGATGGGAGGAGTTTCAGACTGGCACGAAGACAGCGCAGGTGTCAAAAATGACATACAGTAATGCGACATCCTGGAAACCACCTGGATCAGTCAACTGCTGCAATGGCCGAATGCGTTTGCACTAGGAAGACATTAGCAGGTGTCTGGGAGTAGATGGCTAGAGAATTAGATTAGATTAGATTATTTTATGACGACCATGTCTACTACACATTTCATGATGCCTGTATGTTTATGTCCTTGGCGTAAATCTGACCAGAAATCTGCCTAAAACAAAAACAGACGTACAAACGTATGTACTTGTGTCACAGAGTTTAAAGAACAAAACCTTTTTACAAGTTCAGAAAGGCCAACAGTGTAACTATTGTATTGCAGTTAAAGACGAGCAGAATCCCTTTTGCCACAAAGCATGAACCTAAATGAGCAGAGACTGTCATGATTGAACTGTAGTCATTCAAATCTTCAATGAGTGGCTGCGACCTAAAAGTGTAGCTTTTTCACCTTGGCATGGTTTTTGACACGTTGCTCTCAGAGTCAAAGGCAGACAGTGTTGATATACGTGTTCATATAAATAACAAAATAGTACAGTATAAATATAAAGATTCTGTGTGTGTGTAATGGTGTATGAATGTGTGTTGTTGTGTACGCTTGTGAGCCAGTGTTAGGACAGGACAAGACAGGGGCGTTAGAGGTGAGGCTTTCCCTCTCCCACCTCGTGGAAGAGTGAGGTGTAAAACTCAGGCTCCAGCTGTTTGTTGCGGTAACGCTGGACAATCTCAGTTATTTTCTGCTTCCGCCTCACGTGAGGCGGGTTGTACAAGTCACTTTCCAGACGTTTCCGTCGGCACACGTTGATGACTGTCTGACGCACAAGAAAACCTGTGAGGAGAATGCAAAAAAAATTTAAATCACGATCATCGTGTGACTGGACCAGTAAAAACAAAAACACCTTTACATTACAACTACAAAATTATTGTGAGCACATAATTTCTGACAAAGGACATATGGTAGCAGAAGTCTGGACGAGTTCAGTTAGGGCAGGCCATTTTGAGCCATTACCTAGCGCTCTGCGGCTGACCACCATGCCGTCCACCAGGGGAATCACCATCCCAAATTTGCCCATAGCGCCATGCAGCCGGATCCTGAAAAGTCCCGTTTTCAGAGGGTGGATGAAGATCAGAGGAACGTCCTTCTCAAGTAAACCTGACCTGCAGCACACGAAGCAGTAAGAAAAATAGATAGCGGAGAAAATTAATACGTGTTACATACGACAGGAGTGTATAATGCTGAATGAAGGTAATGATGGTAAAGAGCTTCTGTATTTCACCAGTTTAAGGCTGGATCAGAGAGCCATCAGCTAGCAGACAACCCTAAACTACTTTAAAGCAATGCATGCCCCTCACTGTCACAGCTCTATCACTTCCTTTTCTTTGCCTAATTTTGCAAACACTGCGTGTTGCACTTCCTGTCTTGTCTTCGTGTTTTTGATTCTGCATGCGACGTGTTGTTTAGCAGAATTTCTATCCATTTTTGCACCTGACCAAAACCGTACAACAACAGTACATATACAAAGAGATCTGGCCTGAAACATCTGAATACCTGCAGGAAGTGCTGTTGCTCATGCTAGCTTCCAGGCCTGTGCTGGTTTCCGCCAAGAGATCAGACAACGGGAAGTTCTCTAAAAACACAAAAACAAAAGCAACAATTTATTGGTCACATACCCAAAAGTTTTTTTTTGAAAACTCTGAAGAATGAGATGTTTTTTTATACTGAAATATACATAGAGTGGACCAGTTAAAAAAGAAGAGAAGAGAGACAGAATCATTTTCCCAAGGAGCAGTCAGGAGAACAGTATGTGCCTACCGATATCATCAAAACGCTCCACCCAGACCACAAACACCTTTGTCTCAGGACCCAGTGGTGGGAAAGACTTTCCAGATGAGGATCTCTTTGTCTTTACCAAAGGACTTAGCTAGAGGTAAAGCACAGCAAGTGTGTTACATAACGTTGCACTGCCAGCATGCACATGAGAAACACGTGGTCTTAAATTTACCTTTTTAGCAGACTCCAGGGTTTCGGAATGGTTGGGGAACAGCTCCAGTGTGAGATTAGGTTGTTTGAGTAAACCAGGCATGAGGTCTGTGTTGGTGTCTGCCTCCACAGTGGAGTCGCTGTGCACCGATGACTCCTCTGGGAAATGAACATAAAAAGTTCTGCTGCTTTTTTTTCATAATTTAATGGACTTCAAAAAAAATACTGGTTTCTTTCTATTTGTCAATTCAATAGCTTCACAAGAAGTGGACTTTTGTTATCTCAGTATCAAGCCACGCCTGGTTTTCTGACAATCATATGGAGAAATTTAGTGGATGCACTGGTAAGTGTAGTGCACTATACATATCAGCTCATACTGAAGGACGTGATTACTGACCTGAATTTTCTGTCAGAGAAGGAACAACAAAGGCAATCTCTGTCAGAGCATCCGCATAATACAAAACTTGCTTCTCCCCATTAAACACTGAGCCTCCTGTGTCCTCAGGAGTATTGGTTTCCTCTATGAAGGATAGAGGATAATACGTTAATATTAATTATGCACAAACATAAAACCTGTAGATTCATAATAGTTGTCATTTGATCATAGTTATTAATTCTTTCTTTAGATCCAATCCAAGAGTTATCTTAATAGCGAACCTGTTTGCTGTATATCGTTGCTCTCAGAGCAGGAGTTGAGGGACCAGCTGGTATCTAGATGTCCCGTCCATCCTGGGTGGCGTCCCACGTCCACCGGCCAGCCCAAGGACAGCAAGAACTCCAAAAAGTGGGGCTGAACGCTAGATGATGACTCCACGTTCCTCAAGATCTGATCACAAAGAATGAAATAAGTATTTTTTTATAAAAAAACATTTTACAGGTATATTGTGAAAGTAAAATTATAATTTTACTACATCTTGCTGGAAACCATTCTGATTTCTCTCACCTCAGCACTGCTTTTCTGTCCAGCTCTAACGTAGAAAACAAAAACAGTGTCAAACGGTCGGCAGGGAAGCAGGTCCAGGTAGCTGACGTCATCAAAAAACCCAGGCAAGGACGACTCTAGACCAATCAGATGAGGAGGTAGACGACTGTTGCTGGGCTCCTATAAATAGGAAACTAGTTTGAAGGATTTTCTACAACCTACTCGTTAAAATGTAAATACTTGTATTATTCCCTTTCTTTCAGTATCCAGTTGAAAGGCTCATACTGGCAGACGTCAGCCCAAGAGATCATGAAACAGTTTACGGTTTACCAACCTTGAGCGCTTCCAGAGACAGAAAGCCGAACTGGGAGAGGAAGAGGCGTGCTGTCTGGAACTCCTGCGAGGGTGGAGGGGGTTTGCAGTCAATCTGTGGGTCTGGAAAATGCTTGGACTTCCAGCCGTCTTCACTGTGCCGCTCCAAATTGTTCTCATAGTCTATCTGTTTGGTCATCAGAGCACGAAGCTTGTCGTGCTGAACCTCCAGCTGAAACGACAGAAATAAGACATTTCCTGCATTCCCATCTGACTGCATAAATTCAATATTAACCACAAAGGAAAATCCCACAGCCCAAATACAGAGAAGTCACCTCTCAAAGATGATGTGAAAAGTGTTATTATTGAGCATCCACCTTTAAAAGTATGTTAATTAGAGGAAAAGTTGCCATTTATCATCAAAGCCTGTATAATTTCATCCAATCCAGTGCAACAGCCCTTAAATGCGTCACGTCACGTCCACATTCCGTGGACCATCTTTGTCGTTTTGGAAGAGAATTAAAAAACTCCAAATTATTTTAAGGGTGTTGCAGTGAACTGAGAACTGGCCCAACAATCACCATGTACAGTATTTGGCACCAAAACAAGTGTTAGGACCCTTTTTCTAATTACACACCAGTGAAACGTTATCTCTGCAACAACTCACGTGTGGGAAATTACTCTGTGTATTTGTAGCTCTTGAATCATCCTGCCAGCCCATACTATTCACCTGAGTTTATATAATAACAAATAATGTGATTATTGCTTTTAGTCCATGGCCCTGTTTTAGCCATGAGAACAATCTTGGTTTAGTTTACTCCCATGATAGAATGATTTGTGAATACCTCAGTTTAACAGGCAGCGAAACTCACCTCTTTGCTGACAATGTCATCCAAGTCTGGAATGCTGACATCTGCTTTAACAAGAGGAATCTTATCCACCTCTTCAGGAAAAGGTCTCTGCTTGACATTGTACTTGATCCCAACATCATTGTTTGGTGTTGGGCGGCCCTCAGGAACAAACACCTGCTGTGGGAAGAGAGAAGCAGGTGGAAACATGGTCGTGTCAGTGAGACAGAAATGAAGCGCTACAAATCCATCTGCAGCATTTCACATTAAAATATGTGTATGGTTATATTTTTCAGCATTGCTGCCTTTTATGATGCAAATATCTACAGTGTGAACTCACCCTCTGATTGGCCCGAGCTCCTCTGGGTTGGTGGAAGAGCTGCATGGTCCAGGCATGTCTGCCAGCTGTCCCTCGGATCAAAACCGTCACTGATGGACTAGGGTCTGTGAGAAGTGAGAACAGAGATGGCCTCATTTATGAAGAAATAATAGATTCATTCAATAATTCATTTGATTTTACCAAAGTTTACTGCTAATCAATACAGGTTAATTAAAGATAAACTACTGACTCTGCTCATTGCCGAGAGGTTGCTCCAGCATAGCGAGGATGACAGAGTTGTCCAAGACAAAATAACGGAAGTTGCTGGCTCCTGTAGAACTGAGTCTGGCGTAGCGAATCAGGGTGTCTTCATTCAGCAGGCTGCAGGTGGAGGCGGGCCCGCTGGGAGAAGGAAATGCCCCCAACACCTGCATGATACTGGGGAACACCAGAATGTAAGTACATAATCACAAAAAAAGATAGGTCGATGAGTAAACATGTTTCTCTTTGTCATAGGCACGTGGGGAGGAACTTCTGCAGGGGAATCTAGTGAAGAAGCTTAAAAAAGTGTCTGAAATGCTATTTTAGCCCAAGGTTTAGCCAAAAGCTTAATGTTTTTCACAGAGTGGAGTCTAATGTCTCACCATGACAAAGTCGCCTCAGCAGCATCCTTCACCCTCATTGATGCAGGGTTGTGCTCCTTTTCCCCTTTATGTCGGACTTCTTGTTCCTGCCGGGACTTGCTGCCAGAGATTCCCAGCTCCACAATTTCCAAAACTTCTACCAAACAATCCTGATGGAAAAAAAATAGAAGATTCTCTCAAAATAAAATATTAAGCAAACGACATCATGCAATACTAAAAATGTCTAAATGGCATAAGAGAGAAATTTCATTTCTAGGTTCCTTCAAAATACCTTTTCATCCAACATGTCTGGGTGCTCAGTCAGCCACACACAGAGGAACTGAAAAGCTGCTACAATCATGGAGTGGAGGTCTCGGGACTGAAGAGGAGCTGGACGGCTACACTGGTACACAATGTACCCACATATGGAGCTGACTGCCCGTTTGCGATCAGCCGAGTCTACTCCCACTTTTACCTGGTTTTGACATATACAAAACACACGACAGAGAAATCATGAGGATGATCTGTCATAATGAAACATCACAAACACAATATTTAGATTTTTCTCACTGGGAAGAAGACACACCAGTTAAATGGGACAGAGGATTAAGATCAAGGCAGTCTAGGTTTTAGGACCACCATGAGTCTTTAGCAGGCGTTACCTTCGCGAGCCCAGCCAGCAGCTCCAGGGCAGCCAGTGAGATGCTCATGTCCTGCCTCCACTGGGAGTTTAGTCTCTGCGTAACCAGGTGGATGCTGCGCACCAACAGGCCTGCCGCTGTATCTGGAAGAGCTAGATCATATAACACCCGGAAATACCAAACACCGCAAAGAACAGAGCAAAGCAGGCTTTAGGCAACAAGCTCAAGTACACAGGACTACATGCATTAAAAGATAATTCAAAATTCAGCACAGCACACATTGAGGGCTGAAGATGTTACTAGTATAGTCATTATAATTATCCAGAAGTTTTTAAAAGCAAGAAAAACCACTTAATATCAAATACAGGATAAATATAATGTTGTCACGGATGCCTCTGGTTTAACAACATTATCTTGAGCATACTGTTCGTAATCATAGACCGGGAAACAACTGCATCCAGACCACTGGGCCAGGCTCAGGTTTAGCTGCCTTTCCTGCCTAGTACTGAGGCATCAGTTCACATCCACAGGGAACTATGCAGGGAGCCACCTCCTATTTCCTGCTGTACAGAGTTTCCTATAAGCGCCACAGTGCTCAGATAAGACAGATATGCACTATTGTCAGAATTCAATTATAAGTGTGATGAACACTTTAAAGGTTCTTATTCTTTTAAGACGTTCAGTGAGCATCACTCAGCCCTCCGGAGAAAAAGCTAAAAGGTTGGAAAACATTGTTGCAAGCAATTAATTAAAGAAAATCCCTACCCACACACACACCTTAGTGCCAAACGGTTATTTAGCTGCAAAGCATCACAGCAACACATAACTCTGTATCACATACATAGACATTTTACCCAACGCTTCTTAACTCTGAATACCACTTTAACCATGTTAGCTATAGGAAAGACATTTTTTAAATACGTTACATGTTTTATACGGATTAGTAATTAGTAATTCATGTTCTAACAAGCATGTTCCGCTTTATTCAAGTGGTTTTTCTTCTTACCATAGTCTCGGAGCAGGGCCTGGGCTGGACGCTCAGAGTCTGGACTGGTGGCCTCTGTGCTGCCTCCACTGGTGAAACTAATGCCGCTGTTTGTACGGCTGTGACTCTGGCTCTTCACAGTCATGTGGCTCCCATCTATACTCCCCTACCACCACGAAAACACAGCACACTTGACGTCCGCTCCATCACACTGTTGCCAGCAAAGTAGCATGTTCATCCTTTATCAGTAAGCAAAAAAGGCAGTTATGAAAGCCTTACTGTTTCAGTCTGTGCACCTATGGACTCCAACAGCGCTGAGTCTTGAACAATATTTAGCATTGCACCTGAGAGGGAGGACATGATCAACAATAAAACTGTGTTAAGATATTAACAGTGAAAAACGGTCGGCACAAGAAACATATAGAGGCAGAATAAATGGATAGATGAAGTAAATTATATGCAAGCAAGTACCAAGGATGAACTGTGTGTTAATAGGATCAGTCTCAGTCTGCAGTGCTCCTATGAGGACGTTGACAAGGCGCAGCCTCAGGGACAGGAAAGACACAGGCTGATCATGAGGCCATCCATCCTCCTCATTGAACTTTCCCTCCAACAGAACCTGAACCACAGAAATTCAACACAGGCCTCAAGGTGGTGCAAATGCACAAAATCTACGACGCACAGCCTTTTGCTTTATACCATAACCTTTTAGAACTTTCAAATAACCTAAAGTTTCCAACTAAAATAGCTGATGAAGCTGACTTTTACCTCTGACTTGATATTGCCAAAGTGATGTGGCAAAGGCAACATAGCAAGCAGGATGTTGATGGAGGCTCTCCTCAAGTCGGTAGGATTTACATATATTTTGAATTTAGAAAGCTCTCTGGAGAAGTAAAACAAGTATCAGCAGTAAGCCTGTCATATAGAAAAAGTACTGTGCTGAAAACGTCCTACATTTCCATTTCAAGTTAGATAAATTACTATTAGTCTAACCTGTCAGGTACAATAGTCTCCAAAGCAGCTATGAAGTAGGGCACCACCACATTGATGCCCTTAAGGTCAGTGCAGAAGAGAGAGGAAGAGTTGAGGATGATAGAAGCCAGAACTGGTCTACAGATGAAATCAGAAATCTGGAGACCCTGAATGAGAACCATGTAGAATCTGTAGAAAAAGAAGGAGTTGCAATAAATGTTTCAATATCTAACTGAACTTTTTTTTAATCTTTCCAAACACCAAAAACCACTAGCACATAGTTGGCTAACGTTGGTTTATTTAAGAATCTGAGAGGATAAACAAAAACAAAATTACCTTGAAAGGTAAACAGGCAGAATTTCTTCGCCGGTTTTCTTGCTACAGAAAATGCGGCACAGCGTCCCGCAGGCCTCAGCTCGTCCTGCCTCGTAGCTCTCTGGGAACTCGTTGGCATCAAACATGGGGTTAGACACCATGGAGTCGGTGGACATTTGGGAACCCTTTCTTCGCAACTCCAGACCTACTTGAGTAGCTATTGCTGTAGAGAATGGGAAGAAACAGAAAGTGAAAGCTCCCTGAATTGTAAAGTGATTATTCAAATTCATGCATGTCTGATAAACAGGCAACTACCATATAGACATATTTCCACTGTATGCACAACACAAAAAAAGGAAAGTTCAAAATTTAGAAAACCAAAAGCGCCACCAAGCAGAAATTTAATCGCTATCACAACAAAGTCGAATAAAGACCTCAATTACTGCAAAATCACACATCATTTAAATGCATTCAATAAAGGGGTTCTGACACAAAGATTTTGCACTAGAAGTTTCCCCTATCACTAGCACAGAGCATCTGCTGTTCATACAATGTGTCATTTTCTGCTACAAGACCTCAAAGCAAAATCCCTGTGTCAGCTCCCTTGCTGTTGCAATTATATGACTGTCACTCAGGGTACAGAACATTCAATTCATGCATTGAGGCACCAAATCAATCAAATCAAAACCAAAAGTTAACAACACAAAGGAAAATACAAGAAACAAAACGCAAATGCTGAACTTAAGGGGGTTCGGGAACGAAATAAGGATTAGTGTGACCCAAACAAAATGAAATGATTGCTTAAACGGGGTGGCGTCACAAACTGGCAACATTATGATCGAGACAAGTGGTCAGTTGGTGAAAACCATTCCATCACCTCTGGAGAAACGCTGAGAGAACGCTGGTGAACTTTCATATATATGACAAGGAGTGAAAACAGAAAACGATGACGATAATGGCGATGATCATGAGAGAACTCAAGTAAAAAGCAGGAAGATTTGTCAAGATATACGCAAATCAAGTGAGGAAAGAAAGCTGCCGTTCCTACTTACAAGATTTATAAGAAAGGAGAATTTGGATAAAAGAGGCTGCAAGATAACAGAAATAGTGGAGAGACACAAAATCAAAGCAGATCCAATATTTTGGGATCAATTCATATCAGGCATGAATTGTTTTTGTTCTCCTCAATACATGACTTTTGACCAAATACAAGTCTAACATTAATCAGACATGGCAGACACGTGCAGGACAGTACACTAGACGAGAAAAATAAATGGAGAGCCAATGATATGCCAATGTGTTTTCAAACACTAGGAACTGTAAATGTATGTGCTGTCGCTGCCTCTTCTAGTGATGGTTTTACCAATGAGGCTGTATGAGGTCCAAAACACATGGTTTACAGTCTATATGCAATTTCAGCCATGTTTAAGAGTTGGTAGATGTAAATGAATTAGAATCAGATGGAAATCTCATACCAGGCCACTTCTAACCAAGCCCTCCACACTCAGAAAAGGACAAAGAGGTTTTAGAGAAAATGGTGAAAAGAAGGAAAGGATATCCCAACAACATACAATAAAATATAACACAGACAGCAAAACCACAGATAATCCACAGAAACCGATACTAACAAACAGCGGTAGTAACACCCACCTGCCCATGCATTTATGGAAAAGATTTTAGCCATCGTCTCACTTACCGGTCATGCTGGGGTCTCTACTGAGGCCACTGTGGAGTTTACAGTGGACAAGAGCGGCGTCGAAAAGCCACTGGCCGAATAGGTTGAGGATGCTGTTGACCTTAGGCCGTGCCGGCGCCGGAAGCGGTCGAGACTCCCAAGTGCTCTGGTTGGGGCTGGACAGCAGCGTCGGGGAGGACGAAGTTTGTTGCTGCTGCTGTTGCTGCTGCTGTTGTTGCTGCTGCTGCTGCTGCTGTTGTTGCTGGGATGCTTTGGTAGGTTGACCACTGCCCTGCACGGTGTGAAGGCACAGATGTACATGAACAGACCTCACTACACTTTACGAGCTGTTGGATTTAAACACCGTGACACTTGGACTTACGGTCGAACTCTTGCTTGTGGTTTTGGTGACCACTGTATGCCGTTGCTTGCGGCTGTGAGGGGGCGTGGTGTTGGCAACAGAGGGGGGTGGAGACATGCTCATTCTATTAACAGGGGTGGGCGGGGCACTGTCAGCCCTGGGACGAGAAATACCTGTCGACAACAAAGGGAAATCACCTGAAAACCTTTCTTCTCCAATTTTCCCAGCAGACAGCACTTGTATTGGGTAAGTAAAATGATTGTTTTTGCAATTTTTCATGTTATGAGAGAGAGAGAGAGAGAGAAGAAAATGAAACTGATTATAGATAATATTCATTTGTAGACGTGCAAGACAATGGTTAGACACAAATCACAGCAAATAATCTCCATTCATCTTGATCGTTTTAATGAGCACAGAAGACCCACTGTTGATGACCTAGTAGTTTAGTTTAAATACCTGAGAGCTGGGACACTTTGACACAGCACGACTAATCTGCGTTATTAATACTATCACCACCCAAAAATAGACCAGTCCATCATATTCCCATGTCATTTATATGGTGTATCAGCTGATGTCTGTACCATGAGAGAGCAGCACTGGACAAAAAGTGAACACCCTCTCCCGTACATCTCTCTTTTCAACAGAGACACCTACAGCGTAAAGAGAAAAATACACACTGACATGTTTCTATTCAAACATTTCAACCGATACAACTGACTAAAATCCGCCATTTTGATTTTACACCAAAGAAGAAATAAATGCTTTTGACTGACGACTTGTTTTACGGTTTTCATAGGCTTAATATTTTATGTTTAAATTTCCGTGCTTCCTACGCTGCAGCACTCATTCACATCGGCACTTATCAAATTAGCACACTCTTTTTATTTTAACAACCTAAAATTAGCATCACATGCATCACAATAAACAATTCCGTCATGCATGCCAGACAGTAAAAGCATACAGACGTGATGGATGTCACAAAACAAGTCTAAAGACTCGTGAATCAACACTAATGAACACATTTCACAATTCTAAAGTCTAATACTGTAAATATAAATAGCAGTAAAATAGCAGTAATACTAACATAGAATCTCCACCAAGCGTGTCTCTCCCAAAAGTCCCAAGTCAATATCCTCTTACCCAAGAAGGCATCCACAAGGCTGCTGATTCCCTTCATGGCTCTGAAGAAGATCTGGGGCAGCTGTTTCAAACATGGATGCAGCACCACTTCATGAGGGATACCGCTGGAGCTGAGAAACTGTTCCTGAAACTTTGGAGTGGTGCTCACTATCGCAGGGTTACTGAGGTCCACTGGATTGCTGGAAAGAAACCGACCACAGACACATTGATGATGCAAACAACTTACAGACATCAACAAGTGAGAGCTTGCTAATCGATATACTTTTATCTGATTATACCATAAAATCAAAATAATCTCTTACACTTTATATATTGCGATGATTGAAACTTTCCAAACAAAGACTCACAAAATAAGTTACTATACTATAACAAGAGGCAAGAAAGGAAGGACGCAACAAGTGGTTGTAAGAAGACTACAGAGATGTTTTAGTTCCATGCTGTGCTACAGCTTCTCTGTCCACTGATTCAAAATACGAATAAACAAATGTGTGAAGAAAATATATACCTGAGCATATGGAGAAAGCGATACCATGTCTGTGCCACACAGTCATTGTCCATCTCTAAAGGAATGAGGTTGGCATCCTCATCAGGAACTTTAAAAGGTGGGAAGGAGGGTCCATGGGTAAAACGCAAAAGTCTGGTTTGGAGAAAATGAACAGTGAGGAACAGAGCTCAAAATCAGGTTTGTCTCCCCTCTGTGAGCCCAAGCATCCAACAAGAATAAGTGATCACCCATCGTAAATAACAGTTATAACTAAACTTTCTTTTGGTAACAAATATAAATTTAGATAATGCCTTTCTAACCTGGAGGTGAGGGCACAGGCCACTCTGCTCCACTGCTCTACAACAGCAGAGTGGTGTCTCCAATTGGCCAGCATCTCCCTTGCCGTCTTCCAGTACGGCGGCGTGGGAAAGCAACGAGCACATGCCAGCAGCCACACTTCAAACAGCACTGCCATCAATTTCTCAGCCAGTTTCTCTGCTACGCCAACTGGAAATCGTGGAAATGTTACAATAAGTGCAAATTTTTGGTGTTAACTAAGCAAATACATTAAGGTATAAAGGGTTCAGAGTAAAGGATTACAAAGCAGGGCTAACCTCCAACCGTGGGCGGGGCAAGCAAAGTGTCGTTAATGCGAAGCAGGAAGAGCAGCAACACCTCCCAGGTTTCCCTCACCATGGAAACAGATTCTCTTGCCAGTTTCTGGACTGCAGTCAGAACCTGCTGGCACAGCCTGATGTGGTTCAGACTGTGCTGTTCAGGCCTAGAGGGAGACAGTGTTTAAAATGGGGGGACAGAAATAAATCAGTGAGACATAAGGTAACAGAGACAGTGTGTAAGTAGAATAAAATAAGCAGCTATTATGTCTTATCTTAAAGACCTCATATTGCACAAGTGACATCAATAGTTTAGTAGTAGACACATATGAAGACGCCAGTTACAGATGTACGTAGCAGAAAAAGACAATTACTAACTGAAGATAGAGGAAGACTAATCTGGAAGAATTTCAAACATACCTTGGTACAAAAACATTGTAGAGATGTTTCAGAATGGTCTGAACATACATATTGGGCTCCTTGACCACAGGATGAGGCATTGAGTCCCTGGGTGAAACCAAAGCCATCATCCAGTCTGTGTACACATCTACACAAAGCTTGACAGTGTCCCCGTCAAGAGGGAGGGTGAGGCCATAACACAGCACCTCCATGGTCCACTTTACCTAGAATCAATCATTAATTTATATTTTCATTTTCAGTCTCTTTTTTTCCACTGTGTAAGAATCTACCTGACTGCACACAATACAGCATGGTGGCTCTCAAACTAATTTTGTTCATAGTCTAATCTGTTACGTTATTGTACTTTCATGTCAGTCTGCACTATGCCAAGGAGATAACCATGAACAACGTAGTGCATGTAACTTTCTGTGCCATAACAAGTGCAAGTAATAGTCAGAGCAACATCTATGCTGACATTGGTAACTGAATATGCACAACCTCTTTTTAACCACATTTCTTGTTTGTTATTTTGGGCTAAATCAAAAACAAACCAATGGCTGGACAAAAAGCTAATGTTACAGCAAAGAAGTGAGATGAAAGATTTCCTGATCACTGCTCGGCCCCTTAAGTCAGCTTCCCCTGAACCCCTGCAGTCTCCCCATCTTGTGTGGAATTTCCCTGCCTTATGCATTATTCATAAAGACAGGTGAAGCTCTGAGGATCAGCAGTGGCAGGAAGGTTTATCTAAGCTTTCCTTTAGCTTGCAAGCATTAAATAGAGCTCAAAGTAATAGAAGCACCTCAGCTACATTATTATTAACCCAAAGCAAGTTCTTTTGCATGATTTCCTAATGCATATCAGTTATTTCATACAAGTAATTCACAAAATGTTTCAACGTATGTTTACATAATCAAAACACAATATTAATGAAACCAAAGATGCACTTGTACTGCATAGCACTTTCCCTGAGATCTTACAAAAACAAACCCTGTTATGCCAACATAAGTAACATCACTATATTAAAAATAGCTTAACAACTTTTGTTTGTTGTGTGGCGTTACACACCAAACATTTATCTGATTGTTTTATGGCAACATCAAACATCAAAGATAGTCTCCTGATGTATTAATACAGTCAACTTTCCCAACATTCCTAAAATGATTAGCAAATTAACAAAAACATTAACCTAGCACCAAGCAGACTTTGGCAACGGGTATTGCTACAGAACAGCTTGTCATGAATCTTTGAGGCCAACCGCCCTTAAGTAACTTAAGTTATGTGGAAATACGATTTTGCAGACTCTGGCGTCGCTGTGACGGCTCCTTGGAAGAGATATTAAACAGATGTGCCAATTCTTACCTCTTTGTCTGTCTTGAGAATGTGCTCTGTGGCAACAGGGCTTACAGCTGTGCCCAGCGGTTTGACTACAGCGTTTGCCACCTCTGTGCCTACGCTGGACGGATACGAGTGCAAAACACTGACATGGCCCTGGTCGCTCTGCACCACCAGCTGCAGCGAGCGCCACTCGGAGTACATGGTGCTGATGTCTGCTGCTCTCTACTCACACCTCCTGCCTCCACCTGCGTACACACAAGTCCAGACATCCACTAAATTAGTCTCGTTAATTCATAGTATTAACCAGGGTTATTACCTTTTAGTAACAGAGTTGTGTGCTATCCTGTAAGAGGAAGTTTTTGACATGTTCTCCAGCTAACGATTATTGTACGACTTCCATTTGTCCATCAACCACCATTCGTCGGTTTATCTGGCTAGTTTATCTCACCTAACCTAACGTTATTTATGTTGTTAAGCCACTTGTTACACTGCAACCAAAGCGACATAAAGACGATCAAACAACGTTGCACAGAGTCGGAACTCGTGTAAGCTAGTTTGACAGTAAACAGGAACCATTAGAGTCCAGGTTTTGTTAGCTTACCTAGCTAGCTAGTTTCCCTCCCCTCTGACAAAACTAAAAGCATCACGGATTGCGTTACGGCACATGGCATATGGTAAATATTAGCTGAGTTGTGCACCGTGCGCTTTAAACGAAGTCAAGGCTTGAAGAACACCACCCATTTCCTAAAGCTCCAGTCGGTAAGTTACCAAGCACAGCTATCACAACCAGGAAACGGCTACACGACTAGCTTGCTAACGTTAGCTAGCACTGACACCAAAACACCTTCCTCTCCTTGCTGATGACATTTGCCGAAGTTAACTCTGGCTTCTAGCCGGCTTCTGCATTACAAGGCCGACTGCCTGGATACTACGCAGCCGTTCAGAAAGCCCCCAGCGTACGCATCGGCCTATCGGTTCTCTTAAACTACGTTTTAGTTGATCCGATCTATCTTAGCTAATGTTGCTGCACTAGCCCATTCGTTGACATTCGCTGAGCAGGCTGCCGTTTATGCTAGCTATCCAGTTAACGTTGCAAACATGCTAACGTTTGCGCTCTATAAGAGAGACCGGGGTTTTGAATTTACCTGGACCCGGTGGGATTGTTGTCATAACAGAGGTCTGAAACTCGGAGGCTGTGCTTTCTATGTGTCCTGCTCTAGACCATAACAGCCTCCATCTTCGCAATGTCAGCCTTGGGCAGAGCAACTCGACGAGCTAACGGGAAACGCAGCCTAGGGGTGAGCGCCCCCTACTGTTTATGGCAGAACTGCAGCTGCTGCCTTCAGGTGCTCCCTTACACGTATTTCTCACAAAACTGTTGATGAAAGATGTAAATACACGCGATTAAAACGAAAACACAGCAAACAACAAGCTGGAAAATGTTGAACCTTAAAATAGTCAACGTGCTTAGATGCTACTAAATTATTTTCTATTTCTATATATGTTTTTTTAATCGTATGTTTTAAGACAAATTATCCACCAATAACCCAGTTGCCACAGTGTTGCAGCTTTGAAGGTGCTTACGTCAACCTGCAGGGGGCGCTCTTGATGTGCCCATGATCATAACCCACACATCTGTTGATGTAGCTCCATAATATCTTTCCTAATAGTCTCTCAGATCTAAAAGCCTATTTGTCAGGGTATGTAGCTCTAACATCTCTAACCTTAAGCAAAGCTATCCTTTAATAATTATACAATTTGTATGAACTAAAATTATAAAGTACTTTATTGCAATTTTGTATTCAATTTCCACAAAGTGGTCATCCACAAAAAACAATTCATTTTCTTTAGGAAGATAACAGTGAAACAGTGGCTATAAGCCTCTAAAGATCTTTTCAGTAGGGCGCAACAAAAAATGGTTACAAACACGTAACAGCCTTAAAATGTAAACAACATGTATGTAAGTACTGCACTTGATTAAGTCTTATTAATAAATATGCACAAGAGATCTGCACTGGCATATGGACGGTTTGTTGATCACTTCTAGAAGTTCAAAATGATCCTGATTATCCTGTTGTTAGAGGCTGCATGAATGTCCACTTGACGCGCACAAGTATCAAATGCTAAGTCAGTATGTATGTATTGTAAATGTAACTCAGATGTTCTCTATAGCAGTAACAGAAAAATAATGCTGATTTGGGCATGAAGCCTACAAATCAGCCTGGTGCAAAGCCTTTCTCTAAGACAAGCCACATGAGATCCAACATTCCCTGCATGCCGCACTTTGTAGTTCTAGAACCAGAACAATGGCTTCCACTTTAAACTGAAGCAGTATACATTGAGCACAGGTGTAAACAAAATGACACATCACATAGGGGAAAGCGAACAGTCCTCTGTGTTTCAGATCGTAGCAGTCAATGTGCAGCCACATTGTCCCGCACCAGTCTTAAAGTGTCTGCGGCTTCCACACGAGTAAGTGCACAGTAAGCCAAATCACATAACTCTCCTGGAAGAGATCCACAGAAGGGAGAGGCGTGGAAAAGAATTATGGATGAAAGTCAGACTCTTCTTGTTGCCATGGTCCCTCCATGTTCGGTAAGGTGCACTTGCAGACCAGCGGTGCTACGACTGGTAGCCGTATGCTAGTGCATCTAAATGTCAGCGAGAAAAAACAAGACATTAGGGTCTTCACATTATTGCATTTAACATTTGACCAAAACAACAACTCTGCAAGTTCTTATGTAAATAAACACGACCATCAGGAAAGAAATGGGAGAAAGTTCTCTTAAATTACAAAACACATCTGGAGCGTTTGTTGCCTAGGTTTTGAGATAAATATCTGATTTGTCTGTGTCCTCCCTAAATACAACAGAGACTAGTGAGCAAAAGAATCAGATGATCAGATGTCTCAAATCTATTAGCCAGAACTATTTTAATGGCAAAAATCAAATTCATCCATTGTCCTTGTTGATAGAAAATCCACTAGTTATGTTCCTTTGAATTATACGTTGTGATTTTGCTCCATGTACTGTCGATCTTTTCTACTGTAATGATCCCACGCCTGCCACCACTCACCTGAATGAAACTGCGCTGTGCAACACAGCCCCTCCCCCCTTGCCGTCCGGTAAATGGGTGACACACACACTCTAGCTAACGGGGGGAGCTGTGTGAGACGTGTTGACAAAGAGTCAGGTGGCATATAGAGGGAGGAGCGCTGGCTAGAGCTTTGCTGTCCCGCCCAGGTGAGCCAGTAGCCCTTCAAACCAGCCGCGCTGCCTTTCCAGTCCACCTGCACAGAGTCGCTGCCCACAGTGGTCAGCTGGAGGTCCGCCAAGGCTGGAGTCTCTGGAAAAGGAACCACAGAGACATTTATCAGTATGTATTTCAAAATGAAGTGGAAAAAGCCATTTAAAGGAGTGGATGTGAATGAAGAATGAGAAGATCAACGAAGGCAAAAATGTTTTCATATAACTCCAACTGTGCATTACAGACAGATCTTGAAGAAATGAAACATTAGAAGACTCGCAAGTAATTATCTGCAATTTAGGAGGCCCAGTAGGCTAAACTGCAGGATTAGGATCAGCGCGCAGACAACGGATCCCTGTTCGCCAAGTCCGACTGCATTTTTCTTGACTTTCTCACCTTCCTGAGTGCAAACTTTGACGGACATGGCCCTCTCTTTGCCAGAGGCGTACCGGGCAGTAACCGTGACCAAGTAGGTGGTATCTGGCTGGAGATCTCTGAGGAGAGTCGAATTGTGTGTTCTGTCCACAGTAACAGTGTGGAGTCTGCCCCTGGGCAAAGCAGAGTATTCGATGTAGTAGCTTGCGACGGCCTCTGGTTGAATAGGACCCCAGCTCACCCGAACGCTGGTTTGTCCCGATTCAGAGACTGTTACCGTAGCTGGGCTCAACACCTCTGTTGCACGTGGAGACAGAAAACAGAGGATGCTGAAGATAATATGAACAGAGGAAATTGTAATTTTGTCAAGAAATTTTAAATGTTCAATGAAATAGGGCAGATAGAGGCAGTAGATTGAAATATTTGAAGTGTTTGCTTTTTGGCTTAGTTTCAAGTAATGATGTAACATAACTAGGGTCCAACCCAACCTGGTTTAGTTTTGAAGGTGACAGAGAGTGTGTTAAAGGTGAGCTCATTGGACTGTGGGATCAGTTCAGCACTATAGGTGGTGTCAGGCTTCAGGTGTGTTAGCCTGGCACTGCTGGAGTCGGAAGACTGGGTAACTCTCTGGTAATCGCCACCACTGATGATCGGACTGGTGTCCGGTCCACTTCCTCCGCCACCTCCCGTCCCTCCTGTTGGAACCGGACGAAAGCGAATCTCGTAGTGGCCGCTCAACCCGGACAGAACAGGCCGCCACTGGAGCGTAGCAGAGTTGGTGGAGACGTCCTGGACGTGGATTCGTTCAGCTCGAATGATCGCTGTTGGAGACCGGTTGAAGAAGAATGTAGTTACTGTGTGTGCGCATCGGGTCTCTCAAGCTCCAAAAATAAGCATAAAAATGAAAAATTAACGAAGGGAGAGAAGAAGAATGACAACAGGAAGGATGAGGATATACATGCCCTGGGTGCAGACAGCCACCCACGCTCTACGTGCACTCATAACCTTTACAACTTAAAGCAGCCAAGGCCCTGCAGCAGATGATTAACTTATCATAAACTCATTCATTGTTTAATTGCTGGAGTGTTCCTTGACACTGTTGTGCCGTCACCTAACCTAGTGGAGACATGGGTGACCTCTCCAGTCTATTTATACGCTGTAAATATATATATACATGTATCATGTCTGGCATAGTGCTGGAAGATGCAGCGAGGGAAGTTGACTCATTAATCCATTAATAGATCAGCCTATCTCATTACAGTGAGTCTTACACTCACTGTCTTCAGGAGCATGTGTGGAATTAGGGAAAAGCACAGAGACGTGTTATGCGTCTGAGCTGAACAGAGTGTAGAGGTTTCTCCAGGCTGCTGAAACAGATGAGTAAGGCAAGCTTAGTGTCCCTGTCTAGCTCCCTTATGTATGTATGTATTCATGTATGAATAAATGAAGAGATATTTCAAAAATATGAATTCATAATTTCTTATTTTATTGCTCAAGTAACTCATAGCATACTCACCAATGATGGCATCCCGCAGGTCATCTGCGATGATGTACATATCGTCGATGTCCACGAAGTGCAGGTGGTCTACCACAGGTGGGCTCACCACCTGCCTCAGCACCTGGTAGTTGCCATGGCCCGTGGAGACCACCAGCACTGCCACGCCATCCTCCCGCAGCTCCGCCATTGGTCCAATCACATCCCCGGGTTTCACCCCATCCGTTAACCACACCAGCACCCTCGGAAGCCCTGCCCGGGCCCCGTGTGCCGCTCCAGGCTTCAGCACCCACTCCCTGGCCATTCTCAGCGCCGCCACCGTGTTGGTATCCCCCATGAGAGGTGTAATATTACTTAAAGCCCTCTGGAGGCCACTTTGGCTGTTGTGCGCGTCAAAGCCGAACTCGAGGCGTGGTTTGGTGCCCACCTGCAGAAGTCCCACCCTCACCTGGTCCTCCCCCAGCGAGAAAGGGCGAAGAAGCTGCGACAGGAAGCTGAGCATGCGGGAGTGCTCGTAAGACGACACACTCCCGGAGGAATCCACCAAAAAGAGGACGTCGCCCTCACAGCAGTTCAGCACTGGGGAAATAAAATGCAGACGTTAAAGTGTACACCAAACCGATAAAACAAGCCCATGGCAGCCTTTTGATCTGAGGACTATCATTCCTTTGTACTTCTACAACTTTTTCCACGTCTCATGCTTCGCAAACACACACACGAGCACAAACACATACTTGGAGTCGCCCTCCCTTTCTCCAAATAGCTTCTTGGAAACAACACAGTCTCACAACGTTTTTATAGAGGATACTGTCAAAGCAAAAGCAGCAGAAAGTCAGAAGCAAGTAAGAAGATGTTAGTACAATCAAGATAAGAACAAATCCAAACAAACAGAGGAACTATAAACCGATGCCAGAATTGTGGTAACATCAAAAGTGGTGTTTTTCCCCTATTTTCCGTTTCAAAGAAAATTCCACTTAAAAGTAAATGCCCAGGGTGAAGGAGGGGAAACAGTAGCTGCTGGGTAACTCTGGTAGAGGGAGCGAGAGAGCGAAGGAAAAGGTGGAGGAACACGGGAAAATCAAAGGCGTTGAAAGGAAAAGTGTGTGATTGGTGTGCGTGTGTGTGTGTGTGTGTGTGGGGGGGGGGGGGGGGGGGGGTACTGGCAGGTTCCGAGCGAGAGACGAAGAGGAATGTTGGATGCAGAGAGAGAGGCAGCAGCAGGACAGAGCACAGCTGAAGCGACGCATTGCTGCAGATCGTCGGATTGTGCAGTGTTCCTAATTAAAACAACCGGTGGGGTTAGGGAGAAACACGAAATGAACGTGGGAGACGCTCCTCTGAAATAAAGTACTGCAGTTGACACCATGCCCCCTTTGAAACGCTTATTTTCCATGGATACTTCTTTTTTCTTTTTCTTTTTTGTTTTGACATGAGGTGTTGATAACGCTCGGAGGCGTTGAAAAGCTAAGAACACAGCCAAGCATGTACACAGATGTGCATGCCCACGGTCGTTCTCTCCATCAGCTCAGAGAATTCCTTACATCTCTGGGCTTGGACTTTGGACCGAGGCGGCTGCTCCGTATCATGGCCCCCTGCCTCTGGCTTTGTGTCTACAGTAATGTCTTTATCTAAAAGCCCTGTGTTGACATCTGGAGATAGGCTTTATCTAGAGAAAAGACGTATATAAACAGAGCTCTATGCGGTCCATTACCATCACTGGAGTAAGCGATACCGGAAGAATAAACGGTGAAAAGCAGGTCTTGTGTGTGATTGCAGTGACTTGTGCTGTCTTTTTCTGGAGCTATGGGAAGATGTCCTTTATTTAGCAAGGACTGCGGTAATAAACCTAATTACCGTACGCTCAGTTGATCCAGTCTCATCGGGTCCCTATTAATGGAAGTATCAAGGTGACAGCATCTCACTCACGATGTTAAAACAGTCATAAAGATCTGTTCACACTCACAGACTCGCTGGTGTCACCACCACCAGATTTAGACACTTCATGGTGCCGAGCTTTAGCAACAACAACACGTTTGTTTAGTTACTGATAAAAACTGCCCTGTAGTCACTGATCTGGGCTGATCGTAATTGGAGACAGACATTTTCTAAACTTAGAGGAGGTCCTCTGTGTTAATCAGCCTCTAAAATTAGATTTCTTTGATTTGCATATCACTATGTAATTGTAAATGTGGGGAACTGAATCTGATCAGCAGATGAAATCTGCTATCATTGCCGTTTTATTGTCTGATGCAAAAATAATTTAAAAGAAACCTCTCTGAGCAGATCTGGAGTCTGCTTTCCTCGCCCTCATTAGTCACTGCTGTACAGACAAGTGATTTCATCAGCTGGCAATAAACTCACCTCCCTTTTTTTTGGTCTTATGAATCCTCCTAGATGCCTATGAATAGTCCCTACATTCACCCTCTCCTTTTTTTTCCATTTTTGGGACTCACGGCCCCAGGCTATAGGATTTCATCAAGTGACAATTCAGTACCTGGAGTCATGCCACTGAGAACACTGGTGTAATATCAACCCCGCCCTGATCCACCCTGGCCAGACGGTCCCTCCAGCTCCTGTGGGAGCATCAGTTTCTATTGATAAAGTCACTGCATCTCATAGCGTGTACCACAAATAGTCACTGTGTGCAGGAAAGTAACGACCGTTTGTTGTATATAATTCTTACCTCAGCATTATAGTATCTTAAACGTATGATGCTGCTAATTTATTTGCCAGATTTAAACAAAAATAATCCGTGCTAATAATAATAATAATACGTAGTATTATTATTATAATTACTATTAGTAGTATTAGTAGCATTATATTTACTGTATAATAACTAATTTGACATAATTATGACGGACTACCTCCTTCATGCACCGGGTTCTGTGTAGCCGACTGCCTCAGGAACAAACACAACAGCATCCATGTCAACAACATGTGTCCATCCATCACAGTGTTTACAAATGAGTCCCCCGAAGCAAAGAAAACTGTAAATCTTCAGGGTTCTTGAGTCAGCCGTGTATCCACCACAGCCCGGAGGAGCGCACTTCCAGCCAGTGAGCCCCAGTCTGTACTATTATTTATACAGAAGTCACATCCAGCTCAGCTTTCTGTTGTGCTTCTGCTCTTCGTCCTTCTTTGTTATGATCAGCCAGCAGGAGAAAGACTGGACACTTTAAGAGAGAACTTTAGTCCATGTGCGTAAAGTCCGTCGTCTCCACTTCAGCGCGTACGCGCTTTACTCAGACTCCGGACTCAAACGTCACAAGAATTGCGAGCGCGTCCGGTGCACCTTTCAAAATAAAACTTCTGCCTGACAGGCTCATTAAAACCAGGCTGGTGGATTAATAATAGAGGTAAAGACACATTTAGAAGCGTAAAACAACAAATCCATCAGTCATTACAAGCCACTCACACTGACAAGTAAATACCTCTGATTTGAAAGTAAAGCTGCCTTAGCTTCTGTCCTCTCTGCTTTATGTCTCTCTCTCCTTTCTTTTTTTTTCATTTCCCCAGTAACTGAATAGTAAACCACATCACCATCAACACCTTCGCCTAAAACTTTATATTTGTATGTTAGCAGCAATAATAATAGTAATGATATACATAATAACAGTTCATATATTGCTGATCATTTTGATGGTTAAGTTAATCACTTTCCTTGCTCCCTCTTAATATAGTTAAAAACTGCAAACAGACAGTGCATCTACAATATTTCTTTTACACTTAGCCTATTTCCTGAATACTTGTTGTGGTAAAACCAGGAACTTCAGCCATCCAACAGATGAAGGAACCTTTGGTTTACCAGAGGGCCCACAGATACTTAGCGCGTTCAAACCACTGGGAGTGTATATTTGAAATTACACAGTCTCCGAACGGAAAAAGATCAGCGCCTTTACATGTAAACTATTCTCAGCTGTCAACCGCACGGTCTTTGAAAATAAAGTAAGAAAGAATGGGGCTGCACAGAAAGTCCAGAAACTCACACTGGAAATGTGCGTGTGAGACAGAAACAAAGAAGAACAAAGGGGGTAGGAGGGAATAATTGGATGGGAGAGGATGTAGGAATTCAAGTGGGACTAAACAAGGTCAGGGGTTACTTTGTGACACATTATGTCCAAATGTTTCTATTGTTTCTACCGTGACATTGACAGTAAACACGCCCTTCCCAATACACACCTAGTAACTAAACACCACTAGACTGCAGACTGTAGGGGAGTGTTTAATATTTTGACGATAGACCTATATTTTATTACAATTACCCATATAGTCTTTGTTTTAATTTGAGTTGTCTGGAAAGCCAAGCTTACTGCGGCATCGTGATCCATTTACGAACTGCTGCTACTGCACAACAGACATGCCACATTAATTTCTCTGTGGTTTTTGTGTACCTCCCCCTCAGAGCTAAACAAGTTCTCACATGCACATGTGCAGCCCCAGAGCTCATGGTCAACGGCACCGCGCTGCTTAGATGTTGAAGTACTGTGAGGTTTGTTTTCCTCTGCCTTTTACAGTGGAGTGAAATCAGTCCCGACGCTTCCACCTGAACAGCTTGATGGTGTGTGTGTGTATGTATCTGCACTCACATGAATATATGTCTGAAACTCCACATGTCAAGTGTTGCACAAATCCTGCTATGACAGATTACATGCATGTGTGCAAAGCACACAAACTGCTGCTCTGGTTAATACTGTGATGAAATCCACTGACATTTAGCTTTTTCCACACAAGACGTCCTCATTTCAGCCGCCTCCACCGTCCCCATCAATACTCCGTGTCAGATTATGTAACGCTAATGGTGATCTGTTTCTGCTCACTTTTACATACCATCACAGTCTCGGTTGGATGACAGCTGAGTATTCTTTTTAGAGAGAAGAGCTTTGAGCTCCTGACAAAGCAGGAGCTGAGGGACTGGGAGGAACAGGAGGGGAGGGGAAAACAGTCAGATATCATCTAGTCAGATAAGATTTTACAACATTTTGTTCATGATTACATGAAAACAGACGAATGGCACATGCAGTGGGAGGAAGCAAAAGCCTGAAACACTCTAAGCAGCCTGAGTTACTGACTCTTATACAGGCTCTCGTAACTTTGGCCCAGTTGTAATTACCCATTAAAACTTTGGCTGGAGGTTCTGGCTACACATTGGAATGTCACCGTCAGTTCCCCGATGTATTCCACTGATCTATATTCATCAATGTTTCCTGGTGAAGATTTTTGCAGAATAATAAAAAGAAGAAGGCTACATAAGAAGATATACAAGGGGAAAAAGGCATCAGGTAAATGCAGATGGAACTCGGACACAAACAAAACCAGAAAAATTATTTATCAGAAAAATCTCAACCTTGCGGACAGAAGAAGGTCAGAGTCAAATCTCTGCCTGCCACTTAGAAACATATGCATGTTTGTCCGTGAAAATAAAATCCACTTAACTAAAAATACATACAGGGAAGTCGACGGGACTTCCCATCACTGCAATGTGCAGAGGACCAGAAATGCGCCAAGTGCCCACTGAACAACGCTGACCTCTCTGGTGCTGCGTCAGATGGACTTTCCTGCCTCCGCTGATGAGCATCCTGTGTATGTGCACGGTGGGTCTCGTCTTTTAAACAGTGCCCCGTAAGGGATTTCCTATGCAACCAAAGTGTAATATATAATATGTGTGTAAGAATAGATCTCTAGAACTTCCAGATGACACTGCTGATATGCAACATGGAGCAGGAAGATCAAACTTTGCCTGTTCTAAACAAATATGACATATTACACACAGGCCATCGTCTGGTTCAGGGAGGAGATCACGTTCTCGCAGAACAAATCTACACCCAGGTCTGCTCACTGTCTTGCAGTAGGACTAGGTATAGCTAGAATCGTCTCGCTAGCTGGAACATCTGTTTTGCAATAATCAGTCAGTGAAGAGGACAACACCCACTGCAACTTTCCACAGTAAAATGTCACAGGCTGCCAAGTTGGGTCAGTGGAGTTTCTTGCTATAGCAGGCTCAAAAAAAATGGTCAACGCAGACAAAGGTCTTATTATGTCTTGCACGAGTGCTACATTAAGAGATTTAGCATAACCACATACAACTAATTGGCTTAGTATGAACACATCGATAGGCTGTAGGTAATGAAACCAACGACTTTTAAAGGAACCCACCGAAAGAACATTTTATAGGTGACCTTTACGCCACAAAAGGATCTGACTGCAGCTGAATGTGAGAAACTTTGCCCTTAATGATCTTGAAGTGCTCTGAAAACGCTCCACTGGCTGTTTCCAAAATGTCAGAATGGAATAAATATTTCTCTGCTGGGCATAGTTCAGCCAAAACGAAAAGAAACTCCATTCACAGCCTCAGTGCGGCCTCGAGCGCTCACTTCCATCCCAAAGCACAGAGCGCTCTGAGAACCTATAAAGCTCTCTGTAAACAGAGCAACACTAAAGTCCACTCATTCAGAAACCACATGAGAAAGGTCACTGGCGGTGACTCATCGATGTCGGAGTTCTCGGAGCACTTGATGCGCACTATAGGGAGGACAGAAGGCTCCTGTGGACTTGTGTGTCTCTTTCACATACATGCAACCACATAACCTCGGCCCTCTATGGGGATGAAGTGTGTTTGTGTTTCTATAAATGTATTCATTCTTTACTCCCTTTTTATTCTTCCGTGTCCTTTCAGCTAGGTCTCTGAAGTGTTTGGCCTCGGTGAATAGCAGCTGGATTCTTCATTCTCTCCTCCCTTTGTGATTCCTCGCCCTCTTATTGCTCCTCGCCCGGCACGCTCCCTCACTCTGCAGTCCCCGGCCGCCCTACAGCCTTAGCACTGTACGCTACACAAACAAACGGGCGAAGCACACACATAAGGTTTCACGTGTAGCGACGCCGACAGAGGCGCACATGCGTGTACATCTATGCGCTACAGCTGTACTCACGGCTAGAAAAGCCAGCTGAAGTCACGTTAGTGGTATGTCTGAAAGGCTTAACGCAGGGATGTGTTGTAATTACAAGTGCATCCGCAGTGGAATCTGTCAGGGCAGGTTGAGCTGGGGAGGACCTGGCAACCTATCAAAGCTATCAGTGAGGTAAACCACCACTTCAGTTTTATTTGCTTGCTTTAAAAAAAGTGCACAAACGAGAAAATCAACACAAAGTCTTTATTGTTTCAAATCTCCCCAGCAGTTTGAACCACAGACACACTGAATCATTTTGTGCGGCTTACATATCAAGACGTGTCTCACAGAGACACTGAAACTTTTGCTTGAACACAGTTTGATGTTTATCTCCAGGTGTGATGAACGTCAGATTAATTTTGATGACAACCTTCCTGCCTGTTAACTCAATCACCTGTCATCCCTCTGCTTCGCTCGGTGCCCGTCACTTACGTTTTCTGCACATCCTAAAATCAGCCTTGCTCTGTTATCAGTTCCCGCACTTCCTGCACAAATAACACACCCCTCAGGTCATACAGTCCACCGGGCCTCGGTCTCACTCAGCTCCCCTCCCGCCAAGCGTCAGTCAGGGTGACAGAGGAAGAGAAGGAGTCTCATATTGTCTCCCTGTGATATGGTATTGGGTGGTTGTGTTTGAACATGTCTGGCTTTAGCTGCGCCTGTCTGCCTGTCTGTTTTTAAATGAGTAATCTATTGTATGATGGCACGCACACACACACATGCACACACGCACACACTGTGGCAGGTTGTATGACATAGCTTACCTACAGGAGGGGAGAAGAGATTTTGCCCAAGGGACAGCGATGTGAGACGTGCAGACTGCTGTTATGTTATGTTAGTTATGTTAAAGTTCGCCTTCTTCTTAGACATTAGATTCTGAAGTTAGTTCAAGAGCTCAAAGTCATCCATCTTTCACATAGTCCACAACTTTGGTCCAGATTGATGCATGGCAGCAATGGCTCCAATTCAGACTTGTTCGTCTTAAAAAAACATCTCTAATTGACTCTGACTTTTTGAAATCTAGTTGCTTTTTCTGGAGCATGTCCTGCTGGTTCTGATTTTTAGGCTTTAATGAAATGACTTTACACCTTTTAAATAGCCGGAGAATGTGATTCTAAAACTGGCGTCTCTCTAAAACTGTCCGAACTTGGAAACCTTACACCTAAACATCAACCTCTTAGCGTTGTCGCTGTGAGCAGATTTAAGCAACACAGAAAAAAAAAATATATGACAGCAGAATTGTCTAGAAAATGACAAGCAAAAGTGTGTTTTGCATCAGTGAAACACTTCTGTACTTACTTCTCAGAACTGTCCTAGAAATTCCAAATCAATTTAGGGATATGAAAATATAGTCTACTCACTATTTCCATTAGTGAATTACTTTAATAATGTTTGTCAAGACATTTTGGATTGTAGGCATCAAAGCAGTCAACATCCCCATAGCTTTAAGAACTGAAGCTGATCCTCTGGTAACACTAGACGTGTAATTACTGTTTGCCTGGGACACTGAGCTCAGATGCACAAATGCATAGCCTAGACTGTACGTAAGGCTCAGTGAGAGTTTGCTTCATATTATCTATTCTGTCACTGAGAGCCTTTGATTACAAGTTGAGACAAGCAAAAAGGTCAGGTCTGTAAAAGAAGAACTAAGCGTGGTGCCACCCAACAACACTCCTGCCACAATGCAGCCTATCTGTATATCATTAGCAGCTCGTTGTATAAGTTATACTTGACGTGTTTAATGTATAAATCACTGTTAATATAATATGCAAGATAATAAAACCAAATAAAGCCTCGTTATCACTCCCCGTTCCAAGTTAAACGGAGGCGTTGCTGCTTTAAAGGTCTTGTTTATGACACACTAGAGACTGTTGGGAGCTGTGTAAACAGGATGCCTTATAGAGACTGGTTTGGGGATTCCTCCACGACAGGGTCAGGATATTATTTTGAAAAAGTATCCACACTGTACATACAGTTCCTCCTCAGGAAGATGTGGTGGAAGTGTAATCCACCCTCGCACACTTTTCCGGTGTTTGGCTTGGTCTTTTCATTGGCCTGGAACACTCGGAGAGGGTTGGATGCTGCCAAGTGTGTGCAGTAAAAGGTAGCTGATGAGGCAGATGGGAACCGAGTGGGTGAGGGGTGGCCACACAGTCTGAAAATACCAAATAGAAAGTGAAACATCAGCTAAATTTGTTTATTTATGAAACAATGAGAGCTCTGTGTAAAAAAATAGCCCAATAAAGTGATGGTCACATGCTGTTGGAATCAGAATGTCTGTAGCTTAAACTAGTTGAACTGGTGTTATATATGTATATGCTCCTTATATATAAATAGGCAGGTCTATGGAAAAAAGACAGAGAAGATGTCCATTCAATGTGAAGGTTCGAAGCCTAAGGTCTTCAGCTAAAACTCTGGGCAAACAGGGGCAACTGTGGATCACGTATCCAAGCAGCATCTCTTGTGGGGGATCTTTTGACTGTACATGTGTCTGTGGGTTGTGTTGTTAGTTTGTGCTTGAGCAGCCCTTTTGACAACATTAGTATCTAGTTTGTGAGCAGCCCTTTTGGTCTGAAGTTGGGCTTAGGCTCCAGGTTGAGCAGCCCTTTAGTTTTGGTATATGGGCATTAGGATTTAAGTTAAGCAGCCCTTTCGTTAGTCTCTCCTTGAGTAGGAGATTTGGCGCCACCGAGTGGTGACGATCGGTATCGCCAGTAGGTTCCGAAAAACCCAAACGTGTATTTAGTAAACAGCGGGTTTGTAACAGTCTGATAATAAATCATTTGATACTTTTCTAGAAGTAATTTCTAAACAATGTACGTGGAAGTTGCGTCACAGAAAAAAAAGTCTTATAAAGGATGCCTTCGTTGTAAATGGTAAAGTTATATGATGAACAATCGCCTAAACGCTATTAAGTCGTGTACAGAATTTTTACAACGGGGTTTTTTTTCCATTCAAATGCATTTCTAATAAACATTTGTGTTCTTCGTTATTTTAAATCGAAGTAGTTTGTATTAAAACGAATTAAAACATCAACTTTGTTAGCTTTGGGAACGTTTACTATCAAAATGTGGCTGTCGCGTTGACGTGTAGTTGTCAGATGTCCGAGCCAAGGGAGAACACGTGAATGCACCAAAAGTTCAGTACAGAGTTATAACATCTGTGAAGCATGGACGATAAAAAGAGCGACGCGGACTCTAGTTTCGCTCCAGGTACTAAGTAGAGACTGTTGGCTGTTATTCCCAACAGCGTCTCCGAGTTACGCTTTTAAACTCGTGATGTTACGAAAACCTACCGGGGAATCGCTGGGAAGTTAACCGAGTGAAGCAACACGACCGCTAACAACCAGCTGATTGTCGGCTAACGCTGACTTGCGTCCGTTTAGCTAACCGCTAACTGCTAGATCACATCAGCTTTGTCTGGCCTAAAAGCCAAACACTGTATTTGGAAAGATTTGTGTCTTAGCAGCTTGTCTGTGTTGAATCCAGGTCAGTTCACCAGAGACATGGCGAGAAGTGAAAAGTTAGATCCCGTCCGACCTAGTTCCATGTAGCTATTAAGCTATTAATCAGTTTAACAGTTTAATAATGTCTTATTAATAACAGACCACATTAAGGCGGCTGATATCAGAACATGTAATAGTCCCTCTTTATGCAGGTGGTCCACCAAACAGCATTTAAAACGAAACTAAGCATTATAGCCTCGGTTTTCCGCTTTAGTTCCCCGTGTTATATCTCATTATTATTTATGATTGTGATTATTGTGTTTAAAGTATATCCCAACTTGGCATTTGCATTAAATTCCTCATATGATATGTCTGAATCAAACTATCTTGAAGTTAATCATTAAGCTCTGTCCGTTTATCACCTCAGACCCAGGAGGGGCAGCAACAACACAAGGTTCCCCAACGGACCAAAGCACAGAGCAGCTTATCAGCAGGCAGCTGACCGAACAGGGCAGATTTGCTTTTGCTGCACTGTGTGGTGTCTCTCTGGGCCAGTTATTTACTGGACCTGAGAACAGGTAACAAAACCCTGACAACAGCGTCATACTGCCTCTGTCATTGTGTACTCGCTTGTATTATTAGTGTCTGGGCCCAAAGCAGCACAGTTGAAAACCAAGATGTCTAAGATTACATCCTACAGTCTGCTTGGTTAAAATCCTTCCAGAATTAGCAATTAGCAAAATTAGCAGTAGCCAGTTAGAACGTCTAACAAATCATGTGTACGGTTCTTTTTATTTTCCATTAGGAAGAGCAGTTTAAAAATTAGGACATTTTTAACAAATCTGTGAAATGCTTATGTCTGTGTATCTCTCTCAGTGTGTTTCGGGAGCAATACCTACAAGGCTTGGTCCGCTGGCTGGACCTGGATGAGTCAGTGATGCCGGTTATGGGAGCTTTCCTGTCTGGCATGGGCTTCGAGGGCTCTGACACTTTTCTCTCCATCTTACAGACTGAACATTTGCTGGTTGCAGGCGTGACCCCCATCATACAGGTGTTTATTGCTCTAACTAAGGATGCAGTGATATTAAACTGTAATGTTCCCTGTGGGAAATTTATGTTTGTTGCTTTGTTACAGAATCTGGTATCTTTCTCTGTCAAAGATGGTAAGAATTACTTTTTTCTTGTTATCAAATTGAAAGTTGGTTCTTTTACAATATAATCAGCGTGATCTGTTTTGACCTCAGGCCAGTATGATGCCAGAGCGAGGGTTCTCATCCGTCACGTCAGCTGTCTGCTACGAGTCTCACCACGGCAGCTGGAGGAGTTTGAAGAGACACTGGGAGAACAACTAAAGGAGGCAGGAGAGGAAAGCGAGTGAGTTGTGTTTAAATGGTGGAATGGAAGCATTGCTATAATAAGAACATCACAGCTGGTAATATAAGGAATTCCAGTAAACATTGATATTCCTGTTTATACAGCCAGTACCATACTGGCAGCCATACTCTAACAAATACAGGTGACCTTCCTCACTCTGCTTCCATTAGAGAGGAGTCCTCTCGCCGACTGAAGAGAGAAAGAGGGCGAAAGTTGCGACGATACCTCCTGATTGGATTAGCCACCGTAGGAGGGGGAACAGTAATAGGTGATTATTTCTTTAGGTGTTTAAACCTAAATATCATGTCATGCCATTCTGCTCCAGGCTTTATCGACATACTTTACAAATATTGACTCACTGCTCACTGATTCGCACTGTTCTTACTTTGCCAGGTCTGACAGGTGGGCTGGCTGCACCTCTGGTGGCAGCAGGGGCCAGTGCTGTGCTGGGCGCTGGAGGGGCTGCTGCTCTGGGCTCGGCCACTGGCATTGCAATCATGGCCTCTCTGTTTGGGGCAGCAGGAGCTGGACTGACAGGTATGATGGCACACGGTTGTTGACAAAAGAAGTTCTCTAGAGTTTTTGCTGAGCTCGATAAATACGGTTTGCTTTGGGTCTCCAGGGTATAAGATGAATAAGTGTGTTGGGGCCATAGAGGAATTTCAGTTTCTGCCACTAAACTCTGGGAAGCATCTTCATCTCACCATTGCAGTGACAGGATGGCTCTGCAGTGGAAAATACAGTAGGTTGACTTCTTGTGTCTCACAACCACCACTAGTTTACAATAATCAGGAGTTAGAAAATTGCACAAAAACCAGTATCACAATATACAACATTTAATGTTTTTATTACAATGGCAATGTGTTTAATGGTATAGCAATGTATTAGACTAAATCATGTGGAAAATAATCAGACCCTCTCTTGCTTTGCAGAATCTGCTAAATATTGCCATACAGTTCATATCCACGTCAAACACAGTTGCTTAAAAACACTACACATGCACTGCCTTTCAGGTTCGTTCCAGGCGCCCTGGTGTAGCCTGGGCGAATGTGGGGAACAGTACTGCCTGGTGTGGGAGTCACGTTATCTAAAGGACCTGGGCTCAGCCATGACCTCTCTGTTGGATGGGTTGGTCAGCATTGTGGCACAGGAAGCTCTCAAGTACACAGTTCTGTCAGGTACAATGTTCATAATGCAGCAAGCACTGCATCTTCTCAGAGGACCTCTAAATACAGCAGGCTTTCTACCTGCGATAACATCTTTTCTTTTGAGTTATGTGATTATATGTAATGAATTGATTTGTTTAACGATCATAATTATATTTGTTATTGCCCCTTTCTTTGTATTAACTAGTGAATATGTGCCATTATGCTGTCCAGGCATCCTGACGGCTCTGACGTGGCCTGCTTCTTTGCTGGCAGCTGCCAGTGTCATTGACAACCCCTGGTGTGTTTGTCTGAACCGCTCAGCTGAAGTGGGGAAACATCTGGCACAAGTTTTGAGAAGTAGACAGCAGGTATTGTCTTACTCCTTAGCTGTGTTAATACTCACTTAACCTTAGTTTGCTAGACTGTCAGCTTTCATTACTAGGTTTGGCTGAAAATAGTTGCTGTACATGTTATTAATGGCTTTTGTTGAACACAAACTTAAATATTAAAGAGAATCATTTGCTCTTGTACCATATTCTGAGTGGAGCTTTTAAAGAGTGAACGCTTCAGAGGTGAGCTTCTGTTTCTTTCCTGTATCTGAAGGGGAAGCGTCCTGTGAGTCTTATAGGTTTCAGTCTTGGGGCCAGAGTTATCTACTACTGTCTACAGGAGCTGGCCAATGATCAAGGTATAAGCACTTTATAGCCTGTAAACATACTGTTTGGTTTTCTGTATTTTATTGGTTACTTAAAAAAGCCAATATGTTCAGTCTGCAACTGTAACGTGTGGCTCCAGAAATAGATTGTGGGTCATTTTGCTGTGCCTTAGACCTCCATTGCTGCTATTGAGCCTCACCACTGCACTAGCTGATGTGTTACACTGCAACCGTAGGATTTTTGTTTAAAGCTTTAAAATGACCTTGGTTCTTAAATAGGTGCTGCTTTGATTCCTCAGGTAGTGAAGGAGTTGTGGAGGATGTGGTTCTCCTTGGAGCACCTGTAGATGGGTCGGAAAAGGCTTGGGAGAGAATGGCCAAGGTTGTGGCTGGAAAAATAGTGAATGGATACTGCAGGTACAATAAAACAGTGTGTATTTAGTAACATGTACTGACTGTAATGATTTGATGGATTTAATAACTCGTGGTTATTAAGTATTAAGTGGTATAAACCTAGTCTCCATCTATCAGAGGAGACTGGCTCCTGGGGTTTTTGTACCGGAGTTCAGCTGCACAGCTATCTGTCGCGGGATTACAACCAATCAGCATTCAGGATCGACGAATCGTCAATGTAGATCTCTCCTCCGTGGTGAGTCCTTAAGATTAGTTTTTCAAGAACATACTATATATTAAAACCTCAATATTTAATAGAGAGAACTGAACCAATAATTGTGATATAATATTATTACAGTTTTATTAGCACTGAAATACAGAAAGTTGTTCAAACAACATTTAAGGATAAGAAAAATAATAAAATTAAAATTAAGGCCTCTGTTGGTCTTCAGTTCATAGCTGTGCTTTTCTTACACAATTTAACAAACACGATTCCATGTACAGTAAAACATCTTCATCTACTGAACAGGCTAAACATCATAGGTTTAACATTCAATGCATTTAACATTAAAAAAACAATTCATCAAAGTATTGATAAACATTGTTGTAAAACTGTAAAAGTGGCTGTACAAAAAATATTTTTCACGTATTTACGTAGAATATGTCCCATTTTTAGACAGATAGTTAAAGCTATGTGTCTACTTCCCAGGTGAAAGGTCACTTGGACTACATGCGTCAGATGGACACCATCTTGGTGGCCGTAGGAGTTCCTACCAAGGAAGTGCCAGGAGCGATTTTTGCTCTCCCACAGCCCGTTACTATTACAAAAGTAACAGCGGACGACCCTGACCAGCGCCCCAGTGAGCAACAGGTGCCAGAGATACAGAACGCAGCTGTAAAGCAGACGGTTATAGACGAAAGCGAAGACATAAATGTGACAGAGGAAACATGTGGTGGTTGGGACATCCCTGATATCTCAGACCTGCTGGACTCTTTGAATGAGACAGAATCTGGGAACCAAATCACAGAGAGGAACAATTTACCACTTACGTCTGAGGAGAGTACCACTAATAACGACACAGTATGTGATGGTGTGGAGGAGGCTGAACCAGACAGTGAACACATATCATGGAGCTGGGATGATACACACTGGAAAGCAGAGCACACACGAACAACAAAACGACCAGACTTGTAAAGAGCATGTTACAGGACCAGCTGCTTACTTGTAAACTCGCAGTTTTTTTCTGAGTCAAAGCTTTTGGACAGAAGATTCAATCCATTCTCAAACCCTGACATGCCAGAGACTGCTCAAGAGACAATGCACACATATGGCTGCTTGTGAAAGTGAAAAACCTCAGATTTCACTGGTTTGTTTAGCCATTAAATGAAGCTTTTATGCCATCGTGGTGATTATGTAATGATTTAGGGCTTTTGAATGAAATAGACTTAATAAATAGAAGAACTGGAGAACTAGAGTACAAAATAGTAGTGATTGAATATTAGTTTTTCGTCTAAATGGATTGAAATATTCTCATGTTTTCTGGTTTTAATGGATGCTACAAAGGCTTTATCCATGTTCCCAGTGTCCTCATTTTCTTCTGTAGGCTTGGTTGCTATGGATGATATGATAAGTAATTTAATTTCCATAGGACTGTGGCCAATACAGTGAATGTCTTCTTCAAGGCCTTTCTTTTCTTTATTTCATCTGTGAAGCTCATAATGGAAAGTTGACATTGCTTCCACAGCTGGAAATAGCCTTAACCTTCGTGCGTTTTCAGCCCCATTCTTAGAAACTGACAGTTTCCACGAATGTTGCATAATGAGCAGACAATTATAAGAAGAACAAGAGTTTACTCTACAGGGTTAGTGTCCATAAACATTTTTTGTAACCATAAAATATATTTTAAATTATACTATTTTTGCACTTAGTCCTTGAGCTTGAGGTGTGAGTCAAATGTTAATTGTTACTGTAGAGTGTCAATACTTGAATCATTCTTCTGTCATCAACCTTGGAGCAGCATGTTAGCTGACTTGATTTTATAATTACTATTTAATCCAGGGTGTCAACCTGATTGGGCAGAAACAGAGGCAGCTCGATCCCAGCGTGCTCAGCATCCATTAGGTTGACAGCATCGGTGGCGGTGGCAGGAGGGTGAGTTGGGTCAGAGGCCAGAGTTGAGGGCGGGCTGCTGGCAATATTAGGCTCTCCTGAGTTCCGTAGCGAGAGGGAAAGCGCTGGCGAAGGTCTTCGCTGCGACTGCGATGAGCAGCAGGGCAAGAGTTTCCCTAAAGCTCGCTTGAAGTCCCTCATGAACAGCGGGTAGATGATCGGGTTCATTGTGCTGTTACAGTAGCCCAGCCAAGTGATGGCATCGAACAGAGCAAGAGGCACACACTCACACACTGCCTGAGGATTCAAATGTAGAAAAGGTATTCAAAAAATGTTTTCAAATAGATGTTAAAGGTGTTTTGTGCTGCGTTTGACCACTGTTCTTTTCCTTAAGATGCTTGTTGTGTATTGTAACAACATCAGTGAAGCTCACTTATAAGTTGAGTGCACCTTTAAATTATTGAGCGACGTTCATAAATGTATTTATTTTTCAACCATGCATTTATATATTTTTGTCATCGTTCTGATTTGATCATTTATTAACAAAACTTATTAATGGTGCAGCTCAGTCATAAATGCAGGAATGAACTGACTGGACTTATGTATATTTTGTTTTTTTGTGTTCATATAGGTTTCCTCACTAATCTCATGTTGTCCTCTCTCCTCTTAGAGAACATACAATTATCCCTGGATAGATCTTTCAAATACATTTGTGTCAAACCGCCTTGAACATAAACACCAGGTTTAGAGAGGAACAGTGAAGGAGGAGGCAGCTGTTAGAGGAGAGCTTCCAATACTATCAAGATGAGCGGGGAGGCGGTGGGAATAGAACAGAAAGGAGGGATGAGTTTCACACACCACACTGAGTGTGAAAAAGGAAGGCGAGCGCAGAGACAGTCAAGTCTCTGCAATGCAGGGGAGAAGCGAGAGGGCACAGATGGGAAATCAAAATGACTGGCTCATTGAACACTTGAAAAAAGAGGAGAAGTGTCATTACCAATTTAGATTAAGCTGTTTTCTGACATTCATTTAGGCGCAATGAGGATTTCATTGCCTTTCCTGTTTGATCACTGAGTAATGAGCATAATCAAATCCAAATCAAAAACATACAAGAATAATAATTATAAATGGTACTTTGGTGTGTTGTTGTCTGAGCTTCAGAGTGAGTCAGCCGCACAGAGCTGAAATGCCAATCTATTTCCTTGTTGGATAGCCTGGCGAGGCTGTGACGCCAAAGCTGGCCAATACAAAAATAGATCTGTATCCAAGTGTTTTTGTTCCTTCTTTCGTTTTCATTTTCACACTTTTTATGCTCGTCACACAAATCAGTTTTTGAGAAAATCAGCGTCACTGGATTTTAGAAATGGGGAAGTTATTTTAGAAAAGACACATAACAAAGACAAACTGAATATTCTATGCGGCTCATCTCTTCTAATCTAATCTTGTAGCAATTAGTTTGACAAACTGTATTAGATGGATGCAAACCTGTCACGTTAACTGTATTATTTTCCATTTTAATTGGCCAAATTTAATGTGACGGTAGAGTTTGCGTGTGGCGTCTCCACTGACCTGAGCCGTGTTGGTGATGAAAAACGGAAGCCAAGCGCTGAAGAAGAGTCCCAGGAGGACTCCGAGTGTCAGACTGGCCTTCAGCGCCCTCCGACCCTGCTTGTGAGCCAGATGCCGCTCACTGTTGACTGATGGCTGCGAAGAGAAGAGAGTGGTGGGAAGATTTGGACTGAATTACACTTATTATTTCAAGTTATAAACGTCATTGAACAAATCTAATTATGTGTTGTAGCATGAGTTTATGTGAAAAGTAAAAAGCTTGATCTTTGCAGATTAACAACCTAACATGACAGTTTTTAACTACTGTTGTCTTTCATACATGACTGGGTCACAGTTACACATGTTTTCAGTTTTACATTACAGTGTTATTTCTACAGATTGAATCTTTTTTTAGAGATATTTTAATAAAAAAAAAAAGATTAGAACATTTTAGCAACACCTTTTCAAAAATCACCAGCACAGGTTCTTTTATAAATTATAAATTAATAATACATTTCCATTAAAAAGACCTTTTCTGTATTTCCTTTGATTAAAAATCTTACTGCCACAACACAAACCACTAAAGCTTTCAGGACTATTAAGTAGTAAATCTTCATTTATGGAGAAGCAACTACTGGACAGCAATTTCTCTGCAACATCCATCCAGTGAACCTTGCAGTCACACCTTGTAATCCAGTTAGATCCACTGGATTAATTTAAACCTTCATAATTAGTATAAAATAAAAATAATGAAAACCCCAGAAAACTATGCATTTGGAATGTGTTGTTGTTGTCAACTCTGAATCAAAACTAGTTCTCTCATACTTTGATTCAGTTCTGCTTTACGATAAGGCAAATCCTCTATTTTAACATCCCTTCTCATCTGCTGTTGCTCTTTACTGTTGACAAATCCATGTCCTGTGTTGTAGTCCATGTTTGACTCAAGAGCTCTGTGAATGGGCTCCTTCTTACCGGCGCATTTTGTGACACAGGAGGCTCCTGGTACCTGCAGACGTCCCTGTCCTGCTGAAATTGGGACGGTCCAATCCTTGGCGAAGGAGGCCGAGAAGGATCCCCAAGGGAAGGATGGGGGTGTGGGGGGTGGCTTAGTGCTGCGACCCTCTTTGCCTGCCGCCGTGCTGCCAGGAGGATCCGGCAGTAGGTAAAGCAAATGGCGCTGGACGGCAAAAAGAAGGTGAGCACAGATGCCACCAGAGCAAAGGGCAGCGTGACCTGTAGGCGGCACTGAAAGGAAAGACCTCCAGATGGTGAGAGCTGGAAGTAGGATGCTGGGTACAGGGTTTCAGAGTATGAGCTGATGTTGTTGCTGCTGACCCCAGGCACTGATGCGTGGCCACTCCCATGGCCTAAGCTGTGCCACTTCATCTCAATTGGCAGGAACGAAGCCAGTGCTGCTAATCCCCAAGCGGCTCCCACAAGGAGCAGCGCCCGAGGCGGGGTCATCCTCTGCTTGTAGCGCAGTGGTGAGATGATAAAGAGGTAGCGGTCCAGGCTGATCACACACAAGTTGAGGATGGACGCGCTGCAGCACATAACGTCAAAGCAAAGCCAAATGGGACAGAAGGCAGGCCACAGCACCCAGGCCCCACACAGCACGTTGAGCATGGCTGGGGGCATGACCACCAGAGCCACCATGAGATCCGACAGGAACAGAGACACCAAGAAGCAGTTTGAGGTGCAGCGCAACGAGCGGTGGGCAAACACCAGCGCGATGAGCAACACGTTGCCACACACCGTCATGAGGATGATGACAGTCAGCATGAAGGCTAACAACCATGGGCCGCTGCCACTGATGTTCCAGGCACCGGAGGTGGGAGCACTGCTGTTGTAGCTCCCGACCGAGCCAGAGAGGTGAGAGTCAGCCATGGTCCCAGCGATCAGTAACCAGCAGCTGTTTGTCGTCCTTATGCAACGATTAATGTGACGGATTTGATCCCTTCCCAGCCAAAACGTTCACTCCAGGAAGCCTTTGTCGTCGTCGTTGACCAGCCATCCAACTTTCCAACAAGTCGGTTTCACAGTTGTCCACAAAACCAGATGTCTATCTCCTTCTGGCAGGAGTACATCCAGGTGCCCTGGGCTCACTTCCACTGCCACAGTGTCACTCATCTCTCCATTTTCACCAGCGATTCCCTGCCTGGTCCACAGCTAAGTGGCAGAATGAGCCGTTCAGTATCTGACAGAGGGTGTAGAAGCAGCATGTCACAGTGATGACAGTCACCGGAGGAGGGCACAGAGACGGAGAGAGAGATAGAAAAGCCTCGACTGGGCAGACGGGAGCAGTGCTGGTGAGAGGAACTGCTGAAGATGAAGAGATCAAAGACAAGGTCTCAAAATGATGGCTCACCTCACAGGAGCAGCTTTGTGCAGCTACCACAGGTCCTTCGCTTTGCTGGAACTCTGCCGCCTTTCACGTGTCCTCTTTATTCTGGGAAACAGCACGGGGGGAGCAGAAGCCAACACTAAATAGTGCAGCAATCATATGTAAGCAAGGTTCTGTTCGTAAGTGCTCTACAGGTATCGATGGTCCTTGTGCCGCCGCCTTTATATCCCTCGCTCCTGTTAATCCACGTGTCGGCCACTCTAGCGCGTCTCCCAGGCTCAACGCACGCCGACTGAGAGGGAACGTGCCAAAGCATCGACTGTTAATGCATAACCATGCACAATTACAGCCAAGAAATGCTAATCTCCACATCACACAAGCTGGTGTGGGTGTTTCCATTTTTGGTCACGGTATTTTTAACCATTTTGCTGCATAATAAAGAGTTGATGAGACTGTGCTCTTGAATGGGCACTAATCTGAAAAGGACTGATTGAAATTGTGTCCATTTATTTCTCCCTGTACAAGTACAATTAAAATAAATGAGTATTTTAATTGTCTGAAGCCTTGTTTTTTCCTTGTTAGTCGCACTACATGTATTCAATTACAAGCCACAGATGTAGGTAGCGCACTGTAAAATGTGTCGCCTGGGATCTTCACTGGTTTATCATCTATCAGGAGACAAAAGAGAAGCGGCACATTTTTCACACTTTTTCTCTCACTCCAAACAGTAAAACGACAATAATTGTTCACTCTCCGACAGGAACACTTGAATTGCCAAGTATAACGCAGCCGCATTCGTGGGGGGGAAATCCAGTGCACTCCAGCATCTCAATGGCCTTGTCAGACACTAAACGATACGCAATGCTTTTTAAAGCCCCATTGTGACTAATCGCCATCGCTACATCTGCCACATCAGATCAGCTGCTGGCAACCTTCTCCCACACCGAGCCCACCACCCTATGGGACAGCATTTGCATCGATTCCTCCACCTTACTCCCTGACACATTTCAGAAAATCCCTCCCACATGCTTTCCATTTTCAAGCTGCTTTGACACTTGACCTCTTATTGCTTGGGTGGTTTAGACTATAGCTATTATAAATCATTACAGTCGTCATTCTTTGAACTACTTTTTCCCTCTTGTTGCATAATTTAAACATGTGCCTGAGGAATAAAAAACAACTAAGTCTATACTTCACTGTACACACTGCTGCTGTGGATGAAAAGCTTGCGGAGACCCTCCATATTCCAACAATATGCTACAAAACCATTAGAAGAAATCAGTTCGCTGAGCTAACATAACGTTTGCCTTTGCTTTACCTTTGCTTTGTATTACAAGATTGTTTGCTGGTGGGCTAAAAGCTAACTGCTGCTATTGATGCATGGCCACTCAGTGTCACCCACAGCCTGGCCCTCCTGCTCTGTATATTTAGACACAGGCAAGTGGAGATCCATAAAGATCTAGTTGAATGTTTAGAAACTTTCATTATTTCAAAATGTACACGTTTCAGAATTATATGGATAAGCAGCTGTGAGAAAACTCTTGACAAGTGGAGATGCCTAAACATCAGCTGAATGTTCAAAAAAGTGAAATAGAAACTTTTATTGTTTCGCAACATTTCATAACTATATGGATCTGGCTTCAAAACTGATTTCACATCTTCAACTCGATAACCACAATTGCCACAGGTATTCTGAAGTTCAGCTCAAAAGGGGAAGAAAGTAATGCCAACTTCAGCAGACATTACTTTCACTTCATCATTTACACACTGTCAGCTTATGAAAACAAAACAACATGAAAATACGCCTGTCTGAGCCAACTGTCCTGCAGTAATATTATATTACTTATTAATAAATATTGATAATAGTATATGATATTAAACTTAGTTTAGTCAAGAACTAAAAGTTAAGAACCTTTAATGATCTTTCATGTGAGAGTGTAGCTTCTGCCTGTTTGATTGTCCTACAATGTACAAACTAGTGTGAGACTAGTGAGATGAAGCTCTGCATCATCTGCGTTTAATCAGTTAATTCCATCTGCCTGATGAGAGCATCTGTGAAGTGACAGGTTCAAGACTTCAAGTCAATGTTAATTGGTGACTGAGCAGCAATATTCTTGATGGTTCTGCTGCTCATTGTGGACCTTTGTTGGCGTTTGCTCATTGTAGACTTTCTTCAAGCACAGTGAAAATAGAACAAATCAAAACTGTGAATTACAGGGTGTGAAGCATTTTCTTGAGGTAAAATTCAAAACACTCACCCGGGTGTCTTTCTGTGTAGTGTTTGCATGTTCTCCCAGTGTCACATGCTCCCAGCAATCTACTGGCTGTTTCTAAGACCCAGCAGAAGACTTAAGGAAGCTGAACTTTTACTATGAGGTGCTGGAAAGACTTAGGTTTACTCCTATGATTACTGGCATAATGTCTCTTTTTCTGTTTTCAATGTTTATGCCCTAGTTAATAAAAAAAATTACAAATTATAAATGAATCCACCAGGAAATACTCAGATTTAAATTGAGTTCTGAAAACAGTATAAAACAAGCAGTAAGCAGTGCATTCACCCATCAATGGTCAGCATCCTGCACCAACGCCCAGAATAAAAAAAACTGTAGAATTTTGTGGGGTATAAAGGACAGTCAGAGGCTACAAGCTGCAGCTTGTCAGCAGACGACAGCTGTACGTTAAAGATGCAGAGGCTACTAGCCAAAGAATTTATTCTGCAGAACCTTGGCACATTTGGGGCCATTGTTGTGATCTTTACCTACAGTGTTTTGCTGGACCGGGACCTCGACTGCACCTGTAAACCACAGACTCATCAGTGTTGTGTATACCTGCTTGTGCCAGTTTTTCTAATTTGGATCTTAATACTCTGGACACGACAAACATTTTTGCTAATCTGCAGAAGAAGGTACTGCTACGAGCTTCGTGGTTTTTGGTGTCGTGACATTTTAAAGTCACTGCTTGTTGGTCTGCTGTGGATGGCTTTTGTGTGGCTTGATGGAGACTGGTATGTCTGCTGTTGGAATGATCAGTCTAAACAACAGGCACAGCTGGCCTGTAAAACACAGGCGAACCTTACCTATGAGGACAGAGTCATCATCGCTGAACTGAAAAATTCATCCAGGGTGAGTGCTGTTTTCTTCTTTAAGCACATCTTATGAGCTAAACTACCACAGTGATGATGTAATAACATTATTATTTTGGTGGTTTATTTTTTCAGAATTATGGCATTGGTTTATTGGCTGGAATCATTTGTCTGGCAGCTGCAATGTCATGGATTAGATGTAGTCCATGCTGTGAAGAGAAACTACCAAAGTGCTGTAACAGAAAAGGATCCTATTGCTGTAACAAGAGTGAAAAAGGTTGCTGTAAAATTAAAGAACCAATAGACAAATGTCGTAACCCAAACAAAGCATCCCCCAACGTAAAATCACCTAACACGGAAGCATCAAGTTCCTCTACCGACGTAAAATCACCTAACACAGAAGCATCAAGTTCCTCTACCGACGTAAAATCACCTAACACAGAAGCATCAAGTTCCTCTACCGATGTAAAATCACCTAACACAGAAGCATCAAGTTCCTCTACCGATGTAAAATCACCTAACACAGAAGCCTCAAGTTACTGCTGTAACAGAGAAGGGTCACGTTGCTGTAACAGAGAAGAGTTACGTTGCTGTAACAGAGAAGAGTTACGTTGCTGTAACAGAGAAGGGTCACGTTGCTGTAACAGAGAAGAGTTACGTTGCTGTAACAGAGAAGGGTCACGTTGCTGTAACAGAGAAGAGTTACGTTGCTGTAACAGAGAAGAGTTACGTTGCTGTAACAGAGAAGGGTCACGTTGCTGTAACGACAGCAAATCATGTACCTGTTGCAGTGAGAGTTCAGCATTCAATTGCTGTGGAACAAAAGGATCACAATGCTGTAATAATGTAGAAACACATTGCTGTAACTTGGTGAGCAACATGAAATTGCCAATCAAAACTAGTTGGTTTGGCAAAAAAAATAACTATTACAAAATGATACTGAAAGAGGAGCATAATGTAGTGAAAGAGTTACTGAGAGAGTCAACAAAGAGACAGTTAACTGAAAAAGTCAGGGAAAGATTATGTGATGAAGACTGGACAGAATGCTTTAATGTTGCTGAAGAGCTGATTGTAAACTCAAAACCAAGCATTGGTGATGGAGGGAGGGGTGGAGGAGGAGGAGGAGATGGAGGAAATGGAGGAGATGGAGGGAGGGGTGTAGGATGGGGGAAAGAAGGAGAGGGAGGAGTTGAGAACCATCTGACATGTTCCTTGAATTCTCCAGTTTGACAGTCGACAAGATTAAACATTTTGACTGATTAAACTGTGGCTGAAGCGTGACCAGAAGTCTCCTCCTAAGTCACCAATTGTTTCTCATTGTTATCTTGGAAAAGCATATTAACCTTACAAATTAAAAACAATTTCCTAATCAAGCTAAATAATTTCTTAAAAACTTCATGATTCCACACGCTCCCAAAAGTCCTTGTGGTTCCTGCCCTGAATGTGTTTATTTACATTAATACATTTATAGAAGGAATAATAATCACTAGGCCATTTATTTCTTTGTGTGTATATTTTATTAAATAAAGACAGACTGTCCTGAGTAGGCACATGCACATCATACAGAGCCACACTAGGGAAGGATTGTTCAACAGTGAGACGTGAATCTAACTGTAGAACAGTGCAAACGCTGAGTCACCCATGGTCTACGTGAAACCAAATCAAAAACAAGTAAAAATAATATAAAGACAGTCCCACGACGCCCAGGCTACTGCTCCTGTCAAAAAAAAAAGAAAGAAAATAGCTTAATAAATGTCACTTACATTACGCAGGGTTGTCATTGTAAGTAAGAAATAATGACCATTTTAAGGTTCTACCACACAAACTCACCTTTTGACTTCGGAGCAGCAGGTAATGTGATCGCAGGTCGTTCTGGCAGTTGGCGTAGGCCATGCCGAGCCCGGCTCCTGAGCCCAGAGAAATCGGCCATGTGTGCCCTGAAGACGAAAAAGATTCTTTAGCACCTCAGTGGGATTTAACATAATAGCCATGGTGGGTTACGTCCCATCACCCTAGTTTGTCTTTTTTTTGTTTTTAATAAAAATACATTTAAACCTCCAGCAACTACGTGCTCAGGGGGAATAAAGGAAGACTTTCTACTGACACACATGTACTTACGTTTGAAGAACAGGACAGACATCACAATTCCTAAGCCCAGGCCAGTGCCTGAAACGAAGGAAAAACACGACATAAGATTTGATTGTATGCTTTAATATATATGTATTTAAATATATACCTTCAATGTATATTGCGCTTAAAAAATATATAATTTCTGTAGTTATGTCATTTGTCGGAAGCTATAGAGCAATAAGCCGATGTGAAGTTAAGTTATTTCTAAAAGACATGACCAAACATCTGAGCACGAATGTGTAAGAAAATGCTGTAACATCAACGACAATCCACTTAAATTCTTTCCATTTAAAAAACGTCACACAACCCCACGTTATAACTAAGCCAACATGGAAGGTGTGTCCTTTAAGAAAACAACCGCATTAACGCTGTTTTCCGAACAGACAACACAGACAACATGTGTAAAGTCTAGTGTTGTCGCACTGCTCACTAGCTTGTAGCTTGTCCTTAACAGCTAGCTTAGCTACTTAGCTTCTGACCAAGTCAATGTCGGCTGTGGACGCCAGTAAAGTGCATATTTTACCGTTATGTTGCAACGTAATATTGCGGCCTTGTTCTTGCGACTCGGGGATATTTACCTAATTTAATGGCACCATCTGCCAGGCAACGGTCCCACTTCTTCCCCAGCTCCTTCTCAGACATGTTGAGCGTTAGCATTAGCTTCTGTCAGGGTAGAAGTGTCAAACCCTGTGCTGCCTTCACGTGCTGTTGGAATTTGCTGTTATTACGATGTGACTGTAGATGAAACATAACAGTACGAACAATGACCTTTACGATACTATAGTTTAAAGTTACTGTTGATCGACGTTTAAATACATCTACAAAGAAAAACGCCTCAGTAGGCAACGATAGGAAATTTAGGAATTTAGTGAACCACTTATAAACCTACAAACGCAACACGGGTCTATGTCTCCATCCTGTGGCAAACAATAGTAAAAGTGAATATTTGTTGGATGACTTTAATCGTTTTATTGCAAATGTATTTTTCTGTTTCTGAATTAAATTCTGTTTCACCCAAATCCATGAAATCACTACAGCATGTCAACACTGTTATCCTGAGATGACAATATACAATTTCTGAAGGCAAACACCTCACAAACATTTTGAAACTTGGCATATCTTGAAAACAGTTACCATTAACTAAAGCTTACACTTTACCCTGCGCCCAGATGGTATCTAGAACCTACTAAATGTGGAAATTGTGTTATACATGGATTCTACAAACAGACTAAAAAATGTATTTTCAATCCATAAAGTGGTATTCACATTAAAGTGATGTATTGTCACTTCGCAGCAGACAAACTTGATGAAACAGACAATAATCGTTATATTGGCATTACATTATAGGTGACTGACCATGATGTGTTATAAGATTGTTAACGGAATTCAAGTGAACTCATATTAGGGGTGGTTATGACAATAGACACGTTAAGTGTACTGTAAGTGAAGAGCAAACAGGAACCAAAGAGGTAGCAACTGTGTATTTAAAGAGCAATATCTTTGGCCAAAAACAAAAAACAAACAAATCTCCTTTGCTTTGCTTTCTTTACAACAGTACATATATTCCTTAGCACCCACTGAATTCTTCTTAGTGATTTAACAAATATCTCATTGAAAGACGTGATTTATATTGAAGTCACTCCACCTCAACTGTACATATGAAAGTTTTTTAACAGTTACCGTCAAGACATACATGTGACAGCTATGATGTTGTGATTAAGTGACCTTTGCTACAAAACTAATGCTGTGGCCTGACTGCATTCAACCTCGTGTAAAAAAAACTAATGTGGTGAACACAGGTGAAGAGATCATCAACCCTGTCTTCTGGTCCTGGAGGACTGTTTCCCCAATCACAGTTCACTCTGACACTGATCTGATCTGATCACTTATTAGACCCTGACTGGGCTGCTGTTGCTGGGTGGTTTGTTTCTTCTCGCACTGTCCTCACAGAGCTCTTGCTGATGGCCAGGAGGTCTCGAAGCTCTTTATTCTCAATCTGTACATGACAGGATTACCACACATTTAGGAAAAATAGTGTTCATTTGTAAATCACAATGTCAAGCCGTGAGTAAGTACGAAATGCACATATTTATAGGTGCGTACAAATTTCAGAAACAGCTTCCAGAAACATTGAATCATAAAAAAAACTAATTTTCACCTCTAGTTGAGCAAGCCTCTCTTGAACAGTGCAGTAACGCTGATCATCTACCTGCACTGCTCTTCTCATCACCTGGCCCATCTCACATATCCGCTCCAACTGGCTCTGTACTTCCTACAACCCAGCAAACGCATATCAATCACTGAGTTACTATGCCCAATAAATAACTATTTAAAAACGTTTAAAACTGTTAACGCCTAGTGTACTTTTGCATGGTCTTCGTGGAGGGTGAGCACAGGCTTGGTGTCCAGCTCTTTTTTCGCCATCATCAGTTGAAGCATTTGCTTGCGGTATCGACCCATAATCAACTCTAGCGTGTACTGGTGTTCTTCAAGAGATAACCACAGCTCTGCAAAGCCAGTCAAAGATAAATCAGATTTAAAATGGCTGTTTCCCAATTAACAGAACAAACTGTTTTTTAAACCTTTGTTCTCATGCTGTAGTTCCTTGATCTGAGTGTTTTCCTGCGTCAGGAGGACATGAGGTTTGTATTTGGTCAGCTCCTGAATCTCTGAGCTGTCTTCTGTATGCTGAGGGGACAGAGCACAGATAAGGCAGGAGGAAGAGAAGGAGAAAACAAAAATAAACCCACTATCATGAGAATATGCATTCAATGCCATTTGTTATGTTACATTATAACTTCATGGTAATTGGACACTTCACAAGCAACAGTGCACATTAAACACATAACTTATTTCCTTATACTTTGACACATTTTAAGATCAGGCGACATTTTTACAAGCCTCTCAACGCAGTCGTGTGTATGAACTATATGTGACCGCGTTCGGGTGCTCCTACCTTGTCTGGGAGCGCATTCCCCACCTCTCTCATGCTCTGTACTCTCTGACCCAGGGCCCCGGTTTGCTCTATGAGACCCTCGGCGGCCGCATCGTGCTCTTTAAGCCTCTCGAGTAGCGTCCGAGCATCGCCCAAGACTTTGTCTAAGGTGCAGGCCATACGGGAAGCAGGTGACCCCCTGTAAACAGCGTGAACGACACCCCAGTGTACCAGCTAAGTATTAAGGCCTCGCAATGTTAGGTTACATTGGCTATGTAACCTTAGTTAGCCGAGACAGCTACAACGTCACCTTTAGAACAAAGTATACATGCTTTTCTGAGCCTATGGATATATTTCTCAATGGATAAAGTCGAAAGAGTACACAAAATATTGTTGTCAAGCCCGTCGCTTCCGTGTGAAATAACGGATGACGTCACTTCCGCATCTTCTTCGCTTCTTAACAATGTAAAACACATTTGCTTCTGTCGCCACCTACTGGTGACTTTTAATCACATTATATTACTGCACCTGACTGGACGTTGTGAGTTATACATCATGGCTTAACAAACTCCTATGATTATACTTCTGTTATTAATGTTCTGAACATTAATAATAGCATTTTAGCGTTTTAGTTTAAATGTTTTGTTAAACATATATTCAGAAAACTGAGGCTTCAGTAACCTTGAAGATGGAATTTTGTGTGTTAAATAAGTTAATGAATACATATCTATATATAGTTACTAGATATTTAGAGATCTTCTAATCATATTGTAGGATTTGTGTAAACTCTGCTGTGGGAGAAGAAAGTCACGAAATCTAATGACGTCTACATGTTGCGTTCAGTTGTCTTGAACTTGTTGACTTTTGTGATTGTTCATTATTTCTAGGCAAGGTAATAGAGTTGTGGTAAAGAAACAGCTTTACGCAACAGTTTGCAAGGTCTCCCATGTGTCATTGCGGGTCCAACTCCACGGTCACGCACTTGCAACTGCGAGCGAGCGGGTTCCTCTTTTATTTAGGCTCTTTGCTCCACGTGACGTCAAATCTCGCGATAGCCGCCTCCCTAATCTCTACGTAATGTGCCGTGCTGCTTCTAGCGGCGCTGGTGACAGTGCTGAAAGCTGTTGGGGTGAGTTTTTAATATTTTCCTTGTTTTAAATCACTACTCAAACATTTGTCTGCAGTGTAAGAGCGAGACATGTTCCTTTTGTCATCAACGGGGTTTGTAGAAGTTAACGCTGTGATCAACGTTTAGGCATACGCAGAGCTCGGGCCTGGGTGGGGGCAGTCGTGTTTTTTTTTTTCCTCACCGTAAATCACCACACAAGCGCTGAGCAGCATGCTAGCTAGACGTAGCAGCTCATAGCGACTTCCCGAGCCCCACGTCCTAGCGACATTTTTATCTGTCAGAACAACAACGCAGTCTTTCCCAGGCGTGTCTCAATGTACCAGAGGAGACAGCACCAGTGTGACGCGGTTGTTGTTAAACACAATGGACGGTTAATATTAATATATAATATATCTGAGCTGTAGCACCCGAAAGCTTGCGCGTGGCTAACAGTTAGCTCCTTTGTTGTCCCATCCTCGTGCCTTTAGCTTATAACGTTAACATCCCGTTATAAAACCAACGAATTTAGTCACTGGCAAGACATTTAGTTTACAGCTAAATTAAATTGTAAATTGACCTATAAGTTGTTATCGTAATGTGTTTGCGTCTCCACTTACTTTTATAAGCATCTAACCGTTCAGATTATTATCTAGCGTTAGCGGCAGACGGGACACCGAGCGGTGCGACCTCGTTAAACTGTATTTTGATATAAACCGCACTTATCACACTTGTCCCGAATTGGTCGAGTAAAAGCACATTATTGTAAGAATACACAAGTTTCTACAGACTGCGCAGTTTTCCGAATGGAGTTTGTCTCGTTTGCCTACGAGACAACGTATTACGAGGCAGAGCTCTTACTTGAAGCGAAGTTTCTCGCATGGCTTTAAACATTTAATGCGCTACTAACTATATGAGCAGTCTTGTGAATTATTTAATCGCTATTTCGAGTGTCGGGTGTGCGTCGGCGCTGTTGGTTGCCTCGCCAGATGTGTCAACACAAGGTCATTGAGTTGATTTTTTTTAATGTATAGTTAACCTGCTATCAGTGTGATTCGGTGTAAAACAGGCGATTAAAACACCGCGTGCGATTTTGTTAGTATGAAGTCTGGCGTGTTAGCCTAGCATTGAATACCGCAACGTGTATCGGGCCTTATTAGTTATTCCAGCTGAGGATGGCGGATTGCTAGGAAGTCACGTGCTCCTGTCAGGGTGGTTGGTTGCTAGCCCCGCGGAGCTAAAGCTTCTCACACAGAGACCCCATGGGTTTATAAGCCGCTATCGTCTGTGTGTGGCGTTGGGCCTGTAATTAAAAGTCCCGAAAGGCAAACATGCTTTACTGACCCTTCTCTTTCATACTGTCATTATTAGCTGAGACAAACTCAAGTATTGTTTAGCGTCAGCCATTGCTCATAACCTTTAACCCACTTATCCAGTTCTTTCTGCAAAACTCTTTTTATTTGCACAGCTCAACTTCCCGTGGTTCTGGTATACATTCAGACCCATCTTGTTATAATCTAGACTTGTCTTTTGAATATTAATAAGTAAATGCATCTCTTAAAAAAGGGAAAAAAATTCTCTTGGATGAAACGTTACAAATTAACTTTCCGGGAATCAGAAGTCATTGCGACACAGCCACAGCAGAATATATATCATGTGTCCCAGGCTGGCTCACCCAGCTTGTTTTGAAACCAGTGTATTTAGGTCAACAACACTCTGCTCTAACCTGCAGATGGGATCACTTTCTCAGCTTCTAACAGATCTGTTATGTTTCGAAAGAACAATGTACACAAATGTTATTCATCTTGTTTACAAGGCAGGGCTCACTTCAACAGTTGTTGGTTGAATGACAAAACAGTCAGCAGTTGTGCCATAAATATCATAGCATGAGCTGAAGGTATGCAGAAGGATTTGTTGATCCACAGCGCTTGTTTGCTAGTCAGCTGCTGGACATCGTGGACTGCATCTAGAGGCAAGCCTATTTTTAAACTGTGACACTGCAACTAAAGTATCTAGTGTTCTCAAAACATCAGGTCACTGGTTTCAGCATTACTGTTTTGCTTTTTGTTTGTTTTGTGATTTGTCTCCAATGTATTTAAATGGCAATCACTGCAGTTTTCTGGAGGTCAACATATTTTGTCTCTTGATCTTATTGACATATGTTGAAGTGATAAGCTTTGCTTAACCAACCGAATCTTTTCTTTTTCGTCAACAGTATGAAGTGAAACGGAACTCAATTTTTGTACCATCCGCAACTGCTTCAAGTTCAGATCATAACAAAGAAACTGAAGACAAGACTCCAAAACAAGCAACGTTGCAACACTGAAGATGTGTAGTTGAGTAAAAAGGATAACTTCAAGAGTTTAAAACACAAGAAGTAACCAAATCCTCAAACGACCAAAGAAGACGCACATCTACCCAATTGAAACACAGATAAGAAGCAATTCTATGCCCAAGCATATTCTGAGAAGACAACTGATCTGAAACCAGAAGTTTGTGCCTACTCAACAGCTTTGACAAAGCACACGTCCCAACGCTGCTCCTAGCCCTCCTCATCCTCACCACACCACTGGGGTGTGGAGTGGGCTGCTATCTGCTAGTTGTTCCCCCCCATAGTCCCCTCCCCTCTTCTCGTCCCACTGTTTTCAATGTAGCTTTTTTCTAAGCAGTGTTATTACACCCGAGTTTGCCTTTTTGCGCTAGATTTGTCCCCCTTTTTTCCTTTATGCAACCATCTAGAAGTTGTGCCAGAAACCTGTAACAGGTGTGTGTGTTCAACTGTGTGCTTGAAGAGATCTGCATAGGCAGAGATCCAGAGAACTGCAACGTTCAAGACTACAAATAAAGGTGGGTCTCAGTTGTAGTTTAATATATGACATATGTGGTTAATGGTTAATAAAAACCCCCATTTCATATATGAATCACTTATATTCTGTATTTGGAAGAACGTCCTCCCCCCAGAATCCTTAAACAGTTCCTTACAAGGAGCTGAACAATAAGTTAGGTTGAGTTTAAATTCCCACGTGTCCAAATTACCTAAACTGTTCTGATTCAGTTTGGCCCAGCATCACTGATCATGCGCAGGAATCCAGAGGTTTTTTTAATCGCAGGTAATGTTTTGTTAAACTGTACAAGAATTTGAGTTTGCGATTTTCAAGTTTTAAATTGCAGCACCTTCAGTCGTTACTTGCAGCTACTGTCTTTACTAATTAAAACACTTTTAACGAGTGGAGACTGTTGCGCCACTGCTCAATTAGGAATGTCTTTGTCATAGTAAGACATTTTGCTATGTGATCTTCAAAGCAGACCTAATGTGGAATGACTATTGAGGACGTGATACTGTGTTGGGTGTTTGGTTCTGTCTCATCAATGACCAGGCAACTGGACTGCCACCGCCTCCAAAATGTTGAGTTGGTTGTTTAGTGATTTCCTTTCCACACCCAGCCCACACCTTTTTTTTACCTTTTCTTCGAGTCCTCTCCGCAATATTTTTCTCAGCTCACTCTCTGGACAACAAAGCCCACAGCTAATTTCCTTTGTTTGTGACACACGGCACACTGTCCTGTTTGCCTTACCCGTTATGTTTGTTCCTTTCTTCACCCTTGCAGACATCCAGCGGTGTATCATTGGGTGGTTGCATAAAATAGTACTTAAAAGAATCAAGCAAAAATAAAATCAAATAATCAAGTTCAGCAAGTTTGCTCTGGGTTTTTGGGAAAATATGGGCAGCCCCTGGAAAGGCTTTGTTGAATTTACCTTGCCTGCGTCGCCACCCACCGCGTTTGTTAGCGCTGACCTGAGCAGCACCTCCCCTGTCGGACTCAGCCTGTCACCATATGGCCGATCCGTAAGTTTCACCTTCCCGCCTCTTTTCTACGTGCCCCACCCCATCGAACACCCATCCACCCACTCTGCCCTGCATTTCTTTGCTGTGAATGGCCTAACCTCTTTCATCCTTTTACGGGCTCCTGAGAGTAGCCTCTACTTAATTTTATCATTGCAGGGTGAGGGGTGTTCTGATATTTAACGTTTATTTTAGAAATCCTTTTGGGACTTTCCCCCCTAATCTGAACGTTGTCCCAGTCAAAGTTGGGTGGGTTAATTGGGTGGGCACACGCTTTCCAACATTAATGCCCATATCAAAGCAACGCAAAAGAACATGCAAGATAAATTACCTAAATCACAGGAGGGTTGGTATTTTAAATGACTTAAACCATAGTACGTGAACAAGAGTGGCAGTTATCGTTATACTGTAGCATTACATCAAACCTATTCTGTGCTCAGGTGTTTAATATTGTGACTTACATGGTGGAAAGACCAGTGTATGTCATGCAGGGCCTAGAACCTAGAGGAAGAGGCTGCCCTGGGATCCCTCTCATAACCCATCACCCACTCTGTTCACTGCACCGCTATTTGACCTGTCTTTATATTTTCTGATTATCCATTTTCAGTAGGTGACACCCCCCCCCCCCCCCCCCCCCCCCCCCCCCACACACACACACACACACACACTCACTCTGTAACTGGCTCTTTTAAAGCATTTGATTACTTTTTAGTGCCAAGTCTGTGTTCTCTGCAGATCAATTTCTGTTGGAATGCACAATTTATTTCCTTATTGCACTTTATTGCTTTTTTTAACTTCATGCCGAGACATTGGTGGTAGATCGTTTCAGGTTTTCCCACAGGAGCGTTAGTGGTGGATGTGATGTTAAAATATAACAGTATGGCTTTGGAGAAGTCTGCAGTCTTGTCACATACCCTGGGTGTTAAATGGAAAAATCGACAAACGCGCAGCAAAGAACGTACAGTACACATTAATGCTGCGTAACTGGGTTTGTGGAAAACCCTAAAACATTGTCATCTGCTTAAAAGGTAACAAAACGTTTTCTATCTGTGCTCCTTGTCAAAGTTGTTGCCTCTTCCCACAGCATATCCAAGTCATATCCCCAGTGTCAAAAATGGAAAGGGGCTCCTCTGAACCTCCAGTGGCTCGCAGCACTAGCTCTGCCCCAACTACCTCCACTGGTCCCATGCATATCCCCCGCTCCTCTTCTATGTCTTGCCATGTCCACCCAGGAAGTAAAAAACACAAGCGAACCCCCCTGTATCAGAGATCCGTAAGAGGGCATGTTCAGTTGTGCCCATACTGACTTAACCAGCCCAGTGAGATGCTGTTTGGTCATGTCACTGCTAACCGCATGGGTTGTTTTTACCTCAAGAACAAATTTAACAAAGACTTATTGGCAGTTTTTATGGTTGGTTCCACTAGAGTCACGGGTTTGGTTGGTAGCAGATGAAGTGTTTTATTTCTGTTGTCACAGAATTGCATGACATTTTTGCTCAAATCATCAGCCATTTGTCCAAAGCTGTATTGAGGCCTTGTAGATCTTTTGATGGCCAAGTAGCCCTGGGACATTCTAATGTAGCTTTACTTTGCTTTTTTCCTACCCCACTTAGAAGTGTGCTTCTATCTGCATGCGTGTTTTTTGAGTGTTTGTTTCTTTTTTTTTTTTTTGCTTTGTGGTGATCAAAGGATGCATTTCAACATGTGTTTAATCTCTCCTCCAGATGAGTTTTGACCCAGGTATGCTCCATAACAATGGGCACACTGCATATGCCAACGGCACAGGACCCGGTATCAGAGAGACTGGTGTGGTAGAAAAACTTCTGACTTCCTATGGCTTCATCCAGTGCTCTGAACGTCAGGCGCGTCTCTTCTTCCACTGCTCCCAGTACAATGGCAACCTGCAGGAGCTTAAAATAGGAGGTGAGAGGCCTTGGATTCATGTGCACAACACAATAGTTTAACAACTTAATAAGAACTAGTAAATGTAGTCAAATCTATGTAATTTTGACCATTTACTTTGCTCCTTTCTCTACAGATGATGTAGAGTTTGAGGTATCCTCTGACAGGCGCACTGGCAAGCCCATAGCAGTGAAGCTGCTTAAGATAAAGCCAGAGGTGCTGCCAGAGGAGCGCATCTCGGGCCAGGTGGGGCCAGACCTGCACGCCTATCCCTTTACTGTGCTGCATGGTTATATTCATCCAGTTAAGGAATACCATTTTATTTTTGGTTCTGTCCTTGTTTGTCAAAGTAACGTTTTATATGCCCGCTGTGTGTTGTGGATCTTATTCAGCGATCTAACTTGATGTTTACAGTAAACATGGCATTTGGTGTTGCTAATATGCATGCATCCTTTCAATTATCCAGTTCAAGTATTACATCCATGCTGCCACATGGGACACTTGGTGTACTATCTGTGAAAATTTAAATTCAGCCATTTAGTTCGTCACATGTTGTGAAATGTTAATTAGACTGTATTAAAACAATGAACTGTTCTTTGTGTCTAATGCCTTCCTGTAATTTCCTCCTCCTGTAGGTTGTGTCTGCAATTCCATTACATTTGGATGGAAAATCTGCTCCCGGCCAGATGCCTACTGGCAGTGTTTGTTATGAAAGAAACGGGGTAAGAAAAGTAGACTGCAGCATTTTTATGCTCAAGGCAAATGCATAATGGTAGTGCATTTAAAATCGCTCTCGTCACTTTTGAGCATTTTGTTCATTCTACACTGAATTAATTGCGTATGCTTGTAAAATGTCCATTTACCACTGATTTGACGTTTTTACAGGAAGTCTTCTACCTTACCTATACTCCTGATGATGTGGAGGGTAATATCCACCTGGACACAGGTGACAAAGTCACCTTTTACATGGAGACTAACAAGCAGTAAGACTCAATATTAATATTGCCTTAACACTTCCCCTATTTTGTTTTTTTGTAATAAAGGGGTCATTATTGTGTTTCAGTACTGGTGCAGTCAGTGCTCGGAACGTGCAACTTGTCAAGAAAAAGCAAATGAGGTGCCAGGGTGTAGTGTGTGCTACAAAGGTAGGCGTTGCTGAGATAATTGCTTAATTATCAGGAAGTTAGTCAAAGCATCTAATCCCTTCATTCAGAATATTGACATAAGGACTGCTCATCTTCCTTGCCAGCCAACTGTTTAAGTACAAAATGCTAACTGTGTCTGGTTGTACCATGGTGATTTCAGGAGGCCTTTGGATTCATTGAAAGGGCTGATGTTGTGAAGGAGATCTTCTTTCACTACAGTGAGTTCAAGGGTGACCTGGAGGCTCTGCAGGCTGGAGATGATGTTGAGTTCACCATCAGAGATAGAAATGTAGGTGTTTTTAATGTATGCTTGTCAAACACCTAATAGAGCACTAAACGTTTGATAGGTTTCTCTGATAACATTGTAACACCTGTTATACTACTTGTCTAAATTTGTTACATGTTCTGTTCATATACATCTTGTCTACATAGAGTAAAGAAGTAGCCACAGATGTAAGGCTGCTCCCCCAAGGAACAGTTATCTTTGAGGATATCAGCATTGAGCAGTTTGAAGGCACTGTCATCAAAGTCATTCCCAAGGTTCCCACCAAAAATCAGGCAAGTTGACCAAGTTTTACAGCCACAGCATTTCTGAAAAATTGCCAAAATAGGTGAGCATCTTCAGATCACCAACCAAGAATAATACTCATAACTAACAAACCTTTTTTTTCTCACTTACACAGAATGACCCTCTGCCAGGTCGTATCAGTGCCCGCATTGGTTTCGCTGACAAGGAACTGCCTTTTGGCGAGAAGGACACAAAGTCCAAGGTGACGCTTTTGGAGGGAGACCACATACAGTTTAACATTTCCACGGACCGCAGAGACAAGCTAGAGAGGGCTACCAACATTGACATCCTACCAGACACTTTCGACTTCACTAAGGAGACTCGTGAAATGGTGAGGACTGCAAAAGCACAAGTCAGTGCGTGTGTCCCCAAGTGATTGGCGATGGGATGCAGTGAATTAGGTATTCAGATAGTCTTATCTGCTTTCAGGGGGTGATTGCAGCAATACGTGATGGTTTTGGCTTCATTAAGTGTGTTGATCGAGATGCCAGGATGTTCTTTCACTTCAGTGAAGTACTAGAGGAGAGCCAACTGCACATCTCGGATGAAGTGGAATTCACAGTTGTACCTGTAGGTTCTCGCTAGGGGTTTTACAGAAATGTGAATGGTGTCATTACACAATTGTAATTTGCAGTTGTTAATGCCAAACACAACAAAGTGTTTTCTTTTTGCTAGGATATGCTGTCTGCGCAGAGAAACCATGCAGTGCGCATCAAGAAGCTGCCCAAGGGCACAGTGTCTTTCCATACCCAGTCTGAGCAGCGCTTTATGGGTGTGGTGGAGAAGGAACTTCCAACAGTCACAGCAAAGAATGCAAGTCCCACCAAGGGAAAGGAGAAGGTATTACACCAAACGTGATATGAATCCACAGCCTGTATGAGATGACTAGTAAAATTTACAAACGGCAGCCGTGTATTCCACCTCAGCCGACCCCAATCGATTCCCTTGTGCCAGGTCTTTTTAGTTCTAATTATCGTCTTTGCCTTCTCTTCCAATGACCACCTCCTGGTTATGCTCCTTTTGGTTAGAAAAAAGACAAGGTAGGACTAAGACCTATTGCATGAAGCACACGAGTGGCTGACAAATGATATTCTATTATTCAATAGCATATAGATTTTACCTAATTATTACTTGATCTCTATTCTGTATATCTGATATTAGACAATTGGCTGACATTTCAGTGTAAGAAAGACTTAAGTGGACAAGCTCTGCTGTCTAATGGGAATTTGTTTTTCTTTATTTTTCAAGGGTAAAGTTGTAGAAAAGGTTGGTGCTCGCAGGCCTCTGATCCACTGTTTGCTGTTGTTGGTCACCAGTTAACCCTTAAATATAGAAACTATCAGTAGTAGGGTTGCACATCTAGTGATCAAACCTAATCCTAATTACTAATATACTTGTTGAGAACAGCCTGTTAATGAGCTTTAATAACCTTATAATTAACGGGAATAAAGCTGATGGGTCATACAGTGAAGTTGTGGGAAAGAGTAGTGGAAGCTAGGCTAAGGGCTGATGAACAGAGATGGGCAACGGGAGTTGCACTGTGTCTAGAGAAAGCATATGACAGGGTGCAGAGAGAGGAGCTGTGGTATTGTATCAGGAAGTCTGGAGTGGCAAAGAAGTACGTTGGAGTAGTGCAGGACATGTATGAGAGCCGTAAAACAGTGGCGAGATGTGGCAGAGGAATTCATGGTGGAGGTGGGTCTTCATCAGGGGTCGGCCCTGAGCCACTTCCTGTTTGCTCTGGGGATGGACAGGCTGACAGACGAGGTTAGACAGGAGTCTCCATGGACTAGGATGTTTCAGATGACCTTGTGACCTGTGGCAAGAGCAGGTGGAGGAAAATCTAGCGAGGTGGAGGTGTGCTCTGGGAAGCAGAGGAATGAAGGTTAGCCGTAGCAAGACAGAATACTTGTGTGTAAACGAGAAGGAACCAAGTAAAACCTTGAGTTTACAGGGAGCAAAAGTCAGTAGTATTTAGGGTCAACGGTCCAGAGCATTGGAGAGTGTGGAAAAGATGTGAAGAGGCAGCAGGATGGAACAACAGCAGTGCTGTACAACTTGGAGGCAGAGCTCAAGATGTTGAGGTTCTCTTTGGGAGTGACGAGGAAGGACAGCGTCAGGAATGAGTACATCAGACACAGCTCATGTTGGAGAGGCCAGATTGAGGTGGTTTGGACATGTTCAGAGAAGAGCTTGTGAATCGGTATCAGTAAATGGATGCTGAGGTTGGAGCTGCCAGGTCTAGGGGAAGACCAAAGAGGAGATAAATGCAGTGAAAGAGGACATAAAGTCAGTTTGTGTGAGAGAAGAGGAGGCAGAGGATGCTAACAAACTATGCTAGAGTGATGCCTGGCATACCCCGTTTCCTTTGTATTTGTGGTGACTGGATGTATTTAGAATGCTAATGTGATTGTTGCTTTCCCTGTAGGAATCTGAGGAAGGAGTGATTGCATATGAAGACTGTGGAGTGAAGCTCACTGTGCCATACCATGCCAAGGACCTGGAAGGAGGGTCTCACCCACAGGCTGGAGACAAGGTATGTGAATATCTTCACAGTTTTTTTGTTTGTTTGTTTGTTTGTTTGTTTTAGATTAAATGTGCTTGTCTTTTCTGTTTTTAACATTTAATGTTCTGCCAGGTGGAGTTCTCAATCAATGAAGTGAAGCGAACCGGCCAGCAGAGTGCAGTCTCCATCCGGGTTCTCAATCGCAATGTCTCGAACGCCAAAAGACTGCATGGATTTGTTGCAACACTGAAGGACAACTTCGGCTTCATTGAGACTGCAAATCATGACCAAGAAATTTTCTTTCATTATAGGTAGAGCTTCACGTTCTGCAATGACTTTTGTGGGAGAATGAATCGCTGATGGTTTTGAACCTTTACATATGTCTGTTTTCTCTTCAGTGAAGTGTGTGGAGACCTGGACAACTTTGAGCTGGGAGATACAGTGGAGTACACGCTCTCTAAGGGTAAAGGAAACAAAGTCAGCGCTGAGAAGGTTACCAAAGTGGCAGCAGGTCGGGCTTAAGTTTGACTTTCTTTTTTTCTTTCTCATTTGGTAAATGTTTAACATGTTGAAGTGAAGGCATATTTTCCACTTCTAGTAAACAACATTGCAGAGGATATTTGTGCAACGGTGATCATGGGGAAAGTCATTCGTCCCTTGCGCAGTGTGGACCCATCACAGACTGAATACCAAGGGCTTATTGAGCTGACAGACGAAGGTTGGTTTTAAGGCCATTATAGGTCTTGACTCCCCCCTCTTTTATTTTCAAAGATTAATAATTCCATGCTAACTGTTCTTTGTGGTTCCAGGCGGAGCTAAAGGCCAGACGTATCCCTTTGGCATCATGGGTATGGCAAATAAGGCAGATTGTCTACAGAAAGGAGAACTTGTGAAGTTTCAGGTTTGCACAATAGCTCAAACTGGACAGAAGATGGCCTATAATGTAGTCCCACAGCGTAGAGCCATGGTCGAGTGTGTCAAAGACCAGGTAGTAATCCTTTTATTATTGTTTTTAACATGTTCACGTGAATGCATCACAAATCTCAGATCTGTTTTAGAATGAAAGGCTTAGCTTTCTCAGTTCGTAATTTCTTATTTATTTATTTTTTTTTCCCAGTTTGGTTTTATAACGTATGAAGTTGGTGAGAGCAAGAAACTGTTCTTCCATGTAAAAGAAGTTCAAGATGGCTTGGAGCTCCAGACCGGGGATGAGGTGGAGTTCTCTGTTGTCCTCAATCAACGCACGGGGAAATGTAGTGCCTGCAACGTGCGCAGAGTCAGGTAGAGGCTAGTTGAATCATGTGCACCAGAAATCTCGGTCTGTTTTAGACTTTTTAAGGTGGCGTGATTGAAAACATTTGCTGTGTTCTTATTTTGGCTGGACTCTTGCAGTGAGGGACCTAAACCAGTGGCGACTCCTCGTCCTGACCGTCTGGTGAACCGACTGAAGAGCATTACTCTTGACGACGCCAGTGCTCCACGCCTGGTTGTTCTAAGACAGCCCCGTGGTCCTGACAATACAAAGGTGCAACTGATCCTGAAATGTTATTTACTGGGTTATGTAGTGTGAAATGACTGCTTTCTCACTTTGAGATGTAAACAATACTATACCCAGCCTTACCCATTCCTAAGCCACAAAAGGCCTTATACAAGCAGATCGCATCACATCTTCTTTAGCATCAACCTAAATGAAGTTTCTTTTCCTCCATAGGGCTTCAGTGTGGAGCGCAAGACTCGTCAGCCTGGTGTCATTGACTGAGCAATACAGAGTTCGCCCCGTTTGGTGTTGGTCAGACGTCCCAGAAGACAACAGCAGGGGAAAAGGGAATTCGATATGACACAAGCTCATACATTTAAACATACGCACACATACAGTATTTGACGTGGAATCTTTGTCCCTATCGATACATGCAAAGGGAACTTTCCACCATTCCACAGTTTTCTGCCTCCCATGTGCTTGATAAGGTTCACACTTCAATCAACATGGGATCTCTGAGCGTGTGTGTGCGTGTGTTCTGTATCTAGAAATGACTATTGTATGTAATGGAGGTAATTGTTTCTGAGGACCTTGTTCCTCTAAATGAGTGACTGTGTGGTTGTCTGTCTTTTCTTTTCTTTTCTTTGAATCTGCTTTGACTGGAATTCTGCACCTGTAATCTGTCCAGTAGTTTGCCTCGATGAATAAGTGTGACTGTTAGCATGTCTTTGAGCTTTCTGCTCTTTTTCTTTTTTTTCCTCCCCTCATATTTGCTCCCTTATCCTTGGAAACTGAAAATGATTTCATGATTAAGTTTCCACTACTGTATGCTTTCCTACAAAACGCATAAAGCAAAGTTCCCTCCATAAGGAGGATCATATTTCTCATGTGCAAGCTTAAACTGAGGATTCTTCTCTGCTCGGTTTTTTGAGCAGTTTTAAAATGCTTTATTGAAGCGCTGAAGTGGAAGCATGGTGTGTGATGTGAATGTCAAAGTAGTTATTCTAATGGGATTTACCAGTCTGGAGCCTTTAGATACCTTTTTGGTATTCACACGCTCCATGTAAGCAATTTTCCCAGGTGCAGAATTCCTTGTGGCATCTTAAATCTGCAGTTCTTTTATATTGTTTTTTTTTTTCCTTGCACATAATTTTGCTTTTTTTTCCATTGAAACACAATCTGCTAATGTTGAAGTAAGAATAAGTAGGGGGGTGGGTCAACAAATTCAACGAGTCCTGTTTTCAGCCAACCACCAAAATACTAAACATTCTATGGTGGTGTTTTTTTTTTTTTTTTTTTTTTTCTCCTAATAGAAATAATACTGATATGCATCCCAAACCTGTGGGTTGAACTGAACTATACTGTATAATGTAATGTGTGCTTTCTTTTTCTTAGTGAAAGTCCAAATCTCAGCTATAATGAAACACCTAAAGACAAAAAAGGGGTAATGTAACAATAATTCCGTTTTAAAGCCTGCATTAAGAATCAGAACATCAGTTATAGTGTTATGGAGAATTGGTGGAGGAGCTGTTGTGCCTCTGCACATTAAGTTAAGTCAACATTATTTCAACTTTGGAAATCACTGGGTTTCAGTTGAACCACATGCAGAGGTTCATGTACTTTTGTTAATGGTCTTGGATGAAACAATTGAATTAAAGTTTTATGAAAATCGCAAGTTTGTTTGGCATTTATCATTTAATTCAAAAGAAATCTGCATGTCTGTGTTAAGACTTGATGGAAAGCGGTTCAAAGCATAAAGTCCCCAAAAAAAAGTAGCTGTGAAGACCTGTAGTCTGTCACGTACATCATGACACATTGAAGGCGAGTAATGGATGTATGCTCCAACATGAGGCAGCAGTGGTACAAAAGGAAAAGGTTACTGGCGCTTCTGTCAGGAGGCAGCTTTTAGCAGATAACAGAATTTACTTAAGTCCACTCCTGCTCTGGTAAACATAGTGGGTCAGAGATTAAATCAGACCTTCAGCATGGGAGGAAAAAAACGAACAGTAAAAAGATCAAACTTCACATTTATTTCCCTGTCCACCGTGTAAATTATACAGCATTACAGATTATACTTTGCCATCTGTCAGTTATGGAACAATAAAGCCAGTTTTATGTTGTCTTCTGTTGTCCCCTCGCACACTATGAATTCAATTTTAAACCTTGCTGCTGCCCAGATAAATAGTAAGTTCAGAGCGGTGAATCTCCTTGGTTTTGCTCTGTGACTGGGCCCTTTGGGCTTCAGACCAGCGTGTCCACCACTCCCTCAGCTCAGTGGGTCCCGTCGGCCGCCGCTCCTTCATCTGGTGTGGAGGAGCCTTGTCTTGTTCCTCGGGCAGGAACTTCCTGTTAACAATTACATCCTCATTTGGATCAGGTCGTTGTTGGTTTTTGTCCTTTGTTGAGAGCTCAGAAGCAGCATTTACTCCGTTTGAATCCACCTTTGAGTTGTCATGAGTGGTGTAACGACCGCCTGGGAAATGCAGGCCCTGCTTTTTGCTCTTGTAGTGCTCCAGTTTGGCCTTGCACTCCGCTGCCTTTGTCCTCATCTCAAGGAACTGACACTGCAAATCTTTCTCGTAACCTTCCTCTGCCTTCAGTTCATTTTCCCAAAACCTGATTTGTTCCATTTCCTCTTCAGCTTTTCTCTGTTGAGCTTCCTGCTCTGCTTTTTGGGCTCTGTGTTTTTCTTCGAGCTCAGAAATCTGCACGTCCACGTCTGCTATCTGGGCCTGTAAATCCTGCAAGCAACTCAGCTGATGTGTTATAGTTTCTCTCAGTCTGTTTTTCTCATCCTCAGTTGTAGAACAGTTTGAACAGATCGGGTCGTGAGGATTTGCCTCCTGCCCGTTCTTGTAGTGTTTGCTTTCTTTGTCCCTTGTCTGATTTCCGATGCAGCAGGATGTTTGATGGTCCAAGTCTGACTTGAGGTTTTTCTCTTTTCCTCTTACTTTGCTTTTGCTATTCCGACCTGTCGTACCTTTATCCACACTGAGACACACATTTAAAGAGGTGCGGCTTTTTTTATCAACCTTCTTGCTGCTTTCTTTCTCAGAGGCAGTACTGTAGACCTTGCTTTTCCCCAGACTCTCTATCCACTCCCAGGCCTCCTCCATCAGGGTCAGAGACTTTCTTTTGGGTCTCTTCAGGTCCTCTTTTTGCTGCTCCGCCTCTTGTCCAGAGCAGGACAAAGGAGGCAAGCTTTGGCGATGCAGACTTAATGAACTGCTGCCTCGCCACAGCCGAGTGCCTGCATCTTTTCTTCTCAGCGGTGGGCATTGCTGGTATCTGCCAACTTTGGTTCTGCTCTTTTCATCCCAGACCGAGGGTCTGTTGTGGATCAGGGTGAGCTGAACCTCCTTCGCCTGCTCGCCGTACCTCTCTAGAGTCTCCAGAACATGTTCGCTGGGAGTCATGCAGCGTTCAAAGTCTTTAAATTTCTCCCGTAATGTGTAGCGCCCACACTGGCCTAGAGAGAAATGGAACGATGAGCTTATCACTTTGGATCAGGACCAAGTTGTATTTAACACGCAGATCCACAAACATACAGTACATACCCAGAGCCTGAGCCAGCACTATGACCACGTCTTGGCATGTTGTTTCCTCTGTAACGCCACAGACCACGCGTGGGATGCCGTCCACAAACACCTTCACTTCCATTGCACCCGGTCTGTGTTGTGTGCTGAGACGGAGATGTGTTGTGAAGGGCTTCTTGTAAGGGGGAGTGGAGGAGATGACTAAATAACCCTTTATCATTCGCTGTAATCTGTTTGCCCATCATGTCTGGGTCAAGCCTGGGGGCAGTTGAAACATGTCTGATTGTTCAGCAAACAAAAGTTAAATAAAGCTATGAATCTTAAAAACGGCTTTTGCTGTTGAGAAATATTTGTTGTTGAATATTTAAGGGACCTACTTTTTTTTTTAACTGTTTGTAGTGCAAATGTTCAAATGTGTCTTTTGTGGTAGGAAGAAACAGTGGAGCAATTAAGACCAATTAAAATTCCCGAAGGCATCCACCAATGGAGGACTGTCTAGGATCCCGCCCAACATGCATTCTTTCCAATTTACCCAAATAAACAGCAGCATACAGTAGATATGACAACAGAAAGAAATGTTTTACCCATAACAGGCCATGTTTGATTATGGCACAAAAATCTGGACTGTTTGGTTAGATTAGGTTATCTATCAGTATCACTTTTTAACCATTGCCCATAATAGACAATTCAGAGAAAAGTGTAATTAGTGGAGCCACTTGAAAGTGGTTCATTTTTATATTGAGTAATTTGAGCTTTGAAATAAATGTCATTTTGCTAAATGAGTAGACTGAGAGAAAGAAGCCACAATAGCATTATCAACACCCGAAGACCACGCTGTTATATTGAGAAGAAAGTAAGAGCAGTATTTCTTTTAAAATACATTAAACACTGTTTCACTTTGAACTACGTAGTAGAAGGAAGAGAGAACGAAAATCTGACACATCTGTTTTCCCTCTTTTGCCATTAAAAGCAAACTGGACTATGTGGTTTTGCTGCTTTTAGATCTGGGTGTTCCTCTTTATCTTTGCAACAGGAAGACAGATTACAGTCCAAACGGAACATGTAAACACACTCAACATGGAGCCACTGTGTCTTCACAGCACCTGATTCGTCCGCCTGTTGCTCAAAAGCCTGTGATCGTTGTGTTTTGCACTGGCTTGGTTTTAGCGACTTACAGTATGTGCTGCTTCTCGGCTTCGTTGTTCATTTGATGCCGTGTGATGCTTGACACTGGTGCAAAAACTGAAGCAGGACACTGGGACACCTGTTGTAATTTGGTAGAGTCTGACAGTTTGAGAAATGATGATAGGAGTAATGTGAGACAGGGAAACTTGGACTTTCTGTCCCCACATAGCCATGTAAACCACATGTCCAGTTAGTGCTAATCTCCAGTGTTCGTGCAGTTCATTCAGCTTTTTATGCTTCTGTCCAGAGCAGAAAGAAAGAATTCTCTCAGTTAACCTTCATTAATGGCTGTTTATTGCCACTTTAATAGTTTAACAGATGATTTTATCTGAGGAAAGAACTGACTGATCGGTTTAACTAGTGGCACCTTAGGAGGAAGGTTGACATTTAGGATCACATTCCCTAAAAATAGACGTGAAGAAGTGTCCTCACTGCACAATGTCTCCGTATCAAGGGAGACACACAAGTGTGCTACACAGCTTATACATGACAGAATGTGGTTTCTCCTGCTTAACAAAAACTGCAGCTGCGGTGCAGTTATTTCTAAAAAGCTTGACATTTTTATGAAGCAGAAGCGTTCGATTTAATAAGTGCAGTGTGATTAACGCATAAACACCAGTCTGAGAGCTCTTACTGTGTGCAGGGCAACTTTAAACAGCTCTCAGGCTCTTTCTTTGTCTAAACACTGTGCCCGTCGGTGAGTCTGACGAAGAAAACCCAAAATAGAGCTGGACACATATGAGTTCCCTGTTACGTCTAGGCATGTGCAGCGTGCCCAGCAGATTCCGGTTACACGGGGGCTTAATATTACACAGGCCAAAGCACAGGGCTCCACTCTCGTCCGCTACAGCGGTCCAGCGGCCGACCACCGCGTACCAGTCCTGGGAGCGTTTCTCTAGGAAAGCGTCACTATGCCTAAAACCTTAGTGCCAGGTGAGTATGGGGGCCTGAACACAGGAAGAGAGAGAGGAGGTTATTTACTATGACCGTGTTTATCTGTGGAAAGGCTTTACCGGATTCCTGAGCTGCTGATCTGTACTGAAGAGACCTTTTTGTCAAAATGTCAAGCTCACGTCTGCTTGTTGAGATTCTTACTGTAGCTGTTCGTGTATTAAATTCCCTTGTGTTTGCCAACTCATTCAGGTTCAGCTTCAGTAAGTTAACATGACAACAGAATGTGTTTGGCATAAGTGACTTGTCAGCAGATTCTCCAGGTTCGAGTGTGACGTCACGCTGCAGCTTTGGTTCAGCGACTCCTAGGGTTGGAGCTCTTCTCGTCCAAATGCTGTTTAATGGTTGCTAAATATAGCCTCCATCCGTGAGGCGTGGAGCATCTGGCAAGTCATATTATGCCTTAAAGAGATTTTCAGAGGGTGCAAAATAGCAACGCAACCATCTAACCAGCTGGTGTCTGATAGATCGGGTTGTAAAATTTCACAGGTACAGTTTTAGAGTGTTTACACATCGTTGTGACAATTCATGCAGTCATTAGAGTAGTGAGCTGTCAGATGTTCAGTTCGGCCAAAGCACAAATAACCTCCTTGCTTCAGAATGTATTTAATCACACAGCTGGTTTTATCTACCTAGATTGCCGTCACTTTAATGGGACTTAAATTGTGGGGCTTTGAGACATAACCACACTTGTTTTGTTTCCCTCTGATCCGGACCATCCCACCCTGACTGGGACTTTATTGCTAACTCAGCTGAGGGTGGAAGTAAGTATGGAGCTGGGAAGCTACCGTAGGAGCTTGTGGAAGATGTGAAGCGATGAAACAGCATGTTTTACAGAGTAGATGTGAGTCAGTCACATCAGCAAATTTGTTTCCTCAACGTGTATCTGAATGCAGCATCGGGGTCCTGGTAAATGAATGTAGGTAGTACTCTACCCTGGAAACAGACACCATTTATTAATCGACTGTTCACGCAACATCAGTTCTCCGTCTTGTTACACAGGATTTCTATCCGATGCTTTACGAAAGTTTACAAACTGAACTGAAAGTGAACATTGAAATTAATAAATGACTTCTTCTGGCTCCCAGAACCCAAACAAGACTTCCTTGACCGTGAGACTTGTTTGAAGAACAAGAACTTGTTTGTGCATCTTTATATGCACAGGTGTGTTATAATTAATAACCTGAATACCCTGCACACTATAAGCCAGGAAATCCACGTGTATCATGAAGACGCAGACTCGCTTAAACAGTAACTCTGTATGTCCTGTCACGTGTTCCCCCAAGTGTCTGTTTCCTTAATCCAACTTTAGTGTTTGCATTGGTTCCATGTTTCATTTCATATCTCAAATCCTCAACATCTGCAAGTGCACGCAAATGTTCAATCTATATGTTACATTTGAAATAATATAGACTCATTGGCCACTTCACTGGCTACACCTGTATTATTGCTTTAACCCTTGTTTCTCTAAAACTTTCCTTTTTTTGGATTTAACTCTGGATGATGCTACTCTACTCTCTTGCTGCATAATCAGGTCCACAGAGTAAGTATGAAGGGTGGAAATGTGTCTGGAGACATAGAGAGGCGTGTTTTGGTCACTGGGTTGTTGATGGCTTTGTTTATTGCTCCATTCACTCTTTTCCTGTCATTCTTCTCAGCCTAAACTTGAGAAATGTGATAAAAATTGACTCATTTTCACAAACTCACATTGTGGTGCGAATAATGTATAAATGCAACACAAACAATGAAAGGTGACGAGAAAACTGAGCCTGGAGTTATACATGTATAAAGATCTGAAATCTGTCTGCTGAATGTCTCCGTGCTTCTTTCCTTCCTCTCTGTATCTGTGCATGGGGCTTTGTGTTTGCAGCTCAAACTGGAAGTTAGAGCTGTAGTGGCTGAGTCTCTCTGTGGTCATGAGCACAATGCATGTGGTCGGTAAGGTTCATGCACCGTTGTGGATGTGGATCAGTTAGGAGTCGCATTCATGCGTTGAAGAACAGCTTTTCTGTTTTGCATTGTCTGGCTAAGTGACGTGTCTATCACTGACTAAATGTTCTTTGCCGCACACGACAGAGACCGATGATAAGATACGGGCCTTTGCAGAACAGGTCTTTGCATCAGAGACCAAAGATGAGAACATCCGTGATGAGATCTCCATGTTTGATGTGGCCGAGGACTGTCCCATCCTCCACCATGAGATGGCCCACCACCTGCACACCGAGGACGATGCTGAGAGACGGTGAGGAGGACTATCAGGTGTTGTTGTGTGTTGCAATGAAATCGCTTTATTGTGAGATTATGTAGGTCAGTGAAAAGGTATTAATACAATTTAATTAGCTTTCACCGCAGGAGTTTCAGAAATGTGACAGCTCCAAAAGCCAAACATGATCCCTCTCCTTGTCCACAGCAAGAGGCACCTGCGCTGCCGCACCATGACCGTGCCCACGGCTGCGATCCAGGTAGCGGCTGCCCCTGTAGTGTCAGTGGAGGTCGACACTCCCACGTACCTGGAAGTGCCCGACTTCCAGAGAGTGGCTATCGTTGGAGACTACGCTTCCGGGGTAACACATCTCGTCATTTAACGTTGCACAACATAAACTAGACTTCAGGTTTACTTTCATGCACACTGAAGGTGCCTGTGGCTTAGCGGACTCCTCTCACTAACAGAGGCCCAGCTGCAAGCGAGCCAGGGTTTAGGTTTCACAGCTGAAGGTTTGACATTTACAAAGGCAGGAAAGGTCTGGAGGAGGGTTACAGTTTCTCTCTGTCTCTCAAATATCTACTTATGTAAAACAAAAAACTCACGTAAGCTGTAAATGGTTTTGTTTTTGTAAAAATGAAGTCAGAAACAGATTTTGTGCAGGGGATGCTGCAGTCAGCTGCGTGTCCTATCTACCAATCAGGTGACCATGGATGACTTCGAGCTGTCCTGCAAAAGTCTGTACCGTGCCTTGACCATCAGGGAAAAGTACATGAGGCTGGCCTACCAGCGCTTCCCGCGGACAGCCTCCCAGTACCTGCGCGAGATTGAGGGAGAGCCCTTCAAGCCCGAGGATCAGCTGCAGCCAGGTGAGTAGAAGCCAGATGAGACCTAAAGGGGGGAGCAGTTAGCATAGATGCCTGTCCCACTTGGTTTCTCTGATGTTATTTTGCCCCTACCACCAGTCTTCACACCTCCTCCAAAGAAAGGGGAAGACCCCTTCGATGCCAAGGACCTGCCCAAGAATCTGGGCTACGTTGCTCGTATGAAGGATGGAGTCATCTACGTGTACAACGACGCTGCAGCGGCTGACAAGCACCAGCCTAAAGACCTGCCCTGCCCCGACTATGCCACCTTCATCGACGACATGAACTTCCTCATTGCTCTCATTGCGCAGGGCCCAACGTGAGAGTTGATTTTCAGAATAAAAATAGCCCGTCTGTGCTTTAGTTTTATAATAATCAGTAATAATCACTTTGAATTAACACCTTGTTGGCTGTTAACAGTTTTAAGTGTGTGCTCCTTTGCAGTAAAACCTACACTCATCGCCGTCTGAAGTTCCTCATGTCCAAGTTCAACGTGCATGAGATGCTGAATGAGATGGAGGAGTTGAAGGAGCTAAAGATGAATCCGCACAGGGACTTCTACAACTGTAGGAAGGTAACATGTATTGTTTTATCCTGTATTACAGCAACATATGTGAAGTACGTGTCATTACCTCCCTCTTGGGGTCAAACAGCATTACTACATTACACTCGCTCTTCATCATCGTCTCCTTGCGTTTCTAGGTGGACACTCACATCCACGCTGCCGCCTGCATGAACCAGAAGCACCTGCTTCGCTTCATCAAGAAGTCTTACCGCGTGGACGCCGAGCGAGTTGTGCACAACCTGAAAGGTCGTGAGGTCACCATGAAGGAACTCTTTGAGTCTCTCAACCTGCACCCGTACGACCTCACTGTGGACTCCCTGGATGTGCACGCTGTATGTGACCAAACAGCCAAATCAGTGGCGGTAGTGCTAAAATCTGAACCTTGGTCTCATTTCTTCTATGTCTCGTGTTTCTCTTAAGGGTAGACAAACGTTCCAGCGTTTCGACAAGTTCAACGCCAAGTACAATCCTGTGGGAGCCAGTGAGCTGCGGGACCTGTACCTGAAAACAGAGAACCATATCAATGGAGAGTATTTTGCCACTATCATCAAGGTTTGTTTTCATTCAAACAGATCACAAAAACATTGGAATTAAAATGAAAATGAAATTATTCGTCAGCAGAAGATCAGTATTACATTAACTTATTCATGCATTTTGTATAATATAATAATATAATCAAGAAATTTGGTCAGACACAAAGACAATCTATTGTATACTTGATCTTTTCCTTCACTGACCTTTATGTGAACCAGGAAGTAGCCAGTGACCTGGAGGACGCCAAGTATCAGTATGCAGAGCCTCGTCTGTCCATCTATGGCTGCAACGCCACTGAGTGGAACAAGCTCTCAAGCTGGTTTGTCAGGCACAGAGTCTTCTCCCCAAACCTCAAATGGATGATTCAAGTTCCCAGAATCTAGTACGTGTTAGTTTCAGTATTTATGAGCTGCAAACAGCTGGCTAGAATTTGGGTTTCAGCGAATACTTGTTGTCCCTCTTCTATCTCAGTGACATCTTTAGAGGCAGGAACTTCGTGCCTCACTTTGGGAAGATGTTGGAGAACATTTTCCTTCCCATATTCCAGGCCACCATCGACCCGCAGTCCAACCCAGACCTCAGCATCTTCCTCAAGCATGTGAGTCACTAACGTATTCAGACACAAGCTGAGAATCCAATATAAATGTGCTGAAGACACACCAGAATCAGCAGAGGAAAACAAAAGCACCTGGGAGCATAGTATTACCTGGATAATCGATCTTTTTCACCTTTTGTGTAGGTGACAGGTTTCGACAGTGTGGACGATGAGTCCAAGCACAGTGGCCACATGTTCTGCACTAAGAGCCCCAAACCAGAGGAGTGGGACATCGCCAAGAACCCGTCCTACACCTACTACATCTACTACATGTATGCCAACATTGCTGTGCTCAACCAGCTCCGCCGGTGAGTCGAGCTCTTTAAGTACAAACCGCTTTTCTTTAAGTGCTTAGAGCGTTGGGATATGAATATTAAATGTTGGTGCCATTTCTTCAGCTCTATAAATCATCTCATCGGACTTATCTTCTGCTCTCTAGACAGAGAGGAATGAACACTTTCCTGTTCAGGCCTCACTGCGGTGAGGCCGGAGCCATCACACATCTGCTGGCTTGCTTCATGACTGCTGACAACATTTCTCATGGCCTCAACCTCAAGAAGGTCAGAGCGTTGCCCTACGCGTGTAAACTAGCACACATTTAGTAGAATGCACGATCACAGAGCCTGACGCTATTTGTCAATGCCCCGTCAACAGAGCCCCGTGCTGCAGTACCTGTATTACCTGACCCAGATTCCCATCGCCATGTCCCCCCTCAGCAACAACAGCCTGTTCCTGGAGTACGCCAAGAACCCGCTGCTGGAGTTCCAGAAGAAAGGCCTGGTGGTGTCTCTGTCCACTGACGACCCCATGCAGTTCCACTACACTAAGGTCTGGGGACACGGAAAGAATGTTTCTGAGGATAATTTAAAAGTGGGAAACACCATGCTCTGAATAATGGCTATGACATTCCATGCAGGGGATAAATACAACTCTTTTTGCTCAGTGTTCATATTCCAAAGACAAGAAATTAACTGTACTTCAACAGTGTGAAGTTTAGTTCGTAGTAGGTCTGTTCACAGTCTCTTCTAAGTATTTCTAGAAAAAAAAAAGAAAAAGATTTTAATCCCTGGCCCTGATGACCACAGGAACCGCTGATGGAGGAGTACGCTATTGCGGCCCAGGTCTTCAAGCTCAGTACCTGTGACATGTGTGAGATCGCCAGGAACAGCGTGCTGCAGAGCGGCCTGTCTCATGAGGTAATTGGAGAACATTAATACATCAAGTATTGGTAGCTGAGTGGTTTCAGCAAAAACTTATCGCGTGCATGGCTGCAGGAATGCATCCTGATATACTGTAAGAAACGTCTAATCAGTTCCCCTCTGGGGGCTATTTTGAGGTTATTTTCACACTCATGTATGTCTGTTCTTCAATTATAACGATTTAGAGGTAATTTATATGAACACACACTAACACATGCTCGTGGTTCACCTCTGTGCTCCAGGAGAAGACCCACTTCCTGGGTAAAGACTACCTGAAGGAGGGTCCAGAGGGCAACGACATCCGCAAGACCAATTTGGCCCAAATCCGAATGGCATATCGCTGCGAGACCCTGTGCTATGAGCTGAATCTCATCAAGGACGGTCTGAAGAGTGACTAAACACACACAAGTCCTGTGTAGCGAGGTTCTGCGTTTGTTTTCATGGTAACTCACTAAACAAGTGAATAGCAAAGAAGTCTTCTTACACACGGATGTCCCCTCCTTAAATTAATAATCTTTTGATAATTGTTTACACTGCATCTCATGTGCACGACTTGTCCAATCCTCTTGTCTGCTACAGTGCGTGTATTACATGTGGGGGAGCATCATGTACAAGAAAGACAGTAAATAAAATGTGTCAGAACAAGTTTCTTTCCGTGCTCTGAGTTGCTAAATTAGCAAATTAATTTCTAATTTAAAATGTTCCTCATTGCAATGGCATTTACTTGACAGTAGGATCTTGTTGTGCTATGCTTAATTTAGCACTCAGTCAAATGAAAAGTGTAAATTACAACAAATTTAATTAGGCTTATCCCAAGTTGCTCCATATCCGATTTCTAGATAAAGTTTAAAGGCTCACGTCAAGGCTCTATCACTCTCATCCTGCTTAGTCTGAGTTCATATTAAATAGTCTAATGTCTATCTGGAAGTCGTATCTACCAAAAGGCAAAAGTTCACATCTGTTTAAACGTAGCGTTATTATTCTACTATGTGTTTTCATATCAGCTCTCTATCACATGCACGCCTGGGTTGCGTTTATGAACTTGTGCAGGTGCAGCTCATAAGGCGGTGTCTACATTTCCCAGGACACATGAAGACAACAGCGTTTATTCATCATTGACAGCTGCGGCCGTCGACGCGGTGACGTCACTTTCCCTGGATCGAGAGGATTCAGCTAAACACGCGCCAAGTTCGGCATAAACACCAGAGTGTAACCGGAAGTGATTCATGAAAAAAAAAATCCAGTTGCGCTAATGTTCTGACGAATCTGACGAAAAAATGTGAAAACTAACCACAAATGATTATCATCAATTAAGAGAAACTTTGCTGGGTAATAAAAAAAAAACTAATCCCCTGTCCGTACATTAAAGTAAAGCATATTCTTCAAGTCATCTTTCATTATAATTTAAAATGAAAATGTTGGTGTTTCCAGGCTTAATTTTTTTCCGCTGTAACACACACGTAGTAATCATCTGCCAGAAAAATTGCAACCTTGCGGTAACCACATTACCTTTATTTTGAATTATCCCACCGGAAGCGGTGTTTTCTGTCTAACTTGCTGTTAACCGTCCAGATAGAGAGGACGAGGGCTGCTGCTGCTGCTCCGCTCTCTGGTCGCTTTTCTTTGTTGATGTTGTGTGTAGTTATTAAAATATGCGACACCGTGCAGAGTTTACCGTCTGACAGTTTAGCGACAGCCGGCTCCATGGCTGAATGGGCGTTAGCTTAAAACTCCACGTCAAACCGCAAACTTCTCCAAACTGAACGATGATTCGAGCGGACTCCTCGGACTTGATGTGTGTTTTCCACTTTATCTGAAGGACCACGGGGGAGAGATCATGGATCTGTGTCATCGTCTGAAACTACGAGGGGTGAGTCAGAAGAAATGTGGAGCCTAGGCCTTTCTTTGTGTGATCTAAACTCCAGGTTGTCTAAAATGCGTGAAAAGTCTCCGCCAAACTTAACTGACACTATCAACAGTTTAAACTCACTTTAATGGAAGCAAAGGTTTCGATGCCTTTTATAAAAGAATTAAACATATTCTCGTGTCATCGATTGCAGTTGTTTACATCGGAAAACGCTCCTTTAACTAAACGGTGCTTTGTAGACCAGTATTAAGTTTAACAGTCAACCTGTAGCCTGGCTAACGTTGGATTAGCTTCAACGTTGTTCAAAGTGCGTTACGTTACAATTCAAGGGATTAAAATGACGCAATGCAAAACAGCTGCTTTAGGTTATTTGGGTATTTTGTCAGAACCGAACTAAAGAGCAGTTTGTGGACTGGTAGGCGAATCAGCGGATGCAAAGTTAGTCACTGAAATGGGAAATTACGCTTAAACCTTCAAACATTTGAACAGAGTTTAACTGGTTTTTTTTTTCCATATCACACGGAGCTTCACGTGTGTCCATTTATGATATTCCAGTAAGGACACAGTATTATAAACTTAAGCAGAGTTAATGAATAACTACACTAAAACCCGAATAATTATACTCAACTACTCCACTCAGACAGAAAGGAGCAATGCTTTAGATTTCAATTCATTTTGTGTCCGCTTCAACACAAATGAAATCTTAACATTCACTGTTTTAGTTTATTAGAGTGTGTGAAGCTCTTTTCGTTCTCACAACCCCTGATAAATTACACGAAATGATGAAACCTGCTGTCATTAGTTCACCACATCTCTGAAAATTGATGGCTGGAGACATAGCTGATGATGCCCCAGTCATTTTATAGCTCATTTTGGTGTGTCCTTGTATTCTGGCATCCACCAAACCCACAATCTTCTTTTATCACGGCTTCAACTGTCACTTTTGATGACTAACCACAGGGGTATACCTCACCTACCGTACAACATGTTCTGTCATGTCGCACTTTGCTTAGAGGGCGTTCTGTTGTGTAATTAGGGTTAATTTAGCTGCCAGCAACTAGATTCACAGCTTGTCTGTCTTGTTTCCACAGTCGTGATTCAGTGAATTGCATTTAAAAAAAACAACAAAATACTGATGCATTCCTCCATAGCTGACAGCCTTAAAGTCCTGGTTCACGGCGTCTCTCGTGGCGGTGACACTTGGTATCGCAACTCCTCACAGTTTATGTCACTTGCAATAACAATGTATAATTTTAACTGTACTAAATGTTGCCCTAAATACTGGGCATGTTTTTGATTTTACTATATTTCAAAGAGAACGTTTGAATTGTAAGGGTTGAATCTAGTTCATCTATACATAGCTTAAATCAGTGGTTTCAGCTTGGTGCAAATCTCTCTGCACCATAATTATGGACAGTCTGCTGATCCTTCTTCCTGCAGCTCAGGAAACGTAACTCATGCCTTCCTGTACAACGTACCGCACACAGACAAATAATGCTAGTGGGTACGCTTGGCAGTCGCATTGTCATTGTGTGGTCTGGCTATGATGGAGCCGCATTCCACGTCACATTAGCACACATTTGATTTAGGTCAAACCAAACAAAAGCGTCACTAGCAGGACTGACTGACTGACTGTCTCTAGTTAGATATAATCCCCGACCCCCCCTTCATACAGCTCTGTAGGAATGCAGAGTTATTAGAATCCTGAGCTGTGCAGTGGAATTTTACCATGTCTGTCCGGGTCCAGATTCTTCTCAGCCTCAGTCCTGATGTGCAACGTGTCCAAATGTGTCGGTTCCAGCAACCCAGGAGCTGCTGAACCAGAGAGTTCAGTTATTACAGTGATGTTGAGTTAGGAAGTACGAGTGGATGCTGCTGCACAGTTTAGCCCAATTTAATCAGCTCGGTCAGGGTTGGATAGCAGTGATTAGGTGTTTCACTGTACCGTGGTTCCCAGCTGTCTAAAAGGCACTTTTACAAGAACTCAAAATTGTATGTGAAACTGTTTTGCATCATTGGAATTTTTGTATTACGGTATTTGTCCAGTTCCTATATAGAGAAAACAGAGAAACCCCCTGAGGGAAAGACGGGAAACAGCAAAAAGCTGCAGTAATCTTTAGTTCTGTCAGAGTGATTCCTTTTTATTACTGGATCTACTTGACAGGAGCTTGTGCTTCCTGACCCTCTTTCTGTCCAAGCACACACCTCATAGACAACTTGCGATGCATTTTTTTTAAATCCCCCCCCGTTGTCTTATCTCTGCATTGTTTGCAAATATCAAATAACTGATGATTTGTATTGTCTGATTTGTGTTATCGTCTTCTTTCAGGTTGTTTACAGCAGGAGACGAGGGGGGAACGACACTCCGCCAGAAGACAGACAAAGGCAGTTTTAGGAAGAAACACTGTGCTGCTGCTGTTGTTGCTGATCATTTGTGCATTCGTTACGTGCAGGAGTTGCGTAGATTTCTCTTTTCATCTTCGCGAGGCAATCGCTGATGCATTTATTTATGGAGAACTGAAGGAGAGCTAATACTTGCCCCCTCTCAAAATGCTGGCTCTGAGGTTGGAGCAGGGCAGGCGAGGGGGTGGTGAGATTGATCGCCTGCAGAAAGGGGCCACCGTGGCCTGGCAGGATCGGCAGTCGGGGAGGCCTTCTTCCAACGACCAGGGTATTAACATCAGGGAGAAAATCTCACAGTGGGAAGGTCGCAGTCAGGATGCGGGGGTGAAAGTACACCCTCCAACTGCATCCCGTACTCTGTCTGTGGATCTGTTGGACAGGGGCTGCTCCAGTGATGCATCGAAAGGAGGACTTCACTCAAAAGCCAAACTCACAAACACTAATGGCGTGGGTTTAGATTTACAGGAGGCTCCTGGACAAACTGCACATGGCAAAGCTGGTAGAAAGTCGGAACCTTTGCAGAAACGCTTCACTGAATTTTCAGCCCAATCTTCAGGAAATAAACAATCTGCAGCGCAAATAATTGCGTCTTTCGTAGTGGAGGCTACGGAAAAAAACTCCACTCGTAAACAAAGCTCCACTGCCAACGGTGGCCAAAAAATAAATCGCATTGTGGGTGCTGATGTCTTTTTTAAGCCTCTACCTCTATCAGATGATGACCACGAAGACATGCCTGCTGGGAACTTCTACACTTCACGGGGTTTCTGGCGCAAGCTTGAGGGCGACCGACTGCTTTGGGAGAAGGGCAGGGAGTCTTCAGGTGAAGCTCAGCCTCCCCCCAAACCTCAGCGAACATTTACGTACCGAGGAGCCAACAGCAACAACACTGCGCACTGGGAAGGCAAATCTCCTCATACCGACCACTCCAATGTGAAAAGCAGAAGGGTGGTCCACCCTCCGAGTTTCCCACCTCCTCCGTGTCCGGTTGTGAAGAGCGAGGGGCTTTCAAGACATAACAAGAACAGGTAGGAGTGAGCACTGACAGCAGGGTACAGATAGCTTTTAAGGCTTAAGAGTTAAATGTCTTCTAAAACTGTCTCGTCTGTTCTAATCTAAATTACTGGATGTTTGTCAAAAATATCTCCTGCTTCAAATTGCTGTAAATACACACACATTGCAGTTGACTGCCTTAAATGTATTTAGGGCAGTTTTGGGGAGGGTACTGACTATAATTGTTGGCTGGGGTCCAGTTGTGACATCACATGACATCTGTTAGTGTTGTTCTCCATTGTCTGGACGTGGCCTAGTTCCTCAGCAGCCAGGGGTCCGGGGGTCATCATCTCTATCCCACTTACCCAAGGCTAAACAAAACCAGACATAACTGTAGTCCTGCACACATTCAGCCTTCAGCCAGCGAGTTGACATGATTGACGCACTCAGGTCAAGTAACTACACCCTTTTTTTGGTGTCATTATTATTTTTATAGTGGCTGATGTTAAAAATAGACATTATCTAGTCTGATGCTTAACTTACTGTGGGACTTATCCTTTCTTGTTCTATTTTTAGATCGCTTTTCAACATGTCAGGAGTTTACAAAAATAAGAATTTTAACACATTGTACCAGGAAACAGGATGTTAATTGGGTTTGGCTGGGTTTCCTTTCCTATTATCCTGTAATAGTGGCAGTAGTGGGGTGTTTCTTAGCTACAGTTACATGCTTTGCATCGCCTGTGCTCTGAGACAGTGACATATAACTTCAGATCTTCCAGTTGTGGCCAAATGTCACTATATTCTTCATTTTCAGTCAGACTTCCTCACAGTTACTGTAGCCTACTTGCATAAGGCTCCTTCAGAGGACATCACTAACTGTCAATCATTCTTGTGCATTATGAAATTCTTCCATGGGGCATGGCATTACATCACACCGAATATGACTCAACAGTAGCATTTTGGAAGCCACTCAAAGCTTGAAATAAAAAGTAAAAAAAAAACAACTAATGCCACATTGTTCTACTAATCTGTTAAGGGGAAAACTAAAAACCTTTAGGCTTTGAGCGAAGGAAAGCTGCACGTTAACGTTCGTATTGTCATAGTTCTCGCTGTTGTCTGTCTAAATCCTGTCACAGGCCATGTTTTATAGCTTCTGTACTAAAATGCTCAGTCATTTCCTTTCATGGCAGCCTGTGTCTCTTTCTCTGCCTCTCTCTGTGTCTTGCTGTGCTTGAGACTAACGGGAGGAATTTTGTGGTGAATTGTGAACCCAACACAAGACAATAGCATGACAAATGATGGTTTTTATCTTTAGGACAGCAGCCAGGCCCCTGTTTCTTACTGCTTTCTCTTCCCTTGCTGCTGCAGGAAGTCTTTTGAGTATGAAGATGCAGCGCGTCTCACCGTGAAGGAGGACCCTTCCAGAGGCGAGGCCAGGGACTCGGGGCTCTACCATGCCTACTCCGATGATAATATTTATGAGGACATCATCTGTAAGTTGAATTTCCACTGTCACAGGGACATTTTTTTTATCTGAATCTGATTTTATTTTGACATTACATAAGCATTAATGCTAGAAATATGAGCTTAATATATATGTTTTTTAGACCATGTAAATGTAATGACATATTAAAAACGTGAATAATCATTAGTGATATTATGTAATATCCAAGTTTGAAAGATATTCATAAGGAATAATTACAGCAAACATACTACTTAACTGGTGTTACCCCAGGAAAACTAGCTTTAGGTTGTGTGCATGCACATCCCGGTAGCTGGTCTAAACCTTCTCATCTTGCTGTCGTTGCTGAGGTGAAGCGAGCAGAGACAGCCCGTATGAGGATGTGAAGCTGTCGCCGATGTGTCTCCCGATTCCAAGGCCTCAAATTCCGAAGGTAATCGAGGATATTCCATTTCTGTCTCCTCACACATACAGAAGTATCTTTTGATGATATTATTATCAAAGTAAAGGTTGAAGCCCAACCTGATGTTGCAAGCGAGGAGAATTCTTGTCGGAAAAACGACCGATAACTCCTCAGCTTTTGCTTTGCAGCTGCCTCCTAAACCTCAAACGTTGCACGGCTACGCTAGTAAAGTGGAGAAGAAGAGGTTGCAAGTCCCCACACCACCCAAATCCGCGACTTTAGCCGATGCTTCCAAACCAGCGACACCCCGGCGCCCAAGCTTTCAGAAGACACCCCAGGTGAATTGTGGTTAAGTTCCTCTGGATCCTGTGTTTGGCTGAGATGTCTTTTGTAACATTGGCATACAACAGGATAACACTGTGGTATAGTTGCAAATGAAAGTCTCAAGTGAATGAAACCCTGTGCAGTCGTTTGGTTACCTTTTTATAGTCATACTGACCCGGCAAAAAAATCCCCGACATAACTTAAATCCCAATATTGACATGAAGGTAAAGCGTACGCAAATGTTTGTTCACAAGTACGTTCTGTTGCGTTGACGTTTGAAGGGGTGGTGACTTGTTGAGCAGGAACGAGGACGCCGGAAAAAAATGATAGTGGTAGAGCAACATGTACAGCTGTTTGAGAGTTCAGACGAGACGGGTGAATTAGAAATAAAGATCCATGGCAGTGGAGAGAGTTTGGACAGGGAGGAACTTTACCAATAAGGTACAGTAACCAAAGTGGCTTATTGACACCTAATGCGTGTGCTGTATCTGCCCACATAACGATCAACACGTAACAATGAGGGTATTTTTAGACAGTGGTTCAGCTAAAGGAATTTACTGTTGCTTCTTTCCTACATATGCTTGTACAGTTAACACGTCTTTGTGTCTGTTTAGTTGGTGACGGCATTATCTTACCAGAAACACTTTGTATGTCCTCTTAAAGATAAGTGTGAGCTTCCTGATTAGCCTCCTGCCTGACATTCTAGCAGGGGAATGAAGGAATGCGAGGGTTAAAACTGCTGAGAATATGATACAATTATGTACTTGGAGGTTGTTATGAACATTCCCTGTAATCGTGATTATATAATGGACTTGAAATGATGGTGCTGACAATTATGCGTCTTGTACAACACAGTATGTTAACAAGATTGAAACCATCTTCGACGACAAGCTAGGGAGGAAGAGAGCAAAGAACCCGGGATCGTCAGCTCGAGGTAAGACGCGCATACCAAATGCCCCGATGTCACACACGTCAGCACGTCAGTAGGATTACGTGCCTCTTGGTGGAAATACCCAGCTATTGATGCTCCACACAAGGCCAGCTGCAGAAAGCAAAGCCACTGATTATGAAACAAAGACCGACTGTCTGCTTTTGATCAGACGTTCTGGTCACCGTCGTTCTTCTGTTGCTCCCTAATCTCTCTCTACTCTAATTCATATCAGCAGAGGAGAACAGTGGGACCGAAAGCGACCCCGAGGACAACACCAAAGGTATTGATCTGAAGCTGAAACCATCTGTAAAGTCCCTTTGTTAGATCTGAGGTAAAGTACATAGTCTTATTTCATGTGAGAAGTCCTTCTGTCAGCATTTAGTCTTGACTCAAGTGTAAACACAGAGCTGCATGGCAGAAAAGCAAACACGACTATATAGCAGCCCTGAAGCTTTAATTATCCCCTGTGCACCTGTTTCCTATATATTTCATGACATACAGCACAATGGCCACGGTGAGCTGTATAACTTATCAGATGTGAGGACTTTCTACTTTGTTTTTGTTTTTACTTAATTGTTAACAGGGACACAATCAGCAATATTTTAGGCAATGTAAAGATTGAAACAAGACCACAGGAAGGACATAATAATAATAATCCACAGCTTCAGCTTTTCATGCAAGTCGTATTACTAGTCATGCTAGTAAAACCTACTGATGGAGCTAGAGAGGGTGACGCTCATCATCTGGGCAACATGAATGTTTATTCTAGTAAGACCAGTTGTCGAGACGTGTATCATCTCACTGTGTGTTGTCTAGCAGGCTCCAGAAAATCCGTTTACGTCCAGTCTACACTCAAACGCCGACCAGGCTACCGCACCCTAGAGAGAGACCTGATCCAGCTGCAGCAGCAGCAGCTTTTCCAGATCTTCGTAGTGGTGTCACTGAGAAAAGGCTCATCAGGAAACACGTATTCCCCAGAAATTACACAACAGTTTCCCAAAATGGTAAGACAGACGCAGTACAGTCAAATTAGATCTGCTGTTAACTCCACTTTAATCCTCCATGTGCTGTCATGCTGGACATATTCAGGGCTTTTCATACATATTTTCATATACTTTTTTGCATAGCTGTATTTCAGAGACTCGGAATTTAAAAATGTAACGTAAAATAGATTTTTTTTAATGTGTTCTTAATGTCTGTTACAAATATTGTCTTATGAGGTGAAGAATTGTATTGTATTGTACACCATTTGGAGAAGCGCTGCGTTACTTAGCTGGAGTCTCTCTTTTTCAGTTCGAGAAGTCCTCTCGTCTGTCCAGGGAAGCTGAGGATCAGCTTAAGGTCATTCCAAGGTTCTGCTTTCCTGACTCTCAGGACTGGAGACCTACTGCACACATGCCAAGGTCAGTGAAATATTCTTAAGCTTCTTCCGTACATTTCCTTTGTCAGTATTTTTTTAATTTGTTTTTTTACACACGTTTCTCAACGAATATCTTAGTGGGGCTCTAGGTCTAATGTATTGTGCTTAAACAGCCTTGATAGACTTAATTAAATCTTTGAGCCCTAAGGCGTATTGGGTTTTCTTTTATTCCTACTCAAATGGGATCACAGCTTATCATTCTGGTTGGATGTTGTTCAGTAGAAATCCACTGTAATGAACTGCCTATAATAGAGCATTTGTGTTTAAATGTTGCGTCCTCCCCTCTGTATTGGTCTTGTGTTGGCAGTGAGACGTTCTCCTTTGTCCTGACTGGTGAAGACGGCAGCCGGTGGTTTTGTTATTGTCGCAAGATCCTGGTGAGTGAGGATAAGTTAAACATTTGCGTTTGAATCACTTGCTGAAGAGCTTGTGTGCACGATGACATGGCAGCCGGCCACGTGCTTAGTCAACATCTCTGAGGAGACGTGAATCACAGACCATAACACATCAGATTCTGTGACAGAGAGCAACAAGAATTTCATGGTTTTCCTTTTCTCTCCTTGCTTTCGCCTCACAGGGAGAACAGCTTTAGATCCTTTGACACATACTTGTTGATTTTAGGTGTAGATGTGCATGTTTTGTTTGGGTTTATTTCTTAACGTGTTCTTCTTGTCCTGCTGGTTTTTCTAATAGATAAGCTCATTGCTGTTGTCATAAACACGAGTATGAACTTTAGACTTATTTTTCTGGTATTGAATAGTTATGCATACAAGTATTAAGTGTTTTATGTGGTGTAATAATACTGTATTCGTGCTGTCATAGACCTGTTGTTACTTGCTTGGTGACATATGAAACTTTGCTTGTTTTCAAGCCCAGTGGAAAGGGGAAGCGACTTCCTGAGGTGCACTGTATTGTCAGCAAGCTGGGCTGTTTCAACCTGTTTGCAAAGGTGAGGTAATCACACCAAGCTGTATTATAGGGACATAAAAGGAATGAGTTGGATTTACACAGAGTCCGTGCTAATCCTCCTGGAAGTCTCATAGTGTGACGCTGGGCGGAATGAGGCTCCACGTAGATAATCTTGAGCACTGGGTGTCTTGAATTCATGTAGCTAGGACGCAGCCATTTCACAGTCAGCCAAGTTAAATTTGCAAACGGTAAGTGTGAATAATTCCAGGAGGAAAACTGCATTTACATACGGAGCTGCCTCTGCTCTGCTGTTTAGACTTTAATCAATGCACGCTCCTTCAGGACACACAGTGATTTATCTGGCTCTGTGTGTGCAGATTCTGGAGGAGGTTGAGAGACGCAGGGAGATTTCCACAGCGCTGGTTTACCCTTTCATGCGTAGCGTGATGGAGGCCCCGTTTCCAGCCCCGGGACGGACGGTCACTATTAGGAGCTTCCTCCCTGGCTCTGGGAATGAGGTAATCCTGAAAACAAAGAGGAAATGTTAATTAGTAGCTTTGCTCCCTAACCAGTCCTTTCCAAGACTCAGTGTGACTCAGAATGGGGGGGGTTGTCTGGGCCAGCAGTTTCAGCTTTGAAGGGTTCATGTTGGGACAGCTGTACGCTGTCTGTCCTAACAGTCAACAGTAATCAGTTCAATCATTGTTTACCAGCACCAGATAAGTCAAATAATTACCCGTGCCATAAAAACTCAGATGAGGAAATGCTGCAAAGTCATTAGTTCCTTCTGAAGGTTTCACTTACTTTTTTAAACCCTGTGCTTCTTCAGTAACATTTCTGTGTATGATGTAAAAAGCCTGTTTTTGCTGAGCTTCCAGGCTTCCACGCATTAAATGACAGCCCACCTGCTTCCGCTGCGTTGACAGGTACTGACTTTGTGTCGACCCGTGGACTCCAGATTAGAGCATGTGGACTTTGACAGTCTCCTACAGTGTCTCAGTGTCGGGAAACTCCTGCAGGTGTTCGCCTCCCTTCTGCTTGAAAGAAGAGTCATCTTCATTGCTGATAAACTCAGGTGCGTCCCAGGCAAATGCACCATCTGATGTAGCCACTCAGAAAGGACCAGCCACAGTTGAAGGTTGTGTCACACAGGCCATTGCTATCTGTGTGTATTTTTGGCAGAAGCAAGTAGAGTCATATTTATTTGCACAGCTCGATATCTGTTCAATATTTCTCTCACCAGCAGCCTCAGAATCTCTCAAACTTTGTCTGTGGTGCAGAGGACATCAGATTGCATGCAAACGCACATTTCACTTAATCAGGTTTCTTTAAACCTGATTGTTTGCTTTACTCCACTTTTCAGTCATGTCTCACAGGTATGCTCTGTGGACAAACTGAAGATAAGCTTTTCTGAAAGAAGACGTCAGTAGATAGCTTTTGAACAATGCGCTTAAATTGAAATAAAATGTGCATAAATATGAAAAGTAGTAATTAAAAGCCACCTGGACCCAGCTGGAGTATTAGGTTAACCTTAGGGTCACTGAGTTTCCTTTCCTTTGTGCCATGCAGTGTAGCACCACTGTGGCGACTCTGCTTTAGTTATTATCCTTGTGCTTGTGTGATAAGTGTCGTGATTGAAAGCCTTGTCATATGATCTGTGTGAGAACCGAATCGCGTTTTTGTGCTAAATCGTTTGTCTCCTTTGCTCGTCGCTGCAGTGTCTTGTCTCGCTGCGGCCACGCGGCGCTGGCACTGCTGTACCCGTTCACCTGGCAACACACGTTTGTGCCCGTGTTGCCAGCCAGTATGCTGGACATCAGCTGCTCCCCCACACCCTTCCTCATTGGGGTGCTGGCCCCCTGCCTGCCAGAGCTGCTGGAGCTGCCCATTGAGGAGGTCAGTACAAATCCATAAAAAAAAAAAAATAAAAAAAAAGTTGGTCTATTGGACCGACCGGTTTGTGAAGCCAGCTCACAGGCTGCAGAGCTTGTGTTGCGAAACGTGGACTGATCCAGGCAGTAACTGTCACCCTTTCTTCTGTCTTCTCAGGTGCTTATAGTGGATTTGTGTACAGACAAGTTTGTCATTCAGGTTTGTACACATAGCCACCTTGGGAATGACAGGCGTGGTCGCAGCGGGACACGGCTTTGCCCACGCTTTTTGTTGTTATCAGCTCAGTTTTGTTAGAGACATGCAACAGATGCTACGTGGTTTAGGACGGAAGGTAAAATCGTGCCGTGATGTAAACGTAAGGCTGTTTTCAGTCAACATTTAATTTGACTTGATTCCCATTTGGTATTTTATTTTTAATCGGGGCACAGTTTTCCTTTAAATACAAGCTAATGGGACAAGCAGAGACGCACTTACCCTTAGTGCAGCCTGTAGGTGTGGTGTTCAGGCAGCGGCAGCCTTTGTTCCTTCCTCTAGGACAGGGGCGACTAACCCTGGTCCTCAACAGCCACAGCCCTGCTTGTTTCCCAGACATTAAGCCTACAGCAGCACACAGACACAGCCGAGCACCTTTTAGTCAGAAGCATATTTGTCAAACCTATGTTGTTCACTGGTACGACAAGCTGAGGACAGATTAATAAGACACGCTTACAAATGGCACCGCGACTGCTTCTGACCTTTTCTTCTGTGGTCTGACAGCTGGGTGATGAAGACTGCATCCTGCCCAGTAAACTTCAGGCAGCACTGCAGCAGATCTTGGAGGAGAGAGAAGATATCCTGAAACAGGAGGCTGGAGGTTCGTATAAAACAGCTGTTGCACACAACTAAGTATCATATGTTAGGCAATCAGTTTTATTAGCTGTTGTGTAAGCATACGAAGAATGTGTCTTGGTTTTAGCCTCCCAAATTCAACATTTCAAAAAGACATTTAGGCAGGACTACATATGTGATAGATTAATGGCAGAAGTAGTATTTAAGACTGAGTCACCAAGGCGAGACAGGTCAGAGATGATCAGCGATGGGAAGGTCAGATGAGTCAGAATCAGTCTCGTTTGGTCGCTGCGTTGTTCCAGGCTGTTGTGGATGTGCAGAAGTGTAGCGTCATCAGCCACATCTGGAAGAACATCTGTGTCACAAAGCACGTGTTGTTATTTAAATGGTGCCAAGGAAGTCAATTTGACTTCACAGCTGTGACTGGAGAGAGGCCGTGGAACTCCTGACCTCTTATCAGCTCCTTTACGGTTGCTGCCTTAGAATGTTAGGTTAAGATTAAAAAGGAAATCTACAAATCAATTGACTTGAAGCTTCAGTAGTCCCACTAAACGGAAACCTCTAACAGGTTTCTGCCCATTTTAAAAGCCTAGGAACCCTAAAAAATCTTGTTAATATGGAATTAACCCCTTTGTCTTGCACAATGTGACGTGTGCAGGCCAGCAGACTGACCTGAGCGCCTTGCTGTCGGAGGCGTTTGTGCGTTTCTTTGTGGAACTGGTGGGCCACTACCCTTTCCACATGGTCGAGTTCCCCAATGGGAGCAGAGAGCTCCAGCGAGACAACTTCCGTAAAAGTCATCCGTCCCGCGGCGTCCGCCAGTTCCTGCAGCTTTTCGTGGACACCCAGATGTTTGCCGGCTTCATTCAGGACAAAGAGCTGCAGAAAGGAGCAGGCAGAGGTAACGAGACAACACGGCTCATTACGGTTACGGCTGAGTAAGAACCATTTCTCTCTCAACATCTCTAGTGATATCCAGACAGAGTGTAAAGCGGGTGAAGAATTTTTTTCCCATATTGTGGTTGAGTGAAGGAACATTTGCTCTTTTCTCTCAGGTCTTTTTGAAGCCAGAGTGACCGAGTATCTGGACTCGTACCAGGAGCCGGAGTCGAGTGGCGTAAACAAGTTTCTTAAAGGACTGGGTAAGTGTTGTTCCCCTGCTAAACGCTTTACTTTAAAATGTTCACTGTCAGCAGCTAATTGTCCGCCGCTGTTTTTAAAGGAAACAAGATGAAACTCCTACAAATGAAATGAACGTAGGTCCGTTTGTGTCTGGATGTGAATGGACCAGTGAAGAATCCGAATATGAGAAGACTGGTCTCAACTTACAGATAAGTCTCATTGGATAAAAGCTGGAAACACTGACATCTACAGTACAGCCTCGTCTGGGGAGAGAACAATTCCAGCTCCTTAACCTCAGTATCAGCCTCTGTCACACGTCTGTTTATACATAGAAACATCATTTTCTCAGTTGGATTCAGTGCAATTTTAATGTAACATTTCAACGTTTTGTATTAACTACAAATGTGGTTCCAACCTGATGTTTTACACATTAAATATAAAAAAAAATCACATCTTGTCAAACTGTAAAAATGGTTTACTGTGCTTTTATCTGTTGGCATTTAAAGTTAAGTAGAGTTTTATCAACTCTGATCAAAACGTCTGATCTTTAAACCTCATTTAAAATGACTATTTACATTTTGTAAAACTTTGCTGTCTCTGTTAACTGGAGTTGTACATTTTTAAAAGTATTTTTGCACAATGTTTGCCTCTAGTGTACAGTATTGGGAATATTTTTGTATTAAAGCATGATGTCTTTTGTACTTTTTAAAATAAATGGGTTTCCTGGACAATGCTTCATTTGTTTTATAGTAGCGCTGCATGACTCTAGTTGGCCTTGAAACAGGATTCACCCATTATTAGCTCTGCACTGACATAACCAGTAATGGTATAGTTTATGTTCTCAGCACAAAGTAATTTGAATAGACTTCATGCAAAGACGACTTCAGTAGAAGAAAACGAGATGAATCCGACAGGTCTGAAAAGCAGGAAGCCAAACCGGTTTGACGGCTCAGAAAGGCACCTGATTTGTTTACAGACTTAATTCAACGATGTTGTGTTGTTGCCATGATTGAAGTCATTTTTGTGTCTAGGTTTTAACACGTACAGTACTTTAATCTAACCGTGACAGGATTGTCCTTAGACTGAAACTCAGCCTTTTAGTTCCCCACTTTGGAATTAAACCCTAATCATAAAAACAATGTGTATTTTAGCTACATATGGTTTTAGAGTTTGAAATAAAATTATTTAAATTGCTACATATTTATATTCAAGTTCAAACCCACACTGACGTCATGAGAATTTATTATTTATATATTTTTTAGTCTATATTGATAAGTTATTGATTGGCTACTATTAAAATCTTGCTTTATGTGGTGGGTTTTGTTGAGTAAGGTCTTAAACCTTACTTGCAATCACTGCTGTTGTGAATTTCTATAAATAAAACTGAACTGAAGTGAATTTGTGCCCTGTCACAGTGTTATCATCCAGATTCATGAACAGTTTCTCGACCCTCGTGGCTGGTTTTGGTTTTAATTCCGAGTGTGACCTCTGTGGTTTTATATTCAATGCATGTCAAAGCAGGAGCCGTTAATTCAGTTCCGTTCAGCTTACTACACTTTTAATATTTATTTGCTATGAATATGCAAACCCTTCTAAAAGTCTTTTGCATTATGAGATTTGGAATCTGCAACACAAAAGTGTCTCGACGTGCGTGACGTTCACTGCATTACAATTGAAGTCTGATTTGCTTTTCATTATGTCCGGTTCATAAACTAACAGAAACCAAAAAGGTTTGACCTAAATAATTTATTTCTACTTATCTGAGCCGCTCTGCACTGGCAGCTGTGCGTCAACGCAGTGTCCACATGGGGGCGCTGTTTCCACGTTCATCCACTAACACCACGCGGCGTCTTAGTTTCGTCTTAATGGAACATTAGAGTTTCGTGCGTCAACATCAGCTTCTCAGACGTGATGCTTGCATTATGAATAACTTCCATTTTGGAAGCAGTGACGGTCAGTTGAAAGGACTTGCCTTCATGTGCGTACCAATAAATAAATAACATTAAAAATCATTAGTCTTAAAACCAAAGAATCAGCTGGAAATAGACATGACAGTGGTTATAAACCTGAACTTGTCTGACGGGTTAAGTATGAACTGATCCACAGGTGGAAACTGTCACATGAATTGTTCATATTTGTTTATGTACAAATAAGATATTTTTTTTAAAAAGGAAACTTCATTTAGCCTCTGTGGCATTTTAAAAATCTTTGATAGGAACTTGTGGGTTTGAAGCTGAAAGCCACAGACAGGCTGGATATATAATATTGAGGCACATTAGAAAAGTTTTCCCAGACTGAATGTCACAGAAGCTAATTTACAAGTTCTTTAAACACACTTTCCTTTCACTTCCCTTGATGACTTCGGCCTTAACAGAAACTTTATAATGGTAGACTTCTAATAACTCCAATTAAAGCTGAGCTGCACAGTTTTGTGGCACATCTCAGGCACCCAGACAGAAAATACCACCACAGATGCCAGAGTTCACTGCCTTTGGTGTCTAATGTAGGTCAAACTTCAAAACATCTATCACCCGCAGGTTTTCCACAATGTGACAAACACCTCAGCAAAGTAACTGATCTCCATCCACTGTTCACACAACAAGGAAAACTACACACGATGCAAATGGGATTAAATGCACACCAAGAAAACCACAAGTCGCAGAACTATGTTAAATTAGCAGTAAAGAAGATAAACTCACGCTGCAAACGAAGAAGCGGCTGAAAAGACGCTGAGACCCAAACACACCTGAAGTCATTCAACCTAATCAGCAGAGCCTGAAGCCTCCTCGGCCTCTGGGGGAGCTAGACCTTAGAGCAAGAGTCTCCGTTCTCATTCCCTGAAGGCAAAGCAACACAGCTTCACACTTTGACCAAGTGGTCATTCTGGTTATTTATATACTGTAGCACCAAATCGCAACCAAAGTCGTCTGCAGCAGTGCAGGGTTTAGCACCTTACAGGACACAGAAAATACATTTCTACAGAACAAAGCCTGCCTGGAAGAAACCTCCAGGAGAACCAGGCTCGGGGTGGGGTCGGCCTGGCTGGGGTGAGGGGACGGAGTAGAGAGAACAAAAGCCAGGTTGGCTGGGCCGGTGGGACAGACGGTGGGAGCCCTGTTCACAGAGCAGTTTCAGTTTTAGAGACCGGAGACACCGCAGTTTCTCGTTTCTAAACTTCAGCTGAGGCCAGTGCGACGTCGCAGTCGTACAACTCGACACTACACATAAGTGACACAGTCACATTCTTGTAGTCTTCTATTAACTTCTCCTGAACACTGTGTGCGCTTATGCAGAACACTGTGCATCTGGTCCTACATCTCTTCCTGTGTTGCGATTAAAACTTTCATTTCTGAGAAAAACAGAGAAAAAAGATGACGAGAAAACCACAAGGGTGACATTTTTATTAAAGTTAACACTTAGTGACAAATGACAAATTGCTTCCAAACGTGGCACCAAGGCTTTAATCTGACTGTGCAACAACAGGTGCTTTTTGCAACGCGTCATCGTTTTCCGAGTCATTTTGTCTGTGTGTGTTTATGAATATAATAGACACAGCGTAAACACATCCATAAAAGCCACATGTTGACAGTAAAGGTCAGTGTGTTGGAAAATGCTAATCTCACACCAAACAGTGAGAAACTGCTCCGTTCAGATCTTTGTTATGGGAAGTGATTCGTAGAAGGGTCAGATTTCCAACCTGCTACAGTCCAACTACCCACAGGTTTAGTTAGTTAGTTGTAAGAATGATATGGAGAATGAAAAAACAAAGTAAAAGATGATGAGCTACAATCTACGTAAGCGTTCACAGTTTAAACTACAGCAAAGAGCACCTACAGTAGCATATTGTATTTTTTTAGTGATCATTTGGATTTGAACTCTGAACTCTCACATGCTTCGCATCCCTCCACCGGCCTGCCCTCAGCTCCGGCACGTCGCCTGTTGACGGTAAAGAGAGGAGGCAGGCAGGAAGCGTGTACCATTACTCCATTCATTCGCATTTTGCCTATTACGCTGGAAAAAGTGACGTAGCGCTGCTGGTGGCTGCTGAGGTGTGGAAAAGCAGATGGGTGCTGAAGAGAAGGTGAAAGGCCAACGTGAGGCGTCTGGTTTCCTCATCGCGTCTGCAGAGTCCCCGTATAAGCTAACGGCAAGATGGTTGTAGGGTTTCATGCATCACCTCTGCACGCTCAGCGTCAACACGGCACCACCGACCTGAAGTGCTTTCTGGTTAGACGCCACGTATTTGGGCAAATGGAAAAGTGCAGGGTGCAAACACTGAAGGTGTGAAAAATCAGGGTTACTGTAAATGAATTATGGGTATAAATAAATATATAACCCAGATTTCTTTGCCCACACATTTACTGATTCAAAATGCCAACTTAAAAACAAACTAGCAAACAAATATCCATCCTGAGACAACAATGTTGGCAAAAGAATGAGCGCATGGCCACAATAACTATGTTATCATGCTCAAAGATTTATTACTGCAAGTCAAGTGCAGGTCAGTGTTATCATTTTGAGTGTGTCATTAGTTTAGGGAGTTACTGTACTGGTCATAAATGACTGGACACATTTCTCGCCAATGCATCCCAGCGCTGGTTGAAACTAACTTGTGCTGGGAAGTCAGTCATCAGGACTAAAGGCTGGGTATCACGAGCGCGGCCGTCACGTGCGTTAAAATCAATCACTGACCATTTTTATTGCTCCAAAGCCGCAAGATCAGACACGTCCCGTCGTATAGACCCTAAACACGAGGCCGGCTGGCACCGCGCCACACGGCCCATCGTCAGCAGCCCAGACACAGCGTTCCACGGTTTACCATGGAAGTAATGCCAGAGCGCAGATTGTGCCCTTGGTGATTTGGCAACAGAGCTTGAAAATATCGTCTTTTCTCTCCAAGGCCTGAGTAAATATCCATATCCTGTTTCAATCGGCCTACACACACAGCGTTCCTGCTCACGTGTACCCCCCCCCACCCAACCCCCTGAAGTGCCTCCACCCATCCCTCCATTCTGCAGAAGAACTTACTGCAGCTCATTACCTTCACCTCTCCGAGCTCTGAATCATCGCGGTTAATTGTGAAGTCACGCTTGTGGATTCCAGGCAGGGGAATAAAACAGCTTTGATTGTATACAGTCTTTTCCTCAAAGCTCTCACAACTCAACAGCCAATAAACGACTGTGCTGATATGATACAGCAGTATTTGCGCTGGGTTACTAAATAACTGAGTCCGTCAGGCAGCTGCTATTGCTAATGGAGATATTACCATGAATGAATAAAGTCACCTAATAAAAGTGGCCTCTTCCCGACACTGACAGACTTACTCTTTCATTGTGATTGAAATGCTGAAGGAATGAATGACCTGGTCCTCGCATTCGTCTCATCCTCCTAAGACCAAACATATGAGCACATTATTTTAATAACAACAAAAAAAAAAAACGTGTGAGCGTTTGTTTAGCGCGGTTCGACACAACTGAAGCTTCTGGGAACAGCCAGGCTACTGCTGATGTGTCAGCGCCAGAGAGAGCAGGCAGTGGGAAGGTAGACCTCTATCAGCACCTGTTGCCCTATCGAGCAGCTGAATGGAAATGAGTCCTACTGGAGCCTACTGGCTGACGGCTGAGGCCGTGTGTAATGTTTAATATGCACTGTGGCGTTTGCATTGCGTCGTCGTGGCTGCGTGAAGCACAGGGAGCAGTTCTTCATATATGTGACCATAAACCTGCAGACAGGGGAGAAGGATTTGCACTAAATGCGTGTGTGTGTGTCTGTCTGTGTGTATGCGGGGGGGGAGGTGTTTTGTGGGAGGGGCGAGACTGTAAAACAGGTGAGAAGGAAGATATCAGCATGTACAGAGGCAGGGAGGGGTGAGTGTGTATCAGTCGCCTTCTTGAGGCTTCCCCTCCCCCTCAGGGCCCAAACCGGCTGGATTCATTTGCATGAAGGACTTTAAAGGCAGCTGAGAGAGCAGGGCAGGTGATACCGGCCAACGGACGCCGAGGGAGGAGGACTCTGACACAACCAGCTACTCTTCAGCCTCTGAGCACACCGCAACACAAACACCTGTGGCTCCGGAGGAGGAGGAGGAGGAGGTGCACTTCAGCTCCCTGCTGGGATCTCAGACGTCAGCCTGGACTGTGACTCAAGATTAGAGGGAAAAAAAATGCAGTATCAAGAGAAATAGGAGTGAAGAAAGCGACGAGGACCCAGAGGAATAAACAGCAGGATCATCTGACACCTTCAGTTCACAGGTAAACTGAGCCTTTACTCTGAAAGCTGCCAGGAGTGTTTGTGCTTCTTTTCAGTTCCAGGTGATGCAGTGTTTATTTAAGCACTGTTCTTTTAAATGCACCAATGCAAAACACAAACAAACAGTGATTGTTGGACATCTTACGGACTCACTGTGATGATGTTTAAGAGACACGAGTAGATGGAAGCGTCTGTGAACCGGGCCTCTCCTTTATCTCACCTGCGTTTCTCTTGGTTCTGTCCTGTAAACGGTTGCCTGCATTGTCTTCTGTGTTTACACACGTGCTGCCTGCTTCGGTTAAACCGTTTGCCACGGCACCACCCCCACCCCGCAGTCAAACAGCGCGTGGATCCAGTTTCAACAGGTAGAGCAGCATTGTGGACGGCGGTTGGAGCGACCGTTTCGCCAACGACAGATGAAGCTGAGCCTGGAACAAAGGGGCCACACATGAAGTTAGAAAACGCCACTTGACTGCCAAATTAGGCCGACACGCTGCTTTGTATACTAATGGGTCAGTGGGGCAGGTGAGAGGTGTGCCCCGCCGAGCGACAGTGGGCCTTAAGCCACAAACCCATTTTAACGGCTTACTTCTTACTCCACAATAACATTTCCAGTCCTGCACCGCTTGTTCAGCGCTGCCAGACCCAGGACTGTAAACCTTAGCTTAACGTTTTAAGCAGGTCACTGTAAGAGATCAACTCAAATCTACAGCTGAGCACGTGTGGATTGAGCTATATCTGAGTTTAGAGGTTGAAATTTAATCTCAGCGGTTTTATAATGAGACAAAGTTCAGACGAACGCGAAGTAAACACAGTTGGCTTGGTTTCTATTAAAACGCTGGAGCCTGGTGTTCACTCAAGGGCTGCTTGATGAATCATTAAGGCTACAACAAAGAACAGCCCGAGGCCGCTGCCAGAGCCCCTTTCACCTTAGTGGCTTTTGAGAATGTGAAACTCTGTTGTTCTCTGCTCAGCCGGTTGCTATTTACCCAGCGCTCCTACAACAGGTAACATAGCTGGAGGCTTTAGAAAAACGGTTTCTTCTTTACAGACCAATGGCAGAGCAAGGACAAACATGTCATTTAGGTTTACTGCTGTTATGGGAAGGAAAGCTCGGCTCGATGTTATTACTCCTTACAATAACTTTTGATTCTAGGAAAATACAGCACTTATACTGAAAGAAAGCTTTACTGATTAACCCAGTCTGGAGGTGCTGCTTGGTGTGAAAGGCCTAAATACTGGCTACGTCAGCAGTATCATTACAACAAATGACAACATAGTGGTAGAGAGGATCCTGAGTCAACACTAAGCAAAGCAAGACACAATTAAGACAAACTGTCATAGCTCTAGATATTGTAGCTCTGAGTCTAGCGATTTCATACAGCTGCAGAGTCTGACATACTAAGGTTGTTTCCAGAAGCGACACTTTATTATAAACAATAAACTACGCAGACTAAAATGTCTAAATGACTAAGATTTTGTTTTTGTGCAAGTCATTCCTGTAAGTGACCACAACCGATAATGAGTACGAGCAATAAGGAAACTGAGTCACGATCAGTGGGAAGGACACAACTGATAAGATGTGTAATTATACAGAAAAATGTGTTCCCCTCCTACCAAAGCATGTTTGAATTCAGTGGAGACGCAGAGTGAGACCTGGCGGTGCAGGAATTTCAAGGGCAGATGGAGCGATTAGCAGAACAAGCGGGGACTTTGTGTGGGTGCAGGTACCGGGGCAGCGCCGGCCCCGAGGGCGCAGAGAGGAGAACACCTGTGCTCTGGCCATCCCTCCTCCCCGACACACAGACGGTCTCCTTCACATCGATGGCCTTTGGCTCCATTAGCAGACATGTAATGTTTGCACCAGACGTCTTCCCGTTCCCAAAACCTCACGCGTCTCCGCCTGTGATGATGCTCGTACCAGCGTCCCCGTCTTCCCTGTTTGTTTAGAATCGGAGTAGTAGGAAATCGATGCTTGTGTGCGGGTTTGTTTTTGTTCCTTTGTTTTTAAAAATCCACAATCTCACACATTTGACCCATTTTGCATCCTACTCGTGATGGAATTACTCATTGACTGACCCAAATCTTGTCAAGTGTGTATTATTGTGTGTGTTCTGTGTGAGCGGGGGCAAAAACAGTTGACTTTCCCACATTCTGTACAAAATGTGCACTGATTGAAATCACGTAACTTTGTCGGGATAATGTAAAAACTGATCTCCACGTTTCATTAACTTTCTTTCAGGGTCTAGACGTTAAGAACCAACTAAGACATCTAACACAGGCTGGTGAAAGCAGGGGGGGAAATCTCTGAACATGGAGCAGACAACGCAGATTTGGCACATGCAGGTTTCATCCCAGGACCCCGCTGGGGACTGGCAGAAGAAGGTGTCTGTGGTCAGCCAGCCGGAGTGCTCCATCTGCTACAACACCTACGACAACGTCTTCAAAACGCCCAAGCTGCTGGAGTGCACCCACACCTTCTGCCTGGAGTGCCTCTCCCGCCTCATGGCGCTCTCGCCGACCGACCAGGACGGCAACGGCGGCGGCTCGTCGCTCTCCTGCCCGTTCTGCCGCCACCTGACCGTGCTGCCCAAGGAGGGACCCCCGGCCCTGGCCACCAGCCGCGAGGTCCTGTGCAAGCTGCCCCGCCACCAACAGCAGGAGCAGCCGGTGTGGCTGGAGGGAGAGAAGCTGTGCTACAAAAGCTCAAACCGCCACGCCGGCCCGGGTGCCGCCAACACCCCCCCTCCCTTCTGCATTTGCATTGACATTGGGTCTAGCAAGTCTTTGGATGTTCCTCTCCAGACGCGGCCCCGGACCTTTGGCCTGCTGGGTCGGCTGTCGGACTGGAAGAGGATACTGGTGTTCATCGTGCTCATATTGCTGCTGATTGTCGTGGTGTTGTGGCCACTGCAGTGTGTATTCAGCACTGGAAACCTGCGCTGCATGCGAGACCCGCACCGCAACCCCACCACCACCATTTCTCCAACTACCGTAACTGGGCTGTGACTGCAACGCTGAATGCTTTTAACTTGACTGCACAGAATGCATCCGTTTCCTCTGGACTTGTTTTACATGGAGTCTTTAGGCAAAGACTGTATGTAAAGGCTGAAATCAAAGGACGCATGAAGGTGAAGAGACATGAACTCAGACTATTTTATCTGAAAACAATGACAGAAGCAAAGCTTTTGCGCCTTAATCACCACCAACCTTCAAAACTGGACAAAAGAGATTCTGGAACAACTGGTTTGATTGAAGTAGTCTGGCCACTTGTCAGATGATCAGATAACAGATGTCAGTGGGTTTATATACGTGAGTCTAGTCTTTAATTTCAAACGTCGACGTTAATGCTTGGTAATGATGCCTTGTAAATATCTGATGGCTAACAACAGATAAGTTTAGATGAACTAATATAAGGTCTGTCATAAAAGAGAATAAATTCCACCCCAATGTGCCAACGGGGGAATGTTTGTGTTGTGTTTGGATATGGCATTGTTTACAGAAGAAATAATAAGAGAAAGTCAAGTATCAGCCGTGTTTCTGGTCAATTAAAACAACTGGATGATTCATGAGTCTGTGGGTTATCGTGTCCATGCATTTTCAGTGGCTGTCTGTCCTTAAATAACTTGCAGTTCCTGAAGTATTCGTTTCCGAGCTTAATCAGTTGAGCTGTAAAACAATCAAGTCATTTACTGACCGTTATTCGTCAGTGCTTCCATCTGAACCTTTAACCCTTGACTTTCTTGACAGGAAGTTGTCCTTTGTTATTCCTGGATTAGGTGTGTTGCAGTAGGGAGAAACCAGACTGTGGGTTTTCCAGAGCAGTTCACTGGATGATACATTCCTAAAATCTTTAAGGAGTGGCTGTAATAAAAGCATAACTTCCTGAAGCTGCCTTAGAAATGTCAGTAAACACCAGATTGTTTTCTAAGATGAGCTCATGAAATTAAAACAATGCAAGACAACAATAAACATTACTAATAATATTAAAATAGCTGCTTGTTAGTCGTTACCTCATGTTAAAATACTGGAAACAGCAGGGATTTTAAACTTTCACTTTCTGACATTTCTGACAATTTGTGAAAGTCACACGAACCGTTAAACGAGCCAACGTTACGGGAGGAACCGACTTACAGCATTCATTTCACGATCTCTTCTGGAACTGCGACGATCTACCTGCTACACTCTCCTCGCTACGTCTGAACGCTCATGACAAAAGGCGAACAGCAATGAAAACAGGCGAAATGTGCGGCTTGACACGGTGCCATTATAACCTTTTATTAAACTACATAACAAACCATTCTGATGCCATTTCTGGCAGCTCATTGTATCAGCAGGTGCAGCCTATACAGCAACAAGGCAGAGCCAGTGCAAGAAGAAGAAGAAGAAGAAAGGGCGAGAACCTCCACTGAGCAACAGGGAGACTCAGTATAGCACAACCCACTGCAGGCATCCTGCAAACGACAGAGGAGCAACGAACCAAAACATGTTCAAGTAAATGTAAAGGACAAGCACAAAGAAATGATCATGGTATTACTGCACCTCTCTGTGCACTCTGCTTATCAACGGTGATATAATAATAATAGTAATGGGACAAAACACAAAATGCAAGAATGCATGAAATTATTAATTAGAAATGTACAATTTGAAACAAATTGATCTAGAAAAAAAAGAAAACTAAATTTAAAAAAAACAGAACAACTGATGGCAAAAACCTAGTGCACTACCAAAAAAACTTCCACTGACAGTGGACGTCCGAACAGCCTGAGGCCAAAGATTCAGCAGTTTCACACTTTCAAGTATTAATGTTTCACCACATCCACAATTTGACCCAGATAGGCAAAGTGAAATACAAAACAAAAATAAATTCTGAATCACCCACAGTGCAATACAGTTCAGACACAACACACAGAAGTCATTCCTCATTCATCGAACAAAGATCACAGTTCAAGAAAAGGAAAAGGAAAAACCAGAGAGGATTCAAAAACCCCCGACGTTCAAAGATCACGTGGTGCAGCATATTTTGAAAGAAGGGCAGCAACTATTCATTTCGTAAAAACAGCTTTTACTCACTGACACACAGAATCAACCATTAAAACACCTGACGCCAACTTACAACAGGGAAAGTCTCACTGGACGCACGTGCATCTCATACAAACCGCGCTGGCGCCACGATGCAGCGATTTTAGCACACGAGGCCAATTCATTATTCATTCTAACTGAATAATATCACTTCAGTACATTTGAATTATTCTCCGACTGCAGATAATGCAGCAGCAGCAGAAAACGGCCAAATCGTGACTGTAAACACAAAGCGAGTGCAGCCTGTGACCTACTGTGGTTTGATGGATGATTTGGACTGAACGCGTCATGATTATTGAGTGCGGAAAGAAAAAACAACCAAAAAAAAACAACAACAACAACAACAACAATTCTTTGGGACACTTTCGTCACAACATTATAAACAAGCTAGGTCACATTTCACCAGCGTATTTTGATGTTGAGCATGATGGGGTGGTGCTGATCCCGGAGGCTAAAAATAGTGAACAATCTGCCAGACAGCACAGAGGGCTCAGTGCTCCGCAGGCTCGCTTATCACATCAATGATGTCGGTTTACTCGCCTCGCTATGATCAAGCCTGGATTATAGCCATCTTCTAAATTACTTTTCAGAGACAAATCTTTCCTTCAATCTCAGGCAGATGGCCATCTGGCCCACTGTAATCGTCCCTTTTCCTCTCGTCTCGCTGTGACGAGCTCCTCCGACAGATGTTGAACAGCGACCAGACCTGCTGATGAACCAGGGGAGCGGGTCAGAGGAGGCTGCGAGTTCAACTGCTTACACCCATTCAGGAATCCTCCCCAGTGACATAAGGGCTTAAAGTTACTATGTGATTTAAATTAATAAGTAATATCATGTCTCTTTATTATGCTCCTAATAAATAACAACACAACTTTCATCTCCTAAACTCAAAATACTAACCACCACAGCTGGACACACAGAAGGCAGTGACACTGTTTAAAACAGCCACTGAAGACAAGCTGAGAGGAACAGAGTGATTTCTGGCAACGCGTGGACAAACAGCTTAGCTACGACCTCTTCTTCGGCCCCATTCAGTTCAGTTCATCCCAGGCCAGGACGGACTTCAATATCCGTCACCCAATCAAAAAAAAAAGAAACACAAAAACCCCCCCACAAAAAGCTAAACTGGTTGTTTTTTTTCACGTCAACTTGGGTTTCCAAGATTTGGAAAACAGGAACAGTGCAGATTTATATATAAGAGACACGTCCTGTGACAAGGCACTTGTGCTGGTTAAGAAAAGAAGAAGCTTTGGAGGCTGGAAGGAAGGAGAGACAGGGGAGGACAAACACCCTGAGCTCAGACGCTATGCTGCACAATCCTCCTCTTCACGGAGGATTTACTCCAGACAGGAAAAGCCAGCAGCAGAGGGGCCAACCCGCCACCATCAGCCCAGACGGGGTCTGCTGACATGGGGTGTAGTGGGATCGCCACATCCCTTTCCTCCCGAGAGAGAGTTTCAGGCGCCGATGAAGTGACACCGCTGCAACTAAGAGAGACACAAATAAGACGTAATTACCACGTGATTGCATGAATCCATTCATTCATTCATTTAAAAAAAAATAATAATTTAGATATATAATAACTGTGAAGACAAATCCTATATAGGAATTTAATTTAACATGCATTTAATAAAACACTGCTCACACTTTAAGTGATAACCCCAAAACACATCTATGATTCACTCACTTTAAAACTGCTGGGCCCCCTGTCTGCTCTAATAATCGCTCTGAGAGAGAGAAAAGAACGAGATGGAGAGAATCTAGGTTGATTATAATTTCAAGTTAAATTGAATCTTTTGTGGCTGTAAGGGGAGCTACACTACGCTTTCTTTTAAGAAGTGCTGCGGCTCCTGCCACCCCACAATGTGGACCTTGAAAATAAAATTAGAGAACCTTTACCCATCTACTTACATGTGGAAAATTAACTTTCACTCAGTGGAACGAATTGAAGCGTGGACGAGTTTTACCAGTACATTTCTAACATCTCTTATTATAGAGCCATATTCATTTCTCTCATACATCCACACAAGCCGTAGGTTTAGGGCCAATTCTGAGCCCTGGTTTCCAACATAATGGGATCGAACACGTGCAGTAGTTCCAACAGTTTACTCCGCTTTAACGGATCAGCTGGGATACAACAGACTTTCAACGTAAGTGCTCTGATAATAGAAGCAAACAGGAGGATATTCCTTCACTTTTTCATCATTAAAAAAAACAACTTACGAATGAATATGTTTTACAAAAGGAGAAATTCAAACAGTGGAAATGGACTGAACGTACTTACAAAAGGGGGCAGGCAGAGACGAGAAGCTCCGACGGCTTTACCTCCTTGTGTTGCTGCTAAAGGACGTCTGAGAACTTTTAAAGTTTATGTTCTCATAAACACTCGATGAATCATCATTTGTCATCCTACAATAACACAGAAAGATTTACCTTTGATAAGGCTAAAATGATTTCTATATAATACAACAATCAGAAATAATTTCTTAACATATTATAATGAATTTGAGCTGGATGCACATATGCTGCACAAAAACAATGGATGAATCAAGCAGATAAAAGTAATTCTGGAGGAGAAGTAACTGTTTAAACAATCGTCAGCCACCTCACCATTACCATGAAATGCTTTTACTCACACAGAAGAAGAGCGTGAAGACGCCATGTTCTGCTTGGACCTTGAGTTGGTCATCTGGGGATATTTGATATTGGAATATTCCCTCTCTTTCATTTTATTCCTCTGCAAAGTGTCAACACGATTTAGTTTAAAGGACCTCGTCCAAAGCTCCCATAAGCCACCAGGCTCTACGTTGGCCTACCTGCTCCTCCTCTAGTCTCTTCTGAGCCGTGTCTATGTACTGCTGCACAGCCATGTAGATGAACTTATACTGGGCCTCTGTCTGCACCATGCCTGACCTCTGCTGCCGTACCCTCTGGATGGTCTTAGGGATATCGATGTCACAATCTAGACCTAGGACACACAGATGTATGCGTGCAAAACTCAAAACTGAGGAGGGGCAGTGCGCAGACGTAAAGTAATCCATGAAGCCAAACTCTCGTACCTTGGCGTCCAATAATATCAATGAGAATGTCAATGACGATGATGGTGCCTGTTCTGCCGATGCCTGCGCTACATGGAAAAACAAATTTAAAGTTTAGGTAAATCACTGGTAAAATTATGCATCAAAGAGAAAAACTAAATAATTTGTTTTTATACAGTTAATTATTAATAAGGGCTGTAAAGCATAAGGTCGTGAATTGTTGCGGTGTCACATATAAAATGCTGTTAGATCTCTGAGAACTGAAAGTCATTTACGACAAGAATAATTTATCAGCAGGCTGATCTACAAAGCCATGAGACATCTGAGTTCTAATGGAGTCGTAGCAGATCTGGGGAGCAGCGCACACCAAAGGATGAATAAAATATAAAAACATGTTGACACTTATCAGTCCAGGAAGAAATGATTTATGATGATCTAAATCTGTCCAGCACCGGGAGAAATCTGAAATACTGACGCTTACAGCTACTGAATGTTATTTAGTGACACGTGTCGCCATCTGTTAATGCTCGTCTTGTGGACAGGCTAGGAAAACGCGAGGAAAACTACCGTTGTACCATTTAAGCTCAAGAACATTTATACACAGTTAACCAGTGAAACCGCTAAAGAACAATAAAAACAAAGTTGGTTAAACTGGTGCCAGACTGCTGGAGAACCACTACAAACTTAACATTTTAAATTATAGCGCACCCAAGTGGCCAAATTAAATCTAAACCAGCTATTAAAAACAGACTGACCTACAACGCAGATTAAGTTTAATGGGAAACCCCCTGGAAGGACTGTGTGGGAGCCTGAACTTCATCTCATATTCACCCTTTAACTTGATGAGCTTAAAGGGATTAATCTATTATTGCCGCATTTTTACATGGTGCTTTCCTGACAAGATGCCACTGACCATGCTGTAATGACTTTCTCCAGATGTTTCGGATGTTTGTACTGTACCTGCAGTGGACGACAATGGGCCCAGTGTCTGGAATGCTGCTCTGGGTGCGATTGACCTCCTCCAGGAACCAGAGGACGCCCCCAGGCTCATTGGGTACCCCGTGATCCGGCCAGCTCAGGTACTGATAGTGCCAGATGTACCTCGGACACTCCTTCTGTAGGAGAGATACAGCAGTGAATTGCCTCTTTCTTTTAGGGCATGCGTGCTCTGGAGGAACGAGTCTCATGTGTGACAATCTGAACTCAAGTCGTTTTCCTACCCGGTCCAGACGGGTCACCTCCAACTTCCTCAGGACATAATCTTGTGCTGGCCGCTCGTCCACGTTCCTCACTAGCACCTTCCCAAACTCCCTAGCGGCATGGAGGTCTGGCCAGTAGCGCACGCACTTGTTCTAAGTCCAAAAAACAGCAGAGGGAGGGCGGTGAGTGTTAGACAATCTGAGGAACGAGCTCTTCTCAAGCAGATTTCCAATCAGCTTAACCGTCATACTATCCATGTTAGTCTGCCCCCTCCCACGCATCCCTACTATGAAAATCCACCTCTCTCTTAGAATCAGTTAATGCCATCAAGTGCTGTCTTCCATCTGAAAATAGAAAACCTCAATCCCAACACGTGCGCTTGATTCTGTGTCAATGAATCTAAAGCAGACAACGAAACGCGCATCTCACCACAAGCGTTTAATGTTTAGACGATCTCTCACTACAAACTCTTAAGCTGCTAATCAGAGAATACCCTGCAGTTCACGGGGCTCTGTAATAGCAGCAATCAGCAGTAATCAGTGTAAAAAAAAAAAAAAAGGCACATTTAAAACAAAAGCGAGACCAGTTTTAACAAGCAGTGGCAATTCTTCACAACACTGAACCCTACCCGTCCTCGCTCCATCTCTTTCGTGGTCATTACAATCACGTGCGTATTCTCCTGATAGACCATCTTCCAGAAGTCAATGACTGTATTCTGGAGGCACCCTTGGGTGGCGATGAACACCTTGCCCTCCTCCACATGGCGTCCTTCTTCATGCATGCTCTGTGCAGGACAAATATTGTGACCACGAACATTAAAAATACAGACACGCTTATGCAATGTCACTGTGCGGTATTCGTTATACTGCATGTTGTGTTTCACAGGCGTTTGATGACGTTGATGCGCGATATTGTCCAGTGCTAAAAATACTCACCCTGATGTAATTAGCATTGATGTAATCGGAACCAGGAACCTCTGGATCAGCTTCCCTGATTTCAACACGAGTTGTGTCAACTGAAAACAAAAATCAAACGTCATCAACGCACAACACAATGTGTAGACGGTTCTGAGGTGATGCAGATGTATTGAAAAAGTAAGCTGCTCCACTCTGAGGCTCGGTCTACGCTGTCTGTTGTACATTAGTGTCACTGTTTCCACAGGAAGCTGGAGCGGCAGGAAATGGCAGGTTGCTGCGTGACTCACAGGGGAGGATATTCTTGTATCGGTTTTTACTCTTGTTTTCTGGTTTCTGGCCTTCTTTCCGGGGATACAGCAGTTTGCACTCTTGTTGCTGAAGTACCTGATGAGATTAAAACAAGAGAGCGGGAGGAAAATTTGACGTTTTTGTAAGAAGAAGCTGCAGGAAGTTAAAAAAAAAAGAGATACGTCCACGATATTACGCTGCCATGTATAATGTATATACAGCAGCTTTATGTCAAACACTCAAAAATATTATATATATACATAGATGGGTTACACATTCACCGTTACTCTAAACGTGTTCCCAAATAATTACCACAGAGGAGTAAACTCAAATTCATCAGAAGTTTTACACAAGAATTTGCCAAAGAATTAACACCAAATATTTTGTAGCCTAATATGCACTGAAACAATATAAACTATTCACATTTACGCCAGATGCACAAAACCAAATACGCATGGGACAGGATTTGGTCTCCCTCATTATTCAAAGATTAACCAAGCATGAATAAATGTGAATTTTCCCACTGGAAACAACACAGATGTAAGCCTACGCAAAGAGATGCCAAACAGATGAATAAATAACGGCGTTAAGACCCCTGGCCTACATGATGAGATTGTAGATCGCAGCTATGCGACAAGCAACTGTAGCGGAAAATAGAATTTACTTATGATAATACTAGTATTAGAAACGTAATCTGTTTGTAAAAGAAAAAGAAAACACCAATGGAAAAAATTCTGCATCATGGGGGACGATGGCACTTAATGATGATTTGCATAACAACACTTTCCTAATTATGTCTACTGTACATATGACTCAAATCACCCACCCAGTAATTAATTATACTTCACCTCAAATTCTTCCCAGAATCCTTGTTTGGGCTTCTCTGAGTTGTCTGCTACTTTGTTCAGTTCTCGTACCCGGTTCTCAATATTGGCGGCGTTGATCCTTGTGGCGTTGAAGGGCTGTCGTGAATTACAAACAGAACAAAGAAAAAGCCCTTTTCATCCATCACCTCACGGCACAGTACAGAAAGCGATCACGTGACCAGACGCTCTGGGTCACTCGTTGCACATCCTTCCGTACCTGTTTGAGATGCACTACGATGCCACTTTTCTCCACCATGGGGTTCTTCTTGTAGTGCTCCACCAGGTCAGCCAGGGTGTCGAACCTCTCGCCTCCGCCCACGTCGTACTTACCGTCCTGCTGCAGACAAACACACCGTCTTAATCCAGCTAAACAATATGAATTCACGTTTCTTTACATACTGAGGGACCCAAATGTTGTTTTCTTACCTGATAGCGTATCATGACGTGTGTCACCTTGGTCTTGCGGTCCACATACTCATGTTTCTCCTCATTGGTGAGGACTGAGAGGACAAAGTCACCTGGCTTGCTTTGGCTCTCCCGTACCAGAAAACTGCCAGCCTTGCCTTTTTCTGTGAGCAGCTTCTCCGCGTCCCGCCCAGAGAGGTGCCCATGGTACCACCTGGTGGGCCGTGAAACAGCAGACAGTCACAAGCTGTTCACGGACAAATGGACTGTTCGAGTCATGATACGTTACATAAGTTTGGAAAGTTAAAAGACTGTTTAACTGGTTTTACTTAAGTAAATTGTATTAAATATTTCATCACATTATTACAGAAATGACCTTGGTGTGCTTGCAAACCCATGTCTGCCTTAAGTAAAATCATTATTTTTAAATTATGTGACATTCAGGGTCAAAACCATCTCATTATTACAGTATCGCATACTGTAACATATAAGAAGATCAGCTTCAGGGTACATGGGGTTTCAAGGTAAAACAATTATCAAGACAAGTACAAAGTGAGATGAACACTTGACCAAATGAGGGGGAAGACGAGCTTTATGCCTCCTGCCTGAAGGGGAAGAAAATCTATAACAAAGCTTTATGGCTTAACTTAATGACTACCTGTGAATATGGGCACAGACACCTAAAGAGCCTCTTATTTTGTTGCAGCTTCACTCAGTTGCAGATTTTTTTTTTTCCTCTGTGGTGAGCAAGAGCATGTAGGAGGCTCTGACAAGAGATGTATGTAGAATGGAAAAACCACATAAACCAAAAGCCATGGTTTACAAGTTGTTCTGAGACCTAAATAGAAACAGAGAGACGCACAGCTCAATGTGCAGATGTGTAGGAAAACGAAATGTACAGAAAAGCGATGCTTTATTAATCAGAGCTTTCCAAATGCGCTTCCTACGAGTGAGAGCACGCGTGGACGCCTGGTATCAACACACCAGCTGCTGTCTTTCATTCTAAAGTGTGTGTAGGTGTGGGCAAGTGTACGTCCGTGTCCAATCTGTGCGTGTAAATGCTGGCATGTGGATACTTAAGCATAAATAAAAACACAAGCACCACCCACATTTGGGAAAACGATACTATTTGTGCCCATAAATGTAAATTTGGATAAAGCGTCCTTTCTATATACAATATGTATAAACAAATTATTTTTCAGTTCTCTTATTTTTCTCTTGTTGCTCTTAGTGTAGGGGTCACTGTCATGCATCAATATGAATCAAGAAGAGAGAAGGATTCTAGTTAATTATGCAGCTTTCCACTGGCTCCAAAAGTGCCTGAGGCTTTAGGGAGCTCAAAATGCATCATAACGATTTCTATAATGCAGCGATGCTTTAAACTATTATAAGACCCAAATCAGGATCGAGGAATCACAAGGACTCACACCTGAGCCCCGAGCTGTGCAATTTGTAGAGTGAAACGTAGCAGGATACAGTGCGCGCACAGAGAGTTAGACTAATAACATTTCTCAGGTGGTTTAGCTGCTTCTCAAAGCGAGATGAACCTTTACAGTCCGACACCCCCTGAGGTTGTGTAAATAAAAATAACTGTAGTCTAGCGGAAACATGGACTTCGAATACAGTAAATAAAACAATATACAGCGGTGACCTTCAATAAGTACTTGTGTGCGTCTGACTGCACACAGTGCTGAGTGCTATGCAGGAACAGCCTGCAGCTTATTTCAGCGTGTGGCTGTGCGAGTCTGCTAGCACCTCTCAGACGTGGGGTCCTTGCAGTTGAGTGGGTACTTGAGCTCTATGACATGTCCGTTCCTTTCACGCAGCAGATCCTGTTGTTCGGTGTAATACTGCACCAGCTCTGCCAGCGTCGCAAACTTCTCCCCCCCGTAGAGGTCATAGTAGTCGCCCGAGTTCTGGATCTTAATGTGCGTCACCTCATCGTTACGCCTGGAAAGAAAGAAAGACAGAAAAACGGACATTCAGGCCCTCGGTTTGTTCTCGTACGCGTAAGCAGAAGTGGACTCACTCCAAAGCAGCACTCTGATTTTTTTTGTTTGTATGTTTCTCTTGTTTGCTTTCACCCTGCAGATATTTAAACACTGAACCCACACAGACGCAAACAGCCGCCCACACACGTACGTACGCTCACAAACACCAAACCAAAACCATACACACTTTGTCGTCCAGCGTATCCAGCCATCTGCTCTCAGTTCATATAGAACTTTAAGCAATAAACAAGAAATTAGCCGATCTGTTGACACATTTATCTGTCTCCTACCATTTCCTTGCACTAATCCAACTGTTGGTAAAACATAAGTACAAATAACCTTTTTCTTATGTACCAACAATGATCAAAAAAATCAGAGCAATTACAAAAAAACAAAGAATTTCATAAACAAAGCAGCACAAAGCTTCTCACAGGGGATGCTCCCTTGGTTCATGCTTTTAATACTAGTAGTTTTCATATCTGCTTTATTTGGAGGAAGGCTGTACCGTGACTGCACAAAAGTAGAAGTGAAACGCATGCAATCACAAGTTCAAACGCAGATAAGCCAGCGAACATTTGGTCCCACTTTGCATATTCAAAGTAAGTTGGCTGGTTTAAATAGGAGCACATGAGCATCAACACACCAGCACGAATCTTCTCTATAAGATCTCTCCCAGCGAACTGATTATCAGCTGATGCTCAACTCAAATGCCACAAATGCTATTTCTCTCCACCACTTTTTCTGGTCCTCGTAAATGTCACTTCTTTCACTCAATTCACTCTACATACTGTAAATCCTTTCCTCTGTTCTCATATTTATCTGTCCCATAATCCATCTCTCCCTCTCTGGTAATTGCTATATGGCTCTATTAGAGACTACTGGCAGGGTGCCACGAGTCTCTGTCCCTGTTAAAGGCCCCTCAATCAATTTCCAGTCTTTCATTATGATTTTCTATGACTTAAAAATCATTCGATTCTCGAGGAATTTACCATCATAACAGTGCATAACTTGGAGACCTTGTGACCTCATGCCCACTGGAATGGACAGATTTCTTGTGCTTTTGGTCCATGATCAACTTCTAGGTCAATAATTAAAAGTGGAAAAGCAGAGTAACGTGTCAATATGTTTAAAGAATTAATGAAATGTCTTAACATGGAGGAATTAAACCGACATAAATTCAATAATGTCAACGTATAGAGAAACAAATGAAGTTGTTCATAAAAAATATTACAATATTGACAAGATCAAAAAACATTTTTGTGATATTTAATATTAAGATTATAATCTTGTAAAAAGAAGTAGGCTTGTTGCAAAAATTTGCATTAAATTGTACATTCTAAGTTCATACGTTATTGTCACAGAGACCCTAAAAACCTTGTGTACATACCCAATGCAAGTCCTAAGATTATAGAGTAGCCAGTATTTAACCTCACTAATACGCTGCTAAGATACACATGGACAACTGAGGAATATATTGAAAGCACATTAAAATGCATGTGTAAAACCTAAAATATATAAAATATTGCTTGTTTTGCCCTGAAGCTATTGCAAGCAATATTTTTCAGTCAGAACAGCCTGAAACCCTTTTGCGGGTTTCTAGTCGACTTATCAACCTCAGTTTGATAAAGTTCTGGCCTCCATTTCTCTCTCGTTTTTGCATTTCTACATACTGCTGCACTGCCTTTCAAGCCAACTCCCATAAGAGCAGTGGTAAAACCTGCAGATAAAAGTGTCTGCTGTATGAATAAACCACCGCCGTCTGACAGAGCATTTCAAATGTGATGTCAGCCCAGTGCGTTGGGCATTTCGAGCGGTTGTAGAGAAACCAGGCATAGATCAATTGTGTCATCTGCTAAAAAAGCCTTTTTGGGGCTACATTGCTCATTTCATCAACCACTACATGCTCGCTTCTCAAGGTTGAGCAGTTTCAACAAGTGCGGCCAGTTGCACAACTTGTTTATAAGTACAGAAAGACACCTCAGCTCAGAGACAACAGGCAACATTAGGCCACACTAATAGAACCACCTCAACACTGGCAGCCAACTGGTTTGTCCTGCAGCTGGAGCAGGTCAGTGAATGCGTGTTTAAGGTTGTAGTATAAATATAATCCTGGAGAATAACTTTCATACACACTGTTTCAATTAAAACGTGCTGAAATGCTTTTGTGCAATTAGCAGTCACAGATAAATTTATGTAAATAAATAAATTTGTCCACAATATTTGACAATAAAACATCTAAAGTGGAAATACATTTAAGTACATTATTACATTATACAATACAGAGAAAATCCACTTGGCCTCTGCGGGTAATTTTCCCTACATAATTCTCTCTTAAGATTGGCCTTAAAAATCCTCACCAAGCTGTTAAGTGCATAAAAGAGCATGAAAAATTTCGGGAAAACTCGATCAGACTGCTCCTCTAACAAAGTTGGACTGGGTTATAAATTATAGGCAAACTTTTCTCAAACTTCCCTCTTTTCTACAGAAAATCTGAGTTGATTACTTTTTCAAAACCCCCCAAAAAGCTCTCATTAGCGTCTCCGACTTCAGTCCTCGAATGCTTTTGAGCAGCAGCTCTGCCTGACCTCCCCCTCCTCCTCCTGTTCACCTCGCGGAGCAGAGACAGGGAGAGGTGCTGCAGATAAGAGGTGGAGAGGCAGAGAGAGGAAGATAAGACGGAGAGAACGAGGGCCAACAAAGTCCCTCAGCGTCCGCTGCAATCTGAACATTCACTGTGACTGTCTCTCTAATAATAACCTTGGAAAGACGAAACCTGGCTAATGACGAGCTAATTAGCCTCCCCTCTGTTCTGATAAAACACTGCCTATCTGCATGCGCCTGGTGTGTTTGAAGAGTCACGGAGAACGAGGGGAGGTAGAATAATAGTCCGACTAAAAATAACCTGCAGATATACAGTAATTATCTTTAGTATTTTCCAGTATTGTCTGCTTTGTCAGGACTATTTGATGGAGGTCAACTGGGACAAATAAGGTGTGAAGCTGGACGTTTTGATACGATATGCAGTTGTGTGTTCACTCACAACTTGAGCCTCACGTCCTCTTCCTGCTCAGTTCAAAGCGACCTACCTTCTGTAGCAGGTGGTGAGGTTTCTGCGCACTGGCCACTTGACCTCACTGTGTGTTTAAGTCTGTCAAATCCACAAACTGTGGCTTCAGCTTACCCCTGCGACCTTCCTGTGGTGTGTGCGTACGTTAGATTTACAACCAACTGCACCACAAACACACACACACACACACACACACACACACACACACACACACACACACACACACACACACACACACACACACACACACCACAGGCCGCGAGGGTCAAAGCCTCAACACGTTTCGCTCAAAATATAACTTATACATATAAGCTATAAGCTTCCATGTGACTACCCCTTGTTCTCCACATCCACACGCAGCTCCTCCACAGTCAGAGTAATAAATGTGTGTGGGCTGTGTTCCAGGCGTTTGGCTGACTGATGCGTCTCTTAAAAGCTTCCGCTGCGAGGAAGAGCCCATCTCCAGACTTTCCTGCGCCTGTAACCGCAGCGGTTGTGCTTTCCAAACGTTCACATTCTCTGCAACAAGCCAGGGTTTTTACTTCACTTGGTAGATAAACTAAATGTTTGGACAAGATGAGCGACAGCTTCAACAGGGCAATAATCTTGGCTTTGCCTCTTACTGGCTATGCTGGTTTGGATAAGTGTGAAAACTTTACTATCACACGTCCCGAGCGTTGGCACACGTGCTCCTAGAAATACTGGCACAAAACAACTTCTGTTTAAATGCACCTGTTCACCCACAGAGAAACTGTTACATCACCTGTGCAGCCTGAGGCCTCTCCCCCTCCTGAACGGTGAACTTTCCACTTTGGTCAAACAGTGCAGCCGCTGCTCTTACCCATGGGACCATCGCAGCCTTTTAAATCCAAGTGCCTAAACTGTAACAACGTAAGTAAAGGTGATATAAGTACTGACCTGACTGACAGGGTGAAATCCCCTGGATTGCTCTTGCTGGGCCGGGCCAGGAAACTGCCGTGGACGCCCCGGGTCAACAGGAGCTGCTCTGCCTCGATTCCGGTGATGTTAGGGTGGAACCACCTGAAAATAAGTGGACCAGCGAAAACACGAGAGTGGCCTGTTAAACAACAAACCGACCAACCGGCTGGCAGAAGAAGGTTTGACGTCTGAGTCGGCCGTTCACATCCACACAAACTCTATTTCAGGTTCACCAAACCTGTATTTATCGCCACCAGTGTCACCAACTCGAGTCCATTTCAATCAGAAATGGCGTTTTTTCAGCTTTACATTTCACATGCATGAGTCATGACGGAGCAATTTTAAATGCTTTTCTTTCCTGCGTAGAAACAAGTATTGAATACCACTAGTTCATAACTAATAGCTACTTAACCACATGTATACTCTCATTCACGAGGCTCAATTTGCAGGCAGTTTAGGGCAGCATCAGTCACGATGACTGTGGTGGTGCAGCAGTACTCCGTGTGCTTCCCTTAAGTAAAATAATAAAATATGAAACAAATAAAATTGGTTTTGCATACAAACCGTGTCCATGTCCTGGTTTTGACAGGGAAGTGCCCTCGGGTTTATAGCACTGTGAAGCCAAAGCTAGTAAATGCACGTTACTTCCTCTGTTGCAAAACGCTGCAGTCAAATATTTATTCCTTCTGACCCACTATCTGGGCTAATGCTGCCACTTAACAGAAACAAACTTTGTCGACATTTTACAGTCACAAGACACAAACCACAGATTAAGAGTTGAGGCAAAACTGTGCTTAATGTGTGAGGGACAGTATTAGTCTCAAAGGCGCGGTGAGCGGGTGCAGGAGCCGCGTCCCAGTCAATGGCTGTGTCAGCTGCGTGGATTTAGAGCTCATGTCTAAGCAGGGATCATTGGGTTAAACCTCCCTAACTACCGTGCACCATTGCTCGCTAATCCAGTCCACCATTAGCCCTTCTGGGCCTATTTGTGTGTCAAGACAGACAGACATGCAGCAGCATTTACTATACACCATGTGTGCGTCTATTAGACACAAATGAAACTTCTAAACGATTTTATTTTTGTCTAAGCAATTTGACGTCTTTGACAGCAGGATTGCAGAATTAGCCGGTTTGTTATTCTTATCTGATAAATGGAATCAGTCCTATGCCAACCTGTTCACAAGCCCACAGCTAAACCGGGGATAAAACAGGGATTTCATAACATATTGTGTAATATATGCTGAATATAATAAAGTCCAAAAAGACAGGCAACGGGGCAAAAAACATCTAGTGCAAACCAGTTCTTAAAAGTAAAAAAGAGCGAATGTGTTAACGTAAACTACTGCTCAATTATTAAAAAATGAACATTAATCTATACAAAAGAAAGAAATCACAGAAGTGGGATTAGCCTGTGACATGGGTTTGAAATACTACAAAGAGCATCAAGGGCAAGAGAAACAAGTACGCAGTTCACAAGCACTGAGATAAACAGAGAGATGCTGACACATCAGTTAAAATTTCTCCGTTTATTCAAATACCAAAATAACCTTTAGTTGTAGCACTTGACTTTGTCTTCGAAAATAAAACATGCGTAAATGTCAATGATTCAACGAGAATGGGAAAACAGACTTTTTGACACCAACACACCAAATGAGTCACGGAAATTATGCATTTCGCATCCTCAATGGAAGCTTTTCACCACCGCTATCCTCGACACATCACAAAGGCTCATTATTGATTAACAGAACCTCGCTCAGTCAGAGATCGAGCAGCGGGAGCCTCCACGAAGTTCATGCCGAGAAGATAATATCTGAAAGCTTTAACAGTGGCCGAGCATTTAGCCGTTTCTGTTTTTGTACACTGTATGACACAAACCCATGACAGTAGGATAAAAATAAGACTCATGTGTCAGCTCAGCAGATCTTGTGTCACTTCAGCGCAGTGAATACACACCAGAATACTGTTTTGGGGTCTGCTCCTAGCAAAAGTCTAAATCTCAGCTTGTGTTCTATTAATTCTGCAACTTCCCATAAAAACACAAAACTATTCATATAATCACTGTGTAATACGGATATAGAGGCGTGATGTTCTTCTCACAGACGGTTGAAGTTTGTGTTTGTCTGCACGACTTCGTTCAGCGCGCACACTGACGTGACATTTAATAAAACTGAAAAGAAAGACGCTTGAAATTGCTTTTTGGGGACTAAATGTAAATGTCAGACGTGCATGCTTTCGGAGATGAAGCAACCGTCACCACTTTCCATTCAGCAGACGAATCAAAGCGACGCTGACTGTCGCATGGCTGTTCCGACAGCGGCAGAGAGGAAACACGAGAGCAGTGAAAGAAGAGACAGGTGGAGTGGAGACAGGCGCTGAAGGAGACGCTGTAATGATGCTAAATGTGTGACAGGGTTTGTGCAGGAGAGGGTCTGGTCACCGTTTACCCACAGGACTAATAATCCCAACATAAACTTTAAACTGAGGCGAAGCCCTGCTCACAGCAAGTATTCTGACCCAGCACTTCCACTACTGCCAAGCTGGGGGAACAGACGACGGGAAGATCTAGTAAATAGTAACTGATTACAAGAGGATTAGTCAGAAACACATGTAAGAGCAGAGAGCTGGTTTGAATGAGGCCCTGCCTGTGGTGCTGGAAATTTCTCTGGAAGTCTGTTTGGGAGGGCAGAGACAAACAGGAAATGTCTCAGAGACACTGAGAAAGTGATAAAAGTATTATCCATAATACTCTGAATCCTGGTGACACGTCATTTAGCCCTTCAATTGTAAAAACATAACAACGGATATGGCGCACAATGGCGTGTGTGTGTGTGAAGAACAATAATAAAACACACGCTCGCTGGCCCCTTCACCACAAACACACGTACGGCTCCATTGAATCATTCCACATTACTATACAACTCCAGAACCACCGTGAAGCCAAACACAGAGTAGAACTATCGCCTTCAACTTCAAAACTCAATTATAAACTTGAAAAAGTAGATTGAACGGCAGAGTTGCTGTATTGGATCAATTGAGCTGTGCAGGTGTATCTAATAAGGGCAACACAGTGTTTAATTGGTCATATGTTGAGGCTGGAAAATGTTTAAGCCTGTATCAAAGAGAACCTTTAACACTAGAGCATTTCGATGGTAAATATTGTGTAACACAATTCAGGACCCTGATTTTGAGAACTGTAACCAACTGTAACAGGCCAACACACTGCACTGAGGAACCATTCATAGGTCATGGGTGTCAGATGGTGGACAGATTATTTGTGGTATTGTTTTTAATCCTATACACAGTCATACGGAAAAATAATAACAGCAGGGCAAAATGCCTTATGTCACTAATCCATATTTAATCCCACGTCACAGTGCTGCTGTCTCTCGTCAAATTATCAAAACAATAGAGATGGGATGGAACCAGATGCCAAGACTAGAACACGGTCTCAACTCACAACTTTTCCCCTCGTCAGGGTTACAGACAGCTGAAGGCAGGAGAAGCTTCTCCTGAGTGACACGGCACACGAGACAAGTTCTTAAAAAAAAAACCCAACAACAAATCTTTCCATTTGTAGGCAAATCTCTGGAAACACACCGACATCAACACCAACCAGATTTCCACACACTCTCCCACATCTACTTGTTCTTTTAGCAGGTTCTGTTTATTAGATTGAGCAAACTCGCTCAGGGTCGCTCAGAAGCAGAAAAAGTGGATTTGAATGGAATCGTATCTGCCCTACCTCACCATTCTGGTCGAAGGCTGCCTCAGACCCTCACTTCAGCAGCCTCAGAGCTTGGTAATCCAGCACTGGGCACTGTTACACAAGGGAGGGCGGGAGGGCGTGAGGGAGATATAGAGACGAAAGGAGGGGGGGGGGGTGCTTGTAGAAGTGCTACTGGGTTAGATAGAGTGAGACAGTGACAGGAACGATAGTGAAGTGAAGGGGGGGTGCTTTGTAAGAGTGTTAGAGAGAGAGTGTGCAGGACGGAGCGCGAGCGAGGGGGCGGAGGCCTTTTAATCTGGGATTTGGACGAGCGTGAGCAGGCCTGATACGAGCGCTCGTCAGTGCTATCAGCCCCCTCCTGCCTCCTTCCCAACGCATGTGACAGGGGCTGGCAGACTGGTCCGACCACCTCCTGCTGTCCTCCATTAGCCTCACCTTCTCCCCCACTCCCTGCTGCAGGAGGTCAGCGGCCGACCGATGGCTGCGCTCCAAAGCCCGCTCTGAGCTTCTGGGTGCAACGAAGACCAACCCGGGCCAGGCCGCATCCGGCCGCCAGGTCTCCCAGCATTACAAGGTCCCTGCTATCTTGTCCGAGGCTAACTGCAACAGCTGTGTTACCCGTGCCTGTGGATTACACCTAATCGTTCGTGGCGTAGTTACACCGGATAATAGTTAGCCCGAGCTAAGCCTCCAATCTAGCCAATTCAGCAGTGAGCCATTAGGCTATTCATTTTGCAGGGTTGGGGGGGGGGGGCTGTCAGGTGAGTTTCAAACACATGAAGACAACAACAAAGCCACTGCAGTTTTAAACCGTTGTGTAAGTCCAGTGACCATCTCAAAAGTTTAACTTCATCCACTTAGGTTTAATTAAAGGTTGTCTAAAAACAAAAACAATAAAACGCTAGCGATGCATTCAAGCAGCGTTTTGCCTAATGACGCTGGAAGGATCAGACCTTTACCCTGCACCCCCCCCGCCCATCAACAGAGGATTCGCACAGAACCAAAGCGCTGAAGGAGACTTTTTTTTACACTGTGGTGAATTACAGTGCTACTCCGGTGCACAGTTTGATTTTGGCTCCAACTCCAACACTGTCCTTTTGATACACGGCAACATAAATGAGAAGTTTTATTTTTAATTCTGAAACTCATTTTCCTCAAATGTCACTTATGCAAGCCTGACTGCGGGGCCCTTGATAGGTTTTCTGGGAGGCCTTTATGAGATATGCAGTGAAACTATTATTTAGTAATCTGGCTGTCTGTGCAGGACGAAATGTGTTTGCCCTTTCTCTTCTAGCGTGTGTTCCTCTGTTTAATGATTACCTTTAAGGCCATCTGTCACCAACAAAGGCTTGTAGAAACAGACTTCATAATTATAAAGCTGTGAAATAAATTGAAGCATCTCAAGACTTTTTACAAAGTGTCATATCACACAAGCTGCATATAAATATGATGGTTGACCATCAGTGCTGTTGATGCATTTGTAAAAACATTATTGTTGAGCTCCGGTGTAAAAACACACATTAATTTTGCCAGTGTAGATGTAATAACATGTGCCCTCACATGGCTGTAGGGAACCAATTCTAAACAAATTTAAATGCACGGTTCATCCAGACAAGTGACGGACTGCAATAGCACAGTTTTAACTTTCACACCGTTACAGTCACCACACAGCATGTTAACGTCCCAAACCCTTTACAAATAATTTTAATTTATGCAAAAAAGTAAAAGTATGCAAACCTACAAAGCTCAAAAAAAGTTGCTGATGTCTCAAACGCTTGTGCAGCCTTTAAATTTACAGTATCTATGTGATATTGCAGACATCATGCCCTTCTTCTACAGCCCTATCCATTATCTCCCACCACCTCCCCTCCCTCCTCAGATCACGACTGCAGAGGCAGGAGTGACTCAGGGCTTTCCAAGAATAGGATTCCCTTTGACGAGCACCAGGCGCCCCGTTTCCCTGCATCTGGCCTTGGGCAGTGAGACACGGAGACAGGGAGAAGACAAAAGGAACGAGAATTTAAACAGCCTGGTTTTGTCTGACAGGACACCGACAGGGGAAAGGGAGAAGAAACTGGGTTTAATTTAGGAGCTGCAGGTTAGGCCTCTGGCTGGTTGAGGGGAAACAGGCCCCGTGTGCATCCAGACTCCGCTCTATCCACTTACATAATGTCTCAAGTTCAATATAGCCTGGTCAGCTATTTAAAGCGTGCCTGTCTAGGCCCGCTGACAAAAAGGTGATATACTTAGTATCCGCAGCGCAGCATGGAAGCTGCTGCTGGGGCTATATTGGTCACAGACAAGCCCAGGGGGGTGGATTTTGGTAATGTGGCTGATATTTTTAGCACCGCTGATGATCCGGGGAATTTACATGAGGTGCAAAACTCGCATACCCTGCCGCCGCTGAATACTTGACCTCACTGCGTAGCACCAGGCGGTCAGGTCAGTAGAATGAGCTGAATGACTAACTTGCAGCACATGCAGCATGTAATCCACCAAAGGCTGAGTCAACCCACTGACAAAACAGGCAAAGCGCCTTTAGATTCCATTCTAGGCTCTTAGGAGAAGAACAGCTGACAGTGAAGCGTAACCATGGTTTGTGGTTGGTCAAACACACAGGTGAAGTGGATCCAGGCATTACTGGTTAATAAATAACAAATGTTTTTCACAGACACATCCAAACGGCCGGTCACACAATACACGTTTTTTTTTTTACTGGTCTATGTGAAAGGACTTTAACTTTTACTAAGATTAATAATAAAATGATAGAGTTAAGGATAAAATATTTAAAAGGAAAATGGACACATTCGATTAAATGGTTTCACAGGTTTTCCATGTCCCGTTAAAAATCAGACAAAGCAAATGTCCTCAGCGACAGACAATAAACGTGGCTCCGTTGGGCTTCTGCTCCACAGGGAAATCTGACTTATCACAGTCGTAGTATTAAAACAAGCATAACACTACGCAAAACACAGCGTACTACTTAAAATGTCATCAGCTTAGAAGGAAGCTTGGAAGGACTGTAGAAACATACACGTACAGGACGCAACCCAAACATTTTCTCAGCTACTTTTGCTATTACTTTTAACAGTGACTGATATGATTGATGGTTTTGTAATGATTATCAATTTCAACATTGCAAATCTTTATTTAAACTTTAGCACAAGTTCCATTTTCATTTAATAACACTGCTCCCATCAACTTTAATTGAATAATTTCTGTACAGAAATTGGTTCAGTCTGAGAGGATATGATGCATTATCCACTAAATATTTGACATACGTGTCAGGATTCCTTTGTAAGTATTCAAAGATAATATTCATGTGGGCAAAGCTGACAAAAATTTCAATACTGTCTCCTATGTGCATCGCTTTCTATCTGATGTATGAAATGCAAAAAATGCACGTGAGCAAACTGTTGGTTTGTTCAGAGCACTCCTGGAAATGTGGGCAGCGTTATCTTATTCCTCCACATGGGCTGTTTTCCTGTCGGCTTATCGAGAAAACAGCGTCGCCGTTCTGGTCAAATGAGTTTCAGTGACAGACGAGGACTGTTCCATAAACAAAGACGAGCAGAGCTGGTTCCCAATAGTGGAAGGTTTGTAATATTGCACAGGAACCGTGAACATTAAGTTATTCTGCTCCATTACTCCTTTCTTAGTAAACACAGTTAGTCATTAAAAGGCCACGGCCACATAGACGTTACAGCGAGGACCAGGACAAGCGATTCCTCTGTGACTAAGTCTTTACTACAAATACAGTGGCAACGTGGAAACAGCACCGTGGTCAACAATCCCTCCTGAAGTGAGTAGTCTGAGCGACACGGCATAAAACCAGGTTTGCTACGTCAGCTCAGGAAGTCCAGAGCAACAGTCGTACGTGTTTCGGCCAGCGACAAACTATGGAAAGAGACTGACAACAGCTTTTACCTCCTCTCTTCACAGCCGCCTGTGACTTGGGTCCCTGAGGAAACGCTAGTGATAAATAAATGATGGCACCAGCGGTTCTGACTTTAACCGTGTCCCATACTGTGCTGTGTGTTCCGCAACTCACTGACCTCGAGATTTTAACACCTTTACAATTGTGTCAGCTTTTAAACCAGTCTGGTTTACTCCAGTAATCCCAAAGCATTTGGAAGTGGAAATAAAAGTGAAGTTTATGGTGGTTAATTCTGCTGTATTAGACAAATGAAAGATGGTTTATTGGTTTAAATGACCCACATACTTCAGCACCACAGGGACACCTACCACTTAAAATTGCTTATTATTGAGTCTTTTTAAAAACGCGCCATATCATATTATAATCACATCATATATGCAGAAAGACTTGTTGCAAGTTTACAAACATCTGAACATTACCTGACGGCTTATGTAAATCTGCAGCACTCGAAAACTAAAACTGCAGTAAAAGAGAACGGCAGGACCCTGCAATTATGGAAATGTTGAATGTTGTACCGTAAAAACGGACTAAACTCACGCAGCATCTTTTCCACCCATATAGCTGCAGGCCATCTGTATCATGTCTAAACTCTGACTGTCAACTTAGCACTTTTCTGAGATCACATCAGACACAATGGTCACATGTTCAGAGGTCACTCAACGTGGAAATACGCAGAGAAATGCCTGCGGGACTCCGACAAATGGTTATGATCAAGACAAGAGAGACATCTGATAAAATTACGAACAAACAAACAAACAAACTGCATTCACTGCAACAACTAGTTTGGCCATTAAAGCGTTCAGCACAGAGAGAAGCTCTTAATACTCCACAAACAAAGCAAGTCAATGTTTCCCTGAGCTCTACGCGTCATAATTAGTAAACAGTACGTCTGGTTAATAATATATCAACACAGCACTGACTTATTACTGGTGGGCAGAACGCATTTATAAATAACGGGCCACTGGTTTATGATGTTTAACGCTGCTCTTCCTAATTACACAACTTGTTTAATTGCTGCGTTGGGATTCGCAACACGTTAGTGGAGGCCTGAGCCTGATAGAACAGCAGAAAAGTGACGCAACGCAACAAAGTGGCTCCTAAATGGCTTTAGGGTTCGCTTTAACGCTCTCTGTGTCGCTTAGATGCACAGGAAGCTGTTAGAAAACTTCCTGCACTGTGCACACAGACAAAGAGAGGAGAGACAGGACAGACTGAGAAAAAAGCCCACAGCGGTAAATTATTTAAAAACTCACTGCAGAAAATAACTAAATAGGAGAATTTTACATGGGAAAAGCTTGAAGGAGATGCATTTTATTTAGTTGCAGTTCATGACTAAATCACACCCTTCACGCAAGATTAAATAGATTAAATTAAGGTAAAAACGCAACGATTTGATGCTTACTTTAATTTAATTACGTCCAACAGCAGCAGCTGGTTGAATTCATGAAACTTTAAACTCTATTAAAGCTCAGCGACGTCATAAGAGGAAAATCGCACCAAGCAGAGAGAGTTTCAATAATTCACTACTGCGCTAACGAAGTTTTATTTGGAGCCGCAAACTAAAACACGAGTGTCTAAATTTAAAAAGGGGTCTGTGGCAGAAAAGAAAAAGTTGCGGCGCCCCTGCGTCCCGGCCTCTCGCAGCCTCCGAACCGGTCGCCGGAGTCGCCGGGCGGGCGAACAAGACCGCGGCATGGCCGACGGGCGCGTGAGACGAGCTCCGCGTTACCTGCGAGATGTCATAGCAGCGCGTGAGAGCTGCCCAGCGTCTTCAAACGATCCCTGCCGCCTGTGCCGAGCCGCCGCGAGGACTGACGGAGCTGGCGAGTCCGCGTCTCGTGCCGCACGCAGCCGCTGACACGTCTTCCGGTTGACGCCTTCAAAATAAGGACCCTGTGGCAGGCTGTTCGGAAGCGATGGGAAGTTCACCACGTAGCCACGCGCCATCCAGTTTTGTTGTATTTTATTTAGCTGCGGGGGTTAATAAAGAAGTAATAAAAAGTGACTCATGCAGATTTACCCAAACTACCTTTTATTTCTTTGATCACTTGCTTATTATCACACCAGACACCGGCTCTTCCTGTTCTGTTCAGAATAACCCCTCTTTCATTATGCGAGTCATCAACAATGATTAGCCACAACATGACATTTCTGCCCCTAGTGTGACACCAGCACTAACCTCCAAAACCAGTCACAACCTACAAAATGAAGGATGCATCTGCGTTAAGCACAGAGCTGTGAAAAACAAAAGTCTCGTTCAAACCCAGCGACTAGTTGTTTTGCTTTGTTCCTATCAGCGAGTGAATACTAATGAACACGGGCAGTGTTGCTGTTATGAAGCCGTGCTATTGTATTGTAAGAGATAAGGGAGGTCTCACTTCCTCTCCAGTCCTAAAGTCACGATGGGACGGCCTCCCAGCTCTGGAGGATGGCGGTGGTGGAGGCGGGGGCTGGTAGGAGAAGCAGAGCAGCATTGACGTCACCAGCCTCTGGTTATCAGTGGAGGTTAATCTACTGGGGGATAGATGGGCTTATGCAATTGTCTGTTAGCCCACAGGCTCCACATCTATGGATTTGCTTTTCCACTGTTTGACTCAGTGTGCGGCTACAGCCTACAGACACTGAGATGATGGAGTGGGAATTTCTCTTCTCGGTGGAATTTCTGTTGTCTGAGTGCCAGATGCGTTGTGCTCCAGGCTGCACAGATGAGTTTGAACATAGAGTCCATTGTTTGGGTCTGGTGTGCAGTTAAAACGAGCCCCTCACACAGTGAATAGACGCTAATGTCTGATCGATGGTGGGAATTGATAAAGAGGGTGAGAAATAGCCAAATATTGGAATAACACTGAGCATTTAGTGTTTAATAATAATGTGTGTTTGTGTTGGGAGTTTTTTTGTTCTTGTGCTCAAACGAGGCCTTGGTTATAATAATAATCTTGGTGTAATAACTCAACCACAACTTCATCCTTGTTGGTGCATTGGGGTGAAGTTCTGATGTGGCTTTAGCTCAGCGAGGCTGGGTGGGGAAGTGTCATCCAGGCAGTTAATTATTGTTATTGTGCATAAATGCATTTCAACACATACTCACATTTCACCAGTGGCGGATCTTACTGTATAATAATCTTAGGAGACTGGGACCTGCTTGGTACCAGGCTACTCTGTACGAGTTTCAAGTCTAACCAGATGGATCAGCACAAAGCAGACTGATGTCCTGTTGAGTCTGAAGGGAGCAACTAAACCCAAATAGACAAAGCCCAGTTTCACACCCACGAGAATGGAAACCAGGATGTCCCATCTACCCAGAGGTGGCTGCTTCCATAAGCTAGCGACCTTTGACCCTTATCGCCTTGAGACTTGCAAAGCTGTCTGTCCAAAAGATTGGAAAAAAATCTGTGGAGGGAGACAAAGAGGGCTTACACTGAGAGTGATGCAGCTGGACAGCTGGAGCCTTGTCACATAGAAGGAACTTTTATAACCATTTGGACATAAAAAGCTGTGAGTGAAGATTTCAAAACAGGGTGAAGTGTAGTATGAGGCGAGGTGTTTTATTCTAGGGGAGTAACCGCTCTGTATTGTTTCTCAAAAAATTCTTGGAAAATCTTTCAGTGATTTTCTAAGAACAGTTTCCTCTTCTCTGAAGATGTTTTTACATATTTTGTGGTTTCTGTTTGTCTCTTGGGCCTGTGTTTCGCTCTGATTGGTTTTGACGAGTGTTGCGTAATTAAAAAAAAAAATCCACTTTGACATTTGAACAAACTGCATTCCCAAAACGTGGGAAACGCATCTTGAAAACCTCCGTCTGCAGTACGTCTCTCATAGTGAATTGGTTGCTCAACAGATGGACCAGAGTGGGCTTTTGTGGATCTGTGTGACAGTTTAAACTGTTCCCCAGTGTGTCGGCCGCTTCTTCTACTTCTTCTTCTTCTTCTTCTTCTTCTTCATCCTTCTTCTTTTTGATTATTTGTTTATATTTACAGCACACGTCATATATCTGTTACATTTAGTCTTGATTTTAATACCTTGAAACCTTTTAATCAAACCACTTACACTTATTAATGATCTATCCCCAGAAGGATCCTTCATGGGCAAAACTATTTCATTCACAGCAGTTCATACAATTTTAATTAACACAACACAAGATGCGGCGTCCTTCTCCGTCATTAGCATGGAATAAATTAAACTCATTAAATCTCAGGCTTAATGAAAACTCAAGACAAATGTGGGCCGTTGTTGCTGAATGATGCATGAAGCTGTGCAGCGGTTGTTTCGTTTTCTGTTGAATTCCCGGTTTTCAATTAGCAGCAGGACACAGAGACGCAGTAGGTGAGGTGAATTTTAAGACGCAGATATCAGTGTTGCCAGAAATGCTGTTTATTGTCACTCACATAAGAGCAGTGGCTGAAATTGCTCGTGATTGGGAAAAGGAGTGTTCTCTCGACGCCTCGATTAAAAAAGCGTGCGGAAACCCTTAATTAAGACAGAACACAGATTGAAGTCTTTCCTTGTTATTGCTTCTACATATTGCAGGCGCCTGGAAACTAACAATGAACAGAAGACAGACACGGGGAAAACTCAGATTTACTCACCAAACTGTACTGGTCGCATCTTTACTGTCCTGCAGACTCTAGTATAGAAAGTAACCCTACAGTAGGTGGGTCCCCTGCTTCTACTGGGTCTTACTACTGGAACTTACAGCACCGCAGCATAGCACTGAAAAAGAAATCTTGTCAAATTATTGTCACCAGACTTTATCCATCATCAGCTGAAACTCTTAAAAAGCTCTCTGTGTCTCCACAGCCTGATGGCTCCTGTTTAAAGAGTCACATCTTCACTAAGACACAGAAAGTGGTGGAGTCTGACGGTTTTACTAAGTATCGACAAAATTAAAGCAGCGGACAAAACCGGGCTCCGTTTGGTTGATATTTTATTTCATGGTGGTAGGAACACAAGACAAAGGTCATAAAGTTAGTAATGTTCAGGTCATGCCACTCTTACTTGGTGCACTGCCCTTTGAGGAGGTTTGCGCAGTCAGACAGTAGTTTACAGAGGCCAGACATGGAGGGTAATCCACATGTAGACATAAATAAGAAACACAAAATAGATAACGGTAAATAGAAGATTTTTTGTAAAAAGCCAGAGGGTATGTTTGCAGGGGCCCCCTGGGATTTTTGTGTATGAGCATTATTACTAATATACTTATCATTATTATTATGTATTACTCATTTACATTATGGGAATGAGGCTAATACACTGGCTAAAGTAAGGAAACAGTTACATGGATGATGTCTTTGTCACCTGCTCAGAGCTGAGGTGACTGGTTTTTAAGGCAATTCAAAGTTCCCCCTTAAACCCCAGACTGTGGATGTCTTTACTGTTCTTGTTATCGTTCACATACACAGCCTTCTGTCCTGAATGGGTCCGATCCAGAGCACAGAGCGGTAAAAGACGACCAGTCTACGGTTAATAGAGTTAATGCTGGAATTTAAATGTGTCTCCGAACACCAGAAACGGGTCGGTGGCCCAGTGCAGACACTCAGAGCTTGGTTACACACAACAAAGTTATAGCTTTGGGGCCATCCCTCCCCCTCGTACAAGCATATCATCGTGTGGGTGAACAGACAAGTCAGACGTGGTTCCAGTGTATCTCACTAAAAACATAAACCTCCACACATCACACATTTGCTAAATTTACATGTAGAAATTGCAGGGCTGTACAAAAAAAAATCTGGTTGAAGTGAAACAAAATTAGGAAACAAAAGCAAGAAAGAAAGAAAGAAGGAGAACGTACAAGACCATTGGACACTCAACCATGAACAGGCATGATTTTGTCTTGGAATATTGCCAAGGTTCTCATATCAAAATGAGCGTCTTTAAGTCAGTCAACGCAGCTTATTGTGGTTCAGCCAAGATGACTCCATGTTGCATCCGCGCACTGAGTGTGACCGAATTTTCAAAAGCAATACAAAAATTATGCATTGCTCTGTTAATTTGCGAGCGCTGTGGAATAATTGTTTTTCCCGTATTTCTTTTTCTTTTTTTTTTTGTGGCTGTTATGGCTTCAGAAGGTTAAAACATCACAGTCTCGCTCAACAGCCAGAAAGACTCCTTCAGGAATGCTCCTAAGTGAAATGCAAAAAGAAATTCAAGCCCAGGCAGCGTATTTTGAAGCTTTTTTGTTGTTGTGTTGACTGTTGTTTGATGCGCATTCCCAAGAGTAGTACCTCTCCCCATCATAAGATCTCTCCTCGATTGCTTTACCTCCTTCCTTTTCTTCAGTCTCTGCCCTCGGCACCTCCTTAAGGTTAGATATGGTTACAACTCGTTCCGTATTGCACCATTTAAAGTCCTGCAAAACTAAACCGCTCCCAAGGAAAACGCCGACCAAAGAAATACACAGGGAAGAAACAGGCAGAAAACATTACCTCGGGTGTTGCTGAAATCATGTAAGAGGGGAAAAAACCAAAACAAAAACGGTGACATTTTTCAAATTAGAAAGTTATTTTGGAACAAAAAGAGACAGAATCATAAAAAAACACTGCAGAAGTGCATGCATTTATAGTGGTCGTCATTAGTTCATCTGCTGATTGTAAAACAGAACGCACAATAGTACATGAGAAGCACAATTCTCCAAAGAGAACCCATCTTACATATTCACAGTCTCAGGTATTATTTATATACTCTATATTTATAACATTTATTAATGTCTATGATTCATGTCTTGACTCATGACTAATGATATGCGAGTCATTGTGGAACGCTGCGCTCTCTCCATCATGTCGGCTTGCGCTGTTAGTGAGTCATATTTCAAAACTAAAGGCTCTGATGGGATTCAGATTGAGTGGAGAGTTTTCCTTTTTTCTTTTTTCGGCGCAGTGTGATGAGGGTTGATCGAGTGGTTTGGACTGTGTACTTTCTCACTGCAGCGGCTTGACAGATATCTGAAAAGTCCCATTAAGAAAATACAGTGGGCTACACGGGCTGAAGACAGAGTCCGTAGACCGCACAGCTCAGCTACAGTGCGCGCTGCGTCCACTTCTCAGAGGGGAATGTACGACTACATAGATGGTGTCTAGGCCATGCTTGGGGAATGTGGGTGATGGATATGGCACCAAGACAAGGCAGCAACCAGAGATCATCAGCGAGGTCCACCACTGTTCAAGTAATGAGTGAGGAGAACGAGCAGGCTTTTCTATCCGTGTTGGTGTTTGTTTTAAAACAACAAAGCTGACCAGAATAAAAAGAGCCGGGGCAGCAAAGAGTAAAAGAGGCTTTGTTCTATGATTGGAGGTACAGACTGAAAATAACAATAAAACATATGAAACCAAAATGAAATCAACATATTATTTTTCTGTTCTTTTCATATAAAACGCAATGAAAAGTATACAAAAATAGAAAATAATTACAGCAGGAGACATGGGCGCGAAGGAGGGAGCGGGTGACGGTGTTTCGTGTTTTTCCGTTTATCTCAGTGTTTTGTCTCGGCCGGATTATTCAGCGGCGGAGCAGTGTAATATTTTAGGGCTGTTTAAGGCGTCCTCCACCAGATGGAGCTCCACGCCGTCCACCACCACGTCCTTGATGCAGCCTACGAAGCCGGTGCTGTAGGCTTTGGGCAACCGACGGGCCACTGCCAGCTCCTCCAGACCACCTGTGGGGAGAGATGAACGTCATGTAGCACCAACCCCATCGCAGCAAGGCTGGTAGTAGCTAGTAATTCATTAATAATCAAATACATAAACTGCTCAGTCCAGTGAAGCAGCAGTAGCAGCTCGTCTCACTGTATGTGTTTTAAGTTTAAATGTCATCAAAAGGCGGCACCTGAAATATCTTGATGTAGTTGAACATTTTATTCCTGGCACTAAAGCTGTTTAGCTGCTTGTCTTTGTCAGGTTGCATGAAAGTCTACGATTATACATTTGATGACACCAGCTGATGGACACGACGCAATGACACGTTATTTGTTCAACTGCTCGTGATCAAAGGACAAAAAGGAGCCAAGAGAGGTTCTTTTAACCTGACGCAGATACATTCAGACACACTCAGAAATGTCCTACAAATGAAGAGCCTATAAAATTATGACTACCTATTAATTATTTCAAATTTGTTAGTGCTAAGTGCTCTGTGTTGTTTGCGTGAATAAATAAAATAAAACTCTTACTGTAACTGCAGTGACCACCAATATTCCTACTGTAAGGGGCCGGAGCCTGACCTGCCGGGCTACAGCAGATGAATTAACAGGTGACCTCACCCTGTGCATAAAGCCTAGAAACTTGTTGCCGTTCTCTCTGCCAGGATCGTCTTGCACCTTCATCTCTGTATCTCCTTCTCTTTATGCTAATCCGGCTCCTTTTCCTCCAGACGCCTCATCTCTCTCCATCTCTTCCACGTTTCCTCTTTCAAGAGTTCATCTCCCCCAGAAGCTCTTTACATCCCCTGTTCCTGGCCCCTTTAATCGGATTGCGGGCCTCTGAACTGGGGATCGACAGGGCTAATTTCATGCAAGTTACAGATGAATTAGTGATGAACAGTGAAAAGGGGATTTAAAAAGGAGAAGGGCTCTCAATGGGAGGGCTGTGTGAGGATTATGTATTCTTGCTGCAGGGCTCACTCAGCACCTGTTCCACTGCTCTGCCCCCCTGAGTGCACGCGTGTGTGTTTGTAGACATGTACCCGAGTCCGCGCGTGCAGCTCTACATGCGCCGCGTCTAAATGTCACTCGGGCTGCTTCTCCTCTCAAACCCGCCTCTTTGCCCCCGTGCGCTTTGCATTTTAAAGAACGGCCCGACTTTTATTCCGCCACCCGTCCCCGGTGTTATTTCCTCGGAATGTTCTGTTCTGCCGCGTGTGTTCGCTCAAAAGCGATTTCTCTGAGCCAAGTTCAGACCAAATTGAACTAGTGGTAGATAACTGGCTGACTTTGGTCATTTTCAATTCAGGTGAGCAGACAACTTCTGAATTAGTCATATAGCCTTTCATTTCTCAACTCAATATCCAAATAGGCCTGGACATTTTTTCTGGCCAAACTTTCCCCCTGCCAAACCTTTTATTTATCCTGTGCAATGCCACTGAGTTTATTGCTCATTTTTGGCCAACTTGTCCCAGTGGCTTGGATGAAAATGTGCTGAATGACTTTCCTTCTTTCTTTTTTCTGACGTGTGGGTACCTACCCAACCAGAGTGCTCCGTCTGTGTCCAGCTGTGTTGCTGCCAAAGGCGATGACCCCGTCACTGCTGCCTCATTGCCAACCTGTAGAGAGCCATCTCTAAGTGCTCTGAGCAGGAGAAAGAAAAAGAGAGAGACGCAGTTTAAAGTTAGCCTGATGCATGCGTGTCCTGCTGAAAAGCTGTAAATTGCAGTTTCATTTAATCTGAAGCATCAAGACTACATTGCCCTACTGCCAGCACACTAAGCACTCACATAACTGCCTTTGCCAAGCAGCATTCTAAATGTGGCTGTCTACAGCTAACAGATGCTGTAACAGCGCTATTCATTTTAGGTGACTCTGTGCTATGCATTAGCACACACTTAAGAATTGTGACGACGGGGCTAATTTGAACGCGCTAAAGTGGATTTCCAACCGAGAGAGTGTCATTAAAGGCGAGCCGCCAACACAGATAGCTACGTAACTACGCGAGCTGTGTGCCACATGCAGCGATTTACACCATCATCACCGTCCAAATTATGTCATCTTCAGCAGCTCATGTGGTCTCTCTGTGAGCCTGGGATGAAATTTGGCCAAATCCCCCGTTTGAAATGGATGCAGCGGCTTTTCAAGCCATCGATTATTCTTGCCTTGCACAGTGAAAACCAACCTAATTATGCCCCATACATTCACAGCCATGCTGAAATGTCGAGCAGTGATAAAGAAGCCGGCTGCACGAAAAGGTGTTTAAGTGGATCGTTTTGAAAAAAAGAGGCTGGTAGTTTCAGATATTAGAGGATTAGTTTCATACTCGCATGACTCTTAGATGTATGAGATTTTAATAGACGACTGAACATAGGTAGACATAATTGGCAATAAGTTTAAATTGTATGAATCTCAAGAAAATTTTTGTTCATCTGGTATCATTGTAGTAAAGATTTAAAACCTGTTAAACATGGTGGTTAAAGCATGTTCTGCAATCATTATCACACTTCTGTGGAAATATAATAATATCATAACCATGACCGTAATATCACTAGTTGCATTCAGTTAAATGTTATTGTTTTTAAATGTTTTTACATTGTGAGCTGTTTCATATATTGCATTTTGATATGTTCTATTCCTTTATTTTCATGGTAATTTTCTCGAAACGTGCTAGCAAGCTACCATGTGTTATACTTCGTTTTAAACATTCATTAATGTGCCTGAGCGTGGTGTGCAAAGCATGCTAGAGCGGGCACGGCAACATCCTTAATCTGAAACCAATCACAGTCGCTTCAGAGCAACGGATCACTGTGAAGTAGAGGGTTCATGCAAGACGTCAGGCACTTTGCACCAACACAAGCAGAATATGGATTAAGACTAATCCTGGTCTAGCTGTAAAAGCTCTTGCTCCTGATCCCAGACAACCTGCCGTCTCCCATCTTACCTGCTGGCCTTGATGCGTATCCAGCGGTTGGTGTTGACACGCACCGAGGAGCGCAGCACAACAGGCTTGGAGCCCAAGTCGTACGTCATCTGAACGTGTCCGTCCACAATGGCCAGGGCGATGTAGTCCGAGCGCTCCACTCCCTTCCCGCTCCACAGCACTAGTCCGTGGGTCGCCTCCGTCCGGATGCTCAGCTCATATTTGTTCACCAGCAGAGCCTTCTCGCTAGACAAACAGGAAGTGCGACAGTTAGTGGCTCTCAGCGGGTGCCTGTGTCATGTGTAGCTGAATGTGTAAACCAAGGGTCCTCTGTTGCTGTCTCAAGAATGCATTACCCACGCTTTCTAGTCTCATAATTAAAGAGTTAAAGCCATTGAGGATGCCGGCAGAGTTCCGGAGTAGCAGGGGCTGTTTTCCTACATCCTACTGAGCATGAAGTGCAACGCTGCTCAGGGCTTCCTGTGTTGTGAATGTGGGTTGCTCATGCAGCTGTTTGATCTCCAGTCTCCTGTCTTGTACAGCTGTGAGGGTGATTTGGATGCACACACTCGCACAGACTTCCATTTATCCTTGAGAGGCTGTACTGTCACTGTTGCTGAGTGCTGTGTGAGGAAAAACACACACTGATGTGCCTCGGCTGTATGTGCGCGCTCCAAAGCCTCGCCACAACAAAACACACCCGTCTCTGCAACATACACACTTTACAAAGTCCCTCTGTTCTTTGGGAGTCCAGCAAAGATCCGGTAGAACCCTGCCTTCAGGTTGTGTGAGTGTATTTGCACTTGTATGTGCACACATTCAATCAGCGTCTGCGCATTTTCCACCTTCTTCAGAGGGTATTTAAATACAAAAACAAAGACAAGGTGAGGATACACATGACAAAGACCCAGTGACACATGGATTAGAAAAAAAACTGCAGCACAGAGCTGCAGATAAAGATTAGACAAGACAGATGACAAGACAAAGGACTCAGCATAGCAAACAGAGAGGCTCATGGGAATACAAAGAGGACAGGGAATGGTAAGGGATAAAGAAGAACTTCAGTATAGACATGTTTTTTTTTTCTAAGAGGGTTTAGTTCTCATTTTCCACAGTAATTTTCTCTTCAAAATGAGCAGGAATTAAAAAAAAAAAGAAGCAATGGAATGAGATTTAATCTCTGAGTTTATTAACTGCTGACCTAAGGCAGCTTTGACATCTTAAGCCAACAACAATGCAGGTTCATCTCAGCAGAAAGAGGGAAAAACTAATGATGAAATCTGATTTTATCCTTGAAAAACAAGCATCAGTTTGAAACCTAACCTCCTAGATTAACCCAATCTGCTGAGGTAAACAGGAACTGAAAATGATTAAGGAACATCAATTTTGTTGTTTGTTTTTTTTTGCCCAGAGGGGAAAAAAACACACACATATACAGCTCACACAGCTGAGAGAACCCTCTCCTGGCAACCGCTCGAAGAGCTTACAGGCTCCAATAAATCTCCATCTGAGCAACTTGTCATTGATAAGGTCAAGGTTATTAAAAGTGCTGAATATATCATGAATAAAACAACGTCGCCTCGGCAGCGTTGTGTTCTAGATCTTGTATACAGGGTAACGCCTTCACAGATTTCTGTTGTATTTGTCTTTCTTTATATGAAGGAATTTTATCTACTTCTCGTGTGCATTCAATTTTATACAAGGCCTGTCCGGACGCTTCCCTTTGTTTCACCTCTAGGTGGCAGTAGTGGCTGGAATAATCAACAGCACCAGTGAGGTTGGTGGGTGCAGCTGAGAGGCTGTAGCTCCGGTCGTGTGTGCTGTTATCAGAGCTTCAAACTGTGGAATTAATGGAAGCATATGCACAGGCTCTTTGTGATTTCCTTTATTAACTATCTCAGTAATGGAAACAATGTTGCCTGTGCGGCGAAGGACCGAGCCCTGTGAGAAGTCGAGGAGGGGGTAGTCTGCCGGGAAGGGGAGGATGAGGGGGCGAGAGGCGAGTGGCCAGCACCAAAGTGGAAAAGGTTTGCACACTCACCTCTGATCAGACGGGTTCTCCAGAGATTCAGGGCTTAAGGGAGCAGGGGAGAGAGTCAACGGCATGCAGTGTAAGCGCAAGAGGCCAGAAGGAAAGAGGAAAGGAGGGAGCGGGGAGGGGAGGACAGGGAGGGAGGATGTTGTGAGCCCACTGGGTGACTCACAGAGGTCTACTTTAGACCTGGAGCTGTAAAAAGCATAACTTATCCGCTCTACTACAATATCGACCACGGCAGGAGTCGATAACAACTGTTGTGTGATCATAGGAAGTGTGTAGCTTAGCCCAGATCACACTACAACCATAAAAGGAGGTTCTCAGGGGAACCAGGGGAATAGATGATTAATGCGCCAAAAGGCCCTGGGTTCAAGCATTTAAAGAAAAAGTGAGCATCAGGATTAAGTGAACTGGTCTTTGCACCAGTACGACTTTAAGTCAGTGTCCAATTATTGAACAACTCCCTTGTATTTGCGGCGCTGCACTGTGGTGGGCACCGGCAATTACCTGCTGTCTGGAGATGAAAGCGATGAATGAGAAAAACTGAGCAATTGTGAAAAAAATGGGGTCAGCCGCCATAAGAGCTGAGAGTCCCGGCCAGAAATGATTTGTCACTGAAATTATGGGGCTCCAGCAAATTGACCCGAGCTTTCAGATACAGACAGAGACGTGAGTTAGGGTCCGATCGTAAGGTGATGCAAATAGTAACAAAAGCATTAACCTAAGGCGAGCGTTTTGGCCTCATCCAGCTTTTAACGGCCTCTGGAGAATTGTATTCATTTAACTTACAAAATCAAATGACTCTGAATTGATCGGCATGGCGTCAGACTGCGGCACCGGGGATCCAGTTTGCTTAGAGCCTCGCTCATTGTGGCTCTTAGTAAATCTGACATCCATTACACTTTTGACAGTTTGGCTCCACGGACCACTGTCCCCTCCTGCTAAGTGAGATTGATGCCCTTGGCTGCACACTACCAAGCGAGCGCAATTGGAGGTCTAATCTACAAAGGGAGACAAATCTGTGATTAACATGTCACTGCCTCTCTGTACGCCCGACTCTGTAATTATTCACAATTACAGTTAAAGATCTGGCAAAACCGAAATGACAGAAGCCCCGGCATGGACTGGAACTCTGGGTTGAATGTAGTCGTCTTAATCTGAGCTGAACTGTGCTGCATGTTTAGAATCACCTACCAAGCTAATGAGCGGGAGAAAACCCTTCATAATTAAGTCGTGTCTGAGGGCTTCCCCAGGCCAAGACCCCTTAGAAACAATGTCATGGGTTGTTTAACGTCTTCTCCTCTCATGGTTTTTAAGGGATCTCATTCATTTCCCTCATAGCAGACGATGCCATTTGGCATAAATTGCATGGCAATTCCTTTTATTAACGAACAGCCATGCATAACATACTTCACGTTCTTAGTGGAGATGCAGTGCGTTTGTCTGGGGGGTGAGCACAATGCTTAACATGCACTCCTTCATGCTTCCCTCTGCACTGGAACAAAAGAAACAATCTAATGACGCTGAAAAATGTCATTCAAACAATGAAATCTGTCAAATGAAACTATGCATATGGAGGTTGAATGGAAAATCTGACTGTCTGGGGGTAAAGATGAGTTCAGCGTGGGAATTATGACGGGAAACTAGATGTACTTGAATCTCTCCAGCTGGGTTAACTAGCAAAAATGGCTCCTTCGTTGTTGTTAGTTGGACTTGATTTGGAACCGGGCACGTACCCGGTCACAATGTCTACTTACTCTGGGATCTCATTGGTCAGTTGGCTTGAGTGAGAAGGAAAAACAGTGAAGGACATTTAACGTGAGACAAGACATGTGCGGACAATGACAAGGGAGGTCAGACTTAAGGACAGGACGGGCGACCGGAACGCTGAGCTTGTGGACAAACGGTGACGCCGTACACACACACATCTGACAGAGTTCTCACGCCAGTTGTTTCTGAGTGAGTGCGCGCGTTGTGTGTCTCTATGAGTGCGATGATCTGCAAGGCCCTGGCCCGGTTGTGACACCTCCGAGTGTTTGTGCGAAGAGCTGCGAGACGAAGATATAAAGCCGTATGCTTGATGTCTTTTCATGTTCATCACATAAACATTTTTGTTTATGCCAACCTGGAGGCGCACTCTTGCCAACCTTGTAGATGGATGGAAGAGTAAAAATGTCTCATCAGCTGCCTAAAGGGACGGGATTTTGTGTTGTGCGTTTCTTTTCTGTTTTTTTTTTTTACAGCCGTTCCAGAAACCATTTTACACTTACGTCACCATCTTTTCCTTTTACAGAGCGTTAAATTATTTAAGGCGACGGAATCTGAAGAACAGTCATTTCCACACACTGAAAATAGTGGGAAAAGTTGCATATGTGCTCATTGTCCGGTGCCTGTGCGAGCTAAACGGTAGAGCACAGAGTAAACTGAACGCGCTCAAGGCAACGCTGTGATAGTTAACTGTCTCGCTAATTAGTGAAATCCTGTCAGAACTGGAGAAGCTATCACAGACGAAGAGAGGGGGAAGGGGGGGGTGAGCTATTAGCCAAGCGCCGAGTTCACCCTTAAGCTCTACCACTGATGATATCATCACACACTGTCATCACAGCTTACCAAGAGAGGAGATGGATGGACAGAGGTGTCATTTAGCTAACAGCTATAACAGTGGGGATGTTGGATGAAGCCGCCTAGATGAGGATGTTCCCCTTGTCCTCTCCCTTACCTCTTTGTAACAGCATTGTGGTACTCGATGAATGTTCTCCCGTCAAAGGCGATGGCCTCGGTTTCTCCGGCGGACTTCTCGTAGATGGCTGTGAAGGAAGGGGGGGGGTAGTGGGGGGGGAGGAGGAGGAGAGGATTGATCAGAGGATGGTATCACACCAATCAATGAGACGGAGCTTTCGGTTGTCAGAGCTGAACGTAATGGAGGGTGAGCAAAGGGGGCGGGGGGGTGGTGGAGGATGGGGGTGGTGGCGCGTTCGTAGTCTTAATTAAAGTGAAAGGGACAGTTGGCCACGCGCACAAGGTTAATGGCGAAAACAGTGACTGAGTACGTGAGACAGATCAGGCCAGAGTGAATATATGCCTGGCGTGACATGAAGATGATGAAAGAGATGCGCAACTCCTGAAGAGAGCATCACATGAATATTCAACGGCGCGTTTCATCGCTTTTATAACCGCGCTTTGAGTTTAAATCAATACGCCACTCACCATAAAAGAGACGTCACGCGTCTAACACCAGCGTGATTACTGCACCTTGCCTAGGTAGCGCACAATGGAAATAAAGGCAGTGAAAGAATTACACTACGAGTTCACCTTCCACTGAGGCAAGTCAAGAATAAGCCGTGTTGCATAAAGCATCGCTGATTGCAGACCCACTCAGGCTACGCTTTCAAAGAAGCCGGATATTTCCACGTAGTGCATCGTTTTAGAGTCAAATCAAATGGTGCTTCTACGCTTACAAGCATTCACTGCGAGGACACACAGTCACCAAAGACGATCAATAGGCCAGCGAGATATATATATATAGAGGGAAGAGACATATGGTTAAGCACCACAATCGACTGCAGCTCATCAACAGTCAGCAGGACACATATGGACACGGAGGGATAAAGCCACACTTACTATTCTGACACTGTGTCCCTGAAAAGCCACTGAGACAGACGCACTCGTAGGTGTCCAGCTGGGGGTTGCAGCGCCCACCGTTGAGGCAGGGCTCCTGAGAACACAGGTGGCCCTGGAACATGGCCACGTTGCTGGAGCGCAGCGCGTTCTCCTCTCTGAGGATGGGCGTACCCATCAGTATGATCTGGAAGCAGGAAACACAGGGCGAGTTTTAATCAGTCGCTGGCTGGCGGTGCCTTCACACTCACGGTCTCACAGGAGGCTCCCGCTTGGATCATGGCAAATGCTCCGTTTCTGATGCCTGACCTATAGTATGAACTAACCGCCAAGACGCATCGGCCCATATTCATCTGATTCTGACCCGCGTTTGTGGCACCCAGTTGGCTTAAGACAGCTCGATTGTTAGATCGGTATTGGCTGCTTAACCAAAATCAAAGGGAAAAATCCAATTCTTCCTGCTCTTTGGACCAACCTGGCTGCAAACCTGACTTTACTTACTTTACCCTCACCGTTTGCTTTTAAAGACTCATTTGAACACACCTGTGCATGTAGCATTAACTCCTTAACATTAATTATTATAATTATTGTAACATTGTTTGTTTTCTGCTGCTGAGCGACTATTAAAAGTATTTATCGTACTTCATTTAATATGTTCTACCTCTGAATGAACGAATTTCTGTCTTACTGCACGGGGAAAAGCCTCAGAAGTTAAAATTAAACAGTAGATCAAACTGAGAAACCATCTTCCTCATAATTAACTATTCCCTATGGGCCACGTAAGACAAACGCCACATTTAGCTTTTGATTTGCTCAGAACTGTCTGGGGACAGTCTGCAGAGGAGAAACTAGTGACAACTTTGCACAAACATCATGCTTTTGTTCTTCTAGGCTATTTTTGGCTCAGAGATGAGCTTTTTTTTGCTAGAGAGAGGAGCAAAAACTGGAAAGCTGTCGCCGGAAGATTTGAGAGCATCAAAATGGAGGGACTTCAAAATGTGTATTCTATTATTAGTGCGTGCTAATCCAAATGAGCAGAGCCACTGCCCATCCCAGTTTGAGTTTATAATGGAAGATGAGTAATATGGGGGGTGGGGGGTATGTAGTATGACAGCTGGACAGCTAATAAATTATTTAACTTTGCAACTGTATGTCTGAAGAGCTTAAGAGCCTTAAGAGTCTTCGAAACAACGTACTGTAAACTGTGCATGAGGAAAATCCATAAGCAGAGCTGGTCACACAACAGAGTAGAGGCCTGTCAACATTTACCTTTTGGATTGTTCCCTTGAAACCTTCTGTGATGGCAGCGACTCTTGCCAGTCGGCTGTAGTCCGGGGCGCCACCAACAAGAAGAGACTCCTTCAGGTTGAGATCTACGTGCAGATTCTGATGAGACAAGACACGGAGCGGTTTCACCCGATGAGACAAACTTAAAAAAAAGTGTTTAATGCCCTATTGAATATTTCCTGTCTCTCTTTCCTGGATTAGTTTTTTCAGCATATAATGGTTTTGGTTTTACTTTGGTAAGTGGAGTTATGGGTTTATTTCCAGAGTTGATTACTTTTCAGATGGGATTATAAAGAGTGAGATTAACATATCACATTTGCAGACATGTCACACACTCGTTACAACAACAAGGATTTATTCGTACTGTGGTCGGTGCACGTTTTAACTGCACTCTCTCGCCTTCCTTCCACATCAATACACTTGATACATTACGGCATAATTGATTTCTATGCCTCTCAGAGACAGTGGTCAATTACCCTCTATCTGTGAGACATAAAAGAGACTAAAAAGAAAAACGAGGAGCGGCCTGGACTTGAGATATGGATGATTCTTTACAGACATTTCAAATGAACTGCTGATTATAAGCACCGACCTTTCGAACGGTTCAGTGTGGAGACACGTTAATTGCAATTCATTTGCGCAGCAGACAGCTATGAAATGCAATTCTTTCCACCGAACCTGTGGGACATTTGCTTTGCATTAGTCAGGTGCCACTTCTTTCTTTTGCATGGAAGAGCCGGCCCACTTCAGAAGGAAGGAATTAATGATCTTTATTTTATGTAGGGCAGTAATTGCCAGAGGGGGTATAGTGGAGTTAATTGCAGCAATAATGATGGAAGGGGCCAAATAAACAGGCTTTGTGCAGGCAAGCTGGCACCAGCTCGACTATTATTTAGGATGGGATTTGGAGAGCAGGAGGCAGCGGTGCTTGGCTGAAGCCCGAGGCTGTGCCACTGCACCTTGAGCTGCTTCCAACAGAGACAGGGTGGGGACCTTGGCTGGACTTAGCTGTGGCTGATGCCTTTAGGCTTAGTCAAAAGTTTTCACCGACCGCAAAGCTGCGTCGACCACCTCGGGTTCTCGTACACAGACCTTGCTGCTCTGCGTCTGCTGAAGTGAGGTTGCATGCAGTGAAAGGATGCATCCTGCTCCGGTGTCATGTGAACCTGGGTAAAGAGGACAGCTGGCTCCGCGGTGTTCAGCGTGTGTTGTTCGTGTTATGGGTGAGTGAGTGGGTGAAGGAGTGAGCGGCTTCATGAGATTACTGAGAACTGTTCTTGTTTGCAAAAGAAGCGATAGCAGATGACAAAAGAACAGCCTGGCTTGGCTTGGCACCTCACCGTCTCCTACAAGATATTTCCTCCCCTCGCCCGCCTCCCCTGCCTTCGCTCTCACTTTTCGACAGCCACGCGCTGCTGGCGTGATATCCCCACCTACGCCAGACTAATGAAGACGCGTCTTTGTTGCTTAAAACAATGGCCGTCACAAACATGACTGCCTCCTTTCCTTCTTCCCTCCCGCGATCCCACCCTCGTCCACCCCCACAGCAGATGGGCCGAGGTGAAGCCAAGCCGCGTTCTTTAAGAGCATCTCCACTTCGGTGCCGCGTGCGTCCATGGGTTTATGAGAATGGCAAAGTTTTTCTACAGGAGCTGCCCCCAGCTCTGCAGAAGCACGTTTCATCCGCGCCATTGTGTACGAAGACACGGGTGTGAGAGGAGGCAGTGAATGATTCAAATGAAATATGAGCTAAAGTGTGACTTGTTTCATTACCTTGCGTGATTTCTTATTTCCAGACAGCATATCATTGAGAAGAACAGAAAATAGGGAGGAAGAGAGTTATTAGGTGAAGACTAGAAAGGCGGTGCACAGAAAGGCATGCGGAGCTACAGCAGGCAAATGCAAAGGCCCACAAAACACACACATATGCACAAATACTGCAGCCTTTTGGTCTAACACATAAGCATCAGGCACATCTTCAAGAGCATTCAAGACAACTGAGGTAAGTGCGTTCATTAAAAATACAAAAAAATGCTAAACGTGTGAATGTGAAACCACTATTGTGAATCTCTGTACATACACGCGTGTTTACAGGTGGATGATGAAAGTGAGCAGTGAATAGTGTCACTCTAACCACTGCAGCCATTCAATGAGAGGTCAGGAAGGTTTGAATGAAGAACTGCCATGATGATGGCATTTGGATTGAGAAATTCCTCCTATGTCAAAAATATAACCTGCACCACGGGCTTCTCTGAGCAAAGCGGAGCATAACTCCTCACAAGTCTTAAAAGCAGGAGTAGGAGAGAATTAGCTGACAGCCATGCTCAATGGGGTATCTGTACTGAGCTCTATAACTAGTCTCGGTTTATCCTTCGCAACCCTCCAATTCCCCACCCATCCTCGCTTTCCTCTCGCTCTCCTCTTTTAATAAGATTTTCTGCCCGCGTAGCTGGAGTAAAACACAATTACCATACAGACGATGGAAAGCGGGGGGAGAGGAAAGAAAGATGGAGAGCGTCACGTCGTAAAGGATGATGATAGAGTTGACAGAGCGCATGTTCATAATCACAAATTAGACTGTTTAATATAATTAGATGACTTACAGGCTGATCAAACTATTAGATTGTCTTCATTTGGACACATGTACCTGCTTTATTCGTCTAGATGTGGAGTTTCATTCTTGCTGCTGCTATCTCCTTTATCTGTCTCCACCTCCTCACACACCACTTCAAAGGTTGAATTTATAAAACTGCCTGTATGGCAGTGATAGCTGCTTTAGATGTCTATAGATTTTATCTGCAGCATGTCAGCAAGCTGAGTGTTTTTTAACCGGAATTATAAGACTTCCAAATGTAAGACAGCCTGTCAAACTGGCCCCTCTACCTCTGGAGCTCTCCCTCTTACCTCGACAGATGTTGGGAGATAGGGGCAAATAAAGTCAGAAAAAAAAAAAGGGAGGGGAGGTAAAGTTTGCTGGTTGAACCGCGCGCTAATCCGCTGTCGCAACAGCAGCAAACCGGAGCGCTAATGCCCAAACGCTGTGGCGATGACACGATAAGAATATGCAGATGATCAAACGAAAAGCAGCACAGCGTACGACACAAGCAAGGCTCAGCATAGCACAAGCCCATCAGCCCTGCATGCCAGAGGCTTTTTATCTAGCGCCTGCTCACCGGGGCCTCTCCTCGGACGGGGTCTTTCTTGTTCACCATAATCTCTCCTTTGCGGTTAGAGCGCTCCAGGTTGACGGTGGTCCACACATTCTGCTGGACGGGTTCTCTGCTCCTGAATATGTGACACACGGGCATCACGTGTGAAACAAATACTCATTCAAAGACGATGTGCTGGTTGCTGTTGCATTTAGGGGATTCTATCACCCAGTTAAGCTCCTTAGACGCTGTGGCCACACTAACCTGATGATAGCAGGGCCCTTGCCCAGGTCATAGCGGAACTCCAGGATCCCGTTACTAAGGGACAGAGAGATGAAGTCTCCCTTTCCATCCGATTTCTGGCCGTTGTAGAAGATCAAACCGTTGGAGCCGTTGGCCATGAAGACCACCGTCATGCTGAGCTTCTGACTGCAATCGCAACACAAGCAAAGCTGGTGAACACGTTCAAAATTCGAGCATCCGCTGATAAACACAGTTAAGACACAGCAACGTGTGCTCAGTGCACTGCTACTCTCTCCTTATGGCAGTTGCACAGACACACTAGATATTCTACATCCTAAAGCCTAGATAACATGCTGTTTGTGCAGCCCTCATTGCCAATTCAGTTCAGGCTTTAAGAAGGCAGCTCTGCCTTAGGCGCAGAACAAGCTCAGCTTATAAAAACTGCACTGATATCCAGCGATCACTAATACATACTGTACAAGACCGAGGCAGCTTCACGCAGAGACGCGAGACTTACTGTAGATCGTGCCTGTAGAGATGGAGCCCCTTGAGCTGCAGGTACGAGTCTCCGCTGAACAGCGGCATGTAAGCTCCTCTGCTCTCAGCAACTAAAGAAAACAAACAAAAACAAATAAACAAAACCTGTCGACATTACGGAAAGAGACGGATTTGTATTTTCATAGTCTTTAGGATTAAGACTTCCGTTTGACACACATGTAGACAAAACATTTCAAAAACCCCTAATGCCAGACTGATTACACAGCCCGCCACATTAGAACAAAGAACCATCAGAGACATGCGGAGTTTAGCATCACAGCTGGGACCCATGAAATAATGCGGCCATTGTATGTTGGCAGGCATTTTTTTGCGACGGTTCTACGTCTGGCTGTCCCGATTCTAACTGTCTGGAGTGATTAGGACAGGCACTGTGCCATCCTTCCAACAAGTGGCTTGACATTAAAAATCAAGCGTCACCCCAGGGTACGCGTTTATGGCGGTGTCTGCAAGAACCCGCATCATTCAGAGGAATGTGCAAGTCACACAAGCTGACACACATACCTACCGTATGTAGTCGGCAAGAAAGCTTTTATTTGTAATTGGCTGGGATTAGCGGAGTCGAGGCAGGACGGGGAAGGCAGACGGAGATGAGAAAGCTAATTAACTATTGTGCAGAAGACCGCTAATGATGATACCACGCACCATGGAGGAGAGGAAAACAGTCTTCCACACTAGGAATTACGCTCTGAACTGAACTCCACTGCAGAGACAGAGTTTCGAAATAAAAGCAGCATGATCAATATGTGGCCACAGGTCCAGACATACGGGGCGATAGAGCTGAGTAACGCTGCCGAGCCTGACAACCAAGGGAGGCTGGTCATGTTTAGCTCCCCTGCTTATATCACTGCATCTGTCCCGCAGGTCGATTGTACGCTCTGAGGTAATTTTGCTGAGATTTGAGAAATGCCCCCAATTTAGCACTTACTATGAAACTCTTACTATTAAATAGGAGACTGCAATGACAAAGCAGCTGAAATTAACGTTCTGCCGGATACAAAGCTACTAAATCGTACTGATTTATGCTATAACATAGTAAAAGCCCTGAAGGAAGTAGGACATTCGATACAGGAAGACCCTTGAGAAAAGTCCTTGATGGTGACTATTACTAGCTGCACTGATCCATGTGAAGACAGAGCCCGCAGTTTACACAAACACCCTTAATATTCCATCTCATTCACCTTCAGGCCTCTGATGAGCGCGCTCTGGGCTACCTGTCTTTTGAACCGCTCTCGGTGCAGCCCTCAGAGGCTACGTCTGGCCGCCGCGTTATCTGTGAGCTCCCGTCTGAGGCTGACACTCTGGCTGACTGACGCTCTCATTAATCACCACGAGCAAGGAGGACTGATGCGATTAGTCATCTCATTGATTCCTGTGAAAAAATAGCCTTTTGGAATGGGAGACGCTTTCACTCACACGGCATTGATTTTGGTTCACCTCAATTTATCTTAATCACCTGCTAACTGGAATTTGGGGCTTGGAAAGTGACTATTCCCGTCTGTTTTTTCATCCTACGGGTACTAGGCTGCATCTTTCCCTTTTGTTACATGCGGTCTGTGCATAATGATATACGCCACTTTGTTCACAGATGCAGAAACCAACTTTCACGGCAAGGAGGGAGAAACATGGGCAGACTTCAGGATGTGACACTGCCAAGTGCTAATGATGAACTTCAAAAGCAGCCGAGCTGCGTTCTGGTCTTTTCCCCAGCCGTGGCCTGCTTCTGCCAGTCAGCGCTAAGCTGCAACAAACACGTTTGAACACAACACCTGTGGGTGGATAGGCAGGCAGGGAGCGAGGGGAGGACGGCTGTGTCTTTGCTGTTGCTTACCCACTAACAAGTGCAGCTGAGTCGACGTAGCGAGCGGCCTGATGGGGCCAATCGCATACCTCACTGCAACCCACTAACTCAACTACGCCCCCAACCGTTTCATTCAGGATGGATGAAGAGAACGAGAGAAGAAAGAGGCCCACATTGAGGTAGGTGCTACTAAAAACAATTACGTTTTGAAACTATTTACCTTTCTCGCAGTGCTTTCCTTCACGTCCCATGGGACACTCGCATTTGTATCCTCCCTCAGGCAGGGCCTGGCACTGGGAGGAGGGATGACACCTGCTCGGTTCACATGGATCATGGACATCTGCACAGGTTGGACCTACACAACACAGAGACACGCAAATCCATCACAGCCCAACCAAATATACTGATTCCATCTGAGGATGGGAGAGAAAGGGGGACAGAAGCAGGGGTGTGAGGAATTCCTCTGTAATAGAGGTCATTTCCTAATAGGATTTGAAAATATTACACATGCAGATTAAACAGTGGAGAGCCTCCCCACCATGCGACCCACGTTTCTGGGCCAACACCGACTGTGGGAAAGGCTCACAGGCGTCTGGTGGGTGATGGTTTTGCCCTCTGCCACAGCCCATCTGAATTCACCCATCATTACTTTAGTAGTCGGAGCCTGTGGTGAGGAGAGCGCTTTAATGAACTCCATCCCCGCTGAGCTCGCAGGGTTCCCCCGTTTTTCCTCACTCACGCTTTTGGAAGCAGCCTTTTATCCTCCGCTCCCACTTCTTCCCCTACCACAGCTCTTTTCTTATTTTTTTTTTGATAGTGCTTCCTCCTCCTGTCTTTTTAACTCTAATACTCTTTTCGCCTCCCTCATTTATCCAGCCATGCTGACATGTCCTGCCTCCGACCACAACGCTCCCCACCCATTCGTTCTCGCCTCTTGCTCTCTGTGATCCGTCCCTCCCTTTGAGGCCGCCAGTCTTGGATGCCTTCAAAACTGACATGATGACAAAATTAACTTGAATGTGGGTCCGCAGGCAACAGTCCAAATCTCATTATCACCCTTCATTTTATGCCTCGTTGCCGACGCATCTTTGATCACAGCAAAGCTTCTTCAGAGTAGAGACACGTCTTAACTTCATTTCAGCCTTTGCAGAAACAACAAAGCATAAAAGCGCCACCCATGATAAAATAACGTTGTATTGTACCTTATTGATCCACGTTGGGTTTCGAGGAAAACATCTCTTAAAACGAAAAAGCTGTTTTGTCTACGATGCCCCCATGCAAAGATAAAATCCTTTACAATTCAGGCATAAAAGTTAACTGACAATTAATTTGATTCCGGTGTGAAACTTTCTGCAGTAGCCTGTGGTACAAGCAGCGAGGGGCATGCTTGGCTACGCACTGATGGTGTCTGGTCCTGACTGTATTCCGTTATACCGGCTTGTTAGCTGGCATCTGCTGGAGGGAGGGAAAGTGGAGGAAGCGAGGTGGAAGCAGATTCAGGCCAAAGGCCAATCGCAAGTGTTCGCGGAAGTTTCATGTTTTCTCTCCGCTGCGTGGCTGTTTAATCTCTCAATTCGACGTCAGACACACAGATTTGATGTTGCTGGTGTTTACAAAATATCTTCCAGCGCTCCTGCTGGGGGCATGAGTTACACTGTCAAATTAGGCTGTCAGGCTTACTTAGGATTTGTGAGTAAGTCATGACCACAGTGAATCCCTGTGGAGAAGGAAAAGCAGAGCAGCGATATAAACATAATTTAACTACAATGTGTCAGAAAAGCCGCAAAATGATTATATTTCCAGCCACGCACACTAGAAAAACCATCAAACTTCCACGATTGGCCAGAAATCACCCCTAGCAAAGCTTGTGAAGCTTCCATGCACTGGCGTCTTACCCCAGAAGCCTTTGCTGCACTTGCAGTGGAACATCTCAGCCTCCTTGACCTGGCACGCGGCGCCGTTCTTGCAGGGATTTGGCTGGCAAGGGTTGTTGCCACATTCACCCACACCGCTGCCGTACAGACTGTCGCCCCCGCTCTTCTGCAGGTTGAGCATTCGGTTGTTGACATCCAGCAAGCGGATGCAGCCCACCAGACCCGTGTCCACCGCTGTTCTCTCTCTCACACTGAAAAGAGGCAACGCAATGTGTTGTTTTCGATTTCTGTTGTGCGCGCTGAAAGGTTTCCCACAGTGAAATCTACATGATGAAGAGGTTCTTACTCCTGCTTAATGTCCTCGGGCACTCCCCCGATGAACAGGTCGGTGTCCAGGTTGAGTCCGTCTGTGCCGCGAGGACTCTCGCCCTCGACGTGTGGCTCGTTGTCCACGCTCAGCATGGCATTTCGCCGGTTGCGAGTCACCACCAGCTGATGCCAGCGGCCCTGACTGATTTGCACTTCGCTGACCACGGTGCCTGTACCCGAACCTGTGTTGAACCTGAGAACACAGTCCCGTGTTATGTCAGCATCTCATGAGGTTTTTTCCGAGTCCGACTGCGATTTAAAACTACATAGGATGACGCACTCAGATTCTTAAAGACATCTTTCACACCCACTTTTTAATTCGAGCTTTTATGTAATGGGATTTGTGGAAGAAAAAGGCCATGTCATCACAGAAAAAAATCTGTTGTGTGCACCCACACATAGGGTAGTATTAGCACAACCTGAGAGCAATTATCTGCCACAAATAATTAGTTCTTCCCCCCACATCTTGGATTTGCAGAGCTGTGGGTGGTAATCTCACAGCTGTATTTCTGGAATTAAGACGGGGCTTCGTTTGACTAATGATCTCCTTTGGTTTACTATTGACTTTGCTCTGAATAGGAAAATGTAGCTCGGCCAGGTTGGTATAAACTGAAATGGCTTTGAGGGGTCAGGATGAAACACGAGGCACAAAAGATAAGGAATGTGGATGGTGCTTGAAGAAACGGGTCCAAAGCAGACACAGCGCCCATCCTCTAATTAGTCTATTCACGTATCCTCTCCCAGCATGATTCCTTATTCATACGATTCCGCTGTTGGGAAAAGGACAAATACTTTGTGTTCCTGCAGGTGTCTGGCAGCACAATTGGTCCCCAAATCTCTTTTAAATAGCTACTCAAACAACAAGACAGCATACACTCCCCACAGCTCTGTCATTACTTCCATACTTCACTCCTGCCTGCATGGTTCTGATGTACATCTGCGCGCGAGCCGCCGCACCTACAAGCATTTCTGGATTCATTTTTATATTTCTGCGCTTCCATCTGTAAATACAGACACCACATTTGTACACCGAGACTTAGCTCTGCATAAAAATCACAAACAAATGCCAACTTTGGGCTCGCTGCGCAAATTTATGTGCATATGTTTGTGCCATCTGTAAATGAATGATAATATGAACAGCTTATTTACAAGTTTGAACACATTTTTGAAAGCACGTCTTTACAGTTTTAACCCTCAAATCTGTCAAGAAGCTTCTGTATATTTAATTATTTCCTGGCAAGGCCGCTTTCAACATGTTCACATGCTGTAATTAGCGGGCTCGTCATCATCGGTGCTCTTTATTTTATTTTTATCTACGCCCTCTCTAAGCTGCCACTAGAATGTTGCCGTTTCCTCCTGGGGTTCGTGTTGATACAGTTTCATATTAATGTTAAGGGGACGTCTCTGCTATGTTGGCCAACAGTCACCTGAGCTCCACTTTGCCGTTGACGAGAGCCAGAGAGATGAAGTCCTTCTTGCCGGCCTGGCCGTTGTAGAGCAGGATCCCAGTCATCTCCGACGCCCTGAACTCCATGGCGATGCGAACCGTGTGGTAGGCGCTCATGGTTTGGAAGGCCAAGTAGGACTGGCCTCCGAACGACGGGATGAAGTACTTGATCTCTGTGAGGGAGGGAGACAAGAAGCCAATCCTGTCATTACTGCGCGATGTGCTTGGTTTGTGGCATGACGGGCGTTTAGTGCATAATTAAGCGTGAGCGTTGGTGGCGTGTCCCTGGCTGATGACAGAAAATAAGCCTTTTTACCAGTTTATTTAAAAAAATGGTGTTGATGAGTTTTTCAAAAGAAGAAGGCAGAGCAAGAGGAGGAGCTGAGCTTTTCACACGCTAGAGAGTCACATGCAGGAAACCTTTGTTTTTTGGCCACTCAACGATTATGATTATTATCATCCATTTTCACCCTCGGGCTCCGTTTCTCTCCGTCCATCTGTCTTTGTGTCCACCTCCCTGAGGAGAATGGCAGCTGATGAGCCTGCTCTTTTCTAATGACTTGATTGATCTGGGAGAAGCTTGTGTGTGTGTGTGTGGGCATGACATCAGCTAGCCACTCTACCTCAAAGACATACACTGATTCTCACCAGCTAATCCCCATCAAAGCACTTAGAGTCCGTTATCTTAAGATGCAGCTGTGCGAGGTTACTCCTCATCCCCAAAAATCCCAAAGTAGGGTAAGAGGGAGGAAACAAAAGACATTTGGTTTTCAAGAAGGACCCCTTGATTTATGATTTTCTTTGTGGTGCTGATTGGTTTCTGGGCTGCGTTTGGTGAACGCCTTAGTGGTTCCTCACATCTGAGGTGTTGAACCTGCTTGAATCAGCTGGCAAACTGTTTGAAGTACACACTCCTCGACTTTTAAAAACTCCTCTAGGGCGTGGACACGGGCCCGAGCTCTGACGGCTGCTGCCACGCTGAGCTTTGAATGTTGCAGTTGAGCTTGACCACGTAGTATTTGATGTGCATGATCCAGCGCTAACTGAAAGCCATTACTCACACTACAATTAGGATGAAATACGACTTAACAGAAGGAATACGTTTCAGTATTTTCAAGTTATACGTTTTCCTTTATTTCATAAATAAGGTATTACAGGACAGCGCAAAGGCATGATTGGCACAATGGAGAGTAGAGTGAATAAAACCCTCAGAGTAAACGTGGTTTGTTTGAAATTGCTAATTGCAACAGTTTTAAATTCTAGGGAAAGTTTCTTCAAGCTAATTTTATTAGATTAGTTTGAAATAAGCTCTAACTCTGAAACTTTTGATTTACGCACAATAACAAGCACGGCGTTGGACACAGTTCTTATTATGTTAAGGCGTCAGCTCACCCTTCTCGCAGACGGAGCCTCCCCGTCCGGCAGGACATTTGCAGCTGAAGTCATTGCCGTCGTCTTCACAGGTGCCCCCGTGGAGGCAGGGGTGGGAGTCGCACGGCTTCTGCGGCAGGTGGTGCAGCGTGCTCCTGCTGTGGGTGATGGTGGTGGCGGGAGGCAGCAGCGTGGTGGTGGTGACAGGTGCTCGGGTGGTGCCCGCCGCCGGGGTCGTAGTGGTGCGCCTGCTGTTGAAAGACCTCCGGGTTGTGCCCGGTGGGCGATGGGTAACGTAGCGTGAGGTTGGCGGCTGCCTGGTGGTGGTGGTGGTGGTGGTGGTGGTTGTGGGAGCTGCTGTGGTGACCATTGCAGTCGTGGTGGTAGTTGTGGTGAAGAAGGGGATGGAGGAGAGGCCTGACAGAACCGGAGGCAGAAGAGACAAAGAAAATGAGACATTAAAATACGTTGAGCCCGCGGCCCTGAAACGTCCTATTCAAGACCCGTAAAACCTTTGATAAATCACCTCATGAATAACTTAAAACCCCTTTTCATTTTATTAATCCCCACACACTCCTGTTAAGTCCACATTGTATTACCATAATTGGTGAACTGAATATTCTTGTCCTCTGGCTTCTTCACAGAAATGCTGGTCTCTTTGGAGGCCTTCAGCTGTTTCAGCAGCGACCCTTGGATGTCTTCCACAGTGTATGTTGTATCTACAACAAGAGGTACAGCGACTCAGGGTGGTCTCTAGGAAGCACTCCAAAACAAATACACCATTTAAGCTCGAGTCTCCTTCGAGGTACACTGGATATTTCAAAATGCCCTGTGTGTGACAGGTGGAGGGTCTCCCGGGGCTACTTGTCCTCCACCTGTCTCTTTTCTAGATAAATAGCTCTCATAACAGTTGCCGCAGATGTTCGCTTTACTGGCCATGGAGGAGTGCCATTTAACCGAGCCTGTTGCCCTGTGTGAAGGGTATGAACAATGCTAAATGACACTCCTGGGAAAAAACAAACAAACAAGCAGAACAGGATAGAGTTTCATGTGTCACTGTCACAAAAGATGGAGGCATTATTCATACGAGATAAAAGTCAAAAATGAATAATACAAATAAGCACTGATAAAATTCAGTAACTTGGCATGATTAAAAATAGAAGGATTGTTAGTAATTACTGCCCGACCAATGCAAGTGAACCCTAAACTAACATTATCTATCTAAACATCAATGTTTAGATTGTATATGGTAATATTACAATATTTCCCTCTAGTTTAGTTTAACAGCAGGTTTCTATTCTTCTGTGAATTGTGTTGGGCCCTTCACGGCACACGAGGAGCAAGTCAACAACCTAACCAGCAAAAGTCACCTGATAGCTGAAACTCACCTCGTGATAATATTAAACTCATTTTAAAGCCAAAGCAAGCGAGAGAGAACTGAGAAGGAAATTAAAAAATGATAAAAAATGAAGAACAGTCTGTACTTCATAAGATTATGAGCCAAATAAAAAAGAACAGCAGCAGGCAGCACACGCTCCTGCCAGGTAAGCACCAAATATAAAAGAAAATGATTCAGGTTTTTACCTTCGGTCTATGGCAACAGAAAAATAATGACGCTTTTGATGAACAACTGAATCTTGTGAAGGTTTGACATTTTAACTGGAGCCTACACACTTTGTTACGGCCATTCAGTGCCACCTGACGCAAGAGGAAAGGACATTTACTGTAGCTACCCGCACCGACGCCTTAAGGAATGAACATGTGCGTAGAATGTAAAAATATTACCCCTAACGTTCATGTACCAAACGTTGCACAGACTAAAGAGAGTCGTCTTGAATCTTCCGCGCTCTCACCTGGTTTGAAGTGGGCCTCCACAATCGCCAGGATGGAGGTGCTCGGCGCCAGGTTGCGCACATGGACGCTCATGAAGTCTTTGTGCACCTGTGACTTCCTGAACAACTCATTGAGCTGAAGAAGAGGGAACGAGAGATAGCGAGGGGAGGGGAGGGGAGGGGGGGACAGACAGAGGGGAGAATTGATAAATGAGGCCAGTAATGAGCTCTGTGCGATCACAGTCCAATCTGAGAACACCGAGGCTCCAAGGAAGAAAGACTGCCTTTCAAATTGGGCGAGCGGTGGAGAAGCCTCTTGCGTATGGTACAGTATGCACAAATTGACATTTAGCTACAGCCATGGCATTAATTATAGGAACAAGATTTCAGGAGGAGCCAGGATAAATGTCGCGCTACTCTGACATGTGCTCCTGATTGCTTTTGCTTCTGTCCCCTCTGTGCGCATAGCAGCCAGAGGAGCTCTGCAAAAAGGTTTGACTAAAGTATTTTTTAAGCCAACAGTGATATTACAGCACTAAGAGAAAAAAAAGGAGCTTCAAGCCAAATATCTGAGCCAGTATTTTATCTAGCATTGGACTATTTTCCTGCAAGAACTTTGAAAAGTTACACAGTTATACGCACTCTAGTAATGAACACGCTTCCCCCATAATCATGTCTCAGTCAGCGCGGCAGTGGATTATTCACATTCACACAAGCAACAAGAAACAAAAGGAGAACCCTTGCCCTCCTTTCAGCAGCGGCCACACCGTCTGCTAACCCACTTCACGGTAGCATCCTCCGTTTGCATTGATCCCACCTCTGTGTTTGTTCCTAAAGCCAGTCACTGTCCACAAAATGACGTCACCAAACACACGAAGACACAACAAGCCTCAACTCTTCATTTCTGGTAGATCCTTTAAACCAAAAATGAACATGACGCGGATGAAGGCGCTTTAGACACTATGATGTGAGTTGCAATGCTAAAAAGCTGCTGATTCAGTCTCTGAGGATCCAGCGTCAAAGATGATTTCCGTCATGTGCTGAACACTTCTTATGTGTAGGCTGAGGTGTGACAGCGTAGACAAGCAGACAAGTCAAAGATGAAAGCCTCAAAGCTGGCTCAGGACAAACTCTCAGGACACCTCCTCACATCCACATCTTTCCTCCCGTCCCCTTTCCCTCAGTTCTCAGAATGTATTCACCAATTGTAGCACATTGCGTCGTGACTGTGTGTTGCACGTCTACGCACAGACAGTGGTGTGTGTTGCACGAACGTGGGTGGGCTACTGTCAAGTGGCACACCAGGCTTCAAAGACACCCAGCCTAAGAGTGTTAATAAGCACAAGCACGCGCACACACACAATCACTGTGAGCTACTAGATTAGGTCCCAGTGGGGGCTAGTGACACGATTCAACAGCTGGCGGATGCGCGCTGTGTACACAGACGTACACACGTGTCCCCATTTCATCAGACGAGAGAGGCCCTGGCTTGACAACTGAGGTATTATTTAAAGGTCTAAGCCTAAAGCTGGGGAACTGCGGAGGAAGTCAACCTGGGTAAACTGCCCGCGACGCACCGTGATTACTGTACAGTTGACGCGCCTGCCAATGCAACTGGCTTGGTGACCACTCAAACCCATGACACACATCCAGAATTAGAACCGGATCTCTCAAATATCGGAAGAAGTTATTCTTAATAAATCTCACACACACAATTCGGCTTTCAAAAACTGTGAAGTCGACAAATTAGTCTTGGCAAAAGTCTGCAGAGGGCTGTTCGCTTTATTTTTTATTTTTAAACTTCCTAGAAGAAAATGTGTGAGAAATCATTTGACATGAATCTATTAATTATTACTTACAGTAACTATGTTATGCTTTTAGTGTTATTTTGTTTCAACCTACTTATCTTGGTTGAAAACTGTTAATTACTCACTCGAGCAACATTCCGCTTTTATGAAAAATGAAATCTCAGGCAGACACTGTTATGAGGTACTGCACGTTCCTTCCTGACAGAAGCGAGAGCATGTGTTTTTATTATTGTTATTTTTCAATCAGACGTCTGACTGGATAAATCTCTCCAGTCCAGCTTTGGCACAATATTGCTCAGCAGTTTCAAGGGTGTCAAGTCTGTAAAACCTGCAATGAAACCTGCCCGAAGGAGCTGAAAGAATTTGATTAGTCTGGCTTTAGGTGAAGAGTTTTAGTCACTCATGGAGCTCTGAATGTTGTTTCAGCAGCTTTGCCACGCTTGACAGGAACATTCTTGGGAAAACGTAAGGTTCAAAGCAGAACTGAGCAGCGAAGTGAACAGTAGCCATCGTGTCAGAGGCTTTACAGCAGCATTAATTGAGTTTTCTGGTCACTTAAGGGTAGTGGAACAAGCCCAAAACGCAACATATGATGTATTATCCCATTACAGAGCTACGAAACTATGGCCTGCATACACATCCAGCAGGCACAAAGCAACATTAGTATTCATTTGTGTTTCTGGCAGCTTGATGAATGTAACCCTAGCCTTCTGTTTTGATATCTACCAACACTTCACTGTAGTGCAGTCATTCCTTTTCTTTAAGTCAGCTGTCTGCTGTGAGTGCCTGGGGGCTAAAAATGTAAACGAAGAGCTAAGCGAGACCAGGAGAGGGTACAGCAGATCACAAGGAACATCTTCCGCCCTATACTTTCATTAGATCCATTATTAATGAAGTACAATGTGGGTCTTTTAAAAAAACCCACCATGCAACCTTGACTGAGAGATTATTAAAGTGAATGTGTGAGGTCAATAATGTCATATTCTCTTTTTAGTGGTAATTAAATATGTGAGACATTTTGTGTTACATATATATCAAGCACTTACATCGTTCTCTATACTGCGGGCCGTCTCTCCAAACAGCTCCGACTTGGGGTCCTCCATCTCAGGGGTGTAGAAGATCTCCTGGCCTTCCACCTGGTCCAAATGCAGTAAACCGCTGAACTTCATGGTGGCTAGAAGAAGAGGAGGCGGAGAAAGATGTGATCCCAGAACATCGCAGCTCTATTACTCAGTTCCCGCTGCCTTCACACAGAGCTCGTTTTGGGGCAGTGCCAGTTTTGGGTTAGTGATGAATCGTGTGGCTGTGTGCGTTTGACAGGGGGAGGTTAGTGAGTCCTGGAGTTTGGCCATTAGAGGTGAACATTGTGGTAGTGAAAGAGGTGGAATGTCAGATGTGAGAGAAAGAAGGAAAGGAACAAAAAAGGAGGAAAGACAAGGTGGGAGAATGGGCCAGTTTTACCAGACCGAGACTCGTCCCCAAAGCTGGCCGAAGCATGGGAGGCTGGGTAAAAAGACACACAAGTTAGACAGGCACACAAATACATGAAGAGAAAACAACACGTACACAAAGTGAAGAGGAAGCAGCCCACAGGCGATCTCAAAAGTGCCTTCTTCAGCAAAGTGAGAGCCTGCCTGTGCGACCTTGGGAGTTATGTTATCCAACATCTATCAACTTGCTATACAGTTTCGTCGTAGTGCCGCTGCCAGGGTGGAGACGGCTTGAAATGAACCTGAAAGTGGTGGGGACTCGTGTGGGTGTGCGTGTGTGAAGAACGGAGGGGGGCATGTGATGCGCTGGGCTTCCACACCTCTCGTAATCAGCAGAACAAATTGCCCAAATCAATCACGGCTGGCCCTGCCTGAGCAACACTAGGAGGAACTGGAAGAGCACTTGTATGATTATCGTGAAAGATAGCAGTAATTGTCTCCTTAATGCCGCCAGACCGGTGACTGACACCGCCTGGTTAAAATTGCATGAAAAGGACAGCAGAAGCCGCCGACACGCACCTGTGCCACTCGCAATCCCTCCCTCCCCGTTCGTCTTTACAGCACATTTGCGGGCAGCACCCGCTGATTCGGATTTGAAGGCGGCCATGAAATAGAGGCAAATGGGTGAGTTTTGGCCGATAAGACAAGAAGGAGACGGGAGACCGCGCGAGAGATCTGACTTTTGATCTGGCAAAAGACAAACATCAGAGAGGGTGATTTTCCAGCCCACTGCCGTGACGGACGTCAGAAGAAGAAGAAAGCGATGAAAGGGAGGATGGAGCTATTTGCCTATCAGATCCCAGCGAGCTGTAAAATGCGATGGATTTATCAGAGTTCTCCTGGCATATGGAGGAGTTTACAGTAACTGAAGCTTAGTGTGCTATTAACTTTCACATGATGTTGGCTATTATTTCCCTGTAACATACGGACGCTCTTTAGTGGTGTTATTCAAAAACCCATTAAGTTAAGAATCCTTCCTTTAAGTTCTCAGAGGAAGGCAGATGTCTCACTATGTGGGCAACAAACGATGTCCACGGTGAAATACTACGACAGTCACAGTAAGTGACTCCACCTTTACATTTTGACATCTCTATAAGACATCAGCATCGGAGCACAGAAGAATTAGTCAATATTACGATTCATGACGGAGGCCAGTGGATATTCTAGCATCAGGGACACGTCATTGTGCATCTAATGAACGGAGCATCGCTCGAGCTCTGCTCAGGAGAAAAACATCCTCTGTATCGATCAGCCGATTGCACTGCCTGCTTTTATCGGTAACACTTGAGCTGAATGAAGTATTGATCGACGCTGCGTTGTCGTTGTTGGCTGAGATAAATATTTAGGCTTTAGTGGATTAGTTACAACAGTTGTCTTACAGATCAAACCTGAGACAGGCTGAGAGAAGCGAAAGATTAAAGGTAGCTTCGCTTCTTCACGTCATATTGTGAATTATGCGGCAGTGACAGGAAGACTTTTAAATGTTGAAACCCACCAGCCCACCAGTATTTTAAGCTACGCCCTGAAGCCCTCGTGGGAACCAGGGAGAAGCCCTGATTTCAGTCAGACTCACATCGCTGGGATGCAAAGAGAACGGATTTCAACTGAGGTATGGAGGAAAAGAAAGACAGAGTAGCAAATGGGAAAAAGAAGCCCTTTATCTTTATGAACCGAGTCTGGCAAAGTCACTGATTGGTACAACAGCACTTGTCGGCCTCTGGTAGTCTCTCAACTCTCTCGCTGCGCAACTCCAGGGAGAAATGAACTGATGCAAGACTGGCTGCAGATTGACTGGGTGCAAGGAGAAAAAGGAGTGAGATATAGCACAAGAGATACCGAGCAGTGGCACTGACTGATAAAGAGAAGAGTGTGTGTGTGTGTGTGTGTGTGTGAGGTAGGATTAAAAGGGGAGATTAAAAGACAGCAAAGAACACTGATGCTTATTTTTAAACCAAAGCACAGGGGCTGTAAATTATGATGTCGGCTCTATAACAAACCCAACTCCATTCAAAATTCTGGAGAAAAACGAAAGGAAATCAAACTCGCTGCGAATCAAGCAGGGTATGAAAACATCAGAGTCAGTGAAATGTTGTCCAATTTGCGAACGTGAGTTACTGAGGTCAGACTTGACGTCTCACTTGTCAATGGGATCATTTACATTTGCAGGAAGGAAAATCATGAAAATGCTGCTGAGGGGAAAAAAAATACCACCTGTTCATCTAGTTGTTTAAAGCAGATGGTTCAGTATCACTACTCTGTAAATAAACATACAGCAAGAGACAAAATATTCTGATGATTCTCAATATATCAAAAAATATGTGTGAGTTGAGGGAATACTGAGACTGTGAGACACCGATCATCAGCTGTTTTCTAGGAGAGATCACAACCAACAATTTGCTTTTTAAATCATTAAGGAGTTTACCTACACGCACTTACTACAACAAAACAGAAAGGGGCGATCAGAGAGAGCAGGAAGTGTGTTTTGTCACGTAGACTTACGGGGGCAGTTGGCGCCCTCTGCAGTGCTGGATGGTGTCGTGCCATCAGGGCAGCAGCCGAACTTCGTGTTGTCACAAGATGATCTCTCCTCGGCTGCGGGCACAGTGGTGCTTGCCCCTGTGGGACCTGGGGGGGTGATACATAAGGGCTCATAATAATTCATGAAGCTTCAGAAAATTCATACTCTGAAGGAAGCTTATCTCAGAGAGAGAGCTGCGTTTTAAAAGACGTTTCAGCCTCCGAGGGCCGGCGGTGTTTCTACGGCTAAAACCCGTTTCTGCAGCTAAAACCTGCCGCTTTGTTTGTTCTCAGCCTGCGCTTGCAGATGGTTGCGTGTCTTCAGTCTCCTGACCGGTGATTAGACGCCAACAGAGGCATCTGTCAGAATGATTATATAGCATTTTCATGGGATTGATTTTACACCTGGAACTCATTTTGTCAGGCAGCGAACACATAATGGCCACTGTTGCCAGTCACGTCACACACAGAGGACCTTTAATGTGCAGGGGATGTGATAACTGCTTGCTGCTGATTGGCTGATAGTTACCTTCAAGGCTCGCTGGAAGGGAAAAAAGCTAACAGTCATGTTTGTGCTACGTTCACTGTATATCTGGCCATCTTTAAGACATAAAAGACATAAAAGTGGCCGAGCTTCCTCGGTCTGAAGAATGAGAGCGCGTAACAGCAGCGAACCTCCGTCATCTCTAATGATGGTGCTGGTGGAGGAGACGTCTTGGTCGAAGCGGCCGTTTATAGCCGCACGGAGATTAGAAATAATCGCGGAGGCAAACAGACAACGGCTGCACAAGTCGTAAAGACGTCAGAGGCGAGGGATGTCCTGCTCAAGGACTCGCGGTCAAAGGCGGTGAGAGGAGACGGGGAAAGGGAGGAGGAGGAGGAGGGGGGTGCTTGGGTTTATAGGGCATCTGTTGGCGCGTGGTTTCCAGATTTACAGATGCTCAGCTGAAAAGCAGAATGCAGGGCAGCGCACAACAGCAAGAGGACACTGCGTGATTCCAACGGGAGCCACGAGAGCTATTCAACACTCAGATAAGTGTGGATTTCAACAGAGCATGTATAACACACACACACCTCTCACCTACTCAACGTACAGATTCAGTAATAAAAAGATTCGAAGAATAGGAGACTATTACACAGGCACGAACAGCCACAGATTGAAGTACACACTAATATGTCAACAAATACACAAAACCTCCAGAAGACAACCAGACACGCTTGGATACACATTCATTTACACACGTATACACACAAGACATCAGGTCTCCTTGGCAGACAAGCTACATGCTCCTTGCGCCACCGAGCACTTTGGTCAGGCTCTGACAAGAGAATAAATCTAAGACTCGGGGAGAAGGAGCAAAAAGGAGCAAGAAGAGGGGAGGACGAGGAGGAACCGAGGGAGAGCACATTGGTGCCGCGCTGTCCCATCAATCCTGTCCTGTTAGCTGTCAAACGAAGTAGATGGATGGATGTAAACCAGAAACGAGGAAAATTATTTGTGACAAAAACGTCTCCAGTGTCCGAGCAGAGGCCTAGAACACCACAGCTACTGTAGCTGTTACAGTTAGGAGGGCGTATCGAGAAACACGTACGCAGCCTACACACACACACACACACACACACACACACACACACACACACACACACACACACACACACACACACACACAGTCACACCTTAACCTCCCAGTGCTCAGACTGTCAAGTCAGGCTCCAGAGATCCCCAGATGCGGACCAACAGTTTCATCTGGCCTGCACTTTACAGAGCCTGGGTTTATTGGTGCAATGGGAGAAAAGAACACGGGTGATGTGAACCACGAACCGACACATTCTTTTCTGTCTGAGCCTGACACATACATTGTGTGTGAGTGGAAATTACACTAACAGCAAGATTTCTCGTCCCCGCTTTTACATTTGTCTCCTCGAAAACAATTTGCATACATTTCCAGGAGCCTGTTTGGATTTAGTGTAACTGTGATTTAACGGATGATGGCATGAATGTGTTTATGATGCCAGCTACTGGAAGAAGACACTAGGAGTCTGTCCCACCTGTTCTTAAAAAAACAAACACTGCTCAAAGGCTTATGGTAATGAAGTGAGAAAGCATGAATTTACCAACAGGCTCCTCTGTGCCACTGGCCTCCGTTGGGACACCGCTACCGTCTTCTGGCTCCTCCTCTTCTTCGTTCGGGTCGTCCCCGCTTGGTTCTCCACTGCCTGAGCCCTCGTGGGCCACAGCAGCGGCGGGCGCATGCCTGCTGCGAGACGAGGGGGTGGTAGCGGCGGCGGAGGCTGTGGACTGTGGCGGCTGAGGCTGGATGTGGATGGATTGGTGGTGGGGTGCTGGCATACGGTTGTAGGTGATGGTGGGAAAGGGGGTGGTGGCGGCGGGCTGCTCCGCGGCCTCTGCCTCGTCTGTCCTTGGAGGTGGAATGGCCCACACCATATTAGGGAGCAAGGGGGCGGCTGTGGTGATGGCGGCTGCGGTGGTTGAGCTGGGGGTGGTGGTGAAGGGGTTGAGGGTCGGTCGGTCGGCCGCCTCTGAGATGGTTTCTGGTGGAGGGAAGGGCAGGAAGCAAGGAATGGATGAATGACTGAGCAAAGATGGAAATGTTTGATTTTGCCAAAACTCCATTACGATCTCAGAAAAACTCAAGCCAAAGGCAACAAAAACATCGTTAGCCGTTAGCCTTTTTTTCTAACTCTTCTCTCACAAGCACAACAGTGTTATTAGAAAATACAGGCTCCAACTTACACAAATGCAGTCGCTGATTAAAAACCCAGCAATGGATGAGATGTCACGAGTCTTTATTTGACAAACCAGCACTGAATTACTGACTAAATATGAATAGCTGACATTCTGCATTTGGATTTATGAATATATACCTCTGTTTAGATGACGTGTGTTTCAGCTGCGTGAAAAGTTTAAGCTACTGTCCTCCCAGCACCCGGCGTGCTACGCTGGCGTATGATCACATACGTCTCCTATTTGCATCCACAATAGGAATGTTTGTGTGATGCATGTGTGTTGAATGAATTATATATCCATATTCAAATGCTGGCCTTCAGTAAGAAAGCTTTAATCACTAACAGCCAGTGCCTCCGGTGATGAATGATTGATGGAAGTGGGGCAAAAAAAAAAGCCGACTTTAACTCTGGCTTCAAAGACGACAGACTGCTGCTCGCGCAGAGCACGAGCATCCATCAGCGCCACCACAAACATTCTACTGTCAACAGCCGCACACAAGCACGCACACGGCGAACGATCGCTTCAAATGAGGGAGAGAGAAGAGGCTCTCTCTGCGGAGACCATCATTACCAATGCAAAAAGCTCTGGTGCAAAAGGACAAACTGTCTGTGATAAAAGAACGATAAATAGGACAGAACTCCTGAGGGGGAGAAGTGAGTTGGCAGGGAGATGCTACGTAAGTGAGCACTTCAGATTTAGCCGAGGCAAGCAGGCGTGACAATAACGTCAGCACTCTTTTACTTCTTTACGTCCCACGAGTATAGATGTGTGTGAGCGTGTGGGTGAAATTAAAATAAGACCAAAAAAAAAACTATACCCAAGATCCGCGCCTCATTAGGATTCGCATAACATTATGTGTAGGACTTAATTACACTGCTATAATCGTCTATTTGATCTGCAATTATTCACAGAGGTGTGAAATGTGATACCCACTGAGACGGCACAGAGCCTCAGAGACACACAAGGTGTCAGAGCTCAGCAGATATTTCGTGAAGGAAGCGCGATGTGGAGTGGGGTGCACAGAGCGGCGACGCTATCAGCGCGAACGGTGGCACGCGTTGCCTTTCCTCTTGGCTACACCTGTCAGTCAGGTGCCAAGCTCGGCGTCGGTCGGCTCGCTCTCTGGGAAGGCGCGCGCGCGTATCTGGAGCAGTGAGCGCACAGGATAAGCAAAGACAGGAAAGCAGCACATCCTGGTTAGATGACGCGCCTCCTAATCAGGTTTCGTTTGGCTTTTTTGTTGTTGTTGTTGTTGTTGTTGTTTCTAAACTTTTTTCTCTCGGTAGTGGAAGAAAAATCGTTGTCATCTCGGCTCGTCTGAGCTGTGTCGTTACTGCTGAAAGGTGGTTATTAAGATTGTTTGCGGTGTCAGAGCAGGAGGGAGCAATCTGGATGGAGGAGACTGCAAAGGGACAAAGAACGAGAGACGAGCGCCCCAAGAAAATGGCTTAAACAAGCAAGGCGACGCTAGCAGTGGGGGAAATGTGACAAAGCAAAGTGGGAAAGGAAGGAGAGATTAATAATGAGAGAAGATCATTACATAGCAGAGATGGTGAAAACAACAGACCCCTGACGTGCCGATGCCATATGCTGGCATTTGGTGCCAATTTGCCACAACCCTACAGGTGATCGCTCCATATGGGAGAGGCAGGTCACTGCCAGCTTGGTGGCCATTTTCCCACAGCGCCAGAATTTGCTCATCAGTCCAAATGCCCTCCCTCTGGTCCTCGGTGCGGCTGGGATTTTTTTTTTTTACTTGGTTTCTCAGATATCGTTTTATCTTTTGCTCGACGCAGCAGAGAAGCTGAAGAAACTCCTCCCTCTTCTCTGTTGCTGCTCCGTCTTTGAGCTCGGAGACTTCAGAGAGCTGGGTTACATCACAGTAAGCTGAAAGTTCTCTGTCTCAAGCAGAAAACATTTGAAGGAGCCTTTTCAGCAGGACTGCAACTTTTTCAGTCGGCCCATTGGCAGCCGGTTGTGTAGCAGTAGTCACTTTTGTGTCATAATAACAAGTTGCAACAGATCAATGATGTTAAAAAAAAATCTATATTTCCTCATTCAAGCTCTCGGCGTTGCCCTCTTGTCGAATCACATAGCGGCTCGGTGAGCATCAGTGCGGCCGGGCGTCTGGAGGCACGGCATGCGATCAGGGGGAGGGAGAGCAGGCAGGGCTGCAGCCTGGCGAGGGGTGGAGGAAATGCTAATTCGCACCCAGCCACACGTGAAATGAGCTTGAGATCTAACCCCCAAGCCAACAGCGGCGACGGAGCCGCTACCCGCTGCGCGACCGCATCCGGGAGAAGAAAATTAAAAGATCCTCTGTGGCTGTCGGTGGGCCTGAGCGTTCGCCTGTCTGTTCCTCCCCCGAGGGTTCGCTAGAGAAAAGAGTACGCTGCAAGGCATCTTCCTGCCTTCTGTGTGCGGCAATGCTAGGTGGGGGATTACACACAACCCACATCTCTATTGCCAGGCAACAGAGGAATGTGAAACCAGGCAAGAGTTTGGCTCCTTTTGCTAGTAACCTGCGGCAATGAATTGGTAATTACCAGATGTTCAGGTTCTTATCAGGGCCTCGTCGATCTCCTGCTGAGCATGTTTGTATTTTTATTTGGGTAGTGCAACTGTAATTTAACATATACCATGTCAACAGCCTCGCCTTCCACCGCGTGACCTAGTTTGGGTCTGACAAAGACACCCCAAGGGATGTGGTCACCTGATCTGTGCCCACTGAGCAGTGAGGTGAAAACATTTTTCCACCCCGAAAATGCTCGACACCTGGCAGTGGCTGATGGCCAGAGCCGCGCAGCTGGCACGCCTCGTCCCACTGCGCTTGCCGGCGGCGTATCTGGAATCCTGTGGTGAGGCGAGCTGGCAGTTGGCGCGACAACTTCACTGTACATGAAAGCCACGGCCTTGGCACATGTCCCAGCACCTATTACACCAATCCAAACAATGTCCATCAGCATCTGAAGCAAGCCGTAAGGAGCCGCACCGCTCAGCACACGTGGATTTTACATCCGCTATCGTGGAGACAGTGTCATGTTCCCGCTGACATAAAGCTGCAAAGGGACTCGCACATTTCTCAGCGGGGGAGGTTAAAGATTAAGCTAAATTCCAACCGAGGGCAGATAAAGCAACGGGGAGGTGTCATTGCTATCTTGTGGGAGTGCAAGACTCTAGTCAAGCTGCAGAAGCCAAGCATTTAATGTTCTAGCATCTCCTTCTTATTCTCCTGGGTTGCACATGATTTTGTTTTCACCTGAAAGTCCACTAGAAGCTGGTAGTCAGAACCTTTACATGTATATCATTTAAAGCATAAGAAGCACTAAGTAAATTCCCAGTCGTGCGGCTTTGACCGTCTTTCCTCAAACAAAATGATGGATCGAAGAGCAACTGACAGGACGGAGACGAGTCGACGCCCACAGCGCTGCTCATTAGGTTGTGATTGGTGCCTGACAGCAGTCGGCCCATCCGTGCGACGGGGCTCACCTGTGCACTGTCCATGGTACTGCACCGTGACGTCCTTGTCCTGCCTACAGGCGATGGTCCTCAGCTGGCACTGGTCGGCGTAGGTCACCCCATCTGAGCCACACACCTGCTCCACAGCGACAGAGACAGAGGGCGTTGAGCTTGGAACACGCGTGAGCTCCCCACAGGACGCGACATCTTTTCAAGTCGTCTCGCAAAGTTGTGGATCCAAGCACTAATGTATTAAATGCAGACGGTTCCAACCTTGGTTTTGTTTTTCCCATCACAGTCAGGTGAAGGGCACTCGCAGTGGGACTGGCCGTTCACCTCGATGCAAGAAGCTCCGAAACTGCAAACCAAGTCTTCACATGAAGTCGGGGCCCCAGGACCTACAGAGGACACGAGACTGTGTTGTTCATCCTAAAGCAAATTATAGGTATTTGGTGAAGGACGATTTTGTCTGAGTTATATCTGCAGGGATACAAAAAGTTACACAAGTACAAATTTTTATTTACTTAGTGTAATGGGCTAGTAAATTCATTTGACAAAACTCTATGTTTTTGTTAGAAGTTGATTGGATAAGACTTTTCTATACCATGTACCATACCTAACGTTCCCATTCGATGATAACCACAGTATAGTTGATACCGAATTCTTCTTCCTAAGTGCGGAAATTACTGTGAGAGCTACTGAGGCATAATATCAACCTCTGGCAGCCTCCAACCCACCGTGGCTCATTTCGAAATGTGAATAAAATGCTGTATTTTATTCTTCTGTAGGTTTTTAGATATAATCTCTTCTTACAAGCACAATGCAGCTGCACTAATGTAATCACAATGCTGCCTACTTACCTGCGTGTCACACTGTGAATTATTCATCATTTCACAGACCATAGCGCTTTTCCTAAACTGCTTTATAGCGGTCTAAAAAAAAAAATATGTGCAGAGGTTTTTGTGCCATTGATCTGTTCTAAAGCTCTGCAAAAGAGCATTTGGAGCTTGAAGTTGCCCCAGCAGGAGCTGCAGCTGGGGAGTCAACATCCAGCCTTCAGGCGCTGAATGTGGGGTCTCTTGCATTGCTGCCACATCACAGAGGTTTAGGTACAAATCCCCCCCCACCCCACACACACACACACCCCTGAGCTCCTGCTTTCATGCGCTGCCACCTCTCAGTACCTTGTCTTTTCATCTGGCAGGGTGTGTGGCAAAGTGCCCCACCACTGTGCCGTGGCTGCCGGCTTCATTAGGCGCTTGACTACGAGTCGATATCTGATGGTGCATCTTAATCAGGGAGGCGCGGGTCCCTCAGTGGGAGCTGGCCTTTGCTTCAGCTGTCTTTTTACCTCGTGCAACCACTGGGGCTGTTGTCGTTTTTAATCCAAGTAATCAATAGCCCTCATTCAGGAGTAGACACATGCACATACAGTTATTGTGAATGGTCCAACAAGGAGCGTAAACACCGATCAGTGATTTGTCACGTTTTCCTAATCACTATTGATGAACTGCCCCGTACCGACGTCCTTCCTGTACAAGCCAGAACAAAATCCTTCCTGCTACTGTACCAAGCCCATCCACGGATCAGACTGGTGACGGAAAAGTATTTTGCAACGATAGTCAGTGTTCGTTCACGCTCCGCTGGCTGTGCTGGTTTTCTCTCTTATTACTACCTTTGTCGCAGCCGTTCATGCCCATCTCTGTTACAGTCAGCCCTCCAACCCCTGGAGGGCGCTGTGGTCCTGTCTGGTTTCTTTTGTCATGTCCTGAGTTGATGTAATTATTGCGTTCACCTGTGTCTTGTTTCTGGTCGTTGTGTATTTAGTTCCTGTCTTGTCTGTGTCAGTTGTTGGTCCGTCGCCCGTCCTGTATGGATGTGATGTTCTGTGTGGTGGAGGTTCGTTCATGTAAGTCTTTTGTTTTAGTCAGTCATGGAGTCTTTTGTCGTGTCGTGTCGTGTCGGGTCGTGTCGTGTCGTGTCAAGTCGAGTCATGTCATGTCATGTCATGTCATGTCATGGGTGTCTTTATTTGTAATAAACTCATTTAAGTTTAAATCACGCCTGAGCCTGCGTTTGGATCCACCACCTTTTGCTTTGTTTTTGAACACCGCCACCCAGTTTGTAACAGTACGGACCAACCACTCACGGATCCAGCAGACTCAGTTTTCTTTTTTTTGCTCCGAGTTTTTGTTTGGTGTTTTTTTTATTGTGTGTGTGCCAGGGGGTGGTCACCCCCGGGGCCACTCGCACGGAGTCTGGTCCTGCCCCGCAACGTCGGGATCGACACCGCGACCAGCAGCTCCGGTTTCCAACACCCCGGCGTCTTAAGGTGGAGACGTCGGCCGGTAAAAGTCGGCGGCTCACCACCGCTGCACTCGCCCCTTCGCCCTGTTTTTCTCCAGGAGGAGAGAACAGACTTGGGGAAACAGCGGCTCCTCCCCGCTGCACCTACCTGGAGCCCGGTTCTTGCCCCGCGGCGCTCGGAGTCGCACCGCGGCCAGCAGCTCCAGCTCCAGCACCCCGACGCAGCCCTCACTCCTGCCCGCTACCGGCTCTCCTGGACAGAGACGCCGCCCACACTCCTGCCCGCTACCGGCTCTCCTGGACGGAGACGCCGCCCACACTCCTACCCGCTACCGGCTCTCCTGGACGGAGACGCCGCTCACTCTTGTCTGCTACCGGCTCTCCTGGACGGAGACGCCGCTCACTCTTGTCTGCTACCGGCTCTCCTGGACGGAGACGCCGCTCACTCTTGTCTGCTACCGGCTCTCCTGGACGGAGACGCCGCTCACTCTTGTCTGTTACCGGCTCTCCTGGACGGAGAGGCCGCCCACGCTCCTGTCTGTTACCGGCTCTCCTGGACGGAGAGGCCGCCCACGCTCCTGTCTGTTACCGGCTCTCCTGGACGGAGAGGCCGCCCACGCTCCTGTCTGTTACCGGCTCTCCTGGACGGAGAGGCCGCCCACGCTCCTGTCTGTTACCGGCTCTCCTGGACGGAGAGGCCGCCCACGCTCCTGTCTGTTACCGGCTCTCCTGGACGGAGAGGCCGCCCACGCTCCTGTCTGTTACCGGCTCTCCTGGACGGAGAGGCCGCCCACGCTCCTGTCTGTTACCGGCTCTCCTGGACGGAGAGGCCGCCCACGCTCCTGTCTGTTACCGGCTCTCCTGGACGGAGAGGCCGCCCACGCTCCTGTCTGTTACCGGCTCTCCTGGACGGAGAGGCCGCCCACGCTCCTGTCTGTTACCGGCTCTCCTGGACGGAGAGGCCGCCCACGCTCCTGTCTGTTACCGGCTCTCCTGGACGGAGAGGCCGCCCACGCTCCTGTCTGTTACCGGCTCTCCTGGACGGAGAGGCCGCCCACGCTCCTGTCTGTTACCGGCTCTCCTGGACGGAGAGGCCGCACCCCCTCGTCTGACTCCGGTGGTCCAGAGGAGTCGTCACCTCCTCGTCTGACTCCGGTGGTCCGGAGAGGTCCACCGTTCCTCGTCTGTCTCGGGTGGTCCAGAGGAGTCGTCACCTCCTCGTCTGACTCCGGTGGTCCAGAGGAGTCGTCACCTCCTCGTCTGACTCCGGTGGTCCGGAGAGGTCCACCGTCCCCGGCAATCCAGTGAGGGTCGTCGCTTCCTCGTCTGTCCCTGGTGGTCCAGAGGAGGGCATCACCGCCAGGGCCAGTTATACGGAGTCTGGTCACCGCCCCCACAACGTCTGGAGTCGACATTGTGGCTGCAGCGCCAGCTCCAGCACCCCGGCGTCTTTAGGTGGAGACGCCGGCTGGTGAAAGTCCGCGGTTCACCACTGTCGCACCTGCTCCTTCGCCCAGCGTCTCCAGGAGGAGACGACAGGCTAAGGAGAAACAACGGCTTGTCCCCGTTGCACCTACCCAGAGTCCCCAGGGAGGGGTCTCTGCGTCTGTTCCCTGTTCGGCGGCCCCGAGGAGGGGTCCGCTTATGTTCCTGGTTCTGGCGACCCCAGGAGGGGTCCGCTTCTGTTCCTGAGTCTGGCGGCCCCACGGAGGGGTCCGCACCTGTTCCTGTTCCCGGTGGCCCCACGGAGGGGTCCGCGTCTGGTTCCTGTTCCCGGTGGCCCCACGGAGGGGTCCGCGTCTGGTTCCTGTTCCCGGCGGCCCCACGGAGGGGTCCGCGTCTGGTTCCTGTTTCCGGCGGCCCCAAGGAGGGGTCCGCGTCTGGTTCCTGTTTCCGGCGGCCCCAAGGAGGGGTCCGCTTCTGGTTCCTGTCCCGGCGGTCCATGGGGGGCTGTTTCTGGCCCCTGGAGCGATGAGCTCCTTCGGTTCCATGGATTGGTCGGTTCCTGTTTCCAGCGGCCCCAAGGAGGGGTCCGCTTCTGTCTGTTCCCGAGTCTGGCGGTCCCCGGGAGGGGTCCGCATGTGTTTCCTGTGTCCGGCGGTCCCCAGGAGGGGTCCGCATGTGGTTCCTGTGTCCGGCGACCCCAGGGAGGGGTCCGCATCTGGTTCCTGTGTCCGGCGGCCCCACGGAGGGGTCCGCATCTGGTTCCTGTGCCCGGCGGCCCCACGGAGGGGTCCGCGTCCGGTTCCTGAGCCCGGCGGCCCCACGGAGGGGTCCGCGTCCGGTTCCTGAGCCCGGCGGCCCCACGGAGGGGTCCGCGTCCGGTTCCTGAGCCCGGCGGCCCCACGGAGGGGTCCGCGTCCGGTTCCTGAGCCCGGCGGCCCCACGGAGGGGTCCGCGTCCGGTTCCTGAGCCCGGCGGCCCCACGGAGGGGTCCGCGTCCGGTTCCTGAGCCCGGCGGCCCCACGGAGGGGTCCGCGTCCGGTTCCTGAGCCCGGCGGCCCCACGGAGGGGTCCGCGTCTGGTTCATGAGCTCGGCGGCCCCAGGGAGGGGTCCGCTTCTGACTTTTGGTTGAGCCCACCATGAAGGGACTTATGAACATTTGATTCATGGACACTTTAAGTTTGTTTGGTCTGGTCTGCCTGTCTTGTCTTAGTCTGTCCTAGTCTCTGTCTGTCCTGTCACCCTCCCCTCTAGTCGCCTGGGCCATGGGGCCCAGGTTCTGAGGCCGTCTAGAATCCGGCATTAGAGGGGGGGGCTCTGTTACAGTCAGCCCTCCAACCCCTGGAGGGCGCTGTGGTCCTGTCTGGTTTCTTTTGTCATGTCCTGAGTTGATGTAATTATTGCGTTCACCTGTGTCTTGTTTCTGGTCGTTGTGTATTTAGTTCCTGTCTTGTCTGTGTCAGTTGTTGGTCCGTCGCCCGTCCTGTATGGATGTGATGTTCTGTGTGGTGGAGGTTCGTTCATGTAAGTCTTTTGTTTTAGTCAGTCATGGAGTCTTTTGTCGTGTCGTGTCGTGTCGGGTCGTGTCGTGTCGTGTCAAGTCGAGTCATGTCATGTCATGTCATGTCATGTCATGGGTGTCTTTATTTGTAATAAACTCATTTAAGTTTAAATCACGCCTGAGCCTGCGTTTGGATCCACCACCTTTTGCTTTGTTTTTGAACACCGCCACCCAGTTTGTAACAATCTCGCTTCCATCTGGGCACACGTTGCACTTCATGCCCTTCACTCCCGTCTTGCAGGAACACAGACCCGACATCTGTTCACAGTCGTCCCGGACAGAACCCGTGGCGTCGCAGTTGCACGCTGCCATGGAGAGGTAGAGGAGCAGAGGAAGAATAATGAGAAGAGTAATCCATTTGAGACAGGCAGAGAGCTTTACATAGTCTACTAATGTGTCTGAAGCAAGCTTAGCCTCTGAAACCCGCTTCATCGTCCATCTATGTCTTAAAGCCAAGGGTTGAGAACAGTTCACAGAGCCTTAGGGGCCACAGAGGGAGGAGAAGATGCAGAAGGATGAGTACATAACAGAAACTCAAAAAAACAACCCCAGGGAAGGACATCAACCCCATCGCGTTCCTAGAATCAATGATGTGTGTTGTTTTTTTCCTCCTCTCCTGCTGTACCAGGTATTGGCGTGCAGCGTGTTGTCTGCTTGCTGTGGGCAAACCTTGTTAAGGTCAGGCCACAGGTGAGGCACCTACAGGCTTCCTGCTGTTAGCTGAAAATGCTCCGTGGCTTCGGAACCGTATGTCCAATGATACTTTAACGGCAGGATGCGAGCTGGTCACCATATTGCATTACACCAAGAAAAACAAGGGGCCCGACCCCTGTCTTCACTTGAATACAAATGATGCAGTTCAGTGCAGTTTTGACAGGACTAAAGGACACAGTTAGACGTCTTTTGACAAAAAAAACCCACTGTGTTAGTAAAGTGCTTTTTAAAGCAGTTTGTTTAGCTGAAATTTCCTTTTCACGGTCAACATTTGAGGGACAGTTTACTTCTATAAATATCCCACTACTGCTGAACTTTCTTACCTGAAGTGTGAACAGTGTCAAACCCCCATTTGTAAGTCTTGCAGAATTATTTTGCCTCTATTCTAACTAAATATAAATAAATAAAAACAAAATCTTCTGTACTTTTACATAATATTTACATTCCTTTCCTACTTTGTAAACAAACAGTGTTAGTAATTTAAGTGTAGTAATTTACTCTACAACCAGCATTAGACAGACATACTAAGTGCAGCAAATGGCAGTGAAAGACTCCTTACGTGTGCAGCCGCTCATGTTTTCTGTCACGATGCCGCGGAAGTTCCAGAAGCCCGGCTCGCAGCGGTCACACTTCAGTCCCCCGACACCCGGCTTACAGGAACACTGCCCGGTGGCGGGGTCGCACGTCTTTTTGTAGGAGCCGTACACGTTACACTGACAGGTACCTGAGAAGAACAGATCGGCGCGGGTGTCACAGCAGTACGACTATCTCAGACGGAGCCGCTTATCCTCGGTTTACGCTTTGCTAACTTTGAAGACTCCAAAAGAGCCGAAACACTGCTCACCGCGCTGGATGCTCTGCATTAAAGATTTCCACTAGGCTCTAGCAAAGTGTGCTTTATCCATACCAAATCTCTGTGTATCCTTATTTCTAAGTCTGCATTTTCTCCATCTACCCTGTATCCCCCAGCTAACAGCTTGATGCAGCCATTTCTCCCCCATCTGTGTGCTATCATACATCAAGATCATCAGATGAGATTTTTCTGTTGATACGCTGCAACATTATCATAATTATTGCTCAGATTAAGATGAAACAGTTTCAGCTCTGCAACTATGGGACTGTAATTGCAGTCAAGGACACTATGCTATATGCTGAAACAGCTGGATAGCATCAAAAACGCGTGAGTGCGCACAACAAACTCGTGGGAGGCCAAAGGTCAAAGGGCGGCATAGTAGATGACTTACTGGGACATCCAGCTTGCTCGACTCCCAAGGCAGCCGTCACGCCGTCAGAGCAGCAGCCGTATACAGACCGGCTGCAGTGCTGGGGCTCAGGCAAAGATGTGGCTGAAATCGCTGATGAGGTGGGAACAAAAAGGAAAAGGGAGATGGCACAAGGACAGAGAAGAACACCAGCGTTTCAGCGATTGCTGTGGGGGAGGGGTTTAGTACAAGGCGAGCAGACAACACAATCTCTCAGCAACATGTAACTTTTTGCCAACAATGAGATTGGCTTTAGGGGTAGAGGTGGAGAGGCTGAAAGTCGTCTTCAAGATAACAATTCCATTCACTACATTCCTCACAATGGCTCAAAATCAGGGGGAAATGATGCTATTACCTCCAGTGAAAACAAACAATGGCGTTGCTGGTGAATGCAGCTGACATTTACCACCTACTAGGAGGCATGTTCTCTTCATTTATTCTCGTCTAATATTACGGAATTACGCTGCCGCCCTACAACTTTCCAGAAAAAAACAGAGAGAGGGAGAGAGAAAAGACAAGACGCCGCTGCATAATGTGAAGGAATGTGCCAAACAGCATCTGCCTGCGCCCGCTGTTTGGAGAGCTCCTTTGTCTACGGATGCACAAATCTTCAAACTAGTGTGACAACGCTGAATACAGAACTGCATTCAGCAAAATAAAAACAAATGTGTTCCCGTATCTTGGCAGTTAGCCAGAAATGAAAATAGAACAACAGCAGGAGGAGGAAAGGGGGTTCGTTTAATGGCCGAGGCAAAAATATCATTGTTGAAATTCTCTCCAGGCTACGGAGTGAAAAGTAAAGTTGTAGAGATAGAAGGCAGAGCCTGTCGTCTCCCTCTTTTCTCTGTGTTCCTCTCTATTCCCTTCCCGGTTTCTTTTTCTTGTGTTGCTCATTTGGAGTTTGGAGGCCGGAGATACAGGGGCCATAAATCACACTGTTACTGGTGTGGATATGAGCCTCAGCCTAATGGTGATGACTCGGCTCGCTCTTTTTCCAGTGGTTTCCCCCTCCAGAGATGGGCTTTGGACACAGTTCATTTAACTTGCCACTTTCCTGCGCTCCGTTCAGCTATCTGTACTGAGCCTATTAGGACAAAGAGAACTTTTAATTTCATATGTTCTTCCACCCTTCAAGGGTTTTTCCCCTTCAGTGGCTATTGTCCGGCACAATGCAGCTCGCTGTGATGTGCAGTGTTACCCTCGCATTTCCAAGGTCTGCTGCTATGCTTTTTTCTGCCGTGATGACTGTGGCTAGTCTTTTATTTTCTTGCAAGAGCACATCAATAAGCGCTTCTTTGGATTTTACTGAAAACCCTGACCCAGATTTGAGTTTGCGGGCTGATATAAGGGACCGTTTGAACTTTACAAATGCGCATGCGGCCGATGAAACGTGCAAAACAAGGTTTTATTTAACGGACATAGATTTTGTGCTGCACTGCTTAGAACGAGGATGCTTTGATAAGTTTCTGGAGCTAAAGTCAAATTAAGTTTTTCCTTATATAGCTAATGTGGAGGCCAGTGAGGATCTGAGTTTTACCATTAGCCAATCGGAGGAGAGAGCCCTAAGCTGTCGTAACCATAGAGGGCTCTTCAAAAAAAGGATTGATTATCCATGGATGGCAGAGAAGCGTGACAGTCAGTGCCCAAGGAGGCCAGCTTAGGAAGGGAAAGGATCTGCAGGGATGTGTTTGAAAACACTGGCATCTCCCTCATTCTCACTCTCTCCATCCTCCTCTCTTTTAGACCCATGGGGAATCAAACAGGCCGGAATGATCACCACAATCCCTTAAGTGCCTTTCGCTCTGCTCCCTAGACTGAGCTAGCGTCGCAGCAAAAGTTCTTCGTTTAACATAGAGCGAGACAGCCACCTTTCACCGCTGATCTGATTCTGGCTGATACGTGAAATTTACAGGTGTACAAGCGAAGAAGCTTTTTTAGAGTAAAGTACGGTGGCTCCCCGGGGCTCAAGAAACAAGCTCGTGTCCACAGGTTTAATGGTCTGAATTGTCCCAGTGTCTGGGAAGCAAAATAAATGGCTACTGCTATATGTGTACACGGGCCTGTGAGAAAGATCCGTAACTCTGCGCACTAGCCTGCCCCAGAGGAACTGTCGATTTCCAGATATAAACACGAACGCCGCTGAGAAGCACCGAGTGTGTTGAGTCGACTTTCCCTGAGCAAATTACACAACCATACAAATCACCTTTAACCTTGACATTTTTCGCTTGCTTAGGGCCACAGTGGTCGAACTGCAGAGACAACAGAGCCTGACAGGATTTATTTCCAACTGCAGACCATAACTACCTCCTCGGCGGATGGAATGCGTGGAGGAATGGGACGTTAATGCCGATGAGTCTTGATGAGGGTGCTTCTGCGAGCTGTAATGACTTTAACTGTGAGTGCTGTTATGTACCGACCTGCGCAAGGTCCCTGATTCTGAATCAGCAAGTGCTCTCGTTTTTCACATCTGGCCTTCTTCAGCTCACATTCGTTGCTGTACGTTTTCCCATCAGAGCCACACACCTAAATAAAAAAACAATCACAGAAAGTTAAGCACCGGACAAATGTTAAGCCAAGGTTTTCATACGTGACTCCATTTCTTTTACTCGCTTATGGATTTTTATTTAAACCTGCATCGTATGCTGTGTGGCGAACGGCGTGAGTTTTATTGTTGTCTATGAAGGCAGCCTTACCGGGTTGTGTGGTACACTTCGGCAGGAGAAGTCACAGATGCAGCGGTCTTCCTCCGTGTCCTCGTCCCACACGCCGCCAAACATGGTACAGCGGTCCTGTTCACAAGTCTCCACGCCTGAGCCTGACCCTCCAGAGCCGCAGTCCACCTGAATCCCTGCGTGAATGCAAGAAAACAGGAGGCCACCGTATTAGTGCAACAGTTCTCTGTTCAATACATTTAAACATCAGGACCATCCGCTAAGATCGTGTTAGAAGCTCCATCAGGCTGAATAAGAGCAGTGATGATAAACCACAGTGAGGTCCAGGAAGTGACAAAATAAATGAGACAACATCTCTGCACGGCCACTGAGGCATCCTTCTCATTTCAATTAAATGTGAGACAAAAACATGAGGGAATTATTAACTCTGGTGTGTAGAGAGAATTGGTGGCAAGCCCTGCTTTATGGGTGCCTGCTTCCTGATATGAGAACGCAACTAATTGCAAAGTGTTCTGCAAAATCTAATTAGAGTTTTGAGAAAGTTGCCCAGCCAGGACTTTAAATGTGTTCCTGCTTGGCCTTTTATTTATTTAAGGAAGCTTCTCTAAATACTGTCACAGCTGTACATGACCTGTGTGATCTGCAAGGCCAAAGCTCCACCCAGAGCTTGTGCTTCCTCAAATGCTTTTACTGCTGTCGTCCATACTGTGCTGGAGCACAGGGTAACAAACACAAGCCTGAAAAGGGACAGACGGGCGGAGAGACTCTTCGGAGTCCCACCTGTGACAACAACAAATTAGGGGCTGTTGCAGAGTGCAGACATTATAAGCAGGAGGATCCTGCTTCTGAATTTGTAAAACTCACCTACAGTGAAACTCCTGAGGGAGAGTAGGTGAGTGCGCGTGAAGCCAGGGAATGAAAGCATCAACACAAAATGTCAGACAGAAGAGAGAGCAACCCTGGGGGCTGGCAGAAAGTTCATTTGAAACACATTTGCTATTCAAAAAAGGAATGCAGACAAACTAAAAGCTCCCGGCACAGTTGAAAGCTTCACAAAAACACCAGGTAATAAAGGTGATTCCTTCTCTTCCTGTCCACATATGGAGCTCAGTCAACTCTCTGTATTGATATGCCACCTTAATGGCGAAATCAATGTCGTAGTGATGGAAGTGCCACTTAGCATAACCCATCTTCTAAAGTAGATTATGGAGCAAGTCACAGTACGGGGGTGGGGGTGGGGGGCTGTGAATCCCCAGGTTGCTGCTTGATATGGGTCATCAGCAATGGGCTGTAATAGCTTCGAGTGGTCGATACACTGAAGGAGGGGCTTCACTTCATTGGCCGTGAACACAAAGCTTTGAATCAAAGCGTTTCAGAGGCACGTCCCCTCCAAGAACATCTACACGTATTAGGCCCTGAATCTGTTTCCATTTTAAACCATTAGAACCTCTGACCTCTAATCTCTTCCTCTGGATCTGCCATGTACCCATTTATTGACTGTGAGCCAGCCTTTCAGCTGCTTTTGACATTATCCCAGGCATTTGTCTGTAGGTGCCACAGAAAAACTGGAGGTCAGCTGACTCCAGGATGGATCAGAAACAGAAATAACCCAAGCTGAGTCGCTGGCGGATGGCCACCTGTATCTGTATACTGTACAGAAGACACAATGAAAAGGAAACGCAGGAGCAGCCAATTCACATTCTGCTCATGCCCCCTTAACAGAGACAAGATAAATAAATAAAAGAGGTAAAGCATTAGAATGGAATAAATAAAACCGAAGGGCGAAGGGGGTCCTAATTAGCTGTTCCTCTTTCATGTGGCTGCCACCCGCGCTGCCTATGAACCTTTCAATTAATACATCCCCAGCTAAGACGGCTACATCAGCTATTCTCTCTGCGTTGCCCATCCGTCCCTTTTCACTCCATCACGTCAGAAGCCTGAGTCTATTTAGCCAAGGGAGCTCCATTAAAAAGACGGAATTCAGCGGCAGCGCGAAGAAAGAAAATGAACAGCATAAGAATAATGTCAGAGAAAGACAGAGAGGAATACGCATCATAAGGATTTAACAGGCTCGACAGAGAGGACGCGGAGGCAACAGAGAAATGTGGGATTCGGAAGGAGAGAATAAATAACAGAGGATAGAGAGGATAAAACGTGTGGCTGATTGCAGCCTGAAGATATTTGGTCAGCCAGATAAGTCATGTCAACATCGGTGGCTCCAGAAGTGCTATTAATGCGACCCTTTTGTTATGGTGTGAATATCAACTTGGACATCTATCACCTTAAATCCTCCTACGCCGCGTTGTGTGACACTGCACGGACCAGACGTGGTCGGAGGGACGGAGTGTCATGGGAAAAAAAAGGGACGCAGAGTTTGGAGATGGCAGACGGACAAGGAGACGTTTTGTTGCCTCAACAGAAGGTTACAAGGCCCGTGATGGATGAACCGTGATGGAGAAACCCGCTGATCTCACTCCTCTTTCCCAGCCAGTCACCCACTTTTGCATTCTTTGACGCTTTCTTGATCTGATCCTCGATGTCATCTGTGGCACCGTGCGATCCTGCTCTCATAATCGCGTTTTTCAAAAGTCTATTCAATTAAAATGGGCCCGGGCGCCTGTAGGTGATGCACTGCTCTCAGTCGCCACTTTGTCAGTGTCGAGAAAAGGAGCTGAGGCCAGGCCTACCCGAGTATGAAATTAAACAGGTGATAAATTCCTCTGTATAGCCAACAATGGGAACACTGTCATTTTTCATTACTGCTAAATAAAAGGAGGGAGAAAACAACTTCCATTTTTATGCTCTGTGCCCCCTCCCCCAGCAAGACTAATGAGGATGATTTTAAGTCAGGTCTACATACTGTAAGTGAATAAATCATGTTTACGTCCTCTCTAGGCTTATCTGAGATATAAAGTATGGAGCGAGGTGTTACTCCATAGAATGCTGGTGATTTAGAGGTTTGCTGCTGTCCGCAACGCCGTGTTTGGTCTTTTATTCTGTGACAGGTCGCTGTATTAGAACAATATATACTCCTAATTTTGGTAAAACATACCACTCATACATCCAGGTGGGGCTGAAAATGTGAACAGCAAATCTTTTTCATGGTATACAACCGAGAGAAGTACCCCACCGCCATACACAGATCTTTCAAGAGGGAAAATGGCAACTTAGTTTTGATCGTTTTACAATCACACCAGACATCCCGTGGAGGGCCTGGTTTAATCGGACGGTTCTCAATGGACTCGGGGACAGAGCCTGCAGAAAAAGACAGAACTAGTGGTCACCCCTAGAGTGAAATTTATTGATTTCAGACGATCCCATCTCCACCCATATCTGGGAAAGCACCGTTGCCCCTTTTGTCAAGAGGCGCAATTTTGATGGAGAGAGTGTAAAATGTAAAAAGACGTGAGTGGGTGGGATGGTAGGGAGAAAAAAAAAAATCTATTGTGTAAGCCTGATGGTTTTCTCTGAATCAAATAGATGGAAAAAAATGAGGATGTTCAGAGACAGTAGGAGAGACAGAATAAAGCAGAAAGAGAAGCCATCAAGCGCCACAGGAAAGCAATGCCCCAGGGCAGGGACAGGAGGAGGCTGCGTTTTGCCCGGTGCCAGACAATCAGATGACAACGAGGACACAGCGTACGGACGCACGCATGTACCTACAGGATGTGTGTGCTGACATTAAGAGCGCTTCACCGCATGCAAAAATACAGAACTCCAAATACAGCAAACGTCAGTTGTCTCAGTCAATGAGATGATGTCGAATTGACCACAAGAAGCTGCACCGATTCAGCTCCGAAGCCTTGGGCCAACGTGGTAGACAACAGCGGAAAAAACCCAGAAACGACAGAAACACCGCTGGCTAGCAATCAAAAGGGAAGTGGATTCCTCTCATCTCTATTTGCTCTGTCCTCCGTCTACCCCCACTTTTCTTCTCTCCGGCCATCCTCCCTGCTGGCAGGTGTAATCTGCTCCCCTTCACACCTTGTCAGAGGATGACTATGTTCGCCGTGACGACCCACCAGCCACGGGGGGACGGCATTACTGCCGCCTGCATGACAAGCAGAGCAGGGCTCGCTGCTCCCCAGAGCTGTGCCCAGGAAGGGTGCCGAGCGAGGGACTGATACAGCCGACTGCCCGGCCTGTCTGCGCTCATCAAGATATGACTTGCACGGCGAATTACAGCCCATTTATTCAAAATATGGAGATACAGGCGTAGAAATCAGAAATCCTCACATTAAGTGTCATTGGTCACACTCTTAAGAGCTTAATTGGACAGAAGGGCTTGATTATTGTGTATTGTCTTGTAATTCTAATTACAATATGACGTCATCCTATGGCAACACAGACAAATAAAACCCTGCCTTCATGGCACATGGTGCTAATTTGCTGTCTGCTGAGTTTCTATTCTGTTATTACTGGTGTTACTGACTCGTCGGACACGTATGACTTTAATACAATTAAGTACAGCAAAGCAGGGTAAATAACAAACAATGACATGTTTCTGACCGCAATTTGAATTTCGCAACAACTGAAGTATAAGAGATGCAACATAAACAACAACCAAAGCGCGGCTGTGGCTGAGCGGTACGGCTGACCTGACCGCACTCGCCCAGGCATTTGTGTTTCCGTAACACAACGGTTTTGCCGTTTGGACACGCACCACGACTTCCACTTCATCTCCAGCTCTGTTGGCCTATTGGCATGCTGCTGCTGGTGCAACTGGTCGCGCAGCCATTATGAAAATACACAGAGTGAATCCAGAACCACAGGTCAGTTGATTAAGATAATTACACCATTACGACGGCTGATTGGTTAACATAATTACACCGTTTCAGAGTCCATTTCCTACCTTCGTCGCAGCTACCGGCCTTCGCCACGTCAATTCCCTTCTTCTGCACGCAGGAGGACATGCTCAGTTCGCACTTGTTTTTGTAGGTAGTGCCGTCGCTGCCACAGACCGGGAAGAGGGCTTCGCCTGAACACCGCGGGCACTCACACTTGTTCTGGACACACTGGGCGCCCCAGCCACAAACAGTGCCGCCGCACGTTTCTGAGTGACACACAGCACAGAGACAGGTCAGTGCACAAAAATAAAAAAATAGGATATTCACAGTTGTTCAGATGGATCTCATTTACAGAATTCACACCTTGTCGCTGGAATAAATTCTCTATGAAGACATAAGGCCCAAGAATGACACAAATGCAAAAGCCGTGTAAATGTATGCATGACTTACTGCACTCTCCTTGGCTGACCACGCGGAGGTCCATCTGTTCTTTGCAGGCCCGGACATGCAGTTCACACTCGCTGTTGTAGGTGGTGCCATCGCTGCCACATACAGGCTGGTGGGACTCCACACACTCTGATGCACACACACATTTCCCGTTCTGGGCATCGCAGATTGCCCCAAATGAGCAGTTGGCACACGTTTTATCTAAACAGGGAAAAGGGAGGAGGGGAAGGTTATAGTATAAAGTATTTGTATTTGTGTTCTTAAGGTATTTTACACGACTTCTACAGCATGTGAGCTCAGCTATAATAAATATATTATCCTAATATTCTTATTTGTGTGTGAAAAATCTATCAACATAGTGCAGACTTGCAAATTTCAGCCACTTGTAATTTCCCTGTGTTTGTGCATTCGTAACATGGACAACAACCATATAATTGAATAGTAAAGTGACTGTAGTTGCTCTCTTTTCTTTATCGAGCTCTTGACAGCCGCTGCGGTGATTAATGACGCAGTGCATCTGCACAAATATGAGAAGTGCAGATATGTAAAGTTTCCACACGGAGTGTAGAATTGATGTAAAACGCTACTGCCGTCCACCTGAGGCAGGAAACTCTGTTGATTTGGAATATTTTATAAAGGGACACACATCTGTCTATTAAGATGTTTCATGTGGGAGCTAATCCAAGCTATGAAATTGAAAAGCAAAAAAAAAGGAGCATAAGAATTTCTGCATTGATCACAGTGGTCCTGCCGATGAAGACACACAGACCTAACCGAGGCTGCCAGGAGGACATCGGCCTCTGCAGCGCCGTCTCAATCGGGACTTTATGGGAGATTGCTCCAAACTGAAAATACTACTGAGAAACTGCCACATAACAGCCTGGCTGCAGTTTGCCAAACGACACTTAAAGGACTCAGAAGAAAAAAAAAAAAAACCCTGGTCTGATGAGACACGAATTGAACACTTTGGCTGGAATGCCGATTGCCGATTGCCGCATTTATTGAAAGCCAGGTACAGCTCATCATGTAGCTACCACCATTCCTCCGGGCAAGCGTGGTGCCGGCAGTATTTTCTAGTCATGCCTGTGAGCAGCAGGCACTGAGAAATGGTCAGAATAGAGAGAGTCACACTTTCCTGGTTTGTATTTGTCACTGTTCTTATCTGCTTAGACTGTACGGTACCACAGCATAACACGACTGCATCAAGTGAATGATACCAGTAAAGGATGTGTTGAGATATGCAAAGGCTCTCTTTAGTTTTACTATTTTACAGTGGAAATACCTCCCTCGTCTGACACCAGTTACAGCAGGAGCCTTGGTTTACCACAGCCTGCAATCACATCCAACTACAGGCAGGCTAACAAGCGCTGCTGATTTAGAACTAATCGAGAAAGTCTGGCTGTTGGAAACCTCCACATTATCAATCTGTTTATTACCATTTCAGTCACCCCTTGCATTCACTTCATTCTTGGATTAACAGCCCTGAGTGTGAAAGGGATCTGGCAATATGAGAAATGTAGTGTGCAGTAAACAGCAGCAACACATTGTACAGTAAATCATACTGCACCTAAAAACATTGAATGAGAGAGTTTTATGCATTTATTGATTTTGTTGAGGACATGTTTCAAGGGATGTTATGGTTCTACGGCATCTCACAGAGGTGGTAGAAGTACTCAGACCAAGTATCATTGTGCAGAAAATACTGTACTTACCTAAGTAAAGTTAAGTTTGAAATACAAGTTTAATACTTGTATCAAAAGTGCTCCAGGCAGTTTAGGTGGATATCTGATAATCTGTTAAACCAAGAAAATGTTTTTTCGAACCAGCCATGAAACTGGAGACTTTGCTCTTACATCATCACCGCGGTCCAGCGTCTCTGTGCACAAACACAGATCCATAAAACAATCGTTTTCTGAGTTCGCTGCAGAAAAGCTGTTGGCCTGCACCGAGCCATCCGGCTCTTTAAGGATTAACTGGAATTGGAACCAGGCGCCGGGCCTCAGCAACATCAATGAGACCTCGCTAATGCTCTTGTTGGTCACATGGGAGCAAATCATTACATCCAGGTTGCAAAATCTTGTGGGATGCAATAGCAGCATATTACAGTATTAGCTCGTTCTTTGGAATGAGGTGTTCAACAAATAACACAGTAAAGGCAAGTTGTTATACTGACAGACTACGTGCTAATCTATGCCCAGTAAGCAGATTCACCTCCTGCTATCCCAAACTTGGGTGAGTTCTGTAAGATTCCACTAAAAAAGATGTCAGGTGTAGATTCATCGCATCTAAACTTGTGAAAAAATACACAGAGAATATAAAGCGTCTGTGAAAATGGGGGGTTGCTGTGATTGGGGCTCCTCACAGTTTGGGAAATCTATACATCAGGAAGTGGCAGTTGTGAGTGTTGTCCTTTATCAGGACCTACGCGGTGATAGCAGCCTCGCTTCTTTATCAGCTCCTACCCCTCTCGCACCTGGCTCTCCACACAGCCCGATCCTCCAAACAACATGCATCACAAACATGACAGAGAAGAGCTTCACTTCGAAGGAGAAGAGGGAGAATGATCACCATTACGGGTGCTCTTAACATTTTCTCTCGTCTCAGAGTCATCACTAGTTTTGGCAGATGAGCTCAAAAGCATAAAAAGCCACATTTTAAGGTATTAATTCTGTCAGGCTACGATATATGGAACATAATCATAATGTGAAAAGTGAAAGCTACTGTACTAACACTGGAAGTGAGGTTTTTCATCTCTCTCCATACTTTTCACTTTCTGGTGCAAAAAGCTTGCCAGGCTGGAAAGATAACACAAGCTAAAATAGTGAGCGAGACGTCAAAGTGAGATATTTATAAAAGCTTTTCAAGAAAAGTCTAACAGGATCTAATATGAACTGTATAAAAAGCCTCTGAAACCTAAAATGAAAACTGTAAAACATTCCATCCATCAAAATCCAGGAAACAACTGACTCTGGCCAACTGCAAGTCAGAGTCTGCTTCAAATGTTACCTGCAGTACGTCTGGCCAGTAAATAGCTGCCAGAGACGTCTCAGGTGTGTGGAGATGGGCTGTGGACCAGCTACACTCACTTTGAGTCAGTACTGGAACCCAGATCAGAGATATCTGTGCACTATGCATTGCAAGTCTGGCATCGTTATAAGTCTGCCCCACTAAATATAGGACGGGTCTGGAGGCATGTTGGGCACCAAAAAATCGCCCTGTAGAGATTCATGCCAGTACAGATTGGCATCATAAAAAAAACTTTGGGAACTTTGGGAAGTAAGAATTTGTAATAAAATGAGAAAAAAACATCATGAGGCAGGTCATTACTTAAAATACTAAACGTGACACAGGAGCACAAATGTACTACATGTGGAGGTTTCTTATGATCATCTTTCTATATTTCCTGCTGTGTCACTGCTCCAAGGATCAAACCAGAGCTTGTCTCGTTGTTGAGGACCTGCTGCATCTAGTCAAGGTCCCCTTGAAATCCCCTGGACCTAACACTGCAAAAAGCTTCTATTGTAGCGTTTGTGCTTGTGGATGTTAGTGTGAGAACCAGGAGCACTTTGGTACGAAAAAGTGGCTTGAAAGCGCAAAGCACTGAGTCATTGAGGAGGGGAAAAAAACAAAGACCCTCTAGCTTTATAGCGTTTTGCTGATATCCTCGGAGGGAGAGGCCGTGAATTGTGTCTGAGGGTGCCTGAGTATTACCTCTGGATTAAGCAGAAAGAAACAGGCTGCTTTGTGTTTTGAAGGCCTGTGAACATGCCTGGGTGATAACAACTCCCCCGTCGATGCCCGCTTGGCCCCGTGCACGGCTGATTCTGCTCCCACTTCCTCTGCTCCTCCCCATCTTATTTACCTCCATCCTCATCCCTGCCTGCATTTATTACTCCCCCCCCCCCCCCGTTTTCCTCTCTGCCCTCGTTTCATCACCTCTCTCCAGACATTCTCATGCTGCTAGTATGACCCATATTTCTTACTCAACTGTGTATATCATTTCCAACACCTGTGGGAGGAAAAAAGAGAAATTAGTAATTTCCTTTTCTCTGATGACTCAGGCGTCTGTTCAGGTAAAGCCGTATGAACGAGCCCTATTCTAAGGCGAGTGATATCCAGCCGGGGGGTCTATTAACCCAGCGCACCTCTCTCAGTCCACCGTACAAGGTCACCTGCCACTCAAACGCAGCGGGGGGAGAAATCTGAGAAGAATAACAAAAGTCACTCATATCGCTATCAGGTTGCACCTGAGCCATACAGATAACCACCATTTCTCCACCCCGGAGGCAAGGAAATGAAATTACGACTGGGCTCACAAGAGGCTGTTAGGCTGTCGACAGCCACGCACGCAAAACCAGCTGAGCACACACACGCACACACGCTGTACAGTACATAATTTCCTTGTCGTGGCACCTCTATCATTAAACTAACGCTGCTCGCTTCTCCTCTACTAAGCCTGAACTGTTAAGCATGGAAGCCGTACGTGTGACACCAATAATAAATCAGCGCACATCGTTATGTTAATGACAGAAAAATCCTGACTTCATTTGTCAGTTTCTTTGACTTCCCCTACCTTCAACTGTTAATTCCCCCCCAACACCTTCCTATATGCACATGTGCTCCTCTCCTCTCTCTCCTTTTCTGCTCCATAAACATGTATAGTATATTAGTGGTGGGAATAGCTTGTGATAATTAGGTGAGATAATAGCTTAAGTCAGTGAGTTGTTATGGTGCTGAATAAAGCCCCATAAAGCTGTGCAAACAGCCCAGAAATAACCCACATTATCATCGGCATCATTCCTCGGCTGGCTTGAACCTGGCAAGCCAATGCCTCAGCATTTTTATGGCACCATTGCGCTGATGCAGGCCCGTTCCTCTGGGAGCCAAGAACCATCCATAGTGCTGGCTTACAGACAGGGCCCTCCACTCCGCCAGCGCGCTGTGCCGCTCGCTTTTTAAAATAAAGACTATTCATTACAGTCGAGGGACCCCAGGCCGACAGACTTGCCATCTACCTGCAGCGCGACGCACCAAATTGAGTCAGCTCCCTGTCCGCCGACCAAACACACTCCCGCTCCATTTCCTGTTGGCATACATTCTTATGCGCTGGATTTCAATTTAGAGAAAGCTGGGGGAGAAACATGACAGATGCAATGCAGGCTGGGAGGAGGAAACAGTCCACGTAAGACTAGACCTATCATTGAATACATACAAAATACTTAGAGTAAACGGCACCAACAACCTCACCTGTAAACTGTTTCAAGTGCAATTTGATACCGGACAAGCAAAGCGGGACTGAGTCAGTTGTATTGATCATTCTGCTAAACGCGTAGCTCATCCAACGACTACAACGCCACAGAGGCCAGCGTTTTTATTGTTACAGTCCTCAAAATATGTAGGAAAAAAAAAATCTATCGTGCAACTCGTAAAGCTGAGCGAATGAGGTATCGGAGAGAGAGTCGGGCCGAGGGGCTAATAACCGCTGCATTCCTGCCCACTGTGTGTGAAAAGCAAATGGCTTGATGTCTACTCTATCACCAATTACAGTCAGTGGGAAAATTGGCCTTCCAAGACGGCATTAAGCCATCAAGAGTATTCACTAAGTGAGTTTACCAAGCTGTAAAAATCTGTCCGCATGGCCGTGTGCCCGCGTGCTGGATATGAAGATCTCTTAACCACTTAAAACTCTGCTGTCGCTGGCGTTCTAATGACTGGCCAATACTCTGACACTGCAAGACAAAGCCAAGTGACTCATGTAGCCAATTACAAACAAGTATGCTCTGCAGCCTCTTTCTCTGGGGATAAAGTGCGTCCTCGCATAAAGGTTAAAGCAAGCAAACCGAACTCCTGGTGAAGAGGAGCAGCAGGGAAGTAACGAGGAGTAATGGAGGAGGAATTGGAAAATTCCTTATTAGACATTGTGTATTAAGCGTAGTCTTGCGTTTGCTGCCTAAATGATTCCTGGTGTGCGTTGATGCGTGGACACTCACCGCAGGGACCTTTGTGCTGGATGTGGATGGTCTTCTGCAGGGCACACACCATCGCTCGCATCTCACACGGGCTGCCGTAACTGTGGCCGTCGGAGCCGCACACCGGGTCGGTCACTTGCGGGCAGGCCTCGGGGCATTCGCACACCGGCTCGTTGTTCTTCACCACGCACACCGCCCCATGGTCGCACTTCTTTTCCAAGCAGGGGCTGGGAACATTGAGATCTGGAGGCCGGGCGCCCGAGAGACAGAGAGCAGCGTTAGAGACGGGTTAGGGAACAAGGTAGAGCGAGGAGCGAGGAGAATATAAAGTAGAGGTTGGAGAAAGGTCTGGGGCTGGAAAGGGCACAGGTGACAGGGGCGTAAGTTAAGTAGCGTTATGAGGAGCAGCAGGTTTTATGGTAGAAAAGGATTAAGGAGGTAAACAGACATGAGAATATGCAGTACAGCTCAATCCTTATGACACCTCAGCTTCCATGTCATTTCCCTGTTCTGTTCTGATCCTGATTGTTTTGAAGAGTTCAGTGGCATGAAAACACGGCCCTGCAGCACAATAGAGATGAAACAGCCTGCAAACAATGCTCGCAGTCCTATTTTTAGGCAAATAAATGCCCGGGAATAATTGAAGTTCCCAACATGTCCCTTCAAAGACCTCCATTTGCATCTTAGTGAGAACCACTGCTTCAGCCAACGCCGAGTGAACCGACACAGAGGAGCGAGAAAAGGAAGAACGCTGCAGAGAGAAAATGTAGAGAATAAAGACAGAAAGAAAGAGCCTCCTGCTTAATAATTCAAAAAAGGCAAGCTCCTGGGCAGAGGCAGAGATGAAATATGAACATCACAGAGAGGTGTCTGCTTCAGTCTCTTCTTCTCACGCACCAGCTCCAGCATGACTTCATTAAAACGAGGACTGGATTTTGCAGCTATAATTCTCGGCAGATGGGTGCAGGACGGGCTGATACGACCTGACTCGATCAGGAGAGAGAGAAAAAAGCGTGCGAACAATTCTTTGATCAAAAGCCCGCCGTTCTGATTTATACAACTCTTCACGGCTTCATTTAGAAATGGAAATCTCACACGGCATTGTGTGCAGACGCGTGGAGACGCGGAGGGCTCGGCGTTGTGGAGGCACGCAGCTGACGGCAGCACACTTGGGTGTCACAAACTGAACATCCTGTTCAGGCTTCCTGGTGATTTTCATCTGGAAAGATTCACGCATGGCTAATGTTTCAGATTAAGGGGAAAGGCACGTGGATCAAACAGTGTTTTATGGGAAGCGCTGGTGAAAACTAAACGAAGTGCGTTTTGCACCCAAAGTCAACCAAAGCGTCTTCCTTCTCAAACCTAGAGGGGTGGGGCTGCTGTCATGGAAACTGCCCCTTGTAATGACACCACCCATGGCTACATCATTATTGTGACCATTATGGGATTAGATGGCATCACAGGGGGCCGACGTGGCTTCGTGCCCCATGATTCATTTCATCAGCTCAGAAGCAGCCTGTAAGTGTCTCTACTCAAATAACTAACGCTGGGGTGAATTATCAGCTGATAACACAGGCGGAGGCAATTAGCTTGTTTCAGTCTGATTAAAGCAACAGGCTCCGTATGTCAGATAACGACAAATGTCACCTCAACATTTTAAGAACAACCCTGGGAACCGTGTTTCCAAATGAGGAGACGCTAAAGAATAGGTATTAAAGATTTAAAAAGGTCATCCGCTGTCTCCTCTCGTTCTTTCGGCTAAATTGTTGCTGTAATTGAACAAACCTTTCCGGATCCCGAGCGAGGACAGAGGCTGTCCCAGTTCCGAAAGCGAGCGCTTCAGATTAGGAGGTGGGACGCAGCTATTGATTTCCCAGTTTTGCTGTCGAGCTGAAGGTGAAGGTGCCACATAAATATGTAAGCTGTTCAGGGCTGCTTCATTTGTTATGGCTTCAAAAACAATTGATTCTTTGTGATCGCTCTTCAACGCCTTGTGTGTGTGTGTGTGTGTGTGTGTGTGTGTGTGTGTGTGTGTGTAACAGCTTGTGATCCGAGCTTAACTGTACAACCTTGGCCTCTCTTAGTTCACCAGCCCACTTCCCAAGGACAGCCTCCTAAAACACAACTGCAGCCTCAGATAAGGCCTTTGTCTCCTGCTCTCTTTGTTTCATATATAAAAAAGATGAAAGAAATCCCCTCCAAAACTAATTTTTTATCATCCTCTACCTCTGGGGGGCAAAATTTCCGCCTGATTTATTAACTGGAGAGGGTGTATGGAAAAAAGGAAGACACAACTCCCTGAGTGTAAAAATCTTATGACACAGTTAAAAACTGAAGCTTTCTTTTTTCTCCTCTCTCTTGGATGCAGGCACAAGCTTTGAAATGGCAGCCTGTCACAAGTAAGGCTTGTGGGATGGCGTTCACAAGCTTGCGTTCTCTCCCTGGTCTGCTCCCAAACACTTAAATCCATCTCTTCATGCATGTATTTGTGTTTCTGTCAGCCAGGTCCAGACCAAAAAAAAAAAGTTGAAGGGTTTAAACCAAGCTGTTTATACATGAAAATTAGTTTGACAGTTGAATGAGGAAAATCTGCGTAACAGAAGCTCAGTAGCCCAGGAGTTGTTTTAGTGTGTGAGCAGGTGTGGAGGACGGTCTGCGGTGGCAGCGGGGAAAAGTCAAGAGGAACAGTGAAGACAAAAACATGAATAATTCTTTGTAATCAGGGAGTCTGCTCTGCTGTTTCTGTACCAACGCACTCTGTGTCACCTCAGCCCTGCCAGCTGCGGTGTAACTTTTCTATTTTGATCTGTGTGGCGCCGGTTCGAGACTCACGGCGGATTACTTCACAGTGTCGACCCTGAACAGGCCACGTGGAATACGCGCCGCTCTGAGTTCCTAAAATCTGCGTACCTGTGTGCCTCAAGTGTCATTACCGCCTACTTAGTGGGGTTATCTCAGGTGCAGTGGCGAGGAGGCCACGGAGGAGCTTCCCGAAAGCTCGACGAGCCCTTCTTAGCTCGGTGTGACACACACGGCAGGCCTGGTCGGGCTGCGGCGAGCAGGCGCGACCCGTTAACCCTGCGTAACGTGTTGGTGAAATGCCGAGAGATTATTTTGGCGACAGCTTCCTCCCATCTCCGTTCAGCTCATGCATATGTTAATTGGACTTTTTCCCCTCGGGTCCGTGCGAAATTCCAAATTGCTCCCTGTATTATGCAGGGCAGTGAATCAGTGTAATCCAGGTGACGCTTGCAGTAGCCAACTGGCAGACACCTACAACTGCAGCCCATTACAACACAGAACTCCAACGGGTCAGAGCCAATCTGTGGCCTTCTGCCTTCCTTCCTGTGGGCTTTGAGCCAACTCCCTCACATTAAAAACATTTATGTATCATATTAGTTGAGGGAAAGGAAGGCGCGCAGAAAAAGCTATATTAGCATACAGCAAAAGGCATACCCGCAGGCTGTGTCTGTCTACCGCTGAATACTTATCACAGGCAGGCGGTGAATCGAAGCCTCTTTGTGCATTTCCACATAAGAACGCGCCACTCTTCAAAATGGAGACAAGCAAAAGCAGCGTGGATGAAGACCAAATGCAATCTGCAATCTCTGATCTCATGACAGGTATCTGTCAGAGGTGGGCTGAGAAGTAATCTCATCGCCGAGGCGCGCGCACCACGGGGGGGGCTCTCAAATGATTTGGGAGGTTTCTCAAACTGATGAATGCAAAAGGAAACATAAGTGAAACAGTGACAAAGCTCAACATTTATTGCATTTCAAATCGTGTCAGGAGCTGCAACCTGGGGAAAGACGCAGGCGAAACAGAAATGGAATGGAAAAAGTTTGAATTTGGAGGAAGGGCTGGTGGCGCGCAGCACCCACAACGCCTCCAGTCGTTTCTGGGACCCTGTTGACCCATATTTCTCTGCAATTTCTGCACAATGACAGCCAGCGGGCCACAGTAAGTGGGCCGGCGGTCCGTGCCGCTGTCAATCTGGCTCCCTCGGCACTTCCTCTAATTAACTTGATTAGGAAACACAGCGCTGGTGATCTCAGGCTGACTTATGTACTCAAGCGCTGCGTCTGTTTGTGAGTCCAATCACCGCAGCCGCACGCCGCCACACACGCGGAGATGCTCATCAAATAAACATGCAAATGATCAAATATTCGGCACAGCGTCTTGACACCTAAGGTGACTGATTTTTCTTTCCTGCTTTGCAGAGCTCTTTGTCAATGACAATGTGTCTGCTGCTGAGTGATTTTGTGCTAACCTCCGGAGGCAACAGGCAACACATTTCAAGCAACTCACTCTCACTTGCACGAGTTTTTTTTCTGCGCTTGCAATCATGCGTTTTCATACACACTGAGCTGAGAGCAGAACAGATGAAAATCGCCTAGTTTGTCACCTCTATATCAAATTAGTAGTTTTTCTAAAGAGCATATTTTAAAAATGCTGACCTCTGAAAATGTCTATACAGTCCTCATCTTAGTTGAGTTTACCGCTTTTCCTGCTTTCCACTACACGCACAGTACACAAGTGACTGAACCCCGTCTTTTTAAAACTCACACTGCAGTTCAAAATAACATTTTTTATGCAGGTAGTAAATCCAGGGGTCTGGCAAAATCACATAAGGCACAGTCCATTACACAGAGGTACAATGAGGAGGCGAGGACCTGGCACACGTTCCATCATTATTGCTGAAAGCTCTGCAGAATGTGGCCTGTGTCGCATCATCATGTCACAGCTCAACATTTATAAACCATTGCACATGGCAGAAATAACCTGTTGACCCACTTTGATCCTTGATTTCTAATAGGCGACATTATTCATTTGCTAAATCGTATTGTTTCAACAGTACAACAGAGTCATGAAAGAGCAGTTTGAAAAGCATTAGGGTAGTAGTAAGCCCAGCGTTACTGCAGGTTCTAAACACAGCTGAACAATGACTATTTTCCCCTACAATAGCCAGTGATGACACGCCCATCCTTGTTTAGTTTGCACAGGTCGCCTGCTGTGCAGACATCGCACAGCACAGGGAAAACAGGACCTCTTTGCTTAAGCCTAAAAATATTCATTGTGTACTCAAAGCTGTAAAATGTTTAATCCAAACCCTCCATATGGATTTTCAATAAAGTAGAAATGAATCATGTCAGATGTTTTCTGGTGTTTCACTGATTTAGAAGAAGCAGGTTGTGAAATGATTTGAATCTCTTCTTGCTGTTGTCTCAAAGGAATTTCTTCGCTGAAAAGGTGAAAATATATCAGTTGTGTCACATGTCATGAAAATGTAGCTGTAACCGTGTTGCAGCTGCAGCATCTCATCTGCTCGTTTGGTGACGACAGACACTTTACTGTGCTCCAGTGTCACACACTGTGAATTCGAGGCCTCGCTCTCTTTGCCAGCAGCGCTCTTTGATTAACTTCCAGCAAATCCTCCAGGTTCACGCGTCCGCCGACATTTGAGATTTGTGACTGTGCCCGGAAGTGACTTAATCAGTTAGACGCCACCGAGTGTTTGCATCCCTGACGCGAAGAGCGTTAGATATCAATCAGATGGTTTGCCGGGGCGGACGTCAGACACGTGAGTTCTTTTAGGGGCGGGTGCTGACAGGAGAGGGGTGACTTTAGATGCTGTCACCCACATGAAAGGAGATTTACGAGCTTGAAGTTTCATCCATTTGACAGCTGACGGGGCACTCGATCACCTCGCCCCACGCTCTACGGTAAAAGCAGCAAAGAGATCATTATTTATCAAATAATTTAATTCATCAAACTCTTCCTGCTCGGATGAAACTGTCCATGGCATGGAGGTGGTGTGTGTGTGTGTGTGTGTGTGTGTGTGTGTGTGTATGTGTGTGTGTGCTGTAGTGACACAGCAGCCATTGTGCAGTTGTCTTTTGACACTGCCAGTCACTGTCAGAACACTAGTACAAAAGAGCACAATGGACGGGTGTGTGTCATAGTGCGTGTTTGTGTGTGTTCATGTTCATGCAGTGCGGGGTTGGACTGATCTAGACACACAGGACACAAATGTCGTTCTACTGTAGGCTCGTTACATTATATTAAACCACGAAGCAGCCACGTGGCCTGAACGCCGACCCGGACCTTATCTGCCAAGCACAAAAACCCTTACCTCTGAACTCCTTCTGTCCTTAACCACCAAACTAAAGCTAAAATGTCCAACAGATTGACTTTAATTAGTCCATAAAACCAGAAGACGGGGCACACACGCGGACTTCATGTAGCAGGGATGTTTGAGGAGGTAATTGCTTTGAGGTGCTATTACTAAGAGGAAGCCCTATCTCTTATTGACTCTACTTAGTAACACACCGGCATTAAAGACATCAAAAGAATAAGAGGGACAAAGAAACGGCGAATGAGAGAGAGAAAGAAAGAAATACGAAGCAAGAAATTAATTCTGTAAGTTCTGAATGCACAAACACGTATCGTCCGTCTGACTAAACCCACAGTCTCATTGGGCACCTACGCTTGCTTCTTTTGATGTTTAATTAAAACCCAATCGGAGGAGGGGCGTTCGTGGCACTCTGTTTGGGGAAATATGCAAATATCAATAAAAACGCACTAAAAAAACATACAAAGAGTTGCTGACGGCTGCGATGCACAGGGTGGGGGGTGGGGTGAAGCTAAACAAACGACGAGTAGGACTGACATTTCCCAGAGATAATGAAACAAAACACGCAGCAGCTCTCACTCCAGTTTCCACTCCTTAATTTATGCAAAGCGCAGATTGACAAATATGCTAATGACAGCCGTCGCCTCCTGATGCTGAAGACTGGTAATAAGTTTGCTCCTCAGCTCCACCCCCTACACCTGGAGACTGATTCAGATCTTTTTTTTATATCGGCGTCTGTCACAACAAGAAAAATACATTTGCACAGTAATTGTGGATTTGTTGATTGAGACAGAGTGAGAAGCAAAGCAGCATGCTGGGCTATGAGGCTGTGACGGGGACAGCAATAAAACTAAAATACGTCCAATTCTGGAGAATATTAACCATTCACACTCTGAAATTGATCAGCACAGGCCTGTTTGATCTCATTATATTCGTATGTTGTGAACTGAAACAAAATCACGAGGGAAGTGCACTTGTTAAAGAGGTACAGTGTCGGTTGTTGGTGGATGGAGACCTACAGTAGCTGAGCAATAAAAAACGTTTTGTCCTGGACGTCGATAGATTCAATGTGTAAATACGTTTAAAAAAGTTTTTACTGAGCAAAGAGCTTAAACACTAGGAAACAATCTGGATGTTGTTGCACAGCTGAATAATAATAACCTAATAATGATTCGCTATTCTAATAAGAAGTTGCAGAAACTATATTAAAACAATGTTTGTAACAGTTGTTTTACTATGTGTAATATTATATTAATAAGTAGCTACTACCCTACTACTATTTTCATGTTTTGTTCATACAGTACATGTTGTGAGCATAGTTTTAATTTTCTTTTTCATCAACCAGATGTCAGAGGTTTTAGCTGTAGGCTCCCTTCAGTTGTTACACGATGCAGGAATTCAAAAGAGGCTTTGCGAGCTTTTCTGTTAACAAATAATAAGGAACCAAGCTTTGCATTCCTCAGGCCACTGCAAATGTTTACGAGATAGACGTGATGATGGAGACAGAGAGCGTCTGGGAGGCAGCGAGGTTAGGGGGCTGGAGTGCACCACGGCATGCAGAGAGACAGAGGTGAGCAGTTAGAAAGCGGAGAGAGAGGAAAAAGACATTAACGGCACAAAGAAACAGAAGGACACAGAGGAAAAAGACAACAGTACAAGACCCCTCCTGTTAGGTCCACACGGAGCAAGAGGATGGGCTTCACCCTTCAGAATCCACCTGATGAGGTCGCCCACTGGGTGACCCCACTTTCCACCTGCAGCCAGGCAGCCAGGAAGACATCCACAAGGACAAAGACAGACAGACAGACTGACTGAGGCACTGAAACAAGAAAGAATAGCTTTTTTATACAAGAAATGGCAACGCAGACAAAGACACCAAGGCAGAGGAGAAAAAATTATGACAAAAGTCACCCAAGTGGAAGACTAGTGAAAAAGCAGAAGACAGAGCGGATGAATGAAACATGAAGGTGCCACTTCGTTTTGGATGCGTGTCTTTTTAGATGGCGGGATGAAGCGTGACTGGGATGAGAAGATGGATGAGAGGTGAACGAGTGGAGACGTGAAGGCGCGGTTTTCATAAAGCAGTAAAACACGTCCCGTCTGTTTGAGTTACCCGAAAGTCCCACTTCACCAAGCATCGTAAACCCGTAAGGAACAGACATACATACAGTACAGTAAGCTCAGAAGACACAGAAGAAGAACGCGTGAATTAGCACAGGAAGACAAGGGAGGACAGATTTAGAGGAAACTGTTTCCATCCTCCAGCTCCACTCACCACAGGGCCCCGGGTGCTTGACGGGGATGAGGGTCTTGCTCAGGCACTCCGCCTTGTGCCGCACGCAGTCGTTGGGGTAGGTGTGGCCGTTCCTGCCGCACACGGGCTTGTAGGCGCCGTCGCAGTCGATGGGATCGCAGGCGCAGCGGGCCTTCAGCTGCTCCACCACGCACACGGCGTTGAAGAGACACTCCTCCGTGCAGTTCTCTGCAAACGGAGAGAGGGGGAACAGGTGAGCTGCTCATCGTCCTCACCGGCCTTCGGTTTGATTGTTCTTCTTGCTGTGCGACTCCAGCCACAAGGAAAATAAAAAATAAGAATAATAAAGTAAAAAAAAAAAAAGGGGGGGACTGGATGCTTTCTTCAATATCCATCACAGAAACAAACAAACAAGCAAACCTGCCGCTACTACTGGTCATGTAACAACCGAGTTTGCCACGTTCCTATCGGACTTTGATAATAAAAGTTCCACCAGAACTTTAATACATTCGGGGAAGCTCAAACTTAAGAATTTAATTTTCAGGTCAAGCTAAAGCCTAAGCTATTACTTTCATTACAGTTTGACTAAGTAAGCAGAAATCCACAGCGAACAAGAAAGAAACGCTGGTAATGTGAAACGGCAAATTTTCCACTGAAGTGAGAAAATCCAATTTGAAGCAGGCCTCTGTTCTGTTCTGGAGGCGCTCACTAGACATGGAATTTATTTCTTTCCTGATCAGTGGATCAAATTTGTACAGCAATTCAATTTCTCCTTCTCTTTTCTTTAAAAGCCTGTCATGCCACACTTAATTACATCACTGCTGTATCTGAGCGAGAGGGGTACAAGGATGTGTGATGTCATGGTTGCAAGTCAAAATGGCCATTTTCATTAGTTACCAATCTGTAATTTGCTGAGGGATATGATTTCATGGATCTCTGTTTCAAATTAAATTATTCCTTCATTTGAAAACGGCACCGCAGACGCCCATCCACTCGCTCGGCCACGTCGTCACACGAACTCACTACGTGGACTGGGATTTGTGCGATTTTAAGCCCTCGCGCTTCTCCAGCAGCCTGTCGAGCGAAGCGGAGCAGAGACAAGAACCAGGGTGTGTCAAAGAAGCGCGCGTCAGTCCTCTGCCTGTACCGAGGGGCTATTCCTTGTTGCGTGCGTTGTCAAGGGGTCTCGATGTAAGCGAGAGGGTCTCCACGCATCACTGCCGTAAACCGACACAGCTGTCGCTTTGCGGGGCCCCGCTGACAACACAGCGGGAAAATTGGATTTCCTCCGATGGTTATCAGACGTACAGTAAAAGCTGACAGCTCTTTGTTGACAAAGGCTTAAACCCCTGTTCTAATAGCACAGATAGCACCCCTGGAGGTTCTTATCAGGCCGGAGGAGGCTACTGCCAGATCGGATACAGTGCAGACCTCAAGACCTCCGAATCATTTATCACTGGGCTATGGAGAGGAATACAGTTGCCGACTTAGACTATAAAGCTCGTTCGCTTAGACCTGTATCAAGAAGTCACAAATATGCACAAAGACAATTTTTTTAGGAGTATTCTTTACCAGGTTTCCCACATGGTCCCGCGTGGATCTTCCTGAGCTTGATGCCCTTCTGCATGCTTGTTGCTGTCATGACGCACTCGTTGGGGTAGGTCTGGCCATCGCTGGCACACAGAGGCTTTTTCTCCGGAGGGCACGTCTCAGGTGGGCCGTAGGTGAGGGGCTGGCGGGTGACAGGCTCCACCCGACACTTTGTATTCAGACTGTTTTCACTGTCTTTACACGGGTCTGTGGAGACAGCGGCGTTTGTGAATATTTACTATAGCACATATCTGCATAGTGAGGTGAGAAATGTAAAGCCACGGTTAATTATTTGGTGAAAAAGTGAAAACCAAGATTAGTAAGTCTGACAGCAAATCAAAATACCTGCATGTTTTCTCAGGTCAAAGCGGAAAAAATGTACCAAACGCATTAACTGTTGTTTGTTTAAGAGAAAAGAAGAGAGGGGGGGGGGGAAGACAAGGCACAATTCTCCATCAATCTCGCTCCACAGATGTTATCAGCAGCCCAGCAGCTGAGAGCAGCTCAGAGTGGGACCTTGGATGCGAAGGGGAGACAAGGCAAAAGATGAAGACACTGTTGGTTTGATTTGCTCTCTGGCACCCCCCTCCTTCTAGGGGAGACTGGCGTCTGGCATACACAGCCGTATCAGTCCCTGATCATAATGGAATTGGTTTGTGGACGTGTGGGACAGGGGTGTTACTCGTTGAAACAAGAGCCCAGGCTTTATCCTGCTCGCCACGCTTTCAGCATGCGGGAAGACAAAGGATTTATGTAGCACCGTGACATATTAAATCACTGCCAAACTGCCGGCAAGTTATTCAAAACACACCGAGGATGAAACACCCTATCATCAGGGAAGGAGTCGAAAGGGAACGAAAGACAGAATGAGGAGAGGCGGCTTCCAGGGACCTCTGGCAGGCGTACAAAGTGTGACAATGCAGGGACATGAAAAGGGACAGAGCACTTTGGCTGCGGAGCACAGGGAGGCGGGGGGGACCGCGACCGGCTTGGGCCCGGCCTCGGACTCTCGTCTATCAGACTTGCAGAGACTAGTAACCACGCAAACGTAATGGATGCAGTGTCTCTGTATAATGTAATGCCTTACCCACCAGCCAGACCATTATCTGAGAGAAAGACCATTACCTCCCATTAACTGAGAAGAACAGCTTCCAGGATCCATGCTTCCCTGTAGCTGATCCAGTGGGGTAATTACCAAAACAATGGCCTTGTTGCTGCGAAAACAGGCAGCAAACAGGCCAATAAATTAACCACATTTGTCTACCAACTTGAAAAATCCAAGGATTTAGACGACACGACTGTGGGAAGATTGAGAGGACCGCTGGGGACAACTGGGCCGTCCCCAGGGAGGACAGGGCAGCTCAGGTCACTCGAGCTGACACAGGCAGGGATTTATGCGACCAACCGTCTGCCAGCGGACCTGCACAGCCATCTTTCATCGCCCACCAGTGCGTTCAGTCTCCTGGAGGCTCCCGCTGCTAAAAGAGAAAAAATTCGTGTCTGCCGTTTCTTCCCCTCCATCTGGCTCACCAAAAAAAAAAAAAAAAAAACAACCCAAAACAACCCTCAAAGTTGAGCGCCTTGGGAGTAAACAACCATCGCCTGATGATAACAAGGATGAGCAAAAAAGCTGGGCGCGACAAAGACGGCAACGCTGAAGACCTATTTAGAGAAAACAACAATTCGCACAGCAGGAGAGAACCTGTGTAAAGCCACCTGAATGAAGAATGAGAATTAGGAGAGGCGCGCCATAAGTAAGCAGAGTAAGTGAAGGAGAGACGACAAAAGCCAGAGGCAGTAAACAGAGAGGGAAGGAAAAGAAGAAAAGCTTATTCATAGTCAATTTGTGATTTAAGTAATTTATCAGACAAAACAGCCAAAACATTGTTGTTTCCAGCAATTTAGATGCGGATGTTTTCGTGTTTTCACCTTGCGAAATCATGGTAAATATGTAAATATCAAACAAATGTGAGGACGCTATAAGCCCTAAAAAACATTGAAAGACAATTTTCTTTATCGTTAGTGAGGAAAATAAGCGTCTGAAGAGCGACGTCTCACCGCAGTGCCCTTGGTACTGGACACGTATGTTCTTCTGGTTCTTGCAGGCCGACTGATGGAGCTCGCACTCGTTGCGGTAGTCCTTGCCATCGCTGCCGCACACCGTCTGAGCGGCCTTGCCCTCGCAGCCGAGGGGGCACATGCACTTGGCCGACAAGCCGTCCGACGACTGGACGCAGGTGCTGCCGTAGCTGCAGGTCACGTCAGAGCAGGGGTCCTTGAGCGCTGCAAGCAGGCACAACACATCCAGTAAGTACAACGTCTAGTCAAAAGCTGAGGAGTACGCGGGTCAAACAGATGCTCTCCAGGACGCTCGCTGGCGCAGCCGCGTGGTTATTCTGGGTCTGAAGGATTACTTGACACCCCTGCGTAAGAAGCGCCACCCCAGCCGTCTGCTCGCACAAACAGGTTGCGTTTCGTTTCACAGCACACGGTGAATTGAATTAGGAGCTTTGCATTCACAACACATTTGCTTTTGCTATGCTCGAGCATGTTTTAATCGCTGCGGCTGCAAAGCGACCCTCTGAATATTTACCTTTCTACAAATGAGACTGAAAGAGAGGCGGGGAAGAAGGGAACGAGCCGTTTCCCCCCTGAGGTCTTTGTTTCCACCCTAATTAAACAGCGGGCCACTTGTGGCTGAGTGACTGAGGAGAGGGTGCAACTTTTAATTCCGCCTGCATTTGGCACAGATAGAGGTTTTCCTTGGGTTTCGCATGCTTGGCAAAAGGTGGCCGTCAGGTTACAATCACTGTCATCGTGCAGGCTAATACATATTTATGGCTGTCACGGACAAACATGCCCCTCTGTGAGACAGAAGCTGAGCATTGGCAGTCCTCTCATTTCCTAAGCCGGCGACATTTCGAACAAATATTTACCCACGGTTGATATTATCCCCTCTTTCATTACAACAAACATCAAAGAATTGAACTGAAAGGGGAAATGCATATATTGAATTTCAAACTCCCTGCTTGGTTTTGTTTTGTTTTTTCTTCCACACCCCGTATTTAAAGACAAGACGAAGGCAACAACAGACTGTGTTTCTGGTCTGTCTTTTTTTTTTTTTCAAATTCAATACCTGCCTTCGGGATGGAGTGGCACTGCCTTGTTAATAAGAGCCTGTGATGGCTGCAGAAATGTATTATGGATGTGTAAGGAGACAGGATTGCTATGAGGAGCGCTCTTGATCAAAGGATATCTCCTCACTTCATTTTCCTCGTCTTCACGACACACACACACACACACACACACACACACACACACACAGCTTCTTTTTCCACTCTTTCCTGTCAAGTCCTTTTGAGGTTTGGTGCGTTATGACTCGTTAACGAACACTTTTTCATATTTGTGCTGTGTTGCAGCAGGAACTTTGAAAGCGACTCTAGACCTAATTTATAACAAACACACTTCCGAAGTAACTTCAAAATGAAGAACGAAAGAACCTCTCCAGCTGACGGAAAATGACTCGCTGAACTCTTTACTCATTACTGGAAAACACGGGCCATCGCGAGCCATCCGTGCTTAATGGCAGTCACTGCGGACAAGACTGTGACACTTGGCCTCTAATTCAGAACTAATCGCATGAACAAAGAGACTCAGACTCTTTGTTCACTGACACTGTTATGCAGTAACAACCTTGTGTTTGCCAGAGCAGCGAACACCTCATGTTGAATTACAGCAGCGGCAATTACCCATCAACTATAGCCAGTCATACAGTCTGGGCTCTTTTTATGTTGCTCACCAGTAGAAATAACTTTCAGCCCTTTGCTGTTTTGATATCCTGACAGCTGGGAGCGGGCTGAGAAGGTACACACACAGCCAGTACTGTCAAGAAGGAGCACTTCGTCAGACCACTTGTGTTTTCTATAAAATGGTGGTTGTTAAGTTGGAGCTGGGAGGCGCAGCTGCCAAGGATGAAGAGGACGGTGAGGGAGAAGCCCAGTGATGCACCTTACTGCCACACAGGGGCCCCTGTTTGCTTTGTGACAGCAAACACAACCCTCCTCCCTCTTCTTGATATATTTTAATATTAGCCCTCACTTTCTCTCTCCCTCTCTCTTCCCAAACTTGCTTTCCTCTGAGCGAAGCTGACGTGTTGACAGGCAAAGGGGAGGGGAGCGATAAGCACGGGCACAAGACCCAGGTAGAATAGGAAGGGGAGGCGGAGGCTCTTTATATGAATGCTAACACAGGCCGATTTGGATACGAAGCACAGCCTCGATGGGGCGTTAGTGCGGATAAGCCTCCCTTCTCAGACTCAGACAAGCAGGCAAATTGCCTGGGTGAATGTGATCAGTGTAACAAGCACACGAAAACGAAGAAGAAGAAAAAATACGCTCACCCCAGTAAACTTCTAGGAGTTCTTGCTTATATGTTCTCATTATTATTATGTGAAAGGTGGCAGAAAATAAATCGCAGAAAACGAGATCCTAGGAAAAGTCAGCGGTGCTGCCTTCGCTAAATTAAAATGATCCTCCCTGCCAATTACATCCGTCTCCGTTGCTGGAGAAAAGCTCAGCGAGTTTAGATCGTGAGGATAATGAGGAAAAAACACACACACACACACAGATACAGACACCCAACAATACAGATAGACTGAGTGATAACGGCGTACAGTACAGTGATGCCGAAGCGACAGCCGTCCAGCTTCCCAACATCTGTAGTTTATAGCAGTGGAAGAGGATGCTACAGTCCAATTACATGCACAATCGACGATACTGCATTTAAGTCTATAAATCCATATGTCTATAAAATGTTGAGTCATTTCTGTCCATCCATCCCACAGATAAGTCAGAAATAGATGGGCTTGTTTTCCAATTCTAATTACAAGGATGCCGGATTTGAAATAACAGCCTATCTGCACGCAGCAGGTTTGCTTCTTTTGAATTACCGAGCAGAAATCCGTCTGTTTCTTCCGCACTGTACTGGAGCTGAAGGGATGCGGTGGCTCAGAGGACGGAACTGATACGCGTTGCTTACTTTTAATGTGCACACAGACTAAAGGCCAAAAGTCTGCAGGCAATGTGACTGCTTATAAAGTCAATGTGCACGAGAGCTCCCACAAAAGTGAGCCAAGCAGAGTAGGAACACGGAAAAGTGTTAACAGTAAAATTGCATCAAAAAATAATATCTCAATTTCTGATGACTAATGCATCTGCTACTGAATTCGATTTCATATAGGAACAGAAAACCGAATACGGGCTGTTCGGTGCTGGTACCGTGTGCTGGGTATTATTCACCTCTATCAAGCATTATTTTGACATTACACTCTTGAAAGTACAGAACCTCCAGCGTGATACTGAAGAGCAGATGATGGGAGGTGATGTCTTTTGAAAAGTGGGGCAGAGGGCTTTTGGAGGATGGGGGATTACAGTGATCCTCTCCCCTCTCATCTCTCCCTTTGGCAGCCAGCAGACAGCCAGGCAGGTGGGGAACTCTGCTGCTCTCTGATCCACTGTTTTGTGCTGAGGTTTATTAATGCTTCATTAGGGACAGGGAGCTGTCAGCCCCATGCTGACTTTACCTGAAGCCCCGCCGCCACGGCACCAGCAGCAGGCCGCCTGCGTGTGAGGCGATTGTGTGTGTTCATATATGCCAGTGCACATTTATGGAGTTCAGATATGTACGCCAGTGAGTTTTTGATATGTGTGTGTGTGTGTGTGTGTGTGTGTGTGTGTGTGTGTGCTGCACTTCCCGTTGTGCTGGTAGTGATAAGGGAGGAGGGGGGGAGGGGTTGGAGCTAATCAAATGCAACGACGCGATGTAGGGGGACTTGGCAGTGTGTGCTCTAATCAAGAGCCCCCCCCATCACCAGCAGGAGAAGAAAAGCAGACAGAGAAGAAAAATATGATAGCAATGATTTAAAAAGTCGAGAATGTTGAGAAAGTACAACAGAGAAGAAGACGAGGAGGACTATGCCACTAGAAGCGCGTTTTATCCACTTTCTGTCCAGGACAGAGCCTGTGTGTGTGTGTGTGTGTGTGTGTGTGTGTGTGTGGAGGAGTACGGAGAAGGGAGATAAGGGGAGGGGTCAGGAGAGGGGAAATAAAAAAAAAGGCAACGCTGAGAATAAACGACAAGATTAACAAGATCAATAATACTAAGACCCAAGAAGTAAATATGAATGAGAACGTGCTGCCTGACGCCCAAAGCAAGTGATGAAGAGCAGGAGGCAGGAAAGGCCGGAGGACTAACAGTCCCACACACCTCTCCAGCATGCTGTTCACACACACACACACACACACACTTCGTCTACTGTGCGGCCAATTGCTGGAAGATGATTTTCTGTGTTTGATGTCGTTCTTCAAAGGGCTGCATTGAGCTGCTGCTGCTCGCTTTTACACGAGTTGCTGTTTTACTGCTGAGAATGGAAAATGAACCACGCAAAGTTCGCATCGCACTCAAGGCTCCTGGACCTTCCCAGAGTGAAGGTGTGAGGGCAGGTTGAGTAGAGTTTGTATGGACCGACTTTAACCCAAGGGGCTGAGGTCTGAGCAAAGACTCTAAACCCTACTTAAGATTGTTACTGTAAATGTTACTGAATAAAGTTTTTGAATTATCTATAAAAAGACAACTGTTTATAAAATATTTATACAAATAAGATAATAAAACACTAAAATCTGAAATGCAGTTCAAATAGTCCATTTTGTGCCATAGCTGTCATTTTCCAGTCGAGCTACAGTATCTCACGCTTGAAAGATGCCGTCAAGCGCAGGTTGGGCCTGAACCGAAATGACTACACAGCATCCGTTTATTCCGCTGAGCGACAGAAAAAAGGCAGGATGGGATTAAATCGTCTGGACGTGGCATTTATGACAAACACACCGACAGAGACGCACGGGCCCTTCAAAGGACAGAGTATTAAAAATAATCTAAAATCTAAATTCTTACGTTGCGCACGGCATTTATACCGTTGGTATTTAATCACATGCAGCAGACAGAGTGAAGCAATTTGATCCACTGATCAGCGCGGCCTTAACATATCAGTGCGAGGCAGCGGCTGCATGATGCCCAGCTTGTCAAAAAACACAAAAGAAATGATCCTGCATGTGGACTGTTATTCTTCAGTCAGGCAAACATGCCCTTGTTTTGCTAAAGGGCTCTCTGGATGGATATACGTCGCGTGTTACACCAACCGCTCTGTTAAAGTGTTACCATGCACTTTATTTCAGACCTGTAATCCTGACGGACAGTCTCTTTAAATGCGGGGCCTCGCTGTCACCTTAATGGCCTATTGGGAAAAAGTCAGTATTACCTATTGAAAAGCTGTCAGAGCTTGTACCCAGGAGCAGTGTCTCATGGATTACGGTAGAGACCTTTTGAAAAGCAACAAAAGAAGACCTTAGTCCCAAAATAAGTCTGTCGCAGATGCTATTAACTGCTTTGTTTACCTCACACATAATCAATAATGCACTCATGTTGTTTTAAATTGTTGTCCGACGCCAGACAGTCGTGGATCAAATGCAGTGAGACAAAACTCGTTAGTAGATTTAGTATTACGGCAAGCGTTTATAGTGCAGCTGTGGCTCAGTGATGAACTGCTTTTCATGGCTGAGAGGAACAAACAGGAGAAATGGGTTTAGTGCGCATCAAAGCTGTATGACTCCGGCGAGCAGACGGGATGACGACTACATGAAAAGGTGCTCACGGAGAAAGGCCGTCAGAATGTCACCCTGGCCCTGGCAGGAAAGAGGACTCGCGTCGGCTAAGTGGCTCCTGATGAACTGGTGGTGGTGGGGAGTCAAAATCAGCACTGGCTAATCATACTTGGCCTTTGCCATCATCATTCACTAATGAGTGATGGCTGCTGGGCACAATACGAAGACAGATACAGTAGTGCTGGTCCTCAAAGCTCCGTGTATAAAGACTAATATATGATCAGCAATGGCACACACACACACACACACACACACACACACACACACACAATCAGATAAATGCCTCAAATCAACATGTCCATTTCAGCCTCGCGATATAGGACCCTGTTCAACATGACAACGATGTAATTTAAGCTATTTTGATAAGCCTCTCTGGGAGACAGAGAGGCAGCGTGAACTTACAGGAGGAGCACTGACATTTATTCAGTGCAAACAGTAGATGGAAATAACTTGGAGTGATTTTCGTCATTTTCTGGCAAGCAAACAAGCAGCGTGTGTGTGTGTGTTTCTCTAATTATGAAGAAATTGTTAGATCTATGTAAGAGTAGGCAAAGAAAAACACTCAATGAAGCTATTGCGGCTAAAGATAAGTGAAGAATCTACATCTGCGAAGCTGAACAAAACCGAACTGACCCGATCAGTCAACTGAGACACCAGCATTTTATATTTAGGTTTCACTATAAACAGATCCAGAGGAAGACTTAGAACAATCACAGAGACAAAAGCATTACCACGCTGTCATTCCATAATAGCTGCTTGTGGCTACTGTTCAGAAGAGGTTATCTAGTCTCATCACTCACAGATGTCTGCATCACTTCTTCCTAAAAGCGGTTCAATTGTCCTGAGCATAACTGGACATTAAACCTTTTTGTCTGAAATGACTCCCTGATTCACTCCCTGCTGTATTTCATTCGTTCAGTATACTGTAATAAGTGGATTTCAGACAGTCTTTGTTCGCGACAACATCCTACACACATTGTTGGACTGTTCCTAAAGACACAACACTGTCAAGTTCCTCACCTACGGCTCAGGTGAGTGCATGCGTGTTCCAACCCAGCGTCTCATTAGATCACTAATATGAACAGCAGCAGGACTCAGGGGACTGATGACCTGGATCAATAGCAAGCGCACCGGTTCATTCTGGCTTAGAGATAAGACAATGTGAGGCGCAAACACAACACACACTCACACACACACCTGGTTTTAATTTCCTACGACAGAAAGGGGTAAAAGTTGGGAAGGTTTCCTGTAACATCTGTTTGCTCGTTTTAAATCCGTGGTGGTTGAATTTACAATCTATCCCCCCCAGTGCCGGCGAGGACTGTCTAAATTACCCTCTACTGCCACAATATCAACACAAAAACACTCAGGGGAGCGAATGCAGCAAACAGCAAGGAGAAGAATGGTCTGCAGCACCGCCCACATATACATGACTCCCCACATGTAGAACCAACTACTAAATAAACAACACGGACTAAATAAGAGGACAGTTTGATGTCTAAAGGCTTCAGACAGACGAGCTCGACTCTGTTGTGGCTTCAGTCACAGAACGTAACAGGACTGAGATAAAGACGGTTTATAGTTCAAGCGTCTGCACTGTGTCACTGTTCTCCCCACACGCTCACACACATACAGCAGAGCCACACACAATACAGGCTCCCCACCGATAATAAGACGATCGGACTCTCCACACAATTAAAACAAAGTGTATTCTGATGTCAGTTTATCCTCCATATTAAGTATCCACAGAGAAAGTAACAAATAACGATGTATTATTCAGGAGAAGCCGAATGCATAAAAACATTAAAAAGTCTCAAAGTACAACTCCTTGTCTGGTATTAAGCAGATGTGTGTGTGTGTGTGTGTGTGTTTGCGTGCACACAATCAGCGTTTTGCCTGCAGGTTTTTCAAGAGGTGAACTCTGGGGAAGAAGAAAGAGTTGAAGAAGGCAGGATTTGTCTTACAAGTATCAGTGGTCGCAGAGGAGTGGAGCAGCAAGCAAAGACGGATGGAGAAATCCAGCAAAGCCCATTATCATCTCTCTGCGAGCATGTGCGTCTGTGTGAGGGACGATAACAAGAATGTATACTTTTCAATCTATCAGTTTGCAAAACGCCTGCAGTGTGTGTATATTTCACTAAGTGTGCTTGTGTATGTGCGCGTTGACATGCATAGGGATATAAATACAGTATCAGCACACACACACACACACACAGTCCATCAGGCTCTGTGTGTTATGGTTATGAATACCAAGCAAGAGTCAATGCCTGAGGGAAATGAAAGCACGAAAACCGAGTTATTTACAATGACCTCTCGCCCCCTGTGCGCGTGTGCGTGTCTGCTAGTGTGCGCACACAAATGTGTTCAGCAATCACTCCAGAGAAATCTGATTACTGTGTGTGTGTGCATGTGTTTACTACTGATGAGAGTAGCAGTGAGACACGGAAAAAGAGTTTTGTCTTAAAGTCTTACAGAGGAATGTGCAAGAGAAGGGAGGAGATGAGATTTAAAAAAAAAAAGAAGAAGAAAGAAGTGAAGTTATTTTTTGGCAATAAGGATAAAGGGAACAAACAAGAAAGCAAAAGGAAGAAGATTATAAAGAGGAGGGAGAAGACAAAGGAAGGCGGAGGGAGAAAGAGAGGAAAACACATGCGACTCATCGGTTACTGTGCAGAACTGTTATCAGCTCTGGCAAAGCCAAACGTCATCTCCAGCATCTACAGCCATTACCACCGTTCTGCTGTCACTGCGGGCAACAAAGGAGAGGCTGCTAAACACGAGGGCCAAACAGAGGAGGGAAAAGGAAGCGCGGGCCAGGCAGCGTGGGACTAAAGGTGTAATAAAACAGGTTGGCTTTCATCTCTAGACTTCCCAGATCTGCTCCAGAATGAGGCTTTTGCTTACGGGAGATTTCCTGAAAACTCCGCACTCAGCCAGCTTTGGGCCCTACGAGGGGATAAATCAGGACGTTACCCGGCCCAGCTCGGACATCTTAACAACCAGCACCAGACAGGAGACAAAATGTACAGCTGGGGTAACGAGCTCAGGGCTCCGGCTATTTTAGCTTCTCTGAGAAAAAGCCCACTTCTAACAACAGTACGGGAGCAAAAAGGAGGAAACTGAAACGCTGGAGTCTGCTCATAGATTCTGCAAGTCACTGAAAATCTGGAAGACGCAGTGGGTGATGGAGAGAGCTGGTCAGTTTCACACACATTAAACCAGAGGACTTTGCTACAGTTCAAACACACGCTTGACACTGGGCGAGATTACCTCCACCGACGCCAGCGAGCAGGGTGCGTGTCGATAAGCACTGTCTGAGGAAAGCGAAAGACAAAACGCTTTATGATGAAGTCCAAGTGCTCAGCTATCCATCAAATTAACATCAGCCGTTTCGCCCTGAAACTCCCAAACGTTACAGAGCGTAGAGTTTCCAACACACAGCCACAAAACCGTGAACTTTGGTGGGAAACACTGCAAATACTGCAAATACTGAACATTTTGCAGATGTGTTCATTCTAAATATTCCCTCATTAAGTTGATGGAAGCTGTAATCTGGGCGGCGTTACGGTCGCTGCAAAACCCATTTGCAAATGTGAATGAGCTGCATATGAGACAGGTTTAAACCCAGTGTGTACAAATACACAAAATTGTTCTGTACAGACTATAAACTCCTAAATAGCCACAGAAATTCCCATATATAGTGTAATTAAATGCCATAAGTTACACCACATACTTACGGAGAGGTTCACATCTCGCTAGTCTTGGCTGTGGCTGCCGGCACTATGTTAGAGCAGACAGAGCAGCAGGTGTGCAGCACTCATGCCTTTCTCCTTTCACAGTGAGGACACAAGAGTGTGTCGGTGCTGGAGAGATAAAGCCCTCTCCAAAGCGCAGCGCGGGAGACTGGAGAGTGGAAGGCAGCGGACCGTGCCTCGTGGCCAACTCTCAAAAAACACACACGTGGGCAGGCACACACACACACACGGAAAATCGATATCCATTGATCACCGGCCCGAACCGCAGCCAACTCCCCCCACCCGCACTCCTTCTTTTTTTTTTTGAATTACTTGTTGCGCTAGAAGAAGAAAAAGTCACAAAAAAAAAAGAAGAATGAAAACTCCATGTTCCACTAGAGTGGCCACACAAGATGAGTTCTGCAGCACTTCTGCAGCTCTCTCTGGGAAAGGGGAGTGTATTTACCGCCTTTCTCCAAGTTCAATATTAGGAGAGCCAACATGGTGCACGTTCCCTAACCGACTGCGGCGCGTGCGTGCCAACAGACACACTAATGTGCGCGCGCGGACACACGGTTGCCCAAATGACTCTAGTCTCTCCTGGCTATTTCTCTCTCAGCCTCTCCGCCTCTGGGTTCTTTCTTGTCTTAAGCGACTGCGTTTCACTCCCCGCCTTGTGTTGTTATCAGGTGCCCCTGCTGGGCCAATTTAAACGCAGCTTCTCCTTTTAATTTTCATAATATCTAAGGCCATTATCTGCTCGCCGCCTGACCGCCGGAAATGTAACCCCGCTGATCCCGAATCGTCCATCTGGAACTAAAGGAAGATAATGAAGAAGCTGGTCTGGAGCGTTCAGGGCCGGGTTATGTGAATATTAGAAAGGTGCATTGGGGGCAACAAAGTGTCGCGCGGGTCGTTTTGTCCAGCCCTCGGGAGAGAACTTACACCATTACCTTAGCACTTAAATGCTGTACTAGGCTGTTCAGTGTTGGGAGCGAGCTGCTCAACTAAGTCTGTTCAAAGGGAATTTCCTCGTTGTTGAGCCAAACCCGGCTACTGTAAACTAAACTGCGAGCAAAGGAATGTGCGAGCGTCCGTCAGGTGGGAAGGGCGAGGAACGCGCTGGCATCGCAGCGGGAAGTCGGTGTGTAAACCGCCGTGGATGTTTACAGTGGACAGTCTGTGCTGCTGAGCTACTGTTTGTCCGGAGGATTGTGTAGAACCTGTTGGAGGACGCAACGGCTGTTCCCAGCTTCATCCGTTTAATGACAACCAGATTTCCACAAAGGTGAACATGAACATGGACAAAGTGAGGGCAGATCAGTGTGCACTGAGGCCACGAGGGACAATTACATAGCACATACATGTATATACAGCGCACTGGTGGAACTGGAGAAGGATATTGAAGGCAACAATGATGTAATGTTGCAGTATTGATTTCCTTTTTCTCAGTCACCATATGCTGCTGGTTACATCAGACGCGGCTGTAACAGTCGTTTTGAGCGTCAGATGTGAGACAGATGTGAATGCTTGGAAATTAAACTCTTGGTTTGTAAGACAAGGCGAATACAGAGGCAGATGATGCTCCCGCTCCGTCCGCGGAAACATGCTCCAACTCTTAGTGCTAACAAACGCAGTAAGTGCTGTCCCTTAAAGAAGCGGATAATCTGTGAGGGGGGAGAAAAAAAAACTTCTTTTGTGCCTGTGTGCACTCCTGAGTTCCAGATAAGACTCCAGAGCTGATTTGAATTGGACATGACGGTGTCTCAGAACGGTGGCCAATTCACTTACCCCAATGAAAACCCGCCATTCAAATCGAATGAGTCAAACGAGGCTGTGCACAAAAGCACCAATCCATCCGCCCACACCATTCTTAAAGTTAAAAGCTCTCCCACTCCCTCGGCTTTCTCTCCTCCTGCGCTTTTCCCTCGTCCTGTTTTTGCGTCTCTCTTCCTCCATCAGCCCTGACAACTCCATAATCTCACAGAGTGACCTGTGCAGACCCTCTGTACTGGCTGAATTTATTGGAGCTAAAAAGAGAATGAGAACCTGTCACTTGGCTTCCACTGACCTCCTAACACCCTCTCACACATGCAGGCATGTCCTGCATACAGCCCTCAGCTCTACACGCACAAAGTAGGAACGCAAACATGCTCAATTCAGTCATTCACACACATCAACACCTTTTGATAATATTATACAGCCAAACCTTTCATGTGCCATAAGTCATTTTGCTGTGTAGCACACAATGCAACAAGACGTAAACAGTAAACGAAGGGGCCTGCAGCACAACATGGCAGCTTACTGTACATACGACGCTGAGACCAAGAACATCTTTAAGCAGTCAGTCAGTCGGCGTTAATTACACTCCAGTACGATGACTGAATCACCTCACTAATAAAAACAATACACCAGTTGTCACCTGGCAGCTTCAACTTAAAAACAGAAAAGAGAAAACTCTGCTCTTTGAACAGGGGTCAGTTTAATGACAACACACTGTATAGTAAGAACATGAGCAGCAGCTTAAATGGCTTTTTGAGAAGCAGGCGATGGGGGAACAAATGCGTTTGACTCTTTTGTTGCAGATGTGATGTGACAAGAGAAAAAGTCTGTCCTGGCGGTGAGCATGTAGTTATTATCAGTAATACTATAATTAGTATCACCATTTATATTTTATACTTTCTTTTTTGTCAGTGACTGCCTGCTGTTGTTGCCAGAGGTAATTATGGTGCTTCTGTTGGCCTCAGCCCTCCATGAACCTTCATCACAGCACTTGTGCTACTTTCTCTCTCTATGATTTAATCTTCTTTGTTCACTCATTCACTCCCTCACCCCTTTCTTTTTCTAAATCTAAACCCATTGCTCTTTCGGCGTAATTCCCTCTCCAGATGCTTCTCTCTCCGCTGTGCCCTCTGTTCCTTCTGTCCTCTTTCAGTTGTTTCTATCTCTTTATTTCCTCTCCGCCAGTGGTGCACAGTCACCAAGCTTGTTATTAGTGCCAGGCCCAAGCTGGCACTGCCATCAGACCCCTGGAATTAGCAGCAGGCCCGACACTGGCAGGCAGGCACGACGCTGACAAAACACTATGTTTATTATTGAGGTTGCTGGAATGTTACAGCTTTGGCGGGAATCAGCTACTCCCCTCAGAGTCCTGGATCTAGATGGGCTTTGCTAGAGAGAAGCGATGAGAGGTGCAGCAGGACTCCAGGCACCCACCAGGGGCTAAGGGATAAAATACACACTGGATGGCTACCAGTGCGAGCACCGGGAGGCGCATGTTTTGTTTGTGGGGATGCAGGTGTTGCTTAAGCTCTGGGAGTATGGCCATAGTGGAAAAAAACCAAAAATACACTGGACATAACGGGGACATGTTTTATTATTGGGGCATAAAAGCTGTGATGCAAAGCCTGTTGTATTAGAATAGCGTGTAACAATCTATTTACCTGACAATAACGAGTCATTCAGAGACTTGCAGCTTTGTGTTTGGCTGGTGAAGTAGCAACGCTAATTACATGCCCCAAACATCAAAACATCCCACACCCTGCTTCTTTATTCATTAAACCACCTACGACTGCGTTTTAAGCTTTAAGCACTGAGCGTTTCATTCACCTGTACTTCACACCTTTTAAATTCAACTCTTATTATTTCATGGAGAGCATCAGTCTGGGGTCAGAGTGCTGACGTGTCTTGGACCGGAAGGCACCGACAGCCAAACAAACCAAATCCGCCGGTGTAAAGAAGTGATGGTACTTACAGCAGGGCCCCTTGCGCAGCACCTTGATGCGTCGCTGCGTGTTGCACTGGGCTTTCTCCAGCTCGCACTCATTGGAGTAGGTGGACGAATCCGAGCCGCAAACAGGGGCCACCAGAGACGGACAGTCCACTTTCTTGCAGACACACTCAGCTTTGGCCGGATCAGCTGGATCACGCTCACACACCGCACCGAAGCCACAGAGCATCCCCTTACAGCCTGCAAGAGAGGAGGATGTGTCCAGTTAGCGCAAGGCTTTCACGTTCAATTCAATCCTAAATATTCATGCACAAACCCAACACGACCTGTTTAGGGAGGTTTGCAAAGAGTGAATGCAGGGGAAGATTATGTTTTACCAGCACACAGGCACGTCTGAACACATTCATCTGTCAGCTGTTTGGGTCTTTGTGAAAAGTTCAGCAACACAAACGCATCAGGGATTAAATGGGATCCCGGTGTAAAGCAAACAGATGCTCTCAATTCATTCAGGAAGACTCTGCCCACCCATGCAAAGCAAGCACACAGAGCTGTGTGAGTGTGTTGAGGCTTCCTTTTCCCCCACAATTTGAAAAAGCTTCAGTATTGAAATTCCCAAAAAGTCACTTCAGTCTTTAAAACCCCAACTATCTATCCAGCAAAGCATTTGGTCCTGAAGCTCAGCTACGATCAAAACCCTAAACGTTGTCAGGTGCTGCTGACTGTGCAAAGCAAACCGCGCGCACGTGTGCATTCCTGTGATTTCATCGTGACTACACAACATCAACTTAGAGAGCAATTGACCCAGGCTGTGGCAGCTACAGCTGCTGCGGCTCGGCGCCCACTTAGAGGGCTGCTGGACAGCCAGCTGGCGTGACGTCCTCAGCGCTACGGGGGAGTTTAAAGAGATGAAAGAACTCGCAGAGGTAGCCAACCTGCTTGGAAAATAAACGGATAAGAGCACATAAAAATCCAAGTCCACTCCAGTGATCGTGGCTGTGGAGGCGAACAACCGGTGTCACTGTTTATAAGACGTAGCTGCACACACAGATGTGCGCGCGCACACACACAGCTACACACAGACGAGTATTTCTTATCGCTGGCTCCCACGCCAGGGCTTAACGCAAGACAGCATGTCCACTCAGCGGCAGGTGGCTTCTGCTGTACTGGAGGACTGATGCACGCTCCCGCACACACACACCTACACAAACGCGTGTGTGCAGCACAGACAACTGGTCCAGCATCTGCCCAAGGCATCTCATTCTGTTTCTGTGCTCACACCGAAGCATGTTGTGAAAATGTGAATGTGTGTGTGTTGTGTGTAGAGTGACAGGCGAGGAGGCTGTTTTTGACTTGCCCACTGTTCCCTGTGGGAGAGCGCCTGACAGCTACCTGAGCTCACTCTCTTTTGTACCGGGGGAAAAAAGAAGCGTGTGTGTGCGCGAAGAGATCCATGAATGCATCTGTATTCCTGGCCGTGTGTGTCTGAGAGGTGTAGGCATTAGATGTCGCACACGTACGCACGCAGGGACGCGGCCAGGCGCTGGCACGAAGGCCTTGTCGAGACGGGCCCACTGCTCTGCCATAACTTCACGGCACGCGCTGTGTGTGCGTGTGAGTGTCAGCGTGGTTGGTATCAGCGTGGCTCAGAGGCGAGCGGAGTGACAAGAGGTGAAATTCAATCGAACTGTGTCAGATGTGTAGGCGAGAGAGGGAGGGCGTCTGATAGTACCAGAGGAAAATAACACACAAAGGACGGCGGTTGCAGATAACCAAAGTCTTTACAGATAAAATGCAGTTGTTTTTTTGGAACTGAGGTATATTTCAGTATAGCCACCAAACAAGCAAATAATACTAGAATTTAAATCAAAATACAGCCTGCAAATGCCGACGGTGAACAAACCTCCTGGAAAGTTAAAAATCTGAAGTGCCTACAGTGCTTTGTAACCAAATCTCTCCTGCGATGTTTTCCTGTAAGAAAATCTCACTCTAGCCTGGAGCTTAGCTGGTTGACGAAAGACTGACACCAGAGCCGAGGGCCTTGTCAAAGTGGAGGTATCCAGTGCAGACTCAGAACCAAGTGTACAAACCGCATCCTTAATGTTCCAGGGCTCTTTGTTCAAAAACAATCGCTCCGGTACCTTCTCATGGTAAAAGAAATAGGCTTGACACTGTGGCAGAAGCTTTGGTAGCTACAGTAACATGATCAGTGTTATCTACCAGGACGGAAAACAAAAGTACAACTTCCAACTTAGTCAGTAAACACTGGGACGTGGCTGTGACCCACTGTGATTGACAGGTGATGTTCTGGGAAAGCAGAGACAATAATAACGAGAGCGAGGATACTGTGGCGATGTCCTGGGGATGAACAGGCATTACTTTACAAAAATATAACAAACACAACAAAATGTATCCTCCAGGACCTGAATGGAAATATTTTCCCACGGGTAGCGGTAAAATCTGGCCCAGCGACAACCCCACCTTCACAAAACATGACATTATTACAGTTACGTTAATAAAGTTCATTGTTGATGCCAAATGCTGAACTGCTTTGCTAGTGTCCCAACACTGCAATTCTTAGATGTTGAATAATTGAACTAGAGAACCAATAAAGAGGGATTTTATATCGTGCACTGTAGTGCAGCATTTTGATTCCCTATGTGTAACTAATGCCTAATTACTGTTGGGACAGCTGTGTAATATAATCATATGTGGCGACCCCGGACTGGAGCTACGCAGATTTACCTTTCCAGAAGAATTTCGGAGTAAAGTTTTGTGCTCATTTAATGCTGGGATAACAAACCTTCACACAGATGTTCACACTCACACGGGAACAACTGTGCTGTTCCTCTGGGACTAGGCAGGCTTCACCTTTGCAGATTCTAAATGTGCACTAAGAAGGTACCTAAGCCTGAGGAAATAACTTCGAGCTGAGCTCAGACGATGACAACGGCTTTTTTACATATGGAGCAGCACGGCACAAATATTGTGCACGGTCCTAAGAGACATTACAATGTTTCCAAAAGCATGAACGTGAATGCTATAGTAGTATATCTTGCAGGAAAACAGTAAAAAGTGCCTGCTTAACAAATCGTGCAAGCACATGTCGCTCCCAGTATGAATGCTAGCTCCTTCTTCTTTGTGAGAGTGTGCTCCTGACTGATGCGAGTGCGTGTATGAGTGCGAGCTCGCTCTTCAGCGCGTGCGAGTGTGTAAGGTAATCTCCTGCCAGCCCTACAGTGTTAAAAGCTTCACTTCCATGCTGGTTTCTACTATTGAAGTCTGAGGAAGAAAATCCCATTGCAGAGAATGACAGCATGTCCAGTTTGTGCTTGTCAAGGCAAATGCGTTGTCCAGGTAACACTTCATCCCGGGTTTGACGGCTCATCCATTAAATATAACATAGCGTCGGAGCCTTAAGGATGCTTTCAGTGCATCGGCGGCTGGTGAAAGGGAAGGGATAGCGCTGTTGTGATTAAAGGCACGGTGAAAATATTTTCAGGCTTGCGAGTTGAAAGCAAGTCTGGCATACCGTAGTCCTCTGGTGCCAATTTTCTTCTGCCAGTTGTGATGCTTCGGGATTCAGTGTTGGTCTAAGATTATACGCATTTCACTTTATTCCTTCGGTGGTTCGCCGAGTGAAAACCTTCTTTTTTCGCTCATTTCACAACAATGCAGACCACGTGGACTCACGGTTAGGAGACTGGTACCTGCTTTCACATTCATTCCTAGTTTAAAAATAGTTTTTTATTCCATGCATAGTGGATGAAAGATACATATTTCATAATATAATGTATTATCTCTGCAACATTTTGCACTAGCTGCTCCTTTTCAACCTAGATTCAGACGGACACAAATTCAATAAATATGTCCCAACAGCAGTGGTTCCTATTACTTTGAGATTGGTTCTACTCTGTGAAGAAAACGTCCCAACAGTCCGTGTTTGCGGTGAAATGCTCTATCACTTTCATTGTTTTGCTGCCTTGTTGCATTTACCTCAAACAAAGTGAAAACGGGGAGAAATGGACTGTCGAGGCGAGCGTGGACGCAGTCAGACCCAATAAAGCTTGACAGAATCATTGTGACAAACTCAAAACGGCTACTTTGGGCGAGGAACACTCGTCTCAGCAGGGAGGCGGCAAGATACCTGTTGGCTGTTTTGAAGTCCGATTATTCTTACTGCAGTCGGCCTTGTTTCAACTGGAGGAGGAAAAGCAAATGAGAAGAGGGACGTGACAACGCGCGCATGAACGATTAACAGCCCTGAACCTTACGCGGCCGACAAGTGTAGCCTGAATCACCGGGATGGCCCGGGCACCGGTGTAGACGCGACGAACAATCCGAGCAGGTGAAGCCAATTGTGCCGTGATCAGATTAAACACCGACTAATGACCTACTGACTATCAGGGAATCAGGAAACGGAAGTTGATGGAAGGAGATACAGCTTGGTGGCACTGAAGCGACATGGCATTAATGTTGAATGAGTCTAAATTCATTACGCTCTAGCACTCCTGGGGGACGTTCTTCCACTTACTTCCTAATAAAGGGCGCCTTTCTTTTCAGCTGACACTAAGTAATACAGATTTGCTCCTTGGCTGGCCGGCTTTTAACAGTCCGCTCCTCTCTCTCCTTCTCTCTGTAAGAGGGCTTTAGCCTCTCTATCAGCGTAGCAGCGCCAGAAGACCTTCGCGGGGAGGGGACCGGTTGCTATAGCAACAGCCAGTGATGCAATCAGCACAGAGCAGCTCGCCTCATCGGGCTGGGAGTGGAAACTTTCCGTCATGCACACAGGTGGTTTATACAGGGACACGCACACACACGTTTCAAACAATTGTTTCGTTTTCATTTGTAGTGATTGCACAGTTTTCTCTATCACCTTCCCTCAGCCCGATGTTTTGGCGTGAGAATCTAATTTTGAAAATCTAATTCTCTCACTGTGTCCGTGTGAATCACCGAGGGTAAAGGTGGGCTGCGTAGGTGTGGAGAACAGCACTGAAGTTGCCTCCTCGTGCCTGAGTCCAGATTCAAGAAGGGATGTACAATGTCACTGCAGAAATATGAATAATTTAAGAAACAACCGGTTATACCTGGTAAATATCTGAGGAGAGAAAGCAACTCTGCAAGGCCTCTACTGAGCTCCGGTTAGTTGTCCTCAGGGGACCGATGCGGTCAATTATTGATCTCGCTGCAATCATACAACGCCCAGCGTGAAATAAAAAAAACATCAGCTCACAAAGAAACACACCTTCTTACCAGCTCAATATGAGAAAATCACTGCTTTAAACCAGTGAAATAAAAGGAAAGAGGGGGAAAAAAACTGGAGACGCTTTCAAATGATTTTCAGAAGAAAACAACTTTTCTCTTGTCCTTCTTTTTCAACCACGCTATTCTTATCAGGGCAACAGCAGAATGAACAAATTGAGGAAAACAAAGTGGAAAGAGCTTTTCGTTTATTTTCTCTGCGCCTTCAGCTGCGGTTCACTGCTTAAAGATGGAGAGTTGTGACTATGCCTCTGCGTGTAGGCTGGCACTGCACAGTTGTTTCTCATTCCCTCATTGAAAGGATGCGTTTCCTTCCTGCGCATACAGAGCTGAGCGCCCGGGTCGTGACCCGGCTAACGCATGGGACGACCTCGTTTAACGAACGCCAGTCCGTTCCTGGAGAACGACAAACAAAGTTAAAGACATAGACTTTTTTTTATATATATAAACGATTTCAGTGTCAGCCTGCATCTTGAGTTTCTACACATGCTACACGACATCTACTAAGTCAACGAAACTGGTGCAAATGCTCTCGAGGCTGCGGCATAATTGATGAAAAAGCTATTTCCTTTAGGTTCTCGTGAACAATAGACACAAACAAACCTAAGTGTGCACCCGCTGTGCGCCTGTCAACCGCCGGTTTCAAACCAGGCTAGTTTGTTGTGTTTATCCTCATCATTCCGACGGAGATCTGCGCGCTTAAAACTAATCAAACCGCTTGTAGAAGCTCACATTTCCCCTGTTGATTTGTTGCTCAGTCACCTCAGCTACTACCGCTCCTGCTCTTCTGAGGCTTCGTCGTTGCTATTTCTAGCCTCCCTTGGCTATGGTTACTTTTTTAACTTTAATGAAGTCCCACTGGCAACAAGCGTAAATAAACAAACCATATGAAAGCTGCTGTGAGCGCGCACACACGTACTTTATGCTTTCCAAAGGTTTTTTTCCCCCGCTCGCTTAGTTTGGGCAACTTCAGTAGTGTTGGAAGTTTGCCAGTAGTTTTACACCTGCAGCCAAAAACCCAGGTGAACTAGTTAAAGCCACAAAAATATATGTTTATGTTAATGTTATTTGGGAAGCAAAGGAGGACGACACGCACTCGTTCTCCAACTAATTAATCACGTTGATGTCCTGACATCACCTAGATTTGATTATTTGTACTAACTCTGGTTCTTCGTTAATTAAGTACAGTTTTTGGCAGGAACGCCATCAAGCCGATGCATTTTTCACACGGACTAAAGTTATTTTAAACCCCGGAGCACTTTTCCCTTTTGTTGTCTTCTTTAGCCAGTTGAGAACACAACAACTGCCAAAGCGATTACCCTGAGACTCGTTGAGAGAGCTTTCAAAAACGCTTTGAAACGCAGACGCAGAGCTGCGCTTGGTGTGTGATACAGACACTAATACAGTGGATGCTCATTATGGATGATGCACACTGAGAATTACTGGTTTATGTGCTGACCCTTGTTTGCTCAACCTGGTAGGCGGCGTTCTCCTACACCAGGAACGCGATCGATAAAGGCTACAGTTAGTTATGGTTCACTTTTAATTTGCGCAGTGCAGCAAACCAACACCTTTACACTTAACTGCACAGGAGCTGCAATGAGGCTATTGAAAAACACTTACACCCAGCTGGCCAGTGGCCACAACTTTAAAAATGATTACTCCTCCTCCAACATTTTCTCCGATTCACAGTCGCGCCCACGAACGTAGCAGGTGCTGTCTCTTCATAAATCAAGCCGGAATTATGACAGCTCTCGACAGCTTAGAACATCTGCCTAATCGCGCTTGTTATGAGAAAAAAAAAAGAAACAAAAACACATGAAGGCTATATGAGGAAAAACATGTGGTTATTTGTCTTGATCAGTCAGAGGAAGGAAAGTAGGAGAGAGACTGAGAGCGAGAATGAAACGGTGCCGACAACAAGCTCAGGAAACTGAACTCCTCATCCTGACAGCTGAGAATAAATGAAATATGGAACTGAACCCAGGACCTGTCTGCACTAGTCCTTTATTCTCACACACAGAGTACAGTATATAACACGTGCTAGTCGCACTGGGCAAATATCTAGATACCGCAGCATTAAAAATTAGATAGAAATCCCCCAAAACTTCATAGACACGTGAACTAAATGGCACAGCAGCTAACATGGCACATGCGACGGATTCAGCCCGTATAGATGTTAATCGTGCTCCTCCCGATGTAGCGTGCGTTACAGGAAACGCAGCCCTGACACCCATCAGCTGCGGCGCCTTTGCCCTCCTTAATGAGCCACGCGGGGGGAATGAACCCAAGCTGTGCGGCGGCACGAGCGAACTCTTCCTCGGCTTCTTCGTTGCTGTTCTTCCAGCTCTCTCTTCTCTCTTCCCAGCCTCCGTCCGCCCAATCTTATCAATAATGGAGGCATTGGTGACAGAGCCGTATTCTGTCACCTCACATCTCCTCCACCGATTCAGCAGCAGGCAGCCAGAGACGCTTCTCGAGAACAGATTACCGCCGGTCTGCAATATACATGACGAAAACCAGCATGGCTGCCAGCACACTCCTGGATTCAATTATTCAGCTAAGCCACTATTATGAGACGAGGAGCTCGCTTTTGTTCATATCGGCAGCTTTTTATCGGAGCTTATTTTCACCTCGCACAGGCCTGCGATGAACTCTTCATACAAAGGCCTGCTTTCGACATTACACGTACACACAAAGTTGTACTTTTGTGCTCGATAATTGCGAGTAGGTATTGTGTGGGTAGAGTCGGGGGATGAGTCGCGTTCGCACAAGGAGAAACATCCTAATAGTCATACGGTGAGGAGAGCAGGAGCGAAGACGCACACAGGCAGCTACCGCACCACGATGTCAGAAACATCTCCCATCAGCCTTACGTTTCCTCTCGCTTAATATAATAAATACGCGTGTGCGTGAGGAAAGCGAGGGGGGAGCGGAGGGTCAAACTGGCCTCTCTGTCACTGTTAGCACAGCATGCGGCTTCAGAGGCGTTTTTCATGCTTCATTTGGACTCCACACTAACACTCCAGCTTCATAGAGAGGCGCAAACTGGGCAGTAATGGCAAATTAGCACAGAGCCAACGGGTGTCACCTCGTAGATGAAGCCAATTAGGACGGAGACAGTGGTTCGTGCCAGGGGCCGTCAGCCAAAAGGCGAGGGTTCGAAAGTTTTTAAGATTTCCAGAATCTGGTCACTGCAAAGGTTTTGAAGCCACAGTGGACCAAAGTTCTCACAAGCAGGTAGGAAAGCAGCTGGATTGATGGGGTCTCCCTCTGTCAGGCACTGGAGACCAACAGGTGTGTGTTTTAACTAAAATCAGGCCATTGCACTTGAACTGAAGTAGATAATTCTGAAACGTACAGTGGGAATCAGGCGCCAGTGCAGGAAGTCGAGTGGCTTTTACGTCGAGAGGCAGGCGTGACATTTGACTTTAATGCCACGGACCAACGCTTCTTACCGTCAAAGACCAAATTTTTTATGACACTGGCATAGAATCTAATTTGAGATGCTAAAATATGATTCTCTGCTGCCTCTGCGCCCTGAACCGGCATTTTGTGCTACTCTGTGTCTTCTGTGAATCAACGGCGTGAGACTGTTTGCTGGTGCCGCATACTGTAATATTTATGTAGTGTAGGTCCGGCTGCAGTTCTTATGCTTGCTGAACACATTTCATATAAACATAACGCCTATGGGTGAGCACAGCTAACTTCCTCAGAACAGCGAGTGCAGCAAACAAAGGCAACACTACAGGTTTTATCGATAAAAGATAAAATTTAAGATCGTTTGCATGCGTAATGACTTTATTTTTATTTGAAATGATCATAAATGAAGCATTTTGTGTTTGGTGGTACTGCAATATCCTTTTCCTACGTACAAAATACAAACTGCATTTACTTTTGGAGTGTTTAGTGTTACATGCTTCAAGTCATTTTCTGCCAGTCGTTTGTTGCCCCCGTCCATGCTTTTTGTGGTATCGGTCGTATTTGCTGGAGGGGAGATCAAGTGGCCAGCAGTTTCCTTTAAAGTAAAGAGCTGGAGAGGAAACTGGGACTCCATGCTGGCTCTCGCTACGGAGAGGAGAGGGTGCGCCTTTTTTCCCAGGATTTCTGGAGGGAGCCCAAGTTGGTGGCAGATGGCAGCAGGATGAGACTCAGAGACAACCTGGGGAGAGCTTGGAAGGCGAGCCAGGAAGCAGCAGCTCTCAAGTGCTGAGCTGGTCTGCACTGGATAAAAGGAAGGCGGCCTCCTCCATATGCTCCCCATCGCTGTACCTAATCACGAGGTGCTCACAGACTCATTGCTATTGTCACTGCAGGGAATTCAGGATAGTTGGAGAACAAATGGCGGATTTTCACGGCAAAGTCCCGTTGAATTTAGTGAAGAAGACGGAAACGAGTCAACTAGTCCACTATCATATGGGATGAGTGAAAATAGGAATTCTTCTTGATGTCTCCATTTAGGAGTGAATTGGAGGAGGCAAAGGGCATTATCTCCCCCTAAAGCCTAAAGATTAATATTGATGTGCCTGGCTGAAAAGCTCCTGGAGGAAATATCGAGCGTGGAGCTCCTCCCCGTCACGAGGAGTTGATGAAAGTGGCTCCTCGAGGGAGACGCCTGGGTCGGCTGAGCCGTAGGTGCCCTAGTTTTGCACCCATCCATAATGAACCCCACGGACCTCCTGGCTTTTTTTTTTTTGTGTGTGTCGGGGGTAAACTCCTCTAGTGGCTCTGTTACCCAGACACAGTACTACATCATTCCCCTCCACCTCCCATTTCGCCATCTCTCCCCGCTCACTGATCAATAGCCCCGACCTGACGATCGATACGGCCACAAATCACTTCATTTTCTTCTTCTCCTCCCTCTGTTCTGTCATTGGCATCCGCCCCGGCCAACCAGAAGAAAAATAATAATCGGGCGGCACTCCTCCTCTTTGATTTACTTATTTGTGCACAGACCACAGAGAGAGGAAGGAGGCAAACAGAGCCTATCAGAAGGCAGTCTGCACTTCTGAACAGATTAAAAGGTTTTAGACCCAGCCACCATCGCTCCTCCACACGCACGTTAACAGATGCATCCTTTCACACACCTCTATCACAGCCGTTCTCTAATAGCCCTGAAAGGTGAATGTAGCGTACGATTGTGTTATTTTCAGAAAATCCAAGAGTGGTGTCAGGCGCTTATCCATCAACCTGAACTTTTTCTCTGAGGCACCTCGAAGGTCACAAGCTCCCATAATCACGCACACACACACACGGTGGAGGTGGACGGGTAAATTTAGGGGATGGGGGGGGAGAAATGCCAGCAGATTCAAATTTATAGGCGACGTCCATGCACTGCTGGCTTTAGCGTTAGTATTATGGCACCACTGGTTCCTTCCACCCGCTGCTGTAGAATTAATTGCCGGTGACGCGAAAGTAGCACAAAAAGTGCCACGGTTTTGCGCTTTTTATTATTATGCCGGGAGTCTTTCTGTGTGGCTGTGTAATATTTTCTCACAGAGGGAGGGAGGGAGGGAGGGAAAAGGGAAGATGCAGGGTGTGTAGAGGATAAGTAATATGGAGCTCAGTGGAAGAGTGTTTAGCTCCTCACTGTTCATTTGTCTTCATTTCCTCTCTTTGGAACACTTAGCCCATCCTGACCCGCACTGCTGTGGCTCCACTATATAACAGCTGGGCGTGTAAACACAAGAGCACCCCCCCCCACACACACACACACACACAGGAAAGGATTTACAGTATGCAGATTCCTACATATGCATTAACACTGACAGTGAGCCAGACTGCATCATGGTAATGTGTGAACCAGTACACCGTGTCTCTGCGTACTGTACGTATGCCAGCCAGCATGACGTGTGAAGCGACAGACACACACACACACACACACACACACACACTTCTCTGCGATGCACAAAGACCCAGCAGGAAGTTTGAAAAATGTTTGGCAGACGAGAAAACGCGCTCAATTCTCAAATCTGACAGAACGGTCAACATATTTTATTTGTTTATAATCAAATGACAATGGTTCTGTTTAATTATGGCTCGTACTTTAGTCACATTTAGGACTGTTACCATCATAAGCTTCTGTCTGTCACACATGGCTGCGCACGAAATTAATTTCACTATAATAGGTGTCACTTAAAATGAATGACATGACGGGAGCTCACTGTATTTATATTACACATTTGAGATGAGATCTGTTCTGTCATTTGTCACTTACGTTAGATAAAGTCATCCATCTGAGGAGAACAGCAGATGGGTTGGAGTAGAAAGCTCTTTGTTGTTCAGAATCCTTTTATAGGCATTTAAGGATTGTTGGAGATATGCTACTTATGCCATTTAAATACAGAGCAATATGAAAGTGTAAATGTGATGCAGGCGAAAAAAACGAATGTTCGTCCAATTTCACATTGCTGAGGGGTTCGTCTTGCAACAACTGGATTTGGTGCGAATTAATTCACCTCTTTACACGGTGTGATAAAGAAAAATCTCCACGAAGAAACTGTCGGTGCAGAGGTCAGTAGAGTATGAGCAGACCTTCAGTGCTTCATTCTAAAGCTCAGTGTCCTCGCAGTTCCTCTAATGGAGCGTTTAACTCTCACGGTTCCCTCTGCTGTTTAATAATTCTCCTCCTCATTAACCCAGGAAGACGATACATTAAAGACAAATAATATGGAGTGTTACTATAGCACAGGAAATTGGCTGTCACGATGCCAACCAGGCCAAACACAGCAGCTGGCAACATTACAATTTAACTGTCAAACAATGTTCAGACGGTTCCCTCCCTTCACTCGTTGAATGAGGCTGAGCGATGCTGCGGATGCACTTATTAAATTACACCACATTCCAGTCCCAGTGTTCTGCATATTTTCTCCATAACACTGCGCGAGTCTTAACACCCACCCAACAGCCAGCTGGTAGGGCAGGACATTATACATTGTATGCATGGAGGCTCATTGAAGAAGACGTGTTTGGCTCTCTGGAACCTCAGTGGTGCTGAGCCTGCGACATACGAGGCTTCTGGTTGGCTGGGACGGATGCTTTTACTACTGGTGGGTAGCTCAGTGGGGATATTAGCAGAACACCAGGGCTGAATGAATAGAAAGCCTGTGTCCGTACATTAATAACATGTCGCCAAATGCTTCTTGTGTAAATACACGCATGAGTTTATCCTCGATACACGCAGAGCAGACGAGGTGTCTCTCTTAGGGGTTGTGACGCCGCCTGAGGTATCGTTGAAGGTACAGTGACACTAGACGTCCACATGCGATGGTAAAAATAAAATGAAACGCTGAGCAGCCAAGTGAGCTCCATGTAAGTTTATACTGACCGATGTCTGTTATTTTAGTTCGGCCCTCTGGGACGTCAGAGGCCAGGCTGTGGAACTGGACAGCGGCCCTGCAGCTGCTAGAGATTCAGTGTCTCATTCAAGGACATCCCAGTACAGCAGATGTTTGGCGAGACACTGGGACTGCTGCTGGTAGCGCGCAAAGGCATCAGGAAGCGTCAGAAGGTAACACAAACACATTCATTCAGTATAAGTGGGTCTAATATGTCTGATAGGGTATAAATCTGAAAGGTCTGAGCATGAACATGTGCAGTCGTGCTGGTAAATCAACACTGTACAAGGTTAACTCTCAATCACAGCCTCCGTAATGTGATAACTGCTTTGCTCCCTGATGGGAAATACTCTCTGTTTAAGCCACAGTTTAAAAAGGATACAAGTTTCGCTCAAAGACACTTTAGCAGGACAGACGCTCGATGAAGGCTTTGCTTTGTTCTATATATTACATTTGACCAATTACTAATGATAATCAATATACTTAAAAGCCAAGTTATTGCTTCATGTCTTTTCTACAGCTGAAACAACTGCAATAAGTAAGCAGCAACAGTTTTGATAGTTATTTACCTATGACAGCAAACAAAGATGTATTGGACCATTGGTTAGACAAACATGGCACCTGAATACATCACTTTGTGGTTTTTAAACACGACTCAGTAAATTAATATACAAATTCAAATCAGTTGGAATTCATAAAGTAGATATTCCTATAAGCAACAAGGAAACTAAACGCTGAGCATTTAATCATTACTAAATGTCAATGTAGTGTATAAACACTGAACTGGCAGCCGACCCGTTCAAGCCCGTGCTGGTTACTTACTGGGTTGAACGTCGCACGTGGTGGGTTCACTTGTCGCTAATGAACATTGATTCTGTGAGGAACTCGCTGGTGAAAGGTTTTCTTTACAGCCAAAGATTTACTGCGTTTGAGGGAAATGCTTCTCTCTGAAGCGCTGCTGCGCAACTGCCAAGGAAATGCTGATGCAGTTCCAGGAACTCAACGTGATCTGCTTTTACACGAGAGGATTCTGTCACATTCTGCCGGTTAAGCTACTGTTTTCAACCATGTCGGACATTTAAGAATATAAGCTCATATTTTTAATTTAAAAGACACCCGGGTTTGTAAATCATACACTTTGCTACCAAATCTTCTGGAATCTACTGTAAATTCAGCGAGTTCAAAAAAGCGGTGCCTGCATAAAATAGTCAAATTTAATGGTGAAGCCGAGTCTCTGCGTCTCACAGCATTTGTTCGGTGTTGCCTGAGGGGATTCTTACAAATCACTAACTAATAATTAGCTGTGTTCTGGCAGAAATAACACCCGTGTGAAAATCGCCCGTGTTGTGAGATTAACAGCAACCAGTCTTGACATAGTTCTGGCCTTCAAAAGGTAAGTCACATGCTGTAGGTGGCACACGATCGAATTTACATATAAGCGCATGTGCTCAGGCGTTTCTGCAGCTGCGCGATTGTGCGCTTATTCACAGTTCTGTACGAGAACACACACCTCCATCTTTCTCGCTAACATGCACGCTCGTCGTTTTGTTCTCTCCCTCCAACCTTTGCCTCATCCTCACTGGCTCTGTGTTAGCGTCACTGCGTGGTGGCAGGTCCGACGTGTACACAGCACACGTGTGTGGGAAGCCTCCTCGTCACGCAGCAAACAGATGGCAACCGGAGCTCGGTCCGACCAGTTGCTGGTGGTCTTCTACTTCTACCAAAAGCCCCATGACAGGTAAAAAAACAAACAAAAAAAAACACGTGTTCACATGCACACGAACTGAGACAGTCTAACTTGACATAATTAATAGCTGCCACAGCTTTCCAGCAGCAGCCGAGAAGAAGTGGGGGAGGGATGGAGAGAGAGAGAGATGGCTGTGAGCTAGAGCAAGGTGGTGCTGTGTTAATGGTGTGGGCCTGCAAATTAACACTGGAACAGGGAAACCACTGTGTGTGTGTGTGTTTGTGTGGTTTATTTAGATTCCACCGGTGATTCTGGTGCTATGACCTTACACCAGGCTGTGTGGACTAACTGTACGTTCTCATGAAGGGTGGTGTACTGCATAAGACAGCGAAGTACTGTTAAATCAATTCAAATTTCAATTTAGAGGCCCGCATGCATGTCCACATGATTGACAGACGAATAAAGTTGCAGTAATTGAAAAGAACTTGAAAAATTCACCTGTGCACAATTAAAGATTTGACAGTAATTGCAGACTGCTGTCACGTGATTTAAATGCTAATAAGACAAATGATCATAATGTTAATTTACTGATAAATGTAAGAAAACATGACGCTATAGTTTCATAAGAAAAAACAAAATAAAAACAGTAACATTGCTTCAAATGATATTGAGCTGTTGCGTTTAACAGCTGAAACAGAGCATCTTCCATTCACAATTCAGGACAATCTGCCCATTCATCTGTTGTGGATCCCAGTCTTTCTACTGTCTGGAAACTCCCAGTGATCGTGTTTATCCGTGGCAAAAAACAGGAGTAATTTAGGACAACACATCGAAATCTAGGAAATCCAATGTTGCGGCAAAGCTTGAATTATGCTAAACTGCGCGCTGGCTGAAGTAAGTATGCCGTTGAGGGGGACCGTTACCGTGTTCATCCAGCGAAAATGTGCCATTCAGAAACCGCTCACACAGAAAGCGAAAGTAACCAAATGAATCCAGATTCTGACAGAATAGAAGGAGCAAAGGCTAAACAAAGTGCCTGATTGGGTTTGCGGTGGAGTTCAGGTGTCAGGTAAATCGAGGTTGCTCCAGCTGGCACGCGTCAAGCGCACGGAGTAAACATGTATGACATTCAGGCGCATTTACCCTCTGAAATAGGCTGTCAAGTAGAAAAGAGCTCAAATTACCTATATGAAATTGTGGGCATAAGTGGAAACCGTGTAATCTGCTTCAACTTTACTGCCTTTATTTATGCAGTGTGTAAATTGTCCGCTGGGATTTCAAAATAAGGGAGCGATCAGAGCTCGCGTTCCCCCCTCCACTCTTTTAGGCTGAGCTAGAAGCCTGGTGGTGGAGGAGCAGGAGGTGTTTCCACATCTAGTGCAGCCTTGACTGCTCTGTGTGAGAGTTTGTGAGACAATGCATTCCTGGTCCACATGGTTTGAGTTTGTGTGTACAAGGTGTTACTTATTTCAGGCTATGGTTAATTCCAGGAATTGTAATGAATGGAAGCCAATGCAAAGTCCCCTGGAGTGATGAAAGCCACCATTTGTATGTATCTGTGTGTGTGTGTGTGTGTGTGTGTGTGTGTGTGTGTGTGTGTGTGTGTGTGTGTGCGAGTGTGTTGATGGTCTGTGCAGCCAGTGGAACGGAGAGCAAACCCATTGCTGATCCATCCTCTAGGACACAAGTGTGCAACAAGGAGTCAGGGCCTGCAGCGGTCTGCTACCTGTTCCTGAAGCCGGTTCATTAGCGTCTACGTGAGGCCACAGAGTGCGTTTGGTTGCGGACCGATCTCAGGAGATAAGGATTACGAGAAGGGATCAGAACGATCCAAATAGCTTCCTAATTTTTCCTCCCGAAGCTTCTGCCTTAATCGAAAAAAAATAAATAAATAAATGTGTGCGACAATAAAAACATGGCTCATTCACAGGCCCTGGTTTCTCTCCCTCCCCTTCTGTCCCTTTTCACTCCGGGTCTTATCTATCATGCTTTATACCAAGCAATTTATATGGAAAGTACTTTTAAAGTGCGCTGACAAACACATCAACCCGCAAACGAGACGGTCTTTTAAAACATATGGCACACATGTTTGTTCTATTCGAGGCTTTTTGGCTGAGCAATTTAACATCTCCCAATGTTAAACACATATGGAAACGCAGATAAATGCTCCTCTTTGTCTCCACAGTCTCGTGTTCCCTCTCACTGCTCGCTCGGCAGCAGTCTTAACATTCCACCTTTGGCAGCAGAGTGGGAAGGCAGAACGTGGAGAAGGTATTCATTTCTGAGTCATCGTCGACTTAACTGCATCATATGTTTCCCCCTGAAGGGCACGCTAATGATCCTTAGCCCGACTGGCATATGTCTGAGGCCGATTAGGACGCTGCTTCCTGACAACATATCAACAGGGATCATGTCGGGCGGAATTAGTTCAGCTCCAGTTAGGTGGGATGGAGGCACGTTTGGACAGTGATACAGGTGGAATTGCACTGCATGCATGGCTTCACGAGCGACCCCAGTCAAAATGAAACCCGGGGCCGAATGTGGGTTCTTGGCCGTCGCATACTGGATCTACGCAAGACGCTTCGGTGCTGCAGGTGAACCTCACGGAGCGTCGTGACTCTGAAATGAATCGTGGTTTTGACAGGAGCCGTCCTTGGCTCAGTCAAACAATACAGCGTGTGCCGCGTTTTGGCTTTCTTTTCTTGCTTTTCAAAATGATTTGGCTACCAGCGTCTCGCGCTGCGCTCTGTCACTTTTTTCCCCCAGTTCACAGACTAAATAGGACTTGTCATCCGTTCAAAGAACAATAAAATGGTCCCTGATTTGACTGAGCAGCCATGTTGCCAAGATCTGGTTTACACAGACACGTCTATCTATGTAAACAGTAAACAACATATCGGGTACAATATTTCTAAAGACTTAAAGAAGATTTAGTCTGAAAAATCCTACAATTTCTTTCAGTCATAACGGCCACTTCTCTGGCTCGTTCATTTGTGCTTGACGTGTAATTACGATGATCTCCACCAGCACTCTCCAAAAGGCAGAATAAGGTGATAGCGGTACGTGGGTTTGCTGCTGCTAAACTCGGCAAGTGTGTGGAGGGTTTGCCATTGGAGACGGAACCAGAACATTTAATATGAACAGCCTGGAAATTTAGATTGCATCAGATTCTCTTTTCATTTAATGGAGTGCCAGACTACATTAACTTGAATCACTTATGCGAAATGTAGGGCTATTCATATGGAAAGCGGCGCTAGGTGCGTATTTTTTCCGCTGCGAATTTACGGATATCTGTGTTGTAAAGATATGAGAAGTAACAGCTGCTTTCGTTAAAATAACACAAAACACAGCCAGAGAGAGCAAAACACCCAAGGGCCTTGTTGCCCATTATGCATGCAGGATTCTCATTTTATACACAGCAGCAGGAGATACAAAGAAGTCAGCTGTGAGCGTCTGAGTATGTGTGTCACCTCTGGTTGGCGCATCCATTATGGCGCCGACTACAGCAGCTACTTAGTTTTACTGAACGATTAACACGAACTGATGAAATTGTTAATTGCCGTACAGCAGGACCAAACCGAGAGCTTTTCATTATGTCCGCGTCCACCGGCAATTTCTACAGCCGTAACATCACTGTCACTTCATCAGCACCAATTCCCGACAGTTCTCAAGCTGCAGATGAAAATCCGCCTAATAACCGGCACCGAGACAGACGCGTGTTAAACCATCATAGGCTGAGATCTGCACACATCTGGCCAGTCATAGTTTACATACAGGAGATTTATTCCACAGGGGATTTTAATTGCAGTGAGTTTGTGTATTGGTCAGAATCTAAATACGTTATAGGAGGGAACCCATTTTTAGACTTTTAGAAGAATATGTCCTCCAGTAAATGAATGCAAGTCAATGTCACGTCCCCTGGAAAGACGGAAACACGACTCTGCGTGTGTGCATGTGTGTGTGCGTGCTGGTGGGAAAGGTCATCATGAATAGTGCATGAGGGTGGGTGGGGTCAGGTTGTTGAATGTCCGTCACCTCCCTACAGATGATCTCCAGCTGGTTTGGGTGGGGGTTTGTGACGGGCTAGACACATAAGTGAACGCGTGCGTGTGTGTGTGTGTGTGGCTTGCTCTCCTCCATATTCATGTTTCGTTCTTACGCATTCAGCGCCACATGAGACCATATACTGCTTGGAAATTGGGCTGGAAATAATAGGAGGTGACACGGGTGGAAGTTTGACCTTTGACCCACGCTTTGCGTGCATGGAGGGGGGTGTTCAGATGGAGCCTTGTTTGGTGTAAATTGATGCTGTGCTTAGTAAACATACAACATTGATGGCTTCAACACAAAAGTCATTCTCATATCTGACCTGTCAATTACTTTTCAATGCAGCTTCATCACTCAGACTATACAGGCAGCGTTTGTACTGAATGGAGAGATGGGTACATCTCACACCGTTGTGTCGCTGCTTTGATATATTTTTTAATATCCATCTGCCCTGCACTGAATAGTATTTAATAACTGTCAAGGCGGTCGGGTACACATCTTCAACCATCCGCTCCTTTTCTGAAATGAGAACAATCAGCAGCAGGACAGAGGCACAGACTTGTTTCTTGCGATGGCGAACGAAATCGAGGAAAAAGGATGAAGTGTAACTGAAGCCTTGAGAGGTTTTGCTTTGATCCAGAAGAGTTTTCATCCACACGCAGGGCATGAGCATCTTCCAACGAGCCCGCTTCATTGTTTTATGTACCAGAACAGGAAACCTGACTTTTCAACTGGACATATCCTCATAAAAATGTCCAGAAATCACAAATAAATGTTTTCCATTTTGTCATAGTTGTAATGACAAGCCAAAAGCAAACGCAACAATAAGAAACTGATCAATAGGAGCATTTATGTACTTCTACTGTCACATCCACACAGTAAAGAGCCATAAAATATTATATTTCGCCACAACAGAGCTGTAATTTGCAGCCTTAAAGGAGCAATCCATTGTTTTCACATGTCGAATCGATTTGTTATGGAGAGTATTACAACACCCAGAGTGTGAAAAAATGTATATTATCATCTCTGGCTGCAAGAGCTTTGTCAGATCAGATTAGATAACCCTAAACAGAAAATACACGAGGGCCTACACGAGGTTTTATTTCTTGCAGCGTCTGATTAGGGACCCAACCTAGTTATGAGTAGGGTAGGATCAAGTCAGGACATGGGTGCTGGATGTTCATTTTCAATAGGCACACGAGAAACTCTGAGAACTGGCCAATCAAAACTGAGTATAAACGGTTGAAACTGTGTCTTCACACAAACGTCAGGTTTGTAAAGAGAAAGGAAAGCTTGCGTCTTTTAATCCTCATGTCTGAACGAGGAGGAATTCACTTCCCTCTGCATCCTCTTATCAGCAAATATAAAGAATTCCTCAGCCACTGTGTGAATTCATATTTGCATAAATTAAAAAAAAAAGAAATCTGTGAATAGCAACAGCATTTTAAAGCAGCAGCAAAAGCGAGTTGATGCAAAACGTGGTAGAAATGCTGAGACCTCTCAAGTGTTGGGGGAATGAATAGGAGACAAAGTAAACACATTGACTTTAACTTGAAAAGAAGGAGATAATGGCTTATAGAAGATCGCTGATCTGAAACCTAATGACTAAAAGTGAGCCTTAAGACGGCTTTTACTAACATGTGAGTCTATTCAAGTGTCAGCGCTAAGAAACATGTCAGAATACGTGTTGCACAGAGTTATTATCACCCCGAGGAACAAGAACACGGAGAACCAACCCCCACTGTCTGCACACACTGCACCTGTACACTCATCTACGCTGTCCGCTTTGCTTCTTCAGTCGGTTTCTTTGACACCGATGAGCTGGTTGCTCTAAGAATAGTCTTATCAGCCCTGCTTTATTCACCAGTTCACAGAATCAAGTCCAGCGAGAAGGGCCGACGGGAAACTTTCCTCACAGTCTCCAACTGGAATTTAGACCCAATGCAAAAGCATTAATCCTTGACTCTGCGGAGGTGAGACAGATAAAAAAAGTGAAAGCCAGGAAGGAATGTTACACCTGGGGTATTAATAACAAGTCTTCCTGCTCGGCTCAGATCCCCCATTGGGCCCTCAGGCAGCAGCATATGGCCCCACCACCACACGACGACATAAAAAACAACAATCTGTATTAGCTTATGCAACGCTGGAGCAATCCTGCATAATCCTTCACTATGCTTGAGTCCGTATCCAACCGTGGACGAACCAGAGGTTTTAAAAATACAAAACGCTCCACAACTCAAGCTCCTTTTAAAGTCCAGGTCAAGGTTTAAATGTAAAATGAAAGAGAAACTAAACACGCGAGGACACAACAGGAGGGTTTGTTTTGTACATGTGCTATTTCACCACAAGGCGCACACCTCACCGTCAGCTTGTTGAGATAAAGGATAAAAATAACAACAAGTATCATATGAATATTCACAGTTGCATATTTCTGGTGACTTGTGATTACACTTTATCCATGAGTGTAAATAATACGGTAAAGAGAACCAAGAAAATTCGGTTTTATTACGAAGAGTGAAGGTGTAATTACAAACCAGCGAGTGTCAATTATCTCTCATCAGTTGTTTAAAATTGTGAAAGCTGCACGGAATCCGCTCTGACGTTGTTCTCGCAGATTTTTCCGTGAATTTACCACATGGCAAAAAGCTCAAACTGTGAACGCAGATGGTGCGCGTGCGCGTTTTGTCGAGGCAGGAGGCAGGAGGCGCGGGATCTTTACTTTCGAGTCCGCTTACTTTCCCTGCAGACCCTATTGTGTGAGCTCGTGACAGCGTGATGCAGGTTTCAACGTGTGAGGTGCGTGCGGTCCTGCAGCTCAGGGAGATAGTTACAGCTTCACTTCCCACCTGGGTCGACATGTGTTTGCGTTCGCGCTGAGGAAGGCTGTATATATATATGTTCTTCACTGAAATGGTGCTTGGAATTTCCTGGAGGAGAAATGTTTTAACATAATGTGGTCGGTGAGAGGAATAGTCGAAATCATTAAGCTGACAGAACGTGTGTAGGTTTACTTGCTGGAAACGTATGTTGCTGCGTTATTATATAGTCCTTTAAAAACTGCCTGTGTCAAATTACTGGTGAGTAAAGTGTTGACAAATGACGAGCTTAAATGAAAACTGCTGTTTGAGCAGAGGATGTAAAGGTTCCTACTTGTTCAAATAAGCTGCATGGGAGACAGAGAACTTCCCACTTGACTTAAGGGGTGTTTAGAAAACCTCTTTTGAATTGCGAACTACAGCAGCAGACTCGAGACAGGAACAGACGTCCACGTGAATATGATGAGCAAGCTGAGTTTTATTAAAGTTTCTGGAAGCCGCGCGTAGGACGATTAAATGAGAACGGACGCCCACGCGTCTCTGGATGTGAGCCGGCTGGACTGTATCACTGTTTGCTTCATATGTGCTAGTGTATACAGGACAAATGCAATTTTGAATCTGGCTCGAGTTTGCATGGGAAATGTATTTGGTCAGTGAGCAGCAGGGAAACACTAGATATCATCTCCTACTTAAAACAGCTTTATGGCACATCCTTTGACAAACACCAATCCCTGTTTGTTTACCTGGACTGGACAGAGGCCGTGCTTAGGCATAGTAATGACAGCGTGCGCGTGCATATGTATGTGTGTGTGTGCCAGTGTGTGTCTGTGTGTGTATCCACTGCCTCCAGCTAACGACCCCCCTATCTCCAATGCCATATTTCATCTCGCAGAAGGACCACTGTGAGCAATCTAGCACTGCCCCAGGAACATTTTCTGTGCGTGTGTGTTTGTTGGCTGCCATCTGCCCCCGTCACTGCCCCGTCCCTCTGCAGCAGCTCCTAACCTGCGCGGCCGTCTAACGCGAGCGCTGAACCTGGCTGCCGTCTCTAACCGTTCGGCGCCACCCCGCACGGGATACGCCAGGGGAGAAATACACCAGAAAAATCCGCTACCTGATTGAAAGACAAAAACAGGGAGGTTCATATCATCGCCCAAACCAATGGCAGCTCCTCTCAGCTATAATGGAACCAGTCGGGGGGGTGGGGGCAGTGATTGAATCCTAGCATGGCATCTGATGAACCCAGCGTGGCACTGAGGTAATTGCACACTTTCTCTCTCTCTCTCTGTTTTTTTTTTTTGGTTCTGGTGCTCGCAAATAAAAGTCTGATTTTGACCAAGAGGAAATGTATTGCTTCTCAGGGGATTCATAAGTGCGGCATGGCTTTGAGTCTCTGAATTAAACTGCACCCATTGGGAGCATAAATGTGTTGACCATGTGCTGCATTTAAGTCCAGCTGGGAAAATACACCGATGGCTACTCTCTTGACATCGCAGATTTGTGCTCTGCCGTGATTTGCTGTCTCCGCTATTAAAAGCTAAGCTTCCGGTGGAGCAATGAATCCTGGAATGAGTCAGGAACGGCAGCAGTCGATGACAGGCACCAACTTGTTAAACCTGAATTTCTGAATGATAATTTAATCTTGTCCATATGCAGGATGTTGGAAAAGCTTATGTTTGAGTTGTTAGTCCTCAATCGCCAAGTCTAATTGCGTCTTTCTATCTCCGTCACCTGTATCATGGACTGCAGACATGGCCCAGGTCGGGTCTGGGCTGTTGTGTCTTTTCTGTGGTGATGGTGTGGAGTGTGTTTGTGTGTGTTGGTTTAAGAAATAGTAAAGTGAGGACACAGAGCAAAAGGATTATAATAAACGGATGCATGGTGCAACATGATCCAATTTCGGGGTCTGTAAAAATGTGTTTTTCCAAACCTTAGTCCCATCAGTATGCAGCTGATTAAACACTGATTAAATCCAGCGCACGTTATCTAAAAAAAACAATCTGAGCAATACAATCTGTCACGTAATTCAGAACAATTATCAAATACTAAAATTAGATCAAATGTCATCTTGCTTATGAATCTTTACAGTTATCTTCACAGGTCTCGGTGAAAACTGACTTGTTACTCTAAGATGAAGTTTTAGTGTTGTAATGACAGCAGACAGCTGTGGGAGATGAGAGCTGTCTGACTGTTTGGAAAATGTCACAGCAAATACACATCACACTGGACGCCTGGTTGCCAACAAGACAGGTGTGTGTGCGTGTGTGTCTGCGCAAGTGAGATGTGAGTCCACCTGCAGTGAAACGTGTGAGCGGCATATGTGCAGGAACAGAACGGACTGGGCGGCCATAAGTCACGTAAAAGTCTGCACTCTACAGCCTACATCTCCCATAATTCAACAAACAGTATGTTTTCATCAGAGCTAATAATGGGAGATTTCCTAAACTACTTATAAGTTTCATATTCCATGAAAGAATGTGCCTTCGTTAGTACTTGACGGTCTCCCCCCCATTTTACTGTAGCTGTGGGAAACATTTTAAAGACTAAAATTACTCGTTTAAGATTCTGTAAAATTATAATCCCTAACCCTGGCTGTAAAAAAAAAACACACACACCAATTTACAGTAAATGCAGCAGTTTCCTGAAGCGACAGGGCTACATGCAGGCGCACAGAGCCTCACACACTGTGTTTGCCTTCAGTGACACTAACCCCTAATTATAGAGTTACACAGTGAACCGAGGTGCATGAGACTCCAGCGGAAAAACAGGCTCTCAAGAAAATATACAGCCACACTCCAGGCTGCCTGATTGCTTATTATGGGAAACCTCTGACACTTTTCACAGAACTTTGGCTGTTTATGCTCATCACGTTGTGTGGATATGGAAACTAAACCGTTCACGCAACGTAAGTAAAACCTATTCAAAGAGCAAATTACAGCACTACAGGCACACTGACGCGTATGCATTCATACAACGCTTACAATCAAGAAACACGCACTTTCATTTTTCCTTCAAAAATAAACAGCTAAATTGTCCTCGGTTCTTTGTTGTAGTCCTGGTTCTGCACTTTTTTCCCTTTCCTTCATTTTCGATCGTTATGAAAATGAACCGGCAGACGTGCAAGTGTAAATTTGTCAGCTGTAATACAGACAGGCTCTGTTTGTTTCTTGCACTCTCTCAAGGTGTAACTTTTCAACTAAGAGCATTGTTACGTGATAATAGGTTAAATAAACGGTAGCAAACTACTGTAAATATTACATGAACGATGAAAAAACTGTCCCGTATAGATAAAGTCCAGACAAATGAGGTCACAGGGACGAGCAGAACTTCATTCTCCACTGAGCCACACTCGCTGGCTAATAATACGTTGTCCCTTTTCACTTCCCTACACACGACCGCATACACTGTTTATTTTAACTATTTCCATCTATACGCTCAAGGAAACGACTGAGCACAAACATTCACATAACAAAGATCCACGGTCATTTTTCTTTGTTTCTCTCTCTGTTTCAATATCTTCTGCTCTGCCCTCTGCATCACTTGCTGCTATCATAAATCTTATTAAAGCTCAGTAAGGAGGTAGCGATCAGCATGCAGTTCAGACACACACACACATACACAAGCAGAGGGAGACCTGATGAAATCCCCCGTTGTGTCTGCTGGTGTGTTTGTGCATGTATCTGTATTGTGAAAAAACCTAGCAGGGCGTAAATGGTGTCAGTGACATGCTGCTGGGCCATGTGTCAGTGTGCTGTAATTGTGTCCAGTAGAGCGGATCACATATATTCAGCACAGACACGTATATTCTGGTGGTGCTGGTGAGATTTTCTGTTCGCTGCAGATGGCGCAACCGTACGGGCGGCGAATTGTGAATAAAATGTTGAGCAGGACGGAGGAGGTCTGCCGGGGCTGCTGGGAAACGCCTGGCGTCAGGGAAGGCTTTCGGTCGTTCGTTAGACATCTGCTATGAGAAACAAGTCTGCACATGTGCACGTGTGTGAGCGTTGGGCTCGGGTTCGGGTGGCGGAGGTTCGGAAGAGACAGTTCCCCTTCCCCTCTGAGCAGAAGGGGGTCAGGAAGAGCACGCGTTTCCACGTACACACCGACGCTGCAGAAACACACACACAGGCATGGATAAATGTTTATAGCTGTACAATCCTCTGCAGTGTGTGTGTCTGTGTGTGTGTGAGGTTCCACTGCAATCTGTAAACAATGTTCAGCCTAGAGTAACAGTGTGTGTGTGCGTGTCCGACAGCGGGAGAGCACTGAACTGCAGATGCCTGACTCACAGCAACCACCGCTTCTGTAGAAAAACGACCACATATCCACCATCTATGCGACTCCACTGTATGCGGAGCCTGGATATTGTCAACTCGGTGCGAAACGCTCCACTGACTCCCACTTCCTAATAAGGACAACGGGGACTGTGATGCGGGGACTCGGCTAATGGCGGGATATCACAGCGCAATATTGTTCAGCAACACGTTGACACAGCAGGCCACTTATTTTCTTCTAATTAACATCCTGACAATGAAATCTGCTGCACTGGTTACACGTGCCAGCGTGGCTGGTTCCTGTCATCGCCACCCAACAATTAAATTAGCGCCTGCCCATCACGGTTTAAAGTGCAACGGCGACCGTGTCCCCGTTTAAAATAACTCGCCGCTGCGTTAATAAGAAGGACTGAACGACGCGGCCTTTCACTGGGGCTGAATGGCCGTCAAAAACGCTAAGAACACGGAGAGCTCATTTAAAACGACGTCGGGCCATTATGGACGGTAATTACTTCCAATATGTGCCAAAGTGCAGGAAGGGGCTGGGCTTTCAACCAGTCCTCCCCGCCGCCATGTTGAGACATAACGGCGTCGATCGGCAGCTACAAACTATTCATTAGCTCCCATCGTTCTGCTGGAGGGTTGATTTTGTTTATCCCGCTTTTGTCATTTCTTCTACTTCCACACCGACACTCAGTGTACTAGGAATTTGTCATAATTGCTGTTTATTGTTTCTTGCTCTTCAGCGAGGAAAAGGGAAAAGCTGTCGAGCAAAGCGACGCCGAATTCAAAAACGTACTGAAAACTGCACATCTTGACTGACATGCGAGTCTTTAGACCAGGGGTATTCAACTAAAATTTAAAGAGGTCCGGTTACGCACATTTTTTGGAAGCAAAGGTCCAGAAGATTATAATGTCTAACTATTTACTGTGATATATTAAGTAGCCTGCATGTAATCAGTACTTGACTGTCAAATCAAATTAATTCAGTACAATTCAAAAACCTTTTGACAAACTGAAACTCCAACTGAACATATATTTACAATGTAATCTAATTCATGAAATAAAAGCAGGGCTGATTTTCAAAATAAGCAAGAACACAAATGTTCAAATAAGAGCTTAACTTAAAGGAAATAAAGGAAAGGTATAAAAAAATATTTTACAATTTGAATCAAAAGTCTCAACCAATTTAACTGGTTAAAAAACCTGAACATATCCTAACAACTGAACAGTTTTGGAGGCTCATCTTCTTCCCCTCATATATTTAACCCACGTACAGGACTCAGTGCTGGGAGGTATCGTCTGTCTGCGGCCGTTTGATCCAACCCTTGTGTCTGTTTTTGAGCTTTTGTAGCTTCTATCGTCTGTCTCTCCCTTTGTTGTCGCTAGCTACACGCAACTGTTATCGTCGTATGTGTTTGTTAATTCCTTTGCAACCTCGAACTTTCTTTTAGCTGCAGGTGCTCTTGAGTCGCAAAATGTAGCGCCTGTGATCCACAGAATCGATTGGCTAAGTGAAGTCACGTGGTTAACGCACATTCAATTGGCCTTCACCAAATAACTACCGTAAAGATCACAATAGCCGCGCCGGTTAAAAGTAAAGTGCTCCGCTAGATTCTGATTTAAAACGTTTCGTTTGGTCTGTAGCTCCGGGTCCGTATGGGACAGCTTCTGGGTCCGGATCCGGACCGCGGTCCTCCTGTTAGTGACCCCTGCTTTAGACCTTCAAAAAGTTCACCTGACGCTGGTACAGCATGCGCAAGGCAACTCATCGGAGATCACGCCCGTCTGGCATCTACAGTATAAAACACAAAGGCCTGATGCCAACTAATCACTCGGCTCTCAGGGCTGCTGGCTGACGGCTTCCACATCACAGCCACAGATAGCTCAGCGTGCTGTCTGTCCACATCAAAGACCTGCTGATCCTTACAAGGTCTCAGGTCCTGGAATAACCAGCATCAGAGGGTGTTTCTCCACAGCCGGGGGATATATCAAAGCAGACCCGCATCACTAACTGTGTAAACAATTACTCCGTGTCATAGGGAATCGGGAGCAAATAGCTGCACTTTATACCTTCGGGCTACTCGCTTCTTGTATTTCTGGCGTTTTCATCTTTGGACGACAGCTTCTAACCCATCTTAGCAAATCAATAGCCGGATAAATGGAGGTGTGGAGTGTGAGCGTAATGAAGGACAGCAGGGCAGATGTACGAGGTGGTAGGAGTTGGCTAATTGAGCTGGACTTGCGGAACAAGGTGAGGAGACCGAGTTCAGCTGTGCAGTTTGAAAGCTCAGTGTACTTTAAAAGGCCAACAAACTTTCTATTGATATAGTCAAGGATGCCTGCACCTTCCCCCACCAGCTTTCACAATACGGGCTAACGAGCGTCTCTCCGTTAAAAGCCGGACAAGACAACTCTGCTGTGAAATCGTAATCCCGGAGCGGCAACGTAACCGTGTACCTTTGATATCTTGATGCGAGGCATTCTCAGGCCCCCCCCCATCCCGGCCGGAGATGAGGTAGATATTTTGCCTCAGTTGTGTGAAATCTATGATGTGAAAAGATTTAATTAAGATAGGCCGAGGAGTCATAATTAATTCTGCCTCTCTCCGAGTCGGGCTTACTGTCAAGAACACAGGGAAAGGTTCTGGCAGAATAAATTACAGCAGCTTTGTGTGTGTGTGTGTGTGTGTGTGTGTGTGTCTTTTCCACACATTTGAGGGGATAAAGGGCGTGGAAGGCTAAGTAACTGTATTCTGCCACAGCTGTTATGTCAGTTCTTTGGGAACAGGTAGCGTTCGCAAAGTGTAAGTCAGCCCACTGGCACTTTTTTCACCCCCCCTACACACCTAAGATCAAATCACATTTCAGTCCAGGAGTTTATTTTGTCTGTCAGCGAGGAGCATCCTCTGGGGAACGCTGTCAGTGACAAGTGCGAGATTGAAGGATTCACGGCAAATGGGCTCCTGCCAGGCACGTTGTGCCGGAGACAGCCCACAGTCACAGGAGACCTCTGAACTGTCTGCGGCTCCGCTCTTCCATTATGCTCCCTTTCTTGTGAGTCTCTGGCCTAGTTTCAATCTTGTCTGGCCAGTGTTCATTCAACTAAGGTTGTAACAGGATGAAATGAATGGATACCCCGCAGAGGAATCACCCGACTTTCCTCTCAGTCCTCTCAGACCTTGAGAGACAACGTGAAAGGTGAATCCTTTATTCGTCCTTGTTTAACTAAATCTCACATAAATTATATTCATAATTAGTAAATAAGTTCACTTAAATCTCAATTTAGGAAAATTAGTCGGACGCTTACAGAGACGACAGGATGCCGCCTCGTCCCCGTGTTCCCACAGAGAGACGGGCTGTGGTTTCTCCGGATATGACCACAAGCCTCATTTATCGAGCATTTTTGGGAGTTAACCCCCTTTTCCAAAGTCTAATACTAATCCTTCAAGCTGCAAATTCTCAGAGCTTTCGAGCTTTGGCCAAACACGCAGCAACTGTCTTATTATCAGGAGACGACAGGCAATAATGAGCACGGCCTCAGCCAAGCAACTGCTGCTTTGAGCCTTAAAAGGAGAGTAATTAAAGGCTGCTTTGTGACTTTTGTCACTTTTTTGACTGGTGATTATAGGCCATTCATTGGGGAGGATTCGTCAGCTATTTGCGGGTGGTGCACACATAAATACCATCTAAGAGCTTTGGTTATGTTGTGCCGAACTTGCATTTTTCCCCAGCGAGCCCCTGAGCTTCACTCGCTCTCGTTTGCAGAACAAATTCCTTTACTTTCGGCAAGAATCTCCCCGCGTTAATAAGGACGTCTCATCAGCGGCGGTTCACAGACAAGCTGGGCTGTTTAAAAATGCAGGCTTCTTGGTATCTTGTCTGCGATTTCCTGTAATTAAGTAGCGGAGAGCGGAGTGTCCTTGATGCTGAGGACAAGTTCAGTAGGAAGAATCCTGTGCTCTTTGGAGCAGATTTGACTAATTGCAGGCTATATTAGCCCTCTGCTAGTGAAGAGCATCTTCTAAATCACCCCCTAAAACTGTGCGTCTCCAACACGTGGCCTACTGTCTTATTTGCGCCAACTCTAATTGTCTCACTAATCTCTCCAGCGTTAAATGACCCAGGGAAACTGCGTCCCACAGGGCGAGCTTACCCTGCCGATTGGAGACTTTGCTTTTTGTTTTGCTTGGCGTATTAAAACGGCATAAAACACTGATGGAAAGCCTACAAGAACCATTGGAAATGTAATTAAGGGTAGCGGCGGCTTTTAAACGGTTGAGTAGTGCGGCGCTGCCCCTCAGACAGCAAAAACTTTAATACATGGGAAATGAGTGGCTCAATCGATAAGCAGGACGTCATCTCTTTTGTAGGTGAAAACTCATTGGAAGACAGAAATGAGCTGCTTCACTGCCCCCATACTGTTTCTCATTATCCCAGTGGAGAGCCACGTTTTATGGCAATATCTGCTTAACAAACAGACAAACACAAGCCTCTCTATGAGAAATAATAATTTACGGGGAAAAACAAAAAATCATCTTAAAAACCGTCCTGGTTCCGGCTCAAGCTCCAGTATTTTGTGATACAAGGAACAAAAGTGGGAAAAAACGCATAAACTCCTCAGGTGTGAGTCAGGACCAGGTTGAGAAATACGCCAATCACGCACAATTATTGTGTGGAGCCAAACGGCGTAGCCATTGAAGGTGAACAGGCCTAATATGATACTTTTTTTTAAACTGTCATCTTTAGTAACCACTTTTCCAAACAAGCTGCGCTACGGGTTGAGTGATTGAGCAATTATCAGGAACAGATTCAGCAAGCCTCCGCTGTGGCCTTTTGTCCCGGCGATCAGCTGACCGGCTGGGATCATTAGAGACACTTTCTCCCTCTGTACCTCAGGACTTTGTAGCTGGCACACATGCAGGGTGGTAGAGAAACTTCCCAAATAGGCGGGTGTCCGTCCCCGGCTCTCTCTCAGTGCAGTAAAACACCTAAAACACCAAAGCGTATCAGTCTGACTCGCTGCACTGGCTCAGATAAATATTCATGATAACAGCTTGAAAACCAGCTGTTTTCCTCCAATTAAAGCTCACACAAATTTGGGTTTTTTTTGGAAATAAATTGTCGCTTTTTAAATTAACGGCTTGAGTTAAACTCACTGAAACAATGCAGGCTTCCCGTTCTATGTATTTAGATGAATGTGGAGGTAGGACTGGGGAGCATGACCGATAAAGAAGATATCAGTGGTGAGGTGATGGTGCCAATTTGTGCCCTAAACCTGCAGCAGCCTGAAGTAATGCAGACTAGTAGGAACAGTGGGGGTATTATCCTATTAGGCCCTATCAGAGAGATGTGAGTGCAGCTGCAGTAACAGGTATTGAACATCAGCCCAACTAGCTGCGTGGAGCAGATCAAAATCAAGTCATCAAAAGATCTTTCTCACATCAAAGCCCCGAGTGGACCTGGCCACGTGCCTGCCATACCAACAGCACAGAAACAAAAAGCGGAGCAGCCAAACCTGGCACGGCACACAGACTGCTGCCCACTTCAAAGGCACGGACGACGACGTGAGGCCATTCTCCACGGCCGCCGCCGCCCCCCCGCAACGACCAGAGAGAAACCACAGAGGACTTACCATCAGGAGGCTGGGCCGGTGTGAAGTGCGGAGGTTTGTCTGAAAGAGATAAAAGAGAAAGAGAGAAATGGGTTTTTAGTTTTGGGGGGAAATTCAGAGACTTCCCAGAGGTAAAGGCCACATAATTGAGTTGCTACAAAAAAAAAGACACATTCCATCTACAGGCTTGGCTTTTCCATCTAACACATTATAATGAAGTGACTGGGCCCCACAGGAACCCAGCTGAGCTAATCGACAGGAGAACATCTCAGCGATTGCAGTGCAATAACAATGTCATCATTGGTTTATCATTTATTGCTTCCATGGTGTTCCTAACCCAAACCACACTGCATGATATTACCATCACGCGAATTGAAAACACATGGAGAAGAGGCTTGAGCGGGATACAGGATTTGGAAAGTCACATCTGAAAACACGCTCAGCCCCCAGCAAACCCAATTTCCTGAATAAATCAGCGTCTTTCGGCTAATATAACAATGACATCATGCTGCTCCCCAGGTCGACACCCGGCAGGCGATGACGAGAGGCTTGTCAGAGCGAGTCATAAAAGTTGACAAGCAGTGTCAAATGACTGGTGTCTGGAATAATGCTTCAGAAAAAAACCTGGCGAAACCTGAGTCCTTCGCAGGTTTGACACCTCGATGCAACTGGACACGTGTTTTTTCATTACGGAGGAAGAAAATATCCTTACAAACAATAAAAACTGACATTAAACACGATTAAATGAGGGCAGTACCTAACATGTATTGTTTGATCTGACTGATATGTTGTTTATCAAATAATAGCGTATAATATAACCTCAAAAACAAAAGCTGTTTCTCTGAGCCTGAGGGAGATTTATTTATGATTTCTGATAAACAGTTAAAATATACAAATAATTATTTGTTTGGGGGTTTGGAGTTTTTTGACAAAGGATTGATCTTCTGCTCAAATTATGGAGATGAACTTTCTGTTGACTGGCTAGTTGATTAAACAACGTGTCATGTCGGGGCGGACAATATTTAGTTTCTGTTCTGTAGGGACAGAGACTCTACAGACCTGCACTGACAGAAACACCGGAGTTTTGCTCACATGTGTTCTTATTGTTTAGCGGACAGACTTTCGCAAACGTGACGCGCGCGCTGGACGTCATCGCGACACGCCGGTCAGAGTGTAGCGGGGACTGGAGTGGAGCAACCCAACCGAACCACCATCTGCACTGTTTGCAGTCAGCTCGGCTGTCTGCCTCGCTAAGAAGAGTCCCGATGAGCTGTCAGAGCTGCCTTCAACAAACACACAGAGCAGCTCACACATTCACCGAGGATGTGCAGCCATTTCTCCTGTGTCTCTACACTGTGAAGGATAATGAGCAAGATAAAATACATCACATCAATTACCCCGCTAACACATTTTTGCAGGGCACGTCGAGCACGGCGGCGAAACCTTTCTCAGGACTCCTGCGATACCCATCGGCGTCCCAAGACACTCAGCTGAGTTTTAAATTTAGGTTCACTTAAAATTGCTTGTCAACAGCCGAGGCTTCGGGGGAGAGAGAGAGAGAAACAAGTGTGTGCGTACGAGAGACAGAGAAAAAATGAGACGAGGGAAGAGAAGAGGCGAGTCTGATGCTATAGGTGAATAATGAAGTGTCTGCTGAAGCTCTTTTCCAGTCAGTCATGACGGTAACTGATTTCCATCTGGGGAGAGTTCGAGAAAACATAGGAAATGAAGGGAGGTGAAATTTGAATGAGGACGATGCAGACAACATGAGCACAAACTGTAGTTCTAGTCTTGTATTCATGTCTGAATACACACAAACGAACATACACAGATGAAGAAATAATGCTGGAGAAAGAGTAACAGCCCCACAGGGAGGGCGGCAGGGAGAAGCAAAACGATTTCCAGAACGAAAGGACAAGATAAGGTCTTTCCATAAACATATCAACCTTTCCCATCTCCCTTTGCACCTGGCAAAGCCTGTGTAAGTTTCCCCGCCTGTGTGAATGTCACAACATGGCCATCATTCACCTTATATCTCCAGCAAATCAATATGTGTCTGACTGTGACATTTAGCCATGTGCACAAAGCGGTGTGTGTGCGTCGCCCCCCCTTTGGTGCGGCTGATACGCGGCCGTACAAAATGACGACGAGTGTGCGTCTGTGTGTGTGTGTGTGTGGACAAGCTTCACCCCATATAGAGACAGAAGCCTGCAAAGCCCAGGTTGCATGATTCACCCTTCGATCAACCCTAAACACCGTCTAGGTGTCCTTGTGGCCATAATAATGCCAGTAATACTTTGTGTTTATTTAACCCCTGTGGCACAAGCTTTGCATAAATAATAGCTCACTTTAATGATTTGGGGGGAATGATTTGCGTCCGGAAGGAAAGGGGAACACCTGAAGACGTAAACGAAGGTAAACAGTGCACTAACGCGACTGGCACTGGTGTTTGGTCCTGTAGGGGACAAACCTGACGGATATTTCAGTAATTTTTTAACCTGAATTGTGTCCTTTGTGTAAAGGCTCAAAAACGGATCAAAAGCAGCCTTGAGCGCTTCATCTGATGTTTTTCCTCACGTTTAAAGCACAGTAGTCTTTTGTCGAGGCAGTTCCTGTGTGTTAAGACAATATCAAACACTCTTCAGTGAGGTAGCGACGAATGAAACGATCCCCACTATGGGGTAGAGTCAGAAAGTTCTCTGACACAATCAGAACTGTCACTGGTAACTGAGGCGCACAAACGCTGGACCTTCACGGCGGCGTGAGACAAGCATTAGGCAGAGGAGGTAGAAGACAGGCCAGGAGACACTTTCTCATCCTCTAAAGGCGTTAAATCGCCATTTAATACTTCATTCTGCAGTTCAAAGTAAATGCCAAGGCTTTGGAGATAGGAGGTGGTTTTGGAAGCCTGCAGACAGAGAAAGGGGGCTGTGACTTAAGCTTTCTCCATGTCCTTACATCATAAGTCAGTCATGAACATTAAGGTGGGTGGGTTCATGTGTAGCAAAGCCATTTAATGCGTGTGCAACGAGTCCTTTCCTTCCAGCTACGTTCTGCCTCTAAGGCACAGTAATGCCCCTGCTTTACTTCAGTTTATGGCCAGTATTCTATCGCCAGCCATTCAACAACACACTTAACACGACACAACAGCGTACAGACAGAAAGTTTAAGTGAACTAACATACAGTTGTTGAGGAACAGGAGCACGGCGAAGCCCAGGGTAGACATAGCCAGGAGGATCAGACAGATGTTGCAGGGGATCATGAAGTAGCGCACCACCAGAGACACCTTGTGCTGGTACCGGCGGTCCCGCTCCGGTGGCGTCGGTGAGGGGTAGTGGCACCCGCTCATGGTCCACTCCAACGACCCCCTCCCCTCCATGGCGGAGGAGATGACGGGGCGAGGAGGGCGACGAGGGGTGCCTAAAGACCCGTTGGAAAAAATGATGGCGGCGGGACAAGGGGCGGAATATGGAGATGAACAAAGAAGAAATCAAGCAAAAAAAAAAAAAATGTGCAATGGCCGCTTTTTCAGCTGCAGTTCCAGCTGTGCACCCTGGTGGGGACCCGGTGAGTGCTTCTGTCAGTGAAGTGCAGCTGCGAGCTTCCAGTAGTTTCCAAATAACACATTTTCAATAAAAAATAACATCCATTTAGGGAAAGAAAGCAGACGGGAGGCGGGCGCGTTGGACTCCTACTGCCCTCCACCTGTCCACGCAGCCTCCATTCTGCAGGGAGAACGAGCGGAGCTGCCAGGATCCGTGGGAATTATGAAGTGATTTATACTTACAGTGCAAACATCTGAGGGGATTTATGTGGGTGCTGCTAATATGTGTATAAGTATGTGTTAGTGCAAATTTGTGTTGCAGGATGTGGGTGAACGGGAGTCAGACATCCACACAGAAAACTTCCACAGCAGACAGAGGGTAAATCCAGAAGAAGCCTCCTCTTTCCCTCCCGTGACCCGACTGGTAATTAGACGGAGGCGAGTCCAGGGGTGCCGGCTCCTGGAGAACTCCCACTGTTCTCCTTTGTTGGATATGAAGCCAGGGTCTGGTGCTCACCAACAACAAGTGTCACACATATTCCCCTACGTGGTTGAAGCCAAGCATCTTTTTGTGTTGCAACAGTGATCAGCTGCTCTCCTGATCCCAACGCTCCTTAAACTCAACACAACTGCTTCTTTGTATCCAAAGCGCTGCCTCGTTTGACTTGTGGTCTTGGGAGCTGCAGTCGGGGTCAGCGAGAAACGCGTAAGATGCGTCCAAACGCGTCGCTGTCACCGCATCAACTTGTAATGGCTGTCGCGTGATTAGCCGGGTGGCTGGGAAGCAGCTGGCTGCCTCTCGCTACACCATATGCTCCGCAGATCACGGAGATGGTTTGTTTTCCGGCTCCTTCTCTGCTGCGTGCCTGCCACTCCTCCCCGGTTCAATAACCTTTATTCCCGGACGGTTTCACCGAGGGGGTACGAGACAGCCCCCCCCTCCCGCCGCACTGGGGCTGAAAGCGGGTCAGAAGCAGCGGCAGACAGGGTGAAAAAGTTGGAGAGGGGAACAATCAGAATTCCCACTCGACCTGTCAGTGCCGAGCTGCCTTCTCCCCCAAGCAGCTACGGATGAGCAGCAAAACACAGAGACGCTCCGAACGAATAAACTCATAGAGGGGAGCAGAAAACGTGCGTGAGCAGAAACCAACCAAGAAGCTCGAGGCAGAGATTTGTTGGGCTTCCTTCCCTTGTGTCAGCTCCCTGACAGCGAATCCCAACCCAATAACGAGAGCCAAAGGTTCTTATCATGTCCTGATGCTCGTAAGTCCTGATTGAGCTTCTTCCATTTTGGCTATTAAGGAGCCAACGGTTGTCCAGTCTCCTCTTTCTTTCTCCTGCTTGTTGCCCCTCTTTGACGCGCTTCCTCTGGCATCCAGTCACGGGCTTGTCTCACTCCAGAGGTTCCCTCAGTGTCCTGGCCACAAGGATTTACGCTCCAGCTTCTGCTCCGCGGGGACCCAACATTCAACGGCAGCCAAAAACAAGCAAATAAAGCTCCGGGTGTCCAAAGCCCACTTAATCCCCAGGCAGCAGGTACTGGTCCCAGTGTCAGTGCACTCAGTCCGCCAGCTGACGCGAGGAGGAGTGAGTCAGTGAGAGGAGTCAGCAGACGGACACGGCGACGCGAGGAGTGAATGGCAGCGAGGAGGAGCCGCTCCTGACACTTCGGTCCACCTATTTGTTTTGGGTTTTTTTTTCTCTTTGGGGTAGAAACAGCGGCAGCGTGTTGCTGGCTTCCCAAACACTCTGCTCCTGAGCGCTCCTCTCTGAGCCCTGAGCCAGCGGAACGGATGAGCGAATAATGAGAGAGCGAGAGAGAGAGAGAGGAGGGGGGAGCGGAGGAGAGGCAGTCTTTAACAAAGGCAGAGGGGAGGAGCAGTTGGAGTTGGGTGAGGGAGCACAGAAGAAAAAAGGAGAGAGCAAATATAAAAGCGTTGGGGAATAGTACTCAAGTCCTGTCAGTGTGGTGAGGGGGACAAGCAAAACAAAAGACGGGCCACGGTCCAGGGAGACGTGGACCAACTCCTCCATTTGTTTATAGCCTAATCAAAAGAAAGTCTCTTCCACAAGAGCTGGAGAATTTTGAATTTAGATTTAATGAGGCAAACTGAGAGAAAATAAGGCTGCAGAGGCAGGGAGGGAGAAAGCGAAGCGTGCGTACATTAAAGTCTATCACGTTCGGAGTCTCTTCAAACCCAAACCACTGATCCCACTTGCTTTTTAACCAATGTGCACGACCAATACAAAAAAAGCCTGACGAACACCACATGCATTCTCCACTAACACACAACAGTCAACTAATTAACAAGCTCGCATTCTTTCTGATTCGCTTCTTAACAGCTGACACTACATTCTCTAATAGGCAAATGAGACAAACTTGCTTCTGGTCCCCCGCATGTTTTGGCCTTTTTTCCCCCAAAGCTGTGTTATTTTAACGAGGTCATAATAGAGGAGGTGGTTACGCCGCGTTTTAGCAAGACCCTGCATCAATATCTACTCTAAACAAACCCGACGCCAGCAGGCGGCAGATGCAAGGCAAGTTTCTATGATCAATTATTTATGTTTTTTTTCACTCTCTCTATCTGTGTCTCCATCTTCCCCCCTCTCTACACTTCGCACACACACACACACACACGATGCACAGTGGCTGCATCCACATAGGAATTGCATGAATGCACCCACAATTGCCTTCTCTGTTGAAAAGAAACCACCACATAAACACAGTTAAATGGCTCCTTGTGACTTTTTGTCTCAGTCTGTCTTCAGCCTACAAGCTTGCACAGCTCGGAGACAGACACACACACACACACACACACACACACACACACACAGGTGGGTGATCTCACTTCCCCCCAAAGTCATTTATCTCTTTGGACACAGTGTTCATTCCGAGGCCTAAGCTGAGCTCTGTGGGACGGGCTCTAATAGGAGGGGAGTCCGGCTGCCCGCTGAGGGTCAAGAGTTCACACCTCCATCAGCAACACCCCCTCCTCCAGCAGGCACCAAACCCCACATAGTCCACATCGGGTCTCACGTTGCATAACAAAGCTTGATCGATAGACTGACTGACATGAAAAAGGAAACAGCTGCTGTCTCCTTTGTTTCTCTTTTCACCTTTCTGATAGGTTTCCTCATCATCATGGCTTCTTTCTCAATAAATACCAGCGACGCAATACGCAGACATGTGTAACACCACAACATAACAAGTTCTGACCATGACCGACATGCTGCGTTTCCCCAGCAGAGGGTGATAGGGAGTCGGCCAGGCCCTCTGCGATGCTGCCACGACCCAAATAAAATCTTCTGTCGACATCAAAGCTCAGCTGCTTTGATCCATTTTTAATGCCACAAGTATCGCACAAGGTTAACATCTCCCTCTGAAGCCTTTGAAATGGCAATTTCCATTAAGGAGCCAGAGGAGTTGCTCTCTTGTTTAATGGTCTGGCCAGAGTAAAAGCTGATATGTGTGTGTCCATGTATGCATGTGTGTGTGTGTGTGCTATTCTTTGGGCAGAGAAATTTATCACTTTTGATAACTGATTGACAATTATGCTTCAATCGAGCTGCGTGCGTGCAGCCTGTAGTGTGCATCCTGTTTTTTCTGGCTAACAGGCGCTAATCTAGCTGATCTGAAAGAAAACCTTTTCTTGCCTTAGCTGAATGTCACTCTCTCGTCCAATCAGGAAAAGGGGATTTTCGTGTGAAAACGCTATCGTTACAGACATTTACCAACATCAAAGACTGACTGAGTTTCTGCCTCATCTCTCAGTTTACATACTCCCTCCACAGCAGCCACAAGGTCAAGGGTCAGATATACAACGCACAATGAAAAATGGCATCAAGTCAGCAGTGGTTTGTATTTAAAAGCTCTTTTTCAGCGACTTTAACAACTGCAGCAGAGTTTGGGCGAATCCCACTAACGCTGGACTATCCTGGATGACAACAGCGCGAGTTGTTCAGCAGACTCTTTCGTGAAACCGTCCATTTGGGAACCGCTGCGTGTAAGGATCGCTAAATGCAACAAGAGCTTTTTCATTAGGGCATGTGGAAAAATCTCTGTCGATGAATACACCGACACCCCATTAGAGCGGGATTCTGTGCATTTCTCAAAGCAGGAGCTATCAAAAGCGAAGCTGTCGCCGTCACTAATGGCATTAAAGATCATCCTCCCCTGCTGCCCATTGTAAATGAGGGTTTTAATGACGCTGATGAAAAGAATAAATTCTGTACAAATTTAGAACGGATTTTGTAACTGGCTGCACTAAAGCCTTTCTACCGGCCCACTTGACTATTCATGTGCACCTCATTTCCAAGATAATTTACTGTATTATTGGTCATTTTGTGTTAAATTTCTTGTGGTGCGTGTTTATGTACATCTAGGAAATCACTGGTTATTAGAGCCGATGGCAGTCGAAGCCTTAATCTGGATCTCTGAGCAGCTTTTTTTCTGGCCTCTACTTAAATGGTCGTTTAGCCAGTGTCGACGCTTCTTATAAATGTCTCAATGAATTCAAGGCTACAAATTCAACTTTTAGGAGATTAGCCCAACGTCGAACGGCCGTGTTGAATTGTTCATGCGCATCGAGCCGTGCAGCCGGGCTGGTGGAGGGGAGCCACTGGGCCACGGCAGTGAGAGCCCACCAGGTGGGCCAACTGTGTCTCACCACGGTATTAACTCAAGTCAGATGTCCCTGCAGCATCCGACAGATTCCCGGTCATCAGCTACACAGAGACCAGACCCTCGCACAGCTGTGTGTATCTAACAGGCTGAACCTCTGCTGAACTGGGAGACAAGAGAAACCGATGGGAAAAGATGATTCTCTGACTAGTGTTATCATGACGACCGAACATCAACAACACAAAATGTAAAAATAACAAATTCAAGTTCGATGTTCGAAATGCAACAAGAATCACAAGCACGGGAGTAAAATGCTTTAACAGTCGAGATTCAAATCCCATTTAAGTCAAACTTGCTGCGAAAACGGACGCAGCAGTTACACGCTGCACTTCTCACACAGCCACCATCCAAACAACTGTACCAAGCCTCGTTGGAAATGTGTTGGGACATTTCTCAATGGGTTCCTCCTCGGCTTGCATTGTCTAAATATTCACTGCTACTAAAGTCGGTGCTGTGTCCAAATGAAATTTCTGCTGTTATGACAACTCTATTTATGACTCAGCGGATGATGGTACCATCGTGCGGCATTGATGTAAGTGTGAGTGAAGAGTTCCCACACTGGGTGGGCTCCACACGATGTGACTCACAAAGTAACACATCGCCCAGTACTTGGTGTCATCTTGGGTACACCATGACGCTGGAAGCAGTGAAAGGCAGCCCGTGGCTGAAATAGATGCTCACAGATTCCGGGTCATCTAGAAATCTGTTATCCAGGTAAGGGACTCCCGCTCAGACTGAGGGCTGATGCTGCCAGTGACCCTACACCTTCATTTTCAAAAGTCTTTTACATGAAGAGGAACTCATTCGGGAAGGAGTAGCTCATTATCAGCTGGCCCTGATTTTCTAGCCAGCCCCTCCTGCACATCAACACTCACAACAATAATGATTACAGGATGTAATATCCTCCCCGTCCTGTTGCCTTGCCCTGTTTATTTAGGTCTTCGGCACCAACATTTCTCGCCTTAATAGCTATGTAGGAAATTATTCCAATGAATGGGCACAGACAAGGAAATAATGAGCGAAAGAAAATGAAATGAGAGTGACAGAGAAAAGAGAAGCTGGGAAAAGGAGAAAGAGCACAACCTGTGTTTGGCTGCTGCAGGCAGAGTTATTGGAGAGTGACACTTCTCCATGTGGCTGGCATATGGAGCCAATTGTGGCAGCAGCACAGCAAGGCAAGGATCGGAGAGTCAGAGGAGGAGTGGCTGGCTCCGACAGCCTGTACGCGGGAAAGGCAAGGCTGACGGAGCCGAAGGATGATACGGACGTCCGTCTCTGGCCAAGTCAGCCATCTGTCACGACGAACCGGCCAAGTCACAGACTGGCCTCGTCATGCGGAGAAAGTGGCGGGAGAATCGTGATGACTAGTCATTATGAGCTGGAAGCTGTTAGGCCAACATGACCCACCACCGAGTGCAGCTTGCATGGGTGCGGACAGAGAACCTGAACATCCAGGTAGGGCCTGGTAAATGATGAACTTCAACCTCGCTACCACATAAAGGCTATTGTCTCAAACGTACCCGTCTATACATGGATGACAAAGAACATACATGAGTAGCATCACGTTCCCTAACATTAAAATGAGTCAACGCTGACAACGCTAAGGCCAGGGGAATATGTCGCTGCCCACATATGCTATGAGAAACAAAGCTGACAGAAAGTAAACGATCTAAAATCAAATTCACTTATTTAATAAGCACCGTGTCTGAAGCAGAACATGGCCATTATATAAGTATTCAGCTTCCAGACGCCTCAGACGACGTATGTTCATGCTGCGCAGCGAGTCCCTGGAGTTCTGCATCAATAATCCCGCTTTGTGTGAACATTTAATTACCGTTGCCTTTACCTTGGTTTAATTACAGGCTCGCAAGATGGATCAACATACATCACTGAGACCTACATATATTGTACACAAGCCAAATTACCTGCTTTCTGGCATCAAGGCTGACAGTGACAAGCTATTATACACTGGGGCCCTAGCATTTGCATTTACAGTAATGAACTGGCTCTCGTCGCTTCCACTACTCTTCCTTCACAGTTTTCTCTTTGCCCATCGCCTCACGTCGAACGGGATCTTCTAAGACAGAGGGCAGAGAGGAAATATTAATTGGTGAGCAATAGCCCCTCGTTGAGACGCAGCCAATAAATGAAAGGGCTATAAATAATTTATATGCCTAATCAGACTGCATGTGCTAAAGTTGCTCTCTCAAACAAGACAGCTCTCTGTGCTATTCCTTTATTCCTCCTAGTAAATAATTCCAGCTCCTTTTGATATGAGTGCAGTCAGACTGAGTTCCAGGCTGCGAGCTGGAAGTAGAAGCCTAATGAAAATATGCTGCCGCAATGACGAAATAGCTGTTTTCTGGCTGCAATCATGGTCAGGAAAAAGAATGGTCCGCTTAGCACCAGGTATCAAAATGCAACCAGCATTTGGAGACGTTTTTTTTTCTCCCCCAATGAACACAAGGTACACTGACTATTAGCAACCAGGTGTCAATGAAACGATGCTGAGCGATGCGGACGAGCGCACGGAGGGAAATCAAAACTTTTGCACATGGATCCAGCCAAGACAAAGATACACCTGCTTCCTGATGTGAAAACACAAGGGCTACAACTTGATCAGATCTAGGCAAAAAAAAAGCAGGTTTTAGGCTGGGTTCCTGTTTGCTGTGGAGAATCCAGAATCCAGAAAACAAGTCATTCACACCCACACGGATGAAAAAGCCTGGGCCGGTGGCAGCTGCCATTCATTTTTTGGAAAGCCAGCTTTGCAGCAGAGTGGCCTCTGTAGGGTCCTACAGACTGAAAGGGAGCAGCAACACTCCGCCGGAGGAAGTCGCGAAAGGCTCGACTTCATGCAAATAGGTTCTAACACAGTTCGACTACACCTGGATGAGAGCCACTCGAGATCATCGTGATTCCAGTGGATTCCAGATCAGAATGAGTTTACAGCCTGACGTGAGTTCTTTCAGCAGTATGAATTTATGTTACGTAATATATATTTATATATAAACTGTGCTTAACCCAACACATCCCTAGTTCTGCAGATGCACTAAAACACTTCGTTGTAGCTTTAGTTTCCGTCATAACGAAACAGTTTCTCAATTAAACCTTCAAGTTACTGATGTCAGTGTGTGGAGGTTTGTGATATTGTGAGTGTTTTCTGCATTCCATATTAGCGGCAGCCCTAAATGGAAGCTCAGAGCCGGACACAGCGTGAACACAAAATGAAATCCGGACATTATGGCCACCGCTACCACTGTTAGCAGCCTGCTAAGTTTGACTGCCATTACTGGATGGAGAAAGCAGAGAGCACCCGGTAAAGAACCATCATCAGACTCCTCAGCCAGCTGACAGACGGCAACGCTCACTGCTGTAACCCTGAGACAACCCTTGTCAACAACGAGGCTTCAGCTGCTTCCTTTCCACCCACACAATTCATGGAGGCTCTTAAACACAAACATTTTCACAAGATAATGCAGCAACCCGGTATTCACACACTTGAAAGAGAAATACATAGACACAGATATAGACACAGGCAGACACATATCTTCCTTCTAGTGCTACAAGGTGCTGCAGGGTTCAAATAAATCGCACGCTGAATATTTGCAAAAAAGAAAGTATAAGAGGATGAAAAGCAGACGGTTCAATACATGTTTCATAATTCCTGCTTCAAAAAAAAAAAACTTTAAGATCAGGCAAAAAAGCTCTGGCGAGTAGCTGCAGAGAGCTACTTTGAAGGGTGCACTGATGTTTTATGACCTCCTTTTTTTAACAGTTCACAGCCAAGTCATTTACCTCACAACCATCGCTCTGATTAGGTGGGAAACCCAGCTGCTTTCACAAACACCCGCTGAAGTGTCCTTGAGCAAGACGCTGCCCTGTGACAGAGGCCGACCTCCGACCTCCATCTTTAAGGGAAGAACAGAAGAGAATTCCTCCACAGGGATCAATAAAAAAAATCTTTCTTTCTGATGCTGGGTCACAGGAGAAAAAACTTAATCTTCCCTGGAGGCTGGTCTCCATCCGCAATGAGGGAAGTGGATCTTAAAAACATTACAAGATTCAAGTCGGGGTTTTTCCAGACTCGACTTTGAAGTCTACATTTGGAAAGTGGTACGATGGGAGAGCAACATAGACGCACACATGTTTGTCTGGGTGTGTGCGCTAGTTAACAGGTGGCCGTTTATGAGGTTGTGTTTTTCACCAAAGGACATCGCAACAGCTTCCGCACACCCCTGAGTGCGAATAAACCGATAAAGAAGATGGATGGATGGACAGAAGGATGGATGGACAGATGGAAATTACACCACAGAACTGCAGGGTACCTGACCAGGAAAAACTTAATCCTAATCAATCACAGGGACAAATATGAGCATCTTTGACCCTTCGTATGGATGGATTTCTGCACGTCCTTCTCTCGTGGCCTTCACTCTTCATCTTCATCAACCTGTGCACAACAGCAACACTAAATTATGGCACAAGCAGCGCGTCTCCGTGTCTCAACTCATCTGTCATCTAGAGATGGAGAAGGAGGTGGGATCGGAGGGGGGTGGGGGGGTGGGAGGGCAGCGGACTCGGGTTTGTTTTGTAAGGAAATGCACGACAACGACGAGCCTGACGTGTCACCGAGACAACAAGCACCTTCATCCATTATTCACCGGGGCAACAAACTGATAAACGAGGTAAATGAAGAGAACAACGGCAGCGAGAATCATGACAACGGAGTGAAGAAGACATTTAGAAGCCAGTAGCACCAGCGGCATCCTGAGGCGCATATTAATCTGCGGAGTAAACAACAAATTCTGAACACAGGGTCAGAGAAAAGGCAGCTTTCATCTGTGAAAATGGCTGATAAGAAAATGAGAAGTCTCTTCTCTCTGGAGCAACTTCGCAGCTCGAGAAGATGAGATTCTTTTCAAAAACGCGTGCTTGGTAAGACACACCGGCGGTAATGGGAAGACTTGCATCTATGCAGAATAAACATGCGAATAATGGCTCGTTCTCACATACTGTATTCAACCACCCACGTATCATGTGAAAGCCGAACCCTCACCGCCGTTCAGCCTCCGAACACAAGCTCCCAGTTCCTTTGCAGGACAAGTCCCACACAGCTGCATCAGTCCATCAGCGCAGGAACAGAGAGCATTACTGATATCCCAGGTCTCACATGTCATGCCAAATTCATGCAACACGATCTGTACAAGACAGCAGAGGGATGAATTATTGCCCTGTTGCCATGGTGACGCCTTGTATGCAGAAAACACCATGCTGCGGATTGAAAAATGGTGATTTGTGAGATTTCATTTGGAAACCCATTTCAGCGACGGGGGTAGAGAAGCAGGGAAGAAAGAGGAGAAGAGGAGGGAAAAAAAATAACGGAGAGAAAAGAATAGAGACTCGGATACAGTGAGGAAAAAAGTGAGAGGAAGAAGACGAGAAGCGAGGTGAGGCTCTGCTCGCAGCAATTTGCAGCAGTGCTTTAGACAATTTGGGTCACTTCTGTCACCGTATTCTATAAGGTGAGCAGAAACACCTCATCTGCCATTCATTTCATTTCCATTCCGACACCTGCGAGCCATTTGCATTCTGTCAGTTGTACCTCTCCCTTTCATTTCTCCGCGTGCCACTACATTTCCAGAATGATAACATACTGGCAATTTCTGCACTGGCACAGCACAGGCCAGGACACATCACTGCCTGCATCCAAAGCAGGGGGAGCGCGGTGAGCCTTTTTCCAGCCTTGTCTTTCTTTTTCCTTTCTTCGCCTCGCGACTCTGAGTCCCAGTCCTACTCTCGTGTTTCCACCAACACCCCCCCCCCCCACCTCTTGATCAAATCCAGATCCGTGCCATATGACCCTTACAAGCCCTTGCAGCGCTCGGTGGCTCCCTGGGGACCAGAGGCCAGATCGTATGTCTCGACTCTCCACAGCCACAAATGAACCAGGTGCTCCGTGGCCTGCCTGATTGGCTGTCACGAGATCTATGGCATCACTGCTAACGGCGGAGCACCACAGGCCACAGCGCTCTCTTATAGGGGCACATTATACCGGGCAGCTGTGCTGATACAGGCAGCAAGTTTCAAACCTGTTAGGCTCACAGGCGAAGGGAATCGAGATATTCACAAAACATCCATAATTATAGGGGTTTGTGCAGCACGATGCAGCAATTACATACTAATACCACCAACCTGTAGGCAGCATGTTTGCTTTGCACCACAAGGTGACATAGGGATAAGTGAGAAAATACAGATGCAACAATGGTCCTTTTCTAAGGAGAAGAACTCAGCCAGACAGGATTTCAGTCAAGTAGTCATCCTTCAGGAGTTTCTTCTACATTTATCTTTTCGTTTTTAAAGATTACAGTCAGTCCTTTTCAGCGATGTCCTTTTCCTTGGGTTTTCTGTTTTGATGACGTTCTTTTCTTTGTCCGTTCAGCCTTGGTAGATATTACTGCTAATGCTAACTACACGGCACTTCTGTTCTCACTGCCCAATCCCGAAGCATCAATTTAATCCTGTGAATTTAAAGATTCTTTCTCACAGAGATTCATCCAACGCGGAGACTTCGAATGAAAAATTATGTTTTACATAGAGTCAAATAGAACCAAAAATGTAATATTTTAATGAGTACATCTGAAGTCGCATCCAACAGAGAGTCGTATATAACCGAGCATACGAATAACCGTGTTTACAGCTGGCTTTTCGCTTGGATTGAGGTGCAGCACGTAACAGAGCCAGGCCAGCTGTCCTCCCCTGTGTCCAGGCTTCATTCTAAGCTGCACTCGCTGGTTCTTCATCAGCTCCTACCACTAAAATCACAAAACTCCAAGATGCGGTTGAAAGCCCATTAAGTTGAGCTTCAGCTAAGATTATTTAGCTAAAAGACAACTTCCACACTCAAGAACAAACTTTGACTGATTATAAGAATAGTTGTTGATTAACTTTTCTATGGGATCAAATTAGGGTCAAATAAAATTTGTACCCGTAAAATGATTTGTGCGTGTGTAACCCAGATGCGTGCATGTATTTGTACCTGTAAAATGATTTGTGCGTGTGTAAACCAGATTTGTACTTGTAATACACTTTGTGTGTCTGTAAAAAGATTTGAACTTGTAGATTTAACAAGAGTTTTACCAATATTCACACACACAAATCAAGCCTCTAAGTTACGCACAAAATGTGACCCTAAATTTACAAGTACAAAACGGTGACTCTGATTTGACGCTTGAATTTGATTGGCTAATGAAACCCAATCACCAAGCAGGCTGTCGCAGTCCTTTGGCGAAGCACTACCGGTCCTGAAAGGTGAAGACACAGCGATAAGCGGCGAGCGCCAATAAACCCACAGAGTAATTATATTTAATGTCTATATGTATGATATGATGTACTCTTGTGATATGCTAAGGTGATGTATCAGCTGGTAAAGGTAAACTGGTGTTAGTGGCAGAGTGGAGGTTTCTCCTCCCACTGAACAGAGAGCCTGCTCGGGTGTTGGTGCTCACCGGAGCCTATTGTTCCATCAGGCCCAGGTGAGTCTGGCAGGTGTTTTTAAGGGCATGGGTGACTCTGTTCGGCCCCGAATCAAGCTGAGGGAGACTCCGTAGAGTCCGTGTGTTGCACATGCAGGGAAGTCGCTGCTGGTAGGTAACGTTTTAGCGCATTACCCGTTTTTATATGCACAGAGCTCAGGGGCGACGTCTCCGGAGCCGAGCTTTTAGTAGCGATCAGCTGATCTGGTGTTGGCCCGGGCTGTGGCAGCTGATGTCCAGGTATCACGCATGGTTTTATAGAATTCCTGGTCGCATTCCACCTGTTTAACCATGTTTTATGTAATTTATGCAGCGAGTGGAGGGAGGATCCTCTGCTGAAGAGACTGCAGCAGGTCCCTTAGCTGCAAAGCTCTGCTGCTCTGGCTCCACCACTGTGGGGCTGCACTCTGGCCTGGGAAGAGCGGCCACGAATCGGCTTTTCCCTCACCGCTGCTGTTCTGGTTCTGCCTCAGACTCTGATTCGGATTTAAGGCACATCTGACGACTTGGGGCCGCGAGACGGTCCCTGCTTCGTTGTCCTGATGTGGACCGGATCTTGTTTATCGCGTTTAGTAGATCTTTTAACTGAATTGACATTGGTTTGGTTTATTTTTCCTGTTTATTTGCTTTGAATTAACCCAAGCATGGTGGTTTGTTTTATTTTGTTTGCATTGGTTTACTCATGAACATTGTTGCATGTTTTTAAACAGGAAATCGCCTTTTTTAATTTGAAAGTGTCATTAAAATAAATGTTATAAGCCACAAACTCTGCTCTCTGGTGCTATCCTTGCGTTTTACGTTGGCAGACCTGCTTGGGTTACGTAAAGGGAAATAACTTGCTGACTCTGCCACATTAGCAATGGTGGTTTTATTGGATGTTAAAGTAGCATGTTAGCGGTTAGGCTGTTAGCATGTTATCTGTGTAGTGTGAAGGCGGTTAGCACGTTGTCCTTCACCGCCGAGACTCAACGTAATAGTTTTTCATCAGGCCGCATAAGTTTACCTACGTGAATAAAAGCCTTGCAGGTAAGTCACTGTCAAGTCTGTCTCGTCATTAAATATAATTACTCTCTGGGTTTATTGGCGCTCGCCGCTTATCGCTGTGTCTTCACCTTTCAGGACCGGTAGTGCTTCGCCAAAGGACTGCGACAGCCTGCTTGGTGATTGGGTTGCATTAGCCAATCAAATTCAAGCGTCAAATCAGAGTCACTGTTTTGTACTTGTAAATTTAGGGTCACATTTTGTGCGTAACTTAGAGGCTTGATTTGTGTGTGTGAATATTGGTAAAACTCTTGTTAAATCTACAAGTTCAAATCTTTTTACAGACACACAAAGTGTATTACAAGTACAAATCTGGTTTACACACGCACAAATCATTTTACAGGTACAAATACATGCACGCATCTGGGTTACACACGCACAAATCATTTTACGGGTACAAATTTTATTTGACCCTAATTTGATCCCATACTTTTCAAACAACTAATCAGTTCTGCACTAATGTTTACCTTCCTCTTTAGCTCACTTTCATCCAGTGGAAAAGTTCGACTTCAGCTGATTAGACTGTGGGTGTAAGAACAGCACCTCGAGCAGCTTTGAGATGGTTTTACCATGTGTGTGCACCCCTTTCTAATATCCAGTTCGCATGTGTAGCAGTCCTGTGATTGAGAATCTAGGGCAAACCCCTTAAGTAGGGAAATGGAGAGAGGGAGAAAGAGATCATCAGAGCCATTACAGCGTGATAAATGATTCGCTGGCTGGTGAGTTGCCCGGAGGGAGACAGTGGGGCAGTGTGTCTGTGTGTGTGTGTGTGTGTGGGGGGGGTGATGTTAAACCTGTGGCTCATCATATCAAGATCCCATGACACCCACGTCCTGTTAACGCAATCGGCTTCATTACAAGCACAAAGGGGGGTAAAGCTACAGCCACACACACACACTAAATATTGAACTGCATACATTTATATTTCCTGTTTTTCTCCGACACACACCTGCACCTGCACGCACAATTTGAACTCACTTTCCATCGCAAACACACACACACACACAATCTGACTTTTCCACACACGTGCTACCTCTCGCTCGCTCTGACATACAGTACACTCTACAGGCAATCACGTCTCGGGGGAGAAAGACTTGGAGCCTGGGCCCAGCTCGGAGGAGGAGGAGGCAAATTAGTGCAGAGTTGAAAGAGCAGAGTGGTAGACGGAGAGAGAGGTGGAGAGATTCGGGGGGGTTACGGCAGGCCGGGCTTTGGAATAGACTTACTGCTTCAACTGGTGGAGAGGTTTGAGTTTTGAAGGCAGAATAAGGGTGAGAGGTGTGAGGTGAGGAAAAGAGAGGGAGAGAAAGCCTAAAAAGATTCAGGTGCAGTGTGTTAGAAAAAAAGAAGCATTCGATGTTAAGAGTTTGAAAAGGATGAACGAACAGAGAGCGAGAGGAGAAAACACAGGGGAGCTGGAATGACAGCAAAGAGTTGAAAGGGTGAGAGTACGGGAGAAACGGCGAGAGGGTAATGGCTGGTGGGAGAGGTGCGAGCAGCTCCTGCCAAGATAGAGGATGGGCCAGAGTGGGGGAAAAAAGGCAGAGAAATTGAGCAGTGCAACCTCTGAGACCCCGCTGTCTGCAGAGGAGAGTGGTATGTGCACGCGTGTGTCTACATGCAGCACACTGCACTGGCAGGTCAAGGAGCTGGTGTCAGCCGCCGCCGCTGCGTGTTTGAGATTGGGAGGGATGGATTTGTGTTGCGATAGCCCCCAGGGGAGCTCCGTGCGGTGGGGCACCACAGCCTGCCTGCCTGCCTGCCTGGCCGGCCTGGATCAGGCTCGGCAAGTGAGACACAGCTGGACGAGCTCTGGCTCCAAGCCTGACTATCACATCAGCAGCCAATATACATCTGAAGTAATGCGCTAACATAACGCTGGAAGAGTTGAGAAAGTGAGCACGTGCCTTAAATGCAAAATAAAAGCATCTGTGCTTTCCACAACTCACCACTGTCGATCACTTCGACGGCCACCGCTCACAGTTTATTGACATTTATAGTCAAATAAATCACGGTTTTAAAAACGGACAGATTAACAATTTATGAAATTACCCATTAGCTGCAGACCTTTCTGCCTGTTAGCACTAATGGAAGTCATATGTTGAACTAACATTTTAAAAACTAAAAAAAAAAAAACATAGCACATTCAAATGTAACTCAAACCAAAGTGCACAGTCCAGTTATCCAGTCTGGCACTTAACCCCCTATTACTACGCTCAGCTTCTCTCACGTTACAGTTTGACAAAATACACTACTACTAATTGCCGAGGATCAGATTTTCGTGGTGTTCACTGGTTAACAGATGCTGCGCGTCTTACCGTGTACCTACATGTTTGAAAAACCGAGCTATGTGACTTCAGCACATCCTGAAATGCCCAGATCTCTGACCTTGGCTCAAAGCAGGATTTAGCTTCAAAGCCCAAATAGCTGATGATGCAAGACTTAACTTAGAGTAAGCTTGATCATCCCTTCAGCAGAGTTTATCTTTGCTCAGTCCTATATCCCCGAGTCAATAATGTTGACTCATCGACCAGCCTTTCCTCTGTTGTCGATAAAAGCACGTTTAGCTCCTGTTGTGGCTGGGCAGAGAAGAAACAACGCAAAGGGGCCACCGGGACTGAACAGGACCCAGGAAAACAGAGGCAGATGCTGATGATAAGGATTTTGGCTCTTGCCCTTTCAAATCTTTCTTTTGCTTTAGCGATTCCAGCTTTGCTCTTTCCTCACGTCGCTCTTCACCTTATCGATCGGTAAATCAGCCGCCTAATAGACAGATAGTGCTCAGCGCTAAGCAGGAAGGCTTGCACTCAGAGAGTCTGGAATATTGAAGTGGACAATTACAGCAGTCTTTCTTGGAAGACAGACAGCAAAGGACATCCTGAGAGTCACACCGGTTTCTCAAGGAGGCGGAAGGGGAAAGATTATTGTCTCACTGAGACTGAGGGGCATAGAAAATAATTCACCTGGAAATCAATTTCCATCACGTCTATTACAGACCACCGATGGACCGAAAAGGAACAAGAACGAGAGAGACAGACCTAGAGAGACTCTCATTTCCCCTTTTTATCCATGTTGTATTTTTCTTCCCTCTTTCACTGCCCAAACCATTTCCACAGCAGAGTGCACTGGCCACAAAAAGACATCTGCAGTCGATCATGATAAACAGTCTGCATCTCTCCCATTTGTTTCCGTAAAAACCACAGAGCTGCATGAGTAAAAGCTACAGCTGCCGCATCTCCATGAAATGCTTTCTGCATTAAATCATGACATAAGGAAAAACATTGGAGTTGACATTTTTGGAGTGCAGCTGCTGATCAATTCATGCCACTGCCTTTAATAAAACGCCCTATTTCATTACACAAACTGCCAAATGAGGCCATTACACACAGAAAACGAAAGCCTTGGACGGTTTAGTTTGGACCTTCATTAAACTATAAAATCTACCTGAAAACCAAAGCAAACAACGGGATTTAAAAACACTATTCAGATCCTCTAGTTGATCATAAAAGAAGAGATGGTTGCTTTTTTATCCAAAGTAAATGTGGGTTTTTAAAGGACACCACTGTTTAAGTGAAGTGGTTGATTAAAGAGAGAGCGTACAATAAGCATCAGGTTTGCCACTTGTCGAAAATCTAAAGGGCTCCTCTTGGTTTACAGAGACCCCAGCCCCGTGTCCCTCATTCACTATTCAAACCACCATCTTCTCTCGTTTCCCCCGGACCAGTTCTCAGTACTACCAAAGACAACGGCCGGTTCTCTGGCGTCTATGTAAGCGTGTAGAGGGGAACTGCTAGATGGGAGCAGAGGACATAAAACACAGCAAGGAGAAGTGATGGGAGTGACTGAAGGGGCTGTCAGCGTTTGTAGGTCAGCGTAAATGTTTAATGCTTTATGCTGATGAGCTGACGCTCTGTCTCTCCGGTTCTCAGAAAGACGTGCTCTGAGCTCCATCAGTCTCCGCCGCCGCCGCCGACAAAAACACGATTCCTACACATTGGTAGGCAAAGGCCACCTGCTCCCGAGCCCCTGCTTTTACTCTTTCTGACCCCTCGGCACACCAATTAAGCAGGTATGTGACAAGACGGCCAAAAGTGCCAATTAGGCCAATCTACCTCTGCGACATGTCCCTTATCCCCACCTCCCCGCTACTTCCTACCTTCCTCTTCTCTGCAGGCTCTTAATGGATTTCCATGCCTGTAACATCCTTTCCAGCAGTCCCATTTAACCCAGTATCATCAAAAAGGAGTCCACATAATGTAACTATAATAGGCCGACTTTACCATTCAGTCCAAAAGCAGGGACAGAGTCTTCTGCTTTGAGCACACGTAATTATTTAGCCTGGAGTACGGATCATAATTGAAAGTGTCTGATAACAACGTCGCCTTGTCACATGCGCTACATTAATAAAGGAAGAGACGGATTAGTTTTACATGACATGAAGGAAGAACGCTGCTCAGTTCGCGAGGTTTAGCAAAGAAACATCACAATGCCCTGTTTATCTTATCAATTAGGGAACGATAATCTTTTTTGAAATGAGAAATGGGGCTTGCCACAGGGCGCAGTCACCTCGTAAATAAGGTACGCTCTTAAATAAATCCCCAAACCAATTTATTCAATTTATCATACAATGGATTATAGCTTAATTTCGGCGATAATGAGAGGAGACACTTGAGGAAATTAAAATGGAGAACTTGAAATTCCACGAGTTGTTTCCAAATGGCCCCCGAGGATGGTAGAGAATGAGGTGGAGGAATTATTCAAACAGCAGTTGTCTTTCAGGCAAATGCTGTTTAGTTTTGAAAATAGAGTGAAAGCCAAAGGGCATTGTTTGCCATTTTTTCCATTTGATCAACAATCATTTCAAACACTGGTGCCGTTCTGGACGCATTATTTTCAACACGTAGTCATTAAGGATTCAGTGGAAGCCTGGCTCTTAATGGCTTTTAGATGCTGCCTCCCACACCCTACTTGATGGGGCATGCTTTCCATTAAAGTGAAAGTATTTTGGATGCTTACAGTTCGATCATAAAGTCCCATATGCTGCGTTGTTATTTCCCCAGCTCTGTCGCAAACAAGCGCCCTCGCTGTTCCGGCATGGGGCGACAACTCTGCGTGAAAGCCAACGTGTCAGAATCAAAATTCATCACTGTCAGTGATGTTAATTGGAAGTGAGAAGAGAGTGAAGTCATGCACTGTGCTACTAGAGCGATTAAAAGCACCGGCTCACCCAGTCTTAGCTTGGGGCAGCATCTTTTCCTGCTTAGGTTTAAATGTGGTCATGTTTAAAGAAGAACCAGCGTAACAGATAATGTGTCTGTGTTGCTTTGCTCAACCATGTTTGTGGGGGGGTCAAGGCCTCCAGCACGGCTTGATGTGACAAACAAGACAAAACCTCTACTCTGGGTGTGGCCTGGTTTCACACAAAGCCCCCAGTGGGTCAGCGCCTAAGGACGGACTCTGTGCATGGATGGATGAATGGTTGGATGCGTGTTCTGGGGACGGCAGAGCTGGACGAGCGACAGCGGTAAAGCAGATGGATGTGGGGGAAGGGATCTTTATTATTGCAGAAATAAAACTATTTCAGAATATGCTGACCAATATGTGATGTGTGTGTTTTCTCTCTGCAACAAGCAGTGCATCCAAATATTTCTGCTGCTAGAACACACTGTTACCCCATGTGGGCAGACAGGAGCCACCACGTTCACGTCTACAGCTGACGCCACCGCTTTTAACCCCCTATTTATCTTCAGCGCACGTCTATGAATGCAACATCGCAATCACGCATCAGGGGCAGGCCCGCTAATGGAGACCTCACCCTGTTCCTCTCCCACGAGGCCGTCTGTCCTGAAGAGAAAAGGGGGGCGACGGGGGCGGGGGATGCTGGGGGGTGGTCGTTTAGCAAGGGAGGAGGCCGTACGTGCGTGTACCATGATGAGATGGGACAGGGTAAGAATTCTGGGTCAGAGTCCCAGCGCTGCCCTCTTAATCTGCTGATGGACGGGTTGTGGAGTGCGGGGGGGGCTGAACACACACCAGATGGGGACCCCCCCCCCCCTACTTAGCATGTCAACGGGCACGTGCACACACGCATCCGTATCTCTTCGCGGCAGCCCTCCAAACAGTAGGTGCGATCATGAGTGAAGATTAGATGACCGTAACCTAGATATTCGAACGCCCCTGACCTGCTGGGTTATTGCAGAGGATCTGCCCTTGGCAAAACAATAACCCCAGCGGTGGAGCAACCAAGTGAAGGGGACTCTGCACTGGCTGCTCACCACAGAACCGACTGATGCAACAGCAGCTCATATGATAAATTAAATATGAATGTGCATGAACCACCGCCCTCGTCCTGAAACGCCGCTTCCCCATTTCATTCCTTCCAGGTTGTATATAAGGTTTCACGCGCTCACAGTCGCTCTAGTTCCCAGCCCCGTCTCGTTCCTCATGCCCGTCACTCCCGGCTGTGTTTTGCTTTCTAAAGAACAGATGCACCATAAAAAACATCGTTAAACTAAAATACCACTGTGACAGCAGATTTGGTACTAGCGGTGGCTTTTCATGAGGAATGTGTGTTTGAATGATAATGTCCTCAGTCGGCCATGGTTGTGCTACGTGAAGCCTTGAGGAGTGTGACCCCAGAGAGGACAGGGCTGCACAGGTTTCACACTCTCCAGACTCATGGCTTAAGGTGGGGTTGACGTCCCCTGTACTGTGTGTTGGAGCATTTGTGCCCCCTAGTGTATCTAGATGTCCTAACAGTGTGACGCTACACAGAACAGAGAAACACCAGGCTATGGTGTAAGCCGTGCAAAGTGTTTATTTCAAAAGGATGAAGGACCGTTTGATAACGCTAGAATGATCCTCGGTCAGCTCGTGCAGAAATCCACGTGTAGAACAAACAAGGAAAAGAGAAACAAATCAGCATGAAAGCAAAACGCAGAAAAGCTACTGTGCCACTGACATCAACACGGCAACGTCTCCGCTGTCGTTGCTGTGTGCTATTTGTTCCTGTTCCATCTTTCTACTTCACGCTGTGTCATGTTTCAGTTCAATTAAAAGCCCCCTTTAACTATGAGCAGCTGTGTTTTAGATCCTCCTTAGAGTTAAAGCCACACAGTGGAAAACAAAACGCATGAACATGAACTATTTCCTGACAACTTTCTCTGATCACTATACTAAAAGGTTTTAACAGGTGCCGGAGCCGTATATGGACAGAGAAGATGAGGACGCTGTACCGTGCAGCGTGTAGCCATGAGATGGCAGCAAATGCAAAGAGTAGCCTCACTCTGCCTGACAGCCTGTAAACGTCTACAGCCACCACTTTCAAAAATTCAAAAACGAAAGTCATCACACTGGGCTTTGAGAAACCTTACTGTTCTATAAAAATGGCTATGAAGCCGACAAACCACGTCTAAGAAATCTAGAAACTCACACGGTCTTCATAGCATCAGTACCAACACTTACGCAAAGCACTTGCAGAATAAAAGCCGCTGCACTGAACCCGTTCACACGTGCGACGTGGAAACTGTAAAGTTGTCAGAGAGCCCATAAAGTACTCGGCGCACGGAAGCGGCTAACTTCTGTAGGTGCACTGGTGATTACGACAGTTAAAGCACCAACCAGACACAAGCAGTAACACACCACACGCACGCATATGCCAGACTAACGAGCCCGGCCGTGACACAAAGTCTGATGGAGCCTTGAAGATAAGAGCTCGCATGTGGGTCAGGGAACCGAGCGGAGAGGACCCATAAACACAGCTGAGGTGCTGCCTGCGTCTGGGTGGAGCGAAGAGTGTAATGTTCAGGCCTGCGGGGGAAAACAGCGGCTTGGATCTTTGCTCGCACCCTTGGTCATGTTCCAACCAAGTCAATTAACTGTCAGCACCGTGTGTGTGTGTGTGTGTCACAGTAAAAGCCATGGAGCGACTCCATCCCGATAAGGCAGAACAGAACAATGCCCTCACTAAGAACACAGTCACACTTGATGAAGCCAAAACAATGTGTAAGCGAATAAACATGTTTCTAGGCAACACTTTTCATAGCCGTCAATCAGTTTAGTGAACTACTTTGATCAAAGGCAACTGAAACCCAACTCACATGAACTATGAAGCATGTAAAATCAAACACTTTGATCGGTCCCACGCCTCCAATGTCAGCGCTGCCAGAACGCATCAGGTACATTTAGTTTAAATTGACCTTATTGTCATGCAGTTGCCTCAAAGAGTCACAGCTGCGCATATGTTTCTGACAGAGTTTGAGGATCCCTTACAGATTGTTTCAGCAGAAGCTGGAAGAATGGGAGTTGACAGCCTGGCCTCGCTGCACACCACTAAACATATGCTGCTGAGAGAGTCTCTATACACAACTTTCATTTGATGTAGCTGGAAATAAACACGCACACGGTTGTGGAAATAAACTGTCATATGCTCTTCTGAGAAAAAAAAAAAAGGCTTGTGCGAACTAGCGCACAGGCACTGACATGTAAACCTCCCAATGCATACAACACATGTGCTAGAATAACAGAACATGCTGCTGATCAAGAGTAATCATGATAGGATATAAACAAAAGGACAGAAAAACACAGGACTGACCTGACCATTACTGTACCTCAGCCATAGTCTTGCCATATATTTATTTTAGTGTGTATTTGATATCATATTCATTTACTGCTGTAGAATTAATTCTTTAGCCTAAAGTTATTATTCGTGGATGTATTTGTATTTTTTCTTCCATTTGGGATTAATCACAGACATACACTATAAAGCATCTATAGCCTTGTTATACCACAAGGCCAGTGCTGGAAAAAAAAAGTCCCAGAGGGCCAATGTGAGGTACCAGTGGTGTGCTGTGTGCAGGAGGAACATTACATGGGGATGTCAGAAAAGTGACGTGCCTCTGTGTGTGTGTGTGTGTGTCTGTGTGTGTGTGCGCGCAGCTGGACAGAAACAAAATGGTTGCGGAAAACAGAAGGAGTCTGTCTTTATTTATCACTAAATATCTTCCTCCAAGTTTAATTGGCTTAACAATGAAAAGCTGCTAGCAGGGTCCTTGGTCCTGGGATATTTTGTGAGCATATCAGCTCGTTAACCTCTTATCTGAACATGAGCTGATTAAAAAAAGGTCAGGACAGCCCTGGGTACAGAGAGGGTTTCTGCAGGATAGAGCAGGATGTCTCTGGTCTACTGTAAGGCTGGGCGCTTTGCTCTGACCTCCAGGAATCAGGCAAAGAGCAAAGCAAACAGAGGGGCGAGTGACGGTGAGTGTGCTGGTGGTAAACTCTCCATGATAACGTGAGGCTGCTTGCTTGGTTCACAGCCGACAGTCTGAACTTCAATCAAAGAACCATTTATTTAAAGTACAAGGAACATGAAAAAAAATAAATAAAACCTTTTAGCTACCGGTATCTTTAATTATTAGTTTAGCTTTATAAACAAAAATTAACTACTGCACACACCTCCTCCTCCCTCGCAGCCTCGTCTGTGTGTCATTATTCTCAGAGTAGTAAATGTACAACCATCCACAAGACACGCACGCATTGACTGGACAAGGTCACATTTTTTGTCCCCCCAACTTGATCCCTCTGGATTAAACAAAACCTTTAAGGAAAGGTGGAAGCTTCATATTCATTCCACCAGCGAGCTGGATCATATTTGGCATGTATGTTATTATCCAACATGAATGACATCTACTCCTTTGGGAACGTGAAACTAAATCGATAAAAGCTAAGGCCCTAACCTTCTCCTCTGCACATGGCTGACCTCCTAGATTAGACTGCAGATAATTGCATACTCTGATATTAGAAATTCACATAAAGGAGTTGATAATGGAATTTTGGCTCAGAAAAAAAAAAGGGGGGGGGGGGGGGGGGTCACTGGAGCAGCACTTTGGCTGGGGAAGGAAATTGGTGTCCTACAAAAGATGTCCTCTTCGCTGGCACGCATTGTTAATGGTGCGTTGCTTTTGGAAAGCACCAAACTACCTGCTCCTTGTTGAATAGGTGCCTGAAAACAGATAATGGGGTTTGTCAGCGATGAAACGCAGCTCGTGTTGTGCCATTCGTGTGCTATCAAGCAATGAGGCAGAGCCAAGAAAAAAAAACTGCGGCCTGGCAGCGCAGATGTGACACAGGTCCAGCAGAGGAAAAACCAAAACACTGCTTTCTACTCGCTCCTCCTGCACTCGAGCAGTCGCTGTGTATTTATTAACACACAAACAAACGCACAGTAAAGTCGCTGAACATCGTATTAGTCGCGTTTAGACAAAAGAATGTAAACAGCAACAACGGAAAGACAGCGAGAATAGTTCATCCTCATTATTATCCTGCTGCCTGAACGGCCTGGAGGTGAGCTCAGTTCAGCCCGCGAGCATCTGACAGCTCTAGTACCTTCTCCTCCTGAAGGTGCTTGTTGGTCGGTTGTCCAGGACGGCAGTTAATGAGATCTCAGCGGGAAACAGACAGAGAGCAGGTTACACACCGCGGCAAGCAACGGCGCCTCCGTAAGCTCGCCGTACCCGACCTTTCGACCTGAGCCCTACACTTAAGCTCGCCACACAGTCACGAGAAAAAAGAACTTCACTTGAGAGTCGATGCCACGCACAGTCAGGCCCGGGTGAATATGTGTAACACTGCTCACCTGTCGGAAGTGGAGAAAAGCAAGCGCTTACCTGCAATGATATATTTGTGGGCTTCGGAAAGCAGAGGAGAAGAAGGAAAAATATCGTTAGTATTACTATTAAATATTCTATATAAGCTTTTATTTAGATGTATTATTATTCATTAACAGAAAGGCAAAACAACCAGCACAACAAAAGCCACCGTCCTCATATGCGCACAACAAACGGACAATCACCACATATTACGATATCATGATCTTGGCCACAGTTTCACACTCTCAGGCTCACTGGGCCTGTCAATCTGTTGTTTGGCCAGCTGACGCAGATTGAGGGTGAGCAGCGTTGACTCATCCATAAAAGATGGACTGGGCCGGGCAGAAACCGAGAGCTATTACCAAGGAATAACACACAAACCACAGAGTTTGCTCCGTCAATTATTTCCAGGCCAACATGGAGACGCTCTGTCCCTGTCCTCCCGTGGTTCTGGATCATTCTGCATAGACATGCATGTTGGCATCGAATGATATTACCTTAAATAACACAAGGTCCAAGGGCTACTATGGCAGAATTCTGATGAGCGTAAGATCAACACATATATCTTTCTAAATATATATATTTCTATTGCAGCTGAAAGGCTTAGTGTGTGACAACCCTACTATAGAGTGAAAACCCCTTTGCTTCTTCCAACTGGGCCAAACCGCCACCACCACCCGGACAGGAGGGTGTTTCATTAAAAGTTTGGTTCCACACAATGGCCTTACACTCTGACAAGTCAGGTGTTTTGGTGAGGTTTGTCCTGGGGCAGGGCTTGGCTGAGTGTCAGCTCTCCTCCTCTGTTCCACCCTCTTGCACTTCACTCATCTTGCTTTTCTCTGCTTTGGTGTTGATCCTCATTCTTCCACACTGCAGCAAACGCTCTATTATCCAAAGATGGAGCTTAAGACAACTTAAAGCTCCAGAGGAGTGGCTATTTTTGGGGTTGAAAGCCTGAAAGAGAATGAGGGAGTGTGTGCCTGGCCCATATCACTTAGGATAATGTGATTAGGGGCGTTGGTGGTGGAGGGCGGTTCATTTAGCTCAGAGCATGTGGATTCATTTCAATGACAGTAGGGGTGATGGAGGGACGTGCACTTCCTAAATACAAACACATATGCATGACCACAGAGGAAGAGGGCTCGTTTATAGTGCAGATGAATGTGCACACACAAATGTTCATCTGCGCCACCCAAGGGTAGAAACTCCAAACCAGGTTGCAAATATTGCCGTGCGTTTTTTTTTCTGTTAGCTGTCTAAGTTTCACGCATGGATGCAGCTCCAAACCTCAGTGAGCCACGTTGGGGAATTCAGCCGAGCTCATGACTGAGTGATTCTGTCCCGTTTGCGCTGTGAGAAGTATCTGGGGTCATTTTAACAGGGATACGTGTATATGTATCGTTTTTAATGTGACTCACATCCGTGTCTGCTTGCAGAGAGATTGTGCCTTCATCTCCTTCTTCTATATCCACATTTGTTTTCCTAAAATTGTTTGACCTTCAAAGCAAACTAAAGAACACACTAGAAAAACACTTCCAGTTTCAATTAAAGTAGAAAAACAATCATTTCCACCTTGTTTCTGTTTATACAGTGTCCTTGCTTGCATATTATGCGACCCATCATTTTTTATAGTTTTTTCCAGTCTGCTAGGCTCTCTCTCCATTTATCATTAACCTTTGACCTCCAAACACTTTTTCTTGTAGTTGTCCTTCAAATGCCATTATAATAAAATCTAACTGTGGCGTGTTTCATATCTTTTACCTCTTCTTTTGCCTGACTTTATTACCAGACACACATTTGAAACACTCATGCCCAACTGAAATGAGACTGATGAGTCAGTCTGACATTGTAAAAAAGTTTGCTTCAAATGCTCAGTAACGATCAGATCAGTTTCTACGCACTATTTCCACAACCATTTTGCTTTTCTGGATTAAAACACTTCCAGCTGCAAGAAAGTCTTTACAAAGTCAAGCACCTCTGCAGATACTGCTAATCCTCCTCCTGCACAGATGGCTCTGCAGTTTAAACTATTAGTGGACATCAGCAGGGGGAATAAAAGCAGCCTTTTCAGATCTCCGATTCAAAAAGTGTGTATGGGAGCTTCAGACGACATATGTCAGTCTGGACGGGAGAGCATTTAGGTCAGTAACAAACAGGGCCAAGTTGGGTAAAGGAGGGGCAGGGGTCCCTTTCTGAGGACTTGAACCAACCACTGCATTTTCTCACCCACAGGACACTGTGGGTTGTAAAAAGTCCCATCAGCCTCCAGCTGTGAAGCGTATACAACCCTTTCACTGTGCCCTCCTTTTTTCCACCACTTGAATAAACAGAAGCTGAGGAATAGTTTGGGAAATCAGAGACGAAAAAGCAGGGAAGCATCCCTTTAGTACTTGTTTACCTCATGCAGCACATCCTTCACGTCTACCCAATTTACCTTTGCAAACAGCTGCTCACCAGAAGAATAAACTGCAGTACTTAGCTTCTACTGTCAGGAAACGAGGCTGCTCTCCTGCCCTGTCGTCCTGCAGGCGCCTCACAGCGTTTACCAGACGTTAGCGGCAGATAGCTGAGTTGGGTCAAGGTGTCGAGCTGAATCTCAAAGCACAGCCTACTTCAACTTGATAACGACTCATCTGCACATGCAGGGCAGTGGCAACCATGATTATATATATAAGAGCAGGCAGAAATGCAAAGAAGGTTTCCTTTCGCTCAAGCGGGATCTTTTCACAATAGTGTGATTTCACGCCGCGCAAATCTGCGGCTCCTCTGTGGGCCAGAGCCGCCTTCATTAATTTAGTGTGTAGGAAGAAATTAAACACCCCAAAGCAGACTTCAAAACAGAAGCCAGCGCTCTAATGGAAATAAATTGCGGTGTGACGTGGATTTTGCCAGAAAATACAGACTTTAAAGGACAGATTGTGCAATTGAACGAATGAAGAATGAAGACATTAAAATGCTCAATCAATAAAATTAGTACGAGAAGAAGCACAGATTAAACAATAAGAAAACCTTCTAACTCTTCCATGTCAGGGAGTACGTGATCCTTATTTTAACTTCTTCTTCTTGGCGAGGTAACAAAAGTCGCAGGAGTCAGATACCAGCTAACAATGTGTCACTACATTTTTGCCTGTAACGTAACTGGCTCAGTTCCTGGATTTCACGTTATCTGATGGCCCTGCTGTTATGAATATGACTGAGACGGTTGGCAAAGCAAGCGCTCGCTCTCATTAGGCCCGTCTAATCCTTACTGCAGCACAGTGTCTAGGCAATGAATTATAACCTCTATTAAATGCTGGCTCCAATGGGCCTCGCTGCATCTGTCTGCTCAAAGACAAAAAGACACAAGGAAATGAAAAGTAGCAGAGCCATCCATAAAGAAATAAGCCCAGTCATTCTTCCCAGCACTGCGATGACATCACTGAATCCTCCGTTTGACCCCACACCAGTGTCCAGTGTCACCTTTCTTCTGTTTTGATCATGAGAAACAGCATTTTCCCATTTTAATGAACTACAGCGAGGGTTTTGAATTTGACCAATTAGGATGTGACTAATCAGCACAGCACGAAATTCATGGAATTGGACATCAAGCATGACAGTGGAAAACGAAGCGAGGGACCCGTCAGCTCTCCCACCAGCCACTTGCAATGCTGTAGCTGGGTCTGCAGCATAAACAGAGGAGCAGAAACTTCCCTTTAAATCAAATGAAAAAGCTTTGTATTACCGGAGGGGAGATGAGAGATCTGAACTGATCATGAATGCAGGTAAGCGTCCAGCAGGCAGGGGACACGTTGAGGACGGTAACTGAGAAGTGCACCATCCTTGGCTGCTGATGGATACAGGCACTTGGCAGATGAGGGGATATTATGATGCATGACCAGCACTAGCGAAGAGGAATGTGAGATCAGGAACCTGGTGTAGGCAAAGATGCACTGGTGGTCCAGGCAAGAGTCTTACAGAGTGGACCTGGCAGAAAAGACTAGACTAGACCGAAGCTGCTGGTGGCTACCTGGGGAGAAACCGAGCTGACGTAAGATTTGAGGCGAAAGCAGAACCGTGCACACAAGTAAATAAAGTAAAGTAAATATTCCTCCTTGTAACAAAAAGGAAACTAACATTTAGTAGTAGTTTGATGTCCACAGACGGATGTTCTCTGAATGCACTTTTTATTTAATAGCAGGTATTGTTTACACTTTCAATGAATGCACCACAGACCTTTCTGAAGCCCAACTGCCACATCATTAATATCAATAAATGTCAGGGTCTTAGTCATTACACATTGTCTCGCTATTCTCCAGTAGAAACCGTAATGGGACGTGGACAAAGCGGCTGTTTTTGCCTTGTGTGGGCCAAGATTAAGCGCCCAGTGAAAAGGTTGCCATCCATCTTCATCCGCCTGGCATGTGTTTTAGTTACTTCTGCCCTCAATGTAGCCTGTGTCTCTTTCTGCTCTCTGTGTGTGTGTGTGTGTTACAAGTGGCCCCGGGGTTAATAATGCGCATCCACCTCTCTTCCTGCCCAAAATGAAAAGACTTTATTAAGCAGCCCACTGACTCGCTGTAATTCTGCGTTGGTAATACAAGTGCGGTGCAAAAAAAAAAAAGCAATAAAGCAAAAAAAATAAAACAACACACACCTGAGGGCAGGTTTTACGGCTGAACGCTGGGGACACTGACACGAATCAACACGTCCGCTTACATGTTTATTTACTGCCGCTACACAGATTCCAATCGGTTTTAATTACGAGAAAACCGAAATGACAGACCACGTCATAAAGGTCCGTCCGCCATCGGCTGTCTTCATCGCTTCCTCTTTCAGTCGACATCCTTTCATCTCAACCTCCCACGCATTTCAGGTCGCAGAGGGAAGCAATCGTCTTAAGTGGCCTGGCTGCCAATGAGAGCTGATAAAAACCCTCCCTGAGTGCACGCTGGCTAAGGTGAGCTGCTCATCTACCCTGCACTGCATACAAATGCTGGCAGCTCGTGGACTTCAATCATTTCCTTCTTTCTTATTCTGGATGCTTCTAATTATAAAATACTTTTAAATAAATCTTTAGATGCACGAGCAAATGTATTGACTAATTTGGGAGGCATGTTTAAAGTCAGGGTCTATGTCAGTATTACCACACAGTGCAGTCTTCACTCGCATCTTGAAACGTAATTAACTGCAAGTCATAGGAAGCATCAGCCCCGAAGTGGAGACACTGCTGAACGACTCAGCCCACTTTTCCCATTATCTTAGTGACTCAGGACACCGACTCAATAATTTCATCTAAGATACAGCGACGGCGATTAGAAAAAGCAGGCGAATGAAAGCTTTCCTCCAGCAGCTGGTGAGCAGTTTGACTGTCAGTTGATTGATTCCTCTGAGTTTACATCAACATTCATCTGCTCAGACCAGCTGTCGGAATTCCAAACGGCCGCAAGTAGGAATCTGTAGCCCCCGAACTGCTCCGAGCATGACTTCACCCACAGACAAGTCCCTGCACAGCCCCAGAGCCGCAACAATGAAGAAAGCTGCGAGAACCACACTTGAATAACGACCTTCACTAACAACTGTGGTTGATGGAGGATGTGAGAGAAGCAAAACACTTGACAGATTGATGATCTGTCATGTGTGATCAACACTAACTCGCAAAACGTATACTTATACGATACTGCATGTGCGAATCAGGACACGGCTTCCTCTGCCAATACTATGTATAATTACACAAACATGAAGGACTCCAGTGAAGATGGCAGCAAACTTAATCTACTAATTTGCAGGTTCAAATGCAAAAACTGTGGACGAGACAATGTACAAACATCAGCAACAGAATTAGCGGTTTGTGAAAAACCAATTAAAATTAGTGCCACCATCCAGCGGGGAGAGGTCACTGTCATCATCCAGAAATCACTGGAGCACTGGAGAGACGGCCATTTCCATTCAAGGTCAGAAGCTTGGGAAACATTTTCAGACCGATGTTCAGACTTTGAGACTTTAAATGTCTGGCAAACATGACCAGGTTCATGTACAAATGACAAAGGCAGAGCGGTGTAATCAGCCTAATTGGCTCTAGGTGGATTTAATAAAATCACAGAATAGTCGTGTCAGGAACCACTAATTAAATGCTCTAATCATCACGCTGCCTCATAGGCCGAGCCTCTGATGTGGTGTTCAGCAGCCATTGCCTGGGGGCTTGAAAGAGGAGGGCGTGTGTGTGAAGTACTTATGTCGCTCAGTGTGTGTGCGACAGCGTCACCAAGCAGATGTGCAGGCACCATCTGATGTAGCTGTACAGATCCCGAGAGGCTGATTCACTTGTCTGTCACTCGTGGGAGACGTGCTGAGGGGCCGCGTCCCGTCGTGCTCACATCCGAAAGCTGTCTACAGGAACTGGAGGACACTGGTAATTTTACAAACATGCCTACACGTCCCATAATCCTCTATTTACGTTATGTCTGGGGCCCAGCTCAGTGTACTACGGCATGTGAATGAAGGGTTTGACACAAAATCTGCTCCGCACATCACAGATGTGATAGATGGAGAGTGAGGTTGGCTTGGTCTGCATTTAACAACTGCTGGACACACACACACACACACACACACACACACACTCTAACACCTCTTTCATGAGGTGAGATATGTTTTATGGTCTAGCCACAATACAGAACACAGCCACAGTGCAACCACTGTTGGTCAGGCTTCTATTACCATATGTTCACATCTCAAACAATGTGAAGCTCGGCTGCAGCCATCTGGTTAAGCGATTTTGTGAGTTGAAGAGTTAGGCTACGTAAAAAGTGCCCACAGGAGAAACAATGGAGGAATAACAGCGGATCTATCAAATGAAATAGAAAGAGACAGGCTGCAGAGGAGAGCTGACAACATGTAAAGGTGACAGGGACGCTAGAAGCCTCGTGATAAATAATACACAGTATAACCAGAGTCTCTGGAAGTTTGCTTTTGAGGCCCTCCGAGAGGTTCAGGGCCGCGGTCTGTCAGATCGGCAGGGGTACGATGTCTTGGTCAAGGACGTCTCAGCAGGGTGTGTTTGAACGCATGATTTAAACCTTGGACGTTTGCTTTAAAGCTGACGCCGGCTTGGATGTGAGGCTTCGTTCAGCACAACCAAAGACTTTGCGTGGACACGTCGCAAAAGCGGATTGTACTATATATAAACTGTTCATTTTATTAAGAGTCATAACAAGAAGAGAGGTGCCCATGAAAATAGCACAGGCTTGTCAGGCTAAAACGAACGAGGTTTATGCTGGAGTCTTTCTAAACACAGTTACTAACACCAGCTCACACTGTTTAGACACACGTCTTATTTGTTACTAAATATTTTATGTCATCATTCACAGCTGTGTGACTCCATTTATGCAGATTATTACACAGAAACGACTGGTAAGAATTTAACATCACAACAACTGCAAGAGCTGCAATAGTCAAAGGTTCCTGACATTTTACACCCACGCTAACAAAATAGTACATATATGCAGCTGAGGTCGATATATCACAAAGATCAGAGTAAAGCAAGATTCTCACCATCACTAATTACTGTTCCCGACTAAAAGCCCTGATTATTATTGCTGCTGGTTTACAACTGTGTTACTGTCACATCTGCGGGTGAAGAAGAAAAAACAAAAGCAGACGCTGGAGCGACTCAAACGCTGGAATCCTCATCCATGTCCAAGTGATTAGCTGTGAAGCTATGGCCATTAAGCAAATGATGCTTAGTGGCTCCTCATTATTAGGCTATTACAGAGTCATTAAAATGACATCATGGACGCATTTTGAGTCAACTACAGTTAGACACAAAAAACAAATACTACACATGAGAAAGTTTTGCCTATCAGATTTACTTTATACACACAATCTGAAAAAAGAGAGAGAGGAATGTAGGTGCAGGCTGACACAGGATCAGCTTCAGGCATGTGTGCACTTGTCTGAGCTCTTTTCTATAGACCGCTGCCTCTCAAAGCTGCACCATTCCTACCTGACATCTCTACCCCTTGCTTATTTAGGCACGCACAACAAACACGCACACGGATACGGCCGAGGAGCTTTGAAGTCTGTGCAGTACATCGCTTAGTTGTTTAGCCGTGAACCGAAGAAGAGGCTCTGGGAACATGCCAGAGGAGTCCGCTGTCAGAACTTAACGTCCAGGAGGGCGTGTGTGTGTGTGTGTGGTGGTGGGGGGGGGGGTTCTCAGGGGAGCCGGTCATTATGGGTGAATGGGCAGTATGTTAGAGCTGTCACGTGGAGGGGCTCAACTTGCATACACAGTCCCACACAGAGTCCCACACACATACTGCACTGTGAAGCAGGCCGATGTCCCAGAGCCTGTCACTGTGTGGGATCTGGTTAGTTTACGTTTTGGAACAACTACATTTGTTTGTTACTGTAGGTACAAACCTACAGTCACATCATAACTTACGATGGTGTGTGCGAGTCTCTTTAGTTTATTTATTTCATTGGAAGGTTCCTGGGGAGGCATAAGTGGAATTCCTCTCTCAGATGGCACATTCTTAATCTCATTATCTGGGAGGATATGAAATCTGCATTCCAGCCTCCTCACACACATACTAAACAGCTCAGTCTGCCCTTTCATGTCACAGAGGACCTGCTGCATGAGACACGGTGGCCAAGACCGTTCGCCTTCATAATGGAGTTATGGCTTTTCACAAAACGCCGCACAAAAGGGCAACAAGTCAAGAGATCGACAAGCCGCACAGCTCGGCGACACGAAGGAAGGAAAATCTCAACGTGGATGGATGAGGAGCTTCCTCCTCGCACAACACAGTGCGATGGAGAAAGACAGTCGCGTCGGCCTGAATGACAAGAGGACCTCCCACTTTAACAGGCGCAGAGATGAGGCGTGACCATTCCTGACAGGTGTTTTGTCTCATTTAGAGCAGCGTGATGTGGCCATTGTAGTGGCCACTGCCACTGAAAGCGCACAAGAAATCCCACACCAAACAAGAAGAAGAAGAAGAAGAAGAGCTTTGCTTCTGTCTTTAGAAACCGTAGCCTACATACAACTCAGCATCCATCACTGAGCCAGAGCGACAAAGAAGTGGTATGAAGGAGGCAGGAAACATAAAACAACGCGCCGCGCCGCTCGTCACTTCACCGCCGCTCGTGCACTTCTTAGGGTTTTAGGTGCGTTTATTCCTAAAAGCTGCTTCAATTCACAAGGTCTGGAATTTAATCAGCAGGAATCTTCTCTGAGCCACAAAGAGAAGGCATTAAAATCCTATTACAATGCACAAAGCCTCCAGTGTTTCTCAGTAATGCTGCGGCACAGTGTACGGCACTTCAACGCTAATGTTAACCAGCGCCGACGTCAAACACCACAAACGTTGAGAAGAAGACGTTGCACTATGTTGTCTTCTACTCCGGAGTAAATAAAAGTTTAGAAAAACATGTTGACATGTACTGATGTGACTTCACTGTGATCTGCATCAGGTTTTGCAGAGCATCTGTACTTTTTTAGGGATGTCAAAGCACAGTTGAACGAATCGATGGGTTTTCTAAAGCCACGTCGCTGCAGGGAGCGGGGGCTCGGATGGGACTGCCCTAACAGGAAGGGAAGGGCCCTGGATGGGGAACACATGAAAGGACAACTCCGTCATCTGGGAGCTTTAATGACAGACTGAGCGGCCTTGTTTTGACTGAAGAGCTCTTTTAATATGCATGACAAAAGACGTCCTTCTGGGACATTCCCTGGCAAACGCAGCGAATCCCCTGACAAACCGCCGTTGTTCCTGCCGCTGCTCTTCATCGTCTCATCGTCAGCGGTCGCTGAGGTTCTACCAAAGCGTAAAGGCATCTGCCTGAGCACGATCTTCCAAGGCCCGTCCAACGTACCAGAGATCAGCACTCACACACAATGAGTTCAAAACAAAAGAGCAGACAGTTTGGCTGCTAGGCCCGCGGAAATGGGGCACTAGGCTTTAACTCACTGTAATCTTCCCCACTTAAATTGTATGGAGCTCTTCACTCCTCTTTCAGTGCCCTTGTCTGTTCTCTTAAACGGCACAGAAACCCTGACTGGACACATTACTCTCACTGTCTACGGAGTGTTGCTGTTAAGAGTAGCAGGCGCCCGTACCCGCACAGAGCGTTCTCGTTTAGCACCCTCTCTTGGAAAGCGAAAACGTGTTTCTCAGTACTCGTCTGAAGCACTGCCCTGCGCGGCATCAATCATTAAACAAATCCCCAGTTTTTCCGCCCAAAGCACCAGGAATCGAGTCATTTTTTATTTAGAATCACGTCAGAATCAACGGAAGTGATGCCTAAACGGCAGCGAGCTCAGTGAAACACGTCACACGTCTAAGGTGCAGTTACCTTCACACAAGATCGAATGAGAGCAACGGGACAAAGGTTCCTGGCTTTCAGTTTGACCCGCGTGCTAATTATTAAACACGCCTGCTTGTTCTAGCATCAGGCAGACTTAAACATCAGGTGGTCCATTGTGCTCTGATGGGGCTGGGGGCATCTTTTTGTGGTTTGGCCATTATGACAACGAGATCAAAGTACAGGGAGAGGTCTTACCTGGTAGGTCGTTGGTGGGACAAAAGAGGAGGCCGCACATGAAAGAAAGAGAAAAGAAAACATCACACTGTTTGCCAGGTTTAAGCCATATATCGGAGGAGCGTGTGCGTTCCCTGCCCTGATGAAGTGCTGTCTAGACAGAGGTCTCTATAGGTTTTATGAGGGATCGAAGCCAAATTCTTACCATAATGGACACTTTGGCAGAGAACAGTCTCCCGTCAGACCTCTGTGATGCACTTTCAGTCAAGACACACAATGGCAGAAATCATCAATCACGCTCATATTTCAAGGTATATGTTACTATACAGACTGGTAGCGCAGGCATCTAACGTTCTGAATCACAACACAATTACATCAAGCCCCCTGACTTCGGTGCTGTAACGCAATAAGCATCGATCCTCATCCCACTTGAAAGCTGTTTTTAGCTGATGCCGTTAGATTTGCTCAATGACTCCTAAGGCTTTTAGGTTATTTATGGACAGAAAGAGCACATACACAAAACACAAAGGGCAATTTGTAACACAGTAATGAATGACGGATTCAGGCTTGTGCTTGACTTAACTGTCCACCAACAAGTGACTTTTGGGAGAAAACTATTGTTTATTGTGATGCCAGGAGTAAAGCAAATACTGTAGAGATATGAAGTGCTCATATTTTACAGAGCTATGTATTAAGTGTAGTAAAGACCAAGTCTGATCTTCATCCACTTTTACTAGCAAACACCTTTCAGCTCTGTGACAGGCACTGAAATATTTAAACCCTCAGGATGAGTTCACTGACAGGTTTCACTTGGCATTACGCAGTAGCCACAGTGGTCACCTTCCTTAGTCATCCATATTTCAAAACGACACTGAGGCGCTGCCAGGGCAAGTTTGCTGACCCTGAATATGAATAAGCACTGAAAAAAAACCCACCAAGACTAAAAAGCAGAAGGGGAAAAATAGCACAAGAAGGAATTAACATTTGATTCACAACCACCACTGGTTTTGCCTTAAATTGATTCATTATCAGAGTCCGACATGTCATGCGCGTGGTTCTTTGATGTGAACCTGGGAGGCATGTTTTACCAAAGGTGAGATCACATTACGGGCTTTGCAGTGATTCAGATCGCAGATTCAGATTTACAGCCATGCGGGAACAACAAGTCAAAGCTTCACATGCTCCTTGTGCTACTACAAAAAAAAAATAAAAAGATGATCACAGAAGAGGTAAAAAAAAAAAAAAGCAGCAAAATGAAGACTGTAAGTGAAGCTCTTTGGTTGGTGCCTTGATGAAGAGATACCCAGCAGCGAGACAAGATCCCTAGACAAAACAGAAAGCTCTACTTCTGTTGCCACTAGTTGGGGTGGATGTGAAAAACTCCGGTAGCAGCAATACGCATGTGCAACTGTTCAACAACAAACAATTTTCCACATGAGGCTCAGTGCAGTATATAGATCTCCCAAAAGTGAGCCCAGCACGGTTTCAAATTTTTTTCAACATATTTTTCGGCATACACGCTTCAGTCTGTGGTAAAACATGCACTTGAACATGAAAGTCAGGGAGTCCCTGTATATACTGTACGTAAGTGTGACTCGTCAGAAGACGTAACCGTGACGCACGCTCAGGCTGAAATGATACAGAATCCCATATTTTTAACAGTACGTGCATATATTGATAAAGTCGAGTAATCGCCTGTACAGTTTTAGGGAACGACCACTAAGAGTAATCAAGTTCCCAAGCAATCTTCATTACACAGAGAGCACTCAGCCTTATTGAGATTCGCAGAGAGGCAGGTTGCAAGAGTACAAAAAGGATTTATTGATTGCACTTAATGCAATAAGCATGAAGGGTCCAACGCAGCAATTTCATTAGATTTTTCTTTATAGCGAGGCTGAGGTTCTTGGCTCGTGGAGGATGAGGTTGAGGAACGTGGACCCTGCGCATAAAAACCCTCTGCGTGAGGACGATGGGACAAGCTGACACACAACATCCACTCCATTAACCGACTGACCCCTCTGGTCCGAATGGGACAAAATGTGTTTTTCTTTTCATAACTTAAAGCACTGATTAAAGTCAAGAAAGGCTCAGCTGTCCCAGAAATGTGAGCCCTCCATTGCTTTGGGTTTATACAAAGTAAAGCACAGCCAAGAATAAATATCACAATTCAACAAAGCAACAGTTCTTTAAATCAACTAAAAGGAACGATCCTGAGAGGTCAGAGGTCACTTTGAACCAAACACGAGAAAACATACACACATGTCGTAGGTCTAGTCAGTCAAAGCTGCTTTTATTGGCTGCTCGAGTTGCATTTGCTGCTCTTTATCATTTAAATGATCTCTATTCTTATTCACAACCAGCTGGCTCTCTTCCTTCTGCAAGCCAAGTGAAAGGGAGATAAATAAACACATGAGTAGGGGCTGAGGAAGAAGAGTCCCAGGTCTCAGGGCTGCTGACAGTCAGCACTATGTTCCAGCTGTTTGCTCTTCCTTAGCATAAACCACCAGCCAGACGACCCCCACTGACACTTCGCCGAACTCCATCCACCACCCGGCCCCCTCACTGACCCCTCACTTAATAGGTCAGGGCAATAAATGCAGCGTGCTGCTTTCCAGAGGCATGTCGACCATTCCCCCCCCTCGACACCTGTGCAAAGACTAGGAGAAGCTGACCCAACAGAGGAATTACGTATTGTGAAACCATAACAAAGGGGACTTCCTCTCTAGTGATTGCACAGTTGGGTTTTTAAAAAATTAAGAGCAAAGAAAAAAAAAGAAACTGTGGCAAAAGAGTATTACACGTCATTACTTACTGTAAATGGGTTTAGATCATGGCTGACAAAGAGGAAGAGGAAAATGGTGCCTTTCAAACGCAGGAAGCCAAAAATCCAAACAGTTGTTAGGGTTTTTTTTCCTTAGTTGCCCTATAATTAAATTAGGCTGACAACAGGAGCTCCCAGAGGTTTTTACCCAGAGTTCCCAGTGAAGACTGAGCCACAAAGACACCATCAGGAAGTCCCTTAAGTTCTTTCATCCACAATATAAGCAAACAATGTTTTACATCCTCACTAACGCTCAACTTAAAGCATTTTAAAAAGGACAAGCTGACATAAACACATTTTCCAAGCTCCCCTACAAAGGGTCACATACTGATGAACCTTTGCATTTCTGTTAAGCCCTGTTCACATCAGTTTGAGTTGTGCATTGCTCAGACGCTCAGAATCCAGCATCGCGTTCTTGCGTAACACTCAAAACGCTTCATATCAGACACCGTCATATTGAATTCAAACACTACAGCTATGAGATGAATTTGCACGTTTAAATTTCCCCTCATCGCAGCTCATCCTTCCCTTCTGTGGTTTTACTGCAGAGGCTCTGCGCTTAACTATTCTCATATTCATCAGCCTTGATTGGGCGTATTGACCCGCGCTTGACACCATCTGAAGACATGTGCGCTGAGTGAGATGCCTGGGCGGATGGTGGGATGGCATTACCGAGATGGATGGCTTCAATTCGTTTCTACACACCGCACACTCACGGCGGATTCGTCTCCTGTCTCCGTTCGCTCCGTGATAACTGCTTTGTTTGAGCCACTGTGAAGTTATGAATGAACGCAATCAGCTGCGGGAAACGTCACAGTTTCCAGGCTTATCATGCAGCAGGTGTGAAGCCTTTTGAAGTTTTGGGGTCAGTGCTCTGATACCTTATCATTTAGAAATCAAAGGTATATTTGTGTTAGAATAGGGAGGGAGAGCTCCCTTGATGCAGGAGCTACATGTATCCGGCCTTTCAGAGGCACTGGGCTAAAACAGAGGACAAGGAAAGAAAAGAGGGCTTTGACAGACTTTAATGTCTGCAGTTTTTTGTTTTTTTTTAGAAAATAAACTGTGGGTTTTGCTTTGAGAGACGCTGTCTGCTACAGATTAACCCGATACATGGATTAAATAAAGTTCGAGAACATGAATAGGAGCATTTGCCTGCAGACAGAAACCAAAACCCGAACGCGGGCAAACGTTGACAATTTACTACGCGTGTTAAATAATGATACTGTGACTCTAAGGACGAAAATTAAGAATCTAATTTGGCTTCTTCCTTTAGAAAGCGGCTCAGCTCCCGTGAAATACGAAACGAAGTGTTCAGTAAAAACATTAAGCCATAATGGCTGCATCAATTAATGAAGAGCCCTTGTTTTATTAGGTGATTTGACTGCACTAGGCAACATTCCCTCAATTCCAATTAAAAACTCGCACAACATCTTTGGCAGGATTTCCAACTCAAGATGATATATTTGTCTAATAATGAGCATATGGGGATGGGTCTCATCCCATCAATCCTTTTATTGCCTTGCAAATGTGTCCTCTGTCTTCTAGAAGCTAAATGCTGACATATAAACATTAGTCGTGGAAACTCCTGCTGCATGCTCAGTTTACTCTGGTACAGTATGTAGAGGTACGTGTCATAATATAGAGATGACAGAGACAGTCGACCAAACCGACGCCGAGCTTTTCCAAGCCTGCTCCCTGACAGATTTGTGAGCACTAGCAAGTTGACAGTATTAATTCTAAAAGGAGAGAAATGTCAAGATCTCCCAGCTGACATTGCAGCGTTACCTTTTCATTTCACGGTCATTTCACTGGCACTGACTCTGGCAAGTGTGACAGATATGACTCAGCGTATTTCAGGTTAACAAAAGGTACAAAAATCTTTAACGCTCAAACTGCTTCTAGAGAAATGAATCCACTCCACGTCCTGGCGGCACGGTGGTGCATGATAGAAGGAAGTGAAGCAGCTTTGCTTCACAGATGCATCAATCGCGTGACTGGAATTGTTTGCATTGATTATTTGTTATTCTGCACCTCAACCTTTATGTTATAAACTCTGGTGACAAACATACAGAACATCGTCCATTCAGTTTAATTCAAATCAAAACTGCTCCGATCAGTGTGAGCTTATGTGTGTGTGTGATAGTGTCCATGGGACGTGAAGACACTGAACTGACGTGAACCCAGAACTTCCAAAAATCTCCATTCAAAAAGCCCACTGAGATTTCTAACCCAATTAATAATAAAAAGGTCTGCCCTGGAATGTGTGTCATGTACTTAACAGTTCAGATGTGAGTGTAATCTAAAAAGTACACTCCCTAAAAACCTTCTTGCTTCGGCATTATTTCACAATCCTTTTATTGTGTTTCACATACTGTGTTGACAAACTAAAGCTTCTGAGAGTTTTTTTTTTTTTCAAAGGCTTTATTGGCACCTTTGAAAACCCCCAGCAATTAACAGCAAAGCCTTTTTTTTTTTACATATGATGTTTTGAAAGCATAAATGTATACTCTTGATTTTTTTTAATTATGCAAACGTGGCAGGTTAATGACACACTTTCCTGCTGTGGGAGAAATGCATTTGTAAATGTAACTAACATTTGTTTCTACCACCACATGTAAAACATTATACAATATTTATGTGGAATCAGAAGTCACATGATCAACCCAAAGTGGGTCAAACTGGAACGGTAGACTGATGGACTCGCAAATTCACCCACACGCAAACATGCACACCCCCTGCTATGCATTATTCAGATTACAGCTCTGTCCCCTATAGACACAGCTCAGTGTCTCATCAGAGCTGCACCAAACGTTTTGGAATATAAATGAAATTAAACGGGGTTAATCAAACAAAGACGGGCGTGTGCTTAAAACTGGGATCAGATTAAGAGACACGAATACAAGTTTTGCCATCTTCATCCACCACTACTGTGGAAATAAACTAGTGCATCCCCACAGTTCTCCGTTCTTTCAGTTTCTTTCATTTCCCCACAGGCTCAGGGCAAGTAATTATCAAAGTTATCAAATATGAATCTACGGTCCTGTTTGACAAACTCATGAACTCGCGAGAGAACGTGCTTGTTATTACAGTGCCACCCTGTGAAGTCTGCATTACTGCCTCCTGTGGAGCTTTTAGCCTGCGGTGAAGAGCTTCAGACAGTGAAAACAGACTGAGTTTACACAGAAACAACAAAAGGACCAAACACGAGGAAACGTGAGTGAACTTGCAGTGGCAGCAAGTTAAGCTGCTCTGTCAACCTGCTAAATGATCTGGCTGATGAATCAGTGATTTCAAGTAGCTAGTATGTGTCAGTGTATACACACACACACACACACATAAATATATCATATATATATGACATTGCTTTTACTAATGGTGGCACCGGTTCTGCATTTTCGCTGCAGCAAACGACAGTGACCTTCGCCTAAAGCAAGGAATCGCAGAAGAGCTGATGGGGCTTATTGAATGTGCAGACAAAAAGGGCTGCCTGCAGGGCTCTCAGCAGGACAGAGGGCGACGAAGGGAGGAGTGGAACAAGAAAGGATTCCATTGTTGCAAAGGAACTCTGACACAGGTATTCTGTTAAATAAGGCGGCTATTGTACAGAGGAAGCACGCATTCTGCCACAAAAACTGACAGGACGACACCTATTTCTGACTTTGGCGTAGCGTGTGTGTAAAGGTGGCGAATGTAATGTTCTTGGGGTTTTATATGCAAAAAAAAATAAACTTTTGTGTGTGACAAAGAAGAAACACTGACAGCAAAAGACTCCAAAAGAAACAGCTTGATGCTGCTCCTTGTCTCCACTGCCCAGGTCATCACAGCACTGCCACTAGAACATCCCATTTGCCTCAGTCCCCCCAGAGCCAGCAAATGGAGACACAGTGACAGTGATTCATCTGTTGTGAGCCCAATGTGCTTTTCTCTGGCTCCTCAGCAAACGATAGCTCTGATTTAATTACGACTGGAGAGATGAAGTCCGGATGATGGGGCCATTCATTTTCTGAACGGTTCGGAGGCCGACGTCCACATCAAGCCAGATTCTCATCACTAAAGAGCTAAAAGCAATGTAAGATCACGTACGTTAGAGAGATGACCATTGATTGAGCTGCCTAAATATTGAGCCTAAATTGAGTTCAACAAATGCATCCACTGGACTGTCTCTATTACTCTGCTGAAGAAAGTCACCCTCACTCAGGGGGAAAAAAAAACTTCTGTCAGTTTCCAAGGATAACCACCATTAATGGGTTTTCACAAGAATGCCTCTTCCAGAGATGGAGAGAAAACGCCTCTGGCTATGCAAGAAGCAAAGGTCAAACACAGCTCACATGTCAATGAGACAGAAACAAGGCTTAGGATATACAAACTCTGTCCAAGTCCTCGTCCCACCAAACACATGACAGCCACTGTGGCTGCATTCCTCCGGCTTGTCCTTCAACAAACAAGAGCATTTACCTTAGAAAACGGCTTAACCTGCTCAAGCCAAAGTCCGCGCTTTGTCCTGCCGCTTTTACAACTAGGACAGGACCACACACATACTGTGGCCATGACCAGCCCTGGTATTGTTCACGCGGTTGCTAAGGTGCATTTCAAACAACGGTACGAAAGCCAGGAGATGCCCGCAGTTGTTTCAAACTAATGAATAGCTGCCGTTCCGCCTGCCATCACTGCTCAACAATAGTTGGGCATTTAAAGGGAACAGAGAGTTGTTTGTTGATAAAGGCAAAGGGAGGTTTTAATACATGGGCAGCTTCAGATTTTCAATAGTTTTATTTCCCTTTGCTTCTTTGAAGTAATGCACCTTGTAGACCAATTACAGTTCACAGCGATAATAATAAGTTAAATAATAACATGCGTGAGAGCAAAACCCTTGTCATTAAATATTTAAATGAAGGGGATTATATTCCATGCTTGAATCATGTCGCGAAACGCTGCTAATCCTTATGTCAGACACAGGCCAGCACTTCTCTCTTATTAATGTAAATGAACACACGATAAATGTGTTAATACTGGATGAATGTGGCCAGGACTAGTTTTGTTGCTTGCAGAACATGAACTGACCACTAAAAACGTGTTATACTTGCTCATTTGCTTTCTGTTTAGGCTACATAAAGCCAGCGTGTACAGCAGACTTCAACCCCATTCATTTACAGTTTGTGACATAGCCTCCCAGATGCCCAAATTACTGCTAATTTCTAATATCATTAGCATCATGTCTGTCAGTGCCATGTTAATGAGGGTTTAACATGACAATGAGGTTTGCTAAATGAGCACTCAAGGGAAATGCTGCACTTATATAATTACACAGCAAACGTGCTGCGAATCGCTCGGATCTCAAGCCTGTGATGGATTTGTTTCTAGTGAGGAAAAGTGTTTTCAGGCTCAAAAAGATTTCCACAGAGGAGTACAGGCCTTACATTTTGTTTTCGCTGTATCTTTAATTAACAAACTGTTCCACATGAATCTAATTAAATTAGCATATGAAAACTGCAATAGGGGAAATGAATAATGCAAATTGAGAGCGCTGCACCGGTGTGGATCTTGGCAATCAACCAAGGCCAACATGTTTCAGAAACCTTTTGTAAGACTTGCCCTCTGACAAAGAGAAGGGGACAACGCTGTGATAAAAAACAGACACAGCACACAGATCAAGTGAGCACAACAAAAAAAACACACACACATTTAAGATTTCATTACAGCCAGAGGAAAGTTGTGACCTGGGAGGAGAAGCAACTACTTCAGTGACATCATGGACACTGTTGTCTCTTATCTGCCTTTTTGACCTCAGGCTGTCTGAGGGTTTGCCGATTCCAGTCACAGCAAACAGAAGATGCCAGTGGGAGATAACGGCTGGACTGAGTCTTACAGTAAATTCACGAGCAAAGATATGTGAACTACATTAGACTAAAAGTGATTTAGCTAATACCTAAAAGCGTCTTAAGAGAATCCAATTCCTTAAAACTGATGTAATAATCGGATGCAAATGACGCCTGATGAGATTAAGCAGCATAGAATTGAATCAACATAAGAAGAAGACTCTGACTTTATTAAGTTGTCACTGAGCATTATACTGGTTCACATTCACTAGAAACAATGTGACTCAGAGGAGGGTGTTAAATGACGTCAGACATGAATGTTGCCCCTGCCCATTATTGGAAACATACTCTCCAGCTTTATGAAAAGCTACAGGAGAAGGAAATAGATTAAAGTCCAATTTAAACAGCTGTCTATCTCCACAGCAGATCGAAGTGATGTAATAAGAGCAGTTCAAATGAAAAACTAACAAACCGACAGGTGCTTTCCGAAACTGGGAATACAACATTTCCTCTGTGAGCTTTGGGAGTTTATCAAGCGGGACCATATGTTTTAACAATCTGGTTCTTATTAGGTATAATTGCTGCCAGCCTTGCTTGGCTCTGGTCTGTAGTGCTTCCAAGCGCTGGATCACAGAAGGGTAGCAAGGGCCTATGACTGTTTAGGCTGAAAGCGGCTGACGAGCTACACGCCACAGCCGGGTGGTTCTCCGCGGCTAAAATAGCTCTCAGCTCCCTTTTCCTTTAACCATCAGTTCCTTCATAAGTGAAGGTGTCTGGGAGGTACTGGGCAGACGGGTGCTAAGCTTTTCCAAACCTGTAGAGCCCTCCAGATGGAAAACAACCCACTTCCTGGGTCAAAGGATGGGACATTGTGGGAAGACGGTGGTATGTGCCAGCTGTCAGAAACAGGACACTGAAAGGCTGAGGGTTAATGAGGCTTGGCAGGGCCGTTACCATAGTAACCACCATGGGAAGGCCTCAGTCAAGTGATGTCTGCAGTAGAGGGTCAGTGGATCTGCACTACAATGCTGAACCATGGGTGAACACAGGTTGTGTAAGTGGTGGTGGTGGTGGTGGTGGGGGGGGGGGGTGAACTCAGCAATATCTCCACTAGCAACTAATACTCCAGCATATGTGGAGTCGCCTTCATGGTCTGAGACTTGTTGTCACTGAGCCATGAGCGATGCACTTCAAGCACAAAAACCAAGTGTGGTTCTCATCATACGAGCAGAAACAGTCAAGTTTAAATGCAACTGGGAGCGACGCCCACGTAGAGAGCTACTCACTGAAGAGGTCAATAGAGCGGAGGTGCTATTTCACAAGTCATACCTCGCCTTCATAAAGAACCACGCCGAACCCAGGAGAAGGGGGTTTTAGTTGTGCCGGTTTGGCCGTTTGTTTGGAGATCAGGGGCTTACTGGACGACACTCCGCTCTACTGTCCGGGCTACAGTCCAGGCTGGTGGTGCTGGTGGACGCTTTGGCTTTGGGCTTTAACCCCCGTGGTTGAACCTGAGCCCTGCAGCTGCTCATTACTGTGCAGTGGGAGTGCTGGGATTGCTTTATAAGACCAAGAAAAGTCAGGAGGGATTCTCTGCCCACTATGAGCTAAGCCATCCCGCTACAACAACAGAGAGACGCACGGCTAGATTTGGCTCATCCCAAAACCCAACTTAAAATGTGCAGAAATGATAACCAGATGTCAAAGGCTTATGTTTCTCCCTGGAATGACCAGTGGGCTGCAACACAAAGGAAGTTATGGAGCGATATCCTTGATTAGGTCAGGTGGTTAAAATATCTTCTGTCCGTCCCAAAACGATCCACCATTCCAAAGACAGAGATAATTATCTATACATATATGACACTGAGCAATGAGCGTGTCAAAGAACTCACTATTTTACACCCATATCTGCTCCAGGCTGTGTTATATATATATAACATATATATATATATATATATATATATATATATATATATATATATATATATATATATATATATATATATATATATATATATATATATAAATTCCTTTCTTCTTGGAATTCCAAAAAAAACTAGAATGAACTTGTAGCTTCATACCAAAACTGGGAATATGAGAATGTCAGCGTATGTAAGCCAAGCAGTCCGTGAATGCCGGGGTGTGTCTGATCAAGCCGGTCCCGGTCCTCAACATGTGCTGTGGATGCACTGCATTCTGGTCTATTTATGTTGTTATCAGAGATATTGTTCTGGTGCCTCAGGCTACTTTACAATAGTTTTCGCTTTAATGAGTCATTTCTGCCAATACCCCTCAACATTTCTTATTTCTCTTTATGTTTCTGAACAGAAGTCATAAATCCTTCAGGTACTGTAAACGCTCTAATACCTAGAGTAAAGACGGCATCACCTCCCTGCTGTCAGTGACGCGTTTGCTGGATGTTATGTTACGTACATTTGGAAAGTCTGCTTCAACAATCAGAAAAATACAAAGGAAAACAACAGACCTGGCCCCTAAAGCGGTTCTGAACATTCATGGCTGTTTTAACTTATGAGCTTTAACTGTGGACTCTGAGACGAACGTTGCAACGTCGTGATTTACTCTCGGCTCCTTGTCTTGAATCACCAACTCTGCTGAGTGATTTTCTCAAACCCCTGTAAATCATTAGTGAGCCGCAGTAACGAGCAGATCCTTCACCTCTGCGCCTCTCTCTCTCTCTCTCTCTCCCTCCCTCCCTCTCCCCAGGCCTCCTAGCTTCTTATCATCGCCACTTGACAAATCCAAATGAGCAAACACTGAGTCACTGCACCTGCATTTCCAGCCTTCAATCACAATAGCCCTAATTCATACACTGCCTCCAACTGCAGAAAGCCCAGCCATAACATAGTGGGAGGAAAGAAGTGAACTGAGGGCTTCTGTCATTACAGCCAGCCTTAAAAATAGGACTGCTTGACAAATCAACATTATTTAGATCCATGTTGTGATAAATCGAAACGAGTGTTTACACCGGTTAAACTCACTGTTCAATAATAGATGCTCCTCAAAAAAAAATAACAGGGTTTCATCCTAGAACCAAAAATAAATAAATACCCAAATGATCAATAAAAAAAATGACAGCAGTCATAAAGCAGAACTATGCAAACTCAGATAGCACTGAACCGACTCTGTCAACTCAGTCCCTCCCTCTACTCGGGGCTAGACAAGTGTGCAGCTTCCCACAACATCTCCAACTAATGTCACCACTAAGGACTAAGCTTTCATGATACCTCAATGCAGGACACACCAAACTGAAGTAACACCAGAACAAGGCCAGGGGAGCACTAACAAGTGACACATGAAAACATGAATGAGCGAAGGAATTTCAAAAATGTCCACATGTCAACAAAGGCACAAATCCTCGACTCAATGGCCTTCTCACATTTCAATGCTAACTTGAGCTGTTGCTTATTATAGGAACAGAATCAAAGATTGTAACGTGCCTGTCAGGTTTCACTGTATCTGGCTAATTTTAAAGCATGGATGCATAAAGGATGTATCACGTTAAGGTCAGGACAATGCTGGGGAGAAATCTGAGGACGGGGATCAAAAGGGAAGAGCAAAGGTTGTTGATTCTGGGAGGCCTGGAGGTAATGGAGCAAAAGTGCAGCGGAAGCTCAGGAGATAATGAGCCTGTGCTGCTTTTCATACTCAGGTGAATGTGTATAGAGCATAGGATGGTGAGGTTGAGCAAAGAGCCTGTCTGCTAGGGAGAGAGACAAAACGACGAGTTAGAGGGTGAAAACAAAGCCGTGGAAATAAAGAAAAGACCACAGAGCAACAGAGGATGAAGAGACTAACAAGAAGCAAGAAGTATGAAGCCCAATGCCGTTAAAAATAAAACAAGCTGAAATACAACATGGCAAACTGAAGAGCAATAGGTGGATGGTTTCATCTCTGAAAGTAAACAAACTCGACTCCAGCTCCATCAGGATTCTTTCAGCCACTGCTTTTCCAGATCATAGTGAGGAATCCTTTTCGTCTTCACTTCACCAGCAGCCGCCTTGCTGTTTACCCCCCTCCCGCTATCTGCCGTGTGGTAAATGTCCGCTTGGGCACATTGGCTTCGTCCCTCTCTGTTCCCATTCCCCTCTCACTTGGCCCCGCTCCCTCAGTCTCCGCACAGTCAAGTGCCCCTGTCAGCGATGGGCATTTCATTACTTAAGTGCCAATCCCTTAGCAACCAAGCAGGTACTAGAGCAGGCAACTGAATGCTAATGAGAGGGTTCGTGTTTTAACCCTCACTTCTCATCATATACTCCATGTACTATATTAATTTCCCCAGTAACTGGACTTTATATGGCTGAGATCACGTTTACCACATCTAGTGAAAAATAAAACAGATCAAGCTGACAACAACATTTTTCACTCACTATTTATATGCATGTTGGCAAACAAGCCAGATGTGCTGCAGCTCTGGATAAGTCGTTTGTCATTTGATAAGTAATGTAGTTCTTTGAATCATGTCAGACCTAGACCAAGTTCTCTGCACACACACTTAAGATTCAGTGCACACTGAGAAAAGTGACTCAGTCAAATTTAATACAGAGTGAATCAATATGTTTAAGTAGTATGGTTAAATTGATTTTCATCTCTCTGTGTTTCTCCATCTGTTTGTTTGCCCCAAAACTTGGTTAAACACGATTGATTTGGATCATTTCAGAGTCCAAAATATTTGTGTCTATGTAGCTACATTTATTTAGAAAACATCTTATCTCATCTGTCTTAACATCACGAAACTCTTCCAGATTGCTGTAAGATTGTAAGGTTGAGTAAGTCAAAGTGTTTATTACCGCACCAGTGAGATCTTTTAAAACACCTCCTTTCCCCCAGGCCAGTGATGGGGAAAATGGCCATCGTCAGGTAAAATGACCCTTAATGGAGCAGCTAAGTTTACACGACCTGGTCATTAAAGAGACAAAAACAGCAGGAGAAGGAGTCAGAAACACAGCTGCCACACTCCCCCCAGTCAGGGAAAGACTGCAAAGGTGGCCTGAATCCAGCCCTGCAAGCATTCGTCTCATCCTGGTTCCCTCACAGCCCTGGGACCCCTGCGAGCAACAGTACAGCAGGACACTCCCAAGCTAGAAAAGAATAAAGAGGATGACTCTGGCACGGACAAATTAACTGCAGTGTTTGCATTTGGCCACCGTTCATCTGGAGTCATCTGAATGACTGGACGTGCGTTGAGACCGATAATAGCCCTGCTGCACAAACATCCTCCACAGCCCTGTGGGAGAGTCTGACAGTCACCGTCTACAGTATGTTAACGACGTTTGCAGATGACTTGGAGGCCGAGAGTCGACCTGAAGGACTGAGAATGAGAATATATGAGAAGAAAAGGAGCAGGGGTGGTGTGATATTCCCAGCGACGTCACACACACCACCACACACACATGAAAGAGACATGGTGTTTGTGCATGTTCGGTCTGCCTTTACAGGACTGGAGTGTACCGTAGCCACACACAACCCTAGAGCAAGGCAGACAGCCAGAGCCTGGAAAGAGAAAACAACCATAGCTGCACAGTAACATGCAATCCCTTCCTCTCAGGACCCGACCAAGAATGTGGGAAGTGAGTGCTAAGTTGCGCTAACTGAGAAATGTCATACCTCTGGCTTTCCGTTCTCCAAGTTTAGACAAACAGCAGCTGGCCAGCTGTGCCCTCAAGACGCGCGGACACAAGCCGCTGACTTTGAGGTATTGGTTCTTACTATCACTATCAAAAAGAAAAGCTGCAAACCCCTCACATCAGAAACACAGGAGCAACTAAATCTGCTCACTGACATGCGGGCAATCACAAGATAAAATAACATTTCTACAAATAGGACCCATAATATTGTCCATCAATATTTTAACAGTCGGTGTGAAGCGTGGCTGTTGGTTTGAGCGGAGCGCCTCGACTGTCACGTCTGGGGTCAGGTTCCTCCGCCATGGCGGCCAACAAAGCAAAGCAGGACAAAAAGGAACAGCTCGAGTCCTGGCAGCGGCTTCTGAAAGACTCGGTTCACAGAGAGCAATAACTTCACCTCATTTAGAACGAAATCCCCGTGAATAATCTGCTGACATGAGAGCCTGTCTCCCTACCTCGGAGCACCCGGGATGAAGTGTGTTCGGATGAGTGCATGCGTGCAGGTCTTCCTGATTGTCCCAGCAAATTCCCACTAGGCCTGGCTGATTATGAGGATCTGGGTGATTAGCACATCCACAAATCCATGAATCCATGAATCCAATTCTCAAATTGACAACGACCCTCTAAAACTAATTTGGGATCAGAGGTGCAAAACATTGCTGACACCTGCAGCAAAGCCCCCAAAACAGGTTTTGCAGTTTTATATCATCATATCGACAGAAAAAAAGTCATAGCCATACGTTTTTGAGTCACAGAATTAATTTAAGGTCCTTATAAATATCACGTCTGCCTGTGTCTGAATCCTTTCCAACCTCCTGCAGATCCAAAGACTACAGAAAGAAACTGTGGAGTGAAATTCTGCCAAAGACTTCAGAGCAGCGTAACAACTACTGTAAACATTTTATACTGTGGTGTATCTCCATGATGTCTCCCTTCCCCTTCATTCATTCATTCACAACCCTCTTCATGCTTTGATAAACAGGCCCCAACAATACCCCGATTCTTCAGCCGTGCCACGGTTCCCTCTCCTTAACCCTTTCTCCTCACAACACTTTCCATGAACTTGAGGTTGACGCTCTAAGGCACAGAACAAAGCGGACACATCTGACGCTGACGCTGCTAGATCGAAAGTCATTTTTATGCCTCATCTAATAAGCAGACAAAGGTGATAACTGCACACCCGATAATCAAAAGGGACTTGCAAGTGCTCACTGACCTCAACGTTAAAGCTTTGATAATCAGCCGTGATGGAAGACAGGCGGCTGGGAGGGAGCGGCCCCCACAGCCTTCCGCACCCTGGCCTCCAAGCTTTTGTCAACGCTGATCTAAAAAGGAAAAGCCCTGGTGATGGCCTGAGGGTGATCATTTACAACCTGTTCCTTCCAACACCACCAACGCATGCTGCCTCACCTCAAGCTCATCAGTCATTAATAAACTAGCGCGAAGTTTGCTGCTGATGGAAAAAACCTCTCAACATATTTCAATTCCTGTTTATTAAGCCAACCAGCGGCAGAGAGGTGTGAAAAACGTTGGCATTCCCCTTCATGTACTGTAGTGTTCACAAACGCACACAAGATACAAAACCATCTCATTTCAGCTCGTTCAGAGTCACTGTAGGTAACACACCTAGCGTAAACCTTCACGTCAGCGCCCGTCGGCCCGCAGACGGTGCCCATTCAACACCACGGCCATGCTTCCTATGCATTATGCTTTTGTGGGATTGTTCTCGCTTTGATTCTTTTCGTAACACACATCTTTAACAGCTACAACTGTACTAACAAATGGAATGATCTCACTTCACTTCATTCATCACTTCATTCAATTTAGACACAAACAGGAAGGTGTTAACACTCACCAGACTGAAACTAGACTTAATGATTGGAATTCCAGACTTTTTTTGGAAATGTAATAATTCCCACATCATCTCAACTCGGTTTCAAGCCAAATAAAGCAAATAACAAAAGAAATGTGATATTCACAACTTGGGAGATCGCTCAACGTTAAGAAGCATATTACTGTTATTGTATTAATTTCTAAGTTAGGTTTATTTTGCAGCACTCAGTCAAATCGGAGGCGCTTTACACTTCAGAGCAAGTCTGTTATTTGCAATGGTGGTTGTTGAGGAGGATCACTGCCTGAATCGAAATATCTGAAAATATATCTGCAAATTGAAGCATATGTTAAGAGACAGCTGTTTGAGGAGTCGTGTCATATATCCTCAACGTCATTGTGACGTTTCCGGCAGACTGCGCGACAGACGAGAGCCTATATTAGGGTAAACATACAGTTGGGTGTGTCTATATGTGTATTCAGTGAAGTGTGTGGAGTTCATTATCACAAGGGTTGTGTCCTCATGTGCACAGATGAAGTGCCGAAGCATTCAGTTAAGTCTGCTGCTGAGGAGGCGTCTTCTCTAGCCTTTATTTCCTCTATCTCTCGAGACACTCATCTTCTAAAGAACACAACAAAGGAGGAGGAGGAGGGGCTGTTGGCAAAGACACGAAGCAGCGGAGAGGCCAAAAAAAGGAATAGGAGGTTCAAGGGGGAGAAAAGAGATGAAAAGGAGAGAAATCGCCTCTCAACTCCTACCATTGTCTAGATGTAAATTAAAGCTGATCAAGATTCCACTAGCATCAGAACAAGAAAGTTCAATCTGCACAGACTGAACAGAGAAAGAAAGAGCCAGTGAGAGTGATCCAGAGAACAACAGTACGTTTAAGAGTGACTCACATGCGGACAGTCATACAGAAACACACACAGCGACAAAGAAATAGATTTGGCTCAAGTGGGAGTAACAAAGGCACCGGCTGAGACCCAATAACGCAATGAAAAGAAGAGGAAGAGGGTGGATGTACCTCGGAACAACTGCACACACCGCACATCCATAGACAAACACTAAATTTAAGTTCAGCTCCATAACAAACAAACAATAAATTCTGCAAGAATGTGTTTTTAATGTTAAACACAGCTCAACATTCAAGATGCATTTCATCAAAACTCAAACTTGGTTGAGAGAGTTTGGAGATCCTTACTTTGGGAATCTGTCTTGCCTGACCTTTCACCTCTGCACCACAAACCCTCTCACACTCCCTTTGGCCTCTGGTAAAGGCTAACTAGAGGCTGACCTGTTGCCTTCCACTATTTCCTTGTTCACATAGAATGGGAGGTACAGTCAGACTGAAGTCCTGCAGCCCAGACGGTGAACGGGGGCCTCTGAAAGTCAGTGGGAGAAAAAGGACCTGGGGAAATTCCAGTGTACATTTGTATCCAAAGCCTGATCAAAATCAACTGTGTGTGTGTGGATGCGTGGAAAGAATATCACCATTATATGTGTTGGCCCACATCCATAAACCTGTCCAGCAAACATATGAAACTATTGCTCAAACTGTATTCAGTCAAAATGTTCCAATTATAGACAAGAAAACATTGTTTGGTCTCAAAACACAGATTTGCCCCACACTGAAACACATTCAGACATTCACTCCATTCATCTGAGTCAAGGCAACAGCAAATATTTGCAGTCAGGTAATAAAAGACAGGACTGTTGTTTAATGAATGGACTGAGTCTGCATGCTGAAACATGTCCTCGATGAGTAAGGCTGCACTGTGACCTTGAGGAAGAGAAATGTGGAACCACACATAACAGTTGTCTCGTGCTTCAACTGATTCTGCTTGTTTACCATTTATTTATTTACGTTTATATGCGTTATTCATCTTTTCCCGTTGCCTTTTGTTTTACTACTTAAAGCAACGTCAGATCTCTTGTTGTTGCCAGCTGCTATACAAATAAACTTGCCTTGCTCCCAGCAGCTGCTTCATCTGTTAAGGTAATTATTATAACCTTCATTTAGTTTGGTTCCACTAAGGTTAGGTCAACTTGGTGCAAAAACAAAAACTAGAACTGCAACAGAAGTGTCCTATAGCTGAGAAGAAAAAAATGAGTTTGATGAGAAGAAGAAATTCCTCTGAAAGTAATTCATCAGAGCGCAATGCTTGTTTCAGGCAACCACGTCCCTGCAGGCTCACACAAACACAGAACACTCACTCAGCGTCTCAGCTGCTTATACTCTGCAAGCATCACGGGCAAAAAAACAGAACCCTGCAATCCCAGAATCTCCACATTCAACACCTCCATCCATCTCTATAAGAGCTCCCTCATACACGTCTGTGCCAGGTCCTCCACCGGGGTCAGCGTCCAGCCGCTGCTGGCGCGGGGAGGACGAACGTAGAAACTTTTGTAGCTGATGCTGTTGCTCTGGTGATCACAAGGGGAGCTCTCAAAATGGCTGACAGCGCTGTATGGTAATAGGGCCACGGTGCCTGGGTAATATAGTACAAGAGGCTTCAGAGTGACAAAAAGGAGGAATTGAAAGCGGCGGATCAGGGCACACCTCTGGCAACACCGCGCAGCCTGTGACAGAACGTGTTCCCTCAGGGCAAGCGTCTCTGAGCCGCCATACTGGAAAATGCTCAAAGGTGCCTCGTGGCACTCGCTCACAAGTCTGTTCCCACAGACAACGGAAACGATACTGATATATTTTAATTATGCATTATTAAAAAATGTAAAACAACAACTCCCCCTTTTGTCCTCTCTCGTCTGAACTCGTGCACTTCAGTCATTGACTGTTTGAGACCGTGTTGCTTTCAGTTTCCTCGCACTGTATTTACACTCACAAAGAGCTAGTGACCAAATGAAAGTGAAACACACTTATAACAGAATATAATAGTCAGAGGACTGTTCACTGTGGAAGCTCAATGTCAGCTGCAGTGACACATACGGGATATGTTTACATCCTACTGTGATGGTGAGATAGCGGAGTCTGGGCATGTGTTTGTATATGCACACACACTTAATCTAGTGAGACATCCTCAGCCAAATATCTCTGTTTGTCTCTGAAAGCCGTCACGTCCTTGCCACTGTCGGCTGAAACAACAGAGGCAGGTCGAGTGTGAGTGTGTGTGTGTGTGTCCCACCACCAGACAAATCTGTCAGTCTGCAGTCAAAGCAGAGCGGAAGAGGAGGCGGGAGGGGGGTCATCTTATCTCTCAAAAGTCTTAAAGGGAATGTCACATACACTATCAAAAATGCCTCAACTAAGAAAAAGAAAGTCTGCTCTAACACCGTGGCATTGGTACACAACATTCGTCAGACATGACAAATCCTCCTTAGAATTCAAGATTTAATAATTAACTTCACTGTTAGTTCTTGAGGAAGCCGAGAGCCATGAGGCAAACGTGGAATTAGGTCAGAGGCTGTTCACAGGTCTGTAAAAACCGCCCCTGGTAGTAACTATGACAGCTTAACAAGGTATGAGATTCCAGTCTAATTACATTTGGAACTTCTGCTGCGAATACGAAGACTGGGAAGGAAAATGTCAAGGGTGAGAGCTGAGCAGAGGAAGACCAGAAGCACGGAAACAGGAAGGGTGACAAAGACTTGGGAAGAATTTAGAATATCACAAGGTAAGAGTGGAGACAGGAACCCAAAACGCAATGTCATGTATCAGCCATGAAGAAGAAAGCATCTAAAGAGGACAGACCAGACTCCTCGGGGAGCACATAATGATGGACAGACACGTGTAGGTCCTCACCTGAATGAATGAACAGAACATGACCTTTGAAATCAGGAAGAGAAATAGACACATAGCAAACAGAGGAAAACATGTGGGACAGGTCACAAGGGAGACACGGTTCTGGGTTTGCCGCGGCAATGCACTGACAGTGAGATGAATGAAGAGGAGGCGAGGAAGCAACAGAGACGGGGGCTGTTGTCCAAGGGGCAGAATAAAACAGGAAAAGCTTGAACATCCCATGATGTATTTGGGAAAAGGACCTCAAGCTGTCTCTCCTGCTTCCTGCATGAACGGCGTTGTAACACAGATAGTATTAAAGCATGCGCACACATTTGTAGACTGTGACATACAAGTTCTGTTCCTGCCTGTTAGATGTCATCACACTCTCAAATGAACAAACTATTTGTCTGGGCCAAAGATGCTGATTAAGGTGATTGAAGTTACGTGCTCTGGTCCTCCTTTCCGTCTTTCATGGCTTTTTCATTTCGGGTTCCTCTACCGCTATGCCAAGCAGGCGCTCCTCTCTCACACTTTTAATTAAAATCTAAAATGTGCAATAACTCTGGAGTCACTGGACTAGCTGGCAAACAGGTCTCCCTTCAAGCCTTTGTTGCTAATTTCATCAAAGGCCTCCATCAAGCCTTTTTATTTGTCTCATTCCGTTCACATCGCTGCATAAAGTCTTTGACATAAGCCACATAAGTTAGACAGAATTAGCAGGAATACACCTTCAGAGTAGAAAAGCTCCCGAGCAAGTGAGTGAACTCTCACTCTTAGACTGTATCCTAATCCATTCAAGGACCCTGAGAAAAATTCAATCCTTAAAGTCAGTCTTCTTGACTTCCCATGACTCCCTGGAGACAAAAGGCTGCTTGTGCAGACACAGACTGGATAAAGTGCTTTAGTTCGGTCACCTGCGTGTTGCTGTGTAGCGTTCTCCCACACGAAAAAATGCACCTTCGTGTCCCCTTCGGAATTACCCACAAGCCACAAGCTTTTACATGTGGGAAGTCAAATATACAGTAGACTGTCATGTTTTCACTGTACAGTAGTTATGTTATAGCTTGTCTCCAGAAGTTCTACGGAAGATTAAGACATGAACCGGTGGCAGCAAGGCCCGTATTTAAATTATAAGGCAGAAAATAGCCGGGTAATTATTACACATCTGTATCATATCTATAGTTTGAATCACTGCATTGGAACCAGTATTTCCTTGTGTCAGTGTTTATGACTGTCGTGTGAGCTACAATATGAATAAATCCAAAAACGCACCAGGACTAAGAATCTAAATTCTCCCCTTTTTGCCATTATCATTCTATCATTATCTCCTCACATATCTCACGGGGTGAGGAGGGAGGAGGGAGGAGGGAGGAGGGAGGAGGCAGCCAGGTAGGAGCATGTGGAGGGTAGGAATTCCAGCAGATTCCGTACCTCCTCCCTGCACAAACAGAGCTCAAAGTTTTCCTCAAGGTCTAGGCTCAGTCACTGAAGGATCTACTGGAAGGGATGTGCGTGTGTGTGTGTGTGTGTGTCGGAGCAGGGGGGGGGTGTCTCAAACAGTCATCCCACATCCCACCCACCCCGACGAGCATTCCACGGGACTGTCTGCTGTAAGCTAGACCACCTGCTGGCCAATCAAGACCCCCATCATGTTCCCAACAGGCCTCGCTAACCCCCTTTACAAGTGCGCCTCTGGACTGCTACACACACAGATCATAAATAGTCAGCGGCATGTTGAGCAGTAAAACGTTGCTCATTAACATCCCACTGGGACGTTTGACTGTCCAAGCACTAAAGTGTACTAGCTGCACTTCTAAGTATTATTTACTTCAATAGATGCAGCGCAGTGTGGCTGAGGAATGATCCTTGACGCTGTTGCATGACTACACGCTAAGTCCCCCAAAAAGAGATTAAAGAATGAGAGGAGACAAAAAGATCAAGACAGAAGGTAAGAAACAGCCCTTTGTAGTTGTGCTTGGTGAAGGCCTTGAGTTGAGGACTCTGGCATTAAGTCATCGGCAGCTGAAACAAAAGCAGCTGATAAAAAGAGATAAGATCTCCCTGTAAGCTCAACACTTCTCCATCAAGAAGGCGTCCTGTCCCCCAAACCCCCCCTTTCTGGAGAAATGCAATTAAAATCTTCAGTGGGATTTTTTCATAGCTCTTAGTATTTTAGGTGAAAGTTTTTCTAGGGGCAGGTGAATACCTGTAGTCAAGTGATCATTCACTTGGACTGGAATGGCTCTGACGTGTGCCCAGTGCAATGAGCCTAGAAGTGGAGAGTGAAACAGGCATCTGCTGTCACGTAGCGCTGATCCCAACTCCAACACATATGCACAGCAAACAGCTGCATCCTCCACAGTCACATATACAAAAGAAATCCTGTTTCTCCTTCATTCTAAATCACTCGTCTTCTTTTCTTTGATGTCTGTCTCCTTCTGAAAAGTCTGGATAGCAAGGAGCTCACACAAAGCCTTTTTTCTTTCACCTCACACAATGCACCTCCCCACCTAGCCCTCTGCCAGGCATTCCTGAGTCTATCCTAGCTATCGAAAATGTCAAGAATGAGGAGAGAGCAGAGGAGGGTACAATGAGCATTGCAGCAGGTAGAGTCTTGTCCTACTGCACTGACATCCCACAGTCACCCGGGGTGTAGCGGTTGCGTCGAACGGATGGGATCTGACTTAATCTGCGCTGGAACAAGTCTCAAAGCTCATTGTCCCTCAGATGGAGGCATGCCAGCCAATTTCATTACCCAAAAACTAATACAGAGTTCGTGGTGAGACCGCACCTGATACCCATCCCAGGATATTACTTTATGAATGGACAGCATATATTTGCTGCAGAAAAAAAATGGCTTTTTACTTCAGATGTCTTACAACTAAATTCATGTTTAGTCATTGCCTGATGACTTCTTGATGTATTTCCTTACAGCTATTCCTCCAAGTGTAAGGCGATATGAGAAAAGCAGGTTGTGTGAAGTAAACCCTCTTCAAACACAAAGCCCCAAATACAAAAAGGGCACATTCTAGACCGTTTTCCAGAGCCAAGCAACTCCCCTTTCCAAAAACAAGAGCAGGGGGCTGAATAAAAAGGTTAGCGGTGCAGTGTTTCGTGCCTGGACAGACAAACAGAAGAAGTTTTATGTGTGTACCAAATGCAACTGAACACTGCAAACAAGCTCCATCCATTGGAACATCCTGCCACCCAGAACTGGTGAGAAGAAAGCCCCCAGAATGTGGACCCAGCCATGGCCCCACAAAGCCTCCAGGTGATTCATGCGTTGATTCATTTCCCCCCCCAGGTGCTCATGGCTAATGTAAGTGTTAGATTCAAACTTTGAACAGCTGCCAACATAGTCAAGCTCCAGTAAAAGTTAGAACAGCAGCAAGCTCGCTGCTCACTGGCATGGGGTGCAGACTGCTATAGCCTCAGTCACGGTAGATGCTGAGATTTATTAGTCACGGCTGTGTGGTTCCACTCATAAGAGCCAGACAAATTACCTCTCAAGCAAAACATGGACTTGGAGGACTACAGGTACTTAATTAACTCTTTTTATACTGAAGTTCTTTTAAGCAAAGTATTCAGACAACGTCGTATCTGCCTGTTTCCCTATGAAACGCTCCTTAAAACATAACAGATTGAAGTGTGGACTGGTTTAGCGCATTCATTCTGTTAAAACGTTTGCTGTGAAAGTGCAGCTAAAATCGTGGCCGTGTGTCAGTTACTTGTCGTAAAGTGTTGGAATCTGTTTTACAGCACACGCTATATGTGTATGATCTGTGACGGCTTCACCTCTGACTTAATAAGGAGGCTCCGCTTCAAGGTGCAAAGGTCAGGAATTGTCCCTTAGCCACTCAGCCCCGGTCCTTCAGGTGGTTATCTGACACACCCACCTCAGAACGTTTGCTGGGAAAGACTGGAGTATCTCCATGGCAACAAAGCTCCTAAAATGACTCAGAGAGTTCTGGGAAACCTTGACACTGGGAGCCTGAGGCTATGCAATTTCAGCTGCCAACTTTGAATGGAATCCTTTCTGCTTTAAGTGATTTCCAAATACTCCTGAAAGCAAAGCATGGATGGATCCTACGCTAGAATTCTCACAAGCAGCGTACGATACGGATTATTTAAATCATATTTAAATATCGATAAACACACAGCTGAACAACAGACTGGCTACGTACCTTCCACACAGTGCTCCACATCTTCCAGGTTGCGCAGGGTAATCCTCATCAAACTTGAATTGAGCATAAGTTCGTTCCTGTGTTCTGGTCCCATGGACTCCGGAGCAGAGTTGACAAAGAAGATGCGAGTGTCGCCCATGGTTACTTGGTTGTCGCAGATCCAAGGGTTGCCAAAGCCACCGATCATCACCTTGTTGCTACCATCCTGGTTGACGCTGGACTTTCCTTTCAAGTAGCGCCACACCCTGACCTTTAGCCACAAAGAAGAAGTATTTCAAAAGGATGTCCTATTTTCATTCATATGCATGTACAAGAACGCTCCTAGGATCCTGTCCAGGCTTTAGTCAGGAGTAACCATCATCTTACCATCATTCCTGTCCTGATTTTTTCTCAGTCATGCAACCATGTTACAGTACACACTGATATTGCCATCTTTATTGTCTGATGCTGTGTTCTGCCACTCTCCAAAGAGTATGCGTGTATGAGACCAGCACGGCCATGAGAAAGCTCGCCCCTTCCTCTGCACGTTCGCTGTCTTGTCCTACTTAGCCCTCGGTGGCGGTTTCTGTTTCCACGACAAGAGCCGTGCGTCTCTAATCTACTCTATGCATTCAGTGCGAGGCGGGAAGTGGGCGCTGAGGAAAGAAGCATCAGGAGAGCTGAACAAACACGACTCGTTTATTTTGACAGATTAAAGAGTGGTCTGCCACGAGTCAACGATGGTGCGAAAGTAAGTTTCCCAATGAATGGTCATGGAATGAGGACAGGAGCCGCTTCCTGGCTCAAATTCTGCTTATTTGTGGAACAGTGGGTCTTTTTCACCCTGTGTTATAATGTGGTTGATCGTAGACATAGTTTCCTGTGACATAAACACAGCTGTTTATTTCAAGTGCATCACAGGTGTCACATAAGTGAATAATGTATGACTCCCAGCTTTTTATTCACGTTACTGTTCCAGCCACAAGTCCCAAACCTTTAGTTTGCGATGCAAGTGTCGTTAGTCAACAGCGGCGCTGAGTAAATCATGCTCCAAATTATCATCTTTGCTGCCGCTTGTAAATGTTAAGTTGCATGTTTTCAACATTTATGACGAGAAACCGAGTGAGAGCTGAAGCCAGAGGCCACTAAGGGGCCAGTCTCCTGCTGCAACATGCTCGGAATGATTACATGGTCGGTTAGGCCTAAAAGTTGTAGCTATGTAATTGTGGAAATAACTCAGCGTCTATCTATTCCTGATGGTGGACTCACTGTCCGTGTAAGTGCTGCTGAATGAATGAGTTAAAAGGTTTTCCAGGGGACCTGCACACATGCGTTTAAGGGAGCTGGAGCATAAACTCACTGGTAATGGTTCCCATCAGCTACACGAGTGTTTCGAGTATAAAGTGATTCTGTGAGTTCTACCACAAACCCCCGGATCTTCCTAAGCAGGTGCACTACAACGCTTACCTTGCAGTAATAGGTATTGTGCACCGGGTCCACGTTCATTATTTCTTCCACCGTGCCGGTCAGGACTACGTTGGCCTCCTCTTCCCTGTCTTCCAAGTCTTTCTCCGGGCAACTTGCGGCGCAGCGCAGCCCCAGAGCCACGAGCAGCCCCGCCAGGAGCAGCGCTGCGCGTCCGTGCACGGCTGCCCGATGGGAACCCATGGCCACCACACGGATGCGACGCAGCGAGCAAACTTTCCTGCAACGGAATCCAAAGCAACCCGCAAACTTTCCCGAATGCGTCGGATGTGCGCGTCCTTTACAGAACTTCACTACGGACTAGCAGTGCGTCTTCCGCTCAGCAGCCCTGCTCGCCGCATCTGCAGCCCGGGTTAAAAATCCCTCTCTGCCGCTACCGACCGGGAGAGAGGAAGGAGAGAGGAAGGAGGAGGAAGGGGCCGGGAGCTCTCTCTTCAGGAATGCAACGGCACTTGTCGCTCCCCCCTCGCTTTTCCTCACTCTTCCACACATCCACGGTGACGCGCCTGGATTTGCATGCGATCTGAATTGCTGATCCCACAAGTGAGGTCGAGTTGGATCGGTGGTGGAGGGGGGGGTTGCCGGTGCAAAGTGGCTGTCCAACGCCGCCCCCACTCGGAGGAACTGTGTCTTTACGGTGCGTCCCCACCAGCGGCAAATGCCTGACAGACCCAGAGGGACGCAGCTCTGCAGCCAGTCCACATGCACGTATCCGCTCCATCCTTCAAGCTTGTGTAGTTTACTGCCTATGGTTTGTCATTTGTCACCTTTTAACGAATACGCATCTGCGGCCATCACATTTTCTAATCTCCTAGATGCTCCTCCTGCCAGGAAACAGCTTGGGGTGACATTGAGCACATCACCATGCAACTTGGATGGGAAAATGTGGCCACTGAGAGTAAATACTTACTTTAAGTTTGTTTTGCTTACTGTACATCAATGCGTTTAACCGGCTCATTGCACATTTATTTAAGGGCCTACCTGGTGCACCATGGAAAGGGCTACCATTCAAATCCATGACATAGCTCCTAAACACAGGTCTAGACCTCATTTGGCTACTTAATGGGTAATTAACATTTCCCCAGCACCACTACCTCATTGATTGGACATCCATTTAAAAACGAGGAGATGGACTCTGCACTCATGCATGTCATGCGTCTTTACTCTTATATCTGTAATCTTTAAATGTTGCCGTGTGGTTCGCTTGTTAGAGCAGCGGACATATATTTCCACTCCTCAAAAGCTGTAATTTTTACTACCCTTCTATTTCTGGGGAAAATGACAGGCTTGGTTAGACACAGTTGCTAGGGTGGATATTTGTAGAAATTTGTTCAAGTAGACCTCAGCTCTGACAGCTGAGCTGCTCCAAACAGTCATCTGTCTTATGAAGGAAATATGATGCTCATGTCCTTTACACAGATGAGGTGAGAATTATATTTGCACACTTTTCTACCCACTGTAAAAAAAATAAATCAACAACCGACATATTACATTATCCCATCAGGTCGTACAGCCCGGAACTGATTCACTTCTTCCACATCTTGAATGAGCTCTATTTTATAGCAGTGATCACGGGCTTGAATCAGAAAACAAACCAAACGCAAAACATCTCTGCCGCATGTTATTGTGTATTGTAAAATGATGATGATCTGACTGGTGTCAGAACAGAACCAGGGCTGTAATTTGTAGACAAAACCAACTCGCCCATTGTTTCTGGTTTTAGCAAACCGCTATAGAACCGTGTTGAGCGTAATTTAATAGACAAAGCATTACACAGTAAATGTAAGTAAACATCATGAATTAAAATGATGGTTTGTTACTATGTGAGCTATTTGCAGCAGGTGAATGACTGTATTATGTACATCCACCCAGACGCAGCTTTCCACAAATGATTTATGTAAATTCCTCCATATGACTATTTTATTGGCTGTACTGTAAATCACACATCATTTTCACAAACAAGATATTTTTACTCTTGTTAAGCTCATAAAAATCCTAAAACTGGCGACAGGTTGCATTTGTTTACTCTGATGTGAATCTAGAGCCTAAGTTGACCTCAGCTGATTTGTCAACCTCCACTGTTGATCAGAAAATATTTTTAAAAAACTTATGGGAGTCATACTGTGGCAAAACTTTAGACTTTAGTATTAAGAAAAGGAATTTCAAAGGCTAAAATCAAGCGTTTGGAGCACTGGCATCAAACGCTGGTCTAGATGCTGTGAAACATGCCAGGCGCAAATTACAGTAACAGTTTGCATGACATACTGCCTTACAGCAGCATCACCTTCATTTGTTATTTATTGTCCTGATCAATAAGCATTCATCTGAACATTTTGGCTGTGTTGTGACAGCGATAGATGCGGAAGGAGGCTTTTATTATGATTTGTTTCGATAAATTATACTTACGTTGATGGCTTACACAGACAAATCCATAGCAGGTGGAAAAGGCTGACGTTTGTCATTGGAAAGAAAGTGGTGTAACCCAAGATGCAACATTAGCTGCCAAATCATATGCAAAGCCCCGGGGCTGCATTTCGCAGGGAAGCAGCTGCACTGCTGCACCTCTGTGCACAGTCGGACGGAGAATCGCAGCATAGTGCAGTGCTGGAAACCAACCCAACCTCTGGGCTTGTGTTCGAGCAATGTAAGTGATATCTTACAGTGTGCGGCACATAAATAATGCACTAATCCTGCTAAAGCCACGCAGCGTTCTGTCAGTCACTGTTGCGCTGCGTTTCAAACATTCTTCACTATATCATGTTTTACACTCTGCTTAAAATAATGGGCAGACGCTTAGTTAGCGATGACAAATATGCAACAAACACGTCCACTAACGTCCACGCAGGCAGAGACATTCCGGTGTTATCAGACAAGGCCGATGCAGCTCCTTAGTTTTTCCAGAGGACGGGCCAGTAGCCTTTATCAGGTGTCAGCTTGATAGCAGTGGAGAAAGCCGGCCCCGCCTGGCATCTATCTGCCTCAGACCACAGACATGGTGTCCAGTATCCTGCACTACATCCTGCTCTGCTGTATCGCTGAGAAAGCGACCCGGCTGGCAGTACATCAGGCATCAATGGGCCTAGTGCTGAATAGAACCTCACTTAAAAACCGGCTGCTCTTTTCTGAGACAACAGAACTACAGGAGTTGCATCAGTAAGACTTTGCTGTTCTGTGTGATAGCGTGCCAGGCGGCCCTCTCCTCTGTGGCGTCAAGTCCAAACAGGAGAGGTGGTTTCACATCTGTTTTTATTTATCCCTGTATTTAACTGGATGTCGTCTAGTTCAATGCCTCTCCCATCTATGGGTTTCAGCTCTGACTTTGAGCAGAGATGAAACACGTCTGGATGCTGTCTGTGAGCGAACATGCTCGCATTCGGCCTGAATCAGGAAACGTCTTATCTTTGGCTCATTCCCAAATGACTGCACCAAAAAGGCCCTGTATCACCATTAGTATCTGTCTTATCTTAATTCATTGCCATGGGGCTGAGTGGAGACAAGATAGAGGAGTGTCAGTGAAGAACACCATGTTAACAGTGTCTGCCTCTTCCGGGTAGGAATCCAGCTGATGTCCCCCCCCCCCCCCCCCCCCCGTCCTTATGTCGCACTCAATGACGCGCCTCCAGGGGAGAACTAGGCGTGAAGTGTCTCCCCATGCTAAAAGTGGCCAGAAGTCAGCATCCAGAGTCATATGGAGCGTTGAAACCACAGAAATACCCCAGAATGTCCAATACAATGTGTCAAGTTTTCTGCAAATAATTACATTTAAAACCAGCTGTGGACTGTGCATCAGACACGAGTGACTGGAGGGACGCAGGGAAAGACAGCAAAGTCAGCTTCGAATCCTATAGGTTGATTACAAGACCTCTCCATCCATCTGCTCTCGCTGCCTTCCAGCTCCAGCTTGTTTAGGCAGAGTGGCCACAATTTATCGATGGCCATTTCCTCTAATGGATACCATTCATTCATTTCCAGCTTTCTCTTTGGCAGGCACTTGGGAGAGTCCATTAGGAAACGAGTCCGCTACAAATGCCCACAAGCACGACACTGCAGATGAATAGCAAGATCAAAACCTGCCTCACTCCAAGTGTTGTGGAGCTGATTTTATATTCCTCACCTGTAAGCAGTTTGTCTCGTTACCTGTATTACGACAACATTTCGATGTAAAGATGACTACTGCTATTCACTCAGTGCAGAATGCCGTCGACTTTTTTTTTGAGGTATTGAATGCAACCATAAGAATAGGATCACGTAGCCCTTGTAGTGGAAATGATGAGTAATGCTTACGTGGTTTTAAGCCAGAGGCACCAGCATTTACTGTTTAAGTCCTGATTAAGGACTTTCTGATGTACAGAAAGTCGGTGTCAGAGAGGATTCTCATTTCCATAAGCTGGCCTTAGGTTTCTTTGCACTGTGATTCATGGATTAGTAATAGCGCTTGATCTATACGTCTCACCAAGGGAAGGAAACCTGATCAATACTGTTGACTCAGTCAGTGTGTGTGTGTGTGTGTGTGTGTGTGTGTGTGTGTGCGCCAGAAGACAAGCTAAGCACTGCGACAAGAAAGAAAGTGCAGCATCATCGTGGCATCCTCGCCTGCAAACATACTTTGGCCGTGCAAGTCTCTCCTGATGCATTAGCTAATTATACACTTCATTGTGCACATTTTAACACAGATTCCACCACATTTGTCCAGGTACACACACCCATAAAACCCACAGTGTCTTCCGTAAACACAGCAGAGATATTTAGGATGATAAAATACAATACAAACGAACAAAAACTATCACAAAGTAAATACAAAACAGTACAGAAGTATAGTTTCCAACTTTCAGCAGCTACTGCATCCCAAGTGCTTTACTGAATACAGTCTATCCACAGGTGTATTGCAGGAGCAGGTGGGTAGATAGACTCACACAGGATACGATGCTGGCCCGTGGCCAAATGGGGGATGAGAGCCACCCCCAGCACCTAGAACCAGATGTTACCTCATGAATCCTTGCCCAGTTATCTGTGACTCATACCAAATCCCCCTTCTACTTCAAGAAAAGAAACTGTGGAGGACTGAAATGGGGAAGAGCCTACAGCCGTGATACAGATGGGTTAAAAAGTCATAAAGTTTGTTACAGGAGGGGAGAATAAATGTGGGAAGGTCAGTCAGACTACTGGGTACAGACAGGATTATGCTCACCTTACACTCTCTCACCCTTCAGTAGTTAGAAAGACGGGCTCCATCATAGGAGTGGTATTTGAAAAGCAAGAGTGAGTTAAAATGCAAAGCAGAAAGTAAACAGGACCGACAGGGGAGGACTCAAAGCTTCAGAACGATGAAAGTGAACCCAACATCCTGCCTGTCACTTAGCAGAGGAAGCCAGTTGCCTGTCGGGACAAGAGTCCTGGTGGCACAGAGGATGCATACATTTGTTCTGCTTAAGTGGTTGTGCAGTATGTGTGTGAAGGAGTTGAGTGACTGCACGTGTGTTTCATATCCCTAAAGCACCCTTCTGCCTGTCTTTCCATCACTCTGGCTCCCTTTGACACACACAAACTCTCCTGTGAAAACACGTGTCTACGAAGAAAGGTAAGTACTGCTGATTGAATGAGCCAGTGTCTCATCAGCAAAGTATGTCAGACTTGGCCAAGCTTGAGAGGCTCAGGAGCCCTTGGGTGCAAAAGCTGGGATCTGCGCCCCTTGCCAGACCCACCTCCTCACTCTGAAACCCTGTGATTTTCTCCACGTAAAGAGCGGTGAGGCTGGAGGGCTCTCCTCTTGCAAAACCACATCTCTCTCTCCTGCTGCTTAGTGTTTAATTAACTTTATGTAACTTATGCACATTAATTACCAGATCACACACTATTAATTTTTACATGCATTTATGACACTTTCTATTATTTTATCCTTCTTTGTGATCATAACTGAGTTTTTGCTCAGAATGATAAAACGCCCTGTACTACAAGCAAATTGCCACTATTCTACGATTCCATGAGAAAATCTAGAATCTATTTTAATATTAATTTTCAAACAAAACTGTTTATAATAGCATTTACTAAGTGACTTGTCAGGGTGTTTCAGGGCACTGTTCACATTCACTGCACTTAACACTGAACAGAATGTAGCTTAAAATGAAAGACTACTATTTTTAATTAGCACAGGGCTTTTTTGACATACTTTCAAGATAAATTGCAAATAAATGATTATTTTCTTTTTCAAGAAAGGATTTCAAAGTTTCTGTTTAGAAAGACTGTAGATCCACAAATTCATTCAGTAATTTAAAGACTCCAACAATATATATTTTTTATGGTTAGCTTAGGAGAAACTTCTGTAAGCACTACTTAGAGGTCTGTAATATGTTGACTAAAGAAATAAATACACTCTTATGATTAACATTAAACTTTCACTAAATTGAAACTAGTCTTTATCTATCTATCGATGGATGAATGTGACTTCCAGAAGAGTAATGTGCTTGTTTGCCAAAAGAAACATCTATCACATCCCACCCTAAACCTAATTATGTAAAACAATATGGTAATTATTGTTCATTTTAATGATGAAAATGAATTTGACATTTAAGATCCAATTTCCGGAAGAATAAAAGGGTATGGGCGTAATTATTGTGTTGCACTGTGGTAAATGTCACCGTTCTCACTCACAATTATAATGAGCCCGCCTTCCTCTGTAATGAAAGCAAGTTGTAGACTAGACAATGACTCCTCCCTGTGGTTGAAATGTGTCCATGTGCTAAGGTAAAAAACAACACAGCTGCACATGTTGAAGCAGGTAAATCAGATTTCACATGTCCAGTTGTTATTATCCCAGATTATACAGTTTCTATATCTGTTTTTTCCTTTTAAATGTTATAAACCTTTTGTAGGCAACAAATAGCATGTAAATCTATACAGTGTATTTATAATAATGAATAAAATTCATTGATTTTCTTGCTAGTTTATTCTGGTTAGCGTCATTTCTCTGTGTTAGATACAATAGAGGAGGCAAAGTACATGTACATCTACATCCTCCGCACCTTAAGACACTACTGGTTCATTAAAGTTGCGTTTAGTTTTACGCAGGCTGCGCAAGTTGCGCAATCCGGTGCTTCTGAACTGCGGTGTGTGTACGACTGGAGTTGGTCCAACTGGGCTGGGAGATACCTTTAGCTAGCTAACCTGGATCTGTAAGAGCAAGCTTGGCTTTACAATGAAAGATATCCCGCAGAAGCCGAATAACAGCTAGGTCCCCGTTAAATTCATATATACGCGTAAGTGGTGACTTTGACTATGCGCTAGCTAAATAGCTTAACGTTAGCATTAATATGAGCTAAAAGCGGCTGGAAAAACTGCCTGGTAGACTTACGAAGGTCATATTTACCTTGCGGCCGGTGTTCTGTGTGCTAGGTTGGTACTAATAATTTAAATTCTGCTTATGCTTTTCTTTCTATTTTTGCGAGGTGGGTAGTTTGCCTCACTACCGTTAGCAGACTCCAGCTAACTGTTTAGCTAGCTGGCTGTGTCAGCTGACAACAACATTGATCTGTGTCTGTTATTTTATTGTTCTGTTGAGCCAAATAACGTCTTATTGCATCGGTGTACGTTGTAGTATGCTTTAATTATGAATTATTTGTATATGTCGACTTTGCTTTAATAACCCAAGTGACAGCGGAGCACGGTACCTGTTCTTCGTCTCTTTCAGGGTAAAGTAAGGCCATTCCAATGGTGATCATGTCAGGCACAGCTACTGTGCTGCAGCAGTTTGTCAGTGGGCTCAAGAGTCGAAATGAAGACACCAGAGCGAAATCTGCTAAAGACCTGCAGCACTATGTGACCACAGAGCTCAGAGAGGTAACAGTACAAACGATCATGCTCCTAATAAAGTTCTGCCTTGAGGACATTTAAGTAAGCCACGGTATTTACTAAATGCGTGTTGATAGTCTCTAAAATCAGTTGTTTACAATATGTCATAAATGGACACTTGTGTTTGGTCTGAGATATAATGTGGCGGTGTAGTTACATATGCTCTTCTTTCTTCAGACACTATAGATGTTTTTAGATCTTTTTCTTTAACTGTAGGTGCCAGATATTATGTGATCAACAGTTTTATCTTCCCTGCCCACTAGTTTGTGTGTAATGATGGATTTGTGACCTTCACAGTTAAGCCAAGATGAAGCCACTACATTCTATGATGAATTAAACCACCACATATTTGAGCTGGTATCCAGCTCTGATGTGAATGAGAAGAAAGGAGGAATTCTTGCCATTGGTAAGACACCTGTTGTGGTATTTTAACGTTAACTTTGAAGGTTTAAATAAACCTAAGATAGTCAGATAGAAAAGTATGTTAAATATGCTCAGTTTATATGTTACCCAGTTTATAACGTTGGTTTCTTTTGTTCCAGTGAGTCTAATTGGAGTTGAAGGGGGCAATGCTACCAGGATCAGCCGTTTTGCAAACTATCTGCGCAACCTGCTCCCTTCCAGTGACCCTGTGGTTATGGAGATGGCTTCTAAAGCCATGGGCCACCTGTCTATGGCTGGGGACACCTTTACTGCTGAGTACGTGGAGTTTGAAGTGAAGAGGGCCCTGGAATGGCTGGGAGCAGACCGGAATGAAGGCAGACGCCATGCTGCAGTACGTGGCAGATTACATAATAAGCTTTTCTTCTTTGTGTGTTGTTGAAATACAGTGTCTACTGGTGAAGGATGAGAGCAGATGATAACTTGGGTCATATGCTTTTCTTTCATTTTAAAGAGGTGCTCTTTGCTTATTTGAGGCCAGTGTTCCTTTTCTACTTTGTGTTGTTAAGGAGACAGATCTTTCCCCAGCAGAAATAAAAGGGAGAAATATGGACTGCTTCACACAATGGGTGAAGCAGTGGGCCCGAATAAAATATGAATTTAACATAATTAAAGTGACACATAATACACAATTGATTTCATTTATCTTAGAAATAACATTTAATTTCTTTCGATTTCAGGTACTGGTATTGAGGGAGTTGGCTGTGAGTGCACCTACCTTTTTCTTTCAACAAGTGCAGCCCTTCTTTGACAACATTTTTTATGCGGTATGGGACCCCAAGCAGGCCATTCGAGAAGGAGCTGTCTCTGCCTTGCGAGCCTGTCTCATTCTCACCACACAGAGGGAGACCAAGGAAATGCAAAAACCACAGTGGTACAAAGTAAGATGTTTAATTTGTGTCATCATTCTTTTGCATATGTTGTATTTGAACCCTATACTCTTGTAGCAGGCAACATGAACACGTGTTTCTCTGTAACAGCAAACCTTTGAGGAGGCTGAGAAAGGCTTTGATGAGACTTTGGCCAAAGAGAAAGGGATGAATCGCGATGATAGGGTCCACGGTGCCCTTCTGATCCTTAATGAGCTGGTTCGCATCAGCAGCATGGAAGGAGAGGTTAGTTCTGATTTCACTAGGGGCACATGCTTTCGTTCAGAATGAAAACTTCCTTCTCACTGATGTATCTATATGATAGCGCATGCGTGAAGAGATGGAGGAGATCACTCAGCAGCAACTGGTCCATGATAAGTACTGCAAAGAACTAATGGGATTTGGAGCCAAGCCCCGCCACATCACACCCTTTACGAGCTTTCAGTCAGTCCAGCCGCAACAGTCTAATGCCCTCCTCGGCCTTCTGGGCTACAGCACACCTCAGGGCTTCCTCAGCTTCGGAGCCACACCGGTACCCGCCAAGAGCTCACTGGTAGAGAGCCGTTACTGCCGTGAGCTGATGGAGGAACGATTTGACCAGGTAGCAAATATCTGGCAATTTCATTTGGTAGTTTGTAGACTGGTCATAAGTAAGATGACCTCTTTGAATGTGGATAACGCTTGATTAGGGCACCTGTTCACTCATACTAATAAAGAATAAAAGCAATACAAGACTGGTCTTGCGAAGAATTTGAGGAGTAAGTCACGTATGAAGTATGTTCTATATTGACTATCAGATAAGTCATAGCTCCCTCAAGCTTTTATAATGTTTCTTTGTCTAGGTGTGTCGTTGGGTGCTAAAATACAGGACCAGTAAAAACCCTCTGATTCAGATGACCATTCTCAACCTGCTTCCACGCCTGGCTGCTTTCCAGCCAAATACCTTCACAGGTGGGACTAGTTCATGTTTGTATACAAGATCAAGTCAAATCCATCTTTTATACATTTCTGTCACTGTCATAACTGGACGTTTTTGTGCTAATACAGTAAACAAGGAAGTGATTTAGTCTCTGACTACAGTGTTTTACGTGAACTATATAAAGAACCATATCTATGCCTAATTATTTACATTCTGTTTGTCCTTCCATTGTGCAGACCAGTATCTGTCAGACACTATGGGCTACTTGTTAGGCTGTTTGAAGAAGGAAAAGGAGAGGACAGCAGCTTTCCAGGCTCTTGGGCTGCTTGTAGTGGCTGTAAGGACAGAAATTCAGCCATACCTCTCGAAGATACTTGAGATAATAAAGGCTGCCCTGCCACCCAAGGACTTCGCACACAAGTCAGTATATTAAACATTAAATTCTCTGTTTATAGTCACTATGTAAACAATGGCTTCAGATTTACACTGACATTTGTAGTTTTGTCAAAATGTATATTGTGGAAGGTGTCTACTGTGGCAGTGAGGAGAACTGTGGGAGTTTGTCCATGACCTTACCCTTACAGGTAACGGTCTCTTTGTGTCTGTTATGTGTGCAGGAGGCAAAAGACCATGCAGGTGGATGCCACAGTGTTTACTTGTATCAGCATGCTTTCCAGAGCCATGGGTCCCAGCATCCAACCTGACATCAAGGAGCTGCTAGAACCTATGCTGGCAGTGGGTCTCAGGTACGAGTTATAGTTAAGAGAAGAATAGTGTTTGTACAAGTGGCAGGGTTTGAATCCAGAATTTGAGTTATCTGCTGATAAATCCAACACAACACACTCCCTTGCCCTCATCTAAACTAATCAAAGTAATTTAATTGGATTTATTGTACTCTCTCTCTCGTTATCTAGTCCTGCGCTGACAGCAGTACTATATGACTTAAGTCGCCAAATCCCGCAGTTGAAGAAGGACATCCAGGATGGTCTTCTGAAGATGCTCTCCTTGGTGTTGATGCACAAGCCGTTGCGTCACCCTGGCATGCCCAAAGGCTTGGCCCACCAGCTGGCATCACCAAGTCTCACAAACATTCCAGAGGCAAGTGATGTTGGCAGCATTACACTGGCCTTACGGACGCTGGGAAGCTTTGAATTTGAAGGTAAGAATTTGGAAACTGCGTTGCAAAAGTATTTTGCCCAAAGTAGAGAATATTTTGGGGCTCTAGACAGCATACCCACTGAGTCAAGATACTTGGTAGGACATTTGTTAAAACCTCTTACCTGCTGACTTGATCGATGTATTCTAGCAATACACTGTACTCAAATTTCATGACTACAGGAGCAGTGAGGAACAATCATTTAAACATTTTTTGTTGTCATTTAGTTAAGGCACTTAACGTGTTTTTTAAATTTCTCTCACCAGGACACTCCCTCACTCAGTTTGTACGCCACTGCGCCGATCACTTCTTAAACAGTGAGCACAAGGAGATCCGGATGGAGGCAGCTCGGACATGCTCGCGCCTTCTCACTCCCTCCATCCACTTGATCAGTGGCCATGTTGTCAGCCAGACTGCTGTGCAGGTTGTTGCAGATGTGCTCAGCAAGCTGTTAGTAGTTGGAATCACTGACCCAGGTAAACCATTACAAGGTGTCAAAAGAGAAGGCAGCACCACTATTATGTTTTGTTATTGTGAATGATATGGAAAAGTAGGGCATGTTATGCTTTGGCTACACTTTACACTGCTATTGTAATAACCAGTGATACTAAAGGTAATAAGAATAGATTGATAAGTTAAAATCTTTTGTTCTTGTCCCCCTTGCTCTTCTGCACAGATCCAGATATTCGATACTGTGTATTGGCATCTCTTGATGAGCGTTTTGACGCTCACCTCGCCCAGGCTGAGAACTTGCAAGCACTGTTTGTTGCGCTGAATGACGAGGTGTTTGAAATCAGAGAGCTGGCTATCTGCACCATTGGACGCCTCAGCAGCATGAACCCTGCCTTTGTCATGCCCTTCCTCCGTAAGATGCTCATTCAGGTAGGAAAGGCGCATTTCCACTGCATGGTGTCGGCCTGATTTGACTCAGTGCAAGCTAGTGTAAGACGTAAATACAATGTGACATCACAGAGCAGACTAATAATTAGGCAGGAAGCAGCATCACAACCACATATGTCTGAATTCTGAAGTATTTCCCGAACTATCCTTTTTTCAGCTCTCTTTTGTCTTGTAAATAAAATTTGTCTTGTCAGCCACATCAATAGGGATCAGAATAGCATTTTCTCCTCATTCTTGGTTCTTACTTTGTCTGTGTCTGCATTTTCTGTACTATATTTGCAGCAGAAAACAAAGCACCTATTATTTAAAGCCAGTTGACTGAGTTGAGTTGAGGCAGTGGCATGTTGTGAAAATATGCTGTATAGGTACTTGCATGAGGACTTCTTGAAGTTGAAGTTCACAAGGATATTTTTCACTGAAACAGTCTCTCTCCTTGCTTGCACGTTTGCTCATACACCAAAACAATTACTATTAATAAATTGCTAATTATGCAGCTAAATGTAGAACAACCCAGTCCAGACAATTGAGGAAACAAATCTCTGCCTTTTGTTATTTATATGCCTGCTGTTACCTTTAGATGGCAGCAAAGGTTACAATATCTTTAAATGTTAGAAAGAATTCCACTTTGACACTAATATAACATTGTTTTCGTAAAGGTGTCTTTGTTTTTAACATTGACATAGACCTAGACAAGAGTGCCTGCAATATACACACTTCCTTGAATTCAAATTACATTTTGTTGCAGATTTTAACAGAGTTGGAGCATAGTGGCGTTGGAAGAAACAAAGAGCAAAGTGCTCGCATGCTTGGTCACCTGGTCTCCAATGCCCCTCGTCTCATACGGCCATATATGGAGCCCATCCTCAAGGCAAGAAAGACATTGTTTTTCTGATGGTAAGACTAGTGTTGAATAGGGGAAGTTACTTTATTGCTTTTAACCTTTGTAGGCACTCATCCTCAAGCTTAAAGACCCAGACCCCAACCCTGGAGTGGTCATTAGTGTCCTTGCAACCATTGGCGAGTTGGCTCAGGTAAGGCTAAACTTTGGGTTGAATTAGAAAAGCACCTATGTCACACTGTTTTAATACAGCGGATATCAGCTGAATAAATATAACCCCATTCATTGCCCTGTGCACAATACAACTGTCATAAGTCTTTCTGAGTCCAACAATTAATTTACTTTTTGTTGTTTAATCCACCCACCTTTTCTAATTCAGGTGAGTGGCCTGGAGATGAGAAAGTGGATGGACGAGCTTTTTCCAATCATCATGGATATGCTGCAGGACTCCTCTTCGTTGGCTAAGCGTCAGGTACATGAGGAACTTTTTCATCTGATTTTTATTCTTGTTCCTCCTTAGCATTACTGCATTGTAAGTCTGCTTTATGTTGCTTTATACATAACATTGCTTAAAGAGACCCTACCCTGCTTTTGACTCCACCAGGTGGCACTGTGGACTCTGGGCCAGCAGGTGGCGAGTACAGGCTACGTGGTGGAGCCTTACCGCAAGTATCCTTCTCTTCTAGAGGTGCTGCTCAACTTCCTGAAGACAGAACAAAACCAAGGCATCAGGAGGGAGGTATGTAAAGATGTTACCATCTACACTAAGCCTTGGCTTCGCCGCTATGTTGCAGTGTGCACCCATTTTTTTTGCTCACATTGACTGTCTGCTTAGATCTGTTGACCTTTACCAGATTTAACATCCCATGAAAACATACATTCCATATTTATATGGCGTAGTTAATAGGCTATGAGCTTACAGCTATATCAATATATATTCATTTATATGTCTCTCAAGGTTAATTTTTGAAGTACTACTCTGTGCTGTTTCTTTGACAGGCTATCCGTGTTTTGGGCCTTCTGGGAGCCCTGGATCCATATAAGCACAAGGTGAACATTGGGATGATTGACCAGTCAAGAGATGCCTCTGCTGTCAGTCTCTCCGAGTCCAAATCCAGTCAGGATTCAGGTAGGCCTGTGAACAGTTCTAAACAACTAAATGTTTAAAGCCATCTAGTAATTTCTAAAGCTGTTCTGTAAAAATGTTTTACAGGAAAAATCTCTGAACCCTCTTACTTTCAAGTCAGACCTGTGGAAAGTGCTGTGATTAAAAGACACCTTTTCTTTTGTGATCACTCTAGGGAGGAGCTGATTTCACCCTCTAAATTCATATTTGAATTGCTGACTCCAAAACCACTACTGTTTATCCCGAACAGAATGACTGTTTCTCATGTCATAAATCTTTATTCAGCTCATTAAAATGGGGTCCGTAGAGTAATATGTCTGCACAATCAAGTCTAAACAGAATCCATGCTATTACATTTGAATACTCTGCAACAATGGCCTTTCATTTGTGAGTTTTGGGTTCTAATTTCTGCCTTTTGTTTGAGCTGTAGCCAAAAATAGGCTCTGCCAGTTCTGAAGGCAATGCAATTACCACAACTGGAGTGATAAATTTTAAAAGGGGGATATCTAATGTGAGGTGACCCACTTTTGACAGACAGAAGGCATCTGTTTTATAGACTGATTGTAAATTATTTGCAGGTAACCCTAATCCTTTATGTGTGAGAACTGATCGGAAATACAGGCAGTGGACACGTGAATTTCTAACCATATCAACTGAATCATTCATCATGTCGTTTTGTCTAAGCCTGTTTTGTCGATGTGAGTTTTTGTCTTTGACAAAATATCAGGACAAAGGATAAAATGCGTTGTATTTTAATGGGACAGAATCACTAAAGCATGCTCACATTTGAGTCTATAAGGAAGGTTAAATTCATAAAGTAATACTTATTGCTTTGAGACTCCCTGCTTTCAGATGATTGTGGGTGTTGCTGGGATTTAATGGACCATTATAGTGAATATGGTTAAAAGTCATAATAATAACAATAATAATAACATTAAAATACTTCTGTCTCATGTCATGTGGATTATATATGGAAAATGCTGGTATCCACTTGTCCAATCCAGTCATGGGTTTTAGTATGTGACCTGCACAATATACTAATAGTTTTACCAGTTTGTTCTCCAACTAAATGGTCTGTGACCAGACTTGAAGGCTGTATATCGGTTGGCACGTATTTTCTGAGTGGGTGGCCAATGTCTAGGCCCATGTCTTCACACAAGTTCAAACACAACCGGTCATGTCACCACAGAACGCCAGGGTTGTAAAACTGAAGAAATGGTGTGTGTGTGTGTTTTTTTCCCCTGGCTGTTTTTAACATTTCATTTTTTTCTGCACGCCTGAAACCTGAATAACTACAGCACTGCTGCCTCATTTAGCTTCACCGATGAACTGCAAAGTCGCGCCACTTAAGCAAAACGCGTTCTGTGCCAGTGTGTATTGTCTGTAGTCCAAAATCTTAAGCGAGGCAGCTGGAGCAGCTGACACTGTACTCCTGCAGATAGCTAGTGAAACTGTAAATACCAGACGTCTATGTAGAGATGAACTGTAAAACTCAATAGCTCTGCATAGAAATATTTATTAGAAATTTCCAAAAATCAACTGCTGGTTGATTTATGTGAATATATACATCAAAATGCAGTCCTTAAATGTAATCACATCTTAAATTTCAGCTTTGAAATGAGCTTTTCTCTTTTTTACGTAGGCATTTATGATAAGTTAAACATGCTCCAGGGAGGCCAGGTTCGTTGTACAACCCTGAGCTGGATTACTAATCAAACACCGTGACACTCTGCAGCTTTTTGTGAAACCACGGGACAGGACTGTGATTATTTTGTCATCTTGCCTTTTGTCTCGAAAATCACGAGGTGAACAGAAGCTTTACTTTTTTTGTGTTCCAACATTAATCTATTAGGAATGCGAGCTTTCACGTGTTTTATTGGTCAACATAGTGCTTTGAGTTGGGACAAAAGTGGCTTAAACGTCTTACTTGGTGGACGACTTGTGTTTTTTTGCTGGACCCATCTGTGCCAGGTGTTCCATTGTACCAATGCACTAGTTATATTGAATGAAATAAAGTTGGTAAATGTGAACTAGTTAGGCTCTGAAATGAATAAAGTTTTTCATGTAGTTTAGATATTTAATTATATATTCCTGTTACTTTTTAATGTTGCCTTTTCATGATGCCCCATGTAATTATTTAAAGTCTTGTATGCGTCAAGCAAGAATGAAAGGTAGAGCAAAAGAGAAACTCATGGTTATTAGTGATAATAAAGTAACCAACCACCATGGAGAACCACAAAGTGAACACCTCTGCTTTCTCTTCCTTCCAGCGGACTATAGCACCAGTGAGATGCTAGTGAACATGGGCAACCTTCCCCTGGATGAGTTTTATCCTGCTGTGGCAATCGTCACACTAATGCGCATTCTGAGAGACCCCTCACTCTCCAACCACCATACTATGGTGGTCCAGGCGGTCACCTTTATTTTTAAATCGCTGGGCCTCAAGTGTGTGCAGTTTCTGCCCCAAGTCATGCCCACTTTCCTTAACGTCATCAGGGTCTGTGATGCCAGTATCCGAGAGGTGGGTAGCTGTACAGACTGATGGCTCGAATGATTCATTTATTGTGTGTTTTAACTCTTAACTATCACTCATTCACAAAGCGGTTCTCTTAGTCTCTCCACTCTTTTTGCCCTCCAGTTCCTATTTCAGCAGATGGGAATGGTGGTGTGCTTCGTTAAGATCCACATCCGCCCCTACATGGACGACATCTTCACCCTCATCAGAGTGAGTAATTGTGTCATTGTTCCCTCATGGACACTAATTCCCAAACACGGATAGTCCAGGCCTCGTATCTACTTGTGAGTCAGGCAAACAGCTGCAAACTCTTTGTTTCACTCAGTTATGCTTTCCTTTCTCCTCATTAGCTCTAATGTTTTCAGGGCCTCTGGATAAAGGTCTGGCCCCATGTCACATAAGCAGTACACATCATCTGTCTTATTCTACTTAACTAACAAGATTAGAGGCTGTGTGATTGTGAGAATGAGAAAACGATGCTATTTGTTTTAGCATTTCTTTTTGTTTTATTTAACTTTCTCTTTAAAATGACACTTTTTACTGCGGTGCTAGATGCAGCTCAGGCCTATGTTTCCACTCATTTTGTTCAGCTGTTAACGACGCCAGACATTTATTCAGTTGACTTGTCACATGATTTGGATCAAATTCCGCACACACATCCTTTCTAGCACATAATATATAACATAGCACAAAATATCATATGACTGTCCTATGTATTGGAACTTTGGTTAAACTAACACTTCTGCAGTGACGGTAACTCCTTCTGGACAAAGTAATTGAGAGAACTGGAACACTTTGCTCCAAGTCCCTCTGACTTAATAAACGGCGAGTGAAACAAAGAATCTATTCATTTTTTTTCCTCCAGCTCAGCTCCGCATCCAGATGAGGGAGCTGGAATAGACATTCAGGATGTACGCTCACTTGTGCTCTAGTCAGCTGCCACAGTAAGGAAGGCAGGAAGTTGGGGGCTGCTGGAGACCTCTGCTAACTGACAAAGCACCTCAAACAGATCTCACAGCTGAAACCCATCGACTGACGAGTTCTGTGACTTGAAATCCTCCACCTTGACTCCTATTATCGCTAATGTACACAGTGTCCATGGCTAAATTTTGCAACGCTGTGTCACAAGCCGTACGGCGACGTCGCGTCAGCTCCATTCAACAGGAAATTGTTTCCATTTCTCGCCATCAAGTGTTGTTATGGTCCTTCTCAGCTTCTGGCACGTGAAAACTTTGTATTTCCAGAGGGAAATCAGTCCAAATGTCTCTCACACACTCACTGCACTGAAGGAAACCCATATTTGACCCAATTCTTTAGACCCACACAAAACCTTGCTATACTACTGTCCCGGGAGCAGGGTGGATGAGGTAGCTCTTTGGATGTACCCTTTGAATACTGTAAAAGTTTATATTCATCTGGACTTGAATTTAGGTCAGTTTTACTTCAGACAGGCAGCTTACAATGACATTGATAGTCTTTTTAGTTTGAGAATGAATCAGAGCTGGAAATGTAGAAATATTTGTGTGATCTTGCTTTAATAGAGTCTTATTATGTTATTGAACTGTAGGAGTACTGGACACCAAACAACCCCATGCAGAACACCATCATCCTTCTGATCGAGCAGATTGTGGTGGCCCTGGGAGGAGAGTTCAAACTCTACCTGCCTCAGCTAATCCCACACATGTTGCGTGTCTTCATGCACGACAACAGCACTGGGCGCAGTGTTACCGTCAAGGTGAGCGAATGCTACTACACTATAAGTCTATAAGGGTCTAAGATAGTGTATTGTGTTCTTTCATGATCTGTGATGTGTCTATATGATGAGGGCAGCCATAGGACGGAAGTTTTATTTTTTTATTTATAATAATAACACAAAAATAAATACACACAAACATATTGAAATAACAAAAACAAGAATTAAATTGAGATGTTATAGAAATGAATCCAGTTATGCTCGAACTGAAATTGTTAATACATTTATTTTATTTTAACAGAAGCATAACAAATAAAATTCTGATTAATGCTGCCATGAATGCTTATTGAGTAGAGGCGTAGAACAAAGGCTGAAATAAAAACGTCCTCTTTTAAAACAGACCAGAGCGCCTGCTGTGGTCCGGTGCATATGCAGTATCATTATCAGAGAGGCCATAGTGTGAGCAATTTTTAATGACGCACTCCCTTCATATTGGCTCGTGTCCCAAGTTCCCCGAGCAATGTAACATTTTCTGTTTTGTTCAGCCACTATGATGCGTACAGGGGCCTGGGTATTTTAACTCTTTGTACCTAACAAGCTCGACCATATGTTAGTGTGCTATCATGTGTTGTCTTTCTGTTTGCACGTCTGGTGGATTTTATCCATCCTCTTCTGGATCATACGTTTTAATGTACAGCTTTCTGTATTCACCACAAATTGCTGCATGTAGTAGAGGATTGGAGGAGGAGGAGGATGTTTGGCTGCAGTGAGGACTAGACGCAGACAAACTGGCTGCTTGACTGCTGTTGTTAGAAATCTAGAGGCTGTTTTAGCTGCAACACAGACCGAAATTCTACTGCAAGACTTCTTAAATCAGTTGAAAGCCTTTACAAAAGAAACACGTGTAGCCTAGAATAAATATTACATTAGATTTACAGCTGGTCAACATTGAGTCCTTACTAAGAGCTGGAAAGGCGAACACAGAATATGTGCTATAAATCTTTACACAAGGATATGAGATACTTTTAAGAGAGAAGAACTAAATGTAGTCATAATAGCTGTAAAACTAACATGCATGACTTTGAAGGTCACAGTTGACCAGTCAGTTCAATGTCAATGTCACCGCTCTACTGATGAATAGAGAAAATGTGACATGTTGCGTGTTATAAATCTGGTGTAGAAAGCATGCTAACGAGATTGAGAAGATCACTTGTCAGATTTGACTTATTATTGGAGGAGATAACTTAATTTTGCTATTACTTCCACAGGGAGCTTGTGTTTAAAAAGTGCTCCGATCACTCCGCACTCACTCAGAGCTTGGGAGCTCAGCTTACAGTTGATTTATTAGGGTGCTATTTTCTGTTTGTGGTTACAGGCAATATCCATCAAGACCATTCAGGTCTAAGCTGTTCGCTTGTACTGGAGAGGTTCAAAGATATCCTAGACTTGTAGCTACCGTAGCTCTTCTGTTTCAGCCGCTGCTGCTAGTAGTTGTCTGGGTTTTCCCTTAAAACCTAAATCACGGTTTAGACAAAGACCGCAAAGACGGAATCATAAGGACCCCGTCATCCGCTGCTGCCTTCTCTGGTATTGTTTTGTCTCAGAATCTGCCGTATTAGATAACCCATCAGCCCACAGTCTGGATAGTCTATAACTCAGGTCTGTCTGGAGTCTAATCTTTACCACAGAATAGAGGTCATTGAATGGGGGGGGGGCTGGGAATCGGGTTACTCTCTATTCCAAAGGAGAAGAAAAGAAAAACATACTTCCATCATTTCACATAGTCGATCTCTTCAGCCACCAGCACCCCCACAGCACACATGCACACTTGTATACCTCCATCTGAGCTTCCTGCTGTCTCGCCATGCACAATTTAGACGCGGGGATGGAAGTGTGGGTGAGTGTGGAGGTGGTCAGCGTGTGCTAGGGCCTAGGGGGGAGTTCGTTGGCGTCGATGTACGCCATGCTTGATTCTATCTATCTATTCATACTGTGCCCACACATGCTACACAACATGAAATATTAGACCAATGCTACAATGCAATGTCAACATTTTAGTTTAAAATGATCAGCTGGTTACCTAGCTGGGACACCGGACATTAAAGGATACTAATGGCCTATGCTACGCTTATTACACATATTATATTTTGTGGTCTTTAAGCCACGAAGTGACACTGGAGTAAGTTGACAAGTCATCATCTCATAGTTGCGCAGAATTTTCTTGGGAGACTTGCACATGTGCCAGCTCTTTGATGATAAAAAAAAAAAAGCCATCCATCTTTTCTATGTCGGACTCCTGAAGAAAACCATTTAGCCATCACAAGCTATTAAAAACGAGGTGGGTTTGAGCAATGTGTGGTTTATGTTCCAGCTACTGAACGCCATCCAACTGTTTGGTGCCAACTTAGATGACTACCTCCACTTGCTGCTGCCTCCCATTGTCAAGCTGTTTGATGCCCCTGACGTGCCCCTGCAGGCCCGCAAGTCAGTATGACACACATCTGCCTCTGTGCTCATCTATCTGTTGCCTTAGGAAGGGAAAAAATGGCTCATCTCTGCGATTCTACCAGTTCTTACTGGGTTACTGTTACTGTTTTCTCATATCTATTTGGCATTAACTATAAAAACAAATGTCTGTCTAATAAATAAACAAGCTGAGTGTGTTCTGGTTTTCAGTTTTTTTTTCTCTGTTGGTCAGGGTTGCTTTGGAGACACTGGACCGGTTAACAGAGTCTCTGGACTTCACAGACTACGCTTCACGCATTATCCACCCTATTGTTCGGACACTTGATAGCACACCGGAGCTGCGCTCCACTTCTATGGACACCCTGTCCTCACTGGTGTTCCAGTTGGGCAAGAAGGTAACTAAAGCCTTCCCCAGGGTTCCCTTTGAATGTAGCTATTATTACATATACTACTTCTGGCTTCACAGAAACAGCATTTCAATAACCCCCAGCCCTCCACTCTTTATTGCTTCCTTCCAGACTGCTGATGTCATTGACTGTTAGGTGGCGGGGGTGGCGTTTATTAGAGCGGATGATGTCACAGTTACATGCCTTCTGCTCCTGAACCTTTCCCTCCCTTATCCCTAGACCCTCCTATCGTTTTCAGGCGTAACAACATAACCACCAGTTCACGTGTAGCCGCATGTGCCAAAAACGTACAAGGGAAACTTTTGATCTGAGATTCCTAATGGTTGCATACAAGTGCATGCTGCTTTATTTGGCCGTGGCAACAGGAAAGACGTGGTAATACCAAACCACATAAAGCAGACTTATACCCTTTTATTTACTCTCCTTCCCTTGCCTCCCCTCTTATTTTCAGTACCAGATTTTCATTCCCATGGTAAACAAAGTGATGCTCAAGCACAGGATCAACCATCAGCGTTACGACATTCTCATTTGTCGCATTGTTAAGGTACGTCTCCATCTAATACGCACCTTTTTTTATTTGGTGTTATGAACATTTCAAATATTTATCCAGATTTAATGAGCTAATAGTCATAATTTGCCTCCTGTTCAGACAGAGTTGAATATTATTGTCCAGATTGCACAAGCAATAAATTGCATAATCCTGAATCAACACCTCTTTATGTGACGTCCAACATAAACGAGTCATTACTGTTTATTACTTGTTTTCAGCATTTATCCCTCTGGAAGGAAATACACGTCTATGTTCACAAAGCATGTTTTGAGGTCTGACTCAACAGTTTAGTCTGTGTGCGGTCTCTGTGTGTGGTCGTGTGTATGTGCACGTGTTTATGGTCATAATAGGGCTATACTCTGGCAGAGGAGGAGGAGGATCCTCTAATTTTCCATCGTCAGCTTCGTGGTAACCAAGGTGATACTCTGGTCAGCGGCCCGGTGGAACCAGGGCCTATGAAGAAGCTTCACGTCAGCACTACGGCACTTCAGAAGGTCAGTAGGTTTTCTTGGTGACTTCATTCATGATATATACAGCAAGAAACAAAAGACAAACACAAAACGTCATCAGTACACAGTAGAGATGTCCACTGTTTGTTTCACTGTCAGAGCTGAGAAAGTAGTGTTGTTGTGTATAGTAAACGGTCCTGTGTAAAAAAATAAATACGAAGATGTTTATCTTTTTAGCTGACATATGAGCAAACCTAGACTGTTACAAAAAAAAAACTACAAAGAGAACAGAACCACAGATGGGCCAGCACCAGACACGCAGAGTCACTGCATGGTTTGATGCTGCTGAAAATCGTGTGAATTATTTGCTATGGTCTGGAGAAACTGGTGGCTCCCATTAGTTTCTCAGTGATTTGTAATATAAGTGATTTCTCTCACAGGCTTGGGGTGCTGCTAGGAAGGTGTCCAAAGACGACTGGCTTGAGTGGCTGAGGCGTTTGAGTGTTGTGCTACTTAAGGAATCCTCCTCACCAGCCCTGAGATCATGCTGGTCGCTGGCTCAAACCTACATCCCTCTTGCTAGGTACAGTGCGTGTATCTATACTTTACTCTTGTTTTGCATCTTTAATGCTCCACATCAAACGTGACATGGCTAAAACATTATCATCATTACTGTGTTAAATACATGATTTAAAACTTTGCTTTCTGTGTGAAACAGATGTGCTCATTTTTCCTAAATATCCAGATGTTGTAAAACATTGTGTTTGTGTTGTCCACAGAGATCTATTCAATGCAGCTTTCCTGTCTTGTTGGTCTGAGCTAAGTGAGGACCAACAGGATGAGCTCATTCGCAGCATTGAGTTAGCTCTCACCTCCCAGGACATTGCTGAGGTCACACAGACTCTGCTCAACCTGGCAGAGTTCATGGAGCATAGTGACAAGGTTAGCAGTAAACCGCAGCACCCACACAGAAGCCCTGACAGAGGTTATATGGAGAGATTGCAGAGATTATGCCTTATTGTTATAGTTGTTGTTGATAATAATAATAACAATAATAATAATAATATTATTAGTATGCCTTCTTGTCATTTATTAGCTTTTTTCCCAACTTCAGCTTCGTACAGAAATAAAAACAACATATCTATTGAGTTAATACAGGGCTGTACTTAATCCAGATTAGTGTTCTTTTTCATCATCACTATATACTATACCGCATTATACATTAAAGCATTTGGAGTTTTAATTATTTAATTATACATGTCCATATGTATCATTCTCAATAGTTGAATTAAAGTTAAAGTAATCTTAAGTGCAACAAAGGCTAATATGGTGTCAGTGAGCAGAGTAATTGTGGTGACAGTGTGGGCTAGTTGCATCGTAAAGGTCACAAACAATGGTTCACTGAGGTTTTCATCAATTTGTTACATTTCTTTCCCAGGGCCCTCTGCCACTGAGAGATGATAATGGCATTGTGCTGCTTGGTGAGAGAGCTGCAAAGTGTCGTGCGTATGCCAAGGCTCTGCATTACAAAGAGCTGGAGTTTCAGAAAGGTCCTTCTCCTCTTATCCTGGAGTCTCTTATAAGGTGGGTGGGCTGAACAATTTAAAGGTAAACTTTGGCTGAGGCAGAGGTTACTGCTGTAACTCTACTAAGTACAGTAACTGCACAGTTAGTACTTGCCTGTGACAAATAATTACTAATGATGTGACTGTATTGTCATTGGGAGGTGCAGCATGTAGCTGGTCATTCACTTTTTACTCTTGCCTTTAATGCACATTTATCCTCACAAAAAGGGGGTTTGACATGTGCCTCTGAGATGAACTGAACTGAGGTATTGCTTAAATATTAAACTCCCTCCCTTGGAGGCCATTTATTTTCACACCTAATTATAATACTGTACACATACTGTCCTGTCCAGCAACCCTTGCGATATCTTTTGTCATCCTTTCCATCTTCTTCATTTTTGTCTTTGGCCTGGCAAAGGAGAAATCTGTTTCCCAGACATCTAATTGGACACTTGCCTCCTTTTCATCTGAGTGTCTGGACCTATGTTTCTCGGGGGCCTGTTTTCAATTTCTCAGGAGCCTTGATGGTGATGAATGATGGGAGCCGACACTCTGGGGTTTTCAATATCCCCATCTGGTTCATGCCTCTCCAGGATTTCCCATAAAAAATCTAGAAGCGGGTGTGCAAAAAGCACTGCGTAAACCTGGCTCTACTGAGTCATGGCTACATAAAAAAATACGCATTAATGATGTACACTTTTTGATGACGAGAAGGCATCATAACTGCTATGTTAGATCCCGATGAGTCATTGTGTTGGAAAGATAGTGTAAGTTCTTTAAAGCTCTTTAATTTACAGAGAAACTAAAAGTGTTGTGGTTTCATCCCCACTGTGACTGAAGCAGCGCATTGTTGCATCTGGACCATGTGGTAATAATAAGTGTGGAGCCACATTCTTATCATGAACTGCGAAATGCTTAGAAAAGGAATTTTAGTAAAGTTTGGTATGCTCAGATGTATAGAGGGTTGCACGGTTTCCATCCCAGTATGGCGAAGCAACGTTATTTCATCTTGTATGGAGTTAATGAGGGGGCGGCACAGTAGCAGGAACACTTACAACATGTTGTGATACCGTTTTAGAGTTTCCAGTCCAGTTCCACACCCTAGATCCAAGGTCATCAAATAATAAATGTGGCGTTTGGGAGTCTGAAGCTTAGCTTTCTTTGAAATAACTTGACATTCAAATTGCAGGAGTTGGGTTTCTTACGTGAAGCACACGAGCAGAACTCCCTCTGTGGAGACGTGAACTGTGTGTGTGACAGTGGCAAGGTTTCTGTCAGTAACAACGGACCTTTTCTAACTGACCTTAGGTCTGCCACTGGCCAAGGCATGCTTTAGTCGGTGGAAACCTATTTTAGTAGGAAGCCAAAGAGCTGTTTGTCACTTTCTGTATTGTCTTATAGTGTGAATGTGACTTTTTTCTTCTTGTCGTGCTTTATCTAGATATTTACCCTACTGAAAATCAGACATTGGTCCTGTATTGGAAGCTTTCCATTCGAAACTATTTGAATGCTCAGTGAAATCCTTTTTGGTTCAAACATAGCGTTTTTGTTTTTAGGTCGTAAAGCAAGAGGAATCTGACACGATAGCACAATAGAGCATTTGTGTGTGTGTGTTTTGTGTTCCTACGTTTGGTCTATGATGCCTTTGAAACTGCCTGTCATGTGATGAGGCTAAAGGCCACCAACCTCTGACAACCACTTAGACGTGAGTAAACAAAAGGCCTTGATTTACTTTGAGACTTCCATGGGGCTGTTGCATTTGAACTATGCTATTCAACAAGTCAGGGGAGGAGAATATGTAATAACTTGGGTTTCATACAGATTGCAGTATGTTTACAGCAGCTTCTTTTAAAAATTTTATTTTCTACCACATCAAACAACTTAATTACAGAACTATAAACACTATACAAATGACACATTTCCATCGTCTGAGGAGTTTTACATTATATGTTGCATCATTCATTGGAAATACCTTTGGTGGTTTGTAGCATTCCAACAACTCACAAATAAGATGTTTTAATGAGTTTCTAGTACTCCTTAATGGAGACTGAACTCTTACCAGTCAGACCAATCTTACTGTCCATAACTAACAAAACACATTCTAGTACTTTTAAGAAAATGAGGGGGCAAAGTCCAGTTACCCACGTGAGACAGTGGTAAAAAGCATCTATCAAAGCTTTTAAAAATAAAACATTTCACTGATAAATACACATTTAACTACAATTTACAATCAATCACGGCAGGAACATTACACATTCGTCTGACTGAAACATAAGCAGACCATCACAAACAACATTTTCATTCCTTCTGCAGTAAAGGAAAAAGGTATTGTGCATTTGATCATGATCCAGCAGCCACAGATGAATCTCCTAAGGATGAAAACCTACTGGCCGCACCTTCATTTCCACTCTTTTGAGGGAGTAGGTGGATCCATGCCAGCCGTACCAAGTGATCCCATCTGTGACCTTTGTGTGCTCACCAAAGCGGTAAAAGACGCCGTTCAGGTTCGAGTCAGTGCAGCAGTTGTACCAGTACCCACCTGAAAGCAGGAAGGAGAACAATCAGGCATATTGTCAAGTGGAGATGATCTTGTCAATTACGAAGTTGATTTTTTTTTTTACCTTTGCGCAGGGAAGCACAGTCATCTACACATTTGTCATTGTCCTTGTTGTTGGTGCTGAAGTTGGTGTTGTTGTGGTAGCGAAGAGAGTCTCCGGCGTTCCCACTGTAGTTGGCAAGGAAGAGCTTGTAGCTGTTGAGCTCGTTACCCACAGTAAAGAAGCCATACTCAGCGTAGCGCATCTCTCCCTCCCAGTCCTGTGTTATAAAGCATGTATAACATGATTAGGACAGATGCTGGCACAGGAACAAATCTGCCAAACAAGACATTTTGACTTATGAATCATTTTCTTACACTGCAGCTCTATGAATACATTTGTTCTATGCGTCTTCCCAACCAAAGAGCTCTGCCTTACTTTCCAATACATACCTCCAGCTCAATCCTAAGCGTACTGGGCTGCCTTGTTAGACGGAAGATGTGGTCATTGCCTAGCCAGAAGTCTCCACGGATGGATCCAAATCCAGTTTTGTACTGCTTCCAGTCACGGTTGAATGATGTCAGGCCAACCTTTCGCCTTTGGATCACAGTCCAACCACCCCCATTTGTCTCCATATCACAGAAGACCTGCAAGAAACATTTAACATATAGCATAATGCAGAGAGAGCTTGTAGTGCTACTACACAAGATTGAAGCAGAACTTACGTTCAGCTCAGGTGTCCCCAGGAACTCGTCTTTAGGTAATTTGTACTCTCCAGAGATTTTGTAGTTCTTCGTGAAGAGCGATGCACAGTCGTATATTGCGTCTGGAAAGGAGAGACACAGTTATGCTAAAACCATATGGAGTTTTATGAACTGTGTTTAAAAAAAGTCCAGACAGCTTTAAGAATATCTGAATGATTGGACAGATGCAAATTGACCTTTACCCTCACAAAAGCAAAATACTTCAAAACGGATGGTGTTGTACACCGCACGGCTCAGGCTGTTACCTAGCTTATTTTATTATTATTTTACTGCTGTCAAAGCAGAGTCACCATGAATTGGGCCGTGAGATCACTTTGGAGAAATCAGTCCTGTACAAGGAGATGGAAACCTTCTACTTGTAGTAATCTACATCTTCCTTCCTGCTCTTTTTGCGTTAAAAAGGTCTCTATGTTCTCTTGGCCAGTGAGCAAATGTGTCCCTGTTAGACCACACAGTCATGGTATTGAAAAAATAAACTACGTCATGCCTGGTTAGCCTCTCTGTGCCAGACAGTGCTGATTAGTGGTGTGTTAAAGTTGAATGACAGAGAGGATATGGCTTTGATGGAACACTTTATTGACAGTCTTGCAGATCCTGTAGGGCCCCTCCAAAACCAAATTAATGCTTTTGACTTGTGATGGGGAACTCGGCCACGTGTGTGCTCTGTAATTTACCTCATAACCAATACGCAGCAGCACCAAACTAAGTGTAGTTTTCACAACCAAGATGAATATGTGGTGCTGTCTGTGCAAACTGGTTCGCTTCTGTGTCAAAAATAAATAGGAAAGAATCCCTCAGCTTATTATAGACAGAATGATGCTCTTTCCAGGTAAAGGAGTCTGTAATTTATATTAACAACTAAGCTTCACTGAAAACCAAAATGAGAAGAGGCTGAAACAGTTGCAATGTCTTTAGAATCTGTGTGGAAATTGCTTTAACACCAGGAGTATGTATTGGTCAGCAGGTCAAATATGCGCTAGACACTCTGATGTCATTTTTACCATGTGCAAACAATTGACAAACCCTCTAGAGGACTATTATGTTAATCCAGCTTGCTTTCATGTAAATTCGCAAGGGAGAAACGTTCAACTAAAGCTCATTCCAGCAGTAATCTGATCAGACCTGTACATAAAAGACCAGTGTACTAAGGGTAAAGTGTTATGGCTCACCTGATGAAGTTTGAGTAGCGGACTGGAGACTCTGCAACTGCATGATCTCCACTCGGTTATTGATCTCTGAGTACTTGCTCTCTGCTTCAGTGACCCGGTCTTCTTGCTGCCTGTTCCGCTTGTCCAGGTCCATTATTTGCTTCACAACGTTCCTCAGGTCTGTTTCCTGCTTGCGGCTCAGCTCTTCAAAGAGACTGGTCAGATTGGCCAACTGGACCTTAAGAGAGCGCACCTCATCGCAGCACTGCGCTTTAGCTGGCTTTGGAGTTACCTGTCTCTTCCTGGGATTCTGGGCCCATGTCTCTGCTAATAGAAGCAGCGTAACCCCCAGAGCTACTAGGTTCAAACTGACTCTTGCCATTATTTTATACAAAAGCTCTAAATGTTCACTCAGTATAAGGAGTTCGCTTTCTAGCGTCCAAGCGTCAGGTTCTCTAGAATATGTTTCACCCAGGCTCTGTCTTATTTCCTCAGTGAAGCCCTTCTCCGCCTGAGCATCTTAAATATTTTGCATGTGGGCCCTCCCCCAGTGCACACGACTCACCGTGTTGACCCTCTCCAACCTTCTGGGTGGAAGACCTTTCTCATCCCTCCTCCCCCTGCCCTTGCTTTGCTCACGCACTCATCTTACTTTTACTCATTCCACAGAAAGCTTGCCCACGTTTTTCCCTCCTTTGCCAGGTGTTGAAGGCTTCTGGGCAATGATTAATATATATATATTTTTATACTATTCCTGCTAGAACCAAATGAGGAGCTGCAGAAACCAAACTCGTTAGAGTTTCTACTTGATTCTCTGTGGAAATCCAGGGTCTGAAATGTTTTGTCACAAAAACATTATTAAAACTGTTATAAACTTGTTTGAGCTTTAGAGCAGGTACAGTATATATAATTATCCTCCTCGTCTTTAATTTGGACTTTTGTTACCCTTTTAATGACATGAATGAATGATTTATCCTGGATTTATCCTTATCCTTGGGGCTAAGCCTTTATTCAGTATATTTACATGCCAAGGGATGTGTGAAGTCACTAAGTACTCTAAATTGTAGGTTACATGTTCCATTGCTTCTACCCTATTTTGGCAGATGTCGAAATCCTGAAGCCAAAAGGTTTTTTTTTGCATTCAAAGGTTCATATAACAATGCTTAAAAATAATATTAGCATTAAGTGGATTACGTTTGGCCTGGAGAAGGTAGACAAAGACTAAATGTGCTGTCAGCACGTGGAACGGTTAAATGTTTTTCCAACACATGGTTATATGGTATAATGTTACCCACTAAAAAACACAGAGCAACACAGCGAAGTGATATACTTGTGGCTTTTGTGAGTAGAATGAAGTTGGGTTGTCATGTCGTGTCGCCACTGCAGATATCGGATTTTAAAAAATGTTACAATAATAATACATACAGTGTAGCACTTATTGCACAAAGCAGTGAATGGCACCCTTCTGGTCGTTTGCAGGCTCCTGTTGAAAGGTGCGTCTGCACGGTTTAATCATAGTGTTTGGAATTTCTGCTTCTGGGTTGTCTCCCCTGTTAAAATTTCTAGCATGCCAATCACTTTTGAAGGGTGAAAATAATAACTGTGGTATGACAGAGGGGCTTTTATTAAATCTCTGTTCTGTGGAATTTCAGTCTCATCCCAACTTCCTTGCGAAGCTGCCAGCCCTGCCTACTTAAGTAGAGAAGCCTCTGGATCATAGGCCAGAGGCTTGGTTCTGGAAGGGGCATGCCATCACGCTGTGGGCACTGAGCCAACAGATCATGGATGACCACTATAACATTACATTTTAAACTGTGAGTCCGCAAGTGGAGTCACATGAAAGTCACATCAAAATATTTTTCTTTTTTATAAATATACACCAAGTGTAATGTCTGGAAGATCTGGGGTAGACAGAGGACCAAAAAAACAACTTTATACTTCGATCCTATTACATAAACTTACATCAGCAGTGATGCGTTGGTTTTCTTAAAATCTGAGCTTTTGTGTCCGTTTTGCCAAATGTTTGGCAGACCCCCCCCCCCACACTTCATTGCATGTGGACAAAAAAGACAGTTCAGTCTGAAAAAAGAGGATGTATTTGAGATTCTGCTCAGTATCACATTTAAAAGCATGTCTTTATAGTAGCGCCAAAGTGTTATATAATTGTGAAATAGTCTGCTATTGCTTAGATGTGCCACAGCGTTGCAGCTAAATATTTGGATTTGTAAAACTCTAAATGTTGCTGTACAACTGGTCACTGCCTCACAATTTCCCCTTTAGTCATGACACTTACGTTTTAATGTTGACGTTTTAGTTTTTAGATGCATATAACAGCTTTCTTATAGTTACTGACTTCAATTGCTGAAACGTTTTTCTGGATGTGATGTCTTATTATGTGGTCTTTATGCTGTTTTGCAGGCAGTACTGGGTCTTTTACAATGATAGGTCGTAATTACAGTTAAAGGAATTACAATAAAAATGAGCCTATATCGCCAACTCTACTACCACTGTAGAAACAAGCAGACTTGTTTTATTTCTTTTAGGCTAATCTTTTTAATCTTGCTTTCCAGTCAAAATAATGTTTCTACTTCACAGTCGGATGTTTGTGAAGGTGTTAGATGGAGCACGGTGCCACCCAAGCCAGTAACCCGTTACCATAAGTCAGCTTTGCATCAGTGTTATCTGGAAAAATGTGAATAACTTGCCTTCCTGGATTTTCTCACTGTTGTAAGTGCTCTGAGTCACATCTCACACTCCAGCAATGCATCCCAACGGCATCACTTTCCTATGGCCCTGGACTCTGTCCGTCAGTGCTAATACAGGAAAGTTCAGCTGGCTGCGGCTTTATTCCTTCAGCGTCATGCTGTTTTTTCCTTTGACAGAGCTTCTTTAAAGACTCTTCATCCGCTAACCACGTTTGACCAGCCTCTGCGTAAAGGTTACATGGATCATTTTAACATTATACGTATTCTCAAAATTCCACTGAAAAACAGATTTATTTATTTTTTTCAGATTTTATGTGAGTGACAAGTTGGATTCTCTTGTCTAGTAATTGCAGCAGTCATCTTAAACACGCTCAAAAAGCATTTTTAATAAAACACTGACATGGGGACAAAGTTGTCTGCAAAGGACTCATGGGTTTAATTATAGCAAAGCAGTCTGATTCCAGGCTCAAAACTCTAAATTACGCAATCCTCATAAACGGTAACATCTTCCACTGTCAGCTTTGGTCTAAAAGACCTTGAGGGTGTAATGTCATCATGTAATAAGCTGGAATAAAAAAAACATGCCTTACACTACATGTCATCCATTATAAAATCACAATTAGATGAATATTACTTTATTGTAAACACGTACAGGAAGCAACTGAGTTACCATGGATTTGAATTTCAAAATAATACAATGGGTTATTATCTTCAACTGAATGAATTCTGGTCACGTGTCGGGGTAAATTGAGCAGTTCCATAATAAAGGATGCCGTATGCACGGGGGCATGCTTGGACTCTCATAGTGCCATACTTTATGTCCTGGCAGACCATCAAGCAGTCTGGTGGCTTAAGCTGGTGATGGCTACCAGGTGGCATCTGTTGCCGTACAGCGGATGCCGGCCAGGCATTGGCCGTCTGCTCACCCCCCCAAACAAACCAGTAGCTGGGACAAACAGAACTGCAGGGGAAGAAGATGGATTAGCCAGCATCCCTTTAGAATAGTTCTCCTGCTTTGTGTAAGCAAAGCTGGGCCATGTGGCACTGCTTTAGAGACGTTTCGTGACTCTGGGATGTAAAAGCAGACGGGACAGAAAACAAAAAACACTTGTGCCAACATTTAGAGATTCTTTTGTCTTTTGCAAACTATTAAGTGCTTTTAGCTTTTGTCTTATCAGTAATTTAACTTACTGAAGGCCACATTTTTTTAATTTGACATAGTGCATATACTTGCACTGGACACGCACAATGTCCACTTTGCTGTATAGATCTTATTTTTCACCAACTTTTCACACATACCAAACTTGCATTTTGCTGATTATTGATTCTTGTGTAATACTTTGGTGTAAATGACAGCTGGACCCAGTGTTAGTTTCCATTGTTTAGGAGAAAGAAAAAGCAATTAGAACAGTCTATTTCAGTTAAACAAAGAAATATCTAAATAAATAAATAGATCAAATATATCAAAGAACTGGCATCCTTCATTGGAAAAATGATTGTATAATTTCACTCAAACCGTCGTCAATATACAACCTTTGAAAACCCAAATACTGTCAAGCATCGCTGTATATCGATCTTCGTGTACACATAGCAACAACAGCGTTCCAGTGAGGTCATGTTCACGTTTTTCAGCCAGCTATTTTTTGGGAGGCCACCAGAGACTCTTTGTTCTCTTGGCCTCTTGACCCGAAGGCGAGGAACACGGCAAATGCATTCTGCAGTGATGTCCCAGTGTGGTGATTGTGTGGCGTAAGCATGGCTGGAATGGTTTCTCCTGGCCTTCTAACAGTAATACTTAATTATTAAGGGTCAGAATTGATTTCTGATGGGCTTAAAGGTTGTAAACTCGGTTATAGCAGTGTTTCTGGTAAGACAACACTTAAACTGCAGTTTGTTATGCTTTTGTCTCTGTTTACTTTTGGCTTTTTAATAGGTCTCTGTGTCTGAAAGGGCTTATACAAATAAACCGTCCCAGCCTTATCCTGCCTTTATTCATGCTTTGATTTATACTTCAGTACTGATTACCGCACAGTGAGTAGTAAAGTTAAGCTCGGCCATGCTGCTAAAACGATATCCAGCTGAGAAAATAGGAATGTTTGGGGCCCAATGATGTCAGCTCGTTTTCTAATTATTAATGGCTGATGCCTGAATGTCAGTGTGAACAGTGTTCACCTTGACAACAAACCGCTCACATCTCAAAGAGAAGAGTCACCGTAAATGTAATAAATAAATAAATAATAAATAAATAAAAACATTTAATATAATATTAAGGATTTTAAATAACCTAATACCTATTTACAAACTAAAAGAAAACATTGTTTTCACTTCCAAAATAACTGGACTTTTTTTTCTTAGACCTGAAGCCCAGACTTCTGGTTTGAATAATAAATCAAAAAGCTCGCATACGCCTCATATTATGTACATTAGATGCTTTTAGAAAATACCAAAATCTAATATGTATACACAACTGGGTGTATTTGATATGCTTAAACTTTAATGAATTAAATCAGCCCTTGGCAGGCAAAAGGCCAAAAAATCAGTAAAGATCAAGTGGTTATCTTCTGAATTAGATGAGACCAGTGATGAAGGCCGATTTTTCCACTCTGCAACATTACATACACATACATCTTGGCCTTTGCGGCAGAAAATGTAAAATTTCCTCAGGGATCAGGTTCCCAGTGAAAAGGCCAAGCCACATTAGAACAGCTGAGATGGGGATGGAGGATTATCTTAGTCGAGTAGACAGCATTTTCTTCCTGTTCTGCATTTCTTCATTCATCCATTTTGATATTTTGTGTACAAGGTAATCACGTCTAAATGTATCATATTAATCAAACTTTAGCCTGGTTGCCATATGGATGCTGATTTCCTTCATGCTGTGCTAAAACCTTTGAGAGTTTGGCTGAACTTAAGTCCCAGCTGAAAGATTTTGTCATTTTTCTGATTAATATGGCAAAACATATACAATCACAGTCAGTGATGTATTAGTGTAAAGTAAAATTCAAAGGTGTGAGTCTTTGTAAGGTCTTTGTGTTTTGCTGCTCTGAGAGAATTACAAATCCTGGTCATTAGTAAACTGAAAGTCAAAAGTGTAATATTGATTGTCTTTTCCAATATTTTGTTTAGTCTAGAGGCTGAGCTGTTTTGTTTAAAAAGTGAGAGAAAATAGTTGTCCCTCGGAAGGTATGTAGAAACAAAGAAGCCTCTGAGAATATATCGTCACAATTTCATGGCAACATCTAACGAACTGTCATTTTGATTCAAGGTGTTTTTCATTGACCTCTGCATGCATCACAGGAGCAAATCATTGAAAGGGTGGCAGTGGTCTCGAGACGCTTCTCTTTGCTAACGCTATGACGGAGGTTTTACTTGAGAAGTGAGTTACATGTGTCTTGTCATCTGGATTTGTTCAGACTGCTCTACGAGCGCTCTGAGCTGGCGGCCAGACGTCTTTGACTGAGGGACGTTGAACTCTCCAGGGTCTGCTATCCTTTGACTCCAGATAGAGCCACACCTAGGCAACTGTAGAATACCTCAGCCACAACAGATGGTTTTGTAGAGTGTTGATTGATAACAAGTACTTTACATGTGCATGTTTAAATGACCTGCATATCCATGTGATAGTATTTGTTATGGCCAGAATAGTTGATTTAATTGTTACTGTACTGTAGCTATTTAACAGGTTTCTCAAACAGTGCGTGGCTCTGTCAAACCGCTGGAGAGTCATCGGCTTATTTACTAGAATGAACTCATTTTCTCATGTTATGCAATTAGACTGTAGGTTGATTTCCCTTAGGTCCAGAAGGCTTACGCCGGGCGTCATCTGTTTACACCAGTGTCCTTTGATAAATCACTGCAAATGCAACAGTGTATGAAAGGACAATATTCATAATCACGCAGGACTGAAGGACACTTTACATGATTTAACTTTTTCTTATGATATACTGTATCTGGATTTAACTGGATTTTGATTTATTAAGCTGTTGTAATTCTAATGTGCTTTTGTTTTAAGAGCTCTGCAGGCCTTTGATGGGACCAAGCACTTTTAGTGTCTGTATGTAGTTAGGACACTCAGTTGTCTCATTTTTCATGTGTATGCCAGTTACAAAAAAGTTAGACATTGGCCTACTCTTAAACAGCAGCCTGTTTTAATATTATATGTCAACTGTACCAATCATTTCTCAGTATTATTTTGTTGTATATAGGTAATAATCATCTTCAGTTGACATATGATTAGCAAAACTACTGATTCTTTGGCTGCCTTTCATAAATTATTCATAGAAATCAGAATCTTTTATCTCTCCAACTAAATAGATCCTGTTGTTTTTGTTTGCTGTTTTTTTTTTTTTTTTTTACCCTTACTCTGTGTCAAACCAAGTTTCTGCTTTACTGTATTCTTCAGCAACGTTTGCCTCCTATCAGAGCCTCACAGCACACCAACACTCTCAGACGCTACATTTTACAGATGTTAAGGAAATATAATCGACTTAAGGCTCCTATTTTTGAGTGTTCCCAGATGTGGTGGCGGTGCATGTGAGTGTAGTGTATACAAATGGGATTTGTGGTATCTTAACAGATGAACGCACCATTTGTCAAACAAATGTGACAAACGTCATTAGGTGCGTTCAGTTTTTGTAGTAAATAACTTTGTTGCAGGGGGAAATGTTTGTTTTACACTGTGAAAAAGCATTGACCGCAGGCGGTCGATGGTCAGTGTGTCCTGTGGTTTGATCGTTTATTTTACTAGAAGAAACATGGGTGAAACATTCTGGTCTTGTCTTCTCACTAGAGAAACCCAAGTTGATGTCATAGAGTTTGTGCTGATTGGAGCTCGCATAGTAATTGTTATGGACTGATGTACAGTACAGTAGCTCTCCTTAAAGCTTAATGCCTGTCTTCTGGTTTGCAGCATAAACAATAAACTGCAGCAGCCGGAAGCTGCATCTGGAGTGCTGGAGTATGCCATGAAGCATTTTGGTGAACTGGTGAGTGCATTTTTGTTTATTGTCTTTAAATATTTTTGGGGGAAACATCTTCAAATTCATAAACTCTTAAAACACTATTTGATCATTTATGTTTAATAACCTGTAGCAGTAGCCCACACGAAGTAGGACTTTGCTTTTGGGACATTTCTTCTCACTGTCACTTCTCACTTCTCACATCTTTTCGTCACACATTTTAACTTGGGGAGAAGGTCCATTTGAGACACATGCCCCCAGAACACCCTGTTCTAATGTGCAACATGTGGAAAAAACATTTGTTACGCTGAGCAGCAGAATGATGGAGTTTTTTCGTCCGGTTGACAGAATCTTTAGATTTTCTTACATACTTGCACACCTTTAACGTGTCTCTTGGTCACTCTAGGTCTTTCACAAAGTGCTTAGGGAGTGAAGTGCGTGTTTGTTAACAGCTGCATGCTAAACAATTTCAAGCTGTAATTATTTTTTAATGTGTAGTGGTCTGTACAGTCTGTAAAATAATTTTCATGTGTAACCTTTATGACGACTGATGGGTGAGTTTAAAGAAGCAAAGTTGCAATTATTACTTTTTAAACTTACGGTTGAGTTTCGACAAATTCTGCTGTTAATTAATAATTTCTTATTCTAATTGAAATTAATTTCAGACCCAATTTAAGATATTTTCCCACCATTTGCAAACGTATGAAAGTGATTGCTTTGCCTTTGTGAACAGCATTTCTGTTTTTCTGTAAAACCACGTTCAGTGCAGACTTCCAGGAACGTTGTTTATGAGGTGACCGTTTGGAAAACTTTACTGTGGGAGAATGCAAGGTTTCCATTTTTAGTTTCACACTCAGGAAACAGCCAGGCATTCTTCTAATGAAGGCTGTTGTTTGCTTGTTAATGAAAAGCAGCGTAGTTACACTAATCTTTTCTTGCGCTTTCAAACTGTTTATTAAATTGCGAAATGTTGGGATGAAAAGCAGGTTTTGATTGTGTCTTTATTCTGTGGTATGTCTTAATCACATGGGTCCAGTTAAATGTTTCCTCTTTTCGGGTTTCTTTTCTCGCTAGGAAATCCAGGCTACCTGGTATGAGAAGCTGCACGAGTGGGAGGATGCGCTGGTGGCTTACGACAAGAAGATTGACATGAACAAAGAGGACCCAGAGCTCATCCTGGGCAGAATGCGCTGTTTAGAGGCCCTGGGAGAATGGTATGTCGCTGGTCGTCTTTAGTTGTGAGTTCAGTTGAGCACCAGCAACTCATTCAAATCAGTGTTCTAACCTTTGGGCCTCCGATCCTGTGAGCCATATTGTTTAAAAGGAGTAGAATGTTAAATCTATCCTTTTGTTATTTTTTTTCTACCTCTGCCCCGAGCCTTAGTTTATAAACGTAATTCACTGAAGTGGTAAAATAAAAAGCATATTTCCAGCCGTTTCCCCAGTCGATGATAAATATGATAAAGCTTTGTAGTCTTTCTAATCTTTCTTTTCTACTCATGGTGCACATGCAGCCTATCGTTATCGAGTCCTGACATGAGGTCCTTGATTCCTGGGCAGAATAAAGAGGAAAGAAAAGTGTTCTCTCTGAACAAAGTCATTTCACTAGAAAATTCCCACCTTCAAAACGCAGTTTTTGGGAAAAAGAAAGTCACAAGATGAATGAAGCATCCAAATATGTGGATCGTTACAGAATCCATTACGCTAAACACATGTTAATTTGCTTATGTAACCTGCTGTTTTTCTGCCACTTAGCAAGCACCGTGATTTAAAAGGAAGCAATTCAATCATTTTACAGTGTAGCTAAAGAGAAGGTTTGTGTTTGTGAGTTCTGGATGAGTCAGGCTTGGGGATGATATAACCATTCATCAGCTCATCAAGGAGAGATCAGACCTAAAAGAGCGAATTGTTTAGTTTAAGGAATGAGAGCTGGTGAATAATAATATCAAATGAACAACTGAAATTCTTTTGATTGTCTACTGTTGAACGTTTTTTTACATCTTGCATCCTTGTATTTTCTGGTACATTGCTTAATGTCAGTGTCATTTAAGACACAAGCTAATTATAGTGCCCTGAAAATGTATTCCATATTCTGTTAATAAGTCTGGAGCGTCAGTCGTCTTTCCACTAACGGGAAGGAAAGCTGATGTTAATTTGTTTTTAGATTACGTGAAGGTGCCATAGGAAGTACAGTAAGTGGTTTCAGAAGTCTGAACGTGCTTAAACAAATCTGGTTTTGCTCTTCCTACAGTACAACTCAAATTCTGTACTTAATGCTTTCCAGGGGGCAGTTGCACCAGCAGTGCTGTGAGGAGTGGACGCTGGTGAGTGAGGAAACGCAGGCCAAGATGGCTCGCATGGCAGCTGCCGCCGCCTGGGGTTTGGGTAAGCAACTGCTCTAATAACTAATAATTAGAACAATGTCTAACCAGTGGACCGTACAGTATGAAGCAGGGGATGTGTTTTTTTTCGAATAAACCTGAGCGTGGAGCATTTAGGCCACACTCTGTGTGTGCAACAGTGCAATCAGACTGAGCAGCAATGACAAGAATAAAAACTCTTGCCACATATCCTTCACATAAAACAGATGGGAATTGGATGCAGTCATAACGCTGACTGCATTTCCACTTAAGAATACCGGTTACTCAGAGAAAGTACACGTCACTGGTAACCAGAGCACCTGTTTACCTGTACCTAAGGAACCTGGTTACTGGAAATCTGTGGACACATCACAGCAGATGAAAAATCTGAATGAAGCAATGAAGAATTAAAGAAAATTGGGGGGGGGGAAAGACAAAAGCACGTGTAGCTCTGCAGGAGCATCCTTGAGGTTTATGGTCTGTGGCTTTCACCAAAATGAATTACAGACTTAACCATCAAGTCTGCCACAAGACTAAGACCATCTCTTGTTCTTGTCATCATTAAGAAGCAAAATGCGGTGTTTGTATTATCACAAGCTGAGGAGGCTTGTGAACCCTGGAGTGGGTCGCGTTAAAGTAGTTCTCATAATCCATAATCACATTACTGTTTATCCCAAGCTTAGGTCTGCCTTTGTGCCTTTTCTCATTCATTTGTTTCCCTATGCAGGACACTGGGACAGCATGGAGGAGTACACATGCATGATCCCAAGAGACACTCACGATGGAGCTTTTTATAGAGCAGTGCTAGCTCTGCATCAGGACCTCTACTCATTGGCCCAGCAGGTGGGTTACATCACCATTCACCAGTCAATCCATTTGAAGATTTTTCATTTCATCAAACATGTATAAGCTTGATGTTTCCTCTTGGAAACTACCACTGCATACACAGAATGGTTATTGCAAATAGGTTAGACTTATCAAAACGGAAAAATACACATGGCTTGGCTTTTTTCTCTTTTACGATGTGGTAGCTACTTGGTGTCGAAATAATCTGGCACTGTTGAAAGGCAAAATCATTTCATCCTGAGCATATGAAGCCCGTTCCTCTCCTGTCTGCATGTTAACAAACTCCAGTGGAGGTCATGGTGCCGCTGAGAGCTGGGGATCGTAGATGAGCTCATTGTCCCTAGAGAAACATTTGTTGAAGCTGGATGCCAGCATGTCTAGTAAACACACACCGACTCCAGTAAACACCTGCTCCTCCACTTTCCATGTTATCCTGTTTTGCCACAAAGCCCTGGAGTTTTGTTCTGTGTACTCCTTTACCCCCTACAGCCCACCCCCTCCCCCCCAATTTAGAAATTGGGTCCAGGTGTGACGTATGGTACATCAGATGAGAGAAGGAGGCTGTTCACAATAAAGTTAGGAGCAAACTGCTAATTGTGAAAGGTTGAGCATGGAAATGTAATCATGAGCTTCTCCGAATGTGGTTGATCTTTGATTTCAGGGTTCTTCCTTTCCTCCACAACAACCAGACATTTGCTCCTGGAGTCTTTGTGTAGCATGTGTGGAAGTGTTGAGGTTACGCTGCTTTGTACGGCTCGCTGTTAGGACAGTGGCATGATGGCAGTGATGCTTTTTGCAGTACAGCATCGTGTCCTACCTAGATGCTTAGAATGCATTTGATCTGGCAATTTGGCAAACCGGGGCCAATGCCTTGACTTCTGCATCCCTTGTTTTGAGTTTTCTCTGGTGGTTGAACTGGTCACACTGCAGTGTTAAAGTAATATTACAACACATGGGCTTATGTAAGGACATGTACACAACCTTTGCGAAAGAGAGAAAAAAAGCTTTGGTCATGGTTCGTATGTTCTGCCAGAAGCTAGACACTGCATTTATCAGGAGTCGTCTGGACTGCACATTTCCAGTGAGGCCCCAGAACAGTAATTCAGGCGTAAACAGGACCATAACTAAGTGGAGGCTGTAAAAAAAGCAGCCTCATTGTCACCTCGTTCAAACCACCCTCCCATAAGCCCTCCTCTTGTTATACATGTCAGAAGAGGTCTTTTGGCATGCCATCCTCCTTTTCTCTCCCTACCAAAAAATAATTGGTGGGAGTGGGCCTGAAACAGCTGTGTCCTGGCCTCAGAGAACTTACACAGTCATGCTCTCTCACTTTACCTTCCGAGTAATAACAGTTTGTAAAAAACGTAAACTGTAAAAGCCCAGGAAATCAGCTGACTTTCAGCCAAAGCAGTCATTTGTTCCATTGTTTGTTCCTGGAGCTGGTCTTTCCAGGCCCCAGGGTGCTCACTACCAGTGAGTCTGCAGTGTCCTTGAATTTGAAATGGAAATTCCTCGTAGCAAAACGAGTGATCTGGAAATCTAGAATACAGCATATACAATAATACACCCGAAAACCGGAGCATTAGGACATATGTTTTCTGCATTAAGGTGCTCTGACAATTCTGAAAAACATTCTGAAAATGTTTGACATCATAGTCAAGGCAGTTCAAGAGTCCTTCTGTTCTATAAATATGCATATTTATTTAGCCCTTGTTTTTCCATATGCATTTGTCATCCTTAACAATGATTACATAACTTTCACCCTTTGCTTTTTGTTTCCCTTATAAAACACTTTGCCCTCAGGAGCGAATTAAAACATGAAGCCATACAAACAGTCATTCTACTCCTACTTGCACTAAAGTGTCACTGTTGGCATCTCTGAAGTGCAAAGAGTGTGAGCAAGAAGCAATGTGCCTTTGTTTGTTTGTTTTTGTTCCCCGGGTTGGTCCGGTCCTGGCTGGCTCTGATGCAAAAAGCTTGTAGTAGGAGGTGTGAACCGGTTTCATGGTGCATTTTAAGATTGTGTCATCTGTCAGGTTACTGCAAAAAAAAAATAGAACTGTTACTGGCGAGTGTATTGGGAAGGCAATCAAGTCAACTCATACTGTAGATTTCATAGATTTTTATGAAGGTGTATGTGTATGATCACACATTTGCTTAAAATGTAACATCACCCTGCTTATTTAATTAATTTAATACAGTGTATCGACAAAGCACGAGACCTCCTGGATGCTGAGCTGACTGCCATGGCTGGAGAGAGCTACAGTCGAGCATATGGGGTAAGCATTGCTTTGACACAGCCTAACATTCAACTCCTGGATTCAGTTTTGCCTCATTTTCAGAACATTGATTTGCAGAATTTTATGCCACAGCAACAAAATTGTATTGTGGTCATCTCTAAACTGCCTTCAGAAGTCAAAACATAAATATTTACTTCAGCTTCGCTATGCCCTTATTTGATTAACTAAGAAAGTGGAAATAAACAAGTAATGTTTCAAATAACTTGAACCCAAAGAACAGATGTTTTTCTGTATGCAGTTGTCATGAGGTGATAACATCATGTCAGTCATTTATGCAAAATAGATTTTTTTTTATGTATAAAAACAGAAATGGGCACCTGAATGTCACATCACAGCATGCGTCGTGATTCTCTGTGTTTCCCAGGCCATGGTATCGTGCCAGATGCTGTCAGAACTAGAGGAGGTAATTCAGTACAAGCTTGTGCCTGAGAGAAGGGACATCATCAGGGAAACATGGTGGGAGAGGCTCCAGGTAACACACACACACACACACAGCTACAAATGCAATACTAAGCAGATGTTGGAACGTCTACTACTGTTACTAATGTAAAGCATTAAGATCCAAACACCATAGTCTAAATGCAGACTCGCACTAACACCTCTCTGTGACTATAACAAGTTGTGGCCTGGTAATTTGAAAGTAAAAGTGATTTGGAGAATCCAGTTATGTACTTGTGAGAATGCTACGTAAACGAATGTACTGAGGAGTAACAGCCTTATAATTACTGTTTAGTCTCATTAGGGAAGGAAAAGAATGTATCGCTTGAGCTACAGCACATGTCTAAGGTGGAAATGTATTTGTTTTATAAATGGGATGTTTTACCACACTGGTCACTGAAGCGTGAGTGTTTTCTCCTTGTGTTGCCGTTATCATTTTTCCCTAATACCGATGCCCACTTAATGCAGTGAGCATTTCTTTTTACAGTCATGTCGCACAGTGAGGTTTGTAAACTACCGTTGCTATTTATTGCCTTAAGATCATTTAGGAACAAATGATGCCCTTGTTTGCTCTCGATCGTGTGTGTAATAATCAGGGGAAAAGCACAATTCACCGCACGTGACACCATACAGTTACCTTGTGCTTTTCAGGCCTGAATTTCATTATTATTATTATCATTATTATTTAGCCATTCTACTGTTCTATATGTGTTAGATGAGACAGGGGGAAGTGTGGAAGAACCACAAATCCATGTGTACTGGAAAGTATTGGAGCCCGCCAAAACTGTGGAACTTGAGACAAATACAATTTACTCTAACATAATAGTGTTCAAGTTCATCTTTTCCATGTTGGCCACTTTACAGATGAATTAAAATGTAATCATTATTTGAAATGCATCAATCTAGCAGGTGCACTTTGAGCGAAGAATTTAAGTCAAGCGAATAAATGGATGAGCCTTTGATCGGTTATGTGCCGTTCCTGACTCTTAGCCTTACATTTGCACAGTTTAATGCCGCATGTGTAATGCTGCTTACCGAGTGCCTCAGCATTCCTCATAGTCTGCTCACATGTTACTCACCTACTGATAGTTCAAAATCCTTTTCATCACAAACCAGAAACGTGCATCATCCGTCTGAATCGTCTTGCCCACAGCACAGGAAAGCTGTGTGAAGACAGTGTGTGCTGTCTTACAGAGCTCCAATATACTTTTTTCAACACTGACTCAAAAATAATACATTTGATGGCTGTAGTATTGAGAAGTACACTTGAAGCTCACATATCCATCACAGAGCTACTGAGCATTTCTAATTTCTATTCTGACTTAAAATTCTGCCATCTGAGAGCTTTATCCACAGAAATCAGTTCATTGTCTCGTTGGTACAGGTGCTGCCTCATGGCAAATGGAGTCCAGTCTGGATTTCCCCTACATTAAAACAACTCAAGCAGCTGCTTTAGTTGGGACGTGTTGTTTCTCATACAGTATCAGTAAGACATGGGACCCAGCGCTGTGCCAGTGGTCCAACCATTCCAGCAGCTAATCCATATCCACAGCGCAGTACAGTATATGAAGCTGTTCCTTTCAAGTCGGACGAAGCGGATCGCTTGGCACCTCTTATACGTCTCTTACGCGCTAATTTGTTGCCTTTAAGCCTCGACTAAACTCCTCCATTGGTAATCACTCTGCACAGCCAATGCCAAATTCATTCTGCACTTAACTCCTTATCCCATCAAGTTAAGCCTTCTAAAATCCATGCTCGTCCACACTGCCATGTACGGAAACGGAGCAAGCAATGAAATGTTGAGACAGTAATATACTGGAAATGATGTTTTTCTTAACCAGCGTATTGAATCAGACCTTTGTCGCTGTTCATTCTGACTTCTGGACCTTCTACTTCTGGATGAAGCAAAGTCACCATAACACCCTGTATATTTTTCAGCATACTCCTGTCTCACATGTGTTTTTCCTCTTGAGTTTAACGAGGAAGTGCCTCTCTTTGAAGAGAGTAACAAAAAAAAATCCATTTAACCCACCTGTCCCCTGTTATTCGTTTGCTTCCCTTCAGGGTTGTCAACGGATTGTAGAAGACTGGCAGAGGATCCTGATGGTCCGATCGTTGGTCATCAGCCCCCACGAGGACATGAGGACCTGGTTGAAGTATGCTAGCCTTTGTGGCAAGAATGGACGCCTGGTCAGTATATTGATTGCAGAGCTACAAATATAAGTATTAACCTGGATGATGCTATAGAGCTGATAGCGTGTCCGTCCAACAGGGTGACACTGATCATAAGTAGCCTAACAGCAAGACAAAGACAAGACATTCAAACGTTAAGTTTTGGCTTCTTAGTGGCCTCATGTCATGATCAAGCATCCAGCAACTAATGATAATCTACTTACATTCAGGAGGAATCGGTCAGAGTTGATTAGGTCAGTTAGAGGGAATTTAAGAACTGTGGAGTCTAGTGCAAACATGAACTCCTGCCAACTTTTCATTGAGGTTGGCGCTGATGAAATGTAGCACAGCGCCCTTAATCATGCTGTTAAGAAACATGAATCTGTGTTCACACACAATGACAGAATCACCAACATGTGCGTTCATTGTATTCATATCGAAATCTGTGTGACTGCTGTCATCTCAACTTCTGGGGTCTTCTTTGCTCTTGTTCTGTTTCTGTGTTCGTCAACTCTTCAGGCACTGGCCCATAAGACATTAGTGCTTCTGCTGGGTGTCGACCCCTCCAAACAACTTGATCATCCACTGCCCACAGCTCACCCACATGTCACCTATGCCTATATGAAGTACATGTGGAAGAGTGCCCGCAAGGTAGGAAGCAAACTGAATTGTTTCAGTGGCTGATGTGATTCCTGTGGTCTGCTGATGGACTGTAGAGTCTAATATCATAGTATCACACTGTATGTCATCAGTGCTTGTCAGGGTTTAGAGCCCCTGCACTGATGCAATTTTGCAAACCCACACCTGCCTGCACCTGCAGAGGTCAGTAGCCTGTTATCTGCAATTATCTCTAGTTCAAGCCTGACCGGACACACATCCATAATACTAATTTACCGCACAGGCCCCGCAGTCTCTTATTTAAACCTTTATCAGATTGCAGAGCACTTGCGTAGTGAGCGCCCACTGGTTGTTGACACAACGAAGATTTTGCTGCAGTTGTCTCTCCAAACAAACTGAAGCACCTCCTGTCAGTCTTCTTCTGTTCTAAATTTTATTATTTTCAGCTTTAATTTTTATTTTTATTTTGATTGAATTTGAATGTTTATGTCCCAGTGTTTATTTTACCTGCTGCCCACCCACTTTTACTAAATTGTTACAAACCCAATTCCAAAGAAGCCCAAATAAAAACAAAATACAACGATTGGAAAACCTCACGAAGTCATATTTTATTCACAGTAGAACATAAGCAACATATTAGATGTTGAAACGGAGACATTTCACCATTGCATGGAAAATACCAACTGTTTTTGAATATGAAGGCAGGAAAGCATCTCTTGTACCTAGTTACGTACATGTTACACATTCGGTATCCAGCCCCGCTGAACTGTTCTGCCCCACACGTGTGATCATGTATCATAACATTTATTACCAGGTAATGAATAACATTTATAGCTCCAGGTCTCATTAGGGGCCTTAGGTAAGTGTGAACATAAGCATTGCTGCTGCCAGTTCCAGCTGTGCTACTTGCCAGACCAATCAAATGTAAAATTACACGTACACAGCTGGAAGGGACATAGCCACTGTTTCCGGTGTTTCAGAACAGTAGGGTGCGTCGGCTCTGACCTCCTGCACACTGTGTGTTGCTAATCACAAACCACATTATTCTGCTCGTTTCAGGGCGCTTTCAGGAGCTAAGCGTCACCGGTATTTGCTTTGTCTGTCTCCAGATCGATGCCTTCCAACACATGCAGCATTTTGTGCAAGGAATGCAGCAGCAAGCGCAGCATGCCATTGCAGCCGAGGACCAGCAGCACAAGCAGGAGCTGCACAAGCTCATGGCCAGGTTTGTCCTTCGAGAAGCACACTCTTAGGAGTAACATACACATCACGGTGTTCAATTCCAGAATTCAGATTTCTTCTGTTTCCATCATTATTGAATTTAATAGGATTATTATGAGCTGTTGATAGTAAAATAACAAAGCAGCTTTGTTCTCCTACTGTAGGTCTCATAACATTCCAGAGTTCAAATAAAAGTCTTTTTTTTTTTTTTTTAAGTGCAAAGATTGACTCCATTGCCTTGATCACACGCTGTGGAAGGAAAGTGACAATCAGAATTAGAAGAACTAGTGCCTGTGTGTCATTAGTCTTCAGTTGTGGTTGAGTGGTGTTTGAAATGTGCCAGTCTTCCGGCATCGGCTTTAGCACAGTGAAGGAAACAAAGCAGGGAAAAAGTAACCTCATGCATTTTCTGCCCTAATGTTGTAAACACATGGGGTCACGCACAGTGTGTTCTGCTTCTTTTCCATTTTGGTGACCCAATCTGGCATAGCACCTTGCACTAGTTCACTGGCGTCCTGTGGTATTTTACGCTGGCCAGATTCGCTGACTGTCTCACCTCAGACGTTTCAGTGAAATGATACCTTCTGGCAGCTTACATACAGGTGTCACCACATGTTTGTCCTTCACGGTTCCAGTTTGTACCGACACGTTTGCCAGAGGTTGCTGTGTTCTTCATTTGGCTGTGCTGGCACTGCCTTGCAGCCATTTCTTCACCTCACTGTGGTGGAGACACGTTCTGCTCAAACAGTAATCAACACTATATCGAATTTTTGAAAAACTTGGATATGTGTATTTAAGGACTGAGAAAATTGAACGTTTCTCATCTCTAGACTGTTTTAAAGTCTCTCGTTTTGGTTTGAAAGTTGAACGCTTCATGCCACACCAGAGAAATAAAGTATGTGGGTTTTTTTGGAGGGAATTTTATGTCAGCGTAATTGCTCAAACGTGCGATATGTCAGGCATTGAAGCAGGAAAAGAATATCCCTGTGTACTGCAAATTATACAGTAGATCCATCTGAGCTCTGACTCTCTCATTTCTTGAGTCACACGTGACTGGCACAAAGAGCTTTCATAAATAGATGTGCCTTTCGAGTCAGCGATTCTGACTGTGTGAGGAATGTATGCCAGGAAAAAAAAACACCTGTAGATGTCAGGTAAACACACTTTCATGAATGCAGGCTGCCTGTCTGGTATGGAGCACACCTGGACTGCCTACTCAGACATCCCTGCAATCATACAGGGGCTGTTTCTGTCTCTCCTAATGTCACAGCTACTTTACATTTGAAAAGTGTCCCCTGTATAAATAAACACACAGTTCCAGTATCCTCAGATACCCCATGCTTCCCTATCTTATTTCCTAATCGTTCAGCCTGTTAACATCTTACGGAAACGGTTAGATGGACAAAGACGTGCCGAACCCAAACTGAACGGTCACATGGAAAAGCACTCACAGAAATTACATAATCCTGAAAGACATTTTATCAGAGTATCTGCAAACAGTATTCAGACTGCTGATGGGAAATAATTCACTGCTTTCCGGTCACTCTGTTTAGTGCAAGAGTACAGTATGTGAATTATGCCTTGGCCTATGCCAAACACAACTAGTATGACTATTTGCCTGTACACATGTTTCTGGGACTGATGGATAAAGTGAATTTCCCCCTAGGGATGCCACAGAGCTCACTGTCGGCTTCAATAACAATAAAAGTGGTTTGGATCATTTAAAACTTGCAGCCATGGTCCCAGAACCTTTCAGCAGATAAGTGCACTGTTGCCTTAAGTAGTGATATTTAAATGATAAATGCTAGAGAGATTTTCAAGTCTAGTGTCATTAACTCGGGCCTTTTTATTAAACAGCCCATGGGTGTACTCAGCGTCACTGCCAACCCTTTATAAGCAATGACAACATACGCATAGAAACACATGAAGTTTCTTTGTAGCTTGTCCCAGCATCACATTTGTTTTCACGTTGGTAGTGAAGTCATCGAATTACTTGTATACTGAATGTACCCCTCTATTTAACACCGCTGACCTTTGACCCCAGGAACCTGTCAAAATTAAAAACATGCTAGTTTCTATTTGGTAAGCAAATCTAAAGAGCTTTAACCGACGTTGAATTGGTTACATAAAACATCTCTGCTTGTGTCTGGCTTCTCAAACTTTGAAGAACAGTCATTTAAGTAATAATGTTCCTGTTTGCTGTGCTGTCTCTTTGATTTAGATGCTTCTTGAAGCTGGGAGAGTGGCAGCTCAGTCTGCAAGGCATCAATGAGAGCACCATCCCCATGGTGCTGCAGTACTACAGCCATTCCACCGAGCATGACCGCAACTGGTACAAGGTCAGTGCCTCTCTTTCAGCCCTAACCTTTTGCTTTTGACGTCTTTATGGCACAGATAAATTTCCATCTGTTCCAGGAGGCCCAGCTGGAAAAATAAATTTTTGTTCCTAAGCTCTCAAGCCATTTAACCAAACATGTCCTAACATAGTTTGTTTAGATTTGTTTCTGTAAGTGCACAACCCCTTTGGTTTGCTCATTAGATGGTTACTATGATTGTTGTGCCTTTTCTGATGCATCAGAGATATGAGGTAATGACAGAGCTGAGAGCATCTCTGCTTCTTCATGCCCATGTCTTTGCTGCAGGCTACTAAGATGTCACCACACCTACATACCCCTGCCATCCCTTCACGCCAAGTCCTTCAGCTTTTAGCTTTTAAAAGCTAGTTGCATAACACAACAAATATTATACTAGTGTTTGAATCAGAAAAATTAGAGCCCTCTAGGAGATGTCTGTCTTGACAAATTACATCACGGACAAACATTGAAGTCATTTCCAGTTACCGACGCTTAGTAAATAACGAAGTAAACCACTTTTACCCAGTCTGTGCTGTCTTTCTGCAGGCCTGGCATGCCTGGGCAGTCATGAACTTTGAGGCGGTGCTTCACTATAAACACCAAAACCAAGGACGTGACGAGAAGAAGAAGCTGCGACATGCCAGTGGCGCCAGTGCCAATAGTGAAGCCAGCAACAGTGACAGTGAGGTCGACAGCACTGACCACAGCCCTGTGCCTTCGCCGGGCCAGAAAAAGGTTAATGAGGTACTGCTGTCGGATTATTATGTTTAGTTCCAGCACTTACTGTGGTAGAAATCTTTAATTGGCAGGTCTATACATTACAGCATGTGCCAGTATGTCCTTTAGGGTCACGCATGTCATCTAACGAGATATTATTGGCAGTGTGTTTCTGTTTGTACTCTTTCCTTGCTAAAATGTGACCTACTAGATACTGCACCGTCACAGTACAACGTGTTCTCCAGTATTTCCTTATTTTTGTTTTGCATCAATAAGCATCCGTTGTCTCTCGACAGGACCTTTCAAAGACTTTGCTGTTGTACACAGTTCCTGCTGTGCAGGGTTTCTTCCGCTCCATTTCTCTGTCAAGAGGCAACAACTTGCAGGACACGCTCAGGTGACTGAAATGACTGTAACACAAACAAAAGGAAAAGTGGTCTAATGCAGCAAAAAGCAATCTGGACACTCAACAGATGTGGAACATTGGGACGGGGGGACCTCTAGTGGTTAATTGTGATTGCACTCATACATTATCTTTTCAAAATGGACAAAAATGATATATTGTTCTTACTTGAATCCCTTTTTTTTACTCTTTAGGGTTCTGACTCTGTGGTTTGACTATGGACATTGGCCTGAAGTGAATGAAGCCCTGGTAGAGGGTATCAAGACTATTCAGATTGACACCTGGCTGCAGGTAAAATGTGCACACAAAGTTATGCATTCAAATTATTTTGCTGATGCTTCTTGAGCATTGATTGTATAATTGACATACAATTCTCTCTACCTGTCCAGGTGATCCCTCAACTCATAGCTCGAATCGATACGCCCCGGGCCCTGGTGGGGCGCCTTATCCACCAGCTGCTAACTGACATTGGGCGGTATCATCCCCAGGTAAACTGACAGTCCTGCTAATGTTTCTCTAAAGAGAAAGCAGAGCCTACATGCATAACACATGGTTTGAATCAGACCTTGAGTGATGAATTGTTGGTTTCTTCTTCAGGCTTTGATCTACCCACTGACTGTGGCTTCCAAGTCAACCACCACAGCCCGTCACAATGCTGCTAACAAGATCCTGAAGAACATGTGTGAACACTGCAACACTTTGGTTCAGCAGGCCATGATGGTAGCGAGCCTTAATCACTGATGTTTATCCTTACTGATTAAAAACACCAAAGTAATGTGTGTTTATTCTAGAGACTGATGTGTTCTTTGCATGTCATGTCCCAAGAGAAAAGGTTTGGCTGCTGCATCATCCTCACATACAGGAACTGTTAACGCAAACAACCTAGAGCCTGATTTACTGACTCCACCGTGAGAGTTCACACTCTGGTTGAAAGTCATGTTTAGCCATAGTAATTATAAAACTCGAACGATGCCCAAAAGAAAAGAACAACCTCTTTATGTGAACATTTCTTCATGCAGGTGAGCGAGGAGCTTATCCGAGTGGCCATTTTATGGCATGAAATGTGGCACGAAGGCCTTGAAGAGGCTTCACGTCTTTATTTTGGCGAGCGCAACGTCAAGGGCATGTTTGCTGTGCTGGAGCCGCTGCATGCCATGATGGAGCGGGGACCCCAGACGCTTAAGGAGACCTCTTTTAACCAGGTACATTTCATCTTTGTTTAGGACTGTGCTGTAAACTGTAGCCTCTCATGCACATCACATGTCTATCATCACTCGTTTGTTGCTGTGTTGTGCGCGAAAATTATGGCATCAATTAATCTGTGGCTTCTTTTTTGTTGACATTTCTTGGTAACTCAACATTGAGCTCCTAAATTACTTAGTTTGTGATGGGTGAAAATCATAAATATATTTTATTTTGTGCTATTTTCTGTTGATCTGTGTCACAACTCATTAATCCTAAAGTTGTAAAACTGCAGCACATAAAAAGCTTCAAAAACATGAACAGTTTTATACACATTGTAAAATTTTATGACCACAAATCAGCTATGGATTTGATCAGTAAAATACTTGCATTGCATCCACAAGTCGTACCAGTGACCCTGGCTTTCAGAGTAAGTGATATCAGATGTTTCCATTCAGCCTGCTTTTGCAGATGTATGCTATTAAATACAAAATACTTACATGGGATCCTAGATTAATCATGAACCCAACATTTAATTCTTTGACTTCTCCTGTTACAGTTTGCTTTTGGCAAGCCGTGCTCACATTACTGACTTATTGTGTCTTTTTTCGTGCTCTAGGCTTATGGCAGGGACTTGATGGAGGCTCAGGACTGGTGCAGGAAGTACATGCGCTCTGGAAACGTGAAAGACCTGACTCAGGCCTGGGACCTCTACTACCACGTGTTCAGGCGCATCTCCAAACAACTGCCACAGGTGAGTGAAACTAGATGCTGCATTGAATCGGGGGAAACTAAAGTTAACACGTGACCAGTTCTACATAGCAGTTGCAATCTGTCCTCAAATGGAATGAAATACGTTCATGCCCAGATGTTTTCTTTGATCTTATGACACATAACGCTGTGTCTCATTTGAAGTGATATGATGGAGATTCAGGATCGATTGGAAGATAATAATAGAGGAACAAGGAACTGCTTTCATACTCTTGTGATTATGAAATCATTTTACAACATGTCAGACATTATCTGGAAAGATGACAGGATGTGATACATGGCCCTTTCACAGTCTTAAGAGCTTTTGTATCACATCAAACAAACAGCAAAACATTTTCTGACATGGAGACACCACAGAAGTCTTTTATATAATTACTGTGATGCAAAAAATGTTTATTAAGCAAAGATGACACTACTTGTTAAAGTTAGTAGCTCCATCGTCTGATAACAAAACTCCCTATTACTACTTGGGCAATTATTTTACACTTTAAAAACACAGTATCCTTGAAATGTGAAGCTAATAATGATGAACCTGTCCAAAGTAAGTGATAAACTGCAGCACGAGTGGATGGCTTAAACCACACAAACACCAGGTCTTCATGCTTCTGGGGTGAAAATGAAATGGGACTGATAGATGTCATTCCTCACAGACATCATCACAGCATTGAAGAGTGACATTAAAAACAGATCTGTCAGGAGCACTCACTTCACGTGGCAAATGGAGATGGCAATACTCTTTGACAGCGTAGCACAGCCCTGCTCTTGGGGATGCTTCCTGGTGCAACATTAAAATAAGCAGCATGAAATACACAGCAACCTAATAACATGCTGGAGGCAGTGCAGATATTAGCCCTCAGGCCACAAGCATCAAAATAAACCCACTTCAGGATTCATCCAGACGGCAAATGCAGAGCAGGTCTAGACTGTGAAACCTCCTAAATGATCCGATCTGATGTTTAGCTCACTCATGGTTGAGTACGAGCCAAGAACTTGTTTATTGACGCAAACATAGAAAATGGCTGGAAATGTTCCAGAGTGGTTTATTAAAGGGTCAGTAAAACTTTTTACGGATGAGACCTTAACTTGGATATGAGCCAGTGTCGGTTGCACTGCGAATATTTCTTATTGCTTCAGGCACTGTTTGCAGGAGTTGTTTTGTCCATGCGATTTTTTTTTTTAAATTGCAGAATAAAAACTAATTGTCTCTTACTGTGCTGCATCCCCACATCATCAACTTTCCATGCAGCTGACCTCCCTGGAGCTACAATATGTGTCTCCAAAGCTGCTGATGTGCCGAGACCTGGAGCTGGCTGTACCAGGCACCTATGACCCCAACCAGCCTATCATCCGCATCCAGTCTATCGCCCCCTCCCTGCAGGTCATCACCTCCAAGCAGCGCCCACGCAAGCTCACCATCATGGGTAAGATTAGGAGAAAATTACACAGACCTTGTGGCTCTGGATTCATTATATTAAGGAAATACATTACAGAGAATTTATAGCCATTAGCCATTGCATTCGAACATTTAGCCAAACAAACACCTGTAAGATCACGATTTGTTTCGACCTAATCGGATTTGTAACCCTCTGAGTGTAGATGATAGACTAGAATAAAAATCATTCTCCCCAACAGACGGAAGATCACAGTAAGTAAATGCCACAATTAATCTCACCATAGCCAAACAAGGCCCAGTGACCAAACCACATTGTGCCAAAAAGTTGTTTTTTCATCTTCTATCCTGAGGGAAATAATACAAAGGCACAGATCAATTTGTCTGGAATCCTCCGAAACCCATTCTATGGCATTAATTTTAATAACAAAATAAATAAATCTGACACCCTATCGCCTGCTCCACTGTTTGATTTGAAATACGACACTGAAGTGGCTCAGCACTATGAAGTCACCTAGTCTTGAAGCCAAATGCTCAGATTATCAATCACAAAGTCTTCACTCGGCTTCATACTTTCCTCTGGACAATGAAATACCTTGTTCTGATGTATCCCATCAGTGTTACACAACATAGTCTGTAAAAGATGATGGCCAATATATCATGTAACCTCTGGAGCAAGACTTCAGATTAATATCTGTCAACCACTACAGGCTGCTTAGATTTACTGTCAGCACTCTGTCCTCTTAGCTACACAACACATTTCTTACTGGTATTGTCATTAGGAACAGACTTGGGAAAGAACGGGAACTTTGTTTCAGTCGTTACACTGGTGGTATCAGTTAACTGTATTTAAGTTAGGACAATTACAGTGTTGAGGTAATCAATGTAATGTGGTCTGTTGAGAATATTGAAGACGATGTAAGAATGTGGAAAAAAAATTAAATAAATGACATCTGTATATTGGAAAAGTTGAAACATTGTAATTTCTGTCATGGTAAAAACATTTCTGCTTAATTTGATGTCACAAAACATCCAGGACATAGACACATACTTTCCAATCCCCGAGTTGATGAAGAAATTGCCTTGTGCAATCATCAATTAGAGGATTATGTAAACTTCACTAGAAGCTTTCTGTAAAGTAATTATCAAGGTTTGTGTTCCTGCTGCCATATCAAAATCACTCAGAGGTTTCCTTATTGTTGCAGGCGTGTTTTTAGGTGTGCAGGCGACCCTAGTGTGTAGTTTCTAAACACATGAAGTGAGGGATTATTAGAACAAAGACTAGCATAGGAGTGTGGATCATATTAAGTCATTCCTTGCACATTCAAGCCCAGTAGACATTGCTTCAGAGCAAAGGTAATGGCCGAACAGCTGCGTCACTCCAGGGAAGCGCCCTGGAGCAAGCGATGTTGGCAAAACAACGACCACATTATGATCCTTACATAATTTTTGGGCAGTGTATTAATGATGTGTTTGTTGCACCATCTGCAGGCAGTAACGGCCACGAGTTCATGTTCCTGTTGAAGGGCCATGAAGACCTGAGGCAGGATGAGAGAGTCATGCAGCTGTTTGGTCTGGTCAACACTCTGCTGGCAAATGACCCTGCGTCCTTGCGCAAGAACCTCAGGTGGACTCAGCGACGTTCGCACGTGCATAAAAGCCTGAATGTGAATCTAGAATCTAAAGCAAAACTGTTAAAAAGCTTTTCACTGAATAGCACGTTTGTGTCTGTCCTGCTTGTGTGTTGCATTGGTCAGCATTCAGCGCTACGCTGTGATCCCGCTCTCCACCAACTCGGGCCTTATTGGCTGGGTGCCCCACTGCGACACCCTGCATGCCCTCATCAGAGACTACAGAGAGAAGAAGAAGATTCTGCTCAACATCGAGCATCGCATCATGCTCAGGGTGAGGAACCACTCACACATTTTAATAACTGAAATTAATCACAAGTTTATTTTTGCTTTGGACGTCTACTTATAGAATGTTTGTTTACATTGTTAGTCACTTAATTCATTTAGTAATTTAAAGATGTTAACACTCCCAGGATTTAATTAATCATGGTTCCTTATTAAATATAGATTTGCATAAATTAGTCATAGAAAACCATGCACACACAATACTGAATATCTTTATCAAGGGAAGGAAGCATCTGTTGCTAGTAATTACACTCATAATAAGTCTGTGATACTGCAGATCATTCAGTCTTCCTCAGTAAACGGGAAAACCTCCTACTGTATCCTGTGTCAATACAATGTCGTAACAGAAAGTTAGTTGAAGTGCGTCCGGTCAGACCACAGGGCAGGTTGAGACCACTGTGCAGGAATGCTTGGAGAGAAAAGCTGAAAACCTGTCAAATCGTGACAAAAGTAACAAGTCTATAGGAGAAGGGTAGAGTTGAAATTTATGTTTGATGACATCATTTTCAACCATGACCTTGACTGACTGAGATGAAACAGTCGGGCTTTGTTAGTCGTACTTTTATCACAGAATTAAATAATCTTTGTTTTGTTTTCCATTTTGTAATCATTTCACGTAGTTTAAACTATCAAGGTGAGAAGCCAAGATTAGATAAAGGATGTGGAAGATGGGAAAGTGATCCTAGTCCTAGAGTGTTTTAAAAGACAAAACTTTAGAGGTAATTAAATTTGTGAAAGTTTATGGAAATGTTGAGTATTAGATGAAAATGCAGGTAACGGTTCTCTAGTCCTGGAGGGCAAACTCCTAAATATTGTCTGAAATACTTGAAATCTTTCACTCGGAGGTTAAGAGCCTCTAAAGAGCTTTGAATTGAACTGTATTGCAGATGGCGCCAGACTACGACCACCTGACGCTGATGGAAAAGGTGGAGGTGTTCGAGCACGCTGTCAACAACACTGCTGGAGACGACCTGGCCAAGCTCTTGTGGCTGAAGAGCCCCAGCTCCGAGGTGAGACGCAGCCCAGGAGAAAATGATTGAGTGCATCCGTCCTCATGTTTCTGTGGCTTCAGGGCAAAAAGTCAAGAATGGCCAGACACCGATAAGTTACACAGATGTGTTAGTAGATGTGCCAGCGGCTGGCCCGTCGCTGATATGGAGGCTTTTTATTAGATGCAGGGGAAGGTTTTTAAGTCTGAGCATTCTCTTCTTTCGTCCCACACACTGCTTATAATTGAGGGAAGAACAGTATTAGTGAAATGAAACAGTTTTCCCTGTGGAATCACTTTTCTGTGTCCTACTGTTAAGCAGACATTTAAATTAAATCATTTTTTAAGACCACTGGTTATTTCTGTGCTGATGTTTTAGTAGCCTTCTGCATATTTTCTATTTTCTCCCACTGCTCTGATGTAGTTTTATAAATGTTATTAAAAAAACCCTCCTTCTCCACCAGGTGTGGTTTGACAGGAGGACCAATTACACACGCTCTCTGGCTGTGATGTCAATGGTGGGCTACATCCTCGGGTTGGGTGACAGGTGCGTTTCTAAACCTAAATGTGAAGCTCTGTGTGGAGGTTGTTAGAATAATGATAGTGAACCCAGTGAGACTTTAATAAGGACTCAGTTTTACATTTGTGTTGTCCAGACATCCGTCCAACTTGATGTTAGACCGGTTAAGTGGCAAAATCCTCCACATTGACTTTGGAGACTGTTTTGAGGTGAGAGTTGTGCTAGATTTTTTTTGTGTGCTTGTTTGGGTTTTTGATAATCTGAAAATTAATCCTTCTTACATTGTTTCACAGGTTGCCATGACGAGAGAGAAATTCCCTGAAAAGATCCCCTTCCGACTAACGAGGATGCTGACAAATGCCATGGAGGTAGGTGTCTTTGCATTACGGCTAGGTTCACTTAAAGCTGCCACAGTGATTCAGTTTGGCAGTTTTTTCTATAGTTGTCCAAGCGTTAAAGTCCCCACATTAATGCTGCACCCGCTAATTTTACTGGAGTTGAACTGAATTTCGTCTGAGCTGCTTCTCCTGTGTCTTCTGTCTTTCAGTCAAAATAATAATCCTTTCCAAGTGTGCAGTCTTTTATTAAAAGTTATAACTCGCTGCCGTTTGTTTAATGAGAAAAGAAGAAACGGAATTAAATATGAAAGCATGGGCTGCAGTTTTATGCACTAGCTTCTCTACCAGAAGTCTGATTTGGATTCTTCCTGTGCTGTACCTACCAAATGAACGCCTCCTAAACAAATACAAGACGCCAACTGTGCTCAGATTGTTATATTTTGAGGCCCGGAAATGTTTTTTTCTAATTTGTGCCAGGTTACTGGCTTGGATGGGAACTACCGCATCACCTGCCATACAGTGATGGAGGTGCTGAGGGAGCACAGGGACAGCGTCATGGCTGTGCTGGAGGCCTTCGTCTACGACCCGCTGCTCAACTGGAGGCTCATGGACAGTAAGGGAAACGATCAACAAACCAATGGCTGAGATCAGCAGAGAAAGAAAATTGGGAACATCTGTGAAGTGGAAGCTTTAATTTAATCACACCAGGCTGAAGAGAGTGATGCCCCTGTAGTAAAGTCAAAACCTATTGTCATTGGTTAACTTACAAGAAGGCGAATGAGGCCCTGTTTCACCTTAAAATGGCCCTGGAAGATATTAATTCACAGCAGGTTATTTATAAATGCAGGTAATAAGCTTCAGCCTTTCATCATTTCTGAGCCATATGCTGCATTAGTCATGAATGTTTTACTTTCTCGTTTCGCTTGGTTGTCCAGTGTATTGCAACCAATAATCATAGGATCAGTTGTTTTCATGTACAGGACTGCAAAAAAACAAAAACAAACCCACCTCTGTGTGCACTGCTTTCACTCACAGCCAACACCAAAGGCAACAAGCGCTCCCGCACCAGGACTGACTCGTACACCGCTGGGCAGTCAGTGGGTACGTCTACAGTTTGTATTCACAAATACGTGTTGTTTTGTTCCAGAAAGTTTTGAGACTTGATTGTGAGTTTGCTCTGCAGAGGCCCTTGAGGGAATAGACCTTGGAGAGACCACACACAAGAAGCCAGGGACCACTGTGCCCGAGTCCATTCACTCCTTCAGTGAGTTCCCTGTCCACGGTTGATTTTACTGCCTTCTGGCTTCTGTCTGCTTGTTCCAACCCAACAATAAAAGTCCTTTTTAAACAACAAAAGAGCCTCTGTGTGGAGAGCGCGCTTGTTGTTGCTCATGTTCATGCCTGTTGTGCCTTGTTTTGTCTTTTCTCAGTTGGAGATGGCGTGGTACAACCTGAGGCACTCAACAAGAAAGCCATTCAGATCATCAACAGAGTGAGAGACAAACTTACAGGTCAGTTGTGCAGCACTCAGAAAGCTCTAGCTAAATACGAAATGGGTCCAAGCAGGCATTTAACACATCATGCACTAGTTCTCCCTGCAGGAAAGCGGTGTTTTGTCAGCATTGTTAAAATGTATCATGTCAGAGAAATATTTTTACTCCATACATCACTCTCCCCACTCAACACCACAGAGTTGAAATTCTTCATGGTGAATAAAGTGCATCAAATATTTATAGGATAAAAACACAGCGTAGACTCTATAAAAACCTAAACTTTCTTCCAAGGATGTGCAGGAATGTAGTAAATGTCAGATGCTCAGATTTCGGCTCATATTGACATCAGTCACATTTTATAGTAAAGGTCAAGTTTGTGTTGAGACGAGAGTTTGTTCCCTCACAGGTCGCGACTTTTCACACGATGAGACACTGGATGTGCCAACACAAGTAGAGCTCCTCATCAAACAAGCCACGTCCCATGAAAACCTATGCCAGTGCTACATTGGATGGTCAGTGCAGCGTTTCCTTCTTTATAGGCAGCAGAAATCCACCTGTAAAAACCGACGTGCAGCTATTGTTTGCGGCAGAACAAACAAGCAGCTAAACTGTAATTCATACTTGACTTGCCTCTCTTTAGGTGTCCGTTTTGGTGAGGAGCTGTCTTCGGCAACCAAAATCCCACTTGACCTTTCTCAATGGTAATCCATGAAGAAGCACTCAACAGAAGTAGATATCCGATGACAACATCTACTGGCCGAGAGCCGGGTCCCTCAGATGGATTTTTCTGCTGTCACAGTTTTGTAAAATGCTTGATGTTAATGAATGTTCACTGACAGCTTTGTTTTTACCTGATGATCATAATGTTTTTTTTTGTTTTTTTTTTTGGCTTTTATCCCCGTAATCGTTTGCTAAGAGCTTTCTACTGTCGCCATATTGTAATGACACGCCCCGCTAGTCTGTTGCATCATTGTGTAGTGATGTAATATGATGTGCTTTTTACTAACTTAAAGGTAACTAAAATACAAAATAAAAGCAAAATGTGATGAGGGGCGATCATAATGTACTGTTTGGGCATTTGTGTGCCAATAAAGCCTGTACAGATACGGTCATGACTATTCGTGTAGTTACAAAATAGAAAAGGGAAAATAGTTCTATCCAATTGGCATCAGGTTTTTCTTTTTAGACATGGTGCCTCGCTCCCTCTGTTATTATCCCTGCACCCACAGAGGGCACTCTGACTCCTAAGATCCTTCCCCTTCATCTACTGGGGCTCCTGAAGCGGATGCACTCATCAGGCCAGAAACGATTAAGTCCAGACTACGTTGTCCCAAACACAGAAGAAAAAGCCGAATGAGATTGTTTTTCTAACAGGAGCCACTCTGTATTTATCCTGAACGTAGAACCTCAAGGAGACACGGCCGTTTACAGCAGACGCTGTCCCTGCCAGAAATGAAACCCAATCACATGCAGCAAATTGCAGAGACAGCAGTGGAGGCGACTATTAACTTGGTTTCCTGTGCTGATGTGTGTTCAGTGTAAGGTAGCCTCTGTTTGGCTCGTGCTCATTGTTATTCCGCCTCTTCTACCTTCTCTCTATTTCTTTCTTTCCTGCATTCTCCTCTGAAGGTTAATTACTTATAGATAGTTAAGGATTACAGATCAACAAAAAGCAGCCCATTGATCTCTTCCCTGCTGTGCCCACCTCTGCAATGTCACACTCTTTACACACTGGGACAGAAGCCTGGTGATAATCTGTTTGCATCGATCGCGTCCTCCTCTGTTTTCCCCTTTGTTTTCTTTTGTCCCCTCCCTTGCTCTAAGCTTCCTTTTCCTCTGCTCTGTTACTTTCCCTCATCCCGTCACCAAAACCTCATTACTGAAAATGTGACTATTCATAGTCTGCTTCACTTTTTCAGTTGTTTTTTTGTTCCCTTGCCTAATTTGTTTGTATTTCTTCAGCTTCTCAAGTCTGCTGAGGGGCAGGCGAGTCAATAGCTCAAGTTAAATAGGCTGCATTGATTGGAAGAGGGATTTAGCTGTTTACCCACTGTGGAAATGGGCCCGCGCGATAGAAAACAGCATGGGTGTCTGCTAGGAGAAAGTCAATGGTGACAAATGATACTCATTGGGAGACAATGCCCGTAGATGAGGAAAGGTGAAGGGTTTGGCAGTGGCTGGGGATGTAGCAGGCCACGCTCAATCAGCCTCTAAGGTTGTCATACGAAGCCACACAAGCCAAGACACGAGGACGTATTCACCACTATACGCTCTTCCACTGGGATTCAAGGCTGTTTCCCTTCCCCTAACTCTGGAGCTTGGCCTCCACAAGAGCTCCCCTCTGAATATTATTCCGCTTCCTTGCACCCTCTTTACCATCTCATGACCCCTAGAGATGTAATAAGTGCTCTCTCCAGCGCCGCTGCTGTTGAAGTGTAGTTACACAGAGTACCCTCTCAGGATGGAGGACATTTTCAAGTAAAGCCCTGGAATACCTTGAAATTTGTCAATACATTAGTCCTTACGTGCGAGTAACTTACACTGCAAGTCCGTGTGTTTGGTTCGCTGACTCCTCATTGTGCCTCTGTCAAAGTCTGGAGCGATGGTCACGTAAAAGCTTGCTTGCATTCTCTGGTGAAAAACAGGAAGAGGTGCAGAGCTGAGGCTGATGTATCGTCACACAAAGAGACCCATTAGTGTTTTGCCACTTATTCAGAGCGTGACCGCTTCTCCTCCCAGCTCCGTCTTCCAGCTCATCCTGGGGCATCACCAGGATAAACTCCCTCCAGCTCGCCCTGTGTCTGTCCCAGTGTCTCCTTCTACTGCATGTGCCTGGAAAACAGCTGCTGTCTGGCTTCTCTACACTATGTTAAGATTGAGTCTCGCTTTCATCTCTGTTGATTCGTTCAAACTTGAGAACTTCACCTGCAGAGGCAGTTGCCGCGTCTCCATAACGACGCTCGCTAGCTCCTGAAACGTCTCTAGTTTTGTATGTGAAATGTATTATTGTGCTGTTATTTGGTTGCATCCCTGCTGGCGCTTCAATAGAGAGACGCGTGTGGGATCACTATACTTGGTAAAAAGATGCATGGAGCTGTGCAAATTCTGAGGACCTGAGTACTTGGAAGTCAGAAATGAAAATGCTGCACACAGTGGAGTGTATCACAGTTGTGATTCATTTGCTCTTCAGGGTTCACAGGCGACGTGGGAGAAAGAACAGGCTTTTTTGCTTAAGCGTGATGGCTGCACCCCGGATCTAATTAAGGTGTCATGAAAATGTATAGTCCTTGTAAAAGTGTGTCGATCAGGTGCGAAGCAGCAGAGCTGGAGGAGAAACTTGCACCTGAGTTGAGCTGGAAAAGGACAAGCTCCAGTACAGCTGCAGAGCGCTGCTGGATTCTTCCGTCGCTTACTCACCAAGAAACACTTTCTTTGTCTCCCAGTGCTTGTGAGAACACTTACTGTACACGACCTCCCTCCAGCTCTGTGTCTCTGGCTCTGGACTTGTTTAAGGCAGGAGCCTGCAGCCAAGACTCGGGTTGTCGCTGTGCACTGTGGTGTAAAGCCAGTATTGATGGACTTGACAGCGGTTTAGCCCGCCTGAGATCTGCTGCTCTCTCCGCCAGCTTTAGCCTTGTTTACCCGGCCTTCAGACATTCCTGTGTAAGATTTTCTGTTTACATAATCATCCGTTTGTCAAAAACCAACAGCGAACTGTTGGTACGGCGTCTTAAATCGCTAGCACAGCGCAGCCGCATCTAATCAATGAGTGAATGGAAAATATTACACGCAAAAGACAAAATACATTATAGGTTAGATATTAAATGTCGTAGAATAAAGAACGTTGAATGTTAAGTATATTGGGTCCTTCTTGTTCTGAAGTCGGTTTCTCTTTAGTCCTGTCTGATTCTGTCACATGAAACAGCTTGGAGCCAAGACAGAAGGGAACAGGTAAACGCCACAAAGTTAACAGTTTGAAACGTTTACCACCCAGTGACACACAGCGTGTCTGTAACAGCCTCATTTGTTGGGCTGTGCGTCCTTATAACAAAAGGCACAAAAGGAAATTCTAATCTATGTGAATGATCAGAATGAAGGGACGGTGTGATAACACGCCAATAGGACGTCGACAGTGGCGACGAACCCGCAGGGAAATATTACCAGAATCTGCAGCTCCTCTCGGGTGTCTGGGATTTTCTAACCCATTGTTTTTCTGTTCACTCTGCAGCTTTGCTGTGTTGGCAACTCGCACCGCTACAGAGAAGAAGGAACTGCAGTCACTCTTTTGTAGGTCGCAGTTGTCCTTTTGCTTTAATCATAAATGATTTGAGTTTTATTCTTTGAAGTTCTACAAAATGTACATATTTCATGAATTGAAAACAAAACTCAAATACCGGCTTGTGTTAAAATAACCTCACACAGAGTGATAAGAGTAAAAAAGATGAAAACATGAAAGTGCAGACTTAAGACACAGATGATGTGCCTGAAATCAAACATGTTAAAACTGTGCCTTTCAGTCGCCTTAAGGTTCCTCCAAGACCTAAATCCGTTCAGTGTTTTCCTCCTAAACGTTGTTATTGTCTACGTATTGTGCACAATACATCATAAGCGAAGAAAAACTAAGTGGATGAAGGCAGAATCATTTCTTTGGTGAAGATAAACTTCTTCACATCACCAACAGAAGACGAGGACTATAGATAAGGCAGGTGTGTCGTCTTTGTGACCGTATACAGAGGGTTTACAACACCAAGCGAACCAAGGGCAACATTTACGAACAGGGAAGATAAATCAGACTTTGACAGAAAACATCCAAAAACCGCCGATGTTCTGGAATAAGATTATATAAATGTCATGTTTGTATTTAAGAAAAAAATATCTTAATTCATTGGAGTCACGATGACCTTTGCTGAGATCTGGTGATACAGCAACGTTCCTGGCAAACTGTCGGAGCATCAGCCGGGACGCTACGCGGGTTCAGGTTTCAAACTTACAGCTTTCCTTGGAGCTGTGTGTGAGCTGGTCGTAGAGTTCTGCTGAGCCTCTGGGTCGGACCAACGTTCCCTCCCACCAGCGCGTTGACGTCAGGCAGGTCACGGCGAGGTAAAGGTCTCCATTAGCCGTGGGCCCGGCCAGTTGACTCAGAGTAACACGGGACAGAGCTGGAAGGATTCCAGCCTCGATGCAGTTAAGAGACTCCGTGAATAAGGTTGACCTTTGCATCCGATGAGCTGTTCGGCGTGGACGACTGGCTCCTAGGTGTGAGTGAGAGCGCGCTCAGCAAACTAAACAAAGGTTGTTTAAATGTAGTTGCAGTTTGTTTCTGTAGCCGCTGCAGATGCACTTGCACCGACTGATGCTATTCAGTTTGACATTTCTATTGTGTCTCAGCCTTGTTGGGTCGCAGAGAGAAACGGGAGACAGGTGCCTTATCTAACGCTTTCTCAAAGACCGAGACTCGGATGAGATCAGAAAGCTCTGATACAGCATTTCAGCCACACACTAAGTGTACACATCCAGCTTGAATGATTATCGATGTGAGTTGTGTGTGTGTGTGTGTGATTTTTCTTAATTTTCAGGTACGCTGAACAGAATCATCAAGCAGAGATGCAGTAATTCAAACTGATGCAGCTCTTGTATGACCTTGAAAATGTCTTGCAGACTTTTCTAAACCATTAGCTGAATCCTGAAGTCTGTGCATCTTACGTACGGTTGCATTTGCAGTCTGGCGCCTCCTACAAATATTAGATGCTTCTCACTTCACCTCATTACAAACGTCCTGCTGTCTATCAGTTGTGTTTTTTTCTAATGTTTCAGGAGAGAGACGGGCAGATAGAAGACAAAAGCAGCTTCAGGGTCCTGCAAGTGCAAAATTCCAACTGGTCTTCATCACGTCGGTAAAAAAGACTTCTGTGCAAACGTCCGTTAATTCTTCTGACCAGCTGGCTTCTCATTTCTCCGCCAGGTTAAATGATTATAGTTCTGTAGACAACATGACGTAAACACGCTTATCGTTTGCGTCGTGATCTAACTTCAGTGAGGCATCGCGCCACAGACTCCTGACATTTTCGTCTGCCAGTATTTCTGTGAAGTGAAGTCTTTAATTTGCATTGATTCAGTCGTCAAGTCTCTTTTTTTTTTTTTTGGCACTTTCACTCAGGTTTTCATGCAGGATTGGAAATGAGCTTGAAAACAGGTAAATGGAAAAGTGTCTTGCTGAATTGTCTTTTTCTTCTGCAGCTGAACTGTGGCATGAGTCACCCTCTACCTGTGAACCATGTACCGCTGCTTCCTGGGTCATCTTCCATGTCTGGGACAGATGCGACTGGTTGGTCACCTACATCCTTCTGCTCTCAGTAGTTGCACGGTCCCGCTGCTCATGCTTTGACCAGAGGTAGATGCTTGTTTCGTGTTCTCACCATTTCATGGGGATGTGTGAAAATGTGTTAGACGGATCTCAAGCTCACGCCGGTCGTAAATAGTCACGTCTCCTGCCCGTGTTTAGTCCAGACAGCACCTGGGGGCCACAGCTCTAACCAATCAGACGAGCAGTCGTCCAAATAGTCTTTTAAAGAGCTTCTGGCGGACACAGGGTAAGGTGGGATGAAGATTAGCCCTTTAAAGTAAAAGATGTTGTCGCCACACGCTTACTTCAGGCCGGCACAGCCGTATAGATGATCATTCAGCCTAAATAACTTGTTGATGTGGGAGTGTCCTCCATCTGTCTGGGTGGGCCTCGCTCTCTCCAGAGGGAATAGCTATTACATCTCCTGTTATTATTTGCCATAAAAATGCGGTGAATGGCGACCAACTCTGTGGCGCTATAAAAAGCAGCGGGGTGTGAGATGGCGTCTGCGTGTCATCAATCAGACACAGCGGTGAAACACTGGGTCTCTCTGCTGGGTAGTGGAAATTGATTTTTCTGTAAGTCTCAACGATTAGGGTGTGAGGGAGGGAGCAAAGGGGGGAGAGGCGCTGGAGGACCGGGATGAGTTGGGAACAGGGCGCTGTGAGGAAGCCACGACGCTGTCAAGAGGGTTCACAGCTGCTGATCTGCCCTGAGTTTCCCCTCAGCTCGAAGAGGAAGCTGAGCCTTCAACACCCACGATGAAAGTCAGATCTGGCATCTCGCTGGCTTTTGCTTCGTTTTAACTTCAACAGTCTCACTTTTGGCTGCATGCAACTAGTAATTTGTTTACGGGCATATTTGGCTGATTTCTGACATGTTCCGTTGGCTCCCTCAGCCCTTTTTCACCCGACAACACGGGACAAACGGAACAAATAAAGGCAACTTAAACACTCTCATGTGTAATTCAGACGTCCCAGGATGCCTCAGCCTTGAAAGCGGTGTTTCGCAAGCCAAAAAGTTCCGCGTAAGCGTAGCGGCGTCCGGCCCATCCAGCTCCCTTGGCCTCGGTTGATTCACCATGCGTCACCCATACACACAACTGCACTGTAAGCTATGATTCAGCGCACTATTCTTATCGTAGCCCGAGCACGGTGATGTTCTGAGGCATGCTGGTGCAGTGACCCCCTCGCTTGTGTCTCCAATAAGCATAACCATATCTGACAAGGCCAGAGCTATTGAAGGAGGGAGGATTCTCGCCTCCTTCAGATAGCTTTCAAGCCTTCTGTTTTCTTGGCTCGCTTCCAGCGGAGCTCTGTGGCTGCAAACCTTCTCCTCCTCCTCCTCCCCGAAATGCACTGATTTATTTCTCCTTATTGTTTGCTCTAGAGTGCGTTTTGTTTTTTCTCTTCACCCTCCTCGTTTCGCAGCCCGGGGCATTTTAGCATCAACAGGCAGATGAGTAAACAATAAGTCCAGTGGTTTCAGACGAGGAGGAGTAGCATCCAGCAGGGATGAGTCGAGACACGGAGTCTTGCTGCGAAGCAATTAGATGCATGTTGCAGGACAGCTACAGCGTGGTGACAATACGGTACTTAGGGAGGCTCAGAGGGCTGGATACAGGACACACACTTCAATGAATTTCATTTACTACCCACACACTTTCTTTTTTTTTTTTGAGTCGATCTTGTGTCTACAGAAATAATGTGCATGTGCCCATTATCTCAAGAAAAGGCTGCTAGAGCGTGAGGGGCATCCTTCGCCTGACTGACTTTCATTTACAAAGTGGTGATGTTACTTTTGTGTGTGGAAATGAGATAGCACTGCAGCAGAGTGGGCTACATTATCCCGAGCCCGGTGCTCATCCTGCTCCCTTTCTTTCTTTACGTTTTCTTTTTTTTTTTTTCGTCTTCTCCCCTTTATCAGCGGCTTTTTCTCACATTGTTCATCAGCCCGCGAGACACAAAAAAAGCCTGTCTCCCAGGATCAATTAGTCACTTCCAGGGAGTCGCGGAGCGGAGAGGGAGCCGAGGAGACAAAAGCAGCGGCCGTGTTGGCGTCGCAGCGAGGTGATAAAGTGACATGGTCTTCCTTCCAGGCCATTAGCGTGACAAGCAGTCCTTGTCCGGGGGAAGGTGGACCTGACAGCAGAGTGGTGGCCCGCCAGGACACGGAGGGAGAACTCAAAGGAGCAGTTGCTTTCTGTGACACACTTTTCCCCCTTCTCCATCTTTACCCCCCCCCCCCACATGTTTTCACTTCGCTCTCCCTGCTCTCTCTCGTCCTGTCTTTTTTTAAAAACTCCATCTCTGCCCTCTCCCCAGAGCTCTGTTCCCTCTGAATCTCTCCCTCCACCTCCCCCTCTTCCTTAAAAGCTCTCTAAAGCTCCAAAGTCCTCCCCTCACTCTTCCAGATTTCCTCCTTTCATCTGTGACTCTGCTGCAGTCTCCTCTCCATCCCTCTAGTCCTTCCTCTTTTTTTTTTTTTAGCCACACGTCTATCTTTGAACATCCCTCATCTCCAGGCTGTCTCGCGTCTACCTTTTTCCTCCCGAGCAACAATTCATCTGTATAGTCTCTTCTTAAAGCGATTGAAGGTGACACTGGCAATGCAAAAGCAGTGAGCTGGCGCAGAGAGTCACAGCAGGACACAGGCCCAACAAAACACAGCAGGGTAAACAGGGACTATTTTTAGGACGCCGTCGTCCGTCCTTAAGGAGGCGACGGCAGTAGGGGTTTCTGCGTGCGGCGGTAAAAGCGAGATATCAGAGCTGCTGATTGGTTGTTAATGAGACACGCGATGGATTGGATGCAAACATGGGCTGCTGGGTTTTCATAATGTATGATGACATGTCAGCTAATGCAACCAGCTGCTGTTTAGCCCCCACGTAAACAAAAAAAAAAGTTGATTACAGCGAAGGAGCAGACTTGTCATGTTTCAGCCCATTTACAGCGGTTACTCATAAATAAAGCAACAAAAACGAAGATTCTCTCTAATCATAAATGACAACGACTCGATTTGAACGAGGTCATTTTTAATGAGGAATTCATGAAGAATGATTTTCATCTCAGGACTATTTGTGTCCTGCTGTTGCTGGGATTCATCGATTTCCATTCCCGCGCTGTGAAATGCGTTATTAGCACGCTCTTAATCTGTCACAGTACAGACGCAGATCAATGCGCACTTAAACTTTATTACCAATAAGCCATAATGTACAGTAGTACTGACAAAACACAACACGTGCTCAGCGTGATGCGTGTCAGTCTGCTAATTGATTTACGCTGCAGATGCATGACCGGCGGCTGCAGTGTAACAGTTCATCACGTTGCATTTCCCTCATCCTGTTTCTTTTTGCCTCTGAACTGTGCGAGTTTGGCCAGTGACTCGTTTTTTAATCGTCGTTTTGTGCCGCTCTTCTCAACGATCTGTCCAGCGATGTGAAGTACGCGTGTATGTATGCACGGACAGGCTTTATTTACCATGACCCATCACACACTTACTGCCAATCGGGGAAATTGGTTGAACAAGGAGCAAATCTTACAGCTTGTTAATTCTGCTTGACACGTTCACCTCGATGAATAAAACTCTGTTATTTCTGCTTTCATGGGATTTATTTGGTGCGTAACTGTTCGCAGCCTGAGGGTCTGGTCTTTGCAACATGTGAAGCGAGGGGAATGAAGGAGGAGTGACACTAACGCCGCCCCCGCCCACTCCTTCTCCTCCCATCACTCCCGCTTCCTGGATGGCTCCAACGCTGATATTGACCCTGACACACTTCCCCCACACAAGACATGACCTGCTAACAATACAGCATATAATTATTTCTACTTCCTTCACTGTGATCATTTTCTCACCGCATTCTGCGACATTCTGGGACAGATGAATTCGCCTCCATTGTTGTGGGCAGATGTCTCAAAATACACGAAAAATAATCGATACAGATTTTCATTTCCGTCTGGATGATAAACCTTCATTCAGCGCCTGAGCTCGGCTTTTACCACATGAAGCTTTGGGTCTTGAGGCGCCGATGCCAAGCTGTTCAGCCGCAGCTGAAATGAACACACGCTGTAGATGTCTACAGTTTCTGACACGTTGTCTCCAATGTACTCCACAGGGCAGCCCGAGCCTGTGTAAGCTGCTTACGTTGGTATGAAAAAAAAAAAAAAGCTTTTATGAAACTCATGAGAACTTCATGCTTTTACTGACAGCAAATCCGCAGCTAAAGGTGGTCACCGCACCAGCACAATGGTGCTCACAGCGGCACTGACGGCAAATTCCTCTGCTAACGTCTTCTCGCCATTACCCGGTGGAGTACACACACATACGCTCTGTCTCCTCCGCCCCCTTTACGCTGCCCTGACAGCTTTGTCACAAAGATGAATTTATCGTCAGCACTGCAGCCAAAACAAGTAATTTGATTGCCCCAACCACAAATTAAGTTAGTGTGATTCAATTTTCGATTTGGGCTTCTCCTGCAGCCATATATCAAGGGAGACATATTTCATTACACAGCGAAACCACAGGCGAGCAGGCAGTGGTGGCCCACTCCCTCCATAGGAAGACATCACGGGAGCATTATGGCATTTACTCAATAGTGCCGCAGGTCCAGTAAGGCCAGCGTTGGCGTGTGGACCGTCAGTGGGCTTGTTATCCACGGGGCGACACCGCCGCACGCTTACAGCCAACGTATTCAGCAGGTTCAGACGGCTGCAGGCCAAGCTGTGACGATGCGCTGGCAGGAGGAAGAAGCCGCCCTGAGACCGCCACAGACTACCACAGCTCAGTATCACTCAGGTACAGTGATACGTGGAGTCGCCTGCTCGAGTGAACAACTTTGAATTCAGATAGGATCACACCTTCCTCATCACCCCCTTCCTGTCCTCCTCCTCCTCCTCATGCTGTCTTTGTTGGGTCCTGCACTAAATGGGTTTGAAGACAAAGCGCTTGCTCAGCGACGCCCGTGGAGCCAACAGCTTCCTAATTACACTTCAGGCTGTTCTTGGGGGCAACTGGTGTTTGAAGGCTGTGACATGAACATGCTCCACTTGGCCAATGATTCAAGCTGAGACGTTCACCTAGTTTAGCGTTTACTCGATCTCATCGACGGGAGACTGTAGATGGTTGTTGCGCTTTACAAATGACCTCGCTGTGATATTCACGAAGCGCAAGAGTAAACTGTCTTTGAATTGACAGGCCTCGATCCAACCTCCAGGTTCGAGCCGTCGTTAGTGACCTGCAGGAAACCGGTTCTGTTCATATTGCAACAACGATTAGCGCGTGTTAGAGTTAGAAAGTTACCCGCACAGAGCATGTGACGCGATCTGAAGCCCGTCTGGGACGTCTTCAACGCAGCTACTTCCACCCCCAAATGCATGGATACGTCTGGCTGAGTGCAGGTAGCCGTCATCAGCTAAAAGAGTTCATTAGCCTATAAATTTGTAAGTGCGTGTACAGTAAATGGACTTCATCTCCAAATGGCTTCAAAACCCTTCTGGGAAATTAACATGAAGAATAAATTACCACAGTGCTCTCTGCCTTGCTCTGCTTTATGGCGTCTCCCTCCAGGGATGCTGCTGGTGAGTCTTGGCCCCATGGAGATGACTCTCCTGGGACCCTGGAATAGTGCATATCCATAATACCTGACAACCACATTCAAATGTACAGCCCTCTGGAAATGGGCAGAACTATTCCCTCGATAGTATTTGCATGTTACTGTAAATGGATATGTAGCAGTCACAGATTATTAATCCAAAATGGCCAAGATGTTTAGAAGGAGCTTAACACGCCCTTAAAGAAAAGTGTCCTTCACTTCGTCAGCCCAGTCCATCAATTCGCGTTTTACTTTTTGCCCTCCGCAAATGAAACGGTCCCTCCCGGCATTGTGTTTTCAAGGCTGGCTGCTCAGGTAAAGTCGAGATGTGTTGCCTGTCGTGTGAGGCAGGTTTCATTAGTACAGGAGCAGGAGTGGAGTGGAGGGGGGGGGGGGGGGGGGGAAGCAGCGACAGAAACATCCACCAAGCGTGGACTGTTCCTGGCAAATGGGAGTCTGCTCTGCCTCCCCTTCCATCCAGATGCCAGGGCTGTGGGATTTCAAATTATGCTTGTAAATTTTGCACAACTGCTTCATGCTTGATTACCCCTTGATTTGGGTTTTCGCTCTCTCCGTGCCTTCTTTCATCTGCTCTGTTTTTCTTTCTTTATCTGTTTTGCTTGGGCTTCTTTTCCTGCGCACTCGGTCCCTTGTGTTCAAGCGCCGTCGTTTCAGTTTACTCTTATTTACGCTAATAAAAACTTTATTTATCTTGCGCATTGTGTTTGACAAAGTGTGTCTGCCGTGTAGCATCTTGCTTATAGTCTGCGTGGATTGTCTGTTTAGTGGAGTCTATTCGCCGTCTGTGATGGAAGGACAGCTTTCCTCGCTGCGCCACCAATACAGAACGACCGTCCTCCGGTCTCAGTCTAGACGCTGCTGAGCTGCTGCGGCTTACTTCACTTCCTCATCTGGCCCTAATGCTTTAATATTTCATGCAGTTCGAGGCCTTCTTTGTAATCTGCAGGCACAGCACTTTTCTGGACGCTATTTGAATTATGTGCCTGCTGGCTATTCTCTGAATCAAACAGGAAGCAGTCGTTTCCATGTAAAGAAATAGGGGTCGCTTGTCATAATGGTGGAACACTTCTTTGCTAAATGGATGCTAAGATTAGCTCCTCTGTAAGAGGATGAGTCATTATAATCACTATGCAAAGCAAAGGAAGCAGCCGTTCGACATTTAAGTGGACAACGCTGATTCCTGGCAACAATAGAGCAGCAGCTCCTGGGGGAGGTGGAAGGAACATGAATGGCAAATGTCAGGGTGGTGAAATTTCTCACAGCAAATTCCAATTATATGTATTTTTGCCATTGCGCTGCGACTGCTCCTTCATAAAATGTTAATGTGCTCCGCTGGGTGCGAGACAACATGAGAGGAAGCGGCAGAGACAGGGCCGCTGTTCCGGGGCCGCGGAGTCGCTTTGCGTCCGACTGCTTGACAAGCAAACACAAACTTCCTGCTGTGGCTGTGGGCCTGGCCGGCTGCCACGTTCCAAGCATACACACAAATGACAGTGGACTACGCTGCTGGAGACCCGCGTTTGTTTTAGTAACGCGACCTTCATTTACGTACAGTAGCTCGTGAAGCACATTCACATGAACAGACCTGTACAAACAGAATATTCCAGCCCACAGTGACATCACAGAGGAGTCGGACTGGGTTCACTCTGCAGCATTACAGCCACCATCATCATATTTATGTCACTATTTGTGTGTAGAAATAACAAACATATACTGATTGTATGAGCCTTTATTCCAGCTGCTGTAGGTTTCAGTGGGAGGCAGGTATAATGTGGACTAGAATAATGTTTGTTGGGTTTTTTTTCTGCCACTGACACTTTTGATTGTGCTTGTACTTTAACCTGCTTTTCCCTTTTCTGTTTTTAGCACGAGGTGGAGGTTTGCAGATCAGAGGTTCTGAATTCAGAGCTGCAGGGTGCTGAGCAGCACAGCACGTATTCCCTCTGTTCCTTGCTTTATGACATTTGTATTGACTACACTACGACAATTCGCTACAACAAACTAGGGCAGTGGGGTTGGCAGCTTTGATTCAGCTGATATCAACCCAAAACGATGACCCAGGAGACGTTTCTCTCTCTGTCTCTCTCCCCATCGTTCTGTTTCAACGTGCAGATTCAGGAGCACAGATTAAATGACTGCCGATCACTTCAACAGCTCTTACAGAGACAGATAGCTTTTAAATTACTGTAGAAAACCAGAAGGATCGTCAGTAGTGTTCCTTGTAATTCACAGTTTTACCAAAGAAATGATTCAGTGCAGCCAATAAATTTGACTTGCTACAAGAAGCCTGGAGGAGTGAGCGCATACCTGCTGGCTACTCCCACCGTGGAGGAAATATGGTCTTGTCTTTGGACGAAGGATATTTAAAACTGAACTTTCGAGTGATGCTGAACGACGATGGCTCGAGCCTGACGACATTCTGCTAAATGAGGCCGTCTATAAATTGGATGCTAGTTGATTCCTCCTAGACTTGACCTTGAAAACAGCTGCACAAAAACAATTGAATGGAGGGAAAACAATTATCACAAATGCGACGTTTTCTTTGTCTGCTATTGTGACTGACCTACCGGCTTTTTTCTAAACCTACCAAAGGAGAATCGTCGTCACCGTGACACCTCCGCAGTGAGCAACAGCTGAAAGCTCAGTTCAAGCAGGGGAAATCATCGGCTGTCAGGCCTGTGCTGCTCTCCTCCTGGTTCTCCTGGTGATCAGAGCAGGCGTAAACCAAGCTGTAATGATTCCACATTTCTGAGTCACGCAAATACAGGCGTCATAAACTTCTAAATCCCCTCCCTTATAAAAGTGCATTGACAACTTTTTCCAGCCGCAACTTAGCTGTGCAAGCCTCTTTTCTCGCCTGCCCTACATTCTGAAGCCGTATTGTTTGCATTCAAAGGCAGTGCCCACACAGCTGGAGGATAAGCCAAGTCTCTCAGCAGATAAAGTACGACGCCACTGGCTGCTGCACCCTCTTCTCATTTCCCTCTGTCTACTGGGGTGTCAGAGGCTCCTGGCCACAGCTGGAAGATGAATAGTCCACCTCCTCTCCACTTTGTCTTGTTGTCCGGGAAGGCTCTAAATGGCATTGAGAGACTCTGGGGCTCTCTCAAATGGGATCTCTGCAGCCCTGTGTGACCTTGTGTGTATGGAACGATGCACGTCAAGTAGTTGTGACGCAAACATTCCCAAGAGACTTGAACTCTCCCGTGAGTACAGACAATCTGCCACATGCAAACGTAAAGCATCAGTAATTTCACGTTTCACATTCATGGCTCTCATTTGTTTGTTCAAATCCAGCCCTGATAGGTTTTATTTCCAGAATCTGCACGTGCGACGTACTTATCTCGTTGTACGTGTGCAGGACCACATGTGTGCACGAACAAAGCCTTGCCGTGGATTGTCGGTGCACGGCTTAGGCTGCGGGTGAAGCTGATAACACAAATCTTCCAGCAGTGCTTCCTCTCTGCTCACTTTGGTTGTTGCTACACCAGGGGCAACAACACCTACCTACTCAGTCTCCCTGTTCTCATGGAAACGCATCAAAGGAGCTGAATGACAGACAGAAACTCAGAGGCAGTGGGGAAAAACAAGCTGGAGATACTTTGTTACTGTACTGTTTGCACGCTTGATTGTCCCTGTTGCTTTTCTCGGCGGTGACAGTAAGCCCCGTCACATATCTCTTCCCTCTTCTTTTGGGGAGGGGGAGGAAGTAGAGCAGTAGGTGCTGCTGTGCTGTGTTGTTGAAATTCAAGGCGCCCCATTCACCCACTCAACCAGCACAAGCTGCACACGTTTGTCAGTTTCAGGGTACACCTATACGTATTTCAGTGCTTTGAAGGTATTCCTCCATGTTGATGTCTCCTGGTGCGATGAAAGCAGGGTTGACACGTAAGAGGGCTCGGGGGCCGAAGCAGTTTGGAACCAAGATTAAACCGGAGCCGCCCGCAGGACACGCAGTGATTACAACAGCTCCCGTTAAAAGTGGCCCTGATGGGGATCCGAGGCGGCGTGTCTCCACGGGGAGGAGTCAGGCGGAGGATGTGTTCGCAGCAGCCTTGTACACATCAGACAGACTACGTCTCAGACAGCAGGACTGCAGACTGTGGCCAAAGCTCGTATGCAGTGAAGGTGGCAAGAGAAGAACTGAAAGTATGATGCTACAAGCGAGGTCAAGTGTAAACCAGTGCATCCAGTCATTCTGAAAGTAGGACCACAGTGAGCTGTTGCAGGAGGGGACAGAAAACGAGGCGAGGAAGTATTCACTTTATTTATTATGTATTATTTATTACTTGCTGTGTCACAGCGGTTCAGGGACATTGTTTGCAGCACAAGTAGCGCGACTTTCAAAAGATTTCATCCAAATAAATCCTGCCAGCACAGACGAAGCTGCACGAGGACGTGAAGGCCGTCATGTGATCCACTACAGAGAAAGGCGCTCAATGAAGACACTCTGAGGTTTGTTCGGCAGCGACTTCATTAGTCTCACTTACTGTAGCACGAAGACAACGAGGAAGAAGCTGCACAGCGTTTACTGCAAAAGAACATTTACCAGCACGCGGTCAGTCTTTAACATGATTCTTCTGTTCGATTGAGAGCATCCTGACAGCGTCCTCCACACACCAGCCTGCGTTTGGCTGCGGTGCGAGAGGCCTAATTACGGCAGAAACCGAGATTGTTGTTACGTTTAGGTCGACTATCCCTGTAAGTGACACTTAGTGAAATTCTGGCAAAGTTTCTAGTGGGACTAAAAGTCCCATCTAGGAGGATTTAATTAGCACTTTGAATGAATAACACTTCACCCATTTCTCTCTCTGTCCTTGGTAATCAGTTCTGGGCCATTAATGAGAGGATGACTATCGACTGGTGTAGCAGGCTGCTGATAATTGAATGTGTAGAGGCCATGAAACATTCCTAATCAAAAGCAAACACTCCAAAGCCACAGCTCCTGCGGAACAATAAGACGCTGCATCGGTGGAAGCCGGTGAGGAGGCGTCTCCTCAACCACGGGCTTGGTTGTTTTTCACTCTGCTATCAGTGCTGACATTTCAGAAGCTGACAGACCAGAAAATAGGTTGAATTTCATATTTAATTTCACAATTTAGTGTTTTGACAGACTCGACGAACACGCCGTGATTGAAATGCTCTCAAAGGCGCAATCCCACATGCAAACAGGGCAGTAAATCGTTAATAGTGACTGTGGCGCAGTGTTGGAAATCGCTGCCCTCTTTACTGGCTTGACATGGTACGTCAATATCGCTAGTTAGCTGCTTGAGACTGTGCTGTCGGCTCGTGAATGGAAGATCTCCTAGCGTTCTCTGCCTTCGCGTTGATGCAGCTGCCACACAGCTCGTCTCGAACAAACTGCCCGGCTGCACCAGACCGTTGAGTAGAGCGAGTTGACGGACAGCTGCTGATGTTGTAAACCATCACACCGCGTGTAATACTTCACTGCGTGAGAACGTCTGACTGATGATCCAGTGAGATTTGTTCTTATTCCCACATTATAAATATTTTAATATATTAGATTACATTAGGCTGGAAATAGTTCTTGCCTGAGGTTGTAGAACAGGAGCTACAAACGTCCGGCGAAACGTTTATTTGTTATAGTTAGTTGTAAGCTGAAGTGTGCGAATGTTGTTGCCACAGCAGACCGATGTTGTCTCGACCCCTCGGTGTGAATCATTTGCATCTTCAGTCAAAGTCTGCCGCACCTCAAAGAACAGACTCCTTTGCCTTCCTGCAGTGGCTTGTCACTGTCCAGTAGAGCAGTAAAGGGCCAGTCCACGTCCTGTCTGACCTGCGTGTCATCACATTGTCCGGGAGAAGGGGGTAGGAGGAAAGGGACGCTTGTAAAAGCCAAGCAGACATCCAGGTAGGACATGGAGACAGAGGAGGCGGCAGCTGTGATCCTCCGAGGGCCAGTCCGCTTATTACTGCACACGTTCTGATTTACAACATTTAAAATAGAAAATCCAGAGCAGTGAAGGTTTAACTTCAAAAAGTGATAGTTATGACTTTCAGTTATTATATGTGAGTAGATTTTCGTGGGGCTACTGGACTTGGAATACTCCTGGCTTGGCTTTTAAATCTGGATAGTGCAGTAAACGCACCTTATTTCCCAAAGGTTACAGTAAAATAAAAGAAAAAATTGAGCTTTGGTGATGAGCTGAAGATCAGCTCTACATGGAGATATTATTCAGCAGCCAGATACCGAAGTTGGAAATGATTTCCCTTTGTTCCCAACCAACAGTATGACTAAAAGCTTAGTAAATAAGTCATATAACAGAAAAGCAGGCGTGGCTTGAGGTGATGGAGCTCTAGTGGGCTGTGAAATCACTAAACTTGTTTGACTCTCCTGTCCAGAGACAGACGCTGTCCACTGTGACGTCGCACTCAATTATTAGATTAGAATCACAAGAGGAATCACACACATCAGGATTTAAGTAGGATGGACATTTTAGCAGCAAGGATCCATGGAGACCAAGGGTGGTGCTCACGCTACATGCAACGCAAGCTCCTGTTCATAAATTTGTTTTCCCCCAGTGCTTTGACGAATGTTGCAAATTACCTCAAACAAATTCTCCACCTGTCCCTGCAAATCTGATAAGTAAAACACAAACATCTGTAGTTTTTGTTCTAAATCAGTTCTTGGATTCAAGCCAAATGTCTTTAAGCAACACGTGCAAAGTGCTTCTAAGGTGCATATTCTGTCTTTCTGCCTTTATGATGACTGCACGCGACATTTTATTGGTAAACATGAAAATGAATGTGACGTTAATTACATTGCAGGCCCTGCGGAGACAACGCTCTGAGACAAGCAGCGGACTCCTGCCGTGCGCCATCAAATGAAGGAAGCTGGTTAAGGTGACGCAGAAACCTCCATCCGTCCATCCGGGAAGCGAGAGACTGAGTCCTGTAAGTATTGCCGGGTCAATATGTGCCCAGAAAACACATTCAGTGAACAGCGGACGGCACAGCTCACACTGGGAACTTCTCCACGTCCTAATAAAGTAGTCATGGTATTTGGTACGTCTCAGAAGCTGGACTGACATCTGCAGGGCTTCAACTCATCCACAAACACATGGGACCTGATGTAATTATGTACATAATAATGCTCCTCCTGCTTTAAAGAGCTCTAGGGCACCGCACATGCATGTCCACTAACTAACTGTAGTCTACAGACTGCAGCACCCAAGGGTGTTTTCCACCAATGTGGAGAATGTGGAGGGGGCGGGTGCTGCCTTGTGTCTCCCTTTGGGGCTGAGATGGGGCATCTTCATGGGTATAAGGAAGCATCATCATCATCTCGGCTACAGTTTTGGATTTATAGCCTGGGAGCTCAAAGTTTTGTCCTCACTTGCAGGAAGGAATCAGGGCAACGGGTTTGTGTGTTTGTCCGTCTGTGTGTGAGAGATGGAAACAGAGAGAGAGAGAGAGAGAGAGAGAGAGAAGAGGGCGCGCAGATGAAAGCACTGTACCTGAAAGTAATTCAGTGCGCAGCAGCAGTCGCGTTCCTATGAGCCGAATGAGGGGAATCCTCCACGGCGTCGCTCATCCGTGACCAAAACGGCGGCAGCTTCTGCCTCGAAGCTGGGGAGCAAGGCATTATACCCGAGAATCTTCCAGAGCCGCCGCGAAGGCTCATACAGGTGACGAGCGAAGCCAACTTTGCTGCACCGGCCGTGTCGACGCGCGCAGAGTGCGCCTGGTCGAGCGGCGGCGCGCTGCGTGAGACCCGCCGCTCGTGTCTTGGCGTGACACGTCCCCCGCGCCGCTGTGCGTCCGTGGACACACATGACGCATTTGCGCCTTTAGGTGTTTTTCAGTCACCGGTGTCGGCCGCTGGAGTGATACGTCTTCGGACAAGTTTCCGTGCTGGTTGCTGTGCTGCTCGTGTCGGCCTGGGGTAACTTGCGCGTTTCTCTGTAGAGTCGCGCAGAGTCCGACTCGGCGCAGAAGTTCGTTGGGAATAAATGTAATCATCGCGCTGAAGACAGAGGAGGAAAAAAGAAGTGACAGCGGCATTAAAGGGGGTTTGAGTGGCTGGATTTAGCACCACCACCACCATCATCACCACCATCGTCATCTCCGTGTGAGGATGTAAACTGCGCGGGACTGCAGCTGCTCACTTATCCCCATCTACACACTTCCAGTTTAACTGGAAGGTGAATTTCCCATCCGTGAACCACTGCTGCGTAAACTTGGCCACAATCTGGTGACATTCTACCCCGAGCGAGTGTGTTTTTTTGCAGTGTGCGCGCTGGGCAGCCTGGATGGATGTGCGACTCACCGAGGGAATTTGAAAAGCAAGGGGGGGATTACTCTCAGTCCCTCTCCTTTTATTCCCCTCAAAATGGATGCCGACGCCAGGCTGCGGGGACGCCACTGGAGTAGCCTCTCTTCCGCCGATCTGCTTGACATCTAAACGGCGAACGCGTGGAAAGTTGGGATAAATCTGTAAAGGTTGAAGGTTGCGGGATGCAGTCTGGAGTGAAGACGCTCTCCGCAGGTGGAGGTGCGTCACTCTGCTGCCTGCTGCTCCTCTGGCTCGTCTACTCCCATCTGGTCAGAGAGGGTAAGGACATTTATGGGATGAAGCAAAAGACCCCAAAGTCTGCGCTCAACACTTGATCGCCATAGTATTACTGTATGTATTGTATAGTGAAGGGCCAGTGCATGTGACCTTACACCATACTTTAATATTTCTTAGTGATTATGATATTATAGTCTTATAATATACTCATGGATAAACAATATATTTAATTTGACAGGTCATTGGTCTTATTCTGATGCTGCAACATCCTTTGGCACATTGTGAAACGATTATTCGGTGAAGCCGCACTCGCTTGTTTTAATTCAGGCAGTCTCTGCCTTCAGAGCTTTAACGTCTCTCCGGTTCGGGCCTGCATCCTTCCATGCCATGCTTTGGTTCTGAATAATACATCCACTAGTGCAATTACACCTTCGCCCTGCACGAAACAGAAAGCAAAGGGATGTTTCCCTGCACGTCACTGGCTGCGGTCCACGACAAAACAGTGGCATCGAAGGAAAAGTGGGCCGTCGTAAAGCACTGGAACTTGTTGGGAGATGTTGAACACTAAGTTTGCAGATTAGATCTTTTAATCAAGCGTTGGCCAGTGGCATAATTACCGCTGTAGAGGAGGGATAGTGCCTACATCAATGTCTTTGGCAGCTTGCCGGGAACAAAAGTAGACACTGGTGTGAAAAATGAACTGCCTGTGCGCTGAAATGTGCTCTCGTTGCTGCTAATTTGCAGTGTTTCTCTCAAAATACTGCTGTCACCAGCCTCTCGCTGCTGCCTCTGAACCACCTTCCAAGCCTCTGCGTAATATCTCAGGGACCACAGCAGCCCCTCTTCCTCCCCTCAGCCATTTATTATTGACTCATTTACATCTGAAAATGATCCCATTAGTGTGTTATTGTACAAAATCACTCAATCAGTCGCTTGTGAACTTTATTGCCCTCTATATTTTTAGAGTAAATAGATTCTCCTGGGTTTGGCCTGATGGGTAGAATCTCTGGAAATGATCTGAGCTTTGACATTCTTCTATCTGTGAGCTGAATTTTTAAAATGAAATGAAAAATGTTCATGCTTCTCCAAGTCTACCTTTAAAAGCAGCTGCGTTGAGCCCTGTTTTAAAGGTAGTTCTGGTCGCTGATGATTTATCCTTGAACACCATTAAAAATTGCAATTTCCCCTTTAGGCTGCGTGAATAGATATCCTCCCCTTTAGCACGTCCACCTCCACGACCCCCCTGTGCCCCAAAGCGTCGCCGGGTGTAGAGTAGGTGAGCTGGTGGGTCCAGATGTGCAGCCTGGTGGTGGTGGGAGGCTGCTTCGCCTCCACCCTCTTTACAGCACATCTGTCACGGTGGCCAGGACAGGAAATCAAAGCACAGCAGCCCTGTCCGTGCACGCGATTGGGCTGGCGACCGCCTTGATGAACGGCCTGTCAAACCCGCTCAACATCGGCAGTTTATTCAACGATAAATTTGGAAATGTCTGGGTTTTCTCGCAGGACTACATTCCGGTTCAGTGGTGCAGTCAGAGAGTAGTGGCAACTCCTCCCTGCTTTGTCAACCACGAACCCCTTGGTGTGCGTACAGAGGTGGGTGCCTGGCCTTATGCTGCAACTCAGCTCCAAGGCGAATAAATGCAGCCTGAATCTAGAAACACGAAGAAAGACTGATGCTTGTACAGAAATAACACAACCTGCCCACACTCGCTTCCTTGGTGAACATAGTTAACATTTGCCCGTTCACACCTGTGGGGGCAACGTAGCTCCGTCCACAAGGTGGCGATAAAGGCTACTAAGCGTTTCCATGAGCACAGCAGGTGGTGAGCGTGGCCCCGGAACAGGAATGAGGAATAATGCAAGAAATGGCAAACACGGTGTAGTATAACTGACAGCTGCCTGAATGAAGACAAGCACGTGGCCAGATTACTGTCAAACGTTCATGCTACAACGTGCAGCTTTCTGGTTTTTACCGCGTCATGTCATGTCATGTCATAATCGGTTTGTCACTTTGATTAGTTTGAAAATTCCAATCAGTGGTTCCGAACATAAATAACCGTGTCCTGAAGCTGAGAGGCCGAGACAACCACCCATCCTGTCGTCCCGCTCTGCGGTACGAGCTGTCGATGGGAATGACAGCGCGCGTCTCGTGACATGCGTCTACAGGCTGCGTCAGTAAGATTTTAAAGTGACTCACTGAGGCTTCACGATCAGCGGAGAGCTCCATTGATGGTGGACTCACACGGCTGGACCGCCCTCGCTGTTGTGGGCTTCTGGACTGCAACATATCTCTGATGTCTCCTGTCAAAATGCCATTCACAGGCCAGAGTGTTTTCATCCTGCTGATTTATTCTGGATGCTATCGAGCCCATTTTCCCACTTTAAACAAATCCGCTTCTGTGTGGGAGACAGCAAGTCTACACACGGCAGCCCGGCGATGAATGTTAAAATCTTTGGTTATTCCCTTTTAACTCGGAGAGCACGGCCCATCCATCCAAGTCTCAAACTAATCAGAGTAGCAAAGAATTAACGACTTTTTAAAGTGAAAAAGATGATTTTCATTCCAGTCTTCTCTAAGGCGGCGTTAAGCATGCAAGCAGACGCCGCTTTGGTTCTGACCTTGGCTGTAAATCGTCAGCAGATCATCGCGGCCTGCTTCCATAGAGCTGTAAAAGTCGGAGCGTCTTCGCGGAACAAAACAAGTAGTTAAATTAATTTGACACCACACTATGCTTGTACTTTAAGCTCCCTGAAGTTCTTTGACCTCGAGTGGTTGCAGGCAAACTGCTCCGTGCATTTCGGCTTTGTTATTTCGTCTTGGCTCGAAGCTGCTCCGTTATTGGCAGAGTGGTGTAAATGTTCCTTCAGTCTCCTGTTCTATTTTCTGCCTAATGCCTCGGTCACATTTTTCCAGCGCTGGGCTCGAATGCTAAACTGCAGTCACCAAAATCACAGATTACAGCGCTGTGTTCATGGGGTGATGGTCTGCGGATGCACCACATTTTCTCTGCTTGAATTTAGGAAGGGGGGCATCCTGGAAGGAATTCGACGTGAGTCACTGTGGCTTTATAGTCCTTTCTGCATCACGTTCAGCAGAGCCACTGTTTGGTTTTGAAAGGCATATTGCACATTCACTCTTTGTGCCTCAAGCCTGTATTCATCCACAGCCCATTTGTCTGAGTGTACTCTGCATTGTAATATCTCTGCAGCCAGAACTGTACTGCATCACTGCAACAGAAATCAGGAGCCTCCTCCGTCATGCATTTGGTACCGGACGTGTCGCAGGCCCGTCCTGAGTTACGGTGTCGGTCGGTAGGGGACTTGCAGCATGTAAGGGTCATGTTTTCTATTTTAGTTCGCCCAGCAATGTCATCCAATGGCAGCTTTGAAGCTCTGAGTGTCTACAAACACACAACTGCCACAACCTAGAAGTCCTGTAGAGGTACATTAGCAACCTGTACAGGAAACGTCTCCCCTCCGCTGAGGATGGAGTTTCAATTTGTCGCGTACACATGTGACATGGGAAATTAAATTAGGGCCAATAGAGCACATCTCTGGCATCTCAGCTGGAGGAGGCGCGTTGCTTTTCTCTCTTTCTCTGCAGACCCACTGGATGCTCCTGATAACAGCCGCGCGTGAGGGAGCGTTGACAGTGCCCACGTTCTGCCGCCGCGCGTATTCGAACATGAAGAGCTGTTTAGAGGACAAACTTCAAGCTGTGCTGCCAGCAGGACGCAACGCCTGGAACTGCTCCTCAGAACAATAAATTGCAGGACAGGGCCGTACTGATTTTACTACTCGCAGAGAAATGAGCTTCATGCTGTAAAAGCATAACATAGCCTTCATTTCCATAAGTCGCCACAGCTGCACCCGCACTTCCCTTTACCGTCATTTCTGATTCATTTCTGTCAGATTCAGGTGAAATTGCGTACTTAGGCGCTATTACAGGTCCTCTGACTTCAGAAGAGAGTTGTTCACTTGCATAAATATTGATTGGACATCTGTAGCGTATTCATGTGGCATATGAAATCTAGTGGTGGAGTCGGCTTTAACGCGTTGATATAAAGCACGTGTCCTGTTCCCCCGGCTCCTACGCGTTCAGCAGCAGAGGATCACAGCGGTGTCAGGAAGCCATGCAGGACGGGGTCAGTCGAACATCTGCCTGTCTCACCTGGCGCCCTGTTACGTCCAACCTGCTGAGCAGCAAACGAGAGAAGCGTTTGGCATCGGGAGCCGCGGCTTTAGTAGCATATGCTCCGTCAGATAACCGCCCTGTGTTGTCATCAACATGCACGGCAGCGAGCGGACGTGAGGTCAAAGCAGGCCTCCGCGGTCCCACGTCCAGATCAGCCGCCTCACGTACGGGTGAATTCATCGACTGCGCTGGAATTCAACTTAATGATTATTCAATTTACCGGGAATTAATGGCGAATGCACTTGATCGATTACTAGTTGGAGTCGTATGTGATGTGAGCAAAAATCTAAGCAACACGCTAAATAATCCATGACTTTAGGCTTAGTGTAACGCTGATTGGCATTTTTCACCATTCTCTGACATTTAAAGATCAAATGAGGAGTCAATAAATCAATAAAATACTGAGGAGCGTAATAACAATAACTAAATCATTCTTCCTGCAACGGTTCCGCAAACAATGAGAGTTGAAGGAAATGTGAAATGGGCTGCGTAAAGGGCTACTGTAGAGCCAGTCACAACAATAATCTTGCAGAGAGTGAAAGTAAGAAATTGACACAACAGAGTCCTGCTGTCAAAATTCAGCAGAAAATATTACTATATCTGTCAGGACAGAAGGGATTGACATGAAATTAGATGTTGCAAAATCCACACACAGCTGCAGCAGCAGAGGATGCGTCCGTCACAGAGAAGCCATTTCATTACAGGTGCACGGCTGGATATTCACCTGGAGGCTCGGGACCAGCTGGGCTTGAGCTTTACAAGCGTTCAATCAAATCTGAAACTGCTTATTGACTCAGAGCAGTGCTGCTGTAAATATGACGGATGTGGTTAATAATATTTTTAACGCTGTTTTCTGAGATACATGTATTGAACTCGACTCACAGTAACACGAAGCATTTAAATGTTTTGTGCAACCTTTTGTAATGACCTTATTATACCAAACCCATCAAACTGAAACTACAGTCACAGACCTGTTGAACTCACATATTTGGATTTGGATAATGCCGCAACTACTTTGTAGTTGTTTAAAGTCATTTGCTTTCATAGATTTGCTGGGTTTGTGGTTTTCCATAAGCCCCCCCCCCACCATAGACACTTTGACTCACCTCTGAGGCCGAACAGTTTGTTAGCGGGTCTGTGCGTGGGCGCGTGACGAGCTTTAAAAGCCCCATCGTCCTGAAAAACACAGTGTGAACGCAGCCCATTTAAACAGACTGGAATTGGCCGTAAACATGATGCTAAACGACACGAGGAGACAAATCTGAGTCTGTCGGAGGCTGCCCGCGTTCAGCCGCTGTTTAAGTTTGACACGGGCGGCCGGTTCAAATCAGATTTGGCAAACAATTACCTGCAACATTAATATTTATAAGAAATTATACAATGTTTAAACACTTCCATGCAGAATCGGTGGAATTCATATCTGATTTAATACATGTTAATATGATTGTCATGCTCTTTATAGTAGTGCTTTGCTGGCAGCCACATTTCCATCCTTGTGAATGGCACTTCTGTCAAGAAAGGAGCGTACAGAGGAATGAAGATAATCACTCAGACTTATTATTGCATGCCAGTGTAGTGATTAGAGGCTGATTGTCTCTCCCAGAGAAAAGTGGGTATGTTCAAAGCCAGGAACTCTGCACTGTGCTGTTGCTGTGTCTTTATGGGGGGAAACATACCTAAAACAATGCATATTGTCATGAATAATTAACAGCTATAGCTTGACAAGCGCTGGAATCTCGAACAAATGCTGTTTGCAAAGAAAAAAAACATTGCGATAGCACCTCTTCCGTCTTTAGCAGCCCGCACGTAATTACAGTCTGTAAAGGAAGATTGTTTTAATATGGAAATGAATCCTGTCCAGTTCATTCTGTGCAGCCTGTCATATAATTTTACGGCAAATTCCCCCGAGGAGGAGACAAGCGGCTTCCAATCCGGGTTTAGTTGTATGCGAACAGAGCGATGCTGTCCCTCGTGCGACTGCCTGGGCTTTTATCAGCTACGAGTAACTACTGACGCATCTGCGCTTTTAATTAAACGTACAAATAAGTCGAGAGATAAGCCGGAACGAGCTGAATGCATTGTTGGTTCGTGCAGCTCTCTGAGGAGGAATAGTTGAATCGCATTTGATGTCAATGGGAAAGATGATAATTGGGAGCTTTATACAATGACCCTACGTTGCCAGTAATGCATTTTAGTTTAATAACCAGTTCGCAGTCCTGCAGTGATGCACGTTGAATCAGAGGGACGCTGCTGAGAGCCAGCACAGATATTTAGATATCTGTACGGTGACCTGATCAAAGCACTGACACAGCAGAGCGCAGACGCGTGTCTTTGCTCTGAGCTATGTGTGTTCGAACCCCTCGTGTGTGTGTGTGTAGGCACTATAGTGTCGTGATTCAGCGCTAAGGTCATCAGGCTGCCAGTCAGCGCTGTGCTCCGTACTGACTTCCTCTAGTCCTCTGCGTGTCATGTGTGACGGGATCCGGAGCCTCCGTCTTTCATTGCACGGCTGTGATGCACTTTTCATCACGTGAAACGGAGACAAAGCTACGTCTCTTTGCGCTGTTGAGTGACAGAAAGCCCCTGTCACATGAATTAAGGCCTGTATATATGACGGAGCGCTGGCCGTGACTAATCGCACTTTACAAGGCAGCCCCCGACCCGCCCACGCGCTACATGACTGCCTGTACAGGGCCTCCACTGCCCCCGCTGCCGCACCCTGCTCTACCTTCAGGCTTATTGCATGAAGCCCATTCATCTGTTCAGTGTTGGAACATGGCAGGGAGCACTGATATCTGATGTTACCTCTGTCCTCCGAGCGCTCACTGTATGTGCAGGCCTGTGAGAGCGGGGAGGGTGGACTGAGCGGTGGTGATGGTGGTAGCGTGGCCCAGCTCTGCCCTATAAAGCTGTGAAGGGAAATCCTAGCTGATAAATAATTTCATGTTGAAACGTCTTTTTCAGCCTGAATCACAAAGTGAGTTGTTATTGGGTTGTTTTGTCCTGTTATCCAGGCAAGAGTTTGCTTTAAATGAAGCTGTTGCTGGAGCTACTGTGTGTTGTGTTGAAAATACAAAAGACACGTTTTTGTCCAAATCATTTACAGACGCAGTATGTTTTGTGGACATGATGAACATGTTCTAAGTTTAGAGGAACCTTAAAGGAAGAGTTCAGCAGTTTGTGCTTATTCACCTGCCGACACCATGATGATGAAGATTAGTAACTTCTCAGAGTGTCTGCTCGTTGCTTGGCAACTACTCAGAGCCAAGAAACAGTTTGGCACATGACGCCCTGTAAAACACAGTCAGTTTGTGTGGATTAGGGCCGGATACAAGTAAAAGGCAAACCTTTAGCTAAACTTGAGTTATAGGTTGTGTAGCGCTAACCCCATTTGTAGAACGGGAATCGTTGGAGTGCTGTGAACGTATAACATCCTTTTCCCAGAATCAGTGGATGTTTGGTGACGCTTTATAAAGCATCATGAAGCAGAGACCACAGAGTTTTAAGCTGCTTATGTCTTGCCACTTAATTTCACAATTAGTTGGGCAAAAAACTTGACGGACCACACCCAGTCTGGGTTTAACGCGTCAGGGGCGACATTACATACACAGTTAGAAAAATAAAGGGGATCACTGCAACCCAACTTTCATTTAGGGCACTGCTAAAGTCATCTGGTCATGATCGTAACCTCAGTAATGTCGCGCTCCAACCTCCTGAGGTAATTTTATGAGTCATTTGTGTTGATCAACAGCCCTTTTCACCTTTACTAAGCGCTGTTGCGTTAATATCATAATTGTTCCACTGTATTCGCTCATTGTTTCTACGAAGCAGTTAGCTCCTCGCTAAATGGACCTGTGAGGGTGTTGGGACGTGACTAGAAGCAGCCGAGTAAAGGGGTGATGCTTGGTGAATGCCAGGGATTGACCTTAAAGGCGCCGCAGCACAGCCTTCCTCTAATCTACCTTCGCTGAGCTGATTTTATGTCAGTGTCAGGCTGAAAGCCTTTCACCGGCAGCTTTCCATTCAATAAAGAAAAGACGGAACAAGCGATCTTACTTTTTCCAGATCATTATAAAGGTAAAGAAAGTTTCTCCGTCTTCCGTTCTGAGCTTAACTTGCAGACTGTTCTGACATTTGAATGCGTTCGTGTCTCGCTCCTTAGTTCAAACACAGTTCAAGCTGAGTCCGTTTTGATTTATTCACACATTTTAATATTGCTCGGATCAGCCTGTTTATTTATTTGTTTTCTTAGTGTGAATGTTAAATGACAAACGTGTCTGCTTATAGTGAAACATTTGTTTGTCAAGCAGAGACCCTCGGGCAGTCTGCTGTGATTAAAGATTGTTTGTTATTAACAGTTAGTAATCCCTTCAAACACAGCAAACACAATTAAGTATGTTCCCCCGGGTTTCCAAAAACCAAAAAGCTACCTCAACATTAAGCGTTGGATGAAATCAGCTGCTACACAGAGGATTCGTTTTAAGTCTAAACAACGTAATATATTCTTACATGTCTTCTTTTGCACGTGTTCTAAATGTGACTCATTAGAAATTGTCATCGGGGCCAAGAACAAGCTACAGCTAAATCTGCGGGCACGGAGCTATTCCATCATCTTGACAGTGTTTGAACGCCATCACTGCTAGAAATTCATCTCTTGCTGTAGCAAAATTACAATTTTAAATAAATTCAAAATTTAATTCACCTTCTCGTGCATTGTGAAAAAGTTGAATAAGAAAAAGTCTGTGAAGAAGTTCCCTCTTTGGTCACGACCCACTCTGTGCTGTGGTCTCGCCCAGTTTGTATAATTAATTTACAGATTCCATCCTGACAAGCTTTAAACTCAAAAAGCTGCTTACCACAGGTTTCAGGCCTGGGTGTCATCCATCAATTTGTAATGCCTGGAGAAGTGGAGAAGTAATTCTCTTGGCTTGGCCAGAAAAGCAGCACATTCACATAGCGCAGAGAAAGCAATCATCACTCAGAGGCTTTGTGTCCATTTGCCGTCTCAGTAGAGCTTAACATGGCTTGAAAATGGGTCTGTTGTTGGAGCCCAGTGGCCACCGGCTAATGTCATGTCAACCAAGTCACACGTTATTTAAGCCATTAACTAGACCATTAGGCAACTTTTAAGATGTCATTTTGTTGCCCCTCTGAAGTCATGACGCGCCAAACTCAAGTTAATGAGTACGATGAAAGTCCACGTATGGTTTGATTTCCCCAAATCAGATCTGATCACGCAAAGACAAAAATGAAACACAAATCACAAATAACTGAACTAATGATGTAAAATAAAATATTAAAACTATAATACAAAAGTATTGGTGTTTAATGTGCTGTGAAACCATGGTCCCTTTGTCAGCTCTGTGAGGCTCTACCGATGCTTTTAGACGACTCTTAATATGTTGCAACAGGAAATGCAGGATGTGTTTTATTTACGCAAACAAACTGCTGTCTCTCCGATTAAGTCGCCTTTCTGGATGTGACGCTCTCGCAGCAGGCCACGCGCTACGTCCACAGTGGCTTCTGGGGCACTAAAGCATTCATTCCCAAACGCTGTGGGTCCTACAGTAATACGCTGCTGCTAAAACGCCGGAGCCTTCACAAACGGTAAACAGAGCAACAAAAACAAAGATCTGTGTCCAGACTGCTCGTCCTTTGTACCTCTGAACACCGGTCGCTCCTCTGTAATATCTTCATTACGGTCTCATTATGCTAATGCTGTGTACTTTCCTTGCTGCTGTGTTTGGCAGGCCAGTTGGCGGTGGGAACCTGCGAGATAGTGATGCTCAACAGAGACAGCAGCGTTCCCCGGCGGACCATCGCCAGGCAGACGGCCCGCTGCGCCTGCCGGAGGGGCCAGATTGCCGGGACAACCAGGGCAAGGCCGGCCTGTGTAGACGGTGAGTTCACTGGCCTTTCGTGCCCAGTGAGAAAAACAACGCAACAGCAAGTGCTGTAAGTAATTAATCTAACGGCCGGTAAACAACCCACAGAGATACTTAATAAAGCCACTGTACATAAGTCACGGCCGCTGTGGGCTGTTTAAATGACTCACAATAAACATAGAAGGAGGGCTGGTTTACAGGAAGCTGGTTTTGTTGAAGCCCCACGTGCGACAGACAGAACCAACCTGTCCAAGTATGAAACTAGTATCATATATAATATAGAAGACAAACTGCTAAACAGCAGCATAGTACAGTTCAGCACTTGCTAAAAATACGGGCCATAAACAGTGGTAATTGTCAGGATCCGCTGGTGCGGAGTGAGGGGAGGCACCAGCAGTAGGAAAGATCAGGCAGAACCAGGGCTCCAGTCAAACGTTTATTTACCAAAAAGACGTGGCAGAGCGTTCAGAAAACAAAATAAAACACCAGAAACGGCGTTCAAAACAAAAGCCAAAACTCGCTCACACAGTTCTCAAAACGAAACAAAGACGTTGAGCTAGTCGTTAGCCGGTGCTTCTCCTGGCATCCGTGAAGGCAAACAAAGAGACACAAACATGAAAAAGAAAACATACGACAGGACGTAACAAAATACCTGAGTCAACGTATGGGCGAACAGGAATGGCAAGCGTGGAAAACCAAGAGCAGGCATGAGTAATGGTCCGACACGTCAGTGTCGGACCATTAGAGCCGGGCTTAAATCAAGTCGTGGGGAAACAAGGCACAGGTGTAAACAGTCAGACAATCAAAGCTGGCGGAGATAACCAGAGCTTGTCCGGCGGAACCCGCCACATTAAGAGTCCGGGCGGAGCTCAACACACTAAAAGTCCGATCGGCCAAGCTGCCGATCGTGACAGAGCCCCCCCCTCAAGGGCCGGATTCCAGACGGCCCAATCTTGTGCAGAACATCCACACAAGGTCGGGCGGGAGGAGGGGGGCCCGGAGGAGGGACCAAACACGGTGCGGTCCTCCCACCACTGTGTTGCCGGGACCAGAACAGACCCCTCCTGGGGTCGCCGGAGCCAGAACCAGAAGGCGGACCCCTCCTGGGGTCGCCGGAGCCAGAACCAGAAGGCGGACCCCTCCTGGGGTCGCCCGAGCCAGGAACAGAAGGCGGACCCCTCCTGGGGTCGCCCGAGCCAGGAACAGAAAGCGAGCCCCTCCTGGGGTCGCCGGAATCAGAAGGCGGACCCCTCCTAGGGCCGCCGGAACCAGAAGGCGGACCCCTCCTAGGGCCGCCGGAACCAGAAGGCGGACCCCTCCTGGGGTCGCCAGAGCCGGGAACGAGAAGGCGGGCCCCTCCTGGGGTCGCCAGAGCCGGGAACGAGAAGGCGGGCCCCTCCTGGGGTCGCCAGAACCAGAAGGCGGACCCCTCCCGGGGTCGCCAGAGCCGGGAACGAGAAGGCGGACCCCTCCCGGGGTCGCCAGAGCCGGGAACGAGAAGGCGGACCCCTCCCGGGGTCGCCAGAGCCGGGAACGAGAAGGCGGACCCCTCCCGGGGTCGCCGGAAACAGGAACCTGTGTGAGCCCTCCAGGCCGCACAATACCAGGACACCTGGGACAAGGCTAGGGCAAGGAGCCGATCCTTCCGCAGGACCGCACATGAGGACAGTGAGCGGCCCCTCCCGCGGGCCGCACATGGCGAGGACTTGGAACGAGGTCGTTAATCGCTTAAGGCAGAGAAACCTGTTGTGGTGTGAGAGCCTGGGTGGTCGGTGTCGGCGGTGGTTGCCGCGGCGTAGGAGCCAGGGTGGGCGGTGTCGACAGGGGGTGCCGTGGCGTGGAAGCCTGGGCGGCCGACGACGGCAGTAGAGATGTGGAAGCCTGGGCGGCCGGCGTCTATGGTTGCTGTAGCATGAAGACCTGGGCGGCCGGCGCCCATGGTTGCTGTGGCGTGGAGCAACGTGGTCAGAGACAACATGGCGCGGAGCAACGTGGTCAGGGTCAGCATGGCGCGGAGCAAGGTGGTCAGCATGGCGCGGAGCAAGGTGGTCAGCATGGCGTGGAGCAAGGTGGTCAGGGTCAGCATGGCGTGGGGGCACCGGAACCTCTCCTCGGTCGTCGGCGGAGAGCATGGCGAGAGCGTCCTCCATCTTTACCCACTGAAGGGGCCTGGGGAAGCATGCGTCGCTCCAGGATACTCTCCACTGGTCCACCACCCTCCTCCGCTCCCTACGGCGAGGGTTGGTAACAGCCCGGGGAAACACAGGACCAGGGGCCAGTCTAGGAGCGGTCCAGCATGGAGTGGCCTGGCCTGGGGCTGGGTGAAAGAGAGCGTGAGCGACAGGCTCTGGGTGGCTTGAAGCGTGAGAAGAGGGTTCAGGGTGTCGTGGAACAGCGTGAGAAGCAGGCTCAGGGTGTCGTGGAACAGCGTGAGAAGCAGGCTCAGGGTGTCGTGGAACAGCGTGAGAAGCAGGCGCTGTGTGGCGTGGAACAGCGTGAGAAGCAGGCGCTGTGTGGCGTGGAACAGCGTGAGAAGCAGGCGCTGTGTGGCGTGGAACAGCGTGAGAAGCAGGCGCTGTGTGGCGTGGAGCAGGAGCTGCAGGCGCTGTGTGGCGTGGAGCAGGAGCTGCAGGCGCTGTGTGGCGTGGAGCAGGAGCTGCAGGCGCTGTGTGGCGTGGAGCAGGAGCTGCAGGCGCTGTGTGGCGTGGAGCAGGAGCTGCAGGCGCTGTGTGGCGTGGAGCATGGACGACAGGTTCTGGGTGTGAAGAGGTGGCAAGTTCTGCGTGGGCACGGGCCCGAAGGGAGACCCAGTAGGTCAGGAACTGAGGGAACGTCCGCTGGGGAACCGACTGGGCCCTCGGCTCCTCCTGCCTAGACAGCGGTTCGGGGACAGTGAGGCAATGGGCAAAAGACAGGTTCCGAGGCCCTGAGTTCGTGGAGCTGGGCTTGGAGGCAGGCTGTGAGCTGGGCTTGGAGGCAGGCTGTGGACGAGACGTGGGCTCTGGCTGTGGACGAGACGTGGGCTCTGGCTGTGGACGAGACGTGGGCTCTGGCTGTGGACGAGACGTGGGCTCTGGCTGTGGACGAGACGTGGGCTCTGGCTGTGGACGAGACGTGGGCTCTGGCTGTGGACGAGACGTGGGCTCTGGCTGTGGACGAGACGTGGGCTCTGGCTGTGGACGAGACGTGGGCTCTGGCTGTGGGGTATACCTCTCCCGCACCATAGCCTGGGTGGCAAGGAGTCCAGGAAATCCCTTGTGGTTTTTCACCCAGGGGCAGGCGGTGTAGACCTGGGTCATCCAGTCCAGGGCAAAGATACGGGCCTGAATGTCTGGGTTTTCAGGGATCGTGCCGAGGAGTTTGTAAAGAGACCCTATGAGCCGGTCTGCGGGATCCTTGTCCGGTCGGACCATTCTGTCAGGATCCGCTGGTGCGGAGTGAGGGGAGGCACCAGCAGTAGGAAAGATCAGGCAGAACCAGGGCTCCAGTCAAACGTTTATTTACCAAAAAGACGTGGCAGAGCGTTCAGAAAACAAAATAAAACACCAGAAACGGCGTTCAAAACAAAAGCCAAAACTCGCTCACACAGTTCTCAAAACGAAACAAAGACGTTGAGCTAGTCGTTAGCCGGTGCTTCTCCTGGCATCCGTGAAGGCAAACAAAGAGACACAAACATGAAAAAGAAAACATACGACAGGACGTAACAAAATACCTGAGTCAACGTATGGGCGAACAGGAATGGCAAGCGTGGAAAACCAAGAGCAGGCATGAGTAATGGTCCGACACTGACGTGTCGGACCATTAGAGCCGGGCTTAAATCAAGTCGTGGGGAAACAAGGCACAGGTGTAAACAGTCAGACAATCAAAGCTGGCGGAGATAACCAGAGCTTGTCCGGCGGAACCCGCCACATTAAGAGTCCGGGCGGAGCTCAACACACTAAAAGTCCGATCGGCCAAGCTGCCGATCGTGACAGGTAATGGTAAACAGTGGTGTGTGGAATCATTATGTGGGCTTCAACAGAAGCCGCGGAGCTTTTTCTGGCAGACATTTTGACATAACAGGAACATTGTGAAAAATCATAACGGGAAAAGCACAGGTGTAACTATTAACATTAACGATGTCGCTGCTCCATTATGAATTCCACGCCAGCGGGCCAGCGTGCAGATCCACGGCCATACATCTGGCACGCCTGAACGCAACGCTGTTGCCATTAATTACTCCTGCGACGCGTCAACATGTCACACTGCAGCGTTCACAACCGCCGAGAAGGTCTTTGTAACTTTCCCCTTGTCTTGATCCACCGTTGGTCCTACAGCATCTCTCCGCCGCTAAATTGTAGTTGGGACAATCGACCAACGAACGAATTTCATTTACGCCACAACGATATTTTCTTCGTAGACTCTCAAATCCTCTGGCTTCTTGAAAACCAGCAGAGTTATGGATTGGTTATGAATCAAAGAACTAACTTATTACATTCTGTAATGCATTGTTTATAACTTGTGGCTATAAGGTTTAGTAATAGCAAGACGCCCCTGCTCTTGTGTGAAACCCTATCAAGGACCAGTAGAATCGAACGTGTGGGTTTCCTCAGCCCGCCGTTAAAAGCAACTGCCTTTGTAATTTGGTTGTTTAACCAGCCAATCAATAACCACTTTGCATGTCTTCCCTTTTGATGCCCCGTAGGCAGTTTGACGGGCCGTCTGCGCTACGTCTCCTCTGTAATCACTCGGTGCCTCTGTTCTCGGCCTTGTGTAGTTTTTCTTCCCCCTCTTCTCTCCAGTGGTTCGAATGAACTCCGGCTGAATAAAGATCACTCTGTGGCCACTGTTTGCAGCTACGCTTTCATGAGTGGGGCGATAAGGCGGATGAGAGGGTGCACAGCCTTCGACGGCAGCATCGCGATCATCGGCATCACGCCACGCATCAGATGCAGGATTGGTTCCGTCGCCCTGTGAACCGCGTTGGCCTTAATCGAACAGCTCTGACACCAGGCTCGTGACCATCTCCCCCGCTGCTGGTGGCTCTGCGTAACGCTCACCAGATGCTAATTAACTCACAGAGAACTATGATTACAGCAGCAGGAAATTGATTATTACTGGATCCCCGCCGCACCACACCCTCCACTCCATTAATAGCTAGTTCATTACAGACGGAACCTGTTGCTCGCGGGCTCGTTCAAAGGCCTTTGCAGCCGGCAGAGGTGGTTTGCGGCGTCACGTGACTTTAAGGAGGAATTCCTGCAGACCGCGTTAGGATGCTGTGGTCCTGCTGCCGCTCGCGTGTCCTCTCTGACCTTTACTTTATCGCACGCACGTGTTATGTTTGCTCTTTGATGTGAATTCGCATAAATGTCTCTTCGCCCTTGTAATCACATAAACCAATTTACTGACTTATAAACACGCTTATTCATTTGCATCAACAAGTTGTAGTGTCAACGTGACGAGAGCTCCGTCCTCGAGATCCATTTAACAGAAGCCGTTCGCCGCCGCGCCAGCAGTGAATTACTGCATTTTTGAGACGTGAGAGAGAGAATCCTGACCTTTACTGAAAGTGGATCTGTCCTCGAATGATCTGAAGAAGTACATAAATGCTAGGAGCTCTGTCCTGAGGTTCTGTTGTCATGAAGCCTCGCGTGATCGCGTCGTTCCTCGACTTCAGCCTTTGCTGTCTGAATTCTGAACCGTGTTACAGCTTGTGTCTCCATTCGTCTTCAGCGTCTGAACATGTTCAAGCGTCGTGTCTACATGAGCTCCCCTGTCATTTACTAAGTCCGATCAACTAACGTTTCCACATGACTTTCATATAGCAGCGGTCTGGACGTCCTGCAGCCACATTAATGGACGGGCACGCACAAGATTACGCTGTAGACTGGGGGCGACATGTGGAGAGAGGAAAAGAAGGAGAACCCCACAAAGAACCGCTGCCTCCGTGCGCATGCTGTGCCTCAGAGCTCAGTGTTTGGCTAAAGAGCTTTAATATTGCACAGTCACCATATTCTCTCAACTTATTCTGGTGCAGGTTTTGTAGCGCATCTGCAATGACAGCACTTTTCCCTTTTGCACAGAAGAAAATCAATTATTTCTCCTGCCTGTCCTTAAAGATCAAAGAAAGAAGTTCTGTGAAAAATTTGTGACGTTTCCCTGCACCTCACAGCCCAGAAGTACAAAGCGATACACAGTCACACACAGATGTGGGCAAGCACACGCGTCAAGACCCAAACGACCCAAAATGAACTCACAGGGGTGTCAGTCTGTCAGGAACGACGGGGATCGAGGAATTAGAAGCTATTACTTTGCCTACATTTGATGAATTGTGCAAGGAGAGATGGGGCTGAGATCCTCTGAGCCTCGCTGGACCTATCGCTACAGCGTCTCTGGTTCAGGTCTAGTGTCGGGTAAGAAGCTTACCAAAGAAGATGTAGCAGAGACGGGAGGCAGTGATCGTCAGTGTGATTTCCTGGAGTCTGCGTTTGCATTAAGGCTCAGAGACAGCGAATGTACCTCGGATGGGTAAAGGAACACTTGGGCTGTTTTTGGAAATGATCAATTGCTTTTCTAAAGTTGTAATTCACACATGAAGCACTGCCAGAGACAACAAAAACTTTGCAATCTGTTCTGCACAGTCCATCTATTGTTGTAGTGGCAATGACGCTATGAGCGAGAGAAGGACCCAGGTGCAGACAACACTGCATTCCCACAGTATAGCAAGTATAGCTGGTTCAATAGCAGAACCGTACCTCCCGGTCCTCACCAGCAGGAGTCCAGCCTGCCAGCACAAATGTTGATGCACAGCCGTCCAGACAGATTTATAGAGAGAGTTCATTTTCTTGGAAAGACTTTATATGTGTCCTCGTTCCACATTACATCCCACCAACGTAATAAGGACGGAGCTTAAGCCAGGACTGTGTTCACACTGGAAAAGTGGCAAAGTCTCCTGTTCCTGCTCAGAGTGGTCTCTTCGTAGATTGTAGGACATCACAGACGAGAGCTTTTTTTAAATACTAATGCTGTGGTTTATGTCTTTTGCCACATGTCGCTGTGGTAGGACAAAAAGAGTGCGTTGCTGTCTTCTGTGCGAACTGTAATAAGACTAGTTTGTAGACTTTGCCGTTTATTTGACTCTCGTCTCTTCTTGACCTTTCTGAATCTAAATGAAGTGAGTGGGAGGAAATAGATCAGCCTGTTTCCAGCAGGTGCAACTGACTGGGTTTTTAATGAAACTCACAGAAGTGACGCATCGTAATACGCCACTCAAACATTTCCTCTGCCAGTTCCAGTGACGGCTTATAAATCAGAGCTGAAACTTTAATAAACATCCTCTTCCTCACTGCAGGTTTGACGGATACACAGTGATGCTTACATTACAAGCTTCCTTCAAGGACCGTCGGTTTATGTCAGATTAGATTTTCCACCATGTTGAATTTCTCCCAGTGGCAAGAAGCAGAATCCTGTCCACAAACATGATCACGAGCTTTGTTTTCTGTGCTGCTTTTCCACAGGAGCTCTGATCAAGTGCCACTCGCTGCTTCATGTTTAACCTTCCAGAGTAACACGTATGAGAACGGGATGCACAGAAATTCATCTGCACAGTTATTATCATCCCCGTTAAAAGCTCAGGGATTTGACTTTATTTGCCGTTTCCTGTCAAATCCGAGACGTACTGGGACTTTTTAAATTTACAAGTCTGCAGCTGGTGTCTTGAAGGAAACAATTGAAGAAATAGCTTTATCTCCCCTGCCATCCTGCTGGCATTCACACATCCATAATGATATACCAACAAGCTTACCTAAGCCCCACAGTGAATAACGTTTGTTATATGTGAGCAGTTTTCGACTGATTGGCCCAGATGGCGGCTGCATCCTTTGCGCGGTGAGACACGTGGAATCTGTTATTGCTAATTTGCTTTTTCATTTACTGAACGAGTGCGGATGCACAGAACGACTCCGGGTGTCGTTCTTTAACGGGACGTGTTTCAAGCTTTTTTTGGCCCTTTATTGTTGCTGCTGCTGTCGCTGTTTTGCAGGTTTCGTCTGCGCCGTACACAGGCGGATTATACGCTTTTCCTTGCTTCTCTCCTTGCTCTCGCTCTAATCTGCTCCCTGACTCCCCCCCGTCCCGTCCCCCACACTTCCCTTTCTCTGCTTGGCCCATTGTTGCCATGCCACCACATCTCACTGTAATCGTATGAAGCTCGATAGCCACCATGATAAGAGTATGCAGGCAGATTGTTTACATGCTGCCTGCAAACTTCTGCTTTCACACCCGCCGGGATATTGACACGAAAATGATCAAGCTTATGTGAGAGCCACGTTTTTAGTAGCATATTTTAGGATAAGAAAGTTATTCTTTCCTTGTTTTGCCCAGCTGTTATGTCAATACAAGCTTTTAACTTCTAGCATACACATGTCAAATACACCAAAACACGAGGTCATGATTTCATGAACTCACCAAAACGGAATAATTCTATATTTCGTAAGTGTTTTGTTGCATTAAAATGCTTCAAAGAGACAAATTTAATGGAAATGTCTGACAAATCTCTGGGAGTGTTTGTGATAACGCCTAGTGTTTGTAAATCAGCAGGAAAAAAAAAGAAGCAAATATTACTAATGGATGACTGAATCAGTTTAGATACCTAATCAAACGTTTTCATTAAAAGTATTATTTTGAGAAACATGCAACAGCAAAATCAAGTTGCTCCACAAAATGCAATTTATGACAAACTCTGGAGCCATTTGATGCTTGGCTGCATTTAAATGAGTTCAGTGTTAGGTTTTTCTGTTGTCATAATTAGAAATGAACAAGCATCAAGTCTGTGCTAGCAGGTCGGACAGACGGATGCAAAATCTGCTGCACGATTGAAGCTTAATTAACATCAGCCAGAAAGCCTTTAAAAATCTGTTAGTGTGATGCTGCGACGCGGCTAAGCTACAGTGGCTACAGTGTCTAATCCTGTTGGACGTCTAATAAAGGGAGCATCGCTATTAGCAGCATTAGTAAACGCCCAGCAGAGATGCTTTACGCCAATGCAGTGAACCACCCCTGCCTTTAAAAAAACATCTTTTTGTGTTTGTTGTCCCTCATCTGAATACATTTTGAATGAGCCGCCTGTGGCTTTACTAAAAATTTCATGCTATTTTTTTGCTTGTGTCGAGGCAGAATTTCATCAGACTAACAGTGTGTCTGGTTCAAGAGTCACTGCTGTGCCTCCTGTGCGGCTCTGAGTCCTAGCTGGCAGTGCCGCGCTGTGCCGGGCTGGGCAGGGCTTGGCGCGGTGCACAGGGGGGACAGATGGTGTAGCGTGTGATCTAGCTGGAGGTCCAGAGCCATACCCCAGCAGGGACCCACCCTGGCAGCTGACAAGTCTGGCCCAGCGTTCACAGTCCCTGGGTGGGACTCCAACAGTGACTGGACAGGACGGGCCACCCAGGTGTCAGCCAGGCAGACAGAGTCTCTCTCTTCCAACCAGCACAGCAGCTGTTTCACCCGATCTGCTGCTGCAGATTGCTACTGTCGCAACAAAGGCCTAAAATCATGTTCAAACGAGTCGTACAGCAGATACTTAACATTAATGCCAACACAGACGCAACGGTTCGCGGCCATATGCACCAGCTAAGTGATCTAAAGTGACTGTGGATGTTGGCGGAGATGAGTCACACGACGAACTGAAGCCAAACTGCAGAGATGCCATTTTATTGCCGCTTGTGTCACTGATGGCGAAGTTATCACAGTTATCACGCTCTCGTGCGAACATGCGTATCACGACTGAAGTCTGCAGCTTATAGCAGAGGGAATTCACCAAGTCATCGTGGATCAAGTCACACGGTCATGGATGGCATTGGAAAAGGACGAGGTATCAAGTGCCTGGATACATGGCAGCTGCTGAAAAATGCATTTCTTTGAGCGAACCCCCGCGACTCTGGGCAGGCCGGGTTGATGCACTCCACGGTTAGTCAGCACTCCTGCCGCTTTGCCAGCTCAGCTTTTATTCCTCGCCCTGGAAATTGAGTTTTGCTGGCCCCGTAATGTACTCGAAACTACGTCTGCGACTGACTGATAAATGTACGCTTTGCTGCGCTGACGGGTGGCGGTGAAAATGAACATTCACCACGGTGTCAGGAGAAGGTCGCGTCAGATTGTCCCGTGTTCGCTGAGGATTCGACACTCAAAGAAGGGACAGAATTACTATTTTGTTTCTGGGGCTAGTTGCAGGACACGAATACTTTCTTCAGCTTGCTCAACGGATTGTTTCCTCCACCGCTATGTCTCCCAGCTCCCTGACAACACCCGGGCGGCGGACTAAAAATACAGCTCCTCTTCCAGTGTCAACAGTATCTATTATTTGCTGAGGGAGAATGGCTTTATATCCACACAGCGATAATTGTGTGTGTGTGTGGGGGCTACATACATGAGGTGCTGTTTGGCTGGCTTGATAAATACCACAAGATGACAGATCTTTGTTGCAGAGCAGCAGTCGGGGTCTGACACTCCAAAGACCAATTTCAGACTGTTAACAAGGCCTGGACCAGGAATGTCTCACAGCAAAATGTCACCCGTCCTCCCTTTTCCACACCTCTTTACTCTCCCTCTCCTGCTACCGCTCGGTTCCACCCTCAGCTCTCCCATGGACATTCAACCAATTGTAGTTCCCCTCTTTCGATTTACCGACCGTGTTACCTCGCTCCACAATGTGCTGCCCTGAGGGATTGTGGGTAGGCAGGGGTAGCAGCCCCGGCCAGGTCCACAGAGAGCTGATAACCTTTCAGTGTTGCGTTGGCGCCCTGTGTAAAGAACAATCAGTGCTTATCAGCGTCGACTACAGGCGAATGCTAATTTAGTGACGTGCAGACTGCGGAGGGAGAGGCAGCCTGGCATCCAGGAACTTTAAAACAAGTCCAGCTTGGTGACTTTTTGCTCTATTCAGTGATCCAATAACTGTAATAAATTTATTAAAATATAATATGGTTCAATACTTCAATATCCACTTGTATCTCTTTTATTTTCTAACTCCTTACTTACATCCCCTTTGCCATGTTTTGCACTGGTCCAGGCTACGAAATGCAGATATATAATGACTTTCTCTGTCTTCTTCTGTTTCCCCCTTTTAGCGCGAATCGTGCGGAGCCGTCAGTGGTGTGAGATGTCTCCTTGCCTGGAGTCGGAGGTCTGCAGCCTGTTGTTCAACCGATCCGGCTGGACATGCACCAGGGGCAGTGGTCGCATCAAGACCGTCACGGTAACGCGCTGCACATCGTCATTTACGCCCTTAACAGCGATGCGGCCACCTGTTCGTGGTGGCGTCCGGCCGATGTCGCTCAGTGTCGCGTGAAGCCCAGCTCTGTCCAGTGGCAGGCTGAGCTCCAGGTTTCAACGCCTGCATTAGGAGAGAGTCACTCACTGTCGGCGGAGACGACCAAATGTCCTTTGTTCCCAGGAAGGTAACAGTTGAATTACAGCGCAGGTGTATTATTGATACAAATCACATAAGCCAACATATTCCAATTACAGTCTCCTCTGGACACTGATGATAATGTCAGGACATTTTGGGAGAGGGAGATTAATAGAACGTGTTGAGAAGATGTTATGAACATGACCATCATCGTTGGCTCTGACCCACAGCTAATATTCCTCTCTTGTTTGGTCTGCAGTCAATACGTAGGATTTCTACAAGATGCATTATAGGCTCCTCTCGTCCAACATCCCATTAAATTAGCCAAGTGTGTGCAAACAAAACTACTGTATCAGTGAAATGCTTATTTTATTGTTCTGCATTCTATCAGCAAAAACACTATGAGGGCAAGTTATGATTGAAACGAACGTGAATTTTACCCACTAAGCCAAGTGGCCTGTGTAGCGCTGATTGAAATAATACCAGCTGACACCCTGTGACCTCTTCCTGACTTGTACATGAACACAAAGCGTGCTGAATTTTTTAAGCCCTCAATATGGTGGCGTCTGTAGCGCAACATGCACCCGACGCCTCAGAGCTGCCAGGGCTGCAGTGCTGACCTTTGATTCAGCAGTGAAACAACACACGGGGGTAGATTTTAAGTAAAGATGAACCTTTTCGCTGTTTTACGTATCATTATAGCAGAAGCACCATTACGGTTTACCTACTCTGTGACTGTGTCTCCATGGATACGCTTCTCAATTTGCTCTCTAGTTTCTACTATGCAGCTCGATGCTCAATGGGAATGTTCCCTGTTCCCGTTACTATGGGCCAGCTTTTGGCATTTGTACTTTGAAAATCTCTTGTCTATAACAGCTCTGTTCAAACAGCAGCAACTACGCAGACATCTGCCTCAGGTGTGACGACAGAGGGAGAGGGGCTAAAAGAACGAAGGGGATGTAACGCGTGCAGACAGACCAAGTGCAACTGCACAATACAGCAAGTTGATGTCAGCAAGAGCTGACAAGATGGGCCGAGCAGGAGAGACTGTTGTTCTCATCACCAGGTGCAGGCTAAAAGGTCAACCTGGTGATTTCGCTCTCTCCCTTCCTCTCTGGCCGTCTCCTTACCTCGCTCGCTCCTCCACCTCCTCCGTCCTGCAGCCCTGGGCGGCGGCGGCACATTTCACGCACGCATTCCCACCGAGCTGTGATCTACACTGACAGCACACTTAGGTTAGTGTTTTGCTTTTGTACATACATTAGCAAAAATGCAGATTGCGCGTTCAGCCACATATTTACAATTAGCTGTCACTGAGGAGAGCTTTACTGCAGGAGGTAATCACAAGTGATGCAGCTGTTTTTTTAAAGGTAAGCGAGGCTTTGGCAGCGGGAAGGAGGAGACACCCAGGTTGTATTCGTTGTAGGACATTTTGTAAGATAAATGAATATGAGAAATCAATAAAGAGGACTGATTAAGCGAGAGCACGGTAAGAGAGATGTACTGGAGGCCGAGGGACAGACGGCCGCCCGCCCACTGGCCAAGCTCTGTCTGTCCACATCTGTGTGCAAATATCTGTGAGAAGCAGCCTGTAGAGCGTTTTAGTTCACGTTCACATAATTAGCGTAACAACGTGGGTCTGTCAAAGCTGACAATGTACTGGTTTAAGGAACGGTACAGTAGATGGATATGAAATAAAGCCGCTGAAAGTTCGGGATGGGATGCGGATAATCACGCATCTAGCGCAACAGACATAATACGGTTATAGAACATCAGGCTGCAAAAGAAGTGAAAATGTTTATTAAATGAATGTGGCACACACACAACTGAGGCTACACTAAATGTTGGCCTGATGTGTTTACTTTGTTGGGTTGGGCGATTTTAGTCTCTTGAAACCCTGGGTTTTAGTGTTGCAGTAATGTTTGTCTAGTGCCACTTATGGACTTCACAAACCCATTTGGTTGTTGACTTCATTGCCCTTCTTCTAGAATAACAACTGTAGAGATATGAATACATAAAGTCAAAAAAAGCTAAATGTTTTTACTGATGAAAATATTAAAACACCAGCTTTCAGTTCTGAACAATGAATAACAATCCTGAAAGATCAGCTTTAAAGACAATGATCGCAGACCCAAGAAGCTGTTCCTCCGCTCAGCGCATGTATGACACTGGACTCGGGAGTCGCCCAGAGAAAAGCTGACCCCTTAACTATAAAGGAAGGGACAATAATTATTTTTTAGCACCAAATTCACAAAACTTTTAATTAGTTTCTGTTCATTGTGGACTTTCGCGTGTCTCTTCAGACATTCATTCCTCTCAGATACGGATTTCATTACAATGAACCACCCTGAGACCAAACGTAATCCACTTTTTAAAACATGAACCCATCCAATATTTAATTTCCATTGTGTTTATCATATCATTAATAGCCAAACAGTATAAACAACAACTTTGTATTTTGATTACAGTATTGTGTTGTTCACTTATCTCAACACTGCTGTCATCAGAATAAACCGTCTGTGTTGAGAAGGTAATATCCGCGTGGACGTGCAGCTCTTTCGCAGCTTCTCTCAGCCTGGTCCTCGACGCTCGTCCTCCTGTGTGTGCAGCTCACGGTGGCTCCGCCAGGTCACACACTCCAGCCTCACCTGCTAATGGAGTTTGAATATGCAGCCCACTCTCCACTGCCAGCTAGCCATTAATATGAATCACTCTCTGGAGGCCCCCCCAAACAAGCTGGCAATTTGTCTTCACTAGTGAGCCACGGAAAGGTCTACGTATGATATTCTCCGAGGTGGAAAGTGCATTGGGGTGCGGTGTGGTGTTGGGGGGGCTGTGAGCTTGGTTTCATACACTTAGATGGGGGGCGTGGAAGTGATCTGCTACGTTAAGAGCACAGTCAAGTGTGTGTGAATGTATGGACGGTGAACATTTAGGACGGTAAAATCATTTTTCTTGTTTCGGGGAAGCAAGAGGATTGTGAGATTGCATCGCTCTGCTGAGAGCGCTGCTGAGCCCCATTATCGGCGCTCGCTAATGAAGTGACGGCCTCAAATTAAAACCACGCCTGTCAGAAACGCTCGCTTATGACGTTCAGAGCTCTCTTCACAAACTAGAGGGAGCTTACATTTTCAAATGCAGGCACTCGAAACCCCCGATTAGCACATATTTCAACTGCACAGTTTCATATGCACCCAGTCCCTCAGACAACACTCAGCAGCAGCAAGGAAGAAAATCCCAAAAAAAACAAAAACGCCTACACCCACACAACAAATGCCGCTGCTCAGCTAGTGTGTGGCCTGGAGAGAAACTGGCCAGTTGCACTTGGGCTTTTTTGCCAAATGAAGGAGAGATGCAAAATGAACAGCAAGCACACACACACACACGGTGCGACCTAGTAGGTCGGAGAGACTTGCATCACATTTTTTAGCATTGTCCTTTTTCTGCTTTGGTGACCCTCCTCCAGCTATGTGCTCTCTGTTCCGGCACAAGCCCAAGCAAAAATGAAAACTAGTGGAGTGTGTGTAGTCCTGCCAGTGTTTCTGTAAACACGACGGCGTCGTAGCAGGTCAGCTCCGCATGCTGTTTGAAAGGATGCCACGCGTCCTACTTGTAGGAGAGAAAAAACGAAAATAGGTGCGTGTAGAGAAAGAGGTGCGACGCTGAAAGGCAGGAAAACAGGCTGCACCGCATCTCGTCGATACAAATGTTATTGTCCAGGTATAAAAATCCTCCTGCACAGCTGATATGGGGGCCTGTCGTTATGTAACACGTGCTACCACCTCAGCTATAACTATCACGCGTGTCGCCATGGTCACTGCGTCGCTGCCAACCCCCGTGAACACAGACAGTTCTGATGAGCTCCCCTCTCAGAGGAAACGCAGCAACACAACCGCATCTGGACGTGAATTGACGCTAAATGTGTTCGGTTGCGGGAGTTGGACTACATATGGAAATATCTCTGGTTGGCTTGGTTACGTTCATGTGTGTGTGTGTGTGTGTGTGTGACTTTACACTGAGTGCGTTAGTTTACGTACTGAAATTCGTTTCTTCTCATCCTCTCAGGGAACTCGGTCACGTGGCTGTTTTCTGAATCTAATGTGAACAGGTCCGTATTCTCAGTGGGATGCCATCTTTAGATTAAGGTGGTCTCTGATGGTAACATCACTTTCATTAGATGCCGTGGTGCAGTGACCAGCAGCATTAATTCAGTTTAAATAAAACGCATAATGAAAGAAGTAAAGTAGGTTGTTTCTTTAATAGCAATGAAGCCTCTGAAGGATGTGGACTGAGTAAAAGGATGTGTTATAAATAGTTGTGTTTTTAAAGCAGGGGTGAAATATTAGTGAGGACATCAGGACTGGAAGTAATTCGAGAAATGTTTGCATCTAGCAAACGCCCTAAAAAGCCAGAGCATTTTCAAATACCACATCTTCCAGTGCTCTGCTGGTTTGGAGTTTTATTTGCAGTTGAAATTGTGAAATTTTGTGCATCAGCAAGTAAATTGTAATGATTGTGCTAATTGAATCTGTTTGAGCAGTGTTTGGTTGAAATAGACAAAAAGGCCGACATCTTTGCAGCAGTGTGTAGCGAGAGACAACCAAGAGAATAATTGGGGTGATTTTTAATTAATATTCTGGTTGTGCCACTTTAAAGCATGCTGTGCAGCAGACAAAGGAGCACGAGTCAGGCCTTTATGTTTTATGATTTACTGGCTCACCTCCAGGCGTCTGTATACGTCCCTGTTTGTGAGCTGATTGTAGCCTTGTCGTATTTTATCTGACAGCCTGTCTCTGGATCCTCAGGGAAAACATACTTTACATCGGCCACTTTGCCTTTAGATGTACATTTGGAATATGACTGATGCCCGAACAACACGTGTGTCCGTGCCAAACATGCAAACAACACACAGTTTGCAGCTCGATGCTCAAATATTCTCTTTTGAATTTGTGTACACATCTGCTATTAATCAAGCAGAAAAGAAAAATGCCCTGCCTGGGCTTCAGCTCATCTCTTTGTTGTGGCATGATCGTCAGTCTGGAGAAAATATATTGAAATACGTTAGATTGATTGTGATGTTCAGACGAGAGAGAAATCTTCCCTCTTCAACTTGTGTCACCTTAGATGTTGGGTTATTGAACAAGCAAACTGCAGACATTGCTGTGGTTACATTTACGGTGTCTAATATTTCCTTTGGTTTGCATTCACAGGGTGTAAAACAGCAACATGTTGCTTTGGTTTGTTTGTTTTTCGTCATCAGTTCTTTTTTACAGCTTTGGTGAGGCGTTCGCTGCCCCGTCTGTTGTCTGCCTGGGACTGGGACTGGATGCAGTCGCACTTTATTGCGCTCTCGTATTTGAAGTTCTGTCATCGCCAGGCTTTGAAGCACCGTACCTCTGTGTGTCTCCAGAGCTTTGTCTACAATGAAACTGTCAAAGCCACGGGCCACATTTTAACACAGTGAAACAGAGAATCTGTCAGTGGACTGGACACGTTAAAACACGCTCAACAACAAAGCTCTTTGGCCTCATTTGGCCTTTGGGTCCTGTTGTCATGACGTTTAATAACTTGTTTAGTGCTGCTCATAATACAATTTGTGAAATTACCAATAAACATGCAGCTTTATTGTAACAATTATGAAAGAATGCTAATGACTATTCAAACTAGTGACATTTCTAAAGTATGATGATTCATTATTATATGTATTACTTTTTAAGCAGTTAAGCTGCACTGTATTGCATCAAATGTCTCTGTGTAGCCTGACAGGGTCGCTCATAGTGGCAAACTGACATCATGTGTCTCTTTACTGTGTCACATCCCTCAACTTCCAGCTTTCAGATCTCTTCTGAATCTCTTATTTGACCCGTTATCAGCACATGCCAACCCCTGCTGCGGCAGTGAAAGACAAACAGGTGCTTTGTAACTAATTTTGGTTGTGTTCCTTTGAGATAGTTCTAGGTCTGATGCTTTGGTACTTGTGAACGTCAGGCTCATACTCTGGGCATGAAGCTTCCACTCAGAGTGTTCAGTGGGTCTTAGCTGTGCTTGTTAGCCTAATAACAGCAGCAGCTTGCCGCCTGGTAACGGCGGGGGCCTCTATGAGCCTCCAGGTGGTGAAACCAACCGAGTCTGGTGCAGGAGTCCACTTGTTAGGAGAGACCCCAGGGAGGGATTGTAGTTGGTGCAGTTACAGCACAGCGTCTGTGTCTGCAACGCCCGGGCGGCCGCTGGTGAGAATACGGCAGTCTGTGCTTTGTTCCCATGAGCAGTAAGCAAACAAGCTGCTGTGTACCTGCAGTGGTTTTCCCTCTCAGCTACATTTCTGAGAGTTGCATCGCTACCTTTGCTGAGGATTATACTTGTGTCATGTGAGGAATACAGTATCTTAGAAATGCTTTGATCTTAAAATATGCAGTGTTGATGATAAGAAAAGAAGTTAATTGAATCCTTTAATATTTTTGCCAATCTCCACTGGCGCTCGCTCAGAGATCCAAGCTGCACACCTCATGTGAACTGTGCAGCTTTATCATTTATGCACAGCGCTCAGTGTTTACAAGTGATCATGATGATGCGTGTGCACCCCGAGCTTAGAAGCTACGTCCAAATGTTTCAATTGCAGCGCAGCATAACCAATTAGCAAAGCCTTTATCAGTGAGCTCCCCACTCTCTCTCTCTCTCTCTCGCTCTCTTTCTCAAGCCTTATCTGTGAATCTCGCTTATCCCTCGTGCCAGGAGATGAATATGTCTTTGATGTCCTTGGATTCCTGTTGTGTACAGTAAACACCAGAGGTGGTGAGCACTGTTTACCAGTGTGCGTGGCAGGCAAACAGACGGCTCCGTCTCTTGCACAACTCGTCCCGTGGGGCCAAACTCACCTTGTTGTTACCCTTTTAATTAGTAGGAGCAGTTAATAGTGCCAGCCGCTGCTGCCGCCTCAGCACTCTGCTCCGGCTTCAAGAATCACCGCGATCGATAGCGTAGAGTTGGACTGTGACAGGGAGACGGGGGAGAAAGCACAGCTTCTATTGTGCGAGCAACTTAGGTGCATTCAAGAGGTTTTTTGGCAAGAAATCGAACAACATGCTATTTTCTTTGATGGAACACGTGGGGCAGGTGTATCAATAAGTTGTTTCTCTTTTTTGGTTTGGTTTCTCTGGGTGCGTTTGAAAGGATAACAAGGTCTCGGGGTTCTTCGTGCATGTCTCTTGGCCAATTTTACATTTCCTCTCCTTCAAAGATGAATGTAATCAAAAAGCTAAGGGTTTGTTCAGAAGATTCTATTGTGTCCTTATAAGCTTTTATCCCCTCCAACCGTTCGACCCCCCCAATGCTCATTTCTTTGCTTGTTTTGATTTAAAGATGCAGTGGGAGTACTTAGCATTTAGATGACATGCTGCGGGAGAGCTGTGATGGATCAGGGGCTTTCATAGGACTGAATTTCCGAGTGCCAGTCGTCGGGCCGGACTGACAGAGCGACAGATCGCAGGACGCCAGGCAGCGGGCAGCAGAATACCAAGCGTGTGTCTGTGCTGCGGAAACGCTGGCACAGTCGAGCTGGGAGCTCAGGCTGCTGGGAATGGCGATGCACTGCCCAGACAGCCGTCTCGCCTTCACTCCTCTGATTGGCTAAACAGATCATTAGCTTCCTGATTATGATTAGCCGAGTCGTTATCTACGCAAAAAGGGCTCATTCACCAATATTAAGAAGGCAAGGGAGCTGTTTGCTTCCTCCGGTCAAGGGGAAAACAATGTGTTTCCATGTGTGTCCTCCGAAAGATGAATGAAGGCAAGTTGTTGTTTGCAGAGAAACAAAGCAGAACACTGCTTATCATCCTGTCCTACACCTAATGTGATCTAAATTTCTCTGTGTGGATTAAATGGTCTCTCACTCATTAACGAGCACGACAAGGCAGCCTTTTATTTACTTGCTTGTGTTTTCTGATCGCAGCGAGATGCAGCATCGCCATAGGCTGAAAAACTGTCTGAGAACTACATACTTTGTCTTTTTCTGTTTTGGCTTAGGTATAATTGGAATATGTGCTTTGCTGGGCTTTCAAATAGAATAAAACCTCAGTGAAGACCTGCCCTCTGTTCCTCTTATGCTGACCTTTTCTTAATTTCCCTTTCAGCCTTTACCCAAGGAGCCATCGTAGGATGCTGAGGAAAACAGCAGCAATGTGAGTTTTTAATGATGGGTTTTATTGTAATTGGCATACAGAGTGTATAACCCAAGGTTTAGGTCACTTTGACATACAAGCGAGAATAATAATAAAAAAAAAACACTTTGATTGCTGTGTCTTGCAGAAATAATAACTTTGAAGGAGAACTTGGTGCCTCCGTTCTCAGCCGAACAGACGTGCAGTGTAGCTCAGCCACTGGTGTCTATTCCTCACGCTCTGCTTTCAGTAGAATGAAGATCATCCAGGATTTGGACAAGACACGATAAAATCCACCATTTCTCAGGATGCAGACACTTGGATGAAATGAGAAAAAGAAAGACAAAGAGGGTTATCGAACTTTTTAGAAATGCATATTCCAAACCGAAAAGCAATCTTTTATTGGGATGTTTTTGACGAAGCTCGTAGAACATTTTAAAACCTGCTATCTAAAGTTTACGAGCAAGCGTCAGGAGAAGGTTAACCTTACTCCACAGGCAGGTTATGTTTAGTGTTTACTTCCCCAAAAAAACAAGGGAATGCAGTAAAGATTAAACAGAATTCCTCTGGAGAGAACATTGACGGAGCATCTGTGAAGCTTTTATATTCTGCAAAACCACAGGCGTGTGGAATCTGCATGCTTTATGTCTCCTAGCCAGTGTTCTAAGATTGATTTTCCCTCTTCCACCAAGAAAACAAAATGAATCATGCACAATTACCAAGGACGGGGAGAAAGGGGGAACTGGGGGCGTCATAAATATTTATTTGCCAGCCCTGGAAATTTGTGCAATTCTGTGTGGTTTTGCCAACTCATATTTAAGCGTCTGAATGATTTATGTGGACAGTCCTGGGTGTCGCATTTGTCCACTGTCACCCTGAATCATTTATGGATTAACATTTATGGATTTATCCATATGACATATTCATGAGGTCTATTATCGTTGAAATGGCTTTCTTGACCAAAGGATTGGCTAAATTAGGTCATTAACTGCAGGATTTCACTGGAGGTAACTATCTATTCATAGGTTAAAGGAAAAGTTTAATCTCAACGAAACCCTTTTGGGGATTTTTTCTAAAATCAGTTAACGTTATAGAGACTGTCTGTAAATCGATCGGTGGGTGTATTTGTTCAGACAAATCAGCCTGTTACATGAATGTTAGAACAAAGCTGGCAGCAAATATAGCATCTGTGTAAAAGGTACCGTAGTAACAGCAGTGAGATCGAAAATAATGATGCTAAAGAAAAAAAATTGCCTGATTTCCCTGACAGGCTACACTAGTCCTTCATTTATTAAAGCCTACACGGTAGCCGGTATCATTGACCATCAGGAATGTAGAGCGGAAGAAGGAGCACTCATGTTGCTTATTAATTATTTGCTTAAAGACGTGACACAAGCTGAAGTTACTCCTTATTGAAGTCGCTCGACAAACAAATCAGCGTGGGTCTTATGTGTCCTCTCCTCCATTCTTCCACAGGCTCGCTGAGGTCGATGCTACGAAAAGGAACCGAGGCCAATCACTACACATGAACATAGAGTCCATTCACCAGCGAGGCTCCAAACATTTAAACCAGGCTTGCTCTTCAGTAAAATAAGTAAATAGAAATATCCCCAAACCCCTCCAGTCACCACAGTGAGAGACTCTCTACTTGTGTGACGTCTCGAGTGAGCGGCATGGTTCACCACTGCTGCCACGTTATAGAACAAAACCCCTACAAGGAACAGTAACAGAAATACATAGTGTTTTTTTGTTTTACTATTAGTTCGTTTGCCACCATCTCATCTCATCTACAGAGGACGGCCCTTTGAAGACTTTTCACACTTTGGCTTGATTCAGACTTTGTCAGAAGCGTCCCCTCCCTTCATCTTTACCCTCGCCACCATGAAGCCATCCCGGGGTTGTATTCCGCAGCTCGACGCTACAGTTGTGTCTTGACTGAGGCTGAGCGAGGTCGTTTTTACTCATTTCGCTCGGTTGGCTGGGTGAAACTTTACGAGGCTGCTGCCTCCAACATCTCACAGGACAAATGGCATGAACGCACAGGAAGGTCTCTTGGAATAAGGCACAAAATACGACAGTGACCAGTTGCGCGAATAAAGGTCACAACGGTGAAATGTGGACATTTTGGCCGGCCTAGCTTGTAACTTGTGTTTTTTTTTCTGTGGTGGGTGCTGACATAGATTAGAAGAGTAGCTTTTGTCAGTGAACATCGCACATCTCACCACCGGGAGCGTTTGACAGATGTGGACCCCTGACTTGATTTAATGGTCTTTAATCTTTGTGTGTGCATGCGTGTGTGTGTGTGTGTGTGTGTGTGTGTGTGTGTGTGTGTGTGTGTGTGGCTGTGTGCGCGCATCCAGAGATACACTGTGAAATAAGTCATATCCAATACACCATTCAATCATTCATCCTGTTGTATAGTTTTGGGACATAGAGCTCGGCATCTGGCAAAAAGAGACATTTGTGACTTTACAGATGTTGGACTTCATTTGAATCTTTATGAATGAATTCTAGGTTTGCTCTTTGTTTTCTTTGTTGTCCTTTCTTTAGTACATAGAGATATTTATACTGGGGAAAATAATATTGAAACTGGGGAAAGATCTACAATATGTCACATAAGTTAAATTCTGTAATTAAAATCAATTCATGTGTGAATAAATGTATTTCAGAGTTCTTGCCTAAACTGACTATGGTTTGTCATGAAATGTTTTGGCCAATAGCTAATAGCAGTGTCTTGTGGAATCAGACCCCAAAACAACAAGATGTGCTATATAACTTTATTTCACTTTTTGTGTCTGTTTCTACCTGATTCCATGCCTTTTATTTCGTGCTGTCGTCAGTTGTGCCCTCCGTGCTTCACTATAAATAAACTGTCCCTTTGATTTTAATCACAGCAACAAGAACTGCTGGCAGGTAGATAGTTCAGTAAAGGCTAAATCAGAAATGAAAACAAATATCCAGGCCAGCTATGCACAAAATGAGAATGAGAAATGAGTTCTGAATAACACTTCTATATCATAACAGATCATAGTGGACAAAAACATTAGCCTACATGAAAGAGCCACGGTTTTTGAAACATCTAGAGTAATTTCCTCCTAATTAACTTCTAAAATTACCTTTATAGCGCTTGCAGCAACACATCTCACCCCTCAATTCATCATCATTTCAGAGCTTGAGAATGCATCTGACGCACAGCGGCAGAGTGGGAGCTTGAATACATGCAAGTATGATTGCTATCTTTGTAGCAACGTGTGAGCAAGAGGAGCAAAACGCTTTACGCATCAACCGGTGCTGCAAATAACTCTGAGAGGTAACTTAGCTAATGGCCCAGTTCTGGCATCATTTTGTAAAATTGGCACCGTGCATAAGTCAATGAGCCGATATTGAAGAATATGTACAATATTTTTCATAACTGTGTAGCGCAGCATTGGTTTCTCCACTCCATAACATGGCCACCTTCCAAAAATCTAAATACACAGCAAGACGCGTTATAATTATATGTTACCCGGGGCAATATGCTCTTTTAATTGAAAACCAGCAGCCTTCCAGATATAAGTAGTTATTTTAAACAGTGCTGCGTCAAAGCTGAGCTCAAGTTAATCAACACCACATATTATCTACTAGCATTATATGACACGGGGACTAAAATGTTTTAGAATGAAATGCATTTTAAATGAGGTCATGTGTTAAATACATGCTTGTAACCGTTTAACCCATTTTGCACTTAAGCCTGTTCTGTTTCATAAATGGTACGATATTTAGCACAAATAGCAATAAGAGACTGCTCAGCATGTGGAACGTAATCATGCAAATAACGCATTTTAGAATTTTCTCTTCAAGAAAACCTTCAAGAAATGATTAGAATATGTTGAGTAGAGACAGATCACATTTGCAATAAGAGAGGTCAGAACTAACATCCAGTGAGTGATTATTTGTTCCTTTTGTCTGTAGGAGAGCCGTGTGTTTTCGCTGTTGCTGCTGAGCCAGTATTCCCACTCGCCTCCCACTCACTTAGAGATGTTCTTTCAAACAGGCCCTGCTGCTGCCTCCCTCATTTTGAATGTCTGCCTTGCTGTCTCATGGTTGCGAACGTGGGCTGCTGTCGGCATCAACAAATGCTCCGATGGTGGTATCCTTCCTCCTGCCAATTACGATACTGTGTGCTGGATGTGAGAAAACCTTTACTTAACCAGAACAGAAGCGATAACTGCAGCATGTGTGTTCTGCAAAATCCTGTTATTCACATTTTGTTAGATATCATGCAAAAACAATGGACACTGTTTTGGAACTTTTTTTATTTATTTCTTTGTTTTTATTGGACTTGTTTCATAATGTTTTATACTGTGTTATGGCAGCGATGGGGAATGATGAAAAACAGGAACGCGTGCATGCGAATTATAGCTGTGGATAAAACGTAAAGATGTAAATCAGAGAAGAACAACGGTGTGGGATCAAACGAACAACCTAGAGTCACGACATCTGCACGACAGCTACAATGTCATCGCGTATGTGTCAGAGAAGTAGCTGTCAGGGATCAAGCAATAAGGCTCAGAACACAACAACCCAACCTCCCCCCAAAATACTGTAGGGCCTCTGTCTAGATCAGCTAAACAAACAGCAAGTCAAGCAGAACCCAACATAACAGACGATGACACAAGTGCTGACCCGAAATGAGACGAACACAACAATATACACGCATACGTTTGCAAAATAAATTGAAATCAAATTAAAACTTGGCAACTCGCCTGCTGTACAAAGGTAATTAAAATTCATTTAAACAAACAAACAGAATGTTTAACCAGAAAGTGTGCGCTCAGTGCGACACTGTGACAGAGTGACCGTCACAATGCCTCCGAATATTTGACCCGTTCTGCTCTTTGAGCCAGTTTTGACTGCAACGAAGCGTCTGCTCATGTGGGATCTCAGACCTCGCGGTGCCGGATGGACCACTGATGGACCACTGATGGGCCACTGATGGGCCACTGTTTCAGCACCGCAGGCCGCTGCTCGGTGCGTTTCTGTGTTGCCACTGAGACCTCTCAGTTTACAATAGATCCCCGGCCGAGCCTAATGAGACACAAACACCCCCCCGAGGCTCAGACCCGACTCGCTAAACACAGCATCGTTGAACAGCACTGCAGTGTAGCAAATTAGCATTTATGCCCACATAAAAATCCATTTACTGATCCATTAGCTTAGCATAGTGCTAATGAGCTGCTGGTGATGACTCGCGTGGGACTTTGGATAGCTGGCGAATCGTTGTTAAATAAGGCAGCAGCTTCATACACATGAAACCTGCATTACCAAAACATCTTCACTTTTCATGCATAACATTATTACTTCTTTTTATTATTATTATTATTCAGATTCTCAGATGCTGCCCAGGCTCGTGCATGTTTGGCTTGTGGTAAAATTGAAGTGCGGCTGTCACATTAAATCTGTTCTCACTATCTGTCAAACTAACGATGAGGAGGTGGATGCATTCAACAAATACAACCTGTTCCAGATAAGCAGAGCAGCGCCGGCTGCAGAAACCCCTTCACGCTGAGCACAGTAAGTGTAAAGTAGAATTTAATCAAGGGTATTAATGCACTGATCCCTGAGGAGCTTACATCGACCAAGAGCTTCCTGGAGAGACCTGTGACTTTTATTTCCCTGCTCTCAGATGTAATGTCACCTTCCAACCCGCTTGGGTGAAGGCATGTGCAACTCACCGCCGTGCTGCCCCCGCTTCATATGACTGGAATGTGAAGACGCAGACATGCAGATGAATTAAATGTCACTCACACCGAAGGGAAGCAGGCAGAATCGCATCAGCATCATCTCTGCGCCGCAGCCTCCCAGGCCGGCGTCCGTGGGGCTGGAGGGAGCCGGCTCCAGGGGGAAAAGATGGAGGCATAAAATGGTCGTTTTGCTAGAGCAACACAAGCTAATTTATCATTCTCCAGGGGTCAGGCGACGCTCCCTCGGTTGTGAATTTTAATGTTGTTTTTTATAGGTCTTAATAAACTCAGTTTTGCTGCGAGCGCCTATGCAGAAGAGCACAACATCCTTCACTCGGCTCATTTAGTGAGTCAAGGAGAGAGGGTCCAGAGCCAAATTTAACCAGTGGAGTCATCATTTTCTTGCACTAATCGGAGGTGAAATAGTTGTTGGAAAAGTCAGCGACACATATGTTGAGGCTATGTCTCACTAGTGATGTTTATCATCATGATTCCTTCCTTGACATCCAATATTATTGTTGCACTATCGGAAGAATTGTCCTTTTGTGCCATTTTGCACAAACCTAATATCTAAAGATCTTCCCATCACTTTCAACTGTACTTTGTGTTTAGTGCTAATTAGCAAATGTAGCTGAAATCAAATCTAGAAGACTATAAATGTAAGAAAATATTTACATATTCACCGTGAGGAAAATCTTTGCTGCAATTTTCCCTCTGAGCTGTTGGAACAAATCCGAAAAGTTTAGCTTTAAAATAAGTTGAAATGGCCACAAGAAAAACAACCACTAATGCATCTGTTCACAACATGAATCATGAGTTTTGTCAACGCAAAACTTAGGCCAACCTGAAAACAGGAAGTCAGGGACCACGTTTTGCCCATTTACGCAGCAGGGAATCCACAGTGATGAGGGTTTAGACCTCTATACAGGCCTACTGACATGTTTATCGAATTTTAAAAGGTTGAGTGGCACCATTTAACACCGGGGTTGATTCATCACATGATTGCTTCCTGCCACATCTGTCTCACTGACCCCCCAGCCGCGCAGGCAGGCAATTACCAGGTGTACTCCTTTGGATTCTGCTCTTTATTTGATCCCTTGCAGCCTTTGGACCCAATTCTGGGATTCGCACAAAGAGAACGTCCAGATGTCACAGGATAGCGGATGCTCAACCCCAGAACACGTGTACCTTTCATTAGGGCAACAGTGGAGACGTAATGGGCTTAAAGTGAAAAGCATGTCAACAGAAACCCAGTGTTCTCTGCTCAAGGACGCCTTTCAATCAAATGTATTTCTTTTGATGAAATGAAACACAGGTGAATCGTGAATAAGGAATTAAACAACACTGGAGCGCCAGCACAATGATTTTAATATTGCCTTATTCAAAAGTGGAGGGTAAAACAAACCCAGAGACAACATTTGTCAACACCATGAAAAAAAAAACCAAATCAGGAACGAATTGATCCAAGTAAAAAGTGTCGTTTGTGCTGCTAAATTCTGGTAAAGATTATTCCTGTGTGCCTCCGAGCTTCATTGTTCTTTAGAAGTCATCGAGTACACGTCAATGATCCACATAACCGCGTTTAGCTCAAAACAAACATGACTGTCTTCTTCTTTAATACCAATTTAACTCGGTTCTTTCCGTTTGAATAAATATTGTCTAATTTCTTTCGCTTCTAAACTATTTTACAACAGCAAGATGGGAGATAAATGTGTGTCTTTAATAGTTAAGCATCTTAAACCGATAAAAACCGATATTAGTTCAAGTGCTGATGGCAAATTAACTTTCTTCTTCTACATTAGTCAGTTGTAATCAGTGCAAAAACATTCATTCATCCACTCTTTGAAGCAAAGGCCTTTTTGAATACACACACAAACCATTTTCATCAAACCAGCTTGAATAAAAATGATCCTGAAGCCGTCTATCGGTTAAGACTTGCACCTCAGCCCTGTGATGGGTGATTAAGGATGATCCATATTTGCCAGCCAGGACAGGATCCCTTTTCCGTGCCTCCAACCAAACAAGCAAGATATCCTCAGCTGTGAAATATGTAAAAGCGAAAGAAGTCAGTGATTGCAGGCAGTCTGTCATTGCCAGTCTTGATTAGCTCAAACTCTGCTGAGCTCAGTGCACTGTCTCGGCCCTCCTGACTCGAAGACAAGGTCCTCCGGGTTTTAGCTGTGACAGATTGAGGGTGTCAGGAGGGACTCCCAAGGGTGCGTGTGTGTGTGTTTTATGTGGCAGTGTGCGCCGTTGTGTATGTGTGTGGCACCCGCTTAAGTGTGTGTGCATGCGTTTGCCTTCGTGCATCAGTGCGTGATGTAATGTGTGTTCATCTGCGTGTGTATGTGCTCGGTGTCCACATACTGTACAGTGCTGTGGGTGTGGGTGTGTTCGGAGGCTGAGTGTACCAGGCCCAGCATTTCATCTGTGAATCACATGTCTCCCATCAGTCTGACAGCCTTACGCCAAGCCCAATCAATACCCCGAGGCCTCTAATCCCCGCAACCGAATGACACCGAGAGACAGACGGAGAGGGAGACAGAGGAAGATACGGAAAGACTGCGACGGAGAAATGACTTTTAAAGTGACGCGTAGGAGCGTTGAGTTCAAGGGCAGATTTACATGTTAGGTTACAGGTTCCAGTCTAGTCTGTCCTCACAGGGTGTGACTTTTACGCTTAACCACACTGTTAAAAGTGGAATAAGAAGAACTTAAAACTCTGGTTTGTCTGCAGAAACACATCTGATGGACACGTTTAGGACAAGTTTAGTGGTTTAGTTTGGTCTATGTACGCCGCTCTGTGATGGACTGGCGACCTGTCAAGGACGAGCCCCGCCTCTCGCCCGACTGACAGCTGGGATAGCCTGCCTGCAATCCTTATGAGGACGAAGTGCAAGAACGTGAGTGAGTTCAAAACGGTTGAGTAAATGTTATTACATCTACCATGAACATGTACCACTTGAAATCAAATCAAATATTCACTATATCAGCTTAAAGCATCACGTCAGGGTTGCGTTTGTATGGGGTTGAACAGTTTTCATTCTAGATGCAATAAGAGAGGGGGAGAGAGTAAGACAGACCCAGCATGCTTTGCTCTGACTCCCCTGGGGGGGGGCATGTCCAGATGGCTCATTGGAAAGTACCCCCCCACCCCACCCCCGTGCACAAGAGTCCTGTCTCTCATCCAACAGAGAGCTTGTTATTCCTCAATGTTCCTTCTTCCTTAGGTGCTTGGTCTTTAATCCACAGGCGCCATCATGTCACTCTGCTGTGATTTCGTTTTTAACATTGACAGAAATTCAAACTCTCTTCATTCTTTGATTATGAAAGAAATCCCAGCCAGAGATGTCGCTTTTTACTGGAACTGTAGCTGTGCTCATCTTTGCCAGGCGCATCAGTGACTGTGCAAAGTGGTGATTGGAAATCCACACGTGTATTTGATTGGAATTTCCACCCAGATCCATGGAGCAAGTCGATCAAGGGTAATTCACTATGAAATATCCAGAGTTACGCTCCGACGGGCGCATCTGGGCCCCGAGATTCATTTTGTTTAGGCATTCCAATGTGGCAATCAAAATGAATTAGCATGACAATTTTATTCCTGAAAAGGCTTTGGGCGGCCCATTTTTATTGATGAATTTCAATAAGGACTTGACAAAAGGTCCTTTGAAATTGACGGCACCCCACCCCCTTCCACTTGACCTTCAGGTATTTGTGTCTCTCCTGTGTATGAATGTGGGCACCGCAAATGTCCACATCAGCCATAATCACTTTATATCATCGTGCTGAGCTGTATTAGTCGGGGCTTGGGGACGTAAGCACCTGAGGGCACAATCATCATCTGCTCAGGTGTCCCACTGGATAATGATGAGGGTCATAAATCTCCCAACGTGTTGTGTTTGAGTGTTAGACTGCTCATTATAATTTCCCTCAAATTGCTCATGGATCTAATAAATTGTAATATAGCTGATGAATGTTTAGGGTTTTACAGTAATAAAGATGATAGAGGTTTATAAAATGTCACTTGAGGTTATGGCTGCGCAACCGGATTTTAAAATTATTGGGTCTACTTAGACTGTCATAGCCCAAGAGTTTAAAAATGTTTTTATAAATTAGGGCTGTACCACAAGCTTCAAGTGAAATTGGTTCGGTTCTGCGTCTCAGGGGCTCGACCGCAAGCAAACAGGAAGACGTCTCTTCTCTGGAGAGTTTGTGTTCTGACTGTGTGTTGAATAAATCACTACTACTGTCTCCATTAGCGTTAGATACTGTTGGCATGATTAGACGAGAGCACCGCGGTAATTCAAGTTCATCCTCTGGTGACCTGTGTGGAATCTGCCCAGTACTGTGGAGAATCCATAGCAACAAAACTCGTGGTCAAGACTATGAAAGTCCTTCCCAGAGCACAGTTTTACTGACAATCGATCCAGTATCTGTCACCCAAAACAAGTAGAACGACGTCAACCAAGTCGCTGTTTCCCACACAGGCGCAGAGAGGAGCCTATGGGCTTTGCAGTAGATTGAATTTCACAGATCAGACACATGCCACTCACTGTGAAACACATCGGCTCTGCCAGTGATATCACGGGGTGCCCTCAACAGAGCAATCCCTCACACACTCCTGGAGGCCTAACAGCCAGCTGCATGTACACATCCTGCATCAGTACAGTTAGGCAGCCATTATTTATTGTGCCTCCTGCTAGGAGCCATCAGCAGCATAACCGCAGGCTTGCTGCAACAGGTCATCAGGGTTTTCGAGCAATAAACTCAAGGGGATTGATGCCGTAGGATCCTTAGCTCTAACACCATCTCCGCTATCATCAAAGAGCAGCTGGTGTTTGATCTGGCTCGGATCAAAAGGTGAAGGGCAGACCTCCCCGCGGTGCCGCAGCAGACTTAGGGATGTCGAGCGCACAGAGATAGACGCTGCGGAGAAAGAGCGCTGTAGCATCCAGCAGAAGCGGGTATAATTGAGACCAAGGGGAGTCCAGTTTAGGTCTTGGGAGGATTTCCCAAAAGGCCTCGTCTGCGTGTATTCAAAGGCAAAAGTATGTCACTCTGCTCACAGATCTTTATCCCTTACAATCCCTCCCCTATCATAAGGAAGTAGAGAAGACTTGAGGGGTGGCACCATCCAGCAGTGGCCCCTTATTGATTCTCCACAAGGGGATTCTTAACCAGCCTTTGAATAGAATATTTTCCCCTTTTTAACAAACGGCTCCTTGTTTGTGTTCACCTGGCTTTTGTTCTCCTGACGTTTGATTGCCAAGGAAGTAGCTTTCGGCTCTAATCACGTAAAAGCACTCCCTCCCAAAGCCGCATTCTCATTAGCCCCGAAAGTGCATCAAAGAAAACAAAGTCAGAACCACGTGAAAGGAAGTGAGACAGAGGCAGGAAAGAGATCTGGTGCGCCCCGCCATTCATCACCGTCCGTCTGTCTTAGATTCCCTGTATTAGAATATGTGGATGAGGAAGAAAGAAGGAACGGCAACAAGGGAGATGGAAGGAAGGCGTAATTAGCAGAGTAGGGGGAAGGGAGGAGGGGCGCTGGATGAAAGACAGAAAGGAAACGAAGCGAGACGAATAGAGGACAGATGGATGAAGAAAGGGGGTAAGTGAGAAACTCACAGTGTTCACATCAATGCCGCTCGTTGGAGGCTACGGCAGCAGCCCCGAGAGCAGAGGCCACGTCTGTAGTCGCTCAGGACGAGGGTCCAGCAGTCGTGGCGGCGTGTCCGCATCTTCCAGGCTCAGAAAAGCTCCCCCTTGCTCTGTTTGTGTCTTTAGAGGCGCTTAGTGTTTGACGCAGTTTGAAAGCATTAGTTTTTATGGCTTATCAAGCAGCCAGCAGTTTATTTATTTCATCAGAGGTGGCCATTATGCTTCAAACATTTCTGGCAAACTACAGGTATGTAAATCACACTTCTGTGATACAAGTATGTTTTTGATTGCAGTGTTTTCCTCCCCTTACTGTGTCGTGTCAAATCATAGCCGTTACATTATTTTCCTGACATTAAGCCATAGAAAACTCCCACATTCAGTCGTGGTGGGCCACAAGGACAAGCCACAACAAACTTAAACAAAACAGCACAAGCTTAAGAACATAGAACAACAGAGATAGGATCCATTTCTTATTGGACTTTTCAAGATGCCTTTTTGAATCTATTAAACACTGACCCCAACCCTAACCCTGACTGACTTCCCCTTTTGTTAGATGTGAAATACAATTTAACCTCTGGGTGCAAGAAACATTTATTATCATAATATGTGATGGTAATGAAAATGGGGTCAGTCACTGTGTTGTCATTGTTTAATGCACAATCGTAGACTTGAAGATATTCATTTCTGGCCAATTCCTGCAATAAAACAGTTCACAGGGCATTCGCACACTGAACGCAATCGTAACGTATCGGCACGCTTTAATGCGAACCAAGTGGACTGCTGCCGTGTGTGGCTTGTAAACACAGCTTGCAAAGTCATCCGTCGCTCCCCAGCTCAACAAGACGCGAAGGTCGCGGGCCCTGAATGCAGCTGTCAGACTTCAGCAACAACGAAACCTCGGGGAGCTGCTCAGAAAGGATGAACCTGAGTGATGAGATGATACATACAGTTACAGCTAAACAGTATTCACAGATATTTTAGATGCTTGAAACATAGTTCGTATCTTGTAACATGGACTGATAGTAGGTTAATACGTCCTGTCAGTATGACATTTGACTGCAAGAAGCTGGCACAGGTCATAGAAAAAGCTACGCCACACAACTGCATCAGTGGCACATGTCATAACTTTTATAATTACTGACCACACTCAATTAATGGGACCTGAAAAGATTCATAAAAAGATTAAAGATATGCTTGTAAATCAGTACTTGAAGAAAATGCAATTTTATGATTAAATACGGGGAATAATTGCATGTTAAGACGGTCTGTGTGTGTGTGTGTGTGTGTGTGTGTGGGTGTGTTACCAGATAAGACGGGCTGAGGGTTGAGTGTGTGTGATTGATTGAGAGAATGAGTGAGTCCGACTCAGTTTGAAGCAGTGCGTGTGCACCAGTAGCCTCTAATAAAGTATTAGCAGGACAAGCAATTTGCCTCTTTGCCAGACTCCTTGGCATGAAAAGAAGGACTTTTACAATAATGAGAGAAGCTGTAGAGGCAGTGGAAATGAACTCTTATCTCAGCTGAGAGAAAAAGAGGGAGAATTAAATAGCATAATACATCAGCATAGCAAAGATGGGGTGGAGAGAGATAAATAGAGAGCGGAAAGGCGGATTATTCACACGTTAGCCCTTTTCAACCTCTAGTTAAATTAACCAATTCTTCTGCAGACACAGCTACAGTATATAACACCAGCCTGCCACAGCAATCAAACAAATATTTCATTGTTATCCTTACAATTAGACGGCACACGGGCTAAGTCACTGCGGTTTTAAATCAAGAACTGCTCTCCTGATGATACGTGTGAGCCTGATTTAATTCAAACCTCAGATTATATAAGATGTCGCCCGCTGAATCACACAATTATGCTGTTCTATCTGGAAGACACCCCTGGGTGCTGTGTCATCTTTGCCAATGTATTATTAATGCTTCTGATTTTAAATTTTGAATGCAACTTGTGTAACTTTGGAGGATTAGTCCACTTTATAGGAACCTGAGCTTCGTTGGTGTCTTCATATCAAATGTGTCAAATATTATATTTTAGCCGTGTTACCTGAGTTAATCTGGGTTGACTTTAGCTGATGCAAATGCAGGAAGACAGTAACAACAGACCACATAGCTGGATTAACTACTTTGTTTAAAAAAAACAAGAGTTTGGTTGGAAAAATCCTCTTTGCACATAAACACTTTACTGCATTAAAGAGCTGAAAGTAGAATCCAAAACTCGGTCTGTACTCGGCTTGAATAATTATTTTCCATTCACTGTTTTTATTAAGAAGCTTTACTTTATCTAATTCATATTATTCTCATGTTTTTCATGCGATACCACAGTATGTCCTACTTTTAGCTCAAACCGACAACTGGCTTTATTCTCTGAAGTAAAGTCTTGTTTTTTATCACATTTTATCAGGGTCTTGTGCTTTAAATTTTGATGCATTGAGGGACTGTGGAGTGGTGGGTGGTTAGGACCAGAACAAATGCTGGAAGAGACTCAAGCAGGCTGCATGCCAGCCTGCATTCACTAACGGAGGACTTTCAACACCCATCAAACCAGGTAGTGAAAGACTGGCACTGCAGGAAGCTGAGGAGGAGGGATGAGAGCAGGAAGTTTTGTTCTGGGCTTGAGAGCAAAAGGAACTAAATGTGCTACTGCAGTATTTTATAGGTTGCTTTAAAAAGCGTGCAGGTGGTGGCTACGGGGAGTGGGACTGATTAAAAAGTCAACTAAAAACGTTAAGGGTGCAGAGCAGGTGACCAAACGCTGCCCTCTCAAAATATATATTACTCTGAAAAATATTTATGTTGTTGTGTCAAATATACATTTTATAGCACAGATGGTGGAAACGTCATTAGTCTTCTGTTTGGATGTTTTGTAAATTTAGATTTTTTATTAAAATGAGGGGTTTTATTCCAGACAGATGGGAAAACCTTTTGTAGAAAATAGGTTCACGACAGCAGGTGGTATTGATTAATTCCACAATGAATCTGTAATCAAACCGGCCGTATTGTACCAGATGTAGACTGCTCTGACTGTCAGACACTCTTATCTTTGATTCCTACGTAATCCACGTGGGAGCCATATATAACATCCACACTAATAGTTTATACCGCTTTGGAACATTTGAGCATGAAATACCCTTTTTTTTTTGGAAGACAAATGAATAGAAATCTTTGAAAGTCAAAATGAAAAAAGATGTACGAGTATGAGCAGCCTGTGAAATTGTAAACCCATGCAATATCTCATCGAAGCTAACTTTATTGTTCATTGTCATGGCGAGAATAAATGAGAGAAGCTGGCAAAGAAAGGTCATTTTTCATGTCAGTCTTTATCCTGTCTCTCCTTTTCTCTCTCACACTCTTTCTGTCGCCCTCTTTTTTTCCAAACTTTGCAAATGCAGGGCTTTAGCTCTTTGGTTTTCTTTCCCATCATTTTTGCCGCTCCCTCTTTACCTTCCCCTCCTGCCATCTTTCGTCTCCTCCTTCTCTCCTCTCTCTAGCTCTGTCACCGCCTCCCCCCTGCCCCATCTCTCCTCTTTCTCCTCGCCCTCCCTTCGCTCTCCTCTTTCCTTTCCTTTCTCTGCGTGAAACGTGTAGCTCATTAGTTTGCTCGCCACACCGCCTCGCGTCAGTCTGTCCTTCACATCTCACTGCACCGCTAAGAAGTCATTTATGCTGCTGTGTCGCTCCCCTTTCCCCCCCAACCCCACCACCACCAGACTCCATATGGTTTCATCATCATTTTGCAGTAGCAGCTCCTCAAACACCCCCCTGCCCCAAACACCAGTAAAACAAAAACACACACAAAAAAGTAACGAGGCTCAAGACAGCAAGAAGGAAGGATCAGGAGGGGTTCAGGATTATCCCAGGCGCAGTGATACAGCACTTTGATAGAGCAGAAGCAGGAATGCAGAAAGGGAGAGCAGACGAAAGACGAGGGAGGAAGGAGAGGGAATGTTGGAGGAACGGAGCTTTGAGCTGCTCCTGAAAATCATGTAAATGCAGAGATAATAAAGCAACTGTTTGGCATTCATGGGAGTGTGTGGCGCATCAGTTAGGAGAATCTCAGTGAGAGTGTTGACTAATGCCAGCACTCTCTCTCTCTTCTGCTTCGGAGCCAGCAGGGTGTCTGGGCAAGGGAGGCCTGGAAGACACTTGATGGCATGAAAGTGTGAAGTTGCAACACGTACATTAAAATGGTCCAGCTGTCAAACTGACTGTGTTTTGACGCAGCAGTGACGGAAATAGCAAATAACTATGCAACCCTCTCCAAACCAGCGATGAATTTCTTAACACGGTAAGTGTCTCAGAGTTTTGTAGTTGTGCTTGTGTAAGAGCTCCACAAAAAAGGAGGGTGCAAACGCTGAGTAGAGTATGAGTAAAAGCTCAACAAAGAAAGATATATATATAAATATCCTGTATAGATGATTCAGATGAGATGTAAAGCTAATCCGTGCACCCGTAAGACCTTCAGCATTGATCAATGGATCTACATGGCAGCACTAATGTAGGTGTAACGTTGCTTTATGCACATTGCTCCTTCTAACATTTGAAGACACTGTTAGTGAAGCCTGGCCGCTCTGTTCACAGACTCTGACTCACTGTCTGCAGCAGGGTGTTACTCTAAATGATGAGGTGCCCCTATTAAAGACGATACCAAGCATATTACAAAATGTCAAGGGCGATCTTGCCTTAATGTGAAAATGAGGCTGCGTGCACATTTGGTGAAGTTGACATTTCAGACACACAAGGTGGCCAACGACACATCCAAGCTTCACCAGGTTCTGTTCACTTTCACAACCACTTTTTGTTCTTTGTTTTATGTATTAATGATCCATCCATTAATCCAGAAGCCGAGAAAGTCTATGTATCCCATAATATATGCGCCTTCGCTGTACTTTTCCTTCCACCCCATGAATTTCAAAATTCTGTCTTTTTCAAAATTTTGTCTTTCAAAAATGAATAATGTGAATGATTTAATCCTTCGCTGTCTCTCACAGAACACTTCCTCTCTGGCTGTTGACAAGCATAACTTAATGACAATAAAACAATAAGACTCACACTCCGTGTATTGCACTTGCGTTATTTGGGACAGGCTGTGTTTGAACTACATTACGGTGATTGTAAAAGATGACTGTTGTGTCTACCTGCTCAACAAAGAGGAATGTTTATGACTGTTTGTGCGTGCGTGCTCAATCACGCTCACCTCCGCGAGTGAGCGCGAGAGTCGATCAGCCCGACAGTGTGCATTAGAAAAGAGGAATGATAAAGGTATAGAACGCCGGCGAAAAGAATGAGGAAAAAACACAAGAATGGGAAATCTGTCTGATGTGAAGGGTGTGTAAGCAGATTGCTATATTTTATGTAAATGTTAACCTTTCTACCAGTGCTGGCTATCAGGCTTGTTGACAGTATGGTGCGTATCTGTCCTGTTGACAAGACGAGCCGAGAGAGAAAGAGAGAAACAGAGAGAGAGAGAAAAGACCTGTCACCGCTGACTAATTACACTGCAAGCAAACAGTTGAGTCCTCTGTTTACATTCTGACAGCCAAGGGAGGCAGAGATGAGTATCATTAATCAGATTTTCTATTGCATGCTACCAACACACACATGCACTCAGTAGATTACTGGTAGCCATCAGTCATGGCTGTGATTTGACATGAAGGACGGTCTTTCCAATTACCAAAGCGTTTTCTGTGATAAATCCCAGTAAAAAGCAGGTTCAGATGTGGTTAATCAAAACTCTCTGGGGTTTCTGGAAACTCACAAAAGGCTGAAAAGCTACAGTCAAAGTCAATGGGGACGCAGTTCATCTCTCCCAAGAACATTTCCAAATGGTTCCGTTCGGTTAAAGACAATATACTGGAGTCGAGTTTGATCCGAGGAGAAAGTGAAATACATTTCTCAATGATTCACATGGGTATTACGCCAATGACTTAAAAACACAAAATTCTTCTATGATTATATAAAGAGCTGATATTTTCAGATCTACGGGATTCTAATATTTATAATGTCAATGCAGTAGTTAATATTTCAATGCAATATTTTAAAAGGAAAATTGAATGAATAGCTCCTCCATGTTTATCTAACTAAATCCTGAGCTGAAAAAAGTACTTAAATCATATTTTCTTTTCCCTCCTATGAAACCATGTATCAGTTACATTCAATATGGTCGGTCAACACTAATACAGGCTGTGGTTTGAAATGGTCAATATACATCAGCAAGGACGGGAAAGGAAAAGAAGAGAAATCAAAGGTGATAAGAGGTGAGTAAAGAAAGTATGGCAAGTCCCCTGCCTTATCATTTTAGCCGTGGACCACTAGTCATGGGTGCTTTCAGGTCATCTGGCACTAACACACAGAGTCTCCGAGAGAGACACAAATACACACTTAGACAAGGGCCACTGGACAGGAAGGAGCAGGAAGGAGCCGTGAGAGAAAGAGTGAGTGTAGCAGGGTCGATGCGCTGCAGGGTGGAAGGCAGAGGTTCGAAGCGGGCCGATCCGTGAGGACAGTGGCGAGGAGAGGTCAGATGGAGAAGAAAGAGGGAGATAAGATGAGATCAAACCTGTGACCAAGGAGCCCTGTGCGGACACAAGGTTGTTGGAGATGGATGGATACGATGGAGGAAACACGGGAGACACGGCACACGCATAGAGAATAACATCCTATACAAGACAGAGCCCTGCAGTTCAAGGGCAACGGGCTTGTTTGGGAACACAGCAATGAACTGATAACTCATCATTTAACAATGTTATCTGGTGCATTCACAAAGTCATTATCACTGCTTCATCCATATCTGTGCACTATCCTTTAATAAGCAAATCTGTTTTATCACATTCCCAATAGAAGAGGAATGTTTCCATTATTAATACAAATATAGATTACTGCAGCTTTAAGTCTTAGAATTAATAGAAAATACTAACATAGTGGATGGAGGATGAGGTCATGGATAAAAAGAAGTTTCCCTTCCATTTAAGTGAGAGAGAAAACTGCCTTTTACTTCCACGACACACAGACAGATTCCCTGTTCTACCTGACTGCAGCATTAGTGTTCGACAGTTGATTTTGAATGCAGGATGTCATGTTCACATCTGATGCTATGCCATCTCCGTTTGTGAACAAATTCAACAAATGAAGCCAGGAGGCCAGAGCCAGAACGGAGCAGGAATGAAAGCAGGATGGAGCCTGGTGTCCAGCTGAGCTGTCAGTGCGTACGCTGCATATATGTAAAATGCATTTTACAATATGTTACAGTCATAGTCAGATTCATCTAGAAGAATGTGATTTTTACAAGCTGGTGTGTGTGTGTGTGTGTGTGTGTGTGTGTGTTTGTGTAAAGGGGGGGGGGGGGGGGGGGGGGGGGGCTGACAGGTGACAGGTCTTCTGGGCCAGTGAGCTGGAGACAAGTCGCATCACTGTCACCTCATGGCTGCTCTGACAGGCAGCCAGGGCTGCCATGACAGGCGTAAGTAACACGTTTTAGCCTGGACATTAACACACTGTGACATATGCTCTCTAACACACAGGCTGCCCACTCACCACTTACAGTTTCCTTACTAATTATAGGCACCACACAGTGTCTTGGGTGGAATGACAGTTGTTGCATGTTTGCCAAACACTTCAGAAATGCATCAGTGCTTTCAGGATATTGTAGAAAGAGGCTACAAGTCACTATTTCCCTTAATCAAGTTTGAATTTAGGAAAGAAAAAGACACACAGACTGTATTGTTGTTAAACTCAATCAACACACATAATGAGAGCTAATGGGCGACATCGTCATGCAAATGTACTGGGATGGAAAAGTCAAGAAAATCTCCACCCTCACAGTGTCTTCTACACTTATGTGCCTCATCAATCTATGACGCGCAAAATGTGCTGGGAGTAATTTTGTGACTCATTGTTGTAATTTTCTGTGTCTCGTAGCCACTTTTCTCAGCCTCCTCATTTCTCAGAATAACTGTGAACATCTAATCACATAGAACCTTATAATATAATAAACCGCATAATTTACGCATGTACAGTAACTCTCCCCTCTCGAGTCCCCTCGTTGCTGCAGGAATGAACAATACTGAAATGAACCAAGACGTGCTAGACAGTTCTCGTGTGGAGGAGTTCACTGGGTCAATATGCAGAGCTTGCCAACAACATATCTTGGGAACAAATGCGGTTCCTCAGGCTCTAAATATTCATGTATTAGGTCCCCAAATTTGATTTCCATTCATAAACTGTTGCCTGTGCCTCAAGCTCAAACCACTGTGCACTAGTTCCCCAGCGGTCAATGGTCATATGTGACATTACACTATCATCTGAAAACTGAATGTGTATATTGAATTAATATTAATTATTATTCATTAATTTTGGATTTTTGCTCTGGAAATTTTGACTTTACTTATTTTAGTTTTATTTTGCTTGAACAAAGGCTAATTCTCTTTAACTGGAAGGAGTTGTTCAGACCAACTTCTTCTAGTGTTTTCAATAACTTTACAAAACCAGAGATTTTCTGTCTGTCTCACCACTAAAACTGCAGCTCGTGCTTCTCCTTCATTACGCCTCCAAGGAAAACTGTCAAGACCAGGAGTCTAGATTATATCCAGATTACAGTTGGCCAGAATTCTGCAGCTGCTTTCCTGATGGAAGCTAAGTGGGGACGACAGTCTAATACTCCGGTTCAGCCTCAGTCCATTGACTACCAAGGCAATTTAGGATTGACTGTAAAATTCTATTGATCAGCACTAGCTCCACTTTCTCTTTAGAGGAGCCTAATAACACCACAGCCGTCCGCTGTTGCTGTGGTGAAATGACCATTTAAGTCACGTTGAATGCAGAGACTTTTTCCAAAGATGCACAACTAACTTATTAGAGCCTCTCATTCACATGACTCTGTGACCTCTGACACAATTTGAGTCATTATCTTCACAAATGCATACACTAGCCTGGCTAATGCTCATTATTATCTCCCTTTCCCTCAGTTTCACGCTCATGAATGAAAAGTCAATGTCCTGAATACTTTATAAGGCCCGAGTTGGGTCATTATGCTGAGGGTCACTCCACTAACAGCCTCCTATAGCCAATTATTGTTGAATGCTGCAGAAATGCAGCAATTAAACGCTGTGTACTATTACAATTGGACAGCTTTGCCACAGAGGCAGCCAGCAGACAAACAGTGGTAAAGCTGAAGTCTGTCATGTGTCGGCCAGCAAGTATCATTAATGAGTGGATGAGATGCAACATGGCACAGTGACTTGCGTGCCTCTGAGGCTCGGCAAAGTGGCACCGCGGGGACTTCCTCTACGGTACGAAGAGCTGTCAGCGTCTGGACAGCCCCACACAAGCTGGTAATTACTGTTCAGATGAGCACTAGTGTGTTAGTTTGTGTGTCTGTCCGTGTATTAAGCATCTGTTAGCCAAAACCAGTGCAACATCAGCGATGCTTGCACGGATGACGTATTGACTTTTGCATCCTCAGTGTGATGTGATCTTTGGTGACGGAGGTTAAGATGACTCCAAAACATGTGATCATAATATAAGGATGTATATAGAATTTAGAAACAGTCAAAGTCCAGCATGAGCCTCCACATAGAAAGGTTTTCGCCTCCCGTTCTGCCATGTAAGAAGAGCCTGCATGCTTGGCTGGTCCTGTCCTAGTGGGAATGGCACCAATATTAAAAATGTTAATGCCATGCTCTACCAAGTGAGGCCCGTGGGACAGAATATGGAAATGTCTTAGGCATCTCTGGGCACCCATTACTTTCATTATCATCACCACAACTGCCACCGTCGCTGACCCATTTGCCTGCCGACGGACGATGTGCGAAAGCTCTGCGGAACGAGAACGGTCCAGCTGAAAACGAGGAAAAGGTCTTAAACGTCAGAATCACCTGAACGTAAGAGCAGAGTTCTGTGTCATTAGACCTGGTCCTGGTGGTGAAGGGCGTGTGTGTGTGTGTGTGTGTGTGTGTGTTTTGTTGCTTTTGGATGCTGAGCGTATGGGTGTTCCAACCAGCTACCACCCCCCCTGGAGGTCACTTTGAAATGGAATAGATTTTTCTAGATCTCAGCCAAGGCTGTAGGGAAGGTCACTTCATTAATCACAGCTAAATGCCACTGTCTGACCATCTCCCTTCTTAACCAAGTAACACCCACAGATAACATCATTGATTAATACTAATAATTAATTCTCCTTCGGTACAGAATGACAGAGAGTATCATTCCACGGGGAACCTTTAATTACCATGTAAAGACTCATTAGGTTTGCCCCCCCCCCCCCCATGCTCCGGTGGTGTGGGGGTAAATGGATGCCTTCCGCTGGCCACGGCCTGTTTCAAGCTGCTTTCCTCCCCTCTCTCTGCCTCTGACTTCTCATGTCTGTCTCCATCTAAGTGCTAGCCTACTTTCTCTGCTGATTCAGTGTTGGAAAATGTCAAGTCAAATTTTGCTGGGGAGAATTTTGGCAGATGGGTTGAAGCACAAATGACGGGAGGAAAAGCAGACACACAGGCTCGGAGTGAGCGTCTCCGCAACTGTATGACTGCGTGTGTGCGCGTTTTTGTTCGCGGCATGTGTGTACTGTATGCGTGACATGTGCGTATGCGTCTGACTTTGTCACGTAAACACCACCAGTCATGCCTGTGTGTCTGCATCACAAGCAAGAATAGAGGACACGCCATGTTATTTTATTATCTACAAATCCACGCTGTTTGAAGAAAGCTGATGCAGTGTACCACCCAGAGGCTTTTACTTTAAAAATAATATTCTGTGACATGTTCACGTAAATAAATGTGTCATCTACTACTATCTCATTCAGCCTCTTTGTTCCTGTTGCCAATTATTAAAGTAGACTCATGATTCAACCTATGAAGCTTTTAAACCTACTGTTTTCAGCAGCCTGGAAGCCTGGAAGAATTATTCTCCTGCGCACAGGAAGTGATGAATTTCACATTTCATTTTCACCATAAACACGACTAGTAGAATTAGCTGTAAGAGCGACAGTTGTTGGAAGCCAAGAGCAGCACACACAGAAACTCACACTTCATCTACAGAAACACTGTTTTCCATTGTTACTTGATTTTTCATGTATATACAAATTCACAAACAAAAGGCATCCTTGTGATTTTTTTAAACAGTTGAGAAAGATGTAAACAAGTTTACGCACACGCAGGCCTAAAAAGTGCAGCGTTCACTGATCTGATTAGTGGCTTAACAGCACCGTGCAAGCTTAACCTGTGCCCCACTCCTAGACATCAGCTCCATCTTGTGGACTGTACTCAGCTCTGAGCTTTGGTAGAACAGCCACCATTTCCATATTGTCTTTATTCACACAGCCGAGAAGAGCACAGAGAACTGGACTATGGGATTTATGTAACAGGATCAGGAGCAACTGCTGGCTTCAATCTGTTGTCTCTTGTCAAGGGACCATCTTGACAGGATCATAAACCTCGAAGCATCTGTGGATGGTTTAGTAGGTTTTAGCAACATGACGTGAAAATGAAATCACTGTATCAGTGTTGCATACATTAATATAAATCCACTTAGACTGAGATGATTGTTGATGCTGTTTGCAGGCTTTATAATATTACCTTCTGGTAAGTTACATCAGTGTAGTATTTTACTTGAAATCATTGTGAATTTGCATGAAAGATGTTTCTCACACTTTGTTATTTCTGATGGTGTTAGAAAGCAAATACATAAGGACATTATACCAAACAGTATAAATTATGTCACTTATTTAGGGTAGAGCGTAAACGTACATGTTCTGACTGCACATGAGCACAGATTTGTTTTCTAGGAAACCATCACGAACGTAAACGACAAGGTGAAGGCAACATTTAGCTCATCTCCTTTATTTTGCAGTGAACTATTAAATTAAGCAAGTGCTAAATTGTCCTTTACATTATTGGATCCAGCCATTAGTGAATTGTTCTTTTAGATGCATTTTTACAAGGGAGAGATGATCATAAAGATTTTTTATAATGACACAGGGCTTTCATGCGTTTCAGTTTTGCTCTGCTGTGGCTCAGTAGCTACAGAGGGAAGATGTTGGGTTCAAGGTATCAGATAGACTTTCTTTGGTTTTAAGATCTCTTCTTGTCTGCGAGGTTTTCATCTGTTAGACTGGCTGTCTAAACATAAAAGGTGTGTGTACTGTGATAGCTCTTCAAATCTTATTGACTCGTGCTTGTTGTACGAGGCAATATATATATATTAACTACTTGGTCGGTCAACTCTCCGCAGGGCTGCCTGGCTAAGAGGAGTCCATCACATGGTCATTAGAGCAGAGTAGTTATTAGCTAATGAACCTCTCTCCACATATGTAGACAGCACATGAATCATGTTCGTGCATGGTTGTAGGCCACAGTGCTGCTTGATTGCTAATGAGAATCCATTAAACTGACATAAGACTAACATAACATTCATATTAGTTTGTTCCTGATTACCTGTTTTTTCTTTACCCTCCTCATAGGAATTGTGTAACTCACAAGAGGCATTGCAACCTTTGATGTCAAAATGTTTAATCTCAGACACTGTTGAGCATCAGTGTCTGAAGATAGGTGATCAGAGAATATGTAATGAACCTTGTGCTTATTACTGTGAGACTGATGAGGCAGTACTTAAACAGATGCCTATGAGCAGCGTCTGTTTACTGTGACAGGGCTGAATACGTTTTAGTCAACATATACCAAAGATTCCTCTAATGACAAGCACGGTTTTAGACACCGGAGACCTGTCAGCGCCACTGTATCTGGAGACTGATGCATCATCAAATTTACAAGGCCGGCCTTTAATCAGCTGCCAACAGAGCAGCTCAAGGTTAAATATAACGACATGATACAATAACAGTTTTTTGTTTTAACTGTGAGCTTTCCAAGCCACGCTAACATCACCATGTATTTAGATGAAAGCTAAAAAGGAGAGTTTTTCAATCATTTTTCAATAAAGTACAATGTCCCGGCTTGTTGTACATGTTTTTCTCCATCCCTGTATGTGTGAATTTCCTGTAGGCTGTCATGATTCAGAGATTTCTGGCAATGTACAGTAATTATTCATGACACGTAACACCTACTTGCGGGGGTGGGAGTAAAATCGAGTCATATTGACATGTTTGAGCAGGCAAGCTGTCTGATTTTCCTCACCAGGGGAGTTCATGCAGTATGGTGTAAAAATCATGTTGTTACTTTACGCAAATATTTTACAATGAGCTGTGTTTCTGCATACCAGAGCCTGAAGTGGTGCACCAGGGTGTTTATTGTGGTGCAGGCTACTCTAATACGGTGATTGTATCCTCCATTAATTTATTTAGATTTATTTTTGACCCTAACATCCTGACTTTAGAAATAAACGCTGTAAAGTCCAGCAAAGCACTAGGCCGGAAGTTGTTTGGTTTGGCTTTCAAAATAATCTGTAAAAGTGAATGAATGTAAGAATGGTGTAAAGAGATACAAAAAACAAATGAGGTAAAGAATACAACTACTTGTTTAGGCAACTGACTTCTTTGCCTTTATAATATGCAGTATACACACCTTGTTGGAGACGTTGGGAAGTTGGATTATGAAAAACACAGTTTTCTGCACAGTTTCCTGTTAGGTCAACAGCCTGAAAGCTGCAGAACTCACTAAATATGCACAAAATGATCCCAATCGCAAAGAGACATAAAACAAAAAAAACAAAAACACACGACAAACTGAAACGACTCCCACGCTATGTGTCTTATTTTGAAAAAACCCCTAGCGGAAATAGTTTTCGCTCGCACTCGCTCGCCCGTGTTTTGTTTCTGTGTGAGCAGGTGACAGTCGATCAGGAGGAAGGAGAAGTTCCTTGTAGCTTCATCATGGAGGTTCAGGCACATTTCTCCCGGGAGGAGATCAACAAGACGCTGTGGGAAGTACCGGAGAAGTACACGCGGCTCAAACAGGTCGGAACCGGGGCGTACGGCTCGGTGTGGTGAGTGTCCTGTCATTTACTGAGCGTCGCGGGTGGAAGTGAGCCGCGGTTAAAGAATATCGCAGCGGTGCGCAGCACTGATTACCGTCCCAGCACCGCAGCGCGGACTGGGCCCGGTCTATATCCTGGACACCGCTGTCAACACGGCGAGTTCCAGTATCACCCATGTAACAACTACCTATAACACGTCCAGTCAGTGTCGTAGACGAGGCTACAGATCCACAACACGCAGCTTCCAGCCGTGTGTGTGTGTGTGTGTGTGTGTGTGTGTGTAAGTGTGTTTACGTGTGCGCTGTTGGATCAGATGCAGCAGCATTAAAGATGGCCACGTTCCACTTCTCTCTACATGTACAACAGCATGGCACAGTAACAAAGTGTGGAAGCCTCAGGGTCAGCTTGCATAACTCTCAGGCCCGCATACGTCTGTGCGTGTGTTTGGTTAAGCAGAGACACTAACACACTCACACACACGGACACAGCGTGTGCGAGATGTGTTTGCTGTAACTGTGCTTTCTTCTGTACAATAGTTGTGATTTTTGGTTTGAAAGACGAACCTTACAGACACAACACTCGTTCAAAGTGTGTCAGCATAAAACAGAAAATCCTCTACGCAGCGCTCTGACAAATCCCGAAACTAATGCAGAGGAAATAATTAGGTTTTCCTGCCAATTTCATTGCTGTGGTAGACCACACACACACACACACACACACAGTCTCAGCCCAAGCCTGTTTATTATTTGAGCTGCCTTCTACACACTTTGCACACTGCTGGGACTAGATTAGATCAGCTGAACGTCCACACTAAGCTTCGCTCCGTTACAGCCAGGTTTCATCTTAGGCCACACGCAGCCTCTGGTCCAAGTTTTTAGTTTATGAAACACTTGTCCGTGTGTATGCACCCATGAAGCGTGATAGATAAACACTCAGCCTTTCTAGGCTTTGGTTCTCATGCTATCATAGCCGTTGACAGGGGTTTTCGGGGTTTTATAAAGTATAATACAGGTGTTATTATCTGTCAGTGCTTAAAATATCTGATATTAAAGTGAGTTACCATTTAAAACCTGGTAACCTGACCTGTCATTATCTGTAATGTGGCAAAATTGCACATCTTTCATAGACTGTCTTGCGAGAAATTGCAGAGACAATGTCACCACAATCATAATCGGCCATTTCACTGCTGCCGTCTGTACCGCATGAGGTAGACTGCCTTTGTTGTTGACGTTTGACTGGCATGCTTACAAGCTGTATGTGAAGCTGATGTCCTGCATCAGTGCGTCGGTTTGATCCACAGCGCTGCGTTCAAGGGATGTGTGTAATTTGTGTTGGTGGATGCGGCTCCAAATAGCCTAACAAGCCTGTTCCTCCTACGATTTGGTGCCCTGCAGATCACTGCGGAAACACGCACATCACAAGCTGACTAACATTTACATGTTGACAGTCGATAAATCAGTTGGAGAAGCGGTGCTGCGTACAGGACCCGCATGTGACAGTGGCTTTGCCGTTACATATGGTTCGTTGCTGAGCTTCTTAGTCAGCGTCAGACCTCAAAATAGACCTGCCTCACTTTCTCACTGCTCGTCTGACTTCAAAAGACTGGAAACGCAGTGAAACTGCAATGCACATGCAGACTCTGAGTGCAAAGCTAATGGCTTCTTGTTCCATTATTCACCACAGCTCAGCAATAAACGAGAAGACTAAGGAGAAAGTGGCCATCAAGAAGCTCCACAGGCCCTTCCAGTCAGAGATCTTTGCTAAGCGAGCCTACCGAGAGCTCCGACTGCTCAAACACATGAAGCACGAAAATGTGAGCAGAATGAATCCAACGTATTTCCTGCTTCTTTTAACATGCTCTAGATTATACATGCATTATTTTAATGTTGTGCCATTTAGATGTGATTGTATCACCTCATCCTCTCATTTCAACTAGGTGATTGGACTCCTTGACGTGTTTACACCTGCCTTGGGCTTCAGTGACTTCCAGGACTTGTGAGTATTTTTCACTAGTTCACCAAACTCGTAGCAGGACCTATTTGGTAACATGTGAAATTATTTATACCATCATAATATTTAACAACTTTGAATTTGAGTTTACAGTATAGTATAGTATATATAGTATAGTATACAGTACAGTATATGGCCAGAATGTGGATACTCGTGATAAGCATCACACCCACGTGTGATTGTTGAGTACATGTTTCCAGAACCACTTACAGTAGCTTTGTGCTTGGGGTCAGTATCACTGTGAAACAGAAAGGGCCCAAAAGTCTGTTCTCTGTTCCACATTAAAACCTCTAGCAGAACATGTACCTGTACAGAGTTTGCTCTGCTGCACAGTGACATGAGAATCCATGAAATCTGAGATGGACATATGATGTACCAGGCGGTCCGGGTGGCTCTCTGAGGGGCTTCTAACATCGACAGTGGTCTCTCATGATCACTCACTGGTTTTTCCATGCGTTGTTTCAGAGAACTGGAGAACAACATTTATTTGTTCAATTGAAACGTAATCCTGCCTCAAACACATTCAACTCTTTAGGGTGTTGCAGCAGCACATTAGGAGGATACCGTGTAGTAAAATGCTGCACGTAGTGGCTTAAATAAACATACACAGAACTGTATATATAATATGTGGAAATAATAGTGGGGTGACTTGTGCACACGGACATGTCGTTCTTCACTGGTTAAATCTATTCAGTTGTCTTTCAGCAGAAGCAATAATCACACTCTCTTTCTCTGTGTGCTCTCACTCTCTGCCTCAGCTACCTGGTGATGCCTTACATGTTCACTGACCTGTCAAAGGTGCGAGGACACCTCTCAGAAGACAAAATCCAGTTTCTCGTGTACCAGATGCTCTGTGGACTCAGGGTGAGCCTTGATGTGTGTTTTGGGGTGATTATATAAACTCTTCAGCAGTGTAACTAGCAGCATAACTGTCTACCTGTTCCCTGCCCTTCTGCAGTACATTCACAAGGCTGGAATCATCCACAGGGTAAGTCCACACTGATTTCTTGTTGTAGAAAGCTGACATGAAAACTAACACTGCCCTTCTCAGTCTGTGATATCATTACATTTGTGGGGTGTTATTACGCAACTGTACAGTGCAGTACATTATTCTGGCGCAGCCTTGCAGCCGTGCACTTCTTTACAACATGCAAAGGTTGGTTAAATTTGTCATCGTTGTGGAGTCAAACCAGACCCTGGACCAACAGGTAGGATGAGTTGACTTGCACTGACTATCTGTACGTGTCTGGAGATGTTAGGACACACCCTTTACTGAGAACTGTCCAGGACCGTAGGTGTTTGTGCAGCATTAACACAGGCTTGTGTTACACAAGACAAGACTTTGCATGTAAACTGTGGAATTGTCCGTGAAGTAACGTGCAAGCCTGTGTAGGACTCACAGACTGACGAGCGGATTAATTGTACCTTCCATTTACTGGGTGATCGACCATCTTTTCCTGCTCATTGGGCCTGTAGGGCAGGGCGATCATTTGAGCATTTGCTGTTGAATAAACAGTCCTGTACACTCTGACTCACTCCTCTGTCCAAGTGTTATCCTGCTAATGCTGTAATGATTTCTGAAGCAGCGAGGGTGTTATCAACGCTCACTCGCAGTCCAACACTTATCACACAATGTCTTAACATAATGTCACAAGTATTTTATGAATGGCTGCTAAAGGAAGTACTATTTCCAGTCCTACTACAGGTCGCGCTATTTTAGCGTTAGATCTTGCGCAGGTAACTCTTCACCTTCATTTTCTCTTGCAGGATCTAAAGCCCGGGAATTTGGCTGTAAACCAAGACTGCGAACTAAAGGTTTGCACTTAAGAATAAGACAAGACCCCAGTATAAGACGAGGCTGCTGCTGCTGTATATGTATAATAAGATCCAGTTACAGAGGATGTAAAATGGCAAATCAAACAGTGAAGCGCCAGAGTAAGCGTCTGCGTGTCCACTGATGTGGGTGTGCATGTGAATATGGTGAGCGTGATCGGCTTCTTGCTTCTGATGCAGATCCTGGACTTTGGGCTGGCTCGCAGCACTGACGCAGAGATGACGGGCTACGTGGTGACCCGTTGGTACCGGGCACCTGAGGTCATTCTAAACTGGATGCACTACACCCAGACTGGCAAGACAACTGTAGCCTTTATGTGTTCTTATCTGCGTCCTTGCTGTTGTGCTGTCTGTGCTGTAAATATTTGCTGCTTGTTTAGTGAAAACATCCCAACTCCAGTTACAGGGATTTCTTGCGTTTAGCTGTTACTTGTGCGCTGCTTCGTGGCTCAGCAGTTTTTATAATCCTGTCGCTGGTGCGTGAAACACTTGAAGTTACACGGGTGTGATTCTGACAGTAAATCTTTTTTTTTTCTTTTAATCTGTTAGCGGTTAATACAGACGGGTCTGACAGCAGCCTGATAGTGCAGACACTCAATGACAGAGCTGTGCTTTTTCATTTAGTAAACAGCATCTGCAGGATGCGAGGCGCCACAGACAAGCACCTTTGCTTTGCTCTCTCCATAGGACTGTATTAGTCAAGTGTTCTCCAGTATAGACCGCACACTAGCTTCTGCTGTAAATAGGAATTTTGCTTTGGCATATAAATATTATCCTTCTCAAAAAAGTCAAACTGCTGATATGTGCTCTGCTTGAATTCTAACTAGTGTATCTCCGGTCTTCATTCTAGTGGACATCTGGTCTGTGGGCTGCATCATGGCAGAAATGATCAACGGAAAAACCTTGTTTAAAGGGAAAGACTGTATCTTTTTATTGTCTGCTTGCTGGATCTATAACCTTGGAAGCCTTTATGATGCTAAATGAGGACTTGTTTCTCTCTGTCTCACAGTGGAGGTTTTAATATACAGGTATGGAAATGGACTGCATGATTCCCAAATGACTACTCTACATGTTTTCTTAGATTTTAATTTATTGTGCTACTAAAAGGAAGTACTTGATTAAACAGTGGCAGCTTTATTTGGTGCTGGACATTATATATCAAAATGCTAAATGGAACACACAAGGCAGTTAAAGTTCCTTCAGTAAACACTGATACTGTAACATTCATTTTCTGCTTGTGTTTTATGGCTCTCTGGCACCTGAGACACCTCACTGATTTATAATGCATACTCACAATTAAAACTGTCACTGTTACATCAAGAGGCTTTTATTCAGACTTATATTTATGGCTGGTGGACATTTGCCGATTGGACCAATAGGAAATCCCAGGTTTGAAAACCTTGATAACAGCTTCACTGCCAGACATGGACCAGCTGACTCAGATCATGAAAGTGACTGGAGTACCTGGGCCAGAGTTCATACAGAAGCTGGACAGTCTGGAGGTAGGTCTGAAGCCTATACATTGTAGTTATAGTTTTATTGTGATCAGTTTAAAAACGTCAAAAGACAGATGTCAAGTATTCTGTGAATTCTCCCTAAGAGCAGAAATGCCTCAAAACCAGTTGGACTGAAACAAACCCTTACCGGAAACTCATCAATATTACGTAGATGAACGTCCCACTATTAGCCCTTAGTTCTTGCAATAAACATTGCATCCGATAATAAGTAAAAAGAGTAAATGTAACAATTTGTCCTAAGGGTGGCACTAGAGGAAAATGAGATTAATTTGTCCAAGGTATTCACACATATACATAATTACCTTTTTAATTCAGCTGATAGGCCAGTGGGAGCCTCAGCATGTCGTGTACAATAAGTAAGATAAGACTGGTTACTGATGAAAACCAAATTATGTTACGTTCACTCCGTTTGCAAATTACTTTGTTTTGTGCTGCAATTTGTTTTTTGTTTTTGAAAACAGGCCAAAACGTATGTTAAGAACCTCCCTCGCTATCCCAGAAAAGACTTCTCAACGTTGTTCCCAAGAGCAAGTGTGACAGGTGAGTTCACCTATGGCCATAAGCTTTTCCTCCCTATCGTCCTTCTTTGTACATTCTGTCTGCAGTCTGAAGTCTGCAGGTTGATTTCTGCAAGCTAAAGGGCCATTATGGCCTAAACGTAAGGTCTGTGTAATAGATTTAGTTTCTGAACTAAGTCTAACGATTATTCCTGATATGATAGTAAGACACAGTAACGCGTGGGAAGCACTCAATGTGAGAGCACACGCCTGCAACCCACAGTGCTTATCCACTGCTGCGGCTGGGGGTCAGGGGTTTGTTGTCTGTTTCGTTTGCATGCAGTGTTCTGTCTCTGAATGATGTAAGACTACAATGACTAGCCCTGTAATCTGTTCATGAAAGCTTTTACACGTACTGTTCTGAGCAAACAGTGTCACGTGGGCCAAACAGGAGAATTTCCTTTAGTGGTGCATTTGATGTCTATGGCAGCAGCAGATTTTTTTAGCTGAATACAAACTTACAGTAAGGTTACAGCCATATGGGTAACATGTTTTATAGGGTTATATATAGTATAGTATATAAATGTATTGCTTTTATTGCAGGGATAGACCTCCTGGAGAAGATGCTTGTTTTGGATGGAGACGAGAGACCCACTGCAGAACTTGCTCTGGAGCACCCATACTTTGACAGCATGAGGGATCCAGATGACCTTCCTGAGCCGAAGCCATATGACGACAGCCACGATAATGCCACAATGTCACTGGACGAGTGGAAGCGTAAGTGAAAAAACAATAAGCAAACATTAGTTACAAATAAAAAATAGCTACAATATAATCAGATGCTGTGTAGTAGATACGAGTTAGAATGGGAAAAGTGTTAGTGTGATTGTTTTTTTTGTGGCTCATTGTTGATGGAAATGTGGCAGAGAAGAATTTTTGTTTACCTTTTGCACACAGGGTTATGTTTCAAAGAGGTGAAGAGCTTCATACCTTTCCCACGACGGGACTCGAAGAGGAAAAACACCCTGACTATGTCTCCATAATGTGGTGAATGTAATGCCCCAACCAACACAGAATGCAACCAACAGTGCCCTTGTATATTCTGTTTTTTAAGGGTCATATTTAGACTCCAAATGTGCTCCAATGTGTTTTATCTTCTTTTTTTTTTGTAATGTGCAATGATTTCTTATAATGTTACACACGCCTTATCAGCAAATTGTGTGTTATTGTGACGAAATGGCACCGGGTTTGCTTTAAGATTCATTTCCAATTAAACAACAAATGTAAATGTGTTGAAATTAATTTTATTATATGCTTTGTTGTGTCAATTAGGAGGATTACCTCCCTAATGAAATCTCTGCCTCTGTGTAAATATAAAACATTTGTTGGTCTCCATAAGAGTTGGGCGGCCGTGTGATGTATGATGTCAACGCCAATGAGCATATGGTCTTTATTTATATTTCACTGTCAATCTGAATCCTTTGAATTTTGATCAGCAAGCCGCCAGTTACAGGCTTTGTGTACATGACAACAGGTGTCAAGTACTAAATACCAGCTCTCCAAGACATCTGTGTATATAGACATGTATATGTCTATACCTAGAAAGTTATGTTGAATTAAAACTATACATTATATATTCAAAGCTGCTCAGAAGTCGGAATCACATTGTGATCTGTCACTGACTGTTAAATAGCTTGCGCGCGAAAACCTTTGCCCAGTGACGTCAGGGAGGCGGGATAAACTTGTATCAATCTTCTGTTGTCAAGGTACCCCAAGTGATCATAACAGCGGAAGCGGTGCTGTTAAAATAACGTAAACATGAATCTGGTTGGTTATTATTCCTGGTAATGTATCACAGTTTAAAGCTTAGTCGTTTTCTCCCACAATGTTCCACATCATTACACACTGAAAGAAGACTTAGTGACTGCGCACTTGGATGACCTGGCAGTATATGTTAAAGCATAATTACCACAGCAAAGATACAGAAAACGGCTCACTATAATATATTGAATTGGTCAGATTTTAGAAAAGTAACTATAAACTAAATGTATGCCTACTAAAAGTAATGTAACTCTTGAGAGATTCGCGTGGAGATTCGGTTTTACATTGAAACGGTTCAGGTCAATGGCTTTATTTTGGAATGTGTTTCCGGAAGTACTGTGCCTTTTACCACGGCTAATACCGACGTTAGCGCATACAGACCCCGAGCATTAAATAGCTAGCCAGCTAGCCGAAGGAAGCTACTACCTCTCACCACAAAATCGTCTCGATAGTGAAGTGTTTTACAGATTTTAACGCAGATATACCCTGCCCGTTTCCAGTAGGCTCGTGGAATAGGCTTCGCGGGACTCAAAGGCAGTGTTGTGAAGAGGAGGGAACGTTAAATGATGTTGAAATATACCGGCTGTATCAGCAAACTGTAGCTGGCTAACGGTGGTTTTGTAGCTACGAGAGTAAGACCAAGTTAGGCGGCTGGCTAAGCAACCATTACTTTAAGCTCGCCGGCTGTCGAGCGACCTGTGTCTGTCAGTTGCCATAATAGGTAAGACGGTTTATGTGTCATACTTATTATTTTTATCGTACAGAGTGGTTCACAACTTTTAACGCGCGATCAGCGTAGAAAATAACAAACCAGCGAAGTGCTACCCTTAGTACTGCCAATCTATTAAAGTTAGCAGGCTAGCTAACTCAGCTGGATGAGCTAACACTCAGTTTTTTCTATTATGTTTACCGCAAAACTGTCATAATATTGAGCCTGTGTCATATTGACTTTACAAGACGGAACCACCCCTTTAAAACCGCACAACAACTAGTTATATTTAATTTCTAAAAAGCTTGTAAAAGCAGTTTGAAAACTGTAAATATGGCTGACATCTTACTCGAAATAAGGACACTGTTCTGTTGATCCTACCGATGATTGGTTCAGGGGTGGATCAGTCAAACTTCCTAAAAGCCGATTGGCTCTGGCTTTTGTGTTATTGGTAGCCTTGATAGTAGTTTCCAACATAAGTAAACTCAAGAATAACCATAAGATACTTCTGAAATGTGTCTTTACAGACTATAGTAAGTAACTAGAGTAAGCTTTTTTTTTAACATTTGGTTAGATTTCAGTATTTCAATGAATTTAGGTTTCAGCATTAAGTGATTAAGAGTTTTTGGGACAAGGTGTGTGAAGGAATGTTTACAGTGTAGATACTTTGGGCCATAATTATAATTAATTAATGCTGCTACTTATTACTGTAAAATACAAAGCATCACACTGTCTTTTGTAGTAGTAAAGAAGTAGTTTTAGAAGATGATTCTTTTTGTTTTTCTTACTGTTATAGCACCAACATTTGCTCAGACCTTTAAATATTAATAGCATAAGTTCAAAGTAAGCTGTTCATGCAGCACATATTAAAAAAATATAGAATATATAATAGGACTGTCTCAATGACCAGTGTCATGAGTAATATATGGGAATGAATAATAAAAGTCTCACTGATATTAAAATTAAATGCAGCTTTATTTGAGAATAAAATCTGATGTACAGTAGTGTGCAAAAGTTTTAGGCAGGTGTAAAAAAAATCAAAGAATGCTTTCAGAAATATAAAATAGATTGTTTTTGTCAATTTACAAAATGCAAAGTGAGCAAACAAAAGAAAAATCTAAATCAAATCAAACGTGAAGAGACAGTAGGATGTGAGAAACCCTACGTCCACAGAAAATCTGTGGTTAGTTCTCCAAGATGTTTGGAACAACCTACCAGCCGAGTTCCTTCAAACACTGTGTTCAAGTGAACCTAGAAGAATTGCTGTTGTTTTGCAGGTAAAGAGTGGTGACACAGAATATTGATTTGATTTAGATTTTTTTGTTCATTCACTGCATTTTGTTCATTTAAGAACATAAATACTTTTTAAAAGCATTCTTTGTTTTTCACACCTGCCTGAAACATTTGCACAGTACTGTATGTTTTCAATATGATGTAAGGTAATAACCTCTTCCGTTCTTGTAAAATATACAAAACCAGTTACTTGTTTACAAACTACATATTTCTTATAATTTAATTGGTCTTTTTATCAACAGAAGTGAAAGTGTGATCAGTGGCCTATGAGGAAGCCACGTCGCAAAGGCCAGGTGGCCGAGGGAGGTGGAACAGATGCCACCAGGAAGTCCAATGGAAAAGCTGGTGGGCGTACAGGTGCCCGCCAGCGGTCGCCGTCCCCTTACAGCCTCAAAGCATCTCCCAGTAGAGAAACTCTGACCTATGCACAGTCCCAGAAGGTGGTGGAGGTTGAACTGGATGGTAGGCTTCACCGCATCTCTGTACTTGACCCTTTAGAGATCATCACTGAAGATGAGATGATGGCTCAGGACATTAGTGAGTGTAATAGTAACAAAGAGAACAGTGAGCAGTCGTCATCTCCCACCAGCACTGCTCAAACAACCCGCAAAGCTAGCACACCTAGAGGCCGCAGGAAAGACCCTAAATGTATCAAATCGCCACCACCTTCCAAGAACCACTGCCCCAGTTCTCATCCACAAACGCCAGAAAAGTTACATGTGACCAACCATTACCAGAAAACCCTTCCTGAACCGAAGTTTCGTGTGCTAGAAACCTTTACACCAGTTGAGGCATCTCCCCTGCCTACGGCATATTACCGTTATATTGAATGCTCGGCTGAAGAGCAGGAAACTCAGGCAGAATATGACATGGATGAGGAGGACTCTGCATGGCTGGACATGGTCAATGCTGGCCGCAAGTCAGAGGGTTATGCAGCTGTCTCACCAGATACCTTTGAGCTGCTAGTGGACCGGCTGGAGGATGAAGCGTACCTGGAGGCCCGCAGCCGGGCACCCTCTCAGAGCACTATTGACGACGATGCCTTCTGCTGCGTGTGCCTGGATGATGAATGCCTCAACAGCAACGTCATTCTCTTCTGCGACTCCTGCAACCTGGCTGTACACCAGGAGTGCTATGGAGTGCCCTATATTCCCGAGGGCCAGTGGCTGTGTCGCTGTTGCCTCCAGTCCCCTCAGAAACCAGTAGACTGTGTTTTATGTCCTAACCGCGGTGGCGCTTTCAAGCAAACGAGTGATGGCCGCTGGGCACATGTGGTATGTGCCATCTGGATCCCTGAAGTCTGCTTTGCCAACACAGTGTTTCTAGAACCAATAGAAGGGGTCGATAACATTCCCCCAGCACGCTGGAAATTGACTTGCTACCTGTGCAAGCAAAAAAACTCTGGTGCATCTATTCAGTGCCACAAGGCCAACTGTTACACTGCGTTTCATGTCACATGTGCTCAGCGTGCTGGTCTGTTTATGAAGATTGATCCTGTGCGAGAGACAAACGTCAATGGGACCACGTTCACTGTCAGGAAGACAGCATTCTGTGAGGCCCATTCACCACCTGGACAAGACACCGTGTCGGACGAGGAGAGCGAAGGTAGAGTGGTGGGCAGCAGAGGGAGGGCTAGTCGAGGACGAAGTGCCTACACAGATGGACCAACAACACCGAAAAAGGGCAGAAATTCTGATCACGATGCCAAGTCTGGGAAAAAGAAAGGAAAAAAGAACACAGAGTTAACGGCTCAACTCACTGCTTCGCCACAAGTCACAGTACCTTCGATACCAACAAGCAGGTTCGATTTAATTTCATTTTGAATAAAAAGTTCACATTACAGATGTCCTTCAAATGCAGTATGTAGGTGATGATTTCAGGGTGAAATATGGTAAAAATGGATTGAGATTAGTCATGTTGACAGTATGATCAATACACATTTATCTCTGTTGTAAAGGCTGAACATAATCTGCAAAGGTGTCCTCCTCCAGAAGAAAAACCAGTTTATACAGAGGCTGCATAGCTACTGGTTATTGAAACGGCAGTCAAGGAGCGGTGTGCCGCTTATCCGCCGCTTACACTCTAGCATCCAGTCTCAAAGGAATACCGAACAGGTCAGTGCAGGAAACACAACTGCAACTGTGGTTGTCTTTGTTGCGTTGATTGCGTTTTTAGATGTTACTCTGTTTGCTTATTTAACATTGTGACAATATATCGTTCTTATAATTCACCCATAACCTTTAAATAAATCTCTGGTGCAGTGCCTGCTCAATGAAGCTCTAAAAATATGTTTTACTTTGTAGCCTGAGGTGGATGAAAAGGTCTCTGCAGCAAAGGAAGCACTGAGATATTGGCAGAAACTTCGGCACGATCTCGAAAAAGCTCGGCTACTGGTGGAGCTCATCCGCAAGAGAGAGAAACTCAAACGAGAGCAGGTAACAAACCAGGCTGACCTAAACATCTACATACACAGTAATACATGTATAGATTGCATTGTGCTACTCAAACTCAAAACTTTTCTTTATTATCTAATGAAAACAGGTCAAAGTTCACCAGACAGCAATGGAGTTACAGTTGACCCCCATGCTGGTGCTGCTCCGCTCAACTCTAGACCAACTGCAGGAGAAAGACACAGCCATGATATTTGCAGAGCCAGTCGACATTAAGGAGGTTGGATATTTCACTGTTACAACACTGACACACAGGTTACATAGAGCGATAAAGCTGCATAGCATTTAAAAAAATGTCATGTGTTAATTGACATTTAGAGGAACATGAAGGACAACTTTGTTTGTTGTGGGCTTACCACAAGCTTCGTAGTTTGGTTGTCACAATATGTAGTAGAAGTCATGCTTTTTTTTTTTAACGTAATCAAATTTGTACGTAATTCATCAAAATTCACACAAGTTTTTAGAGGCATAATTAAAGCCTGTGCACTCTAATACAACAGCATCTCCTCAAGAAGGTGATACTATTCGGTTGTTGGCTCTCATTCAATATACTGTGTCTGGTTGTCAGGTGCCAGACTACCTGGAGTTCATCAACCAGCCCATGGCTTTCTCCACAATGCGCACAAAGCTGGAGAGCCATGCCTATCGCTCCGTTGCTGACCTGGAAGCTGACTTCAACCTGATGGTGTCAAACTGCCTCCTCTACAACAACAAGGACACCGTTTTCCACCGAGCGGCCCTGCGTCTTCGAGACTTGGGGGGAGCCGTACTGCGTCATGCCCAACGTCAGGCCACAAACACTGGCCTAGACCTGGACACTGGCATGCACCTTGCAGAGTCGCCACAGAAAAGAGACTTTTACAGCTGCACCTGGGATGATGGTATGTCACAGACCTGATGAGAGCATGCATGTTTAGTTTAAATACCGGAACTTACGGACCGTCTAACACATCCCTGTCATCTGTAGTTGACAGTGTGCTGGACCCAGAGAACCGACTCCATATGACTGTGGAGGAACAGCTGAAGGAGCTGTTAGAAAAGCTGGACTTTGTTACCTCCATGCGCTGTAGTGGCGCCCGAACGCGACGGATCCGCCTGCTGCGTCGGGAGATCAACAGCATCCGGTACAGGCAGGGCCAGCATTCCCGCAACGGCCTGCACAACGGACATTTGAAAGACGAGGACGACGAGGATGAAGAGGACGAAGATGATGATGATGATGATGACAAAGACACCAAGGCAGACAACATCCCTTCGTCTTCAGACAAAGGTGGGTGGCAGAAAAGTGTTTCAACACTATGAAATTTCCAATGCCGCTTTTTTTTTTTTCAATGAGACCAGTTGTGAACGTGAGCTAACAGAACATTGTCCTCAGGTAATTGAGCCAGGGTTCCCCCCACGCACCAACCCCAACCACCCCACTGTCTCCAGTCTAGTAAGTAGGGGCCCAGAGTCTTGTTAGCCATGGCTGCCTCACAACTCCTCTCTCCCAGTGCACTCTGTGTCTGCACCTCTTTTATACATCACTCTCATGGACTCATCACTCTCATGCCCACGTACAGTCATGTCATATCATCCCACTTTGACTCAAGGCCAGTCCAGTCATGCCGTCTTCTCCTTGTTGGTAAGGGCTGCAGAACACCTTCTGATGAGTCATAAAATACTGTGGTGTACAGCTGTGAGAGCAAAGTTCTTGATTCACTTGTCTAGATAAGCTCCTTCATCTCTACAGAATACCTCGACTATCCCGTGACTGTGATTAGACCAGGGGTGGCTTGCACTGATCCTTCAGATCCACTGTCCTGTTGGTTTTCTTGCTAGTCCTGCCCTGCCTTCTGCTGCTTAGCTGTATCAGGTGTGCACCAACAGAAGCTGTTTGGAAAACAAGGAGGGCAGTGGTTTTCAAGGACCTGGGGTTGACCACTCTTGAATTAATCATTAGGAATCGACAACCATTTTCCAGTGTGAATTACTACACCCGCCACATCACACTACGTACTAAATGGGCATTCATTTCTAGTAAATGCTGAGGGAAATTCAATTAAATTTTCCTCCTTTTCATTTTCCAGATGACCTCAAAGCTACTTCGCCACCAACACTGGAACCTACAGGACCGGCTCCTCCTCCACGACAAGAGGATGCTCCTCTGGACCCTCCGACATTGCGGCCAATCACAGGCGAGCCCCATTCCCACAGCTGGCCCTGCAAGCGCCTAAAGATGGACAGCGATGTCTTAGACAGCTCCACGGAGATTATTAATTGCACAAAAGCAGATGAGCAACTTCCCATTTTGCACAACGAGGGACAGACCATGGCTAACGGCCTGCCAGAACTCAGCACCCCCCCAAGGCCCACCACTGGAGGGGTTGGACGACGAACCTCTGTGTTATTCAAGAAGGCAAAAAATGGCGCAAAGTTATTCAGAGACAATCCTTTACTGAATGGAAAAGGGCTGCAGGATGAGGATAGTAGCAACACCTCTACAACACCCAACTCCACAGCCAGCACCCCATCAGTGACCCCGCTATCCACTCCATCCAAGACCCCGCAGAAAAGCCCTGGACCCCCCAACCTCAAAGACCAGAATCAAGACCTGTGTTCAGAAAGTGAGCTGGAAAGAACACCACATCATAGCGTGGAAGGGGGTGAGCTTGTCTAAGTTTAAAGATCCACATTTAGGCTGGTGCATCACAGCTGATTGCTCTCTGCAGTGATGAGGTCACACAAGATGCTGTGGCCCAATGTGCATTTATTATTAGTTGGTAGTTGGCGTTTTTCAACAGTGATGCTACAAATAATGAGTGTCAGTCTGCAATGCATCATTGAGGTGTAACATGCGTTACTACAAAGCAGCTATGGGACTTTTTTAAACACAGCTATAATATGTATTTACTACTTTGTCCAACTTTCACGCGTCCTTTTAGCTGTTTCTCTGCAAAGTTTGCCATTCGATTAAAACGTATGCACTTGTTTTTGTTTATAACAAATCAAGCATTTTCTGGATTCTCTGTATGCATTTACCAACCGGAACCTCTGTGATTGCAGATTGATGCCCTCGTTTTCTGTTCCCCTGCTCCTAATATTTCAGCAACTATTCTACAATTTCTCTAATGTTTTTTTCAGGACTGACCAATGGCTTCAATAAGCACAAAGACAGTGGGTCTGACTGTGAATATGGCCCATTTCCTGTCCTCCACAAAGAAATGTAAGACACTCCTACCTGTAGACTTTACTTGTTTGATTGAAATATACTGATAAGATCTCATGTCTTGCAGGAGCTCGCCACCAAAACGAAGCCTTGGAAAACCAGCTCTTTCCAAAGTTCCTTTCCTAGACGTGGTCAACGGTGACTCGGGTTACACTGGTAAATGCCTGTTCCCTTGGGGCGCATTTCTAGTCTGATTGTGCTCTCTGTGCTAACCCTTGTATATCAATATAAGATGGAAACTAACAAGTGTCTCCTGTTTTGCAGGGGATGTCAGCCAGAGGTCTGAAGATGAGACCGAGCTTGAACCTCTAGATCTGGTTTGGGCTAAATGTCGAGGATATCCCTCTTATCCTGCTCTGGTAATCCCTTATAGCTCTTATTAATAAAGCACCTCCCAATATGAACTGTTTACAGTAGGTGTATATTTTAAATGGGCAGCTTTCACCAAACCTCTGCCAGGAGGAGATCTCTGAACTGCGTGTCCGTGGACACACACACTTAACTTTTAAAGTTTTTTTCCCCCCCAGATCATTGACCCAGATATGCCTGAGGAAGGTCTGCTGCACAATGGGGTGCCTATCCCTGTCCCCCCCAAAGACGTCCTTCATCTGGGGGAGCAGAGGCAGGAGGAGACTAAGGAGAGGCTCTACCTGGTGCTTTTCTTCGACAATAAGCGCACGTGGTGAGTTACAGATGCATAGATGCAATGCAGTTCAGGGTCAGGGATCTTTGAGCGGGAGTTCTGAACACACCAGCTGGTTGTGGGTTCAACCCAGGAGGATTAGAACTAACCAACCTGCTGCTCTAAAGAAGGTTTATGAATTTAAATTGTTGCAAAAAAAACAAAACATAGGTAGTATTTTATAGTGTAGGTACATATGGCAAACATCAAAGACATGAATACAATATAAAATGTGAAGTGAGCATCATCAGCCGTCTTTAGAAGCTCCAACAGTCTAACTGTGCGTCTCTGATTGTAGGCAGTGGCTGCCACGTGAAAAGGTGACACCTCTGGGTGTTGACGACACAGCAGACAAGCTGCGCATAATGGAGGGCCGCAAGTCCAGCATTCGTAGGTCTGTCCAGGTGGCGTATGATCGCGCCATGATCCACCAGAGCAGAGTCAGCCACAGCCACAACTTCGTGGCGTCCAACTACCTGTAGAGGGTGGCGGTGAGCCTCGCGGGCGCCCACAGTCAGCCACTATGCATTTTTCTTGCAGCCGCAGGTGCATCGCAGCCGAGTCCTGCTGCGAGTTGAATTTGTATTCACACTGTGGTCTGAACAAGCTGCCGTGTCCTGGACTAAACCACTAGTGTCTGACACAGACCAGCAGTGTTTGCCTTCCTGTGTCATTGCTCAAGAGGTTGTGAATGAAGTTACTTTTAGGTTTCGCGTTGCTGCAGTCAGTAAGAGGCACAACGATGGTGTCTGCTTACTCCATCTGGATGCGTTGGGAATGTACGTCTAGATTTAATGTAAAAGAATTACCATCTATTTTGTATAATTTCACTGCCAAGGAATCTATTTGTCAAAAGAGAGATTTGACATATTTATATGAACCGCAGAAGACGAATGAATAGGTCACTGCCATTTTTTTATACAATAGCTTTTTACATTTTGATCTTTTACAAAGACACTTGTATATTATGAAGGCACATTTTGTGTACATATCTATGTGTTTTATCAAAACTAATTTAATGTTGCTATTTTAAAATGCGTATTTCAATCAACCCACAAGGGTAAAAAGAGGCCGTGTGTATTTGTGGAGATAATTCCCAACTTGCTGCAGCGTATTTGGCTTGTCTGGTGTAATTTCGTTGCGCTGTGTGTGTGTGTGTGTGTGTGTGTGTGTGTGTGTGTGTGTGTGTGTGTGTGTATATGTTCAGAGCCTACAACACAATGAGCCGTTGTTCTTTATATTTGAATTCTCTTTTTGATACAGAGAGAAATAATTTATTTATGGAGGATAGTGCTATAGAATTAAAGCTATATTGCTTAAAGTTGAGAAATTTATTTAACAAAAGTGGAGTGAGGTTTTAAAATCATTCAGGCCACATTTGTAACAGATGAGTTCACATTTGGTTTATTGTTGATGAAACCCAAGCACCATCATTCACTGTTGACCCCAGACGATTCTATTTATTACCAGGAGCCACATTTTATCAAATGGAAATACACCTTTATAAGCTTTTACTATGTGCATAATTTACCTTCTCACCAAATATTTTGTTTGAACCAGTACTTCCTCATTTTGGGACATAAATGCTCTATTAAAAACCTTTGGGATACTTAAACTGCAGTGTTTTTGTTGCATTAATAAGAAAAGGTCCTAATTTGTGTTTAATTGTGTGGAGGATCGACTCGCTAGACTAAGAATCTATTAAGAAGTAATTTGAAATGGTGGCACTTTTGTCACATTGTACATTAGATTTTATTTTACGTTTACTCTGCATAGTGAAAGGTACCATAAGTGCTGCATACACCAGGTATAAAAAGAAATGCTCTCATCTCCACCTCTGGCCGTCCACAAGCATGTGACAGTCCCAAAGCTAGGTTTTAATAATACCTGTAGGAAACTGAAAGATTTGAAATGTTGCATGTTTTTCTTTTTTTTTTTAATGACGGCGTTTAAAGAATCCCTCAGCTCGTACGTTGACAGGTAGCGGTGGTGGATAACCTCTTCGTCAGTCCCCAGTCTGTTGTCTGGTCAGGAGGAGGTAGTTGTGACGTAGGGTTCGGAGCTCTGTCAACCTGCCAAGCAGGCGGCCAAACCGCTGTGGTCCCCCTCGTGCAGCTCCAGCCTGGGACCCACACACCCTGGACAGCAGGTCCAGGATCAGTTCCTGCATTTTCTCAACACAACTGGCCGCTTGCAGGGAGGCCCGGTCTGCACGACAAGGACACAGAGAGACGTTCATCAGCAACTTTAGACGTTGATCAGAACCTTTAAAAGCAGCGGAGAGCCTCAGATATTTAAAGTGTCTTGATTAGATTTGCTGGGAAAGACTCCTGGTCTGACCTGAGCAAAGCAGAGCTGTCGCAGTGAGCAGAGCATATTCAGCCTCCGTTACCCGCAACGTTTTCATGCTGTGGAAGAAGTTGAGCACCGGCCCAGAGAGCTCGTCACTGCTTCCTGTTCGTGGGGAAAACGGACAATGTCACACAACACATCACAGTGTAAAACTAGATATGTGCATGTTTGGACTTGCCTGTGTTGACCAGCGTCCTAGTGTGGATATTTTCCCTAGACTCTACATTTCGCAGCCAGTTATGCGTTGACATACCAAAAAGTTGCAGAGCTGATGACAGAAGATAAGACGTTATTGTGTTGACTGAACAACCAAATAAAATGAGAACACAAGTTCAAGCTTGAGGCAAGAGTTTTGTGATTTTCACCCTGACTGGGACCTGTTGGGTTATTGGAGAACTGCTGAGCTGAGAGCAGGAACATGACCTCCAGCGAAGAGATGGACAAGAGAGAGCCCTGGTCTGAAAAATCTAGGAGGTCAAAACCTGTGGAGTGAGCAGTGTTATGTGTGGTTATATAGATTCCAGCAGGGGCAAATAACGACACATTATTGTTTTTCCTTTTAGAGTCCATTGATCCAACCTGGCACGGTCCTGGCAAACTGCAGCAGCCTTTGCAGGTGGGGTGACACAGCATCAGACAGAGCCTCCACTTCATCTGCGCGTGGCCAGTCAAACTGAGCAGATGAACAAAAATCACACGCACATCATGAAACGTGTGTGTTGGAGGTGCGGGTGGTCTTTCCACACTATGACCTACCCTGCAATGGCTGCTGTCCTGCGCCCTGAACATTCGATGGGCCTCCACCATCCGGTCCACAATGTATTTTTGTTCTCGAGTTAAAATTGCAGGCAAACTCTGGTGAGGATGAAGTTAGTATCAGGATTATAGTGTTAACATTACACCAAAATAAAACATGACCAACAACTATGAAATCTAAACGGATGACTGGACAAACGTTTCATTACAACAGTGAACACAACCAGAGGATCTAAGAATGATGAGTAATGCTGCTAGACTCCCTGACTGGCAGGTGACTATTCACTCGGGCACAGAGTTGGTACCTGTCCCGGTAGCCTGCTGGTGGAAGTGACCCTCCTGCTATCTACGGTCTCCTCTTCCTCCTGGCCTCGGCCTTTCCCTCCTTTCCTCAGACGTTTGGACTGGCACTGCACCTCTGTCAGAAGGCCTGGGGAGATGAAAGTACATACATTCACACAGCCAAAGCACACTGGATTACACTTGGTCGAAGCGACGTCCCCTACACTCAGCCAGCATCCCTACGGCGCGACACTTCCTCAGTCGACAGTCTTGGCACTTTCTCCTCATGTACATGTCCATCTCACAGGTGCCACCGCTCTTACAGTGATACACGGCCTTTTTCGTCACGCTGCGCCTGAAGAAGCCTACGGTGAAGGCAAAAGGAGGAGCAGGTGAGGTTACGCTGAAGAGGTAAACAAGAAAAAGTTTCAAACAGCAAGAAATACCTTTACATCCCTCACAGGTCAGAGCATTGTAGTGATACCCCGATGCTTTATCTCCACACACCACACACAGCTCCTCCTGCCCTCTGCTCTTGCCCCCAGAGCCCACCCGAGACCTACGCCCAAGAGGAAGCTCCACAGGTCCGAATCCCTGAGCTAGCCCTTCGCAGAGGGGCTCGGAGCTGGGATCGCAGGGGCCCTCCAGGGGGCAGTGAGAGCTGTAGTGATACTGGGGGTGGCAGAGCTGCGAGGAGGACGAGGTGGAGGAGGGAGAAGATGTGGAGGAGGCTGGAGAGCCGTAGACGGAGAAGGGCAGGGTGGCAGAGCTGTACTGTTGTTGGCTGTAAGGGAGCAGCTGGAGGTCAGCGTCCTGCAGGGGGCAGCCCAGAGGATCAGCCAGCATGTCTGAGATGGAAAAAGGTTGAAGATTCGGATGAATGAACATTTTAGGCAACACACTGACACCGCTGCAACAAAAAGCACATCCCAGGAATGACTCGTGTCTCTTCGCTGCTCTTGGGGAACACAATATAAGGCTGAGAATGGGACCTAGTGATCTCGGCAGACTGTTGTAACAGGATGCAGCTGAGACCTTCCAGTATCATTTAGGCGTGTCTGGTCCCCTTTTATTCGGCCTGTAATGACCTCAAGTGTTTTAAGAGTGCGCTTCGCAAACCCGTCTAAAAGTACAGCTGGGCCGGCTGAGGGACGCGTCAGGCACCGACTCTGAGGAGTTTGAGTTTGTCTCTGTAATCTGAGTAATTCGGGAGGTGGATTTAGTAAAATTGACTATTTATCATCCTTAACGCCCAACATCCCAAAAACTGACTGTATTCTTCCCATAATGCAGCTTGTACTTCAACTCACCAAAGCTCATGACAACTGAAAAGCCTCAAGATGAAAGATCTATATTGGATGACATCATAGAGTTGTAGAGAACGTTATGTAACATCTGTGTAGCGAGGAATGATGTAAAAGGAAAAGAATGTTATAGTGTCGACTGACCCAAGTGAGAACTAAGAAAAAAAATATGAGGATGAAAGAGAATTAAATTAAATATTTAATTAAGGGAAGGAGCAGGTGGAGAGGGACCTTGAAATGTTTTGGGGAAAATGATTAGGTGTGATATAATTATTAATAATCCTCAGGACACAGACAACTCTGCCGTCTCAATAGCAGGAATCAAAACGTCACCACAGCAGACCCACTTTCTTCTGTGAACTGCAATAAATCCTGAACTTGAACTTTTATCCTGATGCAGTAGATGAGTATTTTTTTGGAATGGCACCCTCCACACTCGTCCCTCTTGTCTTCGCCCTTTTGTTCTCGCTCCAGATGTTTCCTGTCTTCACCAGACTCTGGTGGTGATGTTCTGGAAGGGGGGGGGGGGGGGGGGGGGGGGGGGCTTGCTTTCTTGGTGTGTGACAAGAGCTATGGTTCGCTCTGTTTGTAAACCATCTGAACACTGTCTAAACACTCCTCAGCCTCCCGTCCATCCCACGCATGCTAGGGAGCCAAACCACACTAGTTAGCTACCCCCCATCACGCCTGCTCCAACCCCACCTCCGCTTTCTCTTAAGGGCAAGAGAGGAGACAACCAGGGGACTTCAGTCCACTTCAGTAGACGTTTGGAGCACATCAGTGTAAATACTCACTCCCTGCGTGCTGTGAATGCACTGAGCCGTCATGAACTGTTGTCTCTATGTCATCGAGTTCTCAAAGGCTGTAAATAAACGTCTGCATTCACTCACCCATTGCGAGAGATGCACAAAGGGCATAGTTACATCGTCTTTGCTGTAAAGCTATAGAATCGTAATTTACTCAACAACACCCTCTGTGAAAAACAACACAACACGAGTCTTGGTTCGGTAATTAATTAGCAAATGCAATGAATAATCCACTAAATAACTTTCACCTGGAAGAAGACGACTATTTCTACAACACCTTCTAATATCACAAATCAGCCATTACATGTTAAAAACATGTAAAAACAAAAGCATGTTAGAATATATAAAGAATACATAAAATACTTTAAAAACAAAGTAAATGGTGAATAAATATGCAGAGAAATATTGTCTCATGGCCCAGTCAGGCCTGAGGTCAGGGCAGATTAATTATTTTATAATTATTTTATTTTAATTATAATTAATTATAATAATAATTATAATAATTATAATTTAATTATAATCATGAATAAATTAAACCCAGATAAATAAATACAACTTGTGATGATAATGACATTGATAATATATTGGAAGCCCTCAAATATAGTAAATATATTTGGCCAATGTGTAGTTCAGGAAAAAGGCTTTTACATTGTTAAACTTCCAGGGCTATTATTTGCTAATAATATTGAAATGGCATGAATCTGATTAAGTTGGAACAGTCTTTAACAAGTTGATTTGCTAATATAATAACAGAAGTAAAAAAAATGCAGACAGGAAGTGAGAGTAACTGCTAAGCAACAGTACAAACAAAATGCAGAAGAGAAAGAACAGAAGCGTCACAGTGGACTCACCATAGTACTGGAGCTGCTCGGCGGAGCAGTAACCGTCAGAGGCGGAGAGAAAGCCCCCTGCTGAAAAGTTCATCTCCAGCTCAGTCCACTCTCTCATCTGGACAGAAGATCCCGGCTCCAGCTAGTAATACAGGGTCTATCGTCACATAAACACACACACACAGACGGACAATTACTCCAAGGATTTACATATGAGGGATCTGGGAAATGCAAAGACATTCCTAAATCCCCAGGATGCGTCCAGGTCCATGTCCCAGCCTATTTTTAAAAGCACGGAGGGGAATAGTGCAGCTGAGGCTCTTGGTCTGTGGTTGATGATGTGCTGGAGGAGGCCTTTACTGTCCCCAGGAGGGGGCAGACAAAAGGGAAAGCAGGGACACCCAGGAAGGACAGGGGATGGGGCTGTGGTCCGAACAGCTGGACCTGGCTGGGACCTCACTAGTCAGAACCCGTCCCTTATGGGCAGTGTGAGGAGCACTCAAAGGTCCTGTGTTCTGTGAGCCTGGTGCAACAGCTGAGCAAAGGAAACACTTCTCCAGTTTAATTTGTTGCATTGCAAAGAAAATCTCATCTGACTGATTTGTTTTAAACATGTTTGCTTCTCAAGCTTTTGACGGACTCGGTCCAACTGAAGCCACTCCACTCGTGCTGAACTATTTTCTGCGTTTCATTTGTGCGCGCCGTGCACGTGTGCGTCTGTCCGTGTTTGTCCTGTGAGCCTTGGGAGTGTGTTTACTCTGCCTTTTGTTTACCGCTGCTCTGTTTGTGCTGTAGTTAATATTGGACAGCGGTTTGATTTAAGAGGCTCTGGGACCTCCGACTCCCCCACAGACTGTTAACCACAGCGAAAGGAGTCGAGGCCTGAGCCACCCTCTGGAGACAGGGGACTGACCTCAACGCTGGCCTGTATATCTCTGAGCAAGACAAGCTGACATGCAGCATGCTTACTGGCGATTAATGGCATCTTCCCGCCACCGTATCATCCCTGTCACTGGCTTATTACTGGTATCAGAGAGAAGAGACAACCTTCACTGGACCAATCACGATCGATCACGGTGACAAATGCAGCAGGAATTTGTCTGTTAATACACTGTGTGTTTCTTTGGAGGATTATGTCCAAAGGGTAAACTGGTACAAATGTGGTCAGAGTTCATGATGACACAAGTGCTTCAAGCTCCAGGTACAGCGCCATCGAGGCAAACCCAAAAGTAATTAATGGTATAGTAAAATAATAAAAAAATAATACTAAAGAAAACCAAACTACAGGCAACACTGTGAATTCAATAACAGAATAAAATGTAGCATGAGGCTATAACTATAAAAATGCCTTTATGGTTATGATGAACAGCACTGTAAGATCAATCAGATGTGACTGATGTTGTGATCCTGATTCTGCTTATTATATTTCTCCCTATTTCTGTCTCTTCTCTGCAAATATATTCCAGTATTGAGGAAAGAGAAAACCCTCTTTGCTTTTCCGCTTTTCGTCCATTAACACCTTCCAGTTATTCCATTTCACCCTGTTGAGAAAATAAAACATTTGGATGTAATTCCATGACTATCAGTTACTGTGAGTAATCATAGCAATTCGTTGTTAAACCACAAATGACGCTGGGAAATTAGACTTTGCTGCTAGTTCTGAAGGAGAGTTAGTCGGAACGAACGCAGGCATCTTCTTCTCCTCTTCCTTCGTTTCCGGTGTCTCGTCTGACCTGTGAGTAATTCGCTGCGTGTTTTTGTTGCTGTTCTCTCTCATTTTTGGTGCTCTCTGTAGTCATCTTGTTCATCTTCTCTATCCCTTCACCCCCAGCTGGCAGAGGCAGATGGCCGTCCACCCTGAGCCTGGTTCTGCTGGAGGTTTATTCTGTTAAATGTTAAATGGATGGTTTTTTCTCTCCACCGTAGTCTCATGCTGCTCAAACTGCATTAGTTAATGTTATATAATTGGATACGAGTGTATGCTGGTCCATGCACCAGTTACTGCAGATAGCACCATCTTCCTTTTCGAACTGTGGACTTGTTTTCAGACTATTAGTCAAAGTGGCTCTATTGTGCATATGTAAGAAGATTAACAGTTCTCTAGTGGCCTCTAGCACAGTATCAGATCCATAAGGCCCAGTGTATCATAAACAAATGCCTTTATAATAGATTGGCATTCATCAGTCAACAGCAGTGGCAAAGCAAGTCATCAGCCATTCCTCCAGTTGTCTCTGAACCCTGAGGACTGGAAGGACAGTTAGCAGTTAGTGAGACGGACACTAAATGATGGGGACGCTATCTGAGAGCGTGCAAATGTTGCCATGGATCTTGTGGAGGTGTCGCGCTGTTGGACACATTGTTGGACACGGGCCTGACTGTGAAGCCTCGTCCCAGGGGAGATGAATGTCAGGAAAGAATGAAGAGAGGAGGGAGAAGAATACAAACAGTGCACACGCATTAAAAATGGTCAAATGCACCAAAACGTCTGTGTAGACTAGAACAATGAAGCAGAACTGGCTTTTCGGCTTAACCCCAATGAACTGGTTCCAGTAAGATTCAGACCAAACAAAACAAACTGATGGCGTGTTCAAATCATTACGCTCATTAGTCCGGGATCACTCATAGCACAAGGCTTTAGATAAATTTAGCACATCATAAATCCCACTTAGGACGTTCTCTCCATGTGGCCAGCTCCTCTCTTTATCAGAGAGCTGCTGGCTGGTAGCTACAGCTCGATAATGGCCTGGATTGTTTACTGATCCCTGTGGGAAACTGACATTAAAGTAGCCTCAGGATTTGGTCAGTAAAGTTCATAGCTTATGTGTATGTATGACACAGCGTGGCTATAGGGGAGTTGACCATCCTGAAGACAAATGAAAACTGTCCAGGGAGAGTTTTATGCTTGAATCCATTTTTTTTTATCTAAAACCATTTTGTGTCCTGCCGAGGGTTAGTATGAGATCAGGCTTTCAAACTGTACAATCACTGCTGCATGTAAAATCAGGCATCGTCATAAGAACAGTCGTCCTAATCCGTTAGTATGAACACGACACTCCGGCAACGGAAATGCTGAAAAGTACGACGTGTGAAAACCTGTGTCCATATTTGATCCCAGTTAATTCATTCTAACATTTTTATATTCAAAAATCTGGTAGAAAAACGTGTTTAACGTGTTGATGCCTTGCCTTTAGTCATGTTACGTCATTAATGTTTTATGTAACAGCAACAGAGCAATGTTTAACAAGTGATGTTGACATGACAGCAAAGTGTTGAATGTTCAGTAATGAAGACAGTGTTGGTTAACATACGATATAACTAAAATATGCTCAGTGTAACATTCTATCCAATAACCTAAACCAATCTGTCCCATTTCCAGGTTCCCCGGGTCCAGATACAGGACACAAACCTGATCGGTAGGTCAGAGTTCACTAAACACCTTTTATGTTTCCTTTAGTTAGGAGCAGAGGTTCTGGACTCACCACTGATGAGCTGTCCTGCTGTGTCGGCGCTCCACACGTCTTCTAGCTTTCTCCTGCTCTCACGTTTTGTAACGTTGACTGCAGCCCAGCCTCCATTCTCTCTGTCTCTGTCTCTCACACTCACACACACACACACACACACACACACACAAAGTAAACACAACCTTTCAAATGCGACAGTAGCCGTTTAAGATGAACATGTGAGAACCCAACGGTTGACGGTTGACTGTAGATTCTCATTTGTAGGACAAAAAAAAAAGAAAACATCAACAACAATCTGTGAAATAATGCAAAAAAACAAAACCATTAAACATTCAGAGGGAATGGACAAGAGGAAGAAATGAAACAGAGGCCAGGACTACTAACATCTGACGTGAATTCATGTCAGTGAGATATTTTAAATACTAGCTTCTCATAAAATGTCCTGTATGTTGCTCTACATTACTTCTCTGCTACGAGAAGCTGGAATCTCATTAAGACATTCCCAGGATAAAGTGTTTATAAACAGCCTCTTGTTCATCCCTGGTGATGGATGCTTGCTCCCTATCACAGGCTCTTCCTGCTACTCTCTCTGCCACTGTTTCACAACCACACGCTGCCCCCCCCCCAGTACACGTACTCACTTACTGAGCCCATTAATACTTTGTGCACTGACCTTGCTTTCCACTGTGGGTGGGCCCTTACTGTTGAGGGTATGCGATTGCATTATGTTTAATAGTAACAGTGCGCGTGCGTGGGTGTGTAACGAACGAGGAGGGTGCGACTGAGAGTCAGTGTGAATCTGCTAATGAAGATAAACAACACGGCTGTCAAGGCCTCCCAGGAGCAGGTCAAACACAGCCGCTGGGGGGTAGAGGTCAGCGAAGGGAAAGGGTCAGATGTCAACATCAGGGCCAAGAGCAGGCCTTGACCAGGGCAGCGCTGGAAAGCAGAGGGAGGTGAACTGTCATCGAAGGAGAGACATCACCGTGTTTTTTTACTAAGAGAAGAAGATACAGTGAAACACATAAATCAGAGCTAGAGCATGACTTCGGAAGAAGCTGGAACAAGCCTAAATGACACAATCAAGACTTTTCTCAGAATGAAAAGAAGTGGGAAGAAAATGTTTTTATTTGTTCAGTGTTTACAGTACAATGACCCAGTAAACATATTTTCCTCAAGTACAAAAACATTTCTGTGTTGAAATGTGCAAAAATAGTGAAAATTAAACCGTGTTTAAAGTAGTTAACATCTGTATTGCGTGATGCCACTTTTTTCACCAGTGTAAACAAAAGTGTTTATGGAAAAATAAAACCACATGACTATGATTAAAAAATAAAATATTCACTTTTTGGTTATGGCACTTAAATGAATAAATGTCGTTTAAGAGACATTTTCCCTTTTTTAATTAGAGACGTCATTATATTACATGTCACTAACGTGCTCCAGTCAGAGGAGATATTCTGAAATTAGAGAAACCTCTGTGTGGTGTAATCAGCCACAGCAGTAAGATTCTGACATCTACAAGAAATCAAAATGACTCAGGAGTTCAGGTTGATAGGTGGCGTTTCTATTCAAGCCCGTAAGCAGAGATCCTCAGTCGTCCCTTTGTGAGGAACCTGCTGTCAGTGTACGCAATGACCCATTTTCATGCCGATTTTGCATTAGGAATGTGAGTTTGAGCTGGGACGCTCTTTAAGCGTGGATCAGAGGCGCTGTCTCGCTGTAGCTGCCAGTCTCCTCCACTCGAGCTTTCCGGTACATAATGAACTGGATGGTGATCTGAGTCACTGTCAAGGAAATCAACAGACACCACAGGAACAAGTCTGTTTCATTCAGAGCTAATTCATAGCAGGGGAGTCCGTTCAGAACAATACACAACTATGTCATTGATAGGGTTATAAAGACGCAGTGTGGCTCCATGGGACTTGTGACTGTTACTCTGCTACGCACATTTAACACAGCCAGTTAACAGTTTACTCCACACAGACACCTCCATTAACTGTTGCTTTATATGTACCATACACATTTGAAAGTGGTGTTTCTTCTTCTTCTTCTTTTTTTTTTACTAACCAAGTCTTGGGGAACTGCACAGTTTCCTTGGTTCTCTTCAGAGCTTGTCAGTACAAAAACACTACAGTGAAGCCCTCGTCATCGAGTCTCTTGTCCCTGCACTTTTATTTTATTGAAATTTAAGAGTCAAGCAATTGGATAATTCAGTTCAAGTGTTTGTACCTTTGATCCTCTATATCGTGTTTCCACACACAGTCACAGAACTTGAATTCTTCTGCTGAACTGTCCTATCTGTCCCAGCTTAGCACTGCATGAAATGTAGCTATTACATGGGGTTAGGGAGGGCTGGCAGCAGGAGCGTTCACGTTTGCTGCTGAAAGGATACAATGAGGTCTAAGGAGAGAGTGCCAAGGCTGCCGACAAGCCAGGGGAGGTGATGGATCAGGTAGCTGCGCTCACCCTGGCCTGCATCAGGGTTTTTTAGAAGGACACTCAGGCCATATGTGGAGTTTCCCAGGATAACCAAAGCAAACAGGAAGTAAGAGACTCCTTCTGTTGATTTCCTCTTGAACTATGAAAAGAAATGACAGGACACGTAAGGAAATATAAAAAGCCCTTCACAACCAGCTGTAATTTACACCAAACTAAGATGTGGGATGAAACACTATTTTGGGTTGTCAACAAAAAAAAAAATGCTGCTTTCATTTGCATTTTCATGTGCTCACCTTTCAGGTAAACTGAACTTTGCCTCTTTTACTTTGTAAATTTTCCATTTTCTTTTAAAATGAAACATTTATAACTTAAAAATCCTTAAATTATAATAAGACAAATACAACAGTCATAATCTATGTGTTATTTTCTATTATTGTATATTAGCATCAGATGTTTTCATTAGTTACGGTCCACTGCCTGCCGTGCTTTGCTGAATTCATAGATTTGTAGCAGAACTCAGTCATACTCACATTAGTGTAGATCTGGGGAAGCCTGGAACAGAGGTAGAGCACTGAGGATATTGAGCCAATGCAGAAACCAATAATCTCCTTAGTAGTAAATGCCTGAAGCAACAGAAAGTCAGACACAATTTCAGAAACAGGAAAAAAGCCCTAAAGATAAGTGTCTCCCTACCTTCAGGTCACCAATTAAATAAATGAATAGGAATTACCACAATATGGTCAGAAATAGCGAGCAAGCCACGGCTTCTAAACCCAGAAGGAATCATTTCTTGTTGTGTGCTTAATCCAGGGAGGTGCAGGAGGCTTGTGGAGAAGCCCAGGATGCAGGTTATACCCACCACATTCAACACCCTCCTTCCTGGAAAACAGACAACACCTGGTTTCACAACTAAGCTAGAACTAACTCCAGGACTCCAGCATTTTCCTACACATAGGTTCACAAACACCGGACACACAACCCGACGTAAAACTTGTTTTTTTTAATGCCTGGACAGAATCACAGTTCATCAGCATTTGTTCCAGACCAGTGTTTTTTTTTACAATTATATAATTTTTATCATCATCCCATAAACACACTGAAACCTAGAAATACATTGTGTTTCCTCGCAGCACAGCTTTTGTGTTTGCTATAAGACACCTGTTTTTTTTCTTATGTTTGCTTCATTATGAATTAAGTTACTACTTATTTGAGTGTCAAACTGATTTGTTTGGACATGTTGCTTCCAGGCACAATCCACACAAGCTGTAAATATTGTTGCCTACCTCCATGTTTAATTTGACCAATGTGTGAGATACCACCACTAAATTATAATAACAAACAATATACAAATGCACAGTGAACTGGGACGTTAACTGACGAGATCAGATGTGAATCAGGTTGAAAAGTCCAGTTCTGCAAGTGTTTTGGGCCTCTTCATTATAAAATATGACAAACAGCATAACCACCAAGTAACTTGGATGCACATAAGCCAGTAAAAACAGACAAAACTAAATACTTACTTTCAGCCATTTTGTTCCTCATCTTGTAGTAAAAGTACATAGACAGCATAACCATGTCGGCCAAAACATAATAAATCGCTGTATATGTCTGGATGACAGGGAGAGAGAAATGTCAGATTAAAAAAAAGGCAGACTTTCCTAACATGCATGTTACACCGAGTATATTACTGATACATTTAGCTAAATAACCTAACTCTGGCATAAAAACATAAACTAAAAATGCAAATAAAAAATTATTTCAGTCTGGTAATAAAACACAAACTATAATTAACTGGCATTTTTTGTTTTTCTAATAGAAATAATATTGATACAAGACATGAATTCATTTTTTTAAATTAATTACAAAATGCTTAAAGATGGATTACTAATAACCTTGCACTGAATTAGCTGTACAAGTTACCTGAAGTGGGAGCTGGTCTGCCAAGAAGGAGCCCACCAGATTGCACGAGTCACCTGCTAACCACAGCAGCAGGAACCAAACAGAAAGAGCGCTGTCCATGTTCCCCGTTTTACACGAACTGTAGTACTGCCTGCAGTCAGGGAAACACAGCGGCACACGTACCATTCAGACAAAAGACCCCTTAGCCCGAGAAGCACAAGCACAAATACTTACGGGATTGAAGACACCAAGAAGCAGATGATGGACAGGAGGCCTAGGTACACACTGGCCATATCCCGAGCATCCTGGGCACATTCCCCAAGTCCTTCCCAGACCCACTGGGACCCATTAGGACACAGAGAGCTAAGGTTTCCTTGGCTGGTCCCACCCAAGGCAGGTGCTCCATCCTTCCACATGTTGGGCTGGAGAGAACGTTGAAAGTTTATTTACCACTGTTGTGTTTCCAGTAGCACAAAAATAAACCGCGTGACAGGTTTAAGTGGAGTTAGTATGTCAACGAACACTTAAACTTACGGACATGGACATAACCAGAATATTATATATGGACCTCAATCCTCAACACACAAACCATCAAACCAGCCTGTTCATGTCCACCTTTTACGTGTATTCCGTCGATCAGATCAAGAGACTGACAGATAAATAAAGCAACAGCATATTTACGCGCTGCACAAATCAGCAAACAGGAACAAGCGAGCAGATCAACCAAAACAGTGGTTAGCCACTTAGCCGGCTAGCAACGACAACAACAGCTGCTTTACAGTAAACCGCTGCACTGAGCCTGCGAACTGGAAGCAAGCGCCAGTGTTGCAGTCAAAACGGATAAAGCGTTAAGCGCGTCTTGCCTGTGCGGCCGCTGACATGCCGGCAGTTTCCTCAGCAGGACGAAACCTCCGGCTTGGTCCGCGCAGCAGGAAGAACAACAGGGAAGCCAGCGATAAACAAGCTGCGTCAGCGTCTGCCAGCTGATTGGCCCATGCCCGGAAACGTCACAGCTGCACTCCGAGGCACGTGACTGGCCAGCGCGCCCAGATTTAGTTACCGGTTACTTTTTGCAATTGCAGATTATTAAACCTATAAATAATTTAAAAACACGCCACCATGTTTAATCTACAGCTAATTGGCTCCTACCTTTTATTAACTTTTGTTCATTACTATACCTTTTATTTACATCAAAAGGTTTATATTACACGTATTTTACCAGTCGTATCACATTTAACACTGCAAAATATTTACTACTCTCAGAAACAGCAACCACTGGGTTTAGTGCACGTCTGTTTCTACTTTCCACAGATCAGTGTTAAATGTGGCCAATTACTTTGCTGATAACTGACTGATCAACCCTTTAACCACACATCTAGGATTCAATCAGTTCACAAACAGCTCAACAGCAACATGTTCAGGTAAAGCAGCAGCTCAAGAACAAATGTTGGTCCCAGAGCAATGGAACAACTAATTTCGCTTCATGCTGTTCAGAAGCTGTAGCACATCGGTGTAACGTGATACCCTGATCAAGAGCAGTCGATTTGAATAGATTTATTAAGGCTGTGGAAGTCGCTAATATGTTTTGATGAAGATTTCCTCTGGCACTCATTTCACATGCTCTCGTCACATACCAACAAGCCTTGTTAAACTGAATTACTTTGTTCAGCTTAGTAGTTCACTCACGCTTCTGTTACTGTTGAGGCCTCCTACATTTTTTCCACCAGCTTTGCCTTTCACTAAGCAGGCGCAAAAACCCAAATGATATCCAGGTTAATCCTGTGTAACAGCGTGTAAATGTTCTCCCTCTGAACTTTGCACAAGTTATTAGCTAGAGAACATTTTTCATATGAAAAAGTGACATAACCTTACCAATCAATAATCAGTAGCCTTTTTTTTTGTTTCCAGGCAAAAACTAAAGTTAAAAAACGACTTAGAAATGAAAAATATCTTACCCGGAGGAAACACTACGATCCAAAGTCAAACTCTGAATGGACAGAGAAAAGTGTCCGCATGCAACTTTCAAAATCTCTGTGGTGGTAAAATCTGTCAGCTGACACGTTTGTCGGGCTGACTCAGCCAAGTAAGGAAGCACTTTTCTGCCAGTACATGAAAATAAAACAAGAAGTAGTCATGGTCAAACAAAAGAACAACTGCAAGTCATGATCAGATAAAAGGCCACATTTCAGTGGTGACATAACAAGCTCACATTTGACATTTTAAATAAGTGTGTTACTGTGACTTGCATTGTCCCCCAGCATCATGGCAACTTCTTCCGTATTTTTAGTAGTGGCTGAAATTGGCTAAGCAGTTCAAGCAAGCTCAAGCTTTTATTTTTACATTTGCTACAACTTCATTTTCCAGTGTTCTCAGGGACGACTTGGTAACAAAGTCAAGTCATTATCACAGCCCTCGTTATTTTTACGCCGGTGCTTTTTGTCAGATATCTCCTGTAAAAGACAACAAAATACAGCAATTTCAAATCATTTGTTGTTTCTGTAACTGCTCACTGCAAATGTACCTGTGAGGTTGTTGTGGAAACTTTTTTTTGGTAGGAATGTAGAAAATTCACAAAGAAACAACCTCCGCTGCGTTTGCCTCGAGGCAGAAGCTGAAGATGGACAACAACATGTTTTAAGGTGAACTTCACATCACACATCTTTAATATATGTCAAGAACATGTTTTTATTGATGACGCACCCAGACATCTATACTGTAGGAATACCTTCAGTGGGCTAGATTCTCTTATTTACATAATGCTTCCACAAAGTTATACAAATACTTCATAGGTTTTATGTCTAAGTATAGACATAAATTAAACCAGTATAGACATAAATTAAACCAAACCGGGAATTTAAATGTTTTATAAAGCAATAGCCACAACAAATCTACTAATGAAAATGGTTAAAAACAAATGACCATTCATTAAATTAACTACTCAAAATAAATCCTGCTACAAAACTTGTACAACCCAGTGTCTTAGTGTCCATGAAGTCAGGATGAAATGCAGCTCTTTTATGTTTGTCCTCAAGAGTTCTGATCAAGGCAGACTTCTCATGTCGTCGACACTTTATCCAAGGCAAGAATGAGATAAACAAAGCAGTTTGTACAGCGAATCTTGTCCTTTTTGTTTCCTGCCTCAAACAAAGCAGTGGGATGTGAGGAAGACAGTTATTTGCTTCTCTTGTTTCTTTTGGGGCTGGTTCTCACTTGATATGGAGTAATTTCTCATCCACTTTTAATCGTTTGCGTCTGGGCTGTATGAAGTCCTCCTCAGAGTCGTCCGTCTCATCTTCTTCCTTCTCCTTCGGGGACTTGGGCTCAGCCGTTTCAGGGAAGCTCAGTCCTGGGAACATCTCCTGCAGCTTCTCCTCAAAGTACAGACTCACTGCCTTGCCGGATATGGCCATCTCTGAGCCCACCTGCCAGAGGAGCACGAGGTCGGAAGAGTGAGAGAAGAAGGTGAAAGGTGATACGAAAGAAGATGATGTCAGAGAACCATTGCAAGGAATGAATGGGTTAGAAGTAGAGAGGAGGAGGAAGAGGGAACAAATTAGATCTGGTTAAGACTCTTGTTGACTCAGAGGCCTCAGCTCAACCTTGGTGTACAGAACAGAGACATCCTGTTGCCCCTCCCACTGTGGCTCCACGAAGCAGTCTCACACTCCAGAGTCAGTAAGGATGGGTCCAAACAGTTATCTCAATCATCTAGTAGGTATTAAATTAAGTATCCAATTTTTTTTAAACATAAAACCTATAGATGGTTTACATAAAGAAACCTTATGCTATGTTATATGACTTTACTGCAGGCTATTTGGAGCTTATGACATTTATAGTTATAAAGTTTCACACCCGCCGTCTAAATCTTGCTGCAACAGACATGCACTCAGCAAACCCCCGAAGAAAATCAGTGCAGAATAGATCTATGGAAACACATGCATCTTCATTTGCATAACCATTTCTATCTACATACTCAGTGCATATATTGTGCACTGCTTTTAAACCATTTATACTTCTGCAGATTTACTTCTCACACCTAGCGTCACACAAAAAAATTAAATATATAGCCTAACGATAGACAGAAATACTAAAATGTTTTATTGCATGCCCAAGTAAATGTAAATGATTTTAGACTTCACCTGCACCTTCACACACAATGTCTATTGCACTGATCCTGCCACAAGAAACAGAGTCCACCTTCAGCCTCTTTGTGCTGTTATACCACAGTTAAACTGTATGAGTGTACAATTGAATTCTCCAGTTTAAGTTGAATGGCCGACATTTCCTGGAGCCTCAGTAGGAGGGGACAGGACATCTGTGCTCCTTTTGAAACGGCTTACCTGTGTATTAATCTGTTTCTCCTCATCATAAACCTGGATTATTCGAGACATCTAAAAAGGGGCAATAACATTACAACAAAGACAATAGCTGCAAGGGGGAAGAAAAGAGTTCACAGCACAGGCAGGTTAGGTAACAACAGATCAGAAATCTGTTTAGGGCCTTCTGTGCTCTAGGTGTTGTTACTGCTGAACTTAACAGCAAGTGAAGGTCCATGTTATCAAAGAAGAAGTACAAAATGTTACTCCAGCGTATATATAGTCAGTTCATTTTCTATGTTCATTGCACCCGTCATTTTTGTCTCTGTCAGGAGCATTAACAATATCCACCTCAAGCAAGGACTGTGCTTGCTGTTAAGCCTTTAAAACAAGTGTTGTGAAAATTGCATCTGTGTAATCAGTGCAGTGATTCCAGAAGAAACAAAAGCTCCCTTGTGTGGTTGGAAGGTATAATATGAAAGCATATTCTAACATACTGTATGTAGCCTCCGATAGAGACAGACTTTATATTACTGTACAACCACCAAAGTGAAATAAAAACATCTATTACACAGTGAAGTGCATCATCGTCTCAAACAAAAACCTGCTCAAAATGGGGCGAAACACAAACGACAGAAAGCCATACTTGTGATTCTGAATGTTAACCGTGTCCCTTGAGTTGGGTGACGCCCTGAGTGACACCTTTGCAATTCATCTTCCACCAGTCAGTGTTAGTAAGTGCACAAAACTGTATGCACAATGCAGCAATAAGCACAAAAACGTCTTATCCGAGTCTTTACTCTAAGGTTAGACTAATATATCAGCTTCATTGAAGAGGCAGGTCAAACATGTAGCTTTAAGATAACACATTACTGTTGTTGACCGCCCAATTGAATATTCGTTTGAAATATGGGATTACGCTTAAGCCGTCTCATCAGTCGTAGTCATACCAGTCTAACCCTTGTCTGCATGCACATTCCAGCAGATGCCATTCCTTAAAGCAGGCTCAGAATTCATGCCGCTCACCTCATTGTACTTCGCACAGTTTTTGAAGACCAGGCGCATATCCGACACAAACTCCTGGATGGACTGGTAGTGGTGGGAGCTCCGTAACTGCAGCTTCTTCTTTACTTTCTTGAGGTCCATGGGCTGCTTGATAATCTTGTAGTAATTGGGCACCTAGATTAAACGGCATTGGTGAGTCAACAGAGCATGATTGACAAAGGAGAGTTTTCATAGGCAGTGGAACCACCTGCTGTTGTCAGGAAGTGATTTTTTTTAAATCTACGCTGGTAGAAAAAAGGATAGAATGTGAAATGTTTAAAATTACTTAATTCATCAACCAGGATTGATGATTTGCCAACATGATGGTTATACAAACTAATGTTGAATGCAAAAATCCAAAAGCCCAAATTTATTGGTCAGAACTAAGCTTTCACAAACTGAGAAGTTAATAAATTAATTATTAAAGGCAGGCGAGGAATGAAAAACTCTTCATCACCTGTGTCCTCTGTGCAGGAGTGACCGTCACCTTCCCCAAAACAACATTTTACTAACCTTTGCCATCAAATAGCTGAAGTGGCTGAATCTTGTGTATATATGTATTTGTATGTTCGAATTCTTCAGAGACACTTACAGAGCTAGGAACAGGTTCCCTAAAGCCCACACTGAGTTCATGACAGTAGATGTACAGCAGGAGGCGTTCACATCTCTACAGGGAGAGTGAGAGAGAAAATTAGCTGCTGCGTACTAACTACGAAGAAGTGTGTGAGCGTGAAGTGGACGTACTGACCCTTTGGTCCTCAGAACTCAGGCCCTGCTCTCCTTTGATTTTCTTGGCGTCATCACAATACTCGATCTCAGGGCTGGTCAGGCTCCGACAAAATGTGCAAAGAAAATCACCCCTGAAACACAAAAAAATATATTATATTGTGTTAAGCTGCCATATGAAACAGACGGTGACCAGTGTTATTTGAGATTTCAGTGAGCCCATACCCCATACTTAATTGGAAAATAAAGCTAATACAGTGCCAGTCACATCCTTAAAACCTCAATGTGAGTTTTGCAAGCTTTGAATGTAAAAAGAAGCAGTAAGCGCCGACCACTTACTTTGGGAAGATCTTTATACTGGGTACATGGCATTTCATGTGAAACACTTTGGGGCAGCGGTCGCAGCAAAGCAAGTCGCCACCATTGATGCAAACAGCACACCAGTCTTCATTGGGGTCATCCTCCTTCCCACCAGGGTTGACAGACACAGAGGACGCGCCGCTCTCTTTGGTCTCCGTCCCCTTGTCTACATTTCCGTTTGTGAGTGGAGGGCCTGCTGTTGTGCTACTGCTGTTGTCAGTGGACAACGAGGTAGTGGACGTCATAGTGGTGGTAGAACTCAACGTGCACGCAGTGGTGCCATTTAGTCCAGAACAAGTTGTCTCAGACTGGGGTTCTGTTTTGATACGCTCCCCTACAGCTTTGAGGGCCTCTTGTCCTGCAGATACAGCTCCTAATACTGGGAGCGGGCTGTTCTCTGGACTGCTCATCTGGGTTAGAACAAATAAAAAAAAAAAAAAAAAACACATTTGCATACATTTGTAGGCACAATCATCTTAAACATTTTGTTTCATTTAATTTAGTACCTGTAAATATGCAATTAAAGGAGCGACAAATGTCACAAAAGGTGATGTGAGGAGTGAAAACAAACAAATTACAGGGAGTTTATACAGTGGCTTTTCTTCTATTCATCTCACTTTAACACATTTTCCATCTCCCTCATGACATTTCCAATTTTCCCTGGTAGAAAAATAATGAAAATGGCAAATCTAAGAATGTGCAAGATTGATGGGTTCTGTCTAAATACATAAGTCAGTCGTGCACAGCGAGGAAGAAAAAAAAAATCAATTTTGTGCAAAAGTCACATTCAACACATTAGAAATGCTGTTTCTGCTGTGAGAAGGATGCGGTTCGGGACCATTTAGCCAGTGTTAGTAGTTAGCATTAGGCATATTTTACATTTGTCTTTTGTGAAGATCACAAATAACTAGAATAACTAAATGTGCCATTGTTAATGTAGCCTGGACACAAGCACAAAGCAGGACAAATAACAAGTATGGCCATGTTTTATGACGTTCCTAAACCTCACAGCTTGTCCTGAAGGCAATAGAAAAAGAATTACATTCATACCATGCAGGCACTTCTCCCGGCATCTTTTCCATGCTCTGTCTTCAGAGAAGAAGATGGACAGCTGTAGCTATCGTCCGTGCCAGGCTCCTGTTTCACTTTGACTGGCTCCACTGCAGCTCCACTTCCAGTTCCTGCCCGTCCTGCAGAGCTACAGCTTAAAAAACAAAACAAAAAAAAGGATTCCATAAAATATATTTCTCTGCTGCTGGCATTCACATATCTATGGTGGAGGGCCCCTACTATCTTACAAAACTAGTTTATTTGGCTTTTGCTAGTACAGTGTGTCCATTTATATAACGACTAACCTTGAGCCCGTGTGTGAAGCAGGGAGTGGTAGATCTTTAGGTAAGGAGGACAAGCTCCCTCCTAAACATGATCCAGTGTGAACAACAGAGGAGATAGTGGTTGTCCTTGGCAAACACTCCACTGCAGAGGGAGAGGGCTGGATCTGTGGCCGTTTGTTAGATTCCCAGCCTTTGCTTATTGTTATAAGCAGTTTAACCCTGTTTATAAAGTTATCCCAAAATCTCAAATTTCGCTCTCTGTTTTGAGTCCCACAAGGGGAGAGAGAGGCTATAGCATCAACACTAACTACATTTCAGACCCACTAATCTCCTTCACTGCTCTCTGCAAGGGATAATAAAATGTATCATGGTAATTTGCACTGGTTGACCAAAATAAGCCAGTGCACTCTCCAGACATGAGCGTAAACATCGCTAAGTGGTTTGGTCTGCTAGATGCCGATAATTACGGGTTTGGGAAAGACCGTGTCAGTAACTGCCAGTCAGACTGCAACCATTTTACTGGACCATTAACTTGGGAGTTTGGTGTGTTTAATGTAATAAAATGCCTTGAAATTTTCTTACCTGCCTCTGCTGCCTGTGCTGGATGTGCTAGAAGGTCGTGCTGGCGTATGGGCATTCGACAGACCTGTAGACAGAAATGAGACAGGGTACAGATAACATGTCACTTCTGTCAGTACACCTAAAATATAGAACAACAGTAAAAGTTACCACACCCTAAAACCACAACATCTTCTCTGATTTGTCAGTGGTTGGCATAAAGAGTCAGAGCTAATGACTTTGTGACATCTTGTGTGTAAATATCTTCAGATAGCCAGACATAGAGCATGAAAAACAGGAATCTGCTGTTGCATCTTAAAGAAAGTATCTCTTTCTGAGTGGCTGTGTACCTGAGGATCCAGGTGAGTGCGTGGACAGCCCAGGCGAGGGGTTCATGTCCACTGATCCCAGTTGATGCTGCGTGCTGGCTGTGATGTAACGAGATAGGAGGTGCCCAAGGTTGCTAGACCCTGCATCCTCCAGCTAGTGACAGTGGTAAGAAATTAAAACAAATCATCTTATAAGAACAGTCAGGGATTCTGAACCAATGTGACCAGCTAAAAGACAGATTGAATGTTTGTGCTTGCTTAGATTTCAAGCTTAAGACAAGGGGTTTCTCTTTTCCTCGTGGTGCATTTTACACATGGTCAACTCTTCGGTCTAGAGGGTAGAAACAAAACATAAGACGGCTCCCTCCTCAGTCTCTAAGAATATGCACACCTGAATTGGTGGAATCTCAGGTAGGCAGGGCAGGTTCTCAGGATTAGTGACGGAAGGAATGAGCTCGATAGGACCTAAGATGGGACTGGCAGGGCCACGGTGAGCATGGGCTCCAGCCATACTGGCACTGGTCGGACTTGTAGGGTTTGCATTATGGAGGGAGGCCACCGGGAAAGGGCCTGCATGCCCCGGGTTGGAATGCTGCACAGAAAAAAAGACGAGGGAGGGAATTGGAGGAGAAAGAAAGAGGAAGTGAAGAAGAGTGGTGGACAGGAACAATGAGGCAGGTCACTCCATAAGTTTAGGAAAATTCTTCCGTTGTGTGAAACAACATGGTTGTATGATCATGCATTAGGACAACTCATGCTGCACAAGACACGAATGACAAAGTAGGAAAAAGGTGTCAAACCCCTGATTGTAGTAAGAAACGAAACCTTTGGTGGCTCATCTCAGATTCTATAGACATCTGGACAAAAAGAAAAAGGGGCTGGATATAGTGGACATTTCTCTTACCTAGTCGCAAATGCAGGCAGTAATTGTATGTACACATTTTCATACACATTACTTGAATCAAAGTGACAAAAAAAACCTGCTTTATAACATTAGATACATAGGTGAGGCAGTGCCAAGCAGAACTGCATATGCATTCTTCCTGAAAGGCATGTAAAAACTGCTGGAGCATCTGCATGGGAGTATGGGGGCTCTGTTACTGCAGCATTTAAACCTCATCGTTTAAAAGGCTATTGATGTACCAATTTGAAAGCATTAGATATGTGCAGTCAAGCTTTTTATACAGTACACAGTCATAATAAATTAGCTAATGTGCATTTGTAAACATAATTTAGATATATAATATAATTTGCGTTTTTATATTATTATGTGCTAAACCAACATATTTAAACAACTATACATTTCTTTCTAATTTACACAGTCTGGCTTCTGCAGCCTCGCCTCACCCTGTGTATCAACACTGTTATTTACAAGAACTGACAAGGTTAAAGAATCTTTTAAGGCTGTTAAGCCAACATACACAGTAATGGATGTGGTGCACACACAAAAAAACAATTGTAAAAGTCAAACTATGTTGAAAAGTACAACTATTACATTATGTTGATTGTGGTCAATTCAAAACGCTTGTACTGACCTGCCTTTGTAGCTGAGGCTGCATCATGGGGGGATACTGTTGTCCGTTAAGTCTTGGCTGGGCTGTAGGCATTCGACTCTGTGGTGGACCTGGTGGACCAGGGAGACGTATATGGTGGGAGGAGGGGTAGATCGAGGGACCTGATCCCCCATTTATACCCCCAGGCCCTCTTGGTAGTGACTGCATACTGATGAGCCTTGGAGGCTGGTCAAAATCAAATCAGTCCGACAGAGATTGAATAAACATAAACAAAATCAAGTAAATAATACAATTAACAGTAAAAAGCAAAACAGAGACCAAAGGGTTTTCCATACCTGCTGCTGAACCATTGGTGGACCTGGTTGTCTAGGGTGCTGCTGGGACATCTGGGAGGCGATACGCATCTGTTGCTGAATTTGTTGCTGGTGCTGCTGTTGTTGCTTTTGCTGTGCATACGCTGCCTGCTGCATGTGCTGCAGCCGGAGCTGGGCCAGGTTTATCTGTCCCGGGTGTTTGCTTGGATGACCTTGCCCTGGTGAAAGAGGTGGGCCTCCTAACATCACACTGGGTGGTTGTGCGGAAGGAGGTGGTTTCTCAATTACCAAATTTCCTACAATTGCAAAAAGAGCGACAGTAAGTTTATTGTATAGAAGTGCAAGAACCATTAAGAAACTTTTGATTAATATTTAACTTGACAGTTGTTCATCTGGTTAGCCAGACCATTGGCAGGCTTTGTCTTTTCATCATGCGTAATTAAATTTAAAAACATTGTATTTGCCACAAGTTTTCAAAAAGGGGAAGGCCTGCATCAGTACTATCTATAAATAAATTAAACTTTCAGATGAAAACACATTGAATGACATGGTTCCTCTCACCTAGATTCACCACATTTTTGGCCCAGAAGGTGGGGTCACAGAAGAAGCGCACAAGGCCATTGGCCTGTGGTGCTGGCTCTAGCCTGGCCTTGAAGAGCTGGCGAAGCTGGAAGAGAATCTGATTGCACACAGAGAGAGATAAATGTCCTTTCATTGTTGCCATGAGACACCTAAATGTCACACACACTTCACAAAATGTGGGTTTGTTTTAAAGGCTGCTCTTAGTAAGTCTCCATTAGCAATGACATCAAGTGGTTGGACCGATCTAGGTTGTTGTACTGTGTGGGGCAAAATAGCTTTGTGGGTCACAACATACTGTAAAAATGTACCATCTGACACTCAAACATACCAGTCTTTTGCTGTAGAGCAATGCTGTGCTGCTGCCAGTAGTGATGGCCCACTGGCAAAAGTTGAGCACATGGTGGATCTGCTGGGCCAGCTGCGTGGTATCCTTATGCTGAGCCACCAGTCGCAGACTTCGCTCTTTGGTAACACTCTACACAGAAAGAGGAAATATTTTTACTTAAAGGACTGCTACAAAGCGACCAAGCATCTTCTTAACAGTAGTAATGTAATGACCCCACTGGGGGGGGTCTGAGTTACGGCAGGTGGCACTAATATACAAGAAAAGAAACAAAGTGTGTATTAAGCACAGTATTCCACATACTGAAGTCCAAGAGTCAGCTTAGTATGTTAATAAGCTTCTGATTTAATAAAGCTGGTCAGTTCACACGCACAGGCTGAACGCTCCAAAAAAAACACCCACTAAAATACTTGTTCACGTATGAGTGGTCTTCCAGCGCCACATGACTACACTCACCGACTGAACAATATTTTGTCTCTCACCTCCAACTGCTGCAGCAAGGACTTGCCCTTCTTGTTGATTTCATTTATAAGAGTAAATACTGCAATTTTGATCTCGTGCTCCACCTTCCGGTGTGTCTCGCTGAGTTCTTTCAATCTGAACAAAAACAAGCATAGTAAAACACTTAATTTAGTCTAGTCACCAGCACCAATGGTGACTGCAGCAGTCAGCCTTTAACATTATCCTTGGGATTGTGAGCATACAGAAACTGTGTCAGTGGGCACCACAAGCGGAGGGGGTGATAAAATACGCACCTGCTTTGCACCTGAGAGACAGAGTAATGGACATAGTTTTTCTTTTCCTGTAGCTTGGCCATGGTGGTTTCAATAATGCCTTTCTGGTTCTGAAAAGCTTCCTCTAGGAACTGGTACCTGAAAGTTTGGATGTGAACTTGTATTATTAAAGCACAATGTAGGACACATGCTCCTGTAATCTCCACACAACTACTGGCAGTAGATTCAACATTCTGGTACATTACCAACACATCAGACATTCATATAGAAATTGCTGCCAGTCCACTAATAAAACTGTCTCCGTGTTGAGCTACCTGTGTTCCTTGTGCTCCAGCAACTGGCAGTCCCTACAGGTCAAAGTGTCACAGGTCTCACAGAAAAGCTTCAATGGCTCCTGCTTGTGAATGGGACAGAACACAGGCCTCTGTCCTGTACCAACAGCCTCTACAGACATACATACAAAGACAATACTGTTGCTGAGTAAGAGAGAGCCACAGCGTAAGAAACCACTACCACTACTATTTCTGACGTTAAGCGACTTTGGTTTGCACCTAGACAGAAAATACCATCAGACTCTAAGAGCTTCAGGACATTTAGTTTTACCAGTTAAAGGTACCATCTAAGGAACCAGAATCTTCAGCACGGTTACTATGGCAACAGCGCCACGTTCAATGTGCTTCAAATAGGGGGTGTTTTATCCAGGCGTATGGATTTTTTGGACTTACTAAACAATGGTTGTGGTTGACCATCACAAGGGTCACCCAACTTACCAGAGGCAGCATCAGCATCTTCCTTTGTACGAATCTTGTGGTCCTTTGTGATTTTCACTCTCTGATGGGCTTCCACGCAAGTTTTACACAGCCATTCTCCACACTCTACACAAAAGCCGATGGTTCCTGCATTGTCCTCACAACTCGTGCACACCTTAAAAGGGACAGCAACACAAAACATGTAAAACACAGTCATTAAAAGATGTTGCCTTGATACTTACAAAGCAAACAAATATACTACTAGTTCAATGATAGTAGCACCACTAGCTGCCCCAGCAGCTGCTGGCAGGCAAAGTGGACTCTTGATTGGACAGCTGACTGGACATACCTGTGCAGCCTTCTCATCAGATGTGTTGGTGGCCTCTGTAGTATCTTTGACAAAGTAGTTGTCAATAATGTCACTCTGTTTGTAGTCTTGGTGGCACACTGAACAGCGCATCACATTTACTAAAGGAAACACAAATCAAATAAAGTTGAAAGGTCAAGCTAAAGTTTTATCTACCACTAACTGGTCTTTGCAGAAAAATTGATACACAGCACATAAGCCATCGCAAATGAAACCAAGTGTGCCTGAACTGTCAGCTAAGAATTGTGCTGCAAACAAAAGGGGATTAATTAGAGGCCTTCAGCCTACTTTCAGCTAATTTCCATAAATTTCCTTCAGGTAAATTCATGTTGATGAAAGTTCTTTGCACAGTGGGACACTCGCCGCTTATTCATAGGGCCTAATTGATTTAGTGCGTGTTGCAGGAAAGATCCAATCTTGTCATCTATGAGATTTTTTATTAGTATATTAAATCAAACAGCCAAATAAGGAGGACAGTTTCACTTAATCACTTTCGTTGGCTCCGTTAATGGAATTCGTTGAATTAACGATATAATCATATAAATAATTACTTCAGCACATTAACTTTTCGCCTTCTTTGCTGAAGTCTATTATTAGGTGCCAAATTAAAATTTAAAACAGTTTTAGTCAGCATAATGTCAACTCTACTCTAATTCATAAACACGTAAAATCCTCCCCTTACCAGCCAGCTGAGGTAAAAACCAGAGCAGGCTAGTTTGAGCCGGTCTACACTGACTTGAGCAGCACACAGTCGGTTTGTGTAAGCTTCAGCTGCACAGATCCCCCCGTGTTTGGTTGTGAAAGCAGCTGGACTGGGATTGTGTTGAGAAACCCACACAACCCCTAAACACACACACACAACCAATTGACTGCACAGCTGGCACTTTGAACCTCCAACCTACCCCTTCCCATAGATGCACTCAAATTAAAGGAAAAAAACAACACACATTTTAAACAAGATTGGGTTGTGTTTCCCTACATTATAAATACAAGCGCCCATCTGTTTCAAAACATATGGAATGAAGGTGATTAAACACACATGATTGGTTTGACCCAATAATGGCTTGGCAAAATATTAACCCTGTCATTATGTAAGCACTGGATGCCACCATTAAAAGTGACAGAAAACTTGGGAACAAGACTCAAGTTTGTTGACATACAGAAAAAGGAAAACATCTCAACACACACAACACAACATAAAGCATTAGATTATGTAAAAAGTTAATGTGGAATAATTACCTGAATTCAGAAATGACTTACGTCTTCTTTACTTACGTAATGAACAACTCAAATAATGTTGTCCATTTAATTTCCTAATATGCTTGGCAACAATAATGCTTTGACAATGATGAAACCTTCTGACACTTTATCATCAACCAGTTAATTTGCATAGGTAAAGCACAGGGTTTAGCACCATCAGTCAGTAGCGCAGATAATTACTGTGGTCAGAGAATGAATGAACTAATGTGTAATCCTTTATGAGAAGCAGTGTCCTATACCTAGTTAATAATAATAATAAATCATCTGACGTGTTTATCTAGAGGGGATGATTAATAATTTGATCAAACATGCTAGCATTTTTTTTCAAACGGAAGTATTGCAGCCACACGTTTTGCAGTTCATCGTTACATAAACTGAGACCCCACCTTGCAAAATTTCATGCCGCTTTTGACCAAGTCTGGCAGGAACTGTGGCCAACTGTGGTAAAATAAACACATTTACCCATATTAAGGGCCGAGTCAGAGAAAATTAAAAATGGTAAACATATTTAAATTCGATGTAACCTGGGGTATGTTTAAATGCAATTCAAACCAGAAAAGCAATACAAATGTAAATCCTGAAAACAACCCTGACCTTGATATTAAAACACAGCCTAAAAATAAATCAATCATACCTGTAGTTCTTGATAGAATCAAGAGTAAAATAACGTCCCTCGTTAGTCACTAGGAATTCCCTGTGTTGAACACGTTGACAAGACTACTGAGATCAGTTCTACATGACTGAGATCAATACATTTTTTGGTCCTGCGCTGCAATACACTTATACTTACGCAGACGCTGACAGAAACATGAAGCAGTGCATTACAAGAAGAATAGCTTTACAAAATATCAACTAAAACCAGATACGCGTGACATTTAATTTGCAGCTTTTTGAGGAATAATTATTGACAAAATGTTCAAGGCGTGACTTCACCTTTTAAATATGGACTTTGCAAACGGAGTGGAAATGGGAACCAGACGAGAATGATTGTTTCAATTTAGAAAACACAGATACAAATTATTTACATGATCACAACCTGGGACTTCAAAATGCCTGTAGAAGTATTAAATAAGACATTTTATTATTTTGTAAGCAAAAATGTGGAATGTGTTCTTGGATTTTAGCTTCTTTAAGCTTTTCTTTTTAAGCTTTAACCCACTTCACAATATAGTTGCTTCAATAAAATGAGACCTCTCATGTTTACTGCAGAAATTTATCAGACTTATGTGGATGATGATGTTCATTTATGCGAGTTCAGCTGAAAACTGCGTCCTGGGCACTCAGGACTAGAGTCTACAGCACCGCTTACTACAACTCAAGTAGAAAAGCGACGCAAGGGAGCCGCTGAGAGAGACCCAGTTCGCCGATCTGATGAGTCCAAACCTGAGATTTCTGAACACACAGTATCTGCACCTGCTACAACGCACGGAAGAGGCGGTGTGACTTGGGCTATGTTTTACCGGTGACATGGCTGGGGGTGACCTTTCGCAACAACACGAAGCATCATCCTGATAGTGACTGTCAAAACATATCACAAATGTATACAGAAGAATTTTAACAAAAGCAGCAACAAATCCGTGAATAAGAATGTGCCTGGTAGTAAATAGGAGACAGCATCATAACAGTTTTCAGTAAACACACCTGTGCCTGTTACACATTTCTGAATAATGACTATAAAACGCATAATAACAAAGGAGAAATGTGCAGGTGATCCTTGAAAGTGACTGGAAATACGTCAAATGAATAGTGGCTTGCTGCTGAATAACACAAAATTACGATAATTATGTTGAAAACGGGCTCGTTTGGCTTCATGTTACCTCGCTTGAATATGTTGTTATGGACTAAAAACAGATTTACAGGTGGACCAGCGACAGGTTGAGTGTGAAAAGCATCCAAGTATAAAAGCAACAGCCTGGGCTCAACCCTCAGCCCAAATTAGCCCAACGTGGATTCTCCGTCCACGCGACCGCGTTCATTCAAACACTCCATACTAATTACAATCAGATTACAGGAAACGGGCTTTACTCATAATCCTACTTGTTGCTCGTCAGACACTCACCTATGTGTGTGTCCGTCTGCCCGTGTGGTCCAGGCACCTGGACGCTGATCTGCCGGTCTGGTTGCGGGATGCACTTCAGGCAGAAGGAGTGCAGACAGGGCAGAAGTTTCGGCTCGCAGTCTCGGCTCTGGAGACTTTGTTTACACACTGCGCACGTATCCAGTAAATTGATGGGAGCGGGTACCGGCGTGGCCGCTGGAGCCGCGGGAGGGGAGGACATTTCAGTGGCTCTCCCAGCGACGGCAGCATCCCCGGCGCTCGGGGACTCGGACGCCGCGTGCTCCGCGTTGGTGCCGCTAGTCCCAGCCGGGCTGACGGCGTCGGCAGCGCCACCGTCGGCTTCCACTCCCGCAGCAACTGCCCCGCCGTTGCTAACGTCCCCCCCGTCGCTGGAGAGTGTAGAGGCGTCGTTAGCATGATCAGCGGACAGTGTTTCTCCACCGTCCTTGACATTCGCGTCTGTGTCTTTGTCCGAATTCTCTACTTTAGTCTCTTGCTGCACGTTTTCTGGCGCTGAAGGCACTGAGTCCGAATTAGCGGACGGTTCCATATCCTCCCCGTCTTTGTTATCCGCCATCTTCCTTCCTCTTTGAACCGCTGCACGTCGTGCGTAACTTCTCGATCCAAGAGTACGTACGAAACGTAATGACGCAGGTACATGGCGCTTAATACATTTAAGCAATTTAATTAGGCTACATTTGTACTTTAGTGTTTAACTTTCTTTTTTTTTTTTCCTGTTTTAGTTTGTTCTACTAAATATTGCACATCTTACTTTAGTACAGGTTGTGGTGATATAATTTTATACTGAATCTTCTAAAAGAAGTGCATAAACCTTGGAATTAAAAGCAGGTGCTTGAGTTAACACTCCAAACAAATTTAATAAAAAGATAATTAAAAAAGAAAGTCAATTATGTATTATATAAAAGCCAAGTGTTGCTTAGATTATTGTAAAAAATATTATAAAATCAATATAATGTAATTACTTTATGTAAAGGATACTCCCCTATAATACTATAATACTATTCTACTCCTGATTTTAAGAATGATTAGGGAAATTAATCAAACTTTAATTATATCTTACTATTTGTTTAGCCGCATGTCCCTCGTTTGCTGTCCATCAGGCAGCAGTTACATTCCACCCCGGTAGGTGTCGCTAACAAAAAAAGCTATGTCTCTTTTAGGCGGGCCTTTACGGTAGACGACGACACCGGAAGTGCAATTGTTACCTGAAGAAGTCGTGTTTTAGTTTCAGACCGACTACAAATTAAAGAAACTGTACAATAAAGTCTGACAAAAAATGGCTGGAACGGCGTCGGTAGCCGGTGAAGTGTTTGTAGACGCGTTGCCGTATTTTGACCAAGGTTACGATGCCGCAGGTGTTAGAGAAGCGGTAAGTTAATTTGTGTTAAGCTACTTTTGTGTTGGCTAAGCGCAGCATGTTAGCTTGTGCCGGCTCGCCTCGGTGTGTCCAGCCGTGGAAAGGGCTCCCTGAGAACTTTTAGGGAGCGTTTCACAGATGACGTTTAGCATTCAAACATCTATACAGACATTACGTTTTAGCATTTAGGAGCAGGATTTATTAAAAGAAATATGCGTTAGAGCTGCAAGGAGTAAAACAACTACAATTATAATAGTAGTTAAAACAACAGATATTCTTCCAAAGTAATTTAGCCAGTCAAACTTTGCTCTAAACGTGTTCTCCTCAGTCGGTACAAAATTATATGTACAAAAGTTCAGTTTACAGGGAAACATTTTTATATAAATAGAAATACGTCACCATTACACATTATGTAAGTTAATAGTGAGATTATTCTACAATACAGTAAGTGTAATAACAATGTCAGGTGTTAGTTTAATACTGTACTGAGACCTGCATTTAGACCCTAAGGGAGAGTTTTCCTTCTTTACTGAACCAGAAATGTCAAAGTGTGCCTTTCTTATAAAGACAGTAAAGTGTGTAAATGCCACTGACAACAGCTTTAAATATTAATATCAGAAGTACTTGTATTACGTGTTTAGTATTAAGTGAAGAAACTGAATCTAGTTCATCCCCCCTTCTAGGCTGCTGCATTGGTTGAGGAGGAAACAAGAAGATACCGACCTACCAAGAACTACCTGAGCTACCTGCCCACACCAGACTTCTCTGCTTTCGAGGTGACAGACACATCAGAAACTGTTTCCATAGCTTCTGCCAGTGTGACATAAATGACATATTTCCTATTTCATATCACCTATCAGACAGACATTATGAGGAATGAATTTGAGCGGCTTGCAGCTCGTCAGCCCATGGAACTCTTGAGCATGAAAAGGTAAACCCTACACGCGTTAGTCTGAGCCTTATGCCTATGACAATGTTTGTTTCTGTCAGAGGAACAATTACTAGGATGATTACATGGGTATATGATAAGATTGTGTATTGTTCATGTTACAGCATTGTTTGGAATGTAAAATTGTATCAGACCAATGTTATTTCAGATAATGGAAACAAGGCAAAACGTATGAATAGTTTTACTGCCTTTATGTAAGCAGCATAATGTGGTTAAGACGCATTTCTCTATGCTTTCAAATGTTCATAATTTAATTTGTTTTTCCTCTGTGGAGATACGAGCTTCCAGCGCCCTCGTCAGGACAGAAGAATGACATTACAGCGTGGCAGGAGTGTGTAAACAACTCAATGGCTCAGCTGGAGCACCAGGCAGTCCGCATTGAGAACCTGGAGCTCATGTCCCAATATGGAACCAATGCCTGGAAATTCTACAATGAGTATGTGACAGCAGCCTTTTGTCACATACAGTAAATCACTATGACAACAACTGCTAAGTCTTGTTTTTGTCTTCATCCTGCAGTAACTTGGCCTTCTTGATTGAGATGGCACAAAAGGAACTTCAGAAATTCAGGTCAATGGTTGCTTGGTCAACATTTTTCTTTGTTAAAAGTGTTGCCAAACAATTTTCTCATGTTGGCCAATGTATTGTTGTTGTTTTTTTTAAATACACAGGAAGCAAATTCAAGACTTAAACTGGCAACGAAAAAATGATCAGCTGGCAGGAGGAGCCAAACTGCGAGAGCTAGAGTCAAAGTATGTTGAATGTTTATCTAAAGAGAAAGAACATTTAGTAAATTATCCTGTCTTAACATCTGTATCTGTCAACAGCTGGGTATCTCTGGTCAGCAAGAATTATGAGATTGAGCGGGCCATCGTGCAGCTGGAGAACGAAGTCTCCCAGCTCAAACAACAGCAGGGGGATGAGAATAAGGAGAACATCAGGCAGGACTTCTAGAGCAGGAGCTTACAGCACTGGTCTGCAAAATAATGATCCTGCAGTCAAGCTAGATTTCATCATATTTCATAAGGCTGGCTGGACCAAGGTGTTTGAAGAGTGAAAGTTACCTGTATGAAGGAGGATTTCATGTGAAATTGCATCATTGACAACCTCTGACATTCAGCTGCCTAGAAACTTCATCGACAGCACTCATTTCTCAACACTCTACACCTCCAAATTTACTGGAGCTGGTGGAATATGGTATTAAAATCCAATTTTTTTTCCCAGCGTCACACGTTCAGAGCAAGGCTATGCACAATTTGCAAAAATAATTTATTACAAATGGGGAAGTTGAATTCAGTGCTTAACATTTTTCCACAATTTTCATCTAACTAGCAAAAGTCTTGCTTTAATATGTGATTGGTATAAGCATCCCAAGGTTAGTGTGTGTGTGACTTACAGTAAATGTACATAGTATACATCAGTCAACATACAATCTCTGAGCCCAACCTTGACTTCCATCCCTGTATTTTTTTTGTATGCTGTTTTAATGAAATAAACATTTTTACATTTTCGATGGTGTGAATTTGAGTATTTCAAGTACTCAAATCGCTATCTAATTCCGATTTTAATTTAGGGACTGTTGGCTGGAAACCTGTTTCAGGTTTGTGTTATAGAGCTTGGTCTACTACACTTTCAGAGAAGTGTCTGTATTGCATGAGGGTGTAGTATGTTCATTTCAACAGCCTCTAAGTCTGAAGATCTAAAGTTTCGTAACCTTTCATTTTTGCCTGCACACATTGAACCTGTGGGGTTTGACCATTTAAGGCTAGATCCTGTAAATGTCTAATCAGAATAACATTTCATTTTGTTATTCATTTTAATTTATTTTCTTAATTCCCGAATGAGTCGCTATACTTAATCTGGCTGTATCCAGTTCTCTTAATTTTAACAATTTGGTTAATTTCCACACCACAGAAGGAAATAACCTTGTTAAAAGATATTTTTAACATTCTAGGTGCATTAGAAATTAAGGCCAATATATGGCTATATTATTATCCATTTAGTTGTTTTGGTGTCAACCTACTCTTAAACATAATGTCCTTTTCTTGATTAACTGAATGATTCACATCTAGTGTCATGGTTCTAACATTTTTGAGACTGCCGATTGGTGAGAACAGTAAGAGTGAAGTAGCAATGCAGCTCAACACTGAGCTCATTATAAGGCTCCACAAAGTTGAGTTGAGGTGCAAATTCAGCTGATAAATCATAAACAGTAAATTTATTAATTTTCTTGCCACAATGCTTACATAGTGTGCATAACAGCCATTATTCTTCATTTATTTCTTTTTTGGTCAGATTGAACAAACAGAATGGTCATCTGCATAAACATTAACTTAATCTGTGGCAAATTGAAAAGCCCAGCTACATGAGATAATTTGTATGGCTGTCATGAAACGCCAGATGTCCAGCATAGAAAGACTGGGGGGGGGGTTCCACATAAAACAGCCAGAGACTGAACTAAATGAGAACAAAAACACAGGAAGTCACGCTGTTTCTCTCTCTGTCTTCTAAAACGTTCACACAACTCACCCACGCAAGTTTACAGGCACTGTTACTGTTCGCCAAGAAACTATAGGTTCTCTTTAGGATAGTCATCCACTGTGACTCAGTCACCAGCAGCTGAAACAGCAGAAGGTGAATTTCACCATTGCTCCAGTCTATATACTGAGAGTGTTGAGAGCTGGTACCAAAGTAACAGCCTCTGGCAGGCTCTGGTTCTGGTCCTTGTCCTGGCCGCCTCTGCTCTGAAGAAACTTTTGCCGATGCCTTTCCTCCTGACGCTTCTTCTTCTCCTGCCGCTGCTGCTCTTTCCTCTGCTTGTTAGATACCTGGGAATGAAGGAAAATAATTAAATAATGAAAATTATTTGACTGAGATTAATTTTGACCTAAAGTATTTACCTACACCAGTATTAACATTCATTAGAAAAAACGCTACAATACACCAGTCAACCACACCTGGCTAATATTGTTGGTTGGTGTTGGTGAGGTGAGGCCTCCATGGATCGGATTTGTTGTTCAAGCACATCCCACAGATGCTCAATTGGATTGAGATCTGGGAAATATGGAGGCCAAGTCAACACCTCAAAATTGTTGCTCTGCACCTCCAGTTTTGGAGATACTCTGACCCAGTTGTCACAATTTGGCTCAACTCACTCAAAGCCTTACATTTGCACATTTTTCTGCGTCTAATCATATTTAGGGGCAAAATGTTCAAACGTACTGTATCCTACATACTGACAGGTGCCATGATGAATTGATAATCAGTACTACTCACCGGTGATCATAATGTTATGCCTGATCGCTGCATCCATAGACAAAAAATTATTTTCTAAAAGTGCATCAATTTGGCTTGACAGATTAAAATAAAAAAATGAAAATAAAGGCAAATATAAAGCTTGTACACAGTTGGTAAAGTTGTCAACCTTAGGTTTTTGTGTGTTGCCGCCCTCTACTGATTGGTTGTGCTCACTGCAGTCTGTGGCTGTAGTTCTGCAGGCAGAGCAAGAACCGCACTGGCAAGACTGGTCCAACCCGGAACCAACAAGCCATTCAGCATTGATGGTTGCTGCACTCAGCTGAAGCAGGTTCTCCTCATCACCTAAAGGCAGATTATAAACACATGAACATGTGGAAAAAAAACTAAGAAGTTAACAGCTTGAATATATTCTGATTATAAAGTTCTAAAGTTTGTGACCGAATCCAAGTTGTTCTCATGCTGCTAATGAGTCGAGATTAACTTCTGACCCTGGATTCCTCGATTCTTGATGGAGCTCAGGATCACACTGTCCTCCCCCGAGGCTGTTGGAGATGAGTTTTTCTTTCTTTCCCTCTGACTGTCCCCAAACTCACGCTGCTGGCCGTGTGAATTCTGCAGATTCTGATGACAGCACATCAAACGGCTACCTTATAAAACTCAACAACAGTTTAACTCATAGATGCTGACAAAATATACAGTTGTTGTCTAAAGAGATTACGCTGTGTTTTTTGTTTTTATAAATCTATTAGCTGGTTTAGTTTATGTCTGTTTGATACCTCTATGCGGAGCTGAGCAGGACTCTCAGAATTGTCTCCAATCCGCCTCACACTGTCATAATGATCTCCATAGCGGTAGGCAATATGTAGTTCTCTGCACACCTGCTTCTCTGCACCATTTATCTGCAATGAAAACATACTGTATCAACAGTGCGATGTAACAGCAGAATGTGAGCTATGACAGAGAAGTGATGACATTACGTGGTGTTTTTAAAGGTTTGCCTGCCCCTACCTCCCACAGTGGCGTGTTCAGCTGATGGATTACAACTTTCACTTGCTGACTGCGAGCAAAAGCCACAATAGCATCGTTGCCAGCGAATGTACCGGGCTGAGAGAGGTTAGACACTGGGTGGAAAAAAGCAAACACTTTTATTTACAGCCTAAACCTAACATGCAGATATAAACTTCCTTGATCTAGATCTTCCAAAATGTCGTGAAAATGATGTAGTGTATAACCAGTGAAACACCACAACAAACAGCAAAAAGATGAAATGACCACCAGGGGTCACTGCATGGTTTTTGGATAAAACAATTTACTGATTTTGTATAGTGATTTAACAGTAATATTCACTGTTAATACAGCATTTGTTTCATTTCTCTATGTGTAGTAGTGTAGTAAATCAGTGAGTCCTCACTGGGTGACATTCTTACAGTGCTGTGCAAATGGCACGTCATCCTCAACAAATGGTTCAAAGTCTTGTCGGTGGGACATCATATACTGGACTGTCTCCTGGCGAAGCCGCAGGTGACCTCGAGAGTGACCTTCTAACTGGTCACCTAGAGCTCTGAACAGGCAGTTTCTGCAGGACAGAAGGCCAAAAATTTACATTTGTCAGTGATATAATAATAATAAAGTCCTGTAAAATAGACATTTTCTTCAGCAGTCAACACAACTTATTGATGATTATCACCAAATTGCGGCCATTGTAACATTTAAGTCTACTTTGAAAGAGCCAGGTAGTTTTACAGTTTAGTTCAATATATAATTTAGTAAATTAGTATTATTGTCGATGGGCTGAGGAGATATTGGAAATATAGAAAAGTGAAATCATGGCTATTGTTTGGGACCCACATGTTAAGTTCAAATTAGGCTTTTTACATTTTAAAAGATGTATTCTATGCATATTACGTGATGAATAACAGTAAAGGACGATGTTTTTCTGGTTCTTACCCATCTCCCGGGACTTCTCTCAACTTGAGCCCCAGTGCCTGGAGCTGATTCGAGAAACTGACAAACTCTGCTCCTTCATCTCCGCCCTGAGGCCTGTTCTTTCGGTCCTTTGCAATGGCCCGGTGTGCTGCCCTTTCATCCCTCTTTCGTTCCAGTTCACTCTTTTTATTGCTCCGTACAGATTTTGACATCTGTTTTCTAGACATGCTGGCTGATGTGGTTACAGTGGGCCTACAACACCAAGTCTACTTATGATAATGAGCTGTCATTAACCGCTGCCACTCATTTGGAACCTATACAGACATAAAAACAAAGGTTGAGGATGTCAAGCTTAGGATAAATAAAGCGACATGCAAGGTAGTTCCGAAGACCAGTTCATTTTAATGTCTTGCAAATAGTTTCTGTGTCTTACTTTAAAATTTCAGGTTTGCAAGTGAATGCAGATCACCCTTGCAATAGAAATTCTGTTAGCAAATGCGTTTTTAATCAGTCCACCAAAATGTCTATTTGCTGACATTTAACCAAAAACTCTTCTGAGAATTATTTGCAAATTATCTACAGCAGTTTGTCCCCGATGCAAAAGATACTTTTCCAAACTCGGACATGAATCTTTTATACTTACAAATATTACTTAATGAAGTTTTCCAAACATCTAGCGAAGTACCGATGAATTCCACATTTAAAAAACAAACAGGCCGTTAGTTAACATGTAACCTGACATCTGCAAAGTTTTGGTGAAACGGGCCGAGGATAAAACAATAACAACTCGCAGCAGATTCGCTTCATTGCATTTCGAGCCGTGTCTTTACACCGGTCACCAGCAATCGGATCAAGGTTAAATGACAACGCGTATCTACTGACACTGGTAACATGAAGTTCGACAGCACGAGCTAACGAGCTAACAAGCTAACATTAACAGCTGTGCAACAAAATCAGAGCCTCCTGCTTATTCCACTCTCAACACAGTAAACAACTAAAGACACGTTTAAAAAAATCAATCCTCACCTTTAACACGACACGGTCAACAAAATATGCCTTTGTTTAAATTGTTTTTGTAGTGATTTTCGGTTTTTGTTTACAAGTGAAGTTCCTCATACGTATACACGCGTACGTCCAAACGTACGGAAGCGCGAACGGGTCAATATGTAAAAGGCGACTCAAAATTACACTAAGCGGACACAAAAGTGGGTTTATTCAAAGAAAAAAGACAACTATTGAACAAACATAATTTAAAGACACCAATCCACGCGGCGTTTAAACAGGGAGTATCTTATAGACCAACAACCATCTATCTGTCAAGCTATTAGGACTCTGAGTCATTTTATATTGCAGACTGTGACTCAAGCCTGGTAGGAGGCCGATCGTTTCACAAAATAATTTTGCAGCTGAAAATGTGTCCACCTCATAGAAGTCCACTCTCCAATAAATCCTTGAGATGGATCCACACAGATGGAGAAATAACGTGGGAGATGAGTGGGCTGGGAAGCAACAAACCCGAGGAAAGAAACCTGTTTGCTGCGGGAAAAAAGCAGAGACACCGAGAGTGAAATAAAGTAAAATGAAATAACAGCATCAGACAACAGAAGTCAGGAAAAACGTCAAAATCACAAATATGACACAGGACGCAGTCTATTGAACTGAGTTGATGAATAATTTCAGGAAATGATGACACAGATGCCACATATAGCCCGTTAGAGTAAAGTTACAGACGCGTGCTTTTTAACATGTTGGTTCTGTTTTTGAAAAATGTGTTTTTTCTAATTTAGGGGGGTTTCATCTCGGTGGTAAACTGGGGTTTCTAAAGCTTCACTCCTCTTTATATAAGGAAACATCATCCAAACGTTTGGCAATTGTGTGGGATTTCTGCATGTTTTCGTTTCTATCTCTAAACTCCATCACTCTGGACGTTTAGTACCCGGAGAGCTGCTCGTCTGGAAGCAGAGATTGCGCGTTTTTGGCACCTGTGTGTGCTCCGACGTGGTGGCGCTGAAGAGTAAAACGGCTTAAGGAAAAAGAGGTTAAATCATCAGCTCCACGCTCGAAGCCTGCGCCAGTGCAACAGCAAGTATCCACTATAAATAATGATCCTATAGGCCACAAAGGCGGGCGCAGCTCTCCCCTGTCATACTGCCACACTCTCGCTCGCTCTCTCTCTCTCCCTCCCTCTCACACACGCGTGCACGGACACAAGCACACGCACTAGGGGTGGGAGTGGATGGCCGTGTAGCTGCTGGAAGCCAGGATGGGATAATCATGCGTGTCTGCCGGGTGATGCTGCAGCTGCCGTTGGTGGATCCAGACTGGACTCGGGACGCAGGGTGGGTCTAGTCCCCCCGACTGGAGCTATCCGGACCTCATGCCGATGTTATCAAGCGTTCCGAGAAAGACGAGGGCGATGGCCGTGAGTGGACTTGGTGCAGCTCTTTGAGTAGTCCAGGCGAGAGACATCGAACGTTCTTTGCCAATGGAGGACAGGATTCGCCGGTATTAACGCGCAACCCCGGTTTGGAATAACTTGGAACAGGACAGGAGGAACCCGAGGCGGAGGGCGCAGAAAGAGCTCGTCCCCTTTTCCCCCCTCATGCTTTTTAAAGTGTGATAGAGGCAGAACGCAATCTGAGAGAAAGGAGCACTTTTGCATCGGTAATTAGGAGAGGACTGCTTCCTTGGAGCGAGCTCCAGTCGCATCTAACCGACCGGGTGGGTACTTGGATGGAGAGGGCGCATTGAGGGCTGAGAGAGCGGCTCGCCGTGTGTAGGAGGTGACGGAGGGAGACCGGGCAGCTCGGAGGGACGGAGAGCCAGGCGCGGCGCGGCGGCTCCATGAGCGGCTCTTGTCGGGACAGAGCGCCTAGAGCCCAGCCGGAACGTCTCCACCGCCGCGGGTAGAATTCCCCGGCTACAGGACGGGCCAGTTTGGAAGTTTTGATGCATATGATCACAACCACCATGATTTTTATGATTCTTGGTGCTTCAGTTGTAATGGTAAGACGTCTTCGCCTCTCTTGGCCACAATATGGTTTTATAATTTTACGCACCAAGGCTAGCGTTCATTTCAGAATATTACACATGCTGCATTGCGAGAAACTGTTACAGCAAGATATCAGTGACATGTGGAAGTGGGTTAGCCTACCTATAATTACCTGCTGCCATAAATAAATAATCTAAGTCCGTTTTGAGGCATGAGTCCCCCTCTTAGAGCGGGAGGATCCACCAAGACTATTTTCTGTCATTTTCGTGATGATCCTTATTGTTTTTATTTATAGTACTAATATTGAAAGAGCCGTTCACTGTCTGTGGGGATAGCCTAGCCTATTGCTTGACATGTCCCAGCTGACTGGTATGGTTCTTTGCAGGCGATAGCCTGTTTAATGGACATGAACGCACTACTGGATCGCTTTCACAACTACATCTTACCGCATCTACGAGGGGAGGACCGCGTCTGTCACTGCAACTGTGGAAGGTAAATGCCATCATCCTCGCGCAATGTTTGTGCGTGGAAACGCGGCGGTTTGTGCTTTTTCCGACCCGTCAATTCTTAATTACTGAAGAGGCCTCGAAGATTTCTGGCGGCGAAGCCCGACGTGAATCCGCTCACATCGCGGACTGATGTTTCGATGGACGTTTCGTTATTCGCTGTAGCAGATCGCACGTTTGGTCGCGGGGTGTTTGTTAGACGTCGCCAGTCAGGGCTTCGGTTTTTGCTGCATGCAGCCTACGGAGGTGTGTGTCGGAGCCATAAATAGGTAATGAAGCGATGTAAGGCCGGTCAAAAGCAATCTGAGCATCAAGTGTGCGATTCCTTCAGGCCTGCGACGCGATTATCAATCTGCTGTGCCAATAATTATGAATATACGAGTGTTTTAAGAGCAGCTATAAGGCTGAGGGAACTGGCTCATCAGCCTACCTGCTGTTTGCTGTCATTGCGAGCTGGGTTTCAAATGGGGAAACACAGCAGCAGGATACTCATTAATAAAGCAGTTTGGCTTAATCTGAATTAGTATTTATTATCAGCAGTAGGCATGTGATGTCCTATAGGAGGCTGTAGGCTATGTGGATGAGCAAAGACATAAACGGGCCTCTTCCCCCCACCTTTGGTCTTGAGTCTCCACAGTGCCAGAGGGTATGGCAACAGTGTTGGAACAAGATTTAAAGTAAGAGTCGTTTTACCCAATAGATTCACACCCTCATTGTTCTCAGATATTAGATTTTGAGCGGCCCGTGTCCTGCAGGTAGTGCAGCAGCAGCAGCCACGAGCTGAACAGATTTTTGGTTTGGCCAGCGAAACGCCACGTTTGGTGTTGGTGCAAGATGAACAGATGCACATCAGACCCCAACCAGCACAGTCTATAATGTGCAGCTCTGCAGTGAGAGGGTTAATGTGCTAGCAGTTCATTAGCAGTATTAACAGAGCAGTTCCACTGTGTCTTTCAGCCTGTAAATGCAGAAAGTGGTCATGATCAGCAGGAGTCAGATTGGGCTTGTTAGAGAGACTCAAAGATCGCTCAGACAACTTGCATAGGCCGATGCTTGCGATGTGATATAAAACCCTTCAAGACGATGTAATATTTGGATCATTCTATCATTGTTATAAAAGATGTTGGTTATTAATAGCTGGCAAAATTGTATAAATGTGGAAAATAAAGTAACAGCAATCATTTATTTATTCATTATTACAGAAAGATACATTATTCTGTCTCCTGAACAAACTACTGTTGTTGTGTTTTTTTCAATGCAAAAGCAATGATCACATCAAATAATATCACTGAACAGGAAGCGGTGGCACCTCTACTCTACTCCGTCTATTAGTTTTCAGGTTACTGTAACCACAGTGTCTTTCACTGACCTGGAAATGCTGAATGGGAGTCAGTCATCTGTTTTCACGTAAACAGCAGAAACGTGGGATACGTGGATGAACAGAGCAGAGCCTGGGCTTCTCCTGCCTGCCCTTCCATCCGTGAGGAACGGGGGTGTCGTAACGCCTACAGCGCTCACCTTATCAGGCTTGAGGACACAGCCAGTGTCGTTTTATTTGGCAGCCTTTGTGCTCTGATTTGGATGTAGTTGCCCGCAATAGCCTCCTCTGTGGTGAGGAAGAAAACTAGAAGTGAATGTTGCTGGGTTCACACATATTGTGTCAGGTTGTTTTGGGAAGTTACAGGACAATCTAAATGCTTGATATGGAATTTTGACCCTAAAATTCTTCCATAATAGATAAGATAAGATAAGAAAACGCAAACACAAAGACTCACAAGATGCAAGAGAGCAGGACTTATAAGTTAGTAGTAAAGTTAGCATAAAAGGATTCCATTATTTTATTTACAGGATTATGGACAAAACATTTCCTCTGTTTGGGGAAAATAAACCAACAGGCTATGTTGACGCCTACAGATTAGCTTTGTTTTTAAGAAACACTTTCAGTGTTAATGGACCTGAGTAGCCGAAAGGCTCAGATCAGTGGGGTCCAATAGTGGGTTTTGATCCCCTCTGTGGCCCTGCTGCTCTTTTTGGTCAGTTATTTCAGGTGCTAATCTGCAATGTGTGTTTTTATCTTCACATTTAGAACAAAATACTCTTCGCATGTAGTAGTACAAGTACAAATACTGCGTTTGTTACTGACTAAAGAGGAAATCTCAGCCTCTACTGCTTATTTTTGACTGTACTTGAATTAAAAATGATTCCAATTTCATTGCAAGCCTTTCAATTCCCATCAAAGCTAAAACAAACTAAAGTGATGAAGCGCTCTTGTCTAATAAAACGTCTTGACATAGAACTATCAGCCCACAGCTGGTATGAGTGTGACGTGCGAGGGGATCTGTACTCACATCGAGGAGTTAAAGCTCTCAGTTCCCACAGTGAGCTGAGAGACAACTGCTTGGGTTGTTTGATTCCCTCATCTCCTCTCAGGGGTAAGAGCATATAAGACTTATAAGGCAGCTGTATCTGCTTCGTAGTGCAGGGCGGTTACAGCTGGACGACTGAAAGCGAGTGGCTCATTTCTTAACAGTAGCTGCTGCAACAGTTGATGCACAGATCCGCGTGTGACGTTATTACGCATTTAGTGTCGCATACATTCACTGATCTAAATCCTAAATTAACTACTTAAATGTACTCGCTGTTTTTTTATCACGGTCCTTCTTTCTTCTCCTGCGTGATGAGGCCTCCTGGTTAGTAGAAACCTACTGTAGCTCCCTGTGGGTTTGTTAAAGTAAAATAGGCTTCATATCAAATCTTTTTATGTTTCCCCTCTTTGGAACAAATTTAAAGAGATTTTCTAATAAGGACTCATTTGAATAGTTTCCCAAGGATACGGGGAAAGTATGAGGCTCGCTTTGATAAACTAATTGTCAGGTATAATATTACCCTCCTGGATTCTTGTCACATATTAAATATGTATAGTTTTATCCAGTGAAACTTAATTGAATAACCTTTTGTGTCAGGATGTAGCAGTAAACATTCAGCATCCTAGCAGACTGAAAAGGCACCTCACCAGTATTCACTGAAGAAGGTACAGTAGCAAGGTTTTGTGTTGCTCACTCTCTTTCCAGGCCATGGGTTTTTCTTCCTGCTAATTCACAATTACAACCCAACCATAAACTTTTCTGCCTAAAGTGCAGCCTAGGGGACACTCAGGGGACCACACGAAGGCTTAAGGGGGTTCCAGCCAAGTTCAGATTAGTGCAAAGTCGTTAAAACATACAAATCCCAATTCAAAAGTATTAGGTTAGGTTACACAAAGAAGTGACACAGTAAAATCATCTGAATAACTGAATAGAGAAACGTTTTCAATGCATCATTTCAACACGTGAGGCCTCACTGAAGAGCTGAAGACTATGAAAAAGCCAAATAAACAAATGAACTGTCTTAGAGTCTGAAGGAATATCTGCAGTCAGAATACTGTGACAGGACAGTTCAGATGCTTTTGTTTCTTATGGAGTTTCCATTAAGTTTCCAATCATCCATGTGTCTAAGACGTGTCTTTGATTTATAGGCTTCTGTGTTGGTTTAAGGATTATTACTGTAACACAAAACTGTTTTAGATCGTATCACGTATGTCTAACACTTCCATTACGCTCCTGCCTGTCCTCCCCCAGGCATCATGTCCACTATGTAATCCCATACGATGGGGACCATTCCTTGGTGGACTCATCAGAGAACTACTTTGTGAGCGACAGCGTGACCAAGCAGGAGATGGACTTGATGCTGGGGCTGCTGCTCGGCTTCTGCATTAGCTGGCTGCTGCTGTGGCTGGACGGAGTCCTACACTGTGCTGTCAGGGCCTGGAGAGCAAGTCGCTACTATGGTAAGATCGGCTGTTTGTCTGCTGCACATACACATGAACACAGGCAGAATAACATCACAGCAACCCCTAGAATAACACGAGTCCCTCTCTATCATTTAGTTAGTGGTGAGGTATGAATGTCCTGCTATGGGACAATACAAACACGTCACAAAACCTGAACCATCTGAATTTAACAGGTGAAATAGCAAGATAGTTGTATTTCAAAGCTGGTTTTGTAGGAAATTCTGTTAGCAAAGAGGTCGTATGGAAAGATGCACACAGCCGCCATGTAGCTGCATGTGAAAGCGCCTGCCAAGTTAACACAGTTGGTGGAGCTCTGGAAAATAACCTTCCCCCATCTCTTGGCCCATTTATTGGCCTGTCTTACGCTTTTTTTTCCTCACTTTACTGCAACCTCTTGGAAAACCACAGACAAACCTTCCAACTGTGTGATGATTCAGACACAGGTTATCAGAGGTGAAATTCACCCTGATTCTTCTCCCTTTTGAGCCAAATCTCATTTCACACTCATCATCTTCATTATGTGTAATTACAAAGATCACAATGATCTTATAGTCACTTTGCACATCACCATTTAGTTAATTCTTTAATGTTTTCACTAGGAGCAATGTCAGTAGTAAAAATATAGAAGTACAAGAGTTGACCATTTAATGAATGTACTGATTCAACCATAATAAGCATCATTCACCACACATCAACTGAAATGGCAACACTCAGTCCCTCAAAAAGGTATTAGCAGAAAACTTAACTTTTATGTAGCATTCACAAAACTTCATGTCAGAAATTAAGTTGAGAAAAAAAACGAAACGCCGAAGATTAAAGTACAGTAAGTGTTGTGGCAGGTTTAAAAGAGGACACTAACTTCTAACTCCTCAGGGAGGGACTCTCTCATTGACAGAGCCGGACGTCTCTTATGGTGATGAGCAGAGACTCCAATCAGTCGAAGGGCTCTAAAAGAGAGCCTCACGCAGCGGTCAGGCTCACACGGGGCTGACAAATCACACAAATAAGCCGACTTAAATCTTTAAAATCAATTCAGAAATTGACAGGCAGTCTGTAAAGAGGGGCAAGGATTTAGGTAACACAGTCACTTCCCCCAGAGAGCGAGATTAGCCTCGGAGCAATGTTCCGAATTAGCTGTAGTATGTTGATATTTCTCCTTTATGGCCACACATGCGTCACCACAATCAAGCCCGGAGGACATTGAAGCACGGATGACCTTCTCCAAGGCAGCAAAAAAAAAAAAAAAGAAAAGACTCTCATCATAATGATGTGTCCTGGTTAAAGAAAACATCCAAGCGTCCAGACACTGACCTGTGATTGGGGGCTTCTTTACATTTGTTGACTGGTGAGCACAGAAAAAGATAAACCATCAAGAACCACAGACTATTCATCAAGACAATTTTATCATATAAACCAGTGCTGCACAACATCAGCACTGTCTTGGTTCCAATAGCGTGGTCTGTAATTCTAAGATAGCGGAGAATTAAAAGGATTACTTTGGAGGCAGTGACATGCCAGAGTGAATGATAAGACAGCAGTCGTGTTACATGATCAGACAGCAGTTCCATCACATACATAACTTCCCACAAAACCACAGTATTTTACATCTTGGTATTAGGACATAATAACCAAATTAAAATGCAACCTAGAAGAGCTTTAGGTGTTTCCCCTAAGCTGCTGCTCACTTGCTGCATAGTTAATCTAGAGCCATGAGAATGCATCACACGTCTGATACATGCTTAATAAAAAGATATATTTGCAAATGTCAAACTTTATCTGTATTCTATCTCATTTTATCAATAAGGAACGATATGAAATGGACCCACAGCTGTTACTAATAAATGACTTATTAATAATTAACAATGACTCTGTTCTGTCCGCGCCTCAGCTATGACAGCGTGAGACTGACTCAGCCATCAGTACCTTTATTATTTACCTGCCTTCACCACCCTTAAGTCCCTGCACACCAACACAGGTATCTCCAATTATCGTTGTGCTCCTGTCAGTCTGAAGACGAGTGCAACTGTGTTGGGACTCGTGTGAGGCTGAAAAGAACTGGCGTGCTGCTGCTTAAACAGTGGACCTGCTTTAAAGGAGTGCAGGTGGCATTTAAGGTAGCAGCTGTGACGTTACCGATGAGGTGAGGGGTTGTGTTTTTACGCTTCCCACAGAACCCATCCAAGCTAAAACCAACAATGACCTCGGACGGGTTACAAAGCTGGTGACGCGTGGTCACGTCGAATGCAAAGCTATGCGGCTCAGGTGACAGTAAGCTGTGTGGAATTGTGTTTTTGTCATTTAACCATGCGTCTCAATCATGAAAATAGTGGAGAATGGTTCAACCCAGTGAGATGAGAGACACATCTTCACTCCCACCATCTGCTTTGCTGTAGTAAAACTGCTTCCCACATATCATGCGTTCAGCTGAGTGCGATATTTGCGCCTCAGTATCATGTCTCCTTTCTGAAGTGTGTCTCTGGAAGATCTATTCTTCTTCCACCTGCTCCAGAGGAAATAAAGGACAAATGCTAATGTCTAACGTGTGCACCAGCACCGCTTGGTCTGTGCGGTGCCGGTGCACCAGTGGAAAGCAGCTATCACACACACATTTGACATCACGCTAATGAGCTGAGCATTAACATTTGGGATCATCCAGTGTTTTCGTTTCTCCGCTCATGCCGGTTTCTGGACTCCACCAGAATTAAAATTTAGGGACAAAAACACAAACTGCATTATAGAACATAAATGCTTGGAGATATTGAATATAAGCAAAGACTGCGGAGGATTCTCTGAGGTGCTGCTCTCTGCTGTTTGGCGCCCAGCGTCAGGGCTTGCCTGCTTTGTGGAGGTGACCTGGATCCTCAGTTTTAAAGATAATGCTAAAATAGGTGATATGCGACCTGGATTCTCGGTCTGGCATGAAAAAGCTCCTCAGGCAGGGGCGGGAAAGTATCAAGCAGTGCTCCCAAAAATGTGCAAAACCTATTCAGAATTCATCTGAAAGTCCACTAATAAGGTTTTTAGCGTATAAAATGTGACGTGGTATTTAGATTTGGCAGTGCTTTGCAGATGCTGCTGCCAACAATGGGGCGTGTGAATTGCACAAGGTTCACTAGCTGCAGGTCGATGCCTTGAGGTGTGGAGGCTTCTGCAGCGGCTAGAACGACAGGGCTGTTATCTCCAGTGCATTAGTCCAAACGGTGTAAAACACATCATCATAAAACACACCCCCAGAGGAGGGAGCATCCATATTCATCAGTGGCAGCCATACTGTGGAGGATATAGGCTCCTTCGTTTGTGCTGGGAGGGAATGCCCCTCGCCGCCGGGCTGTGACGTTGCAGCTAAGTCACACACACGTTTAGCCTCGCCAAGATGAGGCCAGGAGGGGTGTGTGAGTACGTTTGGTAAGGGTGTGGGGTGGAGATACTGTCACATCCCCAACCCCCACTTCCACACACACACACCCCCACACACTCCCCTCTGGAGCTATAAATAGAATGAGAGAGCATCTGGAATAGCAAGTGAGAAGCACGTGCACACACACACGCATAACGCATAGACTCTTGCTATGCTCTGAGATGCATATTGATTCTCATCCTTTCCCTCCTAATTCCATCTCTAGCTCCTCCTTTGCCCTGCCTCTTCGCTTATTAAATCTACTCCTGGCCGTTCTCTGTACAAGGCTTCCTGCTGAAACTACCTTTTTTTTTCTTATCACCGATGTGCCGTGAATACCTCATACCTGGGAAAATCTACCTCGAAAATGAGGGAAGTGAAGGCTTTGTGTTCAGGCATGAACCCTTTTCTCCTCTCCCTCTCAAACAAGCGCAACAATTGTGTCTTTGCTTCCCAATTTGTCTTTTCCTCCCGACTCCATCTGCATCCTCTTATTCAAATGAGAGAAACCTGCCTTCGATGCCCCTTTTCCTTTGGATACCCTTCAGAGCAGTCCTTGTGGACAGCTCACCCATTCACAGCTATAAATAACTCTCTCTCTCTCTCTTACCCTCCACGCAACACCTCACCTCCTCTTCCTCAGCTCCTCCACCACCACCCCTCTCTCCGCTGGTGCATCCTCTAGCAGGGCCATTTGCTGCTGGGATTGTTGTTGGGGGTTCTCCCTGCCTGCTCCCTGCGCTGCGCTTTCTCTGCAAACCTCGCCTCATCTCGCCTCGTCTGCTCTGGCTGATAACCTGACAAGCACGAGTGTCTGATCTGTCATTCTCCTCTTCACATTCACAAAATCCTAATTTGTTTCCAGACCGTCTCCGATATCGCGGCAGGTCTTCCTTTCTGTTGGAAGCCTGTGTGTACAGAGCATAGTGGCTGATAATAGGTCAAGGATAGAAAAGCACATTTCTGTCTGCTAAAACAAACTAAATAAATAAATAATGATTCCTATTTGGGGACCTTTTTAAGTGTAGAGAAACAATGTCCTGTGTCATGTGCAACAACTCGGCCAGTTACAAATTGTGGAGAATCAAGGGAACAGCGCTTGACTGGTACCATTTACTATTCCCATCCAATACTTCAGCCTCGTCTCTGTCCTGCTCTCCTCTGTAAGATGATCATCTCCACTTCCAAGAACTGAGAGCTGTTACACACCACAAAGCTGGTTACTGTTTAGTTTCTGTGAGTGGAGGTGATCATCTCACAGTAGGTGTGAATTCATATCTAACACGTGAGGAGGTGACGAAGAAACATCGGGCCTAATTAAAGCCTAAAGGTTCACAGCACAGACATCTGTCCTCTGCTTCGCTCGTAGCTGACGTCCAGCCTGTTGCGGGATTTAGAGACTCCAGCTTAGCAGGTTTTAGGCCATTGTGTGTTCTGGTCCCCACAGCTATTTGGCTTTAGCATCTTTGAAAGCCTACATTTGGTTGCTTTTGCCGATGTCAGTGTTTAAAAAAGACTTGACATTTTACTGAGAGAAGAGACAGGAAACATGGAGAGAAAGTGAAAAAATGTAGATGTGGTTTAAAGAAATTTCAGGTTCAATATTAGGTTATTTAAAATTAAAGTTAATTAAAACTAGTAACTTGATGAATGAATGTCAGGTGTCCCTGCTTCTCTGTCGTCTCCATGCATGTCCTGTCTAGTGCTGCTATCGAGACCAGATCCCTGTAGAAACATTTCTTAACCTCTTCACCTGGTTAAATAAAGATAACGCAATGAGTCACAATTACCGTTATTAGAATTAAAAATGAATATGCATTTAAACAACCTACCCTCACTATAGTGGTACAATACCTACAACAACAGGTTATGTTGAAAAAGTACATTTCAGGCTGTAATCTAAAGTGTTGCTGTTCATTCTAAGTAAACTTTTTAAAAAAGCATGTTTTTCATTTAACCATTATTATTATGGGAAGTGTTAATGTGAGCAGCTTCCCTAGACACTGTGTGAAAACGTTTTCCTGGGCCCCTCCAGCAGCTCAGGCCCTGGAGGCTCCACACTGATGGCTCACGCGTGACTCCTGTCTGTTAACTCTCACCGTGTTCCTCCTCAGACACCCCGTCCTGGTCGTGGCTGCCTCAGTTCTGCAACCTCCGAGACCTCCGTCGCCGAGCTCAGCTCCGACAACTGGAAGACTCCAGCGGCAACATGGTCCACATCAAGCAGAAGCTCTATCACAACGGCCACCCCAGTCCCCGTCACCTCTGACTCTAAAACAACCAAAACCACAGGATAAATTAAAAGATAACTAGAAACGTTCCCTTAAAACACATATCTGCCCTCACCTTCCCAAACTGCCCCTTGGCCAAAGGTTGCCTCAGAGAAAACTGCCCTCTACCGTTCATAATATGGTCCTCTGAAACCACGCGACGGGACTTTCTTACAACTAAACCCGGCCCCTGTCAACACTAAAAGAAGAAAGAAAAATCCCAAAACAGAGCGAGATGACGATTACTTGTTGCTACTGAAATCTTGTCTTATGTCCATGTCCACTGTTGTGGGAGAAGGAAGGAAAAAAAAACATTTTTAAGGGTGTTTTTTCTGTATAGAGACATTTTCTGTGTTCATTGTTAAACTTGGCATGCTCTTTTAGAACAGGGTAAGATGTGGGCAGTGTATGGAACAGGGCGGCAACACGGGCGTCAAGGTTTTGTTTAATGTTTTTCTTTTTTGTCTATCGGGTGGGGGTGTGGGGAGGGGGTGACCGAGCCTGGAGGGTGGGTGGGGTTTTGTGATGGTTAGATTGCTGCTTCTGTAAATAGTTATAAATATGGGCGAGCGGGATTTAACAGTCTTTAAAAGTGGGTGCGTGGGGGGATTTTTGTGTGAGTCGTTTATCAATAGAAAAGCTAATGAGGGACTGCGTGGGTAAAGATTATAAGAATGAAACAGGAACACAAGTCTGTTTGAAAACTGGATGTGAAACCATGTGATTTCTGCTAAAACACAGATTAATTAGCTTTGTTACTTAGTGAATTAACTGAATGTATTTTTTTTTTTCTGTAAATATGTGTAGGGGAGGGGAGAGTGTATGGCTGTGGTCGGGGTTCTCTTTGCTAGCATATCATCCTTCTGCAGACACAAGAGGAGAAATAAATGCCAGCTGATGCCAAGACGAGTCTGTTCAGCGCACGCACACGTTCCTCCTCACCTTCCCCAAGCTGTGCTCAACAGCACGCTTCAATTTTCTTTATCCAATTCCCTTTCACTTATCAGGAGCAGCCAGCCTATCAGCGGAGGGAACCCTCGCCCGACCCCCACCCCCCTCGCCCTCTCTGTCCAGACATTGCTGTTGTGAGGATGAAATGTCTGTTTTATTAAAAGTGCCATTGAAGCACAACAGTGACCTCTGATGTTTGATTGTGTCATTTCAACTGAAGATGAGCAGGCGTTCTCACAGCGGAGGGACTTCTGAGCACTGACACACAGATTGTGCAGAGAGGTCCTGATGACAACTTCTGTTTATTAGAATTTAAATTTCATAAACGCTGACTTAAACTCTCTGGCAATAAGTAGTAATGAGAGAGGACCTGTATCATTATCCTGAGGTACATTATATCATGTCACAGGGAGCATGATTAAGGGAATAAATTCCCTTGGGCTCAGTATTCCACCGCAAATATATTTATAGATTTTCTCATTCCTGAACTTTTCCAGTCATTTTTAAATCTTCACATTTGAAATATTTAAATTGACAGGTAAATATATAAAAATAATTTGGTTTTTTTTTTGCTTAAAAACAAATAAAGTTAAACATTTTTACAGTTTTTCTCATTAAAGTTAGGTTTCGAAGACATTTAAAGAGTTTTGTAGCATTTCTACTTCATGATATTCATTTATACTGTAATTACATTAGTTAGAAACCTCTGTTGGGGCTCTGCTTCTCTGCCAGCAATCTGTGGACCACCTCTCATCAAAGTCTCTGCCGCTGTCTGAGCATAATTGGGTTCCTCTGAGGATGTTGGTTGTGTTTTCACTGCAAACTCTGTTGGGGCAACTTTGTTTTCTCTCCATCCTCTGCCACTGCTGCAGCATCACTTGCTCTTTCCTTTGCAGTCTGTTTCACCAAGTAACATGCTTTTGGTTTGATTTGCAGCACCTGAAAACGTCTTACCACAGATGGACTGAGCCAGTTTTAATCTTCTCAATCTGAGTGAGTGGTCAAACTGTCATTAGTTTCCATCACTGTCAGTGCACTTTGATTCTGCACCACTGCATTACAGACTTAAAGACTGTAAGTAAAGACTCAGACATCTCTTTGGTTTCAGGACTGAACACATTATCACACCACCACACGAGTGCTTTCCTTTGCACTTTGTGAATAAGCTCTGCTGCAAATTAGCACTAACAGTAGATGTCACTGAAATACAATGAATGCTTTCACTGTCTCCAGCACAGCGTGTGAAAATACAGGCTCACAGGTATGTACCAAACAGCTCAGTCAAGCCATTGGGGCTGTTTGCACCTAAACATCAGGGCCAGCATGAGGCGAAACTGTCAAACTAATATTCCAACACATGAACTTGTTGCTGTGTCCCCCGATGGGCTAGAGTCGTGCACGGGAGAGCGCCTCCTCCTGCAATGCAAGAATCATGACTCATGAATATGTGATTACAACACAGAGCATCATCACCAGGTTTGGCACTGCAGCTGAACTCACTGAGGCAGGTTTGCAGAAATGCATCAGCTTCAGCTATGAAGAACAAGCGGTGCAGAAAATTAGAACATCAAAGAAAACAAGCCCAAAACCCTGTGATGTGATTATCTACTAGGATGAGAGCAGTTAGTGAGTAGCGTGTGTACGCCATTGACCTCTCAGTCATTGCTACTCTGCATGTACTGGAGTGGAGCCGTGTGCCCTGCCTTTCCCAGCTGGTCTTGGCCATGTGCATGGCAGCGACTCCGTCAAACCCCATGACTGCGGAGGCCCCACCTGTCACGGTGGCATAGTCCAGTTTCCGAAAGGCTGCTCCAGCTCTTCCAGACCAGAGCTCGAAAACCAAACACTGGTATGCTCAGAAACTGACTAGGAAAAAAGAGGTAAACCATTACACTCATGGTACTGACTGCGACAATGTGACTATTAGTATTTATTAGTTATTTGACCAGTTGGCTGGTAGATAACGTGGCATAACGGCTGATTTGAAATAGGGCCTATGTGAATGTTGAATGTAGAAAATATCAATTCGACAAAACGCCATGACTCACACTGAGCTCCACAGCCGCTACAGCTGCATCCTGCACCTCAAAGATGGGCTGCCTAAAAATAAATGGATTCCAGAGAACTGCATGGGGACTTGTTTTAGTGCATCATTTAACATCAGCAGCTACTCACAGCTATCATATCTGACATGCTCTGGTTAAAACATAATACACATCAAACATATATTAGTTCATCCACTATTATCCTCGAAACACTTGCTGCACGTGTCTTCTTAATTCTTTTGGTGCCTGTTGTTTATTTTCACATTCTACACAATTCAGCTCCTTTGAATAAGAAAACCTTACTCTTTAACAAAGCGAAACACGACGGTCGATCAGCTTGTTGCGTAGCCTACAGCTGAAGCAGCTGCGAGCCGGTAACGTGAAGGCGTCACCCACGACGCACTGTCATGCGCTTTACTTCCGTGAATGCGCGTAAAGGGGGCGGGGCTACCAGAGCAGAGCGCGTCTGTCGCGTGTTTACCGTGGTGAACATCTCCGGACAAGAAGATGTCGGTGCTCCGTGTTGGCCTGAGGAGTTCTGGCATCACGTCGGTACGTGGAAAATAATTTAATTATTTTTTAAACAATTCGCAGTTTAGTGTATATGCACCTACAGCAGTAATACTACATTGGTTAAAAAACCCTCAGTAATAACACTCTGCTTCGTTTCTGGGCAAGTTTCACACAACATTTTTCTAGTATTAGCTCCTTCACGTTACGTTGCAAATAAATTTAGAAACAATTTAATCATTAAGCTCGTTTTATGCTCAGTAGAATTTGTATAAAAAAAAGTCAGAAACTGTTGTGCAACTCTTCCTTCCTTTCAAAAATATGTACAGTAAATGTGTAAATGTTTTCAGGGTACATATGTCTACTTATTTCTACTTGTTACAGGTATAGGCCCATGTATTTAAGTTTTGTGCTGATATTCCATTAAATGTTGGTTAAGTAACCTTGGATGCAAAGTGATGTAACAGGTTCAGGCTCGCGACCACTAGAGGGCGACACGAGCCTTATTCTATAGGAGCACACAGTACACAGCTTCAGTGCAAGACACAAATACATACAGTACATTACATATGGTGTTTCCATGTAATACTTCTCTTTGATGCACAGACACCAACTTGCTTGTTTATTTATCCCTACAGTTGGTGCGGTACGCTCAGACTGCAGCCGCCCCGGTTCTTGAGCCCAAAATAAAGACGTTCCAGGTTTACCGGTGGGACCCTGACAAACCTGGAGACAAACCACGAATGCAGACATACGAAATTGATCTTAACACGTAAGCAATGACGATGTTTATGTTTGCAATAATTTATATTTTACTGTATACATTTTTTTAAAATATGTCCTTTTAATATAGCTGTGGTCCCATGGTTCTGGATGCCCTTATCAAGATTAAGAATGAGATTGACCCCACGCTCACGTTCAGACGCTCCTGCCGCGAAGGTATGAGAAAGAAAAAACAGCCTGATAATAACTGTATCTTGTGGTCCTGACACATAGGCTGTTCACTCCTCCAGGTATCTGTGGTTCATGTGCCATGAACATCAACGGAGGCAACACACTAGCGTGTCTTAACAAAATTGACACCAACACAAACAAGCCAACTAAAATCTACCCGCTCCCACACATGTATGTGGTCAAGGATCTAGTGCCTGTAAGTGGTGCAGCACGGAAAAGATTAAGTGGCAGCCTACCTGTCATGACGTCACTCTTTGGTAAATTTTACTAGGATATGAGCAACTTCTACGCACAGTACAAGTCTATAGAGCCGTACCTGAAGAAGAAGGATGAGAGTCAAGAAGGGAAGGAGCAGTATCTGCAGTCAGTGGAGGACAGGCAAAAACTGGTAAATATACCAACCAATACTGTGCCTTACGCGCCTCAGGAAGCAGTATGTACTGGAGCAGGATCACATCTTGCCGTGTAGAGCTTGTTCAGATAAAGTGTTGTCTGACCCAACAGGACGGCCTGTATGAATGCATCCTCTGTGCTTGCTGCAGCACCAGCTGTCCCAGCTACTGGTGGAACGGAGACAAATATCTGGGACCTGCTGTCCTAATGCAGGTGGGATGATTAGTGTTTTTAATACAAATAGATACATAAAAATATCAGCAGATGACAAATGTCATTACCTCACAGGCATACAGGTGGATGATTGACTCCCGCGATGACTTTACTGAGGAACGTCTCTCTAAACTTCAGGACCCATTCTCGCTCTATCGCTGCCACACTATTATGAACTGCACTAAAACCTGCCCAAAGGTATTTGAAACATACACTCAATCGCATGCATTCACTTTGTTGCTGACTTGTTGCTTTAGTTGCCCACAGTCTGTTCTATGCACTGCTCCATAGGGACTCAACCCGGGAAAAGCCATCGCAGAGATCAAGAAGATGATGGCAACTTATAAAGAGAAGACAGCAGCATCTTGAGATTAAAAGCCAGCTGACTCAAGATCAAACAATACCTCAAGCTAAGTAAAGAGGAAGTGACGAGAAAATTAGGAATTATCTGTTGTTAAAACTCACAAACATATTATTGAGATTGTTCATATTTCAATAAATCTTTGGGTTTATAATGAAAATTAAACATGTTACATGACAACAAATGAAAAGACTCTCATTACACACTTTTCTCAAAAAGACAAAGAAAGCAAGGTCTAGACAAACGAATGTCTCATAACTGGGACATTTTGTCTTGACAAAGCAGAAACAAGTGGAACTGAAAATATTGATGGCAGCTGGATTAAACAGCAGGACTAAAGCCTCGTAGGAAGCAGAATATTACAGTGGTTTGGAAGATAAATAAGACATTGTAAAACCTGGTTTTGTTATATAACCTTAATAAATGGTATATAGTTATTACTTTAATTAGCTAATCTATATGTAGAAATACTGATCAAAATAAGGACCTGAGACATATAGAAGTCTTGTGTGCTGGCAGAGGTTCTATATATAGAGGTTTCTATATATATATATATTTTCACTAGTATATACACTAAATAATTTGTTCGCACAAATATTTTTGGGGAGAAAGACAGAGACAGAATTACGCATGCGCAGATCGGGAACTGTATGTCCTTCGTGGGTTCCCGTAGAAAACGATAGTAAATAACACTGCTGGTTTGAAATGAGCTTTTACTTCGGCGTCCAGTGGTTGGAGGACGCCTTGGCATTTAACGCAGGATGGTGTAGGTCTGTCACTGTAACCCGAAGATGGACAGACGGGGTAAGTGTGTCTGAATATCATCAGAGCAGACTTTAAAGCTACAGGGTTGTTAGCTAACAGTTAACATCAGCCAGGCTGCACCTGGCGAGGGGCTCACTTTGTTGGATTTCATCATGTATGGATGTAAGGAACTTTTCTTTCAAACACTAAATGCTACAGTCTTCGGTGATCGAGTTAATACACCGGTACATTGCTGACAGAAAAGGTGAACTTACATAAAACTGTTTTACAAGTGTCACAGTCAGGTCGTTGTGCGACAGATTCATGACCATCATGGTTTAAACGCAATACTTAGAAAGAGAGATACAGTCGTTTATAGTTGTAGCCCCAAATAATCCAGTTTCCACACAATTAGCTCTAAAACGGTCAAATTAGTACAAGCTTGTTAAGTTACGCAGTCGACTACGCATGTTCTAAGCTTTCCTGTCGTTTTTGTCCTATATTTGATATCTAGAGCATCTTTTTCAGTTTAAACCCCTTTGTGGTCACCACTGTGAACCTGAGCCGGGCAGAGCGTGGGAACGAAGCTGGTGCTGTACTGTTTGAGGGTTTTTTGCACACCCAGCTCAGATGACCGTCTTGTGTCTGTCTTCGCATTTGTGCAGATTCATTTCCTTTTTCTGACATTTCTCAAAGTGTGTTTTTAGTGTTGGCCAAAGTCACATTTTAGAAACTTCAACTTTAACTGTCAGTGTCAGCCTGGGAGCCTTTTGAAAGCCCTGCCCTCCTCTCTCCCCTTGAACAGACTTATGGATATATACTAATGCAATTTATATTTCTGTGCATATGTAATCTAAGAGGTCAAAATGATGACAGTATGACTATTGGCAGAGGAATTAAACCAGGTAAGCGAGTGAACTGGTTTCCTCAAACCAGCAGCAATTTAATGTCCCTGTAGGCAACACAGGCTGTTGTGTTGTGAGGTTATTTACACACATAAACAGATTTTTCCTTTAGATGTGTATTTCCATCAACTCTAACTCACAACCAACCATCAACCACAATGAGTCATTTAAATCTGAATAGGTGAATTGCTATGTACTTTTTGTGGGTACTGCCCTACAAGCATGTGATTTTGGCTAAAACAATCTTGCCTTGATCAACTAGCACATGATGCTTTTAGAGCATAAAAACAGACTAGTCTGGGCTTTTTTGTGTTGTGTAGACAGTTCTGTGTATGTAGATTTGTGCCCATAGAGGACAGAGTACATACACGGCAACACACTTTATTGCTACTCATAAAGAAGTACATATAACCAGCAGTAAAGGTGCATTTGTGTGTATGTATGTATATATATACACATACACACGCACTTTTAGTGCATTTCCTGTTCTATTTATTCTTTCACTGTGTTGTTAAGAGGCCGCTGTACATCTGCAGGTGTTATCATGAGATAATGTTGCCTTAACGATAACTCAAGTGTTCGTGGCGTTGTTTGAATATGAATATTCGGTGACTGATAACAAACCGCAGAGAGTCCGGTTCTCGGGACTTTTCAGCTCACACTCAGGAGGATTAAATGTCATTTCTTCCTGCCTTTTAATGGTGACAGTCTATGGAGTCTTGTTTCGTTGGCTGCGGCGCATCCCATTGGAACTTAGTTGCAGGAAACCGGTCGAACAGGTCCAGTATCCGACGCTAGAGGCACCGAGCGCTCGGTGAACGCGGAGCCGCAGACGCGCAGCGAGCGTCTCGGCGACAGCTCACCCGAAGCGCCGCGGCCGAACCTCTGCGACCTGATGACTCGGGGGAATAAGTTCGCCGGTAACTGGCTCATTAAGGCGCCTTTAAATCGACGGTAAGATCGGTTTGTCCACAGTTGTTTCACTTTCAATACATGTGGTTTTGTGCCGGCGTTACGAGGCGGAAGCGAAGCTCTTCGTCTAACAAACGCGGCACCAGGCTCAACTCATCATTAACTAACCTGTGTGGCTTCACGGTGAAGTTACTTGACTTGGTCCTGTAGCCATTTAGTTTCTTTATGAGTCCAAGGTTTTGTGCAGATCAGATGCGTTCAGTGACCTTGGTGAAGTTATTTGACTTGGTCCTGTAGCCATTTAGTTTCTTTATGAGTCCAAGGTTTTGTGCAGATCAGATGCGTTCAGTGACCTTGGTGAAGTTCATGTCTCGTGAATGTTCATAACGTTTGGTTGCGTTTTTGAGACATTTCTGTCTTCCAAGTAGCTGAATGAAGAACCTGGCTTGAACGTTAAACAGTTGTGTTGAGCATCAAGATAAATATCATAGTGTTTTATGACCACCTTAAGATTGTGGTGCTATGTGATTCTCTTCACTCTTGGTTTGCTGTTACCAGAGAAATGTTTGTTTTTCTGTCAGTATGTCGAAAGCATTAGTCCATTGCAGTGTGAGCGTAGTTTCCCTCCAGGCTTCTTAGGTTGCTTATTAAATGAGTAGTGAAGCCAAACTTCTACATAAGCTCACCTGGATGACTGAAAGCCTTCACAGACATCAAGTCAAACTGTAGTGGCCCTCAGCTTAAGAAGGCAAATAACTATCTGTGTTTCCAGAGGGAACTAAACAGCAACAGGTCTTTTAGTTTTACATTAGGGCCCATTACTGGAGACAGATTGACAATATGGAAAAATAAAACTTGATTCTAGATGTAAAGAAGAAGATCAGAAACGTTAATGAGTGTCGTCAGATGTAGTAATAACAGGTAGGACCAGAACGTGAGCTTTATAATCATGTCCCCCTGAAAGGAGGATAAATGGAGAACACAAAAAATCAAGAGGCAAAAGCAAATCAGTCAGTCGCAAGGAACATATGTAGGCAAAATGAAACTGGATGTCTACTGATGATGAATGAACCCTCTCTCTTCTTCTTGTCATCTATCCCCACTTTGTTTTCTATTTTGTAGTTGTATCCATCTAACGTCAAGATCTAAGAAAGAGTGAAGCACTTGTTTGTGTTTGTTGCTCACACCTTGTAAATACTGAGTTTCAGCAGAGGTATTGTTCGTTTAACGAGCTGGAACCTGTTCTGTAGGTAGTGTGGTGGAGCCGCTGAGTGGACTCCCCTCACCCAGTCCACGAGACCCTCCTCTCAGGCCCGTCTCACACATGGTAAGAACCTCGACAGACGTTCTGCTAGACTGATTATAGATTATATATAGGTTTGTTATAGTGTATATAAAAACGAGAAACGCAAACATGACGAGTGAGGCACTAAAGTAAACAGAAGTGTGAGGTCAGAGTTGACACACGGACACACTTTAGGAGATGTGAGCCTCATATGTGGTGTAAAAATAGCCATTTACACCTGTCACCTGAACATGTGGCTTTAACCAGAGGAACCAGTGATTCTGAATTTCCCTTATCTGATCCAGTGAAACTTTGATTATGCAACACAGATGGAAATAAGCAAACCAGAGGCACCTGAACCTCTGTTTCTTAAAGTGAGCCTGTGTTTGAATCTGAATGTTCTGTCTGACTCTGCCCCACCAGGATGCTCAGGGGTATAAATGGGTCCGCTGGCGGGTGTGGTTGTGGCGTCTGGCAGCCATGTTGACCTTTGGTCTTCCCCTGATTGTGTTTCATTGGCGTCCTCGGCTTGGTGTCCTCGCCCGCTGCTGCTCCTGTCCTCTGCCTTTGGCAGATATTGTGCTAATAAGAGTGAGAATGCATTTTATTCATAATTTAAATCATAACGGACACTTTCAAGGAATGTAGTTAGATTTCAGTACCTACTGGGTGTACGTAGGCGAGGTGTTTTTTTTGTTTACACAGTTAGTACATCCGCAAACGTAGAACTCGAGGACTGGTTTGGCTGAAGCCAGTAGAAGTTTTAACCCAGCATAATTAGTAGAACCAGATTGAAGCTATATGTGGAACGTTTCTGTGTCCTGTTACTATTCTGTCTTTGTGACCAATACCTATTTTCTGTCAGTCACAGTGGATTTATATTATTATTGTTATTATTTTTAATTCATTTCTTTATTTATTTTAGACCTGTTCAGGGCAACATCAAGTGGTGGAGGTCCTCAGTGAGGAGATGGAAGAGGGCAGGTCAGCTCAGTCTTTGTCCTCTGTTAGCAGTACATTTAGCCTTTGGCAGTATGCAGTCTGCCTTATTTTCATTTGTTTTGTTTGTTTTTTAGTTTGGACTTTGTCTGTGACCTGGAGGAAACTGAGTGGAGAGATACTAGCAAAGTGGAGCTATACAAGGAGAAGGTACGGCAGAGAACACGTTGCTGTATCTTTTATTTTTATTTTGTGCAGACTGAAAGTGATCTCTGTTCTGTTACAGAAAACTCTGCTGCGCTACTATGTGTTCGAAGGACTACGCTACATCTGGGTGGACAGGAAAGGAGCCTTTTGTCACGTTAGGTAGTACATTAGGACTTGTGGGATTTCACTGTGTATCAAGCAGTTGTTCATATTTGCACTCGAGTCACTGCTTATCTGTCTTGATACTGTGGCGTTGGATTATGACCCTGTTCAAGAATATAGCTTTTATATAATGCTTCTGAAATATGCTAGAAAACATGTTAATGATAAAAGAAACAAAATGTTTGTTCTTATATAGGGATAGAAAATCTTACAGTTGCCTTGTGGAGACTTGATTAACTATTGGTGCTTGGGAGTAGATGTCTAACAGAACAAACTGAAGCTTTGTTTGCTTCCACGAAACCTCACCCAGCAACTTCAACATGTTCATTTGTATGCAGCCTGTGTCAAGAGGAAACGTTTATCAGCAGCACATAATTTGTGTATCATCTATTGATTTAAGAGTTTTCTTCATAATCGTTTTTACACTTCTTCTTCTCCTACGTACTATCTTTGTATGTAGTGTGCTCAATGAGGACTGGACTTGTAAAGACCTGTACAGCTTCCAAAATGGCCTAAGTCACCTAGAGCAGAATCTGAGGTAGAAAAGGATTCACTGACATCAAAATAACCATATTGAATAATCTCAAAGGGCCCTGAAGAGTAATTTCTTGCTATGCTTCCAGGAAACGCATCTATGGGCCCAACCTGATTGACGTACCTGTGAAGCCGTACATAACTCTTCTGTTTGAGGAGGTGAAGTGGAAATCAATAGTTTGTTCTGCATCAGATATCTTTTGTAATGATTGCTGGAATGGTATTTTATTCTTCTCTGTATCTTTAGATCCTCAACCCTTTTTACGTGTTCCAAATCTTCAGCATCACCCTTTGGACAATAGACGACTATTATTATTACGCCGCATGTATATTTATTATATCCATTATCTCTATCAGTATCTCGCTTTTTGAGACACGCAAGGTGAGCCTGCAATTTAGATGCATAATCTGATTATAGCTCGTGATGTTACCATTGGTGTCTGAGTTTAATTTGATTTACAGCAAAGCGTCATTCTCCACAACATGGCCCGTTTGGTCGCAGACGTCAGAGTGCGCAGAAACTCGGGAGGTGAGGTTTGCAATCAGGGGCTTCTAATGTGAAAATTAAGTTCATATCATAATTAGTTTTGGGGATACAATCTGTGGTGTTGTCACCACTTAGTTTATACCCAGCAAACTGGAACCATTGGATGGTTACTGCAGTGATGATTATGCTTCAGCTGTCCCTAAACCTGCCTAACTGTACTGAATTTGTTTAGAGAGCATGAAGTATCGTGTTTACACATAGACAGTGTTTCATTTCATGTGTGGACTGACATTTAACAGAACAAACAGAAGGTTTGTTTACTTCCACTCCTACAGCAACTTCAACACTTGTAAAACAGCCAGCGATTAGTATTTGTGTAGCCAGTTATTAGTTTGTTTGGATACAAATCGATTTTATCTGCTTCTGTCCAGTTATTCTGTGTTTAACCCAGAGCTCTCTACAGCAACATTAAATCCTAGTTGTGTGTTTTTCTCAGAGGAGGAGTGTGTGAACTCCATGGATCTGGTTCCAGGCGACTGTCTCATCTTACCTCAGGATGGTTTGCTGCTTCCTTGTGACGCTGCCCTGCTGGCTGGAGAGTGTCTGGTCAATGAGAGCATGCTTACAGGTGAGCATAGAAGAGGTTTTATTTCAGCTGTAAGGTTATTTACAGGCAACTGAAGAGAGATGTTGCTAATTAATCATTTAAACACCAGCTTTAATTACAGGATGCCCTCTTGTTGTGTAAACCTAAAGTTGTCACTGATTAAATCCCCAGGTGAAAGTGTCCCAGTGCTGAAAACCCCGCTGCCAGCTGGTGAAGGGAAGTTCAGCGCAGAAACAGAGCGGAGACACACCCTCTTCTGTGGCACCCAGCTCATTCAGGCCAAGGGCGGAGGGACAAGAGGCAGTGGAGGTCTAGCTGTGGTCACAAGCACCGGTGAGTAAAGAGTCATTACAGTGAGTGGTCACTTAGCCCAGATGTTTAGTTGAAGATGGAATCAGACCCACTAGCCAAGGATTTGTAACGCATACGCAGTCTTTACTGAATAACTTTCCATCTTTAAAGACGACATGGTGCCAGACACTTGATGTCCACATCAACATGTAGCCTGACCTGAAGCAGCTGGGAATCGAGCCACTGACCCTCCTTTGGGAGCCAATGTTTGCCCTCAAGGCTAAACCGGTTCTGTTTTTTTTTTTGTCCTCAGGGTTTTTCACAGCCAAAGGCAGCCTGGTCAGCTCCATTTTGTATCCTCAGCCAATCAACTTCCGCTTCTACCAAGACGCTGTGAAGTTCCTGCTCGTCCTCGGTTTTGTTGGTAAGAGATGTAATGGCACCCTTAGTTTTTGTATTAATAGTATTATTTACATTGGTAAAGTGACTCTAGGGGTATATATAATAATAAAGTATTTATTTATATTAAACAGAATTATCTTTCCTTCTTCAGCTTTTATTGGCACTGTTTACAGCTTTGTGGTCCTCTACAGAGCCAATGTAAGTGTAAGCTACAATGTACAGCAAGGACTTTACTTTTTACTGTTCTGTCTTTGCTTGAGAGTGAAAAGTAAATTTAATTTACCAAAAGCCGTGTCTGTATTTCTGTCCAGTTGACCTGGTGGACGTTGATGATCCGGGTTCTGGATATTGTGACCATCGCAGTGCCTCCCGCTCTGCCAGCAGCCATCACCACTGGTACCATCTATGCCCAGCACAGGCTGAAGAAGCAGGGCGTCTTCTGCATCAGCCCACCACGCATCAACGTCTGCAGCAAAGTCTCACTCTTCTGTTTTGACAAGGTGAGAACAGAATCCACTAAACATAGTTTAGTGTGTAAAGGTTTTAATTCCTTCGATGTGTGAATGAAAAGCAGGGTCAAAGTGCTTTAAGTACCTGTGAAACAGAAATACTACCGTTTTCCCAGACAGGAACTCTGACGGAGGACGGGCTGGATGTGTGGGGAGTGATTGAGGGGGGATCTGATGGTTTCTCAGAGCTAGTTCCAGACCCCAGACACCTGCCATCAGGCCTCATGCTCTCAGGCCTTGCCTGCTGTCACACTGTGACACTGCTGCATGGTCAACCCCTTGGAGACCCTCTGGAGCTCAAGATGGTCGAGTCCACTGGTTGGGTATGTTCATATATGATTTTAAAGTGCTGTTTGGGCAATATTTGATTGATTCCCTGTCAATGTGACCAGTTTATTTTATCTCTTGTTTTACTCACAATGTGACATATTATTGTGTAGGGAATTTCCCCTTTAGCATTTTTCATTATTTTTCAAAATTTTCCAGACTCTCCAGGAGCCGGAAGGAGATGGGAGTGCACTGGATGCAGAGTTTGGAGGCCACAAAGTCTTGGCTGTAATGAGGCCTCCTGCTCACCAGCCCCAAACACGAGGGGAAGTAAGTCTCCCTGCTGTTTTCTGGATTGACCCATGGGGCTTATTTGTTTTAGAAATTAATATTTCTTAATTTACCGCAATAATACAAATGTCCTATTTTTGTTTTGAAAGACCTTGCCAGAAATATAGTTTCTGCAGGCCTGTATTAAGAATAAGCTAGAAAAATGATATAACATATGTCTGAGCTTGTGGTTAGCATAATAGTCTCTCTTTTTTTTAGGCCACAAGTGAGGCGATGGCCATTGTTCAGAGGTTTCCCTTCTCCTCGGCGCTGCAGAGGATGAGTGTGGTGACAGTGGATGGTGGAGGACACTCAGCTTTCGCCTTCATGAAAGGATCCCCAGAGATGGTGGCTAGCCTCTGCCAAGCAAATACAGGTGGCATTTAGTTTAGATTTCACTGATCGTATTTGGAAATTGGTAAAACATTACAGCTAAATCAACTCAGGCTAATGAGAAGTTTAGCCTTAGCTTCTTAGATTCTTTGCACAACCTCTATACTGAATGTGATGTTGTCTTTCAACAGTACCATCAAAGTTCTCCAGCAAACTGCGCAGCTTCTCCAGTGATGGCCTCAGGGTTCTTGCACTTGGTTACAAACCTCTGGATAAAAACACTGACTTTAGGACCATTGAACGGTAAGAATCCAGCCTGCATGTATGCCTTTGGTTTTTAAGACACTATAACGTCTGTGTGTTGATGCAGCTGTGTGTCTGTCCACAGAGGAGAGGTAGAGAAAGACATGCAGTTCCTAGGCCTGCTGATGATGAAGAACCTGGTGAAGCCAGAGAGTGCTAAGGTTATCAATATTCTGACTAAGGCACGCATTCGCAACGTCATGGTCACTGGTGAGATTTGTTTTTAATATGACGGCATTAAAGAGAGCCTAGTGGCATCTAGCGGTGATGTTACATGTGGCAAGAGGTAGTAATTATGATGTGTGCTATCATTACACCTGGCCTTCAAGATAAAGATGACAGAAACTGTGTCAAATCTTGTTTGGGGCTTTCTTCAAACAGGGGACAACATTCTAACAGCGGTTAATGTAGCAAAAAGCTGTGGAATGGTGGGATCTGATGAGAAGGTCATATTTGTTGATGCCACTCCCCACACGACGCAGTCCGTGCCCACCCTGAAGTTCAGCTTTGAAGACACTCAGAGCTCTGTGGAAGTCATCACTCAGGTTTATCCTGTTATTTTTAAACTGTGTTTGCTCTCTGTTAATTATTACAGTAATCTTTACGTTACGTCAGACTGACTGGGAAACGAATGAACTGTGTTCATGAGATAAAGCTTATTCATAGACGCACTGGGATTCTACTTATTATTTGTGTTATATACGTATAATAAATAACATGGATTAGGTGCAGGAGAGGTTTTATTTGTGGTTATTGATGTTGTTCCCTCTCCCTTCAGGGCCTGTATCAGGGTGGTTTTGCTTATCACTTGGCTATCAATGGCAAGTCCTTTGCTGCCCTGTGTGACTACTTCCCTGAACATCTGCCAAAGGTAATGTAGATAGAATAAAGTACAGTATCCTATGCTAATGTACTAGTTACCCAACAACTATGAGTTAGGGGCAGGGGTTTAATGACTGATGTTTTGCTTCAAGCTGAGGCATTAGATAAGCGTTTTTAATAATTATGGTGTCGTTTCAGGTTTTGATGCGAGCCACAGTATTTGCACGCATGGCTCCCGACCAGAAAACCCAGTTGGTAAAAGAGCTGCAGAAACTGAAGTGAGTTCAAACATGATGATGATAAAGACTGAGAACAGTCAAGACTAAATAAAAGGAAAAAAAACATGAGCAGTGCATCTGCAAGCTGTAATGCATACATAATATAGTAATACTCAAAGGTGTGTATATACAGTATGTGTGTGTGTGTTTTGTATTATGTCACTGCTGGTAAACAGTGAGTGATATAATAATAGTCCGAGCTTAATTCCTCTCTTTCCTTCCTGCAGCTATCGTGTGGGCATGTGTGGGGACGGGGCCAATGACTGTGGGGCCCTGAGAGCTGCTGATGTCGGGGTTTCCCTGTCTGAAGCCGAGGCTTCGGTCGCTTCCCCTTTCACCTCGAAGAACCCAAACATCAGCTGCGTGCCGCTGCTTATCAGGTGACATATGGACGGTGTCTTTAAAAAAAACAATTCTGAATGGTTAATGTCTGTGGAAGATGTAATAACACTTATTTTACTGTGCAGGGAGGGCAGATGTTCTCTAGTTACCTCCTTCAGTCTTTTCAGGTACATGGCCATGTACAGCTTCATTCAGTTCTGCTCTGTCCTCATCCTCTACACAGTGAGTAACAGCACAGTCACAGTAACATTGTTCCATAAGGCACATGAACGCAACGTCTGGTAGTGCTGATAGTTTTACTCTTTAAAAATGTCAGAGCAGGCAATTATTGCTTAAACTTGAGTTTAAATAAACTGAAGTGTAACTTCTACGGGTAGAGTTCTGAGCAAATGCTTTTAATTCAATACAGCGCCACTCAAGACCTGTCATAAGAAATGAATGGATGGTGATTAGTATTCATAATTGTATTCCTTATTTATTAGTAGTTTTACATTAATCATAACCGGAATAAATGCTTTATCACCACACTTTCTGCGTGCGCCTAGGTGAATACGGCTGTCGCTGACCTACAGTTCCTGTTTTGTGACATTGCTCTGGTGACTGTTCTGGCCATCGTGATGGGAAGAGGAGGCCCCAGTGATGAGCTGGACCCTTGCAGACCTCCAGCCAGTCTGCTGGCCTTGCCCGTCTTGGGTAGCCTCTTTCTACACACCTGCATGGTCATCGTGGGTCAGCTCGCCGCGCTCTTCATCACCGTTTCACAGGACTGGTCAGTACATTCCACAGCTGTAGGGAGAGAACAGCCTAAAGATGACTGTGTGTTAAAACAAACGTCTTTTCTATACTGTAAACCCTGATTTTCTGCCTACTGCTCTGTAGGTATATTCCAACCAACTCAACGGTGTTTGGAGCAGCCAATCTGCCCAATATGGACAACACCAGTGTTTTTGACTTGTCAGGTTTCCAGTACATCATCATGGCTGTGGTGGTCACAAAGGGCAACCCTCACAAGAAACCTCTGTACTACAACGGTACATCATCAGAAATGTCCATCTATCAACCTTTTGGTTTAGAAATGTGATGCATTCAAACACACAGTTAATTTATAAACAATAAAAAGAACAAGCTCGTGACATTAATCATTCTTTTTTTTCCAGCAATTTTCCTCAGTCTGCTGTTCGTGCTCTTTGGCATCATGGTTTGGCTGGTTGTTTATCCTGGTTCAGTAGTCTGCCGAATATTTCAACTGTACAATATCACCGACACAAATTTTAAATTGCTGCTCGTCGCTTTGGCTGGTCTCAACTTCATCGTTAGTTTTTTTGTGGAGGTAAGTATGCATATTGTTTTTTTTCCCTTGATAATTACATTTATATCAAAATAGCTCTCAGATGCAAAGAATCTTAGAGTCTAATCTTTGATATTTGTGGCTCCAGTCGTCATGCCATTACAGAGTAATGTTCACAGTGTATCTTCAAATCACGTTTGCTTCAGAAAAATGCTTTTCTTTCCACCTTGACTTGAATAGTCATCATTTGTGTTAAAGTAACAGCTGAGCTTTTTACTAATAGTCCAACGGTTGGTTGTTCAATTCCCTACATTCAGGAGCTGATAGACTTGGGTGTCCTGAACTTCCTTAAACTGCTGCGTGGGAAGCGCCCGTCGAAGAAACAATATAAACGTCTAAACACCTTCCTGAGTGACTCTCCCTCATGGCCACCTCTCAACCAGACCCTGTCCCCCACAGAAAACACAGTCCTCTCCATGAGGTAGCATCTGCCCCCACCTGTGTTGGACACGGTCGACCAACCAAACGATGCCGTGGATGTCAGCCACATACAATCATCAAGTCATGTTTACCTGTGTGAATTACGTGTTTTTAAAAATATTTTTTACCATGTTACAATGTGAATGTCGACACACTGCTCTGGTGGGTTTGTACGCTTTAACCATGTGAAGGCTTAGTTGACTCAAATCACCATTGAAGTCTCTCTCTTACCTGTCACTGTTTCTGACCTTGCAGACAGTTTTGGTTTTATTTTTTAATTTTTCCACCTACTCAGTGGAGGTGAATGAACTTATCAGGCATCAGACGCATTTTGTCTGTGCAATATAATAGATTTGAGAAGGTGCAGTTCTCCTGCCGAGCAAGTTTCGCCTGCTTCACTCTAACCAGCCTTAACACCATACATTACCTTTACTGTTTTATTTATTTAGCCTGTTATTGCTTCCATGAGGTTACATTATACACTACTTTGCACTTTCAGCGTTACAGTATTTACTGTCTATTCAGCATTGCAGAATTTTGCACATGCCTTATACGCTGTACAATCCATGTTTCATCTTAGATTCATATGAATGGAATTTTGTGTAGTATTGTAGCGTCAGTCTGTGTCTACAAAAAACGATTCTGATGTCTGTAAATGTAAAATGACCACACATCACATGTTTGCAAACTGTTTTATTAAATCAGTATTTACAGGCAGTTTGTGTTCTCACTCAGAGCTCAGCTACACCCATCTGCCTCCTGCTCTGCTGCTAGATTTCCTGAACAAATCTCTTACCTGTACTTAGGATTTCTCCTTAGATATTGTAACTACAGTATTAAATCAATAACCAGGAAATAAAGATGTGATTACAGGAGGCACAAGCCGAAGAAACCATTTTAAGGAACTGTTCTACCACTGATGTGCACTACTGAATATGGCTTTGAGATTTCCAAACAAATAAAAATGAACACCTAAGAACATATACTGGGCACAATGGACAGCCAGCCAGTTGCTACCTCTCCTCAACATCAGTTACTGAACAAAGGCATCCATGTTACAGTTTCACATTGATCAAGAACCCTCTGTCCATCTTAGGGTGTTGTCATTGTTATAGCTACATTTCACTGCATTCTCTGTATAGCGCAGTTTCTGACAAAGTGCCAACCTAAAATTAATTATGGACAATTGCCTTTTGAGCAATGAAACCTGTCGCAAAAATACAATCTTAGTTCATTTCATTCATTCAGTCTCTCTCCCTTGCACCTGAGTTTCTACCTACTATATTTCAATAAAGGACATGAACAAGCTAGCACACCGCCACAGTCAAGATATGGAGAAACTTGTGAAATACAGCAGTAAATTTATTTCCCTGTCTCACCCTTAGTTGAGTTCAGTATGATCTTCAAATAAATGCATCTGTTTTGACTTTGACTTGATTTTAAATGGGCTTTTGGTTCATTTGAAAATACTGCTCTGACATTTTATACAAAAGGCAGAAGAACTACTTAAAAACAACCAAGGAAGAGGCTCCTTGTCTTTTTTTTTGCTTTTACTTTTAAATAGAAATAATGACATAATGGTCTAAGGAAGACGTCTGAAAAGTATCACTGAAATACAAAAAAAGGTAAACAGAACTTGCCAGATAAACATCCTGAAACACGTAATTACCCTCCGTTTTAAAAAACTAATGGCAAGTTACAGGTTATGGGAGTACTGATGATGCTAACAGCTTTTACCTGTTCAGTACTCAGCATTAGTGGTGAGTACTAGTGGTGTATGGTCAATACTAGTTGTGCAACTGCAGCTGAGGCTGCTTATATTGAATGGCAAAATGTAGCATTATATAATTTTCTTAAAAAACTAAAGCGTGTTGATATTTCCTATTTTTTAGATGTTCATTTATAAAACCCAACATTTAATGCTGTTGTAATTAACAGCTGCTTGATGACATATGTGTGTGAAGTTTGTCCTTTCAGAGCATCCCTAGGATAAATATTAAAGAGAAGCAAGAGAAACAAAGGATAAAATTTTGTGACCCAAGATCTAAAAATTAAAAATATAAAAAGGTGAAAGAAGTGATGTCTGATATTATTGCTGGGAAAAGCTGCTGCACAAGTACCAGCTCATCTCAATTTGCTATGGCCCGCCACTCCTCTCCCACTCTCTGCCATCCGTGGATCAAGTCTATTCTTTCGTCTTACAGTCGTCCTGAGATGGAGCTGCTGGGGGCTGAATGAAGAGAGATGGAGGGGAGGTGTCTCTTAAAGGGATCATCACAGTGAGTCCATAAGATGTCCATAATCACAGTGTCGAACAGACAGGACTGGGGAGAGAAAAGAGCACATCTGACTTCTTCCTGGAGTTCCTCACTCATTGACAATTCCACAAGGCTGCTGGTAGAGGAGTTGAGCAGCAGTGTCAAAATGGAACTGGAGACAAAGTTTAAGAAGACAGTGGTGTCTTTGCTCTGTGAAAGTCATTGACCTCTCTCCTCTCAATGGCTGGATGGCCCCAGGGCAAACTTATCTGTGTTGTCTGAACCCTTGGGTGCCGTCCGGACCGGCTGGCTGCCGAACAGTGTGATTGTTTGATCGGGTGTCCTCTGAAGACAGTGTAGAGTTATTGCGCCCAGGCCTGAAGGAAAGAGAGGAAGCAAGAGCAAATTAGAGAGGGACCCACATGCCAGTTGCTAGATGGAAACTACTTACAATTTCCAGCTGGCATGTGAGAGTTACATTCTTGTTTTCAATGGGTGTTCTTTCTCTTAGAGGGGTCTAAGTAGATCCTGTCCTAATTACAGGAGTCTCACATAACATAGTGTTCTGGACTTTTAAATGAATCAGTTTCCAAACTGTGGTTAAAGTTCTCACTGGCTGTTCCTATGTAGCTTTTCATTTCACTTTCACTTTCACAGGGATGGAACAAATCCAAGAGAACACAACAGAATGAATTGTCTGTGCTTAATTAACATTTTGGGAGAAAAAAAAAGGTATCAAGTTAAGCAAATATGCAACAGGCAGCCATTTATTACTTTCAGTGTCTTTTAAAGCAACGTGTCTAGGTTGCTAGAAGGTACTGTTTTTAAGTGTCTGCTTTGCCATAGTTGCAACCCAGCTATCAAGGACACACATTTTATGCTTGCAGGTGTGACATGACATGTTTATATGCATCAAAACTATTTTCTTACATTTCAGATGCACAATGATTAGGGAAAGTTTGCAAAATCCAGGTCTGAACGTTTCCACAACAAACTAACGTGGCTACGGAGACACACAAATCACTGGAGCTGCTGCAGCACTGCTAAAATGCTGCTCATGTAAACCAACTTCTATAAATTCGATGTTGGCACACAGTAAAATGACAGAATGAGCAGTCAAAATCAGATTGTAACTGAAAAAACTCTATTTTGAGATAAAGTACAGTGAGTTGTGGTTCACATGTCCAATAAATGGTGTGAATAAACGTAGAGAATGCATATAAGAAGAATGAAGGTCAATGGGGTAAATAAAATAAAAAAAGTTTACTAATTTGCTGTGTTTGTCTGTCAAATAGTTAACTTTTATAAATTCACAAATACAAACACCAGAGGAAAGGAGGTTGTAACTGTCAATATTTGTGATTACCTGTCAGTGTTGGGTTTGTCCTGAGGCGTCTCGTCTGGGCAGGCACTTCCCAGGATTCTCTTTCTGGCCTCTGCATACTCTGCCTCTCGCTGGGCTAGAGATTTGACCTGTGGTGTAGGTCTGTTCTGACTCATGGGTGATCCCAGTGAACCATTGCTGGCAGGACGCTTCAAAATGCGTATCTGAGGTGGCGGCGCTGCTGGAAGAGTCTCGTCCTGTATCATCATGGTTGTCCTCAGTGGGGATTGTGTAGAATTGTTACTCGACTCCCTAAAAGCAGGACACAATGCACTATTAGCGATTACAATTGGACAAGGCTGAAGAAGTAATTTTAACATGCCACAGATCTGGTGCACCTTAGTTCTGCCTATTTAAGACCTTACCTTTCTTTCTGGCTGATTCTTAGTTTCTCCTCTAACCGCTTGTCCATTTCCTGTTGGAAAGAAAACACAGTGAATATGTAACTGTGTAAACAAACGTACTCACATTGATTTAGGATTTAAAAAAAAAAAGAGTGCAGCAGCTATTAAGCAAGAAGGAAAGTGGATGAGAAACAGGATTCGGTTACAAGCTATTTATACATGTGTAGGGCAGCTGCCAAGTCATAACAGTGTGTGCTCAGCTAGCTAACATTAGCGGGATGATGTTGCCAGCAAAAGCGAGTTTTTGATAACCCTGTATTCTGACAAATCCCAATTCAAGACATAAAAGCCTCCGTAATATCAAACGGCCGTGCTGCCAATGTTATGACACAACTTTCGCTATGAGTCAGGCGAACCGAGTCTGGAGCCAGCGACGATCTGCTACCGTGATGGTAGCTGATGTCACGTACAAGTCGACAGCTTTGGCGACACAACTAACCCGCTACCCGACCATTAGCCTGCAGTACGACCGGAGATTACAAGCAATAACTGTGAACAACAGGAAACCACCAAATTACTTATGTGAGCCTATGTTTAGCGTAATGCTTTTCTGAAACTACGTGTTTACGTTACAACTATGCCGAAAACGTAAGACTAGAGTGGTCCGCGAGGGAGACTTAACGCTAATCGTCTTGCACCATGTGAAGACATGAGACGATACGTAGGGGAAGGTTTAGTTGACAGGTATTCTACTTCAACAATGCTGCTGCAGCTAGCTTAGCATTAGCTCATTTCAAATAACTAGTAATCCGATTCGCTGGATTTGGTTCGATTTCATTAGCTGTCCACGCCTGGATGAGACGACATAATGTCGTCATGTCAAACATGTTCGCGCGTAAGTCGCGTGTTAAACCAGTCTGGCTACTTAACGTTAGCTCGTCAAGTTTCTTCGAGCTAGCGTTCGCGTTAGCCACATTGTTGGCCCGTGGGAGTGAAACGACCTCGTGAGAACTACTAGAAACTTTAACCTAAATACAACAACGCTACCGAGATATATTCGTCTTTGACGTGAAGATATATTGAGTCTTGAATGACTTACCCCACTATCGACAGCTTCCTCCCAACTTTCGGCGACCTCTTCATCCATGTTTCATTTTGCTCAGACACGCCGTGGAGCTGGCCGAGCCTAGCTGCTTCAGGCTCCGCCCTCCTCTGCTTCTGACGTCATCACTTTCCAAAACCGGGGGTGGGGGGTTGCACCGTGCAGTCGTCAATACAAGCTACAGTAAATAATACAAACCTGGATAATATTTTGCTCATTTTCTGAGTCGTGCAGTGTAGACAGTAGTCAAAAGTAAAAAGTAGAGATAAATGACCTTTTTACCAGGTAGCTCTTGAAGCTGCTACGGTTATATGAGCTCAGCCAAGGTCATGCAGTTTAGGTCCATGTATTCTTTTCCAATGCCCAAAACACACTAAGCAAAAACATAAACAAATGTTTTTGTCACATTATTCAATTTTAGCCGGGTTGTAAAAGCGTTTCCGTTTGAACACATGAGGGCAGTGTCGTATTAGCAGCTGGGGGAAATTTAGTCATGGTTCAATCTGGAGCGTTGGGGTTTGAAGCACTTAAAGTAACTATAGTTTCTGGTTTCTGGTGCACCAAAGCTCGATGAGCAACAACCTTTGCTAAATACCTACATTAAATTAAATGTAAATGATTTTTGTAATGATATGTGGTCCATCCTAATCTAATCTTGTCTTTCTTACATTTGAAATTAATTTATTCTGTTGACTATTAAAGAGATGCTAATCTTCTGTAAGACAATTTCTTCAAATTTTAAACACCTCTGTCCTCCTCCCTGCACAGGGAACGATCAACAGGAAAATGAGACTGGTTACTATCTTGAATGGACTTTGGCCACTAACTAATTAGCCCAGTGGAAGTGGTTACACGGGAATGTTGCTTTATTGCTGTTGGAAATATATTTACTACTTTATTATCATATGTGTAGTGGCATGATTTTTCATCTTACAAGGTGTCATAATGTGTTCAGCCCGAAAAATGCAACACTAGGTGTTGAAAATATATAGAAAACATAAAACATTCAATACAGAACATAAACATTTTTCTTGTACTTGATCCGACTGTATTATTTAAATTTTGAATTTGTATAATCTTCTGGAGGCATAAAATAAACATTCAGTAATTTTTTAAACATGGCTGAATTTATTGCTTTTTTGCCCTTAACATGTTTTATTGGGATCTTTTTAAATGTGTGCTGTATCCAGGATGGCTGAGTTATTTTCCTTCCACCCTGGTTTTCATCATCTGCATCTATGAACATAGTATCCAGTCGCATATCCGAAGACATAGACGCACACCAGTGCAACCAATGCTGCTGCTGTCTTCACTGCTATTCCAGTTCTGCCAGTACACATTCTGTTGTAGATCCTGAAGAATATACGAAAAACAGAGTCCCAGTCAAAGATTACAATTACAATTACAAGTCTATATATATACACACACACCTTTCTATGCATCTTCTCATACTGTAAATCTAGATGTAATCTGGTCATTACCCTCACAGGATTCTCAATAATATAAATCGTTGGAAATGGATCTACTTTGTCTCACCTCATCATAGTGGACTGTGATGCTTCTACATTCATGTTGATGTTGTCCTCATTCCAGCGATCGTACTGTACACTTTCTGCCTGACTGGAGTCCATGTGAGAAATCTGCTCTTTCCTCAGAGGTTTATATGCTGGTTGGAACAACTGGTCACTCACAGCTTCGCTGCTCAATCTCAAAATGCACGCGATTGACAAGAATTAACCTCACTATCTGTTTATATAAGCAGATGAATGATGTCAGTAAGGTATTTATGTTTTCCAATGAGCCCAGGAGCATGCATGAGTTAAATAACAGACTTCGAAGACAGTGATTTTATAATTGTCGCTCAAAGATTGAGAAAATTGTTGCTCACCTGTACAATTCTGGAAACAGCCAACAGGCTCTGTTCTCTCAAACTTTTAAATCCATGACTGACCTGACTGGCTCTATTTAATGTGAGACCTCGGCCATAGTTCATATGTTGAGCAAGGTCAGGCTGTCATAAATTCATTAGATGTCTTCCTTCTCAGTAATAAAAACCAATTTAAGATCTGAGTTCCTCCACTAGCCTCCGGTTTCACACATCCTGTGCACATTGACTCTAAAGCAAAATGCTGATTGTTTCCCTTTGCCGATGAGGACCACGGTCAACACCTTCCTACAATAAAAGTAGATCCTTAACCCTCCCAGAGTCTAACAGGTAAACATGAGTGATGTGAACCTGCGATTTATTATCTACTAAGATGGCTTGTCAACAATAAGAATAGCAAACAGTTTGTTGTACAATACAACACAACACACCGTTCACTCTGAAACCCTTCTTTTAAAGACTTGTTTAATTTAATTTAATTTAATTTATTTTTTTTTTCCATTTCGTTCCTTGTTTCCCACCGGATGTTTTACAGAGGTTACCAGTGCGCTAACACTTCCGGTAAACCGTTTACCGCTGTGCGTAATTCAGGTTTGTTTAATTCTTCAGGTCCACGTTTGTCATTATTTTTCTTTTATGCTGTTCCTTTGCCTTTATTAAATCTACGTTTACAGCTACGCGTTCAACATTTCTGTCTACCGCAACTACAATTTCTGCTATAGTCATTTCGTTAGCTACAGATGTTATTTAGCAACATTGGACCATGGTAGTTAGCTAGCTAGCAACGTGTTAGCATTATGCTTGTCTCACAACAGGCTTTGAAGTAACGCTGCTAAGGCTTGAGCTTAAACAGATCTTCACGTGTTTCTTTTATACACCACGTATAGTTATGTTAATGTAACTGTGTTTACATCTGTGTGTACTATTAACTTTGCTTTGCGCTATTAAACGCCATCTCGACTTTTACATTTTTTGTGTATTTCATACAAAAAACGGTTTCAGATCTTGGAACAGAATTGAAACTATGACAATCTGAGAAAAGTCTACAAAACTATCCACGTTTCTGGGGCTCACACACAGCGGAAAAACACTGCTGACCAAGAATAAGATTAAGAGTCATCAAAATCTTATGACAACACATCTAGATGTCATCCACACTCATTAAAAGCCTAGTTTGTGTCAGAACTGATGGGACTCAACAATATATTCGACATCTATAATGTTGAGAGAAAATACATTTTCTGTTACAAGATAATCGTTTTGTTTTTGCTGAGATTTTCCTTGTTTTCTGTTTTTTTGGATTGACATTTCATAGCAGCACATAGTAGAAATAGTTCTGTTGGTAATTTTGTTCTTCTACATCCTAGTGCTGAATTGTCCAAATGATGCTGAATTGCACTGACTCACAATTAACTTGTGGTGTGTATGTGATTCGTAGCAGACGGTGCAGAGTGGATGCTGATGGGGGACGAAAAAGACACTTGGAAAGTAAAAACTCTTGACGAAATCTTACTTGAGAAAAAGCGCAGAAGAGAGCTAGAAGAGAGAACAGATCCCAAGCGCCAGAAAAATGTAAAGTATCTTGTGTTGTTTGAGCTAATACAGCATCAGTATAAATGGTCCACTATTTGTGTAAACATATGATTTCAATACATTTGGGTGATGTCAACTTGTTTTATCATGCACAGTTTCCACAGAGCCTTGTTCCACAGGCGGATGATCCGGAATCCAAACGAGACACTCTGGAGGAAGGAGAACTACAGGATCAAAGAATGGAAATAACAATTCGTAATTCCCCATACACAAGGGAAGATTCCACAGAAGACAGGTACTGTAAATAAAATATGTGGTAGTTCTTTATTGATTTAAGTCTATTTCTAAAGTAGAGCTAAGTGTATATGTAACGGTTTTACTCAACTTACTTGCAGTAAGTATGCTGCAGTTTTACAGTCTTGTTTACATTTCTGCAGAGGAGAAGAAGACGAATCACTAGCAATCAAACCTCCACAGCAGATAGCAAGGAAAGACAAATCACACCACAGAAAAGAGGAGAAGAGAAAAGACAAAAGGCGTCATCGAAGTCATTCTGCTGAGGGAGGTGAGGGAGTGCTATTTATTTACATTATATATATTTACAACTATCAAATGCTGTATGTTTGGTGTTTTTCTGACTCTGTTCCAATTGTGGTGTTTGGTCTTTGTTGCAGGAAAACATACACGACCCAAAGAGAAAGAACGAGAGAGCGATCGCAGGAAGCGTCAATGGGAAGAAGACAAAGCTAGACGAGACTGGGAGAGACAGAAACGAAGGGAACAGGCCAGAGCTCATTCACGCAGAGAGAGGTGAGCATCAGCCCTAGAATGTCTACACATTACACTGTTCCACTGCATCTGTATTGTTTTGAATGTCAGAAATTTCCTTTAAATCAAGTGAAATTAGATGTAACTTTTCTATTTTTAAATAATTTTGTAGTGATGATGTGTTTTAAGACAAACTTTATCAACATAAACAAAAAATACAGCAGACCATGACAAGATTGGGCTTTTGGTTTTCCGAACAGAACTCGAGGGAATTCTCCTGGGGTTTTTTGTTTTTTGGACAACAGGGACCGGCTGGAACAGCTGGAGCGCCAGCGTGAGCGCGACAGAAAACTGCGCGAACAGCAGAAAGAGCAACGAGATTTCAAGGAGCGAGAGCGAAGGGCTGAAGAGCGACGCAAAGAGAGAGGGTCTAGAAGAGAAGGTCTGTGAAAGAACACAAACACCTGCTGGACAATGAGAATTTTCCTTTTTACTGAGCTATAGCTTTGTCTTTGTGGTTAGCCTTTATGTTTTACAATGATAAACGTCTCCCTAGTAACACACAGATAAGAACCTTGTTGATTGTCCTTAAGGTTTGTCAAAAAATGTCTGTGACCCATTACCTGTGAAGTTAAATGTGGAGCAGGCCATAATTAGAGATTCTTCTGTCCACAGTGCTGTCTCATCATCGGATGCTACCTGATGAGTATGAAGAGAAGCCAAAACAAAGTAATCGCAGCCGCAGTCCTCCACGTGTTCCCCGAGACAGATCTGATCACCCTGAACCACGGAAAAGTGCAAGTGAGTTTACTATTCTTCTTCAGTCTGCAAAGGAATTATTCACTTCTATTTCTTAAGGTTTACTTTATTTTTTATTTTTTGCTGATATGACCTTCGAAGAAAGCCTTTACTTTAAAGCTCACCCTGCTTTTCCCTAGCAGCATCCAAAGAGGAGAAACCTGAGATAAAAGACCTGCTTGCAGATCTACAAGATATCAGTGACAGTGAAAGGAAGACCAGCACAGCAGAGTCCTCCATAGGTAATACACACCTCAAATAGCCCGAAAATAGCATGTGAAAGGACCAGTTTGAATGTTGTCTCTATTTCATGCAAGTCTTTGTCCACTTACTGTTAGTAGGAGGCACAGCCTTTTCATACTACTCATGAGGGTAGTTACTCAGTTGTGGTAGCCATTTACAAGAAAAAGTAACTAGATCAGAAATGGACTGGTTCTAACGCATGACCACAAGAATTAACATCAAGCTGAGAGGAATGAACACAGAGGTATCAATTTCCCCTCTAAAATGCTTCAAATAGTTTCTCTCAAATGTCTTTATGCTTTTTTACTGTTAGCATCAGGATCTGAGGAAGAGGAGGATGCAGAAGAGGAGTCCAGCAGCCAGAGTGAGGGTGAAGAAGGAGAAGAAGAAGAGGGGGAGGAGGAGGGAGAGTCGGTGTCAGGATCTGAGCAGAGTACAGGTAAAAGTCGTTGCGATTACTCTGTTACATGACGGGTACAGTTTTACAGCACCACAAGTTTAGCAGTGAGTTCTTTCTTTTCAGAAGACGTGAGCGAAGATGAACAGTCAGACGACTATGAAGAAGAGAGGGAAAATGGAAATCACATACCTGCAGGTGGGTGAACCAGTGATGTCTGTAGGCATCGTCTCACCAGTCAAAGAATTAATTCAGAGACACTTATGCATTCTAATAATATGCTAACAAAATGTTCTATAGCTCAAAGAAGTTGTAGATATGTGATAATAGTTTTTATGTTACAAGCAAAGAAAATAAATTAAATCAGTTATCTGCTGAATATTTACTTATTTTAATTTTACATTATTTTCCTTTTATGTTACAAGCAGAGAACATAAATTAAATCAGTTATCTGCTGAATATGTACTTATTTTAATTTTACATTATTTTCCTTTTGCCAGGGTTCTTTCCTATTTCACTCAATCACAATTTCTGAGCCCAATGTAAATGTGTATTTTAAGCAATTGTCCTAACTGCACTGAATACATACATACACACTTACTAATGCTTCACTGACTTCACATTTGCTCCACAGTGCCAGAGTCCCGTTTTGACAATGACTCAGAGGAAAGTGGAGAGGACATGGAGGAAGAGGAGGAGGAGGAGGAGGAGGAGGAGGAAGAGGAAGAAGCAGGGGAGGAAGACCCCACGCCTCAATCTCAGACTCACTCGCGCACCCCCACTCCTGAAGGGAACTACATCCCTGACTCTCCCCCAATTTCACCTGTGGAGTTGAAGAAAGAGCTTCCTAAATATCTGCCCGCTTTACAGGTGTGTACCATCATCTCTATACCTTTATAAAAATATGTAAAGTATGTATTTGTAATCATGCAATTCCAGTTAGACATTGGTTGACTCATAGTGGTTTTATGTTCCTCAGGGTTGTCGCAGTGTTGAAGAATTTCAGTGTCTGAACCGAATAGAGGAGGGAACCTATGGTGTGGTTTACAGAGCCAAGGACAAAAAGACTGGTAAGAAACGAAATATGTTGATCCATTTGCCTTTATGACTGATGGTATTGTTGTTGGTGGTATAATCAGTACTGTCGCACGTCTGCAGATGAGATTGTGGCCTTGAAAAGACTAAAGATGGAGAAGGAGAAGGAGGGCTTTCCCATCACCTCCTTAAGAGAGATCAATACAATTCTCAAAGCGCAGCATCCGAACATTGTCACTGTGAGGGTGAGAGAACTTAAAAAGTGACTTGGTTTAAGGTGGTTAATCACTTTTATTTGTGTTTTTGGTCAATCTAAACTTCACCTTTTCCTCACTAAATCAGGAAATTGTTGTTGGTAGCAACATGGACAAGATTTACATCGTGATGAATTATGTAGAACATGACCTAAAGAGTCTCATGGAAACCATGAAGCAGCCCTTCCTGCCAGGTAATGTGAGAAGTGGTGTAGCTTTCGCTCTTGTGTTCTGGCTTCATTACAGCGCGACTATAATACGATTTTCGTCAGTTTTATGTTTGAAGGTCTCAACCTCACATTTTTGTTAAAGCATGACGTCTTTCTTTCAGGTGAGGTAAAGACCTTGATGATTCAGCTGCTTCGAGGAGTTCGACATCTCCACGACAACTGGATTCTCCATCGAGATTTAAAGACGTCCAATCTATTGCTGAGCCACAAGGGTATCCTCAAGGTAAGCTGTGTCGGAGGGTCTTAAGAAGAAACAAAACTGCCTTTAAGCTTGTTCAAAACCAGGGGTGGCCAATCCTCTCCTGCTGGTTCTCCCTACCTTAGCTACTACTGATTAAACCTTGTGTGTTCAGTCAACCAGCAGCTAGAGAAGCCAGCTGACATACCCGATCAAGGTAATCAGCAGGGAGAGGCAGAGCAAATAAAATGTTTTTTGTTTTGATTAAAGTTTCCCCAGGATAAAATCAAGTGGCCTTACGTTCTTTTCTTCTACCTGTGCCTTATTCCACAGGTTGGAGATTTTGGTTTGGCCCGGGAATACGGTTCACCCCTGAAACCCTACACTCCTGTAGTGGTGACCCTGTGGTACCGTTCACCAGAGTTGCTGCTTGGAGCCAAGGTGAGAATTCAAGTTCACACTGTCTCCCCACATCGCAGAAGCAAATGAAATACCAGCAGACATGTTTGTCACGGCAACTGGCTGCTTTTCCCCCCATTGGAAATATCTATCATGCAGTCGGAGAGTTGAAATCATCTTGTGGTTTAAAGATATGTATAAAATACATATAAATAGTAATTGAAGTAGTTTCTGGACGAATTCCTTTGTGAGTGACGTCAGTTGCGCAGCACGTGACCTATTTCTCCACAGTTTGTTGTGGCACTGTGTAAATGTTTTCTACCACACTGCTTCATGCACGTCCTTAAAAACATGTGTACACGGTGCCCTACATACATTAACATGGTGTATTTTGATGATCGTCTTGATTGATTGTTTTACCCAAATACATATTTCCCAGAGAAGACAACATCTGTGAATCATTTGGTATTAAATGAAACCAAATACCACAAAACACAGTTTGAGTGTTTTACAGCGTACGCATCACAAAGCCAGAAGGCAGCGTCCCAGCAGCCTGTCGCTACACATCCACTTTCACACACAAGACAAACTCAAACATAGAATCATGCCAGGAAGACTGTCTACTTTATGTTTCTACAGACTGCCAATGTGTTTGTTCTTCTCTCCACAGGAGTACTCCACAGCTGTGGACATGTGGTCAGTGGGCTGCATATTTGGCGAGCTCCTTACCCAGAAGCCTCTCTTCCCTGGAAAATCTGAAATTGACCAGATTAACAAGATTTTCAAGGTAAATACATATGAGGATATGTATTCTGACCATAAAGGATGCAAGTCTTCTGTGTACGGGCTGTAAACATGGAGTATGTCAGTGTGCAGTTCAGTAGTGTACCACAAGGTGGAGCTGTTGCTGGATGTCAGTCCAGCTGATGAAGTTATCATGAACCTGAGAGGCGCACCATAGTTAACTGAATGATTTCCAGTAAATGATCTCTATAAAGCATGACAGCAGTGTGGACTGATGTCACGCAGGCCTCCCAGAATCACTCTACAGTGCTCACCAGTGATGAACTAAAGTATTGAAATGTACTTAGCATTGGTCTAATGCCACATGTCTGTGGTTAATGAGCCACTCTGCCAAAGTGGGAATATCATATATCCTTCTCTCCTCGCACTAACAGTACATCTGCTGACTCATGTTTTGTGTTTGTAGGATCTGGGTTCACCCAGCGAGAAGATCTGGCCTGGCTACAGCGAACTGCCCGCAGTGAAGAAGATGACTTTCACAGAGTATCCCTACAACAACCTGCGAAAGCGTTTTGGTGCGCTGCTTTCAGACCAAGGCTTTGACCTTATGAACAAGTACGTTTCTTAAAGCTGTGTTATTCCACGCGATAAACAGAGTAGTGTTTTCACAGAATCATAGCCTGTTTAATGACCAGCAGTTATGAAAGAAAGTTAGCAGCATGAAATCGTAAATGAGATGATTAGGTTATTTTCAGTCTGGTCGACAAATTTATTGAATTAGTCTCACCAATATTTGATGGCAGTGTTTTCAGTCTGTTATTGATAGAACACCTAATACATCAATGAAAGGCAATTCTGAACCATTAGTATCGCTACAAACCAGCGTCCCAGAGTGGAAATTGCCTTAGTTGGAACGAAGACAGTGATACGCTGTCAAACTCTTTCCAGAAAGTTTTATTCAGTCATTTGTGGCAAGCTGACCAAAAACATGACAACGGTAGCCGACTGGTAATTCATCAGCAGCCTCAACAGCCGTCCTGTTCTGTTTCTCACACACACACACACACACACACACCATCAGGCTGCACTACAGGGAAATGTTGAAGAAAATGCACTTTTAATGTGGAAAGTCATTTTCACACAGAGTACAGAGGTTTTTTTTTATTAATATTGTTTAGTAGCTGCATGAAGCAGACACTAACTTCACAGGTCATCGACCCTCGAAGCCTTCTGGTTACACCTGTAAATGACAAACTGGCCAGTTACCTCAGCTGAACGGCCTCATGCATCACGGGTCAGTGGAGACCTGGTCCCTGCCCAGCTCACTGAGAGCCTTTCAGCTGTGTGAACACTCATTGTTCACCCATAGACAGCTTCAGGCTGCAGGAGGTCAACGTAGTTTGCGGTTTGGAAAGCCCCAGACTGAGCATACCTCTCTAGTGAAGGTTTAAAGGTGTCGTTTGACTGGTAGGCCTCACAGAGCTCTTTGTAGGACAGTGTGAAAACTGGAGCAGGGTTTAGGTTCAGCAGGTTAGAATGTTGTAGAGAATTAACTTCAGTTTCCCCTTTTGTTAATCAAATAAAACTCCAGGGCAGAAATTACAAATAAGGAAAACACTAACTGGGCCATAGTGTCAGTATTGGTCCCATAATTTATGCTGGTGTGAGTCTGTCTACTTCTTAATAGATGCACATTAAACAGAACCATCACATGGGACAGAACCATCCAGCTGTTGACTGCTGCAGCCTTCATTCCTCAGTCTGCTGTAAATGAACGGTTCAGTGTGTGTCTTCCTTTAGGTGCCTGTGTTCATTGTCCAGCGTAACATCTCGTAACTGCTTGTGCTGTACATGTCCCTATTTTACATCGTGCTCGTCTTACTGCTGCAGGCTTCTTGTTCAGATCTATTGCTTTATGTTTTCGCTTGCTCTTTCCAGCTATAATTTGTACCTTGTGTGTTTTATTGTTATTTTCATGGCTAATTTAACATCTGGCCTGAGGCACAGCCGTTGAAAAAACAGCTTTTTAGTTAACACTGGCGCATTTAACTCATTTTGATTAATGTGTGTTTTTGCTTTGCTTTATTGGGTCTGTCTCAGACAATGACGCCTTCAATGTCCTATGAAGCCCCTTTTGGTTTTCTAATTGGGAAAACAGCCGTCAATGAGCAAAACAGCAGACTTGATTTAAATTGCTGTAAAATCAAGCCTGTCAGGGGTCTAGAACCAGGTTATATTTATCATATATGTTTTACCTTCACTCAGGGGAACTTGGTTGTCTGACACAGCTCTAAAGTGTTTTAGCGTCTCTGTTTTCTAGGTTCCTTACTTACTGCCCCAGTAAGAGGATCATAGCGGACGAGGCGCTCAAGCACGAATACTTTAGAGAGACACCACAGCCCATTGACCCGTCCATGTTCCCCACCTGGCCGGCCAAGAGCGAGCAACAGAGGGTGAAAAGAGGCACCAGCCCTCGTCCACCTGAGGGAGGCTTGGGCTACAGTCAGCTGGTAAGGACATAAAGCTCCTCTTTCTCTGTTACATGCAGCTACCAGCCCTTCTGAGCACGTCTGTGTTAAACAGATTACAGACCCACAGGCTTCTGCTTTATGTCCATGTATTTCCTCCTCATGTTTTCCATTGTGAGCATCCTTTAGATTCTAATGTGTTCAGCAGTGCTCCAGCCACCCAGACGTTTAGTTTTTTTAAACAGACCTTACCTTTTGTATTTTCACCTCAAAGCAGATTAGACCATTTAATTGCCGTCATTTTATTGTCATTCACTGAAAAGCAAAAAGTAATTGTCACGTATGCTTGATAAGGTTTTCCATTCATGTTGAGGGTTTGCCCAGGGTAAAATTGATAGTTTCTATAATAAATATAATATAAAAGTTAAACTCTTCTTTCTACAATCTCTCCAGGGGGACGATGATCTAAAAGACACAGGCTTTCATCTGACGACCAGCAATCAGGGAGCGTCTGCAGTCGGCCCAGGATTCAGCCTCAAGTTTTGATCTTAAAACAGCAGCGAGTTCTTGGACTTTTTTTTTTTTCTTCTTCTTTTTGTGCTCTTTCTCTGATTAATTAATAACTGCTACCAGTTAGTCAGGACTGTCTGCAGCAAGACTGGTGGCTTGAACATATTCAGTTTCCATCAACTGCTTGGATTCTCTGTTTTATTCAAATGTGGCTGTTTTAGCTCTTCAAAGAAGCGACACTACTACCCATCTGTTAGTGTGGCTCTCATGTTTGACTTTTATTTTCTCTTTTAAATGTCATAAGAGAGGAAGAGATTTTATAAGCAGCAGGTATTTCCTGGCTGCCCAAGCTACTGTATAATGATGCAGCATTGCTTGCGTTTTCCATTCAGCATACTGTTAGAAATTCACTTAGGACTCTCAGCCATAAGGGAGGGAGGGGGGGCGTTTTTGCTAGAAATAAAGTTTGAAACCTGTTTTGTCTGCCATTTTCGATATTTATATACTCGGTCCAAGTTATGCAAACACCAGCCCAGACAGCCAGAGGAGAAAAAATTAAGGGAAGGAGGACCCACCCCCCCACTAAAAAAAAGTGCTTGGACAAAATGCTCATCCAAGAGTGATGTCATTCTCTGCACTGCACTCTTTGTCTCAGTACTTTGTTGTTTAGAGGAAACGCTTTTTAAATGTTTTTTTTAACGACTTTGCAACCTTTTGATTTTTGTGAAGAAGATTATTCGTGCTCTGTGAGACCACTTGCTGCTTTTTCTGGCATAAACGGAGAAAAAACCACTTGTCTTGGGCCATCTAGAGCCAGCTAAATGGAAATGTTCATTAATCACTTTTATCTGTCCCCTGCCCCCTACCAGAGCCCTTCTGCAGATTATTACACCTGATGTGTTGAAAAAGCTTGGAAGCAGAGCAGCAAGTGGAACTGACTGCTCCGTCTCGGGAGAGAGGCTGCTGGCTTCACGGCGAGGCTAGTAAAGTAAGCTAGACGTCTGAGGTGTTCCATATGCGGTTTCAGCTCCAAAGGCTGTAGACAACATTGCTTATTCTGGCTTTAATGGCTTAGTGTGATCAGTGTATAAATTATTCAAATGGCATGCAACTTTTTCATGCCTCCATAAAGAAACGCAGTGGGGACATTGATTTTTCTTGGATGACTTATTTTCCATGGGACCAATAGGAGTTTGTAAAGTGCAACAGAAAATTCTCCAACGGTGCAAATATATTTTGAATCTAATTAGTCCCCATTTATCTGGCGATACCCCAACAGCCTCTGGGTGGCCTTGGACCACAGTATGACATTTCTAGCATGAGAGTGGATGGTTCCAGAGTAGAGAAACAGCTGATGAGGGCTGCAAGGATCTTTCATCGCTAAATAAAATGCAAACCACAATGTCAAGAACAGCTTCGCACAGTCGTAACAAAAATACAACTTGTGCAACGTTTATTATTTGCACGTATGAACTCGCACTCGCCCAGTGGCAGCCGAGCGTGGACGATACAGGGAGACATTGTGAACAAACAGAAATATGTGCCCTAGTGAATGAGGTCTCCTGGTGAGCGGCTGTGAACGTGTCCTGTTCAGTGTGTGTGGCCCTCAGAAGCGCACGCGCACCCTCCACGAGTAGTTGGTGAGAACTTTGTCCTTTTTCTTCACGACGCAGGTGTATGTGCCTTCGTTGATGGCGTTGGCCACTAAAGTAATGTGGTCATCTTTCAAGGTGACGTAGTTTGGCTGAGACATCTCCAGCAGCTCTCCGTCTTTGTACCAGCTGGAACGGGAGTGTGAGGTGTCAGACTTTGCTCTGTGACATTACAACGTGCCATCAACAGCCGGTATCAGAGATGGATACTCACTACACTTTGCCTTTCCTGGATGCTATTTTCTTGCCGCAGCGAAAAGTGAGCTGCTTGCCTTCAACTACTAGCTTGTGTTTGGTCCTTGGGGGAGTCGGGGTGGGAGCCGCAGTGGGGAACGGGAATTCTGAAGAGAATTGAAAAAATGTTTTATATACATGTATATTATACTCCAAAATATTTAATGTAGTTTTATTTTTTGACCACATGATCACACACAACATGAGATAAGTCCTATTTATTTCAGTGTATTGCATAACCTGGAGATGTTGGTCTTTCCTTCACGAATACCTCAAACCGATTACTCTAATTTTTTGATGCAAACCTTGTTACATCACTGGTGCCGTGCACGTCTTATCAGTCTAATCTCTCCCATCTGGGTTCTGATAAATACAGCAGGCCGCCTGGTGATCAGATCCTGCTTAAAAACAGTCACTCTCGTTAATGTCACAAAAATCCAAATTGACCTTGTGTGTCTCTAACCCTCAAGCCACAGTCTGAAATTCCAGTGGTTTGGACTCACTCAGGAATTTTCCACAGCCGTACAGTGTCTCCCAATCAACAATGAGGAACAGATTACTGTGAGCCAGGACTCGTATCCTCTTGCCTCTCTCCACACTGTCCCCTGTTGCTGACAACAGTCTCTGAAAGCCACAACAATCTATGGGCTGGGATGGTTAAAAGAAGCCAGTTCCTGTTGTGTAACAGGACAGTTCTGCAGCAGTGCATCCCGCGCTGAACTAAACAGGCTGAGGCTCGCTGACGGTGTTATCGGCTGATGTGGAGACAGAAATCAACGAGTACCTGCTCTGCCCTGTCAGTGTCTGGACAGTTATTCTTCACCGTCCCCTAGAGGGAAGTGTAATCTCCCTTCAAATGAGATTCTTGAAAACCCCATCACAGATCTGCACGGCTGGAGCTGTTGGCTCCTGTTGTTCCATTGGCAAACGGTTCACAGCAGCTCCCAGCGCCGCTCAACTGGGATAAAACTTCTTTTTTTCTCCCCCTGGACTGCTGCTGCTTTCTGTTACTGCTGCTGCTGTTGTCTTACCGTAACAGAAATCACAGCTGGAGGGGCAGTGCTTCTGCATCAGCCTCCGCTTGCTGTCGCAATAACCTTTCCGAGCCCAGGCCGGACAGATAAATAACCGGTCCAAACATCCTGGAGGAGAGAAGCAGGATCAGACGGCAGTCAGCAGCAGAAAAGTCTACATTGGATCTCTAGTCTGCGTTTGGTTCCAGCGAAAATGACTCACTATAATACACACTAATGATGACTCACGAGTAGTTTATACAGTAATTATTTATGCCACGTTGGCTTTCAGTGTCGGTTGTCGAAGGCAAACACTGTGATCTAGATTTTGGTTGGTTCTGACCAAAACCTGAATCACAGGTTTTTCCTGAAGATGTTTCTAGATAATTTCTTCTAATGTTGGGATCAGACTGTAGACGTTTTTCATCTTTTCACCCTCAGATTCGTTACTGTTCCAGCTACAGGAAGGTTAACCTGACGGTCCGATCTGGCCATCGCGTCTCTTATTCAGTTTGATGCCCAGCACCAAACCTTCGTACTGATGCGAACCTACCGTACAGACGGTGCAGTCCCCACACTTCATCCTGTGTGATTAGCTTGCGTCCCGTCAGAGTTGCATTCAGGTGCATTATAGCTTTGGGGTCCATGGAGTGCATGAGCCCCAGAACGTGGCCGATTTCATGAGTTGCCACGTGGACAAGGTCCGTCAGCCAAACTCCTGCAACAAAGACGTGGATAATGACTTTCTCTTTCAGTTGCCCCACGGATCGTCTTACAGCATCTGCAGCGTCCATCATCTTACAGGTTAAATAGTAGCGCTTTCATCAAACATGATGAAGACACGTACCTTTCTTCCAGCTGAAGCGCATGTTTCCAAGAATCCAGTATTCGTGGTCGTCAAAGTGGATTTCGCCTGTTGGCGGGAAGAAAGCATGAGCCAACTCTCCAGTGATGCCGTCGAAACAATGGTGCAACTGGGACTGCAGACAGTCTGTGTGGTTGACGGGGTAGAAGCCTGCCAAAACAGAAAGAGACGCATACCTCAGAGCCGAGGAGGGAAGGGAAACCCTCATTCTGTTGTTTCTGGTTTGTGTAGACTACAACAGGGGGATGATAAATTACAAAAGACAGGGTATTTTATTCAGCCTTCACCCTGAGGCAAGGCAACCATTCCTTTCACTGTCACAGGGAATTTATGCAGGCCCCTGAAGTTTGCACCCAAAGGGAGAGATAAAACTTAATTTAGTCTGCTTCACTGTGTGTTGACATGTATGGAAGTTGTTAAAGCATTTTTTCCCTTTAGACAATGAATCATGCTGGATATAAGTTTGGTAATATAGTTGCGGTAGTTTGATTTAATGAGTTTGGAGGCAAAGACCCCGCAAGCGATGACAGCGCGGAAAATAAAACGGGTAACGACAAAGCAGAGGAGAAGCCAGGGGGAACATCTGTCGAGGACCCGAGCACCCACCGATCTTAATGTCTGCCTCCTGGTCAGCTGGCACCTCTCTGAAGGTGAACGGCGAGACGTCGCTCCACATGCCGAACGCCCTGGCGATGCCTCGACGCGTGTCGCTGGCATTGATCAGGTTCGTCGGGTAGGAGAGCAACCTGCTCCGAAACAACATCGTTATGTAGCTAATACAATTCTCCACAGCAGGAGAATCTGCCAACACACCATGGCTACCGTTCAGACAGACCGAAGTCCCACAAGCGCCGCAAATACAGCTCCATTACTGAGTTGATATGCTCTTAATATTACGTGTTTTTAATAAATATCAGATGAGATCCACTGTCCTCCCGAACACAGGAACAACTGCACATACTTGTAAGTCAGCTTGAACTTGTCCCACTTGAGCTGCTCCGGGGTGAGGGTGTAGCGCTTGTTTCTGGAGAGGTGAAGCACTTGAGTCCGGGCCTCTTTGCGGATCCCAATGAGCAACACAGTGGTGTAAGCTTCTTCCTTGGACAAAGAAAACCCTTTAATTAATCACCTCACACTGTGACGCGCTGATTTGGCTTTAGGATGGTCAGACTGACGCTTATTACAAACATCTGGCTTCTCTGTGTTTGCGTGTGTAGCTGACGTTTGATAAATGAAGTGTTCGCTTGTTATAGTGCTTTCAAAACATTAACTATGATGCTTTTCACACAGAGGCTGCGCATCATCATCATGAAACGAACCCACCTGGAGTCTGAGCTGCGTTTATAGCTTTCTAAAAACAGCCTTTGCATTTCATAAACATTCTGTAAACGAGTTCAAGCTGTGATTTGCCTTGGATGCTTTATTCCATAACAATGAGCACATTGGTTGATAAATGTATAATTTTTTTATGGCTATGGGCTTAAGTAATAAATTCCTTAACACTTAAAGTTGGGTCTTGACTCAGACCCAAGCAGCCAGTCGTGTGCTGGACAGCAGGAGAGACTCCAGTTCTCAGCAATGGCGGATTTAAGGAGATGTAGGTCAAAAGGAGAAGACGAGGTTGTTGACCACCTCGCTTCTCCTAACACCCACTCAACACCAGGATTTGTGACTCTAACAAGATGTTTGTGACCTCACTGATCCTCAAGGTGTCTCCATAAGTAACAGTAGAACCGTAGATGCTATTTGCCCGAAGAGTGTCTGAAAAATTTGTCTAATCTTGAAGAAGCAAGCAAGAGGAGGTTATGGCAAAAACAGTATCCGGCCCTCTCACCTCATGGTTTACATATGGCCGAACATTCCAAAAAAGGGAAATCTTTCCAGTGTACAGATCTTGACTTGGCATCAGGCAGGGTTTGAACCTCTCAGCAGTGTGCTCATCCTACACGTTCCCATGAGGAGACACTCGCAGCGCGAGCTGTTATCGTCATTTGTCTTTGCAGACAAAAGTGTTGCATCTTTGTTTTAGCGTCTTTTTAAAAACTTTTAAAAAGCACAGCTCGAAAAGGAAAGGGGAAATTAATCTTTGGTTAAACAGCTGAGCAGTCCAGACTAATGAAAGGAGAGGAGATATCACTTTGTATTCTCCACCTCATCCTCTGGTTCCTGTTCCTGCTTCACACAGGCAAGACACACAGATGCAGCGCTTCCTTCATTTCCTTACCAAGATAGTCACACAGGGTCGAGCAGTCTAGCAGGATGACGCTGACGCTGAACTGGACGACGCCTCACACTCTGACAATGAAGACGTTACTGTACAGTTGCCTTCCTGAACTCAGCTCATACTCTGGAGTATTGAGTCAGGTGATTTATGGGTTGTTTAATGTGGAAAAGCCAGGTTTAGCGGCATCGGCTGAAAATCTCACCTCTCACTTGCACAAAACACGATGAACCACAAACCCACCCTAGCTTGAATCACGCACATAGCGCATTGTCTTCAATATGAAAATTGCAAAGACACGTAATCTCCTGTATTCTAACCATCCTTTACTGCATCTGCTACTTGGGCTGTTTATTCTGGTAGCTTAGGCACATTTTCCTCACCAGTAAATGACATAAAGCTGAGACTCAGGCTCTGCATCACAGTGGGTGGTTGAAGTTGTGTGGAGCAACACGTTTCTCCAATTCACTGAAGATATCAATGCGCACTGATCCACTCCACATGAGGTATGCACCTAATTCAAATAACATCCGGATATTTTCATGGCTAAGCTATAAAACTGATTTTATTTCATAATGGAAAAATGATAGGATCAGTGTGGACAGTAGCTTCTTAATAAAGCTTAAACTCTACTCAACAACACTGAAAGTAAACGAAGTGTGAATAATAGGGTACTTTAAAATGAATTTCACTGTTATTGCTGTGACCTGGGACTTTCTCTGCTAAAAACCATTAAAAACCATTTAACCACCGTGTAACCATTTCTGCTGAGTGTCGGGTTCATACAGCAGCTGCATCAACCCATATTTCTGTTTACAGTAAACCGTGTCCTTGGTGGATGGCAGGAGTTTAACGATTTACTTGCAGAGGTCAGTAACAGTGTGAGTGGTTTTCAGTCATTAAAACTTTATATTGATGTGTCCCCAGTAGGCGGATCGACAGAAAGCACAACGCAAACGTCAACGCAACTTTAAATGAAGTTTGGTTTGAGGTTTTCTGACGCGTCCAGGTAAACGACATTACAACCCACGCGGTATATTGGGTGCCACGGGGATTCACTGGCGTGTTTCGTGGTGCGGTCACGGACATACCTCGGAGCTCCAGGAGGGAAACGCTGCGGTTTGATGCATCCCTGCGAACATGAGACCGAGCAGCGCAGCAGCCTGCAGAGCAGCGCAGCCCCCGGGTCCCTTCTGCCTGCGAGCGTGACAGCGCGCCATGGCTGCGCTAGGACACCTCCGCGGGAAAAAAAGCGAATAATCCCTCGGCGAACGCTACGCAGCTCTGCCTCTCATCTACCTCTGCGTCTACTTTCTGGCCATTGCACGTGTCGGTATTATTGCGCTACGTGGGCAGTTCGCGGCGCAGCGTGCGGCGGCGCAGTCCAGCCTGCGCACCGGGGACCGGGGTAGTGAACGCAGCGCAGACTGCATCAGCGCCGCTCGGCTCTCCGTCGCGCAGCGCGCTTGCCAAAGGGCTGGTTTCACGTTTCTGTGGATGGGGCAGGGGGTCAGTGGCGAGACAATCTAATGAAAACCAAACGCGCCCCGTCCATCAATTCGTCCGCTGCAACCGCTGGGACGCAGCTTAAGTGGAATCAGATGACTCAATTCAAAGTAGTTTAGACTTCTGCTGATCGTTGCACAGATATTGTGGAGAGGGGAGTCATTAAAGCAGAAATACTTATTACAGACTTATATGTATATATAACAAAATCTGGTTTAACGGAGCCCTTTAGAGTTATGTCACAATAAAATGACCAAATAGCCTATTATTGTTATTGGTGTTTCAAATAATCAGCTGAGTAACCATCCTTTTTACACGCTGTTGTACTGTATGTTCGTTTTTTTTGGGTGGGTTGTATCAGATTATTTGCAGCAATAAACGTGGAACCATAAATGAAAGTAAAAAGCAAGAAAGTGTCAGCTTTATGCAGTAAAGTTTGATAGGACGCATAAACATATTTACAGGTGTTGCCATACGAAGCTGAACACATCGTATCACAAGATTTTAACAGTGCATTAGGTTAAATGAACCATTTTGTCGCCTGTTTTACTGTTTACTGTGCTGTGACTACACCAAGTGACTCCCAAATCAAAGACTTTTCAAATGTCATTAGGGTTTTAGGGTTTCATTTTTATGAGACATAGGACAAAATAAACTTTTGCATGCATATATAATTTATGTTATACATAAAAACCCTTTATAAAAAACAATAAACCATTTAAATTGTGGATGTTTATTCACACACTCAACGGAAGAGAATGTATTATATGGTTGAGAATTCAATTATTATAAAAATCACCCAGCATCAATTTAATTACTGTCATTAAATATTAGGGGTTAAACAATAATGCAACTAAACTAATTGCTGTCAAACGTTAACGTTACAGGGGGCAGCAAAGCATTTTAGCAGCGGCTACGACCCGCAAATAAAACCAAAGAAGAAGAGGAGGAGGCCGGAACTATTTGTAGTACTCACTGTTTCTTCGACTTGTGTGCACAGTTGCACGTTTAACGGAGGAAATGGCGCCCGTCAGGTGCTGCAGGGTTGTCTGTGCCCAACCAGTCAAGTCTCCTCGAAGTTGACACGTAAGCCGCCAGAGAACTACTCACCGTAACGGACTCGACGAGCAACGAAATATGCCCCTAAGCGAAGAGAAAATCATCTTGTGTCGAATGCTGAAAACATAACAGGTAAGAGCTTCTGTCAGACATTTGCACCACTCTGTCCCAGGACAGGGATCGTTAGCTCGGCGGCTAACAGGTTAGCCTTAATCCCATAATCTCAGTAGTTAGCCTCAGGTTGTTTGTGCCTCCTCGGTCGGTGTTATTATCTGGATGACGGGCTGGGCTTTCATTTCAGTGTAGGTGGTGGTTTAGCCAAACACCGTGTGTAGTGTCAGGTGCTACGTGCGTCCAGTCTGCGAAGCCACCGACTTTACTGTACATTTAAAGAGCACACAGGGCCGGATGTGGGATTTTAGTTCTCAACTAGGAACCATAACGAGGTCACAAGTATATATCTGACGTTACTTGCCCTTTTCCTTTAATAACAATTCCAAAACAAGTAGTTCTGGTCTTCTGTTGACTTTACTGCTTTGAGCAACGTAATTTCCTTTATTTTATATATTGTTACTAATAAATCGTAAGACTCCTCAAAATTGATGTTCACACACTCTGTATACTGAAATAACAACGGTTTCTTGAATGCATCTATGTTTGTCATAATAGTTGTGTTGATTTCTTTTTCTCCACTGTTGCCATAGGAACACCAGTCTCTGACGTTTGGAAACATTGCTGGTACGGTGGGCAACTTGCAGCAGAATGGCCAAAGAGCAGAAACCAAGCACGGCAGAAACATTTGTATTGGCTGGATCAAATGGTCACAATGGCCAACAGTGGCACAGTGGTATTAATAACTTAAGCAGTCGCCCAACATGCACCAACCACATGTCGAGGATGTCCCGCGTTGCCTTACGTGTCAGGCAAAAGTGTGCGGCCTACGTGCTAGCACTGAGGCCGTGGAGCTTCAGTACCTCGCTCACACCGGTGGTGCTAGGCAGCGCCTTGGCCTACAAACTGGAAGGTTCTGTGGACTTGATCGTCCTGTTGGTGTGCGCGGTGGCTGTCCTCGTAGTCCACGGGGCAGGCAACCTTGTAAACACCTATTATGACTTCTCCAAAGGGATTGACCACAAGAAGAGCGATGACAGGACTCTTGTGGATGAAATATTGGCTCCCCAGGATGTTGTCATGTTCGGAGCGTTGTTGTATTCTTTGGGGTGCTTGTGCGCCACCCTGCTCTACTTCCTGTCCACACTTAGGCTGGAACATCTGGCCCTTATTTACTTTGGGGGCCTCTCCAGCTCTTTTTTGTACACTGGAGGTGAGTCGTGTATTTACCTGAATTTCTTAAATTGCTGCTGAACTGGTTTACCAGCCACTGAAGTCACAATTTCTTCTCCATCATTAAAATGTGTGCATAACTTTTAGTTTTGATCCTTGAAGACCTGAGCAGTTTCACTTAGTAGCTCTGTGTCTAATGGGAAATATTTCAGACACCTCAAAAAACCAGAAGCCTGAAGTGTGTTGACATTTGGAAGTTGGTAAACTGTTACTTCATCGCTCCCTGTTGGAGGCTTATCTATTACACACATTCCATCAGGATGGCAAGTCAAGCAGTCAATTTTGCAACGTTTGTTTATTGGATGCTCTTTTTAGTTGCAGCCTTGCCTTATTGTTCATGCTGACATCTCATTTTGGTGTTCTACCTAGGATATTTATGTTATACACTTTAAGAGGACTCATGTAAGGGTATTAAGGTCATTCATTGTCAGTTTACTGTTTATCATTATTAGTATAACTTATCCTGTGAAGCCAGTAGGACCTAAGTCCTCAAGAACTGGTCTGAGAACCAAAATGATGTCACTAGTGTTATCTTGGCTTGAACTTTGAGATGGCAAATACATAACAAAAACCCTGTGTTGCAACGTGTAGGTGTGGAATTTCTAAAGACTGTATTAACAAATATAATGTGGGTTCTGCAGTTTCATAAGCTTTATGCATATGAGAAGTGTTTTTTTTTCTATATTTGCATTTCTCCTTACTTTTTAGAGTTGTGTCTGGTATTTTTTTAACTCAGTAGAATTCATCTTCAGAGTTTGCCTGCATTGTAAACTAGAACACGAGATTTCACCTTTCTGATTGGCACATATGGAAACAGAGATGCGAACACAACAGAAAATCAAACAAAGTAGTCAAGTTGTCATGTTTTAACTTCTCACCTAGATGAGTAAGAGTCTTCACAGACATGAATGAATTGATTTTACATAAAACAAATGCTTTAGTATTTGATATTAAAGCTAATGCTTTCTGGTTATGTTTTTTTCTAGGTATTGGTCTCAAGTACGTGGCCCTTGGAGATGTGGTGATCCTCATCACTTTTGGTCCTCTGGCAGTCATGTTTGCCCACGCTGTGCAGGTTGGCTACCTGTCAGTGCTGCCGCTGGTGTACGCGGTCCCACTGGCCCTCAACACAGAAGCCATCCTTCATAGCAACAACACAAGAGACATGGACTCTGATAAGCAGGCGGGCATCGTCACGCTTGCCATCCTCATAGGCCCCACGCTCTCCTATGTCTTGTACAACCTCCTGCTCTTCGTCCCCTACGTGCTCTTCTGCATCCTCGCCACCCGTTACACCATCAGCATGGCGTTGCCTCTGCTCACGCTGCCCATGGCCTTCCCTTTGGAGAAGCACTTCCGCAGCCGATGCTATGCCAAGATTCCCCAGAAGACGGCCAAGCTCAACCTCCTCATGGGACTTTTCTATGTCTTCGGGATCATTCTGGCACCTCCTGGCAGCTTGCCATTACTGTGATTCATTAGATTTGAAATATCATGTTTCTTGTTTTAATACTAGTTTATGTACAGGTTTTATTTGTTTATATGACACAATTTGAAGGCTTTCACAGGCTTTAATTTATTATGCTTTGACCAGAGCTTTAGTTTAGGTTCTTCAGTGTCACTGAGAGGAATATTGAAATGTATATGTTTCAGTGTTAAGCCCGGAGTAATGTGTTGATAAAAGTAAGAAATGTTTGTGTTATTTCTTAGAGGTGGGCAACATTATTATCACAAGGACAGGTGGTAAATCTACAGTTGCCATATCTGTAGTTTTTTCTTTTTTTTTTTTAAAGCACAACATTTAAAACGGTAACGAAAGCATCCATAAACTATTATTCTGTATGGTACATCTTCTTTATTGGTCAATCGTGATTTTGTTTCTGGAGAGCCAAATAGTATTTCATTGGATTGTAATAAAACTAATTTAATGCCAACACTCAATGTCTGCAGTTTGAGTTGAATACTGAAGTTTAACACTAAGACGGGAAATCAGTTGTTGAAATGTGGTTGATTGCCAAGAGCTGCTTTTCAATATTTGATCTAAGTGATAAATATTGCTTTTGTTAGAGATGAACAAACTATGCTGATTTTATCTAGATTCAAACTTTCACATAGTTCTTGGGTAAACTGATTATTGTATTGTGTCATTGTCTAGTCATCAGGTTCCAACCTGCAGGTATGAACACTGACCGTCACAGAGCTGGGTTGATAGACAGAAGTGTCACGTTAGCATGGATTGAGTGCAGTCTCCATCAGCCAATAAAAGTCCAAAGAGTTTCAGCCATGTACACGTGTCTGCTCTAAATATTTAAAAAGTTCAGTTCCACCTCCCCCATTTTATTTTAAATGACTATTCAGCATTGAGCTGTGTGTTGTGTTTTTCCACAGTAAATCACACTTTAGATTATTTAAGATGCAGCATCTTGTTTTCTTCTAATTGCTGAACTCTGGAGCTTTAAATGTGTAATTAAAAGCCAGATTTGTCCTTATTCAACATGTTCTCCCTATGTATGTGTGCTGGAACTTCATATCAATTTAGGTTGCTCGATTATGTGTAATGTGTATGATTAGCTTTTAAATTATGTAAATTATGCTTGAGCAAAGCATCACACACAACGTGTGAAGTTCAGAGTAGAAAAACCTTAATTGCAGCATTACAAGCATCATTCTGACAACACACTGAAGGACAACAAAAGCATATGTTTGAGTGGAAAGGAGATGTGAATTTGTGTTGTGGTGTGTTTGTCAGCAGAGGGTAGTATTATACTGCCACAGCCAGCAGCCACAGTGAATGCATTCGATAGATGCCCTGTCACCAGGATGGTCAGGGTTAAAAACTGTTCAATTGAATGAAATGTATTTAGTTAAATATGAGTCAGTCATAAGTTTATGACCTTTACTAAATATTACAAACCCTTGATTTGAATAAAGAAATAAACCAAGACAATTTAGGAAGTGCAACAGTGGAGTGATCCTTCTTCTAGGGTGGACAGATGTGTACAGAACATGGAGGCCAAAGAGTGTAGTGTAGAATAAGAATGATAAGATTACAGAGTAATGAAATAAAGAACAATGTGGAATGAACCACATGATATCTTGAAAAGGTCTCAAGGTAACAACAGACTTCTAAAAAATACATATTAAATTAGTTTCATTTCTAGTCAAAAAGAAGAGGATGTGAGGATGTTTGTGCCACGTTCTTCTTCACAGTGTAAATGTGACCTCCAGACGTGAAAAGGTCGAAACAATGTTGATTGATGAAAGGTTATTAATAAGCACATGCTGAACACATTTTCACTAGACTGGCATCAGCATCCAGGTTCAAGTTCGGTTTGAGATATGAAACCAGTAGCTTTTTTTAAATAAATGTCCAGAGAAAACATTTTATTATTATAACTACTACTAAAAAACTTGAAAGCAGTTACTCAATACTTCAGGTCTTGAGTTTGTGTTCATCCTTGAATGTTTAAAGCTCTTCAGCTGTAGAAACTAATTTGAGGTAGTAATTCTGGGTTTAGTGGAGTTGTTTTTATACTTTATGCACTTTATGCTTGCGCTTTCGCTTCAGTATTGGGTTTGGGTACTTCTGAGCCCCCGGGTTATTTGTAAACGTTTTAACAAACAATGTACATCTAATGTTGTTGTTGTGTTTGTATTGCTTGACAGTACGTGCATGACAGTAAATATTAGTCCCGGCTTTAGTTCGTTTAACATGTTCAAACCAAAATCCATTTTTTATTTTGTCCAAAACAAGTTGAATTAAATTCAGGCACAATTAGGTTTTGTTTTTTTCGAGGTGCACTGAAGGCGGCATCATTCGTGACGCAATGCATGGGCGTGTTGTCATGGCTGTAAGCTTCAAAACCCTTCACTGTAGTAAATACTTACTTGTCCTAAAACAAGTCATGTCAGTGTTGGTTGAGGACAGCGACATGGAATCCTGTTTGAACGCACAGTTAACATTCGTGTGAAAGATCGGGTAAGTGGCTACACCATGACAGAAGTTGTTTTCAGGACAATAAATGATGGCAAAACGTGAGTTAGCTTGCTAGCGGCAGCCGCACAACCATCCTTCTGTCAACGCTACCACAACGTCGCGCAGAGCTAAATTCACAGTTTTGCCTATTTATGGCTGCCTCGACTATGTTCGTGCATCGCGACATGTTCCGGTCCAGTTATACGCTGGGATGCCATTAGCTCAGCAGTTGTGTACACAGACGAGTCTCGGTTATTCCAACGTTAGAGGGAAAACAGAGGTAGGTTGTACAGTATGATGGTGGGCGACGGAAGCGGCGTTAACGTCATCTGTTAATTTTAGAAACCGACTTATTAGCTATTTTAGGAAATCATTTGTCGATGAAACTGGTTGTGTCTCGACTCGCCGGTTTTATTCCGTACAGGTGCTTTTCGCAATCATCTCGGTGACATCTGAATGATTGGCCTTACGTTGCCATCACATGGGAGGATAGAAACTAAAAGGGTTTTGAACTGACTAGCTAATACGCTAACTTCGGCTAGCTGACAAATAGGGGTGTCATGGTTGCTTTACTGTACCTGTCAGTCATAGTAGGTCGAGACATGCTCACCAGACAGCATGCAGAAAGAAATTAAACACTGAAATACATTTTTTTTAAAGAATCCGTTCCAGCCCACTGTTATGTGTCGTGTTGCTGAGCTGACATGTGTTAGAGCCATGTTATTATGAGCAGGTGTTGTTAAGAGAGACCTCCGGCCTCTTGCACCTGCCATTTCTTTGGCTATGTGGTAACGATGAAGCAGGGACATAGTGGGCTTGCTGTCAGCCACACTGACCCGGTGATCAAGGTGAAGCCGTCAGATTTTTATTCTCATCTAATCTCTTCTCAACTCCCCACATCAAAATGTGTCGGATCACACAGTCTTGTAATGTCTGCTGGTTTCCATCACAGAAATTAGTCATGTTTTCAGACAAATGGAGATCTGTCTGACTTTCCTGACAAGAAATAGGATATTCAGTGGAAATTCTCAAGGCGAGACTCAAAAAGCACAGCATCCATTTAATTTGAAGTAGTGAGGTCCTGCTTTTGTTTGTGAATATTATATATATATATATATAATTTTCCAGCAGTTCATAAATTCATCCACACTATCCAGGGAGAAAGGTTGTTGAGATAAATCTGAATTATTTTAGGTGCAAACAATGCATGTACATGCTATGTATACGATGAAAGCGTCTAATAGGCTTGTATATGGTTGAAATGCACCTACTGCAGTGACCGCTAGTTTGGTTTATATAATAATATCTTGTCTGTTAATATAATTGGTTGTAATAAACCACTGCATACATGTGCAGGGCTGCTATGAGATAAAGATTTTTATCAGCTTGATAAAGTACATTTGAGTTGTTTGGTATCTAATTCTGACAAATTATTATTGTTCTTATCTCAGTTTTGTTTTTAACCGTTTACCATTTATTCAGTTGAAGTACAACATCAGGTGTGTGTGTATATTTGTGTATATATTTGTGTGTGTGTGTGCGCGCGCACACACACACAAATATTTCTGTATTGTCCACATTTTGGCTTTGGACAGCTGCAAAGGGAATCAGTCCTGACCTGATTGTTTAAATTCATTCATCACCAGACTTTTTTTTTTTAGTTGGGCTGGTGATTCAGACATGCCTCTGGCCACAAACCAGCCCTGTAATAGTCACAAACATCACAGGCTTAGGTGCAGTTTGTCATATTGTCTTGAGTGTCAGCACCTTTAAAGTCAGCCAAAAAGACATCTAGTCACTTGGCAGGTACATGTAGCTAAACTAATCCAGTGAAATTAAACCGTTGTGTAACTAACATTCTATTCATGGCGGTGATGTGATTCAGCTTTTTTAGAGAGAAATAAAAACAACTGTGTCATCATTCTGGAATTTCTGATGCTGTGAGTGATTGTTGGGTTACATTATACAGTACAGTTTAAAAAGGACTGGATTAGAAAGTAGTATTTGACTATTTGATTTAATTGTGCAGCTCTACACATGGCTGCTCTGTCCTCTAGTCATTTATATTATTGAAGACTTCGTAAATGATGCTTTCTGACCTGTTAAGGTGACTGGTTGGTCAGACACTGTGCAGCCTCATCACAGCATTTGACCCATTTTTCAACTTATTATTATTTATAGTGGTTATGAATGTCCGTTGGCAGTGAACCTGTGTGGACGAATGCTTGCTTTTTTATGGTCTAAACTAACAAGTGTATTAGATGGACAGCTGCAGCTTAAACCTCCTTTCATGTGCTGGCAGAGTTAGCTGTACATTCATGCGTCTGTGAATGCATCAGTAGAATGGCATGTTGGCTTTGTTTTTAGAACCATATTTGTTGATGTCTGCCACAGCTGTGGTCCCATTAGAGGCTATTGTTTAAGGCTAGAAAGGCATTGGGAATCGCACATGTACCGTCTTCCTTTTCCTTGTTTTCTGTCTGAGCCTGGTTGCCAGCTCACAAGCATCAGTTGCACAAACCAGTTTGCGTCTGAAAATGAACATCGTGGCAGGTGCCCATTCATCAAAATCTCCTCCAACCCCACCCTTTTCTTTTTGTTGAGCACCCCCCTCAAAAAAAACCCAAAACGACAAACATCTAGACCCTCCCCCTGAATCATATGCCCCTCCCCTCACCCTTCTGTCCTCTCCTTGTGTGCTCATTGGCAGAACAGCGAATTGTGTCCCCAGAGGCTAAGAGATGGAGGGCTGTGCATCCTTACGTAGGGCTGGATGCGCATGTGTTCGTACATATTGATCAGTAAAAACACTCTCGTCCCCCTGGTGATGGACTACAGCATGAGAGGAGTCACATGCAGAGCGAAGCTTATTGGCCTTTTTTACGCCATAGCAGGAGAACGACCTGAATGCAGCGCTCGTCACTCAGCCACTCTCACTGGCCCTCCTCCTCTCCTTTTCTCTCCTCCTCCTCCATGGTGGTAATCCTTGCTGACACAATGCACAAAAGACTAAATGCTGGCTGCATCTCTCCTCTTCCTCCAGCTCTGATCTGCTACGGCCAGTTCATTTTCCTTTACACCAGGACACTGTTTGTGTGAGACTGTTTCCATCTGTACATCTCATCTCTGGAATACCTCCTCTCCTCCTCCGCCCCCCCTTTCCCCTCCGCCTGCTTGGCCGGTTCATTCAGGGAGCACAGAAAAGGGCTTCAGCCCTGAGGAGATGATTTTTTCGTCTTGCTTGAATCTGGTGGAAGCACTTTCAGCTTATTTTATATTTTATCACCTGATGTGTTTATGTAGCAGGAGGCAGGAGCTGCTCCCTTTCCTACTCTATTTTTGTCGGTTTCTCTATCCACTTCACTGCACATCACTATACCAACAGGTAAAGCAGCTTTATTTATGTGTTACTTATGCCATTCATCAGACTTGAGTAATATTAGCATGTCTGTCTTGTAGAGCTGTGTAATCCAAGTGTTCATTTGTTAAGACACAGCAGAATATGTTCTTCTCGCAAAAGGTTATACAAACGGACGCATTCGGTGATTTACCGTTATTGTTACATTACTGAAAGGTAAATGCTCACATGTAATGACAGGTGGTACGTGTCCATGGCCATGCTAGTTTAGTTTTGCCACATGTCATTACAATCTGTGGCTGAGATAGCAGACAGGCTAACACCTGGCAGCTCTGGTGGCCACTCTCAGTCTTTGTGAAGCGGACTGATGATGATCAGTTTGTGTAAGTAGCTTTTGGTTTCAGTGTGTTGATTCTTGATCACAGGTGACCTAATCACAATGTGTTTACCGTCCAGGTTAAAGATAAAAGATTATCACATGCAGGGACTTCGGCATTTTGTTACCATGTATTAGATTAGTATATGTATTACATACATAATGCTTGTGGTACTGCTGGTACTTGATAAAGACACCACAATGTATTTATCTGTCTTTTTGTAGTAAAAGCACAAAAGGCAGCTTGTATTTTTCCAATAAGCTTTTCCAGTTCATACTCACACACACACACACGTATTCAAGTGAAGGTAAAAAACTGCATGTTCCAAAACAAAGAGCAAAGTTCACATCAGATTGTTCACTCCCCCATCAGAAGGATGACGGCTTCATTGGGTTCAGGATTTCAGATGGTCCTGTTGGTTGACCTGGAATAATAGCAGAAGCCACGACTGGAATCATACAGCAGTCAAAATGTTCAAAAGTAGGTTGAGGATCATAGACAGTGAGTATGATCATTCATGGAAATTTGATATGATAATCTCAGCACAGTGTCCAGAAAAGTACTGTAAGTCTTCTAACACAGTTTGCTGTGGCTGAATTTTTGTAAAAAAAAAAAAAAAAAAAAAGCTCAAGGGATGAACTTTGCTGACAGGAACATTTGTGCAGGTGTCAAGTCACATTTTAAATATATTGTTGCAGCTATCAAGCTTTGCAAGTTCAGATTAGTTTAAATATGTGATCGTTGTGAGTTATTTTCTAGATGTTTCACTCAGGTTTTTTTTTACAGAGGTGTGATCATTTTAGTGTTGGGGAGATTTGAGGGAAGGTAGGTAGGCCAAGCACAGGCCCAAAATGGAAAGCCTTATTTTAAGCCCGTCAGCCACTCTGACAAAATCTTGGTAAATACGTTATTTACTCAAGGTCCTTATTGATTTTTCTGAGTGCTCTCTGGTCACCAGATGTTTCTGTTCTGCTCTCATTAGAGTGTGAGGATATAAGCCAGTCACACGTGTCACAGGATATTCAGCCCAAGCAGAGCTTTGCTGCTTCACACAGTAGCACAAGGTCTGCCAATGACAACTCCTGACTCATTTGTTATTTTGTAGATGCTCAGTGATTTTTTTTTTTATATCAGAATACAGAGCCAGCTTTAAAAGTAGCATCTGTAAAGATCTGCTCATTGTTTTCACCTGGAGCAGGGAGATGTGTCGTAATTATACTGTGTGCTTCCAAACATTTGTTTAATCAATATCTCTGCTTGGTCTAACTTTAGAGGACATATTTGCTACAGCACAAGCTGCATCCTCCCTGTTGCTGTGTTTTTTACATGATCACATGTAGTCATCCACTGTGACTACTGAAAAATTCTGAGACTATTGTTTAAATTTGTTCAGTGAAGTGTGTTGTGTATTGTTTTGTTTTTCATGAAAGATATAGCTTCTTGTAGCATGTTTACTACATGTTTTATATTTTAGCTTATTCTTCATTAATTCTGACTTGTTTGACCTTTGTAGTGTTTAGCTAACTTACTGTTCTTTAAATAAAATTCTCACTATTCGGCTATAATTAATAAATTTTTTATGACCATATTAGATAATTGATTCTGTTGAAAGTTGATTATTTGATTTCCAAATATTAAAAAAAAGTGGTTTGTGTGATTTTAAATTGTCTACATACTGCTGTTATTACAGTTGGTGATTGTCTGCATTTGTTTGCGTAGATGTGTTTATAAGTGGAAATATGCTGGTTTGTTTGTGTCAGAGCGGCTGACGTTGTCGTCCCAGACTGGCCCTCAGCAGTATGTGTGTGACGGAAGCCAGCCCATCTGTTGTTGCAGGCAGAGGGCTGTAATCCTGCTTGTCTTAGCCCTCGGTCGCGACTTGACAGCAACATTTCTGCAACACAGGTGGACAGAGTCAGAGCTGCCTTCAACGCACCCCTTCACAGAATAAGGACAAGCTCTTGCTAATGTTGCACCTGTTGGGTCTAAACACATACTGTACAAATGTGGTTATATTTTCCCTTCAGATGCTTGGAAATTATTACTAGTTTAATTTAAACAGAAACTATTTCAAAACAAATTAAAAGGCTGTAAAAAAATTCAAAGCTTAAACATTTGTTTATGTCTATTTATTAGTTATAAGAAAAACAAGCCTCCTTGTATTGATAATTGCTAAATTCAGTAATAGTCTATTTTGTTATTTGGGTAAGAGTTAAAACATTCAGAACAAATTTCATCATCACGTCAATTAGTTCTTGTCCTGGAATTTGTCCTGTTGCAGATAACGCTACGATACGGGGAGGGGGGCACGAGTCAACACAGGAGTGTAAATACAAGACCTTCAGCAGGAGACAAAACTGTTCCCACCAGAAGTGTTTCACACAAATTTGTTTTTACATTTGCATTTTTCAGTTTCGCTTGTATGATGGTGCAGGATCTAACTTCAACCGCTTAACAGCTTTGTTGTGAGAAACTGCTGTTTAAGAAGCAGTTTTGATATTCACTCTTAATTTCTTCACACTTTCTTTGTGGGGGAAATTTTCTGGCAGTTACCATCTGTCACATCAAGAAATATTGTGCGTAGAGATGTAAGGAAATGAGGAGTTTATTTTGCCAATGCGTCTTAGTCTAAGTCTATGCAGTCAGGCTTTTTATGGGGAGGTTATATGTAAATAATGCTGGCAGTAAGAATCAATATTTACTAGATGTGGAACAGGCGATTGTTGTGTAGGTGGAGTCATCATTGAATCCCCCGTGTTGTGTCTACTTGTCAGAACCGGCCACTGGTTTATTTAATAATGATCAGATATCTGTGTGCAGGGGCTGAGTTCTCCCTGGAACATGCAGAGTGGGTGGGTTGGAGGCAGCAGCGGGTGTGTGTGGTAAGATATTGAATGTAGGTGGTAGGTTAAGTTGCTTTGGTTTGTGTCTATAAAGCTGTTCCTCAATCCAGAAAGCATTATATAAACCTTCTCTTCGTCTTATTGAGAAAAAACAAATGTTCCTGGAGTGAGACGTTGTTCGTAGATCTAGATAATCTTGGCATTTCCTCCATTTGTCCTGCATTCGTCCACACCCAAATGGCTGGGATATTATTCCAGTGCATAAAAGAGGCTAAACTGTCATTTTGGCCAGAAAATGGAGCATAAGCAGCCTGTTTTCACTCCTTTGATCCCTTACATCCCATATGTTTTCATGCTTAAGCAGATGCTTTTAATACCAAAGCCACATTGTAATTTCGATAAGCATGCTAGTGTAATCTCAGCCACATTACAGACATCTGTCCGCCCTATTATTAAAAGATTTCTTTAAGTAATCCCTGTGGCGGAACTGTCAGGCGATACACTAAACAGCGCGCGATGCAAATTACCAGCTAAATGAAATGTGTTTGGTTGCGTTTGTCTGTACATATTGATATTTTCCTGGCTATACTGACGTGTTCTTAGAGGAAGAGGCTTATGTTTCTTAACAGGGAAATGATGGATTTGCACCACGATTTGCTAAGGTATATGATTCGTCGTTTGAGCAAATTTCCAGATTCAAATCGTGCTGGGAAACCACATGATGCTCTTCTTCACGTACAATACAAGGCCTCCTGGGTAGTGTTGTTTGTATGTGGTGTTAATATGAAGCAGTGTGAGTGTGAATCTGTCTTTACAGTGAAAAGTGGCGACAATTACAATGTGTGCTTCACTTCCCTAGGAGACTGGGTATTAGCTTATTTTAACAGCATTTACTTTAAATATTATTTATCATGGTTTACCCATGTGGCAAATGTCATGTAGGCTTATGCTGTGTACTGTACTTTCTAGTTTAGGGTTTAGTGGTTATGTTTGAGACGTAGGCCAATAAACTGCTAAGGATGTCAGCGCAAGGGTGTTTGTGTGTTCTGTATGTCGAGTCAGGGTTTGATTAGCTCAGCAGGGCGTAGCCTTCGTGTCCAGCTGCTCTCTCCAGAAGTGTGCCATGACACACAGCATGGCCTCCAGTGAATGATCCACCAGTATGAGACAAACACTGCAATGAAATTAATGAGACATATGGCACGTTGCTTTGTGAGTCCCTTAGCAGCCACTGGCACACACAAACACACAGGTTGATGTCCTTGTTTAAGTAGCGGGTTGGAGGTGGTTTGTATTGTCTATAGATCAGATATAGATTCTATAGAGAAGGCAAATATCAGCTATTAATAGGATTTACCATTTACTATGGAACTAGTGAACTATAACTTCTTTAAGACCTCAGCTAGTTGAATTCTGTGATACTACTGCTGCTGTTTTCATTAAATGAATTGCTCTTTCCTCCAGTCACTCCTGATCTGTTCCTGGAAACACCGCTGGTGCCGTCCCTGCCTGCACTATCGTCGGTGCGACCCGGCTCGGCCCCTCTTAAGCCTCAGCGGCGTAGGGGCAGCGGAAGTGACAGCGCTGCCAGGCCTCGCCCGTTGCGCTCAGCCTCCAAGCCAGGCTCCAACACAGGCAGCATGGAGGTGGGCATGCGCGTGGTGCGCGGCCTGGACTGGAAATGGGGAAACCAGGATGACGGCGAGGGCCATGTAGGGACCGTGGTGGAGATCGGGCGGCAGGGCAGCACTACTACACCTGACAAGACAGTAGTGGTGCAGTGGGACAGTGGCACACGGACCAACTATCGCACAGGCTACCAGGGTGCCTACGACCTGCTGCTTTACGATAATGCTCAAATTGGTAAGCACTCAGGACAGGTGTAAGAGCTTGGATATGAAATCCATCCTATGTTGGACCTTAATCCTCAGAAAGAAACGTTTTGTGATAGGTGCTTCTGTTGCGTTCAAAATGTCGGCCGCGTTTGCTTACCGTTCGTAATAAACTAAAGCTAGTCTTTAAAATCAATAGTATTTAATAGAAGCTGGGTCTTTGGGCTTTTAAAACATCTTGTAGACTCTAGAGGAAGACATGAACAGTCTGTCCTTTTATGGGTTGATAAACCACCTTCTGATCGTGAAAGGTATCCTAATGCTCTAATCTGTTAGCTGTGTTTCATTATAAAAGTCGTTTTCACATCTTAATCTTGTTTTATTTGTCATTTTAGCTCCTGCAGCTTTTGCAAATCCAATTTTGAGTAAGCGTGGTGCTGTAAAGAGCATTTCTCATGATCAGCCACCCAGCTCTGTTTTGGATTTGAGTGACACACACATTAATGCAGGACACATTAGCATTTTGCTCCATTTAAAGCAGAATTTTCTGCCTCAGAAGCTGGCCTTTCAGTTAATGGAGTTGAAGAGGGGGTGGGGTTATTTTTGTCATGCTCTTTGTGCCTCAGCTCCTTCATATGTCATGATCCTACCCGTTGTGATAAGTAGCATTAGTAGGGACATGACATACAACATGTCTGCTTCAGTGATTCATGTTAAAACAAACGTTGCAACGCAGGACATGACGAGGTCTTTAGAAAAATGCATTTTTCGTGCTGACATTACAACCACACATGTTTTCTCTTTGAACTCCGCTTCAGGGGTGCGCCACTCCAACATCATCTGTGATAGCTGCAAGAAGCACGGCATCATGGGAATGCGATGGAAGTGCAAGGTGTGCTTCGACTACGACCTGTGCACCCAGTGCTACATGAACAACAAGCACGACCTGAGCCACGCTTTTGAGCGTTACGAGACGGCACATTCCCAGCCGTGAGTACTGCCCTGCCGCTTCCTCAGCAAAGTTGATCTTCGTCTTAGAGCTAACAGCTGTGATGTTTTGTTTGAATTGCTCGCTGCAGGTTTATGTACAGGTTGTGTACAGTGTCCTGTTATTGTTAGTCTGGCCTCGGGTCTAGGCAGGGCTTTCAATTGCTTGTGCACTTTTGTCAAAGTCTGCTGGTTTTATTGTATTTCTGCTAGTAAACAAATATCACGTTTGGATATAACCAGAATCTCTTCGCAGTTAACTGACCAGTATAATAGGTTTTCAACTAATGTCTAGCCTACAGCATTGCAACAGCTTACTTTGCCTAGAGTCTCGGCATCAATAGGATACGAGAACATCGCTGCAAGAGAGCTATCAACATGTTACAGTTTCCTATCAGCTTAGCACTTGGGTCAGGGGCAGGGTCGCAGACGCTAGACAAATAATTCCGACAACAAAAACAGGAATTTCACAAGTCATTGCTTTTTTTGGAAGGGATTAGAGGAAGCTTAATAATAGGTGGAGAACTTGATTTGAGTTCCTGGCTTTCTTTCGTAATTTTCCTTTTTCAACATTTAATCAGCAAACAGTTGAAGTTAGGCATTTCCACCAAATCTAGCTTAATAGTCTTAAATAGTCTTAAAGACATTAAACAGATATTAAACATTTGTCTTCAAACTACTAACACGTTTAACATATTGGTGCCAGATCAATCAAAAACTGTTGTGTGTTTCTGTGTGTTGAGCCAGTTTAGTGAAAACCCTGCTTGGCCTTGTTGTGAATAAATGTTCAGTGAGCTGATTCCAAGTGTCCCATGTATCTAGATTTACTGGAGTGAGCTCTCCCTTCAGAATCCACTCTTCTGCTTCAGTTCACAGTAAAGCTCCAAACTGCTCCAGGCGCTGTCTGAATGTCAGCTGGATGGCCTGTTCTCATTTTAACGAGGTGATATGTATGACCCAGATTTCTTCTGTAGTTCAGCCCGGTCCGTGTCCAATACGGTTCTGTTTATCTTTCTTCCAGGTAAGGGCTTTAATTAGGTTGTGAGTCATGCGAGACTTGAAACTCTTTCTTAAAGTTACTGAATAGATTTAATAGTCTGTACTATTAGACTATTGACTATACACCTGGAGATTTTTTTTCCCTCATTTGGTCCAGTCGTGATGAGCCAGGTGGTTATTGGTGGAACAAAACACCATGGATGACATGTTAACATATATTGGTTTAATTATTTTAAGTGAAGAATGAATTTATTTAATCTGATCGTTGACCCTGGTTAGAGCAGATACTCGGTCCTGGTTTAGGAACGTGCTGCTGATTGAGATCATAATAGAAGGAAGTAAAAGTCACCTACATGTGCTTGATCCCTTAAAATACTAATTTAATTAACTTCTAACCTGTTCTCGTTCTGAACCCTTTTAGGATTTGAAAGACTAACAGGGAATGTTGACATTCAGTACTGTGCTTCCTAAATGGATGAATATTGCCTTTCAAACTCTTAGCTGGCCTTTAATTAGTTTCACTAATCCATATTATATTGAGAAAATGGAACTCAAGAAGTTTGTCTGCAGCGCTTCCGAATGAGTTGACGTCACTGCCGCTCCGTGGAATCTGTGGAGTCTGAAACATGAGTGATGTACTGATGTCTTTCAGTGGCAGTAAAGTCTGATTCAACTGACATATTCGCTTCTGCGTTGAGCCTTGGTGACTTTTTAAACGGTGCGTAGGATCTTTGATTGGTTTTGAGTGTATCACAACTATGGTTGCTAACGGCAGTGCTGGAAGCTCATCTCAGCAGACGTCATTATGATTTGTGTTATTTTCAGATCTTTGCTTGTTTTGCTTCTGCTTTGGACTTTGGTCTGATACTGATGAAGAAATACGCGATTCATTTAAGAGAACCTTTCATTGATACACAGCATTCAGCTTTTCCGTCATCGCTTCATCTTTTTACCAACATGCCTGCAGAATCTCAGCAAAAACGTAGACTGTCATCCTGATCTGGAAGAGCATTACATGAAAGTCGCTTCTGAATGTAATGTCGGCTGAATCAAATAAAGGGGCTCTGTATAGTGTATTGTGGCAAACACACACTGGTTCTTTATTTCCAGACACACTGCTCCATATTTCACTGCCAACTTTTCAAAAGACTAATTTATAATCTAGCAGTCATGGGACACTGTGATATTTGTCTGGGAAGGGTAATTTAGCTTGGTTTCATTATTAGAGGGACTTCTTGTTGTGGCAGCAATGATTTAAATGGGGAGACTGAAGTTTGGGCTCTTTTTATGTGATCCAAACATGTGATGGCTGGAAAGCTATTTAATCTGATCTGTTTAACCCTTGTGCAGCCTTCGATGGGTCAAAACGACCCCACTGTAAAATAGGAGGCACCAAAGCTCAAAAACACACACACAAGGGTTGGATAAAACAGCCTTTGTGGGTGTTACATCCAAGCAATGAACATGTGTGGGTCTACGATGAACAAGTTCATCCAACCGTTCATCTAGATAAAGCGCGTTGTGATTTATCGTCTGTCTGCGGCTGTTTTATCCAACCCTTGTGTGGTTTTTGAGCTTTGAGTGCCCCCTATTTTCATTTTGACCCCTCGAAGGCTCCACGAGGGTTAGATTTGGTAGCCAAACGTTATCATCTGAAGGAGATGATGGTAAGTTGTCATCAGCTACAAATGGACGTCATGAACTCAGTGGGAGACCTGAGCCGGATGTACTTGTAATTAAAACAGATTTAACTGGATTAGCATGCTAGCATTCTGTGTGCAGACCTCAGCATGGTAATGCTTCCGACTTCCTGGAATGTATGTGTTGGATAACAGGCGCTGGATTCAAAGAAAATCAGTGTGCATCGCATCCAGGCAGTGAGCTGTGTGGTTGTATTGTGATTGTGTACGTGTCTCTTAATGATGAAGCTGATTAAACTGTTTTTGCTATGAGATTATTCTGATCTGTATCATAGATGAATGTGTTCTCACACGTTAAACGGAGATGTGTGTTTGTGCTGACACTGCTCAGGGCAGCATATGTGTGCGCCATATGTTTACGAGAGCATGTCTGGTATGCAGTTGGTTAATCGGCTCTTCATCACACATAATGCACATGCCGTTCCAGAGAACCGTACAGGTCAACCCATCGCATAATCCTTTCCTTGTGCATCTCGCATTGCTCTACCTGGCCTCCGTTCCCCGTCCTGCACTCGCATTTAAGACTCATACAAACATCCTCACTACTGCAGTGTTTTCCACAAGCATTTCCAGCATTCAAGATTTCCAGCTCCATCACAAAACATTTGTTTATATATATATAATACATAATAATGTGTCCAATTAGATGTTGTGTGGCTTCGTCATGAATTTACATGTATTTAGTAAGGAAGATGCAAATAGGTCTGACATTTTAATTTTAAAGTGTTGCCCACTCCTGTGTAACCTGTTTTTTACTGTTAATTATGAAATAATATTTTCCTGCCACCTTATTGGTGCTGTGTAGTTCCTGTAAGTACTAATTCTGTTTTACACTGATGTTGTTTAAAATTATTTAAAAAAAAAAAAGTATCTCTAACCCATGTCTGACTTTTGACCTGACTCTTATGTCTGTAGGTCATTTGTCCTGATCTTGTCTGAATGCAGGACATTAGGTGGAGAAGGATTAGAAATCTTGATCCCTTGAAAGAGCTGCTCAGAGTAGCTGTGCTGAGAAAAACCCGTCAGACACTGAAGTCATGGTTCATTTGTCGTAACATGGGGACATCTGTCAGTTTTCATCGGTTACACAAATCATTTTGGGTCAAGTTCGAGCAACTAGCTCTTCTAACAGGATCATTTGCATTGGTAGTATTTCAGTCCCTGATCTCTGAGCTACATTTGCTCTTTGTCATAGTTTTCTGCATTCTCTTCGTGACCTTTAACACTGCTATACGAGTTCAGGAAGTCTGGTTCCATAGCCAACTTTGTCTTAGTTTCCCTTATCACCATTGTACATCCTGGATTCCTAGAAAGGCTCTACAGACTTGTCAACACCAGCATGTTTCACACTTCAGAGCATTGCAGTAAAATGTTTATTTAGACCTGGTGTATGCTGTTCTCGACATAATCACACGTGCTGTGCAAGTTCTACGCTTTACCCAAGGATGGCCTGCTTTCTGATAGCTCTGCTGTCCAGGGATTAGACTACGCACTGTTCCCAGCACAGACCTTCCTAAGCTCAGATTTACTGTAAGTTGGATCAAGAGCCAAATGTATGACTGTATCCTGCTGTAGCACCAAGGAACCTGAATATGTGGCTAGAGATGGGGGATAGAGGCTAATTATAAAAAAATATTCTAGAGTGAGACGTGTCAGAGCAGCAGAGCCTGAGGACAACATCTCTCACTGCGAACTTTTTCTTTTGATCATGTTGGATTTTACATGATTTTGACCTTGTTTGACATGGAAGCTGGGGTCTGATCTCAAGTATGGGAATAGGAAGCTCCTTTGCTCCAAGATCTGATCAAATCTTTACAATAAGGTATGTCAGACATGGCTGTGATTGTTCGTGATTGTGCTAGACAGTCGGCTGTGGGCAGTCTGTTTATAGTCCTGAAATCAGAAAACAGCCTTTGTCTCAAGTCTGGCATTCTGTTTATCACTTACCCACCTGTGACAGAAATGTCACAGGGCTGATATCTGATATATATGTCAAACTAGTGAGAGGCCATGTGCTCAGCAGTGGAGCTGGGAACCATATCAGTATTAGGACTGATTGTTGTTGTTGAGTAGTTATCAAGGACTTTGACAATTATTTGACTGCAAGTGTGATGGTTTTGCTTGACCATCAATATGTGAATAACTGGGAAAGTGTCAGTTTAAGAGCTGCCTGTGTGTTATAGACCGTATATATCATATGTGTGTTTATTAGGAAGGCGAAGAGTTGAAGTTTATTGATCTGTTGAACCTTTTTGGAGTACAAGCCAAAAGAATTATATGTTTATCCAATGGTAATGTACTGTAGCTAATCACGGTTTAAACCGAATACTAATCACGACTAGTGTATTTCTGTAGTTGTAGTATTTGTTTAAAATGTGACGCTGTTTTTTTCAGCTTCCTTTGGCTTGGCTAGTTGCAGATTCAAAGCTGTTTGGCATTTTGGCAGACAGTTTATAATTAAGGCAAAAAAGTGTTGTTGACAGTTTTCTTGTGTTAGATTTTAATTCCTTGTCTTAACATTGTCTCCGTCTTTAAAGCGATTTGTTCAGCTGTGTCTCCGTGCTCTTATCGCAGAGTGAGCTTGGCACCGAGGCAGAACCTCCCGCGGATCATCCTCAAAGGAATCTTCCAAGGGGTTAAAGTGGTTCGTGGACCTGACTGGGACTGGGGCAACCAAGACGGTGAGTGGTGTGTGGGGGTACTGTTCATACCATTAGCCCAATGCTGCCAACTCAGCAGACCCCCTACCGTGTTGAGCATGAAGCAGCAGCTCTTCAAAGTGTTTCACATCCACAAGCCATAATAACATCCTAACCTCATGTCTCATTAACCTACAAACTCAGAGTTTGTCTGTGTGCATTTAAGTTGTCCGTGACACGTCTGAGTCTGTTCCGCAGATGTGCCTGTCTGTCTGCGTCTTTATCCACTTCATGTTTTTTTTAATTTCTTTTTTTTTAGCCTTGTGTGGTGCAGAAACCGAGAGGCCCTGTCGCTTCAAATATAGTCTACAGTGCGAGAGATTGGAGATTTATTCCTTGCTTTTGATGTTGTGTTTTTGGCTTCCAAGAATGTGTGTGTTACATACAAACCACATCTCGACACTGTTGTGTCTCTCTTTCAGATGCAAACAGCCCGCACTGCTTGGTGTTTAAAATAGTTGAAATAGTAGCTGAAAACAATCTTCCACTTCAGTGAGTTAAATTAAAACCCTTGAATGCTCCCTCCAGGCAAAGAGGGGATGGTAACATGTCTTTATGTTTCCTGGTCTGGGGTCATGGTTGTGTCTTAGAATAGCAATGCTCCTTTTTCTGGGCTAGAACCAATGAGTCAAAATGTCCTTTCAGTGTCTTTGAAATCAGCGCCCTGGGGCTTGGTTAAGTCACTCGTCAGGCTTAAACGGTGTATGCGGTACGTGCAAACAGGATGCTCTGAGCACGCTCAGAAACGCCCAGTCCACGATGGGAAGTGGTCTTACAGGTCACTGGTTTAGGTGGTGTGGCTATACGTTAAGGCTGCTTTATTACCTTGATGACTGCTTTACGACCCCCACAATGTGCTGTTGCAGTTATAACTGTGGACAGAGGTGCCTCTAGCTTGATGTTTCTACCTCTACCTGTCAACTCATGTCTGATATGTAACATTTTTTCCATTCTTAACAGATGATTTCTACCATGGTACAGTGCATGCGCATATTTTCAAAACAAAACTTTGTTGAGCTGATATGTTATTGTTTTTTTGCATATTTATGTGTGTGTAGGAGGGGAGGGTAAGGTTGGGAAGGTAGTGGACATTCGTGGCTGGGACACAGAGTCTGGGCGCAGCGTGGCTAGTGTCACGTGGTCTAATGGCACCACCAACGTCTACCGAATGGGCCACAAAGGCAAGGTAGACCTCAAATACGTGTCTGATGGCCAAGGGGGCTTCTATTACAAAGATCACCTACCAAAGCTTGGTAAGACTGGACACATTCTTCTTTTAGTGTGCACTCCTTTAAAAACATGTATTTCCCAGTAGTTCATTTGATCACAATACACAATTAGAAGAAAATGAACATATTTATGTCACTACACTGTGATAATTACTGTAGATGTCTACTTTCATCTCTGATCTATACAGTATAAAAGAAAATAGTTTTCATGCATGCCATAAAATAGGAGAAATCGACTTGAAAGCTATACAAATCTGGGCCTGTCTGTTGTTGTCCGTCCAGGAGAGCACGCAGAGCTACAGCGCCAGGAGAGCGCTGACGGCCACTCCTTCCAGCAGGGCGACAAAGTCAAATGTCTCTTGGAGGTGGACATCCTGCGTCAGATGCAGGAGGGCCACGGCGGCTGGAACCCAAAAATGGCAGAGGTACTGATGTTGTCTCTTCTAATAACAAGGCTAGTAATGTACAACAACATACAGTGGCTTCGGTGTTCACACCTCACTCACTTGTTTGTGTTTGCAGTATATTTGCCGGATTGGGACTGTTCATAGGATCACTGACCGAGGAGATGTCAGAGTCCAGTACAGTAACAACATCCGCTGGACTTTTCATCCAGGGGCCCTCACCAAGGTACTGACTTAGACCTGTTTTTACCTAATTTTACGATAGTTTCAGCAACTAAACTAAACTACTGTGCTTCTCAGAATGTCTTCAGTTGATTCCGAGACCTTTATCTGCCTGTGTTTCCCATAGGTGAACACTTTTGGAGTTGGTGAACTAGTACGAGTACTGGAGGACATGGAGAGTGTAAAGAGACTGCAAGCAGGCCACGGGGAGTGGACTGACAGCATGACTCCTGTATGTCCATTTAGTAGCCTGATGACTCTAACAGCTTATGTGCTCTGCCAAATGATTTACACCTAAGTCAAATCCAGATAATCAGTGTAATGACTTAACTTTTCTTCAAACCCCTAAATCCTCTGCCTTAATTTAATATTCCCAGCGACTGATAAGATACAGAGAAGTTTAATATGATATCATTTACATAATGCATTTCAAGTAAATTCATTTCATTTCATTTAAAACAAAACAGTTTCCACATAAATTAATGGTAAAACACGTCTACTAGTAGGATTTCACCAAACCTTGTCAGCTTGTAAACCATCTGTGTGTTGTGGTATCTTTAGGTTAACCCCCCTCTGTCTAGTTGATATGTCTGTCTCTGCTAAAGTTAGGACCTTTATTTGGCAGACATCCTTCTAAATCAGGTGTGACCTACTTGAAGACAACCTAGGATGTACGTGAGGAAGTTACCACGTTTAGAGCCATTTCCTTTGAATGCTGCTTGGTTATTTGTCTAAAATTAAAGAGGCACAAAAACTATTTCTGTAAAAGAGTTTCCCCCTCTTTATTTATGTAGTATTTCTTGTGATCCCTCTATGACCCATTCATGTCACATCTGCTTCACTTCACAAACTGTTGTTTTCCCAGGTGCTTGGGCAAGTGGGGAAGGTGCTGAAAGTATATGCAGATGGTGACCTACGGGTGGCATTTGGAGGTCAGACGTGGACGTTCAACCCCGCGTGCCTCTCCGCCCAGCCTGTGGAGGTAGATGCCAACCTCATGACGGCTGAGAACCCCAACGAATCTGGAAGTAAGGCGCCTGCCGAGACGAGGGGGCTCGTCTCTATCGCACCAGCTCCAGCTTTACCGTCTGCATGTAGTCATTTATCCTCCCCAGGTTTCAGCTGTATCTCTGCCATGCATGCTTTGACAGACAGGCTGCACCTGTGGCACCGATGGGCAGAGTCACGGCCGCTTTGTCTTTTCTTTTTTTCAGCACAGTGTCAATTTGTTGAAATGTCATTCTCTGTAGCATGTCATAATCTTGCATGTTGACAGGCTTTGGCATCACAGGACTGATGATGTCAGTGGTTCCCAGCAGTCTGCTAAACCTAGATCTATTCTGTCATGCGTTCACTGCAGCGGGTGGGAGGTTCATTACATGTTGCATTGCATTGCATGGGGGGACATTTTGACTCATTCTCATGGTTTTGAGCTCAGCCTTGACAAAATCCATTAACCAGTGTGTCTTTGTGGTCCTGTCTTTGCACTGTGTAGGACTTCACTCACATTGATCAGCATTAGACTAATTAAATTCTTTTTCCTCTTTTGTCTCCGCTCTGTTCGTGATCATTTTGTTCTCCCTTTCCCCTCCTCTGTCCTCTACATCAGGTACTGTCATCTCCGTGTTGGAGAAGCTGTTGTCTCAGTCCACAGAGCAGGACAATCCCAGCCGGTTAGTCATCGAGGCAGCACATGGCAGTGCCAACAAAGTGCGGGAGCTGGTGCAGAAGTATCCTGACAAGGTTAGTGCAGCACTCCTTCTCTTTGCTGCAGTCCACAGCTCGTTCCAAGACTCCCTTCCACCATTATTAAGAGTGGGGGGAAGGAATAGAGGGGGTGGTTTAGTGAGTCACATATTCTTTAAAGATTCCCATAATTGAATAATCGATTGAGAACTGTACTAATCAGTTTTTATGAATAAAGCCCAAAACATAAATACACAGTATTTTTGTATGTAAAGTTCAGTATCGAATGAGTTATTAAAACATGTAAAATAGATTTTTTTTAAACTACCATTTCTTTAGAAGAACTTCAGAAACATTCATCGAACCACCACGTGTTTAATAACCTTGAAGATCTTGAAGAAACTAAAATGATGACAAATATGTTTTCTTTATGATTTCTCACATTGACAGATTTACACACAACATGTCTTGTTTTAGTTGTGAATTCGTGACTTTTAGAATAACTGAAATAATAGAAATGAAAAATCATAACAAATACAGATATGGCTAGAGATATGATATGACACAGACGCGATATGTGTCTGCTTCTCTGTGCTGATGATTACTCAGCTTGATATGTATCAGCTGTGTGGCGAACATGGCTCCTGTTCTTGCTCAGATTATTTACAGCTCTGTTAATGTCCAAGCTGCCAGCATGTCTTCAACCATACGTGTCTTCGTGGCAGGTGGATATTAAGAACCAGGGAAAGACTGCACTGCAGGTTGCGGCTCACCAAGGACACATGGAGGTGGTGAAGGCTCTGCTGCAGGCCAACAGCTCCATTGATGTCAAGGATGAAGATGGAGACACAGCGTTGCACTACACTGCCTTTGGGTTAGGACGCACACAAATACTTGTCGTACAAGTTAATTCAATAAATGAGGACACTGGGGATTAATGAGTGTTTTTCTGTGTGTGGTGTCTTTAGTAATCAGGCAGAGATTGCACGGCTGCTGTTGAGCAAGGGGGCAAACATTAACCTTCTGAACAACTCTCTGTGCACGGCGCTCCACATCGCAGTCAATAAGGGCTTTACTGACGTGGTGCGAGTGCTGACGGAACATTCGGCTGACGTCAACCTCCAGGTGAGGCCTAGTGTGTGTTCTGTTGCTTAAACTAATTGACCCTACAAATCACAGCGTGACGTGTTTTATTTCTGACAGAATTAAAGTGACCAACCTGCACTTTGCCCTTTCAAACCCTATGTAACTTCTGCCTCATTAAGGCTGTTTAGCATATCTTTTAGGGCATTTTTCAGACAGTCTAACTTGCCTTCAGCCAGACCCAGAATTCACTAACTCACTTTTTTCTGCTTGAGTAGTGAGGTCACTCAGCCAAAAACATGCCAGCCCAGAATTGGAGTGTGTGTCTGTGTACATGTGGACCAATTATCTTCAAACCTTACTCTGGTACTGTGAGGATGTTTTAGCTGATCTTCACAAAATCAAAGAGCACTTGTGAGCTTAGCACTACTGTAGGTTGTAGGGTTGGAATGAGGTTTTCTTTAGGAGTAGGTTGGAGGTAGGCTACCAGTCCTAATGCCACACTCATGTTCTTTCTTCTCTAATCAGGATTCGTATGGGGACACTCCTCTCCATGATGCCATCGCAAAAGATTTCCGCAATATCATCGAGATCTTAGTCGTGGTGCCCAACATTGATTTCACTCAGCAGAACCACAGAGGCTTCAACCTCCTGCATCATGCCGCTCTAAAAGGAAACAAACTGTAAGTAGACGTTGGATACTTAATTTTTGCAACTATGTTTTAAAAAGGTGTGGAGTTTGGTCAGAATCCATATGTAGAGTTCACCAAATAATCCCTATTAAATAATAATAATAATCCCCAATAGTGAAAAAAAACCAAGTGTTATTCTCGTTCTTTTAGTTAATGTCAATTAAAGGCACATCTGCTGTGACCATAGGACACGGTTGTTATAACGTGTGTTTAGATGTCTCCGACATGCACAAATGAGCAATCAAAGGTCAGTTCTCACCGCTGTCCATTACAAACAGAGAGCTCATCTCCCACACAGCTTCTGGTGCAGTCAATACCAGCTACAAATGCAGCCAAAAATGTAATCCCAGCACTGACCGCTATAGAAGTGAATTGTGTGGCTATACAGTACTGAGCACAGAAAAAAGACAGTCTGCAAGCAATGCATGTGAGAGAGGAAGAGGAATGGGACTGGAGGCCTCAGTCGACGGGTATTTAATAAATGTCCGATCTGTTCTGGCAAGTGTCATATGTGCACTGCTGGGAGTTTGGCCTGTGCTGCCCAGCATTGATTTAGCCTGACGTTAGTTGCTGCGCCAAGACCGGAGACGTAGGATTTACAGTGAACATTCGCGTTCATTCGTATACAAACCGCACCGTTTCCTGCTGCAGTCCAGGTGCATCTTTTATCATCATTGCCATTTGAGGTAAATGCAAATTTGTAATTACATCTTGTGGAAAAAGATAAAAATTAATAGACTCTTAAGTTGCTTTTTCTTTTGTCTTCATTATAGTTTCACAGTGTCACTTATGCTTTTTTCCACTTTTATGTTTTGTGTAATGTCCATGAAAGTTTTTTGGTTAGATTTTTCTACGTTTGGGGTTGATTTGAGCAGCTGTGGCCTTCCACTGTTTTTTGTAACAGAAAATTCAGAATGTTTTGTTTATTGCAGTATTTATTTATTGTGAGGAAATGGAAAAAAGAGGGCCAGAGGCCAAGTTCACAAAACGTCCTGGGAAAAGAAACAAGGCAAGCCGCCAGATTTCCTGTGGAGTTTGAGCTTGACAGAAGAGACAAATGAATGTAGAGGATGGTTTAGTCTGTTTACGTGAGTGCTTGGCTGGACGTCTCGCTCTTTCTTGTAATCTCACCTTTTTGTACAGCACTTTTCTTCCTCACTTTCACCAAATTGTTCATTGCTTCTCTTTCTTTCTTCGTCCTTCTTCCTTTTTACTCCCGTCTCTCTGGAGTCACATTGTGCTTTTTGACAGTAAATTGTAAACTATCTGACACACCATCCATAGATAATTATACATGAGATCAAAATCCTTTATTTGAATAAGATTAGACTCTTTCAGTCACAAAATTGTCACTCGTCACAGTACATTTCCTCCACTTTTATTGAGCTTTGATCAAGATGCAATTTCTAAACAAGCCTGATGCAAACACCTAAAAATAACCAAATGATGACTTCAGTCTGCAGAAAAGTCTTCACCAGCATGAACAAAATGCCCCGTGGCTGTTTTGCGTGAAGGCATGTTTGTACAAACCCCATCGAAACGTCAGCCAACCCTAAATATTCATGAACACAGAGCAGTAACCATTCTGAAAATAATGCAGAGAAATGAGGCGTAGTGGGAACAGAGGAGACACGGACCCGGCTGGTATCCGGTGAGAAGCTGCGCCAGAACTGCGAAGGCAAGCTTTTTAAGATAATGAAGGTGCCCCACTGCTCTTAAAAGCTCAAATCATATTTCCTTCTATCAATATCCTAACAGATGCACCCACACACAGAGCTGCAATGCAGGTACCGGTGACAGCCGTCATCTGTAAGAACACCCCTAGAGGAGATCCTGATCATACGTCATACACATGTAACAAAGCAGCCTGTGCTCCAGCCCCTGGTCATGAATTTCAAATGTTAATGCTAATGAGCCTGTAAATGGACTTGAAGTTATCATAGTCAAAGCAACAATAACACTGCTGATGTGACATAAATAGCATTTCTCAAATTCCTCTTACAGTTCTCAGTGTTAATACGTAAACAGTCACTCAGTGCAGTGGTAGAACTACTAGGATGTATTTTAGTACTGGTCTATAGCAAAAACCTGCTTCCTGTACCACCGTTGGATAGCATTCCTTTTAAATTTGGTCTTTTATTGGGATTTGTTGACAAGAACAAATCAAGGAAATTGCAGATCTCCTTTCTTTAAACTGGAAACAATTAGCAGTCTTTGTGTGCCGTCCGTATGTCTGGCACATTTTGACATTACCTGTAAAAGGTAGTAGCACAGTGGTTTCACTCACATCTGAAACAGTGAAATCCAGCAGAGCTAACGTTAAAATGAATGAAGCAACCGTAGAAGCTTTGGGTCACGTCCTACCGCAGTCTCCATGCCGTCTTCCTGGGTGCTCTCTAAAGCTGTCGGCTTCAATTTCACACACCATAAAGCAGACTCAGCTACAGAGCAGAGGACAGCTCAACATCAGCATCAGTCCTCTGAATAAATGCCAAAAAACTTCACTGGATGCTTTCCAGTGACAGCAACATCTAGCGTTTTGATTACATGCAGAAACTCTTCTTAATTTGCACCAGACAGTTCCTCTGTTTTGCTCTCTACTTGACTGAATGTTTTGTGGATTGCACTGGTGACAGGGCGACAGAGAAGATCCTGGCCCGTGCACGGCAGCTGGTGGATGTTAAGAAGGAGGACGGCTTTTCTGCGCTGCATCTGGCTGCGCTCAACAACCACAGAGACGTTGCTGAGATCCTCATCAAGGAGGTCAGTGCAAGATTTTTGAGTTTTGCTTTTTACTTTTAGATGAATACAGAACTCTAGAGAGTTTTGCCTGCACAGGGACGCTGCGACTGCAACATCCGCAACAACCGCAACCAGACACCTCTGCAGCTGGCGGTGACGCAGGGCCACACCGACCTGGTGCAGCTGCTGGTGGCTGAGGGAGCCGATGTCAACATGGAGGACGAGGACGGTGACACGGCCATGCACGTTGCCCTCCTCCGCCCGCAGCTGGCCAATGTTATGCTCAGCCCCACCGTGGGAACCAGCAGCACTGAAGAGAGCAGCGATGGGTGTTCTTCCACATCGCTTTACTGCAGGGTGAGACATAGAAATAGCTGCTTTTACACTGACAGATCACAGAGCACGAACAGCAGCAATAAGTTTAGTAATTTAGTCATAGTCAGGTTGAGTCATGGCATCTGGGCTTCTTTTTGCTGACATACCGTGAGTCAACCTCCAGATAAGTCAGTGGTACTAGAGGACTGGTTTACGAACCACTCGTGTGCAAGGTTAACTTGCCTAAAGTCTAACCTAAGTCATGTAAACAGCTGCTCATTTGCTTCAGCTGAGCTCCACCTCTCTGTATTTTTGCCCTTGACCTGTCCCAGCCAGTAATGTCGCAGCACCACCGTCCTTTTTACAAGCACCCACATACTCAACACAAGCCTCCATAAATTAATTCACAAACCACCAGCATGGGAACAAAGCTTCCACTTGCAATTAACTGTTTAGTCCACTAAGCTAATTACTGCCTGAGCGACCCACCAGACCAAACAACAAAGTGAAGGTTAATTGTAGAAACTGCAGATATGCTTAGATACACGGCTTTAGTTTATTGATTCATTAAAACTGGATGGGAGCAGCTTTGAACAACCACTGAAGGATTTGTTTATTCAGTGTTCATATTGTAACGGAGGATCTTAGACTTTAATGGTGCTTGACTTTTAGTCTTCTTCATGCATCACACAGAGACACTGCCTCAGCAAAACTACTTAGTATTCTCCGTGTGGAAACCCTGACTCCCTGCTTTGTGCAGATCTTTTTATGAGTTTTATATGACTTATGGTGTTGATGTCATTACACCAATGAAGAACGTCCTTTCCAGTCTACATGACCGCTAAAACTGCAGAGCAGCTCAGCACCTGCCAAACCAACACACACACACACACACACACACACCAGACAAGTGCTGTTTGGCCACCGTCAGCAGATGAATTATTGGGGGAGTAGTGTCGATTAGATTTGTGTATATTCATTGGCCTTAGCTGATTTTGCTTCCGTTACATCTTTGTTATGAATGATTTAACTAACTTTTTCAGTATATACACAACAACGGGTGCTTCTTCATAATAACTGTGCATTAATCTACTACCTTCTTACTCCTGCTCGTCCTGTTGTCTCTCACCATCTTCATCCACAGCTGAGCGCTTCAGGTCTTCTAGGGAATATCGAGCTGAGCGTTGGGGCAGCTATGGCTTGTTTTCTGGCACAGGAAGGGGCTGATATTAGCTATGCCAACCACAAGGGCAAGAGTCCACTGGACCTGGTGTCAGACGGCCCCATGCTGCAGCTCATTAAGAGCTTCTCTGAGAAGCACAGGTAGAGTTGACATGAAATCCCTGACATTAAATGCAGTGGATGTTACAGCTGTGTGTTGTCTGCCAGGTTGCAGCGTTTGCAGGCCATCACATGTGGACAGGGGCTGAGCAGTGCCAGCCTGCGGCGGGTCCACACCACACCCAACACTATGACCAACCTGGTTCTTCCCACGCCGCCGGGGCCCAGCGAATGCCTCATCTGCTCCGAGCTGGCTTTGCTGGTTTTGTTCTGTCCCTGCCAGCACAGTGTGGCTTGTGAAGGTGCGTACAGTGGTGGTGGTGAGGCAGATTTATGAGGCCGGTTATATCAGTGAAGAGAAGAAGTTTAGATTTAGATTTAGTGACCATGTCACACTCCTCTTGCGTATGCTTGCGTGACTGCTTGCTGACCTGGCTCTCGTCTAAACAGAGTGCGCCCATCGAATGAAGAAATGCATAAAATGCCAAGTCACAATCACAAAGAAAATTAGACAAGGTGAGATCTAACACATTTCTTAAAGGTGTTGTATTTTATCTGCATGTTACAGTGACCAGCGCTATGACTAATGCTTATTTGAGATTTTAGTTGTTTGTCTTCTTTATCCTGCTGGATGTTGCTGGATTAAAGCAGCTCACTGTGAAATAGCATGAAGCCCTATTTCTCTTGTGCCACCTACAGTAGTAGTTGTCAGGTGAACGCCTGTAATAGAGTTCTTCACGAACATTCTCATTCCTCTTGGTGACCCCTCCCCCACAGACCAAACAGAGGTGGACTGCAGCCCTGGCAATGAGAACTCAGAGCAGCACAACCTGCTGGAGCAGCTGCAGTCCCGCTACCGGCAGATGGAGGAGCGCATCACCTGCCCCATCTGCATCGACAACCACATCAAGCTGGTCTTCCAGTGCGGACACGCCTCCTGCATCGACTGCAGCGCCGCGCTGAAGACCTGCCCGATCTGCCGGCAGACCATCCGCGAGCGGATCCAGTTGTTTGTCTGAGCTTCTCGCTCCTCTCAGCTCTTAACGACCCAAAGAGGATGTCGGACCGGGGTTGGAGAGGAGTGACGGCGGAGGTGGGAGGGGACCGGACCCAGTGACTTGTGCCTGTCCCACTTACATGCTTATCCTCAACCCTCATTATCAAAACCAAGTCTACCGTTACATTTTTGTTACGTTTCTATCTTGACGAGTGCAGACAAGGCAAGAGTTTTTAGGATCCAATCTGACGGCTCAGACACGATGGCAAAGTCTGTTTGGGAGGGAGGACAAGGCCCCCCCCACCTCTTCCTTTCCTCACTCCCACCCAGCCTCCGCCTCCTTCAATCTGTCCTATTTTGCTGCTTTACGTGGATGTCTGTTACCCATCGTCCTTTCTGGCTGTCTGGCCTCTTCTGTTTACAAGGCTGCACAGAATCAGTCCCTGTCCTCACCCTTGAGCCTGTCCCACGAATTACCTTTGCGCTCATTTGTATCAATCTCTTAATAATCACTGTTAGTCTCTGCAGAGGTTGTTGGTATAAGTGAAGGCTCTCTACATAGTCCCCAACAACTCGCCTGTATGCAAGGGGACATACGCACTATATATGCATGAGTATATGCATATTGTAACGCTGAAAATGACTTGTGGTGTCAAGGGTGTCGTCGTCGTTTTATTTCTGTGGTTACATTTGTGATTTTTAATTTACTGGTAAGTTCCGATTTTTATTTATGTGTGAAAGGTGGTATTATGTACTAATATTCTTTTTTTAGTTGTTGTTTGCAAAAAAAATGAAATTCACCCCAAGCCTATGTCCTCTACTCAGGGTATCAAAATATTGAAAGCACTTGTGATATCCACGAAAGGTTAAAGATCCCCTGCCTAACACCATCAGCATCATTCAGCTAGAGATCCTTTCAGTGGTGTGTGATTAACAGCTCTTTAATAACTAGAATTACTGAAAAACCACTCATTTCACTTCATTAATGCCGAAACGTACTTTCTCGTTATTACAATGAATGTTTGCAGAGGGGCTTCTGCAACAAAGCTATTTTATTCCAAAAAATACCAAAAGAATAGTGTTTAAAACCTCCCAGAAGCACCAGTCCGCTGTAAATCTGTCTAATCTGGGACTTCCTGTTTGGTGTAGAGGATGCTGTGTTATTTATCCACCACATGTATTGTAAAGTATAGACTCAGAAGGGCAAAAACCTGACGTTGTTTTGTTGCATCTGTAGTTCGTCTACCTACCTTGTCAAGTAATTTCATCAGAAACCCCCCTTTCTCCTCTGAATGTTTTGGTGTTTGGTGTTTCTTGAAGGGCTTATGAAAAAGAGAAAAAGTCGTATCTATTTCAGTCTCTAATTTTGTTTACTCCAATAAACTTCCAGAGACGGGAGGTTTTCTTAGTTGTCTTCATTAGCTCCCAAGGTTTGGGAGAGCCAATGTTAAAGATGTACATTTGAATGTCTGGGGGCGGGGGGTGTATTCTGTCTCACTCTGCCTTTTTTATGTGTAAAAAAAAAAAAATATATATATATATATGTAAAATGAGAAAGAGCTGGAGACACTGAGATGTGTTTACCACAAGGTTTACTTGGAGGAAAGAACTTTTACATCCGTGCCAAATCGCATGAGGATGTGCATGGGCATGCACACCCAAGTTATCTATCCATTCTGTTGAGTCCCTCAGAGGGTGAGGGGGCAGTTGTACCAGGAAGTAAACTCACGCTAATTTTAAGCAGAAAACTGAAGTATTATCAGCACACCCAGTTACAGCACTGACATTAGCAGTAAAGCTAGTGTAGTTAGCCTCCTGACGTTAGCTGTAGTGCTCAAAACCTACAAATGATGCTTCTCTCACTTTCAAAGCATTATTCGTCCCATGTTGTCCGGAGCTTTTTACAATTCTATATTTATATATTGTGAGACATTAACAATCAAGTGACAAGTTTCTTACCGAGATTTCAACATTTTAAAGGATTGTCCGGTGGTGTTCTGAGTTGGCGGTTTTACAGGCAAAGGCAATAATGTTTTAGAAAAATGGAGAAGATCTTCAGGTTGCTGCCAGGGCGGGAAACGATTTCTGTATAAAACCACAATTAAAGCAGCAAACGTTACAGTAGGTGTTTGTACAGTCGAGCTCTTGAAGTACTGATGTTGGCCTTACTGTCCATTCCTCCTCTGTTGATGTTTTTTCAGTTGTATTCTGTACAAAAATATTTTGCAATAAATGGAACTGTTTTCTATTGATTTGCTTTGGTGGTTTCATTCATTTCTTATCTAATTTTCATAATAATAGTAACACTGCAGAAACTGACGTGACTCACTGTTTTCTCACCTGATCGGTCGTTTGTGAGCACAAGATAAGATCAGGTCCTCGATAAACTGATGATTTAAATGCTGACCAGGTTTTTGAAGGACAGTTTGATTTACATGGTGAAAATAGTCTGAGCTGATGCTGAATAAGGTCAATTGCTTTAAAGTGTGCTTCCAAAAACCGTTTACATTGTTTAAATCAGATTCCATACAGTTTTCATGACCATCATCTCCAGTACGTGTTTATTTACACGTCTGAGAGTAGAACCATCTTCTTCCTGTGTGAATTTCTGGGTTAGAGGTTTGTACTAGTTCTATTTTCACATGTGCTGACTCTTCTTAGACTCTGAGTCGTTAAATTGTCATATACCAGCTTAAGGTAAACAGGCGACTGTTGTTGCAAACATGAAATGAGTCATTTCTGTCAATAATTAAAATGATGTGATCCTAGGCTACGTCTTGACCTGTCACGTCACAACCACGTCTAGTTCAGGCGAACGGTGGGAAGAGCAGGTTGTGTTGTTTAACCTACTTTGACTGGCTGCTGTCTTGCCACAGTTAAACGCTGCCACGTCTTAGTCCTAATTGTCTTACGGCTCACATAGCTTTGACATATGACTCAGCGCTTTAGCAGTGACGTCTCTTCTGAGGACGGGATGACAGCTTTCAACAACAACAACCACAAAACTGTTTTATTCACAAAGAAATTAGGAAATGTTCGCTAAGTAATAGAACAAAGGTACAACATACGAAAATGAGACATACTTTCAAATTAATGTATTTTATGCTTGTATTAGTTTATGGTGGTAAAGGTGAGTCTATGCTGTTGTTCTATATATCTCTAATAATGTTGCAATATACTTGTTGATTATATTTAGTAAATTCTTCTTAAAGACTTCTGATTATAGGATTATAGGAGCCAGAAATCTGATTATAGGATAGAAAAGGCGATGTTTTCCTCTTTCACCCTGGCTTAGAGGATGAGTATGTAGCTTTATGGTATAATCTATAACTACTGTTCATCTGTTGCCTTGTCTGTAGAATGACGATAATATTACACATTATGCTCCATGTATTAAAAAGGCCAAACCGGTTTATTTGGTCTTTTTTTTTAATGACAGTCCTGAATATGGGCTTTTTTTTTTTTTTTACATCAGTGGGGATAAACCACATATAGTGCATGATCACTGGACTTGCCATAGCATGGGATGAGAGCACCATCTAGTGGTACATGGAAAATAAAATACATTCATGTAGTTTCCTGTAACTGATGATCAAACCAGCAGCACAGTTATATTTACTTGAACTCCAACCTGTACCACTGAGGACAGGGGACATTATTAATATTAGTATATTATAGGGGACTGTGTGTCGCAAAGACAGAGGAGGTGCAGCGTTTATTCTCAGGTGTCCCACAGGGGGCGCAGCTGCTCACACATCAGCCTCCTCCTCTTGACCCAGAGGCTTCCTTTGTCTTTATGTTTTCAGCTTCACTGCCTGTGTGTTTGCCTCCGTTCTTTAACACGGAAATCACAAAGTTTAGATCTGAAGATTGAACGCGGCGATAATTCAGAGAGTTTGACCAGGTTGTTTAGTTTCAGGTCAGTGAGGTCAAACCTACTGTGAACTCAGCAGCTGCGACAGGAAGACACTTTCTGAGCATATTCATAAGGGTGAGAATAACACTTAGCAATTTGTAAGTTCAGTATGAAAATATACAAACCACCTGCGTGTTGTTTTACAAGAACAGGCCGTGACTGACGTCGATCTGCCACTAGAATCTAAACGAGTTTAGGTCTTAACTGTTCTAAGCAGTAAACATATATGAAGTTATTAAAACCTGTGGCTGAACAACTCTGTTATAAAACTTATCAAATACTATTTTATATTTTACTGTGAGAATAAATTAAACAAATGCTAACTATGAGCTATGTTTTCATTTTTGTGAAATATGGTTATCATTTTGTGGTTATAACAGTTTATAGACTTCTGTTGTTGTTGTGGTTTTAATTATTTAATTATTATATTGCCACTACATTCGTATGTCAAAAATTAACGCATTTAATTTTTCTTGTGTAAAAGATGTCATTTGAAGTTGAGCATAATCATAACCCCATGTAACGCACTTGAAGCCTTAACATGATCACTTATGTACCTATAATTTCAGAGGGACTCAACAAGTAAGAGGCGATTTCCCTCCCGAATGTTGAGAGATTCACAGCTTTTCCTAGTGTCTGGCTGCTGCTGCTGCCACTTGTTCCTGTTTTCTCCCTGTGAAAAGCTCCAGCGTGGATGTGAAGGTGATAAAGGGAAATCCTTAAACAAGCAGTTTTATAATTGTGTTATTTACACATGCTCATACTTTGAAAAGTAGTGTGAGATACTGCAGCCAGGTTTCATCAATAGTCTCAAGTCAAGGCCTACATTTTAGACCAGAGTGTGTAAATGTGTTAAATTTTAGATTGGTGACTATAAATATTTACTTCCTTCCTTGCTTAGCTCACCCACATCTAAAGGGGTGAATATCTTTCCTCCTGTTTCCTATCTGTGTCTGTTCACTGGCCATTGCTGCTGTGTAAGCTGCCTTGTCCTGATGCTCTACTGACGCATGCTCTGTGACAGCAGGTCTGTCGCGCTGCTGTGTGCGTCTGCCTGGTTCACGTCACCGTTTCTGTTCACACACTGACTTATATAATGCACACATGTCAAATACGCGTCTGCGTCCTGCTTGCAGCTGCATTTACAGGCGGGTTAAATCCCAGGGTTTGTGTAAATCACATCCACACATGACAGGGAGAACCTGGCCGGTGGGCCAAGCTTATGTTAGACAGACGGTCGGTGTTAGCTGTCATGTTCTATGACTGTTCGTTTGCTGGATATAACACCGCTTGACAACAAAAGTCATCTCAAGGCACCTGTCACTGAAGGTTTAAGAACTTACCGAACGCAAACATCTAACTGTATAGAATTATAGAGAGAACCCAACACGCCCCACTGGAGCACTGGGCAACGATAGAGAACAAAACATCAACGGAACTGTCTGTTAGTGTCAGTGTAAACACAACGTGTTGAGTCTTGCTTGTATTTTTCCCAATCTAATCTAAAATGCTTCCAAATTTAAAGAAAAAACAAACAAAGAATTTTATTTGTTAATAATTTCCCAGTGAAGAATGTCTTGTTCTTTGCGTGTGATCGATCTCACATGCGATGACATGACGTGATGATAAACTGAATATTTCCTGTAATTCACTGCTATGTAGTGTCTCTTTAATCTGATTGACACATGGAAATGTGCTGAATGGTAACTGCAACGAGGTCGTAGCCTGAGAAGTGGTGCTGTGACTCGAGTCCATGAGTATCTGGTCATTTACCAGACTAATTATTATTATTTGTGTCCTCTGAACTTTACAGAATAACGAGGACTCGTTTTGGCTAAGATGACATAAGATGCTTGAACTTCTCCGCAGCGTGGTGCTTAGTGGATCGCCTTAGCAGAAACCAGCAATTCAAGATGAGGTGGCTTTGTTTACACTGTCACTAAACACCTGTTGTCCCATAAACAAGTTTCATTCCACCTACAAACAATAAAAAAATATCCAGCAGTCAAACAGTTGCTGAGGATTTGCTGATGTGGTTTGTGTGGTGAAACTGGACTGTTGGGGTGGAGGGAGATGGTGGCGTGGCCATTGTTTCGTAAACGCGGCGGCCGAGTGTTCCCCACAGAGTCCTGAAGTTTCACCTTACATTTCCAAAATGTCAAAGACAAAAGAACAGATGTTAATTGTAAGAGATGGACGTTTTTCAGTGTGACGCTTGACTTCGTAAAATAAGACGTGACCTGAATGCACCTTCCTGTCATCTATTAAATCGGACGTTTATTGCTAGAGCATGTACTGTATCATATATTATACTTATAACCACAAGTCTGCGATCTGTGACCTTTTAACACTATTGGCCGTCTTTGCTAGTCAATGATTAATGACACTCGGGTTTATTGTGCTTTGTTCGGTCCCAGTCACAGTACCCACCCGTACAGCGTAGCAGAAACTACATCTCCATCACATGTGTAGTAGATGAAAGCTCCTGTTCGGATCAGGAAGCTGTGCAGTCAGCACCTTGTTTTTCTGTCTCCGAGCTCTCTGACGCCAGGCACCTGGTTGCTGCCATGGGATTCCCACTGATGCAATATCAGCCAAGCTCAGCTCAACTCCCCGGCTGCACGAGCACGGTCTAAATTTGGTCTTAAGTGTTTTTGCTTTGAGATAAACCAGCGGTCGTGAAAGGATTGTCACATTTTGGGTGTTTACGAGCGAAGGCAGATCGGTTTTATGAGATCTTGAATTTGCTGGAAAGCCCTTTTTAACAACCCCACCTTTGCGCTTCAATAGCCCACTCATGCTACAACTTGTGGCCCCCTCCTCCATCCTACTCTCATTGTAATCAACCTGCTGTTGAGGCCTGTGCCGCCGCGGATTTGTTAAGAAGGTGGTTATTACATTGACTATAGGAGCACACGGCCCATATGTGGAGAGACTCCCTGCAGCAGATGGGTTTTAATGTCCAGTCTGTTAAACAGGCTGCGTCTTGTCAGGATTGCCTTCATGGTTTTGGTTCAACATTTCCTGATGCTGTTGCGTCACCTGCTTGTGCAAACGTCGTCGGACAGGTGCAGCCTTTGTTATGTTTGCTTCCAGGCCCGGTTTTGCATCTTGGTTTGATTTGAACAACAGACGTCAGGAGGACACCTGAGCGCGACAGCCCGGTCGTTGTCTCCTGCAGCTGCTCCTGCATCCGCTCAGTGAATGCAAAGTTATTTGAATATGGAAAACGCGAGCGAAATCTGTGGAAGGAGGGGAGTTGGAATGTGACCTGGACGATTTAGAGAGAAGTTGATGTCGCTTTTTCCATCCTTTCAATTTTAGCAGCTTATTAATACAAGCAGTGACGTGGAAGATAGTAAGACAGGGAACCAGGTCTCAGGAGACTTTTAATCCCTACTACTGTATATGTTATACAATAGACACAGTCTGTCCCACGGACTGAGACAGACTGATTTGCCTCTGATGCAAATATCAACTGAAGACATGCTGGAGTGACGACGCAGCTCTGACAGCAGAAAAAGATCTGCTTCACGGGAAGGAGTTCGACTTCCAGACAGACATTTAACGTCCGCTGGCTGAACAGCGCCTTTCTCTACTCCTTTCACAAATCTTTTAACGCGGTAATATACAACTTGTCAAAGTCAAAGTTTGAGTCGCTTTCATATATTTTTACATCCCTGACTGTTTCCTTCCCTTAGACAACCAGTTGCCGTTTGTTAATCCACAAATACTCTAGTCCTCTCGCTTTAAAGCCATTAGTTATTCTCAGCCAGTTAACCAACTAGTTAACTAGTCATTTTACACCACAAATCATTATCTAGTCTCAATGAAGAGGTTGAGATTTTCCTCTCGGGCTCTTTTTTCTATTCTTCCCCTCCCTTTCCACTCACTCTGTTTTACTCGTCCTTCTTTGGATGTGGCGCATTCATCTGACTTGTGTCCTCGCTGCGAATGTAGAACCAGTTTTTGACAGAAGAAGCCGCTTTGTTTTGAAGATAAACTCGTAGTTAGGAGCTGCCAGCAAACGGCTGTTTGTCAATAAATACCGTCGCCCCCACAGCTTCCAAACCCAGGTTTTCTCAGTTGTCAGGAGATGGACAAGATACACAGTGTAATTAAGGAGGTAACTGAGATGCCGTGGGCTTGGTGCTAAGCCAGCTCAACCTGTTCTGTGCTGGACACAGAGAGGTGACAGTGATATCAGTCTGCTAATGCAGGGAAGAAAACAAACGAGGGCCTTTCCCCGAATGTCGGCCACTTTACACGGTGGATGTTACCTGCTGCACCATCCACTTGGGCAGGACATGGATGAATACAGTTATAGCATGTATTTTAAACACACTAACGCGTACACACACACACACCTACCTTTGAAGTGTGTGTGTCCGTGTGTGTATGTTGGCGTGGTCTCTGTCTGCGGTCCCCCCACATGAATAGAGGCGGGCCTTGCACACTCGACAGCTGTCTCCTTTGAACGCCCAAAGACAAAAAAGCCTTAAATCCAACGACCTCCCTCTTTCATGTGTGCATCTGATACGGCTCTTCCTCACCTCGCTCTCAGTCCATTCAGCTCCGTGGCCCGAGGCTGCAGCGTGTTAGCACAGCAGCTGCACTGAGCAGAGTCGTACTACTGTCAGAATCCTACTGAGGAACTTACAGCGTGTAAAAGTTTCAGAGTGCGCGTTATTAGACTAAGTCCTTTGAGTTAAAAACAGACACTAAGACCATCAAATGTCAGGATCCTATTTATGAAAATGCTGTGGAGTTTATTTAATTTTAACGTCGAAACATAATTCTCTACAACATATAGTAAAATATTGTTTATCACGCTTCCTGTAAGCACAATGTCTTTATGAACCACACCCACTAAACACAGAGAGATGGTGTTTTGATTATAACTGGTTGAACCACCTTTGGCACCACATCTACAGAAGGACCCTTGTTCAGCTCGGCCGTATTCAAGCTCTGGGCGCTGGCCTCCCACCGAGCACTGCGCTGCATACACATAAACATTTGGTCATTGTTCATTTCCTGTCCATCATACAGGTTGTGTTGTGTGTCTTTTGTTTTGCTGATGACGGTGATCTTCAGCATGTCCTGTACACACTATTTTAATCTTTTGTGGTATCTAAACAGCATCTTTGATGTTTTGTGAGTGTGTGGCGTTTATCTGCATATTTAGTCTTAAGCACTTATTACACAGAAAACCTCAGCACCATTCTATATAATATTCTTAGGGCAGAGTAATAGATCTTAAAGTATGTTGAAATAGCTCATAAAGCTAAATCTGCACTATAATGCACTAAATGAAAGGGAATCCTGTTGCTACATATACAAAATAAGTCTAATCAAGTTATGTGGGAATTTATTTTATTTTCTTGACTTTATTTCCTAGATAGCTTTCATTTCCACTTCAGAGTCAGGACTGGTGCTTTGTGGATGAGGGATTTGTGCTGAGCTCTAGTGTCTGTGACATCTGAAAATGAGCTTTTCTGGATTTTGGCTCGGGCTAAAGCGTTACACTTAAAGGAGTCTTCTCCTCACCGTGCCTCCCATACACCTCCTGCCCTCCACAGGGTAGAAAAACATAGATGAAAGCTAAAAATAGGATAATTGGAAGAAATATGAGGAGTCTTGCTGGGGTGTGTGATAACCCGTGCGGTCGGCCCTCAGTGTGTCCGACAGCCTCCCATTCACTGAGGGTAATTAGAAAATCCTGACTTCTTGGCCGGTTGTGTGTGTGTGTGTGTGTGTGTGTAGCAGCATGTCCTCCAGTGTGTGTTTCGCCTGTGCTAAAGGAGGCTGAGGCCTAACACTGTACCAGGCAAAGGTTTCCACCAAATCGTTCTTGCATAACTCAGTGAGTGATAACACCGGTGCATTCCTCTCAACACACATCACAGCTGCCAGCATCTTTGCCTTGGTTTTTCCCAGATCACAATAAAATACAGTCTGTCTCGCAGCTCGGGGTGAGCTGGACACTATAAGAGTCCCACTCTAAGCCGTTCAACAGGACACCCAGTAGGAGTAAAGGTGATGTGTCTGAAGATTCAACCAGTGTTGCCTCGGAGAGACTGTGAGACCGGGTTATCCACCAGGGCAGAGGTCATGTGCATCGCGAGGTAGGTCAGCGAGTTGTCACATGTTTTAAGTGTCTGTACTGCTCACCCTCATGGGAGAAAGTGGAAATTGGACAGGGGCTCCGTTGGCAATTAGGGTGCATGGGCACATTGGCAAATTAAAGCTGTTTGTAATGATCAGTGCTCATTAGACACCATAAACATCCAGATCGGTACCAGCTGTGCTACACCAGCACCACACCCCGCTTGCCAAAATGTCACCTCTGGCTGGTCAGCGCTTCCTCAGCCATCACTGTTGGGTCTGAGCAGCTGCTCTCCCAGGTTTCCTGCTCTTCCATAGACTCAGGGGATCGTGTCGAGCCTTGTTGCTTCCTTTTGATTGGCTGGAAGGTCTACATGCACCCATGAGCATAATGTCTGGAGACGGCACTGTTGACAGAGCGGCGCCCAAATCCAAAGGGTGTGTTTGGACGGCTGTAAAACCCTGGCTGAGCTCAAAGTGAGCCGATCTGCCGAATTTGTTAATGTGTAGCTCGCCCATAGTGACGAGTCTGTGTAGCAGAGAGGCTCAGGTCTGCGGACTTTGGCACTAATTTATTCCTGATTCATAGAAGAGACTCTACTGATCATTTACGTACGTACAGTAGTGACCCGTGTGACTTCAGCTCAACCATTCTGGATCAAAGCTGACATAAGGACTTTTAGAACCATGAGTAATCCAGAGCAGAGGGAGAAACATGCTCTGACGCTATGTGAACTGTAATTAGTTTGTTACTGTACAACCACTGGGGATGTGTTTAAAGGTAACATGTCACTTTTATACAGCAACTGAAAACTGCAGAAATCTGATCACAATCACGTTTAATGATGCAGTGCTTAGAATCAGGAATACTCGCTTCCCTGCACGCTTTTCAGATTTCGTTTGATATTCTCCACCCTTGAAGTTTTTAGTCCCTCGAGTGGGCAGGTCGAACGTCCCGGCATCTCCCTGCTTAGCTCAGATGTATATTTTGGCTGTGGCCATCAGCAAAGCGAAGCACGGTACATTCTGAGCGGTGTAAATCTCACTTAATTGCGTCCGTCTTGCATGACTCAGCAGTGATTCACTCCTAACGGGCTGCGATAGGAAACAACGCATTCATGATGATTTCATGTGCAGAAACATAAATCTCCACCAAACAGCAAAAGGATGATCTGTTGAAACTAGCTTTGGATACAAAGTGATCTGCAGTGATCACAAGTTTTCCTACAGAACAAAACTTTATACTTTACTTTATATTAGATATATCTTTCAGCACATGCAAGATGATTCTCTTTATTTGCTTCTGCACTGTATTTATCAGTGTGTGCAGACTTCTAGGTATCTGAGCTTAGTTTTAGCCATGGATCTGGGCCCTGGCACTCGAAAGGAAGTGGTTGTGGTGGAAGAGGCAGTGGGGCACGTTTCTTGGTAACTGGTCCCAGTGAGACGTTTCCTGGCTCCGTCTTCACCTGAACCCGGCCTCCCCAAAGAGCCTCCACATCATAAACACATCTTGCATCATTAGCAGGATCCTGCTGTTAACCTGCATGAAAGACCTCCTGACAACCCTTTGTTTAGCTAAAAGTACCGATACAGCAGGTAAAGGTTCTGCACTCAAACTAAAAGAATGAGAATATTACACATTCAACTCGGTGACAGAAGCTGGGGAGACTAATATAATCATTTTACTTTAAATCCATCCCAGTAGAAGCACAGTCTGACCTGTGGTCGAATGCACCGTGTCGTAACGCTAGTGTCGTTATTATTATCACATGGTTTTTTAGATACTCAGAGAACCAGGGTCCTACATGTAGTTTCCCCCCGCGACTGTTCGTGCAACTCATCTTTCCGTACTTCCAGGGCAGCTCATCGATGACCCACGATGCCTCAGGGAGGTGTTTTATTGTGACTGACGCCACTGACGCCACAGAAGCATTCATTCAGAAAGGAAGGCATCAAATACTGCTTCCCAGCACAGTGTCAAAAAGGAAGGACATTATTGTGTTTATTGACTTTCAACAGTCATAAACTGCAACTTCCTGTCGGTTGCGTAGCCCATAGGAACAAAGCCCCAAGTCTCACGAGCAAAAAGGACTCAAACAGAAGCTTTCTGCAAAAATGAAAAGTGAAAGTGATACAGTAGGTTAACCTGGAGGCTCCTGTCAACGAGGACACTGAATTTACCAAGGTGGCCTAAAGTCATGATGCTGTTGGAACAGGGCAATCATTTCAGAGCCGTTCATTGTTTTTCAAGCCTACATTCAGCAGACACACTGTAAACTAAAGCCTCTGAAACCATTGTCATGCTAAACGCCTCAGCAAACACATTAGGCCACGAGCTAATTACCTGAAGCTAGAGAGTCTGTTGGAAGAAACGGGCAGGTGTGTTTGGAGATGGCACGCCATCGTGGCACCTCGCGGTGCCCGCAGCCGAGCCCACACAAGCTCTTTTGGTCGTGAGGCAGGTGAGGTCGACAAGCTATTTAAAGTCAGACACAATGAGCAATGACCTTGAGGTCAGCATTTACACTCATTTCCTAAACAAACTGCAACATATCGACCGTGAATGACTGAAACTTGATCCGGTTAACAGCTCTGCAGGTGTGTTTGACAGGCAACAGGAGTCAGAACCGCGAGCGTGCGTGTGCGTGCGCTCGCATGTTGGACTGCTGGCAAGACGCAAATCAATTCACCAACAATGCGTCTTTGTCACGGCACCTTATGACACCATTATGCCTTTCTCAACCGGACTTTATGGCTTTGTTTAAAATCATTAACTACGCTTTTTGTTGTGCTGCTCGGTGGACACACACTGAGCCACAATGAAACATGACAAGCAACGAATAAAAATGGCTTCAGCTGCCATTGTGTAATACACGTGACTGGAATAGGGCCTAATGCTGAGCTAATCAATGGAGAAGTGACATTTACGAGGACCTAGGTCTATATAAGATAATGAGAATTTGGGTCCTCCATGATTCTTGTTTTCCACCTAAAAACATCTTCTATACACTTGTTGTTATTGTCACTTTATTTCAAAAACTGCATAAAAAAAATGTCGTTTTTGGAAACATTCTTACAGTTTACCAGTAGTAAACCAGCATTTCAGACTCTATTTAGTTTAAATGTAAGTGCATTTTGAACTGTATCACACATATTCACGCATACATGGAAGCGTTTATCTCTGTACATGATGAAGATGATCGCAGCAGCAGTTTGGCTCTAGCGCGTGAGCCAAACAGGTGTGTTGTGGTAATAATTGGTATGCTTCCCTCTGCTTCTCTATGGCGACGTGCCCCGTTGGAGATTACGGGATACAACTGCGCCATCCACACACACCTTCCCGCCCTGAATCCTTAGGGGCCAATTACCCGCCGCTGGTGGCAGGCAGCAAGTCAGAGCACGGCCGCGGCTGCTAGACCGCCTTGTGTGCGCGCTGCTCCCTGGGTGATTCTCCGACCTTGTGAACAGAAATTAAGCCTGTTTCTCACTGCAGGCGAACGTTCGACGCGCAATTTAACAACTGCGACGCGAAGAAAGCCAACGCGTAGAAGATAATGCCATCCGTATTCTCACTAGATGGTAGCGAGGGGACTTTGATGCCCCGGTAGTGTGGCAGACAGGAACCTAATTGGCGAGAGACTTGGTAAAAATCAGTGGTTAAGTGCTGATCAGTGTAATGAGGGGCCTCTAAACATCACACCTGGGCTAAGTCCTCCAATTTCCTTTAAGACAATGTAAATCTCTGTAATTATCCCATAGTCACCAGAGCAGAAGGGGAAGACAAGGAGGCAGGTGGATAAAACAACAGAAAGGGCTGAACAGACAGATGCTGCATATCGAGTGGTGAGGCCTCTAATTCACGGAGGACACTGAGCTTTTAATGGCTTTGCATTGTGCCTGTAAAACTTCAGAAACCATAGGAAGATTGTGATTTATTATTTACCAGCAATTCATATGTAAAAGGTATAGATATTCAGGATCACCGTTAATACAAGTCCTGCAAAGTTCCCATTTACAGCTATTACAAATCTGACTGTCACAGCATCTGCAGTCGAGCTGTGGCTACTTTCCGTTGTGGGACAGCTGCACACGTTTAGGTCACTTTTCATTAATAGTAGTAGTGGTAGTGCTGCTTTCAACAGATTCTCTATTCTTAGAATCAAAACCTCTTGGTCACAGGCCCTCGCTTTTATAATGATCAGCTTGATCTTTGATATAAAGGAACATTTATTTTCAGGTATGGAACAGGTTCATTCGTTTCTTAGTATGAGTCGAAACTTCGCATTAGACCGTGATCTGACACGACGATCAAGACATACCTTTGCATTCTGATGCTTCCTACATAATCCTGTAAGCGTTGTAAGGTAAATGACAGCCCCCCCTGTTGTGCATCTTCTCAGTTCAAGCATGAATTCAGTTAAAGGCCTGAGGGGAGATACTTGTACAGATTTACTAGTAACCTTGGATACTGAATGCAGATTAGTAGGGCTGCATGGAAATATTCTGCAACGGCACATGGATATAGGTAAAGCAAACATGAGTCATTGTTTTCTTCTGCTCACTTTACAAGCTCTAACATGAATCCAGACTGAGATCCACACGTCAGCTGTCAGGTTCAGAGACTAATGTGCGTAAACCTGTCAAACTGTCCAGAGGCTTGTTGAATCAGATAAGCGATGGGATCACTGATTTGTGTCATCTTGACTTTTAATCCTCAGCATTTCTAGGACTGTGGGTATGTCCGGTAGGTACACACATCCTGTCAGCACTTATCAATTCACACCAAACAAAGTCAATGTATCTAATAATTCTACTATTGAACTAATAATTTATTCAGCATCAAATATTATTAATTTGTGCTCCTGAAAGAATTTATTTTTATTTCGCCTCCTCTTTTCACTCTCTATTCCTTTTAGTTATTCAGAATAGTAGTAAACCTTTTTCTTTTCTTTACTGCTCGGTGCTGGTAGCATTGGACGGCCGTGCATGGATGTGATGGTCAGCCTTAGAGCAGCACCACGTTGGCAGTTGGGGGGGTTTGAGCGTGTGTATGCAAGCCGAAATATTTGCTTGTGTGTTTGTGTTTGTTGTGCATCCGAGCTGTCGGTGTGGCTGATGGATGTCTTCATATCCTGCCTTGCGTGCCTGGCCGGCCAGATAGCCATCAGTACCCAAATGAGTCCAGGTCAGGCCCGAGCTTCAGCCCCAGCCTCATTTGGTATGCAAATGAAGGCCAAAACAAAGCAAACCTTTCAGAGCGGAGCAATTCACGAACTGCTCCCTTTGAAGACACCGAGCTTCACTCAGGTTTGACTTGGTCAAAGACGAAGAAGGTAATAAGTTACTTTCACCGTTTACCAGTCGATGCCTGGTAGTCGGACAAAGCAGGAAATTGCATGTGTGTGTGTCCTCTAGCTCAGTATTATAACCACAGCAGAGCGAACGGCTTCTCCTCTGCTGCTTCATTCCTGTGAAGCCGGCTGCTCACACTCTGAAGCCTTAAGGCCAAATTTATGCAAAACATAGAAAAAAGACAATCGTACAGCCTGAGTCGTGCCTTTATCCCATAACTGTCACAACTTTAAAGGTACAAATATTTGAAAGCTACAATAAAATGAGCCATTATGCGGTCGTTTTTTATTTTAGTTTGCAGTTTGTCTTATGGTTTACAGAGTCAATTGCCTTTTTCTATCTTTGCCAACATAGCTCAGCAGAAACCTGTGCCACGCCCCTGCTGTAACAGGATACCGCTCTGGCATTGTGGTCATTGTTGAGAGACTAATCCCGACAATTACACCTCGAGACCGAAAGTGGCTGCCTTGCCCAGCATCCAGGCTCTGGATTAGGCCCCTGTTTGCCCCCGGGGGCCGAGAGCCCCACCAGTCTGCTGCTACCCCACCTCCCACTACTCGGACTGACCTCCACTCCTGATGTGTCTTTCTCAAGTTTTACTCACCTGCACTTTGTTCACCTGTCGCTGTTGCTGTAACTCATCCGGGTTATTGTTGGAAAACAAAGAGAGGCATAGGAAGGCAAGAGTGCAAAGGGCAGGTATTTCAGGTTATGGCGGACTTATACAGCTCACAAGTAGGTAAAGGTTTACGCCTCACAGATACAAGTTTTGAGTACTTGGTCTGGGGTCGTGTGTCGGGCCTCTTGACGCATATTCAGGACGGGCGTGTTATCAAATTGAAGATGGTGATTTAGCTGCTGTCTGCATTGTAATAGGAACAGCAGAGGTCATCCTCACAGAAGCCTGAGCTGACATCATAAAAAAACACACACCACAAGGTACCTTGGGGGCTAATGGCGAGGGCGGAGGGGAGCGAACCGTTGAGGTGGGAGTCAGGGAATAGGAGGGGTCGGCGGGGGGAGGTTTCGTCTCAAACACCATTGGCTAAAGACAGCGCGGGGACACACCTGTAAGCGCCAGCGGCTAAGGAGATTGGCTGCGACCTGAAAATTACACCTGTGGGGGGAAGAGGGGAGGAGGGGGAGTCAGGCTACATGTAAACCAAGCCCTTTACAAATTCAGCCTCTGTCTTCTGGAGAAGCTTAACCGACTAACACCGCCGACAAGATCTCCTGGAAGAAAACAAGCTCTGCTCCGGCAGCGGGAAGATAGATGACGTGCTTCAAACTGGTTGGTTTGGTTCCGGGGTTTGCCTGCGACCGCATCTACCTGAAAGGGACGGCTTTTTTTTCTTGCTATGCGCCACTCCAGAGGTCGACTGTCCTTCAGCAGGAGCAGGAAAGAGGAAGACCAGCCAACGGGGCATCAAGAGCCCTAATACAATGATGCCTCTTGTCTCGGGTTTCTGGCTCGATGACCACGCCTGGGAAAGACGGGGTAAATTCACAAACGTGATCTCTTCTTTGTCTTCTTCTTTAAGACTCGAGCCGCCGTCATGACCTGTTGCTCGGCGACAGCGTAGGTAAAACTTTACGGACGCCCGCTCGTCGGCTAGGATCAGCGGAATGGCGCACGAAGACTTCGCCAATTGTGCGTTGATGTAGGAGGGTTTAGGTAGTTTCGATGGGAAGCAAAAATAATGTGTATCGAATTCCAGCTCCATTTAACCAGAGAGAAAGAAGAGGAAACAATAGAAGCCAACGCTCATTCCGAAACTGGATAGACCAGTTGGGGCAGGTAGAGGCAAACTGCCAGACTTGTCAAAGGATGAGGACAGAGGCTGACTCCTTTTAAAGCGTTAAAATGCGCCTAAATAGAGGACATCCACAACATCACGGTACGAAAGAGCTTTACCGCTCAACAGCCACGCAGCACTACTTGACTATTTGTACGTAAGCGATTGATAAAGGCTAATTCAGACGAGTTGAGAACTCATTTGACAACTTTTTTTCCACAACCTGTTGAACTATAACGCCTTGATTGTTCTCTAGCCTTCGTACTTCCTGTTATTGCTTTGAAGCTTTAGTGTTTTAATGTAGAAGTCTGATAGTTGTTATATATATATATTATATAGTTGAATAGTTGTTTTGGCCACTTAAAAAAAAAAAAAGGAAGTTTGTCGTGAAGCGAACGTGTGCCGTAGGTAAAATGTCTGCTCATCCGCTTTTCCTCGCCGCTGTAGTCTGGCTGCAAGTTGAGACAGATCGAAGCGTTGGGCTTATCACAGAAGAAACTTTCCACTTGACAGAACATATGTGTCCTTAGGTGTCGAGGGTTTAAATATCTCTCAGGCAGAGGAGAATTGTAGGACTGTTGCGGTCGAGAGGAAGACAAGGGAAAATGGAGGGAGCGTGTCTCCGTAGAGCGGCGGCTGCAGAGTGAGGTGGAAGATTGTGATTGGTGGAAAGAGAAACATTTGTTCATTTCTTTCATACACCTGAATAGCTGCGAGTCACATGAGTGCCAGTCACCTCGCTGGCGTATGGCAGCAGGGCGGGAAGAGAGGAGTAGGATTTCAATAGAAAGGAAGATCTGGCGATTGGAAAGCCGGATGAGGCTTGATTCAGTGTTTGCTCACGCTGGACTCACGGGGTTGAAATGAAAAGGAAGCTGCAGCTCCTGGGCCAAGAGTCCAAGTTAACGCTAAGCTGAGGGTTATTACGCATTTATTATGAGATGCAGTCATTTTTAAAAAGCTAATGCTAAGCTAACCTTTAAACTAGGACGTTTGGTGATTACGTGATATGATTCTAGATGTTTCCTCCTTACAGTTTTAAATTAAACAATAATATATTCTTTTTGACTTTAATGTTTTTTTCAGGGAGGGGGCATCATGCTAAGGTGAAGCTATGCCTAGTAGTGTGAATAATTTAACTTTTTAATCCTAACATTACACACAAGCAAAAAAACAAAACAACCTGCCAGTAAGGAGAATGGGTGCATCCGTAGCTAGATAAAAATGATCAGGAAAGGAAAAGTAAGAAAAAAAACTTTGATAATCAAATATGTTGAATATTTTAGGCCTTCATTAAAAAAATGCAAAGCAGGCAGGTGAAATGCCGTCGAGCCAGGGGGAGGAGCGAGCAGCGGATGATAAGCAGTGTCGTGGCCTAAATATCACGTCCAGTGGTCTGAAGGTCCAATTAGGTGGCGCTGAGATAAGGCCAGGAGTTAAATAAGGTTTTGAGTTTCCCGCCGCCATTGTTTTCTCACAAAGACTGCAACTATTGATTAAGGGCCAGGCCAGTTTACCTATCGGGTTGTTCGCTTCACAGCGGAGTCACATTCCAGCACAGGGGGCAGAGTTACCTGGTCACGCCTCACTTACACCAGGCGAAACGTTGTGGGCAGCTGTACGTGGCTGACCTCCCACCGTGTACAACCATGGGAAATAAATAGCAAGAACAAAACAGGAAGCGTTTGAACAAAGCGGGGACTAATTGACAGGACGTTTATTGGACGCGGGAGCTGATCAGGTACTGTTATATTCACGGCTGAACGTTTCTGGGCTAATCTTTGTTTCACTCCTTTTCTCTCTCTTTCCCTGTTTTCTTCCTCAGAAGGCCTGCAGCACTGGTTCATAATGCTGATGATTAACTAAGTAGAGTCTGGGAGAGCAGGTCTGCTTAGCTTTCTCATTTCTTGTGGCCTGACTGACCGAGGGGACGACGGAGCCTTCTCAGGCAGTGGGCTGGAAATTCAAGATCTTTTTCTCTTTCCTTCTCAGCCCCCTCCCTCCAAACGTACTCACTTTACTTTGGTTTTGTTGCATTCTTTCCTTGGGGTACCTTTCATGACGGTAAGGTTACAGGTGTATTCTCCATTTTCCTTCTCCACCTTCTTTCCCTGAACTTTTTCCCTCCCTCAACACTCTCCTTTCTGTCTCTGCCGCGCCCTCCCCCTTTCTCTAGTGTGCTCTACTTTTGCCTTGCTTGCAAGAAAGCTGGAAAAAATTTCCTTTCCTAATCAAAACAGCATCTTATCTTTTTATTCTTACAATTTGACTTTGCCAAATATTTAAATTAATTCTGTCATTAGAACGTTAGGTCTTCACTTACTGGAGAATAACTGGACGGACGAGTTGACGGAAAACAACCTTAACGTTTAAGTAAGAGAATAGTGTGAGGTTTTCACGCTTCGTACCTGTGAACGAGCCACGTTATTTGGTAAATGAGGGCTGCTGTGACCTTCTGCACACACGAGCTGGGTAGCATTCCATCAGCCTTTCATCACTCAGCAAACACAAAGACAACAGCCCACGAGGTCCACCAACGGAAAACAGAAGCAAAATGGCTTTTTCTTTCTTCCACTCTCACGCGTCTGTTGAAACGCGGCTGTATTGGAGCTGGAACAGTGTGTCGCTACACAGTAAAGGGCTGAAAGAGCCTGTTAGGGTACGACGGGATGCGCGGCAGAGAAAGCTCCCCAAGGCTCGCGAGTGATCGCATGGGACATGTTTGAAATTAGCAACTGTCAGCTATCGTGCGTCGAGCAGCCGTTCTAGCGCCGCATAGATTTAGACTGGCTGGAACAGGTTTGGCCAATCATTAACAACTACTGTGGCCCACTGTGCTGTGACAGTGCGTTTAAGCCCCAGCCACAATACAGGCTCAGCAGTTGCACTGATCTCCTAATACGGATTGATTTTTAGTTACAGCCACATGTTTTAGGTAAAACCCGGCTCAGTTCATTGTAACTTTGCCACTAACTAAACTTGCCTTGGTGTAAGTTCGATATTTCAGGCTGGATGCTCACTTATTTCACTCTTACAGAGTCATGTAAGCTCGACTTCCCCTTTTCCGCCAGACAGACGTTGAAAGTATGACGCACTGCTTACAGACATTCATTAATTTGTCAACGTTTAATAATTTTCCCTGATATCACCTGATGCTTTACAACCGAAAGATATCCCAACCTTTGTTCACCTGAGGAATGTAGGGACCCATTGTTCACGTTTGGGTGATTATCTCCATCTTACGAGGCAGCATTGGATGGCATCACTTTCTCTAATACTGCCTGGTAATGATGATGATAGTCATCGACACACTTCAGCCACGCAAACGCTTTAGCGACGTTAACAGCCATGTGCCCCAGGCTCGGTGGACCAGGATCGGCAGCTGCAGCAGGATTGGCTCTCAGGACCCATCTTACCTGACAGTGCTGGATTGTACGACTGTTGTTCTAACACTGTCTGGTAACGATGTTTTCTGGGTGACCGCGGCCTCCGCTGTGACTCTTGTTGACACGGTAGATGCTGGTGAATTCGTAAGGCACCTGAAGTAGTTCTAAGATATTGGCGTCTTTTACAATAAACTCTACGTGCAGTCTGGGCTAAAAGAGGAAGAGTGGCACCGATGGCAAACTGTACTGTTCTAGCCTGTTGTTTATCATTTACATATCTTCCTTTAAAAACACTTTTGCTTTTTAGCTTCCCATGAGAACGAATAGAATATTTGAGCAAAAAAGGCCAGCCTTTATGTCTTTTACTTCTTGTTTTACTTCCCTGTCCTTTTTTAACTTTTATGACAACCGCACCCCACCCAAGTTAAAGAATAGCAGTCGGTTGATGGTTCCACCGGTCCTGCAGGGCCTTGTTTCCTTGTTCCCTCCCCTGAACAGCGTTGGTCTTTGTGTTCTGTGGCAGTGATTGGTTCAGCTCGCCTCACCTGCGTGGCACATCCTGAAACTGACACATGAGCTCACCTGTGAGTGCTTCACTGGTACAAAACCAGCTGCAGACGCCGGGGCCGTCTCCCAGGGTTTTATCCTCCACAGTTCAGCTGCCAGAAAAGAAGGAAACGGGCAGATATTCAATTCAGATATACAACTTAAGATGTTCGTACCAATATCTGAGAAGAAATGTGAATTTCTAGCCTTCAAACAGACATCAGACACAAAGAGAAATAATAGACAAGGGGACACCAGAAGCCTAATGTTTGTTTAAGGAGGGAGTAATACCCCGCAAATATAGAGCCGCACCTTTATTTGCCCACCCAACTCTATTATCCCAGCCACAGAAACATGAAATAGCTTCTCCCCAGTTATCTGTTGTTTTTGTGCCGGCGTCCCATGTTTGTGTAATGTAATAATGTAAAGGACTAGAACAGGCAGAGGTTACCCAGCCTCTATTGCTTCTTTTCTTGGTCTGTTTACTCACAGCTCTTTGTGCTCTCTCTGCCTGCTATTAAATCGTGAGTGTATGTGCAGAACCCGTGACGTCAACAAAAGGAGGAACCGCTCGTTTCGCCCTGTTTCTGCTTAGCTCTTCTGTTTCCTACAGCTCTCCTTCCTCTTTGCACAGGTGAAAGTTCAGAGGCCACCCTTCCAGCCTGTTGATAGGCGTCTTACCAGACATGGTTAGATGTAATTATTAGTGTCTAATACTGTCTGGTAATGCCGTCCATTAAATGGCATTACCTTCCGCTCTCTCAATTCCCTTCTCTCGCTCTCGTGCACCTGACGCGTAAAGTGTTGACCAGTGACAGTCCAGGGACGTACATCAGCATCTTTGCCGTAATAACTATGGAACTATGATCCTTGCACTGGAAGAGTGGTGGACTTTCTTGGGTTTCTTCCATGTGTCTTGAGTCAGAGTTCTTCACTGAAGCAGCAGTTTTCCTGATGAATGCTCCACAGTAAATTAGATTCGCGCTGGAATGTTAATGTGAATGCCGTGTCATATATTACATAAAATAATGTGGCTTTTATCCGTGGAATGATCTGCTTCGCTGCCATAACTGAATTCCTTCTAGGAGCTGGGCTTTTTGCCAGCTAAGGTTTTCATTATTCACATACTCATACTGTTAACTGCATTCACTGTGTGATGTAAAAGAAATGCGATTAAAATGAACGTGACATTAAAAGTTCTACTGTCTCTCTTGGTCATTTTGTGCGTTTTCAGCGTTTGCACAGTTTATCCAGGTTTCCTGCGCTTCGCTCCTCTTTACTGGTTTCCCTGGCAATTGTGAACTCTTCCCGTGGCCAGACCGGAATGCCGAGCCCCAGTCAGGTGTGGATCAGGTTACCGCTGAACAGAGCTTCTTTTTAAGTGCCTCAATTTACCCATGAGGTCCCCCCATCAGCTAAGCCCTCATTGTGTCCCGGTGTATAGCAGTGCACAGTGGACTGGCTTGATAAACCCAGTAGTACTGCCAGGATGCAGCGCTACTGAAATCTATACACTCCAGTGTGGATGCTGCTGACATTTACTAACTTAAAGAGGGAATTTCATTCTCTCTTTCACTGCCATAAGCTTGGCGGTGGTGTTTAATTAGGCCTGCTGGCTCAGGGGTTCAGTTGACCGGTTAAACACAGCTCTGATTTTATCAGCTGGAACACAAACAGAAAAACCGTTTAGCCGTTTAACATAACTAGGCTCTAGGCCTCATTCATCTCACAAACCGGGGAGGCTCATGTTCGTGCTTTTTCATATCAAGTCAATAAATGAACAGAGAAGAGAATTTATCAGTGTCTCACTACGTTGTGGTCTACGTAGACTCAAATGAGGTTGTTACCAAAACAGCTTCTCCTTTGTACTTTCCTGTTGTTCTTAAATGATCACAGGACCTGCAAAACTGGTGTCACATAACAGGTTTTACAAATAAAGACTCAGGACTGACATTAAAAGCCCAAACGGCCTCTATTTAATAGAAGAACAACAGGCTTTGCCTGGTCATTCTCTGTTTTAATGTATGGGTGTAATGTAATAAGTTTAGTACAGCTTTTGATAGGCAACACGCTCATTGTTTCTTGATACTGTTCTTGGCAATACTCAATATTGTTTCAATGCTGACGTGTCTCTGAGTCGTAGAGAACATTTTGGCACGTCACACCATGAAACACTAAAATAAACAATAAGGTTCATGGCGGTTAAATTCACCGTCAAACCGCCTGAGACATGTGAGGACAGCAGGGCCTTGTTCACAATAGCAACACCGGAAACTGTGTGCTTTGAAAAGGCCTCTTGGTAAATGGTACTACTTGGTCCTACTTAATGTACAACAGTAAGAGTACTTCACTAAAACAGTGTGTTTTAAACTGTTGGACGTAACGGTGCTGAGCCTAAATGTGGACTAGTTTTAGTCCAGATACATCTGCATGTCTGCACGTTTTTTATAGTGATCTAAAGTAAATAAAGTGGTGGACCCTAGTGGAGTAAACCACAATGTTGGCCACTTTATAGTGGAGTAACATAAAATAGAAAAACTCCAGTAAACTAAAAGTATCTCAATATTATTCTGTGAGTAAATGTACTTAGTTACTTACCACAACTAAGCACAATAAAGTTAAACTTGACAGTTTGATGGATGGATAAATGGTTTATATTTGTAATATAAGCTTTTGTTAATATGTGATAAGGAAAACTCCATCTTTTTTTTTGTAGGTATGTTTCTACTACAACACACTGATGGACACATTGGCTTATTAGCAGTAGTGATAAGGTAACATTTCCTGACAATACGGATCAAAAATACGTGACATACGTGACTTAGACTTTTCACCCACTATAAGAATATCTGCCACTATTGTTTTATATCATATCTCATTGGGAAACTCTGGGTCTTAGTAGGTTCAGAGGTTCTTTTATTTGTGATGAACACAGCAGCAAAGAAGTAATAATAATATAGTAAAACAAGCACTTTCATAACTGAGTAATAATAGGAGGTAACAGTAATGAGTGACTTCCCCCTGTGGTGACGCCACACTGCTGAATCACATTCCTGACTGGCCGGCAGCCTGTGGAGGATTCCTGTGCTGGTCTGTGCATGCTTGGTGCAGTCCGACCAGATTCCTGCGCTGCTGCTGGCTGTGGGTTCGCTTAGCTGGGTTCGTCACTGGGGTGGAACCACAGCGCAACATAGGCTCAACGGCTGAGGCCGCTTACGTACAGTATAGTACAGTGACACGCTGTCAGGCGGCTGCACACACGGGGAACTCCTTCATTTTATTAACCCCCGCGAAAAAATGTCTTTATGAGAAGCAGGCAATGACCTGGCAGTGACTCCAGTTCTGAAGTCAGTGCTTAGCCAACGAACAAAGCTTGGATAAACCTCACGCATGTCAGTGGTTCACACTTCACTCTAGAGCCCCTGTGTCAAACTGATTCTTACTAAAATACAGAACCTACAGCCAGACATCCGTTCAGTTGAGGCCTTTCCTCAAACCTGCAGCTCCTGAACAACATTAGATAAAAACATGTCACAGTTCATTTATGTTTACCCCTTTATTTGACCTCTAAACCAGCACAATCTTGCCTCAGAGTTATTGTCAGAGTCTCAATGGGAGAATGCGTCTGAAGCTGCGAGACAAAGACAAATGAGATGTAATTAACTTCTAATGTGTGCGTGGAGCTGGCAGCCCTGTCTATAACAGAAAACACTTATTTTGACTGATGCTGAAAACATCTGGTGACAGTTCTGTGCTGCATCATGGGAAACAGTTTACCACGATCACTGTGGACGTCTGTGCTATATTGTAGTAGACACATTACATAGTATTGCTGCAAATAATACTTTTAACATAAGTGGAAGTAGAGTCGATACATCTGCTTTCTCTTGACAGACACAAGCAGTGGTACATTTGTTCGACTACTACAAAGTACAGTTCGCATGATCACTGATCTTTCAGGACATAAAGGTTGTTGGTTCAACGTTTCTCCACTTCTACAACAACAAAACCCTGAAGCGGCTGCAATGAAAAACAAAAGCTAAACATGTTCAGACATACGTTAAGAAATGAGCTGAGATGCCTCTGCTTGGCTTGTGTACACAAACAAACCTGGGAGCTATAGAAGCAATATCACATTTACCAGCATGTTTATATATTTCATCTCAAACCGGCCTTTCTGCAGAGTTGGCTGCCATCCCTTCATTGCTCCTGGTAAATTTCCACAGTAGCTGAATGGACGCATCTCATACACTCATGTATGTAAATCATATTTTGAGTACGATCATAATAACTGGCAGAGATGAATAAGACCAGTGTTTTATTAGTAGTACCATAAGCTTTCAGTTTACATTTGGAAAGAGCAGCATCTACTGATAACTTACTCGTGTTTCATTAATCTTATGACCAACGGAATACACATACAATTTATTTTTCAAATTCAGAAACAACTTCGTTTCTCAATTGCTGACCACTGAATATACCCACTCTCTTCAGGCTTCGAAACGTTCCCGCTAAAGTCTTTGTGCTGTGACGTCAGTGAATCAAGACCAGCAAACTAGACGACTTTAATTCGAGGGGTTTCCGTCTGGATGCCTCACACAAAGCAAAACAACAAACGCGTCCCTCTCTGCGTTTATGGTGACCACCCGTCACCTTATTGAGGTCGCGTTCAATAGGCAGAGCTGTGATCGTTACGCAACGGCAATGTCACAAACCACGTCTACTCCCTTTCTTATTGTACACTACTTGGCAGCAGTCTGTGATACTATCGTCACAAAGTTTGTGTACTTGGCAGAGGTTGTGATGACTCATTTTAATAGGGTTCAAGTAGTTCTGGAAATGTCACTATAAACCAAGCCCTTAACTGTAATGACCTGGACGATGTAAAGGAGCCTGTGGAAGAATTCAGTCAGCAACAATAGCACTAAAATAGCTCCAGCACCTCATTAATGGATGTGGAATGATGTATTAATTATTATTATTATTACTTATTAATATTACTATACAACAGCTGTTTCTTTGGGGGCATAAACGTTAAAGTCGTGACATTAGGACTGAGTGATGTTAGTGACCCTGGGAACAAGCCCTCCCACGGCAGGCCGCTCTGCCTTACCTGTGTAATTCTATAAGGAATTCGTGAATAGTGAGAAAAACAGGGACCCTTTTACGCCGTAACTTAACTCCTTTCCTTCCACTATAACGCCTTGACAAGGAGAATCCCTCCAAATAATGGGTTGTGTAGGGACACCATTGCTGCAGGCTGCATCCCTGTAATTGCTGCGTACTTCCTGGTATAGACGGCAGTTGAGATGACATGGGAATGGGCGAGTCTCCAAAGACGCACGCCTAATAGTATCACCGCCTCGAGAGACGCGGACGGGAGCGCACGCAGACCTTTCCGGATAATGACATAAGTTCACTTTCATATCTGTTTTGCTCCAGTTTGGGGAAAGCCTCTGTACTTTTGTTTTTGGAAAAGTCTTTCCATTTTCCCAGGAAGTGCTGCAATGATGAGCGATACTATGACTGGGTTTGTTGGGAGTAAATAAAAGATTCTTGTTTGTATGAGCTTTGGCAGTTGCCAGAGGAGCACGAAATGTGTGTGTGGGTTACAGGGAAGGGTGTTGACCAACAGAATATGTAGTAACAAACACATTTACACACTTTTATTTATGTCAGATATATGTACACACACACACAAACAGCTCCTGGCAGATGGTGAACCATGAGGTTGACAGGGCTGTAAAACAAGCCTGTTTTCTTTGTCCACCTACGCAGTACTTTGCTCAGTGGGTCTATCAGATGGCGGCTCTTTATCAAGGTGTGGCTGACACTGGCAACATACAAAGCCCTGTTGAACAGGAATATGGAAGCTCTGGGGTGCTATGACTAAACTAAATGCCAGACAGCTCTACTATCGCGGCCACTTTTACAGCGAATCACACCCACGGTTAATGGGACGTTCACAGACATCCGCGCGTTAACGGCTGCGCTGACAGGACTGTCTGGTGGCTTCTGCCGCGTAAATTCTCTCATGTGTGAAATGTGTAACAACACGTGGCGCAGGATGCATAGTTAGACCTGAGGCCTGGAGACATTACCGATGCTGCTACTTGACCTTTTGCGTGCTGAGCTTGTAAGACCAGTAAGTCTGCGTCTGCGCGCTCAAACTCCGTTGGTGTGAGGCGCGTGTTCGTTTTTACTCCGTGTTCATGTGTAATTACACAGTTGCATGGACGCTGGGGCTAAAAGACACCCGCCCCTGTCAATTATCAGGCTGTTGGGAGGAAGAGGGGAGATTATGCATAATTGCCAACTGTGGCTGGTCTGGGGTGTTTCCCTCTGAGTCGAATCACTGAGGCAGAAGGTGATTAGTGGATTCGCCATGTGAACAGCAGACAAATACTATGTTGCTCAACTGCATACCTGCCACTGGATTTAATGGTAGACAGCATGATTGATGATAATCAGTCATGAAAACAGCGATTCCAGGAATGATTTAACCGAGTGAGTTGATGTTCACATAAATTGATGTTCACACTAACGTAACGTTTCCAGGCCTCAGGTTTACCTGTTAATCATTTTATGCACCTTTATAAAAAAATTAAAACCTATGGCAAATATTATTTTACCCTTTGTGGCTCGATATAATAACCTGGAAAACTGGAATATTTGATCGACACACCGGTGTCGCGTTACCATAGGGTTCACACAACAAAGGCTTACTGGCAATTAAAATTGAATGAAGATAAACGTAGAGGTGGGGTTGTTGAGGGATACATAATCTTGAGTAGTTAGTTTGTGGTTCCTGAGCTGCTGTTGTTGTAAGATTCAATGTACAAGTGGCAACTGTTGCTAAGGGTCCCATTACTCGAGTAACCGGTGATTGTTTACTTTGGTCCACTAGGTTTGCTTTCTTGCGGCGTGACAGACTCGAGCTGACCTCATGGCTAAACTGCAGACCATGTAATTTCACCCTCCGCTAAGTCTGTCCTTCAGTTTGTGAGTTTGCCGTTTGCCTGCGACCTGCTGCTCGACTACAAGGTTGAACGCACATGGTAGAAGAAGAATAGGCTGAGTAGGTTTAGGCTTAGGTAGGTGTTTTTGGAGTCTGTCTGTCTGTCTGTCCGACTGTCTGATGCTGGAACGAGCACAAAGCAGCACCGTTACCCCTCGTCCTAGATTTCATTTAACTCCATGCTCAGTACTGTTTTCCTGTGCTCTTTTCCAAGTGTTCTGTGACTCACAAAACGAACATGTCATCAACAACCTGTGTTTCAAGGTCACTGTGCATCAAGAGAGGCCTAACCACTCACTGGAACAAGCGTCATGTCAGCTGAGCGCAGCTCGAAGCTGTGCAGCGAGGCTCAGGCACTGCAGAGCGGACAGGAACAGAGACGAGCTGAACCAGCACCATACGGCGACCATGAGCCCGAAGAAAGTGGAAAAAGCGAATGGGCTCCGTCACCTGACCAGAGTGGCACAGAGGACGCGACGTCGGGTGCACGGGCGCGGGTCCGGAGGGAGGAGGTGCAGACTCCGCGTGAAAAAAAGACGTTTTCTCACTTGACTGTCAAACAACAGAGCCAAGCTCCAGGGTCAGGTGTGTAGAGGCGTTGGGGCATCGGATGTCAGCGTCACAAAGCCGGTACATTTCCACTGTAATAGCATTCAGAAGCCGCGTAACCACTGACGTGTTTCATTCATGTCGCTGTGTGACACCAACACAAAGCGGTGGCCAGGCCAGCGTGTGTTCATGCATGTTTGTATATGCACATGTAAAAGGAATCACAGCAACACACCAGGGGAAGAAGTCCACCTCAAGGAGTCTCAAGGCCTGCAGCTACCGAGACAGGCAGCGGCAGGAAGAGGAGCCCCGCGGACCTGGTCCTTTTTACTTCATTGGAGGAGGCAACGGGGCTGAAATGTAAGTTTAAAAATATGGAATAACTGCGATTTCCAAATAAATGAAGCCTGTGTGCGGCGTTGTTCTATTGTATGTGAAGATATAATCTTTCAAACAGATTTCATTTTGTCTTTGCCAGAAACAAATTCGCAGGCTATTCTTTTACATATTTACTCATATCTGCTTCCAAACTTCTGGACTGTTGTGTGATTTCCTTCTTCTGTTACTTCAGAGTGAGCAGCTACTGCGAGAGCAAAGGATGGAAAAGGATATACAGCACACACAGAGAGGATTTCACCCTCAAGTGGTGTCAGACAAAGTCACCAGTCAACTACTGCAACTTCAGAGCAGGTGCAGTAGTAAGAGCGCGGGAGACATGCGCTCAGTCCCATATTTTACTATATTGACTCCCTCCTTCATTTCCTCATGTTTTTATTCCAGGTGAACAGCTGGTGTACCAGATACCCAACAATAAGGTGCTTACAACTAAGATCGGCCTCCTCTGCAGTCTGCGGGAGTACGAGCGAGTCTGCTGCAAAGTCAAACACGGTCAAGGCCTCAGGTGACGTGGACACTTTCCATTTCTATTCTGTCTGTTGTTGACGTCTCTCTTATCCAGATAGGTTGTGTCTGTTAAAACCAACCAGACACAACATCTGTTTCCAAGTATTTACAACGCTGGCACAGATCTCTAGGCAGCCAGCTGGAAGAGACAGTGGATTATATTAGACAAGTTGTACCTGATCAAAATGGCCACGGAGGGCAGGTCGTCAACAAAAACTCATCTAGTCGTTCAAGTCATTAACATTGTTTTTAAGGAAAAACATGATATTTTATTTCATTTTATATTGTGTTGAACTTTACAGGAGGCTAAAAATGGAAGAGTTCATTCCAGCTACCTTTCGCATGGACGTGAGGGCAGAAAGGGAGGCGTTCTTTGCCCAGCAGGAGGGTAAAATGCCCAAACACAACTCACTCACTAATCCTGACTGTGTATCCTGATGTTACACCAACACAGCACCAGTCCAACTGGATCTGGGTTTAGCTCGGTGGCGTGTGACCAGTCATGCATACGACAGTTAACACGAACAGGCTGGCTTGTGCTCGGCGATGGTGACACAACGGTTGCCTTAGAGACTGTTTAAACAAGAGGTTGAGGATGTTGGAAAATATTGCACTTCACCTCCCATAAGGCCCCGATAACGCCGTCAAGGGAACATCCTGTTGCTATAGAAACAGGCCAGTAGAGGGCAGGGCTGAGTTACCAACGCACAGGGATGTGGATGTAAAGCTGCTGCAGCGCTGCAGCCAAGTAAAATGCATGAAAATGTAAAATGCATTGAACCTTGAGTTGGAGTTGAAACAGGACATTAGATTACACACTGGCTCATTTCTGTTAGTTATGATATGGACAAACAGTATTATGATTGTTTTTACGGGTTATGACAAACAGGGTTATCACTAAGTAAACAGCAGAAAGACAAAGACAGGTGGTTTAGATCTGTGGGTGTGGGATGAATCTGTGTAAAAGTGAATAAATGCTGAAGCCGAAAAAACATAGAGGAGAACACGGGTACTGTGTGACATTCAGATACGAATTATGGTGACGCGTCATCATACAATATTAGTGGGATTATAGCAAAAGTAGTGAAGCAAAGTAATGTGATACAGTACATAAGAGTAAACGTATGCTCAAAGTTCATTTACACATTTTGCAGTGTTGAAGTTATTATTTACAGTTACAGTTATTTTAATCACAACATTGTCATAAGAAACATGTAAAGGTATATAAGGAAGAAATAACAAGACAAAGCACAATATTAAGAGAACGAAACAACGCAGCAAAGTTGATCTGACTTTATTTCATATTTATGTAATTTACAGTATTATGACTATTATTATTGTCTGGTCACATCTGTGTCTGTAACCAGGTGTGAGCATCAGCGATAGTCATATGTGGATCTGTAAGCCCACGGGTCTGAACCAGGGCAAAGGGATATTTCTGCTGAAGAACCAGGAGGACGTAGTTGCCTTCAAACAAAGGTTGCAGCACATGGAGGACGGACGGGCCAACGGGAAGATTTATCGCCAGCCTCAGGCTTTCGTTGCTCAGCAGTAGGTGAAATTAAGTATCTGTTAAAAGACAGATCCTGTCTCTGCCAGAGAAAAATGGACAGTTTTGCAAACGAAACAGTTTTGATTGTTAAGAGCGTTTGGAGCTAAATAAGAAAATATTTAGACGAATACGAAAATACGAAGCTCACAATAATAAAGAGGAGGGTGTTGACACCTGGCAGCAACGTGGCTCAGTCATGTGTTTGTGTATATTTTGGGCAACAAGGGGAAGTCTGTGGCCCACATTGTTGTTCTTTTATACACTAATGACAAATGACTTTATCAGTCACGTTGTTAGTTTGCTTAATCTGGCTTTTTTTAATTTTACGTCAGCTACATCCAGAATCCACTGCTCCTGAAGGGGAAAAAGTTTGATGTGCGCTCTTATCTACTGATCGCCTGCACTGCACCATATATGGTCTTTTTTCGTCACGGCTATGTGCGACTGACCTGTGACCTCTATGACCCCAGCTCAAACAACCTGTCTGCCCACCTGACCAATCAGGTAGGCCTGGTCATACGCGACACAGTCTGCCAAAACCTCCAGGGTTTTAACAAAGATGGTTATCAGTGTCAGTGTTGTGCGACTGCCTCTCGTCAGGATCATAAACCCCACTTTTTTACAGCTGCCATTTGCCGTTTCCCCTAGAAATACAGCTTCTGTAGTCGTCTTTATTTTACTTCTCCTTGCACTTGAAAGTGTCCCTTTGTCTGCCCCTACTCACGGCCTCACGTGTCTCTGGTCCGCCTGCTGTCCACCCTCAGTACATGCAGAAGAAGAACCCTCTGTACAGCCAGCTGAAGGAGGACACTGTGTGGTCTATGGAGAGCTTCAACGCCTACGTCAACGACAGCTTTCGGGTTGCCAAGGGCCTGCCGGGGGACTGGGTGATGGGCGCTTTTGCAGTGAGTGTTGCTGTGTTACAGCTCTTAGGGACCAATTAAGAGCATTATAATGATGGTTGTTGGTGATTACATCTAATTGAGCTTGAGGTTTGGTTAGGATGAGCTCACCACTTTCAGAGCATACATCACCCTATTACTACTGGAACATCACATGCATTGCACTTATTGTCTCCCATAGCGCAACAGAAAAGTGTAGTACACCAAATATGCTGTTAGGAATATGACTTCAAGCAACCAGTCACAACATTGTTCCACTACAAATAATATATGTTTTTGTTGAAAACTGATACTGACACTGATGACTGATTTAATGAATGATGGATTTTAGGTGTGGGCTGGTTTCCAAACTGGAATTATGTGTATGAATAAAAACCTGTGCCATCTGTTGAAAACATTAAAATTGAAAATGATTACAATTAAGTAGATACAGTATATGAAGTAGAATTGGATAATGCTCAGCTTGTAGATGTAGCGATATGTCACAAGCTTAAATTTTTTATTTCTGCTGCCCTCAAGTGGCAGCGTGAGAAAAGCAAAAGCATTCCTTACTGAATGCGAAACGCCAGGAGCAGCCAGATGATGTTTCTGTGACGTACCCAGGTTCGGCACCTCTGATGCTGTATGGCTGACTAACTGGAGTTTTTTTTTTTTTTACCTTTCCATGCCCCAGAAACGGATGCAGCAGATCATGACACATTGCTTCCTTGCAGTTAAATCCAAGTTACACTGCCAGCTGGGCTTTTTTGACTTGATTGGCTGCGACTTCCTGATTGATGAGCACTTTAAGGTGGGTGCTGATTAAAATCGGAAGTGTTTCGCGTGGCGAATGTGCTGATCATGTCGCCTTGCGGTCCCAGTAGGTGTGGCTGTTAGAGATGAACTGTAATCCAGCTCTTCATACGAACTGTGAGGTGCTGAAGGAGGTGATACCCAGCATTGTTGTGGAGACACTGGGTGAGCACAGAGCTTCTAGGCTCACTCAGACGTACGCAATGTTGAGCAGAGGCACCACTTTAACAGTGTGATGCCACACAGGAAGTGTTTTTTTTTTAAATCTCCCTCTGTTCTCTTCTAGATTTAACTCAAGAAATCTTCAGCAAATGTCGCCTTGGACAGAAAATGCTTCCTTTAGCAAGTCAGAGGGAGTTTGTGCTGCTTTATAATGGAGTTTCTCCACCTGACCTAACTCTGGCACAAAGAAAGAGCAACACAGACGATGACCTGCACCTAAAAGGGAACAAAAAGACCCAAAAGACTGAACCCAGACAGCCTAAATCAACGTCTTCTGATAAATCTGCGAACGTCTCAGAGAGCTGTGATGAGACAGGTCTAAATGCCGACAGCAGCACACAGTCCGTCAGGAGGAAGAACCCCAGGCCTCGGGTCCAAATGAAACTGAGCAAATGTGTTTTGCTCCAGCGCGCGAGGGCCGCAGACGCGAAGCACTCAAAGACTCAGCGGGCGTCGGTCTTCATGGCCCTGTCTTCATCAGCAGTTAGTGACGACCCCTCTGCCTGTGAGAAAACCAGTGAAGAAGAGCTCAGAGAGAATGTACTGCATGAAACAAAACAGGAAGTGTGATGCCTGTACACAAACATATGTGAACACCTCAATAAAAGTAACACTTTTGACAATGTGACATCTGCTCCTGTATACAAAAATATTTAACGTATTAATAAAGATGCAGCTATGTATATTTTTTATTTTGAAAGGTATTAGTCATTTGTAGGTTTATCTTGCATTGTTTTAACCGAACCACATGACCCTCTTTGTCATCTCACACCATGTTGCCCTGTGGAGAGACACTCAGACGTGACTGTCTAACCCTCCCACCATCTTATTGTAATACTAACCAGGAAGATCAGCACTGGGCTTTACTCTGCAGCCGTTGTGAGCTGTTTTGACTGCTGCCTTTTGCCTCTCGTTTCATAACTTATAATTATCTTACTTGACTATCAGACTACGTGTGTGTGTGTGCACACAGGCAGACATCTTTCCCAACCGGACACTTACTTCATCCACATGCTGTTCATCAAAAAGACTCAGAGCATCTGGTGTATATTTGTCAGAGTTGCCTTTGAATGACAACAGAGGCACTTGTTGTTAGTCACGCTGATGCGTCAACAGGCTCCCGGTGTGAGTGTAAAATAACCAAACTGAGGAAGCGGCTGAGCTCTCTGCAGACAGCTGACAGGAAGGAAGGAACAACTACAACTCCTGCCACTTTTTTCTCTTCAATACCTTCTAACTTCGAGTCTACATGGAAATATCAGCAACGTGCTGGCGACACGGGGGAACTAGAGCTTAGTAGCACCCCCCTCCTCCTGTGCATTATATCCTCTTTTGGACTCAAGCACCCCCCATTTTTATGTTATCTCTTTGGTTTTAGTGGGTCGCAAACACTTATGTTGGGGTTGATTGCCTGGGCAGATGGTGCTCAGTGTGTGGACTAGAAGCTGAGGCTGAGAGGCACAGACTCCTCATCCATCATGGGATGCTGCAGTGTGACCCAGAGACATACTGGAGTGGACGAGGTGGGCCCAGATGAGCTCGAGCTGCTGGAACTCTCTGGAGACAATATGGGGTAAGAAATAAAGACGAGTGAACTGAAAGAAAAAAAAAACTGAAAGGGCTGCTCAAAAAGAAAGTACTAGAGAAGCTGAGTTTAAGGTTAACATGTGGTTTTGTGCATAGCCAATTCTAAAGAAGGAAGTCGTGTGTTTCTTTCAGCAGCTTCTTTTTTTGTGGCATTTCATCTGCCATACGGTTGTAAAAGGTACAGTGAAACCCCAAGATGTGTAACCAGTCAAGCCAGGATGTGATTGTTTTCATGCAGTAACAGGATGTGTTTGCAGACAGAAAACTTCCAGCTTGTGTAGTAAAGTAAAGGTTCCGCGTTATAAAGCCGTCTGCCTGCCACGCGGGGCCCCCCTCCACGACGTGTTACAGCCGTATGACTCCCACCCAGCAGCAGAACAGCGAGGCGGGCAAACTCGACATGAACTTAGGAGTTCAATGACGCCGCACTGATGTGATTAGCAGATTATGAAAAGACAATGGCTGCAGCGTGCAGGGGTTTACTACAGAGTCGGGGCAGGACGAACCCCTGCTGATACTAGGAGGGGGATTAGCAGGGACCAATCACAACAGCAGCCACAGTACCATTAACTACAGTACTGTGGTTCATAGCCACTGCTTAAAGTTTGCGTTAAACGATGCGGATGAAGCTGTAAAAACAATCACACGCTCAAATCCTGACGATATACACTTGAATAACATAATCATTTATCAATAGTTCTTCATGATACTGAAAAATGGACACAGGTGATTTTCAAAGGGAAAAAGTTTAAAAGTACCTGCTGTAACACTATTGCGATATGATTCAGTTGCATGAAGCACAGCTAGTTTTGGAGCAATAAGCAGGAACATGCTTGTGCTTCTATCTTAATGACTTGTCAGCACTATTTGTTTTGTGTTACATTGTGTTACTTGTTTTTTTGCACCAAAACATTAAAAAACTCTTTTGTTAGTTTGTTGGAGCACGTAACGTGTATGTGATAGATAAAGACTATGAAATATGGCATTAAAGGTCAGCAGGTGGGACCGTCTCCGCTCTGACTGCTGTGAGCTGATTATGTCTGGCTGCTGCAGGGGGTCGAGACAAGTCCGTGAAACTGTGACAGCTTTAATTGTTCCCTTTTTTCAGCCTCAATCAGAAGTGACTGAAGTATTTGTTCAATGTTCTCGTTTTGGTGTGACGTCTTCTTTCAGGGTGTGGAGTCTGGGTGAAGGTAGGCTTCAGGTCTCTGTGAGGAACATCAGAGACGAGCCGCCGCCGCCACCGAAACTATCAGTACGACAAGAGGTGTGTGTGAATAGTATTTTCCAGTTGTCTATGTAACGACTCACTTGCATGTAAATAAATCTCATTATAAACTGTCAATCAACTTTGTTCATATAGAAGCTTAATACTACATAAATACCATACGTAGAAAAAACTAACTGATTAAATTAAGTAAATAAATGGATGCAAGCGGGTGTTAACTGTGGTTAGAGCAGCACCAAACCAATAAATAAGACAGTGGACGACCCTGAGCGACAACAACACAAACTAGAACGTCACTGCACTGTGAGAAGACTGCTTCAATAAATAAACTTTAAAAGCGCGATCATTTCTTACGAGAGACATCAGCCTCACATGAATTTCCACTCCGATGCATTCTGTACACACTGTAGTAATTTCCATGACAATTCTCTGTTTGGTGTGATTCAAACTTTACAGGAAATAAAGGAGGGAGGGAACACTGCAGCACAAAGTAGTGGCTCCTTAATGACAGTTTGACTAAACATCCAAACCACACGCATTGCATGAAGATGTTTAGATATCAAACTCCACCGATTGTGCAACATCGGCTTGGCTTGCAACAGAGAAACACACCTACGTCTGCTGTGATGCATGAGTCATTGCTCTGTGACATGTGGGGGCAGTGATTAAAAGGCACTATTTGAACAAATGTTTACCAGTAGAGCCATGAAAACACGTGCTGGTGAATTTGGTGTCTGCAGGTGGTGCTGTGGGGCAGGAGCAGAGATGAGCTGCATCACAGGATTTACTCCCAGCAGCCAATCAGAGGCTGGGAAGGCCAACCTGCCCACACCTATGGAGAGATCGTCCACTCCTCCCTGGTGTGTCTCTACAACACGTACACAAAGGTAACACACACTGTGGGGCTCCCCCTGAAAGATAAAGCTCCGTCTGCATATAAATGTGGACGTAATGCGATTATGAGCTGTTAATTCAGCCCTCAATGCTGTGCTATGTTTGTCTCTGCAGGAAACCACTGACCGCTTCCTGGTGCTGTTCTCTTTTCACCTTCTGATCCTCTCTCTGGATCACTCTCGACAAGATCTTATTTATGAGGTAGTCTAGAACTGCATGGGCCTGAATATACAGACTTGCAGCTGTACAGGCTGGCATTTAAAGTCAGAGCACAGCTGTTATTGAAACTTTACAATCGTTTGTTATAGTTTTAGTCTCTGTGGAGGAAGCTGAAGCCCAGTACCAGGATCGTGTTTTGATATCTCTTCTCTCGCAGGGCGTCTTACCCCTTTCTGGACTTTCATTCCAAGTTGTATTCCTGGACCCTGATGCATCAAATTCACAATACATGTTCGAGATCAGCAGTGAGTCGCGACAAATGAGATGGCTCAAAATAACACATGGCCTCGCAGCGTGATGTACCGACCGTCCTTTCTCCTTTCATCCAGGTCCAGTGGTGGACCCTAAGGTGTTCAAATGTCCAAGTGCTGCTGAGTTACAGAGGTGGATGCAGCACATAGAAGACAGGAGACACAAGTCAACATCTCAGCCCATGAGTCCCTCTCGTTGCGCGCTCTCCTACTTAGTAATTACCTGCCGCACACCTGTTATAGCTGTACTTGTAACAGCGCTGTGGTTAATAGACTGGTCACTTATTCCTCCCTCAGTTACCATGTGATGAGCACTGGAAAAGAGAAGAGCTGAAAATCTACTTGCTACAAGCTCCAGTATTTGAGTGGGAGGGTTCGCCGATACAGCACATGGGTCAGCCTGGATACATATCGGTTGTCCACATCAGCAACAGGCAGGTAATCTGTCACGCTATTAATAATTACCATTATTGCATCAACTCTAAAGGTTGTGGAGGAGCAAAGTTAGAGAGTTAAGTTAAGGTGCATGGTTTATTTTAGTAAAGACTATTATAGTTTATCACTTTCCTTAGTTTGACCTGTGTTGAGCATTAACAGTTGTTTTTGCAGGGGCTCCAGCAACGACTGATGGTTCTCTTCCCTCAAGATGTCCTGCTGCTGTCAATCGACAACAAGCGACTGAATATAAGATATGAGGTAGTGTAAAGGGGCTCTGCGTGTCTCAGTAACATTTATCACGCATGGGCGGAGCATTGACGTAAATAAGTTCTGCACTGCTTGCAGGATGTTTATTTTGGTCTGTTTCGTGTCTAACAGGGCAGGTTGCCGCGAAACGGCATCCGAGCTGTGGAGAAATCAGCCTGGCCTGGGCGGCTGGAGTTTGAGCTCTCAGGTGAACAAGCATGCGGTTCGCTTCTTTTCAGGCCAAACGTGCCAACGGACTGTTGCTGACATAACACAACTGTTTTATTGCAGGCGAGCTGGTGGAGCCCCTGCAGGTCATCTGCACCAGCCTGGAGGATTATCAGAACTGGATGTTCCAGTTACAGGTCAGACCGTGGAGTACATTAGATTACTGGTATGGTCCTTTGAACTGAACATATACACAGGCCTGAATAACGCTGACATATTATCACGTTACAAGGTGTTTTGGGGAAAACATTGTTACCTTTTAGTGTTAACACCTGGAGCACAATTAGCAGTTCAACAGTTAAATAAAAGATCCATTATTAAACGCAAATATTAACATTTTACTTTAAATGAACACAGCATCTTTATAAGTTTCAAGTTAAAAAATCTGCTCATCAGATATATCTGACGTATACATGAGTATGTTTATTTAACCAACCTAAATCTAATAATAAATAAATCTAGGATATTACTGCATTTTGGCCCAGATCTGACATTAAAGAGACACGTTTTGGTTTGTTCACGTTTGTTGTAAAACATCTGTTATAGTTTAAGTAGTCTACCTTTTTAGACTTTACTACCACTGCTAACCTGCTGAGTTGTTCACATTTCTGCATGAAACTGCAGCTGCTGGTTTGAGGTTGGTATGAAAATCGACATCATTAAAGTTTGGCTCTTTGATCTGCAGCCAGACAGAAGGAGCCACGTTACTGTGAGTCCCGCTGCGCCTCCAATCGTGCCAAAGCTGCACAGGAGCAGGAAGGAGTCCCAGGAACCGATGTTAACGGCAGACCGCTTTCACGTCAACGGATGCAGCTGATACGTTCCACACGAGATGTACAGTAATTACAAAACACGTTGATAGTTTGTACATATTCCTTTTGTATGTGCCACAACATGAAGATGCGGCCGTGACGCTTGATCTAGTTATGCGACTTGGACTCTGAACAGATTGTGGTGAAGGTGAAACTGCTCACACGGACGCTCACATGTGGACGTATTCGTTCACTCTTCCACAATAAACATTTTAAAATCTAATGAGCAAAGTTAAAATAAATCATTCCACACAACGTGAATTGTATGAATTTATTTCAGTAGTTAAACATTTACAGCAGTGTGGACAGGCCCAGTAAGCATCCAGTGTATTACAGTATTTATATTTACTGTGACCGCCGGGTTCATAATTACAGCATAATATTTGTTAAAACTTTTTTCATATAAATTACAGTCAAACATGTAAAGGAACCATTTTCTAGTCTTTGTACATGAATCCATCTACATAAAGTACATTTACATGGGAATCTCCTTAGAGAACAACCAGCTAGAGGAGTATAAATACAAGTGCTGCTACAGCAACCACTTCAATTACAACCAACAATGTGGGGATGTGCCACTGGAGGAGTCTGAACGCTGATTCTAGCCGTTGGTCATTTGGAAATATCGGAAATATTTACACTTGATGTGCAGAAGCTTGCGATCACTTCAGTTCAGTTACCTTATCCTGCATTAATGCTCTAACACTGCTTCTAGTTTTTACCCAGTTGCTACTAAATTAAGGTCAGTCAGGGTTGTACTGTACGTAACCATGTGCATTACCATAGTGTAGACGCTGACCACCTTTCATGAGATAACGAAGTCTGTTCTTCTTTAATGTAAAGCTACCGTTAGACAAACAAGCAGAATCAGTCTCATGGTATTTTCTGATGGAAGTTACAATAATAACTCCTCTGTTTATTTTGAGACTCTTTAAATGTGGTATTTAAATGGATTGAGTTTGCAGCTCGTTTAAGGAATTGTGTGTTTACGCTGTCTGTAGTTTACTAGTGCTAGCAGGTTGAAAAGAAGCATAAAAACTATGGGCTGTACCTTTGACGCGCAGCTTGCAGTAAAAGCTGTTACTCCTCTCCCTCCAGTTTCTTTGTGACGCACTTGATGCGGATATTCTCTCGGAGGTTGCGGAGGCGAGCGCTGCGACTTGTAATTTCCTCTACGTAGGTTTTGGGGAACCAGCCCCGCTCCCCGTCTGACAGTCGGATGCCTTCCACCCAACCTGGTTGCAACAAACGGGCCCGTGAGCATCAAACAAAGCAGCGTGCAGGTACAAAGCTCAGCCAGAGAACGTCATTCGCACTCACCGTCACTGGTTATGGTCTTGGCGTGAAGAATGTCGGCCTTTTCCAGCGTTAACTCGTCGTGCTCCTGGGCCTGATAGCTTTTGATGCACTGAACCTGAGCTATATCTGAGGAACAGAAACACGAATGACTGAGAAAACTAGAACGCGATGCTTAATGAGACTGACTTCCCCGCCGCCTACTGACCGTCGGTCTCAGTGGCTTGTCCGATATCTTCGAGCGGATTGGATGGAAACATTGCTGTGATCCATCTCTGTTTTCCGCTCCTTGGCAGAAACAGAACCTCAGTTACGGCTTCGTCTAAGGCGTCTAGTTTGGACGTTCTAAGCGTCGATACTCACTCAGTGTGTGACTTGAGCAGGATTTGGTGTTTGAGTTGCTGGCCTTCGCACAGCTGCAGGTGGAAGATGAAGCCTGAGACGCCCTGCAGCTTCTGACTGAGGTCCTTCACTTTCAGCTGTCCGATCTTGGCATGTACGAACACCATGAACTTCCATGTGCTGCAAAAGTACCGAAAAGAAGGTTTTTGCACATAGCTCAGGTTCATTCTCTAGGTCTCTGAGCGTAATCACTCACTCCTTCCTCCTGGACAGCAGCAGACAGTCGTTGAACAGGTGCAGGTACACAGGCTTGGTGGGTAACTTTAGCTTTGACCCGGATATACTCATCATATGAGTGTCAACCTCCAGGAGTTCACCGTGTTTCACCAGCCAGCGGGACTGAGAGATCAGAGGGAAGATCTGCGAGGGACAACGCTCCCTGAGTCAAAACCACAGAAGAGATCAAAGAAAAACGCTTAATGTCTCTGAGAGTTCAGTCACCTTTCCCTCAAAATGAATTTTCTTATTGAGGTGAATCAGCTCCTCCATCCTCTTCATCGACTGCACACTGGAGTTGCATTCTTTGATGATCTAAGAAGACACATACCGGCACGGTTATTACTGTTGTGCCTCACCATGATAATACTGGTGCTCACCCAAGTGGCTATTACAGACGATAATCACCACCTTTTTTAGCTCATTGAAAGCTTTCGTGGCAGTGTCCTCGTCCCGAGAGCCCGGTGTCGTCCTCTTTAGGATATTCTGAAATGTGAAGATGTTTTATTGAAGACACGCCAAAGAGTAAACAATACTCATTAGAGTCACGAAACGTGCTCTGACAAAATCCCACTATCACCCCCATTTGCAGTCCCGCATAATTGTGTTTCAAGTGCAAACATGAAATGTTTAATCATGTACCTCCACAAGCATCTTGAGCCGTGTGATCCTCTGAAACGGGAGGATTAGGAAGGAGGTCAGAGGAAGTCTTTGGCAGATGGGGTCCTCCTCCAAACGAGCCAGGATGCCAGGGAAGCGAGGGTTGTCGTGGCTGGGGAGCGGAGATGAGACGTTTAGGCTTTTAGAAAAACGGACTGAAAATTCCAGCATGCTACTCAACCTAAAAGACGTTCAGCATAGTTAAAATGAAGCATCAGCAAGTTAAGTCATGCAGGTGTGAAACAACACCTGAACACCCTTAGAGGAAATTAGGGACATCCAGCATAAAACAAATGGACTTTACGCAGGCAGACACATGCTGCACATTTACAGTGTAGTTCAGCTAACATAGCAAACGTGTTTGAAGGAGCCACTCACAGTAAACGCTGGTATGTCTGCTCTTGGTACGCCTGGTTGGTTACATACGGTAAGTAAACCCGCCTCAGAGCAGGGCAGTGATCCAGGACGATGTCACACACGTCAAATCGCAGGATATCTTCCTCCAGCCTGCGCTCCAGGTCCTGAAGAAACCTACGGAGCACATGTGAGGAGGAAACCACTCAGAGCAGTAGACTAGTTTGTGATGCTGACCCCTAGAGGAGCAGAAGAGGAGGAGGAGCCCTGCTGGGATGTTACTTCACCTCTCACTGACATCTTTGACTTCAGACAGCTTAGAGAAGAGCCACTGCTTTTCCTGAGCTCCAAGACACTCGGACAGCTCCTGGGAGAGCATGAAGTGATCCACGGCGATGCTCAAACTGCGAATGTACGACGCCTCAGACGTCACCAGCTCAAACTTGGCCTGAGTTGAGCAGGACACTGAATGTCAGCTTCATAAGCGAACACAGCGGCGGCAGAATTTAACTGAGTAAAAAAGCTTTTCCACCTCCTGTAGCTTCCTCTCCTCGTTGCTGAAGTTGACCAGCTGGCCGCTGGTTCGTACGTCAGGTATGTCCTGCCACAGTGCAAAAGCAGAGCCCCGTGATGAACGGAAGGAGCTGGATGGAGACAGGTTGGATGGAGACGGGGTCCCGTCCGACCCCTCGTCCTCTGTGCCCGGCTCCTTCCCCTGTTGCCTCTGGATCTCCCTGTTGATGGCCACATCGCTGTACTCCTGGTACAGAATCGCTGCAGGAGGAGTCAAACAACAAACCCATGAGCCAGGTGGTTACAGGAGAATAACTCAGCCGAGGAAAACAAACTGCGCAGGGGAACTTACAGCTTGGCAAAAAACGTGATAAGCGGTTTAAACTAGCAACGGGCGGAGGCGACGCCGAGTCTTCTTCTATGGATTTCTTTCGCATTCTGTGAATAAAATCAAATTACATAAATCAATAATAATAATAATAATAATAATAAACTCTGGATGGTTTTGGAAGCTATAAAAATCACAATTTATTACCCAAGCTTTGTGCTCCACCATTGAAGCGGCATCCCATTGTCACTAGTGGGTAGAGGGGGGGTTGGCCCATTAGGACTGTGGGGGGCGCTGTCACTAGACCCCCCTGAGCTGCGCTGCTTGGAGTTTGACTTATCTGTGGGGGATAAACAGCAGGTAACACAGAAGTGGAGAAGGAGGCTGTGGACACTATATATAACAAAGGTCGTGTAATTTAACATGATAGAATGTTATGAGCGTGTTTCTCAGGCAGCTTCACCACCTGTGCGTGTGTTTACTCACTGTCAGGGTTGAGGCTGAAGCCGTTGGAGTTCTGTCTGTCTCTGGAGGCCACTCGTGCAGACAGCGACTTCCCCAGCTTCAGGGTGAAAGAGTTCTTCCTTTGCGACAGCTGCAGTCTAGATATCAGCTCTGAAGCGGAGAAGCGCCGCCACTCTTGGTCCCCATGACGGCTGCGTGACAGAAAGCCCCCCCCCGTGGCAGTGGGCGCCTCCGTGTCTTCCCCGAGTCCCGTTAGTAGTCTTGAATCTTCAGTTATGTGCAGAGGTTCCGCGGGTAAACTGAAACCATCGCTGAGACTGTTTGGGAGATCTGTAGAACCATCTGTGGATGAAGGAGTAGAAACGGTCTCTAAGGAAGACAGTCCACTTAGCTCCTCTTCCAGGAACGATGCAAAAGGTCCAGGAAAGATGTAGTCAGCCTCCAGGACCGGGCTGTTCAGAGACTCATCACTTGGGCTCTCTGGGGAGTAAACCTGTATCTTTCGCCCTAAAAGCAAAAGCAACAAAACTCATTTTAATTAGCCTCAAAGTGGAGCAAATTCAGAAATGAACTCTTCCCATAGGAACATAAAGCACACACTCACTGATGGACTTCTCTTTGACTGAGCACTGTGATGTTCTCCTCTGTGGCTGGCAGGAGTCCGGTCCCTGAAACCCTGGACCTTCAGGTGAGGGCGGTGAGCCGGGCACCTGAGATTCCCAGGCATCTTTGTTTGTGTATAGAGAGGACAGAGGGAACGACAGAGGGAGGCTAAGCGCCGCGTGGAGCGGGCGACATACCGTGGTGACGGCTCGGGGCCTTTCGTTCTGCTCCTGCACAGACGTCCTGATGCCATCGAGGTGCTGGAGCTCAGCATCGGCTGCAGGCGTTTGATGGCAGTTCAAGTTCAGCTCTGCCTCGTGTTCATTGTCTGTCCTGTGACAGCTGTTCTGCATGTCATTCAGTTCATTTAGTGTGTGTTTCAAGCCGTTCACTGGCAGGGGGTGTGTTGTACATTGTGTGTCATGACCATTTAGCTTTGGAGTCACTGGTGGTTGCAGCTCTATGAAGGCCAGCGTTTCCTGTTGGCACACGGCAACATGTTTATGGTGACACGTGTGGAAGAGAGGTCCGGTCTCCTGGGCCTCGCTCAGAGCCTGGGACTCTCCCGAGCCGGGGATCCACATGCTGGGACTCTCTCCTCCGTAGTGAAAAATGTGAAGGTGCGGTTGGAAGTCAGGAAACGGTGAGAATCCATACCCAGGGAGCATGGCTGGACGAAGACATGGGAGCTAAGGACGGGGATAAGAAAAGGAAACGTACCGTCAAACCACATTTACATGTTTTATTATAAAACAACGAGAATGGAGACTCAGCCGGAAAAAAGAAGATGGGCCGTTACATGTTCCAATGATCCTGGTCAGACAATCAGACAAAAATCTGACACAAAGCTCTAACATTTGTTGCACTGGTCACTCTTTTCATCATCACGTTTACTGCACTACATTTTCATGACTGGCTTTGTTTCATGTGTTTTCCCGTTTGCAAAAAGTTAGTTATTAAATGTAGGTCAGAGAAAGAAAAGAAGGAGAGTTTATATTCACACGCATTCAGTTCAGTGTCCTCTGTGATAAAACGTTGGATTATGTTACAGTAACAGGCACCAAATGTCTGTTTGAGCCCTTTCTCTGCTGTTATGATGACAGGTCAGATTCAGTTATAATTAACAGTAGCTGTGAGACATTACACGCGTTGAATAGCTTTAGACATGTTGATGTGAAATACTGGCGAATACTGAAACAGCCTCTGTACATTGTTGCAACCTCCACACATGCAGGATGCTTCCTATTATCCAACTCGGTCGCACACACACAGACACACACTCACGCTCAGGCAAATGTCTAGTGTATCGAGTCTACTGAGCCAAGTCTTCCTGCTCTAATTAAAGACCTCTCTACACTCAGCTCTTGGCCCCTGTACTTAACGTATACACACACACACACACGCACACACACACACAGAAATGTCAGGAAGAGAACCCATCCTCACACTCTCACTTTCCACCTCGGATCTATACCCGTCTGTCTCTCTGATTGCTGGTCCACCTTCCTGTCAGTGTGCGTTCGCCAGTGGGCACCTTTTGCGATTAAATATTTGCTGTAGCGGTGAAGCTCGCTCCCCTGACAGGCTGTTTGAACACACGCCGCTGGAGCTCGGGCTCTTCTCACCCTCCTGCTTCCTGAGCAGGTAATCCTCCACGTCTGACATAAACAAGGAAGAAATTTAGATCCTATGAACCGACATGGGATGAAGTTAGTATTTTGCCTACCAAGCTAGCGCTGGGTTCACTGTTAACTAATTTAATTAATCATATCAAATTAGTCAGTACATTAGTGCAAATAACTTCTGCTTGGCAATAAAATAAATTACACATTCAGAAGTTGACAAAATAAAATGTTTTCCTTGTTGTTTTATTTTTGTTGTTTGAACGTATTTGAGGGATGTGTGTAGAGGTGTGTGGTGTTTTTGTAGCAGCCGGCTGTTATTTGCACGTGACTCTGGCATAAGATGCACTGAAGGAGAACACAAATTCAATCTCTCAATCTCTTATCGCTCGTGCTTCAGTAGGAGCAAACAAATCGATTAGCGCACGTTGATGACGCAAGCAGCAAAGGGACGTTGTCCCGCGTCCGTGTCTGGTCCAACAGCAGCGACACGACTTGTTCCACTAAAAGTACAATTAAAAGTGTTGCGTTAACACCATCATCTGACAATACACTTGAAAATGATGTGATTTAAGATGCACACTTGGCATTTTGAAGACCAATGTAATCTGCTGAAAACATGGCATTAGTGTATTGTTTGGAAACTGTTATCTCGCTTATCTATACACACACACACACACACACAAAGACACTCCTCAATCTGTGCATCTTTATTTCACCTGTTGTTTGCAGAAGCACAGACGAGCTTCCTTTACAAGGAGGGAAGTCGAAGGTTTGCCTGGAGATTTGTCGTTGTCGGTCAGGAGCTGTGCATGCTGGGAATGCAGAGCTACTGAAACGCCACACCTGTCCTTGTGCCCCCCCCCCCCCCCGACCCACAAAAACACACGCACACACACAACAGTGCCAGCACAAATGGTTACCTGTTCCCCGCTGCAGACAAAGGCAGCCTTTATCTGTGGAGCTGGGCCCGGCTGCCCTGAGCACAAGACACCTGAGAGGGTGTGGGAACTGCTTATTCTGATCCACTCGTATGGTGCAGCCGCTGAGCCATATAAACACATCCAGAGCAGACCACTGCTCCATAATGACACAAGTTTATTGGTGTCTGGATGAGATTACCCGCTGGTTAAAGTGTAATCCTGCTGTAAACGTACAGCATTCGATAAACGTGACGGTTCGACTAAGCCTTCTCAAACAACTCGGTCGTCATAAATCAACACAGCCTTTTCCAGAAAATGTGTTACGTGATCATCGATTCAAGAAACCTCAAACCTGACAAGAACCCTCACCAAAACATGAAAGCGTCCCATTACACTTACTGCACATTCCTCAAGCTGATGCCATTATATCATGCTATTAAAATTTCAATTGCAAAGACGTGTAATTTCCCTTGTCATAGCAGGGTGTTATTTGTGACTTTGCTGCCCCTGTAATTTCACTAGGCTGCTCTAAGACGTCGCGTCTGCGTGCAGCTAATGAATGGCACTCCACTACGCCTTTAATGCCCGCAGCCACCGTGCGCGTTGGTAACTGTGATATGTTCCACCGTAAAGGTCTCAAAATAACACTTTAATGGCCTAACATCACATGGATATGAACGCACACCTATTGCTGGTTCTGCTTCAAGACAGATGTTAGACAATCGCACAATTAAAGATGGCTTGATGTTAGGAGACTTAAAACAAACAGCCAAGAAATACACTATGCTGACAAAAGTATTGGCTCATCTGCCCTGACTCACATATGAACTAGTGACATCTTATTCCTAATCCATAGGGTTCAATATAACGTTGGTCCATCCAGGCCATAACAGCTTCAGCTCTTCTGGGGAGGCTGTCCACAAGCTTTAGGAGTGTTTATGGGGATTTTCGACCCTTCTTCCAGAAGCGCATTTGTGAGGTCACACACTGTTGGACGAGAAGGCCTGGCTCTCAGTCTCCGCTCTAATTCTTCCCAAAGGTGTCCTGTCGGGTTGAGGTCAGTCAAGTTCATCCACACCAGACTCAGTCATCCATGTCTTTCTGGACATTGCTTCGTGCACTGATTCCCATTATTTGGATGGGTGAGCGAATACTTTTGGCAATATAGTGTATGTTCCTGTGTTCCTCCATTTTTTAAGGGAAAAATACCTTCACAAAGTCTTAGTTCCTTTCAACCCTTACATTTTAGGAACGTAGTGATGCTAAACAAAGACAGACGTCACTACAAACAGAACCAAACGCAAATCATAATCATTTAATTGTTCTCCTTTAACTTTAAAGACATGCAGCCAACTTAGAGAGTATCAAGGCAGAAGGGAAATGTTTACCAGATTCATAGCGTCACACACACTTTCTGTCTGTGAGCGCAAGTCTGGTTTGTTTGGTCGCACGGACTCAAGTGTCATAACAGTGTGGTGTGACCAGCTCGTGTGTGAGTGTGAGATCACAATTTAAGTCTGTCGCATCAGACCACTAATTGCCACACAGTGGACTAAAAAGCCCAGCGTTGTCTGCCGGGACAAGACATGACATCATTCAGCGTCACTTCTCAGAAAACCGTCCTCTCTGTTAACTGTTTTTTGTCAGGACTTAAACTAGAATGAAACCATTGAATGTAATGAAGCAGCATCGTGTTCAGTTTTCGTTTCTTAGTCTAGTGAAGTTATATAATTACATTACTGTTTTTTTATAGTCATTGATTGATGATAGTGATGTATGAAACTTGAATTTTAAGCTCCTGTCATATTATCTTTTTTCTAATTTGGACGAGTCTTCTTGGTATTTAATGAGCTGTCTTTGAATCGGCACAGCTTAAACTAAACACCTTTCTCTCACGGGCTTCCACACTTGAATGGTCTGAAGGTGGTTGATTAGGATGAGGGCAGCGAGTTTCTTGGTCTTGGTCCACTTCCAGCCTCCACCCACTGAAACAGGTGAGCGCCCTAGAGGGTGCGGAGGTGGGGCGGAGTTACCTGATGTTTGCGCATGGTGTGGGTCTTCCTAATCCTTCTCTACAGCCTCAGGCAACTTACCCATGACCTTCTACAGCCGCGTGAAGATGTATAGTAGCAACCTGGCTTCCAGCCACACAAAGCTATGGTGCACACACACACGGTGCCTCTCCAGACTAACTGACACTGGCAAACAGCGAGCTTTTATTTGAAAGCCGGAAAAATATGGCGACTATCTCACACGTAAACGCCAAGAGCTTTGGACCTTTAACCTCCCTTCCCCCTGCTTCCCTGTGCCACCATAAACAGCAGTCAGATAAGCTAACACAATCAACGCACGAAAGACACAAAGGAGCTACTGACAAACTTAATTATGATGCTTTGTCTTAAGTCACACAACTAACAGAGTCGATGGAGGGCCAGGGATTCAGCGCAGAAAACCCAGAAAATCTCATAATCAGTAGCTTTTGAAAGACGGCAGTTACCTGCGTACAATGAGGCTCTATGAAAACGAGAGCTGCTTGAGGATGTTTTGACAGGGTCATTAAAAATGTTACATCTGGGGTTTTGGACCCAGAGTTCTTTCCTACTCCTACAAGTTATCACCACAGATCAAAGACGTGATGTATTATACCAGGACAATAAACTCACCCGACGTGTCTATGCTTTAAACTTGAGAAGGAATTTCACCTAATGTCAGTCCCACAATTTTCTGGTGTTTTAGTGATGTTTGCCAGAAAGTGCAGAACCCAGATGACTAATGTTTCTGCCATTCGTGTTTTTGCACGAGTTTCATTTTTTAAGCTGCCTTTAATGAATTGATAAGGAGGAGTCGGACTGTCAATCACAGCTCTTTGATTCCAATCTGGTCCTTTGCCACCGAGCTCTCGAGAGGCTGACCTACTTTACCCCAAGCTGCTGATGCATCTCTTGCGTTCGCATTCGCTGGCTCTTGTTCATGTGCTCTGCGTTGTCTTCCTCGCTGTCTCTCTGTCTCTCTGCTCCACTTTCCCCAGCTGAGCACCAGTGGTTTCTCCTCACGTCCCTCCTCCTACACCCCTCGTCTCGCTTTCATCCTCTGGACAGGTACGAACACGCCGTCCACCGGGCTGAGTGTTGTTTTGAAATGCGATAAGGTAAAAGTGGGGCACAGCTAACAAACTGACCATCCAGAAACAAGTCTCCTTTAGCCTGGAGCTAAAGCTATAAACTATTCAGAGCCACACTGTGAGTACCAGCAGCGTCACCGGGATTAAACCAACAAACTGATAAGAGCCTTAAAACAATGCAAGGGTTTATGTGTTGGTCTTTACTTATATATTAAAATAAATCAAAAATCAAGGATTTTAGGAAGATGGTCTCCTCCTCCTTGGGAAAACAAACAACAACAACAAACATTTTTGTTCTCTTACATGGGCGCAAACATGAAACACATCAGCCATGTCACCAAGGGAAGGTGCGGGTAGGTTCGCCTCCGGGCTCACATCATAGCCTCCAGTCTGTTGTAACCTTCACACAGTAGCATCTCCGTATGAGACGCTGTTCCACATTCCCTGGATGACTCGGCACACTCATTCCCCTGAAATTGACCACTAAGCCGAGACAGGAGGCAAACAAAGGAACTCAACGCACACGTGCAACACCAAGAACTGCTATTATGGCTTGTGCCTGGTATTTAGAGCGCAAGCCAAAATGCTAAGAAAGTGAGTCTCCTGAAAACACTAGGGCCGCTGACGTTTACAGGGCATGTTGCTTTGAAGTCAAAATTATTTTAGCCTTGTTCTTCATAAAAGCTAGTTGGTGCATGCATGTAAACACCTGAAGGTACACAAGCAAGGTGAGCGGAGGGGAGCCGGGCAGGTAAGGGGTGGGATGAGGGTGAGGCGTGGCAGCCTGGATCGCTTCCCCACAGCGTGCTCAGACAGCCACTGTCTGAGTGGCAGGTGATGGGGCAGGTGCTCAGCAGACATACAGTTGTGGAGGGAGGGAGGAAGTTGAAGAGGGAGGAGGTGGAATCTGTTCTGTTTGTTATATGAGCAGGGTCACCTCACGTCTCCAGTGGTGTGTTACCATACCTTTAGAGAAAATCGGCTATTACGACGGCTACTGAACCTAATCTGTTGCTCTCGGACGTGTGCGATCAAACAGGGGGTTTCCAGTCTGCAGTGAAGTGCAGTAAAACGGTTCAAGGTCCTGATTGATGCGAGCTGCTGGTACACGCTTACCCAGCGTGCAGGTGGCACGGTCAGATCAGACGTACCACACACCCACAGCTATCTCACTGAGCTCCAGCCACAACATAATGACGGTACATTTACTCATCAGACGGAAAGCCAGTCGCGACCTCAGCGCACCGTCTCGCTGAAGGCGCTTGAAAGACCAGCCTGCACTTTTCCTGCTGTTCAAAGCACTTTCCCGTTGCTTCTCATTCCCGCAGTCACACTCACGCGCGCCGATGCCGAGCTGCTGCCCTGACTCCCCGGGGGGTGAGGGGGTGAGGAGGTGCCTGAGGATGCTTTGACACGTCCCACGATTGGCGATACGACGAAAACAGCCCCCAAACTTCAGTTTCTTATCGGAAACACGCACAGTATTTACAAACTAATGAATTCCAGGTACACGCCCAGTTGCTAACCCGAGGCCTTTTCTACGCCTGAAGCCACGGGCAGAGAAAGAATTTGAGTCTTATGCTAAAATGTCCCAAAAACACAACTCGAGCTACGGTGCCAAGTTTCACCCATGTACATTTTCTAACAACCCCTCATCCAGCATACTCCAGACATGCACTCACCTGCCCCGCGCTGCAACAACTCATTGCTGCACTGTAACCATCGCAGTCAACCTCACCTCTCTCCACACTGCCTAAGGAGCTGCTGGAGCCATTACTGATGCAAGCAGCAACTTCTTCCAAGAGAATAAATGAATACAGAAGCTAATCACGCCACTGGCAGGATCGACGCATCCACTTGTAGTGGATGTTTGTAACGCTAGCGTTGGAGAATAAGAATCATAAAAGTAGACCTTTGAATCCTGTATTTCAATATCTAGTTTAATTAGTTAGAAATAGAACGATCAGATTAAACAATAGAGATCAGATTCAGATTCCTGAGGCCCCATCTGGTTGTACTGCTTCCTGTAGTCTGCTCTGAAACATTATCTGCCTATATTTAACTGCCATGTGCTGTCAGATAAATGAAATGCACCTGACACAAAGCAGGCTTTATACTCTCTGGGAAATAACACAGCTCCACTTTCACTCCCAGCAGCAAACTCCTCCAAAATCAGAACAAAACAGCATTGAGAGCAGGGTGGAATGCGTTTCCAGATTTCTCCCTTCTGCTAACTGTTGTGTGTCAGGGTTATTGTCTCCGTTTTCCACAACTGTACCTCATTGGCGTCCTCCCAGTCTAGTGCGTGTGCTGGTTGGTGGCCGGCAGCGGTGTGTGAATCCAGGCCATCTCAGGGTCAGACTGAGCCACTCCGCTATCCATTGCTGCCTTGTGTTCCTCCCGGCTTCTCTTCCTCCTTCAGCTTCTTTTTTTTTTTACCCAGCTCAGCCTCTTCAAGGCTGCTCTGCCTGGTTTGTTTTGCTCTTTGTCCTCCTGTTGTTCTCCTCCTCCTTGGGAAAACAAACAAAAAACCAGGTTGAAAAACAGCCACCACTTGCTGCTCTCAGAGCTACTTATGATGCAGATCCCCTCTCTAAGCTCCTCTGCTCACCCTTCCCACTGTCTGCTATTCCCTCCCTTCCTCCCGTCCTCTCTCTCGCTCTCTCTCTGCTACTGTTGGGAAACTGCTTTCCAGTTTTCTCTCTTTCTCCTCCCTCTCTTTTGCCCTTCCTCTAACAGTTATTGGGTCTCTCATTGCAGAAAGTGACAGACGGAGCGAGAGAGAGAGGCCAGACAACAGTGGGAGTCTGCAAATGCTCACACAATTATAATTTTGCAGCAAAACAACTGCGGTCATTGAAGTTTGATGTGTTACTGTTAATGAAAAAAATTCAAATGCATACACATAAAATGTTAGAGGTCTCACAGAATGTGCATGTGTGCAGCTTCCGCCAAACTGGGTGCGAGCCGCAGACACAAAGACGCTGCCAAGGCTTGAACTCTCTCGTCTCTTTCACTTGTATCAGCTGTGGTCACTAATCAAACATGAAAAGGTCTAGCTGCCCCCATTTTAGTTGGAGGAAAACAGTTCACCAAAGGCTGAGGGCTGTTGTTCTTTCCTCATTATCACCACCCTCACCATTTGTGTAGTAATATGCAGGGTGAAACCGAACTGTTAATCATTTATAACATGTCTGCCTGGTTAAAGTTACAGCCAAAAGCAGAGCAGGTTAGACTTGAAGCCAGGGAGACGAAATGAGAGAGAAATAATTTTATTTTTACAGTTTTCTTACTTAGGCCGAGTCGCTGAGGATCACTACTTTCATATTGGTTGTACATATTACATTATATATACATAATAATTATATCATGATTTCAAAGATATATCACTCAGCTCTTCATCACCATTAGCATCTCAGAAGTGAATCATCCTGATAAGAAAAATAAATAAAATATGACCAGATGTAGGCTTGTGGGTATTTTAGTCATACAGCATTGTCGTGTTTGCTGTTGCTTCGTGGCTCTGTTTCGCAGTCTGAGCATGTGAGTGTCTGTGAATAAGCCAGCCAGTGTCCGCGGTGCATACCTGTGTTCGCTGACATGTACTAACTCACTCTTCCTGCAGGCCATGGCAGAGGAACGCAGCGCAATCATAACAATCTGAAGTTCAACGTGGCCAGAAAAGAAAAGAAGAATGCATATTAAAAAATAAGAAGTAGGAAACAGGAGAGACAGGGAGGAGGGAGGGGTGGTGAGAAATAGTAAAGAAACACAGAAATTAAAGTCAGGAGTTGCCTAAGGCCACAGCCGTTGGAGGAGGAGTGTGATGGGAGGAGAGGAAGAGAGAAATCATTAACGAACACCTGTCTGGTTCTGACTCCTAATAAATCAACGATGTGTCTGCAGGTTGGTGAGAAAAAGAGAACGTAGATGGAGACTCACCCCTAAAGCACAGCATGCACAGCCTCTCCCAGAAAACCAAGCTGCGTTCGTCAAAGCGAATTTATTTTTCATCTAAAGCCTGTTAAATGCTGAACAGCTCACACACGCACATAAACCACATAAACCGTGTGCAGAGCATTTAAGTAGAAAACACAGACCTCTGCATTGTTACAGAGCACATAGCTGGCTTTTGCACATGTATTTTCAAGTGAATGTATAACAGCAGCATTAGTTCAAAAAATGTGTAGCAAGAAAAAAAAATGTGTAATTTTACAGACTTTACAGACTTTCACCCATTTAATTAGACTTAAAGTCTAATTAAATGGCCACTGATCAGCTCACTGCTTGTACCACAGCGCCACCACTTGTAAGCTGACAATTATCCAAGCATAACATTTAGATTTTATAATAGTTGCATTTGATTTGAGCTCAGTCTTTCTAGCACATGTGCTTTTTCATAATGTCAGTGTGATTTCGGGATTTCCTTCAGGACAACAGTTCAGTCGTGTTGTCCCACGTAGCGGTGTGCGTCTTATCGCTGCGGTATTCTCTCCTCCTTTTCTGAGCTCGGGCTCATGTTTCCAAAGGACGCGTCGCTTGCTGCAGGGGAGGCAGGCCAGTTGCGTTTGGACACGGAAGGAATGGGGAAGGGAGACGGGAGAGAATTAGTTCTGTCAGACTGGCTGGAGTGAAGCACAGGGTGAAAAGAGAGAAAACGCACAGACAACAAGCAACTGGAGGCAGTCCCTCATCTCTTCAGTCTAGCCGCTGCTGTTTCAACTAACCTCTGAGCTGAGACACTTAATACCCGTTGATCTCTGTTTCTGATTTCGATTTTTTCGGCACCACACTATAACTATCCTGCAGTCGCTTCCATCTAAAGGCGTCTTCAGCTCTGAGTGATGGGGAGACCCAGCTATTTAACCTAGGAGGAGTCATTAACAGCTCGAGGGTCGTTGAGGTCATGCGTGGGTCGTGATCCTATCCAGCCAACATGAGCTGAGGCGCATAGGTGTTAAACTGCCTGAGGTTGGATGTCAGGACTTGGTGAGTTACTCCAGATAACGTACGGTGGATGGATTCCTTCACTCTAGCTGTCACACCACGGTAAAACCTATTCAAGCGCCTCAAGCAAATCCACTTTTCAAATCTAAAAGATTCTGCTGACATCTGTGAAATAATCACTTCACTCCCTTGTTGTACTCACCTGTCCTCACCCGGCGACATTCACTATGTGAGACATGTGGAGACAGTACAGCTCAGGGCACAGGGACACACACGCACACAGGTGAGGATGGTTCTAGATGAGCAGACGGTGAAGGGAACACACCTCTCACTGCCTCCTGCTTACTTCCTGCTTGTGTGCAGTGATTTTCCATTTTATTCCTATGAAATGATTCAGCCTTGCTTCAAAGTTAAACTTCCAACACCCATGTTGACACAGGAAATAAACTATGCCAACAGCCATCAGCCTACAAGGTTTATGGATGTAATGAAGTTCATCCAACACTGATACATTTGGACCAGATCCCACACTGATTACCTTTAATGATCATGTTGCGTGCAGCGTGGCACATTTATGGGAGCCAGGGAGCCGCAGGTGCTTCGTGGAGGCGTGTGGAGGTGGAGGGGGTGTTAAGGTGTGTTGTTTATTTATGGAAATCAACAATCTCAGTGACAGCTTTGACAACGTGTGTCTAGAAGTCAAACTTGCGCGTCCCGTATTCTACCGACCTGGACCGGACGTGACTGGAGTGGCAGGGGCTGCCGCTCGGCTGCGACTCACCAACAGGGCCTCCTGGTTTTCAGCCAGAGCCTGCTTGGCCAGGTAGCGCTCCCTCTTCATCTTCAGTTCCAAAGTATCGGGGACATCAGGCACAATCCAGTCGATGGCTCGCAGAACAAAGAAGACGACGTGCTGGCAGGTGAGAGACACGGAAGGCGCCACATGCGATGATACTGAAGGGCAACCTGTTCGTAACATTTGAGCTCCGACGCCGAAGGCTTCCACTCACTTTATAAGAGGATGGACTCGGTCAGTCCAACTCTACTTGGCCCCTCATTCATCTTAATTACACTGCTTCTTTAAAACTTCAAAGCGTCTTATAAAATAATGCACTACAATAATAAGCATATGGCAGGATAACCTGACAGCGGTGTCAACATCTCAACTGGCAAAACAAGCTAAATGACTCAAACGAGCAAAGCAGCTTCACTTCATACCTCAAAAGCAATGATAAAGCCGAGCCTGACAGCGAGGAGCTCCCAGTAGAACAGCGTGTAGCCTCCGTTGTTGTCCCTGTAGGCTTTATATCTGAGAGACCAAGCACAGTAAAATGCAGAATGTTACAATATAACAGCTGGTATTGATGACACAGGTGATTGATGCCCTCTGCTGGTCAAAACGATGACCTGAACTTTAAACTTAGGGGTGTTGACAAAGAGCCTGTCGTCCGGCAAACATGCTGGAAAGTTTACATCACATGCGGGGCACTCAGCACACAGCTTACCTGCACAAGGGGTACTCTGTGTAGTTAAGAGGGGCGTGAGCCAAAGTGAAGTTGACGTATCCATGGAGATCATTGTGAAACTTGTACTGGTAGAGCAGGCGAGGTAGAAAATCTGACGTGAAGGCGATTAGGAAGGCCTGCAGGTGGCACAGACACGTGATGTGGTAGGAGCAGAGGCTAGTGTCTGTATCTTACATCCTGTTTAATCCACTCACATTGGCAATGACAGAGAGGTGTGACAGGGCTTCCAGTATGTTGAACCACACGCCGATGTTCTGGGCTCGTTCAGCCACTGGCCGGCGATACTCGCACACAAACTTGTGGGCGTCCAAGCGAATTTCCACCCAGTTGTTGAGGAGGGCGAAGAGCGGAGCCAGGGGGAACGCCGCCACGAAGATGGTGATAAAACCAAACTGGAGCACTGCGGCACAATTAAATTTAGTTTGTGCAATGACACATGGTCCGAATAAATCACTGCCGTGACATCGCCTCATAATCACCCATCTCCAGGTATTCTTCAAACAGCCCCTCGCACTCCACCAGCTGGTAGTCGTGCTCCCAGCGCTGACGCTCCTGCGCTGCCTCGCTCCCCTTCACCTTGTTAAAAGTTCTCTGCTGGCGCCAGGCTTTCACTTTACTGCCACGACAGAGCAACAGAGAGCAGCTGATGACGTCATTCATACATCAGTTCGACCTACGCAATGATACACAGGTCAAAGGGAAACATACGGGATGACGAACTCCTGGACGTTGTTGATGAGCTGCTTTCCCACCATGATGATGAAGAGCTGTTCAGCCAGTTCAATGAGACAACCTCCAGGGCCACACTGCGACGTAAAGACATACAGAAACGCACACTGCAGCATTTGTTTTGAACTAACAGATTAAAAAACACAGAAGAAGAGACTCACATCTTCATTTCTCATCCCAAACAAGGTCCCATAGTTGGTGGGGTAGCCCACAAACCTACGCACAGACAGAAGTAAGGCCCAGTTTGGTTCCCGTCTACCACAGTGATTTGTCTGTGTGTTGTTATGACTCACCGCCCCTTAAAGAAAGCCACATAGAAGGGCGACGAGTAGAAGTTGACAAACTGGAAGATGAACACCTTGAAGATCAGGGCATTGTCATACTGCGTCTGGGTTCTGTGCATCTCTGCCACAAAGGAAACAAGGACACAGCTTCAAAACACACTAGGCCCTCCATCGAAAATTATCATCAGTTCTTTCATGAGTCTCAGCTTTCAGTTATATGGTAGTAAACTTTAATCAATACACAGCCCTGAGGTGTTGAGAGCAGTATTTGCTCTTACCCCATTTAGTGAGCTGCTCGGCTAATGCGGTGTAGACCTGGCCCATCAGCAGGATGAGGCCCAGATTCACAATACTGCTGGAGATGTTGGCGATAGTCCCTGCCTGAGGAGGAGATCACACAGAAACGAACATCTAACAACTGGCTTCCATGCACGGGGTATGAGAGGCTCGGGAATACCTCCGTGCGCAGAACGGGGCTCCCAGTGTGGAACATCATGACGCTGATGATACCGCGGCACATGACCACCGTCACCAGGAAGATCATCACCACACAGAGCTACGTCAGGGAGAGACGCGAAAGCACGTATCTGAGCCCGTATTTGCAATTCAGCACAGAAAGCAGCCTGAAATACTGGAAAGCGTGGCCTCACCATCATAATAATGACCATGGAGCCAGTAAACATACGGGACAGCCTCGTCTTCTCTGGAAAGTAGGGCTCTTTGACCCCGGTCACTGGGTTTTCCTCCATCGTTGGAGCCATGGCCGCAAACTCTGGCCGCGGACGCTCCTGAGGCAACACGTGATGACATCAGCATCTTTACAGGCTTGCAGAGAACAGTTAGATCCAGGAAGCTAACGTCAGCCATTGCACGTCTGCTATTTATCTGTATACATTTAACACAAGACACAGGAGCGTGTGACCTCTTCTTCGTGGAAGTCCATGCAGTCCCAGTGATGGGCCAGTGTTGCCATTTTCCGCTTCCAGTACTCCAGAAAGGTCACTGCCCAGAAGGACATGAACACACTGAAGAGGACAGTGCCTGGGTGGTCAAAGAGGTAGCCCAGCTGCAACAGAGGATGCAGTGCACATGTTTAAGCCTCAAAGCAGCCTTACACCTACTTCCATTATGGCCACAAAGCTTCTGAAGGGTTCAGTACCTTGGCCATGGTGCAAATTTCAGACATGTTCCAGGCTTTACATGTATTACACAGAGGACACATCAGATAACTGGCTCCACTGGTGCAGATTTCCTTACTGCTTACAAACACAGACATATGTTAGACATTTCTAGACGTAGGGTAATGTTAGTGGGACAATTAGAACAGAAGGCGTCTTTGCTAAATAAGGCCTATCGGTTGACCCCGTAGTTCTATGTCATCCCAACAGAAAATTGCTCCGCTGGTGGTACCTAGAGTTTCTTAAGGCAGAATGAGAGGCAGAACCTTTTCCAATCGAGCTCCTCTTCTATGGAACCAGCTCAGACCCTCTACTGTTAAGACCAAGCTTAAGACTGTCCTAGTAAAGCTGCTGTTGGACCTCCTTCATACACTGAGCTCCTCTGTTTTCCTCTCCTCTCTCTTTGCGGCCGTTCCTTTGCTGCCCCTTGTACTTTTCTCGCCTCACTCCAACCGGTTGGGTGTTAACTCACGCTGGTGTGTTGCTCCCCATGGACATGACTCCGGACACGAAGACCAAGGTTCCAACCACGGCCGCTGGCAGCAGCCAGGCTGTGTAGAAACCTGCAGACACACGCAGTTACGGGATCTTCCTTTACAGTACGTCATTCTGAGAACGAGTTGCCTCTGCATTGTGAACTCTGATGCTTGATGAATATATAAGATGCGATTACACATTTTACTGTTAAATGCAAAGCTTTTGTTTACCTAGCCAAGCAAAGTAAAGAGCTATTTTCTCTCCAAAGTACTCTCTGATGTGGTCCAGTGGCTGGTACTTGTACCACTTCCACCAGCGAGCCCAGTAGTGGTAAAGAACCTGCCTCTGGTTTATCTCATCTGGACGGATCTCAAACCTCGGAAGCTGAAAAGGGCCCTATGGGAAACAACGCGGACACTGATTAGAGAGCCTGAGCACCGGACAGGTTTCACATCAGATCAAGGGACAGATGAATCATATCTGACCTCGTGCAGGGGGAACGCTGCAGTGTAGGCGCCTTCATTCACCAGTCTGTCCACGCCAACTTCAGCTCTCTTCTTCTTGCCGTATACTGTCCTGGCCAGAATCTCATACACCTGGAATAAAACAAAAAGCCCTGCTTTATTAGATCCACGTACTGGGCGTTGATGAAGAGTAGGTGTTTTACTTACAACACGGTGTCTCTGTGTGTTAGTGAAGTAAGTGTCATGGTTTTCACAGTCCAGGAATCTGGAAAAGTGAATAACATCAATGTGAGACACTGTGCTGCAAATCCTTAATCGAACCCCCAAAAAACTCACCTGTTCATCTTTGACTTGCGAAACGCACACGTGTAATAATCCACCGGCCTGTTTGGCACCGACTCTGCCATTATGTTCGGTATGTAGAGTCTCCTCAGTACCTGAGCAGATGTGTTCAATTCCAGATGTGGTTGTGCCTAGAAAGCAAACACACACTCATTCAGTGTGTCATTTAAATATTTGTGCCAACATTCCAACGTGTGGGAAACATCTGTGTTAACCTGCAGAGGAGCTCTCAGACAGAGTTCCTCAGCGTAATACACCAACACGTCCCAGGGAGCACTGAGTTTCAGAAAATGTATTGTTTTCTTTTCATTTGCAGTTTCCTCCTAAAGGGAAGACGGGCAACACGTTGACATTAATATTATCAGGAATCATTTGATAAGATGTATCAGAGTGATCCACGCTACCTTTTCCATGAGCATTCCAGCAGTCTCCAGATTCTGAACGAACTTGTCCCTCCACTGTGCCAGCTGTGCCTTTCTTCGTTCAGACCGGCTGTTCTGCTCAGGGGGCCCGGCTTCCCCCTCGTCGCCGGCCGCCGCACCCTTGCCCTTCCCTCGCCGCTTCCTCTGCGAGCGAACCTCCCACACCAGGACAAAGTCTACAGCCAGGTTAACCCAAAGGCCGAATGATGGGCTGACACTGTCATGCACTGCATCATGGAACTTGCAGCAACCTACCGATTTTAGTTCTTCCATCGCGGAAGTAATTCCCCAGCTGTGGGACTGGCTGCTGACTTCTTGTGTTACAGTGAACATCAATGGAATCATCGCCATCCACGTCTTCATCAGCAGCTGCGGATAAACGCTGAAAGCGTCCATACATCAGAAATATGTGAATTAAAAGCTTCAAGTGAGAGCTTTACTGCTCGCGTCCCTGCATTTAAACCCTTTGCTCTGTGCAGTGCGTGGATGCTTAATTTCCTTTTGATGCGGTTCAACCATTAAACTATCTCATTAAAATGCACCATAAAAGCCACTTTGCAGTAATGAGTCATGAAAGACGAGACAGAAAACGATCCCTGAGCTATTTGCAGTGTTACTGAGAAAACCATCCTCAAGTGCAGCAAAGTCTTGTCTCACCAAAATACACTTCAATGCCCATGGACAACACATCAGGGTGAATCCAGATTAAATAAAGAATTAAATAATGCTTACACATCTGGGTGGGATAAAGACCCCATTCTGCAGACTCCCATAGTTGTCCGTGGTCTGCGCTTCACTCCCGTAGTCCGGGTCCAGGAGAACCTCCCGGTCTCCTCTTAGCAGCTCTGAGCCCTTCTTCAACATGATGGATGATTAGAGGTCCTGTGACTAGACTCACATAACAGAAACATGTTCTCTCACCTCACAGGTTACAACTAATATGCAGTAAAAAAAATGGTGCATGCAGTACCTTCGCTGAAGTGGAAATTAGGCTGCTGCTGTCTGAGTCTGCAGTAATCTGTGCTTCCCTCCTCTCCCTCCTCTGTCTCTGCATCAGTCTGGCTCCTCTGCTCCACTGCTCCGAGTACCGTAATGCACTGAGCACGCAGGAAGCAGTAAATGGGCCTGTACATCAGGGCACGCAGCACAGCAGACATCCCCGCCTCCTGAATAATGCAACTGTCCGCCAGGGGCAAAAGATGGGAGAGTAAAGTCTGAGCTCTCTCCACTGCCTCTACCCCCCATATGGAGCAAAGCGTCCTTGTTGATCCCAGTTGACAGTCACTCAGCCATGTGGGCTGTTAGGTTCACTCCATTTAAATGGTTTTAAAGTGAACACACAGCTAAATTATTTATATGAGAAAACTGCAATGCTGCAGTCAGACTTAGCTTAAGTCAAACCACCAGTAGCATGTAATAATACTGTATCGGAGTATGTACTGTATCCAGATGATTCAGCATTTAGAGGAATACAGTACAACAACTAAAACCGGTGATGGCAGTGAGCCACAGCCTCTACTGCACATGGCTGCACCTCCACAGTTGCATAATACACGAACAGGAAACTTATATCGGTTAGGCTGCAACACCTGGTAATTTCTCCCTGAAAATAAAGACTTTGCATTAAAAGAAATTAATTATGACTTAATATGCACGTGTACTCGCGAACTTAGTGTAGAATGATTATTATCATTGTTATCACCAACTTCACTTCCTGCATCTGGCCTTTACTCTGAAAGGATCCACTCTCACTTCCTGTCTTAATCATTCATGCAAGATTTCACCTTGAGTCTTGTTCCTAAATCTCGGTTTGTGGATATTGATATGCAGTAGTGAAACTATGCTGGTTTAAATTCTACATTACATGTAGAAAAGAGCAGGACAGGTAATGGCTTGTTGAAACCATGGAAACCAAGGCACAAGGATATCGGGCCTGACAATATTATTTTATTAACAACTATCTGAAAAAAGATGAGTGCAACATGTTGCCTTAGCAACTAGGAAAATATTATAAAGAAAACCCAGAGGCTGAGAACATAAACTGATTGATTGTGTGTTGATTCAGTCTTTTTTTAACTGAAGAAAAGGTCTGTCTGTGTTTAGCCTAAACTGCAAATGATATCATCTAAATCAAAGGAGACTGAAGTGTTTAGAATAAGTAAAGTTTCACATTTTGCTTGTCTGGACAACACGTTTCGTGATTACGTATTTATTCCACTAGAGGTCAGTGTTATATTGTAAATATTTAATATGAAGTCGTAAATTTGGGCTGGACCAGAGATGGGCATAAAAACATTTAAAAAACAAAGCATCAGGAAAACAAACTGCGGTAGATTTTTATGTGTTTAACGTTATGTTTTCAGAACAAATGCATATAATGTCAGTTCGCTGGAAATGTAGGAAAATGAATCCATTGAAACATCACATACCAACTTGCTCCCACTTGTAAATCACACCCGCCAAACTAAGGTTTAGCTTGTTTGCAGATGATGGGTAAAAAAACATCAAGAATAAGATTCATGTTCACAACAGATTATTTTAAAATATGAGATCTTAAATTACCAATAATATCATTTTAAAAGCAGATTTTCAGTCATGTATTTGTAAAACTATCCAGTCGAGTTTATTTCCCCGGAATCGTTTGATTGTCAGTAGTTTAACAGATGTGTGAGTTTGTGGCTGACTGGCTGTGGACTGGGCCGTCTTGCGCGCTCCCGTTGTAGACGTGTAGGAACCTTTTGTGTAGGGACGCGGTCGACGGGAGCGCGCCGGGTGTAAATCCGTAAGCAATAGTGAATCTACAGTGTTAAATCGTGTAGAAGAACCCAGACGTCGACTTTACATAGATGACTGTACAGTGTGAGAACCACAAGTTGCAAGTTCTTCCACTTAAGAGTAATGTGACGTCAAACTAAAACTGTGGACCCGATGGAGAAGACAGACAGATGGGTCACTGGGCGTTTGGTTTCGGTGCTTACCCTAAAAAACACTTTTTGGGTGATAGCAGAGTAGGTGTGTGTGTGTGTGTGGATGAGTCACAGTCACGGGGCAACCCAGTCTCCATCCAAAGTCACAACAAAAAACACACCGCAGACAGAGGCAGAGCAGCCAGCCCTGCCAGTTCAAAGTCATCAGCGAAGATCGTCTATGGTACAGACGAGTAGCGCCGCAGTTCAACATCAGCCTCTCGCCTTCAGAGTAGCAGCGCAGTAAACCTGATTTACAAACTACATGAGCTACTTGCTTAGTAAACAAGCCTAGATACGTAGGAGAGAGTAAATAGCTGGACAATATGAGGATTACACTAAAAAAATATCCTTTCCAGTTATAATTAAAATTTAAGCAAAATTAAAGCTAAACTAGTCAGGCAATTGTTCATATGTCTTCAATAATATAATCATTGTGCACTAAAAATAAAATAACATGGTTTTGACACAGATATACAAACTATAACGTCTCTGTGTGTATTTTTATCATCTCTGTCCACATTTATATTTATTCCTACTGCTTCTTTGTATAGTCCAGTAAAACATTCTGGTACTTTGGAAAAGCCACAGAGTGAGATGTCTTACTTCTAATTGCACTGGCTGCCTTTTCCCTGCCCTTAATAGGCTCTTGTGTAACCCGCCCTCTGTCTGCTCTCCCTACTAGTCATTGGGCGGCTTTCTTCTTCTCTCTCTCATTCTATTGGACAAATCGGAAGGGTGATGAGCTCATATTGGTTAAAAATAGTAGGCTCGTGAAGGTCTAAAAATAGCCCGGTATATAAACCCGGCGGATCAGCAGCGTTGCGCTGTAGTCCTCTGTGAACGGCGGTGGGAGCGGGAGGCAGAGAAGCTCGTCACCATCACCATCGGCAGCCTCCCCCACAGTCTATTCCTCTACAAGTGCTGCACCGCAGGCCGGGCTGCGTCTTACATGCTCGGCCGGCAGCTTGGGTGGAGTAGCGGTGACGAGCTTCCTTCCTCCTTGACTCGATTGTCTCCACTGAGCTGCAGTCATTTCCTTTAATAGGAGGCCTCAAAACTGCGGCTGTAAGGAGTTCGAGATGGTTCTAGTAAAGCCCTGCGTTCACCATATATATATATATATGTATGTATGTATGTATGTAGACACACTCATATAAAAACCCATAACACTCTATATGTTTATAAACAACAAATAGGAGTTTTGCTCTTCACTGTTGCCTATGGCCTGTTTTCATTGTTTATTTGAACATATTTTCTTATTATTATCCATTAATCTTCACTGGCCTTTTGAAAACGCGTTTGCTCTACAGCATGGCAGTCGGGCTGTGGCTGTTGTTTCCTCTCGGTTGCAGTACACGGTAGAAGGCTTCCTCCCCCTATGCATCCTTCCGGTTCCTCTACCTGGTCATCCCCTCTCTGATGCAAAAGGAAAGTACAGTTTGACATGTGATCTGAACAGGCTGCAACGTACGAAACACATTTCCAAAAGAAGTTGACATACATTGTTCCGGCATCTTTGAACTGTTTTAAACATTTTGATTATTTAAACAACTTCTCATCTTCTTTTGCATTTTTCCCTATCGTTTGACATATGCATGAGTATTTGCCTCGGGCTCTGCTGTGAAATTTGCTGTTTTACTCCATGTCTCTTGTTGTGTCCTCTTGCCCTTCATGCTAACAAAATGGTAACAGTCCATTTATTGCTGGCTGCACTTGCTAATTGAAATTTCACTGTTCATTACGGCGTCTGCAGAACACGATCAGTCATGGAGAGATTTTGACCACCCTGAAGTTACTGTAGAAGCATAACGCTGATCCATTTTATTCCTGGATGTTCACTCCTCCACACTGCCTTACACAACCGCTGTTTTATTGCGGCGCAGCTTCACACTTGCAGCATCTTGACTGCACTCCAACACCATCCTACACACATGCTGAAATGGCCTTGCCACAGCTTCCCAGATACTCAAACGTGAAGCTGAAAGACTAGGATTATTCTGGCTAAAAAGATGCAGAACGGTCATTTCACCATCTAAAATGAGGCATGAATCAGCTATTAGCGGCTGCCGTTTGATTTAATTTTATGTAGAGCAGCTATGCACCAGGGAAACGTTTAACCTCCAGCTCTATACATGATGGAAATTACAGTACGGTGTATAGAGCGTTTACAGAAATCCATTATAAAATCCCTTAATGGGAGATGAATGCAGCTGACTTAAACAGAGCGGAATTATACATCTAAATCATAAATACTCTCACAAAGCTGCATTTTAATGTTTTTCTGTCACTTGAGACTTCTTGCATTACCTGTCATGTTCAGCTCAGCACCAGGGGAATGTTTGTAAATCAGCAGTCCATAAAACCACACATCTATTCATATTACATGCGCATCGATCCAGTTTACGAACGTGTCCGTCGCCCCAGGGACTTCAATGAATAGAAGTGGGGTGTTGTAGAAAGTAATTTATTACACAAACCAAAGCTAGTTTACAAATACAGTTTCCAGTCCTGTGCCTGTGTATAGCCTAGCATGAAGAAACCCACATTTCATATTTACATTTACTTTGCATACAACTTTGTTTTCTGTTCCTTTGTTTACATCACTGCTTCAGCATCCAAAAGTAGGATTTAAAAATACAATAAAAAGTAGAAATAAAAGTGTACATAAGGAGACTTATGTTCTTTTTTCATTTTCAGCTTAGTTTGTGCTTAAACAAATAAACAGAAAAAGAGCCAGCACGTGGTCCTAGCGATGCTCTAGACAGGCAGCCGAGAGGCCAGCCTTTCTCCTGACTGCCTAACAACAGCATTTGGCAGGGATGATTGACGGGTCCTTACAACCAATTAAATCATCATAAAAACTCAGGTAAAGCACAAAAGAAGAAAGAACTCAAGCGACACATAAGCAGTCCTCTAGTTTTCCACCTTCTATTTTTGTTTTTAAATACTGAGACAACATATTTAGGATTTGTTTTAAAGCAGGAAATAAACCACAAGACTAGGTTTCTGGAACAGGCTCTTCCCAGTAGAGCAGGAAGAAGAACAGGAGGGTACAACACTGTGGAGGAGAGAGCCTGAAAACTCAGGGAAGGCTGGTGATTGGCAAACTCCTAATATGACTGGAAAAACAAAAAACAAAAGCAGTACATTTCCCTAGAGGAGGTGTCAAGTCATACTCTGCTTGTCAGTGATGTAGAGTTACACACAAAAAAAAAAAAACAACCTCTCTAGTCATTTGCTTTTCATTACACATGAACATGTTTTGGTTTTGTATATTTGACCTTCACACATGCTTAACACAAAAATATGAAGTCATTCATCCTAAATAAGGAGATCAGTGGTGTGCATGTAAACACGAAAAGTCCTCTCCATGTTCTTTGTCCTGGTCTAAAACCAGGGGACGATGCACATACGCAGTCAGCTATGAGGAACAGAAAGGGTCAGGGGCTGAGCCACATGCAGTAGTGTGCTCAGCGTGTACTATTCAGGTCAGGAAGCTACATCTGTATCCGCCAGTGGAACCACAATTCACCTGCCACTAATTATTTAGTTAAGTATAAGTATTTTGTTCAGGCCCTTTAGGTTGAAGAAAAATTAAATGCAGCATATGGACAGGTTAGCATCCAGCCGTGACACTGAGGGCATCACACTGCTGCTCATCTGGAAGTAAATTAACGTTGTCCTGTCTTCTACAACACTGCTATGGTAAGATGCCGGACATTTAGAGCAGCAGCTGGAATACAGGTGATCCTGCACAGCAAACAGTTGAGAAGCTAGCACTGAAGGCCATTTCCTTTCAATTCAATCAGAACACTAGTTGTGTTTTATCTGCAAACAATAGTATTCACTATTATGTGATACCAACAGATCATCTGGTCACTGTGAAACTTCAAGCATGGGCTTAACAGTAACAGACACTAAAAAAAAAGGGAGCTGCACATGTGAGCTTGTAGCTCCATGCCTCACTGACACACACAAGACTGGAGCTGTCAGAGCATGGGGTACTAATTACTGGGGATCGGTCTATTGACAGATTTGCTCTGGTTTGGGGTGTACAGTATCATCATGGTCACAGAATCCCACTGTGCTTCAATCTTCCCATTCCTTCACCTGTCCCGCTGCACACAGCCCTATACCCACACACAGGTATTAACACCTGGGGAAACGCAGTCCACTAATGGCCGTTCACAACTGTACTCATCTACTGTGCCGTCCATATGCCCCCATCTATCCCAGCAGGACACTAAACTTCGTCCATACATAATCACTGGGACATCCCATAAGTCTATAGTCGCTTTTAATTCCTCCTCTTTATCAGTGTGGCTTGTTGACAAGATACATTTGTACCAGCGTTTGGCAGGTGGCTGGTGTAATTTTCCCACCTTGAATGTAAAAGCCCACAGGTGAAGAACCTGTTGGTTAACAGCTGTAAGCATTTACTGTGCTCCCTGCACCCCTGTCCAGCCATCTACCTACCCATCCATCCATCCTCCTCAATCAAAGGTTCCCAAACCCAGTCCCAGGCTAAATTCAGTCCAACAAACAGCCATTTTACAGCAGTAGTCTTTTACTGCACTCTTTTTCTCCCCTCCCTCCCTCCCTCCCTCTCCCATCTATTAATCCCTCTGTCCCACCCAAGCCCTACCCCCAGGTACAGTAGCCCCAGGCGAAAACAGTCCGGATATGTTGGCTTTTTTCTTTTTACAGCAGTACACATTTATTGCTCTTCTTTCCACGGCGAGCCTGCAGTGCCGCCCTGGTGGCCATCTCAAACACCTCCCGCACGCCGTCCTTTGTCTTAGCAGAGCACTCCATGTAACCAAATGCTGCAATCCGTCCGGCCATGTCCCGACCCTCCTCTGATTTCACTGGCTCCTGATCAAGACAAAGTCCCAACAAAGGGTTTAGGAATACATTTACTTAAACAGTTGAAACTGATGAAGAAATTTTTTTTAAAATTTGAATAGCACATTCATCCAAGCAAAACAATTCAGGCACCTGCTTCATCTTGGCCAGCTCTCGACGTGTGTGCTCGTCATTACGAAGGTCTTTCTTGTTTCCTACCAGGATGATGGGAACGTTTGGACAAAAATGTTTGACCTCTGGGGTCCACTTCTCTGGAATGTTTTCTATAAACAAAAAGACCAATAATTAGCCATGTACACACCTATAAAACTTACAGATATAAAGCAAAAACTGTATTTACATATTTCCCTGTGCTATCTGCACTAAGCTCATCATAGTGGAGCTCTGCCCTCTGCTTAAAGAAATAGAGTTAACATCTAATGCGAAATAACTCCACTAACGATTTGGAAAATGGTTTTAAAAAAATACAGGAACTGGTGCTGGAAACATGACATAAAAGCAGTCTGGTGGAATAGTACTTTTCTAAACTAGTTAACTTCAAAGATGGAAATGCTTTCATTTATTCAACTCAATTTAATTCAAATGCGAGTCTGTGCAAAGATAAATTCTGTTTCCGAAGACGAGCCTCCCTATCTCCACTGAGCATCGAGTGATAAAAGTTCTTACTGATCAGCAAAAATGCTGCTTAAACAAAAATTTAAAGTCTGAAGAATGGTCGCATGAAACTACTGTAACAACATTTTGCACTACGCCTTTGTTCTATTATGAAAAAACTTCCTCTTGTTTCATTCCATTTAATTATGGGGAACTTTGTCTGAAATTTGAATTATTATATGCAAAATAATTTCTATATAATCGAGGCAAAGCTTTTTATGATCATTATCAGAGAAAAAGCAGACAGTTTTTCTCGCAATGTGTGTGCCAGTGAGTTTGGGCAAATGTAAGCAGTTTCTCTACAAATGGTCACAACAAGATGAACAGCCTCTAAAAATATCTCCTCCAAGGGAGTACATGGGCAGGACAGAGACATTTATGTCACACTGTGTAGGTGTGTCTGGTCTGTGCTCACCCAAGCTGTCAGGGCTGTCTATGGAGAAGCACATGAGAATGACGTCAGTGTCTGGATAGGAGAGGGGCCTCAGCCTGTCGTAGTCCTCCTGACCCGCTGTGTCCCAGAGAGCCAGCTCCACCTGACAAACAGACACAATGAGGGCAACGAAGGAGAGGAGACAAGTTAAACCATTGTGACCCTGAACAACATAGCTTTCACATTGAAGATCAAGAGCCAAGCTTGACACGAGGAACTATAAAATTACAGACATACTTTCTTATTCCACAGGTAGTTATAATAGCAAACGAATTGCTTCGGCCCACAAAGACATCAGTTTAACTGACCCATGTGCAATTTGGCAAGTTAACCCTGTGACAATGCATATTTACATAAGGCCATTCATGAAAGCAGTTACTTTACCCAGTGTTAGCACTGTAAAGTAGATTACGACTGTCATATCTAACTGGCACGGAGCAGAATGCGCAGCTAAATGTGGAAAATAAACTAGATCAAGACATTTGGAAAATTGTGACAGTTGACAAGACGAAACCCGAGTTGTCCTGAGCAGCACTGAGGGTTAGAAATCAACAAGCCAATAAAGACTCAACGTCCCAGAATCCCATTAACACAGAAGGAGGTCAGGACATGTGGGTTTGTCACTGATGAGATGGGCTGAGTGTCACAGTTATCTAGAGCATCACACACGTACACAGTAAATGATGAACCTGGAAAGCACAAGGAGTTTAACTCCAGGAGAGAATGTCCTCATTTCTCACATGCTGAACACAGACGTAGCCACATAGTGTGCAGACATTTTGAAGGATTTACATTACGACGTGAATACTTTCAATGTGTCCATCAGAATCCACTGGACCTCTTGAACTGTGTGTTAGCACTGAAGCTGTGTTGGATTGACCACATTTAATATTTTAGAACACACACTTGGTAACAGGAAGGGTTAAACATTATGCTTTATGCTTACCCTGAAAGCTTCTGACTAAGCTCAACCAATGCCACCTGCAGGGGCAAACTATACTATGTGTGACTGGTGCAATGCAAGAGGAAACGTGAAAATGGAACAGTACAGTTTTATCAACGCTTGCTCACTTGGCCCTGAAGGTAGAATTAAAGTGATGAGCATGATTAAGCACCATGGTAACAAAATTAGCTCCTACACCAGCACAAAAAACACTGCTGAGAATGAAAGAGGAAACCGAAGTGTGTCAACGTCAGTAAAGTGCGAGGAATTATTTACATATTCAGTGAAGGGTTACCAAATGTCCTTTCATCACAGAGCAAAATTGTGGATCACTCCGTCTACTATGTTGCAGTGCTCAGACATGGTAAAGGATATACGTGTAATAGCCTTTACCAAAAGATAGCGCACACTTGCTTGTCTCAATTGTCTCACCTGTTTGCTGTCCACCTCTATATCAGCAACATAGTTCTCAAACACAGTGGGGACGTAGACCTCAGGGAACTGGTCCTTGCTGAAGACAATCAGGAGACAAGTCTTCCCACAAGCTCCATCCCCAACGATCACCAGTTTCTTACGGATGGCCGCCATCCCTGGAGAGGACATGAAGGAAGAGGTAACGGTTAAACAAACACTGGAAGTAGAATAAGAAGTGTAACTATACCAGGGTATGTATTTATGCAAAGAAAATCCATATTAATGACAAAGTAGACATACATGACCAACTATTTAATAAATAAATAAAACCTGTTTTCCTCCGTGTTTGTCATGAAACTAATACACAAGATAAATATAGGAGCTGTTGCATGAAAGCAAGAGTGTGACCTGTGCAGTGATGCATAGAGCAGGTGCATCATTCAACACTCGACTTGACACGTTTAACCACATAGTGGGTCTTCAGCCTGAGGTTCAGAGTCTCTCGCACGCTGCAAGATAATTAATGGAATCTGAAAGAATTTCCATGACTGAAACGTACTGGTCCCTGTATTTATAAAGTCATGCTTTTCCTGTAACTATTGAAGGATACACACTAACCTTGATTAAAAATGGCCTCACAAGAACCTGACACACTAAACATTACATCCTGGAGGACAGCTGCATCTAACATTAGGTGAGCTTGGCACAAAAAGCTGCTCATCCGGCGTCAATAAGAAATAGTTCAGAAACCCATTGTGTAAGTAATCAAAACAGAAGCAGCAAAGCCAATTGAGTTTTGGGGGAACTGAGAAAAGAAACATTGTTAGAATCACTCCAAAAATATCTGTCCACAAGCCTGTGATTTGGGCAGCTGCTCCAGTTACACAGCACACAAATCAACATATTCAAAGCTGGACACCTCCACATTAAGTCACCGTTACACACCAGTAATGGTAAAATGGGCATTTATTCACAGCAAAAAGCCCAGTGTGGGTGTGGGAGAATATGCTTGCCAAGCCGAGTTGAGGGAAGTTGGAGAAAATGAGTGACATGTAGTCCTGCGTGACTGCCTGGAAGCAGCTTGGATCGCTCCATATTGGGAAATGACATTCACCAGTGAGTAGGAACTAGGTGTAAATGTTCTACTAATAACCAGTTCTACATTTTACCACAGCATGATCAATAGACAAAAACAGGAATAACAATTTCCCCCCATGCTTGTCAGGAACTGTCTAGTAACAGATATAGTTAAGTGTGGACATACAAGGATAAACACTTTGTTCACTGACATAATATCAACTGCACCTCATTTATCATGGTGGCACTGTTGCAGAATGGCAACACCTAACTTACTATGTGCAGAAGGACAACTGGGCGTCACATTCACTGGATAATAAATCATATGAACAAAAGGTTATTTTCTCTGATCCGAGAAGGTGCCGCTTTGTCCCATTTCACAACGACAATCATATTTCTTGACCCTGTAATCTCCATCACAGCAGATCTAATGGAGGCGTGTTGGAGAGAAAACACCCTGCCACTGCTCTTTCTGAAGCCATCAGCTGGAATATAGTTTTGAGCTGTAACCACAATGACTAAGTGACACGGGGACATGTCAGACCCTCCCCGTGTCACATCTATCCCAAGATCTGCCTTTTCACCATGAACTCTTTTGATTGATGGACTAGTGTTCAAAATAACTGTACAGACGGAATTTTGCACGATAACATGTTTCTAACCTTTTCCGCCATTGGGTTTTTTTTTTTGCCCATGCAGCAGTTTATATGCCACTGTGACTTTCAGCTACTGGTGACGTTATGCTCCCTGCTTACTCAGGCCATTTTAGTCTCTTTGTAAACCACAGTATATTTAAACATACTTCCCAAGCATGGCACCTGCTGTTGCAGGCCATTTCAATTACACCAGTGAAGTAAAGAAATATTACTGCTATCAGTTATTGCCTTCATAAAACCGATTTTTACACATTTCACATTCATTTTTGACCCAAACTGCTGTGAGGTGCTGCAACCGTCCTATGAATGGTAGATGAACACTAAGTAGGACAGCAGTGTCGAAAAAGATTAGACCATTCCCCCTATGACTTGAGGAAAAAGGAAAAGACAAAAATGGGGGCGGTTTTAGCCTAGAGGTAGATGTATGGTCACGTTTGCGGTGTTTGACTGGTGGGTAAAATGGCAATAATGCACGCTTGCTTTCAACAACTGCTGCCTACACGACAACATCAAGATCTACTCCACAGCTAGAAAGAGCCTCGAGATTGGATATGATACAATCTCAATGTCTGAAGCAGACAACAAACTTTTGTGTTAAAAGAATAAATGCAGTAAAAACGTCCGCGGGGCATGATTAACACAAAACACAAGAGGCGCACAAGAGAAAGGCAACAACAGGAAGCTCGCCGTCAGCAGTAAAGAATGTTGAGCCTGAACCTGTGTTTCAAGAAGCAGAAGAAGACACAACAGAGAGAAAATAGCACAGCGTGTAATGTAAATGTAATCCTGGTGAAATAATGGCGCAGGGGTGGGGGGGGTTGGGGGCACATTATTTCATGCCACAAGGTACCTTTGTTTTCTTATTCCTTCAAATGAATAATCACAGACAAAATCAACAGTGAAGCATGTATTGTTCGCAGGCAGACTCAGGACAAAACACTGCAAGGTTTGTTTGTGAGAAGCCAGAGACCCATATACACCAACTATATGATATAATGTACTTCTATACAGGGGGAAATAGTCATGGCCTAATTCAGATAGTATGTCTAGAATGCAATGCTGGTCTAATCTGTGACCGACATTCAGTTTCATTCATACACTAACCGGGTATTTTCCTCAACTAACAGCCAGTTCAGATTCCTAGTCATCCTCAAATTAAACTGGTTTAACAAGCACTTCAAGTGATGCATGTGTTAAAAAAAATGAAGCGATGCAACACCACATAGAAATGTTTTAATTAAAAACCACAGGAACGACAGTGCATCTGCTAGGTCCTGTCCCCACCTGAACATTAGAGGCCACGAGAATAAATTAGGAGACAACGGATATGAAGAGAGATGGGGATAACCCAAAGAGGATCGAATTAGCAGAGAAGGAAAGGTATAACAACAGGAACACCACCAACTAAACTAAAGTAGAAGCAGGGATTGTTTTGTAAATTTAAGCAACCACTGGCTGTACTCCATCTGAAAAACTGATGCAGCTCTTCAAACTGTCTTTTGCTAGTCATAAAAGTCCATTTTTGTTAATGTTAAATACCCAACATAATAAATAAAACCCACTGTGTCATTCTCAAAACAACATGTTCTTGAAAGCACAATTGTCAGTCAAACACAGTATGACACAGCTTTAAATCTAATAATAAAATGGTTTGTGCGTGCCTGATGATTCAACAGCCTGTCCTTTAGAAAACCCCACGCAGACAACAGTTGCATCTAAAGGCCTGCGTGTGTTCATAGCAGGAAATACCCTATACAGGGTGGAAACTAGCTGCAGCTGAATGGTTAACCGGGTGATTTCAGTTTCTGACAGAAACCTGGCAGGCACATCTCCTTGAGCTCCCAACAATCATTTGTATGGGTGGTGAAATTTTACATGAATCAGAACACAAATTAATTAGACTTAATTGCTGTGTGCAGCACATGTAGAAGAAGGAAAAGCGCTCTGTGCTTCCAACTAGGGCTGCTGACTAATTCCTCTCATCTACATCTAAACACAATCAAAGCAGCTACAACAGACGTGCACATGTTCTGGACGCACAATGTAATCAACATGCACTTGTATAATTAACCAAGGATTTCTTTGTGTCACAATGACATGCACTGGAGGTCTATGTAAAATAATTTATATAACTGTCAGTCATTGCTGTCTTCTTCCATTTAATAAGGATTTCAGTAAACAGCTTCAAACGTTGACGTAAACCTGACTGTATTGTGCGCTGTACAAGGTAATATGGTCTTTAAACATAGCAGATATTATTCTGGGTTCTTTAATGGTTAAATGTGTAAAGATCTGCTGCAAGAAGTTGCACTTATTTCTTTGGCTGTTTTACCTTGAGTGAACAAAACAAAACATGACCATCCAGACAAATAATTATAAACTAGGCACAGTTTCAATGCTGGCATTGAACGCACAATTAAATACATATATATAAAACTATGTCAACACTGACATGCAGGTGTGGACATAAGGTGGGTTACATGAGATCTTGTCTCCATTATAATAAAGTTACAATTGTCTATTTTGCACATTATTGCTACTGTTTAAACCAAGACACATTCGACTGACTACACATTACCAGCCATATGTTGTGTCCGTATCACCAAGTGCTATTTTACGCTTTCGTGGCTGGTTTGATACCTGCCAGATGATTCATGTGGACAGTGGGGAAAACCTGGCCAACGCACAGGAGAACTTGTGTGTCTTGTGTGAGGGACCTCCCAGTGTTTAGTCAAACATTGTTTTTAAACCAGCAAGCCACTGGGTGGGTCACCAGAAAGATGGCGTCATCACACAGGCAACAGATGGCTAGTCTGTCCGCAGTGAGGACCGGATTGGTCGCTCCGATCCAAACTAAATGCTGCACATTACATTCTACATAAGCGGAGTCAGCAGCCTCCTATTCAAAGATAATCAAAGTAATTAATAAAAGTACAACTTAAAATCTCCCACTGAGTAGGGGCTGCGCTCTATTGTGTCTAACGCGTTCAAACGTAAGAAAACTATGACATTTCCGTGCGGACTATTGGTTTAGTTGTAGTGTTACATCACCATCCAACTAATATCCACCGCTCACTGCCTTTCATGAAGTGGCTGAGCCGTTCGGCAGCCCCCGGCCGAGGCAAGTAGGGAAACAGCCTCATTGTTCAGCCACAGCTTATTCGCCAATCGAGGTCAGCCTTTAGTTTCAGCTTTAATCAAGTTCTCACACTCAGTAAAATCCACCAATGCGGCCCAACTGAGGCCAGTCCGGCCCAAAGAGTTTACACTTAAAAATACACCCGTGTTCCCCACAACACAAGAGTGCGGTGAGTGCGGAAGCCGCGCCGAATCGGTGTCGGTGAGGGGGGAAGCTAACTTGGCTACCGCTAGCTAACGTCCGTTAGCCGTTAGCGCAGCTAGCACGGCTTTTCAAAGCGCCGGACAACTTTTAAAAAATTAACCCCGCCGGCTTTTAAACTACGCCACGCGACAGAAAAGTAACAGTCCGCGATCGGCGAGTATGCGAGAAAGTAGTTTACCTGCAGTTTACGCGTCTAGTAGTCGAGTTTCTTCAGTATTTCTCGGAACACACTTCCTTCGCCGACTTGCTCGCTGCTTCCTCCTGTCTCAACCTGACACAATGAATTATCTCACGGGAGCGCGCAGCCAGGGTTTGTAGTTTGAAGCTGGGGGAGGGGTGGCGGGCACGCGCCTGGGAGCCACACCTGCGCGGGCACTACGTGAACTCGCTCCGTGGGTAGACGCTCGTCAGCTGTTCAGGACGCCTGTAACCTTTGCGCGACCACCTCCGGCCTTAAACGCCATCTATTTTCAAACGGGGCGATCTCAGTTTTTACTGGGTTGTGTTTAAAGTCAGTTTTACCCCACGAACACTGGGCTTTGCAAAACTGAGGATTTATAATCACTGTTATTCATTTTTTACTGCTTCTCAAACTACTAACTAAAGTCAAAAATAAGTCTCTGGAAATTACTCCTTCAAATACCACGGGTATATTCCGAGATATGTACTCAATTAGCCAATTAAAACTAAACAATTGATAATTAACGTTTTAGGGATGATTTTGATTCAGTGAAAAATATCCCGACGGATAGTAAATAAAGCCAAGATTTGAGCTAATTCTATTATTCCCCCAATTAGACTTAATGGAGCCAATTACAGCTTTGCCAACGTCACAGCTCTAACTTCATCAGTCTGTGTATATGTATCCTGCTGCGCCATCTGGCGGCCAATATATGTAACTAACTAGAATCGCAAGAAATTATGTAAATTTAGAAAATGTTAATTTAAAATATAAATATAGAAATGTAAAATAAAATAAAATAACAACCTCTGTAATCTGGATAAAACATGGCACTGATAGTAATGATAGGGATTTCTTTACTGCTGACACTGCAAGGAGTTTAGTCAACCTGTAACTGAACTGGAAAAGCAACAATACACTAAAACAATACACAACATCTTTTTAAGGAGATTAACTGGATAATATTTTCCTTTAGCTGTGCACTTGCTTGTTTGTGCTACCTAAACGTGATTCTGTAGTGATTAGTCCAATTATCAGTATTTATAGCAATTAACTGAACTAGAAGCAGTTTCGATTAGAGCTAATTTTGCTATCATGGACTCAGCAAGTTTTAAGTTAAGTATGATTTAGTGAATATGAATAGTTATTATTGTAAACATTAAAGCTTCATTTACCAGGAGAAACCTCCAGCAGAACCAGGATGTGGGTGGGCAACGAAACTGAAATGGACAAAAAGGGGAGAGTTTTTCTCTCTTTTACTCTATAGCGGTAACATAATGACTGAAAGAAAAGTCATGTACTTTCATACAATCGTCTTTTATTTCATATAGATAAAGAAATCTGCAAACTAAAACAGAAAAATCTGTGCAACAATCACAGAATAGAGAGAAAGAGACCGTCATTAGTGTCAACAACATCTGTTGGTGTAACAACAGGGGTGAGAAGGAAAATGAAGGTAGTCAAAACTATTTATGTGAATGAACAGGCCAGAAGTTTAAAACAGAGCAGTGCCATCTGTAAGTTGTCATTCATTTTAGCTCAGGAAACAAAGTCACCTCACTGAACCAATCTGTCCAACCAAAGGATTACTGAACGTCAAAACAAGTGTTTTCTGCCACACATACAAATCTCATCTCCTGGTTACAGTAAATGTTTTAGGGAAGCCTGCCAGTATCATACAATGGATAATCTGAATCCCAGAGTAAACCAACCCCCCAAAAATCAACACGTTTGGATAATAAAGAAAAAAAACACTTGTCTGCAATAATGATAGGACGTACATGACACTTATGTCACTGAAATGCAAGATCAGCATTTTAGCTCTGTAATTTGTCCATTGTAGTTTGAGGCCACAGAATGTAGTACCCACCACTGACATCATTCATTATGTGCCTTTATTGCACTATCAACATGGGCATCATTCACGCAGAAATGTGTTGTGTTTGACAATGCTTAGCACACAAACAAAAAAACAACAGGAAAATACCTAAAGAACGGAGAGTGGATGCTTGGCTGAAAGTCAGAATGGGCTTTGCTGGATTGACATTAGTCAAGTGTCCGCAGCAAAGATAATCATGCTATTTCCAGAGTAAATTAGATACAAGATGGCATGAGAATGACACTGCAATGGGGCTGTTGCGATCAGTAATCACTATATGTACAGAGTTGCTTCGTACTGCGAACACCTGGAATGACAGCAGTTAGACATCTGACCGCAGATGAACAGTCTCCTCTTTGAAGTGCAATTCTAATCCATTCTGGTCTTATAGGACGCTGCCTCATTTCTGTAAATATCATTCATTCAGATTTATTAAAATAATGGTACCAGTCATTCAACACAAACATCGGCTTGCCAAAATAAGAGCACAAAAACAAGGGGAAACACAGCATTTCTTCACACTATTATGGCTTATCTCTTCCTTTACGTCACACATTTCCATCAGGTAAAAAGCTGTTTCTTGTTGCTTAAATGTCAAGAGTGAAAAATCTGAAATATTTCATCTAAACCTGCAGTAGCTAAACTAAACAAAACAACACAGGCATGATGAATTTTGGGGGAACATTTAAAACCACTGTGTGCTTTTTCAATTTACCAGAAGCACATTCACTTTGCTGGTGACATGATGGACCCCCCTACATCATTCCAGGCTTGCTACACATCCCCAGCTTTACACATTGCACATTAGCAGCATTTATGCACATTTTTAACTTATAAAAATCACACTGTGTTTTTCTTGCTTCATACTACTATATATTGTGTAAGCAATGACGCTGGGCCTGTTGGCAGAACAGTTTTTGCCTGTTTAACACATTCCACTTTTGCCCACGCCTGTGACATTGCAGTTTTGCAGTGCATTAAATAGAGCAGTTTCTAAATGCTAATTAACTTGACTTGGGACTCAAATTTCTCAGCATTAATTTGAAACACATCCAATGTCGAAAGGAACGTTATGTTTTATCTCCGTCTTATCCAGTGTGAACCGTCATAGCTTTTGCAAACCACTGGCTACAGTTGCTGGGTGGACAGGAGGAACACATTAAATTAATTTTAATGAAATTCCTAGTGGTTAATAAAGGGGATGGGCAGTCATGTCTGATTTGATGATTTTGGTCTGTTTTCATATATCATTTTATTCTTATGTGTTTATTTGTTCCAATTAGTCTGTTTTGCTCCTAATTCCAGCTTTCTAAACTTTTCTCACCTGTGTAGGGAAACTGTAATGATAAAAGAAAGCCAAACACCAGTGACTGCCCATCAACCTCTTTAGTCTCCAAGATGTTACGGGTTCAGCCAGCTTTAGGTCTTAACCTGTCCCTCTGCAACCTAATATCTCTTTGGCTAGTTTTTCCAGGACAGAACTTCATTGTCAAACACGTGAAGACTATGCATGGTTTGTGTTCTTAACTAGTTGGAAGCAGGAGACATTTTCAGCTTTCTGATCAAAAGCTCACAAGTTGAAAAATAACACTTCAGTTTCTATCCCGGTGCCTGGTACAGGTGGCAACTAACTCAAGCACCTGGTAGGACAAAATTTGATTGTTACTGTAACAGAGCATGACATCTTCACAAATGATATTTGACAAAGTATATATATTTGAGGCGAAACAATGCAACAAAGCAAATATTAATTCCCCATCACCTTTAGCTTGGCACTGCAACTGTAGAAATGAAAGATGCTATGAATGCGACTGGATGCATCGCTTCTCTGCATTTACAATGGTACCAGATGCCTAATACAACACTGACATATTGACCATGTCTCTGTAGCCGAGTTTGCTAATTCTCATGTGATTTCAAATACTAGAAGGTGGACTTCTAAAAGGGAGCGGCCAGATGACGTTCCAGGAAATTAACAAGAAAACAGAATCATACCACATAAAACAAGAAGAATCACAATCATCATTCACAAAGCTCTGTAATTTAAACCCCAATAACATGTCTTGTTAGTGCACAGAAACAACGTTTGTCTTGTTTTTTTGGAGATAGGCCAAGAAGAAAATCCTTCCACTGAGCAACTGGAGAATAAAATAAAAACCCACAGTCATTTTCAATTCTCTAATTCTGCCGTTCCCAACAGACACCAGATGGCAAATCAATATGGTCAAGAAATTTCTTTCACACAACATTTGAACCTTGAAGTTGTGTTAAGTTCATCAGCATGTTCCGCTGGTCGACAACAGGTGTATAGTACATTTCATACTTAAACACATGGAACGAGTGGGGGGAAAAAAGCTGATGTCACTTGGAGCCATTTTTCAAGGCTAATCAAACCATTGTGCAGAATTCTTGATTCTGCATGAGTCTTTATCGTTGACGACTTTCTTTCAGGTCAATCAGAGAACAACTACTAAACTTGCTCTGCAAATGACTTCCAAAAAGAATATTGTACACCCATTCCGTTATTTATTGAGTAAGCAAGAGAAAGGGACACGAGAAGCAGTGGACAGAGCTCTGCAAAATTGAGAAGTCTGGACAAGACAGAATGTTTGGTGACTTGGTTTTACGGCGAAAGGATCAGGCTTACTGTCCAATTTGCCCAAACGCACTGAACATTTACAAACAACATGTCTGAACTGAAAGAATTTAACAGCTACCACCTCTTTGGGCTTCACAATGTCTGTTCGGAGCTGTTGTGTGTTTGAAACCAAAGATGTTTGCACGTTTGTTTTGTGTCGAACCGACTGTATGCCTAATAACAATATCATCGAATACCAGTCAGAAATGCTAAATTGACTAGCATACCTACCAGTGACACCAAAGAGAGCGTGCGTATCTGTACATGTGCGTTCTATGCGTTATGATCTAGATGGCGCATCCTCAAAGCTGATTATGCTAGACTCTGGGTGTTGTGCTCCGCCTGCGGTCGGCACTCCGCTGCTCTGTGACATCGGCGATAAAGAGGGGGAGGAGAGGGAGGCACCGGGTGCCCCTGCTGGTCTTGGCATGGAGGCGGAGGGGTCACGCCCACCTGGTAGGAGTGGCAGTGAGCTGGTTCTGACCTCGTCGTCGTCATCGTCTTCTTCGTCGTCCATACTGGGCCAGGAAGACTGGTCTTCCACGCGTTTCAGCCGCTCATTCAGAGCTTTGAGGGCCAGTTGTCTGTAAAGAAAATGATGCTCTTCATTAATACCCCAAAACATAATCAGAATATAATCAACTAAAAGACAACCTGAATTATCTACACTGAAAAGTAATGAGACCTGACAAGCTGCTTTGAATGAAATACAACCACATTAGTACTCGGTCAGAACATTTTTTTAATCGGGTGAGAGCTTAAAGTAACTGAACATTTGCACCTGACGTTCAAGCTCTTTCCTTCAGCACATTCAGTCTGAAATAAGAGTAGCTTTAGGCATCAAGTGTCAGCATTTAGGTAGGTTTACACGAACATGGGGGGAGCGTGTTCCCACACACTTATAAGGTGCCTCAAGCAGCTCAACACATTGAAACAATGCAAATAGACAAAACAAAAGGCCAATAGCGCAGAAATGTGCTGCAACCAAACCACTCATTTTTCCAGGGGTCACACAAAAAATTGTGTTCATCGCTGGGCACATGGAGCCAACTGTTCTTTGGTAATTCTGGAAAACTAATATGTTTTCAAATTGCTTTGCTTGGGTGTATCTACATACGTTTTCTTTAATTAAAAGTGTATAGGACACTGTCTATGTAGGTGTATATACGCATACCTTTTGAAGATATTGTGTCCACATGACAAAGGTTCAAAAATAACATGCATCTTATATAGATTTATATTGGCATCAATGTTATTTTTTGCATAAAAGAGCTCACATCAGGCTCACAGTTGATTTAGGTTTGAAAATTGCGCTTTAAGTGGCTTTGTAGTTAATTTATGTAAACAGATGGCCTGGACTGTAGGACAAATTAAATGCTGTGTCTAAACAATGTGCGTTTGACGTGTGTGTGTGACAAATGTCATGTAGCCTTATTGTAACTAAACCTATAGAGTAAAAACAGGTGTAATGGTTGTGTGAAAGTGCATATGTTACAGAACATGTGTGAACTGTTTGAAGTGTAACTGAGGAAGATTACAGAAGCTCACCTTCCATATCATCAGTGTGAAGTCTACTCTTATGACATTTCTATGCAGTAATGGGGGTTTAATGGCACTAACTTCATATTAAGTAACAGAACTCAAAAGGTTAATGAAGTGTGTGTATTCAGTAGAAATACTCTATACAGATTCTGAGACAAAGACTCATTGAGCAGTCAGGAAGAAGGAAGACAGTCGCTTTAGTGATTCTTTTGAGGAAAGTCTGTCCTTCCAATCAGTCAGACAAGGCAACCACGATTTAATGATGAGGCAAAAGTTACCATATTTACGTTGATATAGAGGTTTCATTCCTTCTTGTTCGCTCTGACTCACCTCCGTCTCTCTGCATCCTGTGGGTCGGTCCCTGGCAGGCTGATAGTTATGGAGGAGGGTGCCCCGACATCATATCTCTTCACCATCTTCCTGCACACCTTCAGCTTAACCAGAGCTGAGTGGATCAGCCCTGCCAGCAGCCCCACGGCTGGCTGCAGAGCCTCAGGGAAGAAGCTTGCAAACGCAAAGTGGTCTGACATGTCCCCACGGCCCCGGCTGTGTCTCTGATAGAAGCGTAGGTAGACCCAGCCAGATAGAGCGCCGTAGCTGTATGCAGCCAGGGGTGCACAGTTGTCCAGCAGCCCAGACAGGCGCAATAAGGCCAAGAGCAGAAGGACCAAAGCTGGTGCTGCTTTGAGTCTTACCTACAAATGAAGGGATATATTTTAGTTTGTGTGACCAAAAGCCATGAGGCCAACAACTACTACTTTGTTCACAGTCTGGATGCCAGTTCCCACCTTTCACTCAAGTCAGTTAAATTTAAGGAATGGAAACACCAAACAATAGTGGGTTACATGCCAGGGTGGCAGAACCCTACCAGTGTTCTAATAAAAGCAGATTCAATTAAAATTCAATACAATTATTTATTATCATGCTACACCATAAGAGCAGAACCATAGCAGAAACAAAACATTATAATAAATATAGTTCTTTTCACAACCTGCGAATTTGGTGCTTTTCTAGAATTATGTCTTAAGAAAAAACAACACAAAGCATCTCCTTATAATTTAAACCACATATTTTCAGTGTCAATACTTTAACTGACAGAAATGAACAGGACTTATTAATAACTTATTTATGCAACACAAGTATACTGTGTAACTCAAGGCAAACCAAGTATCTAGCACTTTACACTAGGAGACATTCCATGTTAATTCAATCTAAAAGGGTTGGGCACATAGACAGGAGACATCCTGGATGTGTACTGGTCACATCTTACACAGGTTTCTTAGTGTAAACATCTCACAGGTTTCCTTGTTGTTCTTGTTAGGATGCATTCTAAACATACTGATCCCTGGATTTTGCTTTGCTTTTATTACCATTTGCCAATATACACACGTGCTATGCAGAAATGACTTTCACGCATTACTCTCACCTGTGGCACTCTGAGCACTGTGGTATCGCCCATGGTCTGCTTCAGAGCAACCAGGACCCCTCCGAGGAACCCGGCGACTCCATGGACGCGCACAGCAAACAGGAAGTCCAGGTCAAAGGTGGCCACATAGGTGAGGAGGTAGGAGAGGCCTGCCAGGAGGCCTGCAGACACATTAACCACTGCAAAAAAGATCAGGAGCTCCAGGGCGCCCCACAGAGGCTCCAGCAGGCGCCCACAGGCCATAACTGTCCCCACATTGGCTGCCACACCCCAGACATGTTGCTCCACCACCCCATGGGTCACCAGTGTCCAAACCCAGAAGTTAGGTGGGAAGAGGTAGCCCGGGGTCACCCCCAGTGCATACGGAGTGTTGACAGCCCATGATAACAGATAGAGAAGTACCACCACAGCACTTATAGTCTTTACTACCACACTGGTGCTAGCAAGGGCAGCCAGGAAGTGCTGTCGTGCAACTGGCAGATAACGATTCATTGTGGTCTGTTTTGCGTGTCTCCCTTTAAATTACTCAAAAAACAAAAGAAAACAAAAAGCTGGGAACCAAATCTGCTTTGGTTGTGCTGCAACGAGGCCTGGGTGTTTGCGGGAGATCAACGGTACCAGGCAGAACAGGTGACACCCGTGAGTCCTGACAGCATCCAATCCCACACTTCTCCGCGTATCTTCATTCGGGATACAGGTGGTTAAATAGTTAAAGACAACTTTGGCAGTGACCTCCCTAAAGGGCCGTTAACGCTTTAAAACAAATTGATGACTACACACGCAACTTACTGCAACATTCACGGAGTTAACTGTAGTGGAAATAAACAAGCAGGCTGGCTCCAGCAATTCAACAGAGCAAACTTTGGGCTGCTCTCGATAAGCCTGGAGATATGATAACCTTAGCTAGGACACCTTTGCTCTACCTGCCTAGCTGGGGACCTTCACTCAGTGTAGGCCACCGTCAGCTTGCAGGCATGGGTAGGAGTCAAATATTCAAATCCCACCTAAAGCAAATACACCTTCAGCTTCTTCAGATGAGTTAGCCTGTAAACACGGGAGCTAACGTTAGCTAGCTGCCGAAGTGACCGCGTCCCGGGTTATGTCCGCCACGACAGACACGTTACGTTTCGCCTGACTGTCCAGCTAACAAAAATAAACGATCGTCGATCGAGACAGTCTACGGAGCTCCAGCCCCAGTCATCTGCGCTCCGTCGGCCCGACGTCTACCGGGCTAGCCCGAGGATTTCCTTTAGCTAACAACAGGCCTTCAAAACAATGCTGGAGACGTCTCGGAACCAGCGTCGCTTCGTGTAGAGTTCACAGTCTTTCATACTACCTCGGCTTCATTCGTTCATTTTATGGTTCTTCCGTCTTTACAGAACACACCGCCCGATAAAATAGTGTTATCCTGGAAGGCACTCCTCCTCTTAGTTAGCTACCGACCTGCGCTGTTTGCCACCGTCATCAGGAGACGGTGACAAAAACGTCAGCGCGTACACGACACCAAAGCACGCCGGGAAACCGAGTCCTTAATTAACAAAGACGTTTAAATCACTTTTTAAGGTTTACAAAAATCAAGGATCAATGAAGATGTGTCATGAATGTTTTAATAGGAAGCTTGCGTCATCTGCATACAATGCCATATTCTGCTGGCATAGTCCAAATACTTTTATTACATTTTCCAGTGTAAATAAATAAGAAGACAATACAAAGACATCCCCCTTTAACTTCTCCTAAAAGGGCCACAAACAGATAAATATCCGTGGTTCATTATCTAAGTCATACATTTCTATAATTGAAAAACCGTTTAATACTATTCTATTAACATAGACCGATCTCAAAGCATATGGCTTGGCAGCCCATTCTTTGTTTGCTGTGCAAGGCATGTATCTGTAAAATAGACTGCTCAGGATAAAAACTTGTTTGTGCCTGCTGTAGTTTTATTTGAAGGCTTTTGATTTGAAAAACTCAGGCAAACACAAACTCCACTATACTAGTAACTACTAAAGTAGGACACGGAAAGTGGGTCAGTAGAGAGTAAACCCCAGATTTCTCACTCCATGACATATTACATTGATCTCACCACAGGATAAATAGTGGAAGTCCTGCTGAAAGTAATAAAACTGATTCCGTTGAGATATGAGTGCAAATCAGCAGCAGAAAACAAGAACTTCATTCAGTTAGTCTTGATAATGCAATTTTTAAATCACATGGCCATCTATTAGCTTATGATTACCAGCTATTCTTAAAAAGGGTAATTTTTTTAGACCATTTGTAACTGTAGCATCTTAGGTTTGTAATAAAACTATAATTCCAACAACAGGTTTTTATGTACATCTGTAGGAATTGCTGATACATGTTTTTATTGCTGAAAGTAATTTAATCTGTTTCAGTTTAATTTCAATTACATCAATATGAATATTTATATTTCAAACACTTGTTAAAAACAAATAATCTTCTCACTGTGAATCTGTAAGGTGGCCCATTTTTTATGGGGGCTGAGCTGACGTTCTAAACTTATGGTGAATATTTGCCCATGTGTAAGAGAACAGTCTACATCTGCTGCTACTAATAATGAAAATTTAACAACAGTGTTATTTAGAACATTTTTATTTACAAACTTCAAAAAAACAAAGCGAAAAAAGGATGTAAAAGTAATTCAAAGTCATACACACATCGATAAACTACACAACAGGCTTTGACGAGAGCCAGTCTTCAACGACAGCAGCTTTAATCGTCTCCTCGGCAAAAATGGAATTCAGACAGTCGACTCGGCTTGTCTACTCAATGGACTTGTTTAAATAAATACATAAATTCAAGTAGAAAGCTGTAAAATAAAAGATCAGTCAGCCAGCACAGTAAATGCTGAGCTGACAACCAAACAGTTCAGTGAAGAAACTTGCTCGTTTGCCATCGGAGGGATGACGCAGGTTGGAAATTACTGATGATATGATGACATAAAAGCACTTGATATCATCTGTTTTTTTCCATTTCGGCTGATGAGCGGTTGAACTGCCTTAAGTTCTGACCCATGACTTGTGAATGAACTTATTTTCCACGCACAGATAATGGCTCATGTTATTCACATCAAAGACAAAGTAACCTGTGCTCACCACTGTTAATTTCAAGATCAACGACATCAGGGATGCCCCATCCTGAAATCCAAAGCTCAAAGTTACTGTAAAAGAGATACCATGTTCACTTAAATCCTTTTCCAATAAGCTATTACTGTGTACAGTACTGCAGTACTAATGCACTAATTGGTTGGTCCACATGCAAGTTCTGCACAAGTTCACATGTACTGGGCCAGACTGGCAGTCTGCTGTTAAAAAAATGTGTTTCCCACCTGTAGTAACAACATGACAATAAAAAAATGATAAACAAAATAAAGAAAAACAACAAAACACTGTACAAAAATACAAATGAATAAATATGCACAGTCATAAATAAATTAATTTGGTAAATTCAAACATTGTAAAAGGAAACAAAAATGCAACATAAGTAAACTAACAATTTCAGTATGAAGAACAAATATATGGAAGCGAGAAATCAGGAAATGTTTAGTCTTTGCTTGATGATGTCGAACGTTGTGTTTCCAAATAAAAAGCTGGTGGTGGTTTTCAAAAAATCTCGCTGCAGCCATTTTCCACACGGGGACACACCGGACATAACAGGTTGATTTGTGTGACAGACGGGATCAGCTGGACAAGCATTACAATGGTTTACGGGTAATCTAAAGGGAACTTGGTCACAAGCGTTCAGCCAGTCTGCAGACGGATACAGATTTGTGTCTCTTTTACAGTGTGCAGTGTTACCTGCAAGGTCATACAGAAAGATGGATATGTTTATATGTAAGAGAGGGGGTTGCTGTAGTGGGTGTTAATTCTGCCCGACATTATTTGGTCTCTTTTTAGATACATGCCTCTTTGATAGAGGTCGCTGATGCATTTGTGTACTTCTTGTTTTTGGCAAAGCTACGACCCTGGTGTAAAAAGAGAAAAAGAAGACAAAAGAGGAGGAGGTTTGGTTTCACATCAACCTCAGTTCACAAAATGAGATGAGTAAGAGAAGCAGCAGAGCAAAAAGTGGGATCTGCGTCCGAACGACTCGCGAACCGCGTAAGTGCGAGCACAGGAACGACACAAGCAAAACCAAAACCAAAACCAGCGAGCTCAGTTCTTCAGGGGTTTGGATGTATACATATATAGGCTTGCGTGAATGTTTTGCATCGTTTTTCACTAGGCTACAGTAAGACTGTGGGTGAGATTCAGAGAGCCGTGCGGCCGTCTGTCTCTCTTTACCTCTCCTCTCTCACAGTTAACATTCAGAAAGATGGAGGCAGAAAGGCATTTTCTCTTGGTTGTTTCTCCGCTACAAGGAGGAAACCTCATTAGAACACAGTTTTTTCTCATTTTCACCTGGCTGTTTTTAGGCAATGGATATCTTTAAAAAGTAAAAGAGATCACATAAATATAAAACACACAAAAACCAAAAAAAAAAGATCAGATCTTCCCGCATCTGATGTCTGTTTCAAAAAGGCCTGGTTTAAAGGCATTTGATTAAGCATACATTCTTTCAGTAGAGTTTTAAGGTTTCATTAATTGTTTTTAAAGTCATCCTCATCCAGCATCAACTTCTTCTTTAATAAGTCAAGATGATCCTGATTCTGTTTTCTTCAAGAACAAAAAGGTACAATCCCCCCGTCCTGGCAGTGAAATATTAATATTACGTTCAGTTTAAAAGCTTTCTAAGACTTCTGGTTGGATCTATTAACCCTTTTATCGTTTTAGGGAACATTCAGTAGCAATATTCAACAAGTGACAAACATTTCAGTTATTGATACTGAACAAATGTTACTACCTGCTAATTTAACTAGGAAACGTTTATGTTTTTATGTAAGTGATTCCATCCTAAAATCGACATTTTATTTTGCTGAAAAGAAAACAACCCCCACTTGACATTTAGCTAAGCTGCAGAACTAGAATATCTAAAGTCAACAGTACAACTAGTGGCCATTTGCGGTCACTGCAGGGCCACATTCAGCAGTATTAAGTCCAGTGACTTGTATTACAATTGGTATTTGTTTGTGTGCCAATGTTGGACAAAACCAGGAAGCCCAGTCTTTATGTCTTCCCTCTCTGGATCTCTGTTCTTCCTTAGGTTTCATCGTCAGAAACTCAGCATAAGGATTCTTCACTGTATATGTTCCTCAATCCTCATTCTTGTCGTTTTTCCTAGGCAGTAGAGACTTAGGCAGGGGCTCAGTTGTCATCTTTTACTATTTTCCTCAAATTCTTAGCCACAGGCCATTTGAAGCCCACAGTAACTCGGCTGCCGTCCCATATGGTGACTGTAAAACTCAATCAGGCTTTTTCACGCAGCCATATCATTTATCTGTCACTGTCCTTTGACCTCAATTACATCATCGTCGTCATCGGAGCTGCAAGCGCTGCTAACATTCCCGCCGTTCACCAACACAGGGCCGCGGTGGCCTTCAGAGCGTGCCGAGGGGGAGAAGGAGGAAGGAGAGGAGGAGCAGGAGCTGGAGGCAGCAGCAGGAGGGTACTGAGACAGGAAGCTTGCTCCGGTCGGTCCGGGTGTTGCAGCTGGACCCGGCAGCCCACCAGGGAGCATCGACCCTGTGTATAGGCTGGCCAGAGACTGGCTGTAAGAGAGGGGGAAACCGGACGGGAGCATCCCAGCCATGCCCGTCATGCTCGGGCTCAACATGAACGGCGGCAGGGTTCCTGGAAGTGAACCGGCAGCCTTAATGGGTGCAGAGGACGATGGGGAGGAAGAGGATGAGACGGCAATAGCGCTGGTTGTCAAGGAGGTGGAGGAGGTGGGGACTGTGTTGGCTCCGCCCAAGCCATACATATCTGCGTACATGTAGCTGGGGTCCCCTAGTTGAGTGTGGGGGGGCTGAAAGTAAGGCGAGCCTGTCCCCATGAACAGTGGGTGCCCCAGTGACGCGCTCAGCATGGCAGGGTTGAGGCCCAGAGGCGGGAGGCCGAAGCCACCGCTGAAGGGGAAACCTTGTGAGGCCATCAGAGCTGAGGAGTGCTTGCTTGCAGAGGGCTGCTTGCTGGGCCGCTCATCCAACGACAGGGTGGAGGCTTTGCGCTTGCAACCTGTTCTCAGGTCTTGGGCAGCAGTGGCATCCATGTTGGGCTGGATTACATTAGTCACAGGTGCATCGTGCAGACTCATCGTTCCACAGGGAAAATCGTCTCCACTGCTGCCGTTGGTCTGCGCCAGCTTGGGGGAAGGCAGGTTGTTCACGTTCTCAGCCGCGCCCTCGGTGTGAGCGTCCTCTCGGTTGGGCCCAGCTCCCATGCCACCCGTGTAGTGCTGCAGTTCGTTGATGATCTCTGGGCTGTCTGGTGAAAGGGGACGGGGCACAGTCTTAAACGGAACCGGCTGCTTTTTGTCAGGTGACACACAACCATTACTGACGCTGATTGAAATGTCCTCCGGTGAGACCTGTGAGTCTAAGAACAACAACAACAACAACAACAAGTTATTAAGAAAATACATATGTTTTGTTCATACCAATAATATTTCCTTCACATTCTGATTGTTTCGGTTGGGTAACGGACAATGTTTTTACACATATCATTTTGAACTCAGGTAAATGATATTCCTACCTTTGGGTGGCGCTGCAGTGCTATCCTCTGTAGTCTTGGCCTTATTAGCTGCTCTAATGGCAAAGATTCGACCATCAGACGTTCTGATGTAAGTCCCTAAAACATCAAGAACAGAAGTTGCTTTACATCAGAATTCAGAGTTACAAACGACGCTGTGTGGGGCTCTAACCACTGGTTACCTTTGGTGCCCCTGATGATGTGGATGCTTTCCCCCGCTGTGATTCTGGCCTGAACGTCTGTTGAACTGTTGCTGCCTGGAATCACAATGTCTAAAAGAAACCCAGAAAGGACAAGTTTACCAAGAGTAGACGGAAACCTCGACCGCTCTTTAATCAATGTTATAAAGAGAAATCTTTTGCATTGAGTTGCACGGTCTGATTACCTGTAGTGGTGACAATCTTCTGAACAAACACGCCCGCCTTTTGCAGGCAGTTAACAGGGAATCCTCCAAGGCTGGATGCTGACGAACTGTTGCCTGAGGCAGAGCCAGCAGAGGACTGGCGGGGCACCATGGGAACTGGGTTAGACTGGACTGGCCGAACACCGGAGACTGGTTTCTCCTCAGGACGAGGGGGAGGGCGCCTGAGCGGAGAGTTAGCTTGGTTAGATAATGACTTGAGTTTTTATGTGTTCAATGACCAACGCTGTGAGTCACTGACCAGTTTCTCTGGCTGAAGGCAGGGATGTTGGTGAGGCTCTGATCACTGGCGGGGTAGTAATGAGCGTAGGAGGGGCGCGTGTATGGCACCGAGGCCTTCTTCTCCTCTTCGTAACCCTTCATAGCAGCTTTCTTCTCGGTGCTGCTCAGCTTCAGCTCTCTGCGGTCCATCAGCAGGGACTCATGGGGGAACGGTTGCTGGAGTGGAGAAAGGATGAATGAAAAAAAAAAACATGTGATGTCGTCTCGCTTCAGTGTGGAGGGTATCACACGTTTAACATGCTTAAAATGCCAGCCTCTAAATAGTCATGGTCATGGATAATTTTACTGATGTGGCTTAGCTGCAAAAAAGCGCCAAGACAATCCTTTACGTCATGAAGTCAATTTAGCAGAGGTGAGGTGACTAATAACAAATCACTCGCAACACGACGAATAATACAACAGCTGTTTCTACACAAACGTTCCTACCTTGGTGATGAGGCAGGGATAGAGGTGCAGCGCCTTCCTGAGGACGCTCTCCATGCTGTCCTGGGGCTTCAGCTGCACCTGGGAGGGGTCAGGCTCTTCCTCCACGAAGTGAAGAAGAGACTCCACCTCCCTCCTGGTGAAAGTCAGCACAGGATTTAGGTCATCCACCACCCGGTCTGATGGAGAAAACGAGAAAGACGTGGGTTAAGTGCTGCAGGCTCATCTCCACAACTACGTCTGTCTCGCCAGCGTAGAGCAAACACTCAAGACAGTTTACTCTGTCAGACAAGAGCCTCTTGGTAGAAGAGCTTTGGTTTCAACACAAGGCTCATTATTCAGTTTGGGGGGGGGGGGGGGGGGGTCTGGATCATCATGAATTTCGTTTTCATCAAGTATGATTAATGACAGAATAGTCATTAGAATAGTCAATAATCATGTTTTTATAGCGATGTACTTGTGTTTTTGAAGGCCCATAGTCATCAGTATAATTAGCAGCAGAGCACCACCTCACCTGACATGCCCTGTTTGGAGATCTGACGGTCGTAGATCTTCTTCTCCAGCGTGAAGTCACACACTAGTCGGTATATGTGACATGGCTTCCTCTGGCCGTAGCGGTAGACACGGCACACGGCCTGGGCATCATGGCACGGGTTCCAGGAGGCGTCGAATACGACCACGCGGTTCGCCCCAATCAGGTTCACACCCAAACAACCAGCCCTTCGGACCAAGATGTGCATAATCAATGATTGTGTGTTTGAAGAAAATAAATGAACATGAATGTTGCTGTTGAGTTGAAATGTTACCTGGTGGACAGTAGGAAGACCCACGCTGAGGTGTTGGATGGATCATTGAACTGGTTTATTAGTCTCTCTCTCTCTGATGCTGTTGTACTTCCATCTAGCCCTTTAAGACATCGACCAAAGCAGATTGTCCAATTACACTTCTCTTAAACAGACAACACTAACGACTATGGTAATGAAGCCTCCTTAAATTATCTATATACTATAGAACTGTGGTCACTTCCGCAACTCAACAGTGTTTCCAAGAAACACTAGCAGGTGGCAGCGCTCAATGAAAGTCAACAGGAGTAGTAGCAGTGTTAAACTAAACCATACTCAAGAAAAACAGCCACATTAATCACTATATGGTGAAGTCTTCTGCTGAACCACAGCTGTAAATGTAATATATACTCAACAAGGAAAGTTCTGATTGTAATAAAAAAAAACCTCTTACTGTAGTAATTGCGATTGCGGACCCAGTTCTGGGGGGTTCTATCTCTATCCGACGCATTTGGTGAGGGAGGTACCGTTCTCCTGGCCAAGAATTCCTCAATCACGGTCAGCGTGGACAAACTCTGACTGCAGGAGGACGACGGGGGGTAAATTCAGAGATCACGTCACATGTAAAAGTAGAAATGAACCAAAACATTAAAAGGTGTGACAAAGAACGATCAGTACAGATCAACCGCAAAAATGTGAAAAATGCTTTTATGTAAATATCTTGTCTGGTCCTTTACCTGAAGACGAGGACTTTGTCTCCCTTTCTGACGCTCTCCTCTATCAAATGGAAAAGCAACACCATCTTGGCTGAGTTCTCCAGGATGCCGGGCTTGTAGTCGCACATAATTTCTTTTGCCTTCACAGGAAAAAGTGATGGTGAAACTAAGCTATTATCAAACACCGCCTTTAGATCAGCTGAGAAGATTCTGTGATCTTACAACCTAACTTTGTGGAAAAAGAGAAAGAAGGAGGTCCTTCATCTTACCCATTCGTATGTGATGACCTGATTGGCTTTCTCCTGCAGTTGATTGAGACTGAGCCCACCGATAGGGTTGGGATTCTCCAAGGGCTTGGGTTTCTGGTTGGGCGCAGCTGGACACCGGGCAGGTCCTGCGGAAGTGATGTCATCCAGATCCAAGTCCTGGTCACCTGCAACATTTTCCTTCTGCAAGGCCTCGTACAGAACGTCTGGATGGTTCCAAATCTAAAGAACAGACAGAAATGGTTTCGCTGAGTAGATGAAATGCACAGGAATTAATCTCTATGTGGGCAAAGCTAAAGTGAAAACTAGTGAAGGACACTAGAAAGCAATAAAGGCTGCTTGAAGTAACCACATCTGTTTGATTCCTCTTGTAGACCTTCTTCCTCACCTTGCAGCAGACGCAGAAAGCCTTCAGTGGGTTGAGGCTGAGCCAGCCGGTGTTTCCGGCCTCTCTGAAGCGGTTCATGAACTCCGTGTAGAGCGCCCTCTGCAGTGGAGACAGACGCACCAGGATCACATGCTCCTCCTTCGAGGGAAGCTGGTCCCTCAGGACATCATGGCCTCGCCTGAAATAATCAGTGGATATTTGTGATGTGTTGATGTGGGTCAGGTTATGTTTCGTTTTCTAGACTGAAGGAAGGATTCTCACCTCTGTACAAAGCCTTCCAGCAGACTGTGCAGGACGTGGCTCCTGTACCTCATCAGCTGGACGTCCTGTGGCGTGCTGTCCACACACTGCCCGTTCAGGATGGGACGCTCAAACATGTTACTGAACTCCTGCCGCGAACCTGCAATATGCAGAATATTATGTGAATTGTACTTAAAAACCCTACCAGAGAATTTTGATGCTAAATAAGTGTCTGAATGGGAAAAAGCAAACAAACATCCAACTGATCTTCCTTCTCACCTAAGAAGTCGGGTCGGACAAAGTCCACCATGCACCAGTACTCAATCAGGTTGTTCTGCAGCGGGTAGCCGGTCAGGACCACACGGCGTCGGGTTCGGATGTTCTTCAGGGCCTGGGACGTGCTGGCGTGACAGTTCTTAATGCGGTGGCCTTCGTCACAGATCACTACATCGGGGCCAGGCCGTGCTAAGGCTCGCTCAATACCTGAAGAATGACAGGTTGATTTGGCTTGAATAATATTACTAACAACACTTGAAACAACACACACAAAATGACAGTACATGACGGTAAACGATGTTACTTTTACTCCACTACCTTTGAGCAATTCCTGCTGCCTGTCCTCTTCATCCAGGTTGATGACGACGGGTCCTGTTGTTTTCTTGTTCTTCTTCTTCCTCCCGGCCACGAAGCTCTTCTTAAGCGACAGGAGGCGGTACATCTCGTAGCCCATCAACAGCACGCCTCCATCCCGAGCCCAGTCCTCCACCACCTTGGCCCTGGTGGTCGTGTTCCTAAGTAACAGTTTTCATTTTTCTTTTACTTCATTTGTAATCTCTGGGATCTATTACTCCAACACATTCTCCATCTCTGTGCTGTGAAGTAATTACAGTTACGTCACCAAGAAATAATACAAAACAGAGGTAGAAGTGTTGAAACAGTAGTACAGTAGGTGTATAAAATGTTAAAAAACAACAATTAATGGCTTTGGAAACAACACTGTTGTAGTAGATTCCAAATTAATTTAAAAAAGTTTTTATTTCCTATGCAAAATATTTTAAACTGAATGGAGAAAGGCAGAATGAGGTCAGTGTGTCACAGGACTGCATGTTCATCTTGCAGCCATCCTTACATCCTTACTCCCTTAATCCCACACACGATAAGACGAGGAAGGATAAAAAGCTCGTTTTTTTTCCTTTTTACCAGATGGAGATAAAGAAAGTGAAACCAGCGTACTGAGGCAGCATTGAACCATCACACTGCTGCATGTGTGAAAGCAAAAATTAGAAAGAATAATGCAGTTGCTTACTTGTGCTCGTCGTTGAGGATGTGGACCTTGAAGGTGCGAGGGGTCACCAGTGTGGGGTCTGTATCTGGAGGTAGCGCTTCAGGAGGCGGGACCCATGTGTTGAACTCTGAGAGCCAGTTCTGCAACGTGTTCACCTGACAAAGGATAATAATGAACTGCTTCAAAACAGGGATTGGTTTAAAGACTAAAAATGGCGTTTTTCAATACATTCAACTTTAAAAGAAATAGAAATGAATTCTACACTATTGCGAACTCCGTGGGTGCTTACAGGTACGATGGCGAGCACCGTGTGAGCCTGGGTGTGTCTGAACAGGACGTCGATGAAGGAGATGACCTGCAGCGTTTTACCCAGGCCCATGCTGTGAGCGAGGATACAGCCGAAGCCGCTGCTGCCGCTGAAACGCTCCACGGACTCCACCAGGTTGTCGTACAGGAAACGGATTCCACCGATCTGAAGGGGGAAGAGAGGGAACAAACGGTAAAGGATACATAAGAAAGCAGGAAGAAAATTTGAATACGATGGAAAGAGAGACAGGAAAAGAAAAGAAAGTGGTGGGGGAGGCGATAGCTCATTAAAAGTGCTGGAAAAGATCACGCTCACCAGGATGTTTCTGACTCGAAAAAGGTCAAGAAACCTGAATTTCACTTAGACTTTCCAATGGCAGGTAACCATCACAGTATGACCTCACGGTTACAAAGTCCACATTAAAGGCACATACAAGTTTTCCAGCTTCTTTTGGCCTTATGAAATATTTACGATGATCAGTGACAATCAGCATCAGTGACGATACCTGGTGAGGTTTGACGGCTCGAGCCAGCTGTGAAGACAGAAAAATGTCCTCCTCTGCAGCTGGGTGGTTCAGGTTGACCAGCACCCTGCCCTGAGCGTCCGGCTGGTTAAGGGCATCGTTGGCATGCGCGACGCTCGGCTCTTCTTCCTCGTTGGTGGACTCTCCACTCACATGGACGAGGCCGTCGTCCTCGCCCGAGCTCAGATCAATGACATCTGGGAAAACGGGAAGGTGAAAGAGAAATGGTTTGAATTTGACACTTTATTTACTTTTATTTTAACGCTTTTAATTATATTTAAGTAAAAGAAACTAAAAAGTCCAATTACCTCAAAATGTACATGTTATGGTGCTTATGAACGTATTTACAAACTACTACTTAACCAACATAATGGTGATTCGCCATGTTTGGGGAAACACACCTACTTGTGATGATGGAACTCCATAAAACTCTTACATAAAAACCACGAGGCAGTTTTTCAATTATTTTAATTTCACAGCTGATAACGTGAAGTGTCTGCAGAGATTCTTTCCAAGCTGCATGTTTAAGACGCAACTGCCACCAAGACAAAGGTGTGCGAGATATTTAGCTGCAGCTTCCTATACGCAAACAACGACTACTAGTGTTTCCACGGGCCTCAACAAATTCACGTTGTACGTCATGCGATGTACGTCTCTCGTCACAAGTTGCGCGTTACATCAGTCACGGACGTCACTGCGGGTTTGTGTGGAGCGGAAAGACGTCCATATGCGATGAAAGACGACTTCAGCGTCAATGGTATCAAGTGCCGCAAGTTACACAAGCTGACAAACTGCGAGGGCATGACGGGGGGTGAGGGTGGGTGTGGGGGGGGCTGTGTGTGTGTCAGTATGTTACTGTGTGTGGACCAGAGAGTGGAGTTATATAACTGTAGTGAATGGCTGGTTATACAAGTAGGATTAGTGGAGGGGGAGACTGGTTATGCAACCCCAACTAGAAATGTCACTATGCCACTGTGGTGCAAGTGTGTGTTTGTGCAGAAGTGTGTGTTTTGGCTCATAACCAGGATTAGCCAGCTTTACAACGCCACGGCCCGGCTCTGAGCTGCGTCTGCAGTATACCTCCACCTTCCGTTTCAGCGCGGAAATGTGTGTGCTGTAGTGTGTTTGTTTATCCTCGACTGTTTGAGAGACTTTGTGCTTGTGTGTCTGTGTGTGCATGCATTCGTGTGCGTGTCTGAGCACTTGGGCAACACATAAGCTGTAACTGAAGTACCCTGTGATGTTCTTAAATATTCTGATGCACCAGTAGGTTAATCGATCTTTAGTTAATGGGTTTCAATTTATCATCCCCGTATTTATTTTGAAAAAGATCGGCATATTTTTTAACATTTTACACTAATCCCTGTGTCTACTACTCTGAGACTTTTAAAAATAAATACAGACCCAGAAACCCGCAGTTCTGTGTTTTTAGAGTAGAAACCCAAGTCAAATTTAGTTTGTCTTTCGATCCTACATGTTTTTCCCCTAGAAAGCTGATGAGATCTTTTAATGCGCTGGCTTTCCATACCCCCGGGCTCAGCCAGCAATTCTGTGTAATTTAATAAGCATCTGGCTGTTGTGAGGCTATTAAGGCTTTTAAATACAAAATAGACCAATTATTTATAGCTGTCAGGTTTTCTTAATGTTGAAACTATAATGTTCCCCTTTGATGCATAATTGAAGTGAGTGCCACATGTGTCCGTAAACACAGGGTTGGATTCTACACCTGTGCATGTGGCCTGTGGTTAAACCCAGCAGTTGGAAAATCTAAATATAAGCAGCTAAAATGGTTGAAATATCGCAACAACTTCTAAAAAAAAGAAAGATCAAAAATAGTGCACGTTATAGTTCAGACTCACGCTGTCCCGACGTTGCGTGCTTTGAATCTGAATAAACTTCACAGCTCTGTGTCACCATCTATTCTCATGATGATCCCACAGCAATAAAAGGCTAAAGGGCAAGCTGTGCTGGGAACCTGTGCTGTACACGATTCAGGTGATTTGAACTTATTTGGTACAGTAATGTTTTCGCAGCTTTCAAATATTCTGCTAGACACTGAAGTTGACAGAAACGTGTCACTTATGCTGTTTGCATTTTGTTTTGTGCGCATGTTACCTGCTTTACGTCTGTGCTCTGTAGTGACGGAGGAGAGTGTGTTGGTCTTGCTCTCGTCTTCGCTGATGCCAGTGCTGCTGGAGTCCAGGCAGATCACTTCCTGTCTCGCCGACTTTGCGTCCCGCAGCGATGCCGATGATGCAGACACGTGCTTTGTCACTTTGCCTGCAGAGAGAAAGAGCAAGAGACAGATATGAGACAGATGAAGCGACGGGTCGGTCAGTTATGTCCTCTGCATATTGCATATTTGATAATGAAACAAGGCAGTCAAAGTGTCGGTAAAGCAAAACGTCAAACTTAATTGAATGAGTCAAAATGTGCTGATCAACAACCTGTTTGAGCTTTGGCTAATGGTTAGTTATCGGATGTGCAGGTGGGTGGTTTACAGCGTGTTTGGTTCCACGTTCTCACCAGCTGTGTACTCAGGCACCAGCGACACAGGGAAATCCTGTTTTCTTTGCTGCTCCAGACGTCGCCTCCTCTCCAGCTCCTCCTGCTGGGCGGCTTTGGTCACTGCCTCCAACTGATGCTCCCTCAGTAACTTCCTAAACAGAGAAAAACAATGTTAGTTGAATTCTTATCATAGCGTCTCCTCCTCTTCCTCCTCCAGGAAAAAGTGAAATTCTGGAGAAACTATACACTTATGTAACTGAAATAGCAACTGAATTTAAGTCACATTTAGATACACAAGCACAGTTAAGGAAAGGAAATAACCCCAGACTCTGCATCTCTGACACATGCTCCCCATTACTGTTAAGAGTGTTATGTAACAAAAACTGCATACTTGAGGTTGAGCTACATAATGGTTCCCGGCAGCTGAAGGAACGAACCTATAGGCCGAGTGCATGTTCTGTATAACCACTGAGATAATTATAACTAGTTGCAGACGGTATTCGCATCTAGAAAGTAAATAAAAATACCTTAAAACATTACAGCAACTATGGCAGATAAAAGCTATGCTGCAAGTCTCAGAGGAGCCCTAACTGAAAAGGCGTGATCCTCTTCATTCTCGAGCTACAGTGTAGTGTAACATCTGCTTACACATTAACAGTGATTTTAAGTCCAATACTGTAGGTCCCAGAACAAAAAGGGGCCAAAGACAGAGCCCTGAGGAAGACCACAAGGTCAGTCCCAGCCCCACCCACCGTCTCAACCAAATTTAACTTCAGCCTTGTAATTAGACTGCTAAGAGGCTGTGAGGATGTTCATGGCAGCACCTGATGTTGCGCCTCATGTGAGCCGGTTTGGAGGTCCGCTTCGTGGTTCCCGTCAGGGCAGAGGGAGGGGAGGGACTTTGGCTGGCTCGTCTGGAGCGGGGTCTAGATGCGGGCTGGGTGGGAGGAGGGTGTGCCGGCATCTCCCCCGAAGGTGAGGTAGATGGGGGAGGGGTGCACTGCCACGCAGCCGGATCGCCTCCCCGAGTCTCATTCTCGGAGCTGAAGGGGGTGTCGTGACTCTGGTCTGCGAGGAGAAGCCAGGACGAGAAGAAATAACGGTTAAGTCAAGTGTAATAAAACTGAAATTGTGAATGACATTAAACACTAATCAACATTTGCAGAACATCATTGATTTTTCTCTCCTCCTGAATGAACATGTATATGAATAACACACACATTTAACCACATTTTCCATCTATTCCTCAAGGATTTATATAAAATCGTCTTTAGTTCTACTTTCACAGTTTCTTCTTCCCTAAACCTGATTGTATTTTCCTTTCACCTTCTTCTTCTCTGCTCCTCCTCCCCTCTCTCAGTTGTTCTGCCAGAGACACACTGAACCAGATCTGAGGCTTATGTAAGCGCTGGATCATAAATATGGATGGCTTACGAAACACAAGACAGGACACAAACACTGACACATAAGTGTTGGCCTCATATTTGTTCCCGTACAGCATCTCCAAGCTTTAGTCAACACAGTGTAAATGCCAAGTCACGACCCTCAAACACACCTTTGTCCTCACATCAATACGTTTCCGACTTAAAACCTATCCACGCAAACAAATGCAAACATGCCAACACTCTAGGAAGATCAGGGATCAAGACACACGCGCAAATGTGCGGGTGAGCTGAGGCAAGACTGTGGCCCAACACACACATCAAAAAAATAAATAAAAGCCACATTATGAGAATCTCCAATCACAAGCAGCGTCAAACAGGCAAGTTCACTCTCAACAAAGACGTGGGTCTGTTGGTCCATCACAGACTACGACTGCTATGAAATTTGGTGCATCCGTGCTTTTTAGAGCGTAATGACTGTGATGATCCCTTCAGCTTTGCTCCGGTGTCACTAGCTTTTCCTTATGAGGGAGTTAAAACCTGCAGCAGACTGGGCGGACTGTGCAATGGAAATTAGTTTGTTACGCTGTCAGAAGTCAAGGCTAGTATGCGGTGTGTTGGAAAAGCGAATTATTGATTGTACTATTATATAAGAACTTTCAAACTATAAGCAATCTAAAATAAAAACAGGCTGTGAGTTCTGGCCATAAAGAGCCTGCTGCAGCCGTACGTCCTCCATTTGGCTTTTATTGCTCATGCTAACTATCTTGTTCATCTTCCATTTACTTCAATCAAACACAATTTCCTGTGTGCCACATTTGTTTTCCAGGAATGAGCTAAAAGACTTTATGTCCCTAGAATTACTAATATTAACTGGATGTACAAATATTAATAACAAGATCTTCCATGAGACAAATTTGATTTTCCTCAGTCTCGCCTAGTTTTTGTTTCCCCCTCCAACTCTACCATACAGAACAGTTACGTAACGATGTTACTGAAATGCACAGTCACAACATCACCAGCAACACACGGAAAGCACTGAGGGGGCAGACAGGAAGGCAAATAAAAGGAGGGGAGAAAGATGAAAGCGAGGCCATCACTCAAAGAGAGAGAGAGACAGAGACAGAGGGAAAGATGATCATAGCCAAATGTTGATTATAGGGCACAGGACTCTTTCTTCTGCTTTGCTCAACAAGTCTAAAACTGTAAATTGTTTTGTTCACAACGAAAGACAAAAAACATGTTGTGCAATGTGCAAAGGCAGCTCAGAATCCTGTGCTGATGAAGAGTAGAACATGTGAGCGGGTCGTAGTGGAACAGGCAGAGCTGTCAGCTCAACGACTCAACAGCAGGATTTTCAGATCTGCGTTAGAGAAGACGCTGACGCCGGACGGTTGTGAGAGCAGCTGGAAGAGGGGACAAACTCTGTGCTGGTTGAGTTGGTTGCAGGTGAACTTCATGGGGTTCGCTTTGAGTCCACCCATGATTCAAGCTCACTGAGTGCAGCACTGGTGCAAGCATGAATTTTAAAACTGCTGACTAATTATTTCCCTTCACCTGTTCCCCAGTTTGCTGTGCAATAAAAGGCCACTCAGTCATAGAACCACACTTGTCTGCATATCAAGGAGTCTGACTTGCTACAAGACGCAATCTATTTACAGGGTGAGGATAATCCCAAAAGGATAAAATAACCGAATGGCTGCCACTAGAAGGCATCACCCAGTTCATCCTGTACCTGGACTACGTGGTGGGGTAGTCTCAAACTGTTACACTCTGAATCAGTGGTCAGAACCTGAATTAAGCCGTCAACTTAAAAAGACTCACGGATCCGAGCAGACGTTCACAACCACACACCATGGGGAGAATCTCTCCACATGATGACCAGACAGTAGGAGCAGGTTACACAACACTTGCGCGCACACATAAACTACGTTACGTAACTAATCATGTGCTCCATACTCCTCAATGAGGGCCTAGGAAACCAAAAACCTCTGGAGTGATGCTAAATAAACACACTGACACTTTTGGTACTGCACAAATCTCACAACACATGAACCACAGCAGTGGAGTCAAACTTGCTGCATGAAGTCAGAATGATGTCACACTCACCTACAAGTACAGAGTGGTCCTCGTTTAATAATCAAATAATCAAAGCAAGCAGCTTTTGTTTAGGCCAAGTAAGGTGCCTGTGTGTTCTCTGCAAGCACAGACTCAAAGAAAGGCCTCGCGCCTCAACACAGGCTTTCAAAACCAATTTACGAGTTAATTTCCTGTTGGCAGACAGCCAAGATGCAGAAACTCAAGCTTCAGCTGCAAATAGTGCTTGATGGTCAAACCTTGCCCATGTTGTTCATAACACCCCCCCCCCCCCCCCCCGTACGAATCCAGCGCAGCGTTGTCTTAAGGTGAAAATTAAGAGCTGGACAGACGATTGTTGCTATGCAACTAAATCAAACTCAAATACTGTGCTGCAAGTGGTGAGGAGGAGATGCAGGAAACTAAGAGATGTAGGTTAGATAACCTGTGGCAAAAGTACGAACACTGGTGAAACACGGAGCAGCGAGTTTCCAGATGAAAAGCAGAATCACCAGCAGTCAAGCATCATGGGCTAAACAGGAACCACAGCAAATTTATTAAATGTATTAGTTCTGCTGGACCTTCTCTGTGGGTTCCTCACACTGGTCCTCACGAGGACGACAACATGTACCGGAGATGTGTCTGGCTACGAATGTTCGGACATGGGTACAGAAATCACAGGCACAGTACTTGTTTTGGATGTGTGCAGGCGGTGGGCTAGAGGGGGCGAGGAAAACGTCTTCTGAACCACAAGGTTATATAACCGCAACTACGTTTATCATAAGTGTTTACATAACTCGTCACATTGTGATGACAAAAATTAACCAACCATGCAACAATGCGATGTGTGTGTGTGCTTCAAATATGTGGCCTGACCGCCAGTGTGTCAGATATAGAGGAAAGGAAGGAGAAAGCAAAACTGAAGTACACAAAACTGAGGAATATCACACAAAGCTGTGGTTTTGCAATCTTTTCTTACGGAGGCCACCTAAGAGGCAACAGCTGTATGGCGATTATCAGAGCGATTGCTATGGCGGAGAGCAAACAAAACGCCACCACACTGCTCAAGAGATGTTGACTATTGGCTTAATACCTGCATGAGACTTCTTTGCAGCCATAAATCATGAATGTGTACAGCTGAGGCCAAGCTTGGACAGACACACACCCACACGGGAAACATGTGGTCCTGAGTGCTTGACCTACATACCAGGTCTTTATTCGTTTAACCACACAAAAATCTCCCAGTGATGAAAAATACCAACGTCCTGAACTAAGATCCACTGTTTTCAGGGGCGTGTGTTTCTCAATCTTAGCGCCACGACATTGAAAATAAAACCTAATATGTAAACAAACACAAAACGAGGCTGAAGTTGACAGACTGTGTCCATCGCATCCCTCCATCCTGATTCCTACGTAAGCACATCACAGCTGACGCACATGTTTACTACACTGTGGTGGAGAATCCTCTACGTCACCCAACACACACACACACACAGACAGAGGACAAAATGTCTGGTTATCCAACACAGATGTGGGATTTCAGGAAGCAGACAGGAAACACATGGACAACAAATCCACCGTAACAGAGCACCGAGATGATTAAAGCAATCATTTCATCTAAAAAGCGTCCTCAGACTCTGATGTTAGCTGGACATTTCCGGGGAGAAGCATTAGTCGATGCTGTGCCTGAAAGCAGAAACACATCTATTCACTTAGTTATTCAACTTGTTTTGCAAAGCTGGGGGATTGTGTAATGGGTGACTTTTCAAATGTCAGACTTCCTGGCATTCGGTGATCAACTCCCCACCTAAGTATACATGCTGTAACATCTGCTACATTGCATTAAATACCGTTTTTACCGCCAGCTCAATTTAAGTTTTTCAATACAGACACAAAATGCTAATGTTCGCTCTAGGTGTGTGTTCAAGCACGTCGCACTTACATAATCACCTCCTGCTGACGTACGATTATAAAACTTGTAATTACGCCTTAAAGAAGACGTCGGCGTCGCTGCAGTCATTATAAGATGTGGTGAGTGACACCAGCACTAACAGGCTGAAGTCACACTGGATCCGTACTTTAATGTGGGTCAGACTACACAGGTGATGAACATCTAGTCATCTAGTAATGGACATAACATAACAGCACCTTACAACTAATAATGCAGCATTTCCTGGTGCATGGCCACCACAAAATCCCCAAATATCCTCATACAGTCATTACAATAAACTGACAAACTGATGGGTTAGAGAAGAAAATAAATGAAACCTGCATTTATTATTTCAATTTAGGAAAGCGTGATCAGCTCTCCAGCAAAATTTACATCATTCTGTTTATTGACGCTCTGCTTATTTCTTATTTCTTCCCATAACGAGATTAAGAGTTTGCCATTTTCATAAATGGAAAAAGAAAGTTAAACCTTGGTTTGTGGATAAACTATTAACCTGGAGGCTTTAACAAGCAAACGAGGCCAAACATTTTCTGATTCGTGTTAAAAATGTCAAGAGGGCGATATGAATTTTAAAGTGGAGCTGGGGCTGGAATTAATATGAATGAGGTCAGAAGCTGAGTTAAAAGTTGAGACCAACACACCGAACGTCTCTTCTTCTCTTTATTTCCACCTCAGCGCCCTGCTGTGCACAGCAGGCGACCCCGCTTCATCAGCCGCCACACACTCCGCCTCGCTCAGACAGAAAGTTGCTCTCTAGCAGACAGACAGGCCACCGACGCTGAGGCTGGTCGAACTAGGGGACGGTTATGTAACTGCCTCTGGCTGTTATACAACCAGTATGTTCACAAGAACCTAACGTCCTGTACACACACACACTCGCACACAAAGAAGCAGTGTCGCAGTGACGAGGGAACATACAGGCGAGACCCAGGGACACACTGATGTTTAAAGACATTCAGCTTTGAGACACACACGGAGTTTACCTGTGCGGTACGACGTGGCGAGGGCTGTGTGCGCTCACAAGCGTTTATATGCATGAGCGTGACACTGTGTGAGTGTGTGTTGACAGCAGGACTTTCCCTCTTACTTGTTTTCATGGGATGACCGTCTCGACACCGCTCTCATTTTTACAACTGCTTTCCTGTGCAGACACAGAGAGAAAGCTTTAAAGTGGACGTGGCGGCGAAGGGGGACACCTAACAAACGCTTGACTGTCGACAGATCAGATCAAAACTCTCGAACCTGGCACATGTGGCAGCTACCGGTAGTAAGTCAAGCCCAGATTTGATTAAGAAAGTTGGTCTAGAAGAGTCCAGCTGGTCACGACGGAGCCCTGGATGTGTGCCAGGCGATGAATCCATAATATTAAGACCAATTTAGAATTATTACAAGAGTAAAAACTGCAGGTGGTAATCAGCTGTAGCTTTAAATGTGATTACAAATAGCTTTTATTGTAAATCAGGCAAAGCTGAATCAAAAGTGCAGAAACGTCCTTCACTTGTAATATAGATATGATCTATATTAATGCTGTGCTTTGTCTCCTTCTCTCTGTCTTGCGTTCAAATCTGACAGAAAGAAAACCCAACAAAATCTAAAGGAAAAACTTGTGGCCTGCTTCCAAAGATAGACCGAGACTCAACCCTGTTACATAAGCCGTCCAGGAAAAGACAATAAACCATCTTAATATCTGAAGCAACGTTTAACTTGACAAACAGCACACACACACACACACACACACACCTCTCTTATATAACACACTGGCCTGAATAAGTTATTACGGCTGCTTTATTAGAACGAGGCAGGTGAGTTATGAAACCGTCCCGCTGGCTGTGCAACGACGAGGCTGCGTGAGACAAACACGGCGAAGTGTGAAGGCAGAGTAAGAGAAGAACGTGGAGAGACAATGTGAGAGCGAGGCAGAGGGGTGAGGCGAGGTGGAACAGGCTGTTTGTAGGCCAGTGTGTCAGAGCTGCCGAGGAGGAGGAGGAGGAAGAGGAGGATGAGACGAGGACACACATGCACGTCTGAACGGAACGGCGCCATCTATTATCTGTGCCGGTCATACTATAGCCTGTTACATAAAGCCTGGTGTTCAGGACACTGCGTACTTTCAGCCTCCGAGCAACCTGACAAATCTCCCCCACACCAAAGAAAGCGACGTCTCCCGCCCTGGCACACATGGGCTTCTTAACACGTCTGGGTCCGTCGCCGCATCAGCACGTTCTCAGCTTTTCCAAAACGCTTCCTGACCTCAATTAAGTGCGAAATAAAAGCTAATTGAAATCACCAGCATGTGATTTACTGCCGGGCTAGATTCATAATGAATAAACTCAACAGAGGGACGTCAGAGCTCTGCAACACTAGTGCCACAGTCGGGAAACACCACACAAACAAAGGCTGAATACAAGCTCAGGATAACAGGACACAGCTAAATAAAATGGTGAAGCAGAGGCTGACCTGACAATTAAATGAATGTTTGAGCTATTAATGTGGCCCACGTTCTCCAATCACAGGACTATTATCACAGACAGGCAGAAACAGCAGGAGTTTATTCATCTGCAGGATTAAAAAGCAGTGGAGAAACTAGAAAAACACTAAAAACAAGAGGGTAGGGAAGATGAAAGCTGCACTTACAGGGAATACATTTATTATCTAATTCAAAGTGCAAGGAGGGAGAGACATAAATGGAAAAGCAGCAGAGAATGGTTGGTTTTGTATAGAGATATAAAAAAGTAAATAAAAAAGGAAATTTACATTGACAGTAAAAAGAAAGCGACTGTACAGGGAAAGGAGGAAGAGGAAGTGCGAATTAGAGGCTTCATGAAAAACAGCCACGTGCCGCCGGCGCCTGTCGGAACAGGACAGGTTGTTCTCTGCTCCGAGTACTGAACAGGACAATTAGTAAAACATGCTCCTTCCTGTTGTGTTGAAGCAGAGCTGCTCTTAGACGGTCAACTCGTCCGTTCGTGGCTGATGGACAGACTATTAAAACACCTGTTGCACCGTGATTCAACCCCTATAACGGATTTCACTATAGTGTTGTTAGCGACTTTTTTTCCACATACCAAGAATCAAATCGCCTGTAGATTCTGAATAATGTTGTAACAAATGACTGGTCCAGTGAAACATGCTGAACCCGGGGAAACACCAAACCAAACGGTTTGAAGACTGAGTTCAAGTCGTGAGTCAATGGCCTTGTTATCATAATTCTTAAAATATTCAACATCAGATGTTTTAAAATTATGCCTCAACAGACTCATGCACTTTGTAAAACACTCTCTCTCTAGCGCTCTGTCCTCGGCTCACGCGTTTATCCCCCTAACCCACTGGTCTGATGAACCTTATGCTTTCCTGCCTCCACATGCTCACACTTCCAGCATGGCCCAATCCCTGTCAGAACAACCAATCACGCAACGGCATTAGTTTAGGTAACCGTAGAAACAGCCAATGGGGAGGGAGCGGGCTTGGAGGCACGCGTGGGAGAGGCTGCATGCAGGGATGCGAGGACTGGAGTGAACGCAGAGAGTGACGGGCACGAGGGAGCAAACAGGACGGGAACACGAAGCAACTGGCCACTGTTCAGGTCCGTATGAATCCAGTGTTACACAACAGTGTTAAGTAACTTATTCAGCTGCTGCTACACATCCTGGACGCAGTGGAACACTGGACTCCTCTTCCTGCCTGTCCGGCCGTCTTCTCCCCTTCACCTCCTCTCTTTCATTCAGGATACTCCTCATGAACAGAGCATCTGTGCCAACTGTTCTCAAAGCATCTCCAGCCGCTCTCCTCATATTTTCCTCTTTCTAGCTCCTATCCGTGGAGGATGGAGGATGGTCATGCCACCTACCTGTGAATGTCTCAGACTCATCCAGGAGCAGCATGGTTACGGAGCAAAGCGAACAGCAGGTGTCCTTCGCCTTCCTTCTTCCTCTCCTCGCTTATCTTGTATTTCTAAGTCTGCCCGGCTCTTTTAAAGCGCCTCCTCCGGAAAAGAAGCGTCCAGGAGGATGTTCTGCTCCACCTCTCGACTGGTCTACTGCCTCAGTGACTGACTAACTCACTGACTACTGACTGACTGCACTCTCCTCTCCAGTCAATAACAATGTGAATGCGAGGCAGAGGCAGGCAGGAGGGTTGGCAGCAGAGAAACTTACATAAGCCTTCATGCTGGAGCCGGGGCCCACTAAGGGGGTACTCCTACAGCTCATCCACACCCATCTCCCGCCCCCTTTCACAAAAAATAAAGAACACCACTCCTCCATAACAGACTCGGAAAGACGGAAGCAGCTGCCCACACATACATGCTGTTTGTTAGCACGCCTGCCATGTCAAAAGTGGGATTTTGACAGAAGTTCAGCTCAAGGTTCAGCTTGGGTCTAAGTTTGATCTGTTGAACTGCATGGGGGGGCAGTGAGTACAGATACACTACGCTAAACAAGCTGCAACTGCAACAGACTTTTTGATGCTTGTAAGGCAAAGAGAAAATACATTGCGGAGGTTCTACGCAGGAATGTCTGCACACCCAGCGAAGGCGAGTAAGTGAGCAAAGGAGGAATGTGGAGCAGAAATGCGTGTCAAGGTCCCTGCAGCACCCACAAAACAATAAACCTACAAAAAGCTCCTCTGGCACCTACAGCTTGATTGTTTCTAAACATAAAATGCCTTTTCCCACGTTGTAGTAAACCATTAGAATCCACATGTGTCATATTTTACAGTGTTACCTAACCTATATATGACACAGCTGTGACCTTCACTTATTAACACAATCAACTAAAACAAGTCGAATTGATCACGGTTGGGTCTGATGTGCTGTTGTAAAACCACAATTACACACATTGTACAATGAAACTATTTTGTCTGATTGATATAATTAACTATTCTTTCTGACAGTTTGTCTCCGACCCAACACATTCACGTAAACTAGATTCAGTTGTGTATTGGGCTTCAGGACAGGAAGCTACTATTAACTGCAGAAAGTCTGAATGACAGAAATTACACAAACACACAAGCTTGTAGAAAACGAGGCGTCAACTTCGTTCCTGTAAACCGGGTTACGGATACTTTTTGGGATCAAGGATTCCCAGCACTGATTTCATAACATGCCTTATGAAACCCCTGAGCTCTGATCTGCCCCGGTCGTACATTTGGCACTGCAGCACATATAGGTCAGTGTGCCCCCCCCCCACCGCGAGCACACATTCACCCATAAGACTAGTAGACATCATATCACCGTTTCTGTGTAGGGAAAAAGCAGAGAAGGAGCCGCTGTGCTGGAAACTTCCACTACTCACCCATGTGGCTGAAAGTTTCTTGTTGTCCTATACTTGTGAGAGGTCCATGCCTCCAGCCGGTGTGTGTCTGTGTGTGTGTGTGTGTGCCTTCCTCCCACACTTCCCACAGCAGAGCGTGTCAAAGTGTACCCGTGTGTCTGAACACTCCAGCTTCATCCCACAGCCTTGCCGGCGCTTCACAGAGGACAGAAGGCCATTGGGACAATTACAAAACAAAGAGTCGCTGAAAGCTGCCCCAGGCTGCCGCGTGTAGGATTCCCCCACCCCCCCTGCCGGGTGCGCTGCTTTTCCTGTCTACCTCCACCCCGCCCCCCCTCCCCTCTCTCCTCCTTCTCCCCTCCCCCCGCCAGGCTGTGACGCCATCAGGCCACACCCCCACCACTACAGAGGCTGTCTTAGGTAACAGGGGTAAGGGGGTTCAAGCAGGAAAAGACGATGAAAAGAGGAGAGAAGAAACAAATAACATGACAAGAAAAAGGCATAAAAGCTTAAATATGAATCTGTGAGGAGAAAACTTGAGGAATGAGGAGGGAAGAGAAAACCTGCACCAACAATAATCTGTGTCCAGGCAGACATTGCAGATTTAAGCATAGTCTGTAATTGTACATCTCAGCTCCCAGCAGCACTTGGACATTGTTATTGTTTATTTTATTCTACATATTTTTATTTGGGATTTGTTCAGTTGCTGCAGCATTTGAATGTCCCCATAAGATCCGTATAGAGTTATCTAATCTTAGGACACCATAACTAATCTACTGATCAAAGTAAATTGCTATTGGTGATAGTTTAATGTTGACACAGAAAAAAAAACATAACCTGATCACAAATCATGCAATTATCAATTAGGTCTTTTACCGGTTGGGGGGAATACGGCAATCGATACGGATAAAAGACCGAACATTACAGGTGGAAAATGTACAGATGAAAACCAATGAGGTGGAGAGAAGGATTCAAAGAGGAAAATGGAGGGTGGAGATATTTTCTGCACGGTGCAGAAGTCAGTGTAGTTGGAAAATTCTTCCTTGGCTCCGCGGGACAGTATCGCACTTCATAAACACCAGTAAACACACCGTTAACACTAGAATTGCTACGGACGGTAAAATTCTGCAGCGTATAAACGAATGGTGCAGGACAGGAAGAGTAATTATGGATGACGTACGTTTTCACGCGAGGCAAAGAAAATAAGGAAATATAGCAATTAGTAACGTGAGAGAACCAGAAAATAAAAGATGGAAAAAAGAAGAGAATTTTAGAAGAGAAAACAGGTGAATTGGTAAATAAATATATATATTAAAAAAGAAAAACCCGAGTCAAAACTGTGAGACAAGGGGGGAAATGCTGCAAACTCTTCGACCCCTTTAAACCCACAGTGGTGGGGTGGGATTATCCTTCACAGATGACATTACACATGCAGGGTGGAAGAGGAGAGCCCGGTCTCACACGTCCACACACACCAACACTAACACTAACACACAGCTGAGGGGGGGAGGGGCGGAGGAACAACGAGGTGGGGGGAGGACGCAGCAAGAGGAAGGGCGACAGCACCAGCGTGAGGCGGACGACCGACCGACTGCCTGGCAACACATGAGCACGCTCACACACGCACAGTCCCCTTTGACACACTACCACAGTTCTGGCTTCCAGACACGCCTCCTGCGAGGAAGCTCACATTTCACTGTTTATGTAACCTAGACTGATCAAAGGGAGGGAGAGAGAAAGAAAGAGAATGTCCTGTACCAAAAAAAGTAAAACAATCTGTGTCAGATGATGATGACGACGACTTTGCATTCTCTTCCGTGCAAACATGGGATGGTTCTCTTAAAAAACCTGTCCCTCTGTAGCAGAAAGCGAAAGAGTTTCGGTTCGTACGTTGAAGGTGGAACCATCTTATGGTGTAATGACAGTAAGACAGACTTCAACACTCACTGAACCACCCGGGACGAGCTCAACGACAAATTATAACCTGCTAAAAATAGAGCGAATGGCTTGATTTACACTGCACAGGCTCCTAAAGAAGTGGCCAGTGAGTATATCTACACTGTTGAAGTATTGTTGTTATTAAATGTTTCAGATTATTTATTTGAACAGTCACGTGTCTTAGTGTTACATATACGTTTAGATATACACATATTACAAATTCATTTAAACATTTCTATGGTTTAGATTGTTTATTTTATGATCTAATTTGTTGTTTCTAATGTGTTTTGCTCTTTGTCTTGTATCGTCCAGCTTCTATCTACAGGACATGTTGCTGTGGTGTTTGCATGCACAAAACCTGTTATTAGAAACTAGTACAAAGTGCTGACTAAGACTGAGCTGGCATGAACTGGTGTTGCAATGACAGCCTAACCGGGCTGTGTACTGAACACAGTGTACTCAGCTGTGATGTCACTCCCTGCTCTAATTTCCAACTTCTGAGGTACGTGGAAAAAAACAGCGAGGACTCCAGTGTGCCGCTGGAGCTACTGCAGTACGTTCACTATCAGTCAGCCAACCAATATAAACGAATAGTGTGTTGAGAGGACAGGTGAAGCATGCTGGAGGAAAAAACACTGAAGGGTTGAAGAGGAAGCTGAAAGTTCAGGTTAAGCAGGGAGAAAGTTGTTTGACCAGCTTAACGATGAAAACTCCCCCAACCGGCAGCCAGAAATCAAGCAGCTTTAGAGCAATAAGAGGAGACACAGGAGCTCACTGAGAAAGCACAGGGTTAAATGTGACCTTCTACATTTTTTGACTTCCGGTCCCCTCTGCCTTAAAATGAGGTTCAAAGTCCGTCTGTTGACAAAGATCACGTCATTCGATGAAAAGCTCCAGAGCACGTGCAACGTGGACCTTGCGCTGTTTCGGCTTCGGTCAAGTCCACCTGATGTTGCATCTGGATCTAGTATCAAAACATGATACAATTACACAAAAGAAGAAAAGAAATGTTCCTCAAATGGGCACAGAACAAGACAAACAGATGCACAGCAGTGGTGGAGGAACAAAGTTTTAATGTGAGAAGTGACATTACTTTCCTACTTTCAGCAGGAACGTTGTGACCTAATTACCCTGCGAGTTGGATGGAGACTCTTCGTGGCCGAACACAGGGGTATAAATAAAGTCAAGTGCGTGACACTGGGGTGACTCCCTGGGGGGCGAGCACCGGCTTCAGATTCCAACAGCTCTGAAGTCTGCAGCTCACAACTAGGCTGGTTGAGGAGTTGCGCTAACTCATCACGAGTTCGTATCGGAGCCACAGCGTTCGTTACCTGACCTGCCGTTCGCTCACACACAAACCGAATCGGCTTCTTCCTCTCCAACACACACTCACACAGAGCCCTGGCAGCCTGCTGCATCAGTATGTAGAGCAGCTGGTGTTACTGTATCACCCACCCACACTTCACTCTGTGCAGCCTTTAATCAGGTCATACACACACAATGTTATGAAATGTGTTTTGACTGCTTTTTCAGTACTTATGCTGAACTTAACAGAAGACGGAGACTTCAGAGAGTTCGAGTTGCTGTTATTTCCCCTTTTTCCATTTGAGATGAAATTTGAAGTTTTTTGATTAAGTAAAAAAAAATCTAACATTTTTAGAAGGTATTTCCTCCTGGACTTATCTAAACATGGTTAAGTGCTGTCAAAGCCTCCTGCAACTTAACGAACCAAACCAATCTAACAAGGTCAAACCCTGAGTCACGTAACACTAATGTCTCTGTGGCTCTGGAGAGCACCTGCCTATATGCAACTACATTACTATATTTCTGCAAATGCAATTAAGTCAGGTCTCGACTCTCAACTGACTAATCAGTCTAAGCAGCTTTATATATTGTGAGTCAAAAGCTGCTACTGCTGTAGGATCCTGGCCTTTTTCAGTATTGCTTTATTTAACAAGATCCAAGAATTGTGACAAAAAGAATTTAAAATTTCATCAACTCCAAACAGATTTAACGGATATAATACGGACCTTCCACGACTTTAACATTTAATGAAGTCTAATGCATTACCACACCATAATCGCATATCCGGCCAAAAGAAAGCTAAATGAGCACAGACTGGAGTTGTGCTTTGAGATTTTTTTCTGCAAGGTCAACATTTACTCTTGGTCTGGTTCAGGCTCCAGCTCCTCAGAAAGAATCTGGCTGCAGAATGCTCCACTGTGTTCAGCCACGTCTGCATCTCCCATCAGGTGTAGAGCAGGTGAAACGCACTGAATTATTCCGCCTCAATCCGACAAAAGCTGACAAAGAAAATAAAAAGTCACAAACGGCTCCCGGCTGCTGCTGTGATGCTTCAACAAAGCACCAGGTTCTTACTGTACTGGAGATTTATTTAGTAATTGTTTGATTGGGAGAGAACAACAATCCTTATAAATTCCTTTGAAAAGCAACTATGTGGCGTTCCTTCGCTCCCATTTCGACCAAAGTTGAAGCCGCCCAAAGCCGCTGATTAATCCACCAGGTGTCTGTAACAATCGTGGGAGGAAACATGTTTTCTTATTTTTCCTTCAGCGTGCGATCTGCTTGCACACCTACACGCAGGCAGGGGCGCCGCAGACTAATTAACAGGCCGTTAATGCGAAGCTCTCCAGAGCCAGCGTGTGGTTATGTACACACACATGTGCGCGTGCATGCGTCTTATGAAAGAAGTGACTAAACCTCATGACAGTCTTGACCGAGCTGCCGGTAACATGCAGCACACACCCCTCAATCTGTTCACACACACGACCCAGAAGAGGCAGCGCAGCAGTGCCGTGCTGCTGAGGAGGACGGTTTAATTTTAGGACACTGGTCCCACTTTCCCCGAGTCCATTACTCAATGTCACTGTTTGACTAATGACCCTGCTTCTTTTCTACACACACACACACACACACACACACACACACACACACACACACACACACACTGCAGTGTGAGAGGGTTTTCTAGCTCCTTTAGCATCTTTTGTTCCTTCTACTTGACTGTACATTTAGTGAAACTGTAGCAAATCCATCCCATCCCACAACTTCAACAAAAGTACTAGGAACCGGCTCCTTCCCCAACACGCTGACCGCTTTCCTGACTGACCTACGTTCCGCTCTCGCCACAGATGTTTAAGAGTTGCCACTCACTGGCAACAGCTCCATCGCTGCCTTGGCTGAAAGCTTGAGGCTGCCGTGCTGAGGTGAAAGGTTGCCACAGTCTCAGGTTGCCTACACTCTGGAGCAGGTTTTCTTCAAAGACGTCTCTGTATTTTGCTCCAAGTCCACTGCTGTCTGTCAGCTTCCACCTAAGCAGTTTACCATAAAGGCCTGATTGAATGGGATCCCACAGTGTCAGAAATTTAGACTTCGGCTTAATATAGTACTTACTTCCTCTTAGTGCCTAACATTGATGCACTGGTTGTTATTGTATCACCTTGTCTTGCATCATCTCTCCTTGTATTTATGGAAATCATTAGCATCCATGTAAAATTTCAGCAGACTTGCTAACAATATTATTTTGTTAGTAAATACTTAAATATGATGTTCTCACATCCTGTCGATATAATAATTAAAAACGATTAACCTTAAGGAACATTTCAGCAATGAAGTGCTGCATTACAGCTGCTTTGCCTTATTGCTTCTACCAGCTAGAAACACTCTGCTCCCAGCAGATTGTACACTAGCACTGTTCTTCTAATAATAATTATTGTTTATGTGCAGTATTTATATGCCAGTGCACCTGGGGCTGTTTTACAAACACTGCAGCCATTTCATTAACCACATGCAATGAAAACATTTTTAATAGGTAAGTGAAGTAAATACTTAAATATCTCATAATATGAAAAGTATGGTGTCTGGAGGCTGACAACGGGTCTCTGCGCCTCTGTCTACCAGTTTCCCATCCTGCCTGTCCTCCTCTATGGAGTCTATTAGAGAGGAGGTCCATGTCTAATTGACCTTCCAGCCCAGTCAAGTGCTACATTTCCATTGCATCATCCTGTTTTTGCAATTTTCTCCTCTAAATGATGGAAAAACACGAGAACAGTAACATAAAACGCAGTTCCAAGCCCTGCCGTAAAAACAAGCCTCTTCACAAACGAGCGTTTAGTAAATGCTCGGAAATGCCTGGGTAATGACTTTTCTCGTGTTCTCCAACCATCCACTTTGTCGCAGGTCAAACTGGTCATAAGAGCCGTAAGTCATCCAATTTTCACCAACATCACAACTAACAAAAACACAATTTTAGGATGATGCTTTAAATCTTTATTAATCCCACCCTTCGAAATTACAGCAAGATGGTGGGAACAGAGATGTGAATAGTGTTTGAATGAGAGGCAGAGCAACATCTGGCTGCATTAACCTCAAACAAGCGCTTCCCGTAGGTGTGGATTAGACCTGCACACACTGAAGGAAGTCTGGACTATGCATCGTTACAGCACTGCTTTGTCTTTCTGACAGCCTCATTTCATAAAGACATGAAAAATCATGAAGGTCTGTATAAAAATATAGTGACATTGGTGAAAATCAGATCACATTTCATGACCATCTATGCATCAAACCTAACAGTGTGGACTGTGTTCGAGGTCACCATGACGACCTTAAGTCTCTCCAGAGAGAAAACGGCAACGCTGACAGACGAACTAATTAATAAACTTGTTATAATCAACCTGATCTTCTGCAGCTAAAAAAAAATCTTCACTTCCTGTGCAACAGAGAACGTCAACAGAAATGAGGCACCAAAGTCTTCAGTACGACAAATTCAACATCTGTTCCATCTGCATATGACACAGATGTAGCATTATAATAAATCACCAAAACTGTGCCTCTGTAAAAAATGGAAATGTGCACATGTACAGACATTTTTCTACTCTATAAGGTCTGTGGATTAAATTTATTTACAGAAAAATAATTTGTGTTTAAAGTGAAACATTTTTAAAAATACAGGAAGAGGAAGAGTTAGATGAACAGTGAGGAGGAGAAAAGGAAAACACAAAGGAAGAGAAAGTAAATGAAGATGTCACAAGTCTGAGGGGGGCGGTGTCCTGGAGATGGTTGCCATAGCAACCAAAGGAGAGACGCAGGAGACGACGGGGGGTGATTACGTTGCCGGTGCAAAATAGACTTGTAAACTGAAAACGATAAACATGTAAATGTCACTTCTTCTGAACAAACGGTTCCAAAACATTTTCCCTCAAAATCCAATACAGTGAATCAAAATGCACAAGATCCACACAGATTTAAATTTGACAGAAGCAAAAAACTTTTCCAGATTCAGCTCAAGGTCGTTGAAGAAGAATTTGAGCCAAAGCACAACTGAGGAAAAATACTGTTCTTTTTACTTCAGTACATTGATTTGACACTTGTACTAGTCCAACAACTGCACATTTATTGACATGAAATGAGCCATTCTGCATAAACTTTTACTGATACTGTGTGTTGGACTTTTGCTTGAGCATTTCTACACAGTAGCATTGTCACTTTCATAAAAGTAAATTGTTGGAGCGCTTGTTTAAATCATGTAAACGTGTTAAACATGCAGCGAGTGAATATTCACTGTGGGATGTTTTAGTTGTGCCAGTTGCCAAATTATTTCATTTACAAATTAAAAAAAACAAAAGCTGAGAGGCACCAAACTGGACAAGCAGCACTTAAGATTGTTTTCACCAACTGTTTCAGATTTTTAGTTTTTTTTCAGACCGTCTGGAGGGAGCACACACTTCGTGACTACGGACAGCAGACTGAACGATGACAATGTGCGAAATTAAATTCCATGTGGTCTTGTACCAAAACAAACCCAAACAGCAACATTCAGTGCACTACTTAATACAAGGATGCTCGACCGCGAACATCCACAAGGTGCAATCTGTGCTGAGGAGAAGAGAAAAGCAGGCTGCAGAGGTTTGATCCTAGAGGTGCACACCTAGAGGAGCCGACCGAACTTCTCTGCACAGCTTCTCAGGCTGCTGCAGAGGCAGGTTTTCAGTCCAGTGAACGCTCAGCACAGTCTTCCTTTAGGATTTAAGCAACATAAAATGACAAAAAGATACATGTGTGCTGCTGTTTGCCAGCGTGTCGTACACCCCATCAAGAAACATACAGGGAAAAAAAAAATGCCTTGAGTCAGTTTAAATATGAGAAAGTCAAAAGAAATACAGCGTAGAATGACGAGGAAAGAGGCCCAGATACAGAGACTGTGTGTGTTTTTGTGCACACAGGGTGGGTGGGTGTCGTGCTTTTATAATGTGCTTGTGTAACCTCCAACTATGACAGATTGACAGCCCAAAAAAAACACAAAAAAAAACAACACACAGGCTGGGACAGGGTGAAACCAGACGTTAGTAATTCTACACGTCCCCTCATTTATATAAGGTGTTACTGAACCTCCAACCCAGAATTTAGCCGAATACTACTGTACCTGGAAGCCTCAAATCAAGCCTTAACCTTCAAAGGGACGTCTCAGTATCGCAGTCTAGTTGTTCTTTACCAAAACATACGCACACCATCGCAGTAAACACAAGACAGGAAGGAGACTTAAAGATTTATAGTTAAATCTCTCACTTTTTATCGCTTCTTAAACTTAAAATGTTCAGTTCAAATCCGCTGAGACGCCCTGAAGCATTAGGGAAAAGTTGCCATGTTACTTAATTTACCAAAAGATGACAAGTTAATAAGGTTCTCTAGTTGTTCTCTCCATGTGTCTTTTCTAAATCTAAAAACTGTAAATACATAAAACCACAGGCTTCTCTCTCCCCGTAATGAGGTCAAAGTCGTCCAAAGACTGACGCCATTTAAGTTATCCAACCCAAGTTTAAATCCTACCTCCTACACAAACACACACTATCTCCCCACACACAAACATGGACAGCTCAGCATCTAATAGATGATTCACTGCGTTATGTAACAAATACTGGCAACAGAAGAAATGAGGAGAGGAGGAGGAGACGGGAAAGTTTAGAGGAGTTTGTTTCCTGGGGGAGGACGCGAGGTCAAACGCTGCTGAGGGGAGCGGGTCTGATCACACATGTGGACAGCACGGCCGCTGGTGCAGCGTGTACTGATGGCAAGACAATAAAAACAAGCCAGCACAAATAAACTGCAGCTGCCACAGCAATTTTCTACGTCTGGCAGAGGAGGAAAACACACAATGTGAAGCTGGAAATAAACTGCCATTCAAACCGTCCCAAGTGAATCCTCCTCAGCAGAGGTCAACACGTGTTTCCTTACCCATAAACCTTTGTTTTGTGTAGTGGTGCTACTGAAACTGGACAGAAGTCTCTGGTCGTAGTCTCATCTACTTAATGTTAAACAGCTGACAGTAATATGTGACGACCTCAGTGCACCCGTCAAGACTCACCAGGTATCCCCTCCTCATCTTCATCATCTCCATCATGGTCGTCACCTTCATCACTGATGTAACAAATCTTTTCCTCCCTTTCCCTCCTGGTTCGCAGATCCTCTTCTTCATCAGACATCCTTAACGCGCAGGCTCCTGCTACCTCAGCATGGCCTCAACGCACACACCTGCGATGGGAACAAGTAATAACAATGATAATGAATGAGGACAATCATTCAATGTATGCATCTTTAAACATCTTAAAGGATCATTGCAAAAGAGTCTTATCAGTGTCAAGTAGACAGACAGCAGCACAAGCTCAGAGTCTGCAACAACAAAACTCAGCATGTGTGTGTATCCATGCGTCGCTTCCTTCCTGAGAGAAGAAAACGCATCCGTTGATTTCACTGAAAGACGGAACATCAGCATTTAAAAAAAAAAAGTTCCTTCTTTGAGAGAGAGAGAACAAGATCATGACCTGAAGAAGGACAGAGAGACGCGCACAATGAGGGAGACGGAGAGCTCTCAGGAGGGCCGTGATGCTTTTAAAGCTCCATCTCTCAGCAGGAGGAAAATTGCGCTCACATTACTCAGACTTGTCTCTGCGTCAGACGGAAGCTGTCATCAGACGGAACCACAGACTCCCACCGCAGCCTTCCTCATTAGCTGCGGTTTGGTAAAAAGCAAAGTTTTGCTCTTCTTTGTTTTGGTTTACAACACAACAACTCTGTGCCACACAACAGGAGTCACACCTTAATTTAAAACCAACAACATGGTCGCTCATATACCATGAACCCGTGCCAGTCATTATATAGCTCATATGAATTCACCAAGGTCTTGTGAGTTATAGCGTTTCCTTGGCCGTCACCTACTGCCATAAACACGAGTTATCACCTTAGCAGTTATGGCTGAAAGCAAGGCTTTTAAATAATCTACACTCCCCCTCGGATGAGCCCAGACACAGCCGTACAACGGCAATGTTTACTTTTGATGGCCTGCCAGCTCACCTTGCATAACATTACACTGCTCATTACACAACAGGTTCCTCCAGCCAAAGTGACTTATTGGTCGGACAGGGTGGTTTTACAACCCTCCTAAATCTCAGGGTTTGTCGTTTTATTCCCATGTACAAATAAATCCCCCAAAAAATATGTTTTTTTCAAATATGACTTGTAAAAACTGTAAGTCTGTAAAAGAGAGGGGAAAATTCTCATCACCGTGTCCCTCATTACATCTTCAATTCCAGTCACGTTCAAGGGAGTGAAATGAAACTGCTGCTCATTTTCTTATGAGACCTACACCGATCAGCTCAGGGGCTGAGTGGAGGGTCTCTGGACCACACGCTGGCAATCACTGCTGCAGCACAGAGGCTTCAAAAAGACAAAAACAACTTGTGATTTCAGTCGAAGAATCCATCTGAAAAAAAACAAAAAAGAAACGCAGCTCGTTGTTAACGTCACGTCCAGTCAAAACCAACTTCGTTCATGGAGCTTTACGTAACTTTACGCCCAAGCTGCATGTTAGGGCTTCGGGCAGTTAAGTGACAGTTACGCAACGTACAGTATGTGTTCGCTACGCTGAGCTGCTCCCCGTCGGTCCACTGTGTAATTAGACACTTTTTTGATTTCCTCCTGGAGGCAGGCACGACAAACTGCACGAACACTGCACACAACCCAGTGTAATCAAACGCAACACCCCTGTCATAACGTGAACACCGTTTCCTTGAGACTCCGCCGGATGTACGAGGCCAAACATTAAAATTCATCAACGTACCGCTTCAAATCTGGCACCATTACAAAAGCAACCTTCAGAAAGCTAACGACTGTTGCGCTGCGTTGCATTAGACTCTGCAGGTGTTCACGTCGTCGTGTCCACGCTGTGAAACTTCTGGTGCGCGTGGTCCTCAGCTGCAGGTTTGGTGTAAGAGAAATGAATAACATTTTTGAATTTGTGCAAAAGAAACCTCAACAACGGACGAATCGCACCCAGCTGATTCTTTTGAGGACACATGCTCATGTTGTTTTCTTTTAATTAATAACAATACTTCCACTTTTTCACGCATATAAAAATACAGACTATATGCACATACTCAAGAAAGATGGAAAGCATCTCATCGGCCAATATTACATTGGTGCGTACAACGCCATCTTAGATTCAGTGAATATGGAAACGGAGAGAGTGGATGTGTCTAAAGCGTAGACTCTGGGGGGAGGAGGGGAGTCTGTTTGGTTCCCCGTGACCAGAAGGGAGCTGGGGTGGGGTTGGGCAGTAACCTACATTTATTTAGGGCAACCCTGTAGCCAGAACCAGCATGAGATCACTACCATACATTTGGATCCTTCTCCTGAATGAGCAACGCACCAGTCGCTCATCAGCGCAGCAGAAAGAGCCGAAGGTGCCGTGAACACACATTCTGTGCATTGTTCCTTTGGACAAATTAAAATAATCCAAGTGGTGCTCATAAATTTATCCCAGCATCTCTCCAGTAAACCGATTGACTTACGTTAGTGACAACTCGAGACTCACACTTTCATTTGATCTTTAAATCAAACCAGATCTCACTACATAGATTATTTATAGCTGTAAACTGCAATACTACACCAGTAAACGCATTGTCTTTTACAAATGGATAATGTGAAATTCACTGTTACTGTTAATTGGGCAAGTCTTGAAATAGCCCACTTTCGTAATCAGTTGTCTTGGCTACATCTGCAGCAGAACCAGAAGATACTGTGTGTTTGGTGTAAAAATGGTTAGTTTGAAGGAATTATAAAAGATTTGAGGGGAGGCAGTGGCTCCAGGAGCAGAACAGAACACAAGTAATTAGGCTCCTACACCAAATTACCTTCTGTCCATGTGTTTATCATTTCAGTACAAACTGCCCTTCGACATTTCACTGCTCCAATAACAGCAAACTCTGACCAACACTGTTCAGGGTAATTAGAGACTTGGTGTAAAACTTTTTACTGCTTTCCCGTTCAACAGCACGACCATCGGCTCCGAGACTCTCCTCCATCGCAGTGTGATTCATCTAAAGAACACACGGTGCATTACCGGACAAAAAGCCACCACTGAGGCTTTAATGGACAGAACACTGAAGATGTTCCACCTCGCACAGACACTATGCAATTACTTCTCCAAAGCCCCAGAGATGGTAAAGGAGGCGGCAGTGAGAAGACGGCTGCTTGCATAAGCTGAGTTACATAAGATCTGGCTAATAATGCTACTGTTCAGCTACTCGACCAAACGGATGTCAAAAGGCAAGGACATGGCAGACACACACACACACACACGTTTTCTTATTCAGCTCCACTTTTCTCACTTCTCTGACACAATTAATCTCCTTACCTCGGCCCCAGACTACATCTGATCGTAACTTTTAACAGGGGTTTATGAAAACAGAAAAACACCACTTTGTATTAGGTTCCAAGAATTTCCTCAGTGTCAAGGTTTCGCACTAAAAATGGTTCTCACTAAACACGCTGGCCTCGTACCACAGGTTAATACTGTACGTCAGCAGCGTTTGTGCCAGGGCCTCAACCCTGCAGGAGCTCAGGGCAGATTTAAACGGCACAAAGACAGAGTAAGACGTGAGAGAAATTAGAATGGACTGTATGGACGTTTACTAAAAAGCCTTATTTGGCCGAGGCTGAGACGAGCGTGTTTGGGGTTCAGGCTGTGAGCTCTGAACGGATCAAACAAAGAAAGCGGAACAGTTTAGTTTAGACCAGCTGTCCCCTCAGGCTCCTCACCTTCTAGTACACAAAGGATAAAAAATGATTATTGCAGAAAATAAGAAAGACAAACTAATCTGAAAATTCAACTCGTACAGTAGGAAGAGACAGCGTCTGCTGACAAACCCAGCAGACTGACACACCAGTGACGCACAATGTCAACGGACTGCGTTCACCCTAAATGCAGGTCATTCGCTAAAATAACAGCTCTGGAAATGGACATTGTATAACAATTCCCTTTCATATTGGGCTGGCTTACAGACTTAGAAGATCTGCATCACATCCCCTCGCTTGTGTAACAGTTACACAATGGTGAAGCCTGGTGGTGGGGAGGGGGCAACCAATGAAGTCACACACACACACACACACACACACACACCCTCCTTATCCAGTGTGTTAGTGCAGCTAGTTTGTTTCACAGATATATGAAAAGCAAACGCTTTTCATATATCTGTGGAGTGAGCAGCTGATTTGAGCTCACAGTGCTCAGGATAATAAACGAATAAACAAATCAACAGTATGTGACATTTAGCCATTACCTGTTTAATTATTGCTGCTTGATTATCACTTTAACAACTCAGATGAGGCTGATTTACAGAGTAATAAAACAAGTTTCATCACTCTTATTTTGGTGGAAACCGCAGAACGTGAAACGCAAATTCACAACACGCTTTCCTTGCTCACATGCTGTTATTTAATAAAAAGGAACAAACACTGAGTGTCTGAATGATGAAACCGAGTGTTGAATTAGTTTAAACAAGAAGAGTATGAAGACGTATGCACACACACACACACACATCAGAGTGCAGCAAATTAGATAGGACACAAGGATAAAGATAAACAGGAATGAGGTGTCGCTATGGATACTGGTCAACAAATGACTAATGTCAACAATAACAGGTGCATATAGACACTCCCACACAAACACACACCCCTATCCAACCGCCTGACACACAGCTCTGTTCCACCCTTGTCACATACTCCTAACGACAACCTAACAGCAAAAGATGCTAAATTTGCGAAGACATAATGCTGCGCCGCTAATCCTGACTCGAAGCAACACAGCCCAGTCCAGACCCTTCGAATGTGCCAAACCAATGGATTCCGTAACTGTAAAAGTGTTTGATAGGAGGCTAAAGCTTCAGCATGATCCCTGCTTTCCAAGTGTAAAATCACAGTGCTACACAGTACAAAAATATAAAAAAATAACTTTATTCTTCTTTCATGATGCCTCAAACATTTCCAGAAACAAGATGGTTGAATCCATATGGTAAAAATGTGCGTTTTAATGTGATGGATACTTTTTATGATTTGTTGAATTGAAGGCCCAGAGGGAGAAAAAACACACACACACTAGCTCCCACTAAAAATCTGACAAATGCACACAAGCCTGCGCTCATCAATGAAACCCTTTGTCTCCAGCAGGAATATTTAGCAGCACACACATTCTGGGAAAGACAATATTAAAGCATTGAAAGGTTTATATATTTCCCGCAGGATGAGGCCCTGAAGGGCACATGAGGGATTTTCCTTTACAGGGAAAACTGTTGCGAGGCAGGCGAAGGCGTCTGTGGATCTACCTGCTGCTTATGCTCCAAATGTGAACGTTAACAGACGATGGGGCAACGGGCTCTACTTTCAATTCCCCAGATGACTATATATGATAATAAGCAACACCCATAAGGACAAATATCAATTATGTGAGGTGATTTGTTTCAAAAAGAGGGTGACGTGACGTTTCCAATGTTGTCGTTCACATTGGAAACGTCATGTTGATGTCAAAATGTCCTTATTTATCCAAATATATACTTTAAATCATATTTGTATACCTCATACTTTCTCCCAATGCAGTTCATCAAGCGATAAGCCCCATGGATTTATGTAAAGCACTACATTTCATGGCACCAACCAAATGTCACAGTTAAAGACAGTTTGTCAGAAACATGACCCCGGTTGACCTTTCAGCTGTGGCCGAACATGTCACCCTGCAGCTTCGTGCTGGTCAAAGAGACACTTCCCCTGCAGCTTGAGGATCCGGTGCGACTGACAGCACCTCAGGGTGGTTGAGCTGCTGTTTACGGGCCCGAGTGTCGAGCGGTTCGGGAGTGACCACGCTCCTCTGTGCTCCTCTGAGGAGCTGCCTGCTGAGCTCGTAAGCAGCAGCAGACTGAAGAGATGAGGATGAAAAGGGGAAGCAGCCCGAGCTCAAACCATCAGAACTAAGCCAGTGTAGCTGTAAACGAAAATGAAACCAAACACTTTTCAATCATTAATTTCTAAACAAATACAACAACTGGCTCGGGTTGTGTCTGATCCAAGGTCAGATCCTGGAAAAGCCGTGAGAAGAGTCTAACCATCAGTGCATTAGAACAAAACCGCGCTGCTCAGCTTTACCTGGAACCAAAATGCCCCCACACGAACAAAATCACTAAATCACAGCCATTTGCTAGTTTTCGTTCACATACATGTGCCTCTGTCCAAAGTCAACAGACAACGCTTCTGCTGCAGCGGGAGCCTGTGAGTGTTTCTGCATCTCTCACTAAATCAATACGTCTAAAGCTGACCTTTTACACATATCCATAGTACAAGACGCAACACACACAGTGGCCTCAGCTGACTAGAAGGCTCGCTGGGAATCGATTAAAGGGCCTGACTCGTCTTTATGCTCAGCTCTTCCCCTCTGCACATCCCTCTCCCTTCTCCTACAAACACACCTAATTCTTATGAGCAGCTAAACACACGCTGTGGTGCTTCTCGTCACATTTTGTCCATTCTGCTGGTTGGAGCATAAACAGCCACTGCATAGCTGAGCTACCGTGGCACCAGGATGTAATGCAGACTTGGCCTTTGATTAAAACTACTTGGCTGAGCCTTTCCACATCCGATATTAGGGCACTGTTTTTAAAGGGGGGGGGGGACTCTGGCGGAGTTTTACTGTGTGAGTAGGGGGGGGGGGGGGTGGGGGGGAGAAAAAGTTGTGTAGAGCCTTTCATCGCTGCAGAGGCAGCAGTGGAAGCCTGATAAACTGTGGAGTTAGCCGTGTTAGCTTCTACAAACCCCAACAGCATTGTGGGTAATACATAATGTGCTTATTCATTACTTGAAAACCTTTTTTGTTTAAACTTGGGTTTTTACACTAAACCCAGGCCTCGGTCTGGCCATCAGCCATTAAAGCGTTTAACTATAAATGCTTTAAAAAGGCCACTTAACCGACCGATTCCACCGACGCAGCAGCAGGAGCCCAGTCCGGCACCGGACCGCCTCACGTCCTGCTCTGGCCCCAGATCTCTGATGATGGAGTCCAGGCACATGGTTCCCTCGCATCACCGTGGGTGAGCGCTTTTCAGCGGGTGCCATACTGAGGCTCAGTCTGCTCTTTAACCCCTGGACTCCTCCGCTGCAGCCTCTGGGGTTTGTTGACCTCAGCCTCCCCCTCCTGCATCAACACTTCACCAAATCCTTCTGGCAGCTGAGAACAACTTTAAGGATTCTCCTGCAAAGTGCACATAACTGTTCGCGGCCGACGTTAGTGTGTCTGCAAATGTAAATGAGCAAACATGTCATTTAAGTCTAAATTTACATAACTCTTTACATAAGCCACTTCCTTTTTAGTCTGCCCTGGCTGTTAGGTAACGAGGCTACACGTTGGGCGCTCGTTTATTCCTGCGAGGCTGTTAAAACCCGCAGATGTGTCAACTCTTGGTGGTCCGGCTGGTTTGGTCTCAGCCGCGGTCACGACTCGCTCCCAGCACTTGTTTGGAAAAGAAACAATGAAAAAAGCCGACAAAGCGACGCGCTGCTCGTTTCATAACACGGAAGGAGGCTGCAACAGCAATGCAGCGCAGCGCAAGTGCAGCATGCGCCTCTATTGTCTGGAGCCTAATTGAAGCTCCGCACCCTCGCACCAAGACGCGCACTGACGCTTTACACGGACACACAAAAAAAAAACCCACCACCATCAGCCAGCGGACACCGAACCCAGCATGTGTGACTCTCACCTTCCGTGTCTGTTAGTGCGCAGAGTCGCTCCGAGTGAAAAGCTTTGCGCCTGTTTCTGAAGCGGTAATGAGACGCGGGGCAGGCGTGGACGCTTTCACCCATTCATCAGTTTCGTGCTACACGAGGAGGGTCGGTCCTGCTGGTCCCTGCACGCGCTCTGCACAGAAAAGCCATTACGAAAGTGCCGGAAGTGCCCAAGCATCCAAAGTGTTGTGTTGTTACCAGAGGCACAAGAAACTAAGCGACAACACGAGTGAACACACAAAGTTCAAAGTAATTATTATTATTAATATTAATATATATCAGCTAAATATATAAATAAAATTCACTGCTTTGTTTTCAACACATAACAAAACCCATTAAAGGATTATCCATTATTATAGCTTATTACTATTTTTACTATTTCCCACAAACAGTGTTTGCAACGGTATATTGTATATACGGTATATTAATAACGAATGGTTATTAATCTTATGGACATAATTTGTGCGTAAGAGGTCTGAACATTTTAGATTTCTGCTTGAACCGTATTTATGGCCATGTAAATAACACATCGGGTCTAGATTTGGACTCATTACTAACTTAAGTATCTCTGTCGCTACGATGCTCATTAGAGAAACAAAATCTAAAATAACAATCCTGCAACGAAACCCTTTTTCTCTTTTATTGACAGGGAAAGTAAAGGCTTGTGACGTCACATTATTCAAAAACTAAAAAGAAAAAAACCTGTACTGTATATATAGCATAATATAAATATAATTTCTTTTGGATTAAATTATTTACGTTCGTTCAGAGGCAAACATAATTCAGGTTCGAATTAGAAGCTAAAAATAAAAGAGTAAAACTTTACATGCAGCCTGAGTAGAGGACAATAAGAAAACAAACTACCAGTGACGGTTTCATCTGTTCCAATTTAAACTGCATACAGATCACATTTCTGGCTTCTCAGTTATATGAAGCATTAAAGAGATTTGTAACGAGAGTGAACAGTTGCAGCCTACAGTATGTCGTTCATATAGCGCCCTCTACTGGCCACTGGTGCACAGAGCTTTGCATAACACTGGATTATGCAACGTTAAGAGCATTGCATTGGTTGTTATATTGTATATTGCATATTTGAAATATGCCACAAAAACACAGGGACACGATGGGAGGAGAAGCTTTCCCGTAAGCGCTTATTATTCAGGCTGCTGCATCAAGACGCTGGGGGAACGTCTGGGAGGGATCTGTCTTGTTGATGTCAGTTCACATTGGCAGCTCTGCTTCTTTGACAAATCGATCGGCAGCACTGTCACCGTGAAAGGCCAAGCGTCTTCTCGTTAGCCACGCACAACGCTGCTGTGGACGTGTCCATAAACAGCCACTATTTCCATTTCTTCACTTGCAGCCATCTCGTTTGTTTACGCCTGTGGTTACAGCTTGTATAATGAGCCATGCTCTTTTTTTCCTAATTAGTTTCTCCTCCATCTTATATATTTGCAGTGTCCAGTATTAAACCTCGTCTTCTATTGTTTCTTCTTGACATTTCCATCAACTGGTCTCTCAGACCACTCCGGTTGTGCCGTCAGGAACTCAGCAGCAGAAAATCGAGTAAATGTCAGTCTAGACAAATGAACAGCGATTGTGCGTTTGTGTTTCTGTGATTAATGATAGATACCTGCAGAGCTACAGGAGCGACTGATGCCGTTGGCTCGTCTATGTTGTTTTTCCACTTTGATGAGATTTTTTTTCGTTTCCATCAGTTTAAATGGTCTTTCCCCATCTACACAACTTAGATCTTGACTGAATTTACCTACACAAAAAAAGCAGAAATACACAAAAACCAAATAAAGCAGCAGCATGTACAGGAAGGATCCTGTAGCCTTAAATACCCAGTAGCCATATAAACACACAAAACAACAAAACAGCAACAACAGGAGATATTTCAAAGAGGCACAGAGAGTTCGACCTTTGACTTTGTGTTGACCTCACGTGGACACTAGATGGCGCAACTCATCATATAATACCGGGTTTAAATTGTGGAGCGATTTTACACTGGAGAAGCAAGCAGACACACTTATTATTCTGATTATTCAGCGTCCTGTCGGTCGACAATGCAGATTAAGAAAAACAGACAAGCTGGTGTGTGTGTGTGTGTGTGTGTGTGTGTGTGTGTGTGTGTGTGTGTGTGTGTGTGCTTACATTCAGCAAGATCTGCACATATGAAACCTACATTTATTGGTAATGACCTGTTATTTACAGTACAGCATCATATTTGTAACAAAGTTTAGAGAATGGAGCAGCTTCACAGTTTGCATAGTTCGTCCAGCGCATCCTCCAGATTCCAGATTGGAATTGGAATTTGGAGCCAAGGCAACAATTTGAAAATAGTTGTACTCCTCAAATTTCGCTTTGTGACGGCGCATTGTCCTGCTTAAAGAGGCCACAGCCAACACAGAATACCATGCGTTCCCAAGATAAACGATGCGGGTGAACCTGACATCCAGGTTATGCAAAAGACAAGGGGTTTAATCAGCCTAGGCCCCCTTCATCCATTGCTCTATGGTCTAGTTTGTGTTTGTGTGTGGTGAAAAACAGAGAGAGACTAGAAGCTTAACCTGCAAGAGCTTCATTATCCGGTTCGTCTCCGGTCGGGCTCTACAGTGGAGTCGTGTAACCTTTTGAGGAGCGGATAGAGAGTATGCTCCATGCAACCTCGAGTCAAGGTTAGTGTACGATAGACTCACAAACAGCTGCAGTGATTCCTTCAGAAGCCCTTCACAACGGCTTCCTCTCTGCAGCATACTGGGTTGCTGCCCAAACAAGCTGCTGACAAAGACCAAATCTTTTCCCATCACACGCATCATAGTAATTAAGTCTGCGCTCAGGAGATATTGAAGCAGGTATAACTCTTCTGTGAGCCACAGATAACTGGGTGTCTGTGGCGTTCTGTTACACCCTCAGAACTATAACCTCAATTTTTAAACTTTAAGTTGGTTAAATTATTAATTCCATGTTCAACATTAAATGAATGGAAAGAGCTGTTTGATTCTTTCTATTGTGACTCTCACAGGGCAAAGAAGCAGCTGCAAAGAAAGAGAATTAATAACAGGGAGAAAGGAGCAGGCCTGTCTTTACCCTGCTAATGAATATTATTATTTAACGCTGCAGTCAGAAGAGCTGTGTGTTAAAGCTGCAGTGTTAAAATGCACAAATCTCTGTTTAATCCCAAATGAATGTGATTTGCAATAAAATGCATCAGAAGAGTTTCTCTACAAATGAGGAAAACAGAAGCTTTTTTTCCTGCCACTGCATCTAAATCTCTGTGTTTCTCTCAATGTTTCTTTTTTGTTTTTGTTCTTCACTTTAAACACAAATATGTTTGTTATGTGAAGTAAAAACAATCACTGAATCCACTTGTTGGATTTATAGTTAATAAAGCTTAGTCATCCTGTCAGTTTGTTCTCCATCAGGGTCAGAAGGCAGCTTGAAAAAGTGGCTGTTTGATTGAGAAAGACACAAACGTCTCTTGTAGTTTGCTTGTAACCACCGTTTTACTGAGGGGAAGCGAAAGACATCTCTTCCTTATACACTTAATTAAATTCATGACCAGAAAAGGGAAACTGTGGTTTGCCTGTGATGGCAAAGTTGTCAAATTGAAGCTTACACATTTAAGGTGCAAGAAGTAATTGGTTATTATTTTTAATTTTCTGAGAAATGAAATAAAACATGTGATGTCTCTCAGCTCTTCTAGCTCCTTTCATGTTTCTCTGCCTTCTGTTATTATTCCAGTGATTTGCTGTAGTGAAGGAACTACTGGTCTTGTTATTAACAACTGTGCTTTTCCCCACAGCAGAATGTAAAGGTGCGTGTTAAACTGTCCACGGGTTCGTCGTTAGAGCGGGCTGACCTGAAGCAGAGCCGAACGAAGCCATCAGCCAAAGTATCATTTAATCAACTGCTAGGGTTTCCCTGCCTCGGAGCGAAGAGGAGTTCTGGCACGTCACTCATTTTAATCTTCTTAAGTACCCCCCCCCCCCCCCCCAACTGAGTGTGACTGTGTCGGCTGAGAAACTGGGTGTTGATTTATCAGCCACTCCACGGTAGCAGATTGAACTGAGGCACTGTACAAATGACAAATGTTGGAGGTTTGTTTTACTTATTTATTGTATCCAAAACATTTAAGTTTGAAGTACTGTGGTTATTTCCTTCCTCTTTTTTTAAACCTGCTCACGTCTCCCAGCCATTTACCATTTCTAATACAAACTGTGCACGTGGAGAAACACTTGACACTGGACCTTTCAGCTACAAGAAAGCGCGTCACAAGACTTTGTTACGTTATGGAATGGCTGTAACATTCTTAGGTCAAATGTCAAAATTCAATCACATCTTGGTCAACACAAATCAGCAAACTTAATCTATCTAATCTATTCAACTCATTGTTCAGTACGAAGTGACAATAATAATATAATGACAATAATAATAATAATAATATTCATTAGCAGGGTAAAGACAGGCCTGCTCCTTTCTCCCTGTTATTAATTCTCTTTCTTTGCAGCTGCTTCTTTGCCCTGTGAGAGTCACAACAGAAAGAATCAAACAGCTCTTTCCATTCATTTAATGTATAAAGGAACTATTAAAACACACAGGACGTGGCTTTGCTCATCTATTTAACACGTCATGTATGATGATGTAGTGAATTCTTTGGGATCCGTTTTGTGTAGTATATCTCTTCCACCAGAGTCTTAAAGCCTTTAAAGGCCCATTCAAACAAATGGAACCTCCAAACTCTCAATTTGAACTAATAAATGCTTTCCTGCTGTGGTAAGTCATTCTATTAGCTCCCAATTAATTCTGAAGAGTGAACGCCCAGCAGGTGTGTAAGACTGTGGAGTGTTTCTGGACACGTGACGCTCCGGTGCAGTTGATCCTGACGCCTCTGCGCGTTCGAGTCCCTCTTCATGCGCTTCTTGAAGTGAGAAAAGCGTGTGAACGCGCACGTACACAGTGGCTCCCTTTAGTCTCCACTTCTCGGCATCGGGGCCAGCCGTTATCGGAGAGCGCGGCCCCGAGGCTGTGTTTGCGCACAACTGCACGGCTGTCGTTTCACCGTGAGAGCAAAGGTTTCGTTACACACACACACTCACACAGTGTGTGTTTATTGCTGTTTTGTTATATTCGGGGCTTCCTGAGAGTTAATTACATTTCTTTAGCTCCGTTTTCCTTACGATGAGTGAAGCCTTCTTTTCACGCATCTCCTGTATCCTAACCTCGCTGCTGCGGCCCTGTTTTCCCCACGGGACTCATTGAACTTTGATCTAATCAAATCTCGTTTTCTCTCGCCTCCCATATTTTATTTCCTCTCTTACAGTCACCGTGCCTGCGCGGCGCGCTCCCATTTTCATGTCAGATGGAAGCAGCCTACTGGTGCTGATGAGGATGATGATGGCGGTGATGGAGGCGCAACGCTGAGTTCGCTCTCCCAGTTTCTCTCCCTTTTTCCGTTTGTTCTTTTTGATTTCAACAAAAAAAGACAACATAGCGACCTGAAAGCAACCGCCGATTTGACGTAGCACCAGTCTCCATCTCCTGAGCCGAGATGGGGAACGAAGCGAGCATGGAGGGCGGCGGGCAGCCCGGTGAGCCGGGAACCGCCGGGATGATGGGGTCGATGATGCCCGGAGGACCGGCAGCAGGACAAGGGGCAGGACAGCACATGAAGCCGGTCAACGGATCAGCTGCCGGGGGAGGAATGGGAGTCGGAGGCCCCGGGATGGGGATGACGAGGTAGGAACAGCAGTGGTAGTGCCTCGGGTAAACGGGGCTGGGTGAAGCAGTCTGGGTAGTACTACAACCCAATGTGTGTTTTAACACGGCTGACGGGAAGCAGGAGACCAGATGTCCTTGGGTTAAGATGTTACACAAATGGGATTAACGGGGTGTCACACGAGGGACTGTGACAGAAGATCATTCCCTGCGTCGGTCAAACCGGAGCTGTCCGCGGTGCTGAAACGTTTCACGCTGCACCGCGTAAACCGGAGCGGCTCGTTTTAACGCGCCTTAGTTGTACAAAATGGGTTTGACATTGCGTGAGGCTGCTCGGACCAACCGTGCCTTCGCGTTTCGTGAGGCTGTTCCCATCACTGGGCGCGCACTGCTGCCGTTTTGCTCTCAGATGAGATTTTATGCCGTGGTGTCATGTGCCGCTGTAATAGTATTTCCTCCTCCCCTCAGCGCGGGCTGTGCTTTGGCGTAGTGTTTCGCATGAAGCACGTTCACTTCCACAGCCGAAGCACAAACGCTCGCTTTTTCGCCATAGCCACTTCAAATTCGCGACGAGGCGCAGTGGGACGTTTTGTGGGCCGTTGGAGCGTTGATGCGTTTGGATTTTCCAGCTTCTGCTCTGGCTTGTTTCCGCATGGGCGAGAGGAGGATGCTGAATGTGTGCTTGTGCGTGAGTGAGCGTGTGTTCGTACGCTAAGGGGCTTACCTGGCTGTGTGGGCGTGTGTGGGATGTGTACTGTGACTTCCAGCATCTGCATCGCTGAAACATAGAAACCTATACCTATATGTCATATAGGATCAAATTACGTGGCACATTTGCTGCATTTGTCTTCTGTAAAGTGCAGTAACATAATTTCACCGGAACTCACGTTACAGCTGCACAGTGGAAATTGTATTCACAACAAAAGCTTGGACAATTCGTTTCTTCAAAATTCTAGATTGCTTGCTTCCATAAAAGCCCCACATTTGCACCCCCAGGCTGTTACCGTGCTCCTCGTTTTTGCAGCGACCCCAGCGTACCCCACTTACTGTAGCACCTCATCCGTGAAACCCTTCCACAGACAGGCTGCTGTGCAAAGACCTAATCAAGTTGACGTTTTGTGGAAATAACGCAGGAGAAAGTCTCTGGTCTGACCCTACACACACCAGGGTCTTTGTGTGTGGGTTATATTTAGGACACATCCTAAGTTTGATTCATGCTCTGTAGGAGAGAAAAGAGCAGATCAGCACAAGCCTATCCATCATTATATAACACAGGCTCAGAGCAGCTGCAGATGAATGACAACACAGCCAAACGTGCTCTGATGCATAATTTGACCATTAGTCTGTTGAGGGCATGCACTGTAATACTCTGCAGGTGTCTTTCGTTCTGACTCCAGTCCTGGAAATGGGCGCTGGCTTCAAATTCACTCTGGATGCTAGAAGTGGGTTTTTTTGCAGCACGGAGAGCCTCATTAAGTATTTATGATGACGTAACACAAGGCCGTGTGAACAGATTGAATCACGTGCGGCGTGTTTTTTGCTCGAGCCCTGCCCTTCTCACACACAAGCTCACTCCCTTCCTTTTCTGCATTGCTCTGACTGCCTGCTTCCATCACTCTCTCCATGCTCCTCACACTTGCATGCTTTTCTTCCCTGATTTCCTTCTCTCTCACTCGCTTTTTGTCTCATTATCCATCCCGCACTTGGTTCTATTATGGTTCTATATAATTCCTTTTCCTCCCTTAGGAAGGTTCTCAGAAAGCCATCTGAAAACATGTTCTTCACAAGGCCTTAAATCACCGCTTTGCTTACTGGAAGCTGCAGACAAATGAACATGCAACACTCTTTAGTCTTTTGTGTCATTGTAATGCAGCCCGTTGCTCAGATGAACAGGTAACATTGGACTCAGGATTGAGACGATTCTATTTAGGTCAGTCAGTTGAGAGTCCACATCCTCCTGCACCTGCAAATATACTGTCAGTTTGCTCTCATGAAGGAAAGTCCCTCCCATCTCTCTCCCTCCCCACCCCCTTCTCAACCAATACCAGCAGCCTATAAATAGATTTTCCTTTACAATGAAATCGAACCCTAGTGTTATATACTGTACCACTGGGTGTGGAAGTAACAATAAGCAGTGGGAGAAGAGACGGAGATGGAGAGAAGGAGGGAAATAAAATACTAATAATGTACAAATAAAGCACAATTACTGTATCATTAAAGATCTCTAACCGAGATCAGCTCAACCTGCAGAGCAGAGGGAGAATCTTGGGCACATATGGAGCAGCAGCCCCTTCCCTTCCTCCGGTGTCACATGTTCGCACTACATCTGACAACTCGTACTCAGAGATAGATGAGAGGCTGCTTGTGTAGGGAAGTGTGAACATGTGTGTATGTTGGTGACAGTGCGTGAACGCTGAGTTTGTTGGAGTTTGAATGACATGCTGCACACTAGAGGCTAATTTTCACCTTCCAGAGCGGCATATACAGTATCATGCATGTGCGTGCTGGAGCGCGACTTTGTTTTCTCCTTGCGGGGAGGCAGCAGCTCGTCATTGCCGTCTGTGAACGTACGGTACAGAGTCTGCTATTGAGGGTTTTTGCTGACAGTCCTGCTCGGTGACTGGAGTTTTCTATTTTTCCTCACATCAGCGTAGGAACGAGCGCTGATAGGATTCAGTTTCTGATCTGCTGACGAGGCTCATTACGGGCCGTCCTTTAGGCTTCTGTGATGTTGAGAAGATGTTAACCAATTTGAATCCCAAATGGACTGTTGACACTGTTGGATGTACAGCACCTACATATGTATAGTGTCCTATACATCAAGGTCAAGGGTCTTTTAACAGAGCATGAAGTGGCTATGACTAATGCTATCAAATGCATTAGCAGACCGTCAGTCAACGAGTAGTTTACAGACATTAAACAAGACAAGTGTTTATTTGAGCCACGTTTCTGACAATTACTATTTTGTAAGTATCATCATTTGAATTGATTTCAAAGAAAACCTTTTACACTCCATCCTGGGCAGAAAACACCTTTAGTCATAATCAAACTGACCCCAGAGTACAACAGATGTGTGAGCAGGACTGAGAATGAGAGCGTGTCTGTGTGTGGGTGTGTTGGAAAAGCAAGATTTTTCCCGACTGTATGTTACGTGAGAGTGGGTGAGAGACAGACAGGAGCGCTCTATATTTACTCTCCTTATCGAGAAGCCATGTTTGCAGGAGCCTCCAAATACTAAATGTGTTTGGGCGACAGATAAGATGGCAATAAGCACAATATTGCAGCCCAAGACTGTATTACTCTGTCGCAAATAGACGCTGTCGCTGGAGTTTCTAAGCAAAAACTCTTCAAATTGATTGAAAGAGAAATGATATAGCTGAGCAGGACGAGGGTGGACTCACGCGGAAGAATCTGTAGGTAATGATTAACCTGGATTATTAAACGACCTTTATAACATCCACCATCTTACATTACAGTCTTTAGCTGTTGCCTCACTCTTTAAATCTCTGAAGGATCAAAAGTCCAGATTACACAGCCTCCCCTGCTTTGGCTGTCAGTCCTAGAGTGCTGCATCCTCTTCCAAGGCTCAGCGGGGGATTTGTAAGAGACACCGGTGCAGTCAGGCCTGACCTCCTGTGGTGCAGGGCTGCCTGAACCACCATGACGGCATACAGTACGGTGTGTTCAGTCTACCGGAGGCTGAGACAGAGCTGCTGTGGCTGAATCTGTGTGGACCTAGAAAGTCCACTCTGTGCCAGCGCATCTGCCTGTTCACAACTCGCTGATTAGCCTGTTGAGGCCAAAAACAAGGCCAGTCACAGAGCTACTGGCCAAAAGACTTTGACTTCTTTGGAACAATTTGAAGTAGTCTTTGCGATCACAAGTTTTGATTAGTTAAATCTTTCTGTAATCACAAAAAAAGTATTTCATTAATATTTTACATGACCAAACAGGAAAACATTGTAAGAAATGTCAGTTTGCGGCTTATTGAAATGCTAGAGACTACAACCTGGTCTTCATTTTGCTCCAGTTTAGTCGTGGCACAAATGCAAATTGTTAGGCGTTATTAGGGCAAATGCAGTTTTTATTCTCTTGTTGTCAGTCAGGGAGTGCGGAGAAGGAAACTGTAAGTAGATGTGTGAAAGATATCAAATGTTTTTCTCTGTATGCTAATTAGGTTTCTACAGGGACCAGAATAAAGACCTCTTCTACTCCAAAGCCCGATTAAACGCACAGAGGGACATATTTGGCAGGTAGTTACTGTAAAAAAGCAATAAAATGTATTTTCATCCTCCCTGCTGACCTATATAGCAATAAATAATGTACGGCTGCATTCCTCCTGTCAGTTCCTCCTGCGTTATTTAGGAGCTTTAGCGGTTTCAAATGTCTGTTTTAGTGTTTTACGTGGACTCCCACTCACCCTGAAGGGGCTTTACAACCGTCGGTCCCACGTGGAGAACCTCAGCATCGTGTGATGTACAGTAACTGCGGGACAGAGTTCCTGTCGCTGAACATGACACAAGGGCAGACACCGGCGCACAGCAGCCGGCCCTGGCATCCAGGTGGATACACCTGCTCTGCCGCTCTGTGCCTCGTGTTGACCACGCAGCGGTTCTCAAATCAACATTGCTGGCGTGGATTCAGGTTTAATCCTTGTAAACCTGTTGTGAGAAACGATTCCTGAATAGAGCACCTCTAGCAGCAAGCACGGAGCCCGTTCAGCCCATTTTACAGGAGATCTCCTGAAACAATATGTTTGTCAGCAGAAATAAATGATGGTAGTTTAAAAACACATAGTGACACTTGCACTAATCTTCCCACACTATATTTTATTGTGTGCTATGTAGGCCAGCGAATAATTCTGCTACTGGAGCGCTGCCAGACAAGCGCTGTCTGTGTCTGAGCCAGAACCTCCAGCCTCCAGTGTAAAAACCAAAATGCATGTTTGTGTAAAATGTGTCAACATCCATGATAGGATGCAAATACGTCCAATTTGTGACCAACAGGTTACTCTACACTGTGATACGTCCAGTTTGCCTGGTTTGCTTAATGTTGTGGTATTGCGGATGAATTCCCAATGACTTTCATTTATTTTCCAGCCAACACTGTGCTGCGCTTTACAATTTCTCCACGGCTGCACCTGCAAAGGTCACATCGTGTTTTCTCATTATGTTGTCGCTACCTGACAGTAAATGTTACCTGTATTGATGCTGTGGTTGAAAAGTGTGTGTTCAGAGAGACCTGCACCACCTGGAACAAAATATGGTGGCATGCTGTTAGTGTGCATCAGCTCACGTTAGCCTTTCCCTGCTGTATTGTGAAGCCTATTGAAAAATTTATGTTTTTTTTTTTCATAGTCAATAAGCTTCAACCTTTTCTATTTGTTTGTTATGGGGCATTAAACTGATTTACTGCACTGTCCTTTGTGATTCATTCTGGTTGATTTAAAGGTAGTGGGGAAAAAAGTTGTGTTTTTTTTGTCCTTGCAGAAAAAGTCTCTAAAGCATAAAACCATCTTGTTCATGTATACAACCCAGACTTGTTATTCACAGCTGGGTAAAAAAGATTAATACAAACCAGAACAATTAGTCTCCTAAATCCACAGTCTTATTTTGGTTGGCTGCGCTGGCTTCCTCTATATGGCACCATTTCATTTTTACACAGCTCTTCTCCTGCAGTCATCTGGACGCTGTGGGAGGGGTTGGCACAGCGAACGACACTCAAAAGGGATGTTTTTGTTATCAGCATGAAATTAGGGGAAAAATGGGATTTTTGAATTTAGGTCGCTTTAGTTGATGTGTTTAAAGGTTTCGAGCAGTTTTCCAGCAGCTTCAAACGAAGCTGTGGCTTCTGTTCCCGTTATCGCGTTGTCTGATTTTCTACGTGAATCCACTGACGAGTCAAATATGTTCCAGCAGATTCAAAGTCTCCAATTTTAGAAAGTGTTTTAATGCACTGCTTCATCTTGCACCTACAGTAGCTCTGCCATCAGTGTGTGAATGAGAGTGTGTAAATAAGCCACTGTTTGCTAACACTTGCACATATACTACTAACATTTAAACTCGGTGGTGAATGTCAGTGTCTTTACAGCTTGTTTGTGTTTCACTCTTCAAGTGACACAATAATCAATGAACGCTGGTTTAGAGTCAGGTATGTTTCTAGGATCATAACTAATAGGTTGTGGCCTGTGTACAGAACCAAAAAGTGTTTAACTCACCTGCTAAACTTGTTGACAAATTATTAAATAACAATTTATCTGTTGGTATACATGTAATATTTTATTTACAACACCATTATTGCAAATGTATTGCATGAGTAAGTAAAGTCACCCCCCCCCCCTTTTTTTTGACTCCATCCTGATATAATACATAATATGTCTAACATAATAATAATAACAACAACCATAACCCAACACTCATATCGATGCATAATGTCTTTCTGCCCTGATTCTGACTTTGCATTCTTGGTTAAGTAATTGTGTTGGTGATTGTGCTCTGACAGCTAATATTAGCTGATAAGATAAAGTAGTGTAGTATAACTTTCATTTTACCCAACGTTTTTGAAATCATAACATTTAGCTACTTACCTGTGTAATTCAATCTTCACCTGTATCATTATCGCAACCTCCTTTTTTCTCCCTTGCTGTTGTTGTGGATGTAGGCTCTGTTGAATGAATGAGTGAATGCTTTATATCTCACTCTCTATTAAACTTGTAACAAAGCCATTTTAACCTCTAATTGCTTCACTTTTGGTTTAACACCTCCATGTTCCTGAAGGCATCGCTGAGCAGTCTGCCTGCTTGTGTCTGATAGTGTTTGACAGTCCTGGATGACAGTTAATAAGCAGAATAAAGGGAGGCGAGGGAAAGATGGAGGGCAAGGGAGAGAGGGAGGTAAATCCAGCAGGACGTACTGTGGCTCAGCAGTTGTGCTGTGTTGTGGTTCTGCCAAGGACAGGCTGCGTATCCTTGCCGTCACACAGCAAACTCATAACTCCAGTCTCGCCCTTATTGATTTTATTCTCCTCCTATTGAGTATTGACAGCTTTCACGACCTTCAGACATCTGCAGTCCAATTAAAAGCCAGAATCCTGTATGAGATGTGCTTACCTGGAGCTCTAGGATGTAAACCTACAGGTTGTGCCCTTTGACCAAGGAGTGAACTTAGCTTGTGTGTCAGCTACTGTATGACTCTCTTGACTAATAACATGATAAAAGCAACAAACAATAAATGCTTTATGTTCATGGCTTAAGGGCTAACGGCACCATTATTATAAAATCAGTCTCTGTAGAGAATCTTTTTTCTAACCCACAGATCCAAGCAGCAATAACGTTACATAACGCAACATTTAAGTCTATGTGGGCAACATCGTGCAGTTTAATGCTTATCTAAAATCTAGACCACTACTAAAAAAAAAAACTGCCAAAACACAATCACTCAATGCAGGAAATCCAGACTCCTTGTATTCAGAAAGTAAATTAAAATGGACTTTCGTTGTTCTGTAGTCAGATGCTGGTGTGGAGTTTACAGACACATGATCATAGAAGGTGGCGTAGCATAGAAATGTGATTGTGTGAGGTGCAGCATGTTCCATATGTACATACAGTACATTCCTTTTGTTTTCTTCAATGTGTTTCTGTCAACTAAAACATAGCAGAGCAGAGTGGATTGGTTCAAAGTTTCATACAGTGCCTTTAAATAGTCAAAACTATATCTTAAACAGATTCAGCAACACAATGATGGTAACGATTGCAGAGAAGTTAATCTGTTAACACCTTTTTGCCTCTTTTGTCAATGAAGTATTGAGTGAGGTAGAGTCTCTATTTATATCGCTATGTCCCATTTACTGCCCGTTCTCACCCTGAACAGCACAAATTAATCCTTTTATAACACATGCAGCATGAAATAGCTTGCTCCTGCTCCTCCTGCTACTGCAGTAAAAAAAGATGGCTGCTCGAGGGGAGACATGTTTAAAAATAAGAAGGGAAGAGGAAGTTAGACGTACAGTACCCGTGTCAGACCTAGAGAGTCACGTGTGCTGTATTACCAAATCCGCTGAATGAGTACGTCTATTTAATCAGTGAACGTGCCATGGAGGGCCGAGTTGCCATGGAAACAGCAACTTGCAGAGCATACAAGTTTCTATATTAAAATCAACTTGCAAAGTAACAGTAAAATACAGCATAAATCATCATTATCGTTAAATTAAAGAGTAGAAACATCTTCATTCTGGATTGACGATCGCTCAGGAGGAAGCGTGGTTGTGTGGCTGTCCAGCTGGCATCAGTGTGTGAGTGTGTAGACCCCTCTTATTTCACAAGCTGATCTTCTGAAATGTTTATGTTGGTAATAGACTGAAATCCACTATTTACTTCTGACCTTCAGTGACTGAAATGCTGTACTTCTACATGACATCGAGCTTAAACAGCCCAGTAAATCAGTCTCTCATGACTAAAACTTCTAAGTAACTTCTACCAGATCTTTATGTATTTACCTTGACATTGAGTATTTTCTCTATTTTGTCGGATGTTTTTTATCAATGTTTATTTCTAAGGTTAATACTAGAGATTTTAACGCCAGGCTTATTTATAAGTCAAAAGGCGTAATGTTGATCCTTTGAAATTGTTGCTCTTGTGTGAAATGGAAATGCAGTGTGTTAACTTAGCTGCAAGACAATCTTGTCTTTGTTTGTCTTCATCCTGTTGTGGATTTGTTGGTTGCCTTAATGAGAGTAATTATAAAATGATGCTCGTTGAGGCCGAACAAGCTGCTCTGTGAACAAAAATCATAAAGTGAGAGAGAGGGAAGAGAGGTGAACAAAGGCTGAGCAAGGAGTAGCAAAATCTAAATAATTCCAGATCACTTTCTCTACAGATCTTAAGTTTACTCAACTTTGAGTCATGACTTTATCAGTGACATGAGCGTTGTCCTGTTCTTTGCCCAAGCAGCCTGCTACAGCGTTGAAATAGGAGCTGCGTGTGTTTACATGTCAGTTTAAACAGCACACGGTGAAGCGTGAATTCATCTTTGTTTAATCTTCCCCCTGATCTCAAAAGACTGATAAGTGAAATGTGGACTGAGCCCGACGGTTCCCAGCTCAGCAGTAACTAGACCCCAACGGGATCCCGTTCAGCCTTAAAATATTATTGCTTACACACGTTGTACAGATACACTATTCCTCACTGACACTCTCACACTTTTCTCAATACATATGTGTGTATTTGTATTTCACTCTCATTGTCCCGGTTGATTTTTATTGACTTCAAAGAAAAAGCAGCATGTTCATTCCTGGGGCAAAATACCATTGATAGCAATTTCAATTAAAATGCTGAGGAACTGGTTGAGGGCTGTTCCCTCTGCAGTGGCAGGGACACGACTTGACTTAATGGGTGGGTGGAAAGAAAGTGTAGCATGTACGAAGTGTACGAAGCTCTTTAATATGCAAACTAACCTGTGTGTCCTTTCACAACATTTTGGTTATGGAGTGACTTGTAGCCTCAGACATTGATTAATTATGTTAATTCTATATCGATTATTATGTTAAGAAGCAGATTCTGCAGTGAACCCCTTGAAATTAGTTGTGTCTGCAAGTGTAAATGCATATAGAAGGTTTAGGTTAGGCTTTCGGGACAGCTTTCTTATCATGGTACAAGGAAATACAATTCAAAGATATGTAGCAGAATCTGACAAGTCTGCAGGTCAGTCAGATATCATTTTCAAGAGCCAGTTTCCGCTGTAGTCTTTTCTTTGCTGGTGCGTTGACTTGACGTGGAGGAGAGTTGATGAGGCGTTACATATCTCTGCGTCTCCTCGTTTGCGTGTGAGAGGGAGGGAGGAGAGAGCAAATAGCATTTGTGTGCACAGTATAAACCCGTCCTGTTCCGTGTGATCGCAAGCTCTGAGCATGGGTGCAGGCAGCTGTGGCTGTGTTTGTGTGCTTCGTAATGAACAGTCTGTAATGCGCTGTGGTGTTGATGGCATCTCTAACTGCATACCAACCCAGTGCGCCTGTTCTCACGCAGAGAGGTAAATGCAGACAGGTGTGTGTGGTTTAGTCATTTCAACACATCAGCTGGCGCCTGATTTACATACATGCATAAAGAACAATAGCCCGGTCATGTATTATACATATATACACATACTACACATGCACAATCTGATACACTTCTGCTGAAAGGTCCATGTCAACCAATCCTCTAGCTGTGAGGCAGCTGTGACTACCACCCACACTGCTACAGTATATCACCTCTGCAAAATAAAACAAGAGTGTTTGCGTGTGTTTATGTTCACAATCAGGCACCTGGGCATAGCAGAACACACTTAGCGCTGTAACTGTTGGTCTCTGGCCTCTTGGGCTGTAACTCACACAGCGGCCGCCCTGATGTGTCGGGAGAGATTTTAAATGACGCCCGTTAATGTAGCTGTGGTGAAGCTGTAGCGTCTCTCTATTTGACTCTATTACCTAACATTTGCTGACAGCATCCTGTCAATGTGGTTCTTTATGTTAAACAATTCTAATGTAGGCGTCTGTTTTTAATTTGTCTGGCCCTAGGATGGGCTTTTACGTCACTCAGGTCCGTGTGTGTGGCCTTTACTTGTCTCTGTGCGGGATCATCACAAAGTCATTTGCAGCAAAGCCTCTTACTTTACAATGAACGGCATCAGTTAAAACTGCTGGCGCAGATTGTGTGTCTGTGTCCTTTTGTGAGCGTAAGATTATTACAGTGACACACTCAGGTGCTGTCACCCCTTTATATAAGGCTTTATTTTTAGTGGACGTGCTGCCTCCTCAACCTCATCAGGCTTCTTTCAATGCAATTATGACCAGCCATCAAAACAAATGATCCTGCTGCCTGTGAGCAACCCTGTCTACACACGGATCGACATCATTGCTGAATTCTTTTGCATAAACATTTCAACTTACCAACAATTATTGGATTGAAACAAAAATTCAGCTCGAAGTGAGAAGGTAGGAGGACATTATCACCTCCCACATGATAGATTAGACGTGTCAAACTGTGCAGAGCTGAGAAAATGCAGATCTCCACTCAACAACAATGTCGTATTTCTGAAAAAGAAGATTCAAGCCCTGCAGCTCCGCAGTAACATTGCATGGATGAAAGGCACCTGACTGATTTCCTTATCTTCCATCCTTCAAAATAGACAGTGTGGTGTAATCCAGTGTGTACTTACGCTGTCGTAGCACACAGAAAATAGCCTAATGAGCTGCCCACTCTGTCCTTAAAACTGTGACAGGCGCTGTTGAGAGTACGTGTGCGTGGGCACTCGTGCATATTTTCTTTGTTGAGTTGTGCTGCTCCTGTTCCTACGTGCATGAGTCTAGTTTTCCTAGACACTCTAGTTAATTGCTACGACGCCCAATTTGCCCAACTGGAATCAATCAAGCTAAATCTTATCTTATGAGCAGACCAGAGCAAGGTTGCATTCATGCTAGTTTGCACACATTGTAATGATGTGAAACGATGAGGTACAGAGGGAGGTTTGTACTACAGAACCACAGCAAATGAATAGAGGGAAATGAAAAGGAGAGGACAGGAAAAAGACAAAGAAGATGATGGGAGGTGAGGTGGAGAAAGGAGGGGACAGGAAAGGAGGCAGATGGAAATAAATGGGCCATACAAAACAATTCTGTCAACAGGAGGCAGAGAAATGGAGGAGGAAGAGGAGAAAATAAATGTTTAGTTTGGGTCCACCAATAATCCAAATAGACTTGTTTTGCTGTGTGTCTAGAGGCAGGATAAGGAATGGACCCTTCTAGATGGCACAAGATTGGGTAAACCCACCCAAACCTGGAAGAGACAAAGGCTAACAGCAATAAAAAAGCGCCTGAGCTGTGTCAATGCAGCTCCAGCTCGCTGCTAAGAAATAACCTAATGAGACACGTGTGGCGTAGCGGTGCACGATATTATATCGGTTAGCATAATCACATCAGGACGGCTGTGCTTGTAAAAAACAAGAAAGAAGAAAAGTGAAGGTGACGAGCGGCACCGTGAAGCCTGTTCTCCACGTTGGACAGACCTCCAGTCTAGAAGGAAGAGCAGCCTCTGTTAACAGACTCTAACGATGACATCCTCGTCCCATTTCTCTTCTGTTTTCATCTGTCCCTGTTAATGGCACTTTCAACTGACAGACAAGCAGACAAGCCTTATCCCACTCTCTCACAATCACAGTCACAATTGAGGGTTGTAATGGGAGTGGGTGAAATCACTTTGACTGAACAAGCGTGTCATTAAAGGCTGGGTGCGATGGCTATGAATGAACCCAGTGCGATGCAAAGGAGAAGCGTGTAAACACACACACAGAAGGACTGTTCGTATTATTTAGCCTGTCGCATACATCATCTTCAGTGTCTCATGACTATTAGCGATGCTGTCTTGCTGAAAATGGAAAAGATGGATCCTCAGCTCTCTATTTATGCTTATCCCTTCTTTTTATATTTTTCATTATCGAACTGTGTTGACTTTAAATAATAAGTCATTTTTTTCCACTTTGGAAAACTACATCTTGTAGTTAACCTGCCAGTCGAACTCCTACAACGCCTACACAGCAGCTACTGTAGTGCTGTATGAAAGAACGGGCCGTGTGATAAGGAAAAGGAAAAGTTTAGAATGATCACAACGAAGATAAACGGGAGGAGCAAGCTGGAGACAACGAGTGTCCACTAGCAGAAACCAGCGAAAGCAACCTGCAACATTTTTCAGTCTCCATTGTGACACTGCAGCTCAGTAAATCAGCATTTTGTGCTCACTAACCATTTCAGGTTGGGGATGTGCCAGAACAGTAGAAAAGTTGTGTCTCCAAGAGAAAAACACACAATGTTTTACACTGGAAATGTCGGCCTCCTGTGGAAAAGTGCTTTTTTTCTGACCCATCTATCCACAACCTCCAACACAAACTTCCAGGCTCTATTTCTGGTCCTAACTACTCACAGCTGATGGTTTTCTAACTGCTAATTACCAAGAGTGTCACAAGTCAAAGTCAAATGATTGTTGTTGCTGTCTATGATTGCAGCCATCAAGTATTATTTCCCGTACAGTGCATGTGTGCTTGCGGCAAGGCTCACAATATTGTCCACATGCAGAAGAGGTGGGATTGCACCTGAAGGTTGAAAATAAAACACCGTGGGGAGGGGATGTCTGGGTAACTTCACCTGTCGAAGGAATCACTCGCGTGAGAATTTAACTTTGCGATGTGAGTTTTTGCAATGCAGGGCGCATGATTTTAACGCATACATTGTGTTTTTTCTGCTCAGTGTAGCACCATTTGCCAGTCTGTATTACGTTACGCGTTTCTTTGTGTCTGAGGTGTGTATGTGCGTGGTGTTCAGAGGTCTTTCTGCAGCTTTCAGTAAATGAATCAGTAATTGTTTGGCTGCTTTTTTAATGCTGTCTCTGCTGCTGCTTCTCAGGCTGTAAAGAGATAATTGAATTTTTTAGAATACAATGACAGGTCCCCGGCTAAACTTCTATGTTCATTCATATAATAATACGTCACAGAATCTTTTTGCCATGTAGTACTGGATGTGCATCCACCAGCTCTTAATATGTTTGCTCTGCTCTGAGCAACTGCAAACATAATTTGACAGCTTTTTCTACAGTTTGGCAAAATACCCAATTTATCTATCTTGTTTTTCAACAGTTCAGACATTTTGCATATTTGGTCTAAGGTCTGAATATTTACTCCTGTGTCAAGCTTTCGACTCCTGCACCCGTGGTTTGAAAATTCTTGCATTGGACATTGGTAGATAAAGCATTAGTGAGTGATAGCTTAAGAGTTAGTGTTAGCTAGTGATTAGTTGTGCTTGTCAGTTTCAAGACGTTTCAAGAGGTCTGAAAACTGTTGAATGTTAACATCCTTCTTTTGCTGTGTTCATTTTTTTCAGGGGTCCGATGGGTAGCCCCAAGCCCAGCATGCAACATGGAACCCATGCAGGAGGAATGGGAGGAATGACTGGAGTTGGAATGGGAGGAGGAGGAATGGGAGGAATGACTGGAGGAGGAATGGGAGGAGGAGGAATGGGAGGAATGACTGGAGGAGGAATGGGAGGGATGGGAGGAGGAGGAATGGGAGGAATGACTGGAGGAGGAATGGGAGGGATGGGAGGAGGAGGAATGGGAGGAATGACTGGAGGAGGAATGGGAGGGATGGGAGGAGGAGGGATAGGAGGAATGACTGGAGGAGGAATGGGAGGAGGAGGAATGGGAGGAGGAGGAATGGGAGGAGGAGGGATGGGAGGAGGAGGAATGGGAGGGATGGGAGGAGGAGGGATGGGAGGTATGGGTGGAGGAGGAATGGGAGGGATGAGTGGAGGAGGAATGGGAGGGATGGCTGGAGGAGGAATGGGAGGGATGGCTGGAGGAGGGATGGGGGGTATAGGAGGAGGAGGGATGGGTGGAATGAGTGGAGGGGGAATTGGGGGAGGGATGGGAGGAGCAGGAGGGATGGCGGGTATGGGAGGCATAGGGGGAGGAGGGATGGGGGGTATGGGCAGAGGCATGGGTGTAGGAGGAATAGGAGCAGGCATGAGCACTGGTGGAGGAATAGGGTCCAGGGCAGGTGAGCCCTACCGACTGGCCACCCATGAAATTCCAACTTCCCCCCAACGGATGCAGTCAGGCCAGGGGCCTGGCACAGGGCAGGGTGCAGGGTCTGGACATGGGATGGGTCATGGTCCAGCTGGAGTCCAAGGAGGTCAAAGTCCCGGTCAGCACGTCTCCCGCCGAAACCTTCAAGTCGACTTCAGCGGATCGGGTGGCTCCAGGACAGGCCGGTCTCCCTCGGTTTCACCTGACCGCGGCGTGACGCCCACGTCACCCTACTCGGTGCCGCAGATCGCCCCCATGCCGAGCAGCAAACTGTGCCCAGTGTGCACAACCACAGAGCTTTCCAACCCACCGGCTGTACCCAACTACAACACCTGCACCCAGTGTAAGGCCACCGTCTGTAACCAGTGCGGATTCAACCCCAACCCACACCTCACAGAGGTAAGTCAGCTCATTCCTTATACTTATCCCTCTTTTCTCACAGTTAATATATGAAACAAGGGAAATTTATGGTTAGAGACAGATCGTTTGAGTTAGATCAGCGTTTTTGTTATATTTTGTGAAACAGATAAAGATTTTGCCTGGGAGGGAAGTAGGGAATGTTCTGACTTTGGCAGAAGATAGTTCTACTTCAATAATCCTCCTTTCACTTGATTAAGAATTTTAAGGAAGCGCGTGAGTGAAGTGGAGTCAGTGCAGCAAAAGTGATAGAGATGAAAGAGAAGAGATGGTGTAAGATGACGGAGAGGAATGTTTGGTCGTTAAGTTTGGTCATTATGAGATAAACAGGCAGAGTATGTAATAATTAAAACAGCAAATATGAAGCAGTTAATGAAGGTAAATAATTGAAGCTGTGTGTGTTTATGCGTGACTGCAGTTTGTCGTGCGTTTTGTGATAGACAGTGGGACTTGCTGACAGAACCTCCATGAATGTCTTGCGACACGCACGCAGACGGCTGTTCTCAGGTTTGACTTGGAGACAGGAGGCCAAACGCTCCAGTGCTTGGCATTCAGAGAGCGTCAGAAGAGAAAATAATCTGAGAAGTAAAGAACAAAAGGGCAGATTAATGTTGCCACAGAGTTTCTCTGTGGCGGAGCGAAGGATGACAAGCAGGCAGGAGGGTTAAGAGGCGCTCTTTGAGTGAGAGGAGGTCAAGTCTCGCTTTTGGTGACGGGTTCAAACCATCAGCCGAGTGTTACGGTCTGGTGACAAAAATCAAACCTCAGCCTCCCTGGGCCCGACAGCAATGACTGCAAATAAAGAAGACACCGTCTGGTATTTTAGTGATGATGGCACCAACTGATTTCCACTGATGTCAAGTCCAGAGGCTTTTCATCGGCAGACTGTAAGAGAAGAGTTTGCTGCCTGGCACCACATGATTACAGTCATATGAATTATAATATTCGAAATAACAACATTAATAGAGTAAATTAAACTTAAATTATTTGGTCTCGGAATAGTGTCAGTAATTTGTCGGAGCAAGTTTACATCAACGTCAACAGAACATTATTTCCCCTTAGACATCAGTTATCGGTCTTTTATTTTTTGGTTCTGCACATTTTATGCTAACCTATTAGCATGGAGCCAGCGATTAGAGAATCGGTGGGAAGCGCGTGGATGAATGTGGTCTTTTTACTGTCACCACAGCCAGGCTGGGTCTCAGCTTTAAGTCTGAGTCATTCGCGGCGCAGCAGGCCGGGTGCGATTTTACATTTGCCTGCAGTTCTCACAGTACAGCAGCATCTGTCTGAATCCTGTGGGATCGTCTTTAAGACCCACCTTTGATCTCGTGCTTGTGCGCCTGTGTCAGCCTGAGTCGGCCAGAGACAGAGCGACTACAGCACAACAGGTTTATAATAGTGGATCATGCTAATGAGGTGGTGGCAGGAGTTGATAAGCTTCAGACTTAGGGATTTGGATTGCACTTGTGATAGATTAACACACAAACAGTTACACACGTAGACACACAAGGCAGGATGCAGGCAGACACAATCAGAACCCGGATATGCACTGTGCACACACACTACAGTAGTACAACCCATGTAGCTCATTACAGGGTGAGTATGATGGAAACTGTCTACAGAGAATATGTCTGAAAGGTCATAAATAAAAACTCCTTGCTACTGTAATTATTAGACATAACAACACGCACAAAAATCCCTCAGTTGGATGTAACAAGACTCTGGCCTCGTGGTGTCAGATATGGATTAAATCGTAACTCGAATATTATCCCTTATTATCACAGCAAATCAATGTACTGTGTGTTCTGGTAATCTAATAAGCAGCCAGTGGCTCCATATCTGCTGTACTGTGATTCCATTTGCATCAGATAACATTTAGCAGACTCAGCCAGCCGAGGAAAATGATTTTCTATTAACAGGCCAGGTGTGTTTAATTGGGAAATGGTTGACTGTGGGGGAAATGACGTCTCGAAGAAGAGGGAATTAATGGAACAGAACAGACGCGTGAGCCTTTTTGTCTTTTAAAGTTTTGTCCTAAATGGAGTTAGTACGTTCTCTCCTTGCAGCTTTAAGGCTTTAAGTTTTGTTTCTTTTTACACTTCATGACTACCTGCTGTACATAACATAACACATAACACATTCTATTACAAGAGTAAGAGAACAATCTTTAGATCTAAATCATGGAAATCTTTCTTTTTTTTCTTCATCATTACACCTTCCCTCAATTCATTTTAAGATAATTTTCCTTCTGAACTTGATAACGTCCATCGTAGTGTGTGTGTGTGACATGCACGCGGGCATTGTACCTTACAAGGACAGATGCTGAGTGTTGCAGCATTTCTGAATATGGATGATGATACTGAAACACCCACACACTTTTATGAGTTATACAATCTTTGAATCCATACGTGAATGACTTATGGAGATGAGCAATGTCTACCATTGACCATTTAACTAGTTGTTCACTTGTCCACTGTGTTTATTTGTAGACCACTGACCATGTGCAGTCAGTCCAGACACATTAGTGGCCCGTGGTGCTAAAGTATCAGAATCATGCAACAAGTGCAGCCTTGTGGAAGCTTTGAAAAGTGTCCTAAGCAGGTGGAAACTCATTTGGTTTGTGTTGACGTCCATTCGTTTGTTCTCATAAGCGCTGCAGTGCTGCAGTATCTCCCAGCTGTCAGTTCAGCTTGATTTTGTCTGTATCGGTTGTTTTTGGCCTCATTGGCCTTTGGACAGCTTTGGGAGTCTCTGCATACATTAGTGTTACAGTAAGTTTGTCAAGGTTCGATTTGGCTCGTGGTCACTGTCATTCACTCAGACCTCGTCTTGGCTGACGCGTCTCTCAGCCCTTTGTAATCTAAGCCTTTTGGCAGCACGTCTTCCTCCCTGTGGCCTGTTTGTCGTTCAACAGACTGTGTACTAATTTTAGACTCAGCGTGCACATAGAGCTGCTAATGGAGGTGTGTGTTTGCGGAAACGTGTGTACTGTACAGTATGTGTGTGACGTAGATTAATTAGTTTCTGGAGAAATCTGCCGATGGTGCTTCTTTGTTCCCTCTTTAAATCTCAGCACCTGCCTGTCACACGCTGCATTTACATGACTTCACCGCGTTCACTAATCAGTAACACACAGATTACAGAGCAGGCAACTGTCTGGTTGCTGCTTTGAGACAGAACCACGAGGTGATCATGCTTTGATCAGTCTGGTTAAAATGTAGAAAATGAACAAAACAACAAAGCAGACGCAGGCTCAAGTATAAATAGAAACAGGGACCTGCGTATGGATGGATTAATGTGCGGTCAGGACTTGATACCATGTTGAAGCAGAAGGGACACGACGATGTGATGCAGGAGTAAACCTCCACTACTGTGTGTTAGCAAGAGGAGAAGTTGAGAGAAGCTGAGGCGGAAAAGCAGATGTCTATGGATGTAGGCAGACATTTGATGGTATCACAGTGATGCTGGTGCAGTACGTGTTATTGCACCTCATCGTGTCTGATGTGGAGAACATTCCAGTCCATTTCACTTCTGAGCTAGTTCAGTATTTATCATGGCCAATTAAACCGCACAGTTGGACTGTAGGTCTCTCTCTCTCTCTCGCTCTCGTATTCACACACACACACACACACACACACACACACACATACACACATACACACATACACACACACACGCGCGCGCACACAGAGTTATCTTTACATCAAAGACTTTACTGTCTCATGATGTGAGACACTCAGTGTTTAAAACTGTCCCCTGCAAACGTCCATCACACCTGTACAAGACAAATTAAGCTTTAGTGACTTTATTTTCCACAAGCATCTGATCATAACTTGCTCATCGGCCCCTGAGGAGTTAATTGCTCTGGAACTGCTCCCTCAGCTGAATCTAAGCCGAATGAATTACCGTTCAAAGGCAGATTTGGTCTGCGCCACAGCAAATAGTTATTGGCAAACTCTTAAACACAGTTTGAACAGGCTGATAGTTCCCTACCAATAATGCTAATCCTGACTGAGCTGCAGGTTTCCTGGCTTAGGTGAAACCATACAACAGGTTGAAAAAGCCGTTACGAATAATTTCTATTGGTCATTACCGAGCTGCTGCTGTCAGGGAGAATTTAAAGAGAGCGCCTGAATCCTGACATGCAATTAAGTTTTGTATTAAGTGCTGAATATGCCCATGTCTAAAGCACTGCATTTCAACTTTACTGACATGTGGGTGAGGCGTTTTCCAAGCGGGGTGGTTCTTTTTTTCCCAAGCATTTTCCAGAATAACTAGAGCTGCTTCGTCTCACTCCGTCACATTGCCTCATTCCCTACCATATTGCACCATATTCCACTTTTTATCCATCTCTCTTCGTGCCGCCTGCTTCTCACGTTTTCCCTCTAGACATCTCTCGACTCCTTCCGTCCCTCCCTCTCTCTCTGCAGTAGAGGAAGCCGCCTGTCATGCGTGGCTGTCCGCGAGTGAGCGGCGAATCAAAAGCCCCAGCGCCGTCGCAAACCTCCGCCGAGCAGTAGAAAACCTATTTATAGCCTCTGGTTGCACTGACAGCTCGGCGGAGATGCACATACAGTATATAATGTACAACCACAACATAAAAACCACCCGGTGTTTCTAGTGCTGACGTGCTCGGGGGTTCGTGTGGGGGTAAGGCAATGCAGGCAGGTGTTGGTGTCTCCTTCACTGCAACCACAACCACCGCTGTAAGTAAGACCTGCACTGTCAGGAAACGGCTCAACTGAATGATGGTGTTTGTTACTCAAAAGGGATTAGTTTGATTATTTACTATGTCAGCAAATCAAGCAACTTGGCATCAGTTCAAAAGCAATCCATCGGTTTTCCTTCACGAAAAGGTCACAAACGTCTTAAGTAAGAATCAGGCAGGTAGAGCAGACGGGCGAGGCACTGTGGGAAGATTTGTAGGTCGATTACACCACATTACATAATAATCCAGAACAATCACATTCATATCAGATCTTTTGTATTAATATTATTCTTCATAATATTTTGGTATATTTCATGACCTGTTTATGGAGCCGTGCGTTTAGAGGATGAGCCAACTTCCATCTAGTTTTGCACAGTTTTGCAGGGTGCGCTCGTTCTTAACAGACTGTTTGAGTCTAAGAGTGGCCCCAGTGGGACTAGCACCTCTAACCCTGTCTGTGTTACTCCACAGTTCTTCCCAATTAGACACAGAAGTCCACTCTCTCCTTTTTCTAAATCTCTACTTGTCATTATTTCAATTTCCCTTTGTCCTCTTCAGCCTCGCTCTGAGCTCTCACCTTTTTTTCTTCTCGTCTCTCATTTCAGTTTTGGCCGTTCTCCTTTCCCGCCGCTCGTCTCTTAATAGTTTTCACACCTTGACAGGCGAACGTGGCTATCGTCATAGAAACCAGGTCACCCGCAGCGACGGCCGCTGTATTGGTGATGCACGTTTGAACGTGTGAGCGTCGCTGCATGTTTCCAAGCGTGACGCGCTGTGGGCATGTCAGAACATCAGGGAGTGGAAATCTGCTGGGAGTGACTGCGCTGGCAACATCATTACCAGGGTCAGCAGGGGACGCAGAGTCTGCACGCAACACAGACGCAAACATGCATGTACAGTAACAGAGCATCAGGAAAGAAAGACCCAAAACACAACACACAGCAGATTTCCTCCTGCCATCTTCTGTCTGAGCTCGCTCATAACTTACGCACCACAGTGTTGACTTCTGCTTAGTCACTGACTCTGTTATTTGTTGTTCAAGCGATTATGAATTGAAATGACGATGATTTCTTTCATTTCCTGTTTCCAGGAATACCTCAAAAGCTGCAGACACTACAAAATGCAAATCCAAACAAAGCGAGAGCAGAGGTTGCTCCTTTCATTCCATACTTTTCCTCATCTTGTTGTTTTTTATTCGGATTGTATTGACTGATGCTGTATTTACATGTAAATTATAAGCTTCTGCGCAGTAACAATAGTGGTTTTATTGGAAAGCTTTAGTGTCACAGCGCTGTGCCAGACGCATTTCACCAACATGAACAATTTAGCCCACAGGCAACATACTGACTAATTAATATAATCTACAAATCACATACTTCAGACATGTGCTTTTGCTGCAGAGGGAAGAGCTTTGAAAGTTATTGTATTTACTGTGCATATGTCTTATGCATACGTCCAAGTGTGTCACTCTGAGACCAGTCCAGGATTATTTCCCAATATAGCCCAGCGGAAGCAGCATATCACTGCCCCCCGTGTGGCTGCTGTCCTGCATCTCTAGCCTGATACTAGGTAGTAAGTGGATCCTGTAGAAGAAACTACCAGAAAGCCAGAAAAAGAGCAACAAGCAAAAAACTAATTATGTGAACAACATCACCTGTTGTGTTGTTTCCCTGTGTTTACAGACATTGCGTATTATTTTTGTATTAATACATCTCATTATCTCACTTCATCTACTTGCCCCTTTTTTTCTCTTTACCATTACTTTCCCAACTTGTCCGTACAGCAGAAATGTGAAAAGTTCTCTGTCTGTGTGAGGTGGGGGTTCGGGTCCGTTTCGGAGGGAGGGAGGAAGGGTTGAGGCGAGGATTCTTTCTCCGTATGCATAAAGGATGAGAAAAGAGCAGCAGCGAGGCTCCAGCCAGGCGAGCGAGCCGGAGAGAAAGAGCGGAGCCCCAGGCAGGCAGCACGTACCTGCGCGGACACACACGCAACAGCCACCCTTTCTAGTGTCACACATAAAACTACATGTGCTTAAGCAAGAACACCCCCCCCCCCACACACACACACGGTATCGGTACAGCTGCAAGCACAGGAATTTATAATGACCGGCTCTGAATGATTAATGCCTCTTGCTGGCACTCACAGATGTCTGCAGAGAAAACTAAGACAAATATGAGACGTGAACATTTCATTTTGTTAGTGTTGGATTTAGTCTGAATACAACAAGCATTGGTCTGTGTTTTTTAATCACACCACGCAAATTGATTGAAATTGTACTGATTTGAGGACGGTGTTGACAGATCACATTTCTACCTTCCCTAACGTGACGAAATGTCTTCATTTTGAAGTTTCAGAACAGTCACCGTGTTTATTTCAAACCTAAACCTAACCCAGATGTATTTGTGGCTAAGCCAAGCCCATTTAGACCAATGACCAATGTGCCTGTTACACACGCACTCACCGAAGGGGAGGAGTGAGTCTGAGATCGAACAACAAGAAGAGAGAAGGAGGGAGGGTGCGCTGGTTGATGGAGAGCGTTCTTTTAAAAGGCCGACTGGGTGCTGTCCCTACGTGATAAGACTGTTTGAGGTGGCGGTGAAACGACTCATTCACGCCCTCGTGTCTCTGTAAACAGGTCTGCGCTGGCTGTCTGTCTGGTTTACTGCGAGCACAGATGTCCTGTCGGTCTCTGTTTCTTGAAGATCTGTGTCCTTGATAGCGCGTCTGTGTCCTGGTGTTCAGCCAAACAATTCAGTTCCAAGCAGAAAATTAAAATTGACCAGCGTTGGTTAACTGTTCATACATTTGAAGAGGGTCTAACTTTCGCCTCTTCATCTCTGCATCCATCAGTATCCAGCCGTCCAGAGTGAAGGATGGGCCTCAGGCAGCTGAACCAGTACAGGCCTCCGGGGGAAATCACTGGCATTCCTTTCCCTGTAATTGTTAATTTGGCTTGTGGTTGTGCTGCTTGTTACAGAAAACCAAGGGCAGTGAAATCCACTCATGTAAATGAAGTGCTGTCGACATATGAGACAGCAGGTATGACCCTCAGCATCACTTCCTCAGAACACAGGCTCAGGCTCGTTGTGGCGAAAATATCTTTAAAGATGTTTGCCCTCAACCTTAATTTTGTGTCTGTGACCTGCTGTCATCCTGTTTGCTCATGTGGTTCATTACTGCGCTGCCATATTTAGTGTTTTAACGCAGCGCACTGTGACCACTGCACGTTCTGACCAAATGTCAAACTCGTCTGGCTCGACGCGTAGATCACTTCGCCTCAAAATGTGCAGTCGCTGGCAGGATAATGGCGTCTCATTGTGTGCAAACCCCAGCAGCCCTACGGTGCCTGTAGTCCTGTAGCTGGCGCAGAGCTGCGTCAGAGCCGCGTGTAGGATGAGCTATTAAAAGAAAAATCACTGAAAATATTCAGATTTCAGCCTATGAGCTACCTATTAAGCATGAATACAAGACGATAAGTAAGTAAGTAAATACATGCGCACAAAGAAAAAACAGTTACTGATTCTTCTCACTAAAATGCAATAAGATGCTTTGATTCCCTTTGCTTTTCTCCTGTCTTAGCGCTTTCTCTCGGGTCGGCTCCTTTTCTTACTTCACTGATCCTTATCTTCTCCTTTCTTGTGTTTTTTAAAAAATGTTCTCACTAATCCTTCGACTTTTTCATCCTTGCTTTCAACATCTTCCTTTTCCCTCTCTCACCATTTGAATTTCCATTTTCTAAAAGCTCTCGATGAGTTCTTACGTTTCTTCATCAATCCATAGCACTAACCCATGGTATTGTTTTTCAGCTGGACTCAAATCTACTATTGATCTAAGAGTCCAGGCTTAAACCCAGGCTTTTAATCAGAAAGTTGCTTGCACACACGTACACACCCTCCCTCCAGCATCCGTTCCAATTTCATAAACCCAGTTCTTATCGCGCCGCCTCTGTCCATATTCTGTCGCCCAGTCTCACACACTCACGCAGCCTGTGCTTGTTGTCTTTCACCCTAAACTATCACAAACTAGAGCTAAAACACGGGGTTCGCATAGTGGCTGAGACCGTATTGAATGGGCTCAACGTGCTGAGGCAGATTTTAATTAAGGAAACATGTGTGATCGCGGTCAATACCATTGAGTTGGGGTTATTCAGTGGAGAGAGGCGATGGATGAATGGAGGCGTGCGTGTGTCGGCGCACGGCCTCAGCAGAGGTGACGGTGTTTTATGACTTTCTCTTGGCCAGGAGCGCTGATGGTAATCATGCTGAGATGGACCTTCGTGTTTGTGTGCGTAGTCCATTCATCAGGACAAAGCAGAGAATGACCTGTCAGCTGCAGAGCTATTAGGACTTGAATAAAGGAGGAGTCTTACGTCGGTTACATTTCAAGGTTTGGGCTCTTTTTGTTCCATCTGGCGCTTTTCAGCCAATTATTGTCTCCATTAAAAGCTGAAGCTGCAGTGAATGCGACAACGACAAAGGCTTTTACAGTGTTTCCGTAGTGATACTGTATGAATAATAGAGAAAGTGCAGATCAATGCAAATCTCAGAGAAGATCCATCAAAGTTAAAACGCAACGTCCAACCTCTCTCCTCTGAACTGGACCTTGTTTCCGGTTGTCTTCTGCTCTTTGCTGCCGACAGATGTGTCACGTGTGAATATCCGAGTGCTGAGGCAGAAACCCAGTCCTGCGTGGGAGTGTTGCTGCGTTTCTATAATTAGCTACAATCTCAGTTCTTTCTCATGGGAAAATTTCCTGGAACGTCCTTTCTCTATGTCGAATATTGATCAGTACATTAGTCAACTGCTGTGACTGTGAGTGGGCAGACCAGAAAAAGCTTCTACTCACTGACTACCAGAAAAAAATGAAGAACGTACTGTTTTACTTCAAACTCATTTTATTCTGAGGCTTTATTTTCCTCACAGAGATCAAATACTGGAGGTTTTATCTAACCCCACACAATAGAAAACAAAATATATTGTTCAAAGCATATTGTCTAGATGTACATTATATTGCAAAGCCACAGCAGTTGCGGTCCTGGTACCAGAATTTTCAAATGGATTAGTGTTAGATCCCAAAGGTTAAGAGTAGATTCTGGATTAAATAAAACCCTTATCTTCCCTTTCCTTGATCTGACCGTCACCTCCACCCTAACCCTAACCTGTGTGTTTAATGATGCTTAACCAGACCTGACTGCCATACACTGGTCCTTCCAGGGTTTTAGATCATCTCAATAATCCATAAAACACCCATTAACTGTACTGTCTTTGAAACACAGGGTAAAACTGCCTCCTGTCATCCAGAAACAAATCTGGCAAAAGGTTTGAATTAATAAAAATGTAACTTCTATATTACCCTGGCTCGAGGAAGTATTTCATTTAATTGATATAAAATTTTTCACGAATAAGCGTGACGCAACCTACAAAGCACATCTACAGTATCTTACTGAACATTCGTCATCACTCTGCTGCCGTGTGTTAGCCCCCTATTCATCCCTCCTCCACTCCGGCCTGGACACGCTGCACACCGCGCTGACAGACAGGCCTATTAAAGGCTGTGTACATATCCCCATGTGGAGACGCATATGGAGCCTGCGAGGCCGTGTAACGCTCTACACTAAATGAGAGCATTTATGTGTGTGTGCACGTTAATGTATATACCCGCTTTGTGTGTGTGTGTGCGTGGCCTGCTTCCATGATAGAGGAAGTGAGCGTCTTCACTCCGACCACAACACCAAACCACAGCAGCTTCTAACGCTCGCAGGGCTTCATTTACTTCACATTTCACGAGCACTTTTAGCCACTCAGAGCCAATCGCAGCCCACGACAAGTTCATTTAAGCCCATTTTATAAAATGGAGACGTCGGCATCTCACGTGAGCCGAGTCCAAACACACAAACATGCTACAACATCTTGATGAATGTAGTTCTGTGGGTCCAGAATCAGACTCTAAACAAGACAAGCGTTGGATGCTCATTTCGCAGAGCTTACACAGTAGGGAGCCGACATTCGTGGGGCTCCAATAATCGGGTGACGTGCCCCTGAATGAAGTATTTATCATCTGCATGCTCCAGTGGATCTAACAGCAGTGCATCATTATGGTGAAGGGACAATGTCTGTTCACCCAATGCACTCAAACGCAGACACGTTTTCTAAATAAAGCACAGCCAAACGTGTTAGGACATACAGTGCGATGCTCATGTTGTAGCTGACGTAGCTACTGTGCAATGTTGTGGATCACACCACCTTTTGTCTACATTAACACCTGTGTTTGAAGATCTGCGGCATTAACGTTTCATGCAAACATCTGGTTGGTGTCTGCCTGCATATGCGTGCGTGTGTTGCACTGGATGTTTTGAATCCATGCTGCCGTAGGAAATAGCTCATCATGATGAAAGCAGTTGCTTGTCGGGGGTTGAGTTGTTTAGAGTTTCGCCACTTCCTTAATTTTTAGTGAGTAGGGGACGAAAGCAGTGTGAGTGAGACGATAAGTAAAAAAGGCAGGAGAAGAAAGCCTCAGATTTCCTCCTCGGCTGTTTTAGCTCTCTGATTGGAGGATCCTCCCACCTTTCCACCTTTTCTTCTGTCTTCGGGCTAATTAATGACAAATTAGATTAGAGTCAAAGCGAACTCTGCTCCGTGGAACGTTCATCCGCCACTTGTACTCAGAAGTACAGCGGCATGATATAAGTATGAAATTCCCACTATCTTAGAGATGTTTAGTTCCACTCTCTACTGTGGTGATCTGCAAGGGCAGTTGAAGAAATTGCAGTAATTGCAGTCACAGACAGTTTATTATATGTTTATTTCATAGATTTGGGTGTTAATAATGATTATTGTCAGTGTTTTATTGGAACCAGGACATGTTATAAAGCATGAAGAGCATTGTGTACAAATACAAATATTTCCCAAAGAAAAAAGGGACATTTGGAGAGGAACAGCAGGAAGAGGATAAAATTCTCTTCATTACTGATATTTCTTTCCTACTCTGTGACCCGATGTACTGGTTTGCATCATTTTACATTTCTTCCCGCTGGAGTGCGCCGACTCAGCAGTGCTGGAGTTTGTCAGGGCTCATTTTCCTCCATTCAGAAAAGATATCTGCAGCCATTTATTCTTGTAATAACTTCCACAGGCCTGAAAATTGCCTGAGCTGGTGGACACAGCTCAGGCAAAATGACTGGTAACACGAATAGAACACTAGCGAACGGCGTATAACAGTAGGCGACGCCTGTAGTGCTTGGTGGTGAGAAGACACCTGTCTAAGCACTGTTTCAGAGAAGAGCATGCAGGCATCGAGCTCCATGCGTAAACACAACTGCGAATACACAATGGATTGCAGCCTATTGCATGTAAGCACGTTCATGCTGACCTGCTTTGAAATGAAACGATCACAGGAGAAACGCCTGTAGTGGGTCACGAACGTCTGGTAGACTTCAGATTTCAGCCCCAGGTGAATCTGCTGCCGAACTATGATGGACATTATTAGATTTTGACCGTTAATCCTCACTCAATCCCAAAGTCTCCCTCCTCCACACACACACACCGTCCTACCCTGTTAGCAGCAGTACTAAGATGAAAGCGGTTGTTCTTTAACGTTGTGCTGTTGATTAAGCTCGGCATGAGAGATCTGAAGAGCTGCCGGATTAAAAAAAAAAAACGCTGACATCCCCTCCTCTGTTCCCTCCCTTTCCACCGCCCGTTGCTCTTTCCCATCCATCCCTCGTTCCTGGACGAACTCATTAACATCAGCTCCGTCTTTCTCTGTCCCCTTGTCTGCTGTACTTCTCTTCACCTCGCTCTCCCCATCTTAATGAGACGCATTTATGGCCGGAAGGAGAATACACAGATCGGCTTCTACTTCAGCTGTTCAAGGAATGAGAGACCTACCTATGAAGAATGCAGGGGATGGGATGCACGTTCTGTAGGGGATGGGAAGAGGAGGAAAAACAGAATATGTTAAACAGAAAAGGGTTGTAGCAGTTGCCGCTGAGTTAACAGAACAAGGGATCACTAAAGCTGTCAAGCTGAAAAACGCCAGACAGCAAAGCAGGCTGGGATGGAAGAGTGGGAGAAGCTGCTTACTTACTGTAGGATACGTAAATGACTCCCTTTGCCTCAAATCAGAGCCACCTTGCCCTGCATCTTGAAGAGAAATTACAGGGGTTGTACTGGATGCCGGGTGGGGTGTCGCGCGTTGCATTGTGGGAAGGAAAACGAGATGGGAGAAACGCTGGAAACGTGCAGAGATTTACTAGCTTTGCTGTAGTTGCAGAGGAGCTGAAATAGCGCTATTTATGGCAGCGAGGTTGCAGCGGAGGGTGCAAAGATACAGAAGGACAGACGGGACAGGAGCAAGTCGACACAGCTCAGACACAAGCTGTGTGTTCTTTGGCAGTCGGGAGAAATTAGAGAAGCAAGCAAGGTCCGGACACAGGGGAGTATCAGCTCTCATCTGAAGAAGAGGAGGAAGGAGGGAGACGGGAGGAAAAGGAGGAGGGGTGATGTTTTATTTTTGTTCTCAGATACTGAACGGTGTTGCGTATTCATTTTCATTTGACTGCGTGTTTCGTATCTGTTTGCGTCTTGCAAATGTCTACTCTTGATTACCGTGTGTACATGTGCGTACCTGTGTTCCCGCTTGGATTTATGTGTATGTCTGTGACGCTTTTCACTCAGGCTGCGGTTTCGGCTCGGCAATCACTCGGTGCGGCAGTCAATTGGTGGTTGATTTACTTCTCTTCTTCTCTATTTCTGGTTGATTACAACTATTCTCAGAGGGATGGACCATTTTCTATATGTAACCATCCAAATGCATCTTTTCCATCATGAGTAGCTTTGAAGTTGGACTCGCTTGTTCATCTTGCCTGAGTTATTTAAAAGTAATCTGCTATGAAAGGGAAGATGAATGAATCATAGCAATGTCATGGTATAATTTTGAATACTTATACTGCTCAGAATCCTGTTTGCCCCAGATTTTGAAACTAGCTTATTGAGAACTCTCACAGAGACATAGGCTAATGATTTCCAGTCGACGTTGAGTTTAACATTGATCCTGTCTGTTTTCCCCGTTCAGGTTCAGGAGTGGTTGTGTCTGAATTGTCAGATGCAGAGAGCTCTTGGCATTGATATGACCACGCCTCGTTCCAAGAGCCAGCAACAGATTCACTCTCCGTCCCACCAAGCCAAACCCATTGTCCAACCTCAGCAGCCCCCACCTCAGCCAACACAGCCTGCAGCAGCAGCACAGCCCAGACCATTGGCACAGAGTCAGCTGGCCCAACAGCACCCTCAGGCTCAGCCATACGGCCAAACTCAGCCCTATTCCCAGCCCCAACAGTATCCCCAGTCTCAGTCCCAGACCTACCCTCTGTCCCAGCCGGGTCCACAGACCCAGCCTCACACCTCAACGGGATTGCAAAGACATCAAGGCCCTGGAGGCCCTCATACTCAAACAGGGACCTCTCAGCAGGGTATGAGGTCCGACCCCTACTCCCAGAGGGGCCCTGCACCCTCAGGAGCTGCAGGAGGTCCCACAGGAAGCCAGGGTCCAAGAATTCCCCACCCTGGTGCTGTGCCCCTCCCTGGCTTGACCAAGGCACCTTCCCAGCCCGATTTGGGACGTGGATCTCCGATGCATCAACCGATGGCACGGCAACATGACCAGACCAGAAGTGCCGGCTCCTCTCCAGCCCACAGGCCTCACAGTCAGGCACCTCCTTCAGCCCAGGATGGCCTGACTAAACTGTTTGGCTTTGGAGCCTCGCTGCTCAATCAAGCCAGTACCCTGATCAATGTCGACCCGCTACCTACCACCTCCAGCCAGCCGAGCCCTGCAAGAGGCAAGGTGGTGTTCAGCAATGCAACTCCTGACAGCAGGCAGCAACAACAAGGCGCTGCTGCCACGAAACCATTTGGGATGGGAGGCCCTCATGCACGAACTCATACGGGAGGCCCTTATCCACTGAGTCAAGGGGTGGGGCCTCATGCACCGAGCCAAATGGCAGGTCCTCATATGGGTGGACTGCATGCACCAACCCAGAAGCAACAGCAGCCGACCACGCCCCAACAGCAGCCGCCTTTGCATGATCCAAAAGGGACACAAGGACAACAGCATCAGCCAACACCTGCGCAACTGCACAAAGAGCCACGGAAGCAGGAGCCTGTGGCAGCCCCCATCTCTGCTCCAGAGCCTGTGAAGCCTAAAGTGAACTGTCCTCTTTGTAAAACCGAGCTGAACATCGGCAGCTCCGACCCACCCAACTACAACACCTGCACGCAGTGTCAAAGCCAAGTGTGTAACCTATGTGGCTTCAACCCCACGCCACATCTGGTTGAGGTAAGAGGAATTTTACACTCGCATGCCCAGACACTCGTCACAGAGACTGTTCAACTCACCTCCTCTTCCTCTTCACTGTGTGGATGAAGTTGTGTTTTCAGCTTTGTTGTTTCTCCATCATCATCATGTGTTTCAAAGCTTAGTTTTGTTTCAGATTTGTTTTTGTTTTTTTGCTTCCATCCTTGTGTAGTAGTGACTGTATGAGATGTTTTTTTTCATATTGAGCTCTCTTGTGTGTATCCATATCTCATATATCATATCTGACTCAGAGCTGCTTCTTTAATTTACAGATTTTCATGACCTCTTCCAACCTTCCTGTACGTCTATAAAACAAACCATTCTTTGACTCACATTCACTCCTGCTGGTAATGGTGTGATCTAAAGACACTAATAGTGAGGAACAACACGATGCATAAACCCACAGACAGTTCTGTGATCAGAATCAAAGCAGGCAGCAGCAACAGCTAATAAACTTATTATTTATTGCAACACTCAAGCTAAACAAACATTCTTTTGCATAACATAAGGTTGATGATTAAAAAATAATGTGATGTCTGATCAATGGTAAAGAATGAGGACAGAGGAGAGAATCAAGGTCTTATGAGAAGCAAAAGCACAAGCGCAGACACTGACTTCGCTTCTTTGTTTGTGTTATCATTATTGATTCTGCTCATGAAACAAATTTAGAGGTTGAGATCCTGCTTACCTCCCAATTTCTCACCCAGACACAGACCAGATATGGACAGTGTGGGCAGAATAAAGGTGATCATAAAAACTAAAAAGAAAGGAAAACTGAAAGAAAACAGCGAGAAGCACAGATGCACTCAGTCAGATAGAGATTGCTGTGTGACGGCTTTGGGGTCTACTGTTGTTCAGGGTACTGTCCTGGGATGTAAGGTCCAATAAGAGGCCTCTACAGGGTTATATAACGACTGCTGCTGCATACAGAACAGAGATACACACACACACACACAGTGCAAGGGAAGAGAATGGGTCAAAACGTCATCTGGACCATGAGAAATCAGTGCCATTAAAACTGTTACATGCGTGCAGATCAAAAGAGGTCAATGTGTTCGGTTAAGGCGTTTCACGAGGAACGAGCAAGAGAAGGTGGTCATGGATAAAAGATGCTCTGCATGTGGAAGAGGGAAAATGACGAGATGAAAGGCCTTGGCTCATAAAACGAGGCTGGAATGAAATGAGATAAAGAGCAAAAGGCCGGTGGAAGCAGATGGAGAGAGAGCTGAGGGTAGAGCGGACACGTAGAGCTGAATCACGTGCAGCCTCCATTCCAGAGCGAAGATATCGCACAGTAAGTAGAACAGTAGGGAAAAAGCAGGAAAAAAAACCAGGCGAGTGAAGTTGGGAGGGGGGCGAAGGGAAGGATGACGGCACAGCAGCAATGAGATCAGAGGCCGTTTTTGCTGAGGAGACCTAAACGCGTTCACACGCAGCCACAGCAGCCTTGAGACGACAGATGAGTGACGAGTGCTTCTTCTTCACTCCACTTCGTTGAAATTGCCAGTGACCCTCTAAGAGATATAAGCTCGGACGGGGGCAGAATCAAGATAATAGGAGACTGTCTGCTTTCAGTAATTTCTTTCAATGTGCCACTTGTGACACGGAAGATAATCTCTGACGGGACGCAGCCTTGTCGTTTCTGAAAAATGCCCGCGTCTGACAAGGCGGCGCAGGAAAGCGAGAGGAACACCCCGTGATGGAGAGATGTAGACTGTAGCGCCCGTTTGATTTATCAATAATGCAGCAACATTTTTTTTTCTTAGTATAAATAGCTGGAGAAATGAAATATGTAACGATGGGGCAGTGTCTCCTTGAGAGTTACACGGCATGAAGTGCGTCACATCTTACTTTCTACTTTCCTTCTCTTACCCTGATGCTAAGTTGCTTCTTACTTTGAGAGTATTGAAAATTTTTTAAATGACGCATTGAAAGTAATCGCGTAACATTTGTATTCTGATTTATATTAGTGAATAGTATTGACACGCGTGCACACTCTGTACTAACAGCTGTTAGTGAATGAGTGAACCAGGCCACGTTTTTCTCCAGACTGTCGGTCAGACTTTCACAGCTGTCACCTACTGTCGGAACAATTATCAAGATAACCGCAGCCGGTCGACCTGCACGTGTGTCTGAATGACTGTGAGTGTGACGTTTGTGTGAGACTTCACATCTGAAGGCAGCTGATTAGGGATTGTGACATTTAATCTTTGTGCAGGTGTGGTTTCCATTAAGCTGGCTGCGTGTGCTAAAGGTTGCTGGCTCATGAAACATTATTAGATGTGTACATTTATTATTTTCCTCTTTTCATTTTCTTTGCCTTTCTCATCCTCTCACTTCTTACCGTTATCTCCGCTACTTGTGTGTCTTGCTTCCCATGTGCCAACGTGCAAACTGATGAGCAGGAGCAACAAGCTAGTGGAGCGAGGACACACACAGAATCCATTTTTAACCACGGACTAAAGCTGCTTAATGTTTCATAAACTGTGACATTTAGTCAACATCTGACAAATAAATGCTAGAAACTTAAGCAGCAGCTTAAATGTAATGAACGGGTGTGATTTAGCTGCGTGTGGCCAGAGAGCAACACTAACCTACCCCTAACCCAGATGTACACGCTCCCCAGCTGCTGAGCCTCAGAACCTACAGACTCATGCGTTATGTCGACCATCTGCACCATGATGGTCAAGGCCACATGTTGGTCTGACGGAGGGGGAAGCGGATTATTGGAAATCAAACCAAGCAGCAGCATTGTCTCCGCTTATTGGTCAGACGTGTCTGAAGATGCTGTGATTTGGCTGCAGCTATGTTGCTGTGGCGTTAGGAGAGAATGTAGTTTGGGAAGAAGAAAGGAATCAAAGAGCTGGAATCAAAGGAAGGAAATAGGGAATGAGTGAGTCATGGTTCTTTATTTAGAAGAAAATCTGAATAAAAATAGAGCATGAGCGCAACAGGAACGGCAGAGTTCCTAATGGACGGACGGTTCGCTGCCGCACTTCAGGACGTCTCACTCCAATTAATAAAACAACAGCTCGCCATCTTCCGCTCTTCTCCTCCTCCGCTCCTCTTCCTCTTCTCTCTCCCTCTGTGCACCCAAATCCTCTCCATCTGTTCCTCTCAGCCTCTCATCTTTCATCCTCTCTGTCTATCAAAGGTTTTCGCAGCCAGGATTCAAACCGGCAACTTTCTGATGGCTGTCCTGCTTTGAGCGTAAATGTGGCTCACTTGCTTCCTTCCCACTGGCCATTTCGCTTTCTCCTCCTTATTACACGTCTCCTTTTACTTTCATATCATTTTTATTAACAGTGAATTAGACTTTGTTCAACTCCAGCTTGTATTTCGGTTCCTCTTCTTCTCACTGTCTCTGTTGCTCTTTCTCCCTCAGAGCTCTTGACTTATTCACTAAACTTAGCGTCACTCACGCTTTCGTACATTATGTGTTGGAAGCCTGCAATACAAGCAGCTTTTTTCCTTTGCGCTTTTCCTTCTTTCTCACCCAGTTGCTTCATCATTAGTCCTTTTTTTGTCTTAGAAAGTAAACAGTTTGTTGACAGAAAGCGCGTCTGCCTAGCGACTCCAACAACCTTCAGCCATTTTCCCAGCGAATCCTTGACGAAGCAAAAGCTGATTCAATGTGATGAATTAAGAACGCCTTTAATATTTGAACGCATCCTGAACATGTGAGTCTGCTATTTAAATTTAGTTTAATTACTCACATCCGTGCTGACGTTTCTCTGTCCTGAATCTGTCAGGTCCATCAGAAATGTGCCAATTGCTCGTTTAACTTTAAACTGACTTACATGTCTGTGAGGTCTGTTCCCAGCGTTGTGTGCTAACTGCACTTCTTTGTCAGTTCTTTAAATACTGTACCTGTGGATGACGTGCACAGGCCGCGTCTCCTAGCGTTATTGTGATCTTTATTTTTGATGGTGCTGTTTTTGGATCATTTCCACATCACCTTGTGCTTCTCTCTGTCACCTCAGCCTCTTTTTTTATCACTCCTCCTGCTTCTTCTGTTCATTCCTATTTTCATCCTGTTCTCCACTTTTCTTATTGCACCTCTTCACCTCTCATGTCGTCAGTCAAAGTCAGGTCTGCTTTTGGATCATCTTCCTCCTCTTCCTTTTTCCTACCATATTCTTCTTCTCTACCTGCGTCACTCATCCCGACCTTACATCCTCTCACCCTTCCTCTTCAGTCTGCCTCCACCAAACCATCTGTCCCTCTTTTCGTCTCCTCTTTGATCCTCACATCTCTCCACCAGTTTCTCTTTTTTCCTCATGTTTGCCACATTCTTCATTACTTTCTTGTCTCATGTGGTTGAGTTACAGCTTCAAGTTACAGCTTCCCTCTCTCTGTATGTCACTCTCACAAGTCATATGGCTTTGTCTCTCTGGCCTATTGCCTCACAGTTTGAACCAGACATTTCTATAAACTATGTAGCTTTGTCTCTGAACAGACCTCATATTTGCAGAAGAGGCGTAAATTTATTCGCCCCTGTCCTGCGAACCTGGAAACTCTAAACCTTGAGATTATCGCAGACGCACTCACATCAAACACAAGTACTGTACCGATGAGCCAGAATGCATGTCTGACATTCATCTGAATATAAGCAGCGGCTAAATGTATGCAGGCCTAGACAACGTCTGCAACAGAAAACATCACACATACAGTTATCCGGGAGAGAGGGCAATGAGTTTGTTCCTGTTTTTAAACCAGACAGGAGAGGCTGGTGCTGCTCGCAAGGAAACATCCTGTTCCAAAATGTGTCTCGTTAAATTTTTCAGGAGCACAGGAGAGGACAACCTCTATAAATGATCTACATAGGAAATGATCTGCGGGGAATATTCCCTTGTCACCGAAGGCAGCGTATCTAGGCTTGTTTCCTGAAGAGGGGCTGTTTTATTGTATTAGCTTCTTCACTCGGCTGCTTTTGTCATCATCTTAAAACCACGCAGTGAGCTTCATGTTCGCGACATTGCAGGTGTGTTACTGCCCCCTCCTGCAGTCAGTGGTGTTGTTTTGAAGTGGAAGCTGGAAAAGCAGCAGAATAGTTCTCCTGGGGGGAGGTCAAGAGGCGCCTCCCCCAGAGAAGCTCAAAAACACACAGGGACATGCTACACACCCTTCACAAATGGAGGTGGAGGCAATCGAAGCAGTTTATGATCTCTGGAGGAAAGTAAAGCACTTATGTGAAGAGACATAACGTAAAGGCATAATGTGAGGGGAGAGAGACAGATCAATACGCTCATTTGGTACAGACAAACGACAGACATCAGGGGAATCCAGGATGCAGGCGTGTGTTGTTTGTCGTTTTTTGTGTGCGGAACCTCTACGTTTTGTATTTTTCCTGTCCTACTTTCACAACTCTCCACCGTGTCACGTTTAAATGGGTCAGCGAGGAGAGCTGTTCCCTCCCCTGGGCCACACAGCTGATTACCAGCACCCCTCACACACAAGACTCCCTAAAAAAACCATGGTGTGTGGGTGTGAAAACCCAAAGGTGCAGAGGGCCGGCGCTGCTGAGGGGAGGATGGGAATTCCCTCACCAGCGTGAAGAAATGCTGTGGGAAACGACTTTAAGGTTGGGGGTGAGAGACAAATTAATAAACACACTCCTACAAAATACAGGACGTCACTCACTTGAACCTGAAAAACCTGAATCCTTATTTATTTATTCAGTCACTTTTTGAGAGACCAGGATGATATTGACCCTACTCACTGGTGCATACTGTCAATTATGTGTAAATGAGTAATTAATATAAATATAATAAGTTAATTATATAAGTAAATCATTTATTTTTATATTCAATGAAACCAATAAAGTGAAAAGTAGGTAACGAACAGAAACATCACCAAAATTGACTTCCAGTAAAATCACCCCAGCTCACAGCCGCAACCGTAGAGTGAAGTAGATTTAAGATCAAATGAATCTGATTTGAGATCTGAGTTGTTTGAGAGACGAAATGGAAAGAGGTAAGACGTGTAACGGCAGACCGGAGCGGTGTAGCTCAGCTTTTTCCAATTGGAAGTGATGGAAAAACACGATGGACACTGTTTTACTGAAATTGATGAAAAGGGCACAGGAGGAGATATAAAAAAATACTATTAGAGGAATTGAGTCTGCGACTGAGCCTTAATGATGGATTCTCTGCGAGCCATATGAGTAGAGGTTTGAACTTCTGACTCATTCTGGCTGACTAGCGTAATAGAGTCTTGAAGCCATGTGGAGCTTGTTATCCCCAGAGGTTGCAGCAGCGTCTGTATGCAGGTTTCACTTTGAGAACTCGATTGATCTGTAATGGAGAACGATTGCAAAATCAATTCATTGCTGCACAGATTTCAGAAATGCACAGCTGGCGTGTTGTCACTACAACCTGAGCAGGTGGCTGGATTCAGACTACTAGAGTTTGGGCAATGCATCTGTTAGGACCCATCATCACTCCACAAAGAGCTAATAGCATTGTTCCATTGCTGCCCCTTCTATATTACCCTGTGACACAAAAGACAAAGTTCATTTTACTGAAGAACACTACAACTGTGGGTACGTAGACCGTAATAGGAAGCAAAATCATTTTTCTTCTTTTACGTCCTTCCGCCTCCTTAAGATCTTTCTTTTTTTTTTCAGGGTTCTGATGTTTTAGTGTTAAAGGCTTTTTGGTTGCATGCTATCTTTCTCTCACACACCGTTTTTAAGTCTTCAGGATGAGTGAGTCATGAGCTGAACTGTACACTGTGTGTGTGTGTAGAAGAGGGATCATACAGTAACAAAACACTTTGCGTCACTGGGATTCTGCTCTTTATGGGAAACCCATTACACACACTCACACAGAGTCATGACTCACATTGGTTCCTGAGTGAAAAGGTGCAGTGACTCACACACTCATCTCATCTGTCTGTTTTTCTGTTTCTTTCAAGGTACTAGCGTTTTCATTTGTTTCGTCAGTGCACCTTTCGTACTCCCACAGTGGAAGCAGTCGGGGGGAAGGTCGTGACGGACAGAACATTATAGTTTAGATTATTTGCTTTAAAGCTTTATCACAGAAGTTGCTGATGTTAACGCAGATCACAAAAATGCCCCATGTTTATATTGATAATTTAACTTAACCACAGTCTGCAAGATCCATAACATACAAAATTAAGGTTTACTTTCTTCTTTGAGACAAATACAGATGTAGATATAAACTAGTTAATACTGCCCAGTCACTGCTGACTAGTTTATACTGTGAATGTTAATCCACCTAATTTAAATAATTAAAAACCCATAACTCCAGTATTCTAAACAAACCCCTCCTGACAGCATGACAGTGTCCTCTGTGCTCGCGGTGACAAATGTTGGTGGTCTGTCTGCCGGTCAGCTGTCAAATCTTGTATGTGTGGCTACCCATCGCTGACACTGACAGCTACCAGGATGGGAGACACACACACACACACACACACACACACACACACACACACAAAGATCGAGCTAAAGATCTGTGTGTGCTGGGTTTAGACGTAGACGAATGTATGCAGACACGAATCGAAGCGTTCGCATTTGCATGCGAAACACAGATTTACATTCAGATGCCAACAGACTCTGCATCAGACAACCATGAAAGAAGATGTCAGGGAGAAGCTGAAACTGAAGGACTGAGAAAGGAGAGGAATCAGGGGAAAGACTGGACTTAGATGATGAGTCAGCCATCAAAAAGGGAGGGAAACTGACAGCGCAGGCAGGAGAATTAAACAGAGAGAGAGAGAAGTGGTCAGAGGTCGCGATGCTGAGTGAGCGAGAGAGAGAAAAATAAACTAGAGCCATTTCTGTTATCCTCCAGCTCCCCTGTGTTGCTTACTGAATGGATGTTTCCAAGACGGGCTGTGCCATTCGCTTGGTGTTTGCAGGGGTGGTTTTCCTCTCTGCTGACTGTCCTCGCCCTCCAGGCTAAAGCTTGATGTGTTTCTGCTCCATTACCTTCCCCGCTCACCCCTTCCTCCTTCCTTCCAGCTGTTCTCCTCTGACCACTCAGCCCACTCTCTGTCTTTCCGTCACTTCATTTCCTCCATGAGCCTGAACTTAAAAACAGAGATGGTTTCTGCCTCCTGAAACCGAACTGGTTCCACAGGAGACGAGCTTGATCGCTAATCACCATGAGATGTATGGTTGATCAGAATAAACTCATTATGAACAGCAGCGTCACCCTTTTTTAAAGGCAGCCTGAGCCAGATTTTATCACCGCTTTTACAAAACTGGCATCTCCGAAGCTTCAGAGAGTCAAAGCCTCCCACACAACACACAACAGGGTTTGTCTCCTTTTTGAAATACAAACAACAATAAAACACCTCTGGTCAGGGGACCTACTGGAGGTAATATTTACTCCCCCACCTGCCCACCTGTTGTTCATGTGTGGGATGCAGTGATTTTTTTTCTTAAAATGTTGTGGCTGGAATGGTTAAATAACTATATTTTAGAGAACACGCATATCAGCAGCTGCTTTATAGCAGGCTCCAGGAAGATTTCCGACATTTCAGTGCATTACTGGTAACACACTGGGAAAGGCACAAATTCAACACGCACATGCTCAGATATATTCTGTCCTTGTATAATTTAGACGTGGGCTGTTGAATTAGCTCAGTCACTAGCATGTTGTTCATCTGCTCGACACAGCGGGAGAAGTGATGACTAATGAGCGTGTGGAACCTGTGTGTGTCCTATAGTGCATGTGTTTGTGTCTTTACGCATCTATGCAGTGTTTTCATTATGGCTTGGAGCCACAGTACACACACACACACACACACACACATACACACACACACACATGCACGCACTGTGTATCTGATGACAAATCTCAGCAGTAATGGCTCTGGCAAAAATAGAGCGAGAGAGAAAGTGTAGTTAGCAACACATGCTCCAACACACTCAAACATGCCTGCACGCACAAAGGCACACACATACATATGGCATTGAGGGTGACAAGTCTGAGCAATAACATGCAAGTGGGCTCCAAACACAGCGAGGGAGAAAAGCGATGGTACATGATGGATGGTTAAAGGATAGTGAGATGGTGAACAAGCATAAAGGTTAGGATCGGACTGTACCACGGTGCAGAGGGGGTGGGACAGCAGAGAGAGAGAGAGAGGCAGCATGCACAAGGTAAAAAAGATGCACGGCGACAGAACTAAGCCGTGATTTGTGTCAGTGTGTCATGTCGTGAGAAGCTGTTTGAATGTGTTGGTTTCTGTGCAGCAGCAGAACACGAAATGAATCCACTTGACATTAAAATAAAGACATAATATTAAAACAATATGTTAAACCACACGTTCAAATTAAAACCAAATGGATGTTTAGTTGCTATAAAAATTTAATTGCAAACTGGACTTTTACACTTGAGTTTGAATAATGACTTCATATTTGTACATTTCAAATTAGAATGACACTGATCTTTTAATCGAGGACAAGCATTAAAGCCATAGAGTCGGGTGTATAGTACTGTAACAGTTGGCTGAAACTACACTACACCAGTGTGTGTGTAATGGTTTCCTCTCTTGGAAACTGTGTGTGTGTGTGTGTGTGTGTGTGTGTGTGTGTGTGTGTGTGTGTGTAGAACTAGAAAAATCTAGCTGTAACCAGAAGCTCAGTGGTTTGTATTCCACGGCTGCTCCCTCCCTCATTACAGCATCTATATCTCCCACTGCCTCCCCTACACCCCTCTCTTCCCCCCTTTGCTGTCTCCTTCTCCCCCTGTATAGTCTTTGGAGCATACTCCCCTTCACCTGTGTGATAACGAAGTATCATCACAATTCTCTGTGTGTTAAATGTGATTATTTCAGTCCACAGAAACGTGGATCTCACACAGCTGTATCTGTCGGTCCCCCTACTGGCTACTCACGATTACTGCACGTGGATGCTGCCTCTGTCCATGGTGCTGATCTTGGCAATATTCATGCTGCTGCTGTGATTGACATCTGTGATTTTTAATAGATCAAATTCAATGAGATATGTCGGCCTTTGTTATGGCTTAATGAGATTAATTAAATTAACTTATGGGATAAGGTTGCTTTGTTAAAATGTTGACTTCAAATTGAGACACTACTCAACACTAGTTTCATTCATTTGGTTGAAATAATTTAACTGATGCAAAACACATTCTCAGTTTAAAAAGCATCAATATCAGCAGCGTCGTTTTATGATTCATGTGCCTTTTTCTGACAGTCGTTGTGGTTGTAAAGAACGCTAGAGGACGGCTGGGACAAAGACGGCAACTACAAGACAGACAAGGAACGAAAACCAAACCCAGGCAGGAGAGACTCTAACTCTGAAAGGGTTGAGTTGTCAGTATTTTCGCTTACGTTTAGCAGTAGTTAGTTACTTTTTGCTGGATATTTCTGCCACCTGTGGTTGAAGCAGTGATGCCACAATAAAACAAGTTGAGAGTTTTAGGGCAAACAGAACATGAGGGAGAGAGAGAACTATCTCTGTGAGTCCCATGGGACAGGAGGGTAAATTGATCCTATCTCCCAAGCAAACCCACACACTCCTGTGCACACACACAAAAAACAATTAGAAAACACCCATTGGAGCACTTTGGCAAATCAAATTACAGTCCAGGCTTTTCTTGGCCCAATGGGAGTAGATTACGCTGTGTAACTGACCAATCAGATCACTCAGGTGCTAATCAATACAATTCCTTGTACTGGAGTGCGGGTGTGTGCGTGTGTGGGCTGAACGGCAGTAAATTTGTCAAAGGGTTGAAGGCAGCTTCAATGTTACGTTTTCCCACAGGATGTAGAGAAATAACTTACGACAAGACACAAACCTACTGTTCACCACTGAGACAGCAAAATGAATGAGAATGTAAAAGTGAGTGTGCGGCGGAACCCTGTACAGTTCATCTGCTGAAATGTGGAAAGCGTTTCACATTTACCATCATTTCATGACATAGGTTCATGACTTCACAACTGGAAACTGCATAAGACCAGTACGGAACAAATAATAAATGTAAACTCTCCCATCATCCCATTACTCCGTTCCCAGCCCCTCCAGCGCCGTGACATGCACCCGGTTTTATTTCTTCTTCCCACCTTTGACCCTCTACATCGTTTTACAGCCGCGCTATCACTCATGAAATATTGCGTTCTACATGAAAACACACTGCAGGGCGACTCCCCTGCGTTCTTGCTGCTTCAGCTAAATCTTGTATTCGGTTATTGACTGGATAATGAAAAATTTGTATGATTTATGACCAGGGACAGTTTTAACAGGTTAGTTTATGCGCTGGTGTGATTAGAAAAGGCAGTGACGTCCAGGATTGGCGCTAAGCTTGGCTGAACACAGTCACGACAAGCAAAATAAGAACGTATGCTGGTTGTAATTGATAAATTAGAATATGGTTATTGTGGTTTGCCTCTAAAATCCTGAACATTGTCTTCAGTCTGCATGTTTGTTTCTCACTGCGGTGTTTCAGATCAGTGAGCGGTTGCTAAGCTCCTGCCTTCTCTCACGTCTTTTGTCTATTGATTATACTGTCAGGGCTCTTCATAGAAATGTGTGCGAATTAGTGGTTATTGGTCATTGATTGGCTACTTCCTCTTCATTCCTGTTGTTCGCATCAAGGCGAAACGTAAATAGACGCTGTTACATCAGCTGGTGTAAAAGTGTCTGTGTGCTTCACAGAGATCCTATAAAAATAAGACAGGAACTTGTAAAAAGCTGTAGTTTTGCTTTAAAGAGCATTCAAATGACCATCGCTCTGTTCCTGTCATCTGGCCTTTTTTCATGCTTTGCTGCCCTCGCAGCAGTGGGACAACAACTTCTGGTCAGGCCTCTCTATAGCACTCTGTGTAAAATGAATAAATGACAATGGCAGAGCATCGGCACTGACACCTAATCAATGCCAATCTCAGCTGCTGAGAAAGGCACAGATGACAACTACAGTAATCACCATGCAGTGATGTATTGTCTGTGCTGGTTCTGCAGAGCAACAAGAGATAAATAGTAAGACAAGAAATTACCAGGCACACACAGAAAAGTACACAAACAACTGCAGATGCATGATTCATCAGAGCAGGTGCATCATTTCACTGCACAGTGACGGCAAGCATCTACAGAGATCTAATTGGATGGGAGGGTTGAGGTCTTGGCAGATACATATGATGCGTAAGCGTGTGTTCACTGGTGTCTGAAAGCATTCACATAGTTTTATGCCTTGGTGCATGTACAGTAAGTGAGCAGGGGATGGAGGTGGAGGCTCCATGCAGTGTGGCTGGAGGAGCTACAGTATATCAGATGCTGTGCAAACATCACCCTGCAGCTGCAGTGTTAACACACAGATACACTCGTCAGATGCCTGCTGTGGAACAAGAGTTTCCTTGTCAGTCTTTGACTGTGGTCTTTGAAAGCACCGCTGCGATCTTGGTTTTAGTGAGGAATGTGAAAGCATGCGCTGAGAATTAAACAATGCATTAGAAGCAGAAATATGCTCATTGCTTAGTCCAAAAATATATTTATACAAATAATACATATTTATACATAGCATGGAGAATAGCTTCTATGTCACGTAAGATTGTAACATCTGGAACAATGAAGTGATGCAAATGGCAAGAAAATAAATGCATCCCTGTAGCATGAATGTCATGAGGGCAAGCGATAAACACAGCAGCTTGTCACTGGAGCAGTTATTGTGCAGCTACAGTAACAACCAGTGAGCTTCCACAAGTGAGCGCACTTCCTACGGTACCTTCCCAGATGTCGACCCTGCACACGCAACGGGACAAACTCCTGCAGAACAGACACTTAGCAGAACAGTAACAGGCTGACCCAGTTTGGGTGCCGTTGTGTGACTAAGCAAAAACAAAAGCATTTGTAGAGACTGACTCAGCATGTTGTACATCAGGGTCAAAACAAACATGCACAAACAGGAGGACACGGGGCAGACAGTGAAGGACAGGCGACCTAAACACTGTTCCTGCATGTGTGTGTTTGTGCTGTGTGAACCTCAGGAGAAAACGTAGCAGAACATTCTGATCTTATATCAACTATATGGCGCTTGACCAGAGGTGCTGCAGTTGTAGACAGTGTTATTTAGAAACGTAGCATTGGAGGTTGTTTTGACGACGCCAGTAATAGGAATATCTAGAAAAAGACGTCTCAGCAAAGCTACAAACTCTGAGCCTGTCATCTGAAACGCACAAACAGCCTCTCAGCGCTTTTGAATTCCAACGTGACAACTTTTGTAAGACCAATGTTTTAAAAGTTCGAGTTGCTCTGATGTCGTAGTGTTGCATCATCAACAGCAATGCTTGTCCTTTCGTTTAATTCTCTTGACGATACCTTCTTTAAATCTATCCCACATCAGAAATTAGCCTGTTCCCGCTGTTAGGCTAAAAATACGTCTTAGTTGAAGATGCAGTGATGTGGTCTGACGGGACAGCTACAGACTGTGTTTTTATCTTTGTGCTTCATACTCAGCGGCAGCAGGAGCAGTTGTGTCTGACCCTGTCAGCTCTCTGAGAGCTTCACTCGCTGCTCTTTGAAAAGACATAGCTTGTGTTTTTGTCTAAATGTCAACACAGCATCAGGTCTTCTCTGGGGAGGCGGCGATGCTCTTTACACGCATGTAAACAAAAGCAGCAAAGACTTTACATTCATACACTAGAACATACGCATTTACATAAATTAGCACAGAGTTGCCCAGAACAGTAGGACTCACATTCTGCGCGCACACACACAACTTTGTTTCCCCCAAAGCATTTCTCAGCCTGAGCTGCCCGTTCGATGAGGCAGAGCTAATTCACTCTACATTTTTGGAATCCGCCTTTCTTTTGTTTGCTCCTCCCGTCTCTCTTCCCCTCTCTCCTCACCCTCCTCTCGTCTCGCTTTCTAAATCTCTAACATCCTTATCCTCTCTATGTGCCCTTCTCTTTCACTCTGACATTTTGCCCAAGTCTCTGCTAAACTGTCTGAATTCTTCAACTTTCCCCGTTTTACCTAGACGAGGCTTGGCAAACTCCATTTGTAATTTCCCTCACCTAGCTCTTTGATTCTTTAAATTCAAGCAGAGTGTATGCGAAGCTGAGCTTATGTACAATATAAAACAGTATGTTTGGTTTGATTTTCTTTTCCTTGTTGCAAAAAGTGTCCCTTCCCTTCCCTTCCCTTCCCTTCCCTTCCCTTCCCTTCCCTTCCCTGTCTGATCATGTCTTTTTCTTTGCCCTGTGGGATGAGCCAGCAATCTCTCCTCCCCATAATGCTCCTGTCCAAGTGAGGACTGCCTCCTGCACTTCAAAGTAGACACGTCAGCACTTCAAAGGCTGCAGTCTCTCGCATACTAAAACCAAGGCCATATCAATTAAATCCTAATAATACCCGGCACCCCCCTCCCAACCACTGAGGATGAGCTAAAATCTGGGTACACACCAAGGCAAAGACTCGGTAAACTTTTGTCTCCCCAAAGAGGTAATTTGTGTTGCAGCTCTGCAGATGAAAACAAGAAAAATAGGACTTGCATCTTTAGGATGTCTAAAAATAGAAGTGCAGCTTCAGAAATGTAGGTGAAGCCACATTACGAGGGAAAAAAGCCAGAGCCAAGTTGCTGAAGTTCAGTTTTTAAATGGCACAGTGTTCATTTTTAGGTTTTTCCGCTACAAAAAAAATATGTTTGTGTGACCAAAACAGAGTTAAAACAGGTTCAGCCCGTGAAATAAAAATAGAAGAGGTTTGTCAAACTCCATGTGTATTTTCCAAAGCGGAGCTTATGTACAATATAAAACAGTCTGTTTGGTTATTTGTTCGCTGTATGTGAAATGAAGCAGTTGCAGTTGACTTGTGCGCCTTCGTGATCCCTGCCCACTGTCGCGCTGCCCTGATTTTTGCTGGCTAGCTGCCATCCTATTACTGCACGAGTCACAATCCTCAGATCCCTGCAGCCCCACAAGCACACGGATGCATGCCCCAACCCTTGCAGGGGTACACTGTCCTGCACAGCAAAGATTGTACTGGTGCCCCCTGTGTGCAATTTGTGTGAAATGTGTGTGTGCTTGTGTGTTTGTATGCATTTATGTGGTAAGCCAGGCCCAGTGAGACAAAAAGCCTGTTAAAAGATTTGTAGGTCAAACCCTAACAAACCCTGGCAAGGTTTTCCCAGTTTCCTCCTCTAAGCTGACTTGTCACAGTCAGGTCACCAGTTTAAATCCCTGATCTGTCAAAGTAAACTTCAACATGAAAGCTGCTCTGCTTTACAGTATGCACAGCATTTATTAGACATAATCAAGCGAATCAGTTACTCTAACAAGTTTCAGATTCCGTTTGTTGCCTGTAACACTGCTTCTATGTGATGAAGCTATTTGAGTCTTGGTCTTATGAGGCTTGAAAAGCTAAAAACCCCTCAGAACACACTCAGAGCGCATCTTTGTCAAAAGGGTTAATCTGGTTAAAATAGTCACAGTCATACTTCACGTCAGAATTCATCACTGTAGCAGCTACAAAGTGGCACCGTATGCTAACGACATCCTCCTACACCGTCAGCAGAGGAACGGGGTGGACGGACCGACCTCAGCTTCGTGAAGAATGGCCGGTCGTCTGGCCAACGTCCCATAAAACAGCACGTGTACACGCTACTACATGCACCCACTCCACTGACTCTCTCAACGAGGTTATATCATTAAAGAAGATAAACCTGAGCAGAGAAGATCTATGAAATTAAAACAAAACAGTTTGAATTATATGAGCAGGAAAAACGTATTATTATCCTCCTGTGATTTTCATTCCAGTCTTTCACTGCTTCCTCTTTCTATTGTATTTCTAGTTGTCTCATCTACCTTTTTTGTCTATACTTTTATTTTCTCTCTTTTCTCTCCAGGGTTGCACTTATAGATGCAGGATAAATTCTTCCTCTTTGTCTTTAGTTTGTTTCTCTCCTCTTCTTCAACTTCCCATCCCTTTGTCATTTCCTTCAAACACTGCACAAAGAGGTGTTTAATGAAATCCTCCATTGTTTATCCAGAACGCATAAATAACTTTCATCTCAACCTAATCACATGCTTCATGTTAGTATCACTGATGAACAGTAACAACAGAACGGATTCAGTAGTCAACAAAATCCAAAGTCTGCTTTTATTATTATTATAAATAAATATTAGCTGCTCTATAGACAGAGCATCACGTCAGTCAGCATCAATCACACACTGCCTTGCTGTGATTGGCTGTAACTGTCATGATGATGATGGTGATGATGATGATGATGATGCACGTCATCTGGTGAAGGACTGGGCTCTTTGAAGCAGAGATACATGTATGTGTTGAGTTGCAGAGTATTGTATTACATCTGAAGTTTGTACTTGACAACCATAAAGGAAAACTGTGCCTGCTGACGCAATTTATGAATCATCAGACTGTATATCCACAGCTACAGCGAGTACACCTAACATTAGCCTGAACTCTGCAGTTTAGAGGTTAAATGACCTAGCATTACATTTACTGGGAGACCTGTCGGCTCTCATGCTGCTCCCTGCTCCCTGTAGACTCTGTTTGGTCTTTGATATATTTAGTGGCACAGCCCTTTTCTGCTGTTAGTACTGTGACAGCCTGCAGTTTTGACCCTGCTTCCTCCACCATGTGCATCAGCTCTCTGGTGTCCATGTCAGCTGGCTGCCACCTCTCTCCCTGGTTGTGTCTGTCTCCTCTTTTCTAGGCCCTCACTTTAGGCTAGTGACATCAGACTCAGCAGGAAGCCACATTACTAGAGGCAGGGCTAAACATCTGTGTGTGTGTGTGTATACACTTATGTGCACAAGTGGAGTCTCTCACTTCCACATATCCTCTCTTCCCCATGGCTTTCTCCTGTCCCCTTCCCCTCTCCTCCTCCTCCTCCCCTCCTTGTCATCTCTCTCTCCTCCTGGTTAGCCTTCAGCTACACAGGCCTCCATTTTGCATTGATGGAAACCATGTGTCTTGATGCGTGTGTGTGTGTGTGTGCATGCTTGTATAAGTAGTGTAAGAGGGTATGTGCGTTGAAGCCTAAAGCGGCAGCCAGTGCTGGGGAGTGCGCTCAAGCACAACAATGGCATTCTGGGTAAAAATAGCCTTCTCTCTGTTGGAGGAAAAGAAAGGGAGACGGAGGGTGACAGGAATGGAAAGATGTTTAGCAATTGATTGTGTGGTGGAGAGAAAAAGAGAGAGAGAGAGAAAGATGGGTGAAAATGAGTCAAAGTAAATTCCAACTGAAAGAAGCAGAGGTAGCTGAAGCTCACAGCTGTCAGTCAACAAACTTCTAATCACTGCTCCCCTCACACTGAGGCCTTGAGCTACTATTACCGGAAGATGCCACTACGTTGGACTCGCAGGCGAACAAGGCACCTTCCTTCCTCGCGGAACACTACGGACACAATTCTTTACTACCTAGTCCTAGAAACGATCGTACCTAGTCCTTGTAGTTGCTAATGAAGGAGTAATGGAGGAGACAGACATGCGGCAAACAACACAAAGCGCAATAAAGCACGAGCAATATGGAAAATAAATGTAAATGAACCACCAGAAGCTTGAGGTAGAGCACAGGGCAGAGTGAAAATCCCCCACTGCTCGACAAATTTTGAAAGGATATGCATTCAGCAGGAAAAAGAAAGAGGGGTGCAGAGGCTGAATGCATAAGAGGGTTCAGAAAGAAAGCAGCAGATGAAAAGGAAGCAGCAGTGGTCTTCAAAGAGAATTAGGCCTGACGGAGCATTCCAGTGAGTGTTATTGACAGGAAGAGAAAGGGCCAGATTGTTTGTGCTATGTAGGTTAAGTGCTGCTGCATTGGGGTACTCAACAAGAACAACACACACACACAATGTGAACTGCAGGACTGGAACTACTTCCTCTGGATAAGAGAATGAATGAAGCCAAAATGATTCAACGGACTCGGACACGTCCCTACAGTACGAGTGCGCTGCTCCAGGCCACGCACTGTGCACTTGCGGCGCTGTGGTCGTGCTGCAGACATCGCTTCCCAACCTTAACCCAAAATCAGCATCATTATGTTTGATTGCAGATGGACAGTACATGCCAAACAACTGCGTCCTCCACTGCTGCTAAATGGAGAAGAACTATCACTGAAGTTATTGTGCATTAAACTATTTAAAACATTTTTTAGGTTATTTTAGCTGAAAAATACTACTACTGTGTTGAGAGACGAAGTAAATGACAGACGACCACTTCACTGTCTCCTGACTTTTGTATCTTGACGATGTCTTGACACCCCCCCCCCCCCCTCCACCTCCAGTGCATGTGCTCCGTGCTCTGATTTCTTGTCAGTCAGCCTCGCAGTGTGTGTGAAATGGTGGGAGTGGAACTGATGGAAATGCAGTGGAGCTGTCAGGGCGGCTTGGACTTTCAGAAGCATTCGTCAGCTCAGCTTAAACTGCTCCGGCTCTGGCAGCTCTGTGCGGTGCAGTGTGCGCGCGAGTGTTCGTGCCATCGTCTCTGCAGTGTGTTCTTGAAGTGGAATTAACCTGGTGAACATTAACTTAATCAACAAGAGCATGTTACTTCAGTGTGGAGGGGGTTTATTCAATCACATTCATTGCACATACACACAGAAACACACTGACTTTTTCTAGTCTTCACTCCATCAACTAGGATTTAAAGGCACATTGTAATCTCACTCTAAATCACATTTTTATGGAACACTCCCCTTTTTCATATTTCTTACACCACACAATGTTGACTTCTCTAGCAGCTTATTGTAAATTAAAGCTGGAAAACATTTTAAATTTGAGCAACCGTGTCTTCAAATACCCTTTATTGCCCATAGAGAGCAATATCTTCTAATATATTATTACCAAACTTCATTGACTTTTATTGGTATGTGTCCATTCGCTGTTGCAGAAGAAGGAGTGGTTATGTCTCAACTGCCAGACCCAGCGGCTGATGTCAGGTGGCGGCCTCGACGAACCACCGCTTCCCGTACCTCATCCATCTCCCAAGCACCAGCCAATGGGCTCGCCTCGTCACCAGGCGCCACCCGGTCAGCAAAGCCCTCTCCACAAGCCCAGCAGTCAGCAGGGGCCCAGGTCAGCCCAGCCCCAGAAACAGCCAGTCACGACTGCTGATAGTGGACCTTCTTCCGCCAAACAGCCGACTGACACCAAGACCGCGACACCAGCTACGCCCCCAGTACCAACCACGGAGGCCCAGAAAGAGCCGAAACCCACAGAGGAGAAGCCTAAGACAGAGGCTGAGAGACAAATCACCAAAGATACCAAACCTTTGCAGAAGAAAGGAGAGCAGATCACACCAATCAAAGAAATTAAGAAGTCCAGGCACTATGATGTAAGTCCCAGTATGTTTTTCTGTTATTAGACCCTATTGCTTTTGAACAGTCTACTACTCTCTGTTAATGTTGATACTAATAGTAAATGGCTTTACCACTAGCTGAACAAATAATCCAATATCAGACATGATAAAAAATGATTCTAGATTGTGAAAACCATAGTGAAACATAAAGTACAGGGATAAAGGCCTAATACTGTGTGACCTTTGACCTTGGCTGTGTCACCACAGTCCTGCTTCAAATGCAGTCATTTCCTACATTTCATTAGTCAGTTTTAATGAGTGCAACAGTACATTAGTCAGCGTATAGCTTGCAGTCTGCTTCAGCAAGGTGCTAAGAGGACTCGTGGTTACATGCAAACTCTAAAAGACCCATGTGCTGCAGCTGCTGAGGCTGTCACCTCTGCTCTATCAGACATAAAGCAGCCTCTGGCAGCAGTGTCTGGGGGTCATTTCTTCTATTGCGGAGAGTTGACCGAGGATGAAGGAAGGTTTTACACCATGTCAAAATAGAAAACACACAAGAAAAGCAAAATCTGGTACTCTTGATAATCGATTCAAATACTTTAACAATAAAACCCTAGACACAGGTTTTCGGTTGCTGGAATTACTAAAGGTAGGTCATTCATTTGACAATGAAGTGTTGTATGTACAGTATGTTGGACCCAAGAAGAACCAAATGCAAACACACTCATGAACATGGCAGGGCCGCGGATATCTCATGTTTCTTTCAGGATGAGTTCAGACATGGAGCAAGGCTTGATGGGAACAAACATTTCCTGAGAACACGGCATAAATAAATCCTTCACTCTCCCTTATTGGCCAGAGCACATACTGTAAAATTCACTTAGCTTAATTTAATTAACCTAAGAATCCTTATACAAACCTAAGAATCTTCATACAAGGCTCAACATAAATTCACCATTTCTCCTGCAAAACCACTTGGAAAAAGTTACTTGAAATGATTACATGACAAACATGGCTTCTAAAGTAGATGGATGTGATTCCACAGAGATGAGCGGGCGATCGGGCAAATGTTCCTGGTAGAAGAGCAGCATAAACTACACTGTGTGCAAACGGAGGGAGAAACACCAGTGAAAATGAGCTGAGATAATTAGTTCAAATCAGGGATCAAATCAGAAACGAGCCCTTCAAAATAACACATGAAAAACAGGACGTCCAGCTGCTGGTCGTTACACAGAAGCATCCGTAACTGGAGGAAGTTAATGGCGTACGGATGATTCATGCTTGCTTTGCATTGTTTGCATTGTTGCTTTTGTTTCACATACATTCCTTGGATTTAAACACTTTATTGGCTAGAATGGAAAGGAAAACTGGAATGGAATTGAAGAAAAGTCACACAAGCTCATGTCCATGCGTCTTTGGGTATTTTCCTTTCATGACACACGAGGTGCATCAAGCTTTTAGTGGCACTAAAAGGAGCCTTTAAGTATTAAAAATGAGATGGCATCACCTGCCTCAGTGTATTGTATTTGTCTCATTTTGCCATGTCATATTTTTCAGTCTTGTCTCTTGTCCACAAAGATTGAGGATTTGAAGCGACTTCTTAATCTAGCTTTGACTTGTACAGCTGCTACCGTCTCAAAAAGAAAAGGGGAAAATCCCTTTTGCAAAGGAAATAACCTCAGCAACACTAGTGTTAATAAAAAACGCGACATCTGTCATTAGAATCTCAAAGAATGTGAATACAATGTTTTTCATTGTGTTATGTCTACAGAATGTGAATAAAAATAACGTCCCCAATACTTTGTTAACATGTTTTAGAATTTTATCAGCTTTATTTATTTGATGAACAAAGACATGCTATGCTAATGATATGCTACTTGTAACCTTTCTTTCTTATTTGGTGTTCACGTCCGTGGCTGTTTAAAAAGCGTGTCATTGATTCCCTCTTCAGAGAATGCTGAGGCTGCAAGTGGCAGCAAGGCATTCACGGATTACCTTGGGGAGACAGAGAGGAGCACTGATGGAGAATGAGTGAAATAGTGGCTTTTCTTACTCAGCGGCAGCCATCGCTCTCACTGAAATATGTATAAAGGCTGAAACGCCATAAATATGCCAAACCTCCAAGGCCCTTTGCGGAAGTAAATGCTGCTTCGGGCCTTTTCAAAGCCAGTGCAGATGTTCCTCATTTGGGGAGCTACTAGGTATTAGTGGTGCAGAGAGTTCAAAGTTAAATGCCCCCATAAGAGGTTGTCTAGAAAGATGTATTTTGTATTCTTTCCTCCATCCTTCTTTTCCTTTACCAGGTTAGTCCCTTTGAGATTATGATTTGGCATGTTATTAACAAACATCTGATTCAGAGCCATTGATGAAGGAGTTTTCACTAATTTGTCTGTGTGAGTCACGATAATTCTACTTTGAATCCATGTTAAAAAATAACTTTGTCTCTTTGCATCAATGGCTCAAATCTTGTTCATTTAACGTTATATATCTCATTTATTAATACTAAATATTGTATTTGTGTAAACATTGTCAATTATTACACTGGTAAACCAGTTTTTAACGTTTTTTTTTAAGTTTTGTTGTGTAATAATTTTACATATTTAAACTGTAATTACAACTTAAGCTAATCAAAGCATTTAGTCATTTATTTATGTTGTTCTAGCTGATAGAGGGTCTGATATTTAACATATTGAGATTTAACTTTTGAAAATAGGAAGGACAGATGTTGTTATCTGTACTATTCTATTTTCATGATGATGACCCACCCTCAGGGCTTTTAGTCCCTGTATCATTCATTAGTTTTTGTGGCTTGGTGCAGTTTGACAGCAGCTCATGAGCAACACCAACTTAAAAAAGAAATTAAACTCACTAAAGTGTCATTTCTGTAACGGAGCTCCACAATCCAAACATGATGAATTTTTTGAAATCATCAGATGCGCGTAAAGAGTTCGAGAAGACTCAGCGTCAGACTGTAGGTTTGGGTTCATTCAGAGCTAAACGGCAGTTTTAGCTGCTTGTTCAAGCAGAATGATTGAATACTTTTGTTTGTGTTGTGACATCAAAGACATAACATTCATATTTTTGTGCACCCACACTTCTCACTCTCTTACACTAAAAACCTTAGCTTCTGTAAAACTAATGAGTTTTCCTTTTTTTCTTCTTGTGGCTTTAGGATACAAAAAACAACAGCACCCACGACTTGTCACGCAGCCCTCAGAGCCTCAGTGACACCGGCTACTCCTCTGATGGCATCTCCAGCTCCCACAGCGAAATCACCGGTCTGATCCAAGAAGAGGAGATGAAGCTGAGTGAGAGAGGAGTGATTGGGCAGGGCTCGCCACCAAGTCCATCTGAAATCACTAAGCTTGAAAGCTCCATGAGGCCTTTGCTGGAGAAGAGCCTCTCTGAAGATAAGCCTGACAGAAGGGGAAGAAAGCACAGAGACAGAGACCTGGATGATAGGGGGAAGCAGCGGCCACGTTCTCTGTCAATTCCCCCAGACGCATATGACTCTGATGAGGAGCTAGAGGACATCCTGGAGGAACAAGAAGATGGAGGTGACTGGGAGGTTAAGAGGAAAGAACTGAAAGAGGAGAAAAAGGAAAAGAAAAAGAAGGAAAAAGACACAGAGCCCACAGAGATGACTGATGAAGAGTTCATGAGGAGACAAATAATGGAGATGAGCGCAGATGAAGACAATGAGGAAGAGGAAGAGATGGAAGAAGATGAAGATGAGGAAGATGAAGGCTATGGCTACCAGAAACATAAGAAAACACTTCATAAGCACATTATCTCTGACACAGGGAAGGAGAAGAGACGCCTTCAGCACCACTCCAGCAGTTTTGAGGAGGAAACGAAGAGCTCGACGGACGTTTATAAAGGCTCACTGGAGGAAGGCGAGGAAGATGTGATGGCATCGCAAGGAGGTCTGAGGCGCTTTAAAACTATTGAACTCAATAACACCAATAGCTATAGCCGAGACATGGAGCTGAGCAATGAAAATGACTTGAGCCTTGACCGGGAACCTGAGCTGGAGATGGAGAGTCTGACAGGATCTCCGGAAGAACGGTCTCGAGGCGACTACTCCTCCACTCTGCCACCCACATCTTCCTCATACGGCTCAGGCCAGTCTCCCACATCTATATCATCAATGGAGGAAGACAGTGACAGCAGCCCAAGCAGGAGGCAACGACTGGAAGAGGCCAAGCAGCAGAGGAAAGCACGCCACCGCTCTCACGGTCCTCTCCTTCCCACTATTGAAGACTCTTCAGAAGAAGATGAATTAAGAGAGGAAGAAGAACTTTTAAGAGAGCAAGAGAAAATGAGGGAGGTAGAACAACAGAGAATACGGAGCACAGCACGAAAAACCAAGAGGGATAAGGAGGAGCTGAGGGCTCAGAGACGCAGAGAGAGGTCCAAGACACCACCTAGCAACCTCTCACCTATTGAAGATGCTTCACCAACAGAAGAGCTGAGACAAGCTGCAGAAATGGAAGAGCTCCATCGTTCCTCTGCTTCTGAATATTCTCCTCAGAGTCTGGATTCAGAGGCTGAGGGATATGAGTCAAGACTTTACAAGTCGGGAAGTGAGTACAACCTCCCGACCTTTATGTCTCTATACTCGCCAATAGAAAAATCATCAACCACAACAACCACCACAGCACCTTCTTCAACTTCCAAGCCCCTAAAGAGTGCTGAAGAGGTTTATGAGGAGATGATGAGAAAGGCAGAGATGCTTCAAAAGCAGCAGAAACAACAACAACAGCAGCAGCAGCAGCAGCAACATGGCAGACACGGGCAATACTATGAGGAGGACATTAATGGACAGGGGTACGATGATGAGTATGATTATGAACAAGATCAAACGGGATATGACAATGATGCAGCAGAAACAGAAACAGACATTTATGAGGAGATTCGACAAACCTCTCAGAACATTACAAAAATGCAGCAGGCCACCGATGAACAAGTTGAGATTGAAATAGAAAGCACCTTCCCAGACAAACAGTTCTTAGACACAGGTTCAGCTTTTGCCAAGTTACTGGAGCAAAGCAATGCTCTCCTGACTCCAGGGACTAGCCCAACCCAGATTTCAGCTCCTGTATCTTTCGCTGAGACTGGAGGACGGATCCCAGATGTCCGAGTAACACAACACTTCTCTATAAAGGATGGGCACAAAGATAGGCTGAAAGGCCAAGCGGGAAAGAATGGAATAACCCCGACAGTGGCTGCCACCACTATTGCAGCTTATGGCGTTTATGCCAGAGATGCAGTAACAATTTCCCAGACTAGTTCAAGCCACACTATGACATCTACTCAGTCTGCTATATATGGACGTCACACAGGTGGTACTTCCACATCCTCAGCTACAGTCTCAAGTGTGTGCAGCAAGATTGCTGAGATCACACAGGCCTACAGTCAAAGAGAAGTGATCACCAGAAGGGTGGGGGACACCAGGGGTGCCCAAGTGCGAGATACCTCAACATCTTCTGCTGAGAGAATTATTGAGCCACGTTCTCCAAAATATACTACTTATTACAGGAGCACGAGTCCTCCTCTTTCTCCATCACCGCCACCACAGAGCCCCACTCGTTCTCCTTCCAGAAGGGCCACAGCTGAGTTCTCTACACAAACTTTCACTTCAGCATTGAGAAAAGAGTCAACTGGGTCTGGGCCCACATCTCCAGTGATGGCTCACGGAACCCAGACATCACAACGATCGGTTTCCCCATGGCTGTATCGACAGTCCTCCCAGGATGCCCCTTACTCCCCACCTTCAAGCCCTGCTAGACCAACGACAGTCAATACTGCCACATCTCCTCTTTCCTCACCTACCCGATTTAGCCGCCAATCAACATTTGACACTTACTCTCCATGTGGCAGCCCGCCAGACACGCCACCTTATCAACAATCTCCTACACGGAGTTTCTACAGAACACAAAGGGTGGAAAAAGTAAATGTGGGAACAAGCATGGTTACCACAGTCAGCACTTACACCAGAGGCTCTGTGTCCATGGATAATATTTCTCTTTGTCGAATATCTACAGTTCCAGGTACTTCTAGAGTAGACCAAGGCCATATGATCCAAGGTGGAAGTGTTGTAGATCTCAGAACCGCCACCAAACCAGCTCCTATTATTATGACTGACCAAGGAATGGATCTCACGTCACTGGCAACCGAAAGCAGAAAATATCACGGTGGATCAGAAAGTAGCAGACATTCCACAATTGTACAGCCACTGATTATGAACCTGAACACACAGGAGACCACTACCCCAACCACTGTGAGTGTCACTGTGGCTGCTTCCATGTTCATGACCCAGCCCAAGCAGCCAACAGTTTATGGAGATCCCCATCAAACCAGAGTGGATTTTGGACAGGGAATAGGTTCAGCTGTGTGCCTTTCACAGAGCAAACCGCAAATGTCACCCCCGACCGACCCATCAATACCAAAAATTGATGCCAAACTGGAAGACCTTAGCATCCAACAGCGAGAGCTACAGAAACAGCAAGAGAAGCTGCAGAAGCAACAAGAGCTCCTTGAACACCAACTGCAGCAGCACCACCAAATGCAATTTCAGCAGCAACAGGTATCTGCTTTGGCCAGGTACAACCTCACAGGTCAGGTTTCGCCTTTACTGAAGAAAGACTTACTGGTCAGCCAGACTAGCAGTGCCTCAGCTGTGGTTAGTGCTGTATCACCAGTCATTAACCCAGACCTGTACGGCACAGGTCCAGTTGAGTTGAAGGGAAAGACCAGTCCTCCTGGTTTGCTGTCAGGAGGCAAGTCACCACATGGTGTGGTAGTACAGATGGATGGAGTACCAGAACAGGCCAGAGTAGTAACTCAACTAGTAAAGGTTGAAGAAGGACAGGATGCTATGGAACTGACAGGAGGCCAAATTAAACCGGACAACCAATCAGCTTGTTGTGATGTTGTTTACCGAATTCCATTCGGTGGAAGCTGTGTTGGAGGTTCAGAGAAAGAGGGCATAAGGCCTCCATCTGCTCCACCGCTTACCTATGAATCTGACCAAGAAAGATCACCCGGAAGGTACCGTGAATATCCAGTAGATGGACGTAGGGCCTACACATTGCCTTTCCCCGGTAGGCTTCAGCCTTCAATGTCTGATACAAACCTAGCCGATGCTGGGCTACAGTCCTACCAATCTAAACTAGATCCTACCCTTCAAGCCTCAGGAGATCTTGCCATGGATCTAACTGCAATTAAACAATATGGAGGGTATATAGGAATGCAGTATGGCTCCTATACAGATTTACGGCATGGAGGAGACATTGCAGCCCAAACACTGCCTATAAGGAGATATAATTCATTGTCTAACATTAGTTCAGACTATGGCTACTCTGCTCGTGATATTGCTAGCTTCCAAGAAGCTAACTTGGCTCAGTACAGTGCTACAACTGCCAGGGAGATCAGCCGGATGTGTGCTGCACTGAATTCAATGGATCGATATGGAAGCAACCCAGATTTGATGCAATATGGAAGTTTAGGGAGAGGAACTGGACCTGGGTCCTCCAGACTTGCAGGTCTTGGCATGAGACAAAACCTCCTCTTTGGACTAGATGGTAAGCCAATCTCCCACAATCAGGCACTAACCAACCTTATTAATGCCCGACAGGCCAGCCTTAGAGCTATGTACCCTGCTGCTATCAGGTCTTCAGATGGGATGATCTATTCTACCATTCAGACTCCCATCGCTTCTACACTTCCTATAACAACTCAACCTGCTTCTGTTCTTCGTCCACTATTGAGAGGAGTCTACAGGCCATACCCGACTGCTAACATGACACCTGTGCCCCTCTCCAGTCTTAGCAGACTACCAGCGAGTCCCCGAATGCCCTTAACTGGGCAAGCTCCAGTTCGTTACCCAGCACCAGGCCTTCTCCAAACAACATCAGCGACTGCTACTACTGCTACTGCTGCAACAACTTCAGCACCAGTAGGTGCCCCAATGTCTGTATCTCTGTCAGCTTCCAGTAGTACAGTCCAGGATGAACCAGTTTACCTTGGTAAAGGTGCCACAGTGACCCCTTCATCATCTGAGGCCACAGCAGGAACTGTTATACCAACGGAACCACAGCAGCAGCCAATAAATCTGTCCCAAGCACATCTGAACACTCAGCAACAACTGAAATACGTGACATCTGCCCAGCAGCCACAACAGCCTCCTCCAGCAGCCCATGCCTACTCACCCTTGGGTCCTTCAAACACTCACACCTATCCTCAACCTCTCGTAGGTGGCTCTGTCCCTACCAGTGACTTACCTGTTCCAGGGGGTCTTCCTCCCTTTCCTCCACCAGGTGCTATGCACAAGGAGGGTGAAACTGAAGCAGAAAGGCTGCATCGACAACAGGAGCAACTCCTGCAGATGGAGAGGGAGCGTGTAGAGCTGGAGAAACTACGACAGCTGCGCCTGCAGGAGGAGCTGGAACGAGAAAGGATTGAGCTGAAACTGCATCGCGAGAAGGAGCAGATACTGGTGCAGAGAGAGTTACAGGAACTGCAGAGCATCAAGGAACAGGTAGAGGGAGAAACAAGGAGGCAAAATGGAGAGTTTGACTGTTGGTGTATGTTTTATGTTATGTGGTTCAATTTTTCATATATTTATCATTGTTTGTGCTTTACTGTTTTTATGGGGTTGTTACTTTTGGTGTATCGTTTTATTTTTGTTGAGTGTGCCAGTTTATTAATCTTGTGTGAATTACTCCCCAGATTAATCAGAAAACAACAAATTGTGTGTATAAAGTAAATGCATGTGTTTTAATGCATGTATAATCCTTCAGCAAAGTACTTGTAACAAACTGTGACAGTTTTAGGGAAAATGATTTTGTATAGTATCCCTCTGGAAGATCGTGTCGTTAGAATAAATTGCGTCATGTAAGGATCGATACATTTTTTGTCAAAAATGTTTGCATCCAGTATGTCTTTCAAAAAGATATTGATGTATACTTTGTGTAGTTTGCATGATATGTTGCGTGTATTTTACTGGGGGTTTAATGTCTATAAAGTGTGCATGCACTGTAGTCTGTATGTAACAGAATCTGATCAAATTTAGTTTGTAAAGTGGTTTCATGTTCGTGTTTTATAAATGAAAAAGAAAGACTCTTGTTGGAAACATAAAAAATAGACAGTATATAAACATTTGACATTTTCTGAGCTCTTTGTAGCCTTTTAAATATGCTTTACAGTTAACAGAAGAGCTAACATGACAACTTTCTTTTTTTGTTGATAGAACAAGCAGTTGAAAATCTTTCAAGTAAACTCTGTTAAACAGGTGTGGAAGCATTTCTTACTAAGAACAAAGTAGAGGTCAATGCATAATACGCATCTCATAACCCACAGGATAACCAAACCCTCTAACTCCTTATTTGCATCAGCCTTTCATTTATGCAGCAAGAAAATGCATTCAATATTTTCTTATGAACATTACAATGACTGGCAAAGGCAATAATAAGCACATGCTGCATTTCCTTTATGTTGCATTTTCATTCTTGGCTTTTGCAATATACACAAAATTAACTAACTTGGAACCATTTTTAAAACTAATCCATCAGAAGAAAAGTTCCATGTCATATTACGTTTTAAAAGTCCTGTATATTTGTTTGCATTTTTGAAATTTGATCATCTTGCAAATAACTGGATGTCAAAAAGTCAACCGCTTTAACGGCTTTGTTTTTGCATTTTGTTAATCATCTTGTCCTCCATCTTTTATTATCCCTCATCTCAACCCCCCCATCACTCATCCCCCTTTTGTGTCTCTCTTGTTTACTTTTCTATCTTTGTTCCACTTTTCCCATGTGTACTTCTTTGTGTTCCTTTTGCCATCACCAAAACGTTTTTAGGTTCTCCAGCAGCAGCAACACGAACGAGAGAAACAACTAGTTCTGCAGAGGGAGCAGCTAGCTCAGCAGAAGTCCCAGCTAGACCAGATCCAGTCTTTACAGCAGCAGCTTCAGCAGCAGCTGGAAGAGCAGAAGAGGCAGAAGACAGCTGCTGTAGCTCAGAGTGTGCAGGTGAGGAGAGTTATGCAAAACGAAGAGCTTAAATGAAATTTCTTTTAATGGCTTGAACTGACTTCACCTGCTACGGTTTCTGCATGTCTGTTGCTTCATATATAGTATGTACAGTATATAATCGCATCAACATGTGGTTGAAATGATTAAAAACTGCTTCTAAAACTCATTTTTAACACAGCTGGATGTGAATGGACAGCCTCTGCACCCCTATATTGACTCTCAGAGCTCTCGTTCGCTCCCCAACTCCTCATCTGAGATGTGTCTAAGGAGTCATGAGGAGCACATGGAGACAAGGAGCAGTATGAGGAAACACAGCTCCATGACCAGGCTGAGCAGAGACAGCATGGACGGAGACAGCACAATGTTCTACGGATCCCCCCGCAGGATTGTGGACAGCTGTGTGCAGACGGATGATGAAGATGGGGAGGAGAGGTAAAAGCGTGTGTCTCAGTGGGTGAAGACGCTTTGCATGATGTTGTACCAGTGGACTGTGTGTTTATTAAGCCTTTTCTGAGTCTTAAGTCTTTTCTTCCTTATCAGGTACATGATGCGACATCGAACCAGGAGGCGTGGCCGCAGCGTCGACTGTTCTGTGCAGACAGATGATGACGAGGACAAGACTGAACAGCCGGTTCGTAGAAGACGCTCCCGTTTCTCCCGGCACGCCGAATCCACCGGAAGCCTTGTTTCCGCTACCAGTGCAGCGACTGACACTAAAACCGACGCACCCAAGATGGTATCATCCAGCATTGCCATTCAGACCATCAGAGAAATGTCTTGCCAGACTGAAGTGGAACACCTGGGAAGGGTCTCGCCAGCAATCCACGTGACAGTTCCAGATCCAAATAAAGTAGAGATTGTACACTACATTTCTGGACCTGAGCGAACCCAAAAAGGACAGTCTTTAGCGTGCCAGACTGACCCCGAAGCCCAGTCACAGGGTGTTGTAGCTCCTCAACTCAGTGTACCAACCACAATCAGTCCATATTCTTCCTCGACCAGCACCGCAACGCAACAGCCCAGTTCTGCTGACCTTCTGACGCATCATCGCCAGCATCAGCATATTGCAGCAAACGCAGCCAAGTTTGAGCGACGTCGCCCTGACCCACTCGACATCCACTACCAGCCTCACAACCACCTCCACAACGAGTCGATATCTAGCATCATCCGGCAGCAGCAAACGGCACCTAAATCTCCACAAGTGCTGTACTCTCCAGTCTCGCCCGTGTCCCCGCACCGACTGCTGGAGACATCGCTGTCCAGCGAGAGGCTGAACAAGGCTCATGTCACACCTCAGCAGAAGTCGTACACAGCCGAGTCACCCCAGCGACACCCTTCTGTGCCCCGACCCATCAAGAGCACCCAGAGGTCTATGTCGGATCCAAAACCCTTGAGCCCCACCACAGATGAGCACACCAAGGCCAGGCTGTCTCTGTACCAACAACAAGCACTCCAGAGTCAGGTAACATCACCCTAACCAAGCTCACACTAAAAGAAACATGTTCAGAGAAATCAAGCGAATTGAATGAATTAGAATCATAAAGTGTACTAACAATACATACAATATATACATAATAGTACAATAATACAAAAGCCAATCTGGACTACACACTATACTAGGATACCAAGGCCATCGTCGGTTTAACATGGAAACTACTGTAATGTCAAGAGGGGACGTACAAACTACTGTTGTGAAAATCTACAGAAAAAGTCCTGAAAAAAGAAATAGTAGTACTAGTTGAAGACTGGAACCGTTTTTGTAGCTTTAGGCTTTAAGCTTTAATTCCTTGTTAAAAATTCCCGCCGGCTGTAAAGTTTAGTTTTAGTCTTAAGCCAAACATACACAAGACAGCACTTGGCAAAAACGGAAGAATATTTTTGACGTGTATTTAAACATTTCCAATTTTAATTGACTCCTGTCAATGTGAAGGCTGTGATGCTAAACTCTGTTTATTATGGGTTTTTAAAATTTTATGCATTTTTTGTGCTTTACATCCTTTAGGGCAAACAAGGGACCTACTCTGAGGAAAGAGAAATACAAAGTGGAATTAACTGGTGCAGTTCTTTAGTCCTAAATATAGAAAATCTAGTAAAGAAATGTTTTTCAGAAAATAATCAATTATGTATATATCAAATATTTTCTGTTTCTACCTACTGTGTGACATGGTAGCCAGTCGCATCAGTATACTGGACTTTCAACTGTGACTTGGGCATTTACAAAAAAAAAATAAATAAATAAATAGTTCAATAATAAATCAGTTAAAGCCACTAATAAAAAATTGGATAAAACTCTGTAATAAAAAAAATTTAAGCTGAATAGTTAATAAAAATAACATTAACGATGAAATGTAAAACCTGTGTAAAGAAGCAAAAAGACTTTGAAATGTGACTAACACGAACATGATTTATCCAAAATCAATGAATTCACTAAGCTGTTGTTCTTTAGAGCGAGTCAGGTCACTCCTGACTGTTTTCTTTCCTCATTCTTAGATGTGCAAGCATCACGTCCTCACTGACGACATGCTAAGATTATGAGATTCATAAATCCCTGTGGAGGTTTACTGATGCTCAGGCCCCTCACAGATTTACATGGGAAACAACACATGACACAACAAAGATGAATCCACACAAAACATACACAAAACAAACTCATTTTTGATTCAGTATGGTTTTGGTAACTTTTGGTAACAGTAGGTCTATACTAAGCAAGTACTGTATTGCATAATAATTGAATTAATTCATGCCAAGCTCCTGAACCAAGCAGCCACCAGTCCATTAATCCACAGAATTGTACTAATCTGATCTGTCACATAATTATGGTTGGTGCTGGCTAAATTCTTACCAAAATGTAACTGCACCATTGTTTAGTCCAGACCTGCTTTACTGACTGCTTTCATGATACCAGGCAGAAGTTTAAAGTGAAGCAAACCAGTGAACAGATTCCATGTGAATGAGGGTGTGATGACTGTATTAAAGCACAGCACCATGACTGCTACTAATTTGAATGTTTGTATGTCTTCTAACACAAACTCCACTCTTGTTTCCTGTCGTCCTTGTCTCTGTGTCTATATGTGTCTTCTTCGTGTCGTCTCCTTGTTTGTTCTGTTCTTCGGCTTCTTCCTCTATTTGTGCTTTTCCCCTCTTCTGTTCCTTTCTTCCTCCGATTTTGTGCATCTCATCCCCCATCTCATTTTTTTTTTGTTTTCACGTTACCTATTCCCTACTTTCTTTCTCCATCTTTTATTGTTCATCTTTTTTCATCCTTGCCCATCAATCTCTTTCTTGTTCTTTCCCACTACCATTGTCTTATCTCTTATCCTATTCCTTATGACTATTACACTTATCACTTGACACATTTTTCTGTTCTTTTGTTTTTCTTCTGTCCAAACTGTATCTTTCCATGAATCTTTGCCTCCCCATATTCTCTTGCTATACCATTTTTCTTCCCCCACCTTTCTCTCTCTCTACAGCTGGCAGCCCTACAGCAGAGCTCACTGCTGCGTAAGGTCAAGCGAACCCTGCCCAGCCCTCCTCCGGAGGAGACCACTGCATCAGCTCATCTGCCCATGATGACGCCGGCACTCCAACAAGTCTACCTGCCCTCTGTGCCCAGCCTCAAGCCCAGCTCCAGATCTGGACTGGCTGCCAAAGCCAGCCTCCTTAAAGACCTCACCCATGAGCTGAAAGCTGTGGAGCAAGAGTCAACAAAGCTAAGAAAACAACAAGCTGAACTGGAGGAGGAAGAAAAAGAGATTGATGCTAAACTGAGATACTTAGAGCTGGGGATCCATCAAAGGAAAGAGACACTGGTCAAGGAGAGGGAGAGGAGGGATATTGCCTACCTAAGGTGTATGGGGGACACTAGGGACTATATGTCTGATAGTGAGTTGAATAACTTACGTTTAGCAGCTGCAGCTGCATCACATGAGACCAATGGGCTGCTGACAACAAGACCAAGCACCGCCCCTCTCAGCCAGTTCACCAGTGATCTAAACACAGCAGCCCAATACCCACCCACCTCATCCTTCCTCTCCTGTCAGTACCCCCAAAGCCAACCAGCAGCACCGACTCAATCAAATATGCCATACCAGTCTTCGACATTCAACCAGCCTCCCTATCCAACAGTGTCTCAGTCCCAGGCTTTGCCACAGCCCACACCACTCCAGAGCCACGTCCCCCCTCAAGGACCTTCTTATCAGTCTCAGACTTCTTATCCGTCCCACGCTTACCCTCAAACCCAACCCCCATACCCCCAAACAGAGATAGGATTACCAGCTGCACCTCAGCCTCAGCCAGGGCATACCGGCTTTGGGCCAGCACCACCTGGTCAGCCCCCATATCCCACCCACAGCTCACCGTATCCCAGTGCTGTGTCCTCCTATCCCAACCAGACCACTCCATACCCTGGACAACCCCAAGCTGATATCCTGACAGTGCATCCAGGCAGACCTAGGCAGACTTCGCTTGCCGATCTGGAGCACAAGATGCCCACTAACTACGAGACGATCAGCAACCCCACGGTTGTGGTAACCACCACAGCCCAGGACATTGCCTATTGCAGTGCAGCCCCTTCATATGGTCAGTACACTGGAACGACAACCATGGCCAGCTCCTATGGGCCCTATGGCTCAGCACCCGTGTCAAGCAGCTATGGTGGGTACTCTAGCATGCCACCCAGCACATATGGCCCATATACTTCAACATTAGCTAGTTCATATGGCCAGTATACAACAACCACAGCCAATACGTATGGCTACACCACCACCACAGCCAGCTCTTACGGACAGTACACCTCTACAGTTTCCAGTGCTTATGGACACTCTGTAGATAGTCCCTCCATTTACAGTACAGCAGATGGGATGTATGGTGCTCCTGGCTTGGAACAAAACATTCCAAGAAACTACATGATGATCGATGATGTAAGTGAGCTGATGGCTAAAGACGGGCTGGGCACGATGACAGGGGACATGATGCATCATGGCAGCAGTGGGCGCTACCCGGGCGACATCCACAGTCACAGCAGCACCATTGGCAGCACAACGCGTGGGGGAATTGGCAGCTCCTCGTACAGCAGGGCGACCGAGGAGGAAGCAGCGATGCAGGATGAGCTGTACGACCACCACGGCAGGGGTAAGAGCAGCTACAGGCACGGACCTCTAGGGGGCAGCAGCAGCAGCGTGAGCGCTAGTATGGGTGGGGGATCCTCCTGTTACTATGACTACGACTACAAATATGGCAGCATCCGCTCCGGGGTACAGAAATCTTCACCATCCTCCAGAGGCCTTCTGGCTCCTGCTGTCATGTCCTCCAAGCGCGGCAAGCACAGGAAACTTGGGAGTTTGGAGCAAAAAATCTCCAAGTTTTCCCCAATTGAAGAAGCTCGAGATGTGGAGGCAGATCTGGCCTCCTATTCCTCAGCAACAAGTGGGACCTACCCCTCCTCTCACATTCGAGGGCGCCAGCTGATCGAGGATTACGGCTTTAAGAGGAGTGCTTACGAGGGCAACAGTGGCACCGCTCATGGTAGTCGATACTATGGGTCGATGTTTGATGAGGATGATCGGATTTACTACACCTCCACCGGTCGCTCCCGTTCCACTGGCTATGGCATGGACAAGATCTCAGCCAGGGACTGCTCTGGCTATCGCAGCAGATCATATGAGAGAGACGATCGCGCCTATAGATCTGGCTACACCAGAGGCCGCCACCCAACCAGGCAGTACTCTGAAGAGGAGAGTCCACTCAGTCCTCTGGGGAGGTTCATGGGTTCTGGACGATCATCAAGCTTAGGTCCCGACCCATACGACAGCCGCAGCAGTAGATATCATTACTATTATGGCCAATATGGTTCAAGTCACTCGCTGCCAGATGTACAAGACCACATACGGGACCTTCCCCGGACGCATGTCTACAAATCGGATGATACGTACATTATAGACGATTATCATTGCGCTGTGTCAGACAGCGAAGGTAATTGTGGGAGCTGAATGCCCACGCAGTCTCACTACCTACTACTGCCCCCACCGTTTATCTAAACGTCCCCCACCCACCCAGAGGCTAGGGTTAGCAAAGAGAAAGCAAAGGAGAGACAGAGATAGCCGTTGCATGCTGATGTTTTCTTCTTCCCGAAAGTCATTTGGAGCTCTCGTATCAGTGGACTGCTGTCTGTCTGTCTGCCTGCCTGTCCATCCTTCCGCCTGTTCGTCCAGTCGTCTGTCTGTCCAATACTAGCATGGTTCTGCGGCGTGGTCGTTTTCTTCGTTCGCTACACTCTGATTCACTTGAAAGGTCTTATTTGCACGCCACAAATGTGTTGTTTTTTCTTTACAGGGTTTATCTTTGTCTTTGTCATCAATGTTAAGTTGTTTACACGTATTTTGTATGAACTGTGTACCCACACTGCAAAACAGCTCCTCAGAATCAGTATCCTATTTAAACTTTTGCTTTTAGAAATATTAGTGCCCTGTTATAATATGTTTATAATTACCTGAAAGATTTGAACTCAAAAACAGCTGCCAAGGTGGGGAGTTTTGCAGTGGTTGTTTTATCCTGTTTATATTGTCTTGTAATGTGCTTAGGTCACGTCAAGTGTATTGTGCATGGGTGTAAAACTTATTATTTTTATTTCTATGTCCTCTCCCTTCTATTCTTTTCTTTTGCATGTGGTTGGCCTTCTTCTGCCTTCTTCCTTCTCTCAGCCTGCATGCCGCTGTCTCCAAACGACATGGAGATTGACTGTGATCTGCTCTCGGTTTCCAAAGCCTACCATCTGGGCCAGGAGGAAACAGACTGGTTTGAGAAGCCTCGCTCCAGTTCTCGCCACTACGGCAGCAGCCATTCATCTGGGAGGAGCCGGCACGGGGTGAAACACACGTACCACGATTACGATGAGCCTCCTGAGGAGGACCTGTGGCCCCAGGATGAGTATGGCCATGGAGGGCGACACTCATCATCTCGTGACCACAGACACCATGGCAGCTCTAGTCGTCACTCTTCTTCATCACGGCATTCAGATGAACCAAGATCTTCAAGGTCAACTAAGGGGCACCCTAAAGACCCATCAATGCGCCATGACCCATCAGGGCGGTCTTCATCTTCAGGACGGCGTGGTGAGTCAAGGTCAGCAGGGTACCACGCGTCAGACTATTCACGAGATCCATCTGGGCATCACCATAGCCAGCGTTCCTCCAGGCAAGGGGACCCACACCGGTCCTCACGCAGCAAGACCCAGCAGCCAATGGACATGCAGGGCCAACCACCAGGTACATGATGCTGTATGACGGAAGTAAACTATATTTAAAGCTTGGTAAGTTAGGGGGCGTTTCCCTCTCTCCCTTTCATTGATTGAGTGTATATCACCCTCATATTATTACTGAAGCAATAGTAAGGTATGATCCCTGAATGTTATCTGCTGTGTGAAATCATATTCAGGTATGCAGTGAAATGTAATTATGCACTGTGGTTCAGAAAGAGGTTCGATGCTAATTTACTGTAGGGTTCCCCTTAGGTATCAACAGTTTTTAATTAACTATATCAAGTGTATATTTATGAAGGAGATGCTTCTCCCAGGCAGGACTGCGTCTGTGGTCTTCGCACGTTGCTCATTAAATTGCTGGTGTGTTGTTGCAGTCTATTGCTTTTGTATTGCAGTAACGTGAACCTCTACTGTATCATGAGTATTTCCTTATCCTTCCTAATTCAAAATGTCAGATACACTGACTAAATCCCTTTGGTGCACTGTTGAGTATTTTCCCTCTTTACACATCCCCTCCTTTATCCAGGATCCTCCAGATCTGGTAGCAGCTCTGGACGGGCTCAGGGCCCTGCTGGTGGGCCTGCAGGACGACAAGGCGGCCCAGGTTCCCAGACAGACGGGACCCCAGGACAGAGAACCCAGCTCCAACAACAAGCCCAGACGTCAGCGGCCAGGCCAGGGCAGCCTGGTGCCACTGCCACCCCTGGCCTTCAACAACAGCCCCCAGCCCAAGGTCAAGGCATGGGCATGGGTATGGGCATGAGCATGGGGCAAGGCCAGGCCAAGCCAGGGCAGATGGGAACAACAGGTGGACCCATGGGGCAGGCCAGACAGACAGGTCCGGCAGGAACCACCCCAGTGACTATAGTGAGTATAGAGATGATGAAAACGTTTGCACCACTTAGCTGAATGTGGGATCTACTGTAGTTCTGAAAACAATTGACCTTTCCTAGTTCTCTGGCCTTTATTGAGCTGGTCCACCCCCCCCCCCAGTTTATTTATTTAAATCCTGCTCGGTCTCTGTTGGCAGGTTCTATCTGACACTGTGATTAACACAGACACAGTTTAGAACTGGATGGAGCTGATTCACTGTCTGCTAGATGCTCAAGAAACTGGGCCTCAAACACTTCTGCGCAAAAATCTATTCCATCCTGCATTCGCTTCTAAATCCATGCAAATCTATTTGGTATTGAATTCAACACAACGTTCCGATAACACCTCCCGAGTCCATTCTGTCTCCGGGAAATACATAAATTAAGGTTACAAAGCCACTGTCACCACGTTCGTTATGAATATCCTTAACATATTCATGATGCGCCTTCACTGCTAAATAGTGTTTGTGATTTTCATATTGCTGTGCAGTGAGAAGCAAATTGAAATAATTCACATGGTTCTAAAGTCACATTGTGCTTAAATTTGTGTTGCGAATTATTGTGAAAGCTCTGACGTGAAATAGCTGTGACAGGAAGCCATAAACCATAAATCGAATTTGTCATAGAATTATTATTCAGTCTGCAAAGTCATTCACTTGCACTCTTATGTTCGGTCCAATGTGTAATTAAAAATATTGCTTAAGTGGCTGAACATAATGAAATGCTGTATGCTGGATAATGCATCATCTCTGTTTTTGTTGCAGCTACACTGGAGTCTGTCGAAAACAAGACAGAAAATTATTCGATTCTCTTCTGGCATCAACTTAAAAAGAGTTTGACTTGACAGAAGTCACACAAAAAGCTTTACAGACAATAGAAGGCAGAAAGTGAATCAGATCGGAGTAAACGCCGTAGTTGATGGGTTCAGACGCTGTGGTGCAGTAGGGTTTTACTGATGGGCTTCAGTCTCAGTAGTTTAGTCAGAGATGGCAACAAACATAGCAACACAAAGACAGGACATGAGGCCAATGCTACGTCATCTACACCTCAGGTCAGAGCAGTTTACTGTGATGACGATATCAGAAAGAAGTTTTCAACTGGATCATTTTATCTACAGTAATCACTAGATGCAAATATTGGACGCAGACAAACGCAGTTTTATTTTTCATACCTCTTATCTGAGATTCTATCTATTCTAATATCTCCTTTCTTCAGACAAGAAAAAAAGGAAAATGTGATCGTCCATTTTGGATTAAATGCTGATTGAACCTCCAGCTCAACGTTGACAGAGATGAATATGTAGAAGACTGATCTTTTTTTCTGCAGCCGTCCTCTGATTGACACTTGACTGTGTTGACAATGTTGAAACTCATCGTTCAGTCAGTCTTCATTCATATCATTCAGAAAACTGTCACAACACAACACATAAGGGAGCAGCTTCCACTGCCACCCTCTGTCTGTCTCTCCATCTCTTATCTCTGCTGCTGTGTTTTCCTTCTGTCTTCCTCTCTCCCTGCCTTTATCTCTCGCTGTCACACTCACGCTCAGGTTGTGTTTGCGTAAACAGAGATGAATGCCGGATCCCGTTTCTTCGTGTCTTTTACAGCCTTTGTGAACGCCCCCACTGTGTCATCTACCAACCGTTTTAGCCAGGAAGGATGTTTAGCACTGACATATCCGCGTTTCCAAATTATTTTCCTTTCTGTCTCATGTTCTCAGCGTTTGTCTCGCTCTCTGTCTGCAGGCCAAGATCGAAACACCTCCAGCAACAGCAATAGGAGCAAAGGCAGCGCCCGTCATGGCTTCAAAAGCCGCCCAACCCCCACTCACAGGCATAGGTACAGCTCAGCATCCCCATCACACACATAACTACTGTACCGTCAGGCGCCCACTGTGCCTGTGTTACATAACCCGTGTGTGCTGTCTCACTTAATCTGAGATTAATCAGCACAAAATCCCACAGTGGAAGGCACACAGGGGGGATTTCACTTCGTAGAGTCTGATCAGCCTGAGTGCACCAAGTCAGCTCATAGACAGAATAATTAGTAATACAGTGAATAGTCAGGTAGTCTTGGATGTTCCAGTCGTAATAGAGATCTACGTCTTCACTTTCTGCTCTATCCTTGTATTCTCTCCTCCATGTCTCCCTTTCTGTCATACTGCCCAGGCTCCAAAGCAGCTCCTAGGCCAGGAGGTATAGGCAGCGCAGCAGCAGGTCAGCCTGGCATGGAGGGAGACAGCATGTTTTCCAAGATCCTGCCCGGAGGAGCTGCTGAGCAGGCTGGGAAACTGGGAGAAGGTACATCACACACTGTCAGAATCGGCCATGACGTAACGAAAGACAGATAATGTTGGAACGACAGCAATTATTACTTTAATTATTCGAGTAGCTACCTCACACCATTATTAGCCATAAATAGTAACTGGATTAGACACCCTGCCTCCCAGGCTCAGCCCAGTGCTCAAGAAGCCACAAGGCATTGGTTTCAAAGCAAAATAAAATAAGTAGACTGTTGCAGAAGTTGCACTAATTAGAACTGAACACTAAACGGCTTTTCCTTGTCCACTTTTCTCCAGCTATCTCCGGGTTTGGCAAGAAGTTCACATCTTTCTTTTGAGGAGCTAATGCCAGGTATGCATTTGTTTAGTATCTCAAAACATCGTGTGCACAGGTCAAAGCTTTGAATGAGTTTCAAATAGACCCAAAAGAATCAATCATTCATGTTCACTGAGGAGCATTTCGTTCTCTCTTCTGTGAATAAGTCCGTCTAAAACATCAGATGTAAAAATAGATGGGGGCTACTGCTGGTTCAAAGTCTACCGGGAAGCTGACTGATAGCTGCAGCGTGTTGTGTGTTGACTCTTGAAGCGGCAGAGAGTGGGTGGCTGAAAGTGGTTTACTCAGAGCAGGCGGCGGGCTCCTGAAACAGTGTGTCTGTCTGAGTGTATTTTCGATTCTCTGGCTGCTTTGCATGTGCAGAGTGAGGATTTATGACAATGATAACAGTTTTTTTTTATACCATGACACATTCTGCCTCAAAAAGGATGCGTGTTTACACAGAGGGTTATCACAGCCAAACGCGCCGTGGAGGTGTAGCTGTGAGACTACTCATAGTGCAGGGCAGTATACTGCACACGTGCAAGTTTGGCACATGGACTAACTGGCTGTATCGATGCATTCGCAGGATTATGTAAATGTTGATGTAGTCAAGAGGCCTTGTACCAGAAAAACCTGCACAACCCCCCTGCTTTTGTTTTACTTGAAGAGATAAAGGAAGAGGAGCGAGAGAGAGAAACCAAAAGAGGAACTGAGCATACTGGTAAGAACTCACTGTCCATCACTTGCAAGCTGCTGCCTCGTCGTTGCTTCACTAGAGCACCTGTAGTCCAGCTGTAACTGAATAACACCCCCTGCTGTGCGCACGACCCATTTGTGTCTGTTGTTTCAGTTTTCTTAAATTCCCACTGTACTTGAGCTGCTCATAAACGCTGGAAACAGATCAGAAGCTGGTGATTACTGTCCACCGCGGTGTCAAAAGCTGAACCTACCCATTGGGAAAAACGTCACGTAAAATGCTGCTGCTTTCTCTTACAGCCATTAAGGACTGGAAACCTTCAGACCCTTCATGTCTCAAGTCTACTGGCAGAGAGTGGCTCTCTCTGACAGACCAGACAGTAAGTCACCTTTAACTGTGTTTAACTGCCACTGTGACATTGGTGTCAGTTAAACACCATCAAACTCTTCCCTAGAACCTGAGAGGAATATGATATATTTGTAATGCTACAGTAGGTGAAGGGGACTGACTGCAAGACTTCATATACATTTTTTCTGCATGAACTTGGCCTTAGGACTTAACTTAACTTCCTATTTTCTCCATCTCTGCATCTACATTTCTGCGACGCGCTGCCATCGTTGTCTGCTCCTCCGGTGTTGCGTGGAGCGTTAGTTTTGTTGCTGCGTTTGTGTTTTTACAGCTGTTGTGTTGTGGCCTGCTCCAGAAAATGTGTGGCATCTGGACCGTGAGTTCAGCTCGGCCAGAAACTAATCAAAAGCAAAACAAATCTGTCTCTGTATCCAAGAGCGCAGCAGAAATTCAGCAAACTTCAAACTTAAAATAACATTGGAATCAGACTTTTGTCTCGTTATGAATTAAAAAGTGTACGATTCTGATCAAACTGTATTTGACGCTAAATTTAAGAGAGATTTGTGCTTCATTCTGCACAGAAAACTTATTTTGTCCGCTTGTCTGCTGGATCTTGTCCAACATCGTCATCAAAAAGCCTGTGAGCAAAGTCTGTGATCTGAACGACACCCCCTCCAGGCCCCGGCGGTGCTTAGAGGGTCGATCCATAAAAACAATGAACAGAACTAGGAAGACAGGCCAACTTGGAACAGGTCCGACTTACTGCTGGCAATGCGAACCAGACCCCTGCTCCAGTCATACACAGCCCCAGACCCCATTATCCCAGAGCAGCACAAACACTATTGCAGCTGAAACAGCACCAGGACATGGTTTTCCATGTTTCTTTTTACTGTACATAGTGTGAGTGTGAGAGTGTGTTAAAGCTTGGATGCACCACAGGGAGGTGAGCAGGCGAACATGCATTGTATTTCAGAGTGTGCACAGTCCTGTGCATGCACCATAAGCGCTAAAGTACTGAGCCTGGGCTGTGACAATACCTGTTGGCTGCATGTGGTGACTAACCATCTCAGGTGCCTGCTGCAGAAACAGCTACTGCCTGCGTAGACCCTATAGTACACTTCAGAGCAATAGTGTATTTCTTATGCTTATCCACCATCTAGTGGCCAGCATTATTTCAACATTACAACATAAGACATGCACTTACTGGCCACTTTATTAGAGACACCTGTACAGTCTAATTCCAATCTAGCAACTCTGTCATTAATTCTACTTTTATGTGATTATAGGGTGTCTGTTTTGAAGTTCAAGCTGCCACAAAGGTGACCATTCTACTGTATATTTACTCTTTTCTTCACAGATCATTCTAAGCTAATGTCCACCTTTAGAAGAAAAGCAGAAGTACTTGATCATCTAGCATCATGAGCGAACAACCAAATCAAACTGCTGGAGAGCTAGTAGGAGCTAAACTGAGGCATTTCCTCTTTCTCTATATCAGAAGTGGGGTCTCTGCTGGAATCACTAGAAGCTCTACACAGCCATTGGAGGCAAACAAATCCACCTCAGTGCTTCATATGGAACCACCACTGCAGCTTAAGTCAGGGGAAACTGAGGAAGGATGCTGTTCTACTCCCATACGCTGATGATACCTTTGTTTATATGAGAGCTGCTTTTTTCTGCTCACAACACGTGGGATCACAAGCATTGTGGCGTGCTAGGATCTTTGGCTTCACAGTCCTATGCTCAGAAGATGGCAACAAATCGCCCTCTCTCTTTTATTTATCTCTTCTCAAAGTAGCAAAGAAGACAATGGAAATGGAAAATGGAATAAACTCGCTCTAGGTTTTTCTGGTACCTAAGACCTCTGTTATATGACCTGTTGAGAAGAAAATCCAGTCATGGAAATGTCACATTGAATGAATAAGACAATATTAATGATGTAGCCGACACAGACTGAGTGTGGCATGTATTTCTTCCCATGGTTTGCTCTGCTTCTATCTACATTCCAGAATGGAACAGTTTAAATCTTTTGCTCGTCCTCCTCTCACCTCTCCGCATTTCTTGAATGCTGATTCAACTTTCTTTCTAATCCCTCTGCCCAGTGATCCTCAAATTGCCCTATCTTTGAAGACGTGTATAGAGGATTAAAGAAATATGAATTTGGAATGCATGGAACTTTATATCCAAGACCTTACACTGTTCATCACTAGTTAACAGAGGCCATAAAGACAATGGGAAAAAACATCTAAACTAGACAACTTAAATAACAAAGAAGAGAAGATTACTGAAGCAACACAGGAATATTGCCACAAGAGTAAGGGAAGCCTTTCTGAATTTATTTAGGGAAACTTTTGGTTTTTGGAATGAAGCCGTATGTGGTTGGGTTGTTTTTCAGCCATTACAAAGCCATTAAACCAACTTACCTGCAGTGCTTGTGGAAACAGGGTTTCTCCACCTGCTCCACAACATTTGGCTTCAGATACTTCCCATGGTATTGTAGGTGATTGTGATCAGGTGATGTGGTGTCTTTATTATTTCTAACTTAGTTTTGTTATTCGCCTGGTGTTTATGTTGCAGGTAACCAATATCGCCTTAACCATTTTTAATTGTTTTATTTTGAAATAAACATGGCATATTTTTTATGACATCCAGCAAACACATATTTTCACCTCACTCTTTTTTATGCAGTAATATCTGCGGAAACACTAGCCACAGTGAGATTAGTTAATATTTTTTTAATTTTGATAATTATTTGTGATATTTTTTGTTTTGCATTTTTTTGTTTTGTAATGTTTTGTTACTTTCATCAAGCCCCATGTCAATTTTCTGACTGATTTAATATGAATATTTATAAAAGCAATAGCATACGATGTTAGGGAGTAAAGAGCACAATCTTGTGTCATTTTAACAGCTGGTGGAATAGAAACGTGTTGCCTCTGTCTGTCTACTTACCACTGATGTACCGTTAAAGTCTAACTGAAATGTACCACAAAACGTACTTCAGTCTTGTACTACTGCTGTACTAATACATATGAGCAGGAACTTGCCTATAAACCCATATGTTTGGTATCAACTGGATCTTCTCCTTCAACCAAACCTGAACCGTGTAGTAGTGAATCAGTCAGTGGATCACAGCGATAAGCTGCTTGTGTTAGCCAGCTGGAGTGTGATCTGAAAGCACTGCAGGGCAGCAGAGAGGCACTGAAAAGCAGACCAGTCACACATTACGGCAGGACTGGACTCGGCATCGTCACCTACGGGGGTTTGGGTTTCAACGTGATCCTTCTGATCCTGCAAGATGGACATTTATTCGGAGTCTGCAAAAAGCTCCACGAGCTCCTAACACATCAGTGTGTATCAGCATGTGTCTTCACTCTGTCAAATGTGCACATCGCACGTGAAAGCACACTTGGTGATGGTGTCAAAGGATTCAGCACTTATGTGACTGAGGAACCAAAAATAACACTTGGTTGTCACACAGTCACTCGCCTTTTTTTTACTTTTTGTTTTTCTATTGTGGTGACATCCAGACCTGCAACCCAACCCCTAAAAACCTCTCGGACTGTCAGTTGTCATGGAAACTTCTCAGGTCAGTGTTCTCCCTGCTGTTGCTCCTGCAGTGCATTGTGGGATCTGCGTTTCAGTACTCAAAATGTACACTGTTGGGCCAAACGTTGCGAGGCCTTCAGCAAAACCAACGAACCAACCAACTTCTGCTGTATATTGTCTGTGTGAACGCTCGCTGGGAACCTTCGCATGCTGCCCGGCGCAGAAAACCTCAAGTCACCTCTATATTGTTCTATTCCTAATGTTTGTATGTATGTGTGTGGGAGTTCTGTATGCGTGTATTTAATAAGCATCATCTAGTGTGGAAAAGAAAAGATAAGCACGAGTTCAAATACAACAAATAACGTTGGGCAGAAGAGGCGACCTCTCATCTCCAGTTGTTCTATGCAATGAATCTTATCTGGAAAAACAGCAAAACGGGAAGCAAAAGGAAGTCACAAAAATCACTCCTCATTCTCTTCACGCCAGAGTTTCTTGTTAAAGTTGGTTTGTTTTGCCACATAAATAACGAGACTGAATTTGTTTGTGCTTAATATAGATTAAGTTAGAAGATAATAACAAGGGATTTTGTATTGTGAACTGATGTTCTGGGTCCCCATTCATTTTAAGCTGGCAGTGTGTATAAAATGACAGCTGGGAAACTTTCTCCATTATTTCCCCAGAAAACTTCTATTCTAACAAATTATGTCTTTTGAGTTTTAATGGAAACCTACATAAAAATAAAAGGTAAGAATCCAGTAAGGTGCAATTGCCCTAACATCAGGTTGGGAAGAGGTGTTTGAGCAGGAGTGGTGAAAGATCCCAGTGGTAAGAAAGCGTCCAATCAGCTTGAAGCCGCAGCTGACGCAGAAAGTTGCTTTTAGATTTCAATAAAGAAACCTTATTGATACATAAATATTAATAGAGAGCTACCGATAGATAGATAGATTGGTATTTAAATCATACTTCAGTATATTTCAGAATACGAGTGGTTGCTGCTCAGGGTTGAAGAAGAAAAGCTCAATGACCTTGGCTTTCGTGTACAGTACTTGAACGATGATTTGTTATTTTTGAAGAGAAAGAAGAAGAAAGATTTATCTGTGTTTTGAGTTAAACATATAAATATTATACACTTTACAGACTATATATATGACTAAAAGTGTCTACTCAAAGCATTCCCCAACAGAGTGAACCTGTGCAGGTGTGTTTTTGAGTGTTGAACGTGTGCACTGCCAAGACACACAGAGAGCAGACGCACAGGATAAACACACTGTGGAAGTTTTTGAACCTCAGAGACGAAACAAAAGACGTCTGCAAATGTACCATCTGTTTTTTAAGTTAGCAGTTGGTAGCAGCATGTCACTGTTATAAGGAATTATAAAGCAGATGCTTTAAACCAACTAAAAATAGTTGGTTTGTGCAATATCCCATCACTCCTACTTTATTTGAGCACGCCCCAACAAGCCACTACACCTGTAAAAGAAGGAAGTCTATATTTTTTTGAAACATTTATCAGATGATTTATCTATGTAAGACTTTATTTTCTCATACTGAGAGGGGGAAGGATGTTCACTGGGATTTAGGTTTGAAATCTATAGAGAGTGAAAGAATATGTTTATACAGATGTTGTCTATTACCAGTTTTATGCAGAGCCACAATAATCAGATTGTTCAGTTTTATTGAATTGAACTTACGCTTTTGAATCTATAGTAAAAAGTGGATGTTTTTATTTAAAACAAGAAATTATCTATGGTTTTAAAATCTAAAAGGTATTTACTTTTTCTTTGAGATACTTTATTACAGCTAATGAGATTACAAAGGAAACTAGTTGAAATTCATCTAAGGAACGTTTTTAGCCTTTTCAGCGGCTGGATTACGATTCAGATTATTCTCGTTCTGTTTGCAGCTGGTTGTTCATCTTCACCAATCTGTTAACTTGCACATCACATTCCTAACAAACGTTCAGTCACTGAAAAAAAGCAGTGACTTCACCACTAAAGCTCAAAGTTGTAACAGTAGAGCAAATAATATGGGAGAAAATTTACAGTTACTCAAATTAATATCAACTTCCTCTATTGTTTGTCGTATATGTTCGGAAGTTTGTAAAAAAATAAAATGTTAAATAAAATGTTCCTCAATCACTTATGCCTCAGGAAAGCACACACTAAATGCAGCACTGCAATGGAGATGTTCAAAAGACCATAGAAAATGCAGGTTGTTTTTGTGCTGGAGCTAAATAATCAGATATTGACTTTATGTCAGAGATGTGATCATGGAGGGATTTAGTCATATTTAAAAGACACAGGCCAGAATAACAGCGCCGCATTATTTGCTCCAGTGTGAATCCAGCCACTGAAGGTGACTTAAATATGCATAGCAGCAAGGGCTTTTATATTACAATACTGGTCACTGAAGAAAGCCATCGTGTTACTGCCCTGTAGCCAGTCGTGGTCTCTGTCTATGCTCTGCATGGTGTCTGTCTATATCCAGGAATGCAACAGACTTCAGTTCACACCACAGTGGGCAAAATCACCAAGACACATCCTGGTTTTTCAGAGGTGTTTAAAGCACAACATGAATAAAAATAAATCAACACAGATACAAGCCTTTAGCCCTCGCAACACAAGTGAAAAATCCAATTTTTCATAAATGTATTAGTTTGAATTGATGTTCTTGTAAGTTTCATTTTTGGAAAATGTGTTGATTAGGCTGCAATAGAACACAAAGGGTCAGACCTGCGGCCAGAAAGGCAGGAGAGGTTGCTTCCAAAAAAGTAAACTCTGCAAAGGCTCAGCTTGTCTTTGAGCCCGACATTAAACGTCTCAGCAATAAGGCTACGCTCCAGGGCTTCAACCCTTTCTGGTCCCAGGATTAAGCATCAGACTGATGATGTAAACATTTCTCCCCCCTCTGAAGATTTTTGTCTGACTATGAGGGCATGAAAAGGACAAATGCCTAATTATTTGCATTGACTGTATTTAAATTCAGCTTAGAATGCTTTTGGGAAACCCGGACTGTGTACCTGTGTGTACGTACATGTTCTAAACCAAAAAGGTAGCACACAGTGCATAGTGTAGTAACTGTCACCATTGCTGTTGCTGTTGGTCTTGCAGATTATCAACGGAGAAAGATTTTTCAAACTCACAATATATATAAATAAATATATGTATACTATAAACATAAAAGTTGTTTTATAGGTGAGAGGAATGCTGAAAGAAACAAAACCATGAGAGAGAAGTACAGAGTCCATTTGTCACCATAAAATCATCAGGGAGCGTTTGTTCATCCATCACCTATAATGAATCATCAAACTAAAATTACAAATGCATGAGCTGGACCCCCCCCCCCCCCCATGCATCCTTTGACCCTTGACTTTCCACCTCACAGACTGCCATCGTATGGTCGGTGTAAATACCAGGTGACCAGTCTGCTTTGACCAGACAACGTGTAAATGCCATGACGGACACGTTCTGTACAACATGTAAATCTCAAACGCGCTAACGTACCACAACACACATTTGCAGACAAACACATGCACACAGGTGCGAGATGAGCGCGAGTGAGCACGTGTGCAAGCCTGAGCCTCCCTGCTCAAACCTGTGCTTTTTGTGTACAAAACGAAACGAAAACCTACATAATAAATAAGAGACGTTGTTGGTTTGAATAATAAACGACAAAACTTGCATTGTGTACGTATGTGGCTGGCTCGTGCAGACTGTTTAAAACTCATTAAAAAACTTGTATTTGGATATACAAAATAAAAACATATTGGTCTGTGTAGATTTTCTATACATGTCGTGTTTGTAAAATGAGACTACATCAAAAACAAAAAAGGGACAAATATTGTGGCTTCCATGTAATATTTTGGGCTGGACACATGATGTTTTGCGAGATGGAGAGAGAGAGAGAAAGCAAATTGGGCAATGAAGTTGTATAAAAAAAAAATCATAAAATAACCCAAGGGAATGATGAAAAGAAGGTGAAAATAAAATACAGAAAAGGTGAAGAGCCTAAAAATGACTACAAAGTGTTCCATTCACTGTTGTAAGTGCAATGAGCTAAACTTCTTGTTTCCCCATTGTAAAACCTTGTGTATGTTTCTATGTATTCCTCCTGTAAATGGGTGTAGTGGACCTGGTGCATCATGCCATGTAATGTGATGAATGACAAATTATGACCTTACAATACATTTCAATCAGGAAAAATAAATAAAAGACAAATACATTAAAAAAAACAACGACTTATTTGGACTCTTTGGGGATCACCCGACTTCTCCTCTAGTGTCCAGAGTTTCACATTCATGACTTTAAATGCAAAGTATGTCAACATCTGGGATGCAGTCGTTATCCACATCCAGACGTAGTTACCAAGCATAAATCTGCCAATAAAGGGACTTTGAAGTGATCGCCTTATAAATTCATAATAATCTGTAAGTGTTGCTGCATATTTTATTTTCCAGGCCCTGATGAGAAAGGCTGCTGAGGCGTCGCATATCACCCTGCAACTAAACTAGAATCTTTCAAAAAGAAGGAGACGCTCAAAAACTGAAATTAGGATTTTATTAGTAGACATTTCCCCCCATTCATTATTCTACCAAGCTGTCCACAGTATGGATACGACCCCTAACAGTACTGTCCCCCACCTCAAAATAAAACATCTGGTACAATGTTCTCACCATAAACAGTTTAAATACTATAAAAATAAATCAATTGCACAAAATAATATGTCATTTTGCTTGTGATTACCTCTGTGCAACAATTGTACACATATAACATTGAAAACCACATTATACAGTTCAAACAGCAGGAGGGTAAAACAGAAAGAGGCAACACTCAAAGCAACATAAAACGTAGCTAAACGACAGAGTTGGTCTCGTGATCGGATCTGTACCAATGAATGTGATCTTTCCATAGGTTTACTAATCGACTGGACCATTTTACCAGCTGCAGTGTTGACTTCACCCTTTTGTGACAGTGCAACTTGATTAGTGTTTGTAAGTAGGATGTGGATTTGGCTTGTGCTTTCAGCAGCTAAATCAACACAGCACATCTATGAACATACTCTACGTCAGTGGCTAGTAAATCTGACAGTAAGGGCCACAGTCAAATGAAGAGTTAGGCTGGTGAATGAAGTTCTCTTCAGTCCTGACCAGACAGTCCCCGACGAAACTGTTCAGACTTCGGAGCCGCTTGGATCAGCTACATAAATTAAGTTTGATGAAGGAATTATTTCGCAAAGTCTCAAACATCATAAAAAATGCACACGAGTAAAAAAAGACAGTGAAATAAGAGCTAAAAAAAAAAAGTGACAAATTCAGGCACCAAGTATGAGATGAAAATGGAAATAAAACGGATCAAAGATGTGATACAAGGCCGGTTGTAGTGTTGACCAAGTAGGAACATATTAAGACAAACTTAGAAGGCAACGTCATTATTTGAGCAGAGCAGCAGAGGTTGAGTAATGTAGAGCTACTGTACAGTAACAGAGCAGACGTACGGTCCCCACAGAAACACGTCACAGCTCCTTAAAGTACGGATGAAAATGTGACATTTAAACATCCAATATTTCAAGTGCACAAAATGAAGTTAATGAAAGTTAAAAAAAAAAAAAAAAAGAGTTTTGAAGATCATCCCATTTTCACCAGTGCAAACAGCTGTGTAGGGAATGTGAAGAGTGTTTATTACAAGATGAGAAGTGTCTACTAACGCAAGAGGAAGCATGGACTCGTACTGAATCAAAGCTCGGTCCATTTGTGCCTGCTGTTTCCATCTGCATTTAGATTCAGGTTCCTAATTTAAATGGTAAGTTGAGTCCTGCTCAGGTTGAATGTAAGGAAAGATACTGTCACAAAAACATGATGCATTTGTACAGTGATATTCAAAATGTCACCGAGCTAGAGGCTACTGTACATCAAGACCCAGTCCGTCCGCTGTGGCTCACACTTATTCTCTGGAGTAACCTGCTTCTTTGCAAATGTAATTAAATTTGGAAACGAGATTCTCGATGTGCTGTTTTACTACATTCAGCAACAGAAAAGACATAATAGACTGTAAGCGACTTGATAAATCGGCCAAGCTTCAACATTCAATCCAGCCGGACACAGAATTACATTATATTACACTGACATGAATAATGTTTCATTTTAAGTCCTGCCGTTATATATATATATGACTACATAATAATGCAAATCTTGCACGTTCACATTGTCAGATTCACGTCCTTCACACAACAAATTCACTCTGTCGCGTAGTTAATATGGCTTTAAGTGTCTGTACATGTGTTTACACTCCTCCATGTGAGCGTGTCTCACTGGTTCATTTGCTCACGTTAGCTTTCCTCATGGTTACTCAGCTCAAAACAGTTGGATATTCATTCTAACCTTTCAGTTAAATAAGCCTGTAGGTGGCTACAGCCAGTATCTGACCACTCAGGTCAGATCTCACGCCGTAATAAAAATATCCTGGAGCAGGAGACTGGACCTGCACTTGTTGGTTAAGCAGAAATGTGGCTCTTAAGAGCAGGCATGAGATGTAGCAACCAGGGTAATAGATCATCAGCAAAACGAAACAGCTGAAAACACCGACGTAGCAGCGGCACACTGAACACATTCAGTTCAGTGCTTCTTAGACCGGATCAGAGATCCAGTTGCTTGACATTTTCCTTTATGAAACCCTCAGTGTGTATTCAAGTTAGGAACACTATAAACAGCTATGTTACAGATATACAGGAGCGATTAGTCAAGTGTTAAGACACAGAGTTACATGTTTAAAGGACCGCACAGCGTTTCTGTTCAGACTCAATTCAGATTCAACTTCCATGTTCTGTGAAGGTGATTTGATTTATTTCAAACAGTAAACCTCACGTCAGGGCTTAACGAGAGCAAAACGGTGGATATAGAAGGTGTCGGGAGCATCACACATGGACAGCTCGTGCTAGCTTTCGATTTGTTGCGACCGATTTAACCAACAGCATTTCTTTATGTTTTTCCTTTAAGACTACAATGTTATTTATGTTCTTTTGAAGTATTTCAGTCTTTGAATGTTTCCAAAAAAAGCACAAAAAACAACACACCCTCAAAATCCTTCTTCAGTCAAAGGAGCATTCACATCCCTGATAACCCCTGACTGGGTGTCCATCCATGTCCATATATCCGTCACTGTGACTCTTATGTCTTACATGTTGCTTTTACTCTTTCATGACTATATTGAATACTGCCATCCTGGCGCTTCCTTATAGGAGAGAGTTTGATTGTAAGGACATTAACATTCAGACTGGACGTGTGGGTTTGTGGCCTGCAACTGTACCAACCCCTCGGACTGATCGCGAATAAATCTGCTTTCTAAACGATGCTGGGTTAGAGACAAGGCAAATCACTGCTCATCAGTAGGTGACAAAAAGAGGGGTTGATGAGCTAATGGAATAAACACCTGAAGACTAAACATCAAGCAGGCCGTAGTTTGACAGAACTTTGAGTTGTGCTGGTTGTGTTGGTCGGTTTTCAGAATGTAACGGCGATGAACATGAAGACAAGAAAATTACAGGGGATATGTAGGTTCTTAGCATTTCTCTCCCACTTGAGACAGGCAGATCATTGCATGTTACAGAGGAGGGGGGGGTGAAGACTAGTAGGCGATCAGTAGATATCGGGCAGGTCTTGGTAGTTCCTATTGAAGTAGCCACCAGTGTAGATCCAGTCCTGGGAGCCAGTGTAATTGTTGGTGCCCTGATGGAACCACCTGGGAGACACAATCCTGATTACACAGCTGCACAGTGACTGTTTAAAATCCATTTTCATTTTTAATTCTTTTGTATTTTTTTTAATGACATTTCTGATTGTGGTTGGTTTGCTCTTATATTTCTCTTGTGTTATCCGTTTTTTAATCTTATGTTATGTGTCGTCGTGTTTAGAATATCTGGTATTTATTCACTGGCTTTAGTAAAAAGTGGTCTTATTATTAATATTTAGAATTAATTTTTACATAATTGTTACTTAGAAACACCGGCCTTTTTAAAAGTTTGTCAATCTCACTAATCATTCTTACTGGCAAAGATGTTTTAAGTCATTAATATTCCACAGCTTTCAGGAGGTGGACTAATGTTGTATGGTATGTGTCGCTGAAGGTTAGGATGGTTGTGTCGGTTTCCCACCTAGTAGACCACTCCTTGTCATTCTTGAGTCTGTCCTTTCTTGCAGATCTCTGTTTCTCTTCAAGTCTCTCCTTCTCCTTACTGGCCGTATCTGCACAAAAACAACAAACATATTTGCTCTGCAGCTTCTATCATTAGGTCTGTGAATCAAGAGCTTTTTGAGTGGAAACGTCCAGCAGGTGGGAGCATTGCTGTATACTGATATTCTGCACACTTAACACTTGGCAGGTGAAATTGAGCAATACTGAAAAGTCTTCGACAATTAAACACTCTAAAATGTCAGCTTTTGCTTATGATCATACTTTTATTAAAAACATTGACTTAAGTCAAATTACCCATGTCGCCGTTCTCCATGGCTCTGATGTCAGGCCTGAAGCGACAGTCTGTAGGAGCCAAGATGGCCTCCATGCCAGGCTCCAGCTCATTGAGGGCCATTGCAAAATTGGTGAAATTGTACATCTGGGGACAAAAATGGTAAATTGATATGAAAACTGCGTCCTTGTCTGGCCTTCCCCAGTGGAGCTGCTCAGGTTGTGGTTGAATCCGATGGAGGTTTAACACTAACCCACCAAAATAAAACGTTTATGGGTGGATGTGTGCAGTAAGACTCCTATGGAACTATTTCACTTCATCTAAATACGCCAGTAACTAACTTGTACAGTGTGTGTCAATTTATTGTACCACAGAAGACTGAGGCGGTCTGGAGTCTATCCTCCAGAGCAGAGTGCTTCCTGGTATTACAGACACGGTCTCCTGGACTTCAGGCATGTCGTCCGCGTCTTCGTTCTCCGCTCCTTCAAGCTCCTCCTGAAAAAGAAGCAACCACACACTTCGATCACATCTTCAATCAATCATGTAGGATGAGGACATGGTTCTTACTGTACATACAGTGTCCTTCTATACCACAGATTCTCACGACCTCTCTTTATTCAACAAGTACCAAGAAACCTAACGCTGTCTTTTAATCCTTGATATCTGTATTATAAACTGAAGATCGTTACACCATACTTTCATAACAAATACAGTTTCAGATTTAGAATAGATGTTCCAGCTCCTTCTCACATTTTTCTGCTTCTTGTTGTCTTTCTTCTCTGATTTCTTGTGCGTCTCGTAGACCTGAGGGTCGACGCTCCACATGCACTCGGTCCATTTCCCATAAATGACACACTGCCTCTTTTTGCTGAACAGAAATAAGGAAAATACGAAAGCAGACAAACTAATAAACAGGAAATTCAGCAGCCAAAACATAATTAGGCTTTAAACCACAGATTATTGACTCCGCAGTTCACGCAGCGATGATCTCATACCTCTTGTCCTGGATGTATCCCTCTACTTTGTGCAGTTCTTTTCCAAACATCCCACAGGGCTTGAAATTTAACACACACTTGTCTCCAGTGCTAAAACCAAGATAAAACCAGTCACTTGACATTTTCTCACTAAAGTTTTATAAATTATACGTCTCAGTCACGAGTTATTTGATTGTTTGTTGTTTACTGGACTACATCAGTTTTTTGTTTTTATTATTTGATTTGCTTTAATTGCGTCTGTGCAAATTTGAGTGCATGAGCAACATAGATATTAAAAGCACTGCAGAGATTCCCCAGATAAATAAAGGTTTAAGAAGGAAACCATGGAGCTGTCTACACAAGGAGACACACAGTGAGTAAACAAGCTGCAGTCAAAGCATGAGTAAACAGAGTCAGAGCAAATGTGGGTGTCGGCCAGAAATGCAATGTGCAAATGCCTTCACACTATAGAGTGAAGCAAGGGTAGCTTTGAGTGTGTGGCCTCCTTTAAAATATGTTGAAGCTTTATTATTATTTATATTTCTGTAAAGAGGCAGCAGAATTCAAGATGCCAAGTGTCTTGTCCTAGAACTCCAGGGCCAGGGAGCGATGACACTACTCAATAGGTATTCGCTCCGTCAACTGACGTGATCAGTGTTTAATCACTGTGTGCTCACTGCAAGAACAACAAATAGCATTGTTAACAATGACACAACCCCCCCCACGAACATGTAATTGCATACCTGTGGTTGATGATTTCCACCGTGCCATACTGTTCTATCCACAGTTTGCCCAGGATGATATTGTGTACACAGCAGTAAGGGTTACTCCATGTGTACACCTCGCTGTGACTGGAGGGGAAGAGCAGAAAACAGGAAGACAAGGAAGAAGCAAAATGAAAACGTGAGAGAGGCAGAATGGGAAAGAAGAACAGCCAACATCTCACCGGGCTTCCTGTCTCACTTACTTCAGTAGCTCTAGCGTGATGGTTCCTTTAGGCTCTGCCTCAACACTCTTACCCCAGAATTTGAGTTTAGGGTAGATGGACCCATGGAAGACAAAATCCCCAGCCAGGCTCTCTGCGTGGAAGGCACTGACTGGGGGATGATGGGACACCTGCTCTGATATCAGTCGGAAACCTTGTTCCTCTCTGTAGAAGGCAGAAGGCAAGAAAGACAATAAGTATCTTTCCAGTTTAACCAGGTGACCTCAAATACAGCTAAATAGACAAATAAAATATTTGTGTCTGTGTGTACCTGATTAGTTCATAGGTCTCCCCCAGCAAGGGGTTGAAGGGTTTTCCAGTTCTGTCCCACTGAGACGCGACCGCTGACACAGCAAAAGCAGCTACTGCCTAAAGAAAATGACAGACCTTGATGGTGTGGGTCACAAGGCAGCGTGGACGCGTCTGTGTTTGTAATTACTGACCTGCATCCGCGCAATGGAGTCAGGCAGCAAACACGCTTTGTTGAGGAGGTAAGTGTGTTCCATGTACTCTGTAATTCTCTGCAGGAAGCTCAGAGGCTCGTTGAAGGCGATGGGCATCGTGATCTTGGACAGTTCCTGTGAAAAGCACAAAACACCAAGCCTGTATGTAGTACAAAGTAAATGTGGATTAAGAATCAACTGAGATTCTTTGTAATATTATTTATGAATTTATGGTGAAAGAATCATCAGATAATAATTATGAGGCGTTATCTGTGACATGATGGCTAACATTGCTTTTCACTGGGTTGGAAAATAACTCTGCAGTCACTGAAAACTTCTTCTGTTGTTATTTATTCAAATAAAAAAAGGCTGATTACATTAACACTAAGAACTTATCTACGCACGCGCTGTACAGTAGCCAACACTTTCAGAACTGTACTCTGTCACCTATAATGGGATCTACATTACCAGCTCCTTACCAAGCCGATGCATTTCTTCAAGATACTCCAGATGCTGATAGTGTTTCTGGAAAACATGGGTGCAGGTAGCGACGTCCTGAAACACCAAAAATAAGTCACGCTACGGTAAAACGTCCTTACCTACAAAAGACAGCAACTTCAAATGCCTCTAGTTTCATTAGCCACACGTCCACTGTTTGTAATCATTTAGTGAGTACAGTGAGGTCTCAGCATCCAAACAAACAGATGCTCAGAAAGAATTGTGAGAGAAACAGAAGCACACAAGAACAAGGAAACCATTTCGTTATCTCCTGGATATCACTATTGTTTGTATCTGTACCACTGGCATCTGATTTGACAATGTCTAAATGAAAATCAAGGCTGTCGATAAAACGGAGCACGGGAACTGTGGGATCTGTGGACTCGTAGGGGAAATGCTGGGTGAAAATGAAACAAACCAGCCCTGGGTTGGCATGTTGTTCTGACGACGATGGACAACAAGACAAGCACGTCTCTCCTTGCTACAGTGGTAACTTTCCACATTGTGCCTGCTGCCACAAAGTTATTTTATAATCAACAGTCAAATTAAATAAAGGAAGTAACGGCAGGACAGAAGGGCCTCCGAACTTTGTCTCTTGCTATTGTTAAAATGTATTTATATATTTAAGAGCACTGCAACTGATGTGGCAGTAGACTGATGCATTATTTTAGTTCTACTGTATGTTTATAGTAGACAAATCCTCATACTTGTCAAACACAAATACTCAGATGGAATGGGGTGGAGGAATGCAGCAGTACCTGTGCTTCTTGATGCCGTTCTCCTGAGGCACGGATCCATTGTTCTTCTGACTGTTGCTGTCAAACAACACAGCATCTTTGAAACTGGCTTCCGACACACCTTCGTAAGACTCGTCTGAATCCAGGCCTGGGAAACAAAACGTGTGACAAGGCTATGGTGACATTAAGTCCAACAACAGCCAATGTGCGGCACAGCAGCACCTCGTGTTTGGAGTAATGTTGGTGCTGAATTATTATTATTATTATTATCCTGCCTAGAGCCAAATATTAGCCTTCCGTTACAGCAACATACAGTAAGTCAGACATGAACAATGCCAAACATTTGCATGTTATTTTGCATGAGTAACATGTCTCCTCACTTTGACAGGCAAATTTTGATTGCCTGAAACTGTAGAGGCACAGCAGAGTGTGTTTAATGTACCTGTGTATTTCTAGGGTTTTCATTTTATTGTTAGTGTCAATTAAGGCAAAATGTGATGCTACATGATCACTCTCACGACTTGTCTCATATATTATTATGATCCAGACGCCAGATAACATCACACAGCAGGACATAGATGCCAGGTAACCTTAGCCAGGATGGTTTGCTAGTGCTGACTTGGAGGACTACCTGCCTGTCCCTTACACAACAACCTGAACCCACTAAAAATAATTCATCTAAAAAAAATAATAAAAAAAATTACCCATAAAGAGTGTTATAGTAACTCAGGGACAATTCCTGCTCATTCTTTCTGCTTTTCTGCAGAATAAAATTAAAACCAATTTTACGCTGCTCCGAACTTCGTTGTCTTGTACTTTTTACAGTTTTAACACAACCACTCTCACAGAAGCCAAAGTGCTGTTGACGTCACGGATCACAAGCACAAGACAACAGCCCTCTGAATAATTTAAGTAATCATCAGACTCCTGCAGGTTAGGTTCCACTGGATGGTATTATGCTTCTACAATATGATATGAGCGGCAACAGGCCATCTAATCAGGATGAACATCCTCAGTGTCATAGTTCCTGATGAGAAACTTGATATTAATAAACAAAATAGCATGTAACGTTGGTGAATTCTATTAATTATCATTAAGATTCACATATATACACAGCACTAAATCACATACAACTAGTACAAAATGGTGAACAAGGTTTTCTTCTAGTTCTAGTTTCTGTTTTAATTATCTTGCTTGTTGGAAGACAGTTCACCAAGACGAGACTTTGAGTAAACAGATCGATTCAGACTGACCTACAAAAACATTCTTTCCCGCTCGACCCCCACCTGTTACGGCATCGAAGAACTCCTCCTCATTGCTCATCTTCTAGAGTCAAAGCAGACCAGTCGTTTAGGACAGATGTTGGACTTCTAGCACATGTTCTTCCCAGCAGTGCTTCTGACAGCTCTTCTGCAGAGAGACCTGTCAATCAAGGCCCCTCTGAGGTGTTACCACAGCAACAGCACAATCCTGAATATCCAGGCAACCCAAACGTTGTGATGCTGAGTACGTTGGACCGTTTGGCTGCAGACGAACGATACCAGGAGCTGCACAGCTGTACGTCTTTCTCCAGATTCACTGAGTGAAGCAAATTAGTAGCCTGTAGAAATACAATACATACATCATGTAAGCACAAATTCAAGTTGTTCAAAAACTCATGAAGTCAACCTAGGGATTGTTTGGACCTCAAGTACAGACCTTGGCCTTACAGCTACAGCTGCTACTAACAATCCTAGGTGTTCTACATGTACTAATGTCTGTATTTTTTGCAGTAGACTGCCCTGGCCTCAGTGGACGGCACCGGTAAACGTTCAGGTGACACAGACTACTGAGGGTCAGTCCCAACTCTGTAGGCTACCAGCTGAAATCTACAAGTTCATCCCTCATGGACTACTGCCAACAGAGAGTTTTTTAGTCCAGTACTTGCATAATCAGGGCACCACTGTGACAGGAGCTGTGTCTTTACTACCTTTGGTTTGGTATATTGGCTCTACAACGTTTTAAACTGTATTTCTGGGTATTTTTACAACACTAATAAAATCTGGGTACTACATATGAGTCTAAAATACTAAATAAAAAAAAGAAACATTTTCTGTAATACATTGAAGACGAAATTGGCTCCTAATCATGTCCCGAACATTCCTTATAGTGAATAATTCATGATAAATAGGATTCTTGGTGACACATAATGGAGACACTTATGTCGTAACACTGTAAGGAAACCCAGAAACAGCCCACATGACAAATACAACTGACTTATGCTGAATCACCATTAGTACAAATTCATATTTGCTTTTACACAACGTATGAAACAAAAAGGCATCGAATTTCTTATATGAAAAGGTCGAAGTGCTAACTGTGGTTTTAAAATGTGTTTATCACAATAGTGCCAAATAATTTTATGTTTAGTAACTAATTAGCTATTTAACAGAATGTTTTGGCTTTTACTGATGTGAAAATGTTTTTCATATTGGGAAGTTTCCTCAGCATTGACCAGTATTATTTTTTGTGGAACCTCTTCATTGTTCATCATCCTCCTTCACCCACAGTAATTGTAGCACAATTATTACTATCTTGCTGCGTTTACCGTGGTTATTACTGAGATACAGTAGAAGCAGTTAGTTGAGGTCAACCTAAGTGTTTCTAAATACAAGCTGCTCCAATTCAATTGCCTTTAAACACACAGCGGCTGCCTGTGCAACACACAGACTGTGGCTAATACAGTAATGTAAGCAGACGAACAAGAATCTATGTCTAAGCTTTCAGCAGTAGAAAACATTTACATACGTAATAAAAAATTACCAATTCCTTACATCTTTCAGAAGGTGAAGGGCTCAGTCTGATGAAAACACAGCTCTCTCTCTCTCTCTCCCTCCTACTCACGCTACCATTCTCTATGCAGTGGTAGGCTTTTACCTTTGACAGAGATAGGTTACGCCTTCAGCACACAACTGACCTTTGTCCTCGGCATCCACAATCGATACGGCAGACATGATATTAATTCAGCTAATTCACCCTAACATTTTTGTTTTGGTTAGTTGGCTCCTATGAAACTTATAATGATGCTGTAATGCTTTATGTAGATTAAACATGGTTCCTGTGACAGTAGACGCAACACGTATTCTAAGCCACTTACACAAAATTGGATGTGTGATGTTAAAAATAAAAAAAATGTTTACTTCTTATCAGCAAAGTGTTTCCAAGAAATCTAGAAACCAAAGTCTGATGTTTGCTGTAAACTCATGAGTGCATAACACTCCCTAATATGCAAAAAGGTTTTGTTTATTAGGTTCAGAATAGAGAAAAGACCACACCTTAAGCTCAAATATCTCCCTCATCTGACAACTCAAAGACAAGTTTTCCAAACTACTGCCTGTTCTGCATTACCGTGCACATTTCTGCACTATGCTGTACCTGCCCCATGTTACCCTCCACATCAGTGACATTGTCCTGGTCTTAAATTGTTGTGTTATATCAATTTAAGGTGCAAATGGGGCAAAAGAGAAATTAAGTAGGTACGAGACTCCATGTGGCCAACGTCTTCCAAACACAATAGCAAGGTTTGCTCACACCATCATTTCAGCCTCCAATGCGACATGTTGAAAAGCTCACACACTGAATACAGCGAACATGGATGGTTGAGACATCTCATTTGCATGAGTTTTTACAGTCACACCTTTTGCTCAACACGAGACGCACACTTTACAACACATTAGTTCACAACTGTGGGATCTGTTCATGACAAGAATGAAGATGCCTCAATCCACCTTCCTTGTTTTCAAAATCTGAAAGAAGACACAATAACCTGTGCAGCTCGACCGCTGTACTGAAACTTCTTACTTCATTAACTTTCCTTAATATTAAGAAGACTGCTTCCAACTACATGAGTTATTGTTGTGTTCTAAGAGAACAATGACCCTAAACACACCTGTTACGCAGAGGAGAGCGATAAAGTGCTGGATCAACTTGGTTATACAATCAAATCAATCCATCCATCCAGGTGACTACGTCATGAAGGTGAGAGAAGAGTGCTCAAAGCGGTCACTAAGGCAACAAATATTGTTTAATTAGCTCTATTTTCTCTCTTATAACGGTGCAGATTAAGTAAGGAAAAAGGGACACACACACACACACACACACACACACACAGTCTCTGATTGGCTGCAAGAAGCCCTCAGATCATATCACTCTCCTCGTCCTAGAAGCCTGAGAGCTGTTACATAATGGTACCATACACACACCACAAACCCATTTCACCATACATGGACACTAGCTTATCAGTAAAAGCCCCAAACTGAAAGTCCTTTATTCCACTGGATACACACAGATATGGAGAAACACATGTAACAGATAGAGTGTAGAAAAAAATAACAGGAAGGGTAAACGGTGCCTCAACTTAATGGTTAATTAATTCATTCAATACAAAACAGAATACAAACTAACATTATTAACACAATTAACTTTTGGTTAATGTACTCTAAGGTTTTCCTAGAAATATCAGCTCAATAATTTTAGCCTAGAATAAAAACACAGCAAATGTTGGGTTTATGATTTCATCTAAAAAAAAATGTTTCACATACGTATTTCAGGTTGCATGTTAAAGACTTTAAACTATATGTATTTATATGAGCTAGAAACTTACTGGTCCTTACTCACATATGTCTACGCTATGATGTAGAAAAACTCTGACCATCCAAGTCCCAATCGAAACAGCCAAGCCTACCCATGTGTCTCCGCTCATTAAGCCAGTGTGCAGCCACTAGCCTAGCAACATCGCTTTGTGCTGTCCTCTGAGGGCTGACAGAAAAATACAAAGCCAAAAGGGAGTGAGAGAGAAGTAAATAAAGAGACAACAGCTTGTACCACATGAACCAGAGCGATGACACAGCATTCACATCCACAACACACCTTTCTTATCCTTTACACACACACCTACCTCTATAGCCGACACACCTCTACAAACTGCAAAACACGTACCACAAGACAACTTCAAACACTTAGAATGATGAACTATGAGACAGATCATAGTGTCACCACCTTCTGTAATCACAAAGAAAACAACTTGTGGCCAAATATACAGCAATAAGAAAACAATGTGGGAGCTACAACAGAAAGAGTGGATGGGTTTAATAACTAATGTGTCAGACCAGTCGCTCCTCTGAGGGGTTAAGTGATCCTTTCCCACAGCAAGAATTTTTCCAGGGGCAATTAAACCTATTCACGCAATTGAACTTTAGTTTCTGCTCGTGAGGAAGGGCTTGATGGCCCTGGAACCTTCAAGAGTGGATCTGTGCTCTGTACAAAACAAATCCCTTTTATAGAAGGATATATGTGGGAAATATCTTGTTTAGCTCAGATCAGACCCCCGCGGCCTTTAGATCCTGGAACTATCTGACCGAAGAGAAGCATCAATGCACTAGCAGCACACACAAACACTTTTCTTGTCTCACAATCAAATCAGTGCAGAAACTCCACAAGATGAAAGGAATAATTCATTTTTGTTGGTATGCTTTTCACTTCCCACTCATCTTGATTAGATTCTGCTACACGGTACACTTTAGGTTAGCGCTACATAACCAAGGTTGAAATGGAAGCAGTGGGTTTGGTCTGCCGATTCCAAGGACGAAGGGCGTGAATGCAGCCTGAGAGGCAATGCTGGGAACTAAAAGCACAGACAAGCCACTGTGTCAGAGAGTTCAACACAGAGCAGTATTTGGCCGTGGGTGCAGGCTGTGCACAGAGGGAGAAAGCAAGCCAGGTGATGCCCCTGGAGAACCAACGTCTGTGGATTGTGTTTTAGTTAATATCCAAAATCACCGACCTCAGTCATGAGGTTAACCTTGCATCTACTTACTGAAGAAATTTGAGCAATTCCACAACCTCTAGTCTGGTCTCAAAGAAGAAAGAAAGGACAAGTGGCAGGATAAATGACTGCTCAGCAGAACAGAAATAGAAGTTGAAATTAAACTCTTGTCTTTTCATCTAATTATTTCATCTTTTGAAATGCACTAACCAGCAGAAGAACAAATATGTGTTTAACACGTCTAAGTAAACCACATCCACCATCCAGCAACTCTTCCAGCAAGATGCACAAGCATCCTGATATACATTGACTCACTCTGACTTATGGTAGAGTTTTAAGCTCATATTCACCTCTACTTTGATAAAAGACAATAAATAGAACAGAACTTTGAGAACTGTTGTATGTAAAGTATAAATCTTTTTTTCTTTACTACTGTAGATGAAAGCAGTAGGTTGCTTTGCAGACTGAACTCTTATCCCTTAAACACTGTTGCATATGGAGCAGGATGCTGAACACACACACCACCATCCATTACAGTCAGCAGGTTTCCAGCGATACCTGCTCGGAGGTTAAACCTGCTAGGATGAGTCTCACTTTCACAAAGGTTTACAAACAGGAAGTCAGCTTAGTATCGCGGCTTGAAACTTTGTTAAGGTGTTGCCTTGAAATTCAAATACAAACACAGTGACACTCCTAACTAATTGTAAATAAAAGACAAGCACGTTTTGTGATCAACTCTGTTTGGGACTGCGCTGGTGTGGTTCAGCAGGTCAAATCTGGTTTAGCTGGATTAATGATGATAATGATGATTTTAGCTGCGTAAGACCTATTCATCATGCATCATAAGGACACTAATTTCGTAATACAGACAGTTTCTCTGTTCGATTGTTTTTTTGACCTTGCTGTAAAATTTCTCCGTTGCGGGATCAATAAGTCATCCTCAACAAACAAATACCAAAACTTTAGTTACATAGACTTATATGTTACAGACTTGTACAGAAAACTATCCAAACACTAAACAAGAGAGGTACCTTTACCTGAGAATGACAAACAGTATATTTATTATCATGACTATTGACTGATTACAAAACTATACTCATTTAAGAGTGCACCTGTGGCAGGACTGTACAGCTTGTCCCCACTGGCACACACTCCTTTAGAACCATTAGCCAGTCAAAGCATAGGCTGTTTATCAGATCTATTCTCTGCCATACACTATACAGGCAGTACTGTTTCTGTGCTGCCTAGATGGTCGGCTGTATTAGCATTATTTTAAACTTTGCTTTATCCTAAAAAACACCATATACAGTACAACTTTAATGGTGTTATGTTTGCTTTAACAGGCATTGGTCCTGTAACTGATGCAATGTACTTTTAAGCTGTGTTGAAACCTGACTGCTAGGACGTGCCTTACAAAATCCCTTTCCTGTTCCTTAGTAAGACACATGTTGCGTAACTGAAAGATGCTCACCAAACATTAAACTAGACAAAATACACCATAGAAACATCTCATCAATGCAAAACTGCCTCACTCTGACGTCCTGCTGTAATCAAAGCAAGGCAGCCTTACAACTGACTGGCCCATAGAAAATAACTAGGTAATTGGAGAATGTTAAGAAGGGAAACCATGACTACACTAACAAAATGAACCATGACTACACTAACAAAATGAAAATTATCATTCCAGTTATCTGTTTAGTTGTTCAATATAACAATAAAAAGAAGAACGTGTCTTCCTTTAATTGTCTGTGGACATTTGATAACTTTAAACTACAACCAATACAAAGTTACATTTTGTCTTGTTGATGACAGTGTTCCACAATTGTTTACCATCTTATGTTAATTGTTCTACACACATCTAACCCATGTATGATCAAACAAACATAGAGCTGCTTGGATAATAATTTACTTTGCTAGGACTGAAACTCTGTTTAAACATATTAATTAGAGTGAACATTAACAGAACATAAACAGTGCTATCAGCATTTCGAGTCCAAATAACACCTGACAATAGCCCGTCCCTTCAAGAAGAAACACACATCGACAGTCATGTCTCGAACTTAATTATCTTTTCCCATGAGGGAACAAGAAAAATCACAGGCGCATTACAACATTTTGATAAATGAATAAGTGTAGCTGCAGAGTAATAGCAAAAGAGCACAAATAAACAGTGACATGAATGCAAACATCACTAACAAAACCCATCCCTCCAGAGCAATAACTGGGGATTTATCTACGATCCTGTTAATTAATAACTAAATTAAAGTGTCTTAATTCCCAGTATTAGGACACTTACTGTGTCCATCAGAGAAATCACATTAGCTGTGTCACTGCAAACTCTGGTGTCCATGACTCGTAGTCCGCCAGCATAAGAAGACCAAGCTCGGTATGGATGCAGTGAGAAGACACAGGGGAGCATCGCAACTGTTTTCACTGATGGTGAGGTTAACCACGGAGCCTTTATGGAGCCTAACACCACACCTGGTGTTCATTTAGAGCGGTCACCTGTGGACGTCCCTCATCCCTTCAAAATTATTTGAACTGATTGTCCCATCAGTGTCATCTACCAGTACAAGGAAGATAAATACGCACCAGACACTCTTACTGAGAAGAACCTTCTTCTGGGTACTTAAACGCCAAGCAGACCCCCCCCAAACTGAATATGCTAACGAGCATGCTAACAGCGCAAACAGTCCAGATATTCTGCTCTAGCTCAGCCTCAAACATACTTTACCTCGGCAGATTTTCCCTAATTAGACGGGCAAATGTGGCAACGTCACAGATCGTCCCGAACAACAGTCATCAACCTGACAGCCTCAGGTCCGACGGAGCTCAGGGCGCTTCTTGACAGCTAGCAGTCACGTTAGCGGGCGGGCTAAAAGAAAAAGGTGGCTAACTAGCGTAGTTAGCGCCTTCCTTGTGCCCAAACGGCTAAACAAGATTTCAGAAACGTCCCATCAGGAACACGCAGAAAGAGCAGTAGTGCCTCTCGTCTTACCTCGGCGTAGTATGCAGGGTCAATCTTTTGACAAATCTAGAGCGACAAGCAGGAATTTACTGTGTAGCCTTGGTATGACACAGAAGCGGAAGTCGCTCGGGAGGAAGGCGTGACTAGATGGCTGACAGACATAGTCATCAGCCAATGATCTGCAAGGGACGCTGTGTTTGACCAATAAGACTTAAGACTTCACTGAACGAATTGTTTGATTTACTGACGACTTTACCCTTTTTTTTACTGTGATAAAGATCTTTAAAATCTGAATCTAATTGCGTAGAATATTTGATTTTATATCTATTTATCTATGAAGAGGTACTGGGTAAGGTATAAAATATTAGATATACTGCATCATTTTTTAATATTTAACGTTGTTTGTCCTGATCAGATTTTAAGATAGATGATAAGAAGATAATCTAAGATATCTTAGAAGATAAGATAACCCTTTATTGAACCCACATTGGGGAAATTCAATACAGCAGCTACAAATAATAGGCAGTGCAAAAAGGCAGAAATGTGCAAGAAAGAGTGCAAGATTTTAAGATTTTGACAATATTTACAATGTTTACAATACTGTGTTTTTACATCTGAAAACATGAACAAACGCTGTTTTGTTATTATAACATTTTATCATGACCGACAAGCAAATTTTAATACTTAAGACAAAAATTGAGCCCTTGCCAAGACTGCATAGTGAATAACTTGCTGTGCAGTTTAACATGTGGAGACCAGGTCTTCATTTCAGGCCCTCTTCTCAAGGTATCAGCACTTTATATCTTTCTCATCAATAATGTAGCAGTCATTAAAATGTTCAATACAGCCTCCTTAGAAAGTAGCAGACACAATGTAGATGTGTCAGTCTACAGTTGTTTCTGTTTAAAATGTTCAGTTTGGTCTAAATAGAAAATATACAGTGAAAAACCAGTACATGACATCTGATTTCAATAAAAAATAAATATATAATAAGCAATAAAAATAAAAATCTCAATTAAAGTTCCAAAATCTTACCCAAGTGTATAAATGTTAACACAGAAAAGCATAATCCCATTAGAAGTCAGTGTTGTTGTAGTCTGTATTAAAAGACAAGCAGTGCATTTTTTTTCCCCAGCCATTGCATAACAGCCATGATGGTGTGATGGGGCGAAAAGAAAAGAGAACAGAGGATAGGATGTGAAAAAGCAGGAGAGGAGGAGGGAACCGACAGAGAACAGTGGAGCCTCCTTTCAGTCTCACAGTAGGACACAGAGTACTGCTTGTACGCAACTAAACACAGGCACAAAGATGTGTGCATACACTCACACCAGCGTAGGCCACACCATGCATAAACCTGCAGTCTAGGAATGTGTTACTAGTGGTACTGCTCATTTTAAAAATATTGTGTCACGCACGTTAAACAGGTTACTGCCTTTGTGTACACTACACGTGGTTCAGTGAGTGAAAAAGACATGAATCGAGCCTGTTGACATGTTTTAAAATGTATTTTATCTCTGATGCAAGCATTAACACATTACAACAGAAAAATACTTAAAATACATGTGTCTCATTTTAAAGTAGATATGAGAAGTGAACAACCTGCTTCGTCTAACAACATCCTTTAATTTCTACCCCACAAATGTAACATTTGTAGGCTTGTTCCCTGCCACAGTTGACCCTATACTACAGGTTCCACTGCTCACCACTAGATGGCAGTGAAAGACCAAATGGCGGAACCACACTGGAAATACTGGCAAAATATATTGTTATATATATTTCTAAATAGCCCCCTGTCTTACTTAACTCTGACTTTTTACTGTCAGAACCTGGGCATGATAACACATTTATGGGTGTGTAGAAGATCTCCTTATGTAAAAATATAGTAACAAGGAAATAAAAAGACAGCTAATAAAGCACAAGGAAACGTCTCCTCGTGTTAGTAGGCAGAATGTAATAGTAGTACTGCTGATGCAGCCCGTCTGCATAACCACCAACACACTGCCTGCTTTCCAATTACTGGACTGAGAATAACTTGCAAGGACAGCAAGTTTCTATTATTGTCTCTTCTGCTCTCAGCAAAGCAGAAAATCATGCGCCCCAGACTAAATAGCAAAAGACACACTAGTGTGTTTTTTCACAGACAATTAGTAGAAAGTGCTCATTGTTAATAAGAGTGGCCGGTTCACTGAGTATCCTCCCTTAAGGTCTGAATGACGACAATGTGATGTGAGGCGTCATGGTGTCACCGGGTTGTTCATCACCTCCTTCACCCTGAGGCTGGGTGCCTGGTTATTCCACTGACTGGCATCAAGGGGGAATATAATAAAGCAGTTCAAGACAACGCTCAGTTAGTAACTGATGTTAGATTGAGACACGAGACATGATCTGGTAAACCACTTTTCTTTGTAGCGTCACCATTGTGAACGTGCTGCACAATCTCAGTCTGCTGAGATAATGTTGGAGAGTTCTCATGTTCATGCAAATTAAAGTGGGGGACATCTTGTAATATAAACACAGCTCCAACGCCACCTGTGACCTCAGTAGTAAACATATAGTCATGTATGTGATTGTGATGTGTGTGTGTGATTCGGGTTCGTCCTCTACAAACATAGTTTGAGTGGGCTGTTTTTCACGGCATCAGGAGTTACACTGGCCGAGTAAGTCATTGGTTTTCTTCTTCTTTATTGACATGTGATCATCATCATCGACCAAACCTGAAACCTCCTGAACAGCTACCATGGGCACACAGAGATGAATTAATCATGAAGTGAATGGCTTTGTGGGGATGCCTGTACACAGCTACACAGCTAACTGTCTTGCTATTAGGAGTAAAATTAAAGCGTATTAACTTAGACGTTTGATGTTAAATCATGCGCAATCATCTAGAAATGTCTCTAATACATACTCATACATTTGTCGAAGTTATAATAAGTTAAGTTTTTAAAGACGTTTTTCTTGATTTGGTTTTGTCGTGGGTGTCAACATGCACTGTGTCATTATGCAACAATGTAAGACCATAGCAAAGTCATTTTTAAAAGAGAAAAACAAGCGCTTAACATTTTAACATAGTTCTCCTGTGGATATGAAAGGATGTTTACTGTATGTGTGCAAACCTTTCAAGCGTCCACACACAACATCTACTTCTGCAGCCAGTGCGCTTCTCATATGCTACAATGGTGGCGACAGAGAGCCGCAGTAATGAGTCTCTCTCTCTCTCTTTCTCTCTCTCTCTGTCTATCTCCCTCCTCCAGAGCTGCATCCCGTTATCTGGGCGGCGAGAGAGGGAGACCACGACGTCCACACTGCCTGTGCGCCCTCACCCACACGTCCCCTAAAGCCGGAACCGGCTCCATAGTGTCATCGAGACGCGGATCCTGCAACGAGGACAGAACAAAGAACTGTTCTCACCTTCTGCTCTACGCCCAGAGGGAACTGGATTATATTCGGGCTCTGTTGCACTGTTTGGACTCCGCTTCCTGCTTCGTCTTGTTGCGCGCTCTCGTCGGGGCCGATCGGAGGATCTGCACCTTTTGTGTCGCTCGTTGTTGACCCACGCTCCAACTTGTGCCTCCTGGTAAAACAGGGGGCTTTGTTTCTGTTGTCTTGTTCCAGCATAAACGGAATGAATGACAAAAACAAAGGTTGATGTCCATAACTCTCCGGCTCACGCCTTCTTCGCCTCGCCCAAAGAACGGAGACTCCATCTCCGGCAGAAGATGGAAAGCGGAGGCGGGACGGAAGGCTCGGACAGCGGGCAGACGCAGCACGCGGTGCCCGGGCAGCCGCAGCTAAATCCCCGGTCTGAAACGGCGGAGCTCCCTGCGGTGCTGGGCGAAAAGAAGAAGATAAACCGGGCTCCTTCTCCGGCCAGACCGAAAGATGTACCCGGGTGGTCTTTCACTAAGATCCGCGGAGGGATCGGGACTCCTACCCTGAGCGTCAAGCCAGGAGCCATCCACCTAGGTAGCCGGATTTCCAGACGCAGCCCTGTGGGGAGTCTGGCTGGCAAGGAGGGGAAAGCGGAGAAGAGCAAACCGGTGGGGAAATCCTCCATCGGCGCTGCTGCGTTGTCCAAGACCTCGGCCAAGGCAGCCAAGAGCTCCGGAGGGCGGAGAAAGGTGTCTGACGCCAGCGTAGGGTCCGACGATTTGTCGAAGGACTCCGGCTGTGCTCCGGGGAAGCTGTCCCCGACCGGCAGCAGCTCCGAGCTGTCGGACTGCGCCTCTGAGGACAACAAGATCTCCACGGACGCCGTGAGCAGCGACACCGAGTCTAGGAGCAGCCGGGGCGGCGGACCGGACGGAGACAGGCCGCCCAGGGACAGAGCCGGACAACCAGCCAAGGCCACCTGCTTCTCTACGGAGAAGGACGACAAGGACCGGCTCTCCGTTGGTGTGGAGACGGGCGAAGGGAGCATATCCCCCGGCGACGAGCGCTCGGGCGCCTCATTTGACAGCAGGGTGCCAGCCAGCACGTCCCTGGCTTTCTCAGACCTCACAGAGGAGTTTATGGACGGCATGCACGAAGAGTTTGTCAGGGAAATAGAAGAGCTAAGATCCGAGAATGATTACCTCAAAGTAAGTGAAATGTGTGGTTTGTCTTTATTTTACAATAAAAAAAAGACCCGGAACTAAAATAGATGCAATATTTTTTATTCTCTTTACCTTTGACAAGAGTAAAGATGATCATAGAAAAATTAACGGGTTGCGTCTATTGTCAGCAGTAACTACTGGAAGTACTATAAGCAGACCCTGAATGCACCATCAGAAATACCCAGACTCACACTAGGATCATGTATCATCAGACTGTGGCACTGAAGGCATCTCTGGGCTCCCAGGGGCTTGCAGACAGTCACATGCAGCATGGATCCAGCGGTGCTGCAGATCCATCCTGCCTTGAGAGTCATTGATTAGCACACGGATCAGTTACATCAACTGGCTGTGTCTCTAAGCACCGTGACAGAGTCCAGACAATCCAATAATTGGCCGGCATTGATTGTAGAGGGGGGATTAATCAGCAGTGCCTAAACCGGAGGACCACGTCGTCTCCCTGGTTCCTTTGTTGATCAGCCGTGTTATATTCTTCCGGTTGTTTAATAGGGATGTTTGTCTTTTTGGTCGTTACCTTTGCCTGCTCATAGTTGCATGTGCATTCAACATCCCACTGAAATCACATTTTATTTACTTAAGCACTCAACAGCTTACAAGAGTACGCTGCTCCCTTTCTCTGTTATATTTTTTCTTGAATATCAATTGATCTTTTGCAGCTGTCCGTGTAGTGTGGTGGTCCAGAGCTGAATAGTATAACAGTATACTGGACCTCCCCTAAGCCTCATGGGAGTCCTGCCAGTGAAGTGGGTGTCTGTTGTTGCAGCTGTGAGGAACACCTGGTTAGCCAGTGTTGGAGTCTCCCCCCAAGCTTTCCTTCGATGTGTGACAGTCTTGGGCCCATTGTCGTTCCAGTTCGTTGTCTGTGTCTGTATGTTTGTGCACTGTTTGTTCGTGTGCTGTGTGTTGTGCCGGGGCAGCTACGGTTTACCACACACAGCCTAACTCTGCTGAATGGTGGGATACATAGTCAACCATTATAGCGTAGCATCCACCACCTACAGTCCCATCTTCCCTCCCATTCCTTTCAGTAACTCATCATTTGGGTAAACGTGCAGCAGTTGGACACAATAAAAGACACACTGTCCTGATGGAGGCTCCAATACAGACGGCCTTTCTGGATGTAATGTTTTGGCCGATAGTCTCGTCTGTTTAACTTAAATCTGGCATCTGATTGGTCCATTCCTTCTCCTGACTGTTACCCTCACATGGCACAAAGCAGCTCTTCTTTAGTTAGCCGTAAAAAGCAGGTCAGTAGACCACGGCTCTCGCTCTCTCTCACAACATTAGCTTGTGATTCCCTTGTTTCTTTTCCTGGCTCCTGTTTCACCTCCCTCTCTGTCTGCCTTTATTTCATGCTCTGTTTTCCCCCATTACCACTGTTCATCTCTCATCCCTTTGTCACTCTGGGGTCCTTTCAGTTTGTTTCATTTTCCCTTCGTCCTCTCATTTTCCTTACTTTTGTTATCTTCTTTCCCTCTTTCCATTCTACTGTAATAAATGACCTAACTTTCCATTACTTCTCTCATCTTGCACGACTTTTCCGTTCCTCCCACTTATTCTGTCTTTGCTCCTTTCCTTTCCTTCTTTCTCATTTCCTCCCTCATCCTTACTCCCTCTCTCCTCTGTGTGTCATGTGTAGTTCAGTGGTCGGTCTTGTGCGAATTGCTTCGCGATGCAGTCAGACTTAGAAGATTAAACACACGCAATCAACACAACATTTGCAACAGGTTGAACTTTAGCTGCCGGAGACCCAGACACACCCTGTTGTCCTCCGTTTTGCTTTCACATCGTGCACACGCACATCCCCAGAGCTCGTTGCTGCTGCAGTGCCGAGCTGTGCAGAAGCTGACCCACATTCTCCACTGTAGTAAATTATGACAGCACTACTACAACAACCATTACAGCCACTCATACTCATTTGGATTACGATGCGCACACGGTCCTATTTAGCCGACACACACTGTGCACATTCTCAACATTTGTTTTGTTGTTGCTGTCCCATAAAGCCCAATGACCCAGACCATTTGGGGTGTGGTTGATTTAATTGCACACACACGTATACAGGAATTGCACCTTCAGTAGGATTTACAAAGATGAAAAGACTAGATGATGCAGTACTAAAATAAATAAATAATCATCTCTAGATGACTTAAATCTACGAGTGCTAGGATTTGATGCAACATTTGTTCATATTTTAAGAGAATATTGCAAACCTGCCGTTTCCCTGATAATTCTACCGAAGATGAGGTTAATGATAGAAAGCACTGACTGATAGGATGGACCAGTATCATCGCCAGGTCATTGTAAAACATTCTAGTCACGAATATCTTAAATGAAAACAACTTCTATCAAGCATTGAAAGATGTCTTCTGTGACCCACATGTGAAAATAATCCTAACAGCACTTCATGATAGGGCCTGACATATCCAGCTAGAGCTCTCTGCACCGCTCTCTCTGTTTCTGCAGGTTGATATGAAAGCAGCATCTGATTCAATATTTAATGTGAAAAATGACCATTGCACTTGTACACGCTCTTCTTCAGGACGAGATGGAGGAGTTACGGTCTGAAATGCTGGAGATGAGAGATATGTACATGGAGGATGACGTCTACCAGCTGCAGGAGCTACGGCAACAGCTGGAGCAGGTACGTGTGCAGGCAGATTAACAGACTAAATGACAACACATACAAAGAAAGGTCAATTATGGTATTTGTAAACAAGAACATGCATGTCCTTCACAAATTGTTGACTGTCATGTAGCTGATTTTTTGACCGTGGTAAAACCTCCTGCCCTGCTGAACAATGAAAACCCCCTTTTATTTGATGCTTCTATTGCTCAGGCGAACAAGACCTGCCGCATCCTGCAGTACCGGCTCAGGAAGGCAGAGCGGCGCTCTCTCCGCGTGGCGCAAACGGGGATGGTTGATGGGGAACTGATTCGAACACTGGAGCAAGACGTCAAAGTAGGTGCTCGTGTGTTTGAGGGAAAGTGAGTGAAGTGGTGAATGGAGCTGGAAAGAGCTTCCAAAGATGAATTATTGGTGTTAAAAGACAAAAGCACACCTGTTACAGTAGCTGTATTAGCTTTAGCTTCTGATAAACTGATATTGTAACATGTCGCTAAACGTTTACATTTTATTAGATAAACACATTCACATTTTGTTGTACTCATAATCTAAATCCTTAATTTTGTAAGATGTCTATGGAGCCTGAACTATGAAAGCTAAGAGCACATGCTTTGTTCATCCTGTGGCTTTTTTGTTTCCTGTATTTACTTTAAGACAGTCCACATGACCCATGTTTATTATACTGTTAAAGTCACAGGACTGCTGAGGTCAGGCTTCCTCCAACTTGTTTAAGGAATTTCCCAAGTCTAAAATAGACTGAAACCCACATCAGAACTCAGAGTTGGCCTCACAAACATGTTAACACTTTAATTGCCCCCAGACTAAATCTCCAGGTCTTAAATCTTTAACTGCTGCACAGCACACACAGCTGTCATCTCAGTGACATCATTATGACTGATAAATGCCAGGTACGCACAGACACACACACGGTTCAGGGTTATGCTCCTCTGAGTGTTGTTCGTCACGGTGACCCTGGATTGTGAATAGACTCTGTCCAATACACAGCGTTCCTCCGACATTTACCACGGGATGGAGGATACAATGAGGCTTTTATGCTCTGTAAGAGAGAGCGAGTGTGTGTGAGAGAGACTGTGATGTCACATCCAAGGGCTTTCTGCCTGCTGTTGCTGTCTGTCTCTTAGCTGCTGTCTCACCATCTGGCTGTTTTGGAAGGAAGGAAAGGAGGAAGGCGGCACGGAAGGAAGGGATGGAACGAGGGGGGAAAGATTGGGGATGAGTGCGTGGGAAAACGAGAGGGCCTGGTCACTGTTTGAATATTCAAATCAGCCAATCGGCGCAGGAGGAGGGCACAGTGAAAAGAGAGAGAGAAATAAGTGTTGCAATAATAAAGCTGAGGAGGAGACGAGGCGGTTTTTAAGGGTATAATCTATAAGAATTGATTTGAGGTCTGTTAGGGGCGTTAAAGACACAGCGCGCCTATGAGTCTGACCTCGCTGTGTCTGTCAGCGCCTGGCTTATTGTGTCTTCCTTCACACAGGGCCAGAGACTCACATGCCAGGTCACGTTACACCCAGCCAAGCTTCTTAGCTGCTCCTCTGCCAGCCTCCCACAGACGCACTGTGTTTATTTTGGTAGCTTTATCATTACCTTAGACACTCAGACCTTCCTCCGTGACACAACGCTAAATCATCTCTGCTGGAAAATCACTTGAAAAGCAGTCAAATACATCTGCTGGGTGTGCGCCTGTGCATGTGACCGTGTGTGTTGTGTCTGTCTGTGTCCGTGTCTTCTGACTTTCATCATTTCCTGTGCTACTCACACACTAGCCTCGTTCCCACAGGCTGCAGACATCTGGACGCACACACAGATACAGGAAGTGGTTGTTAGGATTCTCACGGCGTCAGACCAGCGGTTCCGTACTTCACCAGAATCTCCAGAGAGAATCTGTCCAGCGTTGACCTTAGTAGCTCGACGACATCCCTTAAAACCTACAGACTTTTCCTTTCCTGTTCATTAGCCATTCAGAGGAACCCGGAATAAATAACACACCTACTTTATAAATGCACGTTAGCCAGCTTATTAGCTGAGAAGAGGAATTAGAAGATTGGATCTTGGGAATCATTCTCGATGCCAGCTGACCAAATAAGGACAGACAAAGCAGGACAGGTTTACCGAGCTCAATATTTATGCTACGGATGGTAGTTGTAAACATTCTGTGCAATTAGAAGTATAAACATATCTACAGTACAGCATGCTTTGAAATATTTGTTTGTTAAATATTTGCCTTCTTCCTCGACTTCTTTTTTTTGTGTGGGTGAGGGTAGGAATTCAGTGGCAGGTTAGAGATGATTGAACATAGGAATGTGCAGCACATGTCAGCAGTGCCAGCTCGTCTCCATACGTCCTGGTGTGCGTGAGTGCGTGAGACAGAGCTAAAATCAGATGCAAGTGAGGTGTTGCACCGGATGAGTGAATCGTCCTCCTGGTGCATCACACATCACACACACACACACACGGTTTACATCCTCACCATGTGTCACACTGTGGCGGTGCAGCTCACAGTAGGAAGTTTAGTTCCCTGCTCGTCAGGTTGATGACACAGCAGCACACTGACAGAAGACATATGCTTTAATATAGAGGATGCTAACAACACGCCCCCTTGTTCCTTCACATTGTGTAATATTAATGCTATAGTTAATGCATCTTATGTAATTTGTCACATTCTACCATTCTCTGCCGCTTCCGTCCACCCCCCCATCCCTCTGGCCAAAGATAGAGCGATCACAGCCTGTACTGGGACAGCTGTCACGCTAGTGGCTTCCATGTCTCGCTCTTCACACACAATGGTTTTATATATAGACATAAAGCAGATTACTTGTGATGTGACTTTCTCCAAATGGGCCTTTAGAAGAATAAATAATAAAGGGGTCAAACATCCACACGCATATCACAGATGCACAGAAATGATAAAGCAGCATTTAGGCTCCTAATTTGTTAGTAATATAGAAACCTGTGCTAAAGCCAGTGTGAAGCTTCTGCAGGAAAGCAGAGTCCATGCAAATACTGTTATATCTCTAGGTGATATGTCTCCAGCTATTGTTCACTAGCTTTCTGTCACATGCTAATCACATGCTAGTGTTTCCCAGGAGTTTTAAGAATGTGATAAAGACAAAGGTGCTTTTTTTCAGTTACTAGATTTTTATCTTGTTAAATACGATTTTCTCATGGATCATGTCTGGTTTGAAATGAAACCAGATTAGGATGAAGAAACAGTAAGATTTGGTTTCGTCAGGTGTCCGTCGGCGTGGTTGGAAACATGTAACAGGTCTTATCTCTCTGTGTGGTAGCAGCTGATTGCGAGATACTCTCCTCTATGATAAACTTATACGCTCAGCTAAGCAGTGGACAGTCGGTTGTTCCCGAAGGGAGACGCTCTGTAAGCACATTTCATAGCTCATTAAAATGAACAATACAATCACCTCTGAAACGAAGGCGTGCAAGACTCCAGATGACTCACAGTTTCAGGGAAGGCATCATTCCTCAGTATGAAGCCTCAGTTCTTTGATAAACTCCAGTCTGGACCACGTCAAGCGCTGAGACAGCATATTACAGAGTAAAACCTGTTCCTCTCATTTTAATTAACTTATTTTTCAGCCACGGTGAACAAAAACTTTAAAACAACGGGACATGGCATCTGAGTTTAATCTCTGAAGTGACTAAAGGCAATTTAAAATTTTAAGCAGAGCATGTTTTGGAACTTGAGCTTCACAGTGCGAAGACGCTGCTTTTTAACCCCCATCAGGGCCAAGTGAAGTCTTTCTCAGGTTGTTTCCTCCCACGCAGAAGTGTGAACGTTTTAGTAGGTGTTAGGAGCAGCAGCCGCTAAGCACAGAGAGGAGCATCTTCATATGTCGCTGACTACCTGATGAACGTAATTACCTGAGACGTAACATGGTCATTTAGGTGCATGTATACACATCAGTGACACAAATTAATATGACTGCAGTTACACAACCACAGTTGCCATCCACGCTGTGCACATGACAAAGTTCCATGTCAGGACTAACTGCCACTTGTTGAATGATGTTGCTATTTGCACGGTGGCTGTTGCTTCAGTAAAGTAAAAACTGACGCACACTCCCTGTACTACACATGCACAGCGTTTAACTCGTGTTCTCTCAGCCAGCCCGACACCCTGACTGCATGCTAATTACATACTATGGCTCTGTTGCTGGGCAAATCCACAGCTTCAATAGCATTCGATTCTTTCACGCTGTCCTTTAAGTTAGACGACAATGCCGCATTTATAAAGACTCACAGACTGACAGAGGAGTGTTGAAGAGGGGGACTGAGAGGAGATGGAGACAGTGGAGGAGCAGCAGAAGCCCGTAAACCTGCAGGGGAGAAAACATCCCATTAATAAAAGCTGTTTCCTTGTATCGATGCAGCCAGAGTTAAACACTGCTGCCGTTTTGTTGAATCCACATAAACCTCTGGAACACAAATTAAGAGCTTTCCATTTACTTTGTTGTGTTTGTGCAACACCTAGATTCTTCCTCCATCTTGAAATATGTCCCATAACTAGTATCACTTTGGTGTAGAAGCTAATAAACCACATATCATACACTGTTGTGCATTTGTCCACCATTCGTGTTTGCAGTTGTTCCTAATCTTGTGACAGACATTTGAAGCTTTAGTCGCTAAGGTTTTAGCTGTTGTACAGGAGAAAATCAGAAAACTAGAGCAGAAGACAATGAGAGGGGAAATACACAGTGACGCGCACATTAAAACTTGAACTGTGGCTCAGGGAGCCACTGATGCGGCGAGAGTGGGACGTACAGAGAGGCATTGTGGGACTCCGCTGCACATTGGCACCAGTTCAAACTCTCACACACAGATTCATGCTCAGACAAACTGACAACATGTAACCCCCCCCCCCCACGCACACACACACACACACCCTAGTGTTTGGAGAGTTTAAATATCTTTACTAACCAATAATATATCATAGAATGTGGCATAGGAATGATCAAATCATATTATTATTAAGTCATAAGGCTTTGCCTGGAGCAGTCTTTCGCCTTTGATGGCTGGAAGATGATGTATTGCTCTGTCCTTCGTCCTTAATGAAGAGCAGTCCAATTAAAGTGTGAAACACTTTGTTTCTATTTAGTAGCATAAATGTGAGTCCTTAATAATGTCGAACTCATCAATTGTTAACGTAATAAATCAATTAACATAAAAGTCTTCACAAAATCAGATACTGAGCTTTGTCCGCCAGCTTAAAGTTAATAGGGTTAAAGACATATTTGAACCCCCTTTGCTAAACCGTTATAAGTCCATTTACTGGGCTTCTAATGGGAATCATTAGAGTTTTATCTAATTCAACCTTTTAACATGTCTAATTTTACCACATGCCACCATAAATATTTGTCTTTGATAGACTAAAGCAGTGGGACATTTGACAGCAAATGTTGCATACACTGCAAAATCATTCGAACACTGGCATCATGATGACTGCAAATATAACAAGCATAATAAAAGGAAGTTTAGTATTGGCTCAGTGCGTATGATCCCTTTCCCCAAAACACAGTAGAAAACGTGTTTGACATCTTCACAGTAAACCTGGTTCATCTTGTTTGGACAATAAACTTTGCTCAGGTCAGTTAAACTACAGCTCAGTTATCAGCAGGCTCAAAACACTAAAGATAGATAATGATTTGAATGTTACATTATAAATTCACAACTTCAACTAAACCACGCTGTAGTCAGATCCTTTATAATGCTCCCTCTGATTTTCATATCGAACTCCAGGCAGCTGGCTTTAGTTCAACTCCTTTATCCATTAAAGGATACAAGTCAAAAAATGATAGAACCCACCAAGCTAAACCACTCTCTTTCCATCTCACCCTCTAAGGTGGCGAAGGACGTCTCCATCCGACTCCACAGTCAGCTGGACAGCGTGGAAAAGAAGAGGAGTGACCTCGAGCAGGAAAACGAGGAGATTAGGGTTCGACTGCAGGATCTGGAAGTCGCCAAGCAGGTCCTGCAGCAGGAAGTTGACAAGGTAGGAACCAAGGATCCAGACTGGGCGCTCTGGAGCCAGGCAGCCGGGCCAAGGGAGGCCAACGTGCTTTCAGTAGAGAGAGTTGACTTACTGCAGGGGATAAAGGCTGTTTGTTAGCATGGATGCTAAATAGATGATTTGTTTCTGTGCTAAATGGAGCTGCCTGTAACAATGACAGATAACATTTTACTTTGAAAACAGGCACAGCTGCAAATACCTGCAGGTTTCCACGGTTTCCAGTTTGATGAGAGCCTTGATTGTGTTAGCACCTAACTGGAGGTTTCAGCTGAACAGTGAGCTTGAGTCAAGTCCGTATTTAGTCTGTTGACCTTTTGGGCTGTGCTCGGTGTAACTGGGGACATGTCCTTCTCATCTTGCCTTATTTCTGCGACTCTGCTGGGGCTCCACAGACTTTGTTATACCAAGTGTATCCAATAAAGCACTGCAATGAAAAGGAAGCCTTCAATTTCATGCCAGTGTCAGCAAAGCTGGCAATAGAGTTGGTACTGCGCTCGTTTTGAAAGGGAAATAAATAAAAATCAATTGAGGTCACAGTCTTTGCTCATAGTAAAGAAAGGCCGACCTCTCAGCTGTGTCCCTGCGTGAAAAGCAGAAATGAGACCCCATCTTTCCCTCCTTTTGTCTGGTTCTTTGTCCTCTTGGCTTGTGGTCTCTTTACCCCATGTCTGATGGTCTGATGGTCTGATGCTCTTGGCCTCAGATCAGGCCCCTGATGTGGGTCAGGGTTAGATGGACAGCTGGGTCGCTGTCTGTTCGGCCCTGGGCACAATCAGTCTCCAGTTTGCGGATGGTTGGGATGGAAGCTCGGTTCTGCTTTGATGCAGACTTACATAGGCAACAGATTTAATGGAGCTAATTGGTTGATTGCAGGGATGAAAAGAAACTACTTTGTTCCATTTCTTGGTTATTAGTGTGTCTGTGAAATGACGGATGTGGCAGATTGGATTTATTCACATCATTTTGGATCAATTCAATTAGTTGTTTTGGTTTTTTTCAAACCCTTGTCTGTTGTTATTTGTTAACTAGTTTATGGCATTTCCTTGTTTAACTACTAACTTGTTTTGCGCTCTGTTATTCCCATTTCATAGAATCACTTAACCACCCTTGTGTCTAGGATGTCAGATATCTCTCAGACGTGTAAAAGCTCCTGAAGGACAACCCGGTTTCATTGTCTGTGTGTCGAGCTGTGCTGACCTTGCGGAGAAGGGAATTCTTCACATAGCCGGTGTGATGCAGGCAGCTGTGTCTGTGTGTGCGCTCATCCATGCGGGAATGTCGCACCTTTGATCAAACAGTGAAAACACGCGCAAGCGAGATTTCAAGTGCACGTGAAAAGTGGAAAAAACCAAACCAAACCAAAGAACGAAGGTGAGACTAGAAAAGCAGATAAACAGGCTTTGAGTGGGAGGCTTTGGCGATTCATGGGTAGAGAGGGTTTGTGAATTATTAATTGTGTTGAGGTGGTGGTGGCTGCAGCTTCCAGTCAGATACGAGTATGTGTAAAGAGCTGAGGTGTGTGGTTTACTGGATAGATGTTTATATCTACTGTTGACCACCTTGTAGGTGAAAGGTCATTAACTCGTCCTCCAGCTCTTCTCTTTTAGAGGAGAGACACTGGCGTTTACTACCATCACCCGCCTCTGGGTCTAAACCTCTCCTTTGTCCGTCTCCCCCCACCCCCACCTCCTCCTCTCCCTGCCTCCACCTATACCCAAGCCTCTCTCGCTCACACCTCACCTTTGTGTTCCTCACCCCACCTCTCTACTCTCGCTCGCTCCGTCCCTCACCAAAACCATCCATCCATCCCAGCTGTTTGACCTTTGATCGAGGCAAAGTCAGATTTGATTGAGAGAGGCAGAAATGGATTAGAGTTACGGAAGGATTTTGGGTTAGGAAGCACTGAGCCTCTAGAGGTTCATGTGAAAATAGGTGGAAGGGGAATATAGATAGGGTGACTCTGCTACGGGTGCTTTGTCATATGAAGGTGAGGAGGCTGCTCTGAAGGAAGGGTATGATTGAAGCGAGGACAAAAGGACGGTGGGGGAGATAATGGAGCTAGAGATTGACAACTTATGAATGACAGCAATCTGTTATTAAAAATGTGAACAATGGGCACACTGCTTATTTTGCATTGCGATTCCTATGCCACATTTTTACCAAGCAGCGCGGCTTTGTGTATTGTCCTTTGCTCACAGCCCAGACTAGAAGATGGCCTGAAATTCTTTGATTCTGGCTGTAGCCACGTCGCATCAAGATGATACAGGGAAGGATGATTGCGTGTCTGAACTGGAATAATTCTGCTGAGAAACAGAGACACGGGAGGAAAACAAAGAAAAGAAGCCAAGCAGAACAAAGACAGAGAGAGAGAGAGAGAGAGCAGAAATGATATGTAGAACCTAAAAGGAGAGCGAAGACAGGGGAAGGGGGACCATACCATGTGGGCTCTTTGTGGGAGGGCTGGCAGAAGGCGAGATACGCCTAATTGGAAAAAAACCCTTAGTGACTGGAGGGTGAAGGGGAAAAAGCAGCACGTCAGTCATTCTGTCCGTGTTATTCTTTTTATTGCACATTTCATTTTCTGCCTTTCTCTGATAGTTCTCCTTCTATCTCTGTTTGCTGTTTTTCTCTCAGGTAGATACGGGATATACTCCCTCTCCCTCTGCATGTGTTTAAATCCCCTGTTTGTCTTGAAGGTCATTTAAAAGGTTTCCTTCTGTGTGTGAGCGAGCGAGAAAGAGAAAGAGATGGTGATTTAGAATTAGCCCACTGGGCATGATAAGGTCACTCAGTCCACTGGGGAACATATATGTGTTACCTGTACAAGTCTGACAGTCAGTAGCTTTGGTCATAATAAGAAAACACAGGATCCTTCAGCTTTGGCCAAAACATATCTTAACACACTGTAAGTGCTGGATTCATCACAGACAGCTCAGTCTCCTCTGGTGATTTGCAGTGACATCCAAGCCTCTACCTCTCGTTCTCCGTTTGCTGCTGAAGGAAACCTTCCTGTTATTTCCAACTTGCAGGAAGCGCTGCCTATTGTTCGTCAGGAATTAAGGGATGTGGGGCAAGGGTGTGCCGCGCGTCAAGACGAGGCGTTCACTTGCGTCCAGGTTTGCCTGCAGTGGGGTTTTGCGTGCACACCTACACCGAATGCTGGTTCTTGCGTCCATGTGCGAAGCAGGTGTGTATTTGACGCACATGCTTGTGTGAGGGCCCTCGGTAGAGCAGAGCAAAGACAAGGAGCCAAACAGAGACAGGGTTAATGGGAGGTCAGCCGAGCTGTGAAGTGAGTGGTGTTGTTTTAGACCTGGAACGTTTTGCCCTGCAGCTATTTCTGCTTGTTTTCACCCCCTGTGTTTGCAGCCTAGCATCGTACCCGGGCCTTCACTCTGTCACGTAACTTTATCACAGTGATTAAATTCCGCACACTGTTTGCACAATGCTTGAATTGCTCGACCTTTTTTCTCACCCTCAGCATGCAGCTCATGTCACCCCGTGTTATTTCCCCGAGGTTCATCTCAGGCCGACAGGTCACAACGAAAGCTGTTTGTTGTCTGTGGGGACAGAAGTGCTGTTAAATGGGTCAGAGCATCAAAGCAGCACAGGCTTAAACATTGCTTTATCTGGGCCAGAGTGATTGATCGGAGAGGAGAGGGTCTAAGAAGAAAGTCAACCACATACTTCACCCACTGCATAGCAGGGACAGGGTGATGAGCTTATTAGGGAAGACAGCCTGATCTAGAAAGGTTGTTTCAGCTTATGTATAAGCTCATGTGGGCAGAGTGAAAGAGAAAGACTAACGGAAAGAGTAAATGTTGGGGAAAGAGGAGGAGTTTGAGGGGTGACAGGCAAAAAGTGAAAAATGGGAAGAGATGAAGATAGAAGATAGTTGATTTTAGGTGAATACGTCAAAGAAAATGCAAAAAATAAGCTATGACAGAAGGAGACGCAAACATAAAACACACAAAGAAAGCGGCACAGATGTGCAGGAGCAGGGGATGGGGAAAAGCAAATGAAACCTAAGAAATCTCAGGAGGTGAGAATGAAAACAGAAAGAAAGCGAAGGAAGACAAGGGGAACTTTGCTGGCAGCGTTTCTGGGTCGATGGGAGCTTCCGTGGTACCAGTGGGACTGGCAGAGGTCTCACACACGCGTACAGATATGAGCATGTGTAAAAGACACATGACTGCTGTGATGTGTAGGAGAAAACCGCTGCTTCAGGGAGCTCGCGCGCGCACACAGTAGCACAAGGGTCAAGCAAAGAACAATACAGCAAATCCATCCTACAGCAACGTGCACGGCTGTGCTCCAAGCAGATCGAATTTAAATGACACCGCTTATCAGAAGTTAAACTACCTTTACGTGGCACTTTTTTGGGGACTCTTTTTCTATGAAGACAGCTGCACATGACTGTCATGCTTGTCTACACAGATGATTAGCGTCAGCATTGTGTCTGGCTCTTTTTCCACCTCTAATATTTGTGTTTGATTTTTCAGCAATCTGGCCCAGAGAGGACACAGAGGTAATTTCATGCCTCAGCAGCAGTAACATGAGTCTGTCTGCGATGCCCCATGGGCTGAGAACTGGATAGTGGATGGCCAGTGAGGTGACTGGGGAGTAAGGGAAGGGAGGGAAGGAAAGGAAGTGAGCATTAGGAGATAGGGAAGGAGGGATGTACATGTACTGTCATGTTTTGTATGATGCGTTATCAGCTATCAGTTAAAGTTATTTTATTATTAGTTTATTAGTAGAAGACAAAACTGCTGGTTGTTTCTTGGTGTTTTCCCTGAATGACTGGGTTTTAGAGGTTCAGTTTAGAGCAGATATGTCCGCTGACGGATGGGAAGCTTTAGGCAGTGCATCTTCACATTCAGTGGAAAAACCGACCGAGGGTGGGGGGCAGAGAGCTGTAGATATGGATGATGAAGGAAGAACAAAACCACAGCGGGTGGATGGAGGTGGCCGGTGGACGACAGCAGTATATGCAAATAAAAGAGCAGATGGATGATGGATGAGGGGAGGGACGCTCGCCGGCCTTCTCCCACAGACTTTAAAGGTTTGCAGCCATTAAAGGCTGACCGGAGTGGGGATTACCTCACCTGTGAGGGACGAGCTGGGATTTGCTGAAAGGCTGCACCCTGATCTCTGTGGGGTGCCGCTGTGTCTGGAGGCAACACACACACGCGTGTGTGAAGCACTCGCTCCCTTGATAGTGTTGCGTGTGCTTTTCGCTTCTTTGTGTTCGTATTCATTTACAGTGTGTGTTTCCCGCCAGGCTCTTTAGATTGAAACGAATTCATGTGATGATGCGTTGCTCACTGAATGTGTGTGACATCACGCTGTGCTGCTCTTAGCTCCTGAATTATACATGACTCTTATGTCCTGATAATCAGCTCAGCGCTCCATTATACTCCTACTGTAGCCGCCTCTGCTATCGGAGAGTAATTACAGTACTACTGCAGAACGAGTCCAGTGCAGAACGAGCGCATGGCTGGATTAGTGCCGGTTGTAATTAAAAGTCTTGTGCTGACTCTGTTCAAACTTACCAGTGTGATTACAGGTAATATAGATCAATTTCAACACAACAGGGCTTTTTCCACATAATAAAGGTAAAAGAAAAGGCTTTAGTTCCAAGCTGATACTGTGATACTGGTATCTGTGACATCAAATCTGAACAGACACTCTTTGCCTAAGCAGGTTGTTCCAGACATCAAAAATGATGTGTTAGTCGATCATTAGTTTTTAGAGTTTTATTATAAACCAATAAAAAAAAAATAAGAATCTGGAATTTGAAAAATTCTGCCATTCTCTCAGGTTTTTGTCTGAACTTGAAAATGTTCTAAAGATGTTCAGTGTCTTCACAGACGAGTCTGCAGCTTCAGATTCATCTCTGTGACTGTGTGTTTGTAGTTGTCTTCTTTTCAACACATGAAGGAAAGCTCATGTGTTGAAAATATATAGGATAATAGCCTCATCCTGCCCGTGTTTGCTCTGCTGGTTCGAGCAGAGCAACGAGGAGGCGGGAGGCGCCCGAGACTCCCAGAGCCAAATCAATAAAGGCATTTAAATGACTTAAAAGGATAGAGTGGCTTTGAATTTAATGGCTTCGCACTTTGCTAAGTGAAAAGGCCACACACTCGAAGGTGCACCTGTGGCAACAAACACATCTTACACTGTGTAATTTACTGACTTCAGCAGCTCCAACTGAGCACTTCAGTCCCTTCGTTCAGTCCCATGTGAGCTGAAACCCTCAGTCAGGTATAAAGGTGAGGCAAGTCGTGTGTTTGCTGCTCTGTCCTGCATTTCCCTGTAAAAGTGTCACAGGTGACTTTGTCTTTAATGAGACAAAGGAAATGGCAGTGATTTATGATGCTGGGAGTCTCGTGCTGTGTGGATGATAGATAAAGTGGAGCGGAAGCAGTCGTTCATTGGTATTCCCTCGCGCTCCTGGCAGCTCTAATGACATTACAGGTGTAAGGTACTGAGCTGTGCGCATGAGCGGTGCACTGAATCCCAATGTGCTATGTGTTTTTTTAACATTTAAACTTCAGATGAAAGAGTCCGAAATCTAAAACACATGAAAGATAAATGAGGCTTGTGTTTTGATGATGCTGTGAGCCGGAGGCCAAACAAGCGGCTGTAGAGTCCGGCTGAGCTGAAGCGTTTATGCGAATCTTAGTCTGTGTCTGTGAGGTCATACTGTCTTGTTTAAAGATGCTACAACTGTGCAAAGTGTTGTTTACTGTTGCTTGTTTTTCCAAGTATGCCTCCCTTCATCCTCTGTTTTTTCTCTTCACTCCTCCTTTCTTCTCCTCTCGCCCCCTCCCTTCTTTCCACCTCTCCTCCCATCTTCCCGGCTCCAAAGTGAGGCTCTGTGACATCATCAACACGCGCCCAGCTCGTGTTGTGATGTGGAAGTGGAGACGTGGAAAATGAGTAGCTGGCACCTCCCGCTGATGCTAGTCTGGCTGCCGCGTGGTCGCTATGGCAACATTGCCGGTGCCGTGTGTTGCTGTGGTTACCAGGCCAGTGTGATGTCCCACAGCAGCTGTAAGCCTGGCAGGGAAGTGTCGAGTCAAGCTGCACTGTAAACTGATGCAGATGCATGTGTTTGGGATGGTTTTGAGGAGCTTTTTGGATGGTTGTGTTTCATCACTGTTAAATAACTGTTTAACATATTTCATAGTTTGAGCGTCACTGTTATGTTATATAACATATATTGTTTAACATTTTACAAAGCCAATGTTTTACTCAATCATCTATTCTTACATCTTCTCTGTCATGAATATCTAGTATCCAGGGATCATTACTTTCTTTCCCCAACCACTGAATTATGTAACTGGGTATTTGGGCGGAACAAAAGCGTGCAATCTCTCTGCCCTCGTCTCTTTGAGGTCTCCGTTCTGATGGCCAGGCTTTATTAAAGATGCTGAGCGGTTGTGACGGTCTGTTCCGTTTGGAGCAGGAAGACGAGCTGACATCCACGTGACCACGGATGCTTTTTGTGCAAGCGAGGGTGTTTCCTGATCCTGTGTCAGGTTTTGTTTAAAGAGCAGATTTTTACAAGGCTGATGCTGATTAAGAGACATTTATCATCACGAGGTGCATAATAACTGGGCAGACTCTTTCCACTGATGAACACTATTGGAAAGCTTGAAGTTGTTTTCAGTTTTTTCATAGTTTCTAGTGATAGTTTTAGCCCGAGCTCTTTGTTGTGATAATTCAGTTGCAGAACAGCCACGAGCCTTGTCATGCAGTGCAAAAACAATCACTGGGTGGTTAATGGTCTGAATGGAACGGTGGGTGTCTGGAGCTGTGACTGTTCAGGGATTATTATGGGATGGTCTCTGTGGTCGAGCTGGAGGCACTGATTGTGTAACTGCCTGAAGAGAAACGTGTCCACTGAGCTTCTTAATGTGAATCTATCTGTAATGATGAATTGAAGAACATTAATACTGTCACGTCACAGATGTCTTTATTCTGACATCTATGATTCAACTTTAATGAAATGAACTGAGCAACTTACCAAAGCGAGAAGATTCAGATAGAAAGTGAATCAGAAGCAGCTGCTGAGGGAAGTCAGGGGATTTCAGGAACACGTCAATTAAAACTGTGATGGAGCGAGTGTGTTACATACGTAGGTGCATTTCGTTTTACCTGCTTCATGTTTGACTGTAAGAAGACGCCTTTGAACTTGTCCTGTGGTTGAAGTTTGTACTCGCAGCTGCTTCACACGTCACCAACACAAGGATTCATCTGCTTTCCCTGTCTGTCCTCTGGGCAGTGCTCACGAGGCTTCGCTGTTCGAGCACCTAATAGATGGAGTAATAACGCTACTGCAGTGCAAGGCCAGGCCATCACTAGTTAAATGGTCAATATCCACACTGTCACACATCATTAACCTGTACTTGTTCCGAGTGTGCAGCAAAGAAGCACTTTCACTGAGACGCGTCCAAGGAGGCAGCTTCCTGCTGCTGGTGACGTGCGTCTTCTTCAAAAACTAATCGCCTAATAATGAAATATCTCAGACTGATGGTCTTTAATCGAAGCACTAGAGCGAGAGTCAAACCCTATGTGATAATTAGAACAAACATGCTATTAAGCGCCTACTGAAACTATATATATATATATAGTTTTTTTATGACACCTCTGAGTAATGAAGTCATATTATACTGTCGAACAGATTAGGATGTCAGGGGGTAGGACAGAATTGGCTGTCACGTATGGACACGCCAGCTGGAGTCAGGATTGATGAGCGTTTGGTGGTGATTTCCCTTTTGAGATACGTCTGGTGATTCCCATCACACTTCTCTCAGGGTTCAGTAAAGTGAATTTGTGTTGCTCTGGCGAACTGAGGTCAAAACGTATCCTACGTCCTGGATCAGAGCAGCAGAGCAGAACCACGGTGTCTGTGAGTGTGTTTCTCAGTCACACTTCTCTTTAAGGCTTCTGGGATGATGATGGATCGGATGTTTGCATTTTCGCATCTTTCGGCTCATTGCTTTTGTTTTTCTTTACTCATCCGTAGGTGGTTGTTTAATTTGCTCACTGAGAGACGATATTGAACTTTAATCTCTACATGGACACAAACGTGAGTCTAAAGAAATGTTTTCAACGTGTTTTCATTTGGTGAGTGATGGAAAACTCCTCATTCTTCCCACCCCTTCCTTTCTTTTCCTTACTTCTCTCCATGCTGTTGCCCTTCTCTCTCCTCCTGGTTGTAATTTATGCCGCTCTAAACTTTATTGTCCCGTGGGAAAAATGTGCTTCGCAGACAGTAACAGCCACACAGTAAAAACACGGCACCACACGATGATCTTCTTGTTCATTAGGTTTATCTGTGATCAGGGATGTTGTCTGTTCTCTTTCACCTCCACCTCCACCTCCCTCGTAAAAACATCAGGCAGGCAGCAGGTCGATAAACTGGACAGTTTAAAACGCATTAAGCTCATCCCCTTAGTCAAAGGTAATATATGAGCACATTCATGCCTGTGTTCATCTGTTTGTGTTGTGGGTCTGCAAAAGCATCTGCACACAGTAAAGTCTTCTAATCAGGCCACAGCAGCCGCTGGGTTGGTTCATGATGCTGTTGGCTGCCTGTGGTTCTGTTAAACTTTTGAATTAATGTGTCTGAAACGAACTAAAGTCCCATATCAGAGAAAGCAGAGCCCGTCATTTACTGGTTGTGCGTTTATAATCTGGCAACACATGTAGGAGCAAACACTTTAGGGAAGCTGCGTGTCTGGTGTGACAGGAAGTGGCCGTCGCTCAACCAGCGACATGGGGATTACAGTCTGCAGCTCCAATTAGACTCTGGTGTCATGTGAGTGTCTATATTACAAGACATATGCAGTTTTAAGTTCACATCCTGCTTATTAAAAATCATCCACCACTACTCCCTTATTCAGCTACAACATGTACTGTATGAGTAGAGCATATTTACCGGGAGCTTTTTTATTTATTGGTGATCTTCATAAAGTCCCAGCAATAAAAGCATGTCCTGAATAGTTAAGTTGCTCTTTGTGTCGCCTGTGTTTGATCTTTGTCTGTGTGTCTGAACTGTCAGACAGACCTGAAGGTCACCAGAGCCTCAGCATCAGAGTCAGGCTTTGTTCTGCTGTCAGGGAGATCAAACAGGCTGCAGTTATTCAAAGCACTGGGACCTAGTTGGCTTTTACAAAAATGTCTTGTTGCTGTTGCACAGGAAGCCCGATATGTACTGCACGTAACCAGCGTTTATTATTTTACTCAACGCTGTTCATGCTAAAACCCACGCTCTTATATAAATGATGCCCGTTCACGTGGCCAGTTACCGGGCAACTCGGTCGACCCGCGGTGCAAGCTCCACTGCACCGGGGGGCTGGGAGTTCACATCGCATGTTTAGACAGACGGGCATGTGTGTAACAGGTGTGAAACCACACATGACAAGTTGTCCAGACTAATTCAAGATGTGAAGCACGTATTTCAAGAAGCCACGGGCCATATGGGGGTCAGGCGGACATCTGCATGTGTGCACATGGAAACGTATGAGCTTCTGAGCACAAGTCAGGCAGCGTCGCATACATTTACATCATTTATAATTCAGTCGTGTCCCTTCTTTGCTTTCCAAATATTTTTCATTTGATTGACTGAGCGACACACACAGGTCACAAATTGCCACAAAAGTTGCCAGCACTGTTACAAATGAGGACTGACTCACAGTCTCACACAGATAAGAACAGACTCTGTTCACGCTGCACGTGCAGGATTTGACTAAAACCTGACAGAGTAGACATGGAGCCAGACTAAGACTTGACCGAAACCTGGAGCACACGACATGACGAGACTAGAATTGGAGCTAGACAGGAACAAGAACCAGAACCAGAGCAACGATCAGAGGGCCGGACTGTGACAAGCACAGCTCACTTATGATAAACAAACAAAACAATAAATTGGTTTTTAATTATACCTCCTGGTGGGATAATAACATATTCTCATTAGAAGCCGCCTTCTGACTATAACGTGACCTGTACAGTGAGACAGAGCGACAACAGGGAGCAGGGAGGTGTGAGTGCACTTGATTCTCTCTATTTATAGGATGGAACAGGCTGCTGTGCTGCGACTCTCAGCTTGTGTTCACATACGGTTTCTCTCTGTGAGTCTGTGGGAACAGCCGCTGGCAGCTCTGGTGAGGAAGGTGTTTTGTGCTCAGTTGTTTTCTGGCGGATACCTGGTTGTTTGAGGAGCGGGAGAGGTTTCGCTCACTGCCCGACAGCCACACCCAGCTCGCCAACGAGTTCAGCAACACCCAAGCAAAACTTTCTCTCTCTCAAACACTTGGGGAACTGGGGAACTTTTTTTAATTATCAACTTATGTTTCTCAATTTATGGAAAAAATCACTCACCTACAAAATGAATTATCTCTGCAGCAATTTGCTCTGCTCTTATTTACTAAAATGATAATATGGAGACATAATAAGAGGCTTTTCCATCTTTACCAAACTCAAACATATTGAGCTGTACATCATCAGTTTGCTCTCACATTACATCAAATTAGAACAGCAACATATTATTTCCAATATACACAGAGATATTGTTTTTTTAATGATTCTACAGAGACAAGAGAGAAAATATGTGTAAGAAAATGAACATACGGGAAATGACTGTTCGTGCAGGAAGGTTTTCTTTTTACTGTGTTGTTATATTTAAAGCTATATGTTTTATTTTTAGATGTTACAGTTCTCTCTCACTTCCACTGCTCACTATCCAGCTTCTGTGTATACGTGACATCAAATAGAGGCAGAGCTCGTTTGTGTAACTGGTGGTAATTAGTTAATTTGCATTCAATTATTTTTTTTCAGAATCTGCAAATTATTAATTAATTAATAATTGTCTAATTTCTTTTCAGTCTGTCTTCCTGACAGACCTTCTTCTCCTTGTTCCTTTCTTTTCTCCTTTCCACCTCTGACCTTCTCATCATTCATCTTTCACTCTGTCCCGGCCCCCCTTCATTTATTTCTCCTCCCTGCTTTCCTTCCTTCCTCTTCCTCCCTTTTCTGCCTTCTTCACTGATGTGATGCCAACGGGGTGCCATGGCGACAGGCTGCAGGAGCAGTATTATGGCCTGTGGTTGTTGAGCCATTTGTTGGGAGACGGGGGATGTAAATGGATGCTGCTTCTTAGAGGTCAATCAAATATTCATTTCTGCTCTCGGTGTTGTAAGTGTTTTTGCTTGTCCCAACCCCTTCACCTGATTTATACACAGCCTTTAAAAAGAGGCGTTACACTAATGTCTATTGGCCTCTGTCCTCTGAGATCAATGCATAGACGAGCAGAGTCTGCTTGGGATGTGAATCCTCTAACTCTGTGATTAGTGGAGATGACAGTGGTTATTTCTCCTATTCTCCTAAAGCTCCTATTCGGACAGAAAGTGTGGCATCCTGGGCTCTCAAGCTCGCTGTGAACATAGAGGTCATCAGCTTTATCAGTTAACCGAGTAAAGAGCTGCTTCGTCATGTTAGTGAAAACAATCAGTGATATCAGCCTGGTTTGCACTATTAGCCGTGCGACGAACGTCTTGGGGCAATAAGACCCAGAGGATGCATTTGAGCATGGGAAGGGTGGGAGAGGCGTGTGGCGTGAAGATCTGATGTTCGCAGCACACAAACCCCTCCTCTCAGTCTATTCTAGCAGATGCAGCTCTGTTCAGCTTCCAGCCGCCGCCGGGCCTGCACACAAGCCTGCACAAGTCCTTGTGCATGTAATTGCTCGTGTACACAAACTAAAACACACGCACACATGGGAATGGATTAGCTCCACACTTTATACACACACACAAACATCTCAGATCAACACAAGCAGCGGTTCCTCTGCCCACCTTCCCTTTTCTGTTTCTCTTTTTTATTGACCCTTCCTCTTCTCCTTTGTTTGCATATTTCATAATGTGTGTCTGTCTGTGTGTGGAGCCAAAGTGAACAGAAGAGCAGGAGGAGTCTGGTTTTGGTCCAGCCTGTTGTTGTCGCGATTGCTGATCAGAGAAGAAAGGAAAATGAAGATTGTTGATGCAGTGATTGTTGCTGCACTAATGCTATGCTAATGTGATGGTAATTGACCGTTCGTTCTCTTGGCTTTAGCCACACTGATACGCACAAACGCATGTGAGCTGAAACACTGTCGTGTTAAATCGCGTTAGTGTTCGTTTAGGGACTCGCTGGGCGCTGATGGTGTTTGTGAGCCTCCGGGCACAAAGCAGAGCTGCGCTTCTAAACGATCTATTTGCATCTTATGAATAAGCACAGAATAAGCTGAGTACAACTGGACAGTAATAGCATGTGGTTCATGACGCATGTGGTAGCTTGAATAGGAACGCTTCAAGGCTGAATTCAGCTGTGTTAAAAGCGAGTGCAAACCAAAGGAAAGTTGTGCTATGTCTTGAACTCTGAAATTCTTCCTTGTGTACACAAGGAGCAGATAAAATATTGTCCTATAAAAACAATCAAACACAGCAGGCAAAGCGAGCCCGAAAATGCCTCTATAGGCTCTAATATAAAACTCTACGAGACGGTGCTGATGTAGTCGATACAAACAAATTGGCTTTGCCTTGTGAGACACTCAGAGGATCACAGTGTGATACCGTTTCTTTTCTCGCTGACTTTCCTGTGGAAAGCGTTCGATCGGTATCACTGTCTCTGTCGGAGACACTTTTGGTTTTTCCTTCTTCGCTGTGTCGATGGGAGTTCACTCAAATACACGTTCAAACCTCAAAACTAGAGCTGAACAGGGTTATGTCGTAAGTGTCCTCCCCTGCTCTCTTCCTACTTCTGTTTATGTGTCCTGACCAGCTCAGGAAGATGCTGCACACTCGCAGAGAGGACAAATACTAACTGTGCTGTGCGTGAGAAATGAAGGAGTGCTTTGTTCGGTGGTTTATTGGGAAGTCCAACCTGACATCATCCAATGGCTAAATTCAAGCGTTAAAGGCCTTCATCGATCCAGATGTTGCTTTTGGGATTTTCCCCAAACTGAAAACATCCTCAAATGAAAAGAAAGGCCATTAAAGCCCATTTACTCCCTAAACACGTTTTAGCAAAGTGCCACCATGCACATGTGCAGTAACCAGTAAAGAGAATAGCAAGAAGAAATCCTCCATTCACTTTAACCCTTAACACAACTGTGGTGATCTGAATGAAAAACGTGAGCTATAAGCATAAGACCAGGCTTCACTGAAATCCACTCACTGCAGGGCTTCACAGTTTGAGCCTTACTTGGTCTTTTATGACCACGGGCTTGATATCACTGCCAGTTTAAAGCTACTGCATGCAGACAGCAATAGCCCCCCGTCATTTACTTATGACGCTATCGTGACGTTCTATAAACTGCTTGATTCGTGGTAAAAGCGCACATTATCTAAGCAAAATAGCCTTATTTGTGATCCTCAGCCCAGAATTAGCAACATCTCAGCAGACAGCGAGGCTTTATGCTCGACACGCCGATGGTGAATGGGCTGTTTATTTCCTAATTCTGCGCTGGCGGGGGGTTGGCGTGAGTGTGTAGTAATGATCTGAAGAGACGGGGGGTTCAGGCAGTGCTGGAGCTGCTTTGGTCCTATCCGCTCTGCTATGAGCTGCTTTCGACGAGCGGAGAGAGAAGAAATATGATGTTAGTCTCAGTTTGCTCCGTTGCTCGCCTCCGTTGTGTTATTTAGCTTCTTTTAAAAACAGGATTTAATAGTTTTTGACATTCGCTGGCTGCTATGGGTGTAGGTGTTCTTCCTCTCTGCTTCTATCCATCAGACATCACACGCTGACCCTGGTTATGCAACCGACTCTATGTTCCAGTGTGTTTTTCGACCCAGTGTGGTCGGAGACTCTGTTGCTGCATTCACTTCAAATAAATCCATTTCTATCCAGAAAGCCGAGCTCGCTTTATTCTAGCAAACCAATCTAATTCCTATCCCCCAGAAAGGCAGCGGCACAGCTTTAAAGATGACCCTCTGTGCCTTTGGCTGCTGTTTTCTTATGAATAATTCAGAATTTTTACATAAAATGTGAAGTTTAAATGCAATTTTCACTGGAAGAATGCAACAATAAATAACACAGCTTACTGCTCCCTTTAGCCACAGTAGCACAAGTTGTAAAAATAGGAAAGAATGTAATAAAAATTTTCACGTCCAGACTGTTTACGTTCTTCACGTGTCAACACTTTTCACCCTTCTCCTTCAGACCTTCCTCACTTTCATCGCCGCCTCTCGCTGTGGTCGCGTAGCCCGAGCGTCACGGCTGCTTGGGCACTAGACCAGATTGAGGGGGAAAGAGGGGATTTCACTGTTGTGCCCCTGCAGCCGTGACGGAGGAATGACAGCGTCTCTGTCGTTATCTACCTTTCTTCTCTCTGTTCTCGTTGGTTTCTCTACATGTGCCAGTGTTTTGACTTAATGTTAGCTCATCTGCAGTGTAACTGTAGACGTGCAACTTCTGCAACCCGAGAAGCAGATTGTTGTCACAGTGTGTGCGTTTACATAATGAATAATGAACATTTGAGAGGTAGGTGTGTACGTCAGCTGTGTGAAAATAAAATGCGAAGCGAAGACAAACTGGGCGTCTTTCGTTTCAGGGAATCTCATAAAGTCTTTGTTCTTCATTTGTTCTTCATTCTGTCAGTGGCTCAAGATTCAAAGCCACTTATAACTTATAACTGGAGGCAATGGAGGCAAACCGGTCTGACGGATAATGAGGAGCTGAAACAAGTGTTGAGCTGAGGCAGCATTCTGTCCTGTCTCAGTTACAATCCAGGCAGCTTTCAGGGAACTTTAGGTTTGTCATAGCAATTTCGACCATTTTCCATCGCAGCCCTTGTCATCCACTCAGCTGAAACCCTGATCCAGCTGTTTCCGACATCTGTTCGACCTCCAACCAAAATCCATATTCCCATTATCAAGCAGGCTTATTGATGTGTTGGTTCAGAGCCATTAATTGACTGTTTGCACCCTGATAAACTGATCTGAGAGAGAGAGAGAGAGAGGGAGGTGAAAGAGGACAGGACAGCAAAAGATGAAAAATTAAAAGGTCAGGAAATGGTCCAAAGAGAGATGAAAGGAATAGAAGGAGGGGATGGAAGGCGAGAGGTGAGGGAGGGAGAGCTGAGAGTGTCAAATTAACACAAATAAGAGCAAATACCCTTCATGCTGACGCTGCAGCCTTTCTCTACCTGGACGGGAGAGAGAAATGACGTAGAAAGTTCCTCTCAGCTTGTCGGACGCAGTTTTTTATCAGTTTGATATACAGACACATTAAAAAGGAAGCCTGTCCTCTCTTTCATTCATCCCGCAATTTTTATTTATTTTTTCTATTAACGGTGCGATGCAGAGAGAGTAGCCTGTTTCCATGGAAACAGGCTGGGCCAGATGAGTGTAGCTCCTTGCACTGCAGCGTCTGTCCCAACTGTGTGTGTGTGTGTGTGTGTGTGTGTGTGTGCTGCACTGGCTTTGTGTGTGCTGCACTGGCACGGAAGGATGATGATTTATGAGAGCCTAATGTACTGAGCAGACTCTGGGATGAACAGAGTAGAGGATAATGTGGGTGTGAGCAGAGCAGTCACTCCCTATGCAGCGCCAGCGTTTTACTATTTTATTTATTATGACCATTAGGCGGCGCGGGATGTCTTTGTTTTCCTTTCCCTGTGTCTTTCTCCATCTCTTTCGTCTTATCTGTGCTGATTAAACCTTCCTACCATGGGAATGATCAGCGTCACCATAGCAATGACATCTGGAGCAGAACAAGAGAGGGGGAGGAGCTGGGATATTTGGTGTTTTAATCCTACTCAGGACCTTGTTTAGTGCTGCTGAAATCAGGTTCAGCTTCAGAGGTAGATTTAAACCTGAATTCACATCCTAGTGAGAGTTCAGCTGCAAATAAGCGCACAATAAATCCAGTAAATTCTGGATTTGTGAATTCAGGATTTAACTTATTCGACGCGTGAGTGCCAAATCACGATTGATGCTCTCTTGTGTTTGCTTTTTGTAGAATAGAAAAAGGACTGTTCCTGTGTGGCGTCATAGTTTTGCAGAAGGATTGATCCTAGTAGTCTTAGTTTGGACACAATTCCTAATTCCTTCGGTGACCTTTGTGGTCTGTGCCGTGACCCTGCAGGTGGTCACCTTCTCCGTTTGAGAATTGAAAAATAAAAATACTGTACATGCATCACAACTTCTTAACGACGCTCTGCTTGTGTTGCAGAACTCCCTGAAGAAAAGAGGAGCCAGGACCAACAACAAGCCTGAGAAGAAGCTTGGTCCACAGGTAGCAAACACACACCGACACACACATTTTGGTCATTTACTTGGGGCGAGCATAAACATGAAAACATTGTGTTCCTCTAAAGCGTCCCTTTAATTCAACTACATAAACAGACGTGTCAGGTCGTCTGCGGCAGCTGATCGCAACTGAGCGGTTTCACCTCACAGCTCATGGTTCACCTTTATATTTTTACATTTACCTCAACGTCATGTAAAAAGGCTCCACGTGACCTGAAAGTGTATGATTTTAAGTTGTGGCGCACACAAAGCTAGAGGACTAACACGCCTGCAGCGAGCGTAAGTCTCCACACAAGCCTTCCTCTCCAAACCACATACCATAAATGGCTGTAAATTCGCTTCGCTTAATGTGGTTGGAAACGCTCCACAGGCTGTAAAACACTTACAAGGAATGGCTGCACAGGATCACATCAGGTCAGCAGCAGATGCGTCTGGCGTTGGTCTGCGTTTTAGGGAAACTGAACGCACGTGAATGATTAACACATATGAAAACTGTGAGAATAAAAACCCAAACACAATATTGCCTGCAGTTTAAACTGTTGCATCTATGATGTTTGGAAAAAATGAAAGTTGGTTATGTAGAAGAAGTAGCTGTCCTTTCTGCATTTAGCTCTGGTTTGACCTTGAAACAAAATTTATTAGCATTTTAGCTGCTAAATAATTCACTTAATTGCACTTTATTCCTGAGAACGTTGTGTTTTCACTAGACAACGTTAAGCAAAACACAACACACATTCACTGCTACAGTCTCATTGGATATCTTTACTTTACTTTATCTACTTGTTTCTACTACTATTACAGTATATGACACCGTAGTGAAACTACAAGTTCTTGTAGTCAGACAGTTCTGTAATTTCCAACCCACTGAGTTGGTAAATATTCATTTCAGTTTGGGGATGATGCCTAAGGCAAACCACGAACGAGTGCTTGCTGGAGTTTCTGTTTCCTTTCTTTTTGTAAAAGCCTTTTGAGGAATAAAAGTAGCCAGAGTCTGACCTCACTGGTTGCTGAAAGCCAGAACTTAGACAAATAGTTCTTTGTTTTTTTAAGTTGAAGGCAGATTAAAAAGCCATTTCACCCAAGTTCAGTTGCACTGCTGGAGTAGATTGTGGCTTCAGTTTAGACGTAATGTTGTCTGTCTCAAAGGATTTAAAGATGAACATCGCAAGAGCAGCTTTGTGTATGAGGTGGTTTGACTGGTCATTAAATGTCTCTTTCAGCGTTTCTTTCGTGTCTCTGTCGGGATCTTGGTTCTTCTATGCGTGACCTCTTTCTCTCTCCATAAATTGTGTCTTAAATGTTTTTTAATGGTCCCGATAAATTGTCTCTTTATTAACTTTCAGTAACGAGTCACGTCTGTGATCTCTGTGTCGTCACTGCAGGAGGACAGTTCAGACCTGAAGTGTCAGCTGCACTTTGCCAAAGAGGAATCAGCCCTGATGTGCAAGAAGCTGACCAAGCTGGTGAAGGACAGCGAGGCCATGAAGGAAGAGCTGGCCAAGTACCGGTCGCTGTACGGAGACGTTGACGCCTCTCTGACTGTGGAGGAGGTGAGGGAAGGATGACCTGTATATTTACTGTGCAGCCTGTTTATATAGTGAACAAAGCTACGAATCAGTGCAGCTCAGGCATATGAAGATGCACAGATGGAGTTTTCTAAAAGCACTGCTGTTGCTTATTATCATTGCCTCAGGCCTGCAAAATGGTGCCACTGGGTAATTATAGTGGTTATGGTTTTGTTCTCATAAAGAATCCAGATGATGGATATTCTCCACTTACCAAATCCCTCAAAAAGCAGCCAACACACACCACAAAACTCATTTACTCAAACCTTTTGCCTAAACATCAACAAACTAAGGCAAAGAACTGAACACAGCTTTCTAGTGGCTCTACTGTGTTTTTAGTGCAGCGTGTTCGTGAACTGGCGTGAGATGAGTGAAGAACTGCTTCCCCTGCTCTGTGTAAGTCTCCTTGGTTTGATCTCCCCCAGGTTGCTGACTCCCCCCACACCCGTGAGGCGGAGATCAGAGTCCACCTGAAGCTGGTGGAGGAGGAAGCCAACTTGCTTAGTCGACGCATTGTGGAGCTGGAGGTGGAGAACAGGGGGCTCCGAGCGGAGATGGATGAAATGAAGGGGCCACAGGGTGGGTTTTAAACTCTTTCAGTGCAGTTTCTTGCAACGCTTCTCATAAGCTAAGTGTGCTCAAGTGTTTGTTTTACTCTTTCCCCAGACTGTAATCAAGAACTCAGCGGTGCTGGCAGTGGCCTGGGGGCAGGTCTCGGCCTGCCAGGAGGGCCCATGGTGCCTGGTGGAGGAGCTTCATCAGAAAATGTCATGGAGCTGCAGAGACACCTCCAGTTCGTGGAGGAGGAGGCAGAGCTGCTGAGGCGGTCTTTGATCGAGATGGAAGAACAGAACAAACTCCTTATGAACGAGATCAACCGCTATAAATCGGAGCTCCCGCCACCGCTGTCATCCGCGCTGTCCTCCAATTCGTTAACGTCTCTGACGGAGGGGCTGCTCAACGACAGCCTGGTCCACTCTGTACAGGAAGGGGCGGTGCTTATCAGCACGGACACGCCTGCCCCAGAGGAAGAGCTCAGGCTGGCGCGGCTTCAGATTGGAGAACTGAACGGGAAGGTGAAGAAGCTACAGTACGAGAACAGAGTGCTGCTGTCCAACCTGCAGCGGTGTGATCTGGCCTCGTACAACGCTCCGTCCTCCTCATCCTCGTCCTCCTCGCTACGGTTGGCTCTAGAGACCGATGCGGAGGCTGGAGACTCTGCTGAGTGCCTCCCTAACAGGTACGTGGTTTAGGTAACTAAGTCTCATAGATTCATGAGGTTTCCAAGCCTGTGATCGTGACATTTAGAGGAAACATAACATAGGTAAACATACAGTACGTGTGTTTTTCCAGCAGCCCGCCCCACCGCAGGGAGCCAGTAGGAGGTGAAAACGACGCCCTGGAGCTGAAGGAACGGAAAAAGAAGCTAGAGGACAACGCTGACGGAACGTCTCTCCCCCGGTGCCTGGGGCAGAAGGACCATGATGCCTTGCTGGCCATGAGGGACCAGGCTCGCTTGGTTTCCACAGCTATACAGCTCCTGACCTCCCCTGAGTCCAACTGCCTCTCATCCTCCCCTTCCCCATCGCTGTATCACAAGGTCTGCAGCGATGAGGCAGCAGAGCCGTGCGACCTCGAGAAACCCCACAGCCAGGTACACGTCCTCTGTTGGAGGCCTTCTTCATACATCCAGATGTTGGGCCAGCAAGACAAATGCAAATCAATTGTGAATACACCAAATAAAACATACGAATACCAGTAAGTAAGAAGCCACTGTGAAACTGATCTCCTAAGTGTCTTGGTTATTTTGTTGTCTTCAGATTTCAGAGCTGTCTGATCTAGGAGACCGACCTCTGGTTGGTGCTCTGACCAGCAGACTTCAGGCTCTACACACCCAGCTGCAGGCTTTTGTGGAGCAGGTAGACAGTCTGGGTAAACCCCAAACGGCTGCCAGGGAACCTCAGGCTGATGGAGAATCACCTTCGGCTTCTCCCCCCAGCTCCGGAGACGACCAGGACCGACCGAACACTGCTGGGGACAAGGTAAACGACGACACGCAGGCTCTTCTTCTTCACCCTTGTCACTCTTTTTCTTTCCTTTGTTTGTTATCTGCGTTTTTTTAAGCTTTTATTTCGTTGAGCTTATATTTCCTGTCACTAGTTTTATGTTCTTTCAGTTCTGTCTTCGTTTCCGTGCTGAACCATTAGCTTGGCTGACCCGTGTCCAATCCCACATGAACACGCTGCTTTAGTTTGTCCCCACAGTGAAGAATGGATTTGCACAGCATGCTCAAATCTGATGCACGTCCTGGCACAGATTACACGCGTGTGTCTGTCCTGCTTCTAGCACAAAGTGACAGTCATCAGTGTAAACTAAATACAATGCTTTTGCTGTACGGTTGCAATAGACCAGTGTCAGGAGTCAGGTTTGAGATGCCGGTGTGAATCCTTCCACTTAATGCCTCCCATGTCCTCTGCATGCGGTCTAACTGCCTCCTAACCTGGCATAGATGCTACTTTAGGCCTCAAATGGAGACTGTTTGTTGCATGGACATAGTGAGGTTATTAATGTACATGTGTGTATTTTCATCAGCAAAGCAATTCAACACATGTTAGATCCTAGTTTATCATCTACTGTGGTCAAGCAATGTGAATTATAAATACTGCTGTAATAGTAACATTTATATCCACACGTTTTCAATTAGGGGAGTTAGGGTGGGTGGGTAGAATCTGTGGCCTTGGGAATGAACTAGTGTCCACTAATAAACAAAGTCTGTAAGATGGAGACACAGTGAATATTAGCACAGTGGATATTTTATTTCAATATTTCCTTTGGTTAATCTTATTATGTTGTAAACTTTCTTTAATTGGGTCAAGACCCTGGAGACAAACACATTTATTTAGTTTGTTTTACTGCTTTTACGGGAGTTTGCTTCTTTTTTAAATCTGTGTTTTTGATTCCAATCTAATTCAATTTGACTTTTTGGAACAAGCTGTACATAAATTTATACAGTTTTAATTGAGTGAAATCCAATGTGTAGACTCCATTAGAGGCCAATTCTGAGTCCCAACACCCCTCCGATCTCTCTTCCCCTTTCCTTCTCCTCTCTCCTTCCTCCTTCCCTCTTCCCCTCTGCTCGGGCACCATAACCGTCGATTTCTGCACATCACCTGCATCCTCCCGCCAATAAAACCTCCTTCCTTCCACTCCTCACGCCTCCTCCTCTTAACCATCTGCCTCACTGCTTCTCCACTTTCTTCCAATTGCCTGTCATTTCTGTGTTACCCCCTCCTGCCCACGTCTGCATCCTTTCCTTCCTCTTCTCCTTCGGATCTTTGTTCTGTCCTTTGCACTCTTTCGCTGACATTCCATCCTAACCGCCTTACTCCTTCTCTTGCCTTCCTGTTCGTCTTATCTCTCCTCCTTCCCCTCCCTCTTGCCGTTCCCTCCCTCGTTGTTCTCTCTTTGTTCCTTTCTTCCTCCACAGCCGTTCATCCTGCCCTCCATTCTCCTGTTCTTTCTTTTCTCCACTCTCTCATTCTCCTCCCTGACCAAGCTCTTCTTCCTCTACATCCTATTCTTTGTCTTGTGAGATACACAAATTCTTTTGGTTTTCCATTTTTCTTAATGTTGTCACATGAATGGAAATCATTGGTTTTCTTATTGTTGTGTTTTTTTTTTACATTTCCTCCTCGTTTTTGTTCCTCAACTTCTCCCCCTCCGTCTCTCCTTCTGTCCTCTGTTTGTTTTTTTCTTTGTTTGGTTTTGTTTTGTTTGATTTTTCTTCATTAACTTGCCCATGCATGCATGCAGCAGCCTGATTCTAGGGACCAGTCAGAGCCAGAGGTGAAGGGTCAAACTGAAGAAAACTGCCAATCAAACAGTGACACAGTGCAAAAGCAGGAAATTACTCCAATGGAACAGGACGAGAAGGAGACAGATGAGGCCTTGGTAAGTCTCCCTGACTCCCCATCATTCACACGGTGACAGGCACAAACATACATACTAGAAAAACTGTGGGATGACAGCTCAAACCATTTTTCAACTGGAACATGACATGAGCCTGAAGCCAGTGTTTTATTGTTCAGTGCAATGTTTTTGGTCTCACAGAGAATCACCAGCTCAGTACGCTAACAGTAACACAAATGGCTGCTTTTATGAAGAAAGAATCACTGTTAATGGTGATAAACAATTATTAGGTCAAACTCAGGTGTCCAAGGTCTGATATGAACATTATTCATGCACATATATATTCACATCGCTTCTTCCTGTGCACAAAGACATGGACAAAAGGCAAAAGTCAATTAAAGGCTCTTTTATACACACGCACACGTGCTGCTGTTTGACGTTACAAACAAACAAACAAATAAACAAACGGTGACTTCATAGTCAGCTGTGAGACTGACGGGCACAAAGGACCTTTGTTTGGCTGACTATTGGTGGCATGTCTCCTTGGTAACCAGAGCTGTGTGAGGCTGAATAGGGTAGGAAGACTGAATGAGTATTATAGAGAATCAAACCATGAGTGAAATATTACAGATGTGCTTGTAGCCGAGATGAATAGAAAGAAGTGCTGACGCAGCAACATGTACTGTACATACGCACATGTTCGTACAGTTGTATTTGTGTATTTCTTTCAATTTCAGACAGAGCCAGACCAGCATAGTCTTTAAACTAAGCTGAACTAACTAACTGAGCTCCTACTAATTCATTTAGTACATTTGTAATATACGTATTTGATCATTTTGATAAGTCATTAAACTTGTTAACAGCTTGTGGAGGCAAAAACCTGTTAGGAACCTGGTGAATGAATCAAAAACCAATCAAAGTTGTCTTTCTGTTGTCTTTAATTCTTGCAAGAAGAGAAGTACACAGAGTCAGTGCAAAACTGTCCTGCCTGAGTGTAGTTCTGAAGTCATCTACTCTGTTCCTACCTAAATACCTCCTTCGTTGCGAGGGAGTAACGATGTATCTTCTCATTAGCTCAGTCTCAAACAAAAACAGTCCACAAGGGACTTATCAGCCCACAACTCAGGGTCAGTCACTGCCTTGCACCAGTAGGAAAGTGTAACAGAAACAAAGTACATCAAAGTTCTTCTGCCATGGTCTCATGGCCATGGTCCATGCTGTAAAACAATTTTAACTAAACAGTATCTCCCTAGCTCCCTTTCCCATGGGAAAGAGAAGGCTCACTATTCCAAAATATTTCTGTAAGCAGGTATATAACTCATTCTATGATTACTTTGCTTAGTACAGATACATATCAAGTAAAATGAATCAGAGTTCTGTCACAAGAGAAAATACCCATATAGTAAAATTTCCATTACACAGCTATAGGAGAGCATTTCATAGTCATATCAAGTCAACAGATTGACATTTTGGTCTGTGAGCGTCCCGGCTGAGGCCTGGTGCAGGGCACAGCCCAGTGAAGGGTGAAAGGGGACATTAATGGTACAGTGGTGGATCGATGGGTTGCACTCACTCAGCAGCCAAATGGGGCATGACTGAGTGCATGGGATGAGGTGTGTGTGAGGACAGTGCTGCTGCGGATGTGTGATTTTAAGGGGTGTTGTAAACCAAACCCCCACTTTATGTCTCCACGTCTCTGCAGCCCTCACCTGCATCCTCTTTGTAGTCCACCGGTGTATTTCTCTGCACTCTTTCCTACCTGTTTATCCCCCTCTAACATTTTGCTTGTCACGTCCGTCATTCTCTTGTCCAGCCCAGCCAGGTCTATTTGTCCCAAACAGAAGATTTTGCTCTAGAGGAACTGGAGAAGGAGAAACAAGCTCAGAAAGAAATGCCTGTCAAACACACACGGGTCAGTTTGCAGCGCTGTCAGACAAAATCTACGAATAAAACACCCACAGAATAAACATAACAGACATAAACAAACATAAGACCCCTGTGTTAGTCTGCTCCGTCTCATATTGCCTCTGCTCTCTCAGCTCCAGGAGGAGCATCAGAGAGCGCTGCTCCGGCGGGACTTCCAGCTGCAGAGCTTGGGCCTCCAGGCTCGGCTGCAGCAGAAATTATGGAGCCAGGAGAGGACCCTGCTGGTGCAAGAGTCTCAGCACCTCAAACAGGCCCTGTTAGTGCTCAGCCTCAAGCTACGCTGCTTCCTCAAACAGTGGAGGCTCGGCTGCAAGAAAGACACAGAGTGGAAAGACGTCTTGGAGGTAGGAGAGGATAAAAAAGAAAATGCCTCATGTGGAGACTGTCGGCTGAATGTGTGATAGCATTAGAGTTTATTCCATTGAAGGCTGCTCTGTGATTGCTTTTTAGATGAACAGCCTGAAGGATCTCTACCTGCTGTTGGAGGAGGAGAACCTGGCAAGCCCCTCCCACCAGACTGACAAAAGGTCTGCTGCAGATGAACAGCCACTCAACCCAACCATCGAGGTAATGAAAGCTACACGCACACACGCACATCGGATGCCCAGACACGCGCTTACTCGTGCCTTCTTACTCCCGGCAGTCGAGCGTTGTGAGCAGCACGCTGGCAGACCTGAAGGTGGCCCTGCGAGATCTGAGCGGAGAGCTGCGCCAGGAGCGGCAAGGCTCCCAGGAACTCACCCAGCAGTTCGCAAAAGCCAAGGCATCGTGGGAGGTGGAGAGGACCGAACTCAAGAGTCTGGTAACACAGGTAGGAGGAGAAAAGTGCTGCCGATTTAAAAATCGTGAATCGCATAAGCACACACCGAACTTCCTTTGGTCCCTCTGTTGGAGCCATCTGTTATGTGGTTAATTCATCCACCTGCTTGTTCTCTGCTTGTCTGCTTCCCTGTTTTAATGCTTCGTCCTCCTCTCCTGCTCACCCTTTGTCCGTCTGCCTCGTCGCAGCAGTAATGGTGTTAATCAACAGCCTCTGAGACAGAACCCAGCCTGAGCCTTCCCACCCAGCAGTGACAGAAGAGACCGTTCTTACACCATGTCCTTGCATGTGGATTTTTGTGTGATGTCTAATTCTACTGTACAGCCTGAACAGCTGGACTGTCCACTCGGTGGCGTCTCACATCAGTAAACCTGTCATTGTTCTGTAGCCCGATAACTGGGTTCTGTTGTGGTGTAAGCAAAAAGCAGTTCTCCAGTCCAGTCAGACATCATCGTGAGCAAAGCAGCATTTTAGGTTATACAGGAAACAGCCTTTAAAGATGTGATATAATATTTGGTGTTGGTGGAAAAATAGCTGTAAAGCAAATCGCAACAATACACAGCCATGAGCACTGACTGAGCCATTAATCATGGTTGATTTTGCCCTGGCGTTGTGGCGTGACGTCGTTTGTCTTCCGATGGCTTTGGCAGCTCCCCCTGCAGCCAATAGGATGCTCGCGCTTTCCTAAAGGTGAAGTAAGCGCAGGTTTTTACGAGTTTCAATTCACGTGGATGAATACAATATTAATTAAGGCCAAGCTGTTCATTCACTGAAGCAATTTCTTACTCTACGCTGCAGGATTTATATTTAAGCATAATTTTTTCCTCATTGTGCTAAAATGCAAACAGTAACAATTTGTGAGTCTCTGAGCTCTGGAGTCCACCCTGCGAGCGTGTTACCCCGGCCTGGACGCCACAGCTGGAACCAATCTCCCCTCTGCCAACAATGCACAATGTTAAAGCATGCCATCGGTTTCTCCCCAGCCAACCAGGCGCAGCGGAGCCAAGGCATCTTGGCAGCGTGCAGCGACTCCAGCTGTTGAACTAGCCACCTCAGTTTCGAACACCATCCTACCTGTCAAACAACTTGACAACAGATTATCTCCGTTGTTCAGTCGGTGGCGGTTGGTGAAGCAGAAATGATTTCCATGCCTGAAGCTGCGCAGGACGACAACAAGCTTTTTTGTGACGACACACGCTGAGTGAACAGGACTTGACTCCAAAAATTCAGTATTTAAGCACCACTATTTATATAATTGTATCGAACATGTTTCATTTGTATGTGTTGCATAACATGTAACATATTTCTAAGCCTGGCTCACATCTTGTCTCTGAAGTGTTGTGGCTGCTTGGCCTGGATTAGGAGCAGTTGGTTGCAGTGGGAAGCAGATAATATTAACAGAAAGGGAAACTCTACCCATATGTTTCCCAAAATAGAGCAGAATGGGTTAGTGGGTCACGCGTAATCACTGCTGTTTGCTTGAGCAATTACAGTTTGTTACCACACAATTAGGAGCGATACAACAGTACAGTAGAGCACAGTGTTTAGTTAAACCCCCTCTTTGTTTGTTTTTAAAAACATTACTTGAATATCATTTTTCAACCCTGTCTAATTGGTGTAATACTAATAATAATAATAACACTGTTCTCCTCCTGACTTCCAGTCAACGACCCCAGTGGGTTTAATTGATGTTTTAATTTTGTTAAGTATTTTATTCATAACACACTGAACAGGCTGTGTAGGCAAGGTTTTGGTTGACTACTCAGAAATAATTGAACTTGCTAGACGGTGAGAGGCGAGTCGTGAACCAGACGTCTCTGATCCACCAGTAAACGCTAGTCATGCAGGAACATTGCGTCCTCTAATGCCTCAGCACTGGCGCTCGTTAAGGCGCGGGGCTCATTAGGCCATGTTCATCATTAACCAGAAACACTGTGTTGCTATAGGAGACTGGCGGTTGTTGATTGGCTGTCGGGCGGTTCCATTAGCACCATATGCGGATGCCAGCGCCACAGAGCCAGACCGACAGATGATTGATGCGTCTGGGGGCGTGGGGGCGTGTCTTTGTCAGACCGATGGGCCTGGTAGTGTCGGTGGACCCCAAGACTCAAACTGAGTAGGAAAGGAAAGCAACGGTGATGAAACAATTTCCAGCTGCCCCCTCTGTACACAACGTGACAGCTGGCCAGATGTATGAACATGAGAAATCTGGAGAGAGGAGCTGAAGGAGGGGAGAGATAGAGAAGAATTATGAGAAGACACGAAGAAATACGAAGAAATGTGTTGTTCCAACCACTAACATAACTTATAAAGACTTGGAGTTTAGGCTCGATGTTTACCACGGTCTCACTACCTTTTCCCTTCCAGTATGAAACGAAACCAGGTAAAACAGCAGCAGCCGCTGCCTTGTCCTCCGCTGATGCTCTGGACCCTCCAGACCTGAAGGTGGCGTTAAAGAGGGAGCGTGAAGAACACCAGCACCTCCTCGCCGAGTCGTATGCAGCTGTGATGGATCTGACTAAACAGGCAAGTACTGCTTGTGTGTATAAATGGGATCTGGGATCCAAATTTCTTAGTCTCCCATCCGTATTAAATGTGACAGCAAGAACAAGCTTCCCACTTTATAGCCTGTTGTTGTTATTCTATTTGTGTTTTCTTCTCCTCTGCATCCTTCATTTACTTTCTTCCTCTAATGTTGTGTGTGTTCCTCCGATGTGGAACAACCAGCTCCAGATCGGAGAGAGAAACTGGGGCAGAGAGAAGCTGGAGCTGCTGGAGAGGTTCAGTCAGGAGAGAGCTCAGTGGGAGCAGAAAGTGAGAGAGGCCACTGCACAACAGGCAAAGGTACGATGTGAGAGAGAGAGAAAGAGAGAGAGCGTGGGTATGCAAGTGTCTGAGGGCAAGGGAGAAACCCAGAAATGTCAAAGATTAACAAGCGATAAGGAGTCAGAGCATCAGAAGTGAGGGCGAGGGTGTGCATCAGAGATAAGGAGGGTGTTGATGGTCCATCGAGTCATGAGATCAAATGCACTTCTCTAGAAACTTCATCTGCTGATTTCCCAGCTTTATCTGAAGTCCAATCAAATCCAATCAAAACTAACTGTAACTGCGAGTCTGTCTCTGAGCCGTCACTGACGTTCAGGGGTTTTCTGGCATTTGATTGGTTAAACACTGCCCCCATGAGGACAGTTTCTGCTTTGCTTGACTCATTTCCAGTTTAAATGTGAAGGTTGAATGACTAATGCAACATTATGCAGGTGTCTGATGTGCTGAAGCAGTGAGTTGTGCAGATGATGCAGGTCATCTGTATTGAAGTTATTCTTCCTCTGCCCCCATAGTTAAAACCATCAGGCAGTGAGGCCTGTGCAGATACAGTCATTGTGAATGGAACCGGATCACCCAGGTAAAACCAGACTGAGTTTGGCTTAAGCTTTGAGCAGTGCAAGTGTAAAATTGACACCTTAAAGATTGTGACTTCTCTTGTGTTTTACATGACAAGGACCAAATCCACATTAGAGCTGGACGACTCAGGGGTCAGCAAAACAGCCAATCACAACAAAATCCAATGTGGATTCTCGCCTGCTGTGATTCACCCAGAGCTGAGTGACCTCACCAGGAAGAATTGGACCTGCCTGACCAATGAGGTTAGTAACTTGTGATTTTGTGTAGAAATGGTGATGAATACAATAATAACGTGTAATTGTTTCTGTGATTTCTTCTGCCCTAGATGCCAGAGGTAGGGGACACCTGCAAAACATGGGATGGTCCCAGTGGCTCGTGCAGCGTGATGCCTTCAGAGCTAGACCTGGTGTCTGTCCAGAGGAGCTACACTGCTCCAGACCGCACACGGATCCGGATCTACTACAGCCCTCCCACCATACGACGCATGGAGCATCGCACAAAGAACCAGGAGACCCAAGAGCCCCAGGCCCCAGGACTGAGTGGCTGGGACACAGTTGTCGCCGCACTGGAAACGCAGGAGCTTCAGCAACAAGCGTCCTCATCCTCCTTTTCGTCGTCATACGAGCAGTGGCTGAGCTCGCTGTCCAAGCAGCACAGGGAGATGCTGGAGAGCAGGAGTATTGCTAGTTCTGTCCCCGGCGACGTCAACAACAGCGCCAGCAGCTCGGCTAACAGCGTGGTTGACGGGATGGCGCCCTCATCTGCCTTCCATGGCCTTGAGATGGGGGAGATTTCAGCCAACCTAAGTGATGACATGAAAGAGATGACCAACTGTGTCCGCCAAGCCATTCGCTCTTCATCTCTGGAGAGGAAGTCCAGCAAGGAGTCAGGGAGTCAGGTAATTTGAAATAAATTGTTTGAGGAGGGCACAAAATTTCCTGTAAATAATTATATTCGGAAATGTCTGCTGTTAAGCAAAGAATCGACTTTTTTCCAACCAGGTGGTGGGCATGTCCACCAGGTCCACACAAACTGCTGCCCAGTACATCAGCATTGGGCTTCAAACCGACAACCTTCCCAGCAGCAGAGGGACAGGGCTACACACCAAGGCCTGGTCCGCTCGCCCGTCACCCTCCACCACCACCTCCTCATTAGCGTCAGCTCGAACCCGGCAGATATCGACGTCGCTGGATAAAGTGCACAGCCGCATCGAGAGGCCGTGTTGCTCACCCAAGTACGGCTCGCCGAAGCTACAGCGCCGGGTGTCTTCTGGTAACGCCAGCTTTTCTAAAGCACATCTGGCTTCTGCACGTTTGGCTCAGTGAGTGAGATCCAGCTCTTCTCTCTTTAGGTTCTACTTCCAGGTTAGACGGGACTCCATCCACCAGGGATCGCACTCTGTGGAGCCTCCAGCAGAGGCCCATGGGCGGAGGTGGAGGTTCAGCCTGGGCCCGCTCCACCACCACCAGGGACAGCCCTGTCCTCAGCGGCCTCACCGACGGCCTCAGCAGCCTGTTCAGCGTGGTGGAGCACTCCGGAAGCACAGAGTCGCTGTGGAGGGCTGACGGGGGTGATGAATGCTTAGCGTATTTACTAAAAACACAACTTACGTTAAAATGTCAAAAGATTTTCAGAGCCCAAACTAACAGTACACCCACATGTTTATCTGTAGGAGCCAGCCAGGGCGCCAGTCCAGCACGGCATCCTCCTGCCGCTGGTAAACCCTCTGTGACAGCAGTTGGTGCATCTGACCCTGGCTCTCAGCGGTACGGAGGCCTTGTGCAGGAGTTCTTCAGGAGTGTCTGCTCGGGCCGCGGTCAGGGAGGAGTCATATTACCCGGAGAGAGAGCGCAAAGAGAGTCGCTGTGCGGCGTGGGCGTCCTGGGGGGCGTGGATGAGTCCAAGCCAGAATGCGGGTCAGGGTTGGGAGGAGTCAACGACAGCGTGGCCAGGATTGTTAACAAGAGGCTAATAAGACAGACGGCCGGAGAGGAGATGGTCAGCATCATGGGAGGAGGGAAGGAGGCGGCAAGCAGCGCTGGGGCTGCGACAGAGGTGAGACAGGTGCAGCCAGCGTAAAGCATAAGAATGATGATCCCGAAATCTGAATTAGTACGAAGCTAAAGAAGCTGGTTTGACTTCCGTTCTTCCATGCGCATCTTTTTCCAGGACGTTGTCTGCGACTGCACGGCCCAATCGTCCTGCTTCGGCCGTCCGTCGAGAGCAGCCCCCCGTCACCCGCTGGGCCAGTGCAAGCACCGCCTCCAAGAGCCTGCGGCGGCGCCGGAAGAAAAGGGGGACGCCTGCAACGAGTGACTAGGCCTCTACTGACGTGAAAACACTCTCACGTCACCGAATGTACATACACACCCACGACCCCGCGACACAGAGAAACACTGCCAAACGTAACACGCGCCGACTGCCCCACAAACCCACTGCCACACGCGCACGTTCATTCTAACACGCAGAACACGGGCACGGCTAGTTTGGATCGTACCGTTCTGATGATGGGGGCACAGAGGACCGACGCTCCAGCCGTCACCAGCAGGAAGGACAACAGATCCACTCACGATCTCACACGCTTGACTAAACAAAGTCTAACAAGTGAAACTGTGATGACACTGGACCTGCTAAATTGACTGAATAATATATGTCCACCTTGAATCCACCATGATGAAGTCCCCTTCCACATTCCATCCAAAGTGCACGAGTCACGTTAGGAGGTGTTAGCAACTCTGAAAATTCCTCTCTGGCGCCTGCACACATGCAGTTCTGCTATTTTTATTGATTAGTACAACAACAGTGAGCGGATCTAAAAATGTCACATCTGCCTCAGCTGGAGACTAGTTGAAATGAAGCTGACCTCAGAGTGGACCCTGTTAAGCAGAGAGTTTTCCACTGCGTGTTCTGGCAAAACATCTCAACCCGTTTCATACCTCCATCACTGATGTCATCATCAAAGTAGGTTGATCTCAGTTGAGGGCACCATTTCTGGTTTATTAGGCCTGTGCTGACTTCACTTGGCATTAATAGGGAAGCACTAATTAACCTCAGCACGGCGCCGATCTCTGCTCTATAGAGAAGTTCGAGACTGATGGAGCATATCAGTAACTACTCGTTTTACTTTCCTCTTAGTTTTCTCTTGCTATACCATTATTATCCTGGAGCCACTGCACCAACACCTACTCTATGAAGTGTAGCAAAAACAAATCTCACTAAAAAGGAAGCTACGAGCTGTGACTGTTCAGTTGTTAAAGCACTGCAAGTTTTTACTTTTTTATTTTGAAGAAATTGTTGATGACAATTTTAATTGAGGTATTTTATATTTATCGATCAAGTGAAGCTCAGTTTTGCTTAAAAAAAAAGATTACATATACACAGTAAGTATAAAATATTTTAAACTAGCCTACCTGCCCATTTGGGAGAAATACGGCATCTGGACAAGAAAGTCAATACAAATAAATGACGCGCGTCACCTCCGCGAGAAGAAATATATCAAAATACTAGACATGTTTTGAATTAATTTTTTGTTTGTGTACCGTGTTTTTCTCTTTCTAACGAATCATGATGTTCAGATAGTCAGAGGTCAGGCCTCAATCAAGTACTGTACCACGGGATGGCACACGGTTTACGGGCATCGTGAGATAGTTTCACCTTTTTGTGGAAAGGTAAATTATGTTTGTGTGGTTTTGTCCATTTTTATGGCTATTGTTTCAATTCATTCCATTTAGTTTCATGGTGCTACGTAGTCTTAAATCTGCTGCGGGTTCGCTGCACTGCTGTTCCACTGCTTGTGTCTGAGGAAGCGTTGAGCACTTCACAGTCTCTGCCCTCCACTTAATGACTCAGCAGTTTAAAATAGGGCATTACAGTAACGGTGCTCGGATTTAAATAGCAGCCCCAGACTGCACTGCAGCCTCCCAGTCGCGGCTTTAAGTGCAGACTTACAGGAGCGGTAGCCACACAAAGGGCCGACGGGCTTTTCACCACGATTACGCTGCTGGTAAGTTTAGCCAAGCAATGATTCAAGACCACAGAAATGCTATAACCTTATTATTAAACGAGTCCCAGGTACAGAATATAGATGTAATGGGGTTTAGTGGACATCTGGTCCCTTCCAGCAAATGTGAAATGAGAAGCAGCCGCGGTTTAAATGAACATTCCCTTGAGTTCCCAGCTGAAATCTGGGTTTGAGCACAAGAACGTAAGTGGTGGTCACCACACAGTAAAAGCTCTAAAGCCACTAAAGCCACAGCTGCTACTGCTTAAGTTTTACAGTATGTTAATACACAAATGATAGTACGTGAAGCATATTGTTATGACAGGGACGCCTACTGTAACAAACGAACCAGTCGACATGAAATGTTCTCCTCGCTGAGGCTGCTAGAAATCAGTGAAAAGTCAAAAACCAACCAAAGAACCTTCATCGCACCCTATTTATAGATTTGGCTCATCTTTGATGTTTACATGCGCTGGAAACCTATTTTGTCTCAGTAAGAAGCATCTTTACTGCTGATTTCATTCCAGACGCATTTTTCCATGCAGTTGGAAGCAGATCAGGCTCATGTGTGAATAATCACTGATTTACTACAAGATGAAAGCACAAAACTGAAACTAATCACAGTTTAACTCCCAACGTTGCAGTTTACTAAAATCTTACGTAAAATAGAAACGCAACCAGATTGTGTTCTACCTCACACGCTCACTCTGTGACGCGTCGTTAACCAACGCGTGTTGCAGTAAATTGACTGAAAATATTTGATGCCTGCGTACTGACGATTTAGTCAATGAGAAGGTTACTTTAGTGCCTTTCACCTACAAAAGATGTCTTGGTTTAATCCCATCTTGTTTTTCTGCTGATGCGTGGCTACGTGTCTGATCCTTCCTCAAACATTTCACATGTGGAAATCAAATTTGAAGTCTCTGTTGTTGTTCAGTTTATTTATGTCTCTAGTAGGAACTACAGAAAAGTAAATATTTATTTTCTTAGTGTTTTCACTACCGGTATTTTCTGCAACATGGACCTATTTTCTATAAAAGTCTAAAATGGCTCCGTCAGTGTAAGACTCAAGTATCTTTCCAGCTCTGATGTCATTGGTCAGTTGTCTCTGCCTCCCCACCTGCCTGTCAGGTGTCACCTCTGCTCCTCCCCCTCAGGTTTTAAGTACTAAGCGCTGCAACCTGTGGCAAACGTTTCACGGGTCGCGCGCCTTCACCAGCCGACAGCAGATGAGTTCCTACAGGTCGTACGACACAAACCACGAGTCTCATTGTTTTTAATGTGTTTCCATAACATTTGTATGATTGTTACATCCTGGTAAATGTACGTAGCTGTTCAGAAATGGAGCTCAGCTATTAGAGACCGCCTGTATATTCGCTTTATATCTAACCCGCTTGAGATTTTTTACAACACTTTTAGTAAAAGGAGAATGCAATGACATGATGATATAAATGTATACGCAAAACGTGTCCTCTTGAAAAGCAACGTGTCTCTTCCCGCCTGTGAGAAAAGCTGAATGTCGACAGCTGATCTGAAGGCAGGTCGCTGTGGAAGCGTGTAGCTCTCTCCCTTCGTGGACCACACTGGAGCATTTCCTCTGTACATAGGAACATTTGGAAGGCAATGACGAACAAGTGCAGCAAATGCTAAAGGGGTAAAAATCACCTGGAACAATACAATTTGAGGTGGATTTGGGGTTTTTTTCCTGACTGATGTAGCTTGTAAATCAAGACATTATAACTGCCTCCTGTTTGTCATAGAATTCACAAATAAAAGTTTGTTGGACTTTAACGTGGGCATTTCTTGGTCTCTGCTCTATTGTTTACATAGATCATGATTTCAAGCATGGTTTGCGTTTGTATTAATGTCCACTCTGTCTTTTTAGACGTGTATCTTTTTAGTTTTGCGAGGCGACGGATTGCTTTGGGACAAAACTACCCACAAACGGTGATGAGCGAAAGTTATTGAAGTCCCATCTGTGAAGCGTGGGAGTAGAGGAGAGCTTAAAAAGCCGTCCCAGTCCATTAGGTGGAGTGGACAGATGGTGCCTTGCTGCGATTCAGCGTTTGGTCAATATGGAATATGAAAGCTAGAATTAACAGACGCAGTAATTAGGCCACGGTTACCAGCCAAAATGGCAAATTTAACTAAATCTGCATCTTATTATCAGAGTCATTTTGTGTGGCTAACAGTGACAATGAACACTGGGCTGCTTTACAAACAAGAAATAAAGTAAAGGACTGACAGTCGAGAATAAGTAAAGACTCAGTGACATGAGCTATTTGTTTATCAAATAGCTGCGAGAGAGAGGAAACGTCCTCTGCACTGACAGCGTTTGCGACGCCTCGAGCTCCGTCTGTTTGTACAACAAATACGCTTGAAAGTGAGGAAAAGTGCTTTGTCCGTCTGACTGATGAGCAGCAGAGGGTGCGTTTGTCCGCATCACTGCAGAGGTTCAACAGGTCACAGACATCGAAGCAAACATCTCCCTGGTTTACGTTCTCATTCGGTCGCCACAGACCTGCTGAACGTCTGATAACATCAATGGATGATCTGAAATTCCCAAGAAACAATTGTTCATTTGACCATTAATCCAACCAATTCACGATGTGAACTTGCAGGAGGAACCTTACGCAGACATCTGCCTGAACTTTTACTTGTTTTATCCTGTCTAGGCTTTTCTAGTGTCACAGTCCAACTCGGCTTGGATTTCTTTTCCCCACTGAAGGTTAAAGGGATTATTTCACAGGGAAGAATTAACAGACTTTAATCCCACAGTAAAGTTTGGGTCAAACTAATGAGTAGATTTAGCTGAAGTCTCGGGGCTCAGTGTGTCCTGATAACTGCAGTGTCTGATTCAGGAGGCTTTGAAGGTGAAGATACAGATCTGTGTGTTTAAATAGGTCGGCATTAGAGGAAGTTGGAGGAGCTGCCACTTAAGAGTCGACACTATTCTCCTGCATCTGTGCAGTCATCAGTTTAACAAAAAGACTAAAAGAAGTTACCCTATCGCCAATAAGCTCGACCATGACCGGTTTTTATTTAATAGCCGAAGGTCTGAGTCTGGCTGTGATCAGTCATGAAGCTGTGGGATATGCGCTATCCACATATTAAGGCTTATTCTGTGATCTATGTCATCAGTGCAGCTGAAAAAGGACTAAAAGAGGAAGGGAGTGACTTCCTTTAATTAAAACAATGACAAGACACATTCACCTCAAATGAGAAACACAGACAGGGGACATTATAACAACACAGACAGAGGGAACCACCATGGCACCACAGAAAATCAGCTCTCAGAGAAAAAAGGACACACAGCACAGCAGTGGCTCCACACAGAGGGTCAGGGACTGGGCATAGGTGTCAGGCACCCTAGTGGCGCCCTCTGCTGGGGGGAGTCTGAAGGACAAGCTGCGTTTCCTTAGGCTCAGAAATATTGCTCCCCTCCATCTGACTTCTTACATTAGCACAGTTCTGACGATGTGAAGTACGACTTTTAGAACAGATGCGTAAAATACTGCCAGTACTGTGTAGAACAGGTTGTAGGATCATTGATCAGGCCATCATCCACCTGTCAGACAGCGTCAGACAGAGGCTGCCAGCGACCTGTGGGAAGCAGCAATAGGGCGCGGAGGACACGGCCGCTCAGTGTGCCAACAAGTTAAACAGTATTGTCATGTGTAAACAGCCAGAGGCGTTTGATCAGTGGAAGGTAACAGTGTTGTCACAGTGTTAGGCGTCGTAGTTACGCCTGGAAACGCTGAAGATGTCTCTGAAAGGATAAATATTGATACACTGTGCTGATCGTGGGGAGACTGTAGAAACACGTCCATGGATGATGCTTTGCACATTTCTGACAGCGTCCAGAGTATTTGGTCCCTGACAGCCTGGGAACTCGTGGCGATATTTATACCCAGTTTGTCACTTTGAGATTCTCTGACTATTTTAAACCAGAGCGTCTGAAATGACTCGAACAATATTGTCTCAAGCAAACCCCTGAAGCGGGGGTTTGTCCAGAGGATGCATCAGTCCCCTGAAACCATTGGGTGTGTGATTCACCAGCCCGTGACCTGAGAACTAAATGAATATTCTCCTCTGATGGATCAGCTTCTCTGCAGGTGGTTCGTTGCTTTCCCAGAATTCGCTCCTTGTTTATCACTGTCTCATGTCAGTAGTAGTAGATATGACTTATTTATTCGTACAACTGATATTGTTTTGTCTTCTCCTTTTTGCTCCCTTATTTTATATCCTTCCCACACCCGTAATTTTAATACGATCATTAAATATTACACCTCAGGTCTGTGTCAACAAATTGCTCATAATTCATTATAATAATTACACTTGGTATGAGATAAAACAGAAAGACGTGTTTTAACTTCCCGGGGCGAAGCAGCCAGAGAGGGTATATAAACGCGTTTCTGTTCCAGGACATCCAGCTGCTGCAAGTGCAACCTCACCTGATCATCACCATCCTCATCCTCACAGCAAGGTAAGGCTTTAGTCGTCCAGTAACCAACCTTTGCATGTTTGACCTTCATGACGCATTTGCTCCTCTGAACCGTTGTCACACAGATGGCAGCGGGGCTGTATTTCATCGTTCTCCTGTGTCTGAGCAGTGGATTCTGGGCCGGAGCAAATGTAAGTGTGGTAAAATGTATTTCAGAGATTTCAGGTTCATCTTAACAATTCTATCTAAACATCATATTCATGTTTGTGTGTGTGTGTGTGTGTTCACAGGCACAGGAAAAAGACCATTCAGGTTGGTTTTTAATTTATAACAGATGTTCAAAATGAAAAGGCTTCTGTTTCAACAGCAGTTGCACCTATTTTTACAATTCCAATAGCAATTTTAACTGTCCCAGAATTCATCTGAACACACTGACATGTGACACAGTCCTTATTCCAGCCAGGATGTTTGCACTATATATGTACAATAATAAACAGAAAGTGTCTTAACCAAACACACAAAGGTATGTGTCAGTAGAATCTGTCAGTCAATTTATTATTTATTTTCTTTACATTAGAACCTTATCCTGCTTGTGCTTCATCAGCCAAAAATCATGAGAGCGGAAGATTTAGAGTAGTGATATTTTAATTAGGGTCTAAAGTTCAGAAACTACCTAAATTATTATTACACATTTCAAAAACATTATTTACTAAATGAATTACAACCATACCAATAAGCATTATTAACAAACACTGGTCACAGGTTGACAGCAGTGAGTAAAGTGAGTTATTCAACTTGTTTTCTTCTTCAAGAAATCCCTGACGAGGAGGATGACTGCTGTGAGAGGTGTCCAGCAGGATGGACCCAGCTGGACAACAAATGTTACATCTTCAACTTCAGTCCGAAGGAGTGGACTGATGCAGAGGTGAAACCAGGCTTCACGCAGAGGAATGTTCAGTGCAGCAGAACGTGCTGTACAGTTTACAGCAACACGTTGTCTTCCTGTGTAACATGTCTTCTTCATTAGCTCGCCTGCATCGCCATCGGTGGAAATCTGGCTTCCGTCCATAGCAAAGCGCAAGTAACCTTTATTCAAGAGATGATTAAGAGGTCAACCGGCTCATTTGTACAAACTTGGCTTGGAGGCTACGATGCAGTAAAAGTGAGTCACAATAAACAGCATGTGGTGCAAATATGCTGCTTTTTTCTGGATTTCACTGATTATTCCTATACCAGACCTGACACCTTTGGTTCAGCCTGTATAATACTTGGACTGTTTGTGTTTCAGGAGAATGTCTGGCTGTGGAGTGATGGTTCCAGCTTCGATTACAAGTTCTGGGGAGCGGGAGAGCCCAACAATACAGGAGGAAAAGAAAACTGTATGGGGGTCGGCACAAGTGGTGCGTAGTTATTGATATTCTCCCCATCGTATGTTATCGTATGTAATTATTTAAACTAAGAAGAAAGTGTCTTTAACAGGCTGCTGAAGTTTAATTGCTTTTTCAATCATTTGTTTTATTACTTATAATCGTCATCAGTAATGAGATGTGAATCGTTGCACATTCAAATTCTAGGTACTGGCAACGACATGACATGTCAGAGCAAGAACTCCTATATTTGTGGCAAGCGCCTGTGATGCTCCAAGCGATGATCCCTGCTGATGATGTCACGTCCACCAACGACAGATCTGTCAACGAGTGTGGTTCCTCTCATTAACAAATCAATAAACAGTCTTTTGATCAGCAACGCGTGTCTTCCCTTCTGTTTCAAAAGCATGTGAGAAGCCCCGTTTGGTGGACTTGTCACCTTTTCCTTCCCCTGGTTTTGGGTTTTACTGCTTTCAGGTTGTTCTGTGTTTCTCTGTTTCCCACCTGACATGAACACACACTAAACACCAGCTTTTCTCCGCTCTCCACGGTTGGAAACGATGCCCCCAGAGTCATTTGCTGCGGTGTTGTAGTTGTTCTCATCTTGCCAGGGTGTGTTCGCTACAGGTGCTCTGGTTTCCCACACAGTCCAAAAATTTAAATCAGCAAAATCTTTCTATAAATATCAATAAAACTTTGCAATATTTGTTTTGTGTTTGTCAGTGCCTAAAGATTGATTGATTGTACTGATGATTTACTGAATTCTTGCATTAATCCTCTTTTAAAAATAAAATAATAAAAGAAAAGACCATTTAGGCCTTATTCTACAGACTCCAATACTTCTTTTCTTCTTATAATAAATAATAATTGTTTGGATCAGCTGTGAATTCCAAGGAATGACAAAGCATTGCAGCACATAAATGGAAATATGTACAATGTAGGTGTGTAAATGTGGTTAAATGATGCTGATAGTTTCTGGCCATTAAATATTTACTTATGATGACTTACTTTACTTTACTTATGTCTTACTTATTCCAGCCAGGATGTTTGCACTATATAAAATAATAAACAGAAAGTGTCTTAAGCAAACACACAAAGGTATGTGTCAGTAGCATCTGTCAGTCATTTTGTCTTTACATTAGAACATCCTGCTTGAGCTTCATCAGCCCAAAATCATGAGAACGGAAGATTTATATGTAGTGATATTTTAAAATACCCAAATTATTACTACACATTTTTAAATATGTATTTAGTAAATTAATTAAATCCATACAAATGAGCATTTGTGAGATTTGATGCTATTGCAAACACTGGTCACAAGTTGGCGGCAGTGACAAAAAAATATTTATTCCACTAAGACGCTGCTAATTGCATCCTGGGTATTTCTTAATGGTTTGGTTATTACTAGTTGGGTAAATAACGCTGAAAGCCTTTCGCTTTTTGTCTACAGGAATATTTACTTCTGATATCTTAAGAAAAGAAAAGTACAGTATGCATGGCACTGGAAGGTATTTGGTTGAAAGGATGTGATTGAAAATAAGTATATTATTGTTCAGATGGTGCAGAGATGTTGTTGTGTAGATTAATGGAAGTGGACACAAAACACAACCTGATGGCTGTGGCTCAAGGTCCGGACCGTCCACTTTGAGCCAAACGCCTGAATCTGCTTGTTCATACCTTTGAACAATGTTTGAGGAGTATTCTGTTTTTTCTGTCAACAAATATCTCATTTTAGTGTTTCAACATCACGCCCCAAAAAGACAGGTTCCAGGTTCCAGAGGCGGAGCAGTAACAGTATATAAAGGCCACGTTTCCATTGGTCTGCACATCCCACTTCTTCAAGTGCAACCTCAGCTGATCATCAAAGCAAGGTAAGGCTTGGATTCCTGCTCTTCGTCGTAGCATTAACTGTTTTTTTCTGTATTGCGCTCATGATGTGTTTTGATGCAGATGGCAACAGGTCTGTATTTCATTGTGCTGCTGTGTCTGACCAGTGGACTGTGGTCTGGAGCAAATGTAAGCGTCATCGCCATAACCTCATTATACAGAGTCAGAGATCCTGTGCATGCTACTGTGTGATAAGTGTCTAACGCTTTCTTTTCATCCCTAGGCTCAGCTTTCTGAACAGAAGGGTTGGTATTTCTTAATACTATGCAGAAAATAAGGCTGGAACTTTCAAAACTAAGTCAAACATGAAGATCACTGCGTCTCATACATGTAGTCTCATAAGACTCATAAGAACCATGAGTGTTAATACCAGACGTAGTCTGTTTACTTTTGATGCTTCAGTCTCAGAAAACAGTTAATTTCATGTTATCACTGCCTATGATCTGGTGACCTTCACCAATCAACACAAGTAACAAGCTATTTTTCTGTTCCAACAAAAGACAACGGCTGTGTGACATGCCCTTCTGGCTGGACTCAGTTTGGTGATCACTGTTACATTTTCCACTTCACTGGGAAGGACTGGGCCGATGCAGAGGTACTACTTGATATTCACTGTCTTATAATAATGCAGAAGACAGATTAGGTATTAAGTCATTTCTCTGTCATCCTATTGTTTTATCTGATCAATGTTTTTAAACTCTGGCCCTTTCTAACCAACGCTGTAATTTTATCTCCTTCTTTATTTTATGACTTGTCTTGTGCATTAGGTCACCTGCGTCTCTCTTGGTGGGAATCTGGCTTCAGTGCACAACCAAGACCAGTACACCTTCCTTAAGAACATGGTGAAGAGATCTTGTGGTTCAGATGTGGAATTCTGGATTGGAGGCCATGACGCTACAAAGGTGAGAAGTGAGACTTACACAGTAATAGAAACAGTAGTAGAGTCTCTTTAAACTGATGCTGAAGTCTTTTCTTTCAGGAGGGTGTGTGGCTGTTTAGCGATGGCTCAGTTTTTGACTTCAAACTCTGGCCAGCAGGAGAACCCAACAACTTCGGTGGAAATGAAAACTGCATGGAGATGAACTTTAATGGTACACGGCATTGATGGTCACGTTTAGACTAAATGTCAAAACAAAATCTGATTGTTTTCAGCTTAAATGTTAATGATAGGAATCAATATTTGCAGCCCTAACTGTGCATATGTTTAAATTCTAGGCAACGCCAACGACAAAAATTGCTTTGAAAAGAAATCCTTTGTTTGCGGGAAACGCCTGTGATGATCCATGAGGACATCACTTCCAGCAGTGAGGACATCACCGCTAAGACATCAATCAAGTCTGATTTTTCCTGATTGATCAATAATAAAGATTATGCTTAACAAAAATGTGTTTCATCCATAATTTTACACGATTTCTACAGAATCTGATGACACGGCCTTGTGTTGTAGTCACATACTGTAAGGGTGTAATTAAATTCAATTGGATGTCATATATTAGAGGTGAACAAAAGCTACAGTTTTATTTAATAAACATATAGGATTTTATTACAACCAACATAGAATAAACACTACTGAAGTCCAACTGTAGCATCTGGTAGTAGCAGCCATCTCCTTTTACACTAAAAGAAAATCTCAGTGACAACTAAAAAGAACGAGAACTTGAGCATTTGGATAAATCTGTGTAAAACAAAGTTACATACTCCTTAAAATACAGGCCCTGTAGATAACACACATATGTACAATATTTACACGACATAGAAACATCTAAATTATATTCATGACTTTTTACACTTAAGGTAAACAAAAGTGACTGACAGACCAAGCAAGCACACGCTACGTTTCACTTTTAACGTGTTTGTCTATGTAACTCACAACGTCATGCCAATGATTTATCAGTCAAGTGAGGCCTACAGAGCGAAAGAGTGAAAAATGTCCAACGCTTGGGATGCGCAGCCTGTCGCACAAGGTTTGCTACATACAGCTTGTGGCTAACTGAGGTTGTTTAACAGGCTGCTGCTGTTAAGGAATTATTATCTGTAGTGATGACACATTCTAATCCACAGCTGCAGTTTTTTTTCCTTACTACCCAGACAATAAAATCACATGACCAGGAAGAGCACAAAGGAAACCTTTGAGATCCAGGTACAAGGCATCCTCATTCCAGCAGTATATTATATTGCACGAGCAAATCAGCATGTAGAACTAAAAGAAAAGGGCTGAGATGCATGAAAAGGCAAAGACATTTAGTGTTAGGGACATGCTTCTCTAGTCACAGTATTCATCAACAGGGACCAAGGTACAGTAGTTATTCTCCCCCCTTTGGTGGACGATGGTTATAAACACAGGGCTAATGCTGTCTTTCATTTCCAGCCTGTAGCAGCAGCTTTAGCCTGAATAAAGTTAGACTTAACCGCTGAGCACAGCATGCCATGAATCTACACTAAGAGGGGTGAAATAAAGGACCCGTCCCACAGTAGCGGCGCCAAAGCCCGTTGTAATATTGACCTAACTTAACTAATAAATGCAAAATCAGATCAAGCCCAACTTCAGCAGAGTGAGGGAAGAAGAGTTTCCTAGTAATAGTAGGTAAATGCTTTCCTAACCGCTGTCTATTTACTGGGGGTGATCTTGTCTAGTCCTGGCCAAGCAGGGATGTAGTAACGTGGCAAAGTGCCTTCCATGAGCCTTTCCATCCACAACCCCAAACGGTCCAGTTTGTGATGGATCTGCAAGGTGGAAATGTTGCGCATCCGGTTGGATTTCCGCTGGGAGTGGTCGTCTCGAGCACTGCCTTTCAATCTCCCCACCGACGTCCCCCCTTCATCCTCAGACGATTTACTCTCAAGGTCTTCGCCAGTGTAAACAGGCTTAAACAGGCAAAGGTACCTTTTGTAGCCATTAAGTGCCAGCACGTAGCCAGTGTAGTCCATCTTGCGGGTTTCCCCATCATCCTCGTCTGGGTCGACGTGCGTGGTGTCCTGGGCGTATTCCAGGAGTGTGTTCATCCACTCACCGTGCTTGTCAATATTCAGAAAGGAGAAATGCAGTGTCAGACTCCTAGGAGAGTGTTGAAAAGAAATTAAGTTAATAAGACGTCTACATTTATTTCATAAATAAATGACATAGTAGTATAAGCTTAGTTTACCCAGTGAAGGAGTAGACCTCCTTGGCAAACTTGCTAAGGAGAATGTTCTTGGAGGTGTCAGTGAGAACCAGCACTATGTTCATGTGTCCTGGCCTCAGCTTCACCAGGTTGCTCATGTAAGTGATATCTGTCAGCTCTGTCACTTCCACAAAATTCTTCTTGGGAGGTCGACTAGAGAAAAAACAATACAGAGCTAAAAAATAACTGATTTATCCTGAACCCGGTGTGAAAACCACATGAGTTCCTACCATACCTTGAAGCACTGGCCCCTGGTGACCCATTTTCTGCTTTTGTTCCCTCTTTTGTCTTTGACTTCATCTGCTTCTCTTCACTTGAGTCGCTGGAAATACACACAGAGAAGTCTGTCCCAAAGGATTTGCTCAGGAGTGGAAAAGAAAAATTAACAGCATTATAACTTAAATGAATCCCTAGAAAAGGTGATGGTTATTAGGATTTTATTAATGTACTGAAAACATGCCTGGCTAATGAACCCACCTGAAAGCCTGTATGACCACAGTTCCAAATAAGATGAACAAGGCAGAGAAGATGAGGGACAGAAGAGGCATCATCTCACGCCTGCAAGAGATCACAGCTGTCTTAGCGTTGTTTTAGATCTCAAAAGAGAAAGAAACTTGGTCAATTCATTTTACATCAAAAGCTTAAAATAAACGTTACTAAAAAATGTACTTTACGTACCAGTTGTTGTGCAAAATATCATCGATGACTTCAGAAAGGTAATCATAAGATGCATAAATCCATCGAATTACAAAAATCTGAAGTCAGAAGAATAAATTAAGAGTAGTAATAGCACATATAAAAACGTGATCATTTAACCTCTGCAACCACTTCAACTCAATAGAACATACAGAGGCAAACTCATTATTGAGCTCAGGCAGCATGGCGTCGTGGATGAGGATGGATGGGTCCTTCTGAAGTCGCTCCAGCTCGTCCACAAGACGTTGCTTTTCCTCTTCACTGCCATTCCAGGTAGTCACTGGCTTAAAAAAGGCCTTTCCTGCAGCGTTGCGTCTTTCCAAGATGACCACCTGCACGTGCAAACGCATTGAAACAGCAGAACGGTTTAAACCAGTGACACACATCAAATGAATGATGCAGAGGGGTTTGCATCAAGTTCAGTGACATTCATTTTAATTAATACACCTTAGCCTTGAAAGTTTGTTAAAAAGATGTGTGTGAGTGCACCTGCGGTTGTGACTGTGCACTGTCCTTATTCTGCATGAGGATGTCACAAAGCGGCTGCTGTAGTCGCTGGTACACATAAGCAAATCTCACAACTTCCTTGGCATTGCTGGAGGCAAAAGAGAGAAAAGCCTGGTTGCCAAAAGTAAAGGTCTCTTCATCACCCGTGATCAGCAGAACACAGTATCTGTGGGGATGAACATGGATGTTGGTAAAACATATCCTAACATACGTCGATAAATATGTAAGAAAAATGTTTTTGCTGTGGTAATGTTTTGGTAATTTATGACAAACGAGTCAACACAAGCGTAAAAAGAAAACCTTGGGGCTTCTTACTTCCTGCGTCTGTGGAACTGCTTGACAGGACAGAGCTCATCAAAGACTTTCTGATTGACCAGTCGAGGTGCAAGGAGAAATTTGTTGTTTGACATGAACTCATCGATAATTTGCTTCTTCATCCCTTTAGCCTGCAGATAAGCACATCAGACAATAGAGTCAGGTAATGCGTGATCGAATCTAGGAAGCTTAGGTCACTAGATGATCTACCTGTATAATGTCAGCAGGCTTGTCAATATTCTCTTTGAAGACCAGCATAGTTGGAGCATAAGTGTTGATATTAAACTGTTTTTGCAGATCGACAGTCTCTGAAAGGCCCTGGTCCACATAGCCAAACTGCATGTAGTCTTTATAAGCGAAAGCTGTCAGCTATGGAGATGGAGAGACGGGTACATTAATAATAGTAAATCATGGTGACGCACAGCTGCTGGGTGTATTTCACGAGAGCTACTACAATAGAAGGGCCTACTTTGTATAGTAGAGGGACTACAGGCACTTGGTCAAACAAAAGCACGTGTGGCTTGTTGAGCTCATGCCAGCTGTTCAAAAACTGTAGGTCATTCCTGTCAGTGACCTGAAATACAAACAGTTCCGTTTGTTTCATGCAGACAACATGCATAAAAGCACCTTTAAATACGCTGCAACATTTATTCTATGAAAGACAGATTTACCCGTTCCACAAGTCTCTGAGGAAGTAGGTCCTCTATGAACTGCCTCAGGTGTTCCTTTGCTACAGCGTAATGGAAAAAGGTCACTTTGCCATTCAGGATTCCAAGTATAGATGGGGTGCGATGAGCACCAAGGTGATTGGCCAAGCGCCTCTCGTAGCCAACATCCACCACACCTATGCCAACACCTGCGAATACAGAATACGCACATACAAACATCCAACTCAGCTTCATGCAATTTCACTGAGAAATACTGCAATATTTTCCCAATCTCATTTCAAACCTAGATTCTCCATCTCCTGCACCACCTCTTTCCAGACAGGCTCAATGTGGATGCAGCTGAAGCACCAGTCAGAGGTGATCTTTATCAGGTATGGTCTCTTATAACTGCCAGGGACCACGTCGTTGACATACTGGTTAAAGTGCAGCGTGTACTTGCTGTCAGTAAAGTCTCTGTGGTTCTTGCTGTTGAAGGGGAAGTTAAAGAAGGACTCGTCAAAGTAAAAGCTGTCGTGGCGATGGCCGTAACGATCGCCACCATATGGCTGGGTGTCATCGGTTTGTCCATAACGGTCATAATTGGCACGTTTGTCTTCACTGGACAAGATCTAGATTTTGAGCAAAACAAGTAGAAATATGACGCACACAGTCTTCTTATACTGCAGATATTTGTGGGTAATGATAAAAAAACGACGCACCTCATAGGATTTGGTAATTTTGATAAACATGTCCTCAGCACCTGGACTTTTGTTTTTGTCGGGATGCCTTGACAGGAAAAAGCCCTTTGGTTAAGAAGTAGATGGAGGTAGTAACAGGTCAGAGCCATGTGAAAATATTGTACTTACCATTCTTTTGCCAGACGCTTGTAGACCTTCTTGATCTCAGCCTGGCTCGCACTCCTGGTTACTCCTAGGACTTTGTATGGGTCCATCTCAGGCCCAGCGTGGGCTGATCCTGTCAGCAGCACTGAGAAAAGCACCGCTACTGCCAGTGGCAGGGACATTTTAGACCCTGTCATCACTGTTACCTTTAAAAAGAAAAAAGCAATCACCATGAAGGTAAGCAGGGCGAAATTCAACGTGTTCGCGTTTAGCTAGTTAAAAATATGACAATGCCTTTCCACCATGCTGATGTCTTTTACCGCTACTAATGCAACGAATTTTAAATATTTCATATTCAAATGAAACGTTCAACTGTATTATAGCATGCTAGCTGCAGCTAGCTAATACACGCCAGCTAACCAATTACAGCGTTATAAGACGGCGCTATTAGAGGCTTTTCCTTCATCAGGTTCAGTTTGGTGGATCTAGCGCGTAGCGGGCTCAGCCACATTCCCAGTCACCTCATACAGATGTGTTCAGCCGCTACTACGCCACATGTTTGGTGAATGTCGTTTTGTTCCTCAGGTTGTTGATGAGCGATGATGATACAAGACACTGAAACGCAAAGGGTGTGTTCGCCAGCATCCCACGGCTCCTCCTGGCTAAGCTGACAGCCAGCTGCTGCGAGGCAAGGACTAGAGAGATGGAGGCGGACAATGTCGAAAGTAATCCTGGGAGATTGAGTTTTTGCTTACGAGTCTTCTTTCGGCGTTCGATGGTGGACGCTCGATTTAAGTACTTTCGCGGGAAAGTACAGTATTGTAGCGATCTGGTTGCGTTGAAGCGGCACAAAGTAAATATAATCAAACGCACCCTGATTTTCTTACGCGACTCCCACTGCGGACCAATCACAGAGGACGTGTGATGTAAACAAGGAAGTGGCTAATGCAACCGAGCGTAAGAGAGAGAAGTTGTTTCGTTTTCCTTTTCAAACCAGCTGATTCATTGCGCACGATTTTTCATTTTCTCATTATCATTGTGCCTGACCCGTTTTTTTTATTTTGTATTCATAGCATTTATGACGTTGTGTTCGTTTTTCTCATTCAGACCGTTTTGAGTTGTATCGAGAATGGACGAAAGACACAAGACGATTCTCCGGCGCAACAGGGCGAAGCTGGTGAAAGCTTTGGACCCATCCAACCTGTACGATGCCCTTCTGGAAAAAGGAGTTTTCACTCAAGACATGCTTGATGACATAAAGGTAAGTTGTTAACCTACGCTGTGTTCAGTCATTGAGTCTATGCGGTGCATTGTTCATGAACGCCCAAAGAAACATGTAGCTGTAACACCTGCCGCTGCTTCCTCCATCAGAGGTCTGGGACCAGACGTGACCAGGCCAGAGAGCTAGTCCGGGACTTGGAAACCCGTGGAAGTCGAGCCTTTCCGTTATTTCTTCAGTGCCTTCAGGAGACAGGTCAACAAAGTTTGGCCGAGCTCCTACAGAATGGCGTCCCAACAGTAAAACTACAGCCTGCAACACCCACCGAGGTTGTTCGTCCGATCCTCCAGCCTCTCCCAGTTAGTAAGTGTGTGTACAAAGTCATGTTAGAAAACTTCTTCTTTTACTTATCTGGTCTTCATCTTACTGATGGATGTATTCTGGCAGCCTCTCCAAAGGATATTGTGCCTGTCATACCAATACAAAGAGCTGATACATCTCCCAGTCCATGTAAGATATGTAGTTCATTTACACAATGGCAATAATCTGGTAAGTGTATAGAGTTTTTAAAATACACATCAATTCTGTTATAGCACCTGAAAAGGACTACATGCCAACAAGGCCACCAGGTAGAACACGACGAGACAGTATTCAGGTAAGCGCCATTTACTGATGTAAATTCATGTGCTTTACAACCAGCAGAAACACATAAATCGAACACTTTCACATCACATCTGTCTCTGCTTTTCGCTGTATACAATAGAACTATAAAATGGACGCCAGCCCTTGTGGACTCTGCCTCATCATAAACAATGTGGAGTTTGAATCACTGAGCCAGCTGAGCAATCGCAAAGGGTCAAATATAGACTGTGACAAGCTGCAGGAAAGATTCAAGGCACTCAACTTCATTGTAGAGGTCAAGACAAACCTAAAAAAAAAAGTAGGTAGTATTTCTTATTCATCAGTTTCAAGCCATCTCACTTTCAGCAGTAGATGTTTTTTGTAAATGTGTCATCTCCACCTTTCAGCAAATCATCAGTGAACTGTCATCTCTGCGTAAGAAGGACCATTCACAATATGACTGCTGTGTGGTTATCATGTTGTCCCATGGCACAGAGGTAAGGCCTTCCTCTTAGGTTTTCTTCCTTGCTAATGTTGGACTGTGGGTTTTTGTGTCTGAAGAAGCATCAGTCATAAAATGCACATAATCCTTTGACATGCACTGCAGTGCCACCTCTAAACGCTCTAAGGGGTGATATATGCTCATTACAGGTGAGTCACAGCCGCTTCCCTGGCGCAGTGTGTGGCGTGGATGGACAATGTATCCCAGTTCAACTTATCACATCCTATCTCAATGGCCAGCATTGCCCTTCTTTACAGGGCAAACCTAAACTTTTCTTTATCCAGGCATGTGGAGGAGGTATGTACAGTAACATACAGTAACACAGTGCCGTATTACCAAGAAACACGTCATACTGTATAGAAATGAACATTTTTCATTTACTTTTAGATGAAAAAGACACAGGATTTGAAGTGTCACCTGATGAATTTGAACCATCCATTGGTGGAGCAGATGATCAGACTGATGCCATTCCGACGTCATCCAGCAGTGATTCCCTTAGCACGTCTGATGAACCCGATGCTAGAACAACTCTGCCCACTCCATGTGACATTCTGGTGTCTTACTCAACCTTTCCTGGTGTGTTTCTCTCTCTGTCTGTCTGTTAAATGCATTTACTTTGGTTATCTAGACCTGTCTAGTTTTTCAGCAGGTCAGAGCTTTTAGTAGGCCTGCTATTAAGTACGTTTTTCAAATTCAATTTTAGGTTACGTTTCTTGGAGAGATACGGAGTCGGGGTCCTGGTATGTTGAGACACTGGACCGTATTCTCAGAGAAAATGCAGCTACGGATGACTTGGTCACAATGTTAATGATGGTGGGTGGCTCTCATATAAAAATAGTTTGGACTGTATCGCATTCCCTTGACTTGAATGTTCTTCTTAGACACAGACATTTAAACACACCTAACTATTAACAGTTCTCATCTCCAGGTTAACCACGAAGTCTCACAAAACTCTGCAAAAGGACTCTACAAGCAAATGCCCGGTTCCTTTAACTTCCTCCGCAAGCTTCTCTACTTTCAAAGCCAAGCATAGCTCTATTTGCTTGGACACTTCTCATTTAGGATCATGGTTCACTTTTTTATTGTCACATGATATGAAACAGATTTCTTAAGTATGTCTCAGCGTTATACAGTGTTGTTGTAGTACTTTTACTGAAATAACAGTTTCACTGTACATTTCTATTGTTATGTCTTTCTGTGTGATTTAATTGTTGGGAAAACTTTCCTTAATGAGCTTTTTGGAAAGGAAACATACTTACTGTTAAAATGTGGTTGTTGGTAGGTTTTCTTAAATATAGTTTTTGTGTCATTTGCACATATTCTCCAGTCAAGTTTAGACAATCAACATGCAGAGGTGTTAGAATTTTTTTTGTTTTTGCTAAAAAAAAAATCTGATTGTGATTTCATGACTCCATTATACTGTATATTAAATGGTTTAACACAATAGTGTTAAGCTGAGGGCATAGAAAATACTTCCGCTGGGTAGATATGACATATAAAGACATTCCCCCTGTTTACAAAGATGCAGAATTTGAATCTCATTGATTTTCCACAGTTGCAGACTGTCCCTAATGCTAAGAACTTCACCAGCATGGCTCCTTGGTTAGATTATGTAATGAAATGAAATATGTCCTGAGGTCTATTTTACTTAAGCATTTTACTAAGTGGTCTCCAGTACCATATAAAATATGACCCCGGGTCCATGATAGGACTTGATATGTTCTCCTGAAATCTATCTCCACTGAAAAGTGTAGTTTTTAATTTAATATCCATAATTTAAAAGAATAATCTTTTTAAGATATCTACTGTCTTGCCTCTCACCCTGTCACCATTTTAGAATTGACTGATTTCTTCAATGTATTTATGACAAGACTGATTAAAGGGAATTAATTTGACTAGTCAGACTGGCCCGTTGACTTTTACTGGAAAACTAATTTAAGATTTCTACTTTTCAATTTTGACTAGTAGGTGTCCTCGCAGAGTCTCGCGGGACTCCATGCACGCGAGATCCTAGTTAACGTAATTGTTGGAGAGCGACGTAAGATGGCAGCATCGTCCCACCTGCGGGAAGGAATCTGAGCGTTACAGGAACGTTTTGAATGTAAATGTACAAATGGTGTCGGAAGATGACCTCATGGTGGTAAGACTTGGTTTTAGTGTTGGAATTATACGTGTATTGTCACTTAAACGACCTCATTACGTGATTGTTAAAGGTAACGGGGATATTTGCTAACGTTAAACTCCGCTCTACTAACTAACTCTTAGACTTGACGTTAGCTGCTTTGTCTTTAACACATATAGATAATGTGGGAAATACGACTTCAGTTCCTTAAAGCTAAGTTTAATTAGCCTTAATGTTAAATTGTGAGGTTGTTTAATGTGTCGGTATTATTTATTAGATAGATAGATAGATCTTTATTTATCCCGCAGTGGGGAAATTCTGGTGTCCCAGCAGCAGTAGAGGGACAGTTGGAAAAAATTACAATAATTACAATAGATACAAAAAAAGTTTGAAAAATTATGTACAAAAAAAAAAAAAATTTACATATCTCAACATAAAGTGCAAGTGAAAGAAGAAGAAAGGTATCCTACATGGACACCGCACGGCACACATCACACTAAAGAAACATGCTTCCAGTCATGTTGATGTGTTGTTGTAAAGTCTTATTGCCGTGGGTATAATATTTATAACAAATAATAAGATGAAGAATCTTCAGGTAACGTTTTTAACTGACCCTGTTTGAGGGGAGGACGCTGTCAAGTTAATCACTTTGGCAACACCTGTGTTATGGTTGTTAGACATTAACATTAGAGATTAAAATCTCAATCAATTGCTCAGATGACAGCTTCAATGAGGCAGCGCTGTCTTTATATCACTTACATCAATTTGTAAAGCACTGCCATCATATAAACTGTAAATTAGTGACATGGAGGATTCCTTTCAGCCTAGAAATGGGGCTTAACCCTCACGAAACTAAACAAAGAACAACAAGATGACGACAATTAGCGCTCATTAACTGATGCGTCCTCTCAAATCATGAGACAGGGAATGTGCGTGAGTTCTTGGATGGGTGTCCGTGTCTGGCTTGTAGAGCATAACAGCGGTGGGATCTGAGACCATTAATGATCTCAGGAGCTGGCACTCACGCTCTTTGACCAATTGATGTCACTTGTCAAAGAGAAATCAAAGTCTTTATGTTTAAGCCAGCTGGAAGGCCATTAGTCGTACCAAATAAACAAAACAATCAGATAAGATTGGCGCCAAGCTTCCAATTATCTTGTCTTAATGAATTGAGACTTTTCCTGTAGGGGGTCTCAATAAGACATTTTTATAGAGCCAATAGTGATGAAGGTGGCATGTGTGTTGCTTTCTGACAACAGGGTGCTTTAGCTCTATCTGCAAATCTTTTGTTCTCATAAAGAGATGAAATTCCAACCTCTTAAGACAGACAGAGAAATGTTTGATTTTGGTTTCTTTTACTGGGCTGCATACACAAGATTTGGAAGTTTCCCATGTTACACTGGACTATTGTAAAAATTCAATAAAGTGGATTTCCTACCTATACGTGATCCTGGGCTGACCTTAGCAGGGATGCGAGGTAAACAGTAAAAGTAGTAATAGTACTTCTACAAAGCCTAAATGAAAAATAAGAATACTAATAAGTCTTTAGTCTCCATAACTGCTTGGCAAACTCTACTGTTAAATAATTAGATAACTTAATTAATTATTGAACTCGACCTGAACTAATTAAAAACCGCATGAGGTTATGTAAACTACAGGTTCGACGTCGTCAAATGACACCGATAAGTCGCTTGGTCATATGGAAATAAAGAACCATTAATTATACAATAACAAACAAGTGAGGGGAATAAATAATTTAAAAATCAGAAATCCTTGGAGAGAAAAGATACTTGTTAATTTGCACACAACCTAAATTCATTATTTATCTCAGAGAATGAATAAATTGTCACTGCTAGCCTTCGATTGAACTTCAGCTGGTGAAAGATTCAGCCTGTGCTGCTGTACCCTAGTAAGCTGCTATCCAATGAAAATAAAAGCCACGAGGACGGCGCAGGCTTTAATGATTGTATTTGGGTTAAGAGAGGAAATAGGGAAAATAATGAGAAAGAGAATAGAGACTAAAGAACAAAGTTTTAATGCAGCGCGAAACACAAGGCAGTGGTTTGTTTTACATTTGATTCAGTGTAAATTTTAATCCATGCCATGACCTGACCCAAGATTACCACTTGGATTGGTTCTTTCTTCTTTTTATCTTTATTTGTTGATGTCGTAATGACCCTTCTCCTTTCCTTATTCCTGGAGAAAGAAGAAAGGGGAAGCGGGAGTGTGAGAAAATGACAGTGAGAGTGAGAGAGGTCAGACTAAAGATGAAAGCGCATTTGTCTCCTGTCTCTACGTTAACTCGGCTTTCTTGAAGCACTGAATAGGCGTGCGTGCAGGGTGACCACAATGATGTGGGATCGCATTCCCTCCGCCTCCCAGAGAGAGAGCGAGCGAGTGCAGTCACATGCGGAGAGGAGCCGGGACGAGAGACAGAACAGAGGAGAGCTGTCAAGCTGCGAGGAGGGAGTGGAGAGACGACTTTTTTTTCTTGGAATACATCTTTGCCTGCCATCTCCTAAGCACACACACGTACACACATATATAAATATAAACTCGCAAACACACAGATGGTGAGGTGTGTGAGTGCTGCTGTTACCTCCTTACAAGGAGCGCTGCATTATTATGAGGAGCTGGACTTACTGAAGCCTGACACACTTGGACTGTAAGAGTGTTTGGATTCAGCATCTTTTTGACTTGCGCTTACACTCTAATTAGGTTGGAGTGTTTTAACAGTACAACACTTTGCAGCGTTTATCTCCGGTGGGTAACTGTCTGTTGGCATTCACCTGAAACCAGCACTGACATTGTGACAGAAAGTGCTTTGGGACTTGGATTTATAAGATAGCACTCACACTTGGACTTTGTATTTGTGTGAGCAGGATGTGTTGGACTGTGATAGTGCTCACGTTTGCCCTCCTCGGGGCCACTCTGTCAGGAGCATGGAGAGCATCTCAACCAAGACTCCAGTTCACACACTCAGGTAAGAGCCAGCATTTCCTTCTTCTTGTAAGTGTTTCTGAAATCTTTTGACAGCTACCGTGTCTCATTATTCACTTGTCTTTCTTACCTCTTTATCCTTACTATAGGTTATATAGAGCACACAGAGAACAAATGACACATTTCCTCTGTATCTTCTTGTATGTTTCTCTCTTTGTCTCACTTCCTCCACCTTGAAGGAACTTGTATTGTAATAAAGCTTTCTATTTAGCCCCTGCTCACTGTATGGTCTCCTCCCAGCATGGGTTCTATTCAGTAGTGGCATAATTCAAGTGCTCATATGACTTTCCAATAGAATAATAAAAATTGTTAGAAGCAGAATCTTTGCTTAATTATATTTTGAGCCTTGAAGGACTGTTATGGAAGGTTATAAAAAGAGTTTCACCAAATTGCTGTATCTATCAGTACAGATAGAGTATGTTCATTTAAATTAGCTATGGTAACTGTGTACACCTAAAATGTGCCTAATAATGTCTTATTGGACATGTATTGTAGAGAAAGCACAATAAGTCTCATTTAAAATATGTCCAATTACTGTATTTAACTCCGTGTGTCATCCCCCTACCATCAATTTGGCAATTAGGTCTCATAATCAAAGACATTCTCCCTGTTATAAACAGACATCTTGACAGTACAAACATGCCCTCTGCATATGGAATCAAATGTCTGTGGTTGTTAGTGTCAGTTATGGTTAACAAAGAAACAATTATCTCATGGCCGACATCCCAGATACTAGGCATCACCAAAATTAATTACTCTTTGGCCCCAGGCTGTTCTGTCCACCACAGAGAAATTCATAAGCAAAAGCTGAAAAGAAAAAAAAAACTGCAATCAGACAAGAAACTGTATAAGAAATGTAAAGTCATTTAAAGTAAAACATGAAAGCGCAGCACAGACGTTGCCGCCATCAGCTCACTGATGCACACTGGAGTCAGCGGTTCCGCTTGAAGGGTGTGGTGGCGCTGCACAAGCTTCTAACACTGAATCTACAGTGAAGGCGGAGTGTGAACAACACATTAGCAGAGCAGCAACAGCTCCAGAGCTTTGCGTGTGTCAACACAGAAAGCACTCAGACACAGCAGTAGTGTTCTGCAGGTCTTCCGCATTTTGAAAGCACTCAGTCCAGAATGTTTTCCAGAATGAGTCCAATACACAGTCACTGTGGTTATGTGCATGCAATGCAGGGTGAAGGACTTGAGGCACAATGTAAATGCTTGGGGCGCTTTTTGAGTATTCACAAGCAGTGTGTTGGGTGTTCGGAGATAAACGTGACAGTCAAAAGTAATGAGCAGGTCTGCATTGTCTAATTAAAACAGCATTTGGGATCGATATGGATTTGATCTTTCTCTGTCTCAATTCTATTTGCAGTGAATCCCCTTCCAGTTTAAAGCCTTTCAAGGCGTCCTGGCCTTTACTTATGGTGAGATAGACGCAACCTTTAATCATGTTTACCAGAGACACTGCAGAGTAACAAACTAACTGCTTACACATTCTTACATAAGCCGACGCACAAAGGCTGTGTGAAGTAGATGTGATAAGACTGACGTCAACCAATCGTGACCTAGAAAGTACAAAAGAAGGAGAAGGGAAACCTTGTTGGATTGTCCCAGGTGGGAGTTTAGCTTTAATGAAGTCTGAATGTGAAAATGAAGAGCTGTGTGCGTGTCTATGTGAGCACTCATTCATTGTGTGCCTGTTTGTCCTTGTTTACCTGTGTGTGTGGTTGCATGCGTGTGCTGTATGAAAATGTGTGTGCTGCTGTGCTTTGTTTAAGATACATGTATGTGCGGAGCTGCTTCACTTGCAGGATCCCTGCCCACCTCACACGTTGTTGTTTGTTCTGCTGATGTCTTTGAACGGCAGAGGTTTGTGTGTATGTTGTGTATCTACAGTAGCTTGTCCTGCCTTCGATGAATAGAGAACAAAAAGGAATGTGTCATAATGTGTGTGGGGACTGTGATGTGTTCCATGTCCATCATTATGCCTGTGTGTGCTCTTTCTCCCTCTCTGTGGGAGCTCTACGCTGTGGTCATTTCCCGTCTCATCAATATGGGCAGTTTACTCAGACAGACAGAACAGATTTTAGTTGTGAAATTGCTGTAATTACATTTTCTTTAGCTCTGTTTAAACAAACTTTCACTTTAAAGTTGTTGTGCAGCTGTGGAACTCATACTGTAGCTGACAACCATTTATAAAAAACGTTGAGTAGGACGTTTGTGAAAAGTGTTTTCCTGTAAAATTAAAATATTAGACATGGTAGCAGTGTACAGTAGACAGGGGAAGACAACGACTGTGGCAGAGGCTTTAACTGGATCTTGACACTCTTCTTAATGCTGTGTTTTTGTGAAACACAATCATTTTGACTGCAAAATAATACAGTGCAGCACTTTTTTTTACCTCGGAAACATCCACTGAAGACCCACACACCGACATTACTGGTTGACCAGAATCAACAACTTGTTGCTCTACATTGGGCTCTTAGGTTGAATAAAAGAAACATTAAAGAGATATAGTAAATTAATTTCTCATGAAGCCAAGTCTGTTTGTAGTGTTGTATGTATTTATTCTCTTCTATTTCTGCTTTGCACAGTTGGAAAATTGTATAAAAAGAATTCCATCTACTATGAGAAAACTTTGGTCTAATTGGTGAAGTCTAATCTGAGTGACCAGACAGATCTAGAAACAGCTTTAAATACTTAAATACATGCCTGATTACCTCCTAACTCCTCATCTCTCTCTTAATGACTAAATTATACTAGTTATTCACTCCAACTCCATCTTGCCCATAAGCAGGAGTGAGCCAACACCCCCCCCCACACACACACACACACAAAACACTGTAATGAGTCCATTATCAGAGCCATTCAGTGCATGGTAGTGTGATTTACGTGGTGATAGATGGTAGTTAGAGATACAATCTTGGTGCCACACACATATACAGCACAGATGAGACATGAGACATGCTGGAACATTTCATAGGGACATTTACATTTATGAAATAATTATTCATTGATATACACAATTCTCCACACAGACAAGGAAGTATGCCAAGTCACAACACTTCGGGTTCCTACATAACCGTGGTCAGTGAATGCTTAGAAACGCAAATACACAAAAGCCCTGTTACTGCCGTCACATTTCTAAAAGCATCTAGGTCCAAACTCATAATGTCAGATGAGAATATGAAGAGTTATTGTCGCAATTACGCAATCAAACTCCATAAGCGTCTCAGTGGAGGTTTGGATGGTTTATTAAGTCAGTGCAAATCTGTTTGCTCACGTCGACTTTAAATCATGTTTTATTCATACACTTTTCAATGAATTGGTTTGTCATAGTCATTTAATCTTCATCGGTCACTGAAGAGTGTTTGAGTTTAATCCTACGACTTTGTTGGCTGAGTGGAGACGTTGGCGTTGACCTTTGACTTATATATTGCAGATTTTAATGCACCCATTCTGCTGGCTGCTTCTGGACAAATGCCCAAATTGTAATGTAAATGTAAATGAGACCTTTTGAATTTTATGTTATTAGCATGCAAATTGCTTGCTTATGCTACACGGTAGATTAGTTCATCAATGTCCAAATGTGTGTTTGCTCATGTGCATGTTACGCAGGTTTTTCTCAGGCTGAAAACCGTGTAGCATTTTTAATAGATGAAGTTAGAAATGTGCTACAACTGTTTGCTCCCTCCTCCCAACAACACGTGGCACCTAAGGGAAGATCCTTTCCCATTTTGTGTCCATACCACATACAGTGTAGTGTATCAGGGTGTCTGGGTTAAAACGTGGTTCTTAGTGTATAAACATCTTTCTTTAGCCTCACCTTTCTTTTCAGTCTGTGCTAATGAAGCACAAAAGCCTTCAGAGTGGTATAAAAAAAAAATCAAGTGATTTCATTATTCATTTATTCTTTCTGATCTGTTTCTAACTAGGCCAGTGCTTTCCAGGCTCTGGGTTGGGGATGTTGCTGAGATGTGAATTTCTCTGGCACAGAATCAGGATATTCTTTTGTATTATTAATTTTAGAGACCGTTCCCCGTCATGGTCCCTCGAATGCTTGTCACCGTTCAAGTCAAACGGCGGCTGTTTGCTTCTCAGGGTATTTATATGCCAACCTGCCAAAATCAAATCTTTATTTTTAACCGATCTACTTGAAAAACCTTTAAATGAGTCTGCTGTTTAAAATCACTTTCCAGAATCTTTGTCTACCCTATGTAAATGTTTCTGCAAGCATGTTCAGCCCTTAGTTCATTTTAAGGCATCAGTTCTCATAAATCACTGAATGAGGGGGCTGATGCTTGAGGGTTCTCTTCCCTCTGGATGCAGACAGTGAAAACAGTCTAATTACACTCTTGCTTTGGCAACAACAGCAGCGACAACAAGCGTTTACGCTTAAGAGGTTCTTGGTGTTAAAACATAGTTTTCACTTTCATTTCCCCTACGTATACTGTACATGTATGTATGAGTCTGATGTACTGTTAACAATCTAAAGCTGAGTTTGTGTGACAAACACAAGGAAAGTAAGAAACATGAAGTGACCAATCAATCTATCAATAAATTAAGGTTTTGGTAGCCAAAAACAGGCAGTATCAGACATTTCTCTGTATTAGAGAGAGGTTTGGTTTCAAATGACTTATTGACTGGCCACTTATTCGCCCACTATAGTTATACAACTAGTTATATATAGAAAAAGTAACATGATATATGAAGTTTTAGACTTTTTACATTCAAAGAACAAGAAGTAAGTTGCCAAAGCAGGCAGGTGTCTCCTCAGCTAACTTCAGTATCTGAAGTACAGTTTCCTTTAGATTCAGATCAGGATTCATTAACTTACTCTGAACCATTTCAGATGTGTTTTTTCATTTTGCTGGTTTGACCTCTCCCTCTGCAAGAATAGAAAATCAGAGGTTTACTGGTCATTCATTGATTGAGTGTAATTATAATATGATATGACCAGTAGAATAAAACCTCAGCTTCGCTTTGCATGTACATCTGATATTTAACCTTTGGCGTTACTGTTCTGACATTCCCAAGGCAGCGTAAACAAGATGAAACCACAAGAATCTGATTGTCCCTGTTTTGTCAGTGATGGGAAAGCAAGACAGAGGGCCACAAAAGGCTGGAAGCCAGGCTTCCTTTTCCTGTTTAAATCCAGCCAGGACTTATCAGAAAACAGAGAGGAGGCACAGCGATACTCGGCTGAGGCTTCAAAGCAAGTTTGTGATTACTTGACCCTTACATCTCATTGGTTTGTGATCAAAAACTGTGAATACTTTAGTTATGGGTTAAGAAGCAACATATGGTTTTAGGAACAGGAATGTAATGTGAAAACTTAAAAACATGTTTAAAGCCTCAGAAATATTGTAAGATGAGGTGATTGATGGTTTTTCATCAGAAGGGGACATATTTCGTTGTAAGGGCAACAACACTGTACAGTACGCGACTGTGTGAGTGTGAAGCAGAGGAAACAGTGATGTGTTTGTCGAACAATCTATTAGTTAAATAAATAAACACAGCATGAGACCTAATGTGTGTATGTAGCCACAAAGCGACCCAGACTGAACAGTCTGATGATGATGAACAATCAGAACTGTTAAGGTTAAGGGTCAAGCTGAGCACGTGGGTCTGGTCTGCCAGTGACACAGTCCAGACGTAGCGTCTGTGTGTTTGGCTATAATTCTGCTGTGGTCTGTGTTTGTGTAAGCACATGTGTTTGAATGTGTGAGAAGGTTTGAATCCTTGTGGAATAATAAAAACAATGAGTACAGATTAGTTTGTGTGTATGTCAGTGTTTCAAGTGGGATTTGAAATGATCTAGTGAGCGACAACGAGTGAGTCGGAAACATATCAGCCACTGCTGAGTCAATCTGTAACTGTGGGGCTGAATTGTTCTTTTAATGTAGGTGTGTGACATTAGTGGACAACGGATAAGTCAGAACATCTGATCTAACACATTCAGGTGCATGTATTGAAAGACATAAACACGTTAAATCCTTATCTTGGCATGACAGAAAACAGATGTAAAATTTTAACACCACTCTTCAGAAACTAGTCTGTGGGTGTGTTTGTGCATTTCTTCACAAATGCCCATCTGTGTGCCTATAGGCCTTGTTCCCAGACTTCTGCAGGCCTCCTGCTGTAATTGCAGCAGTAATTGGTGAAGTGATAACCCCATTTCCACAGGAAATGTGCCCCGGTTTCCTTGCCCCCACCACCGACACTCTCGTCCTTGGTGGCGCAGCTAACAAAGTCCTCCCCCTGGGAACGTTACACCAGACAGCGAACGTTCCCTGGGGCTCAGTGAGTAGACGAACAGACGGACAAAGACAGATACAGACACTACAAGAAGCAAAACTACATACATATCATATAGACAAAATCACATGGACAATGTTGCAGGCTGGAAGAGAAAATAATTGGTTAGATTAATGATAAGTGCAGATTGTGTGGGTGTGTGCAGCAAAAGCTGGTTTGTCTGGATATAGAAACAAAGAGACCTCACTGTAAAACACCAGCAAAATAACAGTTGGACTCCCATGAGTGAAACTACGACTGAAAGATAGACTTGTTTCTTTCATCATTCTACTTCACTCGTACACGGAAACTTCTGCAAGACTTACATAATTATCCTTTTTTCCCGGCAGAATGTGTTGCAAGTTTCTCACTTGGTAGGAAACGTTCACCTTAAGCTGGAGTAAACTGTGAAATAATTGTTCTCTGGCTGTGAGTGAAATCCTACCTGTCCGGTAGTGTGGAGGCCAGGTTGTGCTCTCCATCCGCTGTGTTTAGGTGATGCTGGCAAGGACTCAATTTCAGGTACTTCTTTAGAATCAATAATGATGCAGTTATGAGCATTTATTTATAACTGTGAATAAAATATTTTCTGATGAGGCTAAATATTTTATGTATAAATATAATAGTAAGCGACTTAAGTGAACTGCTTCTCTCTGTTGGAATAGAGCACTCAGTTAATCAATACTTAAATCTATAACTTTTATAGCTAAAGCTATAACAGCACACCATGCAGTAATGCACAAGAGGTAATTAATTTAAAATTGATCTTGGTTTGTCATGTCAGGGCTTGGAGCATACACCTTCTCCATTTTTCTTTCCTTCATGACTCTTTATTTAAAGTATTCATGTAAAAAATGTGCACAAACTGTAGCTCCTGGCATCCATGTCATTATGTCATAGCATATCGTGTTTTGCTTCTGCATAGCTTTAATGTCATAACTAAAAACAAATAAAAGAATAACTGGCTTATCCAAAAAAAAACAGCAAAAACAGCAGGGTCGACTCATGCGGGAGATTCATCTTAAATCTTTTCCGGGTGCGTTTAGATGACCTGTTTTGCTTGTGTTCAGGTGTTTGCTGCACACAGATGTCGTTGTTTGTATATATGTGTATGTGGTACATTGTAGGAATGTTCTTAGCAGTATCACACGCCACACATTTGCTCTAATCACATCGGTGCCCATCAGAGCTCCCATGACCAGCAGATAATCTAATGTTCACCATGGATAAAAATACCTCACCAATATCACACAAGCAGATAAATGCTAATGTATTTTATATAGTATAACCAAACACATTCAGAGAGGTAATTATACACAGGCTGATGCTAGCGCTCATTTAAAGGAAACTCTCACACACAAAATATGTAATTAGTGGTGCAGTGTGTGTGGCTGTGGGTGTTCATACTGGCAGGATTATGTCTTAGTGTCTCTGTTTTTTTGCATCTTAACCTTATCCATCTTTGATTCCCAGTGACAGGAGTCAGGGGCCAATTGGCTTGGATCAGAGATCATGACCCTCGTTGACCTCTCTGTCAGCTTGATGCTGATAAGAATGGCTGCACTGTGTGAGTGGAGATCAGATTGGGACGCTTTCACAGTACAGGGCTTTCCATGTATTTGTCCGTTTTATATGTCACACTCTATCATACAGTATGTTTTAGATATTTTGAATTTGCCTTGGCTGGATTGTGTGAGTGAGTAATGTCATTTTACTGGTTCTGGCTTTGATCAAGTTAGAGTTTGTGACTCTGCAGGTTTCACACTTTTAGAGTCTTTCTTTACTGGTGTCACCCAGTAAAACCTATTGGTCCCTCCACTCCACAAAGTGACTGAAATATGAAAGTCAGGCAATAGAACAGAAGTTTTTGTATGGACTGTCATACATTTACGAGCTTTGTCATTTAGGATGAAATGATCAATTCTGAAGCAATATTGCTCTACATTGTGACCAGATAGTACCGAGCCTCCTCACAGAATGTAATTATAGTATCTCTAATCTTAAACAAACTTTGGAATATAGAGGTTTCTGACATTTTTCAGATATTCTTTACCTGTTCTCGCTTGTTTTTCTTCAGGTTTAAATGCAGTTTGAAGACATTTGGGGGCTTAGAGCTATTTTAAAAATCAATTTTCATTCAGAGTCTCTGAATAGGCTGCAGAGCTGAGAAATAGATTGCCTCTGGGTTGATACAATCATCACAAACAGCCACAGATGAATACTAAAACTTTTACTGACGCTTACTCTGAAACCTCTTATAACAACTCTCTGGAGCTTCTTATAAACTGAGGGAACTGGTTGACCTTTTGTGACATTGCTTTATCATGTAGCTTTGCAGATATGTGTGTGTTAAATGCGGTTGAATGCTGGCACTGACAGATAGAAATGCTGCAGGATGCAGATGATGATTTTTGTGTCCTGTAATATCTGGAAATATATCATGTGGTTAATAGTATGTGTCTGTTTGTGTGTATGTCCACCCATTAACTAAATGCCTCTGATGTCTTGGAAAAACAATCCATTATTGTAAACTGCCCTCTGTGTTACAGCCAAAGTGTTGATGAGAGGTGTGGGCAGATCATTTGGGGGGGGCTACATGCACCCCTTCACAAATTATGTTGGCATGATTGCTGTTGCCATGGAAACTGTCCCAGGAGTAAGGGTGGGGTGGGTGCAGCTGGTGTTTCACCACTGAGTCAGGACCAGAAGTGTGTGTATGTGCACACATGTTATAGGAAGGATGTTTCTACAGCATTTCTTTCTCAATAACAGCCATCCATCACTGGGAGGTCAAGAACGTGTGCCTGCGTCTCTGTGTGTGTGTGTGTGCAGGAATAACCAACCATCCAACCATAGACGCTGCTTTTTTGTGTGGATGCAAAATGAAAATTAGTTTCAATCTTGACCATGTGCATCTGACTCACCAATTTCACCTTCTGTACAGTACGTGTACCCTCCATCTTTGCATATGAGTATATGTTAGTGTTTGTGTAGGAGAGTGTGTTGTCAAAGCCTCTCTCTGTTCGCTCTGCAGGTCTGAATATCATCCTTCTTGCTGTAATACTTGTTTAAAGCGATCAAAACAAAGGACGTGAGCTGGCTTTCATCCTGTCTGACCCAATACGGTCTTGTGATGGTAACAGATGCTGGATGTCGCTGGTGTTTCCTCTGCAGAGGTGGCTTCACATTCAATTAAGCTGAGCTTTTCCTTTTATATTGAATTAAGCAAGGTCATACCGCTCTTGAACGCTGTAATGCAGATTAAGTGCTGGACGCATGAGTAGACAAAGCAAGGTAGATTTCTCCAGTGAGGTTTTCTCTTTCTTTCCACTGGAAGAAGTCAGGTACAAACTATGCTTAGAATGCAAACAGTGTGAAATATGTTGATCCAGCAGTATGCTTAGGAAAAGAGCAGAGCAGGTAATGTCAGACTGAGTCATTGAGCAGCAGTAAGCTTTATATTCATCCCAAAATACTGTTTATTATCAAAACATGTCTTTGTATTCTGTCCTCTTTTCAGAAATTTGTTGTGCTGCTTAAAATGAGTTCTTTGTGCTGTTAAAACCCGGAACAGGTCCAGCTCAAAAGCTTAATAAATTCAACAGTTGTATAAAATTTTCTGAGCTGCTGATGCTTCCACTGGGATTAATGGAGCCAAGATCAGCGTGAAGCGAAACAATTTACGTCTCTGACCGCTTGCAGAATATTAACAGAGTACCCACTGGGTAATCAGCAGAGGCTTCCCACTCAGCTACAGTAGACGTTTCTGCTATTCACCTTTAGCACAGAATGTTTCTCTCCTGCTGTGACCATTAGTCTGTTTCAGATCATCACTTCCTCTCACTCGTCATCTTTTCTCTCATTTCCTTTTTGCTCATCCATCTTATGTGTTTTTGCCTGACTGTCAGCATGTTGTGGTTTTTCATTTCTGTCTCTAGCATCATCTTCATCTTTCTTCTCCTCCTCCTCTTCTTCTTCTTAGTGTTCAGCTTTTGGCTTTATCTCGACTTCAGTGGGTTTATATGTTTCACTACCTGCTTCTTCACCCACAGACACTCCCTCTTCCCTTTTTCCCTTCACCTGTCATCTATCCGATCATCATTTTTCACCTTGTCATCCCTGCTTCTTGCCCTTTGCCTTTTTTCAGCTTCCTCACCCTTTTTCTCTTCCTATTACTTATTTTCTGGCATGTTTTCATGTACTCTTCCCCCCTTGATCCTTCTTTGATTCTTCTCTGTTAGCTCCACTTCCTCCTTAATCCACCCATTTGCCCTTCATTCCTCCCACCTTGTCACAGTAAAACACTATTCTACCTTCATTGACTTTTCTTGCTCAGTCCCCTCCCATGTTCCCCCATTTTTCTTCCTCCCACTTATCTTTACCCATTGGCATTTATTAGTTTCTGCTATCAGACTTTCTTTCACGCTGATCTCCTGCACCCTCTACCCCTCATCTGTCTGTCATTGTGTCATGTTTTGACATTTTTCCTATTTTCATTTCGTAACTGTCTTTGCCCATCAGGCAGTTTTCATCTTGTTGTCATTTTGCCGTGTCATTTTTCTCATCTTGTCTCCCTGCTGCTCATCTTCCCCTCGTCTCTTCTCTAGCCCTCCTTTCTTCCTCAATTCCAGCATTTCTTACCTGCTCACATTTAGTTTTTGGCTTGCATGGTTTTTGAAAAATACAAGCGTTTACACTGCATGCAACACAGTGATCACATTCAACAAATTCATTTTTATTAGCACAATCACAGACTTTGTTTAAATAAAATTGTTTAAAAAAATTAAAATGCTGTTCAAATCACACAATAACCTGCCAGGAACTGTAAACAAAACACTCAGCAGCTCACAGTGTGGAGTTTGTTAATTGGACAGAGTTGTAGAAATCTGTCATCCTGCCACATTAAATATATGAGATGTGTTTAAGTTAAGAATGATACTTTCTTAACCGTGGTTAACGTAACCTGGGTATCATACATAAAGCGGAATGTGAATTTTTGTTGCAAAACACAAGTCTGACTTTCTGCTACAGCCAAGGGTTTGTTGTTCTCTGACAACTTTCATTTACTTAGTATGAAAAAGTCTTTTTTTTCTGTTTAAACCACATGGCATCCAATATAAGTTGATGCAAGGTGCTGAGTCACTCACCACTTGTGTAGATGCCCCATCCAATGAGTTGTTGGTCAGATAATTACCATGTGCTTGTAGAGGCAAGGCAGTGTAGTCACATTTTAAAGAGACAGTCTTTCACACTGATTCAGACAGTAGATTAGTTTTCACTTCCCATCTGTACAAACCTGTAATAAACTCTACATATGGCTTGAAGAAACACTCTGCATGTTTGAGGTGTGTGAAATGTGTAAATTATATGGCGCTTTTTTTTGATCAAAGTTACCATAGCTGACTTTGCAGGCACTGTGAAGGTAAATTAATTTATGTCTTTATTCTCCCCCTGAGTCGATATTGTACGTTAGAGCTGCAACAGATAGCAATTCATGTTAATTAGATGCTGAATTATCACCACGATTTTTATTACATTAATATTCTGAAAGATTCTTCTGCCTCCCCCTGTTTGGGTTTCAGTTTATAAACTATTGCAGAGTGGGCAGATTCTAAACAACAGAACACTGTGAGCCCAGTGTTCTGGGTCTGAAGTTCAGACTGTTTTTACAAGCCGTTGCTGCCTCTCTGTGCTATTTGGAGCTGTCGATGTGTGAAGTTATGCCTGGTACAGCTTTAAAGCCTATATAGATGTTTATGCTTTAGCTTTGTGAGCCGATGCCAAATCCAGTCCCCCAAGAACACTTGGCAGTTAACAAGCAAAAGTTAACACAAGACAGACGGACGTGCGATTCTTGTCCTCGCTCAGCTATCACCCAATCTCCCGCACCATAGTTTCCATGAGTTTACATGATACAAAAGTGTAATCACATTAAAACATTTAATCTCTGCTCATTATCTGTCTTTTCAGAATGACTCGTTATCATAGGATCTGTCTGGGGATGTAGTCCAGTACAATGTATGTGTGCCTAACTGTGACTGTGTGTGTTCATAGGTAAAAGATACATTACAGATTTGTTTGTGCAGAGTATCTGCTGTGATAAGAGAAATGAAGCTACAGGACAAATGGTTGTGTGTGTGTGACAGGTGTCACAATGACGTAAAAAGTTTGGGCCTTTGTGTAAATGTAAACTGGTCGTTTTTACACTAAACTAATGGACTCTTGCCTCAGGCTTAGTCAAGAGTCAGAGATTGATATCAAGTCAATCAATTAATTAAATCAAATGCAGCAAAGTTTCCCAAAATGTTAACTGTTTTGTTCCACATGCTTCGCTGGACACGCCATGCATCCACATCACATGAATGATTTGACATGACAACAAGTTTCCTTACTGTTGCCTTCTGTTGCCCTCCTTCTATTCAGAGCTGATCCAGAATGGCCGCCTGCTGACGCTGCCTGTAGTAGCTGGAGACCTGCAGTCCATGCTCCCTGACGAAGATGGGAAGCGTTTGTATGTGGCCATGAAAGATAACCTGCTGTCTACCAGTCTGGACGACATAACACAGAACCCACGCAAGGTTAGAAGTGGAGGACACATGCTGTACACACACACACACACACACTCCCCCACTATCAGGTATCATATGTGCCTTAGTTCTGTCAAGGATTAGTGCTACAGGATAAGTGCTGATAATATTAATAACCTTTTTTTTTGTAACTTTCTGGAACATGATGAGACATAATGAGTTCCCATCAGGCCACAAATGATTTTATGCACATCTGTCACATTCCTTCTACCTGTTCACGCGTATTGCAGATCTGCATAATCTCTTCGGGGTCGCAGTGTTATAGAGGTGTTATCCTTTCAGAGAGCTGACATTTGGATCGAGTGGTGAACAAAGACAAAGATTGCTGCACTCCACAGGTTATCTGAGTCATTAAACATAAATGCTTGTGTGCAGCCTGCAAATGCAGCTATTAGTCTACTTAGGTTAATAAATATCAGCGTTTAAAAAATGCCTATATGGTTCTAATAAGTTTAAATAATTTTTATCTTCACAGAAACTAGATTTCCAGGAGGAAACAGAACCACTATTTGATATGTAGGAATTTAAAGCTAGATTGGAATCAGTTTAAACCAATGTGATTCTTTAAAAAAAAAAAAGGGAGAAAAAAACAATGGTTCTCAGATATAAGTTACGGGTTTGTTACGGTTCCCTAACCAGTTTGACGTGATATCCAGACAACAGGACAATTCTGGTTCACCAGCCAGTCAGGTTGAGTTCAGGGTCACTGCAGGGACGACAACAGTGCTGCCTTTTCATAGCTGTGCCCTGCTGGATCAACTCAGTACCCTCACTGTGAGGTGTAGACGCAAGCTATCAGAGACAAACAGGTAGGCAAGCAGTCAAACAGACAGACAGCAGTCAAGCTGGCCAGCCACCCACACAGCCAGGCAGTCAGCCAAAAAAGGGTAGATAGTCACAGTCAACTCGTAACTTAGCTCCGTGCGGGCTGTAAAGTTATGTGTTTGTACAAACAGTATTTATAGTCTGTTTATATCATTCCAGCCTGTGTGCAGGTTTCTCCCTGGTGTTAAAACCACTCACAATGCCATATCCTTTTCATTTCTGTTTGTTTTTGCTGCTACTGACATTCAGACCTTCCTATAAGTATTCTAAGTATTCTACCTTCACACAGACAGACTCGTGCATGCCTTGTCTGTGAGTACAGCGGCAATAACCTTTACTTAAATTCCTGTTTGGATAAGCCCCACTTTCCCTTATATTTTGTATGTACTGACAGCCAACATGCTTTCACAGAGGGTACATTTGCATTACACAAAGACCTTACCTGGTACGAAACCTTTAGTGGTGGTCCATGTTCTTGCGAGTGTGTGGTATTTGGTGATAAGGGGGAACGTGGTCTCTAATCTAATCTGATCGTCTCTGCATAGCACCGGGCTCTGTGGGAACCACTACATCAGAGAACGATTACTGGACATCCAGAAATTGCTTCCTGAAAACTCCATCATTTCTACTACGACTACTACATGTACATAGAAAAACATTTCTGACCAAAATCTATGTACAAATGTATATTAATAATAATTCATTGTTGGAATGTCAATATTTTGTTTAGTTTGTAGTTTCTGGGGTCTGTACATATGTAGGAAAGTGAAGCTGATCACTTATCTGAATCAATTTCTGCTTCAACATTATTGCATTTGAGCGAATGACTCTATTTATAGTAGCTGACATGTGACCAAGTCATTCCTCAATCTTCCTCTCCACAGTATATGCCTGTCTCTCTCATCTTCTGTGTCTCTCATATTGCCCGGTTGTTTGGCTTGACATGAACCACTGAACTAGACCTCAAGTATCAAGTAATTGGAGTGTTTTTATTATACATTGATTACGTTTACATTCGCACAAACACTGGAGTTCCTTTGATCAACACAGTAAATCTGAGACACGTGTTGTTTTGACTGCCTTAGTACTGTTAGTCAGCTTTGAGAAATTAGTCGTCTTTTTTCTGATTAGAAATGAGTGTTTATCTTACTAAAACCCTGAAAAAGGAGCAGATTCTATGTAATTTATTCGTCGGGATTAGAAAGTGTATAACATGTGGCGCTTGGTAATGCTCTGCCTTGAATCCCTTTCATGCCTGCACAAAAAGCTTGCACATGTTAACTTCGTCATATCGGCTTCTGAATCATGGGTGGAATAAAATCCACGTTTCTTCTACATTTCAAAGCTTCCATTACTTGTGTCATTTTAACATTACAGGGTTGGAAAAGTAAATCTCGTGTCTGTAGAATAGTTTAGAGCGAAGTCATTTATTTTATGAGTTGGCAGTGAGGCACGTTCAAGAGACCGCAGCGTATGTGAAGAAAAGATCAGGGTGACTGATGTCAGAAAAAGACACGACGCATGTATGTAGGCTTTTTTGTGGGCTAACTGTTTTACTAAAACCCTTGTTGGGCCTCGTCTGGGCCAATAAAACCTTGAAGTACATAGAAACAGACAGAAATACAACTTGACATGACCCAGAAGTGATAAGCACATCTGGAAGCATGGACCTTGTTTGAAGACGGGTTGTGCTTTTAGATTCATTGCTATATAATGTTCTCCCTGATTACGTAGCTTTAAACTAAAAGTAATAGAGGTAGTTCACCTAGTGATGTAAATGCCGCTCATCAGTGACCTTGTGCCCACAGTCAAACAGTAGAGTAAAGTAGTCATGTTATGTTGCTCTCAACAACCCCATGACATCTTGGCTTATAACTGCTGATGAAAACAGCAACATGTGCCTCCTTCTTCTCGTTTTACTCATAGCTCTCTTTCCCCTGCTTCTCATAAAGCACCTGCCTGCACCAACAGCCTTTTCTCGAGCTGCATAATGAGCAACACCAACCGTTTTATCTCTCTCTTTGTTTATCTCTCTCGCCGGCCTACTGCAGCTGTACTGGCCAGCCAGTCCGGACCGTGTCCAAGAATGTCTCATGGCTGGGAAAGATCCAGAGGTGATTCACCACATTATCACACACACATACAGGCACGTGCAGATTTACTCCATTACATAAGAAAAGCGATATTACTGTTTTGTTTTGTTTTTACTTTACTACCTGGTTCACTTCCACGCAAACATTCAATTAAACAAACAAGCAAACCCCAAATAAAAGTCATACTGTCCTACTTTTAAGTTTACTTTAACTGGAGAACCGGAATTTTTTTAGAAATCCTATCCATGCATATAAAACATCTCTACTATATTTTCCATCATGTCTCACAATCTGGGTCTGTTCTCAGTACTTCTTCGTTCTGTGTGTGTGTGTCTCTGTTCAGCTGGAGTGTGCCAACTTCCTGCGAGTTCTGCAGCCTTTTAATCAGACTCACCTGTACGTGTGTGGAACTGGAGCCTTCAACCCCCGCTGCGCTTTCATAGCTACCAGCGTCTTCCAACAGGTAACGCTTTTGACACTCACTCACACACATAAAATGGATATGTATGCAATCATAGCAGCTGTGATGGATTTGGTACACATCTTAAAGTGAAATGAAAATATCCATTGTAAAATAACCAGAGGATTTTATTTGCTTAGTGTTTTTTGCCTTTACAAAATGAACTATTGAAGAATTTTCCCAAACAGCTGTAGCTGTTTAGGAAACCGACCTATAAGCACATGTCGAATAATATGCAATACAACATGATACTGTATGTGCACAAACGGGATTTCAGTAATAAATATATTAAATGCAGTTGTACAGAACCAATGCTGTTCCTAGCACCCACTGCGTTTGTGTGTGTCCTGCCTCTCAGTCACGGCCCCTATACACAAGCCTATCAGCAGCTGAAACACACACATCATCACATGTGTGGTGTCTGCCCCTATGCCCATATATCTACCAGGGTCAACCCTGTGCCATCTGTCTTTGTAATGGATCTTTGACACTGAGGCTACACCCTGGGGGCTGCTGGACAGCGTCCCTTTTTTAAATGAATGTTTTTATGTTGTAAAATGTGACATCATTACACAGTGATAAGTCGATAATCATTTCGCAGGTCCCTCGGTCATGTGTGTGCTCATTCCTGAAGTTGCATACATGCCTTTCAGCAGTTTGTGTGAGGGAATAGCTAATCCCATGAAAGGCTGTGTGGGATCAGAGGCGAGGTTCAGACATGGTACTTAAAGGGGCTTGTGGTGCTGACTGGTTTAAGAGTGGACTTCACACATTTTTAAACCTCTCCACTTAATACAGCTACCCTCAATTAGCTGCTCACTCCATGCATGTGTGTGGGATATGTGCAACTGTGAGGGAGACTGTTTGTCTGAGACTGATTGTCCAGGCTGAAAATGTCTTTATGCATATTTGATGGAACTACTGCTAATTTTATAAACGAAAAAATCTATGCAAAGAGTCACATCCAATCACTTTGCCCTGTCTGCCAAGCTAATTTTCCATCTGCATGTCCATCTGCATGACCTCTGTTTTTGTTTCCATTCCCAGTCAGAGCACCAGACGCTCTCCTACGGCCAGACAGAGTGTGGGAAGGGGAAATGTCCTTATGACCCTTTCCAAAAAACTGCCTCTGCTGTCGTTGGTAAGTAATCTGTTCAAGTGGCTGAAGAGGATTTCTACAATATTTTAGATGAATAAAATGTTTCAGTTTTTCTTTTTATTGTATCACTATTTTTTTGTACAGTACAAACACAGAGTACTTCTAATTAAAAACGAATCGATTCATTGTCATAACAAAGAGAATTGTGTCTGAATTTTACTTACCGAAAATGAATAAAAGAGAAAAAAGAAAGAGTTTACCTGTAACTTAATGAATAGTAATATATAGTGTAGGATGTATCTACTACATTGCAGTCAGAATGTGCATGAAGTTAAAAAAAAACAACGTCTGTTTAATGTAAAATATTGTTTCTCTTTGTAGATGGAGAGTTGTATGCTGGGATCACGTCAGACTTCATGAGCCGGGACTCTGCCTTCTTTCGCAGTCTTGGCAGTCGCCATGTCATCCGGACTGAACAGTACGACTCCACCTGGCTGCAGGGTAAGTGTATCTCCTAGCATCTCCTACATGCTTGGTTAGTGTTTAGTCAGGCCAGTGTGTCTGCTTCTGAAAACAACAAGATACTGAATCTGTTTCTCTCAGCTGTTCACTTGTACCATCAATATTTTTTCCCGTAAGCTCTTTCCTGCATGCTACATGCCTTTCAACACAGTTGGATCATATAATAGCAATTATCAACAGGCTTAAATCACAGTGGTGTGGTATAGCAACAGGCCTTTTTTTCTACAGTATGTGCATGTCCTTTCTTTCTCCAGATGCCCAGTTTGTGCGGGTAGCGCCACTGTCTGAAACTGATAACCCAGAAGATGATAAGGTTTATGTCTTTTTCACTGAGCGTGCTCAAGAAGCAGAGGGAGCTGCAGGAAAGGTGCTCTACTCCAGAGTGGCGCGTGTCTGCAAGGTACGGAGTGTGTTGGTTAGAAACAGAGTGTATTTGTGTTTGCTCATCACAAATGGTGCACATGTAGTTTACATAACATACATTTGCCTGAACAGGTACAGCACTGGATATGCACAGTACAGTACGTGCTGGTCAGTGTGTCTGCGCCTGTATGTGTCTGTGAAAAAAGCAACTGTCTGGTATTAGATGTTGTAGATTAGATGTTGCCTTGCGTGTATCTTCCTATGATCTTGTTTGGACTGTGATTCTCAATGTGGAAATCGAACATTTGGGGGCATCTTAAAAAGTTTTTATGAGGAACTGGAAAAATAATGTACAGACGCAAGACGTTGTGCTACAGTATGCAATTAAATACGAGCTGATTTACTTGAAGGAGCCTGTCACAGATGCATCATACATAGCGTTGTTTCTTTGTGAAAGGCGTGATATTTTAAACTATTCATTATTCTATTTTTGAAGTGTTTTGTTTGTAATAATGGTTTGGTGCATTACCATTGTAACATGTTCTGGCCTATGTTTTTACTGTAATTATATATTTCTTATAGAATGACATTGGAGGCCAGAGGAGTTTAGTTAACAAGTGGAGTACCTTCCAGAAAGCTCGTCTAGTGTGTTCAGTCCCAGGACCAGACAGCCTACAGACCCACTTCGACCAGCTGCGTGAGTACACACACAAGCATCAGATGACAAATGCACCACAAGCAAAGTTAAACTAATCACATCCGACAAGCCTCAACCACTGGTCACATCAACGGCTGGAGCTTTGCCACTGAATGCGTCATAAAGGGAAAACAGACTCCCCTGCTTGTGTGTGTGTGTGTGTGTGTGTGTGTGTGTGTGTGTGTGTGTGTGTGTGTGTGTGTGATTTTGTTCTCTTGTACCTCACATGAAAAGTTGGAATTTCTTCCTTGCATATATTGAGGCAACATAAAAGGTTTTCAGAATGAATAAACTTAGAGGTGCTCAACCACAGCCTCAGTGTGTGAATTTGGCTGCATGGCTCCACTGTTACCACGGTGATCAACAGCCCTGTCGGTCACCTTGGGTTTGTCTTCGTGCATCAGCCTTGGTAACCACGGCAACTGGCCTTAACATTGAGTTGCAGTGGTCTTATTCATTATCAAGGATTCACGGTAGCGTCTTCCAGTTGGCTCTGAGTGTGTGTTCAGGCGCTGGTCTATGAAGGCACGAATCTGCATATTCTGCCTGAATCAGGATGTTAGCCTCACTCTCTGTAGCTGGATCTGTCAGTATTATGTCCTCAGATCTATCAGGTTTTGCCATCCAGCTGTGAAATGGAAAGTACTGCACTCACTCAGTATCCTCACACACATAGCTGTTAGATAATGTATGGTATAAGGTGTGAATGTCAGTTGTGTTCTACTTGTGCTGCATAGCTGCTGCTGAAGTACAGGACTATTAGCTGAGGATTGATTGAGCGATTGACCTCTGGCGTATGAGGCACCACTCACCACAGATGGAATTCAAACTGACATCTTTGTGTCAGGAGGCCTGACCCTTATCCATTAGGACACTGGATCTTTTCTTACTGGCTGGTTCTGTCAACATACAAAAACATGGACAGTAACAAAGCGACTCATTACTCAATTTATCTGTGTGCAAATAGCTGGAATCAAACATGTCTACAAGTGAAACTCACTTACATACTGTAGGTTAATAGACCAGAGACGTGTCCATTACACTGCTGGTACTTCAGGTTTTGTCAGGGTTTCAGACAAAAAGCAAGAAACAGGGAGGACATTGTTGAGACAGGACTGGTCTCTTATCTCCGCTGTTTGGTAAACACATCACTCTCAAAGTAAACGCTGTTAGTCTTCTGTCCAAACGTAAAATGACACACAGCACACAAAATACTGCCAAATGCTTACAGACACACACACACAAATAAAATATACACACCTTGCATTTGAGCTGTTAAACGTGGGTCTCGGCTTGTCTGTGTACACGGAAGGGTTTTCACCAGCATTCCTGCAACCGCTTGTTTTTCACAAACATCTGATAAGGGTGCATGCAAATGTGTTTGTGAATACACTGCAGCACAGCCCATAAACACAGCCACTCAATCGCAACCACAAACCCATATACAGGAGAGCAATATGTCAGGTTAAGAATGCTGCCAGTGTTGTGTTTATGCCACGCTCTGCCAAACAGAAACACTACAAATCCCATAAATCCAGTTTAGACAGTCTGTGGGTCCCTTATGACTAGAGAGTGGCTGCCACCTGCGTGTCTGCAAGAAGGAGAATGCTTAATTATTTCACGTTGATCGTGAAGGAAATCAATCAACTTCTTAAAACACCAGGTATCAGGTGTGGGTCTTGATATTTTTTAAGGGGTTTGTCTTGATTGTGCGTCACAGCCGCGCAGTTTGGGTTTCATTCATGTCTACTGTGACAATGTTAGTTAAAGATGAAAGTCATCCAGTATCGTAAGAGATAAATCCCCCTTAAGATGCATGAATAATACAATGAATGTCACAACCTGACAGGGATTAAGTAGAGTAAACAAGGCACAGATAAAATGGGATTAATGTTGTTCAGGGCTTATCTACCAAACCTGGCTTTGACTGACTATAATGCTGTTTTAACCTCACAGTAGCCTTTTCTGTAACTTTGTAGGATAATCATTTTGTCCAGTCGTTGGCACTAGATGAGAAGATGCTTGATGCTCTTTTTTAAAGGGAGGTAGCAAACAAATTGCCGTAAATAGTTTATGCACGTTTGTTTTTTGCCAGTATTTGTTTGCATGTGTTTCCTCACATTATTTTTAATGAGAGCGTCTGGTCTGTGATTGTTACACAGACTCATCACACTGGATTGTTTTAATGTTAGGCTGCTGTATGTTCACTTTTATAAAACTCCCTCTCGGTGCCTGGTTCTTGTTGCCGATGCCACTTGTTGTGTGAAATTGCAAAATGCCGTCAAGCCTCGTTGAAATGTAATTACTCTACTCCAAAGCTACACAGATTGGACGTGGTTTGTGTTTACTGTTTTCTTCAGGAAACACAGACATTCTTTCTGCTGCCCGCTGAGGGTAAAACATGTAGGATATTCCTATTCTGGTAAAAGGTTTAAGAGTTCACCTCTCAGATGTTTGACTGCTGTTGTGGTTGTTGTTGTTGTAGAGGAGTCTCATGCTATGAGATTTACAAATTGGAGACAGAGGACCCTCTGTGGCCAGACTCAGTACTATGACACCAGAGCCACAGAGGAATTCTGGGGCATTTTTCCTGTTTTGACATCTATGTCTAAGAGTTCTTGTTCCAGACGCATTTCCCTCTTGCTGCAACATCCTTCAATGCGGAAAAGGAAAAAGAGAAACGAACATGAATGTATGAGACCTAAGGGGCATCGTAGAAGTGTGGGATGGCTGAAGGAGAAGAAATTATTAAGATGATAATAAGGACATTTTAGTGACACATTGTGAAATTCCCTCCAGGTTTACACTAGATAACAGAGACCAGGCAAGTGGAGAAGCACATCCAACAGCTTAATTACAAGCTCAACAAGTATACTTTGTGTTTCAAGCTAGTTTTAAACATGTTTTGTGTTACTGAAGAACATTAATCATGTTTTGAGGCCTCCACTGAGCCTTTCCAATCCATCATAGCTTGTCTGAAAATACTTGAATAGAACAGAGACGCAGGATAGATGGTGCGAGTGGGGAGGAGAGGAGCAAGTGGAGAACCTAAAAGAAGGAGGAAAGATAAAAGATGAAGTAGGAACAGGGCAGGGGTTAAAGCATGAGGAGGAAAAAGATGGAGGGGGAGACAAAGAAAATATAGGCAGCGTTTAAGAGAATGCATTGCTGGCATTTAAAACCTAGTAGCTTTCTATTAGCTTTGGCCTATGGTGTACTGAACGAGACAAGCAAGATCTATAAGTGATGTTTACAGAAATGAAGTTTTAGATTCTAGCCTGCTGTCAACAATAACTGTCCCTCTTTATGGTGTACTGTACTGCAGATGTGAAGTTGTGCTGATACAGTACATACTGTAAAGGGAGAAGGAAGACAAAAGAGGTGTGATTTTTTTTGAACAAGGCGACATGACAGCTTAGACAAAAGGCTTGTCCCCTTAAAGCACATGCAGGGGGGGTGTGAGGTGAAGTGGAGCTAAAAGGTGGTGAGGGGGGTGGACAATCTAGAATTACTGTATGGTGGAGAGTGAGTGAGAAGGAAGAGGAAAACAAAAACAAGGTAAAAAAGTACTTTAGATAAAAGATAGAAAAGCTTTTATTCAATGAAATTTGCCTAAATGTGTCCTTCATTATCATCTCAGAAAAGCAGGCAGTACTGTAGCTCTCTCAGTCATCAATATGAATGATGCCAACTTTGAGATTACATCAGTGGTAAAAAGGTAAAAAATGTCTCATGTTGAAACTAGATAGAGCAGAATAGGGCCAATAGCCAAGGGGCCTTATCGAGCAGACGAGATGGAGGCATGGTTATTATTGGCAAATTACTGTAGGGTGAGGAGGACATAAAGACAGAGAGTGGTCAGAAAAGTGACAAGGATGTGGAAGGAGGAGGTGGATGTTGGCATTTGGGGTGAGAAGGAGTAGGCAGCAGATAAATGAGGAGGATAGGGGTGTTTGCCTGGCGGCTACGGTCAGACAATTAGACCGAGGAGGAGGAGGAGGAGGAGGAAGATAGGGGCTGAGTCTGCAGGTCTGCGGGCTAGACAAGACTATCTTTCCTCAGGGGGAAACAGCCTCTTTTTGTTTAGAGAAGAAGACTCAAGAACGATCCTCCTGAGAAAATAGGCCAGACAGACAGATGGAAGGGACCGAGGGACAGTGGGAGGGAGGACGGAGAGACAGGAACAGCGAGAAACAAAGACAACGGGAGATGCCCACAGGGATCCTGGGACTTCCAGGTGGATTTAGGCAGAACCTGAAGAAAGGGAAAAATGTTGGTTCCAAAACAAAGAATCTTTTTGGAGACAATAAAGGGAGTCTGGTTGTTTTCTTATCACTGCAATATGTTGAAAATGTTGTTTTACCCATTTTAAACCTTTAAATCAATGCTCACCTTGACGCACGGGTTCAGATAATCGTGCAGACAGAAGTAGGCTGATCTCATATTCCCCAGACATTTGTGATGAATGTGTGCGCGTGTGTGTTTTGTTCTTCCTCCCGTTAAGGATTAATGGCATTAAAGCCACAGCCGGACAATAAATCAAACAGTGGAGGGATGTAGAAACAAGGTGCAACAGCACTAAATAAGTCATGATTTAAAAACTTGTCACACAGAGATAACGGGGAATTGCTGCCAAGCTGAGCTGTATAAATAACTGAGCCGTTCTCTTCAAAGTCTGTAAAAAGAAAAATGTTGTTCTGGCTGTGTCTTCTGAAGTGTAACTACGTTTTCATGTGGCGGTGAATGCCTAGTGAGGTGCGAAGAAAGACAGTCTGACGAGCTTTGAAGCACAATGCAGCGACTTGGAGTTTTCCTACCGGGATTAACAAAGTTTGCATTAAGTTTACACAGTACTTTTTCCAATATTGAGCTGAGTTTATATAGTTTATAGACTAAACACGACTCTTTCTTATGCACCAAGAAGTAAGATTTTGTTTGGGAAATAGTATTAAGACTTTTTATTTACTTTATGTTTCACTAGGTTGCTTCACTTTGGTTTTGTTGCCTAACTAACTGCTTGGTTGGCACAGACGTTCTTATTCATACCTGTCATCAAACTGCACAGTAATTGCCACAGAGACCAGGTCACTTCCCTTACAAAATACGAAAAGTGGAAATGTCCTTTCAAATTAAACTGACTCCAGACATAAAAGACGTTCACTGAATTTCTCCTCCAGGTAACAAATTCCCTCCATCACTGGGCTGCTGGACGGAACATTCACTCTATGGATTTAGTCTTTGTTGAAGATTTATTTGTCTAATATTTTGATTCATGACTCGATACCTACATGTAATACTTCTGCATTAACATTTAGCTCAGACAGACCTGCTGATGTGAATGTTAGCACATCGTCCTCTATATTGATATATTGATGCCTCCTACAGTGTCTGACTGAATGAAGGTCTGTTCTGGAGTCTGAGTCTAAAGTTTATTTATTATTCCACATATTAAATGTGGGCCTGTCATCTAAACTGCATCAACACACTAACATGGACAAATACGTCTCTGACCGCCTCTTTTGATCTTTTGATCCGATCTGATTTAAAGTTGAGTGCACATTCACTTCTGAGTACTGTCCCATCACCAGCGAAATATGTTTCTACCAGGTTTAAAGGGAGTCTGTCTTACAGCTTCCACTCGGCTCCAGGGCGATAAGACTCAGCAGGTTTAGTTATAAATCTTCCAGAAGCCGTCTTTTGATTCTCTGGCTCATCCCTTCCTTGAAAAAGCTGAAGTGCTTTGGATGGTCCACCAAATAACATATGTATTACCCAAAGTAATAAAGGAAAATTGCCATGACAACATTAAGACAAGTGGAAAGAGAGAATAAGAAAAAAAAAGATGATAAAGGGTTTGGTTCATGTAAGGAGTCAGAGCGGGTGGGGCTTTCTTTGGAAAATGTGAGCAGGGATGAAAACTAGAAGGTGGAGTGGAAAAAAGATGGAATACTGCACAGTAGGTGCAGCAGGAGAGAGTAGGAACGAAAGTGAGGACAGATACTCGCACAAACGTGACATCTGCACTGTGGTGTAAATGAAAAAATGATGAGATAATAATAAAGGAGTGAAACATTAAATGAGGGATGGAAGGCGTGAGCATTGTGTATGCTGCTGCCTGCTGACTACCCATAGTCCTCTCTGTTCTGCCTTGAGGGGCCTAATGATTGTGCGTGTGTGTCTGTACATTTAGTGTGAGTGTGTGTTCATGTGTGAGCCTTTGTCCTTGCAGTTTTACATTTTTGTGTGCATGCATGGGGCCCTACTTGCCTTTATTCCTCTTAGCTGGACGTGTATGCGCTGCTGAAGCTGCCACTGTGTGTGGCAACGCTGTGTGTGCGTGATGAGATGAGATTAGACTTCCTGCAGGGCTGTAGTTCCGCGGAGGCCACCTGAAGCAGCAGGCACGACAGGAATGTGGGAACTGTGATACGGTTCGCCGTCTCCATCACCACAACAACTTCTCTGACTGGTTGTGGAAGACGAGAGGAGGAGAGACAGGAGAAGAGAATAAAGGGAAATAGGAATATTTGAGATTAGAGTGTATACGGTACAAACAGAAATCAACCTGTTTTTAAAGTTTCTAAACTTTTATAATTACTCACCAGCTGAATGCTTGAAGCAGAGTTAGGTCATGAGTGTCACAGAACACACACAGGAACCACACAGGAAACAAGCGGATGATAAAGCAGCCCCAGCCCTTATCTTAGACGAAAGACCTAAACAGAAAACCTTTGATATGTTGTGATTTATATAAACGATGGAAACTGAGGAAGAGCAGACAACTAAATTATACGTCAATCAGCAATATTAGAGATCTGGGGGAGGGGGAAGCTAAAAATGATGTTACATTTGAAAAGAAATTAGAAATTAACTAGAAATCCATCACATAAACAAGTGTGTTTAAACAAGAACTCCAAAAATGGGTTACACCCACAAACGAGGTTGGACAAAGTTGGACCACATTCGTCTGGCAACAAATGAGTTTTCAAAGTTAGAAATATCACAACCATCCACTTTTCTTTTAAACTGAATTAACATGAGTTACATTATGAATTGTCTTGCTTATGAATTGTTTATGACTTTTAGATGACATTATTGGTTTCTGAGTTGCCATCTGTTTGCTTGTCTGTTTTCCTGTCCATATGTTCATTAGTGTCATTTCTTCGTGACTCGCCTCATTTCCATTTCAAATTGAGAATGATTTGCTGGAGAAAACAAACTATAGTGTGTGGAATTTTGAAACAGTGGTTTAGTTTGTATTATATTTTATTCTTCTGTTTATGTAAAGGTCTACAAAATGAATTATAGCTTGAGAACCCGAACAAAGCTCAGGCATTACCAGACCCAAACAAAATGGGGCCAACCCCTCGATACACATCACTCTTTAATTATGCAACTGTGTGACGTACAGTATGTCCACAGTTAACCCAGTGTTGTCGTTGACTGACTGTCACAGAGAGTCCAGGGTGTTGCTGTGGTAGTTACTGCACTACATAAAGATTAATAGGTTCTACAAAGCTACAGTTCAAAGGTGCATCATCTCTTTGAAATGTGCCCAGATCAGACAAATGTTGGACTCATTTACTCACTAAGTTCCACCAGCGGCGTGTGAGGGATCAGGTTTGAAAGACGGACAGATGGAAGAAGTGAAAATCCACACTCACCTGATTGCACCACAGTGCAAGCGACACCAAACTGAGACCAGCGTTATCAAATGTTGTGGTTGGCTGTGTTTGAAAGGGAGAGTGCAGGCGGAGGTGTGGTGTTTAGCGTGTGGGACAGCAGGTGTTGTTCTCCTGTGGCAGCCTCAGCGCTCAGCTCTCCCACTGTGGCCGGTTATTAATGGCTACAGATTCATTACAAGCAGCCAGCCAGCCATGCTGCCAGCACGCCCGATGCTATTAGTCACACAGTCACAGCCTGATAGATGCACACACAGGCGCACACATAACGAAGACCAAATTCCATCACCCAAAGACACCAGCACAGACCAGTTATACCGGCTCAAGATCATTACACACACAAACAGACAAACATGCAAACTGTGCAGCACTAATAAAAACTTCTCCAGTATGTTGCTACTGTGCTTTAACTCATCACTTACCTCCCCATCTTTTCTCATGTCCCTCCCTCTCTCCTATTCCTCAAATCCAGAGGACATCTATATCCTCCACGGAAAGGACAAGAAGAACCCTCTCATCTACGGACTGTTTACCACTTCAAGGTATGTACAAGACCTAGAAGCGTCCTTTGAAACCTAAAAACCACATGTGTGGTTTAAAAGTTAATAGTGTGGAAACGGTGAAAATGCTTGAAGATCTACTTGTTGGAGAACCTTTGCTCCTACACACATCGGTTACTGTTCACTGAATCAAACACAGACTCAGGTCATGTCAGATCATGGATTATTTCCAAGGATAATTTCATGACTGCTTATAGGAAGGTTGCAAGGGTTACACATGAGAAAGTCTTTTGAAATGTTATATGAGCATTTGTAGCTTTTTAATTAAATGGAGAAATGACTGATAGAAGTTAGAAAACGTTTTAATTTACCATGAACACGGAACAAAGTGTCCTTCTCTTGATTTGCCCAGCATTTCGTTTCATTCTGATGGGAGTGAAATGCTGTTAAAAGAGCTTCTATGACACGATGTGAATTCACCATGTGTCGCTGTAAAGTGAGATGGTGTCACGCTGTGAAACACCAACGGGCCACAGGCTAATGAATGAATCACATTCATTCGTGTTAACAAAATGGAGCTCATGTGAGACTTCATCATATAATCATCAGTGCTCTGGCTTTGGTGCCACAAGTCCTACAAGTTGGTGGGTTCCTGTGTGTCTCTGCATGATGGATGATGATATTATATTTTCCTCATAAACAAGGAAACAACTCATATTGCTGGAATGAAGGTGTAGTTTCTAGTCTACAGTAGATGTTTACTGGAGTTGCCAGCTTCGGATTTGGCATCTCTTACTGGGAACCGGAATTGTAGGTGCAGAACCAAGCAGTCTTTGTTAAAAACCTCCCATACACTTCGTACAGTTCGTGAATGAGAACCAAGCATTTTTATCTGACAGTGGAAAAGCCCTGAAAGAGAAGTTGGAACAGACAAACAACAAACAAAGCACAGAGGCCAAATCTGAAAAAAAAAACAATGACTTGGATTTCAGTGGTAAAACTAGAACAACATGTTGTGCATCTACAGCATTTATGAAACCCCCTAACAAAACGTGATATTAGTACTGGATTTAATTAGAACTTGTAGACAATAAGATGTCCTACAGAATTTGTAAAGAGAAAGACAAAGGAAAACAATATTTCAGATTCAACTGCGTCAGAACAATGACACAAACACATAAAACTGCATGACAATAGTGAAACCTTCTGAGACAGATGGACAGAAAAAAGCTGATACTCAGAAACACAGGCGCTCATTAGGCTTGACAAGCCAGAGACAGATCACAGGTGAACAGGCTCAGCACAAACAAAACTATAAATTAGACCCCACCTTGAAAAACCCCTGCAGTTTGTCATTTTCTCCAGAGTTACTAACAGCACCACATGTCCTGAGAATCACCCATCAGAGGTGGATGCCAGAGCTCTACAGTAGCAGCAAAAGTATGACAGCATTTGGCTTGGTGGAGCAGGGAGTTGGTCTGTTTTCTGGGTTTTGGAAAGTGTCTTGAATCTCAGCGGGGAACAGACAGAAACCCAAAGCATCACCCAGGGTGGGGTCCCCACCGCAGAACAGCACAGCGCACAAAGGTCACGCTTAGTGAGTGGAAGCGGCGCAAAGGTTTCCTCTGTTTCTGCTTTTGTTCCTTTGTTTTTCCTTTGATATTACATTACGTCTATTATGTGCAGTATGTTCTACACCACTGACAAGGTTTCTTTTGAATAAACACAGATCTGTTTTGGAGAAGGTTATATCATTTATCGCACTGATTATTGCAGATTTCCGCAAAAAAAGATCTTGTAAATAGATACTGTACCTCATCTACTCACACTATGGTCATTTCAGTTACTTTTGCAATATTTGGATGTAACTACAAATGATGCTTGTAGTTCTTTGTGTCCGATTTTTGCATTATTTGTAATTTGAAATGACTGCTCAAAGGCCTTCACCTTCATCTGTTTTCCATGCCGACACTTTTGTCATGTCTGCGAAGGGGAGAGTAGAGGGTTTAGACTAAACACGCAGTATGTGTCATCTGAGCTGAGAGAACCACCCTGATTCCTCACAGCACAGCGTTTCTGTCTGCTTTCACAGCTTTGCCCATGCGGCGCTGGTGGAATCTTGACCATGATCTTAACTACAGTGAATATGATGTGTTGTGGTGCAGGCTGATGTGCTAAAAGCAGCGCATTCATCCAAGCTGGACTTGGTTGGAGCACATTCAGGAAATTGGCGCGTTCAAGCTGAAAAGCCACAGTGAATCACGGCTCTTTATACAGTACAGTCGTTGTTTTTTGGTTTAGCTTACTGCTTAAGTGAAATCACAAAAAGCATCTGCAGCTTTCTAACAACATTCAGAAAGATGACGGGTGATAAACGACCTCCTTCCTTCTCTGCTGTGTATTCTCAGTGATATTCTGAACGGTTCAGCAGTGTGCGTTTACCGAATGGAGGATGTCGTCCGGGCTTTCAAGGGAAATTTCCTGCATAAAGAAGGGCCTCAGTATAAGTGGGCAGAGTTTACAGGAAAGGTGCCGTACCCTCGACCTGGAACTGTGAGTTCAAGTTAAGTTCTCTTTTCAGACAGTACTTTAATTCCCTGTAGATCTGAGTAAACTCCCTCACAGGTGAACGTTTGTTCTTACAAACGTTCACTACTGATATCTGATATTAGGTGGTTTTCCATACAAACACTTTTTTTACATGCATTTGCGCAGAAAAACAGCTCTGTAAAAACACCAAGGATTAGATTACATTACTATACACACACCTCTTCAACCCCCTTTTGTATCTTTCAGTGTCCCAGCAGCACCTATGGAAGCTACAGCTCCACCAGAGAGTATCCTGATGACGTCATCTTCTTCAGCAGGACTCACCCACTATTGCAGGTTCAGCTGAGATTTACCTGTATTGTGTAATTCAATTATATTTGGGCCTATTTTCTCACAGGCTAAAGCATATTTCTGTTTTAATTCAGCTAAATGTCTTTACCAGAAGCGACAATATCTGTAGGGCGCTGCTGATTGTACCCTACCCTGTTTTAGGAAAATGTGCTGCCACTTGGAGAGCGCCCCCTCCTGGTCAGAGTGGGCGTACACTACAAGTTTAGCAAACTGCTCGTAGACCGGGTGGAGGCTGTAGATGGCACCTATGACGTCCTGTTCATCGGCACAGGTGCGGTAGAACAGTTTATCAAGTGTCCCTAAACGTTGGTTAGTGTTTGAGACATTACCATTTGCCACTGAAACCTTTTAATGTTGTTCTCTGGCTGTTTTTGCTGCAGACTCAGGCCTGGTGCTGAAGGCCATCCATCTCCCCAGAGAACATGGTCAGGGGCAGGAGATTACTCTGGAGCAGCTGCAGGTCTTTCAGGTACAGCAAATAGTCAATCTGGAAAGTCCCAGTGTTGGCCCATAGATTGTGCCACCAGCTACCAACTACACCCTCTATTCATTACAGCCAACCACCATCTAAATCATGCTGTCAGATCAGTTGTGTGTATTTCCTACAGTTCAAGGCAGCAGGTTGTTTAATTCATTGTTGAACAATTTGAACGCTTGGAACTTGTGTGAGACTGTGGATGTAATCAGTGTTCGCGCAGTCATTTAGTTTAACCAGTTACATTAGAGTCTGTAATGCCTTGCAGACGTGTAATCAATTTTTAAAAATCAGAAAAACAAAACAAACATTGAGTTTGGCAGTTATTGTAGTAGATTTTTAGCAGCTTCCAAGTCTGCTTAATATCATATACAGAACTAATAGATACAATAATAAACATTTGTCAACTGTCTAAAATGATGCTAAATATAGTATGTTCACATTCCTCCCTCCTATTTATGCCCATAGATAATGTACATTTACATCAGAAGGCTTCTTTGCCATCTAGACTTCGTTACTGTAGCACAAAAGTTACAACAGCTGGACGTAGTTATCACATCAGACTGTAAGAAAATCTGCCTTTTAACTGCAGTTCACAGTGTTCACAGCTCATCTTTCCACTGGAAGCTCCAATTCCAAAAATGTCTGTGTTTACTCTGCGTGATGTGGTTGAGATTTCTTTTTCCATATTTAAAAATATTTGCTTTGTTACATGACTTTCAAGTGATATCAAAAGACATGTGATCGCCACAATATGAGATCGGGTCTCTAGATTATTTAAAATAATATGCACAGATCTTTTTATTTGCGTCTCAGAGCGATAGTTTCTTTATACGTTTGCCTCGTTTTAAACTCGATGTGTTTCTCAGGCTTCTTTTCTCACTTCCTTGCAGCACAAATCACCAGTGACAGCCATGACACTCTCAAAGAAAAAGGTACAGATAAGAGAGAAACTCACTTCTAAACTTCCTTCACACATGCACACGTACACACACGCTGATGCACAACATCACACTTGTCACTCCAATCTCCACCTTGTATCTCCAAGGACAGCTTCATCACCAGTTGCTATGGTTACCCCACCTCATTCGGAGCAGCAATAAAGAGATGCCACTCACACAAGCACAGTCTCTGTTTGTAACATTGTTAGACTGTGTGCTGGATGTGTGACTTCGCGACTGAGGATGATTTAGCTGTTGATTGTTAATATATCTGTGTTTCACAGGAGCAAACCGAATGACCTCTTTCTCTCTTGACTCTCCCTCTTTTATTATTCTCCTCCTTTTTCCTGCACTCTAATTCTTCCCTGTCCCGATTTCCCGCCTCCTCCTCTAGCAGTGGTTGTTTGTGGGCTCCAGGGAGGGTGTGTCCCAGCTGGCCCTGTACCAGTGTGAGCTGTACGGCCAGGCGTGCGCAGAGTGTTGCCTGGCCAGAGATCCCTACTGCACCTGGGACGGGCATGCCTGCAGCCCCTACATGCCCACCGTGCGCAGGTAGGCACCATCTAGATAAAGTTGAACATCCCTACAAGACATGGCATAGGTTTTCTAAAATTCACAGATGTAAACCACATGGGTTGATACTCTCAAGTGTGGCTCAAATAACCGATTTTTTCCACTTGACTAAGAATTTCCTTCAGTACAAGGCATAACAAATGGGCTGATTTTCACGTAATTTGCAGATGACTGTTAAAAATGACCTTTGCCCTAGTGCCACTATCATCACCATCAGCTAAAAGGTTCATTTGGAAATTCTCCCAAACCATTCTTATTATTTATTTTACTCCCTTACGAATTCTGGGCAAACCTCATTTCGTCATCCTGTTTTTAACTCTTTTTAATTCTTTCTTCACAGGAGGAATGCTCGTCATTTAGGGGAGGATGAGGATCCTCTAACTCAGTGTGTTAGGCAGGGAGGTGAGAAGCTGATCGACTATTCACCGCCTCTTTACATACCGTGCAGTGTGCGATTTCCTTTAGCAGTATTTAGCGTTACAGAATAAACTCTTCAAGGTATTGCATCTTTCTCTGGGCTCTTTCAGCCGGTCTGCAGGTGGAGGCAGAGCAGAGGTTGATGATGGTTGCAGAGGGTAACAGTACGTACCTGGAGTGTTTGCCACGATCCAGACACGCTGCTGTTACCTGGTACAAGCAAGCTGGAGAGAATAGCCCTGAACTAAACCAGGTACACGCGCACAGGAGGATATACTTTCCTTAAATTAAGGATTTATGGTAGCAGTTCTTTTAAATTGTGCAAATATCTGCATAGACAAGGCAGAAAAATGACCCAAGTACATTTGTTTGAGCTTCCTGAAATCCACCAAATACAAACAGCCTTCGTTCCTCTCACTCGCCCTCTTTCCCAGGTGGTAACTGGGGACCAGCTGGTGGTGATCGAGCGTGGTGTCCTGATTCGTCGGGCCGAGCTGTCTCATGGTGGTGTCTACCATTGCCAAGTGGAGGAGCATGGCTACCACTGGACCGCTGTCACGGTCCGCCTCTCTGTCTGGAGCCCCTCCTCCAGTCGTCTTCTTGCTTCCTTGTCCAGCTCGCCCTATCAAGGCGGAGGAACCCAGCCCTGGTATGAGGACGTGATGGCTCTGATTCACCCGGGAAACCTCAGCCAGCACTGCAAAGCTCTGGGATACCGCCCCCCACGAAACCAGCGCCGCCATGGCGACATCATGGTGGAGCCAAGCAAGGCTAAAGGGAAAGGGCAGAGGCACAAGCACGGTGGAGGAAAAGGAGGAGGGGGAGGAAGAGCAGCAGGAAGAAAGAGCAGGAGCAAGCCACAGCAGAGGGCACCTAGGAGCGTTTAAATGTGGAAAAGGGCAAATTGTCAGTGACCTACACTGATATACACACATTTACACAAACACACACACAACTCCTACACTGAGACACTCACACACTGTATGTACAGCGACTATGACATGTGCATGCACCTATCCACAAAGAAAAAAGCATAATTCATTATGACAGACTAAGCTCCAAACATAGCAGATGTATGTACAGGAGGATGCAAACAGACTGTTACAGAACAGAACGAGCAATGAACAGCATGAGTTTGACAGTCTCTGTGTTGTGACAACGTTTGAGATGCTTTTCATTTTAAGCCTTTGCAGTGAATAAATTCAGGTTCCCAAAGTAGACATACAGCACTGGAAAAGAAATCAGTGAACCTTCCAGAAATGATTGCTGCCTTGTAGGACCATCCTGGTGGTTTTGCAAGTTTTGGCCTTTAATTACGAATCACATATACGCTGGCAGTTATTCTCCTAAAGAGACCAGATGTTTTTAGATTGGTTTCCTACCTTCCAGGCAGACACTGGCTTCCATTAAGCTCATCATGCAGAAAAAGGGAAAATGCTTGTGCCATTCGATCCATCACAGCGCAGAAGATACTGCCTGCTTGTCTAAGTTATGTTACTGCAAGCTGCATTTTTCCCAAACTTCCTTTTGTGTTGTGTTTAAATGTCAACAACGCTGCATCCTTGCACGTCTGAGAATTAAGCGAGAGCTCAAAAGCCTTTGACTGACAAGCTGTGCTGTTATTTGGCAGACAGCTGTCGAGATGTAACAAAGCAAAACATGCATTTAAGCAGCATGAGGTGCATGTGCATATTCTCAGCATCAATCTAAAGTTATGGGGTTTTGGAAAATAATCTGCATTGATTTATAATTAAAGGGCTAAAACTGTACCAACTAAATTCAGTGATCATCAAAACTGCAGCAAATTAGAGAAAGTAATCGTTGAGGTTGGGCATAGCAGCAAATACAGATATAGTTACATTCATTTCTATATATAAAACCCATCAAGCTGCTCACCTACAGTACAGTGAGACGTTCTCAGTCTTTTTCATGTAGGTGGGGTCTGACCACGAGATGACTGACTGCGCCCACGAAGATGAAAGGCTGAAACAAGCATGATGGTGGCTTTGATGAGGTTGCTCATCTACTTTCCCAGGACCTTAGTGTTGTAACCGCACAGACACACCACAGGAGGCTTTTCCATTATGTCCTCCAGGCATAGCTGGCACTGATCGTATGCCACGCATAAGAGTTGTGTAGTATAGGTGTAGGGAACAAGTTGATGCTGAGTCTTGGGTTAGTTAGCCTGAACTTTCTTGACTTGACAGATGAAAGAAACCTGCGTATTTTTACATAGGAAAAAGAAACATCGCCACATCAGCTTTAATTTGTCCCGCACACATTGCATTTCTGCGAAGAAGTGGTGCTGCTGCTATTAGATGAGGCGTAATCAAGCCTTCACAGTAAATCCAAAAAACGTCAGTGACAGCTGAAATAGTTTAAGGGTCATAATCAGGGTCAGGGCTACCACACATCTTTGGCTAAACACAGGTATTTTAAATGCTTGTGTTAATGTATATTTACAGGAAGTAAAAAACGACCCATGTAGAAAATCTAAATGCATATACATATACAGTATGAAGACCTTTCCTTAATAGACAAGAAAAGACATTTGAAAGGACCAGACTAAAGTGACCTGCACAGAGACTCTGTACAGAAGATGCATGTTTCTCAGACTGTGGCGCAGGATCCAAAAGAAGCCTTTAGCGACTGTGAGGATACTCGGCCGACACACTTCATTCACTGCTGGTCCTGCTCCAGCTGGTGATGATGTTTGGCTGAAGTGTGTAATAAAGAAGCCTTTGTTATACAAAACTGGAACTTGAGGAGGATCTGAACAGAACTGGCATCAAACGGACTCTTTGGCCTGTTGGACTTGAGCAGCTTTAGTGACTTTGCGAAGCAGGACGTACAGTAGTGCTTTGTTTTTAACGTTCAGAACGCGTTCCACTGGTATTTACAGTAACTTTGTGCTTGGTGGTACCTGTTTGTGTGAAAACTATGGTTTTGTTAGGTCGTATTTCCACCCGAACTTAGGCTGGATGCTAATTTAATGTGTTTGATGTGTATGTTTGTCCATCTGTATATTTCTGTGCCCACTGTCTGCACAGTATTCTATTTATTTTTTTATTTCTGCAAGTTTTCCAATTGTCACCATCTGCTTCTGTTGATGCACCTTCCCACTCCCACCTGTGGAAATGTATTTCTGTAGTTGTTATTTTATGACCATTACTCATCCTGCAGGCATTAAAAAATATCTAAACTGATTGGACTCAAAACTGCCGAAACTAAAAATTGATTTTAAATCTTCAGTTTGTTTGATCGTGTTTGCTGTTTCCATGAAGAACTGATAGAAATCGAATGCCCAACAGTGATAGAGCTGTTGTTTACAGAAATACCCGGCGTTACTGAGTTTGGACGAGCACAAGAGAATTCAAGGAGACAAGGAAAAACGTAACTTTACAGTACTTTGTTTTGTTTACTGGAAGACATTGTCTTTAAATGCATGGTTAGGTCCACTGACAGTTCACTCATATTCTCATAGGCCTCATGTCATCCCACAGTGATGGTGCACGCAATGCTGTACAAAAATAAACATGTCCCATCATGGGTCCTGCAGGGTCTCAGCCCCCGTGTGCGTGTGCACTTCTGATGCCATACGAAAAGTAAACCAGAAGCAGAGAGAGCCTGCAGAAAATCTACATGGGCCTGGCTGTTTGGCGTCTTGACACGGGCCACATAAAAGAGCTGTTTGTGTAATATATAGATGTGGGATGGAAACAAAACCAAATGAACACAGGGTTTGTGGAGTTTTAATACAACACAGTTTAATTGCGCACAGTCCCACTACAGGTGTGTGTAACGGACGAGTCGCCACTGTGTAATAGCACAAAACAGTCATGAGGCGTAGTCCATTACTGGCTTCATCACTGCCCAGGCAGCTTCACAGTGACCCAGGCTTTAACTCAACAACCCACAGGTGTTTTCCGGGCTTCATCCACAGTTTGACCAATAAGAAGCTCATTTCATTTAATTTCAAGTATGTTGCTAGTTCATGTTTTTAGCTTAGTCTTACTCTGATGTAGACGCAGCAAACTTTATTAAATGTGAAACAATCGAGCTTCGTAGGACACCAGCGAGTGGATACTTGTAAATATGAGTCAACATTTGATCCCATCCAAACAAAACACTTGTAGGAGACTGAACTGAGTTTTAACATTAAGTGTTTGGAGCGGCTGTATTTACATCTCACTGCCAATATTCACTCAACGTCTTTGTAAACAGAATAAAACTGTCACTAATGGATCTCCTCTCATGAGCAGAGGCTTTGCTTTTGTAAATATGTATAAAGATCTGCTTACACACAAGTATGTTTGTCTTTTGTGGTTTATTCATCCTATAAGAAATCCTGAAGTAATATGACAAAGAAATATTCAGTAGGTACAACATCGTAATAGCCTCAATAAGCACATACTAATTTACAGTACTGTTAAGGGAAATAAATGTCATGCATGTTTACGCCTGTCTTGCATCACCTTTCCTTTTAATTACACTTTAATCATTTGTGAATTAAGTTTCCTTTTTATTGCAGAGTCAGATGATTTATTGAAGTGTCGGATGATAGATACACCACTTGGTTGCTTAACACTAGTCGCCTTTGTCTGACTCTCCTCTTCATGATGTGCCGTACTTTAGTAATGGGACACAGATTTGGACTGTAGGCAGGTCAGTCAAGCGCACACACACACACTCACACACACACTCTGTGTTTACAAAGCCGGGCTGTTGTAGCTCGTGCAGAATGAGGCCTGGCATTGTGCTGCTGAATTCCCGGGACTTCCCAGGAAAAGATGGTGTCTGAATGCTGGCTTATAGATACACCTACGCAATGATGGTCCCATCACACACTTCATGGTATATTCACCGGCTGTTGCACCTTTGATAACAGTCAGGATGGTCTTGCTCATCTGCTGTGCGGAGAACCCAACGTGAATCTTTATTTTACGTATCAAGATTCAAGCAAAATAATTAAATGCAGTTTTTATCTCATTTTCTAGAAACATTTGAGGAAAGGGCCTGTTACACTGTGCATGCTGGGATTCATTCCATTCAGATGTGCTATTATCCTGCACACTGTCCATCTCTGCGCTCACTCCAAAACAGTCGCATACCATTCCATACCAAACCACCATCAATCTCTGCCAAAGTGACCACGCAGCGTATTTTCTCATTAAATGTGAAACAAATGGTGAGGTCTGCTGAGCAATCTGCTGAGTGAAAGATACGTTCCAGTCATGCCGGATGCCCAACAGCCCAATGTCTCTTATTTACTGTTTCCAACCCCTGAGGTAACCGTGGGGTCAGTAATACTCAGTTGCTGTCTGCTGTTTGTTTCTATTGTGATCTTTGCTTGACAAGCTCAAGTGAAACGTGACCAACTGTGGCTTTTGTTTGCTGCTGAGATGAACTTTATAAAAAATAATAATGCAGGAATGTCCTTGAGGAAATTATTTGACTAATAGTATTTCAAGCTGCGCAACATGATATCGCAGCAAAACAGAAAACCATAAATTAGTGCACTGCAGTTGAGTATTTAGTATAAGTCAGCACAGCTTTGAGTCTTTGCACCAGTCTCGTACGTCATGAGGATGGTGAGGTTGTGATTAAAGCCACAAACTAAAACACATTTGAATTTAAACCCAGTGGAGTCTGGTAGCCACAGTCACAGTTTGAATAGTTGTTTCCAGACAACAAAAACTATTTAATTTCACCAAACCGTCATGGAGACATCAGGTCATGGCGGCCGTTCAGTAGCAACATGATGACAAGCGGCCACAACAACTAAACTGGTGACTTGAAACTGCTTTATATTTTTGGAATTTTGTCATCCCTCCTAATGACTCAGCAAAAACACACAGCAATGTTGAAAATACCCCAAACAAACTCCACCAACAGGAAACAAATACTGAAGAGGAGACATTCTGCCACTAAATGACTCATTTGCCATTTTTCCCAGCGCTCAGTGCACCAGAGAGTCTCCATTTCACTGTTTTGCTCATAAAAGTGCCTTTAAGGTATAATAAGAGGTTTTTGCCCTGCACCACAGTATCCCTCAGTGAAGTTCTCATGCTGAATGAAAGTGTTTGCTCATGCTTAAGATTGAATTTTACAGCTAACTGCCTCAGACAGTCCTCTGTGAATCTCAGACTAATTCCTGTGGACGTTTAAGGACTTTATGGTTGTTGAGTGAGCCTGTTTCCGCTGACGCCGCTAATTAACGGTGTCCTGTCGTGTCAGGCTTGATGAACTAATTTTCATCCAACTTGTCCACAAAAGGTCATTAAATGTCTTGATTGTGTTGATTGTGTTGCTTTCTATCATACCTTCACTGTATTTACCCATTTGGTACCATGCTGGTATTTGATGACTGGCTTATGAGGGAGAAAGAAGAACATGAAGTCCATGATCTTGAAAAACTAAATATACTGGATCTTGCTTGAGTAAAACAAGCTATCTCCAGTTTTTAATATAAAAGCCACATCTATACAAAGTCACATGCTTTGAGTTTACTTTGCGTACCTCATTTTCCTAAATGTTCCCTTTCCTGTGACTTACATAAAACCTAGTAAGGTTCGTAGCGGTTATTGAATGGTTTTTGGGCAAACTCTGGAAACGATTGGATTGTTTCAGAAGTTTAATTGTCTTTAGGTAACTGTCTCGGGCTTTGATGTTTGGTACAAAAAGAGAGAACTTAAATGGGATAAAACAGCCAAATCCCTACCAAGAGCGGGAGCAGCTGGCGTGGATGGATGCAGCAGATTAGATATTTTTACAGGATCTTTAGATGTGGTGACAGTGTGGTTTTAAATCTGCTCTCCACCTCTAGAGTGGTGTTTGTCATTTCTGACCACATTCAAGGGTTAGAAAAGCCACAGACGTCGGCCCGGCCTCCACTCTGATGGCAAACATCCCACACTGGGGCCTTTTAACATCAGTTCAAATCATTTTAAACCTGTTTCTCAGCTGATGAAAACATCCAAGTTAGGCTTTGATTTCACTCACTGCATTTCAGTGCTTAAACCTACATTAGCTTTTCAGTGTTTACTTTTTAAATGAGTAGGATCAGAGACTCGGCTACAGTCTTTAGTCTTGCCAGCAACAAAGGATGTGGAGTTTTGTTTGTCTTTATTCACCTGGACACTCTGCTGTCATGAAATCAGCAACATGCTATATGTAAATACAGGGGAGTTATACGACAGCCTGCGGTGTTTGTCTCCATCTGTGGGAGAAATGAGATATGTGCACTACGAACAAAAAGAAAAAAGAAAAAAGAAAAGCCAGTTAGAATATAAATTCATTAAATATTACTCATAATCCCAATATCACAAAAACAGCAGTACTGTCCCACAGATATCTGGATCAGTGTTACGTGCAATTTTCAGTCCATCCATTTTTAAGTCTATCGCCAAGCAACATACTTCAATATGTATAGTTAGGTTAGAAAAATACAGCCACTGTTAACATTTTTAATAAAGGTATAGTATATGTGGTATTGTTTACAAAGCCTTACGGTTTAGTAAGGCAGAACTGTTTTTCAGGATTTTCTGGGGAAGGATTTTCAAAGCGGACCCGGTTGTTGATTAAATCTCTCTGGATAGGAACTGCTCCGGTAAGTGTTTTGTTCAATAAATTATTCCTCACGCTGGTGTTCTGCGTCTATAACGATATTCAAACAACACCGCGTTAACGCTGAACATTTGTCATTATGTCTGGGCGTGAATTAAACAAAAGCGATCCATAGTGGTTTCAAGGCCTGGGTAGTTAGCGTTAGCCGACGCTAGCCGAGCTAACAGCTAGTTAGCAAGGCGGCTAACGACAGCGGCACAAAAACTTCCTCATTGCGGATGGACGGCTCGTCATGTCTTCACTGTTTGTTGGCTCTTCGCGGTAATTCGTAGGTTTCGAGGATCCTAGTTAGCATTGACACCATATTAGCTTCGTGTTTTAGCTTATTTTATTGCTAAGTTATGCAATCTAATGTTTTACGTTCATGTGAAGATGCCGGTAATCGGCGCCCAACTGTACACACAACTATAAATATGATAACTAACCACTAAGGTATGATTTTGAGTAAGTAAAGGGAGTTGGAGGATCACTGAGGTTCACTTATTCACTTTTAAGACAACTGTCTCCCTGTTGTTCTGTGCTGTAACACAATATATACTTGATGCTCAAATCTTAGTGTAGCACTTTAAATGTGACCGTAAGATGCACAAGCTCTGCCTCTAACGTCCGTTTCCTCATTAGCAGGCGGAGGGGATGAGTCTCTCCCCTGTGATTGGCACAGAGGTGCCAGAGACAGCTAACGGAGTCTTGACGCCTGTCTCAGAGAACGGCCCTCGTGTTCCAGTCTCTGTAAACTGTGGGGACAGCAGATTATCGTGTTCTGAGGACGAGGATGAGTCCCTGAGACAAACGGAGAACCATGTAGATGGGGAGCACAGAGTTTACGATGATGAAGGCTACTTGGAAGCAGCGATAGACATTAATGAAACAACAGCTGCTTCATCAGGACACGGGTCTCACGGGACAAACCCCTACTTACATGACACGTGCACAGGAGACGCAGGATCAGAATCTACCACCAGAAACATTCCTGAGGCCACTAAAACTGTTGCTGGTGCAGTACTGCCTGGGGACTCAGCTCACACCAAAGACTCATCTCACCAAGGAGGCCTCACCACAACAGTTAGAGAGGCGATAGACCCAGAGACTCCAGATAGAGGCACTAACAACGGGGAGGAGGTGGGAGATGGAGAGAAGGAGAAACAGGATGACGAGGGTGATGAGAAGAATGAAAACAAGTGGAGGAGCCAGTATGCAGGAGGGAGAACAGAGTATAAGGTGTGTAGTCTGCAGGGTTATTATTTGTGTTGGATTATGTTTACTAGTTAGAATTAAAGCATGGGTTTTAGGTATGATTCAGAAATCATTAATTTGTCTTCACGTCTTTACTTCCTCCTTTACTCCTTGCCTATTTTTAGTCTTCACAGCATTACTCGTCCTCAGCCCCTGGGCCTAGTTCCTCTTCCTATTCCTCTCCGCCACCTACTATGCTTCTCTCAGATGATGTCCCCTGCCCTCCACACGTCATGGCCCAGGTGTGGGTTCGTAATGTTCGTGGGATGCAGGACAGCAAGAGTCTAGACGAAATCAGCCAAGTGTGTGGAGGTAGATGTTGGTCTAATTGCTGTTTACTTACTGTTTTGCTGGCTTGACATATGTACAAGCTCTTTCAGTAAAGCCATATAGCAAATCAATAGTAGTGATAATTGTAACTACATTATGAAAGAATATTGCCTCTGGCTTTTAGCTGAAATCGTCTTTTTTTTTTTTTCACAGGTGGTTCAGGTTCTCGGGGAGGGGGCAGAAGTGGGCAGTCAGAGGGCCGACGGGCTACAATCTCCTCAGCTCTCGAGCTAGAAGGGACAGTCAGTCATGAAGGAGACCTGACTAACTTCATCACAAAGAACCTGGAGCAGAAGATCAAGATGAGCTCCAAGCCCAGCCTGGACTGCAGTGACTGTGAGTAGCAAACGTGTCGAGGTTTAAGATAAGATAATCCTTTATCAAACAAGTGAAGTCACTGATTTTATGTGTGAAAGTCCTATTTCAGTACTTAACAATTTGAGGGAACAATAATTCAATCTAGCATTTGTTAGTGCAGCTGCTTTCATGACAGCTTTATATTTGATGGTTATAAGATGGTTATATACTGTCCTCTACACACTGTTGTGCAGGGTGGAGGCAACAACACAGTCAGCCACTACTCATATCATTTATGCGTAACGTTATTCAAATCCAAACCATGAGACGTAAATGAGGATCAATTTACTAGATTAATAAAATGATTTTTCTTAATGATGAAGATTTATATGAATCACCTTCATCCCTGCAGCGGTCACACATGCCTCCTTTCAGACTAAACACTGAGGAATTCATCCACTTCAGCCACATGTTCCTACACCTGTATAAACCAACACTAAACCACCAGGTACATTCTTTGTGAGGACTCGTGGTTAAAATTCTTTCAAACAAGGAGGTAACAGTTTGGCAGCTTTTGCTCTCTGATTTAGCTGAATAATTACAGTATGAAGTCACACTTTGCCCTTGTGCTTCGTAATGTATTTCAACAGACTTGGTTGCAGACATCAGAGCCAATTATATTCCCATAAGGTCAGACTTATACAGCCGCTAGTGCAGCAGGTTGAGCAGGCCCAGTGAGTCCATTAGCCGTCGTCTGTCTTGTCAGATTTTGTTGGGGAAAGACACAGAACTGCTGCCCTTCACTCAAAGGGAAGCTCTCCTCGATTAGAGCGTCTGCCAAACCGACCAGTCAATTTAAACAGTCAATGTGCCCTGTGTGGCAGCTCATTCCCTCTGCCCACTGATTCAATTAGGATGGATGACACAGGCACAGGCTGTGTTTAGACTGGAGGAATTGAGGTCCTACCCCACCCCGACAGCAATGTTTTAAAGATGGAAAGTGATGTTTTCTTTCTTTTTTGTGCCAATAGCCTCTTGTTTTTGCAGCTCAACAGCTGCTTTTTTCCAGTGGAAATGTATTCTCCCACTGTATTGTTCATTATGTTTATGAAGTACTATTTTTCTTTTTCTTTTTCGAGTTTCTTCACTTTTCTTGTGCTTGCACTGTGGTCAAGTCTGTTAAATTATAATTTTTTCCTCTGCTCCTTTGTTTGCAGGTTATTGATTAAGTGTTAAGGTTGAATTACTCAGAAAAGCAATAAATAGCATTTAGCAACATTTGCAGCCATAATATTATTCCATTGTCAAAGTTTCTCTGGTGAAGACACTGAAGACCAAACTCTTGGTTGCTTACATGCAGCTGCCTTTCCACGAAAATTTTCCTAAGGCCATTAATAAAGTATCTGTTATTATTGTTGTTGTGGGTAATCATATTATCAGTGAGTCATTTCTTGTTATTTCTTACCAGCGGACTGTTCAGGTCCCATCTACCGAAGCAGAGGGTTGACCCGGAGACCAGCAGACATCCCACCCATCGATCCCACCGTGCTATTGGACCTTGAGAAACACACACAGGAAGTCGCGCACAGTGTGGAGATGATGATGCGGAGCCTCAATGGAACCATCCAAAATGTGAGTCCAGTTTGGGGCATAGCTGTCATTGTTTAGTTTTCTGCGTTAATGATGTATATACAACTGCTTGCTACTGCTTTTTGTTTTTTTGTTGCTTGTTATGTGCGGCTTTTGTTTCTGTTAATGTGAATGGTTTCTTTTTGTTTATGTTGGTTCAGATGACAGCTCTGAGTGTGGGCTACATCCAGACCTACAGGGACTCAGTTGACAGCCTCGGAGAGTCTGTGGACATGAGTATAAAGGTGAAACATTGCTCATCTTCAGGGGTCGCATGTAGAAATACTGGTTGGTTAAATGTTAAGCAGCTTCACCAGAACATACAATTATAAAAGTACAGTTATTTTATGTTGCTTTTCTTCAGTTAGAAGTTATAGCACATTAGCACACACTACTACGAGTAACAGATTACTATCAATTTCATTTACTGCCACGCAGGGGTCACAAATGTTCTCTGGGATTTAATGTTGTTAATAAATCAGGTAACAGTGAGGAACAGTTTGCAAGGTTATGTGTTTAATTCCCAAGGTTTACACACACACACACATACCATCACACTCTTTTTGATCCACTTTCAATTTGGCTGATGTCTGTATTAAACCATCATCTTTTTCATTCTCCGCCTCATGTGTTTGCTGCCTCAGGGCATGTACACGCTGATGGCCCGTTGCGAAGAGCTGGATCGTTCCATGCAGCCCATACACACCCTGTCTGCACAGATCCGTGACATCAAACGCACCCTGGATGCTCTGGAGGCAATCTGCAAGTAACCCTCACCTACCTGGTGCTAAAACAAAAAAGAACACCCCAGCTTCGAGGATCCAACACCAAGCACATCCTGCACCAGGCCTGAATAACTCCACCCCCTCTGCAGGTAGCACACACATACACTGCGAAGATGCGGAGCACTCTGGAACCCTAGGATTGTTGCGACTATGCAAGCTGAAAGATTTGCGCTCATAGTCCCGCTGTTGCTTGCTCACCGTTGAAGATTATCATGTCTGTATTGTGGGATCTCAAAAGAACGTTGCTTAAATTGCTCTTGAGGGTTTTTTTTTTGTTCTTTTTGTCCATTTTTGGAGACACTTGGTCAAGTGCCCTGAGCTCACACAGGCACACATTCTTCAAGAAGTGAGGGTAGACTTTCTCTTTTCCCGCTTTAAAGTGTCTTTATGTCATCCGTCCATAATTGCACTAACTTCTTCTCCCCAGATGGGGTCAACATTTCTCTCTCTGCCAGCAGAGGGAGACCAGTGTAAACTGTTCAGAAGACAGTGACTTTAGCACAAGAACAAAAAGTCTATTTTTAATCTTATGCAGCAACAGTCAGATTTCTTTCCATTGCAGGCTAAATGAAGGGAGTGGAGAGCTGTGTTTGTTTGTTTTATGTTCATTTGTTCAGTTTTCTCAACCTGCATGCGTTTCCCAAACTCTGCTCCTCAGTTCCATTACCAAGTGACCAGCGCTGTCAGACCCACTTCCACTGGTGGCCACAAAGCCACAATATTTTAAATTCAAATATTCCTCGTCTCCAAAAGTGATATCTTTTCCTTGCTCCACCATCTTCTCTCAGTGTAATAAAAAACACATCTTTACAAACTTTACAACTTTATAAGACAGATCTAATTTCAAAAGGGAGCCATGTGTTATTTGGACCAAAATTTCACTTTTCTCCTCTGATGCTATAAAACATCTTATATTGCTTTCACACTGATTTTTAACATTGAAAAAGCTTCAAACTATTAAACCTAAATTTTAGACATTGTTAAAAGTAAAAACCTCTCATGCAACCAGAAGATTTGTTATGAAAGAGCCATTTTCCGGGCATGTAAGTAGCTAATAAAATTAACGCTGTCATTACTTTCACGGTGTTGGTCCAGTTAATAGTAAATTCTTTTGGAAAAAACAGCTTTTCTAGCCAAGGACTTAACTTACCTGCTTATCCTAACCTCTGCATGGACTATTTAGCGGTTCTGGCTGTAATTGTGGGATTGACTCTACATTGGTCTGTTTTGACTACATTTTTAGCTGAGTCTTGGGGAAAAGTCTGTAAATGATATTCAGATCACTTACGAAACTAAACTAAATTCAGTAATATTCAATTTTCTGCGCAGTGTCTTTTTTTTTTTTTTCTTGAAACAAGAAAAATATTGGACACAAAGAGTCAAACTGGGCAAACATTAGTCTGTGGAGTCAACGTGGCTTCTGCACGCAGATTCAGTGAGTAATGAACTCCAGGATAATAGAGGTGGTTGCAGTGTCCCTTGGCTCCTTCAGGCCATGTGCTCTCATGGAGCCTCCTACTTGATTTGAGGAAGAGACCGCGGTACCTCTGTAATGCACTGGTAGGTAGACCGTACTATGTCACAGTATGTGTCCTAGCTTTTATATGTGTGTCTGTTGCTAATGCCAGGCAATATGTAATTTGACTTGAATAGTGTCAGTGGAGTTTCTGTGGCTTTCTTACGCTGGACACACAAACTGCCTACGAAGTGAGTTTTGGGATATTTCCTCAACATGGCGTTATTAGAGCAATACTGCTAACTAAGTGCGCACGCGTTTTAATGCTCTCCATAGCGTTGAAGCTTGAAGTCCTCTGTAGGGCTCTTGAATGACATTTTAAAGTGTTTGCTTTTGTCTAAACAATCTCCATCTACAACGATGCACCAGTTATTGTTCGTCCACCTCTGTGGGAGAAGCTCGCGACTGCATTCACAACCTCGTTTTGTCTCCTTGTCGGCAAACAACTGGGGAGAGGAGCTAGTTTACCTAAAAATGTCTGAGACTGTAAAGGTGCGAGTAATTTTGTGCAGATAATGTGTCCAGGAAATGGATGTTTGGGAGCCTCCGTATTGTTTCGACTTGCAGAAGCAGATCTTCGATATCGGGGATGGGAGAAGATGCCATTTGCTTGTTCCTAATAATATGTAAATGTATGATTCACTCATTTTCTGTTGTACAATCAGATGCACTTGTGTACATATGATCTCTTTCTGTAACTAAAATGGTTTAGACACCCTTTGTCTTGAGTGTATATTTTAATGAAAAATAACAAATAAATTTACATGAGCTGCAAAATAGTGTCAGTATTTTTTACAGTGTCCTGCCTCAAGGACCACCAGATGCTGTGAATGGGGAGGAATCAGGTACAAACAATGCTGACTTGTACAATCGATACACATAGTAAATGTCTGTTGATCTGAACTAAAACCTTGTCATGGCAGGAATTTCACTCCTGCTAGAGTTGATCGAGAAGGCCTTTTACTGAGTGGGTGCAGTTTCACCACGTCACAGGACGAGGAGGCTAGAGGGCTCTGCAAAATGCTTAACAGATGGTCCCTTTGAAGAGAACGTTCGTGATAAAAGCCACAAGGTCCCAAATGATTTTACTTTGTTTAATTACTGATATGCAACTTCCAAAGGTTTATTCAAAACTCCCACATTAAATAAGTTTTATCAGCATATTGCTTTCAGACAGACTAAATGATCAGTTCAGCCAAATTACATTAAAAATACAGTGAGTTCCCAATGATGGAATTTCTGGTTTTCTGTGGACCCTGGACAAAATGTAGAATTATTTATGGAAAATCCAGATTTTCCAGAGATTTTATTTTACAGTTGTGCGGGGTTTTCGACGACCATTATTTGGTGGAAGTAGAAGCTGCTGAGTGCATTAGTGCTTCAAATAAAGGAGTGATTTCCATGTAAAGCATTCGCAACAAGTAACAATGTGCAAAGACAATAAAGCCGCATTGCAGGTTGAGTTGATGCAACACGAGCGCGTCAGTCCTGAGTGTGTGGTTTGTCTTCTCATGGAAAAAGGCAGCAATACCAGTAGAAACTGGAAGCGTGTTTGTACCACTGTCTGTTGGCAAATCCAGTGACTGGTCCAGACTCCTTGGGTTCAATGCTGTCTTTAGCTACGAAGCAGCACACCTGCCAGTCAGTGAGTCAGCGTCTTGCTCGAAGGCACTTCAGAAGGGCTATTAAAGCCGAGACCTTCCAGGTGAAGCTTGGCTTGTTTGACTTTTTAAAGTTCTAGGCATATGTTTCCAGCCAGCAGAAACAGCAGAAGAGTCAGATTTGGAGCATCCAGCAGAGTCCTACCGCCGTCTGTGGCGAATTCAAGCGAAGGCGTTGGACTTCCAACACTTGCTGAACTGCTTTCTCTTGCCTCAGTCACAGAGGCACCTTTTGTTGTAGACGCTGTCGTGGAAGCCGATGTTGAAGCTGTTGTAGTCCCCACTATCCCTGCAGCGTTTTCTTCTACCGTTCCCCCAACAGAGGCGCCATCTTTCGGGGACTGCTGATCTGAGACGTCCCCGTCTGAAGACTTGTACCACTGACACTGGAAATCATTTTTCCATATCTCAGCTGGGTCCGGTTCTGCTGTTTTAGAGTCTGTGTCCTGCTGATTTGTGGCTTTTGCTGCCTCTGTCTGCAAAGAAAGATAAATAAGTCTGAAAACTGAAGGCTAAAGATTACAGATAAAAATCAAACAAGTTTTACTATTTTTAGTTTTCTACAGCTAAGGCAATATTCATACTTGATATTGTGTTGTACTTTTTATGACAGCTGGATATTACAGAAGCCCCCTATCCTGTGATTGACAAAATGTGATAAGAGAAACACAGTGTTCCTGTGTTCACTGATGGAGCTTAAAGCTCCATGTGTTCCTTCTCTGCTGCGTCTCAGCTGCTGTTTTCCTCTCTACTTTCCTACACCAAAGTTTTTCTCAGGCAATTGGACCCCCTGTTGTTTTTATGTTTTTTTTTCTTCCAAGTCATGCCTGGTTGTCTTTATTAGTCATGACTCAAATTGAGTTGTTCTGTTTCGAACTTTCCACACAGAGAGAATAGATGTTGAGAAATTGTGTCTGCGCCTGACACAAGCCTTTCGCTGGTAATGCACAGGCTTTGGTGAATCAGCTCAGTAGGAGAGAAGGGGAGAAGTCAAATGCAATCAAAGCCATTCTTAAAGACTTTGTATATTTTCAGCTCGTCTTTTATTTCTCACCAGTCTTACGCTGACAACCTTTCTGTGAGCATTTGACCGTGAACACTTTCTTCAACTCAAACGTACTTTGGACTAAATGCACCGTTTTGTCTCTTGACACACCTTTGCCCTGAATTACTTATTAGACTTTTTATCTGTTCTGTGGAGTAGTCTAAAGAAAAAACGCATCACACTGTGCAACTTTCAGAACAATCATAACATAGAGTTTCAACCAAAGCAACATTATAACTTTGATAAAGTTGCTTTGTTACCAGGCTGCTAACTGCTGCATGTTTAGCTACAGTAGTTTAAGTTGGTCGTTTTGGGGGTTTTGGGTCATCAAACATGACTCAAGGCATCATAAGTGGAACATACATCCTCAGATCTGTTTACACTACAGAGGTTCGCTCACCTTTTCCCTAACTTTGGATGGAGACGGAAGGTGGAGATAGGCAGAGCTGTCTGCGTTTTGCCGGACGCATCGGCCCTTTCCCTGGCACAGAGAGGCTGAGCAGAGTCGCGTTGCCGTGGTTACGTTAGTAGAGTAGGGTCCCAGGACTTTGCGCAGGAACTCTGCCAGGTCTTGACACTCTCTCTGGGAAATGGACAGTTTGATGTGCAGTAGATAGATGGAACAGTAGTGCAGCTTCACAGAGACAATAGCTTGATCGAAAGCTGGAGGCTGAGATTGTGAACCTGGTATGTTGAGCTGTACTGCATCAGTATCGTAATGTAAATGCTTCTCGCCCAACGTACACTGATCTATAGAATCGCAACATTAATACCACCAGTTAGTGTTAATGTTGTGGTTGTCAGCAGGTCTGCAGCTACGCAGCACCATGTGATGTGATGCATTCATGAGCAGCGTGCATTTGTTTTTCCCACAATCACTGCTGCAGTAATGTTGTCGTGGCAGATTTATTCGTTTGGCTGCAATGCTAACCAGTACGCAGGGTTTTGTAAGCTGCCTTGCGCTCGGTTTCTATTTATAAACATTCGTAAAGCAAAGTTTAGCTCTGGAGTCAACCATGAAATGCAAACACTACGTCTAAAACATTATAGTGTGTGAAATGCAAATGTGTGCACCTCTGTCTTCGTCTCACTTCTCTCCCAGATGACAACTCCAGCCGTTCCCATGGCAGCGCTTTCTCCTATGGTGCTGACCAGGTCTGCCTGCAGACAGAAAATGAACTGAACAACTGCACAGCACAGCAAGTTCATTTTCAACTTGTAAAAGATGCTACAGTGTACAGAATTACACCATTAATGTGAAGCCACAAGTCACTTTCGACCTAACTCCTACTTGGTTTAATAACGATCCACACTGCTCATAAGAGCCAGGACTGAGTCTTTGTTCTACTGTCCTTTGTTTAACCCTTTGATTGGTCATTGATCCAAGCTGAAATCCAGACGAGTGAGAGTGATTTTAGATCCGACGTAAACACATCGGGCCTTAAATCTCACCTGTGATAGGAACGTGTTAGTTGAGGTGTAGACACTCTTGACCAGTGGGAAAACAGGAAGGTCAGACCCTGTACCAACCAGAGATGACACTCGCAATGCTTCTTTTATTTGACTGGATAAATAAAGTCTGGAAACAGGCGTCCCACTCTAGAAAACAGAGACGAGAAAATAAAGTACCTAAACAAAAGTAACACGTTTTTTGCCCGTGTGTAAACTCTGATCAAACTCGTAGTTGTGTAACCTTTCTTGAAGACTTGGCATTTTTCATTTCTCACAGGTGTGTTACACTAAAAATGGAGACAAGCTAAGACAGAGGAGGGTTCCCTTACCTGCAGCTTCTCCAGGGTGAGGAGAGGGTAAAGGGCAGAGCATCGCTTCCACAGCCACAGGAGCTCGTCGTTCAGAGCCATCTCTGCACCTGAGCACTGGCCGCTGTAATTGGCTGCCATGGTTTGTGAAGGGTTGCCGTTGTAGCAGCTGGGGTAAGGGGAAACACCCCATAATGCCTTGGGGCGTAACCGCTGGACCTCCCGCAGAGTTTCCGCTATTACTGACTGGGCTGCTGCCTCAAAGTCCACCTGTGAAAATATCAGCAGGTTGAGAATACTCCATATAAACCCACCGTCATAGTGGAGAGCTTTGAGATGATAGAAACTGATCTCACTGCTTCCGTTTCTTCTACAACACACTCCTTATATCCCATCATTGCTTGGACTGCCCTTACCTGTGACCACCTCTCCACCTCTTCTGGCGTCCAGTTAGGAAAGAAAGTCTTCAGTAGTTTCCTTGATGCTTCCAGATACATGGTCTGTTTCTCTCTGTTCCTGAACCACTGGGGGGCCCACTCAGCCCAGCGCAGGACCCCCAACCCAAGGTACCTTGGGGCAGGTAGTGCTGCCTCTAAGTCCTGCTGTGTCTTCTGGAGGTGGTTGTTCAGTTTAGTGTGCTGTGGTAGTCCTCCGTTCACTGGCGTGTCTTTGTTAATAAAATACGGATAATTTCCTAATGTGTCCTCGTAAAAGACAGCCACTCTGCCCTCACGCTCCATTCCAAACGTCCTGGGGTCTGGCCGATTGGAGCAGGAAGAGTCCAGGATGCCCCAGAAGATGATAAAAGGCTGTCCAGACAGAAGGGGGGGGGTAGCTGGCTGCGGAGGCCCGGCCATACAGGCGGTGAGCAGGAGAAGGAAGGGCAGCAGAAATGGAGACTGGGCCTGAGGAATGGTTGATAAAAGAGCCCTGAGATTGCAAGATGTCAGTTTTGGGTCTGGGTTTTGGTCTGGATGCGACCATGGTTTGGTCCACGCCATTGGAGCGGACACCTCTCAGGATCTCACCTCGTCAGGCCCTCACAGCCAATCATGTTCCTGTAAAACACATGGTCTCGCTGTAGGTGAGGTGGTTTGGTCAAAGAGAATCACAAACCACCAGTGGGAAGGGAGGACAAAACCATGTAGTATAGATTATTTAGGTAATTCAGCAAGTGATATCCAGCCTCAGTTACTAGTTAGGTAGTAACATTAAGGATGGGAGGGCCAAGGAACACATAGTCAAAACTCCTTCCACCGTTTAACAGCTATGAATCTAAACAAGGAAAACTAAAATCTAAATCATGGGCATCATGTGCTGGTGCAACACCAAGTTCCAGCTGCGCTGCCGGGAAGGCCGGCCGCTGGCTGGCACATCCGCTGTCACCCCCCGGCTTCCTCTTTACGCCTTCAAGTCCTCTGGCTCGAAATCTAATGGTGTTTGGATAACGATGATCATTACAAGCCGCTGTCTAACTTCATGAATGTTCAATTAGGCTGAGATGTCTTGACCAGAAAACGCAGTAGAATTCTTTTTGTGCACGAACTGTTTCGTGGTCATTAGTGTCCTGTTTGGAGGCGTCGGTGTTCCTCGCAGGCAGGTGCGAACGTTTTATGGACAGTGACTCAGCCTCCGCAAATTTGGCTCTGTCATTCCTACAGACCAAAGCCTTTTGATAGTTTCATGTCAAATCCAGCGTGGTATCAAAACACAGAAACCTGCACGTGACTGCATGTGTAAACCTCTCATTTATTAAGCCTATTCATGAATTTCACCTCTTTTACTAATTTAAGTTTTTAGATGAATCATTTTCTGGACTCTACCGGGGGCCGTGTTTAGATTAAGTTTACATATTTTACTCTACTGCCTCACGTTCCCTTCCTTCCCTGTGCTGTTAACAAAGAGCTGCAGTATTTTTACTTATTTTTCTTCACCGGGAACTTGTCATATTTTGGCGAAGAAGGTCTAGAATTGCTTGTTAGCCGTGGCAGCTCTTCTCAGCTACACAGATAGCTGCCTGTTCTCTAACAAGCCATTAAAATGAAATTGTGGCGGCACACCGCAGAATGTGACTAGAGTCTGGTGGAGACGAACACAAATACTATTCAGAAAGCAGAGGGATTCCTGTAACGTGGAAATAAATCAACACGTTTTCCAAGGGAAGAGAAAACCTCTGCATCTCTTTGTCTCTCTAAGATCCTGTGCAGCTAAGACACAGCTCAGGTGGACGTTGGCTGGAGCTGTGTGTGTTTTTTCTTTTTGTTTACCAAACTCCATGTGGCAATAGAAATGTTAAACGTGACTCCAAACGGAAGGGAGCGCGAGCTAGGTGGCGTCTCTACGCCTGCGTGGGTGGGACACGGCACACGATACTGATGTTTGACAACTGAATGAATATGCAGCTCGTGGTTCATAGGGATTCAGTTTAAATTGACTTTACATAGAAACAAAGGGAAATAATACAACCTTCAACTACAGTACAAGAGCTGATGACTGTAGGTGTGGAAGAAATGATAACTTGCACAAGTTTACCTTTTGTGTTTCTAATAACTATTTGACGTTATTCTTGCTGCTGTGGAACCGCGTAGAGTTGAATGTGCCCCCGTCTCCCTGTGTAATAACAGGGTTGATTGTTTTGACTTTTCAAGGCGTGTGCGTCTACGTCTGCTGCTGCTCAGTGTGAACCTGTAATTATTCAGTATGCACTGGCTTATCTAAAAACTAAACACTGAATAATTTAGGCGTCCACAGCATCCCCCCCCCCAAGGTGTGTGACGTTTTTTTATCCGGTCTTTCCTTTTTATAGTTATCATTCTGACATTTTGTTTTAGTTCACATTGTTCCGACGTTGCAGTGTCAGAATGCTGCTCTCTAATGTTCCTTCTTTATTATTCCAGTAGCTGTAATCCCATTGTGCTGTGATCACCGCCTAAACCTCCATCCTGTGCCGCCCGTCTGGCTCATCCTGAGCCCGCCAACCTCACATCTCAAAGCAGAGAGAGAGAGACGTTGTCGAATCTACAGTTAGAGGATTAGCACTAACAGAAAGTCTTTGTTTAATGCATTAGTCTTATTCTTTATGAATCCAGCATTTCTAATCTTTTGTAATGTCAATTTCTAATGTGTTTTCCTCAGTTGGTTTTCACCTCGCAGTTCATTTATCTGCTCGTCCTCCGTGAACGCCACCATGCTGTGGCAACTCTACAAAGAGAGGAAATCTGTTATTTCAACCTGCTGAGACTGATTTAATCAAACCGTGTTAAAAAACATCTCATGTTGCACTTGAGGACCAGTGCGTTACAGCAATGAGAGTCTATTTAAAGCCTTAAACTACTGGACACTGAAAGCTGTGATCTTGAAGCTGCACGTGCTGATGCTGCGGCCTTTCGCGCTGGGCCACTGCAGTGTTAATGCAACACTCTCCCACTGGTGAGAGCGACTCAGTGTCTTCTTGTTGTGGGCTAATTAAACTGTTATTTTACTGCCCCACGTTCTCTGGCCGTGCTGTTACTCAATCAGTGGAGGGGAAACACCAGTAGGATCCAATCAGGATGTGAAATCAGCTGAGATTAAGACGAAACATGCGTCACTGGAGTCTGCTGCCCAGAAAAGAAACAGTGCTGCTGTGAAGTCACAGTTTAGCAGATGATAAGTGCATGAGTTTGTGCATATTTATCGCGTAGTTTTACTCCAGAACTTTGCTGTGTGTCTTTTTTCCCCCTTTACTTTCCTACTGTCAATAAATAAATAAATGCTAAATAATGACCGTTTTGCACCTGAAGCGATGCCCGAGCCAGGGCTCCGCCACATCCAGCGCTTCTTACGTCACCGCCGGGTCATATCTCGCTCTTCCTGTCCCATCTCACTGTCATAAACAGTCCGACTCCTCATGCCCCCCCACAGATTGAATTCTAATTGTTTTGGTGACCCCCTGGCCTCCCCGTGTTGTCAGCACCGGCAAGATGCAATTTATCCTGTTCTTCCATGGAACAAAATCAATTTTCATATCACACAGTGTATATGCTGTATCAAATAGTCAGTGCCCCCGTGTTTGACTCCAGCTGTGGTCCTGATTTGACTGATACCTTATAAATGATACCGTAGCAGGCCACATTCAATATTCTATGGTCTGATCAAATCAAACGCCACCGATAAAAGACTCCTGAGCTGTTGTCAGTAGCAGTGTTATATACATTTCACTAAGGTGGCCTGTGCTATAGTGTCTTTCTGTATTATATGTTTACCATTTATCATTTTAACATACCTGCGGCTGTAGCTTCTCCACTGGCCTTAAAGCGGTTTTACTTTTGCTGTTGAACATACACAAATGAACCTTATCTTGATGTGATTTTTAATTGAAGTTTAATGGTATTTTTAATGCACTAATTTTATTTTATCCCCTTTCATGACAACACTAAATATGGAATTAAAATAAGTGTAATATTAACAAATATCTGTGCCTTTACTAGCATGTTTTATTAAATGTGTACTGACCGATACGTTTTGCGCGATAAAGACTTTCTTTTACATTTTTAAATGTTAATTAAATCAAATTGACTTTGACCGACTTGAATGACATGAAGTCAATACTAAAAATACTACTAAAACCGGATAAACACTTTCCTGTCTGCCACCATACTAAGCCAGGACCAGCAGCACTTACCGAGGCCGGGGTTGTTCATGTATTTACTCCTCACAGTCTGGACATCGTCTGACTTTCTGCTCCTGACTCTAATTTGATTTGTTCCTCTTCCTTCGGTTTTGTTCTGAATTCCACCTAATAGAAAGAAAGAAACAAGGAATCCCGCTGGATTTGAGAGGGCATGGATAAGCACTGCATGTATAACATGCAACAAAAAGCAGGCCGACATCCGGAAGGAGAGAAAAAGAAAGAGAGGGAGGGAGATGGAGAGACGGAAATAGACACGAGTACTAAAAAGGGAGAGGAAGGAAAAGAATCAACTTTCCATTTAAAGACAGAAAGAAGGAGTGAAACGAAAGAGCGGCAGAGGAAGAGCTGAAAGTTTGTGCAGAATTTAAATAGATAGGTGGGCAGGTTTGTTTGTGACCTCACCTTTACAGCCAGGCTAAGCTTCCTTACTGAGAGAGGGTAAGCGGGGTCGACCATGCCAACTCACATGACCAGCAATACTGACTGTAATCCCATAATCCTCTGCTCTGCTGCTGTGGCTCTTGGCTAAACAAACACCCGAGCTGTGGCGCATCACACCTGTCCTCCTCCCACTCACTTCCCTCCTTCCTCCACATCTTCATCTTCTGTCACTCTTCTGCCTTCGCTCGCTCCCGTGTCTCATCTCTGTTCTCTTCCAGTTATTCTGCACATATTTCACGTTCTTTAACTTTCCTCGTCCTCAGCTTCGTCCTTCTCCCTCCTCCTGCTTTTTTTCATCCCTTTCAAATCCCTCTCTCCCTAATCGCTTTTCTTCCTCAATTGACTCCTTGTTGTTTTATGTTGACCCTTCTTTCAAGGATTGAGCAGACACAAAAAACACCAGTGCTGTCTGGGTGGTGATGACACCACGTCCTCTCTATTCCAAGAATTTCCAGTTCGTTATGTAATTATTTTGAGACTTATATAGTTTTTTGCTTTAAGTGGAGAAGATTATCGCCATCCCAGCTACCGGCAGACCTTTCATTGTCCATAGTTTCTAAACTCAGTAGTTCTTGTGTGGTGGAGACGCAAGTTAGGTCAAAATATAATAAATAAAGCTTATAATAAATTCCATCATTGTCAGCATTGAGTTTAACGCAGTGCTGTAGGTGTTGAGACATCTCTGAGCGATGAAACATTACTGTCGCTGTAAAAGGATAAAGTTGGGAGCAAAGTGGTTTGGTATATAAGCTCTGATTGAACCCGAAGAATGTGTGAGACATATTAAATGATTTATCTAAATGCATTTGTTTGATTTGGATCCAACTCTGGGTCATGCTGGGCCATTGTTTCTTAAATAGGAAAGTCTTTATTGTTTTTACACATAACTGTGTTCATACAGATGAACCTTTAATTAATTACATTTTTAATTACAATTTGAAAAACTCCATTAAACATCCCCACGTCTTTTCAAATGAGTAATGTTTTACACTTATGTAAAACAATGTGTTAAATCAGAGGATTTAAATCAAACCCTCACGAACTGATTGTTCGTCCTGTTGTTTCATGTGGAAGTGTTTGTTTTTCTTGATTAAAGAGTTTATTTGTTGCTTGAGGCGTGGGTTCACTTAGCGATTACAGTAAACAGCAAAAGTGAGCACATTCCTGGTCAGTATCACAAAAATCTTAATTAAATCACAATTCTCTTCATTTTCTGCACTTTTGTTTATTTAAAAATGCCCAACAACAATGAAATCTATTAACTTGAAAACACAAACGTTTTCAAGTTCAGCTGCTGCACCTTCCATTACCTTCTGTTTCACGGTCTCGTACCTGGGAATGACTGCTGCAACTCCCGTCATTTGGTTGTAGCCGGACTTGAAGTGGACTGAAGTCAGCTTTTAGGTTATGTTCTATAGATGCTCCTGAAGCTGCTGTCTGTCTGTCTGTTTATTGGCCCAGTTCCCTAAAAGGTCGAGTTTATATATTAGACAGTTCAGATTGTAAATTAATTACAGTTTGAGTCGTTTCCATTTTGGCTCTTCCCGGATTCGTGCATCCTTCCATCTGGTATCTGAGCCGCTTATTGGCGTAAAGGTTGTGGGGGTGCTGGAGCCTATCCCAGCTGTCTCTGTGCCAGAGGTGGGGTTCACCTGGATGGGAGGCCAGTCCATCACACATAGACACAGAAAACCATTCACACACACACGAGACATGTTAATGAAATGTCCACAGGAAATATCTGGTCACGTATTTATCCTTTACTCGTTTCTGTTTCGTTTCTGTACATCATCTCCGTTTCGTCTTGTTTTTGTCGTTTTTCATCTCGCCTCCTATATTTCCCCCCGTGTTTAGGCTCCGTACCTTTCACATTCCATCTCGTACTTCTCTAAGTTGCCTGCCATATTTTCCATTAGAGCTGTCACTGCACACAATAGCTAATAACGTGGTCAAAGAATCACACCTGTGCTCTCGTGCCTTTTCTATAAATTCCCCTTTTTCCACCACTCTTCTCCTGCCAAGCTCTGTTCTTTGTATTTTTATCTTGTGCAGTAACTATCTCAGTTTCTCTATGTGCCACGTGTAGCATTTATGTTTAATTTAACGACCATTACTCTCATAATATCAGCTGCATCCATTCATGCTGATGGGCTTCACTTTGTAACCCACCTAGATTTTCTCTGTCTTGATTAAGTTGTTTCATGTTGCTGTAGCGGTCACACCAGGTCATGGAATTTGAATCTGCTTTGGTAACTGGGGCTGTTGTGTTGCATGTACGGCCTCTGTGTTGTGGTGAAGTAGATGGAGCACTGTGCTGCACAACGTGGAGTACACAGACTATTAAAGGTCACCAACTCTGCTTAGCACACGTGGACCCACCAGCTCGCCAGTCAGATTATATGTATTCAATACCATCAGGTCATCCGCTCGCTCACAGGCCATGTCTCCCTGGAAACAGATCAGCAGAGATAATGATGATGGGGATCACCAAAGCTGGAGCATTTGGATGGAAATAGGAGCATACGAGGAGGCAGATAAGACTGGAGGAGGGCAGATAAGGAGCTGGGAGGCTTAGGAAGAAGGATTTGTGGAAAGTTAAAATCAATTCACATTCGGCTGCATGATGATATATCGGCATTTGTGGTATCCTGATTTGTTTATTCAAAGTAATACTGTTTGATACATATAGCGGAGCTGCAACCTGCTCACAGAGGCATCTGGTCACTGCTGGAAGCCAGGTTGCCTATCGTTTGGACATCTGCTTTCTCCACTGCATGTCACTGATAAAGCATTGATGTCATTACGCGTGTAGCCACATGACTTGGAGGGAGGGCTTCATTCTTCTAAAAGATACGGATTGAAGTGCAAATGACCAGTTGTGTAATAAGTTGTAATGTGACAGTTTGAAGTCACTCTGTGATTGATCTGTATCACACACGCTGTGACTCTTACTGTGTGTGAACGGTCTGTGTGTGCAGTGATATGTTGGCACTTCAGCTGTAGTGACTGTGGGATGTGATTGAATCCAGCTGTTTACCTCTTATTCTCTGTTCGGTCATTATTGGATCTCGCTTCAATACGATCCTTTCTACGGATCGTGATGGTTGGGTAGTTGTTGTTTCTTCCCTCCTTGCTTCCAGCGCCAGCCTTCCCTTCAGCTCTCTCCGCTGCTGCAAAGATCGCGTTAACACTTAGGCATCAGCGGTGCATGTCTTATTTCACTGGGTGCGTTTAGACTGTTAGCTCAGCGTAGACAGAATTTTCTCTTTTAATAATTGATGATGTGAAAATTGATCACTGGTGCGGTGCTGCATCCTCGATGCTAATTTAAAAAATTTTCAACAATACTGCAGCTCCGACCTGAGGTAGATGCATTTGAGTTTAGCTGTAAGTGTAAGTGTGAATGCCAAATCCCATCAACCCATGGGTTTAACCTCTGGAGCGGTGAGTATACGTTAAATGATGCACGGCTGGCCCTGAGGACACAGATGGCAGCTTTAGCTGTAATCTGAAGAGTTCTGTCTTCATCTCTAAATAAATTTTATTTGAATTCAAAATGATCTGGGTGCAGAGGGTGAGCTCCCTCTGATGGTTGGAGACAGAAAGAGAAAGAGAGCAAATGAAACCACCCACCCACACAGGCGCACACACCAGCGAGCGGTATTACAGTTTGGCTGACGTTGCAGCTCTGAACTAAAAGATTTGCCGTGTGAAAGCACCTCTATTGTGCTATTTAGTGTGACAGTATCCAGCAGGAATGTGAAGCTAACTGGTCTTTTTTACACACAATACACAGCGTGGAGTTCAGCGGGGACACCAGCCACTGAGTTTAGAGCTGATGGCTGTAAGAGGGAGAGAGCGGGAGCAGGATGTGCGTTGATGTTTGAACTCGCAGGAACATGATCACCGATGCACAGATAAATGGCAACGAGGTTTTCACAGGGAACCTAAAACCATAAACCCAGATGAGCTTAGTTTCAGCTGGAGATAAGCATAAAATAGCAAACGCCGCTTGGGCCAGTTGGAAACAAAAATGCAGTGTGTGTGTGTGTGCGAGCGCAGTGAAGGGTTTCTTCTGAGGAGAAGAAAAGCTCTTGACACTTTGAACTGGTCCGTTAATCCTCAGCACTCTTCAGGTGGCTCATCCCCATGGAAGCAGTGTGTGCGTTACCAGAGAGCTGCGGACGGCGAGCAGCGTCGGAATGAAGGCGGCGTGTGCGTGCGAGGTTTGTGTGCTGCTGTGAGCTGAGCGACAACAGAGGCAGATGTGGCCTCACACACGTCTGCGACTGGAGAGGGAATGAAAAGGAAAAGAAAGGGATGAGAAGATAAATGACATGTGGGAAAGATAGAGAACGAATCAGAAGAAAAGTCATTTAGGAAGAGAGAGAGACAGAAGATAAAAGGTAGAAGTGAGAGATATAAAGAAGGAAGAAGGAGGAAGAACAGGTGGGAAAAACCGTTGAGCGATTTGGAGGAGGGAAAGCAAAATGGAGGGAGGGGATAGAGGAGGAGTCAGAGAAACCGTCTTTGATCTCTGTCTCGTTTAGGAGAAAAAGGAAAGGAATTAAAATGTGTGTGTGTCCATCCAACAGGCCTCCACCCTGGTTTGTCAAATCCACAGCTGAAGAGTGTGTGCGTGTGTTCTCATGTACTTTCAACTGTGTGTGTGTGTGTGTGTGTGTTGAGGTCTAGGCGGATGTTTTCTGAGCTCAGCAGCCGTGTCGGGGTAAGGACAGAGGGAGAGAGAGGGGAAGGTGTAAAAGGGAAATAAGAGGATGGAAAAAAAAAGCGTGTCCCAGGAATTTACAAATGAAAAGAGAAGGTTTTTCTCTTAATGCGATTAAATTTTTCCATTTCACCGCTTCCCCGGCCGACAGTTTCAGCTCTTTAGAAGCACACAGTCGCGACGCAACACTGTGTTCAAGACGAGATGGCAGGGGGTGAGGAGGAGGGAGGGAGGGAGGGAGGGCGGCTGGCAGGGGGTAAACAGGAGGGAGAGGAGAAACACTGAGACGGGGAGAGAGAGAGAAAGGCTGGCAGGAATGTTACGTTTCGTAAAGCACTTTGGCAGCGTTTCGTCTGTTTAACAGTCGCGCCTGTGCAGCGATTCAAGCTGAGAAATTAAATTGAGAAAGTGACAGACAGAGAAGAATTCAAAAGGATTAACACTGGATGGGCTGAGCATGTCTGGAGCATGTGTGAAGCGGTTTACTTCAGCTTTACACTGTTTACATCAGTTTAATTCATTAAGTCAGACGAGGACGGCGCAGTTTGAACTTGAACAGATTCTTTTGGGTTCAGTTTGTTTGGTGCTGGGGGAAAATGGACTCACTGTGAGCGTGAGGTTGTGCTCGCACCACTCGCAGTAACACGTGTACGTCATTCAGCTCGTGTGAAGGGCTCTGTTCACGTTCACACCGTGTGTGTGTGCAGTAACAGCAACGTCTTCATTTGCCAGACCCTACAGCTCCGTCCGGATCTGTAAACATCCGGTTTGGCTTGTGCAGAGGCTTCTCCACAAACCGGACAACTAGAGCAGATGCAGTCTAAATAAATACCCTCTGCATTATGAGTCGAATGAATCTAATCTGTTTAGTAACAATGCAGAAACACAGGTGGATTCGGGTGCAAGGATGATGCTGATGAGATGTTAATACGCTGTGCATGTGCCTCCAGTGTCTGTTTGTGTGTGTGTGTGTGAGCTGTGACTTCAATTACTGCTCATTACTTTGAAAGTGAGCGTTCAAACATTTGCCCTAATGGCATGAAATGTGCTTCATGTTCCTGTTGGGAGAGCAGCGGTGTTTTTCTATACATCACTGCTCTGATGGCTTTTCACAGAGGACATATTGGCTTTTCGCTCCCGCTAAATGCGAGCAAACATGTACCACTGGGAGAAAACACTCTGCTGGAATAATATTTTCACCCTGAGGACACCTGGCTGACTAGTAATTGTGTAACTGTGCCTAAGTTCACAGATGCAGCACAGTGAAGTGATGCACTATGGTTGTGACCAAAGAGCTGTCTGAGAGTGTGATTGCGTTCAAGCATAAACCCAATGAGGCGTAAAATGAAAAGGAGAATCCAGCTGCATAATTTGGACGTTCTCAGCTGTTCGGAGCTTTTGTTAATTGGCCGCTACATGGCTGTTCCTGCTCCACAGCTCATAGAGACGAAGCAACTGAAATGTACTTTGTCAAATGTATTCGCTGGCGACATGAAAACGCTGCTTTTAGAAGGAGAGCAGAGACGAGCTGAAAGGAGAAGCTCCACAGTCGGCAACAGCTTTTAAGGAACAAGCACTCGAGTGATGCCCCATCTGCGCGTTTCCCGGAGATGCTCGGCAGCGGCGCGCTGAAACCACACGCTGCACAGCGTCCTGACAGATGCTGCGTGGTGGCAGCGCTTTAATGTCGTTTGTTGAAGTGTTCTTATATTGACGCCTGCTCAGTGAGTGACAGGCAGCTTTAACTATGTGTCTGACTCTCGGGTTAATTTCAATGGCAGGCACAAAGATTTTTTTTCATTAGTGGTGTCAGTATATTTAGCAGGAAGTCATATGTAGCGCGAAGTGTTTTCCTCCAGTGTGAAATAAACAGTGTTAAGCTCCACTCACGGCGAGAAGCATGAAGTCTGAGCAACGCTCGGCTCCAAAGTGCCAGTTTGGCCAGTTTCCCTCCCTCTGCTGCTATTTGCAGTTTTGGCCACAGCTCCCATGTCTGTTGTCACACAGAAGCCACTTTCTACAAACACTACAACAGCATTTTCTGTGGTTTGAAGCACTGGAGGGATCTCACGAGAGCCTTGATAGAGGCTCTACAGGTCAGCTCTGCATCTGTTCTGCTTCTGTAGAGACTTGGTCATTTCAAGGAGCCTATTATCTCTCACATGCTGCGTGCACAGATGCACCGTCGCTCGTTTCCAGCAGTATTCTTACACAGAGTCGACTGAGACTACACTTATTTCTACCCTACAGTGATGCATCAAGGAAACTAAGCGAAGCAGTTAAAGCAGCCGTCATAAACAATCTGAGCTGTGCGTCACTGGTCGTAATGAACCGACAGAGAGTCATCACCTCTGCAGCTCCTCTTGTCTGGCTCCTCATTGTTATGTCCTGTAGCTCATGGTTCATTCTCACCACTTTGATTGCTGCTACTTTAATGGCAGGCAGCTGCCTTAAGCTTTACCTGCTGTGCTTTGCCCTGCATGCATGGACAAGTTAGCTCAAGCAAGGTAGAGCAGCATTTCTCTATCTTGCACTTGTATAGTAATAAATGCAAATTCCAATAAATACCAGAAAGCTGTTTATGTCTAGTGCACAATAACTATATATATGTGTGTCCATCTAGCGTGAAATCCATCACTGGACTAAAAATACACTTAAGCGCCAGAGGGGTTTAGAAGGGTATCACTGCAGCGCGTTGTAGAGTCTGTCCTTCAAGAGCAGCAGCTCAGGTCCAAGTGAAATCAACACTTCTCTCCTGGTGGAGCAGGAAGGCACTTTACTACAAATGCTCCTCTTCACAGCAACCAGGAGACATATGAGTACAACAAAAATAGCCTGTTATAGTAGTTATGTAGATTTAAAAAAAGAGTTCCCAGAAACTAGGCCATCTCATACATCTTGAGTTAATTTGTTGGCTGGTGTTGGAACCAATGTTACAATAACGCAATAACAGAAGAGTAATGGCTGCCTTAAGGCTGCTGTGGGAGAACATTGCAGCTATACATTATCAGTATCAAAAGGGCAATATATGCTGTATGTGATATGATGCTGTTAGTGATGAAGTAAAGGCTGCATGCAACCCACCTTCCTCTATTTACACAGGACAGAAAGCAAAGCGACTGAGTGAAGAGGCTCTTTGTGGGCAGAAACGTGTCTTTGAGTCATTTCCTGTGCAGAGGCAACACACGTTGACTTGGACCTGGGCAACGATCAAATGCTTTGTTGCTCTTTGCTGCTCAGTGTGCGCCACAAACATCTTACTACAGACAGTCCGGTCTGGTGCCAGCGTGTGGACTGGCAGCTATCGTGCATCCTCACCCGTTGGCCTTTGTAGTATTACGCCATCTCGGTTCTTAGCGTCCTGCTCTGAGGATGTTGCTTGGTAACCTGGGTCTCTGCGCCAGCTGGCTGCAGCAGCGCGCGTCATGTCGGGGAGGGAACTGTGCGGCTGCAGCCAGGACGTTGCACCACAACCCAGCGGTGAGCATGGAATCACCTGCGTTACAAAGCTAGTCAAGCCATAGAAAAGTGCATCAGAAACTCCTTAACCACAAACAGCAGGAGGGAAAGATTGACGCATCCGAGTGAAGATTTGAAGTTGAATTAGAATTAAACATTTGCAGGCTCTTTACAAACTCTTTCTGGCTCCTCATGAGCTGGGAAAAGTGTCTTCTCCTTGTTTACACACATGCACAGGGTTAAAACTATATTTTATCTGTTTGAAGCCGGCTCATCTCTGCCTCTTCTCTAACACAGTTCCTTCAAATCGCACACGTCCTCCACCAGTTGGTTTAGAAATCCAATTTGTCACAGTTTATTAATGCAGCCGAGGACAAGTTGTGTGCAACAACAATGAAACAAACAAAGTGTCCTTGCAGCATAATGCAATCTCTTATAAGTGGTGATACAAATGATAATGCAGTTTTCAAAGCATAGCACAGAATATCTTTGCATTTATGATTGATTCATGGATCTCAAATGCATAAAACACGAGCCATTACCTCCTGAAGACAAACCTGTTGTTGTTATGTAAAGCAGCACATTTCAGACAAAACCACAAAAAACTCACAATTGCATTTACATTACACAGTCTTTTTTTTGTATCATTTGTTATTCTCTGCTCCTGCGAGGCTCGCCCATGCCCACTTTTTTGGCATCTCTGTCCACCAGAGTGTAACAGCCAGCCATCCAACCAATGAAGCAGGAAGCCAGCTCTCCTGCCTGCCTGCCAGCTCTCTCCTCTCGGGCCAGCAGACAGCGGAGCAGTGGGCTGGTTTCTGGAAGCTAATGGTTCATGCCCTCCTCCCAGGGCTGAAAATGGGCTGGAATGTTGTTTACCTCAAACGCAGCACGCTGCCGCACAGAAAGACGGATCAAAATACAGACGCTGCAGCCTGAAATTCAGGTAATTTGCTTGAAGGGTGAGACATGCTGAGGTAAAACAATCTCATTGATACTTCGGGAGAAATATGATTAGTTTGATTCTGTAGCTATTTTTTTCAGACCAAACAAAAGGCACCAAGCGTGACAGGCAGGCAGAGGAGATTTAAATCTGAAAATACAGTGTTGGTGTAGCAGACAGAAAGACAACAAAAAGACCAGGGCTGTTAAATTACTAGCTGTTTTGGTGGCTGCGCTGGTGTAAATGAATTTCTTTTTGCTACTGTGCATACTGTTGAAAATGTGACCTGCTGTCGGAATCACGACCAAAGGCTTGACTGACTCTGAGTACTTGTCTCTGATTTTGACATTGATGTAGTTTTTGTGTGTTTTTCCATCTTTCGCTGAGGACACGCAAAGGCCACGCGGCGTTACCTTGATGTCACAAGTGACATTTGTTGAAAGTCCACGGACTTCCTGGACGTAGCTCGACGTGTTCAGTAGCTAAAGATCTGTCACTGAGGACAAGCAGCGAGACCCTGCAAACCCAAAAATCGATGGGGTCGTCCTGGCGCCATACAGACGTTAGATTTCAGTTCATTGTCCAAGATTAAACTGAAGGAGCCTCGTGGCTGTTGAGACTCTTGATGTCTGTGTTGATGTATTTAATGCCTTTCAGTGTCTGTCATGCCATGTGGCAGTGTATTCACAGATGGGGCCCGACTTACCATCGAGAGCACAGGTCAGGACTCAATGGACTGACAATGAAGGTGAAGCGGGAGGTCCATTCAGATCATTTCAAAGGCCCTTCACAACACAGTCAAGGACCCAAGTTTGACGATGAATGATGTTGCACGGGTCAAAGGTCACGTGTTGGGGCACAAAGTCACACGTCAGAGCAGTGTCAGAGTCAAGATCATAAGAGTTCAGGTTTATCGGTTACTTTGTTGTGAAAGGAAATTCCCGACATAGTGAATAAAACCCTGATTAGGTTGAAGAATAGTTTTCATAGAACAGCCTTTCAACTTCTTCTCGGTGGAGCCCTGCTGTGTAGTGCTATACGCAATACACAGACACAGGTACAGAAGAAACGAGTCATTCATTTATCTATAAACATTCTTTCTAAGCAGAGTAGTTCTTAAACAGACACCAGCTACATTCTCAATAGTGATTTCTGTGCCTTTTAATTACTTTGTCACTAATTACTCACTGAACGAGCTCAAATAAATCTCAGCGTCCGATGTGTGAAAAATACCCGAGAGCTAAAGCAGAAGCGTGTGGATGCTGTAAAGGGCAGCAGGTTGACTACTCGTAGTCCTGTAGCTGGCTCGACCAGCCGTTCTGTGCATTGTCAGTGACCTTCAAAACACCTCAGACCTACATCCAACTCCAGGAACTGGACAACCTGCTCCATTCCCCTGCTGATGTCTCTGAATTTATGACCTTTCGCGGAGCCTGCGATGGTCTGCTTTGCCCTCAGGTCATGAAACCTGTTAGTGTAGATGAGCAGATTTCTCGGAGAATGGCTAGAACGTGGAAAGATAATTTACTAAGTGATTATTTATTTAGTAGTACACTTCAGCTGAGCGGAAAGGGTGTAAGCCTTCTGTCTCAGCATTCTGGACAAATGTCAGCGCTTTCCCTCAGAAATGATAATTAATATCGGGCTGATGAAGGAGGTTAATGTAATATAGTGAACAGTCTTATTGCACAACGCTGTCTATTGTGTTTGTCCTTGACCCCAAAGGTCCTGGTTCGCATCCCAGCACGTAGCGTTGACGTTTATAAAATATTAAACCACCAACTTTAATTATTTTTTTTTTCAGCCAATGCCTGAAGCTAACCATGCGTTAACCATTCCGTCGTTGCCGTGTATGGATTTTGTGCAACAATCGATGGAAAAATCCTGTCACTGCGTATAATAATCCCACAGTTTATGCGTTTAATGGCTACGGAGCTTTTCTCAGCCTCAGTTGTTTGGACATGATAGTAAAGGGCGTTAGTGCTTATGTCACGACGCTAAAGTCCAGTTAAAATGGAAGCGGATGCTAAAGCTGTGAGGAGCTATATACTCAGTATTTGCAAAGGTGTTAGCATGCTAACGTTAGCGCTGCCATGGTCACGTCGGCTGATTAGCACGCTAACATGCCTATAATTAGCCTACTGGAGGGCGCCTTACTCTGGCACGCTGATAAAATGGCTCCTACTAGGCTACAAAGCCAATTAAGCCCGAGCACATTCATCATACACATATCCTGCTGCTACTCAAGTGTGAAAATTGCCCATATTACAGTTTTTAATAGTGTTCGTGGTCGTTAAACGCCGCGCCGTGTTTTTTTTTTAGATTGCTGTCCAGTCCGGTGGATCCAGTGCTTTTAGAGCACGTGGGGTCGAAAAAAGCAGAGCTGGTTCAAACGGGAGGCGCGTCAGTAACACGCGCGTGAAGCCGAGCACGTTGGCGCGCGCGCTGCTGCGGCTCTGTTCGTGGCGTGTCGTAGTAACCGTGCGAGTCGCGGCTGAAACACAAATGAAGTGGAAAGACGCGATACTGAGTGGTTGTCTCGCCTCAACTTCTCATTTTGTGCTTGGGCGAGCGTGTCTGGAAGCGGGAGGCGCGCACGTGAAGACGCGTGAAGACCCGGCACAGCGGCACACGTCGGTTAACCCGCGCGCCTCTGTGGCACAGCCGCGTCGGTTGAGTCCCAGTTGTGTTGTCACCCCTCCTTCACGCGAACCCGCCCGACCTGGCCACACCTACACAAACAACACGCGCCAGATGCGCACGCGTATGTGCATCCTCAAAAGCGAGTACGACAGACGCAGTGACACACACCTAAGGACACACACCTCTTTGCGCACCTCCTGAAGTGTAGACATTCACACCCTTCGGTGACTCTGACAACAGGTCTCATCTGTCATCACACGCACACACACAACAGAGGGGGATAAAATAATGACCAGTGTGTGTGTGTGTGTGTAAACAGCATGCGCATTCCTGGAGCCGCTGACCCGAGCTCGGTGGGTAACCATGACAACCACAGTTTCACCATGGAGACGACCGTTACTCCCTTTACTCGCCCTCAGCTCCTGCTCCTCTCTGCCTCCCCCCCCTCCCGCCTGGTTCCCCTCCCTTGGCATCTCTCTCTGCTCGCCAGTGATCGCGGCCTTTACACGGCAGCCAGGTGGACGCTCCATCGCTCTGTAGCCCTCAACTTCCTTCCATCTTCTCCTAATCCAGCGCATACATGCACACATGTGATCTCGTGCACGCAGGGTTATAAGAATTTGATCATTACTGTCAACAAAGACGCGACGGACAACCCAGAGGAGCAGGGTTGTCTCCCGTTTAAAGCCTGATGCAGTTTATTTACAGTTTAGGTCCCATAAAGCTTCAAAAAGTGGTAAACGCACATCACTGCTGCACTGGGCAGCGTTTTGCTTTGTGACCACGAACACACAGTTGTCTCACAGTTTCACATGCAGCCTTCTTCTCCACTGGAGCCCTGAATAAATCCACCTTTAGAACAGAGTCCCCGGCAAATGCGAGATTTATTCTATTTATTCCACTTTAATGAAACAAAAAACAACAGGAAACAACTGTGATTGTGACTTGCTTTTAAAGATTTACCTTTTTATTAATGAATGGCCTCAGAGCCGGTTTCCTCAGACAGAGACGAGAAGTTGGGAAGTACCGAAAGGCAAGGTGAGGTATTGTTGATTTTGGTCTTTTAATTGGATTTGTTGACAATAAGAGGACTACAGTAGATTAACAGAAGCCCTATTCCTAATTGTTTACCAGCTAAACAGACTGTTTAGTCAAAGACATTTATTCATTGACCCCACAAGCTCCTTTATTCTCTTTGTACTTTTACCACCAACCGTTATTCGCTTTCTCAGCAAGAGCTTAATCCAAACAGACAGGGAGGCTTAGCGAGTAAATCAAAACTGTAGTTTGTTCAAATTTAAGAGGCACCTCTGAGCTGTGGCAGCCCCCGATGGCACAGCAGGAAACAGTCTGAGGTGACGCCTCTAAACCAGAAGCAACGGCGTCGTGTTTGTCAAGGTGGATATTTTGTGATTCTTAAAACACTCGGTGAGGACGGAAGGACCCGACACGGACGACCAGCGGACAGACAGTTTGCTTTGTCCCTTTTTCTAATCGCGGTTGACATCTAGGGTGAATCTGCGGCTTCCTAATCAGTGGACGCAGGCCCTAAGCCAGTTTAGCTGCGTTCTGCGTAAAACCATCACAAGCAAATCCACAAATTCATAGCTTATAGGAACGCACAACAAGCTTTGTTCTGCTGGATCAACGTTAAGTGGCTGCCTGACCTTAGCTAATTAGACGTCACCTTTGCTTTGACAAGAAAGGATTTATTGCCCTTCACCTCCCAAACAGCAACGTGCGACGAGGTAAGTTAAGGTGAGGTACCGTAAGGCAATGTGAGGTGAGGTGAGGTGAGGTGACGTTTATTGCTTCCTAAAGCAGAACTTCAGGTGCTACAGCACAGTACATCAGAATAAAGTATAAAACAAAAAGACAGGACAGAGAAATAACAGTAATAAAATAATGACACATAAAAACAGTTTTTCTGTGTGACACACGCCATCATTCACACAGTGTTCAGTCTGCGTTGTCCTCTAAAATACTGTGGAATGGGTAGAAAAGGGCTTGTATTAGAAGCATTGGAAGGCTTAGTTAGAAATATGTTGATAATACTAACATATTTATATAATATCGCATTAACCAAAGAGTATGTGCTGATTGTTTAACTCTTTGATGGAAATATGAACTAAAAGTTCTTCATATGTTACATGACTTATTTCGACATCAGTATTATTAGTGAGCGTATTTGTTAATTACATAATACACAGAGTGATGGTAATGGTTAGAGGTTGCACTGGCTTGTTGTTACAGTAATAACAGACAAAAATAGTGTCACTTGGGAAAAACTAATCCTTCTCAAGTTTAGGTTTCCTGTGGTGATAGATAAACAGGCTTTTGAGATGTACTGAAAAGTGATGGCACCATAAATATTGCCTTCGTGACAGTACTGAATATCAGGCACACTGCTAAAGGGCATTCTGTGGATTTCTTCTGTGACTATTTTGCCTGCGCACGTACACACCACAGCTGTCCACCCACACAGCTGTCACTACCACTTGAGTCACTGCTTCCAGGCTTCTACGCATTAACGTGACTGATCTGAGTTTTTGTGGGTGGTAATGTCTGACCTTCACTCGCCGGTTTCAGACAGGATATCCCGCAGGGCTGGTGCGGCACAGACGGGTCGGACAGGCCATAATCTCATAGTTATCAGCAGAATTCATCCTTAGCAAATGTTAAATAAATGGGAAGTAAGGGGAGTCTTTCTGCCGCTGCCCCCCCTAAATTGAATTTGTAAGAAGAGTGATGAGGCAGTGCTTTGCGTGTCTGCAGAGGTGAACACCTTCTCTCTTCACCTGCTGTTTGCTGTGTTTTCAAAAAGTCAATTTTTCTGAAATTTACAGGCTGACTCATTTTAAGATTGATGACCGTAGATCTTTGAAATCTTATTAAAGATACTGAATGGATTTTGCAGGCCTCCGGGTTTGAAAGCTTGCACTACCTATAAAACACCACATAAAAAAACAAACCCTCTCCAGATCGAAGGAAAGCCTGAAATGCGAAGTTTTTGCTCAGCAACCTTTTTGTCACCTTCCGAGGAACAGAAAGCTCTTTATTAAAGCGGCTGTTTACGTTTTTGGTGTCATTAGTCTCAGACGCTGTAAATACACCGGTATAATACATTTTACGGCGTAGGCTTGTGTTTGGTCGTGTGTGCTGATGTTGATGCACCCTTCACACCTTCATGTGTGAACATTACAGTATAGTGTTAGACTGAGTGCACAGCAGCTCCGTTTCCAGCCCACTTACTGTGTATCATCATCTTGGATGTTTGCTAATTTTTTTTTATTTCTCCCTAAATATAGCTCAAAACAGAAAACATCGGATTCATACGCAGAACCTGAAACGAATTAGGCTTACGAGTGGCCGATTCATATGATGGGGAAGTTCGAGTCAGGGGTTTGAGCCAACGAGCTGACAGCTGGGTGCTTGTCTCTTCAGACGATTCAGCCTGTTGAACGGAGGAGGGCATCAGCGAGAGAGGCCGCTGCGATTGGTCGTCCAGTTTAGCAAATGATTGCATGAGATAAGAAATGGACCCCAGAGCTATTTATAACCTCTCATGAGGCACAGTCTTGATTAAAAGGAGCGATAAACTGTGGTGAGCGATGTGAAGTAAGTAGGAAAGAGTTTTCTGCCCGGTTTGTATATATCGTGTCGACAGTCCTCTGTCTTGTGCTTCCGCTCTTTGAATGACAAACACAGACTACCACCACCTGCTTGTACACAGAGCTGGTTTCTAGTGTCACTTCATCGCTCAGACGAAGCCAACGCAGTGTCGCAGCCCTTATTTAGAGAAGAGGAAACTCTCTTCACTGCCTGTGAAGTCTAAGTTTGATCTTGACAACAAAGGTTTGTCATTGCTCGAACAAAGGAGGTTTCTGAAGACCTTAGAAGAAGAGCTCTCGGTGCTCACCAGACTGGAAAGGGCCACAAAAGAATTCCTACAGAGTCTGGGCTCCACCAATCCACAGCCAGGCAGATGGTGTACAAATGGAGAACATTCAGCGGCATTGTTAGCCTCCCCGGGTGCGGACGAGCAGCCGAGCCCCAGGGTAACGTCTAGGAAACTACTAAAAGCATCAGCAGCGGTGAGGAGAGAGCCTTGAACAGCAATGATGCTCATGGCCGAGCTGTAAGGAGAGAGCCACTACCCTCCGAACGCACCAGTGCCCATCAACAGCATCATCCTTATATTTTTATCTACAGGTATTTCATCCCAGTGACTGAACACTGGACTGGTACAAAAACAACGGGTCAATCCAAATTGAAGACTCGAAGCATTTCTAAATTCCTGAGCCTGTGACGGACTGGCGACCTGTCCGGTCCACCCTGCCCCCTGCAGATAATGGATGGCTGGATTTCTGTGTTCCTGTGCAAACATCTTACTTCTTCACGATAAAAATGCTAAGTTTACAGAACTGTTTTGTGATGTTCCGCTTTGTTTCTCCCTGAGCAGAGAAGAGTTGCTCTCTCATTTTATCAGCAGCTGATAAAATTGCATCAGAAAACAAAGCAGCGTCTGGAACAACTCACTGGTTCTGTGCAGAAATCGCTTCACGCCGCGTTAATTTAACGACGCTGCGCGTGTGACTCAGTGTAAAACGAACCTAAACACAGTGTTCGAGGGTATTGATTGACAGGCGTCTCTGCCTTGGTGGGTGCTGCTTGCTTGTGCTTGTGCCACCTTGGTTCTACTCCGACCTTGTTCCATTACCCAAAACATAGATTTTCTGTCTCCTAACGTTTGGTGTGATAAATCCAAACCACGCTGCAAAAATGTCCCATCAGAAAAAAATGAGTTTCTTCACCAGTTCTTCATTCTCTGCATCTCTGACGTCTTCCAAACCTGCACCACACAATGTAAAGTACAGTGTTGACACCTGGGGTAAAGTCTCAAAATAAACGTGGTTCATGGTTTATTGATGATAAAACGCAACAAGAAACTAAACCTCTCCTTCGTCTTCAAATCATAAAACTTCGTGACATAAGGTTACATTTTGCTTCTCCCCGGACAGCGTCAACCTTTCATCCATCTCGTGTTTCGGTCCCACTTTGTCTCCTTCGCAACCCTAAACCAGAGATTTGGCCGTTTGAAGCAGCCCACGCCGTCTTCATTCATATTATTGCAGCGCGGTGGCGTCATGCGCTAACAAAGGTGACACCACAGGTACTTAAGTCTTCCAGCTCTGTTTTCTTTTTCCTTCTGCCTTTCTTTTTATCTCATCACCTCCACTCCTCATCTGCATTCATCTTCCTTGTCTGTTCATCTGCACCGTTTCGCTCCTCATCACCTGTGTTTTTCATCTGCTGTCAAATGATCTCTGAGACCGGTTTGATCCCCAGACCCGCTCCCTCCTCTCTCCCTCGCGTCGATGTGTCAGTCTCGCTCGGTTCCTGATTGTCTGCCATCTTTTTTTTTCACCGTCTCTCATTCTGATGCTCATCTAGGTGTCTTTTCTCACTCTGTCGTTCTCTTTTGTTCCTGTTCTCCTGTCACCTCCACATCTTTTCTTCCTTCCAATCCTCTTTTTTTTCCTGTCTATTCCCATTTCCCAACATTCCCCCTGGCTTTTCCTTTAATTTCCCACTCTGCTCAGCTTCATTACCAATCTCTCTTTAGACTCTCCTACATTTCCATCCGACCTCTGCATCTCTACTTGTTGCCTTGAACTTCTCTTACTGTAGCTGACCCTAACGTCGCGGTAGTTTATCACGTGGCAATCAAATCTCGGTTCTTCTCGGGCCAATCAGCGACGTCATAACAACTTCTGAGTTCTGACAAACAGCGTAGTTGGAAATGTCGTTCCCTTCGTGACTTTACTTCTACGACCTTCCCACTGCTTTTTTTTGTCTCAAACCTGGTTATTCTCTCCCTCGCTGTCTCTCGTCTCGTCTTTACTTCTTATCTATCATTTCCTTTTGTCTCGCTCTTATTGTCTTCCGCCATTAGCTTACCAGTCCGTCTCTCCCACCTCCTGTCAGTTTTTCTTTCAGACTCTTTGACCCTCCTTCCCCTCTCCTTTTTCCACTTTCATTTTTTGTTTCCTCTCTGTTTCGTTTTCTGCTCACTCCCTCTCTTGTCGCTATTTCTCTCTCTTTCAGCGCCTCTTCCTTTCCGTCTCTGGGTTTCTCTACCTCCACTCGCTCCCCCAACACACCGCCCCTCACACGCACACACACACACACACACACTCCTTCCTCATTCATATTCCACCTGTGTCAGTCTCCTTGAGGTTGTCTGAGGGAATCAAATCCACCTTCAAATTCATCTTTTTATTCTTCTTATTCCCTCAGACTCAAGGTCTTATTCTTTTCTTTATTCCTCATCTCTCTGTAGTGTGTGTTTCGGTGAGGAAGTAAGTGTAGTTATGCTTCAGTTTCTTGTTTACATTGGTGCAAACATATAAAGAGCAGTCACACAAGTAGCATATACAGCAGCGTCTGTAGACGTCTTCACATTCTGCTGCTGCACAGTGACACCAAATCGCATTATGTGTCGGAATTTGTCGTGAACACATCTCATTAAAAGCGCAAGATGTAACAGAGAAGGACAAGGTGAAATGTGCCAGGAAGGAAAAAAAAGGAGGAGAATCCTGTGTAGTCTCTGTAGAGGACGGCCAAGGATGCCTGCAGCCTTAAAGGGTATCACCGGTGTTATTTCATTATTTTCTTTTACACATTAGGAAGCGCTGTTACACACTGCTGTTGGCAGCAAAGAAGGTTAGAATAAAGGCAGAATGAGCCACTTTATGCCTTGGATAAGAACTGAAGTTTTTGAATAAGAACGTGTTTTTTTAATGGGGCGATGAAAAGCCCACTTATAATCTGAGAGCGTTCATGTAATAACAGGTGACGGATAAAAGGTGCTTGTGTCTATTTGAGAAACTTTCATTTGGTCCCAATCTACCTGGTGAGGTTCAAAGCTTATAATTCAGAGGCAGGAAGATACAATACGTCTATAATGTCACCCTTTGGTAAGAAAACACCGCCGTTGTAAGTGTTGTCGAAGCATAAAAATACAATGCGTTGGTTGCCATGCAGACACTTGATGCAACCCGGGCACGGTAATTAGGAATTTCTCTCGTTCGCTCGGCAGACAGGGAAACGTGTGAGAGCTGTTCCACCTCTTCTTCACCTCTTGCTCTGATTTTTCACGCGCCACACCGGCTAAATAAAGATTTACGCCTACCACTGGTCTCTTGAAGGAAGCCTCCAGAAGATATATGAAATCTGTCTATATATAGATTGTCTAAAATCTTTCAGACTACCCATATTAAGCATCTCTGTGGTCACTTCAAATCTCAGTTTAGGTGACCACATGTCCTCTTCTATTACCAGACAACACAGACTGTGTTTGTGAATGTATGCGGCCGAGCCTGGACCTGGCCTTCCATCATTCCTCGCTCCTCCTCCCTGACAGGCCGCTGGGTCTCCTGGTGAGAGCTGACCTTTCTCCTGAAGGAGAGAGTTAGAGGTAGCAAGCGGAGCGGAGAGAGGGAGCGGCGAGTGCAAACGGCTGAGCGATCATTTAGTGAGACAGATAATTGTTTGTGTGGGTACCTACAGAATATGTTGATGTGGGTGGTGAAGTGAATGATGTGTCAGCCTGGACGTACGTGGTAAAGTGACTGTGTGTCTGTGTGCGCGTGATGGGTGTCGCTTGGAGAAATGTGTGAGGGAGACAAACACGGCGGTGGGACTTTACGTGAACATGCATAACATATGTCCAGAGCAAAGCGCGCGCGTGTGTGTGTGTGTTTGTGCGCGATAAACTAACATGGGGATATTTACAGCGCTGTGTCTTCATGGTATCCATGGCAACCCAATAGTGGGAGAGGCTGTGTCTCAATACATTATGACATCAATGTGTAACCCCCCAAAAACAAACAAACAGATCTCCATAATACACACAGCTGGCAGGATAACATACACACGCACAGTGCTCGCATTCGCATAAATAGACACACTTGATGCTGCAGGTGTGTGGTGCTCCGTGCACAGCCATTACCCCGTCACACACGGGAAGAACACGTGTTAACACTCTTCTGGAGAAGCGTGTTAGTCTCTGAGAGGCTGCCGTGCTAACACTTGTTTCGGTAAACACAACTCCCTCAGGACGGTCAGATGTTAATGTTTGGACTCCAGAGGGAAGAGAAAACGTCTGGTAGGCCAACAAGTTTGCACAGTAATTTTGTGATTGACGTCCCAGCTACAGCCAATCTACTGGAATAAATGTCAAAACTATGAAGTAAATAGCAATAAACTGATTTTCGGGAGTGAGCCTTATTTTGACAAACACTGAGTTATAGATCAGCAGCAGCCTTCTGGAATCTGTGAGAAACCCATCACAGACACGAATGAATACACACTGTGAACCAGAAAGCGAAGCGGCAGCAGCGCACAAGAGGAGTCGCAGCTCTCACCTTTTTAAAAAAATAACGAATCCCTCTGTGTGGTTGTTACTTCATCCACATGTTGTCAAAGCAGCTGGATGCGATTTCGTCTCATTTTGTAACGCGTACGTGTTGGAAATATCAAACTGAATTATAGGCAGACGAAATGGGAGCAGGACGAAAACGAAACAAATCACAACATCTCATTTGAAAATCTCTCCCGGTGAGCTGTGAGCATCTCAGACTCGTGATGTCTAACTGCCTAAAAGAATCTAACGGAGGGGTTTTCCTCTGATGATACTGAGGTGAAGACGTGTTTCCAAATACTATCCATCACCTCAGTGTGTACGTGTGTGTGGCAGAATGTGGGTGGGTGGTGGGGAAAAGAATTGGATGGAGAGACGGAGAGAAAGAGTGAGAGTGAATCATTCCCTGAACAGACCACCTCGACAGCGTGATATCAGATGCATTATTTGATGATTGGATCACTGGCTACAAAAGCTGATAGATTTTCGCCTGAAATTGATTTCTGTCTGGATGTGACTCTCCCACACATACACACACGCACACACACACACACACACACACACACACACAGGCTGTGAGACAGAAAGCCAGGAGAAACTAATTACCAGTTCACGGAGCGTCTGAGAAATCTGAACCTCAGTGAAAACACCTGAAGGACTGGCAGACTGGCAACTAGAGACAAAATAAATTGGAAAATTAATGTTCTATTATTAGACCAACAGTGTGTATGAGCTGGTATTTTCGCAGGCTCTGATGATTTGATCGCTTTAGGGTCACTTTTGGTCCTCGCTTTATTGAAATAGGGAAAGTAACACAGTTGCACTGCATGTCAGCAAACAAACAGTGCGTTCCTGAAGCAGGGATGGCCTCCATTTTAAATTACCATGTACCGAACTGTAAACAGCAGCGAGCAAATGATTTTCCTGTGCCTTCGGGCTGTGCAGGTTTAGGTTTGACCCACAGTTTCTCACTTATTTAGCACCAAAAAGCTTTAGGTCATCTGCTCATTTTCACTCCCATCGGTATCGGTAATGACCTACACCTGGCGGCGCGAGGACTTCCCTGAGCCTGTTGAGCAACAGGAGCCTGACACGAAGCTTCTCTCTGAGCATCCAGAGCTGCTTCCAGGGTAAATACTGTAGGCTTAGTGCTGTCAAAATGACCATCGAGGCCTTTAAGGATTCACACTGAATTGGGTGATCTTTGTTTAAATGGAATGTACATGTCAGATGAAGTATAAATAGTGTAAATGTTGTCACTTGTAGACGTTTAGGATGATGATAAGTGACTTTCTGTTGGTCCTGTGCTTCATCTCTGCCTCTCACCATGTACAGAGTAGCATTAGTGGTCATGGTGATGTTACTGGTACTAGTGTGCATGTGTGTGTGTGTGTGTGTGTTGGGTTGTGGGGGGGGTTACCTCTCTGTCAGAACTCTTCTGTCACACTCTGTAATGATCAAAGCTCTCCCTGGGACCCCCTACCGTACACACTCTCACAACCAGCCAACTGGACAGGAATTGCTCAGCCATGCAGCCCACGCTCCACACAGCTCGCGCAGGCTCTCACACGCAGACGTATATATGCATACACACATATACACGCGCGTTATGTCTTTCATCCCTTCGGTTGCTCGCTCGTTTCTTCTTTCGTTGCGTCTCTCAGCCGATTCCTCCTCCTCTGCCGCAGCTCCCTCAGTAGTTAAAAGTTGCCTGTTTAGGTTCAGTGTGCGTTGCCAGTTCACTTTCTTCTCCTGCGGGCTCGTCTTGCTGCTGCGCTGCGTTCTGGGTGTGTGTGTGTCTTGCTCTCGTGCTGGCTCACCGTTTCTTTCCACGGTTTCAGTGTCGCTCGGCTCACTCTGTTGTCAGTCTCGCGGTTTAGTTCAGCGCGTTTCACGTTGTGCTCACAGAATGTTTCTCTTTCAGTTCACTTCATTTGTTCAAATGCATTTTTACAATAGTTTGTTTCATTTGTATTTTTAATATTTTCACCCATCTTTCTTTCAAACTTTCTCTTTTTACTTATTTCCTGTCCTCTCTTTTTTTAATTACGCTTATTTTATTATGACTCATACAGTATTTTAGACTGTCAACAGGTCACAACCCTAATGAAAAGCTTTACTCTCTGGACAGAAATTCGTCCCCCCTCCCTGTCTTCATCATGAACCACTGATTCATGCTACGTCTCTTTCGTTTTGAAGCAGAGCAGGCGTCCCACCTCCCTCCGCATCCAGATCCCCTCCTGCAGGCCCTGTGACAGCCCGCAGAGCAGAGAGACGGGAAATGGAGCAGGGAGACGCGACAGCCCAGCACGAGACTGGAACCAAACCCACGCGCACGCACACAAGCACATCTGTACTGCTACACCACAACCACCGGGAAACCCCAGTTGTTTTCTAACTTGTCGCCTCCAGAGATGCTTTTCTGTTTCGCTCACAACTGATTATTCCCCACACGCTGCGACATAGTTTTAAACAAGCTCTGAAAGCTTTGAATCCCGCACGGGGGAAACGTGTTGACCTCTCACCCCGCGGTGGGCATCCATGTTAGCTGCAGCGCATTAATATCCTCATTCTTTTTACATCCGGTTACAACTTTCTGCTGCTCTGTCACAGTAAACTGCTTAATCACAGTAGAAATAGAAAAATAATAGCCCGGTTTTCCCAAAGAATAAACTATTAGCATCTACCAAGCTGGAAAGAAAATACACCAACTTCAAAGTGCTCAAATTGAAAGAAGCTCAGCCTTAAAGGATAAAAGTAAATGTTTCGCTCATGCGATTGGAGGCAGAGTAGGTTTAAGCACCTGTACAGATTTTGACGTACAGCATAACAGCTCATTTTCTCACATGCTGGATCCTGTCTGACCTGAAGTTTATGAGCTTTCGTTTTCTTTTTGTGTTTAGAGTTTTCTATACTAGCTGCCACTGTAGCTGATAATGTTGTGGTTCTTAAGCTCATTTGTGTTTGATCTTTGCAGGCGCAGGCGCTTTAATTGCAGGGATTGTGACATAGTACTAATTGATGTAAGTACAGAGGACAGTCAGCTCTGATATGAGACAGTTTTAGCGTAAAGCCGCCTCGTCTCTATGAAATAAATGTCAGCTGTGGAATTTTTCATTTAATTTCAGGTGGGAGCAGTTATAAATCTGATTGTGTGGATGTCATATTAAATAAATTTGCGCAGCACTTTTCTCTACCACTGGCACCGGTGAGTCACTCCTGCTTGAGACACTGCCAGCCCACCTGAAAGAATCTCATTACTACTGGTTTCAGCTGAGACTTGTCTGATGTCTGCTGCTTTCAGAGGCTTTTCCATGCTCGCAGATTGTGGGGAAACAGTGCTGTGCAGGGAATAACGGGATAAGCGATGGATTTTGACTCATCAGAAATAGCCTGGTCTAAATGAATGCAAGCTATTTCTGCCTCGCCGAGACATCGTACAAACTGTAAACTGTCTGCATTAGCTATCATAAGCACAGGTGTTACGGCTAATACCCAAATCAGACTGCAGAAATGGCTCGCTCACCTCGGTCACGCACAGATTATCATACTATAGCCGACTGGGGCTGACTGTGCACTGCATCCAGAACAAAGCGGAGAGACAGCGAGAAAAGACAGAGGATAAAAGAGCAGGAGAAACCCGGAGAGGATGATTAAAAAAAAAGAAAAAGAAAAAACCCTGCTAGTCATCGGCTGTGTGGCACTGAAATCCCCTCTCTCAGCTCTCTGGCTGGTGAACATGCAGGGAGCCACAATGGCCAGCAGATTCCCTCGGATTTGGAACACAAAGGGTGGGCATTCGTCCACCCAATAACCCTCAAAACCCTCACCGCCCTCCCAAACGCATCCAGCGCGTCCATACACTCGGCCTTCCAGCCCGATCTGCCTGTCAGGGACTCATGGAGCCTGGCAGCAAACTGAAACAATGAAAAATGGAAAATGTGCGGCTGTGTGTGTGTGTATGTGTGTGTGTGTGTGTGTGCACAAACACTTACCCAACAAATCCTGGAGATTTCCGCCAACTGTCACTGTCCGGCCAAACTGGAATGTCATAGCTGTGGTAATTAGAGTTTTGCTCCACACACACCACACCACTATTACCGTGAAAGCAATTACAGGACCTGTTTGTAATCGCTCCTAATTGTAATTTTGAGCACAGAACAGTTTTAATTCAGCTCAGAGTTCAGAGTTTTGTGTTAACAGTACACACCCGCACACGGGCTGACGTTCATTAGCGCTGAACGTGAGTTTCTAAAGTTTAAAATGCTGGATTCATGTCAAGCCTTCTCTTCTCCTGGACTCATTAAAAGTTACATGCTCTCATCACACCTGGAAGCAGCAGAGGAGAACCTGTGACCCATTTACAGTCTTCGCCCTAATCTTAAAAAACTCTGACTTTGAATTTATTGCAGCCAGGTGTTTAGTGCACTTGAGTTTGGCATAATCATTAGGTTGGTCTCAGACAATTAAACAATGAGACGATTAAAGCTCAATTAATGACTAATGTCTAACGTCTCCGCCGCTGTTATGTTCCTGCCTGAAGCGGCGGTACGGAGACGGCAGCAGGTGGCTGAGTGGAGCACAGCGATGGAGCATCCACTTATAGCCAAGTTACAACCATCTCTGTGCGTGTCTGTGTCTGGGTCTGCTTTTCCATGAGTGTGTCAGAGCCTAACTCTAATCACCAGGATTGTGCCACTTGTGTCCTGTGACACAGTGACAGTAATTGCAGCAGCATTTGGCTCCAGCGCTAATAGAAGTGTTACGAGCAGCCAGACCAATCACCTCTTCAGAAATGGACATCAGAGGCTTGTTAATGCTACTCAGCAGCGTGCTCAAAGTGAAACACGCTACTGCGTGTGTGTCTGTGCGTGGTTTTTTTTTAATAGCAATGAAAGCTCGTTTGTGATTGTGAGTCTGACTGAAACAAAATAATCAATGTGCCGGATAAAAACAGAGGAGCCATGTCTGATTAGCCCAGCTTCTTTTGGGACGGTGCCTCAGAGTCAAAAGTGTCCAAAGAAACGTGAAGAGCTGCGTGTGTTGTGTCACATGAGTCTTTGTCTCGTTTATTCGGTTTTACTATGAATTTAAATTTGGTCAGTCACATCCTTTGGCATGAATGGGCTAAACTAGGTCATCTACAGCAGGACTCTCACCACCGTCCTGCAGCTTTGACTTTCACGCCACACGCCCTTCAGTAGGTGCTCACGTGTGCAGACGGTCCAGAGGTTCTCTCCTGTGTGAACCTTGAATATTGCCCCTGTGCCTCTCAGGGTGTTCTCTGGTTTCCATGGTTACCTGTCTCAGAGATCAACTGGTGACCTCCTGTGGCTTAGAGGTGGCGGAACCGATGGGTTTTCGTTCTGCTACGTTGTTACTTCATATTTTGAATAGATAGTTGAGTAGACTTAGGGTTATGTGAAACGTTCATCACAGCAACAAACAGACAGATGTTGTTTGTCTTGATGGCGAAGGAGACAGTGATGAGGAGACAAACTCATACAATTAGAGAGGGATGAACCATACCTCTAACATTCTCAAACGCTGACCCGACAGATGTTCCCTTTCTTTTGTCTCTCTGGGTCAGGAAGCAGTGAAATGATAGCTGTGGCCATGTTGACGGCTGTGACAGCCACACACAGAAAAGCTAAATACAAATGTAAGTAGAAATGTGAGTTTATGTGAAACGCTTCGTTAATGACACTGTTAGCCAAGGAATCAGAGGATATGCAACAGTTCCTGTTTCTCATGCGCTGGTTGACATTTAAGGACATTTCATGCTGTAGCTCAGCGTCTGGTTCGTGTAATGTGTCAGTGGGATGATTTTCCTGAGTGTAGCGTTTGAAACGTCATTTTAAAATAGGACGTCGTTCTGGCTGACAGGTGTTGTACCTGACAATGACACCGCAAATGAAATGCTTTTACTGCTCACTTCTCCCTCAGAGCTCTTATACGCTCCAGCTTCATGCGGCGCCAAACATCCAATCAGTCCTAAAGCCACAGGTTAACTCGGAAATGTCACGCGATTCGTTATCGCTGCGGTATTATCCATCAAAAAGTCGACGGGTGCAGGCTGTTTATAGACATTTTTTACAGTCAATCTCTGTAACTTTCCTTTTTTTTTTTTTTTACAGCTGTTCTTTTCAAGGCTGTCTAAGCAGGGACGATACACCCGGCACCTCCAGACAGTGACAAGAGGATCAGTGGCTCAGCTGAAACACAAAAGGTTAAAAAAAAAATTCAGATGTTCTGCTCTCTTGTAAATGTAACCAGTGACTCACAGCAGATTGCCTTCAAAGCCGGCTCCCACTTCCAAACAGTTTCTGGGCAAATGACCAATGCTATCACAGAAGAAAGCTTTGATTCCCATGGCATATTTATTGATCATAACACTGCCTTTTGATATCTGCTGCTAGAAGGAGAGCCCTCCCCTGAATATCAATGAAGTCTCGCTGACAGGCAGATAGAGTGGGAATATCATCAAGGGTCTATTCATATTTCATGTTTTTCTATTGCAGCCTATTCTCCTGTTGTGTTCAATTCTGACTCGCACTATTCATTTTCCGCTGTTTTTCTCTATTTTCGTCTTGTTTCCCTTCCCGTCCTCTACTCGCTCACCTTCTCTTGCGCCACTAATCTTTTGTGTATAATCACGCAGCGTGTCACAGTCAGGCAGAGTCTGTAGGAAGCATAAAAACCTAATTCTCCCAGTTCTTCTTCTAAAAGGATCAAACACATAAAGCAATGATCAAAAGATGCCTTTATTTTTTTACCCCGTGTGCGTTTTTTGTTTGCGTTATATTTCTGGTGTTCCGCTAATGACCATTTGCAACAGTAGATGAAAACACAGAGCCTCATTTCCCAGCTCACAACCAGCAGTATGACACCATGTGCACGGTCAGTGCAATTAAGAGCAAAACGCATTAAAACGAGCCTGTAATTATCCTGAAAGGTTTAAAACAGAACAGCTTTTTAAATAAATCTCTCAATGAGCTAAAGTGACCTGTGTTTTCTCTGTGAGCATCACTTTGTTTGACTAATTATAGAGAAAATCCATATACACACGGTAGCACGTGGGCTTTTCTCTCAGCAGATGCTGAGAAATTAAAATTCTGATCATTTTGCCATTGACTTGATTATGACTCTAAGAACCTTTATTATGCATCACTGCTGCCTGATGCATCATTTTCTCAACCGTATTCACAGCACAGAGCTGCATTCTGCACATAATGGTCTTACAGTTGAACGAACAAGTCTTGTTGAGAAATAAATATGTTTAGAAATAGAAAGTAAACGAGAAAACAAAAGTAATTTATGCTTTTGGATCTTGGCACAGCTATACGGGCAGAGACACACTGAGCGTTTACCTGGCTCCAGGCACCTGACGACAGCTCAAAGGCCGCGTGCGTGGGGGATACAGTTCTCCATATCACTGGTCAACCTTTTCATCCGTCAATAACGAGAAGTGAAAGACCTGCAAACACAAAAAGATACACTTATTCTTAGTATTGGAACATTTGGATGACCTGAAAATGAAACAATCGGACGAGTCCTCCTTGGGCTCCATGTAACCACATCACTCACTTGCTTTTGTCACGTCTGCCGGTTCAACATGCTGAATCGGCCCGAAACGAGGAGGGAAAATAGTGTGAGAGGCTGTCACAGGTTCGACAGCTCCACAGAAAGACAGCCTGACGTTAAGTTGCCCCCAGGCAAAGTATCCACGGGAACATCCGATGACACCAGCTGACAAAAGTCTGTTTCTACAGCGACTCTGTTGCATTGTTGGACTTTCTGTAATGTTACCTATAAAATCTGCTTTAATTACACGTGTATCTCTGTGGTGCTGGTGCCACCGTGCTTGTGGTCACAGTAACAGCTGTTTAGTTGGGATTATCTGTAACCGCTATAAAAGCCATTACTCAGTCACGACGGTGAGGACCGTGTCATCGCATCACTAATCATTTCACTGTACACAGACTGAAATCCAGTCTCGACTGTGTTTCTCCTATTTGCACTTGATCTGAGAAGTGCAGCCAAGTTATTTGTTGTGATGAAACCAGGTTAAGGACACTTGAACGTCACCGCTCTAAAGAGCTGTTTCAGACGTCAAAGAAACTCAACCACTATTCTCTTGTTGTTGAAAGGATAAATATTCCTGGATGATGAGCATCTATAAAACTTGGAAGAAAATAGACTTTCGAGTTCTTTGCTGAATGTGTATTTATTTGTGAATATAGCGTATGTGTTTAGCTTGTGGTTAATAAGATCTCGATAATGGGCTCGTTTGAATCTGAAGCTGATTGGTCAACATGACAAGTCTTCATACACTTGCTGTCCCTTTTAACCCATCTTCACCAGAGGATCTGCTCTTTCTCTCTCGTTCTTTGTTCTCTTTGCTTTGTTTGTCTTTCAGTACTTCTCCCACCCACCCGTCTTCAGTTTTCTTATCTGCCACTCTTCTCAGTTTCTTTCAATTAGGACAGTTAGGGGAACTGCGTCGTTATTGTGGCACACAGCGTGATCCAAACGATGCTTCATCCTGAGCCTGCATTTTCAGTTCTGCTTTTCCAGCAGCAACATAATATTGTTGGCTGTCAGACACATGAGGTTGTAAATGGTTAACACGCTCCGATAATTCTCTCAATAACACCTCAAATCCGAGGCGTCTCTCACTGCACGCGTTCTGAAACAAACGTCACCACGCGCGGCTTCAGCCATGTTTGCTGCGTCACCTTCATTAGCTCATCCATCTACTTCTCTCACTCTATTTAACATGGTTTTATTGGCGTTTATTAAACCAGGCAGTCTAGAACAAACCCATCTGACTTTAATGGCGAGAGTGAAGCAAATGATCCTTAACTGTGATTTTACTTTTAATTTTATGGTAACCAGCGATGAAGTCTCCAGTTACGACTTCCACGCTCCTCGGACACTTCGTTTACTGTTTTACTTCTCTATTGTGCCGTTTTTCTGGCCCCTTCGTCCTCTCCACCAGCTCTTACCTTTTCTATGTCTCTCCTTCCCTTTCACCCCCTCTCACCTCTCTGCTTTCTTCTTCTACATTCCTCTAGCACTCTTCTCCTCCTAACCCTTGCTTCATCGCGCTCCTTCCACCCTCTTCTCTTTCATTGCCTTTCTCCCTTCCTCCCCCCTCGTCACTTCCCTCTAACAACCTTCCTCCTTGCCCTCGGTGACCCCCCCTCTCCTTCTTCTTACCAATTTTCTCATTCATCCTGTCTTCCGTGGCTCCCACCTTCACCCTCCTCCTCGTCCTCCTCTGCCTGGCATGACGTGAGTCCAGATCAAGGGACCGTGTTGCTGGGAGTAACAGGGATTGAGGGCGACACGTTGGAATGCAACTCCAGCCGAGCCCCTGAGAACAGAAGGAGGAGGAGGAAGACGAGGAGGTGGAGGAAGGGAAGGTCGAGAGCAGGCATTTCCACTCTATCCCCTGTTAAGTGTTTCTCCTAAATTCTTCCCCTTATTCCCTTTGTCTTGCCATTTTCTTGGTTAAGCCTTAGTATATATCTCTGGCTCCTTGCTCCTCTGTCCCTAGAGGGTGCCCACACTGTAATTCTTCATCTACATGCCTCTCTTTGCTGCTTTGTCTCTTTAATCTCTTGTCTTCTCCCTCGTATATCGCCCCATCATCCGTGACAGCTCGAGCCGTCTTTTCTTTTTTTTTTTAAATCTCTACTATCTGCTCTTGTCTGACTTTAATGCTTCTGTTTATCGCCCACTGGTCAGGCTACAGCCAGCCGTCTGTTTGCCTGGCTGTTCGCAGTGTAAATGCCAGTGAAAGAGACGGAGGGGCAGACGGGGAGAGAGAGGGCAAACACACGGAAACTGCAGATGGACGGCACACACACTCAGTCATTGCTATGCTCCAGCGTGCCATCACACACACACACACACGCTCTCTCTCTCTTTCTCTCTCTCTCTGTACTTTATCAGCAGAATGAAAGTGCTTTCTGGCGGTATTTGAATGAGACAGAAAAGAGCGCTATTCAGCCCCTCTACCCGGCTTTTATTAACACTGCGCGTCACTGGGGCGACATAAGCCTCCCCTCCCTCACACCCCCTGTCTCTGTCCACACACACACACACACACAGAGGGAGGTCTCCTGTTCAGGTATGATGATGCCCCCCTTTCCCCATCCCTCTTTTTCGTTGGCTCCTCCTCACTCGGGGGCTTTTGTTACCTCACCTCCCTGCTCCTGTTCTCCCCCCTCTCCCCTCCCTCCCTGCTCTCACTCTCTCTCCCTCTCTTCCCCCCTCTGTCTGTTTCCCTGTGCCGCTGAATGGAAATACGCACAGATGCGTAAAGGGGCGGTAAAACTCCACATACCCACCGGTGGCTGCAGCAGCGCAGCAGCAGCAGCGGCGGCGGCAGCATCGACTCCGTCTCTTTGGACAAGGGGACAAAGATAACTAGTGCTTTGGACAATTATCCAGGCCCGGAGCAGACGCGACCAGAAGCCCTGGAGCTCACCTGTTGGACAGCGGACCCCGGTTGCCTGGATCACCTGGCGCGGCGCCGGACGGAGGCGAAGGAGGACCCGGGATGCGTGGATGCTCGCTTGTTCTGCGTCCTTTTCCATGAGCCGCTGTTGCTCGTCGTTGGCATCCAGAAATAGCAGCAGCCAGTCTAGAGGTCGAGTGAGGAAGCGTCTGATGAGGTCTATTTGCGGTAGTTGTGTTTTCAGCGACGTTTTTTTTCCCTTCTCCCTATTTTGTACAATTTTCTGTCTTTGCCGTCGACTCTATTCTGAGCTTCCGGCTTTGATGCCACTTAGTCTGCCAGAGTCGTACTAATTAGCTGCTTGACTGACAGCTCTGTAATTGGATTTGTTTCATATCCGCTCCTTGAAGTTATGAAGCCTCTTAAGGCGCGATAAATTTGGTCCTTTATTTTTGTAGAAGACAATAATAACGTACCTACTCTAGACTTGGTGGGGTTTAGAGAGAAGGGTGTGAGATTCTCACTTTAATGCTGTCACTTCTCTTCCAAGTCATTGCTTGTGGCCCAAGAACACAGAACAGAACAGGATATGAATGTCACAGAAAAGAAGGAGTATTATTTGAAATGTAATCTCCCTGCTAATGACTCAAGCGTTTCTCTCATTCCTACAAGTTGGTTGCTCCGTGAAACAAGTGAGCAAGTAATGCACATAAAGGTCAACAGGTGCCACCAAAATGTATCTACCCTGATTTTCTGGATTTACACAAACACTCGATGATGATGTCTGTGTGACACAGGTGTCTTCACAGCCCAGTAAGTGAGTCTAGACACAGGATGAGATCATTAAACGCAGCACTCGGACCTAAACGTTTAACTGTGTGTAAAGTATATGACTATATGTTAGATGCTTGGACCACTTCAACAGGAAAGTGTTAGTAATGGTAGAATATGTTGTACACATGAGAAAGTGTTTTTTTAAGCCTGTGATATATCTGCACCTGCACTAGTTCCCTGTTCGTCCTTCCTTCCTTCCTTCCTTCCTTTCTTTCTACTGAATCCTCTGAAAAGCGGCATCATCTGAGGGTTAACGGGTCTTAGGAAACCTTAAGAGGGCAGTTCTGTCTGATCATCAGCACCCAACATCTGCATCAAAGGACACCCAGCTGTCTTGAAACAGCACTGTGAGAATTTAAAAAAAAAGACCATTCCAGTGCTTTTTGGTTGGATGTCAAACACGTTGACGCACCTCAGCACGATGTGGCATCATTCATCCATGTGGTCTTCTGGTCGGTTGATGTTGTACTCCCAGTATGCCCAGTATTCAGAAAGCAGTGTCGTTTTTAGCTGCTCTGTGAGCCTGCTGTCCGCTGATGTGTTGTCTGCACGTTTTGCCCTTGAATGTCTATGTATCGTCTGTTATGCACAGTGTGTGTGTTTGTCCTTTCCCTTCAAAATCCAATGCTTTCAAAGCCCAGTGCGCTGTATGGCTTTTTATTCCTATCTGACTGTACTGATGGTTCATATAGGGATGGAAGCCATGCACCGCGCTGGACACACACACTGGACCATGGACTCAACCCTTTCATCCTACATTCACACAAGTATATGTATAAGCACCGTCTCAGGAGGCTAACATGCTCACAGAGGGCAATAAATGCATGCACACATCCAGGAGACCGTAAAGTGAAAGCCTGTCATGCTGTCACAAAGAAATATGGATGCCCTTGCATTGCACACATGAGCATGCATTCAGTTATGCATGCAATAAGTATGCATATGTATGGTGCATGGTTCACACAGAAATTGTAACCTGCATCAGGCCCATGCTGCAGCGAGTTTGTCTGAAAGCGTCTGACTGTATCAGCTGACAGGCAGCTCTCTGAAGTAAAAAACACACATCTGTCACGGCGTCACGAAATGATCGATATGGATCACATCGGAGCAGAGTGAAAATTAAATTGAACTGAAATGAACCAAATTGATCAGGAGTGAAGAGGCAGAACTCGTTTCAGGGGAATCACACAGACTTGTCACAAAATAACAAGATGAAGAATTCATTCAGTCATGCTCTTTTACCCACTTAATTTTCATTCAGGGTCCCAGTGGGATGTAGAGAGCATCTCAGCGTGCACCGTGTGGATGGATGGCAGTGAAAATCCCAGGACATGACTCACCCTGAGGAGCGACTGTAACTGTAGTCACAGCTGAAGTCAGTACAGAGTCTGACATTTGCCTGTCATTGATGTGAGAAAACCTGCAAATGGTTTATGAACTCAGTTGTTCTTTTTGTTAATGAGATGCTGTGATCCTCCAGATTCTAAAAACAAGCAAAGACTCACTGTATGCTTACAGGTGGAAACCTAAAGAAGCTCCTTTGTTTGTGTTTACTCAAAGCTGGCCTCTAAGAATCTGTCCTTAATAGCCTGAGTTGGTTTGTTCTCTATTCTGCATCATACTTATGTAACATCATGATCTAATTCCAAATAATATATTCTCTCCTATTTTAGTCTGGTTATTGATTTATACCATGCACATTGGAGAAGCACTCATAATGCAAGCGAAAGTCCTACAAATCTCTGATTTCATAAAAACTTAAACAAGTACATATAATGTTTTTTTTTTATTTAACTAAGCACATGCCAGGCATAAAACTGTGACCTTGAACTTATTCATTTAATAGCTGCCACTGGATTCCATTCAGAAAACTATGTTCTCAGGATTGACCAGAAACCTGATGAATGCAGTCACACTGGTAGGTAATTCATTAGTCTCGTTAGTTGATCATATATATGCAAAAAGCAGCTGCAGGTGTAGATTAAAAAAAGCTACAGTTAAAGTGTGTATGTAACAATATGGAGTTATTCATAGTTCACAGAAACACTGTCAGAGCTCAACAGGACGTTTTAGTATCATGAATATGAGAAGCTGGAACAGAGACAATGAGATCGAAAGGCTTCACCTGCTTCAACCGTGGCTCAACATCGCCTCTCTGTGTCTGACGTGTCTAATTACATTCACTCCTAGAAAGGCCCCAAAGTGTGTCCAACCCGATCAGTTAAAATGGCAGCAGAGATATAAACTTTAACGTCAGCATGAAAAGGGGAGCAGAACATGTAAGGTTTGAACTTTAACCCAATAAAGGTGCAGAACAGCAGCACTAATGCACAGTAAATTTTGCCGTGTTAAAGCAACACCCTAAGAGTTGAATTTAACACTGGGTCCGAGTGTATTTGGTCCCACCCGGATTTGGTGTCAAATTAACTCTTGCTGTAGTGTTGAAATTTTAGAGTAAAATTAACTCTAAATAGAGTAAAGATTTAACACTGAGTAACACTTCACAGTGTTATTTAAAATTAACACTACATGTTAAATAACTCTGAAGAGTGTTGATATCATACTAATTAGTGTAAATAATTTACTCTTTCATGGTGATAAGTGAACTCTATTTGAGTAACATACCCATTGTTTTTAACACTGAAGTTCGTTATTAGAACTTAACACTGGAGGTTCAAATAACTCTGACCAGAGTTGTTGTTACACATTTTGAGTGAAACTTTAGCTCTCAAAGTAAATCACCAAAGCAATTTTAGCAGTGATAACAATACTCTCTGTGGTGTTACCTTTACAATTTGATTTCCAGTATGGAAAACAGCATGTTTTCAATTAAACCTCAGCAAAAATCACAACTGACTGCAAAACAATACATTTAACGTTTATTTGCAAAACATGAAACATGTCAGGCTGTGAAGATGTGAAGTCACATTGCATTTTAGTTCTACATAAAATGACAATATGGAACAACATACAGGGAGGAATCAGTTGTACCATACTTCAGTTGAAGATTGTATGGTTTGAAGTAATTCAGATCATTTATATTCAGTACCTTCAGAACTCTATGTGGATGCAATCTAACCCTAAATGCATGGTAATGCTCATCAAAGCAAAGGGTTTCCATCAGTTTTCCACAAAGCAACACACTGTCACCTTTCACAGCAATAGTCTTGATCTTACAAAACACAGGAATCTCTGCCAAGACCTCTGTACAGATGATAAAGTCAGGGCGGTACTCTGTACCGTGATGTTTTATCCACTTAGCTAAAAACACGCTGGTAGACAATGCAGCTCCCATTTTTAAAGCAATTTCCGGACCTTCATTCAGCTCTCCAAGTGTTACCATCTTTCCTGGTCCTAAAGCTAATCTTTCCAGACTAAACGACTCCCAATACATTGCCATACAACTTTGGTGTTTTTTTGCCAATGTCTTTGTAATGTTTTTAAAGTTTTTTGTTTGTTTCTTAAAGAATTTGTGTTTGGCTTCATATCGCATGCACCACATGTGTAAAATTGGGCCAATGTGACGTATACTTCGAGGGTAGTGTATCATGAAGTGATGCTTTGGTAAGAGGTTGATTCCAGGAAATAACTGCTTAAAGAGTAGATGATGGTCAATGATTAAATGTTTGAGGTAGATGGTCATACCTTCTGACAGCACTGGTGAAAACACTATATTTACAATTTGTAGAAGTAAAAGTAGGAGACGCCAGTACTTGTCATCTATCGGTACCAAATCACCAAACAACAAAGGCATATTACGCAATAAGCACCAAGACTGAATTGCATTTAATCCTAAATCATTACTGCCATCAAACAACTTAACCCTTGAGGGGCGGTTTCGCTGCTGGTTGTAGCCATAGTCATACGAATGTATTCTACCAGCAAGTTGTTCAGCACTTAGGAAGTTCTTCTGAATATACTGAAGAATAAGTTTCACCTCTAATTGAGCAACTCCCTCTAAAATGTCATGCATGATGTCTACTGAAAAATTGTTGGCTGTGTTGAAATACTTCAGTGAATTCAAGAGACAACTGCGTTTCACACCATATACATGAGGCAGAGAAGGATCTGTTTCCATAGTTTTGCAGTGTTGCTTATGCATCTCCACAGTTCGTAGTACAACAGCAGCATCATCTTCACAGAACACACTTTGAAAACATTCTTTCTCAAGCAGACAAAAACGACAGCAATATCGAGCGCCAAATGACTCCACAAACCCAAATAGGCTATGCAAGCCAAGATTATCCCCAGTGACCTGGACTATGGTACCATGAATCAAATGTGTAAACATGGGAATTTTCAGTCCCTCTGTCTCAAGCACTTTAAGATCGTTGACAAGTGGCTCAAGTATCGACTTGAATCCATAACGCTTGGTGTCCTGAGCATGAAAAAGAGCACACAAATGAATATTAACCAAAGAGGAATTAAAGAGTGGGGGGAAATTCCTTAGCGTAAAATATATTGCACCTAATTTATGTACACCCTTTTTAGAGCCCAAGGGATTTGCAGTTTCAAAGTCATCATAAAATAGCTGAATCTGCAAGGCATCTTTTTCTGCAGAAAATAGGGGACTACCTGTGACATAGGCACCATCACTTAAGTCTGAATACACACCTTCTCTGGGCACGTGTCTGGACTTAAAAATGTCAAAAAGATGGGGACTTTGAAAGATTGTTTTCAGTGTATCCAAAATAGGAACGTATGCAAACCTATCAGTTACAATGACTTGATCATAAGTTCCTGTGGTCTTGTTTCTTCTACTGTCAAATCTTGTGCCAAGCACCATTTCAACAGGTTCAACAGTTCCCCATTTCTCTGTAAAGTGTCTATTTCGTTTAGCTTCTGAATTTAACAGTGTAAATGGGTTTTCTAATTTTTCAAAAGATTGCTCTAATTTGTTTTTACTTGTTATGTCCTGTGGAGTCAGGCTTTCTAAAGCTGCATCTTTAGCTTGAGAATGAATCTCAAAAAACACTTTTTCCATCGAGGAAACAAAATTATTTACAGTAGATTGACTTAATCCAGCTGCCCTGAGCTGTGCAACAGCAGAAGCACACATATCCAAAGTGCTGTTCTTTGACTTTTCCAACATTTTTTCAGATGTAGGCCTCTCTTCTACAGTAGATGACATCCCTTCTCCTGTAGTATCAATAGGTTTAAATGCTACAACAGGCGTTAGAGTTACATCAATGTCAGCATGTTGGTCTACATGTTTGGCATTTAAATGCTTTCTAAAACCTGAAAAAGTACCAAACACACAGCCACATCCCGCCTGAGCACATTTCAGGCGTAGATTTCTGCCAGGTAAGTAACCATGAACCAGTCGTAAATGTCTAACAAGCATATTTGAACCAGTAAACTCAGCCTGACATACAAAACACTTCATGATGGAGGAGTAACTTCAAGCGCTAATGAAGAAGCCTTGCCCGAACCTCAGCAACACGGGGACTTTCCCTGACTTTACCAACATCTATGTTGTACACAGTGGTTTGGATGAATGTGTACATGTTGTGGAGCATGGTGTTGTAAGATGTGCCGAATACAAAATGTGCTTTAAACAGTTCATCAAAAGCACCAAGAGAAGAAGCTGACTTGCATGGTATAGCGTTCTTGTCAAGAATGATGAAGAACTGGTGGATCTCCTTCTTTTTCACTCCAACAGCCAGGAGGTAGGGTTGAGTGCTGGCAGTGATGGCATCCAGATGCTCTTGGATATTTGTTCCAGTCTGAAAGACAAATGCAGATCAACAATGTGACCTAAGTAGTTGTGTTGAGTTGATACTTTTACATGAGCAATTCCAATTCCTAACCTGAAAAAGGGAAAGGAACACAAACCTTCTTAAAGACCACAAGATGCTTTTCTGCTTGGGAAGCTGACACTTTTCCAGGTCTTTTCTGGCCCTGAGCAGATGGTGGAATCAGATGTAACAGTAGCAACATTGCTGAGAGGTCACTGTCCCAACCTGTAACAAAGGTTTTTGACACAGTTTAAACACACAATGTCCAAGCAAATTGGTCTAAATTAGTAAAATCAAAATTCATTTTGAAAAATTAAAGGGCTTACCCATGTCAGAATCAACTTCAGAAGCACCCTCAAGAGGATCAGCTGCCAGCAAGAGTTCCTCCAGGTCACTGGTAGTAGGAAGCTTTTTGCTTTGCTGGATTATTTTTCTTTTGAATGTTGTTGGCCACCTCTCCAGAAACCTTCCAGATACATCCTCACCAAACATCAGTACAAAGTCCTGTTCAATCTGTAACAGTGATAAAGAATTACACCTACTGTATACTAAATAATATAGCTTTACATTGTTGAGAGAATCTAATTTACCAAGCCTTTAACATCTTTAAAACGTGGAAACACAGTCAGTATGTTGCTTGAATGCAGGGGGTCAAGGACCATGTTGCAGCGAAAGACAAATGTCAGCTTCATCTTCTTCTTCACTGTATCTTCATCAGTTGCATGTTTCATCAATGAGATTGCTTCCTTGCACTCATCCTCGCTTAGGACCCTCTCTGTAACAAACTGGAAGTCTCGTCTGAAAGTTGGTCCTCCAGAGCGGTCTTCACCTGACGGTCCTTCACCTGACACAAGTCATCAATAATGAAATATATGGAAATAAGAGCCTGTTAACAAAAGTAATCTCAAGTATGAACCTTTGAAGGTGCTTTCACCAACATTGATCTAACTTTAAAGATAAGTGACAGTTTTGATTCGTTGAACCAACACAGGCATTAATGGTTTGGTTATGTATTGTGCATTTCAACTGCATTTTTAATATTACCTTCAAATGATGAACGTCTGTCTTTAGCAGCGCATCTCTGTAAAGTTTTAATCCTCCACGCCAAATACCCAGTGCCACTCTCACGATCATAATAATGCTCCTTGTAGGGTGACACACAGATTTTTAGTACAGTAATAGTTAATAGTGTTTGGCAGGATATTAAATGTTTCTGTGTGGTTTTCAATCTTTACTGTGAGCTACTCACATAGCCATTTTTAGATAATGGATCACTGAGGTAGGGGAAGAGGGTTACAATTCCTCTGGCATACATTTCTTTTACATGGCGTGGTGGTGATGTACTGCAAGATCAAAAAACAAAGACCTTCTCAGCTTTTCTTTAATTAACCCAGATTACTTGAAATTATTTAAGAGCTGAAGTAAAAGCACAGGACCTAAAAATAATTAGCAAATTACCCATTCTTTTCAGTCATATCAGCTGCCAGTATGTTCACCATTTTTCTTCTTGTTTCATCCACCAATGACTTGGTTCGATTATATTCATTTATAATACGTTCTCCCCCAGGTTTGCTGGTGAGTATGGATTCCACTAACTTGAACACGTAAAAACATTCTGTGTTAATATAACCACTACAGTTAACAGTGAAAGTATGCATGAAATAAGGCAATATAACAATGAAAACTGAAAACAAACATCTTGTAATACTTACTTGCTTAGCTTCATCATCTAGCTTCTGGCGTTTCCGGGAAGGGCTGTCTGAAATGATGACTGTTTCCTGTGAGTCTGATGAACGTGGAGATGATAACTGGGACAACTCAGGAGACACTTCTGTGGAATCTGTTTCCAAGTCTCAAACAAAAGCAAACAAATCAGCATACACAAATACACTTTATATAGTCATTTAACAACAATGTAGAACGTACAAGAAAAAAAATACTTCATATGAAATGCAAACAAACCTGTGCCATATTTGATTATTAGTACCCCAGTTGAGGGATCTGTTACTATGTCTTCAAAGACATCATCATCCAACTCAGTCCCTGAACTGTCGATAACTTTCACACCTTCTGTTACAGGTGGAACACCAAACTTTGCAAATGCTGGGAAACAAACATATAGTTTTGTCAAAACAAAGTAATAACATGATTTATATGAATTTGTTACTTGACCTAAATGACAAGTCTTTTTTATTAAATATAACTTTTTCTAAAATTGATCTATATTGGATAGCAGATTACCTCAATATAAATGGTGTATTCAAACCAAACCATCAAACAGGGAATACACATTACTATAAGGTACATAAAGAATATACTTTTAAAATGCTGAGAATTTTCAATTTATCATAACATGCAGACTGAAGAGGCTAAATGTGGTTAATACAATGTTGTTTCTTACCAGCAATCAAAAATTCCTTTAAACTTGGTTCAGATACTCTGACAAATTTCTGAACATCTCCAAGTTTTGCTTTCAGCAGCATCTTCCCTGTAGGGAAATAATGTCTTGTAGTTAGCGCACTTCCTTTAATTACAGTAAACAGAAAAGGCGAAACAGTCTTGTGAATTCCTGTAAACCATACTTATAATGCTATTATATGCTATCTATAATGCTGGTAATGCTATCTACCTTTATGAAGTCTGTCGTGATTATTTAAGCTCTCTGGCTGTAGTTTGTGGTAGCTCAACCTATGCCTCACCAACAACCAAAAATAAATGAGCCATAACATTTGTGTAAAATGATAACTAGTTAATGCTTAATATATCTTTTGAGGTAATGAGCGGGCACATGGTTTAGCTAGCTAATTAGCTAACTCTCAAGCTAACTCTAGCTAACTCCACATGGAGCGCTTAAATTTAATAGTTTCGAAAACACGCAAACTTCACATACAATTACTAATACACACTAGATTAAGCATTTTTGACAAGGTTCACAATATTATTCAACATTGTTTTTAGTGAGCGGACACGATTAGCTATGTTAATTAATGCTAAGGCATTAGCTCCAGCTGCACATATACGCACCTCACATTTGCCACTAGTTCAAAACGAAAATTTACTGAATCAAATGACGGTCGCACTATATCCGTACTTTGTCACGTTGTATTTGCGGGTAATTTCAATTGTTTGTTTGTTAAATGGTTATTGAAGACTTACCTTCCTGCCTGAACAACGTGAAGAAAATGGCGTCGAGAAAAGTCCACTCGGTTCAAAAACGGTTATTGTCGGGGGAGGAGCTTCCCAGAGTAATTCTGACACTGCGCGTTTTAACTACAGAGATTTACACCAACACTGGGAGGCGCCTTACTCCACCTGTTGTTGTAATTACTCTGATAGTGTCAATACAAGTTGACACTGTGTATTTTACACTGGGGATTTTACTGTGTGGCTTGTATTTACTCAGCGAAGTGTTTCAGCGCTTCCCCCGGGCAACATAAAAATAAAACGATTGTAACACTGCAATATTATAAATACAACAAACAAAACAGAAGCAAGACGAATCTCAACATAGGTGAAACACGAGCTGTGTTATTTTGTTTTATTGATATTGGCTCGTACTAAAATATATATTAAAACGTGGAAGTACATTTACAAATATATGTGATGTACAAGACTAAAGGGAAATAACTCAAATAGATAAACAGTGTTGTTATTCAGAGAAGAAGAAGAAGATAAAGAAGAAGAAGGCGAAGAAGAAGACGCGGCGGATATGACGTCACGGGCCTGCCTCCATAACAACCGGAGCGCTGTGTCTCGGGTTATGAAATGTGCACTGTGGAGTACTGGATCAGCGCGGTTTTGTCCCCACACAACACCATGTGGAGAGCAGGTCGACTTCCGCTCCGATTGTCTTGCTAAAAGAAAAAGTTGAAGTCAGAGGAATCCGATCCAGGTTTGAGAGCACAGGGAGACGCGTCATGGCAAAGCGGAGAGAGCGCGCAGGGACGGAGGCCCATACAAAGAAGCCCAAGCAGGTGAAGCGAGCAGGGAGCAGCGGGCCGCGCAAAGCGAGAGCCAAGGCCGGCGATGCAGGCAAGAGTCATGCCCCGAATCCCATTTCCTCCCCGGGATGCATTTCTGTGTGCCCTGAATGAATAATCAATGGGAAACCCCATATGTTCTCAAGGATCCATAAGTGTGTGAAGGAACGTCTGTCTGTGAGCGTTTCATCTCCAATACATCCACAAAGTTTGTAAGGCTGAAGATGCAACTATGCGATTTATTAATAACACAATAGTACATAAATATATAATTACTGTAGTGTATTGCAGGTTCATTTCGAATTAGTGTGCAGAGTTTTAGTTTTGCTTGTAATGTTTGTTTCTGTAAATACTGGTTAATATACCTGAAACACAAAGTGAAACTGCACTTATATATAACCATGAAGGTAACTCGTGAATTTTGTAGAGAGAACCGTGTCACTGTTATTTATTAACATCTTATGCTGGAACAACTGTGAGATTTTTTTTTTTGCATGAGTAAAGTGTAATAAGTGACTACAAACAACAATAAAGGAACAAAGCGCTCGGGTGCAAACAGTATCACGTAGAGGCTTTTAGGGGAGAGTGTAGGTGCAGGTGCAGGTTACTGGAGTGAATCTACTGGTACAGATGCACATCTGTGCTCCACTTCATCAAAACATGCTGTGATGAAAAAAACATTTTCTGCAAGTCTGATTCTTTGCTCATGCTTCATTTCCATAGACTCTCTCTGTTGCGTAGACTGTTGCTCAGATGACAGACTGTGTTTCATGCCTTTTTGTTTTGTCTTTGTCTTGGTTTTCACAATGTAAGCTGTCTAATCTAAATTTGCCCATTTGGTAATGGCGTTACAGAGACAGAGGAGAAGCTTGAGAGGAAGGTCAAACCTAAATCACGTTGTTCCACCAAATGGGCAGCAGTGAACACCTCTCCTACCTCACCTGCTACAACCCCCACTGTCAAAGCCAGCAAATACTTCCAGTCACCGGTGAAAAAGGAAGAGGAGACTGACAGTGAAGATGACTTTAACCCGGCAGCACCTGTGTTTACAGTGAGGAAGTCTGAGAAACTAGAGAAAGAAGAAGATGAGGGTGAGGACAGTGAGGAAGAGGAGGAGGACTGGGAGGAAGTGGAAGGTAAGTGAAAGGTAAACAACAAAAGGAGTAAAAGGAAGTGTCTGTGTGTAAAAATAGTTTCATACAAAGCCAAAATAATAAAAGTCTGTGTGTGTTGATCAGAGCTGGCTGAGCCTCTTGGTCCAGTTGAGCTGCCAGAACCTGCACTGCCCTCTCACACTGTAGAGATAGAGATCGAGACTCCAGAAGTGAGGAAAAGGTACCAGAATATGTGTCTGTAAATAGCGCTGCCTTCTTTCTGTAATTACATTCATGATGCTTGCATTTGAAATTGTATGTCTTTTGTTACGGCAATTCTTTTATTTTGTCTTTTGTTATTGTAACATTATTCAGAGAAAACACTGTAAATCTGTCTTTTTATTTGTCAGGCAGAAGAAGCAGGCAGAGTTTGAGACGTATTTAAGGCGAATGGTGAATCGATACAAGAAAGACCTGCTCATAGACACGCACAAGGTGAAAACCACGGCTGTGTTTTACCCTTGCCTTCATGCTGGCTTTAGTTCGTGTCCGTTTTAAAGTCACTTCAGTGGAGTTCAGCCCAATAACGAAGCTCTGATTGGTCTCTCAGGTTCACCTCATGTGCCTCTTAGCAAGCGGTATGTTCCGCAACCGTCTTTGCAGTGAACCAGACCTGCTGGCCATCACTCTGTCACTGCTCCCTGCCCACTTCTGCACGGTTGCCAAAGATCGCATCGATCAAAATTACCTCTCTGGACTGCTCAAATGGTGTGTGCTAGGCTGTGCGGTATCTCTGTTTGATAAATGTTCCAACCAATGGTGCAGCAAGAAGCGCATTAGTAGAATTCATTCAGTGGCAAAAGCTCACCTGTATGGCGTCTATTTCCCTTTTTTCTCCTTTCCAGGTTTAGAGCAACGTTCACCCTCAATTCCAGTCTTCCTTGTGATGAGCTTCCAGACCTCCGGAGCCAGCTGGAGAGGCGGCTGGCCAGCCTCTCAGCCAAAAACCACCAGGAGATGACTCACGTTAGTAGTTTATCACTAGACTAGTGTATGTTACCAAGTGCAAAACAGCCTTTGGGTGTTTATACAGGAAGTAATGGGAATGAAACGGAAGAAGGCACTGACACTGTTTTTTTGTTTTTTTGCCTATTGCAGCTCTTTCTCCTGGTGCTGAGGTCCCTGCAACTCTTCTGCCGATTAGTTCTTTCTTTGCAGCCGACTCCTCTCAAACCCCCATCAGCAAAGGTACAGACAGTCTATTATTTATCCTTTTAGAGGACTCTGATGTAATTGCAATCAAATATGTTGTTGATGAGTGTTAGTTAGCACAACAAAGACCTGCAAAGATCACTACATACACTGCTGATTTCCTTTCTCTTTGAGGAGTATTTAAAATATTAATATCTCCAGGGGAAAGAAACTAGAACATCTGCTAGTGCCTCAGAAAAGTGCCTCACAAGTCAGGAACCCTCCAAGACCAACTCCTCTGGGATAAAGGTTTCTCCTGGGACCAAGAGACCCGCTGGAGGGGACTCGGCGAAAGGAGCCAGAGGAGGAAAGAAACCAAAGAAAAAAGAGATAAAGGCGGAGGAAGAGGAGAAAGTTAAAACATCAGCAGGACAGAGACCGAAGAACTCCAGGCGCCGCAGTGTCGCTTCTAAGGTCAGCTACAAGGAGGAGAGCAACAGCGAAGGAGAAGCGATGAGCGATGATGATGATTTTCAGGCGACCAGCGAGGAAGATAGCGAGGATTCAGAAGGTGAGGCAAAATCCGGAAAGGGAAAGATGGGGTTAGGTAAGAGTAGAGCTAAGGTGAAAAACAAAAACACAGCAGCTACGAAGAGAAGGAGTGGTGGAAGGAAAAAAACTGTAAAAGACGAAGAGGACAACACGTGGGAGGAAGGAGAGGGGAGTGATGAAGAAGGAGAAGAAATGACCAAAACCAAAACAGAGCGAAGGAGTGGGAACAAGAAGGAAGGGCCTGGCACCGACGAGTGGTTGGAAGTGTACGTGGAAAAAACGTCGTCCTGGGTTTGTGTGGACGTGGAGCACGGCGTTGGATATCCTCAGCTCTGCTCCAAGAATGCAACAGCACCAGTGACATATGTGGTGTCAGTGGACGGGGATGGATTCGTAAAGGACCTGGGAAGGAAGTACGACCCGAACTGGATGACGTCGTCCAGGAGGAGGCGGGTGGATGAAGACTGGTGGGAGGAAACACTTGCACCATTCCTGAGACCCGAGGATGAGAGGGACAAAAAGGAGGAGAAGGAGGTGAGACCAGCAGAGAGATACAAACACAACATCTGTTCTATGTGCTTACACACACATACATTTTTCCATGTTATATTCACCTGTTTTGTTTTTTTTACTTATACCTTGTTTTGACAACCCAGCTCCAACACAAGCTTCTGAACAGACCCATGCCGATTTCTATAGCAGAGTATAAGAACCACCCTTTGTACGCCCTGAAGAGACACCTGCTCAAGTATGAAGCCATCTACCCATCAACAGCCACTGTGCTGGGATACTGCAGGGGAGAGCCAGTATATTCCAGGTGTGTGTAATAGTACAATGTTGAGCTATTGAATTGTTATATTTGTTAGACTGAAGTACCTGAATGCACCACTGTAGACTGACTTGCTGTGGAGAGAATGTCGTGTTCATTCTGGACTCCTGGCCTGACGAGATGTCTTTACTGGCAGGGTGCTTTGGAAACTTGGCTAAAATAGGTCACTGCTAATGTCAACCTGCTTGTCTGATCGTTGTCCACCTGGTGGCGCTGTTTGCCCTAAACAGAAATACATTTGTTGTTGTTTAGATGCTATACACAACGAAATATACATCCAAGATGCACCCAGAAGAGATTAGGAATCAGCCAGTAGAAAGTCTGTAAACCTTTTATGCAAATGTATGCTAAGCAAATATTTCTTGATTATTGTTCTCACACTTGAACCTTGTTTCTGTCTAGGGATTGTGTCCACACCCTCCACTCCAGAGACACATGGCTTAAAGAAGCCAGAACTGTGAGACTCGGAGAGGAGCCATACAAAGTGAGAGAAAATTAAAAATATATTTTACTTGTTCCTTTCCTTTCTGTTATTTTATGTTTATATTATTTCTTTTTTCCTCACCTTTCTCAACTGTCTTTATTTATGTAATTCATACAGACATGTTCACAGTTTTCATATTTAAATGTCTACAAATAGATTTGGTCGCCTCTCAAGAATTTCAGTCACTTTAATTTTACTTGTATGACTTGTTCCAGTTTTCTGTATTACGGGTTTCTCTGTGACATTCAAGCAGACGAGTAGTGAAGTGATTATGTCATCTCTGTCTGTCAGATGGTGAAGGGGTTCTCCAATCGTTCCCGTAAGGCTCGGATGATGTCTGAGACGAAAGATGAAAATGATCTGGCTCTGTTCGGAGAATGGCAGACAGAGGAATACCAGCCGCCGATAGCTGTGGACGGGAAGGTACCTGTTTCTGTGGGCTAGGGTTAGGGTTACGGAATGAAAACTGTAAGATGCGCCAGGAAAACAAGTATAATAAAGTAATTGCATAGTTCCAGGAAATGATTTGAGCTGAATGAAAAGTGAACCTTTCCTCTTACACATGTTGTTTACCTCCTGCCTGTCTTCGCTCCAGGTTCCTCGTAACGACTACGGTAATGTCTACCTGTTCAAACCCTGCATGTTGCCGGTCGGCTGTGTTCACCTCAGGCTGCCCAACCTGCACCGCGTGGCCAGGAAACTGGACCTCGACGCTGCGCCTGCAGTCACAGGATTCGACTTCCATGGAGGATACTCGCATGCTGTGTAAGGCAACACTGACAAGACTCACGTTAAGTTAAAAGCAGGAAAATAATGAGGAGTTGATCCTTTCATCAAATGGTTTGCTAAATGTAGTGGAAACGTTTCTGTGTTTCAGGACTGATGGTTACATTGTGTGTGAAGAGCATGAAGAGGTTCTCAGAGCTGCCTGGGTGGAGGACCAAGAGCTTCAGAAGCAGAAGGAGACAGAGGTCAGTGTTTGGTTTTATCTGTTGATCATTGAACAGTAATGCAGTAATTTTGCAGTCAAGCTGGGCCAAGTTAAAGTAAAAGCATTTATTTGAACCCTTATCAGCAGCTGAACACTTCCTCTTTTTAACAGAAAAGAGAAAAGAGGGCGGTCTCCAACTGGACTCTGCTGGTAAAGGGGCTCCTGATCAGAGAAAGGCTTAAACAGCGCTACGGCAAGAAGAACCATGGGCTGGGGAGCAACGCTCACAGTGAAGGTGCTGGTGGGTTGTCGTCCGATGAGGAGGTGTCTGAGTGTGGATCTAAGACAGCATCCGAGACTCTCCCCATGTCCTGGCCCCAAAACAGACAAGCAGAGGAGGACGGAGGAAGCACTACTGGACTAAAGAAAAAGACAACAACTAAACGGGAGAAAAGAGGACAACAAAAACATTTGTTCCCCTTTGAAAAAGTCTGATGTTGTAGATAGAAATCTCAGAATCAAAAGCTAGATAGATTTTTCCTGGTTCTTACTTGTTCATATGTCTTTAAAGCTGAATAAAACATATCTCAGGTCCGTCAAATCTGGTCAACACTGGAATTCATCACTGTAAAACTCTAAGCTAGATGGTCTCTTTGACTGACTGGTGGTGTTAAAGCATTAAACCTGCTCCACTTTCATAAGCCAAACGAACAAAATAGTAAATGAGATACAGTAAGTGCCAACACACTTCGGCTGAAAACATGCCAGGTGAGTATCAAAACCAGCATATGCAGATCGAACTTAAGAAGAAAAACAGCGTTAACATCAGTGTAGAAACATCTCTGCCATGACTCATCTGAATGAAGCTCAACTGTAGTAGTTTTCCACCTCTGTGTGACAGTTTTGTCTTTTTTCAATCAATCCTGCACTACCTGTTTGTGTCTTGTTCTCCCTCTCTGTTGAGCTAATCTGCTCTTGGGGGTCACTTATTTCTGCTGTTACTCAATAAATAAATGATCTGTTGGTGCACAGCAGATTATGGCTGTTTTTGCAAAAGATTTTTGTAATGTTAATGAAATGTTTAAATGCAAATAAAATATAAAACAAACAAAATCACTGTTGTAGTATTTTTAAACTAGAGTGTGTTGTTTTGATTTTATTATTTTACTTCTAATCCCCACCTGGGGAACAGACTTCCTGCAGATATTAAAACAGTTCCTTCTGTGGAAGACTTCAAGACCAGGTAATAATCACAGTTAACACTGGCCCTGGTGTAGCGCTGTATGTCTGGTTTAGTCAGTGGTGTTCAACAGCACTGAGGCTTAAATGGGGCAGTGATGACTGAGCTTCAGATGTGCGTTTTGATGATTGAGCTTCAGATGTGCATGGTGTGTCCGTGTGTCTATTTGTGTGTGCGGGTACTAATTGCATTTCTTTCTTTCTCTATATTTATTCAACCATTGTAGTTACTTTCCAGGTGCAGATTTTGTTAAAACAAAATATAATCAGATAATAAATTACAACGTAGTATTATGAATTGACCACCTGTTAGCACATAAGGGACAATCAAGTACATAATATAAATATAGTTTATCAACCATGAAAGTGTATTTGATTATTTTAGTCGATCTTTCCTTAAATCTGTGCATAACTTAACATTAATATCTGAACATTTATAATTACTTGTTGTGTGTGTGTGTGTGTGATGCTTGTCGTTGCTGTTGAAGTTTAACGTGCAGCTGCGAGGAGGACGCGGACGTGACGTCACTGATAAGCACCGCTGCAGCCGTCCAGCTTCCGCCGAGCAGCCAGCCGAGCTCAGGGTAAGTCGCTCGCAGGGTTCCTCCCTCGCTCAAACCCACTTCTGGCTGTCACCGCGGGCCGAGGCGACGCTGCTCTGACAGGTAAACACCGCCGGGTTTAGTGCGCGCGAACGTGTCTGCGGACTGTGGAGCTCCACTGGGCCTTGTTTACATCCCAATCCCCGGACTAAAGTGTGTGTGAGAGGCGGGGGCGCCGCGGGAGGGAGCGTCACGGGGGAGGCTAGCATAGGTAGCTCCTGTGTCATCATTTCTGAGCTTTTCTCGGAAACTTGTGCAACTTTATGTAGAATAGACCTTGCAGTTGAACTTGTCGCACTTGTCGGCACTACGTGCTTGCCAGCGTTACTTCGCTGCTGTAGCCAGCTGACAGGACGTTAGCCGGATGGCTAATCCGGCTAACGGTGAATTAGCCCACCATTCGGAGCGTCTCGCTCCGAGGCTGTTTGCACTTTCTGTCCCGAAGTGCAGCCAAAATCGCGGCGTCCGGCGGCAGCCAAGTGGGCTTTAATGTTGCTTAATACCCCCCCCCCCCCCCTCCAATCCTTCACTTCCCTCCCCTCAAAGGCGTGTTATTAAGCCCTGCCGAGTCGCTGTGATACATTAGCCTAGCAAGATGTGTGTCACCCACTTTTCTGCCTATTTTTAGACAGCGGCGAGCGGAATGCTCTCCGTCGTCTGTCGCTGAGCTGGCACACCGAGCGGCTGGCAGGCTTCCCCGGTGAGCCTTGTGTGCATCCAGGTGGATATTTGCAAAGTCACATTTTAATCCCGGTGCCAGCGCACGGCTGTGATCCGAGCTCTGTTGACCGTAGCGTTTATAAATCCCGTGCTCAGTCCGGCCAGGGCCTCTGTTTGTGACAGGTTCCTTTCAAAGTTCTGACTGTGTTTAACTTGTGGTGAGGTGACACGTTCCGTCAAGGACAAAACACGAGCTGTGCCTCCCATCGTGTTTGAGGAAACAAATCATGTGCAGTGATAAAACTCCGTGACTGATTGGAGAACACGACTGCAGCCATTCATAGTTGACGCTCCTAAATATTTTGGAAGTCCTCATAGGGGAATTACTCCAAACTGATGCAAAGACTAAATCACACTTTGCATTTTGATGGATAACTGTGGACAATGCAATGATCACCCCTCATGCAGCCTTCGCCTTGTGTCCTGCGTGTAATAGATCTGTGATCTTGTACAATCGTGTAAGTAAGAGCTGTTCTGGGCTCGTCTGGGTAGAGAGACGAACAGCGTGGACAGAGGTCAGCAGTAGATCACTGCACTTGGAGATAGATTGTATGGTCTGATTCGCTTTACCTTAATCTTAGTGTGACCTTTATCTTAACAGTAACCAGCTGTGTTTTCTTCCTTAGTGTGACTCAAATGTTACCTAATCCTTGTTAACAGAGAGAGGGAAGTGAATTCTTAAGCAGAAATAAACGGGATGTTAATTTGTCCTCCATAGACACTGTTCACCGAATAAAAATATGTTCAGGAGCGTCTGTTTGCTGAAATTGTGTCTCAGCTTGGTTTGGAATATGTTTGGTTATTTTCTATAACAGTAAAGGTTGTCATGTTCGGTTGGTCGGTAAAAAATGGGCCGGTGGTATCTGAGCACCACTGGCAGCACAAATAATCGAATTGACTGCTGAAAAAAGCCGATTAGATTATTTGTAAAGATAAGACACTCTGCTGTGTTGGAATTTGAGTTTTTCAGTTAAGTGGAAAAAATGACCTTGTTTGGAGCCTGATAGCCAGTCTGTTTATTTTATTAGACGGGTCAGTTTGAGGGGTTTGACTGATATTCGAGTAGTTGGTAGGTTTGGCTGTATGTGAGAGTATAATGATGCAGGGCAACAGAGAGGCATGAAACATGAAATGTTTCCAGGACCCTATAGATCTTTGAAAATGTATTGTTGTGGTTTACCTCATTGATCATGACTTAGCCTGACTTTTATGCTACCTTTTTATTAATGGTGTAATCAGTTAGTTGTGTTGTCCCTTATGTGACTAAATTTACCCATCAGTTAGTATCAGTCATGTGTTTTATATAGTTGTGGGTTTTAGGGACTCTTAGAAACAGTTAAGAGCAAACATGTTTCCTTTTGCATGGTAATATTAAGAATGTTGTTTAGTAATTATGTTATATAAAACGCTGAAATAGGAAAAAACATTAATGTGTTTTTTTTTTTCTTTGTCCCTTTTTGTTTTTCTTTTCACTTGTTTGTCCGAATCAATGCATGGTTGTTTGCTTTTGTCATGTCTTTCCCTCTTTCTTCTTTCTTTTGTTCAGTGCAGTCTTCTTCTTTGTGCCTAAGATCACCCTGTAACCAGCTTTCCAAATGAGCGACGGAGAGTGTGACTTCTTCTGCTTCTTCCGCTGCTGCTGAGTGCACTTCATACGCTTCATACGCGCCTCAGACATACAGGAAGGCAGGGTGTGTCTGAGCAGCGCCTCAAGCAGGTGTATAGGGGCGGACTGGGATAAAGGGGGAGGTGGAGCTTCAGACGAGCCATTTCAGCCAACCAGACCACTAGGATCCGACAGGTAGGCGAGTTGTCTACCTGTCTGGGTGACTGATTAAATCGACTGGATGTCTGTGGACATGAACAGCCAGGCATCGGACAGCAACGAGGACGACTTCCCAGAGAACTCTGAAGAGGAAGATGAGGAGGACCCAGGAGAGGAGGAGGACCAAGGAGACATTGCATCTTACTACGATGGTGTAGCCAGTGATGTCGAGCAACAGAGTGCGGACTCCTTTGACCCAGAGGAGTATCAGTTCACTTGTATGACCTACAAAGAGAGTCAGATTATGCTGTTGGAGCAGGTTAACACTGTGGCTGCTGCCCTGAAGGTGAGTGTAGCAGATTAATGTTTAAATTTTTTTTGTCAAAAGCTTATGAGTGAAATGATATACAGTATAATATTAATTATATATTCAGGTATTTTTTTGGCCAGTCACTACAAGTATATGGTGTAGGAGTCATTTTTATGAGCAACCTGTTTTTCCTACCATCTTTATGTATACTGTATACCCTGTCCTGTAGGTACTGTGCGTATTTTCAGGCGCACTGGGGAAACATCACCACAGCTGTTTTGTGAATTTTTATGTAGAATGAATGTGGGACAACAACACCTTAAACACGGTAGTTTGATGACGTTATGGTTGGATTATACATGGAATACACACAGCAAGCTAATCGTGAACTCAGTCTGACAGTGCTTCTTGTTCTGTGTGCACATATTAATATTTATCCATCAGGCTGGAGCTAAAGAAGGTTCTTAAATCTTGAACGTGGCCTTTTATGCTTCAGAATGAGCAATGTTGGCTTTAAAAAAAATTAACGCCTATTTATTTCAGCTGACCTTGCTGAGTGAGCATACGGTTTGCAGAAACACCTGACTTCACACTCAGTTTCACATAATCTCACCAGGGAGCTGCTCAGCACAACTACATGTCCCTGCTTTACAGACCTAAGCAGCTCCTAGAGGAACAGCAGAGTTTTTTGATTTAGCACATTTGTAATGATTTATATAAACTGGGACAGTTTCTGTTTGTGAAATAGTTACCCGTTGAAACATTTGTTGTACTAGAGTGACCAATTATTTATTGTTGCATATTGTAAATTTAAGAAATACTGTGTAATGTTGATTTATAACATCAGAATTAGTTTAACAAAAATGTAAAGACCCACCATCCGCTACAAAAAGAATAACTGAATCACTCCCTCTGATCTTATTTTCTTTTTTAGGTTTTACCAGCAGTAGCAAAACTGATCCTGGTGCATTTTCACTGGCAGGTTTCACAAATACAGGACAGGTATGCCATTTTGGTGACTTGTCCTCCGTCTTACATTTTAAGCTTTTGTTGTCCACTTTCCCTTTCTCTCCATTCTAGTCTTCCTTTGTTAATATTAAGTTCTAGCTGGCAATGTTATTTGCTCCTCTTTTTTTTAATTCCTCTCGATATTCTTCTGTATGGTAGTTTGAGTGTTTCTGTCACTGGCCTTTCTTATGTTCTCCATAGATATAAGTCCAACTCGTCTCTGGTGTTGTCAGATGCTCTGGTCCAGCCAAGCACCACAAGCAGATCAGTCACTGTGAGTAAGATTAAAGCCCTTACGTAGCTTTGCTATTAGAGTGGAGGCTTTCTGTAATGTTCTGTAGATGTATGTAACTTTTACATTAATGTTCCTTATGGCTTCATTCATTCAAACAACTGTGATGGAGATGATCATGTTAAGTTCTTCCGAGTTGTAAACACTACTAACAAAATCTCTTAGTTAGCTTTTCTACTGTATGTCATTACAGGGCACTGTACGTTGTGTGTTTGGTGTTTACCTGGTTCATGCGTTTGTGTTTTAGGCCCCTCAGTCCCTCCAGTGTGGTGTGTGTCTACAGGTCGTACGGAGAGATTCCCTGCTGGCACTGCCCTGTCAGCACTCCTTCTGCAAAACCTGCTGGGAACAGCACTGCACTGTACTGGTCAAAGATGGCATGGGAGTGGGTCAGTTGTGTTGCTGTGTGTAGTCATCAAAGCTGGTGTTGGAGGGGGGCGGGTTGCACTGTGTTTGATCTGTCTAGGTGTGTGTTTGTGCTCAAGGTGTCATTTGAGTTTCAGTGTCTGGTCCTTTTTTTATTGTAGCCTCTGCTTGTCTGCCAGACCAGCAGTGTTTGTTGACTGGTGTTTACTGTACCGACTTAATGACAGTCTTTATTGGTAGGAAACACTATCTTCACGTGTGCACATTTGTTTGTTTGTTAAATACTGTCACTTTAAAGAGGAGTGGAATAGGAGATTTGAAGTCTCCCATGTAGTGTAAAACGTACTAAGCAGGCCTGCTTCTGCAGCTTTCTTATGTTACTGTTGTTTGTGGTGAAAAGTGCTTGTGTCAGCACAGATGGATGTCAGGGTGTGTTCCCAGATCTCCTTTTTTTTTTTTTTTTTTTATCATATACTGTGTTTGCTGAAGTGCACACAGTTCAGCAGGCTCTGTCCTGTGTGGAAGAACAAGGAGTTTCATGTATGTATGTATGCTATTACTATTGTCCTTGTGCTTTCCAGCCATATCTGATAAAGTGTGTCCACATATCAAAGTCCTTCTGAGTTTAAAACGTATCTCAGTGTCAGGCTCAAAAGTTTCAAAAAGCCAGATAACCCCAATCCAGTTTCTGGGTCATTGCTGCACTTGAAACCAGCCCCGTTATACCACACACAGCTGCAGTGGAACATTCTTAGTCACAGATCAATTTAGATAATAGCTGTACAATTAGAAAATGCACAAAGGAGAAAAATGTCTCTTCGGTTTCCATGTTGGACTCTTTGAAATGAATCTGTGTTTGTCCAGGTATCTCCTGTATGGCTCAGGACTGTTCCCTGCAGATGCCAGAAGACTTTGTCCTGCCGCTGCTGCCTGGGGAGGAGCTGAAGGACAAATACAGACGCTACCTCTTCAGAGACTATGTCGAGGTGTGTGTGCGTGTGTCCAATCTGTTTACTCAGAAGCTGTCAAGCTTTGCCTGTGTACGAAATGAGACGTTAAAGTATGTGTAGAGCAAGAACGCCTCAATGTGCGTTTCTATATAATTACAGTTAGGCAACTACAATAAATTAGACATTTATGTTTTATGGAATAATTCATTTCAGTGATATTTAAATATATAGAAATATGTTAAAATTTGTATTTAGCCAGTTTGTCCATGTAATGGTAAAAAGAAGTGTCCCTGTGATTGTAGGTAATCAAAGTGATTTTAAGTTTTCCTTTTTTATTCTACTTTTGTCTTTTTCTGTGTCTGTCTTTTTGTTGCATACTTCATATTTATCTCTCTCTAATCTGCAGAGTCACTTCCAATTGCAGTTGTGTCCAGGTGCAGACTGTCCCATTGTCATAAAGGTGCAGGAACCTCGGGCGCGCAGGGTGCAGTGCAGCCGCTGCAGTGAAGTCTTCTGGTAGGATGCACATGCAGCAAATAAGATAAAGCAAAAATAGCAGCACATTCAAGCATATGTATAATGTAGCGTAATTGACCGAGGATGTTTTTTTATTTCTTTGTGGTTGTGATGCATGACACTCTAGACCAGATGTTAAATATGTTGTGTATACTCAATCTTCAGGTGTAAAAAAGCATATAGTAATACAATCAAAAAGAGTAATAAAAATGATACTGTGAGGTGTAGTTTTTACATTAGGCTGTAAAAAAAAAAAAAGAAATGATTGTATGTTACTTGTCCTGTCAGTTTTAAGTGTCGCCAGATGTACCACGCACCCACTGACTGTGCAACAATCCGTAAGTGGCTGACCAAATGTGCAGACGACTCGGAGACGGCCAACTACATCAGCGCACACACTAAAGATGTGAGCGAAACTACCCATTAATACACTCATATGGACACATTTCTGTTCTCACAGTCACACACCAAACATAAACGTAACCGGTGTCTGATTTGATCTTAATCGTGTAGCAAATATGCAACTGTAGACTTGAATGATGTGTTTCTCCTCTAGTGTCCTAAGTGCAATATCTGCATTGAAAAGAATGGAGGATGCAATCACATGGTGAGTCAGAGCCGCCAATCACAGTTTCACAGAGCACAGGAAATGCTAAAAATATAGTCAAATTTGAAGAGCTGAATTCATCAGCAGTTCCATGCTTGACTCGAGCGTTCCTAGGTAGATATAGAGTCACTTCATTCAAGTAACAATTCTCTTTCAATGTGTCACAGAAGGGTCTAGCTTTTCCTATTCTGATGCAATTTTACAATTTTTGAACAAAAAGAAGCCTAAATATTGAATTATTGTGTGTATGTTGTTTGTAAGGGAGCCACAAAGTAGTTTGATTCCTTGTGTTCTTTAAGTGTGACACTTACAGGCTTGTTCATAAAGTCTCTGACTGACTCATTTGATGTCTTCCTGTGTCTTTGTTTCAGCAATGCTCCAAGTGTAAACATGGTAAGTAGTCGCAGCTCAGTCAGCTGCCTGGTCATGATTATTACTGCATGCATTGAGTCCATAAGGATGGTGTGTCTGTGTGCTGACAGATTTCTGCTGGATGTGTCTTGGTGACTGGAAGACTCACGGCAGTGAATACTATGAGTGTAGCCGCTACAAAGAAAATCCTGACATAGTCAACCAGAGCCAGCAGGCTCAGGCCAGAGAGGCCCTGAAGAAATACCTCTTCTACTTTGAGAGGGTGAGATTTTTAGTCTTCATTAATTTATTATTCAAATAACATACTATATGTCTTCTGTTTCCTACTCAAATGCTGAAACCAGATGGACCGTGGTTTTACACAGACATATGCATATATAATACATAAATGACTAAAATGACATTTGAACACTTTAGCAAAGAGTTTGAGTCAGATTTGTGTCAGAAAACACATTTTTAGGACAAAACACACAACACGGTGCTAGTAATTCATGCATTTATCCAGCATTTTATGCTAATATTAAGTCTTTATAAAACCAGTGGGAGAATCACAACAAGTCTCTGCAGCTGGAGGCTCAGACATATCAGAGGATCCAGGAAAAGATCCAAGAGAGAGTGATGAACAACCTGGGGACCTGGATTGACTGGCAGTACCTGCACAATGCTGCAAAGCTACTGGCTAAGGTACTGTACATGTCCTAATCTGACATGTCCAGAGTTTCTCATTTTTGTGAAATGTTCTGAGAACAGGACATAGCATAGAAGTCACTTTCTTTCTCATATTTTTGTTTCCAGTGTCGCTACACACTGCAGTATACGTACCCCTATGCCTATTACATGGAGTCCGGCCCACGCAAGAAACTGGTACGAAGCAAACGCCTCTCCCTGCCTGTAATTTATTACAGAACACATCATTTAATAATGCAACTGTATGAGTAGTGATCATAGGTACTTCATCACCCTGAATTCCATCTTATATTAACCTGTTTTAAATCTTGCCCCAACCGTGTTAGCAGATGTCTTTTAATCATGTTCGTTTTTGTCAGTGGTGTTGAAAGTGATCTATGTGGCCTGCTTGTAATCTCCTGCTTGTTCCTTCTTCAGTTTGAGTACCAGCAGGCCCAGCTGGAAGCAGAGATAGAAAACCTGTCGTGGAAGGTGGAGCGGGCCGACAGCTATGAGAGAGGAGTGGTGGGAGGCGAGGGGGAGCTTAGCAACAGTGACAGAGGGGTAAGAGGATAATACCGGTGATGGAAACGAGGAGTGTTTGTGAATAGGGTGTTGTTTTTAATTTCCTGTGTTGGATAAATTACATGATGTATCTGTGTCCCTAGCAGTATTTGTTTGTAACACACCTACAGTAGAGCTCAAAACTTCAGGTGTGTTTCAGAATAAGACTTTACATGCTGTAACTGTAATTTATGTTTTTATTTTATTTTTAAAGGATTTGGAGAATCAGATGCACATTGCTGAACAAAAGCGACGCACGCTACTGAAGGATTTCCACGACACCTGAGGCGTCATCGCGACCGCCTCTTCTTCCTTCCTGGTCTCCTACCTTTGCATTCTTCCAAGATCACCCCTCGATGCAGTCATACTTATCCCGTCTTTTACCTCTCTACACTCCCTCGTTTGCTTCCTTCTTTTGGTCTTCTCCCTCCTTTCTTCTATATTGCTGCAGGGTCACAGAATGGCACGATTGTATCTGCCCTTCCTCTTCTCATCTTCACCTCATTTACACATTTTGGATATATAGCATCACATCCACTGTGGTTACACATGTTCCAGTATTCTAGACACAGCAATGAATGGTGAATTTTGAGCTCATGCTAATGTGAAAGAGTCACGACTGTTATTCTCCAGCTTCATTTCTGTGATTGCAGAACAGCCTTTAGAGAGCGACGCTGTACTGGAGATGAAACCTGTAAGGATGGAGACGCTTTGGTTGAGCAGGGGAAAAGGATCTTTTTTTTGTGTGGATCTGTATTTAGTGGTTTTACGTAGACCTTAATGACCAGCAGGCACTTGTTGGTGGCATTTGGTTACTGTAGCACTTAACTGATTTATTTGAACACATGTATAGTTTTCCACATCTTTTCATTTAGATTTCCTTTCCAGAGCTGCTAAAGGCTTATGGAAAGGCTTGTAGATGAAAACTGTCACTGCCACAGATAGGACTGGAAAAGCCAATGAACAATTCTTCGTGGAGGTGTTTAATGTGAATGTGGTGTGTTTGGTGTGGAAACCTGGTGATCTCACAGTCCCACATACTCCTTAAAATACAGTATTTTCCCACATGCGATGCATGATCATGTACTGCTTAAAGAATACAGTGAATGTGTGGTTAGATTACTACATTTTTATAGTTGCCGAGGTTTCACCAAAAGCATACCCTTTATTTTTTGGTTTTTTAATAATACCAACCCAGGAGCCTTTACTGCCATCAAAGAGATGCTAGTCATTAGGTGTAAAGTAGATCTACTGAATAACTGTCACATTCTTATCTTAGTTGTATCAGTAGCTGAGCACAGACCAAGTGTGAACCGCCTCCATAATATTTGTCACCTCCGCTGATCAGCTGGAAAACGTTGTTTTGAAGAAGCAAGTGTAACCTCAGTGATTCATGCTACACCACCCACTGACATGGCATGCACAGCGACGCTCGTACTCAGAACACTCCTCTGCAGAAAATAAACATTAACTGTTCATTTGTCTCCTTCCCCTATCTCGTTCATTACATTCATCCCTTCACTTTTATTTTGCTCCTCATTATCTTTTGATCCTGCTCACATTGTTCACTTTTCTTCTGGAAAATGGCTGTTGATCGTTTAAAAAAAAAAAAAGGAAAAAAACAAAACAAAAAAATGCTGTAATTTTCAACGGTTGTACATTAATACAGAAATAGAGTTACTGAGAGTTTTTAAACCCGGACCCTGGTTCTTGTGTGTTTTATTATGTTATTACACATGCAAATACAGGCACACACATACAAACTGCAGATGCATTTTAGTTGATGGCTAAGTAGAAGTGAAGTACTTAGTCTTAAGTGCTGTTTTTAGTACCTCGTTGAAGAAATGTGGTCACTTTATAGCTGTTGGATTTCTAAAAACCTTATCAAGACTATTATTCTACACTTGAATAATAACTTATAATCACAACAAACTGCCAATTTTTGGAGGTGAGATATAAACTACATTTTTATTTGTTAGCACCTTGAAGCATGGGTTGATATGTCATATTCGTGGAGCAACCAATTTTTTATTATTGGAAGTTTCTCCAATAATGTGAATAATAATAGTATAGTATGTGTGCACTGCGGGCCACCTCTGACATTATCAGATTGGCTGTGTCTTCTACAGCTTAATATAGTTGCGTGTAATAGTCTGCCAAGATGATATTAACGGCTCTGCTGCTCTAGTCGACCTTATGTGACCCAGTTTCACCGTCATGTTGTACGGCGTAACCTGAGAGGCTTGCACCCTCAAGTGTTGACTCCACAGCAGACTATTCCTGTTTGAAACGAGTAGTAAAGTAAAGATCACATGAAGCGAGATTTACCGGTCTCTTTTAAAAATACCAGCACAGGATACTGCATTGTGTATATTTAGGAAATGCAGTATATTGGGTGACGATGGTGATATCACAGTTCCATAAATATTCTTGCATGTACAGTGTATGTTAATGTAAATATGATGAGGTTAGTTTGGTTATATCAGGCACTAAGCTACGCTTTCATTATTTATGGGACTTAAATGATTAGCTGATGAGTTGTTTAGTTGAGAAAAGTCAGGATCCATAGTTTGCCAGGAAATCACATGTACAAGCTTCTCTATTAATATGGGATCAACAGTTTTCTGTAAGTAAAAGCAACAGTTTGGGGTTTTTTTGACCGTTGTGAAATCAGTTAATTGTTAATTCAGAGGAGTTTTATTCCCATGCCTATCTGATCTCGGAAATTAGTGGCATAAATTAGGATCTGGAGACACTTGGAGAATTCATTGGTTTGTTTTATTCTCCGTGCTATTAAGAGTCGTTTCGGCTCTAATTATTTTAATAATAATAAAAATCGTATCATTTAGTATTTATACATGTATTTCTCGGTTTGGGCTTGTTGCGTTAAATATCGTTACGTGCACAGACCGGATGTGCGTCATTGGCGGAAACGCTGTCAAACCGTCGCACGTGTCTCAGGGAGCTGCAGAAAGAACATGAGCAGCTCGTCCTGACTGGCTGACAGGCCCGTAGCGGACCGGTGTCACCTCAGTACCGACGCACTCTGCACCGTTTGGTACCGGTACCAAGAAACCAACGCGAATCACGGACGACAGCCGGACGATTAACTGGCCGCACGCGGGTCACCGGTCAGTGGAAGAAAGTTCAAGGAGCCTGCGCGTGTTTTGGAGCCGGCTGCCGCTCGAACCGCTCGTCTGCGTTGATCCATTAACTGCTGAGGAGGCTTCTGTTGGACGTCATGGCGGACTACCTGATCAGCGGGGAGACCGGCTACGTCCCCGACGACGGGCTGACGGGACAGCAGCTGTTCAACGGGGGAGACGGACTCACATACAAGTAACTAGACGTAACATCATCCTGGGCCAAACGCGCTAACAGCAGCCCGAGTGTTGAACGTGGCTTCACCTGACAACTTGTATGAAGGTGCAGCGTTCACCCTTATGCTGCAAACCTCTAGATCAAGCTTATTTATTTATTTATTTATTTATTTATCCGTCACGCTGTAGAAAGTTTGAAACGGGGAAACGTACCTTACTAACTATAAATCTCCAGATAACCACACGTTACTATCACAACATTACCCCTGCTTGGAAAAAACGCCACCTTCACGGGCCCAAATTTAGGATCCGGCTCAAACAGTGCTGTGCTGTGGGTCTGGGTCACGGTGGCCCCGGTTATATTTAGACCTGGTGCTTAGTGGGTCTTGATGCAACAAAGCAGAAATAGTAGGAGGATGTACTGAACTACTGAACGGTATTACAGCGTCCTGTAATTTGTGACTTATAGAAAATGAAATTAATTGATAATAGACACCTGATAGTCATCCGAGATCAGTCTTTCAGTTCAAGTGTGTACTTAGTTTTACCAATGTACAATTTCATGGAATAATCACTGAGTTTTATCTCGCTTATCCATTTTAAGAGGAAATGTGAGTTTAAAAGTGAGACGCGCTAGAATGTGCTGATTCTTTCTGGTGTCACTTACACTCAGGCCTCACCAACACTGTTGAACTGTGCGTTTAAAAGTACGTGAGCTGTAACACAACGCTCTCTGAAGCCAACGCGCGTAAACGTGTTGGATGCGCTTTGACTCGTCCGATAAAAGAGCTGAGGGCTAACTCAGGTTTTTGATATAAAAACAGTGTGAAGCTGCATATTTTGCACGTTTTAATTAGCTGTTAGTTCGATATATACGGTACATACTCTTACTTCCTTTTTTTGTTTCTCTTTCAGTGATTTTCTGATTCTGCCAGGCTACATCGACTTCACAGCGGATCAAGTGGTGAGGGAAAAAAATATTTCTTTACAACACACAAATTATGCATAATATTGCAGTTGTGGATATAAACTAATCTGACGGGGGGATGACGTCCATGTGGTGAGAGTGAGGATTATAAACTGTGTGCTTTGCGTTTTAATATGCCCTAGATTAGACTCGCTGTGCTGTGCATCAGTAGATCAAGGACAGGACAAACTGAGCAAAAGATTTGTGACAGTTGTTTTATATTTGAGTGTCATAAAAGTGGATTTTCAACTTTTTAAAAGTGTAAATGTTATTGCATGGCAACGTCAGCAAAAGTACAACTGAGCCCTGAACCCAAAGTAGCTACTTAGCAACACCGGACAAACTCTTTGTCTTTTACCCAGGACTTGACATCAGCGCTCACCAAACAAATCACCATGAAAACGCCCTTTGTGTCCTCTCCCATGGACACAGTCACAGAGGCCAACATGGCCATCGCTATGGCAGTAAGTATTGCGCACATTTACAGGGTTCCTTGCTTTCTTTCCTCGTCGTTCGACTCCCACAAACTCACTCACCCACCTGATGTGTGGTCTCCGTACAGCTAACGGGTGGCATTGGCTTCATCCATCACAACTGCACTCCCGAGTTCCAGGCCAACGAAGTCCGAAAAGTCAAGGTAGAACTATTTGTACAACTTTCTTTCTTTCATCTTTTCATTTATTATCCTAACTGTGTTTATCTCCATCTCCCTTTATTTTCTCTTATGTGCTTGTGTTGCCTTTTATTTGGTCCAGGTTGTTAGATGGGACTAGTTTGTTTTTCCCTGCATCTGCTTCTCCTCTGATGTAGATTGTGACAGTTATTTGTCATTGTGCTACACCACTGCTGCTTCTCCCCATCGCCCTGTACTCTTCCTCGTCCCATCCTCTCTATTTCCTCACCGTCTCCCTTCCCTCCTTCCTCCAGCGTTATGAGCAGGGATTCATCACCGACCCAGTGGTAATGAGCCCCCATGAGCGCGTACGGGACGTTTTCCAGGCCAAAGCTCGCCACGGCTTCTGTGGCATTCCCATCACAGACAACGGTAAAATGGGCGGCAAGCTGGTTGGCATCATCTCTTCCAGAGACATTGACTTCCTGAAGCAGGAGGACCACAACCTTCCACTCAGCGAGGTGGGTGTTTTTTGTTTTCATATTTTTTTTTGGTAGAATTCTGATTCACGAGTAATCAGACCTTCAAGATGCAGGTGTATTGATACTACAGTCCTACTACTGCTGTATTGAGTAGATTGAGGTTCTAGCATCTTTGGTGTGTTTCTTTTGTGGTTGTCAGGTGATGACAAAGCGAGAAGACCTAGTGGTCGCTCCTGCTGGAGTGACACTGAAAGAAGCGAATGAGATTCTCCAGAGGAGTAAGAAAGGTGAAGAGGGTTGTGATATTTCTCATAAACATCTGGATGATTTACATACCAGCTTCTGATTAAAACTAATCAGATAATTCCAAGTGTCCGTGTCTGTATACATTGAACCTCTTTGGTTCCCTGCAGGAAAACTGCCCATAGTGAATGAAGAGGGATCCCTGGTGTCCATCATTGCGCGCACAGACCTGAAAAAGAACAGAGACTTCCCCCTGGCCTCCAAAGATTCCCGAAAACAACTGCTGTGTGGCGCTGCCATCGGCACCCACAACGATGACAAGTATCGCCTAGACCTGCTGGTGCAGAGCGGAGTGGATGTGGTCGTACTGGTAGGACGTTTGTCTGTGTGGTTAACGTCATTAAACACAAAGACAGCAGCAGTAAACTGTTGTTGGTAACAGGCGGAGCATTTGTTCAGGTCTAGTTGGCTTGGATTCTGTGATCCTTCATTAATGATGCTTTGTAGGTAGTGATGACGTGTGTTTCCTCTGTACCTCTAGGACTCCTCTCAGGGAAACTCAATCTTCCAGATCAACATGATCAAGTATATCAAAGAAAAGTACCCCAGCCTACAGGTCATCGGCGGCAACGGTAACTACCCCTCAGCCTGTACAGACAAATGCATCTCAAATACCCTTAAGTAGACAAAAGACAAGTGAAAAAAGATGCTGTACAAGGCAGGGGTTGCAAATTACATTAAAGCCTTGTTTTTTTTGTGTTACTTGGATGAGCAGAGAGACATTTAGATTTAATGACCCAGCGTCTTTAAAGTAAGAGTTATGGAGATGTAGATGATCTAAACTCTGTCTTGTGCCCAAATGACTCGTATCATTGTGAGGATACAGTTGTGATTGTTGTGAGGAATCATCACTCGCACTACACTGTCCTCTGGTGGGCAGTAAAGGCAGTTGTCCCTGCTGGAGTTGGGACCCCATGCTCAGCTTATTCCATCTCCACCTACAAGCTGCAGCCAGCAGTGCAGTCATTATCCAGCTCTAACCCTTTCTCTGCCTTCTGCAGTGGTGACCGCAGCTCAGGCCAAGAACCTGATCGATGCAGGAGCGGATGCGCTGAGAGTTGGGATGGGCAGCGGCTCCATCTGCATCACGCAGGAAGGTGAGTGTTAGAATTGCAGTAATAAAAATGAATGATGGAAATGTTATTAGAATCATGGTGACCTTGTGTGATCTTTCTCTCAGACATGTTGGTGCTGAAGTTCTAGTTTGTTTACTGATCTTGGAGCAGACAACTGTCTCAGCTTGCTAGAACAAGACGTGGCTGTATCCTGTGTATTGTGTCACAGTCCAAGATGGAAACATTTCAGGTTTATTTAGCTTCTTCTGAAGTAGTTGATCAGCGTTGAGGCTGTTGACCTTGTGGCCTCTGACTGGTTCTCTAAGGACTCCTGCTGTGTGTGAGGGCTTCAGTGTGTCCTGACGTTTTTGTTACTTGACTATGGCCTAAGGTTTTGACTGGTTTTGAAAGGAGCTGTTGTCTGACATAAAGCCATCTGTTTATGTTTGTTATGGTTGAGAGTCATTTTCCAAAATGGCTAAATTGGAGTTTTTTGGTGAAAGAATGACTAGTGTTGATTTTAAGTGTCACTAGTCACTGTGGTAGGTTTTAATGTGTTTATTTGGCATTGATTGCAATCACTAGCTGGGCTTTTAATTATTCAGTTCCTTTGTTTTGCCTCATTCTCATCTCGTTGTCTTCCTACAACCCCCCGCCCTCTCTCCCTCTTTCTGTTTTTGTTAACCTCTTAATTCCTTTCCCCCCACCCTGGTGTTTTGTATGGTGTGTGTGTGTGTGTGTGTGTCCATGTCCAGCTCCTCTCAGTATTCCACCAGCTATAAAGCTCCACAGCCCCAAAACCCCAACCACTGTCACAGGATACTCCAGTAAGTGGTTTTTGTCCAGCCACAGCTTTCCTCCTGGCTCTAGTGTCACAGTGTGGCCCCCACCCTCCACCTCACAATCGGTTGGTTTGATTGGTTAACAGCTTTGCATTGGTAGAAGTAGCAGACGTTCATAGGTTCTGGTTTGTGAGAGCTGGCTTTGGGGGTTTTGGGGTTTTGCTTGTTCCCCATATTGACTAATATATATAATCCCAAATGAATGATTCTCCACCCACTTTACTGACCGATCGGTCTCTGGTCTGGATGATTTAATCACACTGAGACACTGTATATTTGGTTGTCTGTGGATACCATTGGTCAGATGGTGGCTGGTGTGAGTCTGTGTGTGGTGTATCGTCTTTGTATCACCTGTAGACCACGGTTCTCATTCATATCTAATGCACATGCCTAACAACAGATGTGTAGCTGGCAGCCGCAAGGTGTCACTGTTCAGCAGAGGTGGTTGTAGTGGTTGAGCTGGTTGGATCAGAAGGCTGTACATCAACTGGCAGATTTGTTTCAGGGCTGGAATTATCAAACTCTATCATAAGTATCGTGAATGAGACTGCACTGAGCTGTAATAACCCCGGTCTGTTTCAATAGGCACATTATATTTTTATTGACATTAGGTAAGCACCCTGGAGTCACTGGAAGCAAAACCACTGTAGTAGTTGAGGATAAAAGGAGAATGAGGATGTTTCCCGTTGTTGGTAAATGTCCATGTCAACGACTAAAATTTAAGATTTTAAACTGTGTATTTGAAACCAGGTTTAGCAGTGGTCAGGTGAACAGAGGCACCGTATGCTGTCAGTCCTAGTGCGCTGCGGTATTCATCTGCTGATGTGGCGACTTTAGCTTCCTCATTTTAACCAACACGAAGTCGACATGTCCCTCGCCTGTCTGCTCACTGTATGGATGTTTTTTTTTTTCTATGTGGACACCACTGGGGTTTTTCCACCATGCATGCTATAACACAGTTGAACAATCTAAACCCACATGAATTCTTTTGAATGACTGTAGGAGTCTATTACAGATTAGATTAGGTCTCCTCTTCAATGAAATTCATGTCACAGAGGTGAAGACAACCTATTTTTAATAAGCTGAAATATAGTAAAACACTTCACATGTGATTTTGTCGTCCTGTCTTTGTCCACTCCATCAGTGCTGGCATGCGGCAGACCCCAGGCCACAGCGGTCTATAAGGTCTCTGAGTACGCCCGGCGGTTCGGCGTGCCAGTCATTGCTGATGGCGGCATCCAGACCGTTGGCCACATTGCCAAAGCCTTGGCACTGGGAGCATCCACAGGTATGGATAGAGGCTGTTTAAGACTTAATATATTAAATATGTGAGCACTGATTTTAAAAGAAAATGAACAGAATTTTAAATGTCCCTCCATCCAGTGATGATGGGCTCACTCCTGGCTGCCACTAGTGAAGCTCCTGGTGAGTATTTCTTCTCGGATGGCATCAGGCTGAAGAAATACCGCGGCATGGGCTCCCTAGACGCTATGGACAAAAACCTGGGCTCTCAGACGCGATATTTCAGGTACAACAACTGGACTAAGGGTTGTATCAGCAGTTCAAATCTGCAAGTAAAGTCCCAAACAAAGAAAACCGCTTAGAGCTGCTAACAGCTGATATCACACTAAAGTTACACTTTGTATATTACATTTATCACAATGTGAAACTTCAGTGAATGTTAATATCTTAAGGGTCAGATCATTTTTCACACATGGTTGTACACGAGTTTTATTTCTAAATAAAATCACTAAAACTGAAATTCTAATGACGTGATTTAGAATGAGTTTGAAACTGTACAAAAATAAATATAAAATTATATATTAAATTCAAAAAATTTAATTTAAAAGAAGACAAGGAAAATAATATAACCTTCATATTTCTTTGGCCATTCTTTCCTCGATGATTTGTTCCTCATTTGGTTTTCAGCCATTCTCAAACACTAGACATTACTGCTTTGTGGTAGTGAAGAATGATGAGGCTGCTGAACGGGGACAGAGTAGCAGACGTTTTACGCAATAACAAAGAAAATCCTTTCTTTTTAAATATCAGAACACAGAGGGGGAGTTCACGCTCTCCTTGGAGGTTATTTAAATGTTTCTGTGTGGGTTCAGTGACCCATCACTCACTCCTTTTGTTTTTCCATGTCCCTTCACAGTGAGAGCGACAAGATCAAAGTTGCTCAGGGTGTTTCGGGAGCAGTGCAGGACAAAGGCTCCATCCATAAGTTTGTTCCTTACCTGCTGGCTGGCACTCAGCATTCCTGTCAGGACATCGGGGCCAAGAGCCTCACACAGCTCAGGTAAAGACAAGCACATCATTACCTGCTTGCTACTGAGCCCTCAGGTCACATTAGAGGACCGTATAAAAAGTGGACATTCGTCTTCCTCGCGGTGTAATGTGTAACCGCATTTCCTTCTTCCCTGCAGATCTATGATGTACTCTGGAGATCTGAAATTTGAAAAGAGAACAGCGTCAGCCCAAATGGAGGGTGGTGTGCACAGCCTTCACAGGTATACGCTCGCTAGGAGCAGCTATTGCTTCACCATGGATCCACTCTAAGTGGTGCTTGCGCTGTTCCTGAAAGTCCATACTTCTGTGTATCACCACATGCTTTGACCTAAACTTCCTCTTTAGTGCCGCCTCTCTGCCCACGGTTGCGTCTGTCTTGACAGGATCAGCATCATGGATAGTCGCATGATCCTTTCCTTCTCTCTCCTACAGTTATGAGAAGCGGCTGTTTTGAGAAGAAGTCAGCTGCTGAGCCTGCACATGGAGAATCCTTGCCAACACACACTACGTGCCAGAACGTCTGTATTCATACTGTACACATGCACAAATAACTACTTCAAATTAGTATTTAAAAAGGTTTCACGCCGTTCCAAGGAGCCGTCAGTCTTCCTGCCAGAGCCATCTATGCATTGTCCGCGATTAGATACGCTGTGTGTGAAGGAGGGAAACCAAGCATTTATCAATCAATGCACGTGTGATTGAGTCCTCCAATGCCTTTCATGTCATTAAAATGTTGTGCACTAATGTCCGTTTGAACAAAAAAATTAAAAGTCCTGTAATAAAGCTGATTTTCTTTTCCACTAATGGCTGGTGTCTGTAAATATTTTAGAGACTTTACTTCTGATCAGTTTAAAATTACACTTGCATGGACAGTTGAACTGATGGAAACTCGCATCCCTGGATTCTCATGTTACCTCGGTGGGAAAGTGAATGGCGAGAAAACGTGCTACAGCTTGTGGCGTCTAATGAGAAACGGCCACTACAAGCAAGTTCCTGTTCGGTGCCAGGTGAGAAACCACAGTAGAAAATCCCTTCATTCGGTCTGGAGCACAGAGATGTGACTACTGGCCTCACTGTCCACTTTAAACTGCTCTGAAGGCAGGCATTGGTAAAATCTTCTGCCAAGTTTAAGGGTTTAAGACTGGATCGGGTACAATTTACTAGTCTTGACGACATTTTCTTAATTAATAGTAGGAAATGCTGTTTTGGGGGCTGATAGTTTGAAGAGAAAAGCACTGACTGTTTAATTGCAGTTTAAGATTCATTTAAAGTTTAACATCTAACAATATATTCTGGGTGACGGGTTGTTACAGAGCTGCTGTGTTAGACGACCACCAGTCGTAGTTGGATCTACCTACTGTAATAAAGTAACAGTGTATGAATAGGGAATGTTTTAGGTATTTCTTAATAGCTACACCAAAGGACAGATCCGTTGTTCTCCAGATTAAACTGTAAACTTGATTTTCGGCAGCCTTCACACTCAAAAAATAATGTCGGTAGTTACAATGATAATGTTGCCTTTAAGTAACACCAAATACAGCTGAATTTATTTCAGGATTGTTCGTGTGGTCTGTGTTAACAAACTGCATTACTGTCCCACCATTATTTAGTGACGCACATCCAAGGACACCACCAGAGAAGAAGCAACCACCTTCTCCCCACCGTCTGTTCCACCTCCAGGATGCCGAAGGTCCCCAGAGAGGATCAGGTGCTCTGCCAAATCCACCGGACTTTCCAGGCTGAAACCGCACAGACTTGATGGGACTCCTCTGGTCACACTCTGTTGATCTCACCTGTCTCACGCCATCCATCATGTCGCATGCAGATGTTTCTTATTAACTTAAGGTACACACTCAGATTACAGGCCTCGGTCAGCCCAGCTGGAAGATCAGGACACCAGCACTGTAACGACACTGCAGATACAAGGAAGGACAAATAAAATGACTACCTGAAAAGAAAACTATCTATTGTCCAAGTCTAGTTTAAACTGAGTTTAGAGTTAGTGAATTTATTTTAGAAGACATCAAAGAAAGGACCTCTGATCCCTATTACAGTCTTTTGTTACTGATCACCTACCATATAATTATTATTATTCAGCAATATACAGCTGCAATTTTAAAACATACAATTAACATATTAGAAATGTAAAACGTAACAAGAATTGCGTTGTTGGTTTCTAAGAATCTGTAGTGAGCTGTGTTTACTATTATTAGTCTAATATCTGTGTGGAAGGAGGAACAAGATCTGTGATAGATGTCAGATGTTGATTGACAGTCACTTGCAGTGTCTCTTTCTGTGCATCATTATACTGACACTTTATACCCTAGCAGTAGTGTTTGTGTACTACGTACGGCCTTACAGTAATCAACAGGTTGGATTTTAAAAGTAAGGCAGAATGTGGTAAACAACAAGTTGCGTGATTGTCTTGATAACTGTCTCTGACAACCAGTCAGAAAAAAGCAAAGCAACAAATTCTACTAGAAATGCCTTGATAATTAAAACCTCACTGTGTAACACATAGCAACACAACACTAGAGAGTAGAAATGCAAAAATATGTAAAAGCACACAAAGAGTCGCAGGCACATGTGAAAAGTGTTTACTCTGGTCTTGAGGTTTCTCCAACCAATCCAGAGTATATATAAAAATTTACTGCATTTCAGTCACATCAACACTCTCTTATATTAAGAGCGTGGTTTGACTGTGCTTGGTGTGAAGTTCGTACCCTGTGAGTGTCTTCAAACACCAGTGAGGCGTTGCTGTGCGTCTCCAGGGAGAGCAGGCACAGTGGGAGTGGACCAGCAGAGGAAAGGAGGAGTCCCGCCTGGTCAGGAGAAGTGAAAGTGAAATGAATCTCAACAGTATTTAAAGAGGAAGTTTGGATTCCCGGAGCTGTAGGCAGAGACGGGCTGCAGAGACGGGAACGCTGCTCAGACGCTGGTGAGCTGGACGACTTATTTCATTTAACCTTTAATCATCCCTGTTGTATATTATCAGTGTGTGTGTTTTTCTACTGCTCCGCGTCTATTTTCACTTTTCCTTCTCTCACTCTTTTGCCTTTGAGTGTCAGTCCTCATCTCACCTCTGTGTTGTTTTTCCGCTTGACTTCAAAAGTTTTCAACTTTGTCCTCAAACGAGATTTTATGAGAACAATTAAACGGCTTGGACAGAATGTTTCCATCGTTCCTGTCCAATGCAATCAGCTGAAAGTATAGAGGAGCTTTTATTTTATTTTATTTGCTTTATTTTACTCTTCCTATTTAGATTGAGTCATAGCTTTAAAGGTTGATAAACGCTGCAAGTAGCTTTAAACCAGGGTCTGAAGACTGAGTCCTAAAATGTGACGCTCTTCCTTAATTTTTGACTCTCCTTCCTTTTATCGAACTATCAGCTCCTCCTCGTCAGTCTGACCTCTCATGTCCCATCTCGTTTGTTTTCTTTTCCTTTCTGTCTCTTCGCAGATGATACACAACAGGTTTTTCAAGATGGGGCAGTGATAGAAAGCAATTTTAAAAAGGTGATACTGTGAGTGATAGGCTGTCTACAGTTGTCTTCCCAGTTCTAAGGCTTAATGGACAGTAGTGAAAGACTGGTTCTGGTTCCTGCATTTTAAAAACCGCCATGTGGAGCCTACAGCAGGATGTTTATATTTCTAAATTAACTTGCTGCAAGATTGGTCCAGCAGCTAAAAACACCAGCTTTTTGATTCATTCTCTTTAAAAGACACAATACTTAACCTAGTAAACTTCGAGACTATAAAATATGTTTTCAACTGCTTGTTTACCACAAGTCTCTCTTTTTTCATTAACAGTTCAGATGAAGAGAAAGACTAAGGGACAATTGTTCAGTAAAACTCGTGCAGATTCATGCAAATACTTTATAGACTCTATTTAAAAGAATGCTGAAAGCAAACTATGTTCTTTTTGCACCAATTTCTGTTGCCTTTTTATGCAGCTGAATATGAAATATTGCAGTTTATTAGGTTTATAAGGCAGGTAAGATGACTTCCTTTCAGTACAAACATAATTATTGGTAGTTTGATGACTCACTACAGAATGAGCTCCGAGCATTCCTAGAAAACACTGAACACAGTGAGCAAGAGGAAGCTAACGTGTTGTATAAGCGGTGGCATATAGGAAGCAACCCTCTCGTTCAGTCACCTCACAATAAAACCAGGAAAGAAACTTGATTTTATTTGTTTTACTTTGTGGTGAACTGACGCTTTAAAACCCAATATCACTGCATTTCATCGTATCGAGTGGTTTCAACATAGAAGCTTTTCCCCCTACGTGACAAATACAACGCAACTCCACACCAGTCAGACCGTGTCTACACCATCACTTAGTGGATGCAGCGAGCGCTTTCCATTCATTCATAATGTTCTTTCTCCTTTCAGTCATGCTGTTGGGACCAGACCAGACCCGAGCGCCCTCACAATACTTATTTTGGTGAGTGGGATTGTAACGGAACCCATAATGCAGCTGTGATTCTGAGCTCCAGCTGGTTATGGGGTCCGTTTCCATCCCACAATGCACAGGACAACATGAGTAGATGGGCTGACAACGCGTTTACTGAAGGGTACGTGACACTATAATGAAACTATTTAGCTTTCTTTTAGTTTATCTACTGCGCTAACTGTCATTGCGGATGGATTAAAGAAGAAAGTGAAACTAAGCCCAGTGAGACTATTCAAACCTGTGTTGCCATTATAGTGTTGTGGTATTTATCGACTACGTTTTATTTCGATGTCCTGCATTGAAGGTGTTCGTCCTCAATGACACGTTTTCTCCCGGATTGCTGACACCAGTAAATGCAACCGGGAATTTCGTGTCAGCCATGAAAAACACCTAGAACAACGAGTTTAACTATCATTGAGTTTCAATTTGTAGACTCTATTGAAAGAACTGTTTATTCTGTGTTCAACTTCTTACTACAAATTTCTAATAAATGTCACAATTCAAATTGAGTCAATGTGTATATTTTTCTTACAATATCATAAAGCACTGTTGACAACAAAGAACAGCTGTTTTCCTGGCACAGAGTAAAGTTTGGTCTATAGCCTAAGTCTGGTCTCCTCCGTCTTTGGCACAGCAACTTTCTTCATGTGTCATACTCACAACTCACTAGACATTTTCTGTACAGCAAAACCAACATGAACTCCCACTGGTGGTCAGTATTATTGTCATAATTTGTTGCTGTGATATATTGTGACTATTTCAGGAGCAGCAACAAAGACAAAGTCAAAATAAAAACCATGATTTTCAGCAGGTTTTGCATCAGTAGTGTCACAAAATCTATGTGATGCAGTAGCGTTGGCTGTGTTTGGATATTCTTTGTAGTCTCAGTCTACATACTCATAAACTTGCCATACAACACTCACACAGAAAGAGTCAGTCAACAGCCTGAAGGTGGAAGGAATCTGGATATAAACATACTGAGTTCAAGGCGAGCTTCTCTGTGGATCCTTTCATGCACAGTTACCAGCTAATTGCATTTCTACCTTTCACATTTAAATCTTTTCACTATCCATTACTGCCGTAAAAAAATTACTGTTATTTCCACATTGCAGGAATTTATGCAACGCAAACAACTTTTTTTTAAAGAGTAGAAGTTACTTTTCCACGTGACCTTGATGAGGCACAGGGATGATGGTTCCTCATTCTGTGGTTACTTGCAGCAGGGCAGAATTTCAAACAATAAATGTGTGTTGAGTATTTGCATGCCAGAGTCTGTAGACCTCCATAGAGGTGCTGGTTCAGCAACCAGTGTCTGAATGGAAATGCTGATGCCAGCCTGTAGCGGTAGCTCCTAACTAAGAGTCTGATCAAGCCTTTTGACCATAAACATTAACCTTCAGCTCCCACCAAAGATTCTCAGCATGATCTGGGCCCTGTTTTCACGTCCTTCAAAGGTTTTGGACCAATTTGGGTAAATACTCATCGTCTTCCTGGCTACATGCGTGTGAGATGCACAACTTTCAAAAGATCACTGGCAGATCAACTGTGACACGCTTTAGTCAGCGTACAGACATTTAAGACATGATTTGTACTCACGTTCAATATGTTCGATTAAATGACTGGGCTGTGTCACACTATGCTTTGATCCAAAATAGGAGTTGCATTATTTTACAGTTACAAACATAAATTATAATAATAAATAAAAAATGAAATACCTTTAAATTCAAGCAGTTCTTGCCTTGTAGTGTGTAGCGCATACACTTGCAGCTACTCTACCACCCAGTAGATGGCGCTAGTGAAGACCTCACGCTGGTCCGACACGGAAATTCCCCTCGACAGAAACACGGGTTGTCCTTCATCAGTTCCACTAAGGAAAACAGCCAATGCAGTCCTCGTTTACTGCCAATATCTGACATCGATCAGTGAGCAACCGTGTGGCTGGAGCATCCAGCGTGTAACGGAGCACCAGTGTGGATGTGGACCAGCCTGGTAGCCAGCTCACCTGAAAAGCGTTTTGGTGTTGATGGAGACTACCGAGCAGCCTGCGCCGCTCCGGATCACCCCTACCGTTCGGGCGCTGAGCTCCGCATTGCGGGGAAAGCGTGAAAATGTCCCCGACTCCAGGCGTGGAAACGGCGACAGGATCTTCCCCGAACCCGAGAAGCTCTGGTTTAAGGAGAGCAGCGCCAAGAACCTCCGGAGCAGGGACTTTTTGTCGCCGACGACGATGCTTAACACGATGTATGCGGACGGGCAGGTTGGTTTGGCTGGTACCTGTTGGAGTTGGCAGCAAGCTGGTGTCACTTCGCGGCGTTTGCCGTTTCGTTATGGCGCTTAGGTTCGATAGCGACACGCCAAACGAACCTGGCTGGGCCCAGCTTAGCTGCACGGTCCGCTTTAAAGCCGGGAACCAGCGCTTGGACTGTGTCATGACCTAATCGATAGGAAAACATTCACATGGCAGCTGTAACGCTGGGACGTTCTACGTTTACTCTTCCGCCGAGCAGGTTAGTCCCCCTGACAGCTGCTTGGACGTCACGTTTACCGGGAGGCGAATTCTGCTCTGCGCAATAATATGTAAAAACGATGAAAGGCGTTTGACCAATAGGATCACACAACCGGGACTATCGGCTTTAAAAGACCCGGCTGCGTCCCGCGCTGATCCCGGTCCCCTCAAACTAGAGATCACCTCACAATGTCTGCGTTTTACTGACAGAGCCAAAGCCTGCGTCGCTCTGCGGCCGCTAACTTCACTCATCGTGACTGACCAGACATCAGCAGCCTGCGGGCGTAATTATTAACCCACCGGTACCTTGTACAATATGGGTCAGACAGACACGCTGAGCTGCACGAATGTCACATGGCCACAGCACTGCTCCCGGCTCAGCCTGCAAATATGTCTGTGTATGTATGACTATGATGATCATTTTCAAGGCTTTGTCCTCCACTGTTTCCACCCAGGTGCCGCCAGCAGTCATGTCCAGGCTCTTGTCCCTTCGTGGCTGTGGGGTTCTCCCCATAGCCGGCGGTGAGGTGATGGGTGAAGGGCTGAGGGTGAGAGTGGACCGGGCCGCAGCCTTCAGAGCCGTCCTACCTGATGGAGCCACCGAGTACCTGAAGCCCTCAAGCACGAAGCAGGGCTGTGTGGTGCTCAACTGCCCCGCACTGCACCCTAAACCCAACACACCCAGTCCGGATTCCCTGACTCTGGGCCAGCTGAGGACGGTTCTGTTGGCTGACCACATGGGAGCATTGTTGAAAAGACAGGGGTGAGTCTGGGTCCATTTCAGCCAGATGTGAGAGACTTGTGAATGAACGAGGAGGATAAAATGCTTTTGTGGTTAAGGCCCATTTTCTTATCCTATCCCAGGTTTGCTGTGTCCTACTGTCCCACGCTTCCTGAAGACAGCGACGTCATCGTCTTTTTAAGGGCCCTAGGAATCAACTGGCCAACGGCCCCAGCAACGTTGACCCATGAGGAGCGGGAGGAGAAGATCCTGGCGGCACTGGAGGGTTCCCCCTACAGAGAGAGGGAGACTGAGAGAGGCAGGAGACCCAGTGGAGGCGGAGGGAGGAAGGGTGATGAGGGGGAGAACGAGGATGCACTAAGGGTCAATCTGAAACGAGTGTTTCAGGAAGAGGGGCTGCCGGGATACGACCCAAGCCTTGGTACCTGCACAGGTGAGGCTGCAATGCTTTTCATTTTAAGTTTTTTTTTCTTTTCTTAATTCACTGGTATGTGACTCTTAGCAAATGTGTTTCAGTACACAGTGACAGTGTTTCCCACCTGGCGCAACTGGACCTGGCAACAGCTGACTGCACTGTGAGATTAACACACACACACACACTGATATGCACCATATAAACACAGACAAATGACTTCATACCGTCTGACAAACGGAACCAAAAACTAACAAAAAAATGTCTTTCATAGGTTGTCACGGCAACAGCGTTACACGTGACATCATGTCAAGATGAGTTTCGCCAGCAGCAGATAGCGATGCTGTGGAGAGCCAGTGGAGCGACACACGTACAGGTAACCAAAGAAGACCCCCACACACACACACACACATGCCTTGCACTGCTGTTGCTATTTTTAACGTTTCTTCTGTGTGTCTGCAGAAACATCTGGTGTGTGGGCCTGTGAAGACTCCTGGCTCTCACCTCACTGCTGCACAGTACCTGCAGTAAGACACACAAACAGTTGTCTCTCTTCTCATTTCTTTTCCTATCTGTCCTGCTCTTTCCCATCCCCACCTCTCCCCTGCCTTCACTCTCCCTGCCCAGATGTTCATTATCACAAGACACTCGAGATTTTCTCTACTCTATGACATCGCAGTTCTAATTAAAGTGCATAAAAAATAGTAGTGGGTGTCATTAGTGTAGTTTTGTGAGCTGTCTGTGTGTTTCTGTTCCTCCTCCAGGCTAAGAAGAGGTCAGATGAAGGAGGCATCAGAGATGAAGTATGGAGATCAAGTAGAAGGTGTATACATATACAATAGCACATATTTTTGTGCTTGTTCTTTACTGAAGATAACAGGCTAATTACCACTAAGTATATATTAAATAAACTGTCATACTGAAACTGAAATATTACCTCTTATAGGTCAGACGTGGGATGACATCATCAGGGTCATGACCTCTGCCACTGTCAGATTTGAGCTGCTCTCAACAGTTCACACCAGTCCTGTGAGTTATCGTTACAGCTGTGTGTCTGCACATGTGTACAGAATAGAATAACCGTTATGAAAGTGTGTCTTTGTCTGATCATCAGAAATTGATGACAACTCGTCTGTTTAGGTGACACTAGATGTCCAGCGGGAAGGCAGCGTGTCCACCAAAGGACCTAGAGGAGGAGTGTTTGTGATGTATAACTGTGCCAGACTACACACTCTGTTCGACAGTTACGAGAGAGGAGTGGAGAAAGGTGAGAGTTGTGCATGTATGTTGCTGTTGAGTGTAAACTGGGACGGTGATCAGTGGAGGCTTTCAGCCCTTTTAAGATCTTGGTGATTAAAGTTAAATTTAAATGATCTCTGAAATATTCAATGATTTTCAGCCTTTTGAATGGAGTGTGAGGAATTTGGAATAACGGGATTAAAGGTGCTATGGGTTAAAGGAACAACTATAAAAATACGCGATGTGCAATGTTTCATTTCAATTTATTTCACTAAACAGTGGAAAAGCTGTCTTAAATGTAAAACTCAGTTGTGTGAACCTCATCCTTGGGGACATGTTTTTAAATTATACATTTATCTGCAGGTCTGTACCCAGAAATCCCAGAGGGCTCCCAGCTAGACTTCTCAGCTCTCAAAGAAGAGGTAGCGTTCTACTCTACAGAGCGCTTTAGTTCTGTTCCCTCTCTTCTGTCATGTCATCACCAACATTTTAGTTCTGACCGTAAAACACCTGAGTGCTGATCCGTCTCTGTGCTGTGACCGACAGGGTGAGTGGCTTCTCCTGTTCAATTACCTCATACCTTTCTCTGAGCTGCTGGACCAATCAGGGCAAGCGTTAGACAGTGACAGCGGAGGAGCCAGAGTCAACATTAAAACCGAGCAGGTAGGCTAGCGGTCGGCGGTAGCGTTACACTAGAGCCGCTTCGATACTCTTGTAATGTTGCTGTTTTTGTTCATCAGATCTGTAAATTCCTCGTGTCCCTCAGTAAAGACTTCAGCTCGTACTACAACAGAGTCCATGTGCTGGGGGTGAGGATGTGCTTATTCTCTATATACGTACTCGGTTGGCTGTTTATTAGGTACATCAGCCTGTTATGCTGCTGAATTATTCCAATTCCTCGTCTCTCTCTCCGTTTTTTTAAGGAGCCGTTGCCTCATCTCTTTAACCAGATGTTTTGTCGCCTGTATCTGTTGAGAGCGCTGAGAGAGCTCTACCACAGCGCTCTGGACACGCTCACCCTCCCCCCCATCAGGCAGCTATAGCCTAGACAATCCACTGCAGCTGTGATCTCTGTTAGCTCTGCTTCCCCACCCTCCTCACACACTCACATCCTCCTGTGTTTCTGCAAACTGACATCTGTGTACAGTCCCTGGTTTGTCACAGCGGGTTATGATGTCACGTCTTATCTGCCCACTATGTAGCTTTTGCAGTAAGTTATTCCTGTAGCTCAACATACTGTAAATTGTAATAATTCATCTATTGTGGGTGGAATGGCTTTAAGAAGATCAGTTCAACAGTAAGTTTGAAGCTACCACAATCAGCCTGGTGTGTTAAATGATCATAAAGACTGAAGGCAGAGAGAAAAGGGGTCAAAAATCTGCCTTTCAGTGCCTCTTGATCTTTCTACTAAACAAAGGAAACAGTCTGGCCCAAAATCCCTAAATCCAAGCTACCTGGCTTTATTGAAGATATTCTGCAAACAGGCACAGCAGGCAGAACTAAGTGAACACGGACACGGTAAAAGACAGTCAGTTAATGAAGGCAGAGTAAAGTTTGATTTACTTTAGTCTTGTCACGGGACCATACAGTGTGTTTACAAAGCCTTTATTCACCGGTCTATGATGACAAACCAAAGACATTTACTGATTGTGGCGCCAATATTAGCTGAGATGTTCCAAACTGTAAACTTTAGTAAGACTTTCTAAATTGCTGTATTACTTTACCAGTCACTAGGAGACTCCCCTCCTAAGTGTCTTAGTGACAGCTGAACAAAGTAAATCTTACGTCCAAATTAATGTGTGAATAAAAACTTATAGTATTATAATAGTATTTATTTATGTCTTAAATATTTGTCTATGGGTTTGCTTAAAAAAACAACAACCCATAGATGCGTATAGATTATATATTCTGCCTAACACGTCACAAATACAGTATGATGATGAAGAACAAGGACATTGTTATAGTTGTCCTGCTAGACGCATCAAAATTGCACCAGATAGGAGTGTGACAAAAATAACCGGTGAGCAGCATTCACAGAATTGTGCCAACATGTTGAGAAATGCATGAAATGACATGAAAAAGTAATACAGAAGTACCGTTATATGCTAGAAATGCTCTTCACACACAGAGACGAATGACGATCTTCTGTACAGTTGGTCCTTAAGTGTGTGTGAGTGAGAAATGGGGGAGATGTGGTTATTGCCATTGCAGTCCCCCTACATTGTGTCAAAATGTCATAGCGTGTTTTGTTTTTGTGGTGGTTTTATACGTCATTATCTCTCTTTGAAACAAAGATCCCGTCTTTCTCACTGCATGAAATATAGCGTCTGGAAGTCAACCTTGCCTTTCAATTGAGGTTTTATTAGCTACAGAAAAAGGAAGCGGGCGTTTATAATATGCTTTGTTTAAAGTACCTGCCACGATAACATCAGTATTAATGTACCTTATACCATCCGACTGTAACGTGCTAGATGTATACATGTATGTTCACAGTTGTGTGTTTCTCATGCATCCATGTACACGCACCCATGCACTAAACACACACTAAACATATATGACCCCCCCCCCTCCTCCTTTTTAGGTTCAAACAAAATTATTCTCAAAATCAATCACAATAAAAATCAATCTAACAACAGAGGTGGTAACTACTATTTGCTGCTTTGAGTATACGACTGCACTCTCTCCTACACAAATCTGTCCGTGGGCACATTTTATATCTTTACCTTCTGCAGAGTTAAAATAACAGTGACGGGTTCTCTTGCTGCGTGTGTCTCTGGCTGCAGCATCAGATGGTTGACATACTGCCAGTTGCTCCATAGATGAATCTCCTCATGCTCCACTGCTGTGCCCAGCCCTCAGGCTACATACATAACCCACATACTGCATGAATACACAGCGATCCATACATACAACACGGCGTCACTTGTTGTTTCCTCTCTATTTCCAACCTTTTTTCTTCTCCTGCTTTCGTAACTTACTCTTTTCTTACTTTCTGCTCAAGTGTCCCTGGATGTCATTTATTAAAACACAAGCACTGATGAACAACTTCTAACCCTCAGCTCTGTGTGTAGACTGTCTGTGATTTAACACAAGCTAAACTGTGTTAATTTGCAGGGTAGCAAACCTGAGTCCACATGCTCTTATAAAATACGCTACTGCATACAGGATGAAGTGTTTTTATAAATACACGTGTTGTTGTAGTTTGACTTCCTTGCTGCTTTGTGTCTTTCTGTGCCTCTGCTGTTAAAACATAGACCATGTGCTGTATATACATATTGCAATGCAAGTCTTGTGCAGCATTCAATTAGAATATGTCTACTTTATTGTTATATATAATTATATACAGACTATATCCAAACTTGGGACTATTAGTTTGACATAATATATACTGTATTTTTACTGTATTTGTCATTTTATTTGAAGATTCCATGCCGTAAAAATCTGCCCCATGCTCGTGCATTATTAATATTACATTATATTTCCCCTCTCTCACATTTTTTACATGTGGTGCGTATAATTCACATACATTCAGTGTTGGACCAATAAATGTTAGTGCAAATATTTAATATACATACATTTGGTATATTTTCATCTAGTATGTTTTCCAGATATCGGTGGGAGCAGGTTAAATGGAGCGACGTGAATCGTTAAGGTCGGCAAATTAATGTCTTTATTTAATCCTAGTGTCTCTCCTATAACCCATTTGTTACACGTTCCTTTCTACTGTTGAATCACATTTGATGTGCTGTTTGTTCATGTCATCGCCAGCACAGTGTTGATATTAAACAGATTTTCCATTTGCGACATGTTGTTTATTTGTATGGTTTCAGAGTCGGATGTAGAAGTTGGACACGAGCTGTTGAATAAATGAATAACTAAGATAACGGGTGCTGTTTTACTTACGTAACCGATCACACAAAGCCATCTGTTGTCCTAACAATAATACGTCCTAGTAGAGAATTTACCACGGTTAAGGTCATTAGCAGTAATTAGCATATAGCCAAGACTTAGGACCATACGGGCAATTCATAGAACAATACACGTGCGATAACTGTTATTGGATAATCCCTGCAACAATCCTACAAAGCTGATTTCACATTTAGCTCAGTTTAACAATTAAGGGATTAATTATCCACTAAAGCATCAGTATAATCAACAAACCATAAGAGTGACTGTGCTGGTTCCTTCCTGAAATCACCAGTGTGCAACAGTAAAAACATCTGCTGAATGCTGTTTGGGCTCTTTAACTTTAAATTTACATAAGAAACAAAAGTGACCATCATGTACATTCAGCCTGTAATAGCATTAACACAAATAGTTTATTAATCACTAAGTAATAAATCCCACCATGGGGCTTAAGAGTTTCTCTACTGGAGGGCTCAGGTTTACTGTAGAACAACTGTACAGAAACAAACCATCTTGAGGTTACATTTTGTTTTCAGGCTCAGGCAGCAGCAGGTGAGTAGTAGTGTTAGATAAAATCTCATATTGGTAACATTCAAATTCTTTGCTATATTACCTTCTTACAGTACTTTCTTGTTCTATGGTCTAGTTTATATGTCAGTTTTTGCAGACAGAACATTCTGTCTTAAAAGAGAACAATTGCTGATTTAAGGTGTAATGATACCTGTTCTGGCTGTCGGCATGAAGGGATGGAGAGGTGGTCCAGTCCCACGCAGGCATACTTTCCGCCAGCAGAACTGACATTTTACCAAGATTCCCAAAGCAAGAGTGAGGTGCAGAAATGTTTGGTGGCTTGTTAAAAATAAAACTATGCATTAAAACAGAATAACTTTCAGTCAACTTTACTATTTGATTTGAATTAATGCTATAAATGCCTGACATTTACAGTCCTAAATGATGAGCGACAACCAATGAACAGGGGAGAGCCCACGCAGCAGTTTAATGATGTTCCCTTATTCACACGAGCTGTCCTGACCTGCCGTAACGAGCTGCGGTAAGCGCTGTCAATTTACGACATTTTAACTTTAAAACTGACAGGCATCTATATTTAGCTAGTTTTTCTTTTCCTCTGCAAGGAAGCTGAACAAATGGCTCATTATCATTACACACGCATGCAAGTTGTGACAGTTACTTCTGGGGTCGGGGTTAATGGATGCAACGTGTCGGCGTCCTAACAAAAATAGAAGCAGAAGCACGTGAGTGAGCTGATGGAAAGGTCGCGCTCATTCAGGGAGCTATCTGCTCCCGGGGTCACGTGCCTGGGAAGAACAACAACGCAGCTGTGTCCAGTTTATTCATATTTACATGAGTTATATTTATCCACACTGAGGCTTCTTCACTTTGAATATGGGATTGTTGAGCATGGCTGCACTGCAAATGGCCAAATTTTATGAATTGTGCTTGTGAGTGAAATGCAAATGCATTTATAGGCATATATATTCATACAGAGATCCGTAGGATATGTGAAATATGACAGAGCATTTTGATATTAATCTTAAATCAGATGTGATGTAATATCACTGCAGTGCAACCGGTTCACCACACGGTGGCAGTAGTTGGAAACGTTTTCAATCACACCCTGAACCCCGGTGAAAGGCACCAAACAAGCTGAGGATAGATGAGCTGGTCACTGTGGACTGATGGCAGCATGGTTTATATGAATGTTGTGTAGAGTTAGAAGGTGAAGGAAAGCACACGGTGCAAACAAACAGCTGAGTTAATAATCCTAATCAGCTCATTGTTGTGCACTCAGCTTTCTCAGCCAGACGAGGTGCTGGCAGCCAGATGCCAGCATCTGTTTCTTCATACCAAACTCTTCATAAACATTTTGGTTTTAGGGTTACATCACATGGTTTATTTAACTACAGCACAGCTGCCTTTCAATCACAATTATTTTTCAGGTTTTGTGTTTAGTGCCTCACATTCAGGTATTTTATGATCAGAACACAAAACAAAATGACATAACAAACTTGGTGTTTGTAGTAAAAGCTTCATAAACTGTAACATAAATCTGCTCAGCTAATTTAAAGACTGGGCATCTGGGTGAGATTTTAAGTAGTGGCTCACTTCATGTCTCTGCTCATGTGTTGCTGCTGTGATCAGACGTGTGGGCACAACCAGGCCAGTTTGTGTGACACTGAAGAAAAACCCTTTCAAATTTGAAAGATTATCATACGGTTCCTTTTACTCCGCTATGTGTGAAGCATAAGACGATTAAAAAAAAGGACAGAAGAAGATTGTAATAAATTAAATTGAATAGTGTGAATTGTGCACACAATGCAGATGCTAAGATACATTCATTCCCCAAACGAAGCCAATCTTGGTTGTTTTACTTTTCCTCTGGGATTCATAATTTTTTGAATTTAGAGTCTTGTAGGTTTATGTTTGCACTGTTGCATGATTTCCTTTTTTGATGTTTTGTATCATTTTTAGGTCTAATTCTGCTGTTGAATTCAAAGAAGTGACTTCAAACACACTTGACGTATATGCTCTTTTACGCCGAGCACAGGAAGAATGACAACAAATCGTTTATTTGCAGCGCAGACATGCCAGGTCCAGGAGGCTTTATCCTTTTCATCTCCCTCACCACCAATCACAAAGTCCTCCATACAAGACCCCCACTTGCTTGTCGATCACTCCCCTCGGGCGATAGGTTGGAGCGAGACAAAAGAGGGAGGCGAGGGAGAGAAAGGGATAAAACAGGACAGGGAACGTGGCTGGAAAACAGCGATGGGACGTTAGAGCGAGTGGAGCATGTAGGCTACTGTAGAGTCAGAGCGGATTCGCTGTCTTGTAGAGACATGAATGAATGGGGTCAGGGTCGCCTCTGAGAATAAAGAAGAGAGGGAAGGAAGGAGGCTTGGCTGAGTGAGAGAATAGGGGGATAACAGAAGGTAGGATGGAGTGAAAGTGGGATGTGAGAAAGGACAGCGAGGACAATAATATCAGAGAGAGAGAACTCTGACTAAGGCATAGGCAAAATGTTTGTGCTTCTCTTTTTGTTGTAGTGGTTTTGAAACTAATACACGGCAGTTTTTGCAAACTGTCTGTTTTGTGGCAAACCTTAGCAAAAGCAGATTGCTTCTCAGGACAAACCACAGCTCCACTGTTCCCAATGCAAAGTAAATCCTTCCCCAACCGACCCAGAATGTGACTGTTTCCTTCCTGACACAGCTGGATGTGTTATCAGGCTTCGACTGTCAGAGTGGAGCACACACAAGAATTTGAATCTGTAATATGTAGGCCTTTGCTTCTTTGCCAGGTATTTTCATAATCACTTGCACTGATTATTTATTCAGGAGAGGTTTGTGTTTGTGTTCTTGCCAGTAACTAAGCGTCGTCACTGTAGAAATGCAGGGATGTCTCTCTTGGTCTCCTTCCTTGTATAAGGCTGCACTTTAAGCAAGACCCGAATCGAAGCATCAGAGTTTGATCCCTTTTACAAGACGCGGAGGAGCAGAGGAGACGATGCGTGACTCAGATCCAACTGGGCGGCTATGGACTAATGCTTTTTACTGGGCTCACTTGAGACAGGAAGCAGCGGAGAGACGGGAAGCTGCAGTAAGATGCAGAGGCATGAGACAGATGTCTTACGAGCTGTGAATGGCTCTGTGAAGCAGAATGTGTGCTTTCAGCAGGGCTCTGTGTGACAGTGTTTTCCTGTCTGCACAACTGTGTATGTGTTTGTGAACCACAGACGCTCACTCAAGATGGTGTGGAGCAAAACCACAGACAGGGGAAGGTAAAAAATAATAATAATGAAAAAAAGAGAAGCCTCAGAGCACTCCAGCATTCAACAGGCAGCAGGTTTATCTCCCGTCTCCATATGAGGGGAGCCTTCTAGACACACGCATGTCTACAGACTTAACACATTACTCAGGACTGCACCCAGCTCGTATCTTGGCAGCTCAGTCGCTCTATTTTCAGACTGTCATCCTCCACAAGCCAAAGTGTACCAGGAAGGCTTAGTTAGAGAAAGAGAAGGATGCTGGGAAGGCAGGTGGTGAATCACTGCTGTTGGGCTGAGCCACACACTCGAAGTCTGGCTTTTAATGCTCCTAATGAATGTCCTGAGCGATCTTTGCTGAGGCTACGACTAAACTGCTTTATGAAATATATATATATATGTATATAAAAGAGACAGAACGGCTACAGCGTTAGAGTTTAACAGTATAGTTTACTTATCTTAGCTAAAGCTCGGTGACACTCCTGCATATTTTCCACTTCTTCGTGTTCAGTAAATAAGCACCACGGGTTTAGCAGCTGATTTAATACAAGGATGAGAGTCTGCAAATATCACTGTGGCAACTAGTGCAGAAAAAATCTCTCTGCAGATGCAGCGGTCTGCTGGAATCAGCCCGTGGAGCATTTTCTGGACTGTGCTCCTTCAATTAACGTCCAAAACAGCTGCAAACGCGCAAAAGGCGCAGCGGCGATACGCAGGCAGGAGGCTGGTGGAGGCTCATAGGAGGAGTTTGGGCAGTAGAAACAAGCCCTGTGTTACACAATAACTGAATAAATTGAGAATTGAATTAAATTAAATTGTATAAATTCGAATCCTGGCCATACCTAATTGCTGCGGACTGCGGTATTTGCCCAGGGGAATGGCAGCTGCTTGAGAATGGGGCTGGGTGGAGGACAAGCAGTGATGTTCTGCCCTTGGCAGAAATTATTCAGCAGTTTTGTTGTTTTTTTATTGTCGTTGAAAAGGCAAAGGAATAGTTTATTATAGAGGGAATGATTCCCAACACCTACCTGAAAAGAGTTGAATTAACTTCACATTCTTTTAATATTTACACATACAAGACAGAGTTTAAAATAGAAAGTATTACCCCTGCAGCAACAAAGGCTTCTTTGGCAAAAGGAAATTGATTTGGACCATGTACACCATTGCATCTGACCCTCAGAATCAAAGCAAGGTCTTTGCAAAGATGTCAGACTGCACCGATGTTTAAAAATCACACAGGGAGAAATCCATCATAAAACCAATTTGTGCAGTCTTAGAAACAGAACATGGACCAGAATCAAAGCAGCCACCAGGTTTTGAGTCAAGGGCCAAGACAGACTCAAATGTTCTCACTCATTTTTGAGTCTAGACTGAAGTCAAATAATCTCATGTTCCACGTGATTGTTTAACTGCATTGTTTAACAGAACACAACAGTCTAGAAACCAGCAGACAAACCATAATATATATATATAAGTAATCCAGCTCCATCTTTGAAGAGCTAAACATTTCAGCAATTATTAATTACACAGAGCTATTAAAGAAAAACACGTGTCTGGTCCCTGCATTTACTACCTTAGAAATACTATTGAAAGAGAAATAATGTGAGTAACTGTCACAAAAGAATGTCGAGTGTATCCACTGTGAATGATTTCAAGGTACTGATGGAAACATCAGGACCACAAACCGCATTTTAGCGGGATGAAAACGTGATTTACGTCATTTTAAATCCCAGATGCTGTATCGTGAGTTCTGCGTTCAAAGATCAGTCGAGAGGCTTGGGCTCACATCTCTTAGCTTGAGATGCAAACGTCTGTGCACGACAGCCTCGTTAGCTGCTGCTGGGCTGAACCAGAGAACGTGTGACACGCCGGACGCCCCTGGGTCATTATCAGAGGGTGTTTTCTCTCTGCCCTCGTTGACGATGTAGTGAAATAAACGTCTTTGCGGTGTGTGTCTTGCTGAGTCCTGTGTGACTGAACGTGTGTGTTCATGTCTTTGGGGCTTGAGTTAACTGGGTTCCTCCCTCAAACAGCGGAGATGGTCCGATTTAATCTGATCAACTCTGGATGCAACAGCTGTCACCCAGACCCGGCCTGTCTATGACCCAATCTCTGCTCTTTATCTCCCCTTCTCTCGCTCTCCTTCCTCTCTTCTCCATCTCTGCTTAATGCTTTCCTCTTCCCTCATATGGCTTCTGTGTCCTGGCTTTTTTCCACCCACTGCGTGCAAGTGTAATTAAAACCCAGTGTACCCCCAAGTATGGATGTCATCCTCTATATGAAGACAACAAACTCTACTCTGATCTTAACCCTCAAACAGCTTCGGGAAGTTGTGAGGATCTGCGAAAATATCCTCACTCTGTAAGTAGTAGCGCACACAAACACACACAGACTCAGTGGGGTTCATTACACCTTCTCACACACACCACGGCTCCCTGCTGCTCCTTCCCATTCACTAGCGCTGAAAACGCTCTCTGACAGGCGTGTGTGTGTGTGAGAGAGACGGAGGAAACTACTGCGTATGTGTGTTCCAGCTCGCCTGCTAAGAAGTGGTCGTGTGCGCGTGTGAGTAGAGACGGAGGCTTGAAACAGTGGACGCAAAGCTCACACCGCCTGCTTGTGCCAGACGCGTTCTTACGCACACACACACACACACACACACACACATTCAAACGGTCCATACGCAGAGTGAGCAGGAGGTGCTCGTGGCACAACCAGAGTAAATCGCTGCGCTCTCAGGCATTGTGGAGTTTCTGGAGATCTGAAAGGTCTCAGTTGCTGTGAATGTTCAATCACTTATCGTTTTCACACCTTGTATTTTAAAGCAATAATTAACTGACCCACAGACAGTAACACCTGGCATAACCAACTCACACATCACACATTCTGTACATGCAAGTAGCAGAACATTGCCCTGAAAAGCTCAATACTGTGACGAAATAACTGACAAACTCTGGCTGAAACTTTTATAATATTTGACTATTTTGTTTCCCAAATACTTTTAAAAGCGTTTGTGATCGTTTGACACTTTGTAAACATGAAGCCACTGATTGTCTTTGATCTACTGAAATTCCCCACAGTCTGATTTCTTTGAACTCAGTCAGAAAGTGATTTTTGTACTCACTATTCCACAGAGAGCTATTATTACCAAGCCAATCAAAGTAGCAGCAGCAACAAATGCCAAATCATCACAAGCTTAGCATCTCATGCTGCCTCGATTTACCTTTCAAAAAACCCCAAATAAAACAAAAACACAATAGGTGCCTGAACAAGAGGAAAATAATATTTAACCAGGGAATAAACTGAATTAAGCCAGTAAACAAAAGACTAAGTTGCTTGACATGTATAAATGATTTCCCGAGCTTTGAAGGTTAAGTCATGCATCCGTCCATTTTCATGACGTTCTTCTTCACCTTGTGTCCTGCTTGTGTTGTCAGCCTAGGAGGGAACGAACTGAACAACTAAGCAGAAACAAGACCGGTCGATTGAAACCCATGATGTCTTATCTCGCCGGCCTCCTCACCGCACACACCCGTCGCCGATTCAACATGGTCCACTTCCAGAGTGGCTGCGTACGAGCAGATAAGCGCTAACGATGCTGGACAGCCTGACTCCAGCAGCCGGTCGGCCACAGACTCTCAATAATGAGCCGATGATGGATGGCTGCAGACGGAGAGATTGGCCAGTGGCGGAGAGGAAAGAGTTTATCCATGCGCACGGGACAAGTCGGACCTGTTTTAATTATCTAAACTCAGTTGAACGGACTACAGTTGTGTTAAACTGGTGGAACAGGCGACGACAAAGGAACGATCACCCAGCCAGCGTATGAATCTGCAGATGTGTGTAGCACCGATTACTGGCACATGTCACGGGATCAAACGAGAGGAATGGGGGAGGAATGAGCCAATTTACATCCGTACTCCTAAGAAATCTAATTCCTGCATCTGCACACCAATCACCTGTCGCAAAGTGTCTCAGGATAGCGCGATAATCTTGCAATTCACACCAGAGTCCTACTGAACGCACTTAGGATAAGTGGCTGTGTGATATAATGGGGCTAAAATGTAAATGTGGCCAAATGCAATGGGGGGATTCCTATAAAGAATACAAAATGAGACGGGCTCCGCTCTTCTTCTTCAGTGATTATGTTGAAGAGTCTTTTCTTCTGTGTCCCTATAGGGTTGATATTCACACACATAAAGGCTACTAGTACAGACTTCTATTAGACTGTCAGATATATATGTATGTAAATCGTCTACTATAATAGGTATAAAAGGTTTTTCCCATTGATGAGAAGTGACTAATGGGGGGGGGGGGGGGTTAATGATGTGCTGTTGAATGGCAGCTTGTCAGTGGCTGCTGAGTGGAAGCTTTCAAGCGACTGTGAGCTCTACAAGATCTGAAACGTCAGATCTTCCACGTTTGTTCCAGAGCGACGGAGGAACTTCTCCTCTGTTTCTGGACACAAGGGGCTGGAATAAAAGCGAACCGTCTCGGTCTGAATCGACCCAGCGTGGAGTTGTTTCTGGAGCAGCTTCTATAAATGTGTCTTTCACTGAAGTCAACCAAGCAGCAGGAGTCTGCACTGTACATATTTACTGGGGCTCAGAGAGGAGCTGCCACCCAACACTGGTTCATTATGTTGTTAGAAATAGTAAAGATGTGACAGTTTTGACTTTTAGATCACATTTACTTTCTGATTCTGTGTTAGCCGACGTATCAATATAGTGTCAGTTATTTGTAAAGCATACTAGTAGCACCTCACTGACTTACTGTGACATCGCTGCCTGGTCATTGGTGTTTTCCTCATACTCAGCTGGCCACGCCCCTCAGCCTTAAGCCACTCCCACTTCAGGCCTTTTCCTCCTCTTTACCTGTTCCCCTCCGTCCGGGTATAATCTCCCCTCAGGTCATCTGTGCGTCTCAGCTCATTCATGGCATCCATGTTGCTGCTTCTGGGACTGGCCAACACTTCCTTCACCGTGAGTTTACCGGTTTTGTAAGGTGTCCAGGCCGCGCGCTCTCGTTACCCATGCTGCCATGTGCTCCGCCATTAGCTCCTTCTCTCCAGTTGTTCTGTATGTTTGGAGTTTCGCTCCGTATTTATTTTGCGGATGTGTTTTGAGTTGTGAGTGTTTCATGTATACTGACAGATCTTGTTAGGGTTTCGTTATTGTTTTTGCTCCAATTTCTTGCCACTGTTCATAATCTGGTTGATCCTCACCATTTGTTTCCTGTCTGACTTCCATGCACACTTGCTATGAAGAAGTGAAACCCGTTCTTGGTTGCTGTGAGCCTGTATTGCACAGTGAAAACAACGTCCGTGTGTAACTTCACTAATGAGCTTAGCCATAAACATTTTGTACATTTTTAGGTGTAGGCGTAATTTTTTTCCCCTCTAGGTGAAACTGAGGCTGTGTGGTGCAAATTATTTTCATTTTGTGCCATATAATGAAGCGTTTGCACGATTATAGTCTTTAAGTCGTCCTTAAAATGTATAATATGCTATTGTAATGAGATTTCGCGCGGCTCTGTAATCCTGTTACAGCAAGCTGAGCAACCCCGGGATTTCGGTAGAGTTTGTCCCTCCTCTGTGCAGGTAAAGCTACTGATGACGTCCGGCTGCCTTTCATCTCTGTGCACCGCTATTGCAGGTAATCGGGAGCCTACGTTTCCAATACTGTGCTGTAATAACGCACGGCTCTCCCTCCTGAAGTCAATATTGATTTCCATGTGAGCTCTGGCTGCAGACCAACCCTCCTGCTGCCAGAGCAACAGACTGGGTGCTGGAGGAAGCGGAGCCAGAGCTGCACAAAGCTACACTGATCTGAATATGAAGGCAGTTTGACTCCAGTCCAGACAGAAGCAGATCGAAGCTGGGCAGGATCCAGCGACGAGTGGAGTCAGATTACAGATTTGGTCTGGAGGCTGATTACCAGTCGGTTTGTCTAATCTGCCGCGTTTCTCTTTGTTTTTGCTGCGTGTGCATCAGAAAGAGGATGTGAAGAAATGTAGCGTGAAATCCAGATAGAGAACAGCAGAGTTCAGGTTATTGTTGAGGACTGCTATACCACACATAATCTAAAATGCGTGCGCTTAAGCAGTTCCTCCTTTCTTTCTTGAACAGGCGCCTGTGAGTGTGGGCATAAAACTAATTGAAAAGACAACAGAAAACATTTCAGTTGCATTCAGCTTTTGTTGTAAAGCGACAACAATGAATGAGAAACCAGATTCTGGCTTCCCAACAATAATAATGAGCTTGAAAGCAGGTTTATTTATAGAGAGGTTTCACTTTATCACACAGTTCAAAGTGCTTGTGCAGAACGCGTTGAAATCTTTATCTCTGTAATGTTTGTTTCTATTCTTCCTTTTTCCTACCATATGTTACCTATAGATCAAATGTGTCCCAGCTATTTATTATATGTTTCTATCTAATTCTTTATCCAGTTGCATTCTGTCTGTGTCGCTATGTACACGGCTGTATGTTGGTAGCACTTTTGTGGAAAATGTCCCAAACACTTGAGATTACGCTACAAAAATTCTACCTTCAAATCTGTAGGTTTTTACATTTTAAATGTATTTAGCCACATGAAAAAGCCATTATTTAAATTTGGTCTGAGTGGTGAAAATCCATCTGGGCTCACAGTCTGTGTTGGACCAATTTCAGTCAATGCATTACACAAACTGGACGAGGCCTCGATTGACTCCTTTTAACAACCAATTATCAAAATCTGTCCGATTAGGCAAATTTATCATCTGACCCCTCAAACAGCGGATTTGTCTCTGTTTTTTTTTCTACTGCATCCCTGTGCATGCTGGAGATTTATTAGTATTCCTAAAACTTAACTTTTTCCACATAAAAGCAGTCTGGCATACATTACCCACACCATGCCTCCAACTGCTGCCTGACCATGCCTGGCTATTATTGTAACTGGAAATTTGCCAGACTCCAGCAGAAGGAGGCTTGATGGTGACTGGTTGTTGGCCCATACGTGGAGAATCTGCATCCACAGCTCCACATGCAAGAGGCCACATTTTGTTAAGTGGTTTCACGTTGTTAGAAAAGCCTGACGATTCCAAAAGAGAGAACCACAACGAACCGAAGCGTCATCCCTGGGCGCCGGGGACCCGAGGATTACCAGGACAAACGGGGTTTGAATTGCAACTAGAATCCGATGTGGCCACAACCGCTTTTGTTCACTGGGAAGCAAAGCGCTACGGAGCAGTCTCAGCCGCCTTTCACGCAAAACAAGGGTTCGCTTGGCATTCAGACGAAAATACCTGACATTTCCCATCAAATCAAAATCTCAAGCTGGGCCTGAATTACTGTGGCGGCGCATCGGTACCAAAGCACTGGCAGTTTTGAGGTCTTGTGGATGTAAAGCCTGAAAGTGATGCTAATGGATTCTGCCCTTGTTTCCGATCCCTCTTACTGTGCTTTTCTGGTCTGAAGCATGACTATGATAATATTTATAACATCTCCTCCTGATGTGTTCTGTGTACAAATCTCTGGGCATAATGAGCCTTAACATTATTCTCCAGTTTAATTATTTTGAAAATTCTCCTTTAATTGCAAACATGATAAATTTCTAAATGTGGTCATTCGTGTCAGAGCCAGTTTGCTATTACAGTGAAGCTGATTATCCATCTCGAGCTCGGCAGGTTTGTGGGTGTTTGATTTCCGCGACGCATGTGATGGGGCGATGCTGTGTGTGCGTCCACAGTCGCGGTGGAAGGCGGCTGGGGCTTCAGGGAGCGGTTGTGCGTCACTGTAGTGGGCCGTCAGGGTAGCTGAGAAGTTTGGTGTCTGGAAATGTAATGCAGGCAAACAACAGATAACAAGCCCGGATATTTATATCTGCACTGCATAGTTTCATAAATGCCATCACTCCGCTCTTCCCTGTCAACATTCTTTATTTTTCGCTTCTCCTCAACCTTTGTGTCGTAAACTCTCTTTCCTTGCTTCTATTTCAGTCTATTACACACTTCGTCATGCTTTGCGCCGTCCCTGGATCCACAGCGTATACCTCCCTTCACACACACTTGCTTTTCTCATTCTCCTCTTCTCATTCAGTGATTTAGGTCACTGACTGACTAAAAGGCTACACACAGCTGGCCTATAAACCGCCCTGTCCTCCCCTCACACAGACACACAGCTTGATGAATTACAATCTGGTCTTGGCTCTAACTGATACTGTGCTGAAACACATTTGTTTGGTCCATCATGTGTCTGCTTTTTGTCTGTATGTGTTTATTCCCCTTTCATCTCATTTTCTATCTTTATCAACTAGGATTTTCTTTATTGCTTCTGTCATTTTTATCCCTCGTGACTATTTCCATAGACAAAACTATATGACCTGAATAATAGTATGAGCATGAAATAGAAATATGAGTTTGTGACTCAGCAACTTGGTCTTGTCTTATCTCACATTTCCACTGTAGGTGTTTTATCTCCCTCTGTCAGTGCCGCTTATTTCACCATTAGCTGTTTTTACTTATCGTCTCTATTTGTTCAGATTTTGTTTGTTGTTGTTTTTGTTTGCTTTGCATCAGCAGAACACCAGTAGGTCAACAGTTTAACAAACAAATAACTCATGCATGCAGGCTCTCCGCTCTCATCTGAATCTAATAATGTGGCCACACATTAATGTGCAAGCACCCACATGCACACATACATAGCGGCGTAATCACATAATCTCTACCCAAATAATTAATGACATCATTGCTGGTTGGAGCTGCTACAATGCTGGCCAATTGGACGCTAGAGCTAAGAGAGAGAGAGGAGACATGGTAACAAAGACACCGTGCATGAAAGAAAGAGAGCAGGAGGTTGATGGGAACATCTGAGAGGCCGTAGAGTCAAGAGAGAGGAGGAATAGAAAGGTTTGAAATGGAGAAACAATACAGAAAAATCAATACCCTGAAAAAACAAACAGGGGAGACACAAGACAAACGCAAATAGAAAATGAAAAGTTGCAGCACAGAAATAGATTGTGATAAATTAATTTTGAGGAGGAGAAGACAAACTTTACTATTTTGTTTCAATGGCTAACATCACTTACTATTCAAAATCCAGACCATCTCACTGGAGTCCTCATCCTCACCACCTGTTAAAAACAAGTCCAACGTTCGTCTAGATCTCTTCAGTCTTCAACAGCCTTTTCTTTCTTTAAAAAACAATTAATCTTGATTGAATTTTCAAATGCAGCAGGTCATTTTACTTATGATCTTCTTCTTCTACTTCTCTCCTGGAACACACTAAACGACTGTGGATGTGTGAGCTGTAGTACTTTGACGTGGGGTTAACCACAGTTCAAGGAGTGTGTTGTGTTTTGTGATTTCCTTGATCACAAGTTACTTTTATTGTTTGCAGTAGTTATTTTAAAGAGTAATGATCCAACAAAGATTTTTTATGTAGGCTTTGTCAGACACGTTTGTTCAAAGTAACAGCTGTAGAAGGTGAGTCTTTTTTTATTCCTCTGAGTTCTTGAGGCTAGTTTCTGGTTTCAGGGCAAACACCTGAACCATGTACAAACTGAACTGGAATGAATTCACTTAAAAAGAGCAAATTTTACATAAGTGTGAACATGAAGAAGATCTGAGAATGGAGGGCTTGATGTTAAGTCGACCGTCAGGGATCACAGGAGGAGAAGCCGCTCTTCACCTCGTTCTTTCCCAGAATTCTTTCATCTTTCTGTCAGTAAAGCGCGTCCCCGCGGAGACGCCAGCCTCATTATTCATGCGCGCACCACGCTGATTCTAATTTACACAATCGCAACACGTGCCGGGCAGCTGCTGCCATATGCCGCTCTGTGTGTGTAGATGTGTGGCTCTTCTGTCACGGCTGTCTGGATGGCAGGGGATGTCCGGCTCCCTCTCTCTCTCACCCTCACCCTCGCCCTCTGTTGAATATGCATCACTTCCAAACTAGACAGATGAGCGGCAGGCCTGTTGGCCACCTGCTGGCCTGCCGCTCAGGATCTCCCCAGGTTTTTGGGGGGCTGTAAGGAGGGGGAGGCCGGGTTATACACAGCCTGTGGCCTGCTCCCGCCATAAACCCCCTGTGGGATGGATCAACAGAGAGGCAGAGGGCAGCAGGTTATTGGAGGGGAGCGTTATGTGGGACAGGACATGTAGTGAGGACACGGGATGATCTTATCTACAGGGAGCCTCTGTCTTTACTTTGTCTCTCTTAGCATGTGTGTGTTTTCAGTACAGTAGCTTTCCTTTTTTGTCATCACCATCACCCTTTTCACCTTTTCTGTTCTCTCTCTGTCTCACACACACACAGCAAAAACAGCAGTAATTCTCTGGTCTCCGTGTACCCCCTGAACCACACACACACACACACACACACACACACACACACACACACACACACACTTTCACTGGCTGTTCCCATGGAAACCCACACAGACAGAAAGCGAACGAGCCCCTATGTAGAGCCTTGTAGCAGCGAGGAGACTTCCTGCGAGGAGTCAGCTGGTTATTGATCTCTCAGTACACGAAGGCCAGTCAGCTGACCTAGCATGCACATGTATGTACATATATGTATAATTTATACATACATACACACAGTGTAGCTACTTTCAGCAAAAATCATCTCTGTTTTGGCTTCTCAAATGCAACTAACAAAACAGCAATAAACGGGCAAACATTGCTATTCAGTAAACTGGTCATGTCTGATAAATCCTAACAACCCGTCAACTAGGTTCTAGGTTGTAATTGTTTATACATAGGATGGCAGACGACACATGAATGACATTTAAAAAAAGCCTTTAACGGACTCAAGTTTAGAAATTTAACAACAACGCTTAGACCCTTCCAAGAAAATCCAACATGCAAACAAGTGGCGTAATGTTCTTCCCAGGAAATGCCAGAAAATATCACACAGCGAGGAAATGAATAACTCCCTGAGGGCATGAGAAAAGCCAATTCACAGCATTTCAGATATTGTGCATGACACACAGGAAATTGTACAAATGTTGAAGCAGCTCCCTCGAGCTGAGCCATTTTAAAAATGCAGATTAAATTCTGTTCTTCATGTCCTTTGATTTGGAGTGAATGCAGGATTACACTGAGCCACACACTGGCCTTCGTATGTTATGGCCAACAGAAATCCATCAGTCTTTTTTTATTGGCTTGAGCAGCTGATCCACATTATTTGCTAGCTTACTGTTTCCATCGGAAGCCTTTGTATACATCATCAGGTCGTGAACCTCTGGTCGACGCAGTCAGATGACACGGCATGGAAGCTGCATTACTTCGCTGTTCAGAGAGAACAATATCAGATCTTGTGCTCGTGTGCGTAAACTGGTCTATTAATGGATTGCAGAGCAGACGGCAGCAGGATCCAGCTGTTCCTGACCCACATTAACTCAGCTAAACTGGGAGTAAGATTTTCTCATTCGAATTAGATCTCCTCATTTCGGACTCTAGTGGAATTGCAGGCTGCACCAAGTTAACTCTAGTCTAAACTCAAAGAGGGCGTTTTTATAAAATCCATCTAGTCCAGGCTCTGGTGAGGGTTTTACCTGGTTTAAAAGGAAGGGCATGGAAGGTTTAGATTGGGCATGATTAGCTTTAAGTGTAGCGTTTGCTTTGCAATCTCTCATTGGCAATTGTCAATACCTTACGAAGATCAATATGAATTTGCATGGCACTTCTCAGTGGAGGTGGGAAATGGCCTGTGTATCAGTTGATTCCAACACAGTTCTTTAATCCTTTTAACCAAAGCATTACAGTTCACACTAGACGGACTAGTTCACTATCTGTTTTACGGCTCAGCAGGTAGCTCTCCATGGTCCTGAGCGAGCAAACGAACAATGTTTGTAAGTACTTGTTGCTGTAGCTTAAATTCTTTGGCTGGATGCTGTTCTCTGTGGTTCTAGAGATGAATCTGAGATGTCAGAGCTCTTTCCTATGTACTGTTCTTAACATTCTGCTATTCTTTGGATTGTGTTTATGATAATAACGGTATAACCCTACAGTACGTTAAGGGTGTTATTTCCCTGAGTGTTTGTGCTTTAGCCTTTCTCTTCCTCTTTGTGTGGGCAGCGATCACTTACCTTCAGGTTGTCTTTGTTCTTCATTTTAATCTGTAAATGTTGGCTTAGACAATCTAATTGCCTCATGGTTCATAGGTTTTTCTGATACTTGCTTATAGTGATATGCAAGATTTGAAATGAGTACATTTTAGTCCTGATGCCTCCTTTCACCTTCATTTCACTCGTTTATCTCTTGCCGTATCTGTTCTTCTCCTTTTCAACCTTAAGGGTGAAGAGCAAATTTTCCTTTAAATTGTGTGTGACGAATTGCTAGAGTTGAAAAAAAAAACTAAAGCAAGGGCCCAATTAGGGCCTTGTGACATTTTCCAGACTGTTGGGTCTAATCCTCCATGTCTGAGTCTGCGTAAAGTGATGACATTTCCTCATAGTACATAAAACAAATGTAGTGAGCAAACCACTGGCTAATGTACCTCGTGGTTCTTCATTTGGAGCCGTGTGTTCAGGGAGCAGTCGACAAATAATTTAATCTTTGTAACTTGTCCAGTCTTGCAACAATTTTGTCATTTTCTCTTGTTTTGAATGTTGTGACTACATCACACTTTTTAAAATAGTATTTCTTTCCTGAATTTCAACCTTCAGCTTTGTGCTCTGTGTACAAACTACCCCTCTTCCCCACTTTACCTGGTGTCTTTCCTCCTCCTCTCCCATCATCCTCTCTCTCATGTCAGAGCCCCACAGGGTGCTGTAGTAACTGTCAGTCAGTTTCATTTAGTGTTTATAGTCCATGCAGCTTCTCTCATCCATTATAAATATCTGCTAGTGGCACAGTGCTCCCTCCTTGCTGTCACTCAACACTCTGTCTATTAAACGTCCTTTTGAACCTAATTAAGCTGACCAGTTGCTCAGAATAAAAATAAAACGCAGACATAAAACAATTACATTCCGAATGTAAAATCCAATTAGCCTGCAATTATTAAATCCAGTAACTGTAAAATAAAATGTGTCTAATCTTTATTTATGTGTGTGTTTATTTATTAGGACTTGTGTAATTAGAGTGATACAGAAAATTAGGGATCAGCTTCAGCTGATTTATGTCAGATGCTTGGTTTTTATTTGACGGGCAGCACTACACTTCCAAGGGAGCATCAAGGATTCTTTAAGGTCTATAATGTCAATTAAACCTAATATGTGCAAACCTGGAAAATCCTTGGCTACAATGTGCTGGTGTTGACTGAGCTTCACACTATTTTTAGTTAGTACTTGTAAAGGTTTGAGGAAGTTTGCTTAAATAATTTGTTATATTAAGTTATTTAGTTCATTCAAATTGAATTACATCCTTCACACATTTGGAAATTGGTCTTCTCTTTATTGAGTAATGAAGATTTTTGTTGGGGTAGTTTCTGAAAGGCAGGCTTCAGGTTTTCACATCCTCGAGTTATTAGAGTTCCCACTCAGTGCAATTAACCGTCCATCTTCCAGAACAGAAATCAAAATTACTTCATGCTGGAAATCCTCCCTGGTGGATTCACTGCTGTCTGGATTTCACTCGCCCCAATAGGCTGGAGGCTATTAATACCTCAAAGACTTTCAAGGGCATGCTGAGATTGAACTAGTTTTCATATTCTGTAGTGTGTATTACTGTAGTAACATTTTGTATGTGAAATATGCTGCGTAATCCCTTCCCCCACTGTTGATAAGGAAGCCTGTCACTTTAAATACAACTTTTATTAGACTGTCAAAGGACTTGTTTGTTCTGTAATATTACATCCTGGTACATCCACACGTTTGGCCTTAAACATGGATTTACAGCTGCATATATCAGAAAATAAATGATTTTGATCAGCATTAATGATTAGCGTTGATTTTGAGTATTACTTTTACCGCTAGAATTTGTTTCAGTGGCTTTGGGCTGACGGGGAGAGAAGCTTTAATTCATGTCAGCAACCATCTGCTCTAATGAAGTGCTCTGCTTCAGGGGCCACTTTGACCTCTGACCTTCCTGTGGCATAATATAAAGAAATCTCCCCTACATGGCTCAAAAGGGTTGGATTACATCTAAACTATCCTCGCTGCCTGGGTAAACGGAGTAATACCTGTCACACTGTTTCACACGCTGCCTCGACTAGACGTCCTCATACCCCCCCCCCCCCCCCCCCCCCCACTCGACACGCACCCAATCTAAATCCTGTTAACGCTGCCAGCCTGCGCCACAATAACCTACATTCCACAGTAATCGCCCTGACTGACTGAGGCAAACCTGGGTGTTGGACTTGCGATAAAAAAAAGACTAAAAACTGCAGCAAATCCTGGTGACAGAGCATGAGGGTGGAGAGAGGCTGCTGACACGCGGAGCGAAGGGGAGGGGAAGCAGAGCTTTATTTTTTCTTTTGTGCGTTTAAATCTCATTTGGAAAAGGAGGATATGCATTTTGCAGCGTCGTATTGCTGTGGCTGTGCTCCAAGTTTCCACTGAGGCAGGGATGCAAGTGACTGGGACACAGGCAGTCATGCTGCCGCACCACAGGCTCTGTCCCTCACATTTGATTTGAATTTATTCAGTTCTGGCAACACGCCTCAACTTAATTAACAAGGACAGTATTAGTAGTAATAAGTTAGAATACTTCATTATTGGTAAATATTAGTGTCAGTTTGCTGACTTGGAACTACATGTGCATTCTGGTATTGTAATAGTTTGAGGTTTGAATGTGAGCGTTAATGCTGATTAATCAGAGGAACCCAAAGTTATAAACCACCTTCTCGCCAGGAGATGAAAAACAATAACCTCAGTGTGGAGGGTTTTCCTTCATCCTTCTGTAACAGTGGGGATTCCTGAGAAAATGAGCAGGAACACGGCAGATCCCAGTCACGCAGCTCAGACCTGGCTGCTGAAACACGGCGTCCCCGGCTGACACGCCTTGTATGTCTCCTCCCATCAGCCAGGGGGAGAAAAGATTCAATTCCAGACGTGTCATTAGAAAGACTACACCGCCCACCGGCATTTTTAAATTGGTACTGAATGGGGAGATGGTGAGGAAAAGTTGGACAATCCTACATATTCATATCATATATTTGCATAATGTAATTTTTTTTCTCCAACGCGTATCAGGAAATTGATCTGCCCATTTAGCCATGCGCAAATTAGTGTAAAATTGAGATGATTGCCCGATTGCGCGCGTGTCTCCTCACCACTGGAACGAATCGTAGAAGCTTAATATGCAGATAAAGTAGCAAATAAACGAATCCCCGAGGACCCATAGGTTTATTAAAGATGATGCAGGATGTGCGTCCATAGGAAACAATGTGTGCGCGAGTGCATTACTCTTCGGTGAAAAGACGGGGGATGACGTCACTTTTACCAGCAATTCAGGGCTGACATCACCAGAGTGGGAATATTGTGTTGCGATGCTATCACAAGAGCAAACGATGAACCAATGAGGCTGTATGCAAATAAATTAGAATAACACATTGTGATGTTATAATACACGGAAGTGTCATTTTCCCGTTTTAGTAAAGTTTCTAGAAAAATACTTTTCTGCGGTTTTCCCAAAACTTGGTGCGTAATTCGTCCTTAGTTTAAAACGTGTGATTTCAAGTCTGTCGTCTGAAGGACTTGTTCTTTAGCCTGCAACCCTGATGAACTGTACCACCGCCGCAGGGCTACTTGTTGAAATGATAACAATTGAGATCATGCGGTTACGACTGTGCCATTGTGTAAGATGCAGGTTATTTCCTCTTAAATTCCAGTTGTGGACATGGCCGCCGCCGCGGGTGCTGTGTAGCAGCCCTGCGCACCGGAGCCAACCATTAGAAGAAGGAGAGAGAGAATGGAAGAGCGAGATGGACAGAGAGAGGCGGTAGAGATGCGAGCAAAAGGGGGAGGGGTGGAAAAACGAGAGAGGAGGAGAGTGTGATTGTGTGTGTGGATGGATGGATAGTAGCCCACCACCAGGCTGTGCTGCCACTGCTGTAGCGGAGCACACACATACACACACCTAAAGATAGTGTGTGAGCCAGCCAGCCAGTCAGTGTGTAAGCCATGTTGGATGTGACTGAACGGGGGGAGAGATGCTGCTGCCGCGCCGCTCCTAACGCTCAGACCTCCAGCTCCGCGGACCGGGACTACAGCGGGTAGATGCCAACTCACCAGGCCCACGGAGAGACGGGGGAGCCTGGGGGAAGGTGTCGGGCGGTGCCGGCGGTCCTGGAACTGGTCACATAGCCGGAACGAGGGAGAGAGAAGTGACAGGGAGAAGGGAGGACGCACTCGAGAGTGAAAGAGAGAGAATAGGCAGAGGTGGAAGAGGGAGAAAGGAGGGGAGGAACGGAGAAAGGAAGAGACTAAATGGCTGCACCGCTACCGGGCTTCACCCCGCTCCTGCTCTCGTCTCTGGCACTCCACCTGCTTCTCCTCGGCCCTTTGTTCGCCCATACCCCGGGGAAGGGGAACCCAGGTGGGGCTTCCAACCAATGCAATCCGGGCCTCTGCGTACGAGACGCCGGTAAAGTGAGCCGGCAGCAACCGCAGCAGCAGGAGTGCGCGGAAGCAGGGGAGTCGCTGTGGTACCTACGCCCAAGCAGGTGGACCGTGGAACAGACTGAGGGATGCTCGGGAGGGCAGGACGCAGGAGTGACGCTGGGAGGATTTTACCTGTATGGGGCGAGGGAGACACTGGAAGGAGTCGGGACAGTCTGGAGGGGAGCGGACGCACCATCACCGCCTCCTCCTCCTCTCCACCCAGGTATACGGAACAAGTGGAGCTCAGATGGCGTCGGCTCAGGAGCGGGAGTGCATAGAGCAACAATGAGGAGGAAGGGCGTTGTTTCGCCTCCCGCTTCACCTGCTTTCGCCCCTTCGCCGGCTCAAAGCGGCAAAAAACTGCCAGTACAAAGGACTAGAGCGTACGCGCAACAGCGGCTGGCGTCAAGGCCACACCTCGCCAAACGTGGCGCCGCCGGTGCCTTTGTGCACGCCTCTGGTCTGTGCAGGGCACCCGGAAGTGGTGGAAGGAGCGGGAGAAAGATCTGGGTGAGAAGACTCTTTAATACATGGTGCTCCTTGATATCTAAACATCTCTTCAGGTCAAGCCCCAGCAAACAAGCCTCCTCAGCCAGCAACCCCCGAGCTGGCCTCTGGCCAACCGGTTGCTCTCTTCCTGGATTTATTTCACCACAATATGCGATTTCAAACTCGACTTACAAATTTAAATCCGGCTTCGTTAACAATTCAGACTACATTCAATCAACACCGGCCCGTGTTTACTTCTATTCAACTATTATTCCTGTCCAGACCGGCTGCACACATTCGATTCAGCCACATCCAAGCTACTGGAACAGCAGCAACAAGGCTCAGGATGTTGATGGGGGCCCGGGCAGCATTGACAGGTGGGCTGGTAATTGTTCTCATTTGGGTAGGCACAATGTTATCGACCCTAGCAGCAGCAGCAGCAGCAGAGAGGGGGGTGATGGTAGCTGTTTGACTGGGTGCTTTAGGAACAAGGAGAAGGAGAGGGGTGCGAAGAGTGGCTGGGGCGAGGAGGAGGAGGGGAAGGCAGCTTACAAATGTAGCGCAGCGATTAACCCCGCTACCAGGGCCCACATAGGTTGGTGTGGATCTCCACTCTGTGCAGTAAAAGTAAGGTGTAACCCTGCCAGAAATAAGGACGAGAGAGAGAAGAGAAGGGAGAGTAATGACAGGGGAGGGGGACGTGATGGAAGAGGGGGAGGAGGAGTGAACGAACGCAACAAACACATTAATTTATCTTATTATCCGGATAATGATTTGGCCTTTCCGACTCTGACTCTCATATGCAGGGCTGGTAATAAGCCTCGGCAGGGGAAATCAGCACCAGAATCCACAGGGCAGAGCAGGCAAGCCCAGGGAGACAGAAGCGTGGTTCCCGGTGGCTGCTTTGGTTGTTCGGACAAAATAGAAATGGGGGATGGATGTTTAGCCGCGTTTATGGTCCCTGAGGGAGGCATAGCTCAGAGGAATCCCCGCATTCAATTTACCCACAGCATCAGCACCAGTGAGACGCCCGACCAGCGCGTTCTGTCCAACAAAAGCGCTTTTTCTGAAAATGCTTCAAAACGTCCTGGCAGGCTGCTCAGCACGCCCACTCCAACACAAGCAGGCGCCCATGCACAAAGTGTAAAACTATCCCAACCGGCCCGTCTATCTGCTGAAAAGCTAAAAGCGACTGAGTCTGCCGGTGACTCAGGCTTTTTCTCGCCTGCAAAGTTTCCCGTCACATCGCTGGCTGTTGTGTCAGCCGCGTCTCGATCCACTAATGCCATTAAACGTCTCACTCAGTCGGACCACACCACAACTAAACGCCTCTCGTTTTTCTCCAAAATGAACCAGACAGCATTGCATAATGACTCTCCACGTTGGCCTCGTTTGCCGTCCGCGGGAGGTGTGAATTCAGCACGACGGACAGCTCCCTTAGACTCTCGCCGTGTGTTTTTGTGGAGCAAATTCAACACAAACAGTAACAACAACAACGAAGAGCAGGGAAGTGAGGACACACACGGATACAGTCGCGAATCTGAAGTAGAGAAAATTCAGTGGCATGGTCAGACCCAGCAGCAAGACGTGTGGGAGAGCGCACTAGAAATGGTCCATGCAGGGTGCGCTGACAGTCTCTCTACTGACTGTTCAGCCACTGAGCGGGGGAACCGTGCACATATGCAATTAAAATCCGGTAAGCAAGTGCCACTGGAGCCGGAACGTGTCAGACAGTCACATATGCGGCAGATGGGGGCCGAGGGAGAAAGGGAGAGGGAAGGAGAGGGCCTAGAGGGGTCCGCTGATGTTGCTTCTGCGGGGGGAGGAAAATTACAGGTGGGGGAGGGCGAGCGGGAGGCGCCACTGGTGGGAGGGAGAGAATCACGAGGAGAAGAGGAAGCGGACGAGAGGGAAGGGGGGATAACAAAGGCAAACCAGGCAGAGGAAGGGCAGGGTCAGAACACGGGCAGCAGCACCACCATCACGCAGCCTGATAGAGAGAGAGGGAAGAAAGCGAGTCAGGCAGGGGAAAGCCATGAGGGAACGGAGGGGGGTCAGAGGGGGATGCAGGTGGAGGGGGAGGAGGAGAGGCACAGTTCAAGGGGAGAGAGCAGCCTGGAACGACTAATAATAATAGCGGACGATGAAAGCTCACAGAGCGAAAGGGAGAGGAAGATTTTGATGCCGTGGTCTCGCACTCGACGAGCAGCCAACAGGCATCCTCACTTCTCTCAGTATAACTACCAGGTGCAAGTGGCTGAAAACCAGCCTCCTGGCACCTCAGTCATCGTCATGTCCGGCTCAGACCTCGACGCAGGTGATGCGGGGCGACTGAGCTACACGATGGCCCCGCTGATGAACAGTAGATCATCGGACTATTTCCACATCCACCCAGATACCGGTCTCATCACCACCACTCAGGTGCTTGACAGAGAACACATGGATCAACATTACTTCCGAGTCACAGCAACCGATCACGGCTCCCCTCGTCTCTCTGGCACCACAATGGTAGCTATCACTGTCTCGGACCGGAACGATCACTCGCCTATATTTGAGCAGACAGAGTACAGAGAGACAATCAGGGAGAACGTGGAGGAAGGATATCCCATCTTACAGCTGAGGGCAACGGACTCGGACTCTCCATCCAACGCCAATATTCGTTATCGGTTTGTTGGTGACACAGCCGCAATGGCACGAGCAGCCTTTGAGATTGACCCACGGTCTGGGCTCATTACTACCCGTGGAGCAGTGGACCGGGAAACAAATGAGCACTATACTCTGCAAGTGGAGGCCAGTGACCAGGGGAAGGATCCGGGGCCACGTTCTGCCACCGTCAAAGTTTTCATCACAGTTTTAGACGAAAATGACAACGTGCCACAGTTTAGTGAAAAACGCTATGTGGTGGCGGTGAAAGAGGATGTGCGGCCTCACTCCGAGATTCTCCGTGTCAGTGCCACAGACCGGGACAAGGACAGTAATGCTGCAGTTCATTATAACATCATCAGTGGCAACAGCCGTGGACAGTTTTCCATCGACAGCGTCACCGGCGAGATCCAAGTGGTGGCACCGCTGGACTACGAGGCTGAACGGGAGTACACGCTCCGCGTTCGTGCGCAGGACAATGGCCGACCCCCTCTCTCAAACAACACCGGGATTGTTAGCGTGCAGATCACAGATGTCAACGACAACCCGCCGATCTTCGTCTCCACGCCGTTCCAGGCATCGGTGCTGGAGAGCGCTCCAGTCGGTAGCTCCATCCTCCACATCCAGGCCATTGATACAGACTCTGGCGATAACGCCCGCCTGGAGTACAGGTTAACTGGCACCAGCTCTGACACACCTTTCGTCATCAATTCTGCCACAGGCTGGGTCACAGTCAAATCCATTCTTGACAGGGAATCTGTAGAGCACTACTTCTTCGGTGTGGAGGCCAGGGATTACGGCATGCCTCCTCTTTCTGCCACTGCAAGTGTTACTATCACAGTGATGGATGTTAATGACAACCGGCCTGAGTTCCTCCAGAAGGAGTACTACGCTCGCCTGAATGAGGATGCTGCAGTGGGCACCAGTGTGGTGTCTGTTACAGCTGTGGACCGGGACGTCAACAGTGCAGTGACCTATCAGATAACAGGAGGAAACACTAGGAACCGCTTCGCCATCAGCACAGCAGGAGGGGCTGGGCTTCTCTCTTTAGCCCTTCCCCTGGATTACAAACAGGAGCGGCGTTACGTCCTGACAGTCACTGCCTCGGACCGGACGCTCCACGACACCTGCCAGGTGCACATCAACATCACAGACGCCAACACGCATCGACCTGTATTCCAGAGCGCCCACTACTCCGTTAGTGTGAATGAGGACCGGCCACCTGGAAGCACGGTTGTGGTGATCAGTGCCACCGACGACGACGTTGGTGAAAATGCCCGAATCACGTATTTCCTTGAGGACAATATCCCACAGTTCCGCATCGACCCGGCCTCAGGGGCTATAACACTCCAGGCAGAGCTCGACTATGAGGACCAGATGACCTACACCTTGGCTATAACAGCGAAGGACAACGGCATCCCACAGAAATCTGACACCACGTACGTTGAGGTGAACGTGAACGATGTGAACGATAACGCGCCTCAGTTTCTCAGCCCCAGATACCAGGGCACAGTGAGTGAAGATGCCCCTCCCTTCACCAGCGTCCTCCAGATCTCAGCCACTGACCGTGACGCACACGCCAACGGTCGTGTTCAGTACACCTTCCAAAATGGCGAAGATGGTGATGGAGATTTTACCATCGAACCTACCTCTGGCATAGTGCGGACTGTCCGCCGTTTGGACCGCGAGAGCGTGCCATTTTACGAGCTCACTGCCTACGCCGTAGACCGCGGCGTTCCCCCTCAGCGAACACCTGTCCACATCCAGGTGACGGTTCTCGACGTCAACGACAATGCCCCCGTATTCCCTGCCGATGACTTTGAGGTTCTAGTGAAGGAGAACAGCGCCGTAGGTTCTGTGGTAGCCCAAATCACAGCCACCGACCCGGACGAGGGTGCCAATGCTCAGATCATGTACCAAATCGTGGAGGGTAACATCCCTGAAATCTTCCAGATGGACATCTTTTCTGGGGAGCTCACTTCACTTATTGATCTCGACTACGAGGCCCGTAACGAATACGTGATTGTAGTCCAGGCCACCTCAGCACCTCTAGTGAGCCGAGCCACTGTGCGCATCCGACTGGTGGACCAGAACGACAACCGGCCCACGCTGCAGGACTTTCAAATCATTTTCAACAACTTTGTGTCCAATCGGTCCAACAGCTTCCCCAGCGGGGTCATAGGGCGGGTACCCGCCCACGATCCTGACGTGTCGGACAGGCTGTACTACACCATCGACCGAGGGAACGAACTCCACCTGCTGCTGATGAATCACACCAGTGGCGAGATCCGACTGAGCCGAAAACTGGATAACAACAGGCCCCTGGTGGCCCCTATGCTGATCACCGTCACGGGTAAGAGATCACGGAGGGGGGAAATGGAAGCAAAGGATGGACGTGTGTGTGTCTGTGTGTGTGTTTACATTCCCCTTTAGCTTGATTCAGTGTAACAAATACTGTGAAGATAAGGACTCAGACTGTACAGAGGTTGGTGAGGGTGTGAAAAAGAGGGCGATAAGCTGCTGAGCTGGAAGCATCGCTTCTCTTGTTTGCGTTTTTTGTTTGTGTGGTTGAAGAATGGAGTTTGTTGTTAAAAACCCGAACTGGGAACACTTTCAGTCACTTTATGACAGAAGGAGAGAGAGAAAGACGGCTCCACTTGTTTCTTGTCTCTCAGGCATCTGTGTCTCTGAAGGAGTTTGTTCGTGGCAGAAACTGAGCGCGCATGTGTTTCTACTTGTTAGAAAAATATGGCAGTTACGCCAACATGGGGGTAAACAATTGGGAGATGGATGCTTATCAGATTAGCAAAGACAGGAAGAGGTGAGAAAAAAAAGTATTTTAATAAAATTTGAAGACGCAACATGAGAACAATTGGCCTCGATTGACAGTTGTCAGAACAAATCTCCGGCTTCACAGTTTTTGTTGCTGATTTCTTTGCTCTGTACTGTATAAAAACACTTGAAGCTGTTTCGAGGCATTATAATAATTTCTACACATTCAAGCAAAAAAAAAGCTTTTGAGAAACAGTAGTTTGACGTGTTTTTATTTGTGTTATAAGCATTTTGTTTATTTGTTTGCATTTTCAGACTCTTTATGATAAAATCTTTCTAAACGCCTTTTAAACCTCTTTGCAGTCAGTGATCAAAGCGCAGGGAACCAAAGACGCGTAAGAAGGAGAGCGAGCGCTACTGTAGCTTTGAAGGCCTGCTTGCATTGTATTTGTATTCTGTCAGAAAGCTCTAATGGAGCAAAGCCGCCTTGGGAGCGTGTGTGACCTGCTACCCTATTTACACTGCTTTCATACGGGCTCACTGCTGACGACACAGGCCTATGCATATTCATTCAGGTGTCATTTGGGATGAGTGAGGGAGGCAGTGATTGAAGTAGTGGGTGAAGGAGGAAGCGAATGGATGACTGAACATAGAAGCTGAATATAAATGAAAGGGTGAATGAAATGATCAAACGGCGGAAGCTGGAGCAAGTGAACGAGTGAACCGAAGAGAAATGAGAAAGAATGAGCAGGCGAGCGTGATAAGAGGGAGTGAATAATAATAATCAATCTGGAAATGGGTTAACCAGGGTGAATGCATGAATCAGCTGATGGCGTCAGCAAGGTGAGCAAGCGGGTCGTCGGTGAACAGAAGAAGCGAACAGTTATTAAGGTCAGAGTGAGCTGAAATGCGTACGTCTGTGCGCCAACCTCTGCTTCCTGCGATGTGCATTCGGCTCCGTTGAACCAGACGAGCAGACTCTCTCCCAAGTTTCCCGCTATTCCTCTCTCGCAGTGGAACCATCTCTCTCTCTTTCTGTTGCTCCAGGACTTGACAGTTATAAGATTATAATGAAACAACAGCGAGCTGGAGTCGAGCTCGGAGCAAAGCTGTCACTTTCATTGTGTGCTGTGACTACACGACCCTCCTCTGCCATCACTGTCTTCCTCTCCTTTATCCTGCCAGGTCGTGGAAGGTTCGACAGACGGCTGAATGAATTTTCCTGCGTTTGCATTTCATTTTTCTATTCCATCATAATTCCTTTATGTTTCCTCACGCCTTTCTTTTTTTAGTATTCTTGTGTTTCTGCATTTCTGCGACCGTGGGTTTTTATTGTCGTTGTCGTTTTTCGCTGAGCACGTGTCTGATCTGTGTTTGCACGTAGTGAGTCTGTGTGGACACGTGTTCCTAAGCGCGTGTGTGTGTGTGTGTGCGTCTCTCAGGTGGTTCAGGCTGCACTTGAGTGTATTTGTATCTTCTCAGTGAATAATATCTACGCATGCCAGACAGTGCTGGGACTGCGCTACTCCCCTCCGTTCTTTTCTGCCTGCCTTGCTTTCTTACTCTTTCACACTTTGTTCCTTGGTCCTTCTCCCCATCGTCCATTTCGCTCTTCTGTCTCTCATTCTCTCTATGTTTGACTTAGTTGCTATTGATTCTTTTATTTGTGGTGCACAGAGCTTAAATCCTGCATCCGTGCTTCTGTTGCCAACATTTTAAGCGCACACACGACGCTGGCTTTAGGGTCTTGCGGTTGAGGCGAGTGAAGGGAAAATGCCATTTTAGCTTGGCACCCAAAACAGTATCTGCTCAAGGTGCCCTTGAGCAAAGCCACCCCCTGACGATTCCAGTGGCCAGCAGCAAAGATTGTGAACTCCCAGTTGTGAATGTGTGTAACACAGAGCTTGGCTGTAGGACAACATGCGCCTAACGAGACCTCCGTTGGAAAGTGAAGGTCGAAACAGAGACGCGTTAACGTGAAACCACATCCTTCCAGTACTTAGCCCCGCTGTGGTCCTCGTTTGGCCCGACTGTGCTGATCATGATTTGGTTTAATGTTAATCTGCATTGTTGTTTTGTGGGAAGACCTTTGTGTAACTGCTGTTTGGATGTTGATTTAAATTAGAATCCAACAGTTGTCTGCTGCCAGTGTAAGAGACAATGAGACAAAGCCTGTAGAGGGTGAAGGTGGCGTAATTCTCTGGGAGCTTAATACCTTGAGCAGAGCTGTCTCATTACACCTAATCATTGTGTTAGCTTACATAGAGTTACATCAGTGTATTGACGATATAAGATTGTGTGTAGTCACAGTAGGATATTATGGGATGTGGTGGTTTGAGTAGTCAAACAGGATAATGATACAGTAGTAATTATCATTAAAGGTGCCTGTGACCGAGCTTTTAATGAGTCGGTCAAGACCAATCATATACTGTGAGTCTGACAGGAGCTTGAAGGCATCCGTTAGTAAGCCGTAGTATGGACACATCACTGTCTGTTTGCCTTGTTACTGTACCGTGTGTTGCTAACTGCGATGTGGATCAGTGCGCCGAGACTTCACTTACAGAGCAGATACAGTAGGTCACTGCACCGACGTCAACCACAGTGAGATTCTACCCGTCAGTGTGCGAGTGAGTATGTCGAGGACAATTACTGCATTTTAGGATGAGCTGAGAAAGGTCAACACCCCGCGACACAACTAGTTCCTAGTATTTTATTTTATTACCATCCAGCACTTAGCTGACAAAACTCAGTCTTGCATTCTGTTGTACAAACCAGTAAAGTAAAGTAGCAAGCGAATTGTACAGAATGAGCTGAGATCCACCGCTCAATTCACAAACGGCAGCGACCTGCACATGCTGTACATCTACCACCTATCAGGGGCTAATAGTTCAGGCCAAGCGGAGAGAGTGACACAGCCTCTCTCTGCTCTGCGGCGCAGGGGCCAGATGGCAGGTTTCTCCGCTGGATGGTTGGTGTCCTGTTACGATGACCCCCGACCTCAACAGGTTTCTGACAAGACGCCATCGTGGGGGGAATATATTGCATATTTATAACATGTAGCTATAGCGAGGAGTCAGAAATCTGCTGTTAACTTCCATTTATGGTTTGGCACCGAGCTCTCACTTACTGCCAGGTTACTTTGCATTTACACGGTGGTTCAAATCCTCAGCTCAGTCCGCTCTGACTTTCTAGGACAAGAATGTGGTTTGAGCGACAGGATGTCTCTTGGCACAGTGTGATGAACACGGCAGCATTATGCTCGGAGGGATGCCTTGGCAGTAAAGGGACGGGCCGTCACGAGCTGACATCATAACAGATTCACAGTCCCCGAGGAGAGATGAGCACATAGTCTGGGCCTGAATGTGGTCGCCACCACCTTTTTATGTCACCTACGCGCTTACTGAGCAGATTAACTGAACTGTGTCCACCTAAAACAGTTAATAGCACCTTATTACAGCAGTAATAAGAAAACCAGTTTCTAACGTAGTCCCCAGTTCCTCAGCATACGGCACAAACCTCCGCTCTGTGCTCCTCTATATTCTGTCAGAGAATCATCATACATACATGCATATCACTCAGTTGTATTATGCAGGGTGAGCACGTTTCGTCTGCATAATGGATTACAGCAAAACGTTCAAAGCCTCCGCCGCCGAAAGTTTCTTTACAAGCCAACTTTAAAATGAGCTGGAGTAGGTTTGCAATGATTATGCGATAACTCTGTAAGCGTTAAAACAGCAGAACCTCTCCAGGTGAGGTCGAGTTTGATAGAGGAACAAATAGATAAGACGTCACGGCCGAAAGCCTAAATGTGGAACTGCAGATGGTTCATAAATGGCCTGTTAATGGTCTGTTTGTGGTCGGTTCAGTCCAAGTCACCAGGCAGCAACCGAGGAGGATGAGGGAAGATCATTAAGAGACTTTCATGCTATGTTTAGCATTATATCATCAATAAATCACTAGCACATTAGCTTTACAACATTAACATTATAACTATAAACAAACAAGAGCACCGCAGAGAGACCAGCTGGACATTCAGCCTCTGTGCTGCATTTCAGTGTATTGTTATTGTTATTTGGTATCAGCCCTCAACATCTGTGCAAATTCATAGCTAAAACAAATTGGGTCAGGTTTTTACTAATAAGTCATATGCGGAACAAATCTGGAATCCAGTTCAATTCAAGTAGTACTTCAAAAAACCTTTTATAGAAAATACTCAGAAAGCACATATGTGGAAAATCTGAATTTGGGATCTTTTCAGGCGACAGACGGCCTTTACTTTGATACGACAGAAAGCTGCTACAGAGACACCCAGACAGCCTCAGGTGCTGGAGTGACTACAACATTCTACAACCCAACATGATTTTTGTTTAACACAGAGAAGGCTGAACTCTGTGTACAGCACCTGTAGAAAAGACTGGACCCTGGTTCTCTAATGTTTCTGTGCAACTAGTCTCAGCCACCACAGCACAAGGAGAAGACAGATGCAGGGATGGAAGATGACGGCTGCTGCTGCAAACAGCTGCTAAACCATGTCAGAGGCCAAAGAGTGGATTGTGTTACGCTGTGGATTTGTGCAATAGTCGTCCGGGTGTGTTTGAATATGATGTGGGCTGAAAGTACATTGAGAGCTTTGTGTGTCCAGTATCTGTGGAAGTTAAGTGCATCTGGTTAAACGTAAAGGATTAGTGGTGGTTTCAGCCATTATGCTGCTGACGCTGCTGTGTGTGTGTGTGTGTGTGTTTGTGTCGCTTTTATTAAACTGTGTTCTACGAGTGCCCAGACCTCTGGGGCAGAAAGGCTTTAGAAACCAAACAGCACAGAAGTCAGGCGTTGGGCCAGCGCCTGTGCTCTGTGCGCCACGACTTTGAACATTTGTGTTATTTGACACGTGAATATGCATCACACGGCCCTTTTGTGCGGTCCGTTAACTACTTCAAACGATTGGTGTGCGTTTAAAAGCGACAGCTCAGTGGCTAACGCGCTCGTTCTTTATCCTGACCTGAGGCTGAGTTGAACGGCTGAACGCTTTTTGTTACATAGCGTTTTGAGAAATCAACCTGCTCACATGTTGTATTTGGGGATTTTCGAGGATGGCGAACCCAGAGGGGAGACAGGAAAGGGCCAAACAAAGGGACGTGACAACACAGTGTGAAATGGGATTTAAGCCCATGTGATCGGGACTGTGAACTAATGGGCTGAGGACAACAGAGTTTAGAGGAGTGGATACAGCTTTTGTTCAGGAAAATCCAATTTAGCTGTTTTTGGTTGCATGCTAGTTGAAATGTATCTCCCCTTTCGGGCGTTTAGCCTTATTATAAACCATGCAGGGATTGAAACCACTCACCTTAGTCTTTACACACTGTGCACACTTCTGAGTTTTATTAATATACCTGAATCACAGACTTTTCCATCACAAGCCACTGGAGCAGTATCTCAAAATGTTTACCGTCTTGTTTGAAGGGAAAGGCCAGGGCTCTGCCATCTGACCCGTCCTCCTGCCTTCCCTTTTTTTAGCTTCGGCTATTGTATGCTACTTTGCAGGCTATTTCCGTGTGGATTTCCGAGAAGCGAGCGCAGGATGCTCTGACATTCAAGAAGCTTTGAGTATGCTATTAGTCAGGCTACCTGTCTCAGGGAGATAGCGCTGAACTCCCTCAACTCTTTGAAATGCCGGGGACTGTATAGCAACACGGCATTTTAGAGCCGCTGCCCTGATCGGGGTGCAGCTTCCCTCTCACAGCATGTTGATGTTTATGCATCCACAGGACCTCGCTGACGATTCCAGATCAGCGTGTTCATTCTTAAAGGCTTTATGCACGCCAGCCCCAAGCTCCCCTCCCTCTTTGAAGTACGGACACACAAAGGGGAAAATATTGGCACAAAGCCCACAGGAGCTTGCAGAAGTATCTTTGAGTTGTTATTTACAAAATGTTTTGTTTTCTTGTGGTGCCGAAGATGCCAAAATAACCTTCCATTTGTGTGCTTTGGCGCTTGGATGGTATGAATGTTTTATTGTTCTCATGCACACTAAATTGGAGGGGCAAGGAGAAAGGGTGATGCATTAGTTATGACTTCCCGGCTTATTGGAAAGTTGTGATCACCTTTATAGTCCAGTCCGATAGACCTGATGGATCTGAACTTTGTTTTAGAAATGTGCGTTTCTACCCAGCGTAAAAATGTGTGTTCTGTAGATATGAAAGACACCATTTTATCTGACAAAATGATTGACATCCCAGAGTCTCATGGGTGTGAAAGGAATCGAAGGCAAAGCCGCTGACGTGTGTCCTTGGTTGGTAAAATAACATCTTACAGTGAGTTCTCTACTTCATATATCATGTTGGCTACTGGGATTAAAATCTCATCAGGTCCTTCACTCCTCTGGTCCTTCATTATATTTATTTATCCTATTCTCAGTGATTGTTCTTATTTCTTTCGCAATTTTAAATGGGAGCATTCATGTTTTAGTAATATGAACAAATTTGCTTAGCTAATGATGCGATGTCTGTTTTTGTTGGACATGATAATTCCCAAGTGGGGAAAGACCATATGGATGTTTTTCAGTAGCAGAAGGGAAGATGATACACACAAATACATGGAAGGTTAAATTAAGGTTAGTTCATCCTCCTGTGTATGTAGATAAGGCAACTCTCAAAAGTCTTTAAAGACACATTTGGTAAGAAATGTCGACAAGTTTGTTGTAGAAATGTGCTTTGAGCTGCTGTTTGATATGAGTGTTTGGTGGAATGTGCTCTAGAGGAATATATTTACTGTAGCCACCGTGTTGGTACTAGATTTATAATAACCAGGTACAGTTGTTAGTTGGATTCTACGAATAAAAATGTGCAGTTGGCTCCAGAGAAATAGGTGAATTAGTCATTGACCTGGTAGCTGGCGACAGTTTGGAGTCTTAATTGGCTAAACGGCCATTTAGCATGAATTGTTTTGTTTCTTTCCTATTTCCAACCTCCAAAATGGCTTTGGATGTAGAGGGATGAGTGAAGAGTGTTGTGCTGATGCACGCTGCTCAAATTAGCTGGACTGCAGCCACAAGCAGAAGCCAAATGAAGATATTTTACGGTGTGTGTGGTTGTGTGTCAGCTTAATTGTCAGGATTTAATAGTTGCTTGGAGCAAAAATGCCTTGGAGGGTTGAAAAAAAGTTACAACTGTCAGGCAAACAGGCAGTGATACGATTTTATTTTCTAGCCTGTTGCCAAATATTTTTGAGTTCGGAATATTGTTTGTCCCCCGCAGGCTACCGTAGGGGATTTCTCAGCGGTACAACTCCTCAGTGTGTCTGCAGAGGAATTGAAAACGACAACAGTGGAGCACACAGTCAGGAGACTAAAGTCTGTCAACAAAAAAAAGAAAACAATCATGTTGCACTGGTTGGATGAAAACTGAGCTGCATCTTCCTGCAAAGGCCCAGTGTCGCAGAAAAGCTGTATGTTGTTACTTATTATTTTTTGTAAATGAGGTATAACAGGTTAATTAGTGAGCTTTAAGCGGTACCAGGCGAGCAGTTTCCAGCTGCTTCCAGTCTGTGCTAAACTAAGCTAAGCTAATTGCCTGGTGGCTCCGGCTTAACATTAAGTGAAGTAAAATCTACATTACATCAGCCCTCAAGCTTTTCCAGAAGATCATCATCACAGAAGCTGATACTTATCGATTTAGGGAATGTGTTTTGTCACTGATGTTGCTCATGTGTATCATTTGTTCACTGGATTATAATTAACATGAATCTGTGGCGGTGCGCGGGTTTGGGCGCTTGGCTCGTGCTCAGCAGATTATCTAGGTTTTTTTCCGTGAATCCGTGTTTGATTTTAATGACAATGGGAGCTCAGCATCACTTAGCGCTGCGTTTCTGCATCATGATCTGGAGGGATGATGTAAAAGCTGGCGTTCAGCCCCAGATGATGAGGTGACATTTTAATTACTTTACCCTGTTCCCCATCTATCTGTCCCTTCATCTGATTCCATTAAAGTCCCGTCTGATGGTTTTTGTGAGTTTTGAGTTTTCTTCCTCTGTTCCGACATAATGCCACTCCTCCCTCTGGCTGTTCGTTTATTACAGTACGAAGGATCAGGCTTTGTGTGTGTGTGTGTGTGTGTGTGTGTGTGTGTGAGGTCAGTGGGGAGTGAGTCTCCTCATAAGCCTGTAATCAACCCAGCTGCCACCGGACCCAACCCCCAACGTTCCACACCTCTTTTCCCTTCCCTTCCCTTCCTTTCTCATTCTCCTATCCGCCTTTTCATCCTCGTTTTTTCAGTCTCAATAATTCTGTTTACACCTTTTTTTAAACGCTCTGTTTCTGTACTTGGTCCTGGCTGCCAAAAATAATGAAAATAAGCCAGCGTCAGTATTGAATCAATTATTTACAGTAATGCCTCAATAACGTATTGATTTCACTGTGATCTCCATCCACATCAGGTTAAAGGCCTCAGGATCATTATCTCGTCTCTACTTTGTTTCTGTTCTACCCTCCCTCTCGTCTCTTTCTCACTGTGTTTTTCTGTAATCTCTCTGCCTCCACCCTGTCTCTGCTCTGGTTCGGTCTTTCTGTAAACCACTTGTCATGCTCTTTTTGCATCCCCTCGTGTGTTGCATTCTTTCTCGCTGCCTTATCTTTCACCCAGTCTCACCGTCACAATGGCTCAGTGTCGCGGCAGAAAATTGCCGGAATGTAAGCTGGTGTGGACCGTGTTTTTTTTTTTTTTTTATAGCTTATTAGCCAACTTGTTCAGCAAATTGCTTTACAAAACATGACACAACAGCCCAACACTGTGCTCTGATGAATTTGTAACTAACACTAAATGTGAGGAATTATGAGCGAGATAAGAGGTTTAATCGGTCACGTCATTGTTTTCACCTATTCATCTTGCTCATCTTCCTCTAAACACACATTTACATACTGCACCTTTTTTCCTCCGCTCTCTTCTACAGACGGCGTCCACAGCATTTCCGCGCAGTGCGTTCTCCGCGTCCTCATCATCACCGAGGACATGCTGGGCAGCAGCGTCACCGTCCGTCTGCAGAACATGTCCCAGGAGCATTTCTTATCACCGCTGCTGAGCAACTTCCTGGAGGGCGTGTCAGCGGTGCTCTCTGTGCCCGTCGAAGACGTCTTCATCTTTAACATCCAGCCGGACCTGGATGCGGCACCGGGAGGGATCCTGAACGTCAGCTTCTCCGCTGCGTTGCCGGGTGGACACTTCTTCCCCTCTGAGGCCCTGGAGGAACAGCTGTACCTGAACCGCTTGAGACTGACGTCACTGACACAGATGGAGGTAAGATCAACACTAAGCAGTAAACGAATGTTCCTGTCTTTGATCTAAAGCTTTAACACACTGAAACACGTTGTGTTACCATACTACGTTTTGACGAGGCAACAATCACACATATCGTAGCAGGACATGGTATCACAGCCTATAGCTACACATTCATGAGACAGAGGTTAAGGTGAAGGAAACCTGGGGAAATGACGAAGGAAAGATTTATGAAGGAGGAAGAAAGAACAGCAGCTTCCAGAGATACATAGTTTAAAGGGAGCGTGTGTGACTGTATCTCGCAGCGACAGACGACACAATCTGGTGAAAATATCTGACCTCAGCAGCCACGTTATGAGCAAACTCCACTCAACATGACTCACAGCACTTTAATACCAGGTATCTGGCACTAGAAGAGTCGTTGTTGTTGAACATGGTGACGTCTCCCCTTCCGTCCCTCCAGGTTCTCCCCTTCGACGACAACGTGTGTCTGCGTGAGCCGTGCCAGAACTACATGAAGTGCATCTCGGTGCTGCGCTTCAACAGCTCCGCCCCCTTCATCTCCTCGCCCTCCATATTGTTCCGGCCCATCCATCCCATCGCGGGCCTGCGCTGCCGTTGCCCGGTGGGATTTACGGGCGATTACTGCGAGACAGAGATCAACTTGTGTTACTCCAACCCCTGCTTGAATGGGGGGGTGTGCGCCCGCAGAGAGGGAGGCTACACCTGTATCTGCCGTGAAGACTACACTGGTGAGTGGCAAGCGAAGTGGAAGTATGTGACACGTCTGTGTGCGTTACTGTGCTGTACCTGTGTACAGCCTGCATTCATAAAGCATCCCAGGAGAGTCCAGTTAGGCTGAGATCGTACAGTGCGCCAGAATAGATATGTTGTCTTTAGTCTTTAGACTGTATTAGCAACCATGCTGAGAAAATGTCAGCTCTAAATAAAGCTGAACCATGTGGGTTAGATGATGATGAAAATATGTGTTTTACTATTTTATATTCGTTCTACCATGTGCATTTCTAATCAGAAGGGAAAAATATGAGAACAAGTATTTTTTGCTCTACATACTATATATAAAATATACGTATAGTTCTCTATTCCCTTGAAATCGTTTCTTGATTTTCTGCTTGAATCCCAAAGGACTCGCAGCACGGCCTTCTACTCCCGCCTAGAGTTCCTTCTTTATTAACGCACTACTTTACTACTTTACTACTTTTAGTTTCAGCTGCTCCTCAGCTGGGAAAACAACTGTCTGCTGATTTAAAGCTGTACATCCAGATGCCATTGTGAAGAGATGCGGTTTAAAGAATGCACAAGACAGTGTTAGATATCTCTGAATTCACTTAAATGAAATATTGCCTGATAAACAGGAGGATTAACTTTATTCGCCTCTGTAGCAGTCGTTTGCTGGACAGGGTGGGATGTAGTGTGTTTACGTGCTCGTTGTGTAGTCTCACCGAGCCTTTACGCTGGTAAACTGAAAGTGACTGTGCTCCTTTGTTCGTGTTCCACATCGACTTCCTTTTTGATCTGCTGTGTTTTCACTCATGTTGAGCTGAACAACATGAAAACGCACACTCTTCCTCCTGGGGGATCCTCCTCCTCAGCTTTCTCTACTGTACACACACACACATCTACTGTACCGCTGTCACCCCAAACCTATTACTCTCTTTTTCTACCCTCATGAAACTAATTTGTTCGCTCTCTCGCACACAGGTCCTGCTACTTCTTACAGCTTCAATCTTGAGCCACTGAGTTGATGTAGCAGAGAATAGATCCCCAGAATGCCAGTGCGAGTGCATCTGTGTCTGGGGGATATTTCACATATCCTTTTATTTCAAATCAAAAGAGAGCTGAGGGAGCGAAGCAACACTTTTCTTTCATGAGACAGACAGAGTGGTTTCCCAACTCCCACCAAGGCAGACAGAAAGAGAGATAAAGATGGGGTAGGAGGAAAAAGAGCAAGGGGAGGAACTGAAGAAGAACGAGACAGAATAAGTGGAAAGGAGAAAAACAGAAGCGAGTACGATGGAAGAAAAGGGAAAAGGAGGGAGTCAAAAAGTCTGATAAAAGAAAGATGCAGAAAGAAAAATGTGAGGAGGAAATAAAATTAAAAGAAGCAGGAAAACAGGTCATCATAGAGAATTTCCTTCATACTTTTTAGGCAGTACAAGGGTAAAGGCCACGTTTTGAATATTAATGCAAAGCACTAACATGTTTATTCGTGCACGCTTGGTGGTTGTGCTTGTATTTTGTACATATGATACTAATTTGAACCCACCTTAAAATAGACATCACACTGTCTGACACTGAGCTTATTGGATCCATCTCGTGCAGCCTGACATGCGGTGAACCTACAAGATTGCTGTTATCGCCGGACGTGTAGGGGCCTTAAGGTCAAATACACAAAGGGCAAACAGAGAATAATAGATAATAGTTGGCTAAAGGAAGGAGGAGAAAACTCAGTGGAAGGATGGGAATGACAACAGTAAGAGAGACGAGGGAGGCAAATGAACTCAGAGAGGATAAAAGGGAAGGAAAGCTGCAGGCGGGGAAATCAGAGTGAGACACATCCAGGAGCAACGACGGAGATGGATGGAGCACGAGAGGTGAGGGTAGAGAGAGCGAAGTCAGATGGTCCTGCGTCGTTTCTGTTGTGCCTTTCCTGCGTAGGCGTCGGGTGTTGCTGTGTTTTCTCAACGCCCCGGGCTAGAGGGAGGAACAGGGATCAGAACAAAGAGGGTCGAAATGATTCTGCAGCACAGACACAGAACTCTCTAGACAGCTCCATCTTCCTCATTCATTGTTTTCAAATTCTCCATCCTAACCTGCCTTCCTTCGTCCCCTCACACGCTCTGTGAGGCTTTGAATCGCTTTTCCCTCAAACTACATGCTGAGAGCAGAAACTTTATCTTCATTCCAGGAGAAATATGTTAAAAATACAAACAGTAGCTTGTAGCAGAAAGCAAATGTAAAACTACAGACGTTTCAACAGGATTAACATTACAGGGAAAATGTAGGGGATGAACTTTTTTTTTTTCTCTGGTAATTTACTTCATTGTTCCAAATGGGATTTTAAACTTTGCACAACTGTGGAATGTGGTCTGTTATAGACGTGGATTCATCAGAACAAAGCCAGAACAGAAAGTCAAATCCTCCCCAGGGAGCAGCCGAAGGGAAGGCAGCGATACTACAGTCATGCGTCAGTCACATTGCTCTGCGTACAGCGCTAGTATCATGGCATGACTCACATTTCCTGAAGGTGTCATTACAGTACGTCTGATAAATCATCTTAAATGTCACAGGAGGGAGACGCTTCAGTGTAGTCGACAGCAGAACCACATGATGAACGTTCGTCTCCTCGTCCTTTGTGACAGTTGTCTCTAAATAGGCCTGTTTGCTGATGTCATGTATTCATCTACGAGATTAGCCAAAATATTTTTCACCTAATCCATTTCACACCAGAAAGTTCACATTTAATAATCTCCGTGGTGAGAGAGAGAGAGAGAGAGAGTACTGACCCACATATGTGCTCCAGGCTGGATTAAAGTCACTGACCAGGGAAGGTGATATTAAAATAACCACACCTCCCCTCGAGAAATAAATCCTGTCTGAATGGGGCTTAAAATCATCCGTTGTGTCCAGTCCCGTCTGACTGAAAACGTTGCTTGATACACTACATCCAGCGGCGTCCAACTCTGTGTAAGCGCTGAGATACTTCACCTCCCCACCAGCTAAGACACACACAGAAGTCAATAGAACCCTTCTCTAAACCACACAAACAGCCCCGGGGTGAGTAAGGCTTGACATCTGCTGGAGAGGCCTACCGCTGCTTTCTACCCTAAAGATGGCGAAACCTGCCGTGTAAAAGGGTTAACGCTGCTATTATAGAGCCAGCCCCACAGATAAAGTGCTGAGAAAACTGTGTGAAGCTGCACCAACCGGTCTCAGTGGACTAGCAAACACCCACTGGTCCAAGAATTTAGGTTTAATCCAAGTTAACAGGTGCACCAACCTTTTCACATGTTGGTAAGAACGTTGTGACATGTTATTATCATTAATAGCAGCTTTTCCCAAGTGTGTTTTATAATAAGGCAGCCAATCTCAGTAATACGTACAACATTTCCGTCTGTTTCCTGTTGCACATGCTGTGATTTCGTGCTACTCATATCGAAGGATTAGAAGAAGAGAATGCAACACACGATTAGAAGTGATCATTTATGTCCAGACATCTGTGTCCAAAAGCAGAATTAGGTTAGAACGGGCAACACAGCCGTCGCATTTCAGACCAGGGATGTTTTCATCCCGACCAGTGAAGCTGTTTTCAACTTGTGGTAAATCTATAATCTCTATTAAGGCAATTAAGGCCACGTTCCCCGTGAAATTCAGCTGGATGCCACAAAGACTAAACGTGCTTTGAGGCTGATGTTCCCATTAATAGACTTTATATCATTAAGTCGTGCTAAACTAGACTTTAATCTGGGGGCTGTACATTTTTGTTTTAGGACAAGTGATGAAAAGAAGGTTTTACACTAAGTATGGATAATTAGATTCTACCCCTGTAGATAATAAACGCCTTTATTTCTAGGCCACCTCACTTCAGAGTAAATCAACTGCCGCATGGAAGTTGTAGTACGACCTCCTGCTGGTACAGCAGACAGCCCCCGTACTCCTTTAAGATTTCTACCCTCTGGTGCTCATTTTACTGAGAACATGCTAAGCTTGCATCACTGACTGGAATGTGCAACAGCTACTGAGCCTGTAAAAGACCTCGGTGCTAAGTACGGTGCACTATGGAGGGTCTGGTCCTACGGTGCTGCTTAGAATCAGTTTGTGAGAAGATACAGTAGGAAATGGTAGAAAGAAACTTAATCTCTTGGTCACGGTGAAGTGATGCCGAAAGAACAGAGCAAGAGGGAGAGAACTGTGGTAGGCAGGGATGAAATTTGTTTCGGATGTGATGAAGCAGATATGCATGAGGGACTGAGAAATTTAATCCAGCAGATAGGAAGCGTAAACAGATCACACAAGCAGAGCAAACTGACTGAATGTATCTAACCAAATGTGAGGTATTTTGAGTATTATTACAATTGTATGAGTCCGTTGAAACTTGAATGTACGGTTATGGTTGGGAAGAAAGTGAGAAGGCCAAATGAAACTGTGTGGTGTGGCTGTGGGTCAAAATGAGTTTGGTTAGTACTGTAAAAAAAACAAATACATGTATAACAGAGCTTTTTTTTAAATCATCAATGTTTCTGCTTTTTTGATTTTCAATTACTCCTGACATGCGTTGGCCTTGAAGCAAATTCATCACCTTTCATACATGTCGTACTTGACGGCAGGACTTATTTGTTGGAAGACAAAGGTTCGGAAATGGGAACGATGAAGCCATCGTGGCTTCACAATGAAGCAGAAAGGTAACCATACAGTACATAAATCAGTTTCCTTCTCCCAGTGGTACTGGCCCTAGGCGTCCTTCATACAAGTGGAGAGAATGTACAGCTTACTTAATAATTATCTGCAACTAGACATATGTTAAATTAATCTGGCCCAATTATGTATTGACCAATTTACAACTCCCACATGAAATCAAGAAAATGTTTTAAAGCTTTGCACAAAGAAGAAAAATGCTAAGAATGCTGTGACACACATATAAGAACAAAAACAAAGCAAAGACAAGCCTCTGGGTGATGAGATGGTGTCAGTTTATGAGAAACATAATAAAGATGCAGCGACATTTGCAAAGAGGAATGAAAGGTCAAGAGTCTGAGGGTGAGTATGCAGGGTGAAACTGGGAGACGAGGAGATGAAGAGCGGTTGAAGATAAAACCAGTCTAGATGGGTGAGAGTGACGGAGGGAGATAATGGTACAGGACGAAGTCTGAGTGACATTAATTTTAGAGGTCATTGATACAATGAAGGTGCGTGTAGGTGTGTGTAAGAGTGAGACTAAATTAGCTTAGGAAAAGTGACAGAGAATAAAGTGTGTGTAAGTAAGACTAAATGACTTTGGGGAAATTAGAAGATAGTGAAGTGTTGGTGGTAGATGTGTGGAAGACAGAGCGGGGGGAACAAGCAGGACGAAGAATAAATTACTCTGTGGAGACTGGAAGATAAAAGATAAATGCAGCAATCAGCTGGAACTATGAGACGTTTAGTTTTCAGGATGAGGCTTGAATAGAGCAAAGAAAGGATAGAAATCTGATGTAGACAATGTCTAAATACAATATATGACGGTAAATGTGCATTACTATATGGAAACTGTGGGGGATTAGACTCGATCGTTCAATTTATAAAAGGGATTAAAAACCGAGCCTTGAATGTAACAAATATTATGTATTGTAGTGGAAGAGATGGGAGAGAGAATTTAAAATAGTTTGTGATGACGAGTGAAGACCAAAAGCAAGTTCATGGTTATCAGTACTCAAACTTTTGTAAACTCTCAAAAAAGCAGAAAGAGGCTTATGAAGGAGGATAAGGAGGAATAGAGAAAAATGGCAGCCTGGAAAAAAGACACGTAGAAGAGGAAAAGCCACCAGAGAAAGGTTAATATGAAGGAAGCAGGGCCAAAAACAATAGAAACATGGAGACAAAACAGTAAAAAACAAAGCTGGTGTGTGTGTGTGTTTGTGTGTGTTAGTCAATATAGATAAAAGCTCTAAAACAGTATATCTCCTGGGTGGTGTAAAATGAATTGATGACAGAGGAGCAAAACATTTGTATCGGAAGAAATGGAAACATCACTAAATCAGATTTCTGAGTCACATTTCCCCAGAACTTAAAATCACAAGACCCCCCTGAAGGCACCCACTTCTTGTAGGGCTGTTCAAGAGCAGCAAAAAAAAAAAAAGAAGCGACGCTGAGAGATGCAAGACAAGAGGAAGGAGAAGAGGGAGTGTAGTAGCCTCTGGGGATGTACCATGTGTTGCGTTGGAGGAGTAGTGGGGGCAGTGGGGTGGAGCAAACTAAGATGCCGGGGGAGGCTGAAGAACACTGGCTTTGATGAATAAAACATCTGCATGAATGAAGGGGGGTGAATGCATTAAGCCAGGAGGAGAGAACGAAATAGAGAGGAGTGATGGAGGAGGAAGGAAGAGTGTGGGGTGTTTTATACGTAAAGATGGAGGGAAGATAGGAAAAGAAGGACGGAGCAAGCAGAGGAACGGAGGGAAGGAAAGTAGCAGAAAGTCTGAGATCTTAGAGATGAAATGATTCAGATATGAGCGTCTGAAATAACTGCTTGGTACGTGCAGGCCCAGTACAATAGCAAGTAAACGTACGGGTGCTTAATGAGCGTGTGTGTTTGTGTGGGCTTCTCTTTGTTTGACGCCACATATGTGCTTTTGTGTGTCTGGGTGTGTGCGTTTCCATGCTGGTTTGCTCATTAAAAAGCGTCCGCGCGTGTTTTCACGAGGTCTAACTACAGCCATTTGCTCAGGAACTGTTGGACCCTTGTGTCCACGCGACTGAGCGAGGACACGCATGGTTTGTGCGTGTGTGTGTGTGTTTTCTGCCGCTGCTGATCAGTGAAAGTGCGTCAGTGAAGTGGACGCCTTCGCACCGTCTGGGTGGGAGACGGGAATAAAAAAGCCGATGGTTGAGTCAGACTGAGAGAGCGATAACGTCTGCTCTGCTTTACTTCCTCTAATTATTGTGTGTGTCTGTAGGTGTGTGTTTGTGTGTGTGGTTTATTTTTGTTTGAGCTGAGTGTGACGTGTGTGTGCATAGGTGTGTCTCCAGTCAACCTGTGCTCAGTATGTGTGTGCAAAATAAGTGTGTGTTTATATTGTGTGTGTGTTTAAGTCTCACCACACGCATAATTCATGAGCATTAATGTCTTTTTATTTATTTTAATATTAATGAGAAGGTCTGTATGGTTGAGTGGTTGCAACAGACAAAGACACGCGGCAAATTGTGCAGTGTGTGTGTGTGTGTGTGTGTGTGTGTTATTTAATTGGCTCCCTGTGCACTTACACAGCAGTATATGTTTAATCTGAGAGGATGAGAGAAAGCTGAACAAGGACAGACAGATGTGATAATTCCAATGTCCTTGGGCGATTGTTAGCTGAGCTGGGAGAGTGACTGGCTAACTTGCTCTGTGTGTGCGTTTGTTGGCCAGAACTGGCAGATGTCGGCTGCCCACTGGCAGGAAGTGTGAGCCGCCGGTAATCTGGAGGGCAGGACGGACGCACGGATAAACTGATTGGATGGTGATTCAGGAAGTAGTGATGGTTCCCGAGACCTGAATCACACGTTTGTGCGTCGCTTCATATTTTTGACACTGAATGCTCTTAGTTGTGGCAGCTTTTGTCCTACACTTGGAGGAGGATGCGTCATGGAGAGATGAAGGAGAGGACGACTGACGGGAGACATGAGGATCTAAATGCTGTGAGAGAGAGAGATCAAACTCACCCAAGGGTGTGTGTGGATGGATCATTTTATTTGTGTCCACGTCTGCTGTGCATCGAGTCATATTTATATCCAAACAGTGATGGGAAGAGGTGAAAGCTGTTGCTGTGTGTGTGTATGTGTGGTTGTTAAGATGCGAGGACCCAGCCAGTGGGCACAGAGGCAGGGCCAGCAGAGACGTGATGCAGCCCGACAGCCTTCGGGGCAGCGATGATGATCTGTGTGAGTCGGGTTTTCCACAGGTTGAGCGCTTGCATTTTTCCTGCCTTCTTTATTTGGCATCCAACGCTTGAGTAAAAGTAAAACCGGGTTTAGGTAAATGTTGACGGTGATGTATGATGATGGATCCGTTAGTTCTTCTGTGTGTGCGTACAAATGATAGTTGTTCGGTGACATGAAGAACACGTCCCCGGTTTAATGGTTCAGGTTAGAATCGGGTTGAATTCAGGGTCGGGCGTTTAATGTGCTGCTCAAGGTCAAGCAAAGGGCCGATGAATGCATTACAGACGTGCCCGTCTGAGCTCGTATGTGGAGCCGTCAGCAGGTTTTAAAGTGGGTCCTTAAGGAGCCATCTGTCCTAGGGCCGCTTTCAAAGCCTGTCTGGTTGCGCGGAGGGCACTGGGTGTGGGTGTTTGTGTCTGCAGATGCCGAATATCAGACACTGTGCGCGTCTGACTGCGCTCAAGGAAAGGCGAAAACCAAAATCTCATCCACCTACGCACCTCTTTCACGGGCTGCTGTGTGGGTGTTTGTGCTTCCCAAGACACCTGAGACTGGCGCCTGTTTGACTGGTGGCCAAATCTGCGTTTATTCTCGTCTGTAGACTTGTTTGTGTTGTGTTTTTGTCTCCCACACATTTCTAAAGCAACAAAGTCAGAGTCCAGAGGAAGATACCTTTCCCCTCTTTCTTCTGCAAGCGTACAGTTAAAAATACTGTACGGCGCCGTACATATTTCTCAGTTCTACTTGTTATGTGTTATTCATTTGACGGATGATAAAGCTTCGTCTTCTGTAGGTTAACAGTGGCTTTAGCTCGGGCTCCTCGGGAATCAGCACCCAGCTGCTTCCTCTGTCTAATCAAGAACTCATTTCCATCCAAAGCGTCTGGTAAATCCAGTTCACAGCTTGACACAAACGCAAACCTGTCCTGCAGTACTTCTGATAAGCTGTTGACAGCGGAAAAAAACCTCCTGCTTTATAGATCGAGGGAGGAGGAATTTCAAGAGCCTCATGTGAAGTAGCCTCCATCAGAACCAGCAGAAGGCTCTCAAGTGATACAGCTCAACCTTTCTGAGGGCAATAAAGGTCCTGTGGCAGCAGTGACTGAGAAATGGCTGATTGCTTTTTTTTAATGTATGAATTTTGGCCTCACTCCTCTTTTCTTCTTGAATCCACAGGCGACCGCTGCGAGTTCGACCGGCGGCAGGGCCGCTGCGTGCCGGGCGTGTGCCGGAATGGAGGGACCTGTCGCGAGCTTTCAGGCGGGGGGTTCCGCTGCGAGTGTCCAGCAGGAGGTTACGAGCGTCCGTACTGCACCGTCACAGCTCGGTCCTTCCTGCCCAAATCCTTCGTCATGTTCCGGGGCCTCAGGCAGAGATTTCACCTCTCCATCTCGCTGACGTGAGTCGACTGTATCACAAGTCACTGAAAAGCTCGATATTCCTAAATGCGCTTTCCGTCTCAAAGTCTCCATAGATTGACACTTTGTTTAGATTTTTTTGCAGCTCGTCTTTCCTCTCCTTCCTGTCTTTCAGCGCTCATCCAGCCTCACTCCGACAGAGATCCATAACCACTCCTCTTTGATTCCCTGCTTACATTCTCTACTCTCTTTGCTTTAATCTATTTACTTCATCTCCGTCTCAGAAATCAATCCTGTTAGACATGATTTCTCTCACTGCTTTGTTCCACCTCTCTCTCCAATGAGAAGTGCGGTTTCTCCTTTCACTCGCCTTTCAACCGGCGATGCACTGGTCTCTGTAACGTCTTCCTTCCTTCTCTTCTTATGTTTCACCTTATTACCCTTGTTTTGTCCTCTCTAGGTTGTGTTTTATCAAAGGGATTTTTAGTTTTTCTTCTATTCATCTGCTCACCCTTCCTGTCTTGTTATACAGAGTGGTTGTCCGCTGGACATCTTAAGTGGTCCTTAGGACTGGTCATGAAGCCTTATGGGATGGTTGCCATGGGTGACGTGGACTTACGATAGTTGCTAAGGTTACAGTACCCAAAGGGTTGTTGCCAGGTTGATGGAGGTTGCTATCAGATACTGCTTGGCTTGTTAATAAGTTTTGAGAATAGAGATGGTTGTATTTACTGTAAGTCAAGAAATGATATTTAGTGTTAGAAGCTTATTTATTTAAGAGGTTTTGTGGTGGAGAAAACCAGAAACTCTCCATGTATTTACTGTATTTCGTCCTGGTAGATTAGGTTTCATTGAAAGGCAGATCAAAAATCCACATGCAGCACAGAGTGTATGTGAGTATGAATATTGAGTAGATGTATTGTTTTTCATCAGACTGTGTAAACAAGGTAGCCTTGACCTCAGCAGGTCTCCTTGGCCTTGTTGTGGAAACCATTTATTCTACTCTAATTACCAACGTACAGTAACACATCGTTTATATAACTGCATGAGGCTGCGCAGCTTCAAGGAAGGTGCGTCTGCAGCAGGACAGTATGAGTGCGATGCTGTTTGGATACCGTTTGTATTCTGTATTAACTCTGTTTTAATGCGTGAAATCAGATTTACTGTGATTACATCAACCCAACACCCAACCAATACTCACATTGCGTAGTATATTGAATAATCCACTTTCTTTAACTGTATTGCGTTTCTGTGTGCATTCTCTAGTTTTGCCACCATGGAGAACAACGGCCTGCTCCTCTATAACGGACGCTTCAATGAGAAACATGATTTCATCGCGTTGGAGATCCAGGAAGGACAAGTGGTCTTCAAATATTCCACAGGTGCTTTGCTGTTCGTGTTGTCTGTTTGTATGTGAACACGATCTGCTGTGGCGTCTTCATCGCGCACACCTGTTGACGTAATTCAGTGTGATACAGCATTACTTCACCAGTTAGAAGGGTCACCTCGTGTTCGTCTTGTGTTTTTGATGCAAACATCATCCCTGCAGGTGAATCGTCCACTCAGGTGAGTCCCTACCTGCCCGGCGGCGTGAGTGATGGAAACTGGCACACGGTTCACATCCACTACTTCAACAAGGTGAGGTTACAGGTTTAATCTTTTACCTTCTTTACTTATAGTGTTTAATGCTGACAAAGCACTTTGAGTGTTTGTGTGTGTGCATTATGTCACCTTTTTATTTGTGCATATTCGCCACATGTCTCCTTTAATTTTCTTCATATTCTTTCATTTTCCTCAGCCAGCTACACGCTATGTGAGTATGAGTGTGTCAGGGTGCGCCTACCCTTGCTTCTCCCTTCCTTTCCTTTTATTTCTGCTTCTCCCCTCCGTCTTATTTTACCAGCAGACAGCCAGCGAGGCTTTAACTCCGGTGTTTTCCCATGTACACAGTCTGCTTCTTGTCTTACTAACTCAATTCTCCCCTTTTCTTTCTAACAAGCTCTACAGTAGCAGTGTAGACACGGGCACAGCCTGATGTGTTGGAACTCTTATTGCGTTATCTGGTGCATGTTTCTGGCGTCACAGCGGTTCCTTGTTCCCTGTTTCTTCAGACTCTGTTCAATCTTGTGTGCTTGCGTTTTTCAGCCCAAGCGCAGCATGAGCGGCGAGGCCCAGGGTCCGTCAGATGAAAAGATCGCCGTGGTGAGCGTCGACGACTGTGATACGGCCTTGTCGCTCCGCTTTGGTATGCAGCTCGGAAATTATAGCTGCGCTGCACAAGGCAAACAGACCAGCAGCAAGAAGTGAGTTGTTTTTTAATTAATTTATACCGGTGTTTGCTTGAAATTGTATTAAGAATGTTTACTGCATGTAATTTACTTAGTTTTCCCACTTTCCAGAAGTTAAATGCACACTAGTGTTTGCTTTCGTGTTATACATGAAACCAAGAGAATGGTTTCACTGACGATTCCTCCGGTGTCAGAGTGGCTTAAAACGGCTTAGAAACATTCACGGTTTTGCAGTGAAAAGCAGGTGTAACACACGATTTAATGCACATTTACGCACTATAATCTGTTCAAATGCTGTTAAACCTTTAGCTGTGACAGTTGCTGTTTTTCTGTTGGAGGGATTTTGGGCGGATGTCAGATCAGGGTGATGAGGTGACTGCAGGGGAAATCCTTGGGGGCCTCTAATGAGGCGCGGCTGTGTGGCGTCTTCACGTCTGCGTCTCCGTCTTGTTAAGCGCTGCCAGAATCCGCCTGGTGTTGATGCTCTTTCCTTCTCATTACTCCCTGCTCGTCTCCGTTCAAATGGACGCTTTCAGATGCACTGCTCTGCCTTCGAGCGTCGGTTCTGCTTGACCTTGCCAAAGTTTTGTTGTCCACTAAACCTGCGCTCTGTGTGTGTGACTACTGAAAATATCGACATGCGCGTCTCACACACAAAGCCTACATGCACGCAGGCACAAAACAGCAGCCTGTCATCGTATTGATGTCTGGCCTCGCCTGTTGAAGCTGTAATCATGGGGCCTGTGTTCTGTCAGCGCCGGCTGAGAGGAGGGAAGACGGATCAAAGAGGAAGGCCAAAGACTAGAGCGTCAACACTCCTTCTGTGTTTCTCCGTCAGCAGCTCACTGTCCTCTTCCTCAGCCTCGATGTCCTCTCCCAACGACGCTCTGTGTTGATATTTGCCGTAACTCACGCTTAATCTCTTGTTTGTTCGACTCAGGCGCCTTTTCTCTCTCTGGCTTTCTTTAATTCGTATTCCACGCGTCTTTACTGGCTCGGCGCGAGGCGCGTGACGCCAAAGCCTCCACTCAAAACGCGGGATGTGAGCGGCGGTGCTCTGAGAGTGACAGCACGGCGGTTCCTGTCTGTCTCACTCACGCAGTTCAGCTGTTGTTTGCTGTCCTCATTGCTCTTGTCAGATGCCTTTGTGCTCACGCTCTCTTGATAATTGCTGTAACTCACACTTAATCTCTTGTTTGTTCATCTGCTTCTCCGGCTGCCTCCACGTGTCCCTTTTGTCATTGCTGTATTTTCATATTTTTCATCTTTTTGTGCCTGGTTCCTCTTCGCGTCTCTTAACTGACACATTCACTGCAGCCGTCTGTTTCTTTTCCCCCTCTGCCTGTCGTCTAGATTTTACCTCCTCTCTCCAGTTATTTAATCTTCTTCATTTTTTATTCTGCTGTTTTCAATTTTACCCTGAAAAACATCATCTCCTTTCTCCTTAAACCCTTCTATTATTCTCTGATTCCTGTTTCTTTGACATTTACCTCTGGTGACATTCAATCTCTGAGGGTTTTTAATCCCAGCGCCTCTCTCATACCATCTTTTCATGTTTTCGCCTTTCTTAACTCCCTCCCCCGTTCCATCCCTCTCCCCTTTCCTTCTCCCAACCCTTTCAGGATAATCCTCCTTTTCTTGCTTTACCTCCTTCCTTTCCTTCGGCATCTTATTTACCCGTCGTCTAAACTTTTTCAGGTCTCTGGATCTGACTGGCCCCTTGTTTCTGGGTGGAGTTCCCAACGTACCAGACAACTTCCCGTTTGGCACCAGAGAGTTTATTGGCTGTATGAAGGAGCTGCACATTGACAGCAAGCCGCTGGACCTGGCGGGATTTATAGCTAACAATGGAACCATCCCAGGTCAGCCTTACGTCAGTTATTACACATTTTAATCAATCATTTACAACATAACAACTATTTGTATGTATTTTCTGTTACCTCTAGAACTGTACCATACAATCACTCTACAAAAACAGACCATTTGAATCTGACTTTGCTTCAGGATTTATTAACTAATCGTTGGGTTGCACGTATCTTTATTGATGTCTCCCCTTAGGCTGCAGTGCTAAGCTGCCCTTCTGTAAGTCCAACCCCTGCCAGAACGGAGGAACCTGCAGGGTGAGCTGGGAGACTTTCTCCTGCGATTGCCCCCTAGGGTATGGAGGGAAGGACTGCAGCCACGGTAAGAGGCTGGAAGACTTTATTTTTACCCAAGGTCCATCAGTTCAAGTGGTGATGTGGTTAAAAATGCTGGTCTTTGGTAGACTTTGTTTGTTGGACCTAATTGTACTAATGCCTCATTAATTCCAGATTAAGTACAGAGGTTAAGACAACTTTCAGCCTGTATACTGGTTAAATTACAGCTATAAGCAGCTTTAAAGGGGGAAATGTATCATTCACTTGGATTTAAATGTACAAAATTGCCTGCGTTTGGCATTTTCCCTACTCCATCCTTAGTCAGTAACATTAGGAGTTAAAACGAGGGGGTGAGTGGAATGTGTGTTCATAAATCGATAGGTGAAGGATCTTAGACAGAGGCAAAAGGGAGAAATGGGTTCTTTCAATCACAACATTAACAACATTGCAGCCCAGCTCACTGAGGCTAAGAGAGTAAGACAGCCACGAAGATCTTCTAGGTCTAACATGAAGTAGCTTTTTCTTTCTCCGATTCATTGGCCCTTGATAAACCCAGAGGGATTCCCCACACATCAGCGGACGTTCCGCTGCCCAGGTGGAGCCGAGATGACAGTTTTAATATTTACCTTTGTGTCGCGACGGTGAGCACAGGTGGTCAACCCCGTGGGGAAATCATGTTGCAAAAGACGCTTGCGGGGTGAAATGAAGCTGTTTTTGTTGTCTCGAAGAAGAATGTTCTCTTGTTGTGAGTCTTATTTTGCGCTTGCGTGCTGCTCAGTGTGACACAACAATATCCGTACCGTCGTGGTGGGAAAAATGCTCAGTGATGTGAAAACGGGATGTGAAGCAGTGTGTCGCCTTTCAAGTCATTCACAGATCCGCAGTTGTCAGCCCCTTAAACTGCTGAAATTATTTATATTTATGTGTAATAACAAACTGGGTTTTACTTCTTCACAGTATTTATTGTGTCAGTCTCTTAAAGGATATAAAACTAAGTTGAAGGTCTTTATTTTCTTACTCATAACCTCAGAACCTGGTAAAAACTGATGATGCTGTGGTTATTTGAGCCTCCTCGGTTACTGACCCTCCCTCTCTCACCCGTCACGTCAGTGATGCCACACCCTCACCGCTTCCTGGGTAACAGTGCCCTGTGGTGGGACCTGAAGAACGACGTGACCATCTCCACGCCTTGGTACCTCGGCCTGGTGTTCAGAACCAGAGCGCGGGACGGGGTGCTGCTGCAGGCCCAGGCCGGCCAGTACACCAACCTGGTGTTTCAGGTAGGCGCACAACAACCTTCCTTCTGCTTGGCACCGTAACAAATTCTGATTGTGCTTTAAATGAGTGTTGCTTAAATCCCATCTCTTACTTTAAGGATGGGCTGCTAAATGTGTGAGCAGCGTTCATGTGGATTATGGCAAATTTACTCAAGTGGTTTTATTGTCTTCAAAATTCTAAATGTCTTAAATTCCTAATTCTACACTCAAAGAGCGCATTGAATTAGCAGCATGTTTGAGGAATGCAGCCAAGACGCTGGATTTCACACTCCCACACACACGGATATTAACCTCAGTCTCCTCTAAGCTGGTTATTTTATGTCCTCACTGATTATTCTATATCTGTCTTCCTTTGTTTATGTGTGTGCTCCCCTGTCTCTCTCAGGTGACAAGTGGTCAGCTGGTGTTCTCTGTGACCCGCGGTTCAACCAGACCGGTGCGTTTGAAGTTGGATCAGGTTCAGGTGGCAGACGGACAGTGGCACGACCTCCAGCTGGAGCTGCGAGACGTTCGCAGCGGCCGCGAGACGCGTTACGTCGCCACGCTGCGCCTCGACTTCGGACTCTATCAGGTAAGACATGAGAGAGAAACCGTCAAGGCGAGGCAAAGTGTTGAGGATCTGACGTTCAGCAACAAGCACAGATTCTTAGGCACAATGATGTGTTGAAAAAACTCACAGGTAATAACATAAATAACATGGATTTCCTCATATCTGCTCTGAATAATCAATAAACCACATTTTCTATTAACAATTTTCCGATGCTGTTTTTAACACCCATAGCAGAATTACAATCTTAATTAGCCACATTTAATAAATAGGCTGTTTTCTGTTAGATTTCATTTAATTTAGCTTTGCATAGATGTGATTTAGCCTCATCAGATGTGAACAACTAGATTTGTGAAGCCTTTAATATGAATGAAGCTAAAACACCAGTATACAGTATTTGAGGCTCCTACCTCAGTCTCTGCTATGAGTCATGGTGAAGAAGAGCAAGCGCAGCATCCATCTCAGCAAAGGATGTGCAAAAGGTTCTGCTGCTACAGTAGCGAAGTCAGAAAGAATCCTATGATATGTAAGACGACCCCTGATGGCCAGTATCTGATGGAAATGAAATATTTTATACATATTTATATAATCAGAAAAGCTAAATGTTTTGTTTACATTTACTTCATTCTTTAACTGTTCTTCAGAGGGAAATCAGTAGCAAATTGTCTAAACAACATTATCAAATGCAGCAATTAAACAGCGATTACAGTAGCTTTGACATTTTTTGGCATGTGTGTATCTACAGCCTGATCGTATTGGATCATGTTGTGCTCCTGGAATGATGATAAGCAGGATTTGATTGATTTTATTTTCATGGTTGTTGTGAACTAAGCTACCTGCCAGCGTTATCAGCCGAGCATTGACCTTCTCACCAGCGCTCGCGTGTTACTGATGTTTCTTATTTAACTAAGTCCGTCTTGCAGTGCGTAGCTGTAAAAACACTTTTCTGGCTTTGTGACTTCCAGTGTGTGTTTAGAATAAAAGAACAAATCTGTAAATTCTCCTTACTTCTTTTAGTTTATACTTTTTAAATGTGCAAACTAATCAACCTCTCAATCTGCTCTAGGGAACAGTGATAGTGGGAAATGAGATCCATGGTTTGAAGGTGAAACATCTGCATGTGGGAGGAGTGCTGGGCTCCGGAGAGGTCCAGAATGGAATAAGAGGATGCATACAGGTGAGGAGAGAGGATTTAGGTTTTAACATTCTTCGGTGGATGGTTAGTGGGAAGCTGGAAGTACAAGATAGGAGTGGGACAGGAAACGCAGCAGTTTCCCACAGCTGTGAATGACAAAGGCCTCCCTGACTCTGTCTGTAGGGCGTTCGTTTGGGTGTAAGGCCCGACGCTCCTCCCTTGCCCCATCCGTCAAGAGCTATCAAAGTGGAGACCGGCTGCAGTGTTGGCAACCCCTGCGTCTCATCTCCTTGCCCCGCCCACAGCCGCTGTTCTGACCAATGGGAGCGACACACCTGTATTTGTGAACCTGGTGAGTGCACAGAGATGGATTCCCATCTTATAGTTTGGTAGATTAGAATTGTGCATACATGCCATAAGCATTGTGACTTATTTGCATTGGGTGAAAAAATAGGTGCGAGAGGAAAAAGTAGAAAAGCTAGTTAGACAGTGAGAGAAAGATAACTGGGTTAAAGAGATATTTGGGAATGCGTAATGAGTTCTCATCCACCTGAGACTGAGAGACTGCAGGCTGACTCTCAGAACCTCCTTAGTCAGGTGAATATAATGAGGCAGAATTAATGTGTAGGGGAAAAACCTGATTAAAAGAGACAGAGATGGTAGAGAAGTGGAGCGAGAGAGCGAGGAGGGTAAACATAAGACACAAGGAGACGTAGAGAGGAGGAAGAGCACAAGAGAAAGATGAAAAGAAGGCAGAGGAGGAGGAGGAACTGAAATGTTAATGAAGGGAAAGACGACGACAGAAATAGAGTAAAATAAACACTAAATGTTTTGAGGCAAGTGCAATAAAAGAAGAGAAGAAGTCAAAGCAAACACCCTGAAAGCGCTGGTTGGGAGTAAATCCACACACCACTAGCATATATGTACACGAGAGAAAGAGAAATTAACATGACACAAGCACAGAGAACAGATGACGAAGCATGAACGAGGAAGTGGAGCTTAATTAATCACCAGTTATAGTTCATTTCTGTTTTCAGGTATTTATTGATTGGCCCAATAACACACTGAGACGATTAATTTGGTTTTACTGGGTGAAAAAACGCACTTTCTCAAAGTTTTCTTGTGACTCTCAAATGTTCCTTCCTCTTTAAACTTCAAGTTGGGTCAATGGGCGAGTACAGAAGAAAGTAACAGAGAAGTTGTTCAAGAGGGAAAAGTTTGAAAACCGGAGCATGAGAGGAAGGAGTGAAAACGCACGAGCGCCTCAGGGCTGCCAGCGTAGGAGAGGAAGCAGAGAGGCACTGCTATCCCTGTAGCATCCTGCACAAGCCTGCAGCAAACGCTAACACCGGCCACACAGAGAGGGAGAGAGGACACACACTCACACACCGATGGCGTCAGTTACTGTAAACGCGCCCGCACATACAGTACGCCCTCTCTGTTTCCGTATCACAACAATGAGCATTAAAAATGGAAAGTGTTTTACAATGAGTGTTGCTGAGAGACAAATCAAAGTTTAATAAATGCTGAGAGAGAGACAAGAAGAGAGAGGTGCACTCTGAATAATTCCCTTTCATGGCCCGGTGATGAAATAATGTTTCTCATCTGGTAGCTACTGTGATTTGTGCAACGCGGCATCCTGACAAACACAGAGACACACGGAGACACACAGAGTTGTGTTTCCACGATCCTAGCAGTAAAGTAACTCTGACCTTAAACCATGTTTCCTCCCGTAATGATTCGTCTACTGTCTCCTGCCTGTGTGTGTCTGCCTGTACTGGAAGTGTCCCAGTTGCCAGAGTCCCCAGTTGCTACAATCACTGCAGTAAAACAAAATTAATTTAACGTGATAACCATGTTCGTTTATGTTCGCTGATGTCACATTTAGACTATTCAGCAGTTCCTGCTTTTGCTGAGGCTTTAAAATTGTTGCTGAAATCAACAAGTACTACTACTAATAGTTGCTTTAATGGAGTTTGTCAGAAAAGTGCATTTGTGAGACACAGTATACTGTTGCGTTATATGGCGCTTAGTCCCAGTGGGAGGAAATGGTGAGGAGGATAACTTTATTTCCCATGTTGCAACCTACAGCAGGTGCTAGATCCTCAATGTGCTGAGCCAGAGCAAAGGTCTGTGAGAAAAATGAGTCTCTGCCGAGTAATGTCATTTATTGATCAGCTTGGAATGTATTCAACTTCAGTTTCCAGCTTCTCGGAGGATAAGGCCAGAAATGAAAAACAGGTCAGCGTTGTATGAAGTGAACTCTGGTAGCTTCAGTTTTTTGTCCAACTGACTTCATTAAACCCTGAGAATATAAAACGTCTGCCTGTTTAGCAGCGATGGATCCAGCACTTCACCAGCTGACATCCACCATCTCTCGGATGCGCAGCAGGTGAAAGGATGGTTCAGCAGAGATGACCCATCTGTCCTTTTCTTCATCGTAATCTATTACAGTGTCAGGAAGCTGTGAGTCGCACTGGAGGTGTGTGCACAGCTCAAAAGCTCCTGGACCCTGACTGTGACAGACAAAAAAAATCCATTCACAAGTCTTTGTTCTTACCGAATCAAGCCTCCCTCACGCTCGCAAGCTCATATTGCTGCGACAAGGCCACTGTCATTATAATCGTCTGAAAACACCCAAGGCTGCTGTCGCCTCTCTTTGTCAGTTGCCATGGTGAAAGATGTATAGCACTGATAGAAGATGACTGAGAGGGTGTGTGTCTCAGACAAAGCCACACAGGTGGAGAACGTCACACCAGGAGAGAGAGGGAGATAATGAACATAAAGGTAAAGACACCACGAGTGTGTGTAAAACTGTGAGTGTGTGTTTGTAAAGAACTTAGGAAACAAATAATTGAAAAATGAACAGCAGCTGTGAGTGTCTTTACTCTTCTGTTTGCACATTTTCATTTTCCACGACGAGTAGAGAGCAAGACAGATGAAATGAAAAAGAAATTGTGGAGGTGGAGGGTAGAAAACAAGTCCGATGTAAATGCTTGTTGATGCGTGTTTTTTTTTTTTTTTTTTTTTTTATCACAAATTAAAGTTTGTGTGGGCATAGGCATTTAAAGAAAAGGAGTCACTTATGTGCATCTCAGGTTGCAGCCAAGGCCATAAGCTTGAAAGCAGAGTGGTTTCTGTTTTCTATAGACCTCTCTCTCACACACACACACACACATGGAAATCACACTCTGGTCTATAGAGATGTTTTTCTATTCAGTGGTGCTAAATGAAGAAGGCAGCGTGAAACCACAACTCGTGTTCTGAAGGGGGAGAACAATATGTGAGACATTAGGAAAGTCAGAAAATGAAATATGTTTCATTATTTCCAGTGTTTCACTTAATGGTTAGAATTGATATAAATGCCAGTATATCGACGTCATGTATGGCAGCATTTGTCTGGTTACATACCGATACAAATGACCACACCACGAGTTTCCATAGATACTGAAACGACAGATGCATGTTGTCATGAACAGCATCTGGATTTCAAGTTGGATCTTTCTCATCATTTCAGAAATCACATTTCATACAAGAATAATCCCAATATCATCTCAACGCAGTGTTACTGTATTATTAATAACGCCAACTTTCATCACTTTTTATTTACTTATTCCTTCTGAGCCATTGTCAGTGTAATTCTTTTTTCACTGGCATCCAAGCTTTTAAGTTAGCTCAGCGGATCGGCTTCGCCTCGTGATAGTTTAACCTCTAGGCTTTTTTTCTAATGAGAAGCAGGTCTGGGTGAATTACCGTCTTTATTTGTGCTAAATACATCCAGTGTACGTGACGCACTCTGCTGTAGTCGTTACATTAAACAGGGAAGCTGTGCTGGCCCGTATTACCATATGAGAGGCTGCTTTGTTTGTGTAGATTGTCTGGGGACTGCAGTGAAGTGTGTGACGGCTTTGTTTACCGCGCTGCACCGGTGCACACTAAAGTGCACCGTGGGAATGCGGCTGTTGTACGTTGGATGTGATGAAGTGGCTCGTTTAGCAAATTTGAAGCGTGCAGTCTTTGCTTTCGCTGAGATGGATTTGTGTGTCGTGGTTTGACTTCTAGTTGCTGATTATTTCTAAATAAAAACCGCAAAACCGATTGTTTTCATTATTGGTTGTGTCAAAAATCTCTTTAAATGCAAACCTAATGTTTGGTGTTTGTCTTCTTTGCACGAATCCACTCCAGGCAGAACTACAGCTGAAGCGCTGTGAAATGAATTATTTACTGTCTAATTCCTTAGCGCTCTCTCCGCAGGTTACTACGGGAAAGGCTGCACGGACGCCTGCCATCTGAATCCATGTGAAAACGAGGCTCAGTGCCACAGGAAGCCCAGCTCCTCACATGGGTACATCTGCGACTGTGGAGACAACCACTACGGACAGTACTGCCAGCACCGGTAAACACACACTCATGCACATGGACACAATGCCCTCAGGATCTGAGCATAAGGTAGAGCCAAGCTTACCTATATGCGTTAAACCATGTGAAACCAGCGTGACCCTGACCTGACCCTTGCTTCCTTCATCTCTGCTCCACAAGTCGCCAGCTCTCTTAATTTGATGTCGGATGTCTTTCTCCCTCTCTCTCTGTCTCTTTTCTCTTATACCAAAGCATGTCTTGCTCATTAATCACTTTCTTCCATAGGTTGTGGGAAGGCACTAAAAACACTAAATGAATCCGCGTATTCCCATGATGTTGTACGTACGTTGCTACCTGCTAACTCACAATACAGGAAACAGGAAAATGATGACGACATTGACGATGAATTTCTTTTTCAGTGTGAGAATCGGCAACAGTTAATTAATAAAGCCACAGTGGCTGCAGCCCTGCCACGTTCAGGGGACACGCACCCTGAAACTGAACGCGTGACCAGTTCAATAAGCCTAATGATAAATCATTCGCTAGTTTTTCATTTAGGGAAGACATACAACCATATGAACACACAACTAGCGCAGCTTCCTCATAATCCCCTAGTTATAATTAGACAAACCATTTGCCATTCAGGCTGTTTGAGAAGCTAAAAACACAGCAGGGAGATATTTTACGTTTTATTTGGATGAGAGTCGGGAGATGTAATAAAACATCTCCGGGGAAGCCGAGTCAATTGTAATATTCTATTAAGATCATTGATATCTGTATTCTCTTTCCTAAAATTCCCGTTCGGCACAATAAAGAGAATGAGCGTTACCTGTGAGGAGAGCTCACCTCCTCAGCGATCCATTAGACGCAGAGCAAGAGAGCAGCACATCAAGTCAGGTGTGAACAACGAGACGAAGGCACCGAGTGCCGTGTGTGATGCGTGGTATTGATAATGTCGTCTTCCCATGGGGGGGCTTCAACAGCTCAGCAACAATTAGTTACTTTAGCTTTAGCATCAGGCTCCAGTGGAATCTCCCCTACCTCGCCCAGCCCTCCACCTCCTCCTGTGCAGCCCTTAAAGTATTACTCATTATCAAATCGCAACGAATAAGAATCTACAAAAAAACCAACCAGCCCATCAAATCGTGCCTGCTTTGGAGAGTGAGCCGTGTGATTCTACCTGGCTGTGTGTGTATGTGCAGGATTGATCACCAGTGTCCCAGGGGCTGGTGGGGGTCTCCAACCTGTGGACCATGTCACTGTGACACCAACAAAGGCTTCGACCCCGACTGTAACAAGACCAGCGGACAGTGTCACTGCAAGGTAAACAAGAGACTTATGGTTAAAAGTAAAGATGTGCCACAATCACGTAGCTGTAGATTGTGCTCTTGTGTTCGTGTGCCCGTTTCGCCAGTGTCCCCTTTTGTGATATTGTATAAATCTTCCCTTAATGCATGTGGTGACGTAATCGCTGACTATTCTTGGCGCCGTAACATTGTGCATTTGTCTGGCTGCGCTGCAGCTGTGTGCCCGTCCATGTACTTTATAACCATCATGTCTGTTTGCGTGTGCACACTCAGGAGTTTCACTACCGCCCGCGGGGCTCGGACGCCTGCCTGCCGTGTGACTGCTACCCCGTCGGCTCCTTCTCGCGCTCGTGTGACCCAGAAAGCGGCCAGTGTCAGTGCCGGCCCGGTGTGATTGGTCGCCAGTGCAACTCCTGTGACAACCCCTTTGCCGAGGTCACAAATTCAGGCTGCGAAGGTAAGAATTAGATGCTGTTTGTTTCTCTGTGTATAACAAACTGCAATTAAGACCTTTAAAATATACAATTTGCAATGGATTTCAGACTACGAATGAAACTAATGAGGCATCCACCTTATTTATTCCTCACGGTGTAATCACAGGTTTGCAGTTTCTACTTCTACTGTGTCTTTCAGACAGGTCATGTTTGTCAAACTTAGTCCTAAGACTGAAATGACAAAGAAACTATTAATTACTGTATATTCATCGTCTATTTAACATCTTCCAGTTAATTCTAGTTCTGCGTTTCTCTCATCTGTGCAGTTTTGTCGCTTTCCAGCTTCCCCCGTTCGTAATTTCATCAGTTAATTAATAGCTGGTGTTTTATTGTTTGCTCTCTGTTCATGCTCATGTTCTCCCTGCAGGTAGATTTTAATAATTTTCTGTCCTCATAGTGATTTATGACGGATGCCCAAAGACCATCACTCAGGGGATCTGGTGGCCTCGGACCAAGTTCAACCTGCCTGCTGCAGTGCCGTGTCCTAAAGGCTCAGTCGGTCCGTACACACTCGCACGTAAACCTGAACATAAAGATAACGTCACATCCACCTGTGGCCGGGATTTACAGAACTTCCTGTTTCTCCTTATGCAGGTGCGGCCATCAGACACTGCGACGGAGAGAGAGGATGGCTGGAGCCTGACCTTTACAACTGCACGTCCCCTCCATTTGTGGAGCTCAATTCTGCTGTATGTAGAATAACACCATCAATTTTACTACCACGGTGACATGTGAAAAGTGGACTAACTCCTTCGTGTCTGTATGTTAAGCTTGATTCCCTGGAGCGTAATGAGACAGAGCTGAACACCATCATGGAGAAGAAGCTTGCGCACCAGCTCCGTGACATCACGGAGGCCACCTCCCGTCTCTATGGCAATGACTTGCAGATCGCTGAGCGACTGCTGTCCCGCCTGCTGACGTTTGAAACCCAGCAGAGCGGCTTTGGACTCACCGCTACTCAGGACGCGCACTTCAATGAGGTAGAAATAGAACCTGGAACACACTCTTCACTCGCTCTCCTTTTTACTATTAAACTCATTTGGGAATTCACTTGACTGTCAATTCCAAGCGAGACCTTTAGGAAAAGAGTGGAAAGCAGCATTCGCACAGGAGATCATTTTAACTGATTTATCTGTAACGGTGCTGCTTGTTGGGTTCCAACATTATCATGATTGGTTTCATTCTCAGATGCTGGTGAGATACCTGCAGTAGTGAAAGGTTGTAGCCACAGACTCGGTTGTTGATTTACACGTGTGAACATTTGAGCATGTTGTGAAACTCTTCACTCCCACCGAGGACAGGTGTGACGCCTAAATGACACATTATATAACCGCAAACGTTTACTCTGCCATGAATAAACGATCCCTAGCAGAGATACGTTACTCTAATACCCTTGTATCATGTTTCATATGATACAAGCTATAAATCTGCCTGAAGATGTGAAAATAACTGCTGTTTAAAACCTGCAGATATGATTCTCCTACTGTAACGTTACAGGCCCAGTAAGTACATTGGACAATGAGATGTCTAAAGGGAGGTAATGTTGCCATGGTAATACGGTGCCGGCGGCCCGTGAAATATTTCAGCACGCCACCTGTACATATTAGCTGTCCGAGTCTCGTCTTAGCGGCTACTCTGTCTGCTGACATGGGATCATTTAAGTGTTTTGACAAACAGGTATCAACCTGATTTTTTTCCTATTAATATTTAGTCCATACAGGAGATCATGATATAAAGTAAAAACTATTTTTTTCCTGTCATGTCAATTTACTTGATGCTTGCGTGTCAGTGATTGACAAATTACTTGTCACTGTGCTAACTGTGATGTCAAACAGATCCGTAGGCTTATTTATCAGGCAGTTCAATTTTAGTAGAAAATTGCATTTGTGCATTTGTAGTTCCCTCATTTGAACGACTATTTGCTTAAAGTGATCAATACAAAGACTTTGGCTTTGCATGGTTGCCGCGGCAACACAGCAGTTGCATTAATGGCATCCTATGCTCAGGGATATGAAAACCAGTTCGCCTTCAGCTGACGGAAATCACAAACCGCACCATTAGGCTTGGTTGGCTGCTTTCTAGCATAAAGTGGTTTTCTTTCTAAAATAGTACAATCATGATTTATATTGATGTCTCAACCGGCCTCACCTATACCCTCAACCTCTGGCTCCAGGTGCTGCAGCTCATGTCGAGGTAATGAGGCAGCTCTGGTTTTTGAGTCCTGAAATAGAGCTGCAGACAGCCAATCTTTCTCAACAATAAAAAATGTATAATACATGTGATAAAACTAGGCTCCTCACTTTAAAAAGCAGCTTCTGTGCCAGACGGACAGGTAATGCAGAACGCAGTTACTATAGTAACCCTGTAGTGCAGCAGGGCCCCGTGGCTTCACGCGGAGCCGAGCCATGTCGGTGGAGTTGTCACACGAGGAATAATAATTGGTGACGATGAGAAGCGTTGATGTTCTAGCTGTGATCAGATCCACAGAACCTCCAGACAGGGCTCGAGTCATGTCACGTACAGGTCTGTTTATCATTTTTATAAACATACTGGAAGTAAACACATGCTGCGAGCTTAAGTATTAATGGCTGTGTTGTAGTTTGGAGATGCGGACGTGTAGTTTGAGTTGAATCCCTCCGTTAAACTAATTATGGGTGCATGTTTAATGTGTTGCCTTTCTTCCAGCCCCGTGTCTCCATCTCTTTTCTGTTTTCTTGTCATCGTCTACATCCTCAAAGCTCTCGTTCAGTTTGTTAGTCTCTGTTGTTTTTCACCCATTTTCTTTTCTGTCAATAAACACAAGAACTACAAGCTCTTGCACTGGTCATAGCAGAGATGTGTTATTCTCATTCATTTTATTTCTGCTTGTCCTGTTGTACCTGTTCCTGAGTCTGTCTTCATCTTCCTCTCAGCTCGCTGCTTTTCTTCCTATACTTCGCTGTGAATTTTCTGTTTGTCTGAGAGTTTTCTGGTGTATTTGTCTCTCTGGAGCATTATGTGAGACTGCAGCACTTTATTGGCTCTGCTGCAGTCTGACTGCGAGGAATCATCACGAGCGCTTTCTTCATCCTTCTTTCCCGTCCTCTTTCTCTTTGCTGGATATTACCCTGTGTTTGTTGAGAGCATATTGCATGGCTGTGAAGTCCAGACCGTAGCAGGCTTCAGTTCAAAGCGTATATACTGTACTATACTATGAAAATCATGGTTATATGGAGACATGATGTTGAGACAGTTTGTCATGTTTTTGTTTCTTGACCAAAGCAAACAAACTGGAGCCTTTGCATTATCGTCCAAGTCGTATTTCTCCTCTTCCAGAATAAGGCATGAAGTTAAAGGTGTGTTTTTCTCCCTTCGCTTCTCCTTCTTTTAAGCTTTTATGGCTACTCTCCAAACATTTCACAGAGCTGCAGTGCAGTTATATCAGTGTCGAGCCCCAAGTCAGGCTGTATGTCAAGTTCCTCCTTCCCTTCTCCACCGTCTTCAATAACAAGATATCCTTTGGTTTATTTATTTGTGTGTGTGTCTGGTGCTTTATTAGGTCTGGAAAAGAAGAGTCTGGTCTTTTGTTGAGCTCCGAGTAGCAACAGCCACTTCTCTTTCTAATCTTTTCCTCTTTCCTTTCTTCACACCACTGACTCATCTCCTTTGTCCTATGGGAGCTGCTGTGTAGAGTTGGTGACAGAGTGTAGAACAAGCACAGGGTCACAGTCTATACACAGTACCAATATATTAGCTCATAAATGAAGTAAGGAGATTAAAAATACAGTTTACACACAAAGTCTGATTTTACATTAGTCATAATCATTATAATTACTGATGTGTTTGAAGTGCTGCAGCTACATCACTCTAATGTTGCAGCTGCTAAACATTAAGCTTATTTTAAGACGTGATTCTGATACTGTGCTGTTATGTTGAGCATATGCTTTGAATGTAATTAGGTTTACTTCACGTACTGCTGGGCAACTTCTGTATTCCACAGCCTTACTTCAGATACTGTGTAAAACCAAAAAGAACGACTGCACAGGTAGATTTGTTTGGTAAATTAGCTTGTACTGAAAACACGTCAGTCGGTTTGTCCCAGCTTTGGTCTGTAATTAAACCCCAGAGACACGTGCAGCGGTTCCACAGCATAAAGACGCTGACATGCAGGACACACTCAGGAAGCACCAAGGTTGAGCTGTAATGTCAGTGAAATGTTAATTATGTGGAATTATCATGCACAATGCTAATTATGTTAAATGTTACGTATAATGACCTTTGATTTACAAACGGCAAGGAAAATAATGTCATTGTTCCACGCTCCATGGCTTCATATAAATAATTCTTATTGTTGCCCTTTTTTTCTTAGTTTTGACCTGCGAACAGTAAAACACGCCTCCGTGCCCTTCTTTTGCTGCTCATGCTGACAGATCCTTTGTGTTTCGTCCAGAATATTCTGCGCGGCTGCAGCGTGCTGCTGGGTCCCGGCACCTCTGGGCTTTGGCGCGCTCTTGCTCAGAGTCAGAACCACATCCCAGGTGGGGGTCCGGCCGAGCTGACGGAGCTGCTGGAACAGTACACCCAAAACCTGGCCCAGAACATGAAGCTCACCTACCTCAACCCTGTGGCGCTGGTCGCTCCCAACATAGGTGGGTTCAGACTGATGACGCACACGATCACAGCGTTTACTGTCTGCTGCTGCTCCTCATCTCTCTCTTACTTAACTTTATTTGCCTCCTCTGTGGACTTCATCCAAACTGCTGCTTAATATCCTGCAGCCGACAGCTTGATGCAGATTCCCAGACGGAGAGCAGAGAATTAGGAGCAACAGTGAAGGCAGGAGGAATAAGAAACGCGCCCAATGCCCGATTTCACACGCCTACACGCACAGACATGCGTCGCTCTCAGCCAAATGGGGGGAATAAATAAAATGCAAAGGGATTTAGATTGAGCTTTAAACATATTAGCTCATTCTGAGATTTGGTTTGTCGTCGTTAGTTGTGAAATCACATTTGTCTTCCCATCAGTCCTGCCATTGGATTTTTTCGCACACATGCACGTATTGAGTGATTTCTCTCCACCGTCTGGATTAAGCGCTGATCCACTTCTGTGTGCTGCGTCAAGTGTTCCCTCATTATTGAACACTCCACATTGACTAAGCACTTCCTGTTGACCTCATTTGTTCTCCACCTCACCTCCTTGGCTTCAGCAGTGTGTTCACCTCTCTTGAATTCACGCCGAATAAATTCCCCAAACATTTGCTGATCTGAGTTTGTGTAAATGTATCAAGAGGGTGTAATCATGTGTGTGTGTGTGTGTCCGTGTGTGTTCAGTCATGAACCTGGACCGCGTGGAGAACCACACCCACGTCCGCCGGCGCTTCCCGCGCTACCACACCACCATGTTTCGCGGTCAGTCTCCGTGGGATCCCTACACACATGTGACACTGCCCCCTACAGCTCTGGCACCACAACGACAGCAGCAGCACAACTGGAAGGAGAAGGAGCGCACCGAGAAAGAGCGTAAGGACGGACTGAGCGTAAGGGCTTGAGAGGTAAAACGACGACTGTACTCACACGCGTCTGTCCATTTCAGCCTCTGCACCTCAGAACGCAGCTCCCGCGCCGGTCAGCATCTCAGCCAATCAGACGGGAGAGTACACTGCAGCCAGACGCTCCGTTTCTCCCCCCGAGCCGCCCTTCACCATTGTCATCCTGCTGATCTATCGAAGTCTGGGTGCAGCCCTGCCGCCCAAGTACCACACAGACCGCAGAGGAGTGAGGTGGGAATCGGCTCCACTCAGAACAATAAAAATCTGATTATAGCAGCCCTCACAGCTCTCTGAGGAGGAAGACAGGCTCCGTTACAGAGACCTGGACTTTCCATAGTAGCTAAATGAAACCATAGCAGAAAAGAAAGAGCCTCGTGTTAGTAGGCATGTTTAATTAATTTAAATCCTTCTCTCCTCTGAGCCAAATTAACTAGTAACAAACTGCCGATTTCAGTGGGCGTCAATAAACAAGTTACTTATGTCGTGTGTGTTTGTGCACTGACCCTGCGCCTTCTGGCTCCAGGCTTCCCAGACACCCGGTGATGAACTCCCCGGTGGTGACCGTCTCTGTCTTCAACAACCAGACGTTTGTGGCCGGACACCTGGACCAGCCCATCCTGCTGGAGTTCAAGCTGCTGGAGACGGCCAATCGCAGCAAGCCCCTGTGCGTGCAGTGGAACCACAGCAGTCCGTGAGTACCCGGCCACAGACACCTTTCACATACTTTCAGACTGGAACGTCCACGAAACGCCGCCTGCCTCTGTGCCGTTCCGCAGGTATGAGTCGGGAGGGTGTTGGACAGTGAGGGACTGTATGGTGGTGTACAGGAACACGTCTCACGTCCGCTGTCAGTGCCAGAGACTGGGCACCTTTGGCGTCCTGATGGACAGCTCGCAGAGAGAGGTTTGTCGTCTGTTCACGGTTACTTACGCCGCACATTTATAATCACTTTATGTCTACGTCTGGATGATTCATGTATGTATGTCTAACACCTGTCTATTTGTATGAAGCATCTTCCTGTGGCCGTTTAAAATCCCACAAAATTAAATCCTGACTGACATCCTGAGGCTGAAGGAAGCCTTTTTACAGCTGTAGAAGATTTTCATGATTTAATGCAAACCCCCTGCCCATTGTGCTCGGGCATACTAAGCGGTGATGTATCAGATCTCGACGTGCGAGACGGGGGGAAAAAAGACGTTCCTTGAGCGTCGCGATGAATGTCAAGTAGATTTCATAGTTACATGGTGTGTATTTAATTGAGCGCTTCATCTTTCAGCAGAAAATGTTCATTCAACACGGCGTAAAGAGCAGCAACCTGTTTCCATGTCTCAAATGAATTTACAGTGGTGTCTGGCATGTTTGCTGGCAGCAAATGTTTTCTGCACCGCGCAGGCTGTGATGAATACAGTGTCATGCTTAACTCCTTCCCCTGAGGAATCAGAAACTTCTGCTTCCTCTAGATTGTATTGCTATATTTTGGATTCTTTTATTTTGTCAGCTTTCTTGACCTCTGATCTTAGACTCCCCCACTGCTTTGCATTTTTCTACGGCGCCTCCCCTCGCTCCCCTCAAGCCTTTGTGTCATCCGCCTCCGTGCAGTAACACTCTCCCTCCTGTTTCCCCCGTCTCTCGCTCCGAGCAGCAGTTGGAGGGGGATCTGGAGACGTTGGCTCTGGTCACGTACTCCTCTCTGTGCGTGTCCATGCTGGCGCTCCTCCTCGCCGTCCTGGTGCTCTCCTGCCTCAGAGGCCTCAAGTCCAACACCAGGAGCATCCATTCAAACACAGCGGCGGCCATGTGTCTCTCCGAGCTGGTGTTCCTGTCGGGAGTCAATCAGACTGAACAACAGGTACGGCAGATACCAGTGGGGGGTTGTGGGTCCGTTTTGTTTTGCCGTGCTCTTCTTCTACCATGCCGCCACTTTCCGCTCTCTACCTCTTATATTTGTCCTCATTTGCTCGCCGTTCCTATTCCTCCATCACGTTTTTAAAACGTGGCTCTGTCTGCTGCCAGCGAACTTCCATTTCAGTGCTGTGTTTTCACGATGTCCCCTGTGGTTGGCATAGGTTTTGGTTTTGCCTCTGGCAGCCGACACTGACTCACCCGTTGACACAACTAGGTGTTGTAATGCAGCGCCGGTTGAATTTGAATGACATTCTTCTCATCTGGCTCGACAAACAAAACAGACCATAGACTGCAGACTTCAAATCCACTGCTCCAGACTGATCTCTGACCTCCAGTCCCTCCATGTGCAGCACTGCTGTGCGAGTATTATTAATATGTTAGCGATAATTCCCTTTACCACATACTGTAAATATGTGGTAATGAATGTCTGTAATCTAGTTTTATAGTTCTGTTCTTATTGCACCTATAAACAAAGAAGAAGAAGAAGTCACTCTGCAGTGTTATTACTACACTTTAGCACATTAAGAGAATTCATCAACGTTACATCTCTGTTATTTTCTATATTTCCGGGGGATATGGCACAACGTGCTGCTAGAAGCTCCGCCATTAGTCCCGATGGTAATTAAGTCATCATTAAATCAGCGAAGCTTCCTTCATTGCTGACACCTGCTGTGCTGTGACAAAGATTCATCAGCCATGTGCCAGGACATCTGCTCTGCCCTTGTCACATAATCAATACAATGGATTATATTTGTTATTTTACACGTTTTCATCATTTATTTTGATCCGTCGTTCCACTTTTTCTTCTTCTTTTTCCATCCCCTCCTTTGTTCGCCCTCCAGTTTAAAATCTTCTTCTCCTCTCTCCCACCAGTTCCTGTGCACAGTTGTCGCCATCCTCTTGCATTATTTTTTCATGTCCACATTTGCCTGGATGTTCGTGGAAGGCCTTCATATCTATCGCATGCAGACCGAGCAACGCAACATCAACTACGGAGCCATGAGGTTCTACTACGCCATTGGTTGGGGCGTGCCCGCCATCATTACAGGTAAAACGCGTTCAGCCACATGCAGACAGAAGATTTTGGTAACATGCCTAAACAGCCACGAATACACAGAGAGCCAGGACGTTTGTGACAACACTATTAAAACGTACACACGCACACACGCACATTGAGTCTGGCTGTGTAGATAAGGTGCCAGGTTGACACTTTTCCGTGACATTTTAATATAAAGATAGTAAAGCACAGACACACACACACACAAGCAGTTTCTTCCCTGACACAGACAGTCCTGTAATAACATTCACGCGTACAACCACAACGTGTCTCTTTCCCTGGACTCAGTGTGTTTATCCGTATGTCAATCTTTATTGAGGGCGTTTCCATCTCTCTCCCACTTTTGAAATTCAATTTAAAAATCTTTATTTTCCCGACTGCCAGAAGCTTGACAGTGTTGTCCAAACAAGGAAACAGTTCATGTCAGAAATCTCATCATCGTGGACGTCTGGTTGGATCATGGAGAACAGGACACCTGATATATAAGGCCTCTCCCTGGAGCTGATTAATTTTTAAATGATTTATGACCCGATTTAGGTTTGATTGATTGATTGAATGATGTAAACTGCCATTGGGATGGGCTCCGGTTTGTCTCTGACGTCGCCTGCCACACACTGGACTAACTCTCGGTCTCTCTGCGATTGACGGTTTGTCTGGTTTGACTGCTTGTCTCTTCGTTGCAGGCCTGGCAGTGGGCTTGGACCCAGAGGGTTACGGGAACCCAGACTTTTGTTGGATCTCCCTCTATGACAAACTCATCTGGAGCTTTGCTGGTCCTATTGCCATTGTCATTCTGGTAACTTATATTTTATATGGATGTGATGCTTTTGGGAGGCAGTCGAGGGCTGTTCATAATACAATGCATGGAAATGTGGATTTAGTTTAGCATCTTGTGCCTTCTACTGATAAAATAAAGATTTTCCTCCATCCCAGTATTGTACTTACCAGACCTGATATATGTTCCTTCTTCCTGCCCGTGAATCTCTGGGCACTCTCCCAAAATGAGCACGACCCCATCACTGGTCATGAGTGGCAGCGCTCCAGACGAATTCTGCAGAGACAAACTACTGAACTCTGCTGGGCCATCATTTTAATTGCCGCCCACATCAAGTTAACACTTTACTGCAACCTCTTAGACACAGAAGCTGCCAGGTTTTATGATGCTCATGAATAACTGCGGCACATTAGTCAGTAATCGTTCAGTTCTACATTATTCTAGCTATTGTTTATGTCTTTATTTATTTATGCTGATGTGTGTTGTGCTTATTCATTCACTGATTTGGCCATTTGTGTAGAAGAAATCAAGACAGACTACATGAGCCATTTGTATAAAGATACCGAAGCCACAGCCTCTGATCAGAGTTTGATTAAATGTATTATGTAATGTTAAGTCATATTTATAAGATTTTTCTCCTTGCAGATAAATGGAGGGATTTTTACAATTGTAGCCAAGATGTCCTGCAACCCGTCTCAGAAGGAGACAAAAAAGCTCCCCGTCATGTAAGCGTCAACCCACCAGCTGATTTAGTCTTTTCTTTTGTCTTCTGTCATCTTATCTAAGACTAAGCAGCATATTACGTCTATTTTATTATGCACTGGAGCACCTTAAAAAGAAGAAGAGATGTTTTGATAAGCTGAGGGATCTGTGTGATTCAGCCACTTTTGATTTGACAGACGACGATCAGGGCTTTTTCCTGCTCGCTCTCACCCGGTTCATCTGCCAGAGAGCTTCTTGCAGTACATCCCAGCCAACTCTTGTCCTTCTCTCTTCCGGTCTTACAGCTCCACTATCCGCAACGCCTTCCTGCTGCTGCTGGTTGCGACCTCCACCTGGCTGTGTGGTCTGACGGCTGTGAACAACAGCATCCTGGCTTTCTATTACATTTTTGATGTGCTCTGCCTTGTGCAGGTATGATCAAGGTCTATGTTTTATATCTGTAGCTGGTGGTTATCTACTGTAAACAAATCTCTCTACCTGTCTTTACTGCTCTTTCCCAGGGTCTGTCGGTGATGCTGGTCTTCACTGTGTTCAACTCAGAGGTGCAGGAGGCCTGGAGAGTTGCCTGTTTGGGTAAGAAGAGCCCTGGAGAAGACCCCCCGAGACCACCACAGAACACAGTGAGTAACACACACACCAGAAGGAATATATTGTACTTAGCCCTGCTGCCCTCCATTCCTCCATCCATCCATCTTCCCTGTGCTCCCTCTCTCCTCTCCTTCTGCCTTCAGGGTGTGTTGCTGACCCAGATAAAACAATGTACTGACCAGTGGAGCCCTGGCTCCTCCATAGCCCACTTCTGCAAAATGCACTGTGCAGCGTATTTAAAATAATGTGTCCGTGTCACCCGGCCCTGCTTTCATTTCTTTCCTTCACTCTCTTTTGTGTCTTTATGGGGTCATAGCACTCTAAACCCTGTTTTCTTCTTTTCTCATTATCTGCGCACACACATTGTGCGTTTGCATGTTCTCTGTTCGCATGTAAGGGCGTTCGACTGTTTACATGCAGTTCATCCTCTTGTCCTCCAAACTCTTCCGTCTATGCATCACTGAGTTAAGTGGGGCAAACGATGGTGCCTTAGAAAACCTACTGTAGCATCGGATACACACACAAACAAGAAACAATCAGCAGTTTTTGTTATTTTGGCTTCAGTATCATCTAAGTGTCTACTTGTGGAAACCTTTAGCGTACTGATGGAGCTGTCATGTCTCTGTGCTCAGGCTCAGAACCCGTACCACAACGCCTCGCTGCTGGAGCAGAGCGGGCTTCACCGCATCACCCTGGGAACCTCCACCATCTCCTCTGTCAGCTCTGCCAGGTACAGAAAACACACAAACACTGGGTGGAAACCAAACCACATTATAGACAGCGGAGAAGATCAAAATTCAATATGTTAAATGATAAAAACACTGACTTATCATTTAAATGAATGTCGGGTTCCACGGTTTCCCAGTGATTCTCTAACTTGACATTCAGTCGCTTCAAATAAAAAGTCATGTTGTGTGTTTTATGGGTCAGTGGGGTAAAGATGATGAAGACTGGATGTAACAGTACATTGTACTTTACTGTATGATGCGTATGTAGAGCAACACTAATGTTCTCTGAGAGCCACGGTTCATGGCTCAGTGATGTCAGTCTGAATGTCTGCGTGTGTGCGTGTGTGGAGGTTTTATTTAGAAAGTGTACTGGCCTGTGTGATGGATACACAGCGTACAGGATGTGCACGTGTGTGTGTGTGTTTGTGTGTACATGCATTTGTGTATAATCACTTCTCTGCTCTTTTGGCTTATAGGGAAAATCTTTTGGCTCGTCAGAATCTGGAGCAAAACATCATCCACACGGGAGCAACAGATCTGGACGTAGCCATGTTCCACAGAGACGGAGGTGAACTAGCTAAAGCTCGCGTGTCGTATTCTCTGCCACAGCAGTTGTCTCTTAATCTTCAGTCACCCCCCCCACTCTTCTTCCTCCCAGGTGAGGACTCAGACTCAGACTCAGATCTGTCCATGGAAGAGGAGCGCAGTCTCTCTATCCCTTCGTCTGAGAGCGAGGACAACGTCCGTCTCCGTGGACGGATACAGCGACGATTCAAACGCTCCAATCACAGCGAGCGTCTCCTCACTGAGCCTGCCCGCAACAACGGCAACGGTGATTCTCTAATGATTTATTGTCATGGAGCAATATCATACTTTGTACATACAAAGACAAAGCCTGTCCTATGAAATCTACGAGAGGCAGACGAGACCCTGGTTGCCAGGCTCACAGAAAAAACACACAGAGAAACGCCTTTAAATACAATAACGCCTTCAGGAAATGAACAGTCACCAGGTAACCATGTAGTACTGATTAATCAATACCGTCTTTCTTATGCGCCACATAAAAACACATCATGCATAATATAAGCGATATAAATGTCATGCATATACAGCGTCCTGTCAAAGGTTTCACCCTGAGAAAAGGCCACGTCAGACAAGTCTATAAATCCATATAAATAGTCAATTCTTGGCTGAATAAGCCATCTGGATCACAAGCCTTCAGTTCAGAGTGGACTAAAGTCGTCAGCTGAACCGAGGAGGACAAGTTCCACGTGGTCATTACAGTCCAATCAATTCACCAATACTGAAAGTTGTGGGCTTTTCACCGCGGCGCCCGATTCGTTGGGACAAAACATTAAAGCTCTGCTTATAAAACCAACAGTAGAGCTGATGCTTTTATTGTTGGCATTTCCGTGTACTTTTGCTCTCTTGCATGAAGTATCAGAAGCTGAGATGAGTAAAATGACACAGCGCAGACTTATTAGTTCAGGAACCCTGGCTGTTGAGACTTGCTATGCTTTATTAGATTACTGCTCCACCCATTAAAACACCATGTTGCTCATTCTCCGGTACATTATCTACTATTACAATATGCTACTTTTAATTTGCCTTGTCATTTTATAATGAACATATGCTTTTTGTCTGCTGACACCTGCTATTTGATCACAACATCTGTTCAGTTTTCATTATGATGGATGTGGAATAACAAAATGTTCCATGTGCTGATATCAAATGGGAAAAAATGATCATCAGATTTATTTTTTTCTTTGATTGAACTCTTAATAAGCTTCTTTGACGTTGACCAGAGACCGTGTCTTTGTGCAGATTTGATGTTGACTTCGAGAATAACTAGAACGTGTTTTGCTTGTGTGTGACAGACCTGGATGGCAACGACCTTCTGTCCTACTGGCCTGCTTTGGAGGGCTGTGAGACGCACACTCTGCAGAAGTGGGGCTCAGAGCGCCCCCTGGGGGGAGATTACAGCAAGGACGCTGCCAACAACAACCAGACCGATGCCGCGCTGACCAGCGGGGATGAGAACGGCCTCACTCAGCCTCACAGGCACCGCAAAGGTGACAAACAAGAAGAGACGCTGCCGTTTTGAAGCTGCTTCTAGTACTAATTCTCCTCCATTTAATTTCTGTTGTATAATGTGGCATCCAGGTCACAGATTATTGATTTTTTAGGAACTTAGTCATGACAATGTCACATGGAAACTGATAAGGACACATGAGTAACATAGATGAATAACTTCTTGCACATAAGGTCATATTTTTTTTACATTTGCATCAAACCGTGTTAACATACACACACTCACAGACATGGAGAGATGCAGATCACACATGTCCAGAGCCCTCTATCCTCCTCTTCATCATCTCTTCCCCTTCTACATGTCGCCTCCTCCTAGGTATCCTGAAAAATCGTCTTGGCTGTCCTCCGGCACTTCAGGGTCTCTCAAACGTAGGCCGGGTTCCCAGTGAGCTGAACTGGTACCGAACCTCTACTCTGGGTCACAGAGGCGTTCCTGCAGCTTCCTACGGGCGCATGTATTCTGCCACCGCTGGCGCCAGTGGAGGTACTGGCTCTCTCTCGCAGCCAGCTTCTCGATACTCCTCTAGAGAGCACCTGGACTCGCTTGCTCGGAGGCAGCTGTCCAGGGATCCACTAGGAAGGCAAACCATCGGTGGATCGAGGGACCGGCTGGACTCCCGGGGCTCCAGGGACAACCTGGATCTCTTACCCAGGAGAAGAGAGCTGGGATTGGGGCAGGTAGCAGGGCTGGGGGGCCTGGGGCTGGATCACCAGCGGGTCTCGGCATCCAGGGAGAACTTGTCAGGATCCAGGGACAGACTGGACATCCACCACATTGGCAGCGTCCACGCCTCAAGGGAGGACTTGAGTGGAAACGGGGGAGCTGTGGGAGCGGGAATGGAGGGATACCTCAGCGGATCGCGGTCGCAGCTGAACGCGCTAACTCGGCGACAGGCCTCATCCAGGGAGCATCTAGGAGGGGCGCTGATAAGCAGCAGGTCCAGGGAGCAGCTGGAGGCCAACGGAGTGGGAGCCCAGCCGTGCCGGGAGTGGCTCCGCACTCTGCCTCCCCGCCAGCCCTCGCACCCTGACCAGCCTCCCTCCTCTTCCCCTCCTCCCCCGATCTCTGAGGAGCCCCAGCAGGAGCAGCTGCCTTCCTCAGTTCAAGTAAGAGGACAACTGGACTCTGCACCTTCATGTAGGTACCCAGGACAGACTGTCCCCCAAATGGCAGGTTCTAATCCAAACTCTCTGGGTCGACAGCCGTCCAGTGAACACCTGGATATTCTGTCCTCCATCCTGGCATCCTTCAATTCCTCCGTCCTCACTCCTCCTCCCACTGCCTCTAACCCAGGGGCTAATGGGTCGGCTCATGGACCCTCACCCTCCCCGCCCCAGTCTAGCACCTCCCACAGCATAACTGAAGTGTCTCCCGACTCTGAGTAAGTCTCTTTCTGTGTGAACAACCCCTCATTGACACACAGTCCTCCTGTTCCTTTCTGTTTTACATCTTCTCTTGTAGATTCTGGCTCCTCCCCTGTTGCTCCACAGGGATCGTGTAAACAATGCATCTCAGCGTTTTCCTCAGCAGCTTCTGTTCTACCTCCTAGTTTTCAGCCTCTTTATCCCTGTCCCTGTTTTGGTCTGTTTCTTTCCAGCTCTGTGTCCTCTCACTTTCTTCCTTTGCCTCTAACTGCTCATTTCCATCTTTGCTATGCTATTGTCATCATTCTGTGGAATTGAATTTACAGGCAGTGGAGGACTTGCTGTGTAAACTAACTTTCCACTCGTTTATTTTTCATTCACCTCAGAGCCAACAGAAGTGAAGGACAGTCTTGATGACAGCCTCCATTTCCCTTTATGCATTGCAACTGCTTGGGCCACCAAGGACGAGTTCAGAAGTTAATGGATCATCCTTAACCGCTGAACAGCCTGGGACACTGGAGGACTGGGAACAAACTAAGACTGAGAACAAAAGAGGATGTTTGTGGGCTCTACTGTATAAATTCAGTTTATCCAAGTCCCACTGCCTACAGTGATCTAAGACGGTTGAGTCAACCACCTCTACTACCTAAAGACTCCATAGATTTCAAACAGTCACTTCAGCCTGATCCACACAAGATCCGTCTTAAAGATAAAAGATTGTAAATAACATTTTTATACATTTTGTATCTTTTTCATTGGAGATGAAGAAGAAATCTCTCGTGTTTTCTTTTTTGTAACGATTGTGTCCATGTGAGGTTGTGAGTGAGGTTGGTGCGAGTGCAGTCTTGTTCGTTGCTGAGGGAGCGATATCTCCTGTCAAACAAACACACAGTTTCTCTCGCAAACCTTCCTCAAACCCATCAATTTTGTGTATAGCGACAGGGGTCCGGCAATAGTATCTGATGAGATTATCAAAACCGTGAGACGTGGGTGGGAGGGAAAATGTCACAGGAGGCAGAAGTGATTGTAAATAGCAGAAGGCATTATTTAAAGGACGATAGGATGATTGTTCAGAGAAAGATGACCAACGTTTGGCTAAAACAATTAAAACGATTCGGAGTTGGTGCTTCGGCTGTTAAAGCTCAGTCACGAGTGTAAAAGTATTCGCTATTTCCGTTTGTGATCCGCTGTATATGAATGTGACCTCAATGTGACCGTCTGTGTACAGTATCTCTGTGCCTGGTGCTGCCTGAACCAGACCATATCAGCCATCCGATATTACAAGATCACATCTTCAGTGTTCTGGAGGCCCGTCGGTGTCTGGCTGCCTCTCTGTGTGTGGTGGTATCACAGAACAACCATTTAAAACCCCTCAAGGTATTTTGCACTTTGATGCATCACGACTAAACCTGCCTCAGGAGACGCCACAGGAGCAGCCGCATCGCTCCAGCAGCATCCAGGAGACTCATTTACGAAGCTTGTGAGCAAATCGAAGCCAAAGGGACAGCTGCTTAAAATCAGTGTTCTCCATTTTTCTGCAATTAAAACGTACCATGTCTGACTCACACAGATGTAATTCACATTTTTTTTAATCATGCAAACTGACATTCAAACTGTGCCACGATTAGACCGTATGAGTCACACCTTTGTGTGCTTAGATATTTGGAAACGTGCAACACACATCGAGCCAGGTTAGAGTCTGTAGCACAGGAAATCCATGGCAGAATTATTTCACATACCTTTCTGTTGATGGGGAATTACTTCAGGATATTTTTATACATAAAGAAATCACAGAAGACGTATCGTGTGCTGACTTTACTGAAGGGCTCAGAAACATCTAAAACGAGTCGTCACCAGTGAAAAGCTTCACACTGGAGCACTGAAAGCAGATTCTCTTCTCATTGTGGCGACTGTTGTACCATGATGCGTCCTTTGCAAGCGTAGCTTCGGCAGCATTGTGCCTGTTTTCAGAGGAGAGGAGGTGTCAGTTGTGTCAGCGCTAAAAGCCTCTAAGTGGTTTTGAGACGCATGTCTTCGCGTCAGGAGCTGCTTCTCTTTCGCAGCTGTCGGATCCAGGCCTTAAGGTACGACATGCAGGCATCTGCAGGCAAAGGAGACATGCAGGTAGAGTCAGCCTGTCTTCACAGGGATTAAGGGATTGTGGCAACATAAACGTTGTTTCTAAAGAAAAGATGTTGTAGGTTCTAAACATGTAAGAAAACATAGGTGTATGGTTGGTCTCGCCAGAGTCACTAAAACCGTAGAAGAACAAATTGGGTCAAATACGATGACGTGATGTACTGTCCGCAAATTGAAAGGCCAGTGGAGAAGCGAGGATGTTACTCATCACAGACACAGATGTGAATGCACACGGTGGAAATTAACATATCTGCCTGCTCCGACTGCTATGCAGGCGTTTCCACGTCCCTGAGATGTGACAAGCGAACACTTGTGACAGTGTTATTACCAAATAATGCTTCTGCTGGGGAGCACTACCCTCAGCCTGTTCAAGGAGTAGTAGTCCTAAAGAAATCCAACATCCAATTCCCCTGTCACTCCTTGGTTTCATTTATTTCCTTTTATATAGTTTTATGTTGTACAGATAATTTATTTATTTATTGACATATATTTATTTTGCCATTTTGTATCACAGGTACTACTTGTGATTTTATTCCAATTTTTTCTTTTGTTTGTATGTAACGTCTATTACAGTATCTTTTAGTCTCTCAATGCAACAGAGTCGCAGGTGGGGGAATGTTAAGACAAATGTCTCTTACACCTACATTTAAAATATTTTAAATGGCTTACTTGGTAAATAAAATACTGTTAACTTAGATAGTTATCCTGCCAAGTCTGCACTTAAATTTATACATTTATCTTCTCCAGACAGATTGTAAGCATCTAAACAAAAAGTTCAGTCCGAGGTGTAAACAGTGCAGCTGTATTCCAAATTAAAGCAATTTCTTCCTGTCCATCTCCTGTAGATCCATGGCTGAAGCTGCTCAAGCACAGAATCCAGCTATTAACTGCTAATTTAATAGGCTTTGGACCAGTAGAAGCCACGCGTGAGGAGACACAAACAAGCTAAAATGTTGGGAGTGGCTCTGAAAACAAACAAAACAAAAAGGGGAAAGAGACAGAAGGAAAGACAGAGGAGGGTAGAAAGGATGGGAGATTGTCTTTGTAAGCTCGTGTGTTCATTTTGTGATGCCTTCCATCCTGCCGTCGGCGAGGGGATGGCGGCATGGAAACAGCTGTTCCCCTGTTGCCGCGGAAACAAGAAAAATGTTGGACATTAAAGAAAAAAATGACTTATTCATACAAGGTTTCTTGTGTTTATTCATTTTTTTTCCTCGGTGTGAGTGTTTTGTTTTATATTCATGAGAACACACATTTGCAAGTGTGAAAAACCGAAGGATGTTTTCTTCCTGCTTCCTCTGTATGATTTTGACTGTCAAGAGTTTTGCATCACAGTCATAGGTGTTAGAGATGTTCAGGTGTCAAATTAATGCTCATCAGATGCAAACTCTTCACCACAGAAACACTTGGCTGAGGCGGGACGTCGTGGCTGACCCAGAGATCCTGCAGGCTGTAAAAGCTGCAGACCTGTCCTGTTTCCATCCTGCTCTGTCTATTACACCGTTGACCATCACACCCTCCCGTCTGCGTCTGAACTGTGTATCTCTCAACTGGCTCAGGTTCTACCTGTCATGGGACATGTACCCAGCTTGCCCCTCTCCTGCAGAGCTCTTGATCCCTGTTCCTTGCCTTTCTCTTCTCAATCCACATCACTTCCTGTCCTCTCGTTGCTATGACAACGACATCCATGTCTGTCGCATCCCCTCCTGTTCTTCTCATGTATCTGCTTGAAAAACAGAACAGTACCTGTTCTGATCTTCCCAGCTAATTGAATCATATTACACCAGCTGCACTGACTGTGTCTACAAAGTGTGCTGCACATGTGGTGACTATAGTTGGCTCAAACATTGCCAAATGTTAATTTATTTACAAAGAAAAAAACAGCTGAAGACAGACATTCATGCACTGTACAAAACTTTGCTAGTAGTCTGATCAAACATTGCCCAGAATGTTATTGCATTTCAACATTTAAAGAGATATTCTCAGCACATTTTTTTAATTTAACATTCTCTGTGAAACAGGCTTTGACTTTCAGCCCACAGAAACCTTAACAGCTTTAACATTATGATTATGTAACTGCTAAAAATGTCAAAAGGGTTTTAATTTCAAGCCCCCTCACAGTAACTTCTACAAAGTGCACAAAGTAACTCAAGTATTTCAAAGTCTCATCATACAGTAATGTAGGTAGGATTTCTAAAATTCATTCCTCTTTATGTTGACATCAAGTGAAGTGCAATGTCCTGCATTTAGGTCACATTACTTATCCTGTGCTTTTCACTGATATCACCTTCAACAGGCCCATGTCTTCATTCCTTTAGGAAGAAAAGTAAAATCAACTTAAAGCAAATAAGAATCTTCCATTTGCTTTTAGTAAAAATCAACACACTTTATAAAAATAGTAACAATTTTCATAATATACGCACAAAAAATAGAGAAACAAACACTAATAAAACACAGCTACTAATTAGTTAATCCTGTCGGATCAGATGCTTTCTCCTCGTCGTCGCTGCTGGACGATGGTGGCACATCCTCACCCATCCTCTTTAACTTAGCTTTGTAGTAAGCTTTCTTCATCCTGAAAGCTTTCTCCTTCTGCCGGGCTGCTCTCCTCTTCTCCCTCACCAGTTCCTGCTCCCACGCCAGCACCTTCATCCTGTTCTCCCACTCCAGGATCTTCATCTGCCGCTGCTGCTCCAGAACCTCTGCTCTCTGCTGCTGCTCCTGCCTTGACAGGTCCACAGAGTCGTGGTGAACCATGTGGTGGCCCGTGTCCTCTGTATCGTTGCAAGGTCGATGGAGACGCTGGCCGACCCTAGAAGTGCCTGGTGGGTTCAAAAACATTATTAAAGTGTTGTGTTGTTGTCAATTTTTTGTAAATGTTAAAAGTATGTGTAGCAGGAATTCATCTTTTACAACAAAATGATCAATCTGTAATAAAATGGCTGCTAGTGTGATAAATCTGCAAGATTTCTTCAGTTTTGTTTTGTCTCTGTAATAAGCTTCTTAATACAAACTGGACCTGCTAGATCGTGTTTCATCACCATCTCACCACTACATGAAATAACACATTGCTGAGAAATAGCTGGCAGAGCTTTATCTGTAGATACCTGGTGGTGTGAAGTAGGCAGCAGGAAATGTTGCATCCTGTAGCTCTGCATTGTGGGAGGTGGAGTTCATAGTTGGGCTGTGGCGAAGATCCGACCATTCACTGCCTGCTATTCTGTCCAAGGTGTCACGCTGGAGGCAGATGGCCACTTGCTCCTTGGTGTCCTCAGTCTGTGAAGAAGGGAACAGCTGGTGGGATATGTGTGATAGTTTAACTACTAATGATAGTTTTCATGTAAATATTTTACAGGTAATAAGTTTCTTGGGTTTCTAACCTGCTTCACTTTCAAATACTTACTTGGCTCAGGTTGCTGTTCATCTGGCCAGCAGCACTGATCATCATCAACTTTCCTGCTAACATAAATGAAAAGAAGAAGACAGAGACGGAGGAAATTAGTAAAATAAGATGACACTGCCTCCTTCTGGTGAGCGCAGGCAGAGACACCCGCGAGACAGGACTGTTCATATTATCATTTTGGTTTCAGTGGAAATCAAGTTCCCAATAGACTTTAGAACTCACTGAATATTAATTATTAAATTGCAAGGAAATAAAGCTCTTGCAAACAAGCATGAAAAGGTGACACAAGCAGAGTTGACATCACACACATTGATGATTTGGGTCTTATTACTTTAACAGTGAACAAATGAAATGAACATAGAAGACTGAACATCCTGTTAACTTGGGAACAAGTATCCATGCTGCTCACATGTCCTGGATTAGGACAAATAAATCCTAAACCTCAGTGCAGCAGTTTTGCCTCTGATTCTGATCTCACTGGACAGATGGCAAGTACATATTTCTTTTCTAAAGGAAAATGCAGGAAAGAGGAACCTTTCTGTGACGTTTGCCAAAGAGTTTGTCAGCAGGGTTCCCGCATTCAAAATCAGATATTCTGTGGTACCACTGTGTTTGGATAATCAAATTAATCTTTTATATTTTAAATATTTAACAAAAGCCACGACATACATACATGAATTCATGCTAAAACATTGTTTGCCAAGGTTCAACATTACACAGCTGATCGCTAATTTCTTTGATTTCACACAAGTGGGATATTTTACAAGCTAATTCTAAATGTGTGGTTTTACTTCAGCAAATGTGTGCGTTAACTTCTAAACTGTAACCTATTGAGCTGTTTCAATAAATATATGTGCTCATTACTATATTATTACCATATTTTCAGGAGCTGCACTCAAAGGTCCTAAAATAAAGTTGATCACGATTATTCTGAAACTGCAGCTACTTGTGAGGCTACACCTGGCGAACGTGTGTGTGTTGATGTGAGATGTGAGAGGCAGTGGTTATGACCTGGGACACATGTTCAGCACTAGTCCGAACAGGTCTAGACTGTCGCTGGACACACACACACACACACGAACGGCATCTCATCCACAGCAGCTGAACACACCGCGATCAACTGGCTAGTAGCACACATCTGGCCGAGCCTCGTCTGACTGAGCTACCTTCCACTAGCTTGCGCACCGCTGCTTTGTGGCCAGCTCCCCCTGCGTGGCTGGTAAGAGCAGCCTCGCCCATGGTCTGAAGTTTAATGGATTTGCAACAAGCGCGACATCGGGCGAAATGAATGTCCTGGATGTCCTTAACCAGCCAATCCTTGTAAATTTCCTTTGACAGCCAGGAGTCTTGGAATTTACATTTCCCAGGCATTGTTAGCCGTGAAGTTAGCCGGACCGCTACCCGACTGTCCTTTTCTTCTACTGCCTCCGGGTGCGTTCACTGTCAACTCGGAAGATCCAGAAATATTTTGGAGTGGATATTATTTCCGTGAGTTTTGCTAAATAAACAGCAATCTAACGCTTACATTCATGTATATTTATCAAAATATTGTTGTAAGATAGTAATAAATTATACATTTTGTAGTTAATAACAAAACAACTACACTGGGCATTTTTGTATAACATGTGTATATGTAAAATACAAGTAAATCAAAGTAAAGTGAAGAAGTAGAGATCGCCACTATCATATTCAAAAGCATCGATTGAACAAAAACGTTTGACTGTCTAAAACAAATGTGGAACATGTTGCCAACTACGTGAACGACACCTAAAGTCAGCGCTGATCACGTGAGCTGTTTTCTCCAATGCAAACCCGGCAAACTTTTTCCTAACCAACCAGCAACGACGCAGCCAGGCGCGCAGTCTTATTAGGTGAAATGCGGCTCTGAACCCGGAAAAGAAACACATGGGTGCTGTGGATCTTATTTATATGTTTTAATGGAGATTTGAAACACACGCTGGTACGATTACAGGGTTTTAAGCAGCAGAGCATTAAGCGATAAACACCTGGAAACATATACGGCTTTATTTATAATCGTCAACATCGGTATTTGAGTAGTTTTGTTAATCTAAAGGCTAATGTTGACTTAACATAGACATGGCAGCGTTATATTATTCAAAATCGTAGCACACCACACTGTTTGTTTGTGTTTGTTTTGCATCCGTAAAACGTATGTTTTATATATGACTTATATTTTATGCTTTATTTAAGTTTAGGTTCAACAATCAATAACATGGAGACGGCAGCTCTGGTGGCGCCAGTCACAGCTGTGGAGTTCCTTCAGGATGCATTTTTACTCACGGGTAGGCAGATGAAATGGTTCTTATCATGAGAATTACTACACAAATAAACCAATCTGTGGCGTTTAAATGCGCCTCGCCATTTTAACTGTGTCATACCCTGCATTTGTGGCAGGTGAGGGCCCAGTTTTAAAGGCGTACAGTCTCCAGCCTCGACCTAAAGCCTGCGCCTCCCTTGCTGTGCTCCAGCACTCCAGAATACATGGAATAAGACATAGAGATCAGGCAACTGTTCCAGGACAGAGCTCTACTGCAGAAGTCAATGGAAGGAAAGAAAATGGTTCGTAGTAAATAATTGAATTCTGGTGTATGTAGAAAGGTTGTTATTTTTACTCTAAATCTTTTTGTGATTTTAGTGAAATGTGGATATATCTTGTGGCCAAGCAACAGCACTTTGCGAGAGTTCCAAAATCCCTTATGATCTGTCAATCCTCAGAACTGGCCAACTTTCACGACCTTGCAGTATTTGGAGGTAAGGTAGTGAGGCTGGTGAGACTCTATGTCGATCTCCAGGGTGGGGACTATCTACAGTTGGAGACCCTTGGTGTACTCATGGAGCTACAGGACTGGATTCTGGATGTCCGCTGGCTGCCTGGAGACAAACCTTCACTTCTCTGTGTGGCTTTAGCCCACAATAGTGCTCTTCTCTTAGACGTTGTTACAGGAACTGCCCTAGCTCAACGCTCCTGTCTGGAGGGGTGTCTGCTGTACTCTGCCCTCTTACTGGTACAGGAATCTTGGGTTGATACCATCTTAGTAGGAGGAACTGTTTTTAATCAGCTGGTTCTGTGGAGGCCTGGAGGTGAAAATGATCCTAAAAATAAGGCTCCAGTTGAAAAACGTCTGCAGGGACACAGCGGCGTCATCTTCCACATCTCGTACCTCCAGGAGAAAGGCTGGCTGGCTTCAGCTTCGGATGATCGAAGTGTAAGGGTTTGGGGTGTTGGTGCTCTAGGTGGTCCTGGAGGGAAGTGTGGGGACTTGAAGCCTGTCTGTTTAATGGTCTTATATGGACATCAGGCAAGGGTGTTCTCTGTGTGTCTGTCCCCAGGAAAAGTGTATAGTGCTGGAGAAGATGGGTCCTGTTTAGTCTGGGACTGGTTTGAAGGTGGGAGAGTGGTTCGAACATTAAAGGGACACAGAGCAGGGGGCATTCGTGCACTGGCAGTCAGTAAGGGAACGGGTGATGAAGAGAGATGGGTGGCTACAGGGGGTGCAGATGGAGGGGTGAGATTGTGGAGGATTAAAGAGAGCGAGGAGAGCAAGATGGAGGAAGTGGTGACAGATAAATTAACTGACCTCAGATTTCCTGGTCGAGGCGTGCCTAAAGCGGTTCGTATATTAGCAGAAGAAAAAGCCAGTTGGAGCCAGAGTAAATTAGTTGTTTGCACTGACCTCGGAATAGTGTACCAGTACAGTGATGGCCAGTGGGGGCAGATATGGCAAGGATCCTCTGACTTTCAGTCCTATTGTGTGATGGAAACAAAATCCATCATTCCATCAGAGTCAGTAGCCTTAGTGCATTTGTGTGCTGTGGGCAATCTTAGCGGGTCGATATTTGTATTCCCCATTTCTCAACCACAGTCTGGGATTCTTCTCGCTGGTAGTTTGGGAAAGATTCACAGTCTTATTTGGCATGATGTAGGAGAAAGTGTGTGCTTGTTAGCATCAGGGGCTGAAGGTCTTGTCTATCGCTGGTTTATAAAGATAAACTTAAGCGAAGACAGGTCCTTAGTCCTCAGTGTAAAACCACTTCTTCCTTTCCTTCTTCCCCCCTGTGCCAAACGCTGGTTGACTGCTGCAGTTTGCCTCCAATCTAGTTCTCAGGAGGTGCTGTGGGTTTGTGGAGACAGGAGAGGGTCCCTGCTTTTATTTCAGGAAGGAAGAAAACTCCTGCAAAAGAGAGGAGATGATAGCGAGGCAGATGAATGTTTGATCACTTACACAGGAGGTAGAGAAACTAGAAGTGATGGATATGAACTGGGTGGCGCGATAGAGAAGAGAGAAAACAAAGATGAATTGAAGCTGTTGCCGCTGAGCTGCCTGTTTGGGGTGCATGGAAAACAGGGTGTAACTTCAGTTTGTGAATACCAGGGTTTGCTCTATAGCACTGGGAGGGATGGCTGTGTGAGAGTTTTTAGGGTGCAGTCAGTACTGCCAGCAAACTTGGAAGAAAACAGAAATAATTGTGCAGGAAAGACTGTAGAAAGCAAAGCTCAGCTTCAGCTGGAGGTCTTGCGAGTCCAGCGGGCCTGTAAGGGTATGGAGTGGCTAGAGAGGATTTTGATTCTGGAACCTGAAACTCCAGAGGAAGAGGAGGATGAATTCAGTGATGAATGTAAGAACCACTCTGGGACAACGCTTCATTTGACAGAGAGAAGGGAAAAGGAAGCTAGGTTTGTCATTGTTGGTTTCCACGCTGTCCACTTTGTGGTCTGGGATCCAGTGAGGCAGGAGAGACTGTTAGCAGTGCCCTGTGGGGGGGGGCATCGCTCTTGGGGTCTCTGGCCATCACTCAAAGGGGTTTGGACTGGGTACGGAGCGCTGGTCTTCATTAAGCAGGGCAGTGTCCTGGCTTCACAGTCTCCTGCTGAGGAACCAAACTGGGCTGGAAAAGCCGGAATGACGGGAGGATGGGGCCTGAGAGAGGGCGTACACGGGAGGGGGATCGGGTGTGTATGTAGATTAGGGAGGATAGGGGGAAGAGGGGACGCTACGCAAACAACTGGATATATGTTAAAAAATGAAGCAAGGGAGGTGGAAAGCGAGAAGGGGCATTGGGAGATAGTGGTGACAGGAGGAGAAGACACTAGCTTAGCCATCTTGGGAATACATCCAAACTCTGGCAACGTCAAAGTTCTCTCAGTTATCACCGATCACATTTCAAGTGTCCGGACAGTGACAGCAGTAACGTGTACAGAGGGAGGGACCGAAAACCAGCCGCAGTCTCTCTCTGCCCTGCTTGTGTCAGCTGGTGGCCGCGCTCAAATGCAGTGCTACCGGTTATTGATTAACTGGGACGGGCACAGACAGGTTCCCTCCTGCCAGGTGATCCAAGTGGCCAGTCACAGATTGGACGAACACTGGGAGAGAAGGCGGAACCGACACAAGATGGTTAAAATGGACCCAGAAACAAGGCAAGTTAATAATCAAATAATAATCATAATCATAAAGAGAATTACACTCCAGTCTGTAGCTACTGTGAAGTGGTTTTCAGTGAATGTTGTCCATTCTTTATTCGCTCTGTTATGGATTTGCAGGTATATGTCTGCAGTGGTGGTGGATGAGAAGACTGACGGGGTTCTTCTGGCTCTGGCCTGCAGCGATGGAGCTGTCAGGTGGGTCTTCATCACAGCAGAATTTTCTGAAGCCTGTTCTCAAGAAGTGGAGAGAAACCAAACGATACAATATGTTGAAACATAACAGCTGCTAATGAAAATCAGGCTTTTCTTCAACAAACTGCTACTATGATCAGTAAAGTTAAATTCCACGTGCACGGTCTTTTAATAGTATATATAGTTTTTAAAATGTTGCCCTCGCCTTTTTTCATAGTTTTGTGTCTTCATTCCTCCATTATTGTCATTTTCAGACTGTTCTCGATCAGCGAAGTTAAGCATCAAATGTATTTGGTGTGGGAGTCGTATTTCCACCAGCGATGTGTGCTCAGTGTTGCCACCTGCAGCCTTGAGGATGGACAAGGCAACAGGTGATTGTTTTTCAGTCCTTCTTAGCAAGTAAATAAATCTTGGTTTAAGAAGACAGTGGTTATTAATTTTTTATATGTAAACAAAAACATGAGAATTAAAATAATGTGTTAATATAAACTATCAATTTCCACCATGTTGTCTTTGTCTGTTGTGCATCAATTAAAAAAAAACAAATTAATATGTGCAGTTGCTTCCCTTTCAGGTGTAAGCTTTTGTTCAGTGCTGCAACAGACGGGAGAATCGCTGTGTGGAATTTGACTGAAGCTTCTTCCTCAGCCGATGCTTCAAGTGATGCTCCAGCGCCACCAATCCCCTGCCTCAGCGTTTGTGCCCACCAGAGTGGCGTCAACTCATTGGCTGTTTGGACAGAGAAACTGAGACAGCAAGAGGGAGGTTGCTTGGTAACTGTTGCTAGTGGAGGGGATGATGGGCAGCTGACAGTGTCAGTGATTAGGGTGCTATTCCTAGAGGATGGAAAGACTTCTGAGCCCTCTATTACTCTACACACCCAGTTACAACCACCAAACCAGCTTGAGCTTCATCTCCACACCCAGTCCCGCATCCCGCTGGCCCACGCTGCTCCTCTGACTGCTCTGAAGCTCCTGAGGCAGGGCCTCATTGTGTCCACTTCTTCAGATCAGAGGGTTTGCCTTTGGAAGGTCTGCAGCAAAGGTATCACCCATAAGGGGGCGCTGTGCTGCCATGTCGCAGATGCTGCAGGACTCGCAGTATGGGAGGGGCAGATGACGGAGGAGGAGGAAGAAGGAGATGAGAAGAGTAAGACAAGATCTGAAAGACTTGAATCCAAGCAGGAGAATGCTATTTGGAGAGTGAAAGGGTGTCAGGCAGAATTAGAAACGGAGGGTAAGACAGGCAGGAGGCTGAAGGATAAGGACAAAGCAGATGAGGCAGAGGCTGGAGAACCTGTTGAAACAGTGAGTGAGACGGATGACACGGGTTCTAAAAGTCATTATGAGAAGTCTGATGAGAAAGCAGGAAAAGAAAACCAAGCAGAGGAGGAAGTCGTGTCAGAGAGCGAGCTGAACACAGAGAAAGGTTTAAACGCTTGTGAGAGAGGGATAAAAGGAGAGAAGACAGGTTGGATACTTGTCTGCGGGCAGGGCTTTCAGCTACTACGAGTCCAGAACTCAGTGGACAAATTATAAAGAAAAGAAGTCCTGAAAACATTTAGTTAACAAAACATTAGTTATGAATCATCTGTAAAATTACATAAATGACAATATTAAATTCATTTTAAATTTTTTTTAAAATAAAGGTAATTTATTCATGCATTACTTCTGTTGTTATTTAGAGGGCACATTTAATTTTGTAAATTCTTTATTGCTCATGCAGCAAATCAGTAACCTGAAGACATATCCAAGCTGTCTATGTATTTAAATATTTAATTTCTGCCACCCTGGACAAAATCTAAACAGACCAGACTACGTGTTGGTGATAAAACAAAAAGCATTTGTTGTCCGTCAGGGAAAAAACGTTAATAATAGTCGGGGCTTTCAGAAGTGAACATTAAAACCGTCTCTGATGGTGTTTGGACCATCTGTGGCCTCCTTAAGCGAAGAGCAGTGCAAAAACAGCTGAAATGATAGAGTTATTTTTAATACGGTCTGTTACATCTCAACCAGCCAGGAACCAAACAGAACCATGGGAGTCCATTTTTAGCAAGAACAAGGTCACACTAAGGACAATCTTCCCACAATGATGCCATACACCAAGGAAGGAAACAAATATTTAAATATTTGATTCAAATTACAAATTCTAATAATTTCAAGGTAAGGTTCATACAGTGTAATCTGCTGTGTTGCAGGTCAGTAGGAGACTGTGTGCACACATAGCTGGTGTGTGCGTCTCTGGTATGCAAATGCGTCCGTGTCAGATGAAGTGTGAGAGATGGCAGCATGTTCACCTGCACTATGTCACACACGTAGATTAGAGTGAAACTGCCTGTGCAACGGCAGATGCCTGAAATGTAATTAGCTGAGGCGTGCACCAGTTTTATTATCTGAAAGGTTGTCACAGAAGAGCACAGCTCAATGTGTGCATGCACGCCTGCGCCATGTTTTTATCAATATTTGCATGTGTGTGAGTGCAGGTCTAGATGGGGGTCAAGGCCCGTGAAGGGGCCGACGGCAGGTATCATGAATATTTTAATATTTTAGCCTCGGCTCATATTGCCCAAGCACTCAACCATCTGCCACTGGAGATGGGGATAGAGACGGAAGAAGAGAAAAGATGGAAAGTGAACGTTAAATGGAGGAGTGGGATGGGACGGAGGAGAAAGCCTGGATTAGAAGGTAAAGCTCCCAATATCTTCCTGCCAGGGAAATGAAAGAGCCAAAGTCCCTGTGCTACCACCACTATCCCTTACAGAGAGATTAGAGGGTGAGATAAAAGCGAGAAGCCGTGGAAGCAATAGTGCTGTCAAGGTGAAGTTGAGAAGGGAGAAATAGGGGGAGGCCTGAGCTGCACAGGGCATGATTAGGAACGTTATTCAGAGAGAGGAGGGGGATGGATGCCGTGAAGTCGGTTACAGTGTGGACAACATGTAGAGATCCATCGGTGTCTGCAGCGAACGCACGGAAATGGTCCCTGCAGCTTCTTTGTCACCTTGTCGTGTGTGTCTGTTTCTAAGGGGACGCTATAATCGACCGAGCAGAGGGACCAGTGCAGGTGGGGGCAAACTCTCCGTTACAGCTGGTGTCTCAACCCGCTACTACGGGCCGATGCTGCGTTTTATACGACATGGTGCAGAGCAATGATCGTTTCAGGTCTGTCACGCACTTAGTTTTCAAAGATGCAACAGTGAAAGGTCAGGAGCGAGGGCTCAAGTTTAGCTGCATGCAGATAAATAACGGTAGACCGGCAGCAGGCTTATAAGCTCGCAGTAACAATGGTAACGTCACCAAACTATGCTGATCTGCTCTGAGCTTCCAGATTTGTGATGCCACAGCAGCGACTGCCCTCCATCGGTTCATCTGCGAGAGGTGAGTCAATGCCAGTTACCGACGGGCTTTCTTACAACGGAATAGCTCTTATCCAACCGTGTCTCTCTGAACTACTTAACTCCAGCAGAACATTACAGACCCTCAGTGGAGTTTCACAACCGGCTTATGCAGGTTATTACAGGACAGCAGCTTCAGAAAGAAGCCAGATGTTCTCTGCAGCTTCTCTGTATTATCTTTGGATGCAGGATTTAACACGTTACTGTCATGTCTAAAAGCTTTACCTTATGGTTTTATTTAAAGTCAAGCCACCTGTGTCCTCTCAAGCAAACCGGCGGACACGTAACCAACAGCAGACGTCCTCCTGCTCCACCACTCACCCTCCTCTGGGGCCTTCCTCCATCCTCTCAGACAGCACCATGACACCCTGGGGTGGCCTGGCGCTGTCTGAATCCTCTTTTGCATCAATCGCTCCGCCACCTCCTCCTCCACCCCGCACACCTCCTCCTGCCCCTCAGCCCACACCAGCCTCCCCGTTTCACAGAGGACAGATACAAGAAGAATCTTCGGATTCAAGCTTCACCTCTGTTCCATCTCCCCCTCTGGCAGTGTTTCAAAACAACGCAGGTATAACTGGAGCAGTGGCCAGTAGTTTAGAAATCTGTTCACGCTGTACAACATCTGGGGGCCTTCCAGGTTTTACTACTTCAGGCTAACTTGTTTCCTGTCCCCTGTCTCTTCAGCAGTAGCGGGCAGAGAATTGCAGGCGAGACGAAGGATGCTGCCCCACCGCCGGGCGCCTCGTCCACCCCGCCTCCCCCCGCTGCGCCCCGTCACCAACCTGAGCTTCTCCCGGAGCTTCACCTTCTCTTTCTTTGAGCTGCCGCTGCACCAGTCGCCTTGCTGCCGTGCAGAACGCACCAGAAACCTCATGCTGCTATTGAGGCAGATACACTACTGAAAACTCTGAGCTGCAAAAACACTCTTGAGTCTTTCATGAGAGAAGCCTGGTTTTCTCTGATGTATCAATTTGTGTGTTTTTAATCCGTAGTATACAGAATCGAGTGAATATAGTCCAGTTTGATGTTTGAACTTTTGAATGTATCTAGTTTTTATTAGCATAACGAAGGCAGACATTCCGTCTATATCACAGGCAGGTAACGCAATCGTGTGCGTGCTGGGGAAGGTTGCTATGGGGGGCGCTGTTTATTCTGGCTTCTCCTTTTTGATAATGCGATAATAACAGCAAACAGCACATTTGTTTATTTAATACTTAGGTGAGATTACATAAAGTGACAGTAAACTGGCCCGAATTTATTGATATTCTTTCTCTCTCTTTGTCTTTTTGTACCTGCACATTATTTGCCTTTTTTTTACGTTGGGGTGGATTTTAATCCACTGCAGATCAATGGGATCAATACCAGGAGAGCATTTCTCTTCACCTGCTCTCTTTCTCAGTCACGACCAGCTTCTCGTCTATCACACTACTCGCAGCCTGAATGGGACGTGAGTAAGAGGGCTGTAAAGTCACTGTGCAGAGTTCAAGGCTTTACCCACCTTTCCTGACACACGTGCGTGGAGCTTCGTGGGCGCGTTGTCCTCACACATGCATGCTGTTGCACGTGCGCTCACACAGGGTGGATCGACCACATATGTAAGAACCGCTGCTGGATATGCTTTTCATTCACAGAAAGTCAGAAAGAGGAAAGTCTAACAGCTACTGCTAGAACAAAAGATGAATGCTAGCAAATCTGCAAATCTCTGGAAAGTATAATTTACATACTGTACTGGATCATCAACAGACAGGTCAACAATAATATCCCTACAGTATGCAACGTTATGAAAGCATTTGTGTAGCGTAGTTTTATTTGTCACTTTTAATAGGAAGGAATGAGACCCAACTGTTAAATGGTGCCAGAAGCTGCGTAAGAAGCTTGTGTTTGACCTTCAGGTGTCTGTGGTCCTTGAGAATATTTCATCACTGCGCAGACTTGAAACTCCTTTTGATGTGGATGCTTCTTTAGAGCCAGAGTGGGCTCATTATTTAATATATTTTTAGCTAAAGCTCCAAATGTTCTGTTTATGTGTTAGAGGTAGTTTTTGCCATAACCAGAGGGCCGGTGATGGCTAACAAGGAGTTGCTTGGCAACGGTGTTACCTTTATTAGTTAGATTGATGTACAGGCATCAAAAGTGAACATGGCTTTACAACTCACCTTCTGTATACTCACTCACACACACAGAAAAATGATCAAGCGTTAAGCACAGACTTGCTCCCACCATCGTGCAGCTGAACTCGACCTCTGGCAGCAGAAAGCTGAGTTATACTGCAGACACTGGACGAACTATAAAGTAAGGCTTGTTTTAATGATTTCATCTTGTTGACCCCCCTCTTCCTGTTTACAGCTTGACTTAGGCATTAAATATTTAAAGGTACAGTGTGAACTGTGAGATTGTGTATGAGACGGTCGATGCTCTATGTGTCGTCTATTTTTTTGATTACCTGATGTTCTAACAAAAATAAAGCCATTTAGACAAAGGTCCTGATCCGTGGATGGTCCTTGGTCCCACTGGACATGGACCAGTCATGGGACGGGTGGATGTCATGGATGGATTACACATCAGTAATGGACTACCCGTCAGTAATCCATCCATGACTGAAAGAGAGTCATGATGAGATTTCAATTTCTGAAGGATAACAGTGGCATCAAGAGACCAGAACGGCTGCATTTTGGTGACGCTTTAATCCCTGCTCCTCCTACTTCTTGCACCACGTGCTTGAAACAAAACCTGCTTCACATCTTCTTAAAGCCTTTCTGTAAAAAATAAACTATATAAGCAGCTATGTAGCAGTTAAAAACTGCTAAATATAAAACAGCAGTAACTGAAGTTAAAAGAGTTGTTTTGATGAACACTAAAACCGTGCTGAGCGAACTGTTGCCAGATGCTGTTTGCTGCTCGTTTTACTCCAAACTACTAAGTCATCTTTGGGTAAAACGTTGAGGGCCCATTAACCCCTGCTGTGCTGTCATGTGCTGACCTCTGGCCTGTGGTTAAAGGGTAAAAAGCAGCTTACACGAGACGAGTTTTGTTATTAATGTTCAAATCATTTTACTCATTAACTGGCATGTCTGCTGTCACAATAGCCAGGCAGCATCTCTCCATCTCTCCCAAACTGGAGAGCCTTACAATTACACGTCAAAGTGAATGTAGATGGAAGTGAACGCGTGTATCCCACACAGAAACGAGACCAAATCCAAAGTGACTGCAGCTACTGTGGATACAAACACAATGACGCGTGGGAGTGCGCCTGTGTGTGTTTTTCTCTTTAGTTTAGCCTCTGATTGCAGAAATCACCAGGAACCTCATGTTCTGTCTGTCGTGTCCGTCCAGTGCCGTTGTCAGTTTTCTCTCTTCCCTGTATCCTGATGCAGCAGGTTGGTTAAGCCTAGGGCATGACCACGAACCAAGCTTTCTCCTTTCACCTCTGATTGCCTCGTTGTGGGGAAATTGTGGGATAACGTTTTGTTGGCAGCGAGATGTTTTGTTTGGCTGCTGAAGCTGCTGCTGTGAATGACACGTTCAAGGTTGACCTCAAACCCCTTCAAGGATGTATGTATATATGGGATTTCAGGGGGAAGGCTTGGCTGCTTATCAGCTATTTGCAGGTGGTCTTTTTCCCCCACTATCAGTGGACCATAACCTCAGATGTGCACCGGGGTTTCACTAACTATGTGCCAGATGTGACTGACAGGAAGGTGAAGCAGTGATAGCACATGGTATGTTTAATGGCTGTGTGTGTCATTTATCAGATTTGAAAGGCTGCTCTACGTCGAGTCACCAGGTCTGTATGGGGAACTCTGTCAGTCTCAGTGGTCTCCATGGTGATACCCACTGGATGCTGAATGAGAGCTTTGAGAGCAAGCTACCAATCACCACACCCTGGGAACTTCTCTATAAGAAACACTTAGACTCATTCACGGGCAGCATGCTTTTCTTATTTCCTTATCCCAGCGATCATCACCAATCACACATAACCTCAAACATAAAACAAGTCTTAACACTCGAGCAGCCTTTTAAACTTGTGAGGGCTGGCCACAGTGCCTTCGCTCCTGTGGACTGGTCTTCGCGATCTATGGCCATACAAACACATCCGCACGCACGCTCTGAGTAGACTCATGCCCATACGATGCTCCCAGATGGACAGATGCCACAGTGATGAACTGATGAGTGACTCACAATTATGTAACAATCTGTTTTTATCTTCAAAACCACAAATCTCCACGTACAATTATCTGCACCTGGCGTCTGACTCATCATCATTCTGCCCTCGGTTGGTTCCAGAAATGCAATTTACCAATCAAACACTGTTTAGAGCTAGTTTGTTTTTACACATTTTAATTCATGTATATTATTGTGACTAAACATATCACATCAAACAACAGAAAACATATTTCCTTCCAAAAAGTACAATTTCAAACAAACACATATTTAATCTACCTACAGGTATTATATTGTACCATATTCCTCCATATACATCCATCCATCCATCCATCTTCTTCCGCTTTTTCCCCGAAGGGGTCGCGGGCGTGCTGGAGCCTATCCCAGCTGGCTTTGGGTGAGAGGCAGGGTACACCCTGGACAGATCGCCAGTCCATCGCAGGGCCACATATATAGACACACAATCACAGTCATACACACACTCACACCTATGGGCAATTTACGCATCCAACCAATTGACCTAACTGCATGTCTTTTGACTGTGGGAGGAAACCGGAGACCCCGGAGAAAACCCACGCAGACACGGGGAGAACATGCAAACTCCACACAGAAAGGCCCCCGGTCGCCTCCGGGAATCAAACCCGGGACCTTCTTGCTGTGAGCGTCGCCTCACAGCAAGGAGGAGCACGGATGGATGGATGGATGTATATGGAGGAATATGGTACAATATAATACCTGTAGGTAGATTAAATATGTGTTTGTTTGAAATTGTACTTTTTGGAAGGAAATATGTTTTCTGTTGTTTGATGTGATATGTTTAGTGCCGCCCCCTCCATATACATGTATATATTAATATAATCGGTCTGACATTTAGATGCAGAAAACTCTTTATGCTTCTCCTACAGGCTGGACTTTCTGCTGAAAATGTCACGTCCATTGTTCTTCTCCCACAGATTGTCCTGATCACCATCCTGTCAGTGCAGATGGACCTGGCTGCACAGCACAAAGTCCAGGTGGTGGGACACGGACCCAGTAGGTCAGTAGAACTGTATCACTTGCTGTTTTTGCTTGTCATTTAATTGTTATTTTGTGTTGGCTGTTTAATTTTTTGTCCCGACAGTCCTTGGTGATCAAGCCTGTTGTTTAAGATGAAGGCTCGAACAGCTATTACGAATATCTCATTCTCATGCGGGATAGTGGCATCACAGAATAACATCTGTGTGACTGTCCAAATATGTATGGATGCAGCTATGCCTCTTAAGTAAAGTCAATTTCACTTGTGTACTCTTCAAGGTTCAAGTTCACGTGGTGCCGTTCTCATCGTGGAGCGATGACAGAATGATGGAGCACGTTCGAGACGTTTTAAAAAGTGGTGAGTCACACTCCGCTGTCAGGATGATTCATTTGACTTACCCAGCGTCGTCGTGAACCTGCAGAGAACACTGGCACAGTTTAAAGGTGTGTGTGCGTGTGGGGGGGTGTCGCCTCCAGGTCTAGTCTGTCAGACACTTTCAGAACGCGCACACGCAGGTTCTAACCACCATTTCATATTTTTTAAGTCTGCCTTTCTTTGTCATTTCAAACACAACTGTGTGCTATACAGATTGTTTTTCTGTCTTTAACTTAATTTATGCATCATCCATCTTATTTCCTGCCCTCCTTCTGCTTGTCTCCCAGGCAGACTCTCATTAATATTCCCTCTTGTCTCTCTTTTCTTTCAGCTCCTTCATTGTTGTTCTGGGTCACATTCCTGCTACAGAGATGTGGAACTGAGGTAAACAAGAGCCTCTTGAGACGCCTCAGACTATCTGGTGTTGAATGAAGTTAAGTTTGGCCTGTCATCAATTCTGGCCAAGATGGCAGCACAATGTTACATGTTTTGCCTAGATTGCGTGAGGAACATGTTTTTTGAGTTTTCTTATGCCTTTAATAGCGGCTGTAAGTGGCGAGTGAGTGAGTGTGTGTGGGAAGGGGATTAACTCTCTGTGTGCTCACTTCGCTGAAACCAAAGTATATTAATAAAGTGCTCTGAATGCTTCCTGTCACGTAGCCAAGTCACACTGAAAATAAATCCCTGGTTGAAAACTACCATCTGCCACACGTCAAAACACCAAACGATCTGCCTGAGCATCCCTGAACTTCTCACTCCGTGTTCCCTCCTCCGGACTCTCTCCTCAATCTGTCACGTGCGTCCGGTAAAGGTGAGCGGTTGCTTTTCCCGTCATCCTCACCAGCAGCAACACCATCGCTAATGCAGTGACAATTGTTTGATGCATGCACCAGTGCCCGGTGACCGGTTAGTCATTAATTCACGAGATTACGTAAAACCAGATTACACTGGATGCCCATTAGCTGCCTGTTAGATAATGAAATTATACAGACACACCTCCAACAAGCCTTAATAGATGAGTTACACGTTGTACTGATTTAATCACTTTCTCCTATATGACCTTGTTGATAAAATTAGTTTCATCACGTGTGTGTGTGTGTGTCTTTTAGTGAGTGAATTTCGGTTGTGTATTTACTTATTTCACTTTATTTTTACTACACATGCACAAGTTTCATGCATAAATGTTTAATCCCAAACGTCTGTGTGTTAACTCAGGCCTTTAACTGGACGGCTTCCCCAGGTCCTTTCTCTTCCTGTTGCTCCAGGTGTTCGCCTTTCAGGGCAGTGTCTTATTCTTCCATACTGTAGCTGTGTGCACTGCACCATTCAGCCCCACCAGAGGGGCTGTGCGATCATTGTTAATGGGAAACAAGAGTTAAAAATGAAGTTAAAATGTTAATGAATTAATGACCTTCGGTTATAGTATGAACAAGGCAGTCAGACAAACCGTCTTCCCACCAAGACACATCCTGTGACATGGTTTAGTGTAAGTATAGCAGTGGAAAGTGGAAAAAGCACATTTAACTTTCTTTCCTTAGCTGCCTCATGTCACTGAAGATTTAATCTGTGAAACAATCATAAATTAAAGATGTGAACTAGACAAAGGCCAAGTTGAATTTACAGTGTATTTGCAAAACATTGGAGCCATTGTTGTGGGTGTTACGTAATATTACAGCTGACTTGGTTGACACGAGAAGGTTAGTCTTTCGTTGAATTGTCAGACAAGCATCATAAATCACATCGTATCATAAATAGCCGGTTATCTGCAACCAATTGTCGGCGTCATAAAAAAATGAACAAGGGGTCAGAGGTGAAAGTTTAAAGTCTAACACTTAAAAGCAGCTTTCAGCGTCTTCACTGTTTTGGTCCGTCAATGAATTCAAAGCTTGTCTCTGCATCAAGCATCAAACATCCCCAGATGTAGCCGCCTGCACTTAATAATCCAGTGGATTGTTCAACAGGGGAGTCTGAATCTAATCTTGACCAAATACATGCAAATTAGTAAAGTGAATTCACAAATATGTACCTTAACATGACTGACAACACAATCACAATATAATATGAAAATCAGTCGTAAGTCACTGTGAAATACATCTTGAATTGACTGTAATGTTAAATCCTCACACCCCTTACTCATCGATCACTTGGCGTCTCCCAAAACTTTCAAATAGTTTTAGGTTCCCTGGTGCAGCTTTGGCCCAAACACATCACAGGTGAGTGAGTAAGAGACTTGGTGTTGGTAATTCAATGCCCCATAGAACTAACTATAACCAATCCTGCAGGGAAAGCTCACAAAACACGCAAACATCGCCTCAAAAAAGCAGGTCTCTCCTGCTATTTTGCCTTTTGACTTGTCACTTGCAGCATTAGACAGATTAAACTCCGTTACGGTTTTAAGACTCCTTGTGGGTTGAAGTCGTGTTATGTTTCATGTCTGTCACAGTGAGTAAGCAGGTTCTCCAAAGCGTCTCCTGTGGTGTAATCAATGACGAGCAGTCCTGACATGGCTGAAGTAGCTGAATAATCTGATCACTCCTTCTAGACATGAAACACACAGACAAGATATTTAGTATTTGTTTAGTATAGATTTAAAACCATATGTGTTTGCATTATTTATAAATTCATAATTTGTTGTGTATGCATAGACTGTGTGCACCCGTCGGTTAGTCACGTCAGCTGGTGCAACAAAAAGATGCTGTATGTTTGGAAAACTACACAGTCACTGTGTTAACTCGGTCTGTAAATGATAAAACAAGTAGATCCTGCACTTTTTTTTAACTTCCATTTCCAAACGGAAGCGCTGGCTCCACGTTAGGCTGTGAACTTTGCCCCCTGGCTCCACAGCAATGTCCAATTTCATATCTATTAGTCTTAAGGCAGAGCAGAGGAACCGCAGCTGACAGACAGCAGCTGTCTTTCCATCAGACAACAGAGGAAGGAGATCGATCGAGGGAGCAGAGTCGGGTCAGAGGTTCTTCTCTGTTGTGGATTTAAATTGAACCATACCGTCATCCTCTCGCTGCAGCAAACCGCGCTCTGACCTTTCAGTTTGGCGTCACTCGGATTCACTGGGATCTGAAAGAAAGCGCTGCAGCAGATTTAAAGACAGAGACTTCAAATTGAAATGTTGCATCATCTTGTGACTGAAGGAAGACTGAAGAAAACCGAATGAAAGACATCGCCACACAACCCAGAAAATTACATTAACGTAAACCGGAGCGGTTTCCCCTTTTCAGCGTTGGCGCGTTCTTTTTAAAAGCCACAGGCCTCTGGAGTTTGGATTTAAAAACACTTTCTGATCACGCTTCAGCACTCAAGGTAATTATTATCACCCTGTTCAACTTCTTCTCCCACGTGGAGAAGAGTTGATCGGTCCCAAAAAAAGAGAATTATAAAGGTGTTAAAATAATGACCCAACATCCCAGTCACACTAAAAACATGTTTAGCTTGTATTATTATTCTCTGCTTAAAGCTTGAAGGTGTTGTCAGATGTTGATAAACGTCTTCAGTAAATGATATGTGCAATTAAAATTTTCAGTGAGGTGAAGTGGGAGACTCTTAACTTATCCACTGCAAATGAGTCACTTTAGAGCTTGAGATCAAACTGGGTTGAGTAGTTTTGAGGTTTTTGTTGAACATTATTTTTCAGTTGTATTATTATTTATTTATTTTAATTATAACCCCTGTATACTTTTTTCTTTCTACTTCTGTTGCATCCAGCATTTGCCATGGCAGAGAGGAGGCAGCTGGGCTACAACATCCACAGGGAGATCCTGGATGAAGAAACTGTGGAAGAAATGGCACAAAAGTCCAAATCCAAAACATCTGTGCACGAGAAGTTCAAAAAGGCGGTGAGGTAAAGTCCCCCACATGTGGTTCATTGTGCTGCTGCAAAAATGAACCGTTCATTTGTGCAGAGTTTAAGGAACGAGAGATTACTGATTAACAATTGTTCATAGGGGGATGGGTTAAAGTCATCAACAAACATTAAAGGTACAACAAGTGGCGTTGAACCAAGTGGTGCAGAGGTCAGATGCAAGGATGAGAGTAGCCCAGACGCGCGTATCACCTAAAGAATGTTTTCCAGTCCGTCTTCTGTGTCGTACTCAGGTGTTCTGGTCCCCGGGTGAAGAGATGCCTGATGGGAAGCATTCCTGTTCTGTCGTGGCTGCCTCGCTACCCCATCAAAGACAACGCCCTGGGTGACCTGATCTCTGGGATCAGTGTGGGGGTCATGCATCTGCCGCAGGGTGAGGCTGGAGCAACTGGAGCGATGGGCTGAGCTGGAGATAAAGATGTTTTGGTTTCTCGCCACCTTCTTGTTAAAGCCGTCTCCTAGTCCTTACTGTGGTCTCATCCCTGCAGGTATGGCCTACGCCTTACTGGCATCTGTTTCTCCAGTCTTCGGCCTTTACTCCTCCTTCTACCCCGTCCTCATCTACTTCATCTTCGGCACGTCCAAGCACGTCTCGATCGGTTCGTACTTCAACACTGGCTCATTTTCAGTCAGACAGTTGTTCTGTAGACACATATTATGTTGTTTAGCTGAAGCTTCAGGTTCTCATAACACTACATACTGACGCTTAGCAGTTATGTTTTTCTGTTGAAATTCATGGTCGGTACCATTATTTCCTCCAGGAACGTATGCAGTGATGAGCGTCATGGTTGGAGGAGTGACGGAAAGATTAGCTCCAGACTCTGACTTTATGATCTGGGACAATGTGACTAACTCTAGTATAGTCGACAAGCTCGGGCGAGACGCAGAGAGGGTGAAAGTGGCGGCGGCGGTCACCTTCGTGTCTGGTTTGTTTCAGGTAAATATTACAGGTAACTGGCTGAAACCAACTGTAACGCGACATAGAGTCTCAGTGGTGGGTTCCTGGTTACCGTGAACAGCACTTATACTTCTTTCTGTTGCGTATTTAGATTCTGCTTGGTCTGGTCAAGTTCGGCTTCGTGGTGACCTACCTGTCTGAGCCTCTGGTCCGAGGTTATACCACAGCAGCAGCCATCCACGTCATCGTGTCCCAGCTCAAATACACCTTTGGCATCAACCCTAAGAGACACAGTGGACCGTTCTCATTAATATATGTAAGAACTAGCGCAGGACAGTTCATCACAGTGTGAGCATCCAGCCGCTGAGATGCAGCTGACGCAGGAAAACTGCCTTAATAATCCAGGTTTCACCAGCAACGGGTAAATGTGATGCGTTTCTGGTTCCAGACGGTGCTGGAGGTGTGTTACCTCCTTCCAGAGACCAACATCGGCACTCTGGTGGTCAGCATCGTCACTATCGTCAGCCTCATCCTCGCCAAAGAGCTCAATGCATACTTGCAAAAAAAAATACCCGTTCCTTTACCCGTGGAGTTGATAGCTGTGAGTATACGGCAATGTGAATATGAATAAAATCTGTTTTCTACAGTAATTATTCAGTAGACCGACTATGCTGAATGCTTTTCCAGATCATAATCGCCACAGTAGTTTCCTGGCAGGTTAACTTGGAGCAGAAGTACGGAGTGGACGTAGTGGGAGAGATCCCCTCAGGGTGAGACACACAAACGGAAAACCTACCAAAAAAAAAAGTGTTTGTAATGATCCGTGTGTTCTACTGTATCTCTCTGCCAGACTGAAGGCGCCTGTTTTCCCAGATGCCTCTCTGTTTGGCCAGGTGATCGGGGACGCCTTCGCTCTGTCTGTGGTGGGCTACGGCATCGTCATCTCCCTGGGACGAATCTTCGCCCTTAAATACGGATACAAGGTGGACAGCAACCAGGTAAGCAGATGGATGGAGGAGCTGCTTGTTGTTGTTGTTGTTGTTCTGCTGTTAATGACAAACTCTGTCCTGTCTTTCAGGAGCTAATCGCTCTGGGCCTGAGTAACTCCATTGGAGGTATTTTCCAGTGTTTCACCATCAGCTGCTCTATGTCTCGCAGCATGGTTCAAGAGAGCACAGGAGGGAAGACTCAGGTTCATATGAGCAACTAATGCATTTATTCTCCCCACACACTGTTTATGAAAATGCATCCGATGCACATATTAATATTGGCTTTTCTGTTGAAGCTTTTTTTTTTTTTTACTTGTGGAGTATTGCATGAGCTCATTTCTCACTTGCTGTGCCTACAGGTAGAGGTTAAACTGTGGAGAGCGGGCTATAATTAACGCTACTCTTATAAGCGGCGTCGTTGAAAAACACTTAGGGAACCGACTGTCACTCGCATCTTTGAACTCCACCTCCACAAACACAGATTGGCTGAAAGGCTAAACCTGTTTTAGCCTGACAACCCCATTAAACACCCAAGTCCCCCATACGCAGGAGAAGCGAGGCTTTAAATGACGACGCCTCGACTCCGTTATGATCATGTACCAATTTATTCTGATGGACACCGCATCCTTCATCTTCGGTAACGACGTTCCTCCTGACATCCATTCGTCATCTCCTCGCTGCAGGTTGCTGGCGCCATCTCCGCAATAGTGATCCTGTTCATCACGCTGTGGATTGGGAACCTCTTTGAAGACCTGCCCAAGGTACTGTGAGTGGAGCCGCTGCCTATCTGCTGCTGAGCACAAGTATCCACGTCTTGAATTTAGTCTTTTAAAAAATAAATAAAAGTGCATTTTTCAGAACTGCCCTCATAAATCATCCTGCTTTTGATTTCATACCTCGTAGTCAGTGCTGGCTGCCATCATCTACGTCAACCTCCATGGTATGATGAAGCAATTCATGGACATCCCCGCGCTGTGGAAGAGCAACAGAGTTGACATGGTGAGTGTAAGAGTCAGAGGGTCGTCACGTACTGTACTTGTTCCGCTGCACAAACATGTGAGTTTTTAGGTTGGGAATATCAAGGATAATGAATCTTGTTAAAATAAGATACGGACTGTAAATGCAACGCGACACACATCCATGTCTCTCTGGCTTTTTCCAGCTGATCTGGGTGTTCACCCTCATTCTCACTATCCTGTTCAACCCTGACATGGGACTGGCTGCTTCCATTGGTTTCTCCCTGCTCACGGTCATCTTCAGGACACAGCTGTATGTAATATGCTGACAACACCCCCCCCCCAGCGACAAACCCGAGCTTCAGAGTCCTACAAGTCACGGGAGTTTGTTTTGCGTGTGTTACAGACCTAAGTACTCGCTGTTGGGGCAGGTTCCAGACACGGACGTTTACAGGCCACTGGAGGACTACAGTCAGGTACGGCACATTAAAATGAGCTCTGACCAGGCGTGCAAGTGAGCTCTGACATGACCAGAATATACAAATCACATTGTAATGGTGTATGCAAATGAAATCTGCAGATTCTTTGGCGTTTATTAAATACACCTGCTACTAAGTTTGCATTGTCCCAGTGATCACAAATGAATGTAATAGGAGACATGAACCCCTGCGTATTTAGACCAAAGTGCCTCCCACACGATTTAGCTCAAAACGTTTAAGTTGTTCTGCTTGTTATAATTTCCACACTGAGAATTAACTGACTGGGTTTTAGGTGAAGCAGGTGCCAGGGATTGTAATCTTCCGTTCCTCTGCCACCCTGTACTTTGCCAACGCAGAGATGTACCAAGATGCCCTGGGAAAGAAGGTAAAGACACACATGCGCACACTGGCTTGTCCAGTCCTTGATGACTGCTTCACACATCATGGCGTAGTACCAACACAACAGATTTATAGGAGCAAACCAACACACAGAAAGCCAGCAACAATCCTTTAAACAATTAACTCCTCTGTTACGAGCATGATTTCTGACACATTAATAACTGACCTGACATTTCACCAATTCACACATCACAACTGTGACAGACATTGTTCAAATGTCGTGCAATGCCTTTTGATGAACAACCCCTTTCCCTTTCTTACTCCTCCTCCTCTGTCACACCCCCTTGAGATTCAGAGGAAGACAAATTGAGGGAAGGTGGAAAAAGATGACAAAAGATGGTGAGGGGGGGGGGAAGCTGAGAATGAATAAAGAAGGCAGCAATAGAAAGTCTCATTCATTAAAATGTCAGCGTGTCAAAGCCGCAGAGTCATCGTTTTATATTCAATCTGGCTTTCACAAATAAACTTCCAGAGAGCTTCTCTGACAGAAGCTGCAAGGTGATACATTTTCCACAAGATGAATGGAATGAACTGAGCACATTTTTGGCTTTGGATGATGAATGTTCACCATTCAGTTTGGCATGCAGACAACTCTCCAAGGGAAAGGTGTGTGTGTGTGTGTGCGGGTGTGGCGCAGCGCCTGAGCTGGTGGGTTGCACTTGTGTATGAGGATTCAAAGTGCACTAAATAGCACGAGGAGAAGCAAATCACAATCAAACGTTGTTGTCGAAATGTCAGAAAACGTCCTGCAGCTCATAAGCTGCTTTTGAAGTGATAATTGCTATCGATTTTGTTTTGGAGAAGCAGGAAAGCTTGAAAGGCTGTTATTAAAGCACGGCTTTGCCAGGCATGTAATAAAAATCGCAGCACAATGAAAACCTGATTGGCTGCTGCTCACGATGAAAACTTCTCCAAGCGTTTTCTGGTCTCAGTTCATAAATCCTGTAGCTGAGCTCATTGGAAGTGGTTCGGTGCAACTTATGAAGGGTTGTTCTAAGCAAAGTGGGCGACTCTGCTTGTCACACCTGCTCCGTTGGATGGTTTTTGAGTTTACAACCAACTGGACAGGTTCAACAGGCCGAGGTGAACTGTTCACTGTGATGAGCCTTAATTGCAATGACTAATCGCATACAGTACAGTAGCAAGTCATCCAGGTGAGGTTATTTGAAAGTTGAATCATGGCAACTTAAGACCATGCTGATGCTCCACGGTCCCACGGGAAAGGATTTGTGAACTGAAATGAAGTTTAAACTGCTGTAGCGTGAAATCACCACCGAGCAATGAAGGACAGTGACGGAAGCTTTGCTGCTGATGTGGCGAAAATAGGTTTAAGGGATAGTTAATAAAACAATTGAATTAAAATTTAATCACCTTTTCTCGCCATTATTTGCACCTGCAATGTTGACTTAATGAGGCAGCTGGTCCTGAATGAATTTCTGCCATTTATTATTTAGTGTGGACTTGACATCACCAAGCTCCTGTCTGCTAAGAAGAAACTAGAGGCCAAAAGGAAAAGGCAAGAGAAGAAAATTGCCAAGATGGCCGCCAAGGAAGCGAAAGTCAAGGACATGGTGAGGAAGTCCAGAAGCAGAATAGTTTTCCTTTTATTAGTCATTTATTTTCCTTTAAAGCAACTTAATGGAAACCTGCAGAGCTTGGTTGATGCCCTTTTTTTTTTTTTTACACGTTGTTTAACTCATTAAGCACAGAATGTTTCCTCTGAAGCGTCTTTGCTTTGTCGCCTTCGGTCCAGAACGGGGAGCCAGAGATGGAGCAGAAGGACTTGGCAGTCATTGAGGTGGATGCCGAGCCTAATCCCTCACACCCAAGAGTCATTATCCTCGACCTCAGCCCTGTGAACTTCCTGGATACAGTGGGAGTCAAGACGCTACGCAATGTATGAACATATCAGCCTCATTTAATGCAAATGGGGGCTAATGTTAAATGTCCTGCTTCATATGATCCTTATTTTATCATTACAGTATATACATTTTATCCACGTACCTCTACACTTTCTCTTCCTTCCCATTAGATTCAGATCCTCCATTGCTCCCTCTGCCTCTTTCCTAAACATTTATCTCCACAGACTCAATTGCTGCTACAGTAATTAACTTGTCAGACTAATTAAATGATCCCCTGACTTTGACTCTGCGCTTGTCTGTTTCAGATCCAGAGAGACTACGGGGAAATTGGTATAGAGGTGATTCTTGCTGGCTGCCAAAGTAAGTCCATCTGCAATACTGGAACAGAGCAGAACGTCTGGGTCGATATTCGAAGTGGTCTTTTAAAAATGTCATCAGATGAGAAAAATGCTTCTACTACATATGTCATCCTCTGCAGTTCTAGGCCATGAGAGTCCTACTGCAATTAAAACATGCTGTGTGGTCTGTTCTCTGTAATGAAGTGTCTACTTTTCGCGGTCTTCCTCCAGACGGTGTGGTGGACAACCTGCAGACTGGAGGCTTCTTTAATGACAAAGTGACAAAGTCGTGTCTCTTCACCACCGTCCATGACGCCGTTTTGTACGGTCAGTCTGCCAGCGTGCACTGCCAAGATAAGGTGATGTATTGTTTGATCATTTAAACGTCCACATCAACCCACACGTGCAATATTTTGGTTAAACTACAGCAGGAAGCATATTCCTTTAACGCTGCCTCCGTCTTTGATGGAACAGTTTACTTACGTTTACATTAAAATGCTGGTCCTGGTTTCGGTTCATTGATCCAAACTGCGCAGTGAGTTGGTTGAGGTCTGGGTGGAGCTGATATTTACACTACTGGAGTAAAATAAAGGCAAATACCTGCCGATCTTATTCGTGCAGTGAGCCTATCAGTTCGACTGGAACGGAAGTTAATGTTTCATAGATATTTGTCAGAAAAACAGCAAGTCAAGTTTGAATGCAGGTTACTGGGGCATTGTCTTTAATCCTGTGCGTGTGTTGATTCATGCATGTTTGCATATTGGTCATTGTGTTCTCTGTCTGGCCGTTGTGTTTTACTATTGATTTGTGTGTGTGTGTGTGTGTGTGTGTGTGTGTTGCTTTGTTTGTGTTCCCATAGGAGAAATCTAACAAAGAACAAAGACGTGGCACTGGTCCATGAAATGCAATTTACAGGTGCAAAGGCTTGGGAATTTATGCTAATACTGCACAGGATGCACAGTTAGTCAGCGGAAGGCAACACGCATGTAGAACATTAACGATTACATGTGTGAGAACGTGAAGAATAAAGCTCACTTATTAATGGGTTTGCTTTGGAGAGGAATGCTTTCTGGGTGAAGGTGCAAAGAGAAGACGTCTCATTTAGCAGTGGTGCAGTCGGGAACAAATGAAGCATTATTTCAATCTGTGCCACGCTGAGACAGAGTTTCAGGCAACGTGTTCTGTTCCCGCTCATTTACCTCCACTGAGAAAACACAAATCTGGAGCATATTTTGTAAATCAGGCTGGCACTGTGTGCTTCTCTCTCACCGGGTGTCTTTCGTCGTCTTTTTCTCTCTCGGCTGCCTTTGTCTTGATCTCTTTTGTGTCTCTGTTTCACAGGAGACCACAATGACACATTTCTGATCCCTGACAGCCAGTGTATAGTGAAGTGACAGACCGTTTGGATGAGGATTTTCTCCTCTGAGCATCAGATAACTGGGACACACCTCAGACGGCTCGTTCGCGAGCACAGACACAGAACAGAATAAAACTGTAAATACAGTAAATTGGTTGACACAGCTGTGATGTATTTTGTCTACAGTCACGTCATTTTTAAGCTGCCGTCATTACTTTGCCTTTTAATCACTGAAACGCCAGCTGCAAACATGTTACTGTTTTATTTATAGATGATCTAAAAATATGCCTGTGTTTATGTACTTGTATAAAAACAATAAATAAATGTCTCGCTTGGTTCGTCGCAGATCTTTCAGTTCAGATTCGAAGGTTTTCAGGAAGACGTTTTGATTTGGTGATGCAACAACAGGAAATCTCTGAATACCTCTGAAATGGTTTGGACTGATGAAACTAATGGTTCAGATATGAATTGCTCAGTGTTCAGCCTTCCTGTCTCGCTGGGTTGGGCGCTTCATTCACACGCACGCTGCACAGTCGCTCTCTATAACTCCACAGATGTGTTCAGTGACTCTGATGGCATACAGCGCTGTTCTGCCAGATGTGGGAGATGCTCGTCACAGTCATTCAGGGACAAGTAATGTCACAAGATGACGTTGTTGCATAGAACTGCAAGCCACCCTTACTTTTATTTTGCATGTTTAAAATATTCTGTTTATGTAAGTTACATGTTTTAGCCACATAGTATTAATGTATTAAAGCCAATTTCCTGAGCGCATCGTGATTAAGAGATTTCATTTGCGCACTTGTTCATTTTTAGAGAGCAGGACTGTAAGCAGAGAAGTGGGCTGAGATTGATTTAATGCTCCACATCAGTCCCCTGATCGCTAAAACCAGGTGTGAGTCATTGTTTATTAGAACGGGAACCGGCTGAATCATATTTGGTTGATACAAAACAATCATCCAGTTTATGGCTCGATTAAAATACAGTTACAGCCTTACTGTGACTGTGAACTCCTCCTGTGGACAGGAACTATCATCTGTTTCTGTGTTTTGCCCAGATGTTTATGTGTGTAAGTAATTTGTTTTTAATTACCTCATGTGTAATAAAATTCCCTGTAATTGTCAAGTCTGTTTTGAACACTATGATGTCATAATTTCACAGAACTCATGTCGTGACAAGTCCAGTTGTGCATACGCCTCACAGATGTTTTCACACGTCGTGTTTCTCCAGCTACATTTGCTGTGACTACATATTCCTGACTTTTAACAGTCTTGTTTAGTAACTGTGTTTGTTTGAGACCACTGAACTGCAGTGAGGTGAGCTGTTGAACCACTAGAGGCCACTAGAGGGTAGAGTGAAGTTACATTTCATTTCAGTACTTTTCCTTTGAGAGGTTTAATCTTGTTCAAACTATCAGAAGCAACACATGGGCAGCGAAACGACAATTCGCCAGATTAAAGGTGTGACGTTGTGTTTTAATAACCAAACAAAGGCTCTGTAGCCAGTTTAACAGTGTCCATCCTTGAAGTGTTGCAAAGCCGATTTGTTTTAAAAGTAGAATTTGTGAATCTTGAATTGGTTACATCTGTTTAGACGCTTGTTCTTTCTCGTGTCTTTCCCATATTTCTTTCCCCAAGTAGCCAAAAAAGAAAATCAGTCCTAGCAGCGTAAACTAAGCAGGGTAGAGGCCGAAAACCACAGCAAAGTATTTCTGTGACGTGAAACAATGCTGTCCTTCCAGTTAGATCACAAAACATGAGTCATTTCTGAAGAAACATTAGGCCATTTATCTTGGAGCTGTTACAGACGGAACAGAGAGGTCACTTCTTGAGACTAATATCAGGTGGACTCACAAGTAAATGACCCTAAACAGAGGGAGGGGCTGTATCCCCGCCTCTGGGTAAATGTGTATGTGAAAGAGTTCTTGGCCGTGCGTGTGTGTGCGCGCGCGCGCGTGTGTGTGAGCTACTCATTTAGTTTGTCTACAAACGTCGCTGACTGCATTCTCCTCTTGGGTGGCGAGAGCGGAGCATCGCTGAGAGAGAGTCGGAGAGGGAGTAAGAGAGAGACGGGAAAGCCCGAGGAGAAGCTGAAACTTCAGTGCAGACGCTCCAGCGCAGGTTGGTTCTGTCTCTATACAATTATTATGCAGATTCCCACGGTGGTAACAGCGCAGGACTCAGCTGTGACTTGATGGACACTAGAGTATTTAATGCTCAGTATCGACGTCTTGTCTGCGCTGCGGACCAGGCTTCAGGTTTTAACCGTTCAACTTGTAGTTTTGGCATAAGGTCACCTTATATATACACATACATACATACATACCCACAGCTGAACACTGATGCTGTGGCGCGTATCCCACCACAGGCGCTGACTGCTGAAGCAGATGAGTCGCCTCTTTACGTGGCTATATGTTCGGCTCAGCTGGCGACATTTGCATTGCAGGAGAACGGATCTGAACCGGGGTCATCGCGTTGCCCAGTTATGTGGAGAATATCCCTGTGCGTGAAGGTGGAAGCGTTTGATTGCGGCGCAGAAGGAAACAAAAGGAAGCTTTTGCGCACGCATGTCATGGGAACGGTTTCCAGGAAAGATGCACTGGCACGTACATGTGTGGTGATAATATTCCCATATGTGTGATGCTCATGGTAAACTGTCTGATGCATCCTCGTTCATATCCTGTCGGCTGAAATGAGTCATGTTTCCCCAAACACATAAGAATCGGTGGTTTTGAGGGTTGCAGAGGGGAAGGACGAGCATTCCTAAGAATTCAAAATTCATAGTATCACTACAATTAAAACGCTTTTCCGTAGTGCAAGAAGTCGACCGGTTGAATTGTCTAATTATCACTCGCTAGCCTAATACATATTAAATTACACGGGCTGTCAGGTCACCAAACCCACAGGCGACGGCTTCACTCCAGGAAAAATGTGGTTCTACCAGAACTACTTCACCTGCAGTGGAGTCCTCTTCACTGCGCTGCTGCCGTAGTAGACTAACCGGCGGCACCGGATGCCACAGATGCTCCACTGAGGCAAGTGACCGAGGGAGAGCTAGAGGAAGGAGCAGCGTTGGATAGACGCGCGTCTGTTCTTTTTATTTCTGCTGGTTTGTTTGTTTTCTTCCGGCTTCTGTTCTGATGTGTTTTGTTTGGCAAACAGACAAAGAAGAACCAGCTGTCGTTGCACCGGACAGATGTGCGCGCGCAACAGCGTGAACGACTGAGTGAGGATGTTTAAAAACTAAGAAATGATGATTACCAGCTTATGCTTATAATAATAATAATAATTAAATAAATAAGGTGCGTTTTTGCTTTGATTGCTTGTCTCATGCAGGGAGTCAGCTGAGAGGATGTTGACAGGCTGACAGATCAATGAGCTGTTCCCATAAGTGCCAAATTTCTCATGATCATTACACTAAGGCGCGCGCGACAGAGAGCGCGTGAGAGGGCAGAGGAGGGGAGGAGTGAGAGACCTTATGGAAGGCAAAGCGCGTGCTGTCGTGACGTAACACCGGTCGTAGCGGTCGCTCTTGACAACATTGCGTGTGCGCGTGCAGCTCAGGCTGCGGCGTGAATCCACATCCAGACCCACAAACGCTGCCATCTTCGACGCGCACGCCAATCAACCATGAACGCCGCGTCCGCCGTCACCTGCCTGCTCGTCGCCGGCTTCAGCTACTACTTGTACGGCAGCGACGTGTTGTCATCGCTGCTCCGCGTCTCTGTTGCAGATCCCTCCATGCCCGAGCCGGGAGCTGCTCCGCGGCGCAGCCCGCAGGGAGTCCTCTACGCCGAGCTGCCGCACATCGTCAACGCCGACGGACTGCACCTGTTCTGCCGCTACTGGGAGCCCGCCAGCCCGCCAAGGTCAGTGGAGATCTGAGCGGAAGAAGTGTGTTTGTGCTCCATCTGTCCCTCAGTGCATCAACAGCTGGGTTCACATTATGGCTGTTAAAGGTTTGTCATGTGATTCACGGCTGTTTCCGTCCGGGAGTCACATGACAACTTGTTACAGGGTCGTGTGTGGTTGGACATGTGTACACTCCAAGACCCATGTGTCTGCCTGATCCCAGCCTGTGTCCTAGAGCATAAAGTTAACATCATCAGCCTAATGTAGAGAACGAATGTACCCATTTGGCAACAGTAACACAACTCATCATCAAAACACAAACAGGCTTTGCAGCATCGCTCTCCTTCAGTGCAGCCAACCTGGTTGTTTTCTTTCCGAGTTTGCCACCATAGCGTATACAATCCACAGTTTCACGCTGGAAAATCATTATTAGAAAATGTTGTGTTTTTGTAACATTTAGTAACACTGATCGAAAAGCAGCCTGATTTGTGTAAAAGCTGTAAATTAGTAACCTGGTAGTAATAAATGCAAACTTAGAGGTTTAGCTTAGGTCCATGTATTTGAATAAATGCTCTGGTCAAACAGTATCTTTATGTTACTTTATTCAGTAAATGCAACATGAGAGTACATCAAGGTCACAAGCAGCGCATGAAGCAAAGCCGGTGACCCCACGCTTGGTAGAAACATTATAATTATGTTAATCTCCTCGTTGTGGCAAGTGGCAGATGCACCAATGACTCATTCTGGGTCATGACCCCGTTTAAAAGAGAATAAAATCCAAAAACAGCAGCGGTTATTTGTTAAATCTAAACATGCCGTTCTTTTATCAACACAATATTTGTACCGTTCAGCTGTTGACATCAAGACTTCAAGACGTTCCAGTCTCATTTCTGACTGAACAGCTTTCCACAAGAGTCAACATCTGTCTCCCTGTACCCATAAACGTTTGAGGTCGTTGTTTACAGTCAATAGGAAATATATTGTCAAATCTATTCAACGACATCCAACTGTAGTTCATTTGCAAAAGCCTGAAATCGTGACTCATCAGGCATTCTGGTGTGTGAAAGAGTCTAAATGGCACTGCTGTGTTTTAGCCAGCAAGACACCACACATCACAACTAGTTGATTAATGGGTCCACTTTATGAAGTCTCACTTTGGTTTAGCAGCAATGCTTTTCACAGCCTGTTGTTGTTGGAGGGCTCCTTTCCGTGCACTTCCATTATAACGGATTTCTTCTGCACGCGTCACCCGTGGCTGTGGGACTGTATGAAACTGAAACCGTATGTCTTATTTAAACTCGCTACGCCTCAGAGTTGCACGCACAGATGCAGCAGCACGCGGCCGTGTGCTCGGGCCCACAGACATTTGGAGGCAATACGTGAGTGATCATACACAGATGCAGCTCACACGTCTCTGTACGACCGTGACCCATTAACTGACTCTGTGCCTTGTAGCATCATAAACCACAGCTCATTGTTTACAGCAGCGTGTGTGCTTATTGTTGTTAGAAGCCCTTCCCACACCTGTGCCTACACACTTACGCATTGACCTGGTCATATTTGAAACCTGCCTTGGTGATCTAGTTAAAAATGATTCCAAACTAACAAAAACAAACCACGTATGTTGGAGATGATAACCTGAATCACTACTGGCTTAAAATAGCTGCAGATCCGTGTGTGTGGTGTGGTACAGCTGAAACTTTGGAAGGTTTATATAAGCATTGTCAGTGGAGGCCTGCCAGCGGACACTAAAAATGCATGGAGTCATGTTGAAAGGCTCCGTGAAATGCTGAGCACTGTGACCAAAGGATGTGCTGATATCAGCGTGTAGTTCAGTAATTCAAATAAATCACTAAATTCTCAGACTAATGAATTGTTTTAGCGGAGAAAGCCGCCGCTAAAGGTTGTTTATTGGGTTACTGGCAAAGCAGAAGCTATTACTGTAAGTATAATCACACCATAATAGCAGTGGGTGACGCCAGCATTAGATTTACCCGCGTTAATATGCCGCTTTCTTTCTAGCACCAGACTGTAATCGCTGGAAGGTCACAGCGCAGTCAGCAGATTTTGAACGAGCTGCCTTCGGAATCGCTTAATGCTGCTGAGCACAAAATGAGTTTACAACCCATTGTCTGTCGTACGGCCTACACGCGAGGGCCTACACACCTACTGCTTCAACACGAGCTCTGATGTTTCACAGTAAAAGGCTGATCTGTGGTCTGGACGATCCGTCCTCCAGACTCACAGCTACCCACATGCCACAGCAGTCAGAGCAGTATCGTAACACAGCGTCACCCAGTGTGTCACAAGAACGTTCATGTTGTCTGAGGCTCTCTAAAGGCAGACCTATTAAAGTTTAAGAAAGGCTTTTGGCCTCTGATGTGAGTAAAGTCTTTTCATGAGTGATTATGAGTAGATGTGAATGAGCGTTGGGGTAACTGAACACCAGCCTGGGTGACCAAAGCAGAAACGTGTTGTCCTATTATCCAAAGTGGGTATGGTACAAATGCTGACCATTACCATCGTCATAAGCGCCTCCAAAGCGGAGGCAGAGCGGTGGCCTGACTTCACGGACTCAGCTCCACCTACTGTAGGTCAGCAGGTTGATTGTAGGGAGTGTTTGTTTAGCAGAAAGGTTCATTCTTTAAGACCAGCTCTCACGCTGAGTGGACAGGAAAGACCTCAATGTTCAGTGTGATCTTTGTGTTTAACAGCAGGGTGGCTGAGAGGTCGTGGACGGGTTTGATGACTTTCGTCTGGGGCAAAGGAAAAAATTTAAAACTATCGTTGAGCCTGATCTTTTGGAGGATAAGACATATGATGCGGAATTAAAGCAGTGTAACCGGTTTTGAGTGTAAACGTCCTTCATGGATGACATCAAATGTGAACTTAGCCTAAATACGGCGTAGTGAGTGATACAGTATAACCTTCCTGATGTTGATTTACATTACACTCACTTTTTGCACACTTCAGTGCTAAAAGGTTTCTGCTGTCATCTGATTACAATGTTGTTTTGTCATTATTATTATTATTATTATTATTATTATTATTATTATTATTATTAACAGGGACACTTTAAATGTTTAGGTTATTCTCACATGCAGTAGCTGTGCAACATTAAATTCAAAGTGTCCACTTATTTCTAAACTTTGTAACTTGGCATGTGTAAAGTCAGGTTTTTCAAGAGTTCAGGAATTTAGATCAGGTGAAAATGGGTCAAAAGTCACAGGCTTCTGAAAAACCTCTTCACTTGAAGCAGGAAATAGGCCAAACAGAGGAGGTAGAGGGGAGGAGCATCGCAAATGATTGACGGATCCTCTAGTATTTACCTGACTGACTGACTGCACACTGCACCCTTATTTTTACAGAACATTGTCTACACACAACACGCAGATTGTGGTGTTACTGGAAACACTGATGTTTTCCTTAGGTGTGTCTACATAAGGCTGCTTCGTGTTTGTGTTGCTGGTATCAGGCTGTTTAGGTTTCATTGCATTGGACAATATTTCCAAACAACATATTTCACAAGATTTAATTTTATAGTGGATCCATTCATGTTTGTGAGTAAAGAGTCTCATTCATGAAAACAACAGGCTGATGATATTTCAGTTCTGCAACCGCACCATAAATAAAACCGTGAGTTCTGCTCTGTTAAAATCTGCAGTGGGTAAAATGGTTTTGTAGGTTTTCCCGTGTGCTATATTTCTTTTCAGTTTACCTTTTCATTGCCCTAAATCTTCCTGCTGGTGCCTCATGCAGCAATTTCCTCTGACTGTGCTGTGTGTTCTCTGGTGACTTCTCCATTTCTGCAGTTCGCTTTCATTCTTCTTTTCACACTCAATCCCTCTGGCTCTGTGTCATTTCCGCCTGTCACATTGTTCCTCTCATATCCATTTGTTTTGCTCAAAGTGCATCAACTCTTCCTGTCAGCAGGGACTTTACAAGAAGGTGTCTTAGCCAGACTTGTATTGGTGATGTATAAGAGAAATAGTATTTCTGCTGTGGACCATGTACAGTATATAGATGCTTGTAAGAATACAACGGACGATGCATTTTAACTTTCTAAATTATATATAACTTGCCTAATACACCAGCTAAATGTAATAACTGGTGCCCAAGCTTTGCTCCGTTTCCTCGTGCTGTTTCTGAAGAAGGAAGATAAGCTCACAGCAAGCTCGTTAGCTCAGTAGCCAGTAAAGTCGCATGTATTCCCCAAGGAAAATGCAACTGCTTTTCCACTGCTTGCAGACAAACGTGTAAATCTGCTTTAAACCTCATTTTAGTTTCTATTTATTCTAATGTGTTTCTGACTAATCAGCTGATCAGTTACTGTTACAGACACAATTGTATAGGGAACAACAGCCCTGGACTCTCCTGCTGCCTGTTCCTTTTTAAATGGTCTTCTAAAGCGACTGATGTCTAGTTAAGAGGATCTGCTTCCATCTTTGGTCCTCTTGCTTTAATCTTGGCTTTTATGGCTCTATATTTGACACACAGCCCAACAACTGGACATTTACTGGGTCTGCACTGATGTGGTTGGCCACCCACATTCATGTGTGCGCACACACCACGTGGTTCATCCGTAATCTGGGACGTCTCACTGGCATGGTGCATGCCATAGCTCATTACCTAAACCTCAGCCCTCACAACTCGGCGCCTGATCCCTTAACCTTAAACCTCAAAGTCCTAATCTTCAAACAGCCCTTTAAAGGTGTGACGACAGGCCTCACGTCCTCACAAAAGTAGTATTGGAATCAAATTTGACCACATAAAGACACGCACGCATGCAAACACACCATTTGGTTTGGGTGGTCGTGACTAGTCTGTTAGTCAGGCTAACATAGCAGTGTTGGGTTGTTGTGTTTCATCCTGGAGCTCCTGCCCAGTCACATGGACATGATCATATCAATTCAAATTAAATTGGTTTTGATGAATGCAAGCTAATAAACAATGATAACTAAACTCTAGTGGATGTCCTGCAGTGCATCCACACAAGTGTTAACTGGTGTTCTGCTTGATTAAACCTGGTTCTGCCAGAACAAGTCGAACAAATGAACTGAGTCATAAAGTCTTATGTCATTGCAGGAAACACACAGGTGATATCTGTTTCTCAATAATTCAACACAGAACACCAACCCACATGAAATGAAGCAAGCAAGAGGAATTTAACCAGAAGCAACATGCGTGTGTGTATGTGTAGGACAATCAATGCTGTAAATACATCAGGGCCGTTGATGAAAACCTGAAAACATTTGTCAGCATATGCTAGATGCCTGAAATGCCTGTGATATTTAGATGTCTGTGCAGTTCACAGCTGACAGTGCAGATTGTGGCATTCGAGCTCAGTTGGAAGGTGTGAGAGTTCCTACGTAACCTTGGAGTAGCCAGTCAGTGCTGCATTAAGGGGATTAGGGCCTTGGCTTTGTTTTGGGTCTTGGTTGTTTGGAATAGCTGCGAGAGGAGGGGGAGGACTAGACTCTCTTCTGTTTTTAAAAGGCTGGTTATAAACCATGTTGTTCCAGCAAGTGAAACTGTGTGGGAGACAAGTGGGTCTCCAGTTCCCATGAGGAGTGAGATAGTCAGGAGAGATAAGAAAGAAAGGAAAGGTTTGACCGGGTTTGTATTATTGGACAAAAGAGGACGTCATGTTGAGAAGTTGCAGTGTTTGATGGCTCTCTATAGTTTAAATGGTGACATCACAGTTACAGAGTACACAGGTTAAAAGACAGCTTGTAACAAAAAGGGTTGTTGGTTCAAAACCTCAAATCTGGGTTAAAGGTGGATCCTAACCCATCAGAGCAGCTGCTCAGTGCCCTCAGGTTAAGGATGTACTGGGCAGCTTCCAGGTTCTTAAAGTACTGAAAAAGAAAGAAGGCCTTTCATTTAATCTTCCCTGATTTAAAAGGGTTTTAAGAAATCTGTTGAAAAATAAAGTAATTGAGAGACTGGTTAAGATCCGAGTAGCCTACACTGACTTTTACAGCTACATTAAAACCGCCAACAGCAAAGCTACTCAGAAGCTGTTATTCATGATTTTATTACCTGCTACCACTTCAGTAGCAGCTAGCATCAGTCTGTAACATCTGAAGTCTAAAAGTAGCTCATAACCAGCATAAACCCTCATAAATAAGAGGACTGTCGGTCCTTCAATAGAACTTAAAGGCAGTCAGGAGGCTCCTTAGTTACTCAGACCTGCACACTGCTGTTATTTGCCTCATCTCACCATCCTCTATAAAAGAGTGGCTGAGTATGAGGGGTGGCGCACATTAACATGTCACTCACAACCTCGTTATACTTCTGAGTGTCTAAGTGTGAGCTGTTGTTTACAGTCTTGTAGGCGTTCAAGTCACAAAAGAAAACCTACTTCTGATGCGACTGAAGGTCTAATTTTAGCCAAAGAATCTGGGGATAATTGAAAAGCTGCATTCTCCACCCTGCCTTGTAAAGAAACAGCTCAGGTTGGTGTCTCAGTAATGCAGGAAATGTCACAGCCTGCTGAAAATACTCACCTCTTGAGCATTGCCAGACCACTTTCACAGAAGTGGAAAGTTGCTTTGCGTGGCTGACCCAACACGCTGCCGATCCATGAAATATTAGGGCTTATCTTCAGATACCTATCGCTGAACAAATACGAACTTCTGTTCGGATTAGATTCCTGTGTAATTAAAACCTACAAAGAAAAGTCGAGATTTCTTCTGTTGAGAGATGTTGATGGATGGGGACGAAAAAGAGAGATGGCAAATTGCAAATGTCACAGTACAACTCGTGTGCAGCATATAGTTCACCGCGTCGTCTTTACAATGAACCCAGATTAGCCTCATCAACCGCCTGCTGGCCCTCGGCATGCGCTTTACAGAACAGTATGTCTAAACAAAGGCTGTCATTGATACGCTCACATTCACGCTGACACGCACGGCTTAGCCAGAGGGGATGGCTTTGTAAGAAGCAGGCAACAGCAATGAGAGAAATCGAGTGTCTTTGACTGGACACTAGCTGCTATAGGCCTAACCCTAATCTTCTTCTGGTCTTCTTCTGGTGAAGTACAAGAACACACACACACATTCTCAGCCTCCACTCTCTCTGTCGCCTTCCCCCTCTTTCGCTTCGTTCGCGTTTCTGCTGCTACCAAATTCATTTGGACTAATTGTCTGCTGCTGTTGATGGAAGTGCTCACAGGCTGCTCAGACAGTGAAGACTCAATGAATTATCATTAGCAGGATCTTTGTCACGGTCATATGAGATTTTAGCCCGTGTGAGGAGACAGCCAAGGAGACAGGGGGTGAGCTTAGTGAGTGCATTTGGCCAGGAAGGAAGGGGAAAGATGTGGAGAAACAAGGTAAACACAAAACACAAACTTGGGGAAATGAGTGTTCCCCTGAGCAGGAGGAAATCACAGACACACAAGACCACTCAGGTCCGCTTGACACTCGTCTCTAGAAAAACAGGGAGAAGGCAAAAGTATCCAGTGAACAGAGAATTTGGGCACAAGACTAGGAAGAAAAACCAAGGGAATGAAGACATGGGCAAGCAATGAACCTTAGTCTGGCCAAGTATGTCCTTGGACAAGACATGACAAGAGCATTATCTGGGCTGGTAGATGGCCAGCGACAAAGATGAGTGGCAGCCTTCTTACTAAAGGATTTCAAAGTAAAGCTCAGCGATGTAAACACAGGGGGGTAACAGCAGCAACTCTTCGGCAAACAAAGTTTCTTTAAACATCAACTGCTCAGAGGCCTAAACAGAAAACTAACCAGATGTGGCGTGAGAGTCAAAGTCCTGCGGACGAAAATGTGGAGAGAGAGGAGACGAGGACGGGGTCAGTGACACGAGGTGTTTACGTGGTGAGGGATGTGATCAGAGAACTGTAGCGGAAGCGCGTATAGAACTGAGGCAATCAGTGAGAGCGAGTGGTCTGGTTTTTCACGCGGGTGCAGAGAAGGTAACCAGGTAAAGTCTTGTTGTGCGTCACTGCATTCCCTCAGTGTGTGTTTGGAGTCAGGCAGACAGGGCTGTGTTGAGCCAGACAGATGGATGAGAGCTGCTATCTCTGAAAACACAGGCTGTCTCACTCCAAGTCTCTGTCTGCTGATCTTCCTCTGCCTTTTTTTGATTCGCCCTGCATAGCTAAGTATTTTCAGTCAAAAACGATGCGCTGGACAAAATACCGCTCAAGAATCAATACAGCACTTTATCTCAAATCAAGGAAATGCAACACATGTGTGACAATGCATGACAGAGATGAAGAGGTCAACTGACTGAAACGAACTCTTCCCTTTCCTGCTCAGGGCTCTGGTGTTCATTGCCCATGGGGCGGGGGAGCACAGTGGGCCGTACGAAGAGATTGCACAGAGGCTGAAGGAACTGTCCCTGCTGGCATTCGCACACGATCACGGTGAGTCACACGCGTTACAGTACATTATATTAATGCATGCTTACATTTACACCTACACTCGTGCTTTGCCCCTGTGTTCCTCACAGAATAGCTTGTGCACAGCTACAAAGAAAACCCACCATCCTCGTCTGTGTCTGATAACAGTCCCTGGTAATTGTTGAGTGAACTAAGCCTGTTTGAGAAAATTAATTAGGCTCTTTGGAGCATTGCTCCATTGTTCTGCTGCAGTCTCGACTTGCGTGTGTGTGTGTGTGTGTGCAGTTTGTGTTCTCTTTAATACACTGCTACGGGAAACTTCACTTGTTTGTCATTCTGTCACTTCTCCTCCAGATGAGCTAATAGGTTTGCTCATATCTATAGTGTCTCAGTAAGCACAGGATCACTAAAGTTGTACAGGTAGTTTCACATGGGTACATTCAGTACGATATGTCATAATAGATTGTTTTAGGACAGATGGCAGCAGAGCACCAGCCTCATGTTAATTAATGATGCTCCAGTCATGTTGTCTGGAAGTTTGACATTTAATTAAACCAGTGTTTACTGTACAAAGCCTCAGATTTAAGTCTGCGAAAACATTCAGACTTTTCTAGCCCACTCGTATTTTATCAGGACCGCTGGGCTTTTCAAATTAAAAAACTGATTAGTCTCATTGCGGCCAGCTTTGCGATGTCATTAACTCCAACATCCAATTAACGTCTGAGAAAGAAAATGCGGCATAAAGCAGCACTGGTTGCAGTTCACCCAGCCTTGCAGCAGTCTGCACGTCTGTTGTCTGACTGGGACTGAGAGGAGGGAGGAGGAGCAGGGATCCATCACTCACCGCAGACCTGGCTGGTCATCGATTGCCACGCTGCCGCGATCAGCCGTCGAACGGGCCGACAAGCATAGAGGGTGAAGACGTGCGAGAATACACACACTTAGAATTACAGAGCGAGAGCGGGAAGGTGTGAGCTGCACATGCTGTGAATGTTTAGTGATGTTATTGATTCGCTGGTCACTGTGGCAACCAGCTTCACCTCTTAGCCACTTGTGCAGAAAGCTTGGGGAGAACACACACGTCTATATGTGCTTGCATACAAACATACATATTCATGCCCCCCCCCCCCCATCTGTATGTCACATTTCTCTCGTCTTCTTGCTCGTCTGCTCCTGCCTTCCCTCCTTGTTCTCTTGATTTGATCCTCACTTGTCTTTCTCTGCATTCCACATTCTTATGACTGCTTCTTTTTCCTTCTATGTCCTTTTCTCCTTTTCATCCGTCTCTCATGTTTCCTGCTCCTTATATACGTCATCCATATTCCTCTCATCCCTCAGATTTTCTTATCCTTTGTCCATTTCTGCCTCCTGTTCCCCATCCCTCTTTATTCTCCTTTACTACAGCTCCCTCTCATTACTTTCCCTTTCTTTCTATTCACTCATTACCCTTACCCTCACCCTTGCCTCCATTTATCCTACCTGTTTTTTTTGCTTGTGAAATCAGCACCATTGGGAGAGATTGTCATCATAATAAATTATAATAAATTCAACATACTGGAACAAGCGTCAAGTCTAAAATGCACCTGCTGGAAGAAGCTGTTTCATCCTTTACTGATGTTATAGTTTATTTGTCAACTTTAAACTCTGTTTTCTGAATGTGGAAGATATTTCCCAAAGTCTCATCAGGTGTTTGGAGTCAAAAACCATCCAGGATATTCCTGGGAACGTGCTCTTTCAGTGAGCTCCCTGGGGGGGTGTTCTGTAGCTGCAGGCTTCCACCTCAGCTCACTGTTCTCGTTCTTTCCTGTTTCCCTCCCCAGTGGGCCACGGTCAGAGTGAAGGAGACAGAATGAACATCAAAGACTTCCACATTTACATCAGAGACGTGCTGCAACATGTTGACATGATGAAGTCCCGCCACCCCAACTTGCCCATTTTCATCGTGGGCCACTCCATGGTAGGACATTGCCCATGATCTGTTCCAGAAACTGTGGTTTGTTAGAGGCAAATGATATGTTGTGAGTTTTGGTCATTGTCATTTTATCACATTAGTGCATTACATACTGTAGCTCAGGTGATGGGGAGATTACATAATATACTGTCAGCTTCCCCATCTCCTGGACGAAGGGTAACCCTGCACAAGTGCAGAAATGGAGAATGAGGTTTTCTGTGACAATGTGACACAATGTCATGCTCTCTTATTTCAGTATGAGGTGTTTGGAAATAGTCCACCATAGAAAACCTGAGTGTATGCTGATTTCTTTGGATAACAGAACAGCAGAACCACCATAACAGTACAACATTATTTCTTGTCAGTCAGGTCCTGCTTACCTTTTACTCAGTGACACACATTCTGGACAGTCTGGTTCAGTGAACTGCACAAGGCCAATGAAAAGCGTGTTTTCACTTTATGCAGCCAGTCCAGGAATCTAATGTTCAACAGACCTTGTGTGTCTGTGACAGTGTTCACCTTTAGTCTCACTTTCCCAGAATATGATCTGCTAATATTGTCTGTACAGCCTGAGGTTTTTCTGGTATCAGTCTCCTTGTGTGTTACAAAGCAATAGGCAAAAATATTGAACTTAAAAAAATCCCCAGTGTCATGTAATAACTTAGTTTGTCTAGTCCAAACGTTTAGGATTCAGTAACGAGCAAAATCTTTACATTTTAGCCCATCTGTGATTGAATGGTCATTTACTTAGAGGTTGTTACATCTGCCTGTAGCGTGCGTCGCTCAGAGCATCTTCATTCATCTCCTCTAACACTTGGGAAGAAAACAAAGCAGCTTATTCCTTAATCAACTGATTCATTTCTTCGTATTATTTGTCTGGTTACTGGCAGGTTTAATACTCGGAGTTGCCTCATGAATCTACGGAGAAATAGTCAAACCAAGATCCTCACTGAGGAAGATTACATAATGCCTGGACACAAAAAGCATCAGGGCTGGCCAGGGAACTATTTTTAACTGATCGGTTTATTCCATTTTTCACAGAGCTGCATTCACAGCCTACTTTGTGCTCAGTGACCCACTAACTCTCAGTGCAGCCAACAGACACAAGCAGTAGTAACGTGTTATATAACTGCTGATCATTAAGTGTTTGCAGGTTAAATCAGCTCGTGCTCCTATGAACTTGTCACCGTTGGATGACCAAGCTGCTCAGATTGTTGCTTGTGTTACGTCGTGAAGCAGACTTCACTGTCACAACACGTGAAACAACAGCTTTGAACAGGCTGCAGTCAGCACCACCTGCCTAAGCCGTGAACGTGTCCCAGTCTTTCATGTTCCAGCTCACAGCTGGAAGCGGAGAACACAGAGGAGAAATGACAATTCAACACAAAACTGTTTTGCCGTTGGAAGCGCGGAGCCTCGTTATCTCACACAGCACAGCAGTGAGTCGCGGGTATGTCCCGCTCCACAGAAGAAAGTCAGTGTTGTGGGAGAACGCGGTCCACAGCTTTCTGGCTAATGTTGGTTACTTTAAGCAAAAGTTTGCAGTCAGTCTGCGTTAGAACACTTTGAACAAACAGGATCACAAATCACAAAAAAACTGTATATTTTGATTTCTGCGGAATAGATGTTACTTTGATAGCTGCTCATAAAGTCAGACACTCCATGTGCATTGAATTACCAAAACCGCTTAATGATTCGAGACACTGTATATGAGGCTGGTTGCAACCACCGCTTCTTTTTCAGCATTTTCATCATTAAAAACATGTGGATTGTTTTGCCAAACACAACTTCTGGCGTTGAAGCTTTTTTAGGCCGCATGTTTCCCATCAAACCGTCTCTATTCGAGACAACAGCTTCTTCTGGGCTGCGTTAAACAAGGCGGTTTAATTCATGAGTGTGTTGTTACAAACCTTGTAGGGTTTACAGCAGCGGTGCTTTGTATTTATACAAGATTGAGGCAGCATTTAAAATCTCCCAAGGTTGCAGGAGCTCAGACACAAATAGTTGAGTGTAAATTAAACTATGGTGACCTAGATGGAGGCCGAGCATCTGTTTAAACAGCACAGTCTAAATATTAGGCCAGTGCTGACCGGAATCAAACGTGCTCCACCCGTCTTCTTATTCACTAATGGCAGTTTAGCTGTAGTCCTTCGTTCATTATTTTCACTCCCTGTCTTTTGCTTCTCTCTTTGTTGTCTTCGCTACAGGCACCTTTCCCTTCACTTTCATTTTTGCTTTTTCATGTTTTCGTCACGTTTGCTTTCTTTTATTCAAGTAGTCTTGTTTTACATTTCCCTGGACACAGACAGACAATCGAGGAAACCCAGCCCAACTGAAATATTGTGTTGGTTGTGTTTTTGCAGGCGCCATTTCCCCATCCTGTGTCTGATCCTGTTCCTCTGAGCCCCTGTTTTTATGAATGCTTGTTTGGGACTAGGAATGATCCCAAACCCACAAACACAATGGAGACCACTATGGCGCAGAAGGCCACGGTGTAGCCTTACTGAATGATAAACTATTATAGCGCTATTGCGAGTACTTAATTTTCGGACTATTTTATGAACAAGACCCTTCTGAACTTGTGTGTATTACCCATTCAAATCCGTGTCCATTAAACAGCCACTTTGTTCATTAGATAGTTCATACGGTGCTTATTTGCTTGGAACTGCAGATCGCACTATGTCAGTATGATGACCCCAGTATGTCAGCTCCTCCGGCAGTTCATGACGTATGAGGTCAACTCCCTGTTATACAATACTAGTATTCATCGTCTCAGCCCAGGTTCAGAGCCAGAAAGCGTAAGAAGGCCTCTAATCCGACGCGTTAAAGGGCCTCTCTGTCCCAGACCTCTTTCAGCCTCCCTGTTCACATTGTGTGCATGAGTTTGTGTATAAGGGTTTGACACAAGATGGGTCTTTTTTCAATGTGTTTATATTTAACCTGGAATGGTCTGTGCTGACTTCGATCACCCATAAGAATGTTCATCGCTTGATTGACCGTCAGTTTTATGAGCGCATGTGTCAGAGTAGCGATGTGTTTGTGTATGCAAGCAGCGGTGTGTCTGTTCTGTGTGGCCTTGTGTCTTTCGAAAGTGAGATTCTCTGGTGGGAAATGTTTTGTCTTCCCCTGCTTAGTGCCTGTTTTTCTGAAGCAAGTCTGTCATTGGCCCCAGCCTGATGAATATTCACACAAGTGACAAAGGAAGCTCACAGAAACACAGAAAAAGAGAGAGGGACAGATTCACTAATGCAGAACCACTCTGTTTGTGCGTGTGTGTGTGTGTGAGTGTCTGTGTGCACCTGCAGAGACACATGCACTTGTTGTGTATGAGAAGCGGAACTGTGCCAAAATCAACTATTGAAACTAAGCCACAGAGCTGCTAATTATCATTGCCCTACATCATGGTATTTAATTCACACACCAAAATGTCACCATGGGGGCCAAGGTGTGGCCTTGTGCTGCTGCTTGCTGCACATGTTGAGGGCTGCGGGTCGTGCTCACATTTCTGTTTCACTCTGTGTAGGCCAAGGCAACAAAAGAGTAGGCTGGAAATTCACGCCCGTCTAAACAAAACACTGTTTTGTGTTCGTCATGAGGTCTGAATAACTTTCCCACTCAACAAAACCTCTCACCTGCTTTGCTAAGGCCTTGACTTTTCCTGTCGTCTTTGATTGCCGGACATTTTGTCAGGGTTACTGGTTGTACTTATGTTACAACGTGAAAGCGCTAGGAAGACTTATTTGAAAACAAATTTTCTATTTTCTTATCACGTATTAATGTCCTGTAAAACTTGGAAAAACAGCTTTATTTAAGCAACCATATTATTGACTTGAAAAGTCGCGACTCGGACAACAGTAATGTGAGACTTGACAATGCCAACAATGCCAGCAGGAACCAGATCGAACAACCTCAACCGAACAACCTGTGATGGATCCGCCGATATTAAATCTCTATGAGCGAGTGTTTTAATTCGCACCCCACATGGTTTATTGAAACAGACGTTGTTTGACTTCAGGGTGTCAGCTGTAACTGTAACCTACAGAACAGGCCTCTTCACAACAGGAAGTTTCAATCTCAGTAATATTACACACAAAAACACATTGTCGGTCTTCACCTCAGCTCTGACTTAAATCCGTCTACATACATCCTATAAAAACTAAATTCACTGACTGACATCTACGACAGCAACAACCTTTTCTGTGTCAGATGTATTCCCTGATTCAAAGGGTATATTCTGCCTTTTCTGGTTCAGGGCGGTGCTATATCCATCCTGACAGCCTGCGAGAGACCCAGTGATTTTGCTGGAGTAGTTCTGATCGGTCCCATGGTCCAGATGAACCCAGATTCAGCAACACCATTTAAGGTACTACATCACTCATCAGCTCATTCACCCTCTTGACCTTTGCACTCACTGTTCCTTTCCCCCTCCTAATTGTCAAAAGTCACTTGTCTTATTCCACTCAGACCTGCTGTGGGTGATGACAGTGAGATGCGTTTGTGTGAGTCAAGGACAAGAATCAGTATAAGTACCACTTGAGAAGCATAAATCATCTCTTACTCAATCAGGCTGTTCAATGTTAAACTGTGACAAAACTGGTGTCGTCAACACAAAACGTCTGTCAGCTTTTAGAATTTGAATTTTAGACTGAAACGGATGAATAAATGCAATTTCCCCACTGTGGGACTAATAAAGGTTTTTCTTAATACTGCATAGAAATAAAACTCTTTTTGCTTTTCACTGTTTGCAGGTTTTCATGGCGAAGGTCCTGAACCACATGGTACCCAGCCTCACTCTGGGCTCCATCGAGTCCAAGTGGATTTCACGAGATAAGACACAGGTGAGAGTCCGAGCGAGTTTTATTTGTAATTATGAAAACAGGTGCATTTGCAGTGTCACCTACAGGAAGCGAATCAAAAGAGAGGGGAAGTTACTTGATGTGTATTTGGATGCGTGTGCGTTGTGTCTTTAGATGTATTGTGCGTCATTCATCATTTTGTGGCTGTGCACACGTGTGTCTGAGCTTCCTGATGCCCAAGCCGACTTTTCAGAAAACAGAACCACTCTGTTGTAACAATACACGTTGGGCTACTTCTCCGTAAAGTCTGAAACAGGAAGTGTTGTCATTACTTCTCTCAGCTCTAACGATAGACGCGAAACATAGCATCTGTTAAAGGGAGAAAAGCTTCAGGGTCATAACCATAATATTTTCTCACATTATTTATTTATCAAGTCTTTGTTAAGGCTGTTTTCATGTGGCAAATGACTGAGCTGGACTTCTCAGCTGTTTTCATCCCCATCAGTAACCTACAGTATGACTAAGCAATATTTAGCAGAACTTTTCAAACACTTAAACGGAAAGAAATGCCAGTGTGTGACCGCTGCCATTCAGCTCTAAACTAGTGTAAACTCTGTTTCCTTTCGTCTCGTATTTCTGCCGGCTTCAGTCTCAGTCGGTCTGACGTGTAGTCTTCTGTTTTTTCTTACTTTTATTTAGTGCTTTTTCCATAAAAGTTCTTCAGCCATTAATCAAACTGTTTTCCCATGATTGTGACTCCCTCATTTCTCTAAAGGAACAACTTCTTCCAAATATGGATTTGACTTCAAATTTTTTTGTGCTATTGAAAAAGAGCAAAAACAATGGAAAGTTTTTGTCCTACTTGACATCTGCCTATTTATTTTGTTTCTGTGCCTCCTCCCAGGTGGAGGCGTACGATGCTGATAAGCTGAACTACCACGGTGGGATGCGTGTGTCGTTCGCCATGCAGCTGATGGGAGCGGTGAACCGAATCGAGAGAGAGATCCCGTCCATTGCCTGGCCGTTCCTGCTCCTGCACGGTGGCGATGACAAGCTGTGCGACATCAGGGGCTCTCAGATGATGTATGAGATGGCTTCAAGCTCAGACAAGAAAATCAAGGTTGGGATGAATTCGCTTTTCAGTTTTGTGGTATGACAATGTGTGTTTGAATGGACTGGCTAGTAAACGCTTCCAGCACAAACTACTGATTTCAGCAGCATTTGTTCACTGACAGATTGGAAGCTATTTGCTGTCATGTGTAACAAAAGCTACAGTATCCTGGGAAACAAGGACTTTCACGCACTTTACAGTATGTTATCACAAGATCATAGAGCACTTCTCAGCCGTGACCTCGGCCCAACCACAAGGCTTGAGCACATGGGGAGTAAGATAACGGCTGAAGTGAGACAGACTTCCTGCTTCCTGTTCTTTATTTTGCATTTAGAGAGTCAGAGTGGTGTTCAGGAGTCGTAGCGACTGTTTCATCGCATGCGCATCCATTTGTCGTCTTGTCAGGTCTATGAGGGAGCCTACCATGCCCTTCACCACGAACTCCCAGAGGTGGTCCAGTCCGTGTTAAAGGAGCTGACGACCTGGATCACAGAGCGCCTGCCAACCTCGACACTGCCACAGCACCAAGGCTCGTAGACTTGAACGTCCCAGTCAGGGCTCAGAGGCACCTGCCAACCTCATCCCAAGAGGCCTGCTCACGTTCTACTAATCTGCAGGCATAACAATACTATTGCACTCTCTAGTCAGAGATATTACTTCCTCAGAATAAAAGGTTTAATATCATCTTTATCCTCTGGGCATATACTGTACAAAAGAATCTCCTGTCAATCATCCCACTAATTTAAATTGAGTAACGGGGTCAGAAACATGTTGTTATAGATCCTCAGCACAGGTCAGCGTAACTGCAAAAGCTGCTATCAGGGATGTGTCCCAATGATGTTACCGTTACGTCATCCCCATTAGACCTCACTCAAGTGCAGCTCCAATGCAGTAAAGTCTAAGCTACAACATGCTGGGCTTCGAAGTGCAATAATGAAGTTTGCATGTCACACTGTGTGCATGCAGGCCAGATTTCTTAAGTAGTGATGTAACACAACACTGATTTGCAGGGGGCATTTGATTTTTGTTGATTCACGGGGACGTTAGGCCAGAGAGGTCAGGTTAGGCCTGCAATAAGATCCCACATCCTCTGCAGCAGTGTGAAATCAAAAACCATATTAATTATGGTAGCCTATATTTTTGGTAGATGTTAATTATAAGCTAGACAGATGCACGCTGAGCCCGACATTTTATATATTCAAGAGGGCTGTAATTAGCAGGTCCTGCTACTTCAGTACCTACATTTTATTTACTTCTTTAGCAGCATGAGTCATGGGTTTTAAAGTTGCCAGTGTTCGCCCTCCCTCAGGGCCAATAATGGGCAAGGCTGTACACTTTGTTAGCAGTTTGCTACAGGCCGTGCGTCACATCGTACATGTCCTGCAGAAACTGCGTCCAGGGTGCAGCTATTGGTGACAGGCTCGACTTGCTTTTTTAGCTTTTCCCTTTCCTCAGTGTTCCTAGGGATTCGTGCACGTGTGTAGGGAAGCACAGAGGAGTATCCAGGGTGACCGGTATTCCAATGTAACCACAGCAGCGGTCTGGCAGGAATGTTGATTTTTAATTTAAATTTACATGCGTAGTAACCAGGGAGATCGGGGCAAGGCTGATGGAGAACGAGCTGAATTTCTGGCTGTAAGACGGCTGCATAACCTCCCACCCACTTATCTCTCTCTCTCTACTTGTTCTCTGGCTCACCCTGTGTGATCCAGGCTCACTGCCCCTTGTAGCTTTTTTTTTTAAGTTGACATGACCAGGGCTCTTGTTCTGTCCATCACAGACCCCCCTTGTTCTGTCGGCCGTCAGTACCGCCCCTAGTGGTCAAACGTCAAACTAGAGAAACGCTGGAAAGCTGACATTTTTTAATCTCAAATCAGCTGAGCTCTACAGACACATTTGTGCATGAATGTGCTGTGTTATTTTTATTCTCGGTGTCTCATGTTGACAAATGAGAGATGAGATTCTTTCTCAGGCATCAGGACTTTTTATCTAGCATCCATTACATCGTTATGGGTGCAGACAAAGTTGGAGCTGTGTTAATCAGTCCCAGTTGGAATCAGACCCTTAACCTCAACTAGAACTGCGTGAGATTATATCCCGGGCACTTCAAACACAATCTACTTCTGATTGGGCTGCAGCCGGCACAGCAGGGACACACAAAGGTTACACAATCACACCAGCATTCAGACTTGTAATATCGCGTTCAGCCTCGCAGGAGAGTGTTTTTTAAAATCTTTGCCTGTCAGACCGCACAAATGCATGTGACTGCAGTAGTTGGATGTGCAGGCAATGAAAGGCAGATGAGGAAAGAGAGAGGGAGAAGCTGTCAGTAACCAAGGCAGGGGGGTTTTTTTCTGCAAAATCAACCAGAGAAAATGTGTGTTCATTAGTGGTGCAGGATGTACAGCAGATAACGCTACACCCTCAGCACCGCTCTGAGGATTCCCTTTTGTGTGAGCACTGCGATAAGAGCGCAATTAGCGTCGTCAGAAACAGTGAATAATGAGAGCTGCAAGATTTTTTTTCCTTGAAAAAAAAAACTATTGGAGGGATGAGGATAAGGAAGTAAGCACCGCTTTCTTTACAGGTTTCATACTCCCCTGTTTTAAAGGTGTGCATCCCTGAAACAGTCCTTACTGTAAAGCCATGAATCCCTCCCCTCCCCAGGCCCCCTCCCCTTCTACTTACAATACTACCCAGAACATTTGTACCAGTATAGATGTATATGCAGATTTCCCATACTCAAAACGAAATAGCCATGTACAGATGTACTGCTCTAGTAATATGTAATAATCCACTCGACTGTTAATGTTTTTTAATTAGGACAGAGGTTCTATTTAAGGTGAGGGAGAGGAATAATGAGGTCACTGCTGAATCTAAATGAGGTTGCAGGTTTTGTAATTAAGCTGAATTTACTTTTTCCCTGTGCTTGTATTTTTTTATTTTTATTTTATTCTTGACTTTATGACTGTTTTTAAGAAAAGAGCTGTTATATATATACAATAGGGGACCAAGGGTCAGAGGCCAGTCTTCTTTTGGTTTTGTGAGATTAAAGTGCTCTACAGTGGTGCAAATTCTGGGCTCAAGTGGGCAGCGAGAAAAGAGCAGGTATTTTTCAAAACGCAGTAAATGCATGAAAACAAATGTAATTATTCTTTATCTGTAAAAAAAAAAAAGTGAACCCAAGTGGTAAAATAATCAGGTTCTGCACGAACAGAGGTTTTCAAATTACATTTTGCAGCAAAACACAATCCAGATCTTGAGGTTCTATTTTAATAAATGTTTATTGATATGATGTATTTCTAGTGGCCTGCCTGCTTATTACTGTAATACACTGTATATTAGATTAGCATTGCCAACAAAACTTGATGGAAATACAACAATCTAAATCTTTTATTTATCTCATCTAGAGTATTTATAGGAATTAATTTTATGTATAAATGCTATATATTGATTAGACATAATCAAAAGGCACTTTTTATACTATTAAAAAAATGAGACGTAGAATTAGTTGACGCTCAGCTACATGAAGCTTCATAACACTCGAAGACTGGTTTAGTGTTCAATTACAAAAATGTCTGATACTGATATGATTTTGCATAGAGAGTATTTTACTACGGTTTGTTTAAGTCTGTGTTGTGTTGAAAACGCAGTTTGTCACATGAATATCTAAAACATCTGACATCAAAAGTTTCTGTTTTGTAACTAAATCTTAACGACCAGGGATTCACTGCTTGGCTGGTGGAGAATCATGGATATGAATTATAGATCTAATGTAGCTTTCTCCATTTACGAAACCTTCTGTTCCCTGTCTAATATAAGGTTATGTATCAGTGCGTAATTGCAGGCATCACATTTTCTTCCAGCAGTACCATGCTTCTGGGGGAAAAGCCCCAGATTCATTTGGCTAAAAAATTCCACACAGTTTAAGGACTTAAGAAGAAATATGTGTTATACATTGTTTGTGTTTGTTTCCTCTTTCTGGGCTGTGGTCTTATCATTGTTTGTGCCTTATTATTATGACAAATGTGTATCTTTGTGTTCTCTAGCTGTTTGTTACTACAGATCCTTGTTCGGTAATTGTACTTGACTACTTGTCTTCCTCCTGTCTTTGCATTTATATCTGTCTGAATTTCTGCCCAATCAAAATGTATAAGCAGTTGTAGTTAGCTTCTGAATATTTCAGTATAGGGTGACATACAGCACATCATATATTTTGCTTTAATTTGAGAACACGTACATGAAATCCATTATATTTGTCTTGCTTGGTTTGCTGTTTTGGCAGAATGATTGTGTAACATTTAGCGTTTACTGCATCTATTTTGCCCAGCGGTCACCAGATAGAGGTGTGGTGTAATAAAAACAGTACTTTATGAAATGGTCAGAAGAGTTGAATGTTATAAACAGATCATACAAATTTAAATAACTTTTTCGAACCACTGAAAGTACTGTACTGTATCTGATCTTTAATTTTTTGACTATAGGCTACATAAAAACATAGTGATGCATTTAGTAGTAACATAAACAGTCTTTGTGTTAATTGGCTTAGAAACCTTTAAATAAATTACCATCAAAGCGTTTTTCTCATATTGTAGAATCCAAGAATGTCAGGTGCTACAAAAATGAAATTGATGTAAAGTGTCACATCAGTCTAAGGGAGGTGATCATGGACCACATAATGTTAAGGAAATTCTTAAGTCTTCCCTGTAAAGTAATGTTTTTAACATTTAAATGAGTGACACTGTATTTGTGTGGTCATATGCTGATATTCAACCGCTGAGTGTAAGCCACGTAATAAAAATGGTCTGGCGCTCCACAGTTTCCACAGATGTTTCATAGGCACTTTATGATATGCATCAGCATTAGACAATTTATTTCAACAGTGACAGAATGTTGTAAATGAACTGTACATACAGTCAAATGTAATAATTCAGAATCACTCAAAGTCAAGGACTTGTTACTAGAATGTGCATAATGTCCATACAGAATAAACTACAAGACTGTTTAACTGCGCTCACTGAGTGGAATATATTTATTGCTTGTATTCATTTTGATTCTTAGTTCTGTTTATCACTGCACAAGAAGAAGTGGAGGGTGATTCAACTTCTGTTTGCAGACGATGACAACATTGACAAATATTTTTTAAAGGATGGTTCTATTACCGACATACTTGCATATCTGGAATTTTGAAGAGTAAACTGTAATTGTTTGCTAGTTAGTGAGCCTCTGGACATTTCTATTTCGTGAGAACGCAGGAAAGGGCCACTGAAATAATCACAGAGGTTTAACTGGCTCAAAGTGGAAGGTGAAAACATACGTTAGCCAGAAGGTGGCGATATTGCATCGCATAACGTGTTGAAGACAGCTCGAGTAATATGAATGCAATGCTAGATCAGTGAATGGACCAAGGAGTAAAGACTTGACATTCTTCACAGGGTTCTTTTTGTTTTTTTGATTTTGGGGTCAAACATTTAACCTCAGGGCAGGAATGTGTCCTTGCTTTACTGTTACACATACACTGGGTCACACAAGGTCACAGTGTGATTAAACATGTCTTAAAACTAACCTTTTGAAGCACTGGCTGTAATTTCATAAGCACTGATTATTAAAATGATTCCTGATCATGTTACTCAGTCTGAATACTACACTTTGTTTAATTATTTTAATGTGATTTAAAGTGGTTAGACAGCGGTGTCAGTGTGTAATTTCCCTGAAGGCAGCTTCCCAAGGGATCTATTCTATTCTATTTTATTTATTACTGACTATTTGGCTCTCTATGTTAAAGACAACAAGGTTTACAAGCCAGAGAACCCACATCACCACAAACATATGCTTCAGTAGTCATCATCATTCTGTTTTCTCTTAGCCAATCTCCCTTCTCTCGTCCTCCTCCCTCTTGTTCAACCTCGTGTCAACACCTGATAACGACTACAGAGAAAACTGTTGTACATCAACAGCTTCTGAAAAAGATGTGTGGAGAGGATGGATAGACTATGAAAACACACCAGTGCACAGACAGAGATGCTCTCACAGTACCAGCTATCTTGTCCACTCTATCTGTGCTTCTGCTTTCTTTGGTTTCCATATTCCTCTCTGTGAAAATGTAGGTTAGTAGCTCTCCTTGAGACATTTTTGGAGTTTGCTGGAACCATATTAGAAAATCCCCCCAAAGGATGTCACTTCAAGGAAAGCCAAGGCCACAGTCTTAGCTGTACTGTGAATATTTGTCTGTCACTTTCAGAAGAACCGAGCTGCCACTTGTTCATGTTTCCTTGAGTCCACTGAGATACAACAACACAATTAACCATACTTAGCTTTTATCCATCCATCCATCCCATGAGGGTTCAAGAGTGTTTAGAAATATGCACAATTTGGACTTACATCTTTACGGTAGACTTTTTGAGGAGTATTAGTTCTGAACTTTCTTCTCCCAGCAGAGGGAGCCTGAAGGTCTGTCTTTCTTTGTGTTTGCTGGAAACATAGGCCTAAGCCAATCAGAAACTGGTTCTAAGAATTAAATCTAGGCTCCTTGTGACCATGGCAACGGCTTTACCTCTGTGACAGCTGATGAATGGAAATGAAAGAGAGGAGATGCTACATGGACTGCATTGGTGCTTGGCAAACATCTCAGAATAGGTACCTATAGATGGCAAGATTCAGCGGGTTGACATCTGTTGGAGAAACCCATTCAAGCACATAAAACCGGTAGATGGATATTCAAACGTGAAGCAAAAATATGAAGAGGAACGGGCTGATAAACTGCACTGCACTGAGTTTAGCATCTTGGTAGGTAGGAGGAAAAACTGGTACAGGTTAGGGAAGGGATTGAGGGATGGATTCAGCATTAATTAATCCAATACAGACAAATTTTAGAAAATGCATTACTACATTTTCTCAAGCTTCCAGATCTATTTGTTTAAGATGTTCAAACACATATCTTCATGACACATTTCTAGTCATCTATCAAATTGACAAGGCCACTTCTGTGGGTGTGGTCCTGTTATGAGTGTACTAATATGGCTCTGCCTTTAACCCCGCCTGTCCTTACATACCTGCACGCGACTGGCTGAAGGATTCAAAGGATTTATGTCGATTGGTCGACAGTTCTGTCAATCAATGTCAAGCGTTTTCTGCTCATCGACCTGTCACGCCCCCTCATGCTTGTTCGAGCTAGTGGTTCAATCGTGCGCGTACAACTGTGGAGTTTCTCACTTGGAGGGAGGAAGCGTGTTTGCGCCCTATTTAAAAAAAAAAAGAAAACTTTGGCTTTGGTTGTAATTAGCTGCCACACGGTTGGAATAACGTTAATAGGCGTTTTGTTGGCGCCGCGGCTCGTACTCCACAGCGGCGTGAGTGTGCAGACGCCGAACTGAGGGTTTGTCGCCAGGCTGCAGTGGGCGAATTAACACGACTTGCGTCTCGAGGAGAGTGGAGGCAGTTGTCAAGAGAAAACAGGCGGTTGCTAACGAGTAGTTAGCAAGACAGCCAGTTAGCCTGCCTGCTAGCCGTCTCTCCCTGCGGCCACGCTAAGTCCCACCCTCGCCGAAGTGCGTGGACGTCGCAAGAGGCTGCGGCGCTGAAGTCGAGAGCTTTTCCTGTCAACTTAGCCAGCATCGCTGAGCAGCTGGCGGGCGAGATAAAAACGACCCTCTTCTACGCGTTAGCTAGGCGAAGCTAACGCGAAATCGCTGGCGCGTCGTGGTACGAGTGTCTTCTGTGGAGGGTTTCACGGTCGAGACACTGGCAAAGAGACCGGCTAAAAAGAAGAGGGGAAACAAGAGAGAACAAGGAAGACGCCGAGAAGGAGGGGACTGGCTAGTTTAGCCGGGGAGACAGAATCACACGTAAGTGACACTGTTGGCACCGCCAGACTAGCTTACCGAACGGCTTACCGGTCCTCCACAACTTGCTGTGCTTGCATGGCAGCGTTTATCCAGACAGCAACTTATCTTCGGCTTAGCACCTACAGCCAGTGCGCCATAAGCTAACGGCAAAGGCTTCCTTGAAGGTGGCACTAGCTAGCAAGAGTGCTAATGTCTGATGGGTTTAAAGTGAAGCTTCACTTAAATTGCAGCCCGACTGCATTTGCGGCACACACATTATAGTAGCTAATGCTGCGGTAAGTACAGTTGAATGATTTCATCAGGTCGTCTTGTCTGGAGGGGGGGTCAGGCGGCACCAGCTAACGTTAGTTGTCAGGAGTACTGGGCAATTAGCCGCTTTGCTAGCTGGCTGCAACCGACCACCCACCCAAGTTTATGGCTCAGTTTCTGATGATTACAATCTGTAATGAAACCGGGTGAATAACTTTGGTTGTCTGCTCCATTCAAAGCAGATGCTAGAGTCATATCTGTCGAGTGCAGCTGTGGGAAGTGTGTATTCCGCTAAACAAGTGGCCTGTCAGTAAATGTCACACATGCAGAATGTTTTACTGTTTGCTTATAAATTGTACTATGGTGTCGGATCATTTGTCCACCAGACGTTTATTTTTAAATTGGCACAACTTGGATGCCCCAAGTCTTTAGCCCCTTGAAATGTAAAGGCCACACACTTCCTGGCACATAGTGCTCTGTCATAGTAAAAGTTGGATGTTAAAAGTAACTTTTGGACAGTCATTAATCAGGCTGAGACTAATATGATTCTTAACCCACAAAGAGTATCGTAAAAATTTGCTTCTTCTCTAAATAGATTGCAAACGCCGCCATCTAGCCACACACGACCATGAGTATTGAGATACCGGTTGGGTTGACAGAACTGCTGCAGGGCTACACTGTGGAGGTGCTACGACAAAGGCCGTCAGACCTGGTGGATTTTGCAGTACAGTATTTCACCCGTTTGCGGGACACCAGAAGTCAGGATGGGTCCAACGCTGGTGGGAAGATGGGGAAAGGAGTGATGTTTGATGGGGAACCGATGCAGACAGAGTCCAACGGAGATGATGACGAGGATGACGATTCAGACTTTGAGCGTAAGTTGATGCTTTGTTGTTATGTTTATCAGCGCTTGCTTTGATCATGGTAGTGTCAGTGCATTTGGACTAAAGGAAGAAGCTTGAAGCATTGCTACTGCCAGAATCTCAATGCTGATTTTTTTCTTATTAGAAGAAAATCTCTCCTTTCACAAATATTTAGAATAGAAAACAACTAAATATAAGAATAAATAAGTCAGTTTATGTGAAGTAATGACAAAAAACAATGAAAACCTTTGTAATAGAGTGAAGATGTAATCTTAAACTTGACAAACGCCTCAACCCTCTTTGTTTACTGTAAGTAAGTTTAAAAATTGAAATGAAGGTGTGTGTTCATTTGAAATGGCAAACAATGGCTGCCAGGAAGGTGAAATGCTCCCAATAGACATAGCAGAGCTAAAATTAAAACAATATGGTCAAATGTTTGTTTGAGCAACAGTTTATCTACAAATTTAATAATAATCAAAATTATTAAATACAAATATTTAAAAAAAAAACATTAAAATTAATTATTTACTGAAACAAATCTTTAGCTGTATTAGTGTCCCCCATTTCATATTACTTGGAACAAAAGGAAGGTCATGCCTCTTTAGCATTGGAATGACAGGGGAACGCTTCGTCTTAGTGCTTCTTGGCTCTTCCCTGCTCTGTTCTGCTTAGAGCAACCTGGCCTAGATCACATCAGTGTGCTCTGGAATCAAGCGCTGTTACCTTGTGAATGGGGGTTTGGTATTGTTGTTCAATGAGTTGAGCCACTGTGACTCTAAATCTATTATAGGCTTATCTTCCATAACTCACTGATGTGAAAGTAGCAGTTTAAAGCTAGTAAATGTCAATGAAACATCAACTTGTTGCTGGACAAATGATAAAATGAACTGCATTTTAAATTTCTTCTTTCTGGACTTGGAATAGAATTTGTTATTTTAAACCAGTTTAAATTAATGGACTATATAAATTAGTTGTGTATTATGGGTTAACTATATTTATCACTACACAATTATAAAAAACATCTCTGTTAAGTGTAATGTTACCCAATCTTGTAGATTGGTACAAGCTGGCCCGTTGCAGTTTGTAAGCTCACACAAGTTGGGTTTGACCTCAGCTGGTTGAGTGATGTATGCTTGGACATGTTTCATTGTGTTTCTGACAGCAATTGCAATTCATAGATGCATGTGTTTCATGTGGGAAGGTAAACAGATATAACTTGCATTTCAACCTCGTTAGACTCTAGCGTTCCGATGACGTGTTTAGTTGTTCTTTGTACAATTTGATTAGCAGTCAGTTGTTGAGTATTTTCTACAACTAATTTAAAGTGGCAATAAAAGACAGAGACTATTTGGGGAACCGTTTACCTGCTAGCTCTGGGTCACACACATGACATCCACGAAACCAGATTATCCAGCCAGACTGGTGTAGGCTTCCCCCAGCCATTTATTTCTGAGGGTAACAAAGGACTGCTCAGTAAAAGACATCATGTGCTTTTGCCTAACGACTGTCATAGCCTATGGGTACTGTGCCGCCAGCACGTGCTGCCAACAAGTGCTGCCAACAAGTTTGGTTTCTTGCTGGCCAAAATGTTATATTATTATACAGGCATAGCTGTGATGCATATCAAATCTATTTTTATTATTCACAAACCTTGTGATGCTTAATAACTGTAAGACAATAAGATAAGTGTTACTGATGGAAGACCCCACTATGCAACAAAGAATTAAAGCAAAAACATGCCAGTAATGCAATGTTGACCATGTGTCCTGGAGGCTTGCATATAAAGATGCTTCCTTTGTAATCACAGCATTTTTTTTGTCTTTTTGCTATTTAAAAAGGGAAGAAATCACTTATCTGAACTTTGATGCACATATCAATAGTTTCACAAAATTATTATATATATATATATATATATATATATATATATATATATATATATATATATATATAAAATAAGTATTTATTTATTTTTTGCATCACTCAAAAAAACTATATATTATATATAATATTGCTATGTTTTGCAGTGCAGTTACTCACTGGAGTGAAGCCAGTGAATTGTTTTGGGCTTTGTCTTCACAATTAAGAAACATCACTGTTGTAAAATTGATATTGAGCTCAGACTGGATCAAGTAACACTCTCTGTAATGAAGAGGTATTTTTGTACTTTTATTAAAAATTAAATTGAAATTCTAAATGCCTTCAAGATGTCTTGCCAGTAGTAAACACGTGAACATGGCCTGTGTCATTTGTATTTATGTAAAAATTGTGGACACAGCTGTTATTTATTTTATTTTTTTTATTTGGGCGTTTAGACTGGAACTATGGTGATTCACCAACATGGCCTTAACCTTTCATTTGCTGCAGGAAATCGCTGTGTTCAAGTGTTCCGGCTCAGCGCCTGAAATTTTAATGAAGTAGATGGCTGGTTATGTATTCTAGTAGATAGTAAAGTCTACTCCAAATACATGACACTCTCTTTTACATGCTTTGTTTTTCGGAGTCCTGCAGCCTAAATCCACAGCTCGAACATTACACAGGCCTACAGTAAGCTGCTTAACAAAAGGAGATATTGTTTTGAATCCAAACTGTCGTACCTCCATCATATCTGGTGAGGGTAGACTGCTGAGAAATGTAAGAATGTTATGAGTGCTAAATGTTTGGATCACCTGCTTCTCATTTAAATGTACTTACCTGATGATCCAGGGTAAATGTGCAATTTTACAATCAAACATAAATTACAATCCAGTAGTGCTAGCTTAGTTAAAATGCAGACTTGCAGTACAAGTGAGGTCTTCATAATTTGTGCATGATCTTCCCCTTTAAACTGGCCTGTCTAATGTCAGCCTAGCAGTGTGTGTTCACTGAGAGAAACAGGAAGGGATGAATGGATGCCTCTGTGACTGAAATGAGTGGAGCTTTTTATTAAAAGATGGATAAAGGGACAGATGAGTCCCAGGGATGATAATGGAAATGAATTAAATGTGATTGCAGAAGAAAGACAGCAGGGATAAAGTGAGGGCTAAATGAAAACATGACTGAGGCAAGAGAGAGGTTGATAAAAAAAAAAGACTCGTGCAAATTCTCATCAGGACGTAAGAAAGCTTTTTAACAATGTCAGTTGTATACACAGCAGACTTCAAGTTTAGGACTTAGTCATCTGGACAGTGTATCTTTTTGCTGATGAATAGGAAATTGTAGCTTATATTATTTATAATGGAAAATTGGGAGATTTACTTCTAAAATGTGTTTTGGGAAGTACTTTGTTGTTTAAAATCATTATTCAGTATTTATAAAATCTATTCTAGGCTATTTTGTGATGGCTGTTCTTAAGTGCTGCTATTTTGGAAACATAGGTCTTGGGAATACGTGTATCAACAGAAGCCACTATTTCTTAGCATTTCCTTTTTATTGCAGCTCCCTACTTCACCCTGGTCCGTACTCTAGTTATCATGTTGGTGTTTAAAAACTCCAACGTGAGCATTCTTTATGATATAATGTTTTGTGGTGAATTCAACCAAAACAAACTATATGCTTAAAAACAGCTATTATACATAGATAACACACATACAGTCAGGGAAAAATATATGTGAACCTCAGCTGATTTTGTGAGTTTGCCCACTAACAAAGAAATGATCAGTCTATAATGTGAATGCTAGGAATTGGCCTAGAACTACTTGGGGGGGGGGGGGGGGGGGGTCAATGATCTCAAGGCAGCTGGGACAAATAATTTCTTCCGTGACTGTATGTGTGGATCTGCATACCGGGCAGTTACACAGAAGTATTATCTCAGCAACTTCACATTATAACAGTTTGCAGTTATACTAGTTTTTAGCCTTTTGAACAGTCTTCTACCCTGAAGTTTCAGTTGTAGTTTCTAAGTATACGTGGTTGGAAGGGTCCACATCATTTACCCATTTTGTGATGTTCTTTTGTATTTGGTTGTTGTTGTTCTACTGTTCTCTCTCCTTTAGTTTCTATCTCTGACTCGCAGCTTTACCCCACACTGTTCATCAGGTTGTCATTCCTCCTTTCTCTCTACTTTCTCGCATTAGGCTCTGCTTTATAGATACTCTAACTCATGAATGTCATGCCTACAGTGTAAATGCATACCGTAGCTCAAGCCACTTCTCCTCTTTGTTCTGGTCAGCTGATTCTGGTCTTTGTTAATATAAACATGTATTTAGTACATTTTTTTTACTGTCGACCATTTCTTGTATCGCTGACATTTTCCCTTCAGTTGTGTGTGAAAAAAGAGCTTTATACTTAGCCCCTATAGATGGTTTTAATGAATGCAATGAGCAGAGTGCACAGTTATAGTAGCGATTAAAAGGGAAAGACTTCATGTGTGTAAATGACTCGTCACTAGGTGCTTATGTTTATTTTGTATGTCTTTATAGGTGTGTGTAAGTGGCTGGTTTCAGTGAAGTGTGTTGTGCAACTGGTGACCTGATTAGTAGAATGCATCATGTGTCCATTGAGCTTTTAGCCTGCAAGCAAATCTGATGCAGCCTAGAATCCCTACAAAGTCTCGCTGGACTAGTTGAGTGACAGTACTCAGTGCCCAAGCCCTCAGACAGCGCATGACATGTCTGTGCAGCTGAATGTTTTTAATGCTTTACCTCTGCCCGCCGGTTGTCCAACAGAAAAATTGTAAAAACATTGCAGCCCATCAACTCTCTGTCCAGGTAGTCTTACAGTACATGTATGTGAAACTCTGTGATTATCTGTTTTGGTTTCATTGTGAAGTTTTATTTCAGAGCAACCTCCTCCTTAACGATGGCTGTGGACGCCCTTCAGACTGTAAAATATATGGTCCTGCTTGATGTGTCATCAGCCTTACAATGTGGAAATCACCAGATCCTCCTGTCAGCACTCTATGAATTGCATCTCTGGCCAGTTCAGGCTCTGCCCATGGTTCTGCTCTTATCCTTATTATACCTCATCCTGCAAGTATCTTTCTGTCATTGCTCTGCTGGTGGCACAGAGCTCTTTCTGCCACGTAAAAAACAAAGCAAAAAACACCTTGTGCAGTCACTTGACATCTCTAGTCCTCTTCAGGTGATCAAAAGCATAGCAGAATCTATACCAATGTTTCTGCCCATGTACTGGCTCCTTCATCCAAATGTGCAGTCACTCTCTCCCACTGCATGGTGCAGCGCTCTGGACTTCAATTCAATATTTTGCCAGTCTTGGAACATAGTTCAACAAAAGCATTTTAACCAGCACACCAGTGTGAAATATACACATGCCCCCGTATGTTTTGTTTTTTTTGATCATCAAATCATCTTCAAAAGTTATGCTAAGACACTAGGAAGAAAATTTTGGCAAAAGTTTTTCAGCTTAGTTCACACATGATGATGCTACTTCACTAGCTTTCCCCTCAATTCATAAAAGCCAGATTGTATGCAACTTCCTATGCACAAAAAACAAATTTGCCTTCCCTTTCGTGACACCCGTTTGTGCTTTGCTTCCTCCTATGTCAAATGACAAAGTGCTAACCTGCTGGATCTCTGAGTAGCCTAATCTCTCTGCCTATCTATATCGCCCCCTCCCACGTTGACAAAATGTATTTCTTAATTCCTAGGCCATAGTTTAGGCCATAAAGGCCTGCTTTCAAACCGTGTGCAAATGACGCATTGAAAGTCTTTACGTAGTCTGTAGGCATCTTTATGTGATCTCCATGTGAGGCGACGTGACTTCTATGAGAGGGTCCTGTTTGAATGCTATAGCACAATGCTGATTATCTTTTGCCGGCATTTCAAGTCAGGAAGAAGGGTAAAGACAGATGGGGGGGGTTGTCTGCATTTATTGATCTATGTCATATGAACTTTGGTACTTCCTCTTTCTCTGCCCTAACCTAGTCTAACAAGTAGCGTGTGATTTGCGTTGCCTGTGTCCAACATTTGTATGTTGCAAAAGAAATATTCTCTCAATTCTACATTTAGCTCAGGATATGAAACTTTAATATTTGTTTGATCCTGAGTCGTACACCTTGTAACGGTGGCCTTGTTAAATGAGATGGATGTCATGGACCTAAATTGACCTATTGTTCCCCTCTGGACAGAGAGCGAGACGGAGGGGAGGGGAAGTTGGGTTGGTGATATTGAGATTTTTCATGGAAAAAAGGGATATAAAAATATTAAAGCTAATCTTAAAATCCTGTATTTCGTAACTGGCACTATTTGGACTTCTGTAAGATTCTTGGCTCATTACTGGCTTTTTAACAGTAATTTTCTCTTGGTAATTGGTTACTGCATGAAGTGGTTTGAAAAAGTTATTATTATTATTATTCACAAGTGTGTCTCAAGGTTGAATGATTGAACACAAGAGGGGAAGGTCAGTGAAAGCGATGTAGAGGTCCGGCTCTATTTCTTTAGGTTATGGTCCACAGTCCTTCCTGACATCCACATGGTATCTTTTGTAATACACATCATTTTTATTAGCTCACGACACCAGCTACAATGATACATTGATAGGTCGAATTAAAAAATATTTTGAAATTTGAACTAGGACTGTCCTTTGGAGATTTCACAGGCTTTGGGCAACAGCAAATGCCAAAGATGATCCCTTGGCAAATCACATCTGCCTATTTCTCTTCATCGTTTTGTCCCTTTGAGTGCTCTAGGCACAATTCAGTTCCCTACGAACATGCTTCCTGTGTGATCAAATGCCATGTGGTTGGAAAATGCATGCGGTAGCCATCTTTGACAAGAATCTTCTCCCAGCTGAATATAGTTATGTGCATTTGTTTGGGATATTTTTTTGTATAATTTGCAACAAGGGAATATTATAATAGCACAGTGATTGCAGTTTAGGGGGTGAGGCTAAATACTACAAGGACAATGAAGTGTTATGTGGCAAACTGGGTGTGTTGTACAACTCTGTACGAAACCCATGCACTGGGTACAGCTCACAGATAGGACTGTTTAGAAAAAATCAGTAGTTGGGTCACTGAAGGCATTGTATTGAGTGATTTGATTAAATAAATTATCAGCCCTGTGTCCTGCTTTATCAGTCCACCGTATTTTTAATGAAACAAAGACTGGTTGCTCAACACAGCTAACCATACAACTAAATAAACCCACCATCCAGACATCTTGTTTGTCAGTCCCAACCTACTGTAGCGATGTGAGATAAGAATTAATTGACAATGGGTTTGAGAACTAGTGGGTTACCTAGCATGCATACGTATCATTTTGGATCTGACACTTGCACAGGAAAAGCTTGTAAAAACGGGTCACAGTATCATGTTCAGTTTGTCTCCCATTGTTCTGTTTGTTGCGTAGCTTTTACGACAAATCAAAGGTCATGGCTTTCTCTCCCCCATCACGCTTTATTCCAGCCTCAGCCTTGAGACACAGTTCTATTGCTACCATTCCACATCGCTAACAACCTCTTCCCTTTTACCCATCTCTCTTCCACCCTTCTTCAGTTTCCTGTGAACTTATGCTCTCATTCTCGCAATCCCCCATCAGAGTAAAGGCCCAATCTCATTAGACAAGACTGCTTATAGGGAGGAGAGGTTATTAGGACGGGTTATCAGAACAGTGTCCAGGTATAGTATAATACGGCATATTACTAAAGACGAGAGGTGTAGACATGGAATCAAATATGAATTTGAATAAATGATTGAAAGATTGATAAACTAGTGGTTTAGAGCAAACGATACATACCACCCAAGCACTTTAAGTTTAGCTGTTGAGTTTTCTACTTTGGCAGACTGGATGTAGATATGGTTCTCGAGTGTCCCAAAATCCATGTGTAAAGTAAAGACTTGAGAGACTGGTTATTTGTGAACTTGGTCCTAACTGACCTAAATACACATTTGCTTGACAGAGTGAAAGGTACATGTGCAGCTTGCATGACTATGCTTCAGATTCTTCTGTGTGGAGAAATATAATTGATCACTTTTAAGTTTTGCACTTCTGATCTTTTTGGAAACCCTGCCTCATAAAACGAATGAATTAGAGTCTGTCAGAAGGGAGAAATGCATTGCAGTAAGATGACTGATGTGGTCGCCGTGTGGTTTGTTAATGTCTGAATGTATTTTCAGAATGATTTGTGCTGCTGTTAATTTTGGTGACCTGTCTAATTGGTTGTAAAATTTTATAATATGTGTTATACAACTACTGTCATTTTCATCCATTTTCTTATCTGCTACGTGGACCTTACAGTGACTATTCTATCATGATCCGAAACGTGTTTCCTTTTAAAAGTCATGTGCGACATGTAGTCAATCCCAACTGGGATGTATCTAGCTCTGTGTAGGTTGTTGCTGATAAAAACAAGTCATTTATAATAAAAAATTATCTGCAGTGCTATGCAATTTAGAGTTACAAGTTAACCAAACTCTATCTTTGAACTATGGAAGAAAGTTGGATTACTGTGCAGTGAGAACATGCAGATCTGTGATCAGTTGCCTAGATGACCATATCCCATGTTCTCTAATGGTTTGCTGCTTTAAATGTCATACAGCAGCTCAGATCACCAGTTGCTAATGATGATGCCGTGGTGATGGAACAATATCAGTGTCTCTTTGCAAGTAACCAGGTTACAGGCTTTCTAAGGTAACCTGGAGAGGAATAATAGTAAGGTAGGGAATTAGAGAAACTTAATTTTACCCAACCCCCCCCCCCCATGTATGTCAAAAACAGGATGTTTGTATGTGAACCATGTGTCTAAAAAAAGAGCCAAAAATCACATTGCTCAATACACAATACTCTTTGTATACATTAAAACACATAGTTTAATGATCATTGTCATATAATTATTAGATTTCCCATGTTAAAACATATTACTAGTAAGCAACCAACATTTAGATCAGAATCAGGACATTTATTGTTTGATATGCCAGAGTCATGTGTAAATACAAGTTGTTAATCATAATACGCATGGTGCTTAATTAATTCTATTTCATACAACACAAGAATCCTTTGAATGTGTCAGTTGTGGGTTTAGTGTAGTGCGCCAAACTTTCACAGCTATAGTCACCATAGAAACCACTGACCTCGAAACTGGTCTCAGCCAATCGCTGCAAGACGTGACAGTGATAGGCAGTGGCCTTGCCTAATGACAGATAAAGAAAGTTGGGAGGTCATTACTATTGCACAGCCTGTACATACATATATCTTTATCAGTATATTTACATAGCCTTGATATGACAGTTTTACATATCTGTCTTTATATTGCAGTTCTCTGTGTCCGTGTGTTACCCTTTTGTCTTCTTAAAGAACAGTTGCACTGTTTACTGTCTCTCAGTAATACATGTCAAAGAGAAAGTGAGCACTTGCTGTTAGGGTTGTTTTTATTGTAACTACCTCTTTTCTTTTCATTTCATGCCCGTTTGATACAGAAATAGTTAAGCTGTATAAAATATTCGTTGTATATTTATGTTGCACCCATGAGCTGTCAAATATTTTGACACTTATTGGCCACACTCTAAACATGGGCTTGAGAATCTGAAGGTTTGAAGTTCTTTTGTGACTGTAAATGGTCACGTAATGGAAGACCAGATTGGCCTTGTTTATGTTGCACCCCAGTGGTTTGATGAGAGCATGTTGCGCTCTCCTACCCGCAGGCTGGCCACTAATGTTATTCTGTACTTGGATGTTTTACCACCACAAAGGACGTGTGGAGGCCACATATTCTGCTTTACTTGTGTGTTAATATCGTCCAGTATGTAGCCTGATTATTAACTTCTTCATCTTGGTAACCGGCATAAGCAAACTGTATCAGATCATTTGGGTAATATAAAAAAGAAAACGCTGTACTTGTCATGTGGAGAAAGCATTGGCACTACTCCCTGATTTTAGGGCCTCTATCAGACGCACAACTGACTACATACCAGAAGACTAGAATAATACTGCTTATGTCCCCAGTGTCTCATCTCATAAACCATTTCCAAGGGTCCTAGAATAATTGCATCCACCATACATGGGATTTTCTAATGATCCAGTAGGATACAAGCTCTTGAGCATAAACATTTTTCATTATTTCTTACGTCTGATTCCTGTGATAGTTTCTGTAGGCTGACGATCACAGCATGAAGAGGGATTCCTGTCATCAGTGTTCTGTAATGTCACATTTTAAAGGTGACCAATATATGTTCTGGAGATACGGTATACACTATATTGCCATAAGTATTCACTCAACCACCCAAATAATGGGAATCCGTGCAACAGGTCCATAAGTGTCTGGTGTGGGTGAACTTGACTGGCCTGCACAGAGTCCTGACCTCAACCCGATAGATCACCTTTGGGATGAATTACAGCAGAGACTGAGAACCAGGCCTTCTCGTCCAACATGTGTGACCTCACAAATGCGCCAAAGCTCAAAAACACACACAAGGGTTGGATAAAACAGCCTTCGTGGGTGTTTTCATCCAAGCGATGTGTGGGTCTTCAGATGAACAAGTTCATCCAACCGTTCATCTAGATAAAGCGTCTTGTTATTTATCGTCTCTCTGCGGCTGTTTTATCCAACCCTTGTGTGGTTTTTGAGCGCCCCCTATTTTTCATTTTGACCCCTCGAAGGCTGCACGAGGGTTAAGTTCACATGCGAGTCAAGGCAGGTGAGCCAATACTTTTGGCAGTATCGTGTATGTGGTCACTGATAACCTGGACAACAATGATGTGAGCTGCACATACTGCACTCCGTCATTTTGGATGTTTAGAAGATGTGATTTGTGCTGTGTAGATCATCACCAGTGACACATATTACACTGTTCATCAGCTGTGACGTAAGCACAAAAGAATCATCAGTGGTGACCAGTCCTGCTTGTTCTCTTCACAAATGTGTCGTTTCCAAAATTTGTTTTGCAATGAGGAGGGAACATGTCAGTGAGAAACTGCATGCTGCACACCACGAGAAAAGAAAAAGTGTCTTGTAGTTTTAATTCTTAATAATTGACTTGTTGCCGTATCATCTAAAGTTAATATCAAGGTTTATTGTAATCTCCTTATTCTTTTATAACCGAAATAAGAGATGATCCATTCACTATGTATAAACTCAGGTAAAATCTGCAGATTTGAACATATTCGAATGTCTTCTGTCAAAGTCGAACAGGCAGTTCAGGAACATTCTAGAAGTTTGTTATGGCAGGTTCTCTCATGTTAGGATTTTCTGTATTTGTAGAAAACGATTTTTGGCTTTGTCAAACTAGTAATGTGGATATATTTAAATATTAGTGGAAATTCCATAGATGCTAATAACCGATGTTGTTGAAGCATAGATATTGAGCAACAAAGGAATGGGTAACGGGTCAAGCCAGTCTTAAGCGATTATGTGGCATGTGCAGACTTGGTGACACTGGGAAAGGGTTAACATCATTGCAGGACAGGGCTACTTCCTTTTAAGGACCTAAGTCTTCTGGGTAGTGTGATAGAGTGAGAGGGGGAGATGGTGGGAAAGGGAGGAGTCAGATATCGGGCAATGGGAGCAAAAAAAGCAAGAGCTTTGTGGGAGGAAATTGACCGTTAGATAAACTGTGCAGCATGAGCGTGATGCTGGAGAGAAGCAGCTTGATAATGTGAAAGAGGGAACTATAGGCTGAATAATTAAAATGAACTTAACCAGGGAACAGTGAGATTATGTGATGAGGAAACACAAATTACAGAAGGGTGGGAAGAGCAACACTAAAAGGAGTCAACAAGTCAGAACATGTAGGATGAAAAATTGACAAGTAAATTAATATGTTAGAGAGACTAGCTTTTATTTGATTAATCTAACAGGCCCATGCTCAACCAGAGTCTGTTGCATCTTTTGATTTGGGATAATGTGAAGTGCAGATGTTAGAAGTTGACACTACTACTATAAGTCAGCTCTGATGCGTCGTTTTTCCTCATGTTCATACTACATACTACACTATAGCTTGAGATGCATGCTGTACTGTACAGTACTTCACTGTCAAAAGTGAAACACGTTTCTCCAGGTTGTTGTCGCTTACCTGCCTGATTCCATTGCTCTTTCATAATTAGCTTATTTTCCCATTACATTCTTCCCAGAAGCACATTAAATCTTCACCAAGAATGTGTCTATAGTTCAGAACACCAAGGCTGTAACTCAGTAGTAGTACAGCTCTCTTTTCATTGACCCAGGTTGAGCAGCCTACAATACACATGAATAATTTAAAGACCCCTCAACCCCTCTGTTTGTCTGTGAGACAGCTATATGGCATGTAAATCCTGGTATCTCCTTAGTTGACCTATGCACATTTGGCTCCCAACACAGTTAGCAGCCCTGATTAATGGTCTTGGTCTGTGGCTGAATAAAATGTCCACATACATGCAGCTAATTATCCTCACTTATGGAGTTCTGCTGTTAGCAATACAATAATAGAGCACAATTCCCGTATCCTGAGTGCTAATATGGACTGTGAAAAGCCACTCTTAACAGGCTTTTGTCTTCAGTCTTAGTGGATTGCTTAAGGCTGTCATAAAAGCAGCTGTCGTAAATATCTCTGCTTGTTTGAGGGTTTGAACTGGCGAAAATGGAGCCAGAAGCTTGCGCTCTCAAATCTTTAACTGTCTATCAATGATATGTCACCTGTTTTCCCAGCAGACGCACATATGATACAAACAGCTGCTGGGAAACAGGCTGTTATAATTACACATTTTATCTTTTCTGTGATTATGATGAAGCAGAATTTGAAATATAAGTATATATATATATATATATTACATAAAATATAGTGATTGTGCTGCACATTTTCACCATGTGCTCAGTGTGTTTTGGGAGGGCCCCAGTTTGCTGGAGGCAATAATTGACATGTTGTTTAACACTCATAATTAGACTCTGGTACACAAGAGCCAGCAGACATGATGCATCCACAGCTGCCTAACACTACATATATTGTACCTTTTAATGACGAAAAAGAAAACAGTTTTGTGTCTGCTGTTCTTTCTCTCTAAATAGCGTGCGCAACACCTAAATTCATATGTATGTAAACTCATGTCATGACTCATGTGTTTATAGGTCAGTCTGGTTGTGTATTTGAGTTTCACCTCTATCTGATATTCTGTCTCATACTGCCAGCAAAGCTTGCAAGTGCAGTTGTGATCATGTGTGCAAGTTGTATAATGTCTGAAACGCAAGCATTATGTGTTTTTGATTAGATTTCCATAATTGCCTGGTGTTGTAGCTTAAGCTGTAGACCCTGCAGTTTGCGATGCTTAGATCAGCACTTCAGCACACACTGACTGCTGGAATATAGAGCCAGGCTACATTTATCTTCTCTAGGTAGGAGGACATTTAGGGGTAGAATTTATGTTTTCCTTTCTGAATGGGTCTTGGGAAGAAAATAGGCCAGATGGAAAAAATGTGGAGGGGGATATAGAAAAATTAATGATTTATCAATAGCAGATCTTTAAAATGGTGGGAGAAGACATTTAACATGCAAACTCTTAAATGTGATATTTTCCGTCTATTTTGAGGCAGAATAGTTACTTCACAGATGGACAGTACTTATTAGCAGTGGAAACACTGCCACAACCTTTTTTCCTCTGTATGAACAAGTTGTACGTGTGCATGATTCTGGAGGAACTTCTGTGTATATGTGGGTGTACAGTGGGAGACTGGAGCTGATTATATGCTTTATTGAGTCTGCTCTGCCAATTGTGTTCAGTTCAGTTTCTCTCGCTGTGTGTGTCTGTTTGAGACTGCACACATATCTTAAATTGTTTTCGTGGTTGACACCTAACTACATGAATAAAACAGCGTGCATGTATTTTGTCTGTGTGCCATCAAAAGCTGACAGTGACGTTTGACGCTGCTAGTGCTGCATGAGAGGCAACACGTGAGGGAAGTTCCCTGCTCCAAATCCGACCCTGTTGTTATCAATCAAGCCTTGAGAGGAGGCGCGAGATAGAGGAAGAGCCTGAGAGAAATAAGATTGCACAGAGTGGGAAGACAAAAGAGGAACAGATGGTGGGGGCCGTTGTTGAGGAGGAAAAAATGGGGGGAATACATGCTGTACTGGGAATGAATGAATGAACGTGATGTTACTGTATATGAAAGCATTTGCATAGTCAGACACCATGTACATGAGTGAAGTGATGTGAAGATGCACACCCATCTCTAGGCGTAATATAGCCCCTGTTACTGTTTTATATGTGTTCAAGACTCCAAGTGCTTGACTTGTTGCTAATGTAATAGACTGGTCAAAATATTCCTGTGTCCCATTGTTTCTATCCCTGACAACCGAGTGGTAAGATGGAATCCAGGAGGTGTAAGTAGCAACCGATGGGTGGAATAATAACATCCCTGTCCTCACTTAGTTTGTGTCTCTCGTTCCTTAATTTCACCACCTGTAAGCTTGCCGTTGCTTCCACAGTGTAAGTTCGTGATTGTTTAATCCGTGGCTGGATCTGCTTCTCAGTCATGTTTCTGCTATTGTCAAATCACTCTGTAGCAGCCACACCACTCTGCAGACATTTAGTTCAAGCAAACAATATCAAAATGTAAAATATTGAATCTGTCTGAAGCCCAGTGATCACATTCATGCTTTGGTCTCCCCTCCAGGGAACTGGCTGGTGTATTGACAGAGTAGACAGTCACATACTGAGAGGCTGTAGGAGAAATCAATGCAAAACACTAGGCAGGGATGGATGAATTGCTCCTTTTCCCTCTTATTCATTCAGTGGGCTCTTTCTCTCCATCTCTCTCTCCATATTTTCTGTCTCGTCTTTTTCTGTATCTGCCCGCTTATATTATAGCTCACTTCTCATCACATCTTTTAATTTTTTTTTTCTTACACATCACAATAACTCACACTCTCTCACCCCTTCTGGTCTGTTTTATTGTTTGTCCCCTCCTGACTCACCCTGTGTCCTCCCCCCTTTTCTTTTTCTCTTCCCCTACATTTCTCTCCTCTCCATCTGTTAATGCTGTTAGGCTCTGAGTGGGTGTGTAGGGAGGGATGGAGGGAGATGGTACGAGTGTTGGGGAGGGAGAGAGGGGATGATCTGCCACTTGTTCCGAGCTGGAAGCAGGGAAGGGGGGGTGGATGTGAATGGTGGACAAGTTGGGGGAGGAGAGAAGGTAAAGGGGTAGTGTTGTTATGGCAATGAGATCTTCTTTGTGTTAGGTTACCAAGGCAACTTCAGGCATATACATGATACAGCCACCATCACAAACACCCATCAGCTACATAACTGTAGGGAGAGCACTTCACACATTGCAGACTCAGACTTATGTACCCACACACTGAAATACACAGAAACACGTGTGCAAACACATTTTATTTTGTCCACCTGCTCATCACAGGCGAAACTGGAAATCACATGATTGAAACAATGTGTTTTTGTTTTTTGTTTTTCTGGTCAGAACAATATGGCTTGTTAATCAGGCTAGTTGACGCAGATCAGTCACATTTAAAACAAAGGCTGAAAGTACAAATCAACCTTTTTGACCACTCTCTACCTGGAACAACACTCAAGACCTGCTCTTTTGGAGGAGGAGCTGGACTTAAGTGTAACGTGTGAAGGTGCTTTTTGGTATTTGAAGCTGCTGATTGTAAAGTAGCATATCAATATTAGTATTAATATGGTAATGTTAAACTGCTGCCAAAACCAAAAATATGAAGTTGTACTTTGAGAGAAACATGCTGATTAGAAACAAAGGTGAATTTATGTGTGTGGAAGGAAGGAATCTGTGGAGGGTTAAAATGCCACTGGCATGATCATCATGGTCGTCATTTGTGTGAATGAACCACTTCATGGTTCCCTGATGGCGAGGCTCATTTCATTTGCCACCAGTTGAGTATACGCCTTTATTTCTGCTAGGCATCAAGAAACGTATCAGATTAGGAGAGATTTTTACAGCTTTTGAGCAGCCATTGATTTCATCTAATATCAGTGTCTGTTAAAATGCTCTTTACAGGACAGATGGCATGTCTGTGAGGGGCACTAGGGTGACCAAAGCCCCTATTTTCACCTAACTAGGGAAAAAATAAAGTATTTGTTAAAACAGTTGAAAATGTGTTTTTTAATAAGCTAGGACCAGGCATCACAGAGTAGACGATTGGTATTGAAGGTTTGGATATTCAAGGATGTTACTCTACATGCAGTATTTTATTACACATGCCTCAGTGATTTTTAGGGCTGAGTATAGAAAATGTGTTTTCTAGCTAATCTGAAAAGTCATTAAATTTAGAAAACCAAATTGGTTTTGTGTCTTTTCGCTTGTGTACCGGAGGCAGAGCTAGAACTGTAATCTGGTAGTGCGTGCTCTGGCTGAAACTCATTAGCGTTGCCATGAAAACATGTTAATATAATATAATTTATAAGGCACAATAGCTAGGAGCTAGGTGCTATTCGCCATGGCTGGGCTGACGTTGAATAAGAGATACAAGGTGCTGTATGAAGAAATGGCAGATTTTTATAGAGAAATGCAGATAGTAAAAATGGAGTTTGTACAGTTTTCTACCTGTGACAGTTGTTGGATATACATTAACTATAAAATACACACAACATGGAAACAATCTGTAAGTGATAACACAGTTTATTTGTGCCCGTTTGACTTTCATCTTGGTCATCAACTGTGACATATTAAAACTGAAAAGGCAGCAGACACATTCCTCAGAAATCAATTCAAAAAGATTGATTTATCTCTTGAGGTTCGAGAAATAAAAGGAGAAAGAGGAGTCATGAAGCTTTGGGAGCAATATGGGGGAGGAAGGTCTGTTAGTTTGAGACACTTGAGGGGGCGAGGTATGCGATACATGACAGAGGGGCGAGCGAGAGAAACTGAGAACAGTGCTTATCTTGCCTCTCTGTACATGTGTTACTACTGCTTACGTCATATTCTCAAAGGGATTTTAATTGTCACCATAAAAAGTAGCCAAGCTTTTCTACAACCATGAGAGCTACCTGTTGATTTTACTGTCTGCACATGAGTAAGCAAAAATACTAATATTGTGTTTTAAGAGCAATGAGGTGTAATGTCCACAAAGATCTGTGGTGCACTGCCACCGTGTTGTCTAGAAATACTTTGATGGAGGCTAAGTAAAAAATTAGATAAAGTCCAAAAGCTGGCAGAGTTTCTCTTCATACTCTACCGTCTGCTGGTCTCGTTGGCAGGCAACCAAACTTGTTGCCTGCCAAAATTTTTCGAAGGTTCCTTTCCATTTTTAAAAATCAATTGACAGGTCAAAAGTGAAAGCTTTTTCTGTAATTCTGAGGCACCGCCCACTGATGCATGGCTATTAATACATAATCTCTTGCGTGGCCCAGATGGGAATATATCTACTATATATATCTAAAAAAAAAAGAAAGCCCATGTATTTGCATTGTGACGCATTCATTGTAATTACATATAGATGTGACGCTGCGATAGGGAAGACAAAGAACGGCCCAGCAGCCAATACATTACACACTTGGTTATGTCCCCCAAAAAGTTATAGCAAGAGTCTAACAAACCTTCCATTGGGCAAACGTGGGACAGGTCCTGCTTCCTGGTAATCATTTAGTTTCAGCTCCACTGAGGTTCCAAATGAGTTTACAAACGTTTGACTTACTGACAAGTTAGGCTTGTCCTGTTTCAATAACTTTACTTGTCTGGTCTGAGAAACTAGGATATCACATGCTTTCCACAAAGCCAGTGTTTCAGGGCTTTTTTTATCAGAGCTGTTTCTTTGCTGTAATTGCCATTCGTGGTGTAGTTTAAACTGCATTAAATACTTGTACTAAGTGGGAAGTGAGATGGAAGCTATAGCAGATACCAAAACCTCAGAGTGTTTGACATCGATGAGAATTAACACATACGTATAGATTTGAGATGCAGGTCGCTGTCTTTACGTTGTGCTTTAAGTTCTGTAAATACACAATTCCTTTTACCTAGTTACAGAGACATTTTAACGTTTTGGGTTAGACATTCTAAAGATGTCTGTCATGCAAAGAGGCAAAGTCTTACAAAGACTAGGTCAGTGTTGAATGATAGTTAGAGTGGAGTGTTAAACTGTGTCCCCTCTGACTGGAAGAAGGTGGTGTGTATGTGCAAGTTTCCCCCAGGCTCTAGGGGCCAGTCTTCACAGTTTAGATCTAATCGGGTCTGACGGGATGGTAATACAGTGGCAATGGACTGTGTGTGTGTGTGTGTGCGTGTGTGTGCGCAGTAAACAGCAGTGTCCATGCTGACTAGTAACAGCCCAGCGTTAGAAAACAGGTGTTTAGTGTTCTGACCTCAACCCCTGCATGCGTAAATGAATACTCTGGTACCAGCAGACATGCACATTTACAAGAAATTGTGAAATTGCACACTGCAAAAGCCCAACCGTAAAGAAACGGTCTTATTCTACACAGAAGACACACAAACGCATGTACGCTGTAATTATGTTCTTGCCGATCTCTGCCTTATATTCATATGCAGAATAGTGATTAAAACCAAATGGTGCCAAATACACTACACTGAAAATATCAAATTAAATTGAAGCTGCTGTTTAGATATTTCAGGAAACAGCTGCTGCAGGTTTTCTCGTCCTTTGTTTGATGTTGTTGAAAGCATTAGCTAAAGCCTGGTTTTGTATCGTCATCTGCGTGAAAGAAACCTATTACAGAGGATAAATTAACTGCTGATACAAAAGTTTGGCATTATTTTTAATCATTTAATAGTTTTTTATTAACCTTAAATCTTAAGTCTTAAATCTGTTCAGAGTGGATAAGTAGGCCATTTCAAAGTATTCACAACATTTTCAATGTCATTATGCAAACGCCGCTATTTAATTATTGCTTTGTCTTTCTGTGTCCCTCTAGCTCCACCACCCAGCAGATTCAACAGGAGGGTGTCAGGTAAGACTTGAGCACATGTTTGACGTCATGTTCCTTAAATGTAATCCACACTGGGGAAAACATTGCCTTCATCACTGCCAAAGTGGCTCACCCACAGCTTGTGTGTGCATAAATTAGTGTGTCACACATGTGAAACTATGTCAAGACCAACCACTAGACCTACTGATTTATGCCTGTCTCTGTATTTGCGTATGTTATGCACGTGAAACCCAGCGTTTAACAGCACCACTGCAATGAATTTTGCATTTTGTTTCCTTCGTCTCCGTTTTTGTTGACGTCTGTGGGCCTTGTGTGTACTGTGCTGTTTTCTCACGCCCCGTCGTCCCCATGTAGTGTTTACATATGAGTAATTGAATGTCGTCAGTCGTTACGGAGTGCTGCGCTTTGATTAGGTTCTAGGTGTGCCAGCTGATGTTTGTCTTCGCCGCTTTGCTACTGTCATTGTTGACTCTCATGTTTATACAGTAGCGTCATAAAGGCTTGTTTTCAAGTATGTGGTCTTCATTTGTACAAGTCTCACTCTTATGATTTACAAAGTCTCTGTAACAAAATGGTTGAGTAATATCAGAAGCCCTGCTTTGTAATATGTTTCAAGACATGATGATAATGAGCTCTGAAGAAGAACTGTGGGAAAGAGGACTTCACAGCGATGCTCATTATGTTTCCAGAGATTAAAAAGATTTGCTTTGCTTTACTTTATTCTCCTCCTTTTTATTTATTGTTGAGGTGGAGAAGCAGTCTCACAAACACAGCTTTTAGAATAATTAATAGACAGCAAATAAAGCTGAGCACACTATTAGATACCTGATTAAACAAACAAAAATAAATCTGGAAACTAAACCATACTGGCTCCAGTAGCTTAGCTGACCGTGGTGGATGCGCACTTGCTCTACCGTACCCCTTACTAAATGATGTTCATACCGGTGACGAAGCTGTACTTTACACTCATGAAACGTTTGAGGATTAGTTTTTAGTTTCATTCCATTATAGGTTGTTAACTTAAAGGACGTGTGTTTTAGACACTCCAGAGGTGACGCTAGTCCAAACATGATTGATAACACTCATGGTCACGCACACGCTCAAACCTCTGTGTATGAGGAGTCTGTCCCTGTGTGTATGTGTGTATAGCTGGAAGAGACGTGGATATTTACAATACTGACAATTTAACATGACCTTGTCAGTGTTTGTTACCCAGTGTTTGTGGTAAATCCTGTCGCTGTGCATGTGTCATTTCCTTCACCGTCCTGCAGTAATGATGTCCCCTCTTTCCTTCCCCTGTTGGCCACTGCCTCATTTTCCGCTAACGATCCTTTTTCATTTGTTTTGTGCCACTGCTTGTGAAACCTATTACTATTGTGTACACTCTGTGTCTCAACATGTTGGCATCTTTGTTATTTTGTTTAAAGCAGTGTATGATTAAACTGTCACACGGCCATGTTAAAGTTGTCTTTCACTTTGACCGTTATATCTTGGTGGAATCTGCACAGTTCATGTTTACAGTCTAGCAGAGCTGAAACTGTGGTTCCACAGGTTTAACTGACTGAAGTGCAAGTAACTGGAAACTGTCATACTGCCTGAATGGTGTCCTAGGGAGTAAACTACAATCGCTCATCCTTCGGTACAGACCGTGTCCGTTTTGTTCCAAGTTGGTTGGTTGTAGCCGTCTGAGCTGTCTGGTCTTTCATACTTTTCTTGGAGGCTTTGTAGTTGTTACTGTTAAGTCATTGGTGGGTGAAACTGTAAATACTCTTACTTGGGTTGTTTCTAATCTCACTGTAATCACACTTCACATGCTGATGCATTGTTTGAACTGTTCACATGTTTTGCCTACAGTCTGTGCAGAGGCATTCAACCCAGATGAGGATGACGAGGACACAGAGCCCAGAGTGGTTCACCCAAAAACAGATGAACAGCGCTGCCGACTGCAGGAAGCCTGTCGAGACATCCTACTCTTTAAAACACTAGATCAGGTAAATAAAACAGACGGCTAGCAATGCAAACTACTTGCACACGGCTCAACCAGAAGTAAACCACAGGTGTCTTATTAAGGTGTTAAGCATACAGTACTTATTTACATAGATTATACAGTTTACTGAATAACATTAAGTTACATCTGTTTCCTGTATGAAAGCACTTGTCTTCATTTGTCATTTAAATCCCACCTGCATGTAGACCAACACTTACTCTTACGAATAACATTAAAATGGAAACTGTTCTGTACAGTAGACCTGCAAATAATGTTTTCCTCTACTCGGTTCTTGAAAATGTTTTTTGTTCAGTAAACGACGAAGCCTGGCTCATTTTGCACTTCTCAGGAGCCGCAGAGAACCCTTGGAGCATTTTGGGTGATAAACTTTCGAAAGTAGGGACAAAGAATTGCTTGTTCAATCTACACTGAATTAGCAAGCTCTGCTTAGCTTAAGCTGCCTTTCATTTTGGCCAGAGGGTCCATGTTTCACTGTTGCAATTTCACGAGTTTTGTTGGTGTATGAAAGCTACGTGAATGGAACCACCCCCTATGTGGACATCAGTAGATTGCCCTGTGTATTCTCTAGAAGGCAGGAACAAATCATACACCTAACTCATCTGTGTATGTTTTGGCTAAAATATGTTCTTGAAACTTTTTATGTCTCTTATGAACTATGCATGGTATAATAATAATAATAATAATAGATGTATGTGGTTATGAAGGAGTTGATGACAGTAGTGTCCTGAAAATGTCACTATACAACATGGAGAATGTGTCACAAATGCAGGATAATTTACCTGGAAACACTTCTTTCTTCACCTCTTCTGTGTCTCTGACGTCTTTGTCCTCTTGTCCCACAACCAGGAGCAGTTCTCACAGGTGCTGGACGCCATGTTTGAGTTACTTGTCAAGCCCCAGGAGCATGTCATTGACCAGGGGGATGATGGAGACAACTTCTACGTCATAGAGAGGTGGGAGACCTTGTTGAAATCTAATACCCTAGATGATGGTGCCTATGTACATAGCTGTACTTTCTAATGAGCGTGAATTAAGCATCATTGCATGTGAAGCGACTCCTTTACACAGAGTAAGACAAAATGGGAAAACCTGAACGTATAAAGCAGTTGAATAGAACATCAGTTACAGTGAGTAACTTCTAATTGTATCAGTTAGAAGGATTTTAAAAGTAGTTGTAATGAGAGTAGGGGACAGGGCAGTTTTATTTAAGTCTAGTGAGTAAAGGTGAAAAATAACGTGGCTCATTAAAATCAACAACCGTGCGCACTGTTTGCTTGGAGGTTACGTTTCATTAGGCCCTTTGTGATTACAGTTGGAGTGTATGTCTGTGATGTACAGACAAACGCAGTGTGTAATTTTCCTCTGATAAGGTAGACTGCTGCTGTGTACACAGGCCATAAAGAAAGGTTTTATTGCCTTAGGTACAGTGTTAAGCTGCCAGACCAGTGAAATGGGAAAGAGCTCATGTTTATAAATATGAACTAAGCTGCAGCTGATAAAATATCCAAGCTAAAGAGGTGAAGTAAAAACACTGTTGCAAGGGCAGTTCATTATGTTAATAAAAAGAGCTTATTATGATAAGATCTAGTCTTAACCCTAGGATGACACAAGAGGAATGAACTTTCATTTATTCATCAGCCGCAGTCATTTACATGACTACTTGCCAAGCGGTTACTTAACCTCTGGCAACTATTAGAGATCGGAGTTGCTAGTGTGCCGCTGATCATTGTGTACCCGTCCCAGTTTGTTTGTGCTATTGGCTTGGCACGTTTAGGTTTCGCACAGCAGTTCAGTTCTACTTGTTGTGTGTCTTTCTGCATTCGCACTTCCTAACACCGCATGTTCCCTCGCGTGAGACACGAGATGACCTTTAAGAGCAGTACGCCTGCCTGATCATATACTTTCCATGTGTTTTTTTCCTGGCTTGTGAGAAGCGTAGGTAGTAGCTAATGTCACCAGTAGGGTGGGGCGTGAGCATAGACGCACCGACATGGAGGGATATGCAGAAATGGTAGTGAAAAGCAGGAAAGAAATGGGCACAAAGTAACACATTGTTTAAATGTTTCCTGTTTAACCCTTTTGCTGTTTATCAGCCTTGTGTGTCCTCCATCTTTCCTTTCCTGTTGTTGTATCATAATGTTACCACTAGATTAAAAAGTCTCATTGTGGTACTGTATAAATAACATATCTACACAAGACCATATGTTAGTTTTTAAATATATTGCGTGAGCTATAAAAGTGTCTCTATAAAAGCTGAAATATGTTGGTTGTTTACCATCACTATGAAGCTCAGCCCACAAAACAGATTTATTTGTTGATGGTAAGATGTTGTGAGTTCTGTCCTAAGAGGCTGGAAATCTAATAGCACTGCCCAAGGGTTGACTAGACAGAAAATCCTCAATAAGCTCACATCTTCTCAGTGCAGGAATTAAATCCATTTGTCCTATGGCTACAGGGACGCGCTTTACGCCGGTCATATCATTGTCCTAACTCGCTTGTTGATCATACAAAAGGTCTAAAGATCTGGCGTCTTAAAAATGTATTTCTTCAGGTTAGTCATTTATCATAGTTGATTTGTTTTATCAAGAAGTAGAACTTAATATTAAATCAATCCCTGTCTTTTCTTTACACGTGCTGTTCTTAGCTCAAGGAAATTTCCTGTCTCACGTTGTCAGCGATCACTGCATTCACATCTGCTTATTTTCTTAGATAAAGAGAACAAACAGCACGAAGATCATCTTGCTTAACTGTGCTCAGATAAGCGACAACGCAAGTGATCCTCATCCCCATCCCTCATCGTAATCCAGTGAGACTAAATTAATACTCCACCAACGACAAGGGTCTTAGCGCCACTAAACAGCCAATGGGAGGACAGGCTCTCTAAAATGACTAGTTAATCCTGGCGAGCAACAAGGCTGAGAATTACCTTCGCTAGGTTTAATCCTCAGACAGACGGCGTGAGGGAGGTGGAGAAAGGGCTGCTGCTTCATACGGCAACATATACAACCACGTTCAACTCCGCTTATAAACCAAAACATACTGTATATGTAACTAAAATAACACCCAAACACTCTTCCACAGAGACCTGCCCAAAGGCTACAGATTAAACCAGTAAACCTTGTAGGCTTTTAACTTTTGCCTTCTTTGAATAAACTAGTTAAACTTTTTTTTTTTAGTTTTTTTTTTTTTATATGTAATTTCGTCTTTGTCAGCCTCTTTTGTTCCCGCTCTTCATCTCTTTCTCTCTCCCTCCCCAGGGGTGTGTATGACATAGTGGTGTCAGGCACATGCGTGGGTCATTATGACAATAAGGGCAGCTTCGGGGAGCTGGCACTCATGTACAACACTCCACGCGCCGCCACCATCGTCGCCACCCAGGAGGGGGCACTATGGGGTCTGGTAAGGACGTACAAAGCATGAAAGACAAACGTCACTCTGGTACCAAGCTTGGTATCTGCCAAACATCGTGTACTGTGGTGATTATCTGACCAAACCAGACAATCATTCAAGTCAACTGTATTCAGTCGCATTTCTTTGGTTTTGTTCAGTTATTTTTCCATGTCATATACTTAGTAGACTTTTATGCAGTGAGTGAGCAGTTTGTTACTAAATACTGTTGCATTCAGCTGTGATGCTCAGACATGTTAAGAATGGACTCCTATCTATGAATGGAGCTGCTGTTGTGCTGATGCTTTACGCTGCTGTAGCGCCTCCCTGTGGTCGAGCAGGAGCAGTGAACAGTTTGAGTCTCTGAGAGTCTTTACCGCTTTGTTTTTTCTAGGACCGAGCCACATTTCGTAGACTCATTGTGAAGAACAATGCCAAGAAGAGGAGGATGTACGAGTGTTTCATTGAATCTGTGCCCTTACTCAAATCGCTAGAGGTGAGTTAAATAAATCCTCTCAGAATTGAATAAATACAAGAACAAGAAGGACAGCAGTCAGTGAAACTCTCTGCTCTAAAAGCTCTTGTCATTATGTCTTTTAGCTCAGCTTTACTGTATTTTCTGCCTCAATTTTCCCTCCAGGCGACGGAAAGGATGAAGATAGTGGATGTATTAGGAGCCAAGCAGTTTTCAGATGGTGAGCGTATCATTGCACAGGTATGACATGGATGTAGCTGATGTAGTTGCATACATACATACACAACTAGATTTTCAATCCTTTCCATTTAAATATAACTGAAAATCTGCTTCTTTTCTACTCAGGGAGACAAAGCGGACTGCTTCTACGTCGTAGAGTCTGGGGACGTCAAGATTATGATGAAGAGTAAAGTAAGAAACGTCTCCTCACCTTCCTCATTTTTTCCACCAAATGCACCACTGTCATCTTAAAGCTGATGTGAATTTATTTCACTGTCTCTCAGAGAGAAATGGAGGCAAATATACTTTTTTTCCTTCTTCTCGTGTACATTATCCTGCAGTTTAATTCAGCAATCATTAGGTCAGTAATGAATAAGTTGGTTCACAAACACAAAATCATATAAATAAAAAGGGAGGAGAATAATCCTCTCAGAGGCTGTTGAATATTCTAAAAGCCCATTTGGAATATGCATGAACATAATGGCAGATTTATTCTGGTATCATGTAGTGGCTGTGCAGCACATTTTGACAATGACAACCCACACAACCCATTAAAACCACCAGGGTACAAAAGTGTTTTTTGCCTAGCAACAGCAGGAAGCGCAATTGTCTGCTCGGTTTCTCATTGTTAGGAAAAGATGAGGCGCTCAGTGGTTCCTAACCTTTAGTCTCTCCTCTCCTGCATCCCTCCAGACGAAGGCAGGCCACGCAGACAATGCGGAGGTGGAGATAACGCGCTGTAGCAGGGGTCAGTACTTTGGGGAGCTGGCCCTGGTCACCAACAAGCCCCGGGCCGCCTCAGCTTACGCAGTGGGTGACGTCAAGTGTTTGGGTAAGAGAAATAAATTTGTATACGTTTATGATAAGAAAAGTCAGATGTCGGTGAGTGCGGTACCTGAATTTGATAAGTGTTTTTAAATTGTGATTTAAAAGAATCCTGGGTAAATGGTGGGTAAGTAGCAACACCTAAACCATTTAGTCTTACGCCTGCTCTGTTAATTGGCCTCTACTTGAATTATTACAAGCGGTTTGTCATGAGATTTAAAGTGCTATTAGAGTTTTGAGTCAAATGGTTTGTATCTCTTCAACTCACTGTCATTACCTTGTGTATTTTGCTGATTGAAGGCCATTCTGTAATTATCTTTTTGAAGTGGCTTCAGTAATTCATGCTCTACAGCAGCTTAGCAGCTGTTACACTGTGCTCATTTTAAAAAGTGAAGAGCTGCTCATGTTCCTCTGCTGTAATACTGTACTAGCTTCAGCCTCTTTTATAGCTCTGGTTTTGTTTTCTTCACACAGGTTGGTTGTGCTTTCGTTGTAGTTATTGTGTGGTGCACTCACGTGCTGGCCACTTCATTTTCTCCCTTTTAATGTTAAACATCATGCAGCCTAGAAGCTCATCTGTTTGTCTCGCCTTTCACCAATACTCAGTGTAACCTCTAACATACTACTATAATTTTTCTGAAAACTCTTGATACTTGTGTCACCTGCCGGTTGCATTTCACTGTAGTGATATGTTTGTCTTGTTCCTGCAGTTGAACTCACTGACCTCTCTCTCTGTACAGTAATAGATGTGCAGGCATTTGAGCGCCTCCTGGGCTCCTGTAAGGAGATCATGAAGAGGAACATCGCTCACTATGAGGAGCAGCTGGTTGCCCTGTTTGGCTCTAGCATGGACCTGAGAGACTGAGCCTCCCACACCACCCTCCGTGCCTTCTACTCACACACACACACACACACACACATATTTATACATCCCCTCTCACATCATGCAATAGATATTCAGACCCATAATAAGCTTTACACAGCTGTACAAACAAACAAAATAAAATGTTCATCCGCAGGTACATACATATGAATTAACACATGCTCTCTCTTCCCTCTTTTACTCTTTTTCTGTCTCTTATTCTCTCTCTCTCACACAGACATAGACAGACATAAATGCGCACACACACAAACTTATTTAGGCACTGAGAGACACCCACTTCAGCCAGTCTGCCCATCCTCATACACATATTAGCTCAGCACACTTGCAGGATAAGCTCACTTTGTAGATACACACACAAAGTAGGCTCAAGGCTACACACCTTGCTACTTGAGCCAAAATCAACCTCTCTGTATGAATGTCTATGCTGCGATTACCTTCATATAGGTAAAGCAGTGTAAGGACAAAATGACCACATACACTCCATATATGTTTGAAGACATCCTCCTACTTCATATGTGCAGGCTTTACATTCACTCAAGCACTTAACAACTTGTTCCAACAAGCCTCAGCCAAGGACACATCAACACACACACATACTCAAACAAGGGGTACAGATACTCACACACACATAGGCTAACACAGTTGCAAAAACGGACACATTGTGGTAAAATGGAGATGGAAACTTTCACAATCTCTCAAAAGGTTAAAAAAATCAAAAATGCAAAAAAGAGAGAACTTTAAAGACAACATATGTTTTAGAAACGTTTTATGAATATAAAAACAGAAGCTTTGATAAAATATTATTTAAGTAAAAAAAGTGTTTCCTCTTTGGGAGGCCGGGTTGCAGAACTTTGTGAGCCTGCTCCATTTCTTCCTCTGCTGTTGTTGATTGAGTTGAGTTAGTGCTGGTGATTATTGCAGTACCACAGAAGAAGCAGTAAAAACAAATAACAACCCTAGGTTTTCTGGGCCATTGTTATTCTCATTGATGCCACACTTCATTGTATTGAATTAATAATTAATGTATTATTATATATTCATTTATGTTTTTGTTTTACTTTGACCAATTCTGAGAAAATTAACCATCCATCTCTGACAAAATGTAAAAACAAAAAAATTGGAGTAAAACTATTAGTGCTTATTTCTCCTTGATTATCCTTGAATGAGTTGTCCTGGATACAAAAATGAAAAAAATAAAGCAAACATTTTGTTAAAACGTTTGGCTCTGTTGCGTTTTTCAGCTGACAGCTTCAAGAAGCCACATGTGGTCAAATTCATGTTTCAAATGTGCGACTTCCGCGGGTTCAGTTTACATAACTGCAGCGTACACATCCGGTAAGACGTGTAAACTAAACGTCATCTGTCTGTGATTAAATGTGTCTGGTCGTGTTTTGACGGCATTTATTCCAACCATTAACTATTCACACTCAGCTGAATCTAGACTCCGATAAACAGAGTAACTGGACATGAGTTATTGATTTTTATTGAGTTCGGTCAGGGAACTGATCAAGAGTCAAACCACCACTTAAGAGTTTCAGGGTGCTATGCTAAATACAGAGGTGTATGTGAAGAGGAATTAGCTCCTGCTGATCTGTTTGGGATTTTTAATCAATCTGCAAAGGTGACTCAAACGTAATTAGGCTTTCATTCGTGACTTTGACTTTCAAGTAGGTCAAAATTTCATTTTAGCCATTTTATGCAGTAACACCCCCAACCGCACTGTGGCAGACGTGAGCTCAGCAGCCAATTAAAACAAACAGGAATGTGTTCCCTCGCCGAAATATAACTTGGAAGCTAAAACTGACCGGGGAGCAGATTTTACTGATGCCTGGCAGCCGCTGTGTTACTGTTGTCAAATATTATCAGACCTCAGATCAGCTCAATCTTAAAACACTTGCTAGAGGACAAATCGCCGGTGACGAACAGCGAGACAGAATAATGTAGGTACCGAAACCATCCACGAAGTGGAGCTTTGTGCTGTAATAAACTGTAAAGTTGTTGTGGCTCCGGTTGACAGCAAACAAGTGTGTAGGCACCTTTAAAGGTTCACGTTAGCGAGCATGCTGCTGTGAGTCTAGCTGGTGGCTAATCTGACCTTAGATGGAAGCGGCTGCTGCCTCAACGGGCTGATTTATTACTTCACACCAGTAGCAGAGCGGCTACGCTGCTTAAAACGAGTAGCGTTCGTTCACACTACGTTGTATTAAAGTTAGTATGTAGCGTGTAAAATCTGATCCACACCCAAAACATCAGCCGCCACATTCAAACCAAAAACACCAGAGTTTAATTCACTAAGAGTTCGGTCCTTCAAGTGCTGAAGTAGTGCGTGATGGAAGCGGTTCGTTAAGCTCCAGCTCCTCAAACGCAACGCACAATAAATACAGTGAGTAAATGGACTCACTAACTTCCCACCTTTGTTTCAGAAGCCATAAAAACGAACATATGCACGTCTGTGTCTCTCAGATGAAAACTTTGGCGCTTTATATAAAATGTCAATTTTTTCATTATAATCACAACAATAATCTATTAAGATGCGGTGTGATTAAGAATTTCCTAAAATAACTGACTAATTAGTAAATATTTTTAATTCTTCATCTTGTTGAGTCAGGAGCACTTAGAGAAGTTTATGTCTAGTGCTGAAATAACACATTTCCTTTCTTTAAGAGGCCAAACCGGGTTAGGTTTAAATTCTGGAGCGTTTAGTGCGCACGCGCGCACACAAACCCTAAACAACACAATAGCGTTTTTCTGCACTGCAGCGAAAACATTTCTCTCCATCGCTTCGTCCAAGCGTCTCCTAAATACAACTTTAAGAAGAGAGTTGTCCGTTTCATACGGCAAACGTTGTGTGGAATAGCATATTGGAGGCGTGGTCACTGTCGCCGTGTTCCCATAATGCCTTGGGTGCGCGCAGCGTTTACTGCATTTTATAAACCCTTTCCACGCGTTTATAACTTAGCGTACTTGATGTTTGTTCACTGAAGTAAAGTTAACATATGTGATTACCCATATTAGTTGCAATATGTTTGCGCCAGTATGTGCACCGTAATACAGACCGCTGATGCGGGGAATGGGGTCCTGGAGGCGCGCGCTTGTTCGTTAGTACGCTCTTGTTTCTCTTCAGATCGTATAAATCTTTCGCCTTTTACTAAAGATTTCCGTGGAGAGGAACAACAAGAGTTTTACCCAATTTTTTGATGCCCTGCGCAAGCGGGGCTTTCTGAGCATGTTCAAAGTTACGATATCGATAGCGCATGCGCGTTAGCATCTTTACAAGCGCCGGGAGGATGGTGTCATTGAGTGTGACTGCGTTTAAGTATATATAAAACTAAAGTACAGATGTTTTTTAACGACGGGTTGAGTTTGTAATAATTCTTTCAGGGTTCAGGCGTCGCAGACTTTATTATTTATTGGTTGGTTAGTTGGGTGTTGTCCTTTCTTCAAGCCACCAGGTGTCGCTGTGTTACATTGGGTCGTCAGAACCGAGAACACAACCGTTTCACACAGACTGAAACTTTCTTGCACTGAGTGATTGTATCCTAAAGTAAGACAGTCCAAAATTCCAGCTTTTGCCTGTTGAAGTGTGACTTTTTATTTGAGGGTGTTCCTTAAAGTAGGTCCTAGTTCTCAGTAGGAGGAGGTTGTAGCTGCACACTCATGACTTCAGCTTATGGTGGTTGTTTAAGTTTGTATCCTGTTGTCAACACAACAATAATCTGGTTTGTTGAATGAAGACTGACTTTTAACTCTGATCACCACAGGTCTGAATCCAAAACCGCAGCAAATTCAAAACCGCTGCATCCAGCCTCAGCATCAGACTGTAAAACTCAGGATGTTAAACAAGCTCCTGATATCTCAGCGTTGGCTGAAGAAGTGAAAGATGAGCCACACACAGACTCACAGCCAGGGAAGATCCGTTCTGTTCCAGTCCACCAACGTCCAGACCTGCTGACTCCGTGTGCAGACCTAATCAACTCTGAGTGGCAGAGAAGCCAGGGCGCCCGACTCCACTTCCTCCAGAAGTCTTGTCCAGAGTTCCCCATCTCCCTGATTCTCCTGCAGGGCCATAAAGAGACGGAGAAGCTGCTCGGCCACGCTAGGATCTCCAGAGTCATAGGTCACAGCAGTAGCCTGTTCGTTGAATCAGTGGTTGTCTCCGAGAAGGAGAGAGGGAAGGGATACGGCCGGATTCTGATGAACGAGACTGAGCGCTTTGCCAAAAGCCGAGGCTTCAGGCGGCTGTGCCTGACCACGCACGATAAGCAGGACTTCTACGCGCACCTCGGCTTCGTGCTGTCCACACCGGTGCAGAATGCAGGCTCCATGACGACATTTGTGCCTATGGAGATGCTTCTGAAGGTCTCCAGATTCCCGAGCGAAGACACCAGCATGCGGACGGGTGCCCAGATAAAGATGGAGTCTCGGGCCCGGCGAGGGAGCACAGACTCAGATAGTGCTTCTGTTGGGGGCTCACCACAACCATGCAGTTTGCCTGCTTCTCCTCCTATTTCCACCGCCATCCTTCCTTCCCCTCCTCCTCCTCCTCCTCCTCTTCCCACCTCCATCCTTCCTTCCCTTCCTCCTCCTCCTCCCCCTCCTCTTCCCACCTCCACCCTTCCTTGTCCTCCTGTTCCTATCTCCTCTTCCACTCTTCATCCCACCCCTCCCTCTATCCCCATTCCTTCATCCCCACCTTCTGCTGTAGTTCAGACTCTGACTGAAACTCCCTACAGAGATGCCAAAGGACTTCCCATTTTTTGGATGCACAAAGACATTTGACACACACTTACACACAGATCCCAGATCCACTCTCAATGCCAAAGATCCTCAACTGTGACTAATGTTAAAATAAACAATTCTGTCTTCAAAACTGTTTTCATCAGGAGCTAGGTTGCATTTTATTCCCGTTCCTCTTTGCTTCTGGGTTTGGGATTGTAAAATCAGAGGGTAAATGTAAGAATGTTTATATAATGTTGAATTATTGCTAACACAAAACACTGACTTATCTACAACGTAAGGTCACTTATTTAATCCGTGCAACCATAAGTCTTGAATGACATTAGAAGCCTTACATATAAATATCAAATACGTTTAATCGTGACACAGACAACATTTAGAGAATGTTCTGACAAATGTTTCGTCTTCAAGGAAAAGTTCCCTGCATCACAGTCCATTGTGAAAGCTCTACAGTCTGTGTTTTCCTCATGTCCCTCCTCTCATAGTTGTCAGATTGTGTCTCAGTATCTGCAGTTCTTGAAGCAACAATAACATCTCTTTGGCCGCTGCTTCTTTCTCTCTCGCTGCCTCTGTCAGCGTCTTGATCGCCCCGCCCTGCTGGACTGGAGAAGCAAAAGCAAGCGGTCAGTCTGTCCATCTATGTCTACGCCAAGAAAACTGTGGGAAGCAGTCGGGTTTTTTCAAATGTTTCACGTATACAAACAAAATGCGTAAAAGAAATCCTACCCAGAAAGAAGAAGATGAGTAGCACTGTCAGCATGAGCAGCGTGATCACAGCGCAGCCCATGGTGTAGGCGCGTGATGAACTGGGAGTCAGTATCTCCTGCAGACGGCTCTGCCACTTGCCGCTGACCTTGTGCTCTGTGTGACCACAACCTGTGTTCACGTTCCCGTTCAGGGAGGGTGTGTAGGCAGGACGAGGGGGCCTCATCCCTGAGATCACACCGCTTAGTCAGTCAGTGCCGTGTGTGGAGCTGTTGTGTGTACCTTTGTGGCTGTGTGTGGAGCTGTTGTGTGTACCTTTGTGGCTGTGTGTGGAGATGTTGTGTGTACCTTTGTGGCTGTGTGTGGAGCTGTTGTGTGTACCTTTGTGGCTGTGTTCTGGGTGCGTTCTGTGCAGGTCGTTGATGGAGTCCACAGAATGCAGCTCGATCTCAGTGAGGTCTCTCTCACTGACCCTGTGGAACTGAGGGGTGGTCTGGGAGGAAGGAGGTCTGGACATCGTGCCTCCTCTGAGAAAACGCAAAGTGAAGAGACTATTATTGTCATGCGGTCAAAGATGGCACCGACACACATTTAAATGAGGTGTGTAATCTTCTTAAAGCTCTTTCCTACAGCTGTCCACAGTGTAACCTTGCAAAAGCCACGAGACGTCATGAGACGACACCACCACACTGCACAAACCAACCTAGTGTGATCGAAATGATGCCAGGGCAGAAAACATCAGCTGTGAAGGATTCTCAAAATCTTTTTGAACTTGATTAGTTTAATAAATGTGGATTCCACAAGACATTGATTAAGGAAACCTAACTGTGTTGTACTTCAGAGTTAGAGTTGACATTAGTATCGTTTTAGTTTACAGTTATGGTCATTTTAAGACATGTATAGCAGCTGATTTGCATGTAACATTGTTGAATGTGTGAGAAATTAACTTGGCTTTATTTTAGTTTCTATCTGAATACAAAGCAAACATGTCACATGACTAGATAGTTTATCACAGCTATTATTAGCTGGTTGTCAAATTCATAAAGGTACCGTGTTGCTGGAGCTTGAATCAGGGGCCAAAGGACGGGACAGGCTCCTATGTAATGACTGTCTATGTTAATAGATGATTAACTCACTGATTTACAACTTCCTAACTGTTACAAGACACAGCAGAACACTCAGAAACTCGCTTTTCCTACTCACCTTCTGTCACCATGAAAGCTGTGGTGGATGCGAGGCGTGTGTGCTTGTTTGTTCCCGTCTGTCGGCCTTATTTTCTCTTGGTTTCGTCACACTCTGATGCCTGATGGCCAAAACATCTGTGCCCTCAACTGATCCAGATATGCACAGATTATCCACCAAGTGGCCAACGTAATCCCGAAGAGTCCAGTAAGGACCTTACTTTAAAAACAAAAGAGGAACTTCTAGGTTTTGTTCTCAGGGTCCTGCTGCTCGTGTGTCACGTCTGCCTGTTTGTGTCCGTGTTCCAGTTAAACCCACCATAGCTACCCTGTGAGAGAGGTTGAGGGAGCAGACACATGGAGAGAAGCCCCCCCAGCTCCAGACATGCTCATATGGCCAGCGCAAGGCCTAAAATAGCACCGGAGACATGGAGGTATTATTAGAATGACTCAGTGGTGAGTGTGTGATGAGGTGCATGGGCGTAAAGCACAACACAAATACTCACATGGACAAATACCAGTGGGGATGCTGATTCCTTGTGTTTACGTTTGTTTATCTTTGTTTACCATGGTAATCAAGTCTACTGTCCTTAATTCTGAGGCTTGTTTCAGTTAAATTTACTCAACTACACTTCAGAGAAAACTAATAAATAACAGCAACTATATAAATACATGTAAATGTGTAAATACAAATTCTAACTAAGCCAAAAAACTCCGTCAGTCATAAAGAGTAGTGGAGGTGTCGGCAGCAGGCGCCAGTCATTGGAGACTCTAATAAACTACATATCCCAGCATTATTTGCGCCCTCCCTAGTCTGATGCCTCTGCTTTTGCCAGGGAAGCAGAAACTGCACAGCGTGGAGTCCAGAGTTTGGCGGAAGTGAAGCAGTGCTGGCAGCAGCGGGCGTGTGTGACACACAGCGGGAACCTCAGGCGGCACCATGTGGGCTCGGTCGCTGGTCCGGGTCGGGCGTCCGGGGCTTGGGTTACGCGCTTCGCGGGACGGTTTGATCCGCGTCGCGGGAGCTGGATGTGCGCGGAGGACGCAGCAGCGCAGGCAGGCTTCAAGTGCAGAGGTGCTAGAAGTTGTCTTAGCGGTTTGAAAGCAGGTGTTGTGTGGTACAGAGTGCGGCACCTCGTTACAGAGGTCAGCGGCCTTTCTACTGTCTGCTTCTCTACTCGTTACCCTGAAAACGACGCCGTTAAGCCCTAATAGTGATACTGAACACACCCTGCAACGCGCATTGCTCTGTGTGTGTTGTGTTGAGCTGTGGTTTGTTGGAGCTGTTTTACAATCTCGCCTGAACTGAATAGAATAAGTCAGTGGCTGATGAAGCTTGTTACACAAACAGCAGCCACTTCATGCGGACATAATACGCGTCTGCTCCCCGTCACGCTGCATTTCACCGAGCTGCACAACCGACTCCCTAGATGTGAACACACTCTTTCCCAGAATGCACTGCTGCGAGTACTGATTAATCCCCATTTTAGTGACTGGTTCAAAGGTTAAATATTAGGAAACAGAACACACAAGATTAGAAAAAGCCTGATCTGACATTGTGACGTTTGACTGTTTAATCAGACTTTAAACTGAGCTGTATGCTGAACAGATATGTAACAAAACTGCAGAACATACTGTCAGAATAAACTGAACAGTTCCTTGACCACTAAGTAGGAGAAATAGAATAAAATCGAATAGTCCTTACAGTGCGAGCAGATACATAGCAGATTCAAAAGTTTCACAAAAGTTTTTTGGTGCTGGAGGCCTAAATGTATTCTGGTTTCTGTACCACGTCTTCCTATGAAAATTAAAAATCACTCACACGTATATGAAATATATCACTCACCAACTGTTTATTTTCCCAGGATGCCGTGAAGAAGACTCCTCTATTTGACTTCCACAGAGAGCACGGAGGAAAGATGGTGGAGTTCGCAGGCTGGAGTATGCCTGTCCAGTACAAAGACAGTCACATCGCCTCACACATGCACACTAGAGAGCACTGCTCCATCTTTGATGTCAGCCACATGCTACAGGTATGACGCCATGAGAAACCAGCTGATGTTTAGAGGTAGACGACCGCTTGGATTCAATTCAAATACTCACCTACTCTCGCTCGTTTTCTACTGTCAGACCAAAGTCCATGGCAGAGATAGGGTGAAGTTCATGGAGTCTCTGGTGGTTGCAGATATTGCAGAACTGAAGGACAACCAGGTGAGATCAAATATTGTTTCTACAAGAAGGAAATCAATCTAATCAATGGCAGAGCTGCTGTATTTATTTGTGTGAGATTGTAGAGGTGTACCTAATAAATTGGCCAGTGTATATTCAGCATCAAATCCTCACATACTCATCTGTTTTTCCTTTCACCTCCTAGGGCACATTGTCCCTCTTCACCAATGAGGCAGGGGGTATTATTGATGACCTCATAGTGACAAAGACAGACCAGGGCTACCTGTACGTTGTTTCAAACGCCGGCTGTGCTGAGAAGGATTCGACTCATATGAAGGTGAGCAGAGAGCCCGAGTGCATCTATGCAGAGGGACTGGAGTCAGGTGAACTGACAGGAAACATGTGACATGTTGTTTTACTTGTAGACCAGACTGGCAGAGTTCAAAGCTGCAGGATTGGATGTGGATCTGGAGTTTCTCGATGAAGCATTGATCGCTCTGCAAGGTAAACACTTTTCTTCTCTCTTTCTCTGCTACCTGTTTTCTTTTGTTTTTCTTCTTCCTAAATCCCGTTTCAGTGGTTTAGCTGGTTTCCTTGTCATTATGTTTCTGACAACTTTGGATGTATGAATGTTTCTCTTTTCATTTTTTTTACTCCTGTGTATTTTTAATTCTAGACTATTATGACATGCATAATTCCTAATCTGTATGTTATTAGGTCCGACCATGGCGCGGGTGCTGGAGGAGGGTCTGAAGGAGGATCTCAGCAAGCTAACCTTCATGACGTCCTCCTTGGCCACTGTGTTTGGTGTTCCTGACTGCAGGGTCACCCGCTGTGGGTACACTGGAGAAGATGGGGTGGAGGTGAGCATGTTTGTCATGTATTTAGTGAGGAATGAATACTGTGTTCAGTTCTTAAATGCTGTTTGGATGAGGACCCACTTCTACAGCTCTGTGTCTCTGCGTCTCAGATTTCTGTCCCTCGGGCCCGAGTGGTGGAGTTGATGGAGAAGCTTCTGGCTCACTCTGAGGTGAAGCTGGCTGGTCTAGCTGCCAGGGACAGCCTGAGGCTTGAAGCAGGGCTTTGTCTCTATGGAAACGACATAGATGAGACCACCACACCTGTGGAGGCCACCCTGGTCTGGACCATAGGTGAAGAGTTTTTTCCAAGAAGTGTGTTTTGTCAAAACACAACAGGCTTATAAATAGTGTATGCTTCTTGCATGTTGTTTTGTGTAATCTGTTTTGCCTACTTTTGACCTGCATACTCATTCGCCATTGCTTTGTTTTCTCACGTGCAGGAAAGCGACGGCGTCAGAACAAGGACTTCCCTGGCGCCGAAATCATCGTGCCTCAGATCAAAGCCAAGACAGCCAGGAAGAGAGTTGGCTTGGTGTCCACTGGGCCCCCAGTCAGACAGCACACACCCATTCTCAGTCCTGATGGAAAGGTCATAGGTCAGAAAGCCAACACCAAAGAACATGAAAGACTTGAAATGGCAAACTGCGCCTACAATTTTTACGTTGTTGTTGTGTGCAGCAGTGCACATTTGACCACTAGAGGTCACCAGAGTGAAACACTTTAAAATAATACACGTTGTTCATGACTGAGCATGAAGCTCAAACAAGCTACAAAGTAGATAAACAAGTCTGTCTGCTGCAGATGGGGAAAGATCTTTCCACCTTTCATACAGTAGATGAGGAAAAAAGTGAGTCATGGATTTTTTTTGAATGGAGATCAGTTATGTGTTCTGTTTTTTTAGGTGAGGTGACCAGCGGCTGCCCTTCTCCCTGTCTGAAAAAGAACATAGCCATGGCTTATGTGGATTCAGCCTTTGCTAAAAACGGAACAGGCATCCAAGTCGAGGTCAGGAAGAAAGCAGTGCCAGCTACCGTCAGCAAGATGCCCTTTGTCCCTACCAAATATTATACTGGATAGTAGAGAAACACACACATGTACACCCACACTGGACACATCTGCTAACATTCTCATTATGGCCAGTTTCACCACCGCAGACTCTCTCGTCACAGACAGTCAGCCATGCTTTTTGTGTGTGTCTAAGAAAGGCAGTAACATGGTTTTACCTGTAGATGGATGTGCAGTGAATCACGAGCAATGCGTAAATAACATTCATGGAATAAATGACAAGCAGTATTGTTGAGTCAGAAATGTCCTTATGGCTGCGGCGTGAACCAAATGCTGTTTGTTTGTTTTTTAAGTAGACTGAAAAATACAATATTTACATCACTTACAGTAAACACTAGCATTTAATTTTGCTGTAGATGGAGTTTTTGCTAATGAAACACTGCTGGACCAAAACCAACACACATCCAAATTCTTCTTTTGCAACATCACCACAAGCCATAATTCCTTAATAATAACAACAATAATGTTTTTTTAAGCCATATGCTTGTGGAAGTAAAACAGGGAAGGCTCATAATCCTTTTAACTCAATATTCTGACCTGAAATGTACTAATTAACACAAACATGACATTTCTGTGTTATGTTGCACATTTTCGTGTCTGTTCCTGGTTTTGTGAGGAGTTTGAAGGAATTCTCTGTCTTCGATTAGATAATCCTGAGCCGTCTGTTAATGCGTTGAACCTGAAAGACTAGTTTACACATGATGTGGTACAAGATGGACTAACTTGAAAGTCTTGATAATTTGTTAGTATGTATGTAATGTCAAGCAACTAATTTTTGTGGAGCTTTGTACATCATATCAAAGTAATAACACTAAGAGATTTAATACTAATTTATAGATCTTTATGAAGATGTGCTATTGTTGAGTATTGACTTTGCTAATACGCTGAACATTTTTTCTATCTGATGAGAACATGTCTTTAATAAATTGAATCCCTTTATATTTGCATGTTTGGTGTGTGTTTAAATTATTCCATCTTTTAGGTTATTTAAAAGAGAGCTTTGAAACTTATTTTGTATTTATTAAACTCTTATAGGTTTTCACATAATATTGTTTTGGCTGATAACTTGGATTTGCGTTAAATTTTGTTTGAAAATGCATATGATTGATTTGAATCTTAGTGTTCAGAATTAAGATAAGTTTAAAAATGTCTATGTCGAAATGTTATTATGAGACTAACACGGTTTATTATTTAAACTTGATGAAAACTGGCTGCCACACACTTTATTACGTACTAAGCGGAAACGGGGGATACTGACAGGTCAAACCTGGCAACCCCGCCTGCGGGCCCGTTCAGATCTACTGTGGGGAAGATGGTGGACTTGGCGACAGCGGCGTGCTCGAAACTCCGTCCCAAACACTTTGAAAAACACTCCCTCTCTCAGCCTGGTACTAGATACAGATTACCCGGGGACAATCATAGATAATAGGTCGTGAAAACCGTTGAGGACCGTGGCTTTTCTCCTGCCGGGCAGCTGTTAATTCCGAATCTGAAGAAAGCGGAGCGTGGCGGTAGTAAGGACGCTAGCGAACACCAGCCAGGTCAACGCGACTTGACGGCGAACTTCGGGAGCTTCTCCCCCTGCTGCTGAGACCCGCCGCGGACACCACCCAGCCGTGTTTTGCTGCCGCTTCCACGCCAACTGTCAAATCTGCGAGGAGCCGAGTTTACAGCTGGGCTGAAGACGGGTCGACTTGAACGCGAGCTTGCTAACAACAGCTAGCTTTGCTGTGAAGTGGTGACAATGCCTCGGAGTAAAAAAGGGAAACGTGGCTCCGGGAAGCCGGGTAAGAAACCGACGCACCAGACCTTCCCTGGCATGAAACCAGACCTTGCATGTGTCGTGACTGATAAGCCGGCGACACACCTCGCATTGCCCTCAGTCCGCTACGTCCATGTGGCTCAACCTATATTTAGTGCCGCAGCTTAGGGTCGTTAGCTGCCGCGTTCTGCACGTGTTCACTACCTGTAAAATCATTACACCCCAGATAAACCGCACATTATGCTGTATTATAACTCCTATATATATATGTTATAACTAAGATCCAGCGCTGACACGTGCACGGCTATTTTTAGCACAGCAGGGGCTGAAAACTGGTCAAAAACAGCCCGTTCAACAAGTGCAACTGAGGTTTATAGTGTATTTATATGTGAAATGAGGTTGTCGTGCCGTGACGTCATCTGCTCGGCTCCGTATAGTTTTACCAGTGTGCAGCAGGACGTTGTTTCTGTAAATGGAGATGTTATATAAAGACTGACTCGGGCGCAGCTCGCACGCTTTAGGGAGTAACGTTTCCTGGGAAGCTCACTCGAGCGCGACACACACACACACACACACACACACACACACACACAAAATATTTGAAATAGCAAAGCACTGAGCTCTGCCGCCTCCTGTTGTTTTTCTTTTTTATCTTCATTTCTACCCATCGTTCCATTTCCATTCGTTTCTCCTCCGTCCTTCTTCAAAATGTGATCCATGTATTCAATCGTCATCATTATTCAAACACTATCCAGGGTCTCTTCGGCAGGAGGTTCTTCAGCTGCAACTGTCGGCCAAAGCGTCGCTAAAAGGTAACTCCCCTGACCTTTGACCCCTGACCTCAGCTTCACGTCCTACCTGAGGCTTGTCCAGAAGCTCTAAACGTCATTACAGTGCATGTGCTCAACCCAGCATCCCCCACATGCTTGATAACACGCCGTGTGATTTTCCCTGCTCAGTCAAAAGTTCAAACTTGGCCCTCGTATGATTCCTGACCTGCTTACGTTCTTCACTGACTGGCTGAGTGGCTCCAAAATCACTTTGTTGCTGTTTCTTTTCACACATAACACTTGATACCTTTATGTCTCACCATCATGGTGAGGTTAATAGCTGTTAAAATGTGATCCATCTGTGGATTACAAGAGACTGATCATGTGACCGTCTTCTCTCCCTCCTTTCACTTGCAGCTGGCTTATGCTCCCACCGTCATTATGCCATAAATTACGTTTAAATACTTCCCACATATGTAAATTAAAATCACGGTGTCTGACCTGAGTTAATGCACCTTATTGCGTTATATAATGAGGAGCCAGCTTCATTTGTCATTTTGCACACAGACACATTAGTTCTGATGCATTTGACTATGGTGTTGTGGATCTTTACTTTATACAACAAGAGAGCTGACGCTGCTGATAATGAATTATCTATCTGTGAGGGCAGCTTTTCGTACTTGTTGGCAATGACCATGGGACTCAAATAGCTCGACCCTTTGGCTCGGAGTTCTGTCCATCAGCAGAGCAACTTCTTTAGGCAGTCACACTGACTCGTGAAAGCTGTGTGAGTGACTAAAGTGGCCAAGTGGAGACGACACGTGAGTCGTGGCACGGAGCTCAAACATCTCCTAACTGAGCTGTGTGGGCGGCCTTGTGTGGGAAGTTGTACACATGTATTTCTGTGGCTGTGTGGACAAACAGTACTATCGTTAGGAGGACTCGGTTTGGGGTGAAGTCGTGCTTTTTGAGATAAAGGCAAGGAGTTAACTACAGAATGAATGTCAGTAACACTCACAACTATATTAACATGCGAGTGTATTGGTGTGAGCGACTGACCTGCACTGTGGTCGCAGGTTCAACGACACGGACCGATAAATGTTTGCAGAGAACATTTTCTGTACCCAATGAGATTTAGCTTTTGTGTTAATAAGTGAAGTCCTAAGTGACAGCTGCGTCCTCTGTTAGTAGCTATACTTTTAGTAGTTGAACACTAGTGGGTAACTACTTGAAAATCCTCATTAACAGTAACCTCTAGGTCACCTCGAGTGTCCTGTTTGACCTAAACATGTACACACACATACATGGCCTGACTGTTCTGGATTGTAGTATGAATGAATGAATGGCCCCTCTGGTCGGCAGTAATCCCACCAATAGTAAAAAGTCCTGAGCCAGCAGGGAGCTGATGGTGAGCTTGACTTAACCCATGTGCCTTCTACCCCATGTTTGAATCAGAGTCAGTGAAACATGCTACACTCCTCCTCGTAAGCAAAGAAGGAAGCTGCATGAAAAAATAACCTTTAATTATAAATGCTAGTTTCCCAACAGAACGTCTTTGGCAGAAGTCTTGTTTTTACATTAAACATGTTGAGTGCGTCAGGAGGTTGTTGATAGATAAGCTTGTGGCTCTTTCTGACGTTTGCAGATGACACATTCGTGTTTGCCCTTCACATTAAGGGGTGTAAGATAAACCGTTGTCCTGTTACTGACAAAGAAAGACAGCTGAGCAGATGAAGCCTAGAGTCTGCTTCCCAAAACATGACGTACCCACTGAAACTGCCTCTAACCAATAACTCAACAAATACTGACTACCTATAATCTGCATAACTGTGTTATTGCAGATACGTTGCTACTTGCTAAGACACTGGACAATAAAGGGAAGACAACTTGGTTCTCAGCAGCACTTTGGCTTCTACTTTGGAAGGGTTTAAATATGTTTTCTCTATTTCCACTCGTTTCCTCCTCCTGTCAACCTGAATTTGTCCGTCTTCACCATGTGAGACTCTACATATTTTTCCATCTTATTTTTTGCTTCTCCAGGTGTTAAAAATGGGGTGAAGGGAGAGTCGGGTGCCAGCGATGATGAGCTGACTTCTGATATTCTCAGCCACTACAGCAGTGCCAGTGAAACCACGTCTGTGCTGGAAGAGGGCACAGGTTAGTATATGAATGTAGATAGAAAATGCAGTATTTAAATGAAGGTACCAGTTACCCAAAAGGAAACAAATGCAAATTCCTCCCCGTTCCAGAGTTAAGAGTTGCGCTATTTAGTTGTGTAGCATTAAACTTTTATGCAGTTACCAAAACCTATAAGAAAAGAACTGTGTGACCCAAACACAGGAAGTGAGCAAGTGGATGAACAGACTGCCCAGGAAGAAACAGAAGACAAACTCAAACAGTGTATAGACAACCTGATGGATAAAAGGTACAAGTTTTTCTTTTAAATCTGCACTTCAAACGGTTTTATATTAGATATCTTATATCTTAATATAAGATATTTACAAGATATTACTTGAAAGAACTGAACAAGGGAATCTAATGCTTTTCCAATTGCGTATATCCTTGTCTCTGTTTGTCTCTTAGTTCTAAAACTCGCCTAGCTGCTCTCGAGTCATTGCGACAGGCCTTCTCCTCCAGAGTACTCTGCGACTTCCTCATAGAAAGACGCCTCACTATCAGCGACTGCGTGGAAAGGAGCCTTAAAAAAGGTGAGACAGGAAGAAAGACGTCTTTAATTAACAGACATGAAAACATTCGTTTTAATTTCCAGTTCTTTTCCCTTCGTGTGCGCAGGCAGTGGAGAGGAGCAAGCAGCAGCAGCCACACTCTTTGCCCTGCTCTGTATTCAGCTGGGAGGTGGAGATGAAGCCGAGGAGGGCTTTAAGATGCTTCGCCCCATCTTCACCTCCATCCTGATTGACAACAGTGCCAGCACTGCAGCCCGCCAGAGTGTGAGTATTGCAAAAACCGGTTATGGTTGTCACAGTGACTGTTGTGGTGCCAGCTGCTGTGAGATGCTTCTCCCACATAGCTGACATCACGCTCGCTGTCACTTTTGTACAAAGGCCAAATGAGTCATAGCTCAGAACTAAACCAAGGAACATTTAAGGAAGATCGGATTTTAAAATCTATACAACGCTTTGTGTGGACTCTCCATCTTTGTAAGTAACTGCAGAACATTTAATTGAAAAAATTAGCAGCCAGACAGAAGAATGAATGGGCCGAACCAGTTATTAAAGTTGTTTGTCCCCTTTTAAACTACTTTTCCCCAAACAAGTTCATGTTTTAGTTAAGAGTTGCAGTGTCACTGTGTCCTCATTCGCTGGGTCTCTGTTGTTGGACATTTCTTACAGTGTGCCAGAGCTTTGGGGATGTGCTGCTATGTCTCCGCTGCTGAAGATGGAGAGGTGAGAACAATCTTTTCAAATGTGCATCAGTCTAACAGTACCAATGTCATCTTAGCTCATTGCATCCTCTCCCTCAACACTGAATCCTTTCAGGACTTGATCAAGTCGCTGAACCTTCTTGAGAATGTGTTCATGGCTTCCTATCCCAACAAAGAAGGAACGCTGCCCGCACCCAAACCTGGAAGTCCAGCTCTTCACAGCGCCGCCCTGCAGGCCTGGTCGCTTCTTGTCACCCTCTGTCCTGCATCTAAACTGAGTGTGCTGCTCCACTTGTGAGTGGGGAAAAATGTGCCTCATTATAAACTAGACACTTAAATGACAGACAACAAACATGTTAACTAATTGGCTTATGGTGTAATTTGTTTAAATAAATCTCCCTCCCCCCCTGTAGTCACCTCCCTAAACTTCAGGTGTGTTTGCAAAGCAATGATGTCAGCTACAGGATTGCAGTAGGAGAGACTATCGCCCTGCTGGTGGAGCTGGGCCGAGATATAGACGAGGTAAAAACAGAGGACACAGCGAGGCTGTTAAGCCTAACAAAGGGTTGCAAGCAGGCAACTGCTTATCTAAGGAAATTACGCAGGAGATAGACAGTAATACTACTGTACTACGGTATTGACTCTGTGTGTGTGCGTGCGTGTGTGTGTGTGTGTGTGTGTGTGTGTGTATAGGAATTCGAAGTGGACGACGGTGAAAGTCTCTGTGAATGTCTGAAGAGCTTAGCCACGGACGGCAACAAGCACCGAGCCAAGAACGACAGACGAAAACAACGCTCTATCTTCAGAGAGGTGCTACATTACATAGAGGTGTGTTTTACAGCTGCAAAGGTTCATTTTAAACGGTATTTTCAGTCATCAAATCACTCTGTAAACAGTTGGTCCAGTTAGTAAGTTTTTAAATTGCCCCTGCTGTTTGAGTAGAATGAAGACTTCACAGAGGAGAGGATCAGGTTTGGAATAGAGAGCGTTTACATCGACAGCTGGACGAGGAGAAGAATCTACGATGCCTTCAAAGAGATTCTCGAGTCTGGAGTCAGACATCATCTACAGGTCAGGATACACACTGCAGCTGGCTGTGCCTTCAGGTTGTCAGTTCATTCATACAGCAGTGTTGTTGTGTAAAACAGTTTGATAAATAATAGAGATATGGATGAGACTAGTTATTACCTGTTTAGTGCATTGTGGGGTTGGACTATTGTAAGGAGACCAGCAGCCTCGTTACACGGTTAATTCGGTGTGTTTTGTTTCGGTGCAGTTTAACACTCTACTGAGAGACATCTTTGGACTAGGTGCTCCCCTCATTTTGGACGCTTCCGTTAAAGGCAACAAGATCTCTCGATTTGAGAAGGTAACAGCATGTTTTCTGACCTTGAACCCTCACCGGGATTGTTGTTATTTTCTGGTACATATATGCTGCATCCTTACTAAATAACTCCTGGAGCTGAGGCCCAGGTATTGCGTGTGATTACGTCCTTGGAGGTTAAATATGTTGGATTCATCTGTCTGTGTTTTTCCTCAACAGCATCTTTTCAACTCGGCGGCCTTCAAGGCCAGGACGAAACAGAGGAACAAGGTCAGGGACAAACGCGCTGACGTTATGTGAGAGAACAAGGATGGAGCGAATAGATTAGTAATCTGGGATCTCCATCGTCTTTACCGAGATGGATACAAAAATGATGCCTTCAGCACTTCAGCTGCCAAACACACAACATTTAATAAACTCTCAACAGGGCTTTTTTCTCTTCTGTTCACTGGAAACTTCATTCTCAATATTGAAGAGCCACTAGTAGTTCATAGTTCAACAAGTGCAACAACATTAAAATCTTCATGTGTAGATGTAACAGGATATAACAGAATGTCATCTCTGTCTCACTGATAGAAACTCAAAGTGAAGTATTAGGTCTCATTATCAGAGCTTGACACTTGAAGGTTTTGTGGCACACATATCTGAGGATGCCTTTTTCTGCACGACGGGTCCTGGTTTATTCAGAATCAGGTTGTGTAACAAAAACCGAGAAGAAAAAACACTGAGGAGAAGCTTTCTTCTCCCCTGGGCTTAAATTATTCACTGTTTTCCTTTCATTTGTCTTTATAGCCAGAGTTGCTGCGTCAGCTGCCAAACCTAAAACTGACTTTAAAAACAATGCAACCTTAAAATGAACATGTTGTGTTTGGGTGAGTGCGTTTTAATAGACTTTTACATAACACCATCAGATAAACACTTACAGACAAACAAGAAAATGCCTAATTATATAAATAAAGGAGAGAAATGTTAATAATTTTGTATTCATATTTTCAAGAGGAAACATATTTGAACCATTTCTACCAGATACATGTAATTTACTTAATTTATTAAAGAATACTGTGATTTCTTTTTGTTGAAAGAAATTTAAATGCTAGGGACCGTTTACAGTTATGAAATGAAGACAGTAATATTTTTCTCACATTTTCAATGGAGGTTGGTGGGTTTACAATCTGTGTGTATGTATTACAGGTAAACCATGTATAGGGATTTATGGAAAGACTTGAATCGTTAGATGCATCTGATTTTCCTCTGCACAGTAAATAAAAACAGGTCACTAACCAGAGCTGCTGTTTAAAAAGGGGCTGGTTAGTATCTTAACCTCGTGCGATGCTCCTGTGGCAGCACTACTTCACTTTTTATTGTGTAAAATCATCTGGAGGGCTCCACAGCTTTTTAATTTCCTGCTGTTGACCAGGTCTGACCCCTGGAAGGGAGGTCAATGTTACAGCCTTGACAAACTGTGTTATGAGTAGTTGTGGTGTTGGGACAGAGCTAGAACATGGATTCAATGAAATAAAGACTATTTGAGAACTTTCTGTGTTCTTTATAACCTGTACAGCAAAATAGCTTGATGCACAACAATAATTCAAAGTCACCATTTACCTTAATGCTCCTGAAATATAAACTAACATTTGTGTACGAACCCTTTACAAGCTGTAGTAGTTACACTTTGTCCGTTTAATAACTGTTTGAATTATTGGAGTTTTTCAGCCACTGCTTAGAATGAATAAAAATGTAAACGTCTAAATCAGGGTAACAGTAACAAGTACAAGTAACACGGATGCAACTCAATCGTAAATGTTCATTTTTGCTGCTTTCAGTGTATTTTCATTTATAGATGTGAACACAGCTGCAGCGAAGACGTTTCTACAGCCGCAGAAGTTGTCCCGTCTGTAGATGAGTTGCGCTCCAGCCCAGTGTCGCCCCCTTGCGGCCACGTTCCCCGCTACACCCCTGCAACCTGAGCGAAGTGGTTCCGTCCGTTCAACATGGCGCTGGTGGACTGAGTCGCTGTCTGAGAAGATATGTTAAAGTCTGGCAGACGCGAACCGCTTTAAGCTGCAGCGTTGAACAGCAAACCCGCATCTTGTTCGTGCATCATGCGCGTGTGCGCACCTGTCCGTGACAGCTGAGGTGCGCGCGCGGCAGCAGACACCCATGGATCCCAGACGGATCAGCGAGGTGCACGGAGACGTCAGCGGCCTCGCTGCGCCCGTGGGGGCGCGCGTGAGCGAAGAGCGGCTGCAGGAGCTGCGGGTCTTCACCGTGACTGCAGGTGAGCGGCTCCCTGCACCTGCACAGCGCTGCCCGAAGCGACACGGCGCTACCGCTGCCATTACCAAACACTTAGACTGCACAAAACGTTCTGCTACATCCCGACACCAGAGTCAGAAACTAAATCTCTGCAAAGATCCAGCAGCGTCTCTGGATTTGTGGTCATGTCTTACGGGTTTTAAAGGTTTACAGACTAAAGCCACCAGAGGCTGTGAAACCGCAGGGACGAGGAGCAGCAGCCAGACCTGCCCTCGCAGTCACATGGTTAATGTGTAAAGGTTATTATAATAGTGCAGAAGATTAGGTGTCTTTTTTTTTAGTTAAACCCAACTTGGAAAACTGTGTTTGAACCCAGAGTGGAGTCAGAGCGACCTGACCCGGGCCTCCAGGCTTCGCTACTCGCAGCAGTGGACTCTGATCGCAGACGGCAGCAGCCACAGCAGCATCAGGACCGTCCTCTCACCAGGACCGTGCCTCCCTGTGTCTGGAGAGTAAGTGGTGCCGTGAAGTTATGTTGGAGGACAGACGAACCTTTTCAAACCTTTCTCTCCTGCTCCTCAGGCTTGTCAGTGGACTCTCTCCTGTTGGAGGCCTGAGAGCTGTTGTCAGGGAAACGGGAGGCAACCAGCTTCTGGAGGTGAGACACTCGGTGGCCTGGGGTTTGGTGGGTGTCTTTTTTGGCAGGCGGTTAACGGTTGCTGCTGTCTAGGTGTGGGACTGTCACGGCCTCAGGAAATGCCTGAACCTGACCGCCCTCGACAAGCACGGACGAGTCTACGATGACGGTACCATGGCTGCATGATTCACACGTAGAGACGTGTTGTATCCTCACATATAAACCGTATACACATGTTTTTGTGTTTCCAGCTCAGTTTGGCTGCTTGTCGTGGTCAGAGTGTGAGGATAAGCTGTTGTATGTCGCTGAGAAGAGCAAGGACGTATTAACAGAAAGTCATGATGGGGAATCTGCGTGTAGGAAGGTATCTCACACACAAATGAACTTAAAATTTGCACATTAAATGAAATATAACATCTGTCTTGTGTGTGTGTTGTTGTACCCGAACAGGACAGGAGTGTGTACGGCGAGGACTGGGGCGAGGCTCTGACCAATAAGAGCAGCCCGGTGATCTGCGCCGTGAACCTGCAGAGCGGCACGGTCAGTGTGCTGCAGGCCACGCCCACTGATGTCTCACCTGGACAGGTGAGAGCAGAGACGCTCTCCACGACCTCATGTCGGATTAGATGCTTCTGGTAAAAGGTCTTTGCCTGTTGTCCTGCAGGCTCTGTGGGCTCCTGGGGGTCAGTCTGTCTTCTTTGTTGGCTGGTACCATGAACCCTTCAGACTTGGACTGAAATTCTGTTCCAACCGCAAGTCAGATATATTTTTTTCTTTCTTTTTTTTTCAGTCAAAATGAAAAATGACAACATTTACTAAAACATTATCAAGTGAATGACATGTAGAAGAGATGAAAGTGTTTCATTCACGACTGGTCGCTTCGTGTTTCAGGTCGGCTCTGTTCAAACTGGACCTGGACGGACACTGTGGTGAGTGTGTTCCTCTGTCTCTTTGCTATTTCTTACCTTGCTCGTCTGATTTCTGCGTCGTCTCAAACCAGAGCGTCTGTCTGGGGACGACCTGTCGGTGTCCTGCCCCAGGCTGAGCCCAGATGGGTCCACGCTCATCTACCTGCAGGGCCAAGTGTTTGGGCCTCACAGTCAGTGCCTGAGTCTGCAGCAGGTAGTGTAGTGTAGTGTAGTGTAGTGTGCACGTTGGGGTGTGTGTACACGTGTAGAGGCGTGTGTCTGCTAAACCATCTGTGTTCGTTTTCCGCAGCTGGACTTGAAGAGCGGGACGACATCGACGCTGCTGGATGTGGTCGACAGACCACAGGCTGGTAGGCTAAAAACAAAGATGTCTACATTTTTCAGCTTGTAAACGAGGGCGTGATATCAAATGGCTTGTCTGTAAACGTGGGACTATTTAGTGCTGTTGGCTATAAATGCGATGCAGCTGTTTAGCTTTAACTTTCTGCTCTTTCAGGCGAGTTTGCGGGTGTTTATGAAGCTCTGCCGTCCTGTTGCTGGTCTGCAGACAGTCAGCGAGTCGTGTTCAGCAGCGCATGCAGGAACCAGAAGGTATCGACCCAACATTAAATGAATAACTTGCCTGTTCTAGCATTTCTAGCATCAGTTCATTCTGGCCTTTGCATTGACTGTGGTGTTTATTTGCTCACTCTCTTCGTTTTTCCTTCCATCTGGCTCCCAGGTTCTCTTTGTGGTCGACAGAGGATCAAAGAAAGTCACGTCTCTCTCCGATAGTAAGAGTCCTTCCTCTCCACGACCTCCTCCTCTCTCTTTCATGTCCTCATCTTCGTCTCTTCTTTTTCCTCCTCCTCCATCCCCCCTCACCCATTCGCCCCTCTCGTCTCTGTTTCCGCCTCCAGTTTCCCCTTGCTGGCCTCCACATCCACCCCCATCCCCTTCGTTCTTTTCTCTTCCTCCTCCTACCATTTCTCTCTCTCCTCTTACTCCCATGTCTCCTCTTCCTCCTCCATTTGCACCACCTCCAATTTATTGTGAAACTCCTCTTCCTCCTCCTGATACTCCTTCCCTCCCTCCTCCACCTCCTTCAGCCTTTCATCTTCATCACCAGGAGCACAAGAGAGAAGGGGAAGGTATGATTAAACCAGTAGACAAAATGGTGCCACTAGCACAAATGGGGAAATCTTATTTTATCTTTATTTTGCACAGCAGCTTTCAATGAAACATTTCAACCTTTCAAATTTAGATAACATTTCAGATGAATGTTCTGCAAATCTCTCAGGCCCTTTGTTTTGCTCCTTCATCCTTCTCTCTTGCAGGTCAAGTTTATGGCAGCTGGAAGCTTCTGACAGTTGAGAAGGACCTAATGGTCGTCTGCTGCTCCAGCCCCAACACGCCACCCACTCTGGTCAGGCAGCACACGCACACGAACGCCGAACCAACAACCACTTTGGCTCGCGTTGTTAAACCGAGTGCTCTTGTTTTGTGCGTGTCTGTGCAGAGGGTGGGCTTCCTCCCCGCGGCTGGTGAGCTTGTGACCTGGCGAACCCTGCAGCCGCCCGTCTCAACCTGTGATTTCCACTGGAGAATCTTAGATGTAACACCGTCGCCCGAGGAGGACAACACGCAGTACTGTGAGCTTTCAGTCGTCCCTTCAGCGTAAAGGCTTGGTCTCATGTCAGTTTCTATCTAATTTTGTCTCTCTCTCAACAGCTGGTTTAGACTTTGGGGCTATTCTGGTTAAACCATCCCATCCGCTCCATGAGGCCAAGATCCCTCTGGTTGTCTTCATCCACGGTCTGTGTAGACATTGTGACAGCGACATCGCTGTGAAAGTCACTTTTTTCCAATTTTTTTCTTGTTGGCTTCTTCAGGAGGCCCTCACTCCCAATTTCCTGCTGAGTGGAACAGCGTCACAGCTGGACTGGCAAAACTTGGCTTTGCTGTGTTGATGGGTAGGATTATAAATTCAATGGTGTTTGTGTTTGCAAGCTCTTTAAGGTTGAGTCTTAGTTTTGTCCTACTCCTTTTCTACATGCTTTTATCTAGTGAACTACAGAGGATCCACAGGCTTTGGCCAACACAGCATTTTGTCCCTGATCGGCCATATTGGAAACCAGGATGTAAAAGATGTGCAGGTATTTACTGCCCCCCCCCCCCTTTTTTGCCGTGTCACAATGTGAAGACAGGAGTGGTGGTGATTAGAGAGGAAACAGCTCACTATTCCTGTGACTCTCTGTCTTTACCCAGAGGGCTGTGCTCACTGCACTGCAGAGCGATGTGACCCTTGACCCCAAGCGCCTGGCTGTCATGGGCGGTTCCCACGGGGGTTTCCTGTCGTGTCATCTGGTTGGTCAGTACCCAGATTTCTACAGAGCGTGTGCAGCCAGGAACCCCGTCATCAACGCTGCCACTTTAGTGGGCACCAGTGATATAGTGGACTGGTGAGATGTAGGCGAGCTCATCGCAGCTGCTCTCTACTGTTCAACATAATTGGGCTTTAAAGCTTCCCCCCTCCGTCTGTGTCCAGGCGTTACACCAGCGTGGGGTTTCAGTACTCCTACGACCAGATACCCACCGCTGGAGCTCTGGCTGCCATGTTAGAGAAGTCACCCATCACACATGCTGCTCAGGTCTGGATCAGAAGATTCTCTGGAGACTAAGGAACGAAACATTATTCTGACGCTGTAGTTCCACATGTACGTTGACATGCTGCGGAATCTCTGTGGTTGTGTGCAGATCAAGGCGCCGGTGTTACTGATGCTGGGAGCCAGAGACAGGCGAGTGTCTCCTCACCAGGGTCTGGAGCTCTACAAAGCACTGAAGAGCAGAGCTTCACCCGTCAGGTACAACGCAGTCCATCAACAAACCAACAATTGAATCTAATAATTGTGATGAATAGTCTGGGTTCAGTTCGGCCAATCGTCGCTTTTGTTCTTGTAGATTGTTGTGGTTCCCAGAAGATGGACATTCTTTGTCCAGAGTGGACACGCAGGCCGACTGCTTCCTCAACACGGTCCTGTGGTTGCACCAGCATCTCTGAAAACCCCAAGCTGGGACGGTAGCGTCTCCTCACTTTAACGATGACAAAGTAGCCATCGATGAACAAAGCAGCTGTAAGCACCGCTGCCTTTCATAACCACATAGACACGGTCTGTACGTCACAATGTACCTAGTTGTGTAAAACATTTATAAATTCAATGTAACAGCCGAAATCGTACAAACCGTTTTGTTGTAGCGCTTTTGTCACATTTGGTAACTGAATTGTTTAAAAGTATTCAATTTGCTCATTGTCAACTGTTTTTTTTTTTTTTACACTAAAACTTTGTTCATCCACTCATCTACCAAAATCACTATTATCTTATAGGGGGATCTGTTAAGCTTAGGGCAAATGAATGCTGGCTTGACAAATTAAAAAATGCTATTTGCACAATGTCCAGTAGATGGCGCTCACTGACCATCGTTGAATTTGTGAGAACATCTTCCGTTTTCGTTTTCACCTTTAATCAAACTTACCTCACGGTTCCTGAGCAGGTAACTTTTTAAGATATTCATAGAAAATGAGATGCATCAGTACAAGTGCTTATGATTAAACACACAAATAACTCGCTTCAAGTTTAAAAGTCTAACAACAAGAAAATAAAGACAGCCTCTAATCTGGAGCCTAATAAACCTTAATCTTTGATTCCGTCCTCACTGGTCTGTTTGAAAGAAATAGTCGTAACTGTAACATTGACCTTTGAGCCGACTTGGACGTCTTCTTCTCTTCGTACAGGTCTTTGATTAGAATGTGTGAGTTGCGTGGGAAAACTGAGCCTCTGTTCGTCAGAGTCTCGTTTGGCCTTGAAATGAGAGTCCCACCACTTTTATTTCCCAGACAACACAAGTGGCCGTTCCTTCGGTTGACGCTGAGGTGGTGTGAATCGTCCTCCCCTTCATCACTTGGCTCCACGGCCTTGACTGCAGCTGCCACATGGTGAAGTCACTGTCATGTGGGTGAGGTCACCGAATCTGAGCGATGAAGAGAGAAGGATGGAGATTGTGCTGATGAGGAAGTGACACATAGAGAACAGTGGGGTAAGACGCAGGCGGCCGGCTGTGCGAGACAATGACTGAGGCTGATAATAGAAGTTCACAGCGTCCCTCGTGGTATTCTGGTGTGTGGGCCGAGGCACAGAGACGAAGCATTGTAGTTCGCTGAAGATGGGGAAGACTCATGCTCACGCTGCGTGAATGTGGGAGGCAGACAAAGGGAGGAAAGAGTGCAAGTGTTTTTTCTGCCGCCGGGAGACAAAGAGCCGTTTGGTGTTGGTTTGTTCTGGTGCTTCCCGTCTCTCCAGCTGAGTGCTGACATCACACCGTGTCTGCCAGACTATAGCTTGGACAGCTCACCAGTCTATAGACAGGCCCGATGGGATGAGCTCTAAGGTTGTTCGACCGCACACTTCCAAAAGAATCTCAGTAAACAAATGTAAAAGCTGGATTTACAAGGTGAATACATCAAACTTTCCGTCCATGAAGTTCCACCATCTGCAACCTTTTACACCTCATCTCTTAAATAAGTCCACAAATGGATTCCTTCAAAATCTGACTTCATGATTCAATTAATTCTGGCCTCAGCTTCTCGTTACGCGCGCGGCCTTTGTCCCACTCGTCCGCTCGCTTCCTGCCTTTCATCCTTGTTATTTTCTTTGTCTCCTTGTTTTTGTAACATTGTGTGTGTGTGTGTGTGTGTGTGTGTGTGTGTGTGGACACAGTGTTCATTCACAAGCTCGTGAATACCAACTTTAAAGGGGAAGAAACATTTTGTTACGTCCCTTTCGATTCAGCTTTTGACTGTTGTTTGAATAGCGAAGGGCCCCATTCACGAAGGACGGATGCTCTGTTATGTCAGTGCAACGTCTGCTCTGACCTTTCACTTATTTTGTGGTCATTTTAATCGTCTTGTCTCTCAGTTTTTCTCCGACGTGGGCTTCGTTAAACAATTTGAAGTGGTAACAGAGCGGTGGACTTTGGGCTTGTCTTCCATAACAGGTGGAGCTGAGGATGGTGTAAAGGTCACAGAGTCTGCTTTGCTTTCAGGTTTGTGTTTCTTCTTGTTGTGTTCATATTTAATATGTAAACGAACTATTTTTGTTTATAAAAAGCGAAGATTTACGGCAGCGCGTTGACTTGTGCTGTCCCATACGCGAACACTCAGCAGATCATGAGAATATTCCCTCTAAACTCACACAGCGCCCTTTCATCTCGCTGCCTCCTCCCGTTTGGCTTGCCTCCATCCTCCTTTTGTCACATTTGTCTCTGTCTCTATTCCCTTTCTAGGTCCTAAGCTACTTCTGAGCCAGCGTCACACGGGATAATAAAGGGGGAAGGAGGCATTTCTAGGCTCGTGAAGCTTTTAACTCTTATCCAGAGGATAACTTGCACCAGGTTGGCTGTGAGCCTCGTTGTGCTGGTGATAGCTCTTGTTTTTGTTGCCTGTTGTTGTGGTTACTAAGATGACGCGAGTGTAAATGACCCGTCGATCAGAGAATTCGCAGTAACCCCGTTTGTTTATCTCTACACAGCATTCCTTCACCTGAACGAACCAGGGCCTTTATAAATAATGAGATGGATGAATGATGAATGAGGATAACAACAGTTCACTGAGCTGTTGAGCGCAGGATTATAAGGCCATGCATTTGAATTTACCTTCGCCTCGAGAAGATGCTGTGTTCAGTCAATACATACGTCATTATCATGAACCAAATGTCATAATTCATTAGCTTCCACAGCAAAAAGGCAAAGCGTCGCGTAAAAACCTTAGCTGCAGGTTGTCCCTGCCAGCTTTTCATTAGTCTCAACATGCTTCTGATCTAAACTGCTGAAAGCTAATAAACTAGTACACAAGCACTCAAACGTTATTCAGTGCAGATGTGCAGATGCAGCTGCGCTTTATTATCGAGGTTAAGCTGTCTTACTGGGTACGCTGTGCTCCTGGCTTTAACTAAACAAGCTGTAGACAAAGGTATCAGCGAGTAGATTTGAGTAAATCTCACTGAGAACTATAATCAAGTAAAAGCACCCTATTCTGCACTGATTCCTACCAGTAGCGTCTAAACAAGAGTTAACCAACCAAAGTCATTGTTAACGTTACTGCAAAAAGAATTTGTAAATTAATATAAACTTCTATCCATCACAAATTTAACAGACTGTAGGCAGCAGCTACTGGCTCCACTCTTAACCTCTGGACTAATGCACATTTGCAAAGCATGCTGGGACTCACAGCAGGTCAACATCTGCACATTAACATTGTACAGAAAACTACAGAATTTCTTAGAGCTTGTTTTGTCTTGTTAGTGTTTCTTGATCATGTCAGCAACTCTGTGTGTGTGTGTGTGTGCAGAATGTGTGGTTGTATTAATATTCTATGCAGTGGACCATTTTGTAATATGCATGATGCATAATTCATGGATAAGAGATGGGATGCTCTTTCATTAGTCAAACCAGTTGGGATGCCACCCTGGACACACCTATCATTACACTGCTCAGTGAATCAAACTGTGTGTGTGTGTGTTGGGGGGCGGGGGGCATGTTTATAATTTTGTCTGTAATGATGCTGTGCATGTTAGAGGTGAAACATTTTATGGGCTTTCATGCTACTGTGTTGAAGGTCACAGTGATCTCAATGTTTCACCAACACTTCACACGACGTAACTTGTGACATAGTGTTTTCTAATCAACTAGCCTTTCAATTTGAAGCCATGGAAGCAATTATTATTTTTACTAACTAGACTCTGACTTATGTTCATTATAGCAGATATTATCAGCGGATTCATCACAGATTAAAGTATGAAATCCAAATACCTCCTCAAACACAAGTCCGCTTTCCTTTTTCTGTGCTAAGTAGCAGATTCAGTAGTTGGTGTCTCTTTCTTTCTGTGCTCTGCCTCAATGCGTCTTTGCTTCGGTGTCTGGCTGCAGATTAACGTGCTACTGAAGACCGTAACACGCTATCCATCAGTGTTTGCCAAAGGCTCCTGCTTCTTACAGGGTGGAGCAGGGAGAGAAAGAAGACGCTGTGTGTGTGTGTGTGTGTACGGTTGGTCCATCCAGGGTGGGTTTCAAACAGTGAGAGGGTGTGTGTCTTTCATAAATGCAGGATTATCCCGTCTCCTGCTCTCTGCGGGAAAAAAGGAGCCAAGTCCCACTTATTGAAAACACACACACACACCACTAACGTCTGTACTGTATGAGTTCCACATTTCTACCTCACTTTGTTCGACCTTTAATTAAATGTTGTGCTCTCTCAGGACAGACTGCGTCTCTGCGCTCGTCCCTCTGGGCCCATGTTAACATTCATCATGCAGCAGCAGCAGCCGCCGCGTTTACGTTCTGTCCGCTCTTCTCGAAGAGACGAGCGCATGTTGCCTAAATGTCTCGCTTCATGTTTATTCATCAGCTGCTGGAACTTCACTGCAGTGTTCGCCCAACTCTCTGCACTTTGATCTGTGGATCACTCGAACAGCTGAGTCAGGGTAAAAAAGTAAGGACGAACATGCACACACTCACACACACACACACACACACACACACACACTCACTGCTGACTACAGATACTAACTATGTACACACTTAATTGGTATAGATACACTGAAATACACACTGAACTGAAAATCTCTCTCTCTTTCTCTAGCTCACACACACACACACTACTGTTTTGAGTAGTGTCTGTGTGTGTTTGTGTGTGTAACACTGCTGACTTGTAATAAAATCAGTCGACTCCAAACTTTTTAAAGCTACAATATCACACCTTTGGAAATCAAGCTAGCAGTTGCATTCAAGTTCCATTCAATACGAATTCTGAAAAATTAGCCAAGCCAATAAAATTGATCTTCTCTGATTGGACCAGAATTCGAAGCGTCAAAAACAAACTAATGTTTTATGTATTTTCTCACAGAGCTGACAGGCATCTGTAGCTTTGCATCAAAGGACTAAGGTGTGGTCTTCACGAGCAAAGCACAGGGCCTTGGCTTTGTTTTGGTTCTCAACAGGCCATCTGAAATGAGTTCTAGAGCCTGTAACTACTTAATTGGCGTTTCCATTCGCGTAGTAGGACACACACTCGCTGAAAAATGAGCCAATCGAGATGCTGTTAAAGTGTAGACTGCTTTCATTTACGTGGGCTTAACAAAAGTCTTCAGCTGATCCTTTAGAAATTACTGCAACACTCCCTCGTTTTCAGTGTCTCGAAGGTAATTGGAAAGTAACAGAATTACAGATTTAAGATTTGTTATTTAAGATTTGTTCCAGACAAATCTCTAAAGTCTTTAGGTGCCTGCCTACAGTCTGCAGCCCGTGGATATGAACTTTGTTATTGTTCTTCTCTTGCTTCTTGTTTTATGTGAAGTGCTGATGTCTCACCTGATGGGTGTGGAGTGGGTGATGGGTGATTTGAATATAAAATGTGTATATACAGTATTGTTCAAAATAATAGCAGTACAATGTGACTAACCAGAATAATCAAGGTTTTTCTTTTTTTTTTTTATTGCTACGTGGCAAACAAGTTACCGGTAGGTTCAGTAGATTCTCAGAAAACAAATGAGACCCAGCATTCATGATATGCACGCCCCTAAGGCTGTGCAATTGGGCAATTAGTTGAATTAGTTGAAAGGGGTGTGTTCAAAAAAATAGCAGTGAGGCATTCAATCACTGAGGTCATCAATTTTGTGAAGAAACAGGTGTGAATCACGTGGCCCCTATTTAAGGATGAAGCCAACACTTGTTGAACATGCATTTGAAAGCTGAGGAAAATGGGTCGTTCAAGACATTGTTCAGAAGAACAGCGTACTTTGATTAAAAAGTTGATTAGAGAGGGGAAAACCTATAAAGAGGTGCAAAAAATGATAGGCTGTTCAGCTAAAATGATCTCCAATGCCTTAAAATGGAGAGCAAAACCAGAGAGACGTGGAAGAAAACGGAAGACAACCATCAAAATGGATAGAAGAATAACCAGAATGGCAAAGGCTCAGCCAATGATCACCTCCAGGATGATCAAAGACAGTCTGGCGTTACCTGTAAGTACTGTGACAGTTAGAAGACGTCTGTGTGAAGCTAATCTGTTTTCAAGAATCCCCCGCAATGTCCCTCTTTTAAAAAAAAGGCATGTGCAGAAGAGGTTACAATTTGCCAAAGAACACATCAACTGGCCTAAAGAGAAATGGAGGAACATTTTGTGGACTGATGAGAGTAAAATTGTTCTTTTTGGGTCCAAGGGCCACAGGCAGTTTGTGAGACGACCCCCAAACTCTGAATTCAAGCCACAGTACACAGTGAAGACAGTGAAGCATGGAGGTGCAAGCATCATGATATGGGCATGTTTCTCCTACTATGGTGTTGGGCCTATTTATCGCATACCAGGGATCATGGATCAGTTTGCATATGTTAAAATACTTGAAGAGGTCATGTTGCCCTATGCTGAAGAGGACATGCCCTTGAAATTGTTGTTTCAACAAGACAATGACCCAAAACACACTAGTAAACGGGCAAAGTCTTGGTTCCAAACCAACAAAATTAATGTTATGGAGTGGCCAGCCCAATCTCCAGACCTTAATCCAATTGAGAACTTGTGGGGTGATATCAAAAATGCTGTTTCTGAAGCAAAACCAAGAAATGTGAATGAATTGTGGAATGTTGTTAAAGAATCATGGAGTGGAATAACAGCTGAGAGGTGCCACAAGTTGGTTGACTCCATGCCACACAGATGTCAAGCAGTTTTAAAAAACTGTGGTCATACAACTAAATATTAGTTTAGTGATTCACAGGATTGCTAAATCCCAGAAAAAAAAATGTTTGTACAAAATAGTTTTGAGTTTGTACAGTCAAAGGTGGACACTGCTATTTTTTTGAACACACCCCTTTCAACTAATTGCCCAATTGCACAGCCTTAAGAGCGTGCATATCATGAATGCTGGGTCTTGTTTGTTTTCTGAGAATCTACTGAACCTACTCGTAACTTGTTTGGCACGTAGCAATAAAAAATATACTAAAAACCTTGATTATTCTGGTTAGTCACATTGTACTGCTATTATTTTGAACAATACTGTATGTGTTTGTGTCTTTATGTCCCAGCTGCAGGTGTGTACAGTATGTTTCCATGTACTGTGTCCCTGCAGTCAAAGGTTGCATGGACACACAGTCAGCAGGTTGGTCCCAACTATTGCCTTGATCCAGAAGAAAGAATTGACCTGGTTTTGCTGACTGAGGCCCTGATTGAATGGAAAAGATGGCACAGAGGATAAAGACAGATCTGTGTGAGAGAGAACGTTTATGGCAAGTATGGCAGGAATGGTTCTATCCTATCAGCTGTCTGATTGTGGGGGATTTTGTATTTAACACAGCACAGCTTAATTTATTCTCTGGCATCACTGAAGGTCCAGCTCATCATGTTGAATCTCGTGTTTTTACATGCACGTGTGTGACCTGACTTCTTCATGCCTGCACAAGCTTTTGGATGCAAATGCGTGTGGTTACCGTCACAGTGAGACGTGTTTCTCAGGTGAAAAGCTCTGTACGAAGATGAACACACCCTGCGGGTAACGGACCGTTACTTCCTCAAGGCGGAGCGGTTGTGACGCACCCGTGCCAGTTGTCATTCGCATTTTGGTGAGGCCGGAATCTGTCGCGCAGCGAAGGTGCAGTCACAAACATTTTAATGAAAAATTTTCTGAAGTAAACCAGCTGAGGCACATGAGCATGAGCCGCTAAACGTGCTCCTCATAGGCAGTCGATACAAATCATCAATAAACAAACCTTCCGGAGAACGTACGGATGTGTCTGGTGCTCATTTGTTTAGCAGATGTTCACTGCCTCCACCTGGCAGCTCCGCTCGGGGTGTCGGCTGTAATGAAAGATAAATATTGATAGAGGACAGATTCTGTCACGGTTTGGTTTGCTCTTAGATTGAACACAATGAGTAAAGTTTTCACTTACTAATATGCTTCCTAAAATACGTAAGAAACACAACATGCAATCACAAAAGAGACCAGATTCAAAAAGTTAAAAGCAGGTCTTGTCTACTCAGGGGCATTAAAGATATTGTTACAGACAAGAGTTTTTTCTGTCTCTGGCACTTTCTTCTGAAGCACTGGCCCATGTCGCTTAACCATCATCAGGCCCAGAGCGAAATCTGTCCTCGCTGCTGCTGCACAGAATAGACTCTCTGCCCTGCAAGTTAAATCCTCCTTTTTAGTTTATTAATGCATCCACATGTGTGTATAATTCAAAAGGAGACAGAGTGAGATGAAAACAAGTCCACATGGAAAGAGATAATAGCCCCCGCAGCAGTGTTTGCTGCTGCTTTTAATTCCTATACATGGATGCCTGTCTGACATCAGCTACAAGTCATGTGTCTGGATTCATCTACAGATTTGAAAGATTTGTTTTAATAAAAATACATTAGCAGGTTTTGTATGACTCATCTCATGTATGTATGAGAACAAGGAATGATGTTGACTGTGCGGGAAGTTCAGGACTGAGAGTTTCACATTGCAGCGATTCCGTTCTAAAAATATAAATAACTTGATTTGTTTTAGTCAAAAAAGAAAATCCATGAACTATTCGAAGTGTGACCAGTGTTTTGGAGTCATGTGTCTAAAACTCTGGAATTGATGTTTCTGGAAATATTTCTTCTTGTGAGTCATCATCTCTGTTTTCCTCATGTGTTTGTTTGATGTATGTGGTTAATTTATTATGTAAATATTTTGGTCGAACTAACTGTAACCAGTGTGAGTCAACGATGGAAAACCAATAATAGCTTGAACTCTTAACCCTTTCTAGCGCTAAACATGACGCGTGTCATCTGAGATGACCTGCAGTTGTTTTTTTGCTAGAGGTTTCGGTGACGTTTATAAATTGCGTTTCCAACTCTGCTTTTCCACCTTAAGCCAAACGTTCTGCTGCCACTTTTTGCCCTGGAGTCAGCTCTTCGTTCCCTCAACGGGCGTAGGTGAGCGGCGTGACCTTCGCCTCCGCTCACCTGTCCTTCCATCCTCTTCTCTCTCATTCTACGCTCCATCCATCATGCCTCTCCTTCCTGCGTCAGCTCAGCGAGCCGTGGAGAGATTTAGTGCTTACAAACACGAACGTGGTTTACAGCACATCCACGTCCACCCAAGCTGAAGCCTGCCTGGCCAGAGCCTTGAGTTTTCTATGAGGACAAACAACTCTGCCTTTAAACGAAAATGTCTTCAGTTATAATACGTCATCTAATCACAGGAGGACATAATTACTCAGTCGCGTATCACAGCTCTGTGAGGTCCCGACGTAAGCGGCTAAACGCTTAGTGAACTGAACCTGTGGGTCACGCAGCTGCGACACAGCTGTCTGAGTGTTTTGTCGCGCTGTTGTCCTTTGAGTGAGTTATCGAAAGCCTGTGTATTCTCCTATATGCCTGCCCGTTTGTGTGTGTGAGGCTTGTTTGATGTCACAACACTTTTAATTCTGCCTACTTTTCCATTACAAACTATAAACTAAAACCAAATTGTCAACATAATGTTGAAGCTGTGCGTTACCTTTGTCGTTATTTTGTAGTGTATAGCAAATTAATTTGTGAATTAAATGGAATCAGACAAATCTTTGCATCAGCAAAGGTACTATGTGCTCAGTTAAATCCTATTTATTCAAGGCCTGGAGGTGTGAAGGTCTGAACCTGCCTCCACTCGCAGCGGTGGTGACCAGAGGTGAAGGTCAAGAGAGGACGGCTGTGAAAGACCTGAAGCTGCCATCAGATTAAAAGACTAAGGAGCAGAGGCGTGACGACAGATTAGGGTGAGTGTCTTTGAATTTCTTCTTCACCAGGCTATAAATTTTATCAAGCACCTTTTACTACTTTGCAGTAGTTACAACCCACAGTAATAGGCTTAAAATGTGCTGGACTCACATTAGTAAAACCTAAACATAACTGTTTTCTTACATGTTTTTACTTCATTTTAGGAATTCACCGTCAGATCCCTGGCGGATTTAACCATCCCTCCCTCACGGCGCTGCTGGAGTCATGTATCTGATGGAGCATCTCTCATTTTACCAGCGACAGGGACTACACAGTGTTACGGAGCTGACACAGATGATAGGACATGGGGTCGTCGTAATGCAGGTAATCCTCCGAACCCACATCCGCTGAAACCTCAACATCAGCACTGTCACAGTGTAGCTCAGGCTGGATTTGATATGCACCTGACAGACACACACATACACACACACACACACAGGCAGATGGGGTCTCACATAACACAGGAAGACACGGTGACACACACAAAGTTTGAAGAGAGGGAATGAAGTAAACAGTAAACCAGGTTCACCAAGTCTAAACAGCCACTGACCGTAAAGACAAAACTGCACAAATTATCTGCTAAACAATGTTTTACTGATAACAAGCCTGGATGTTGGATGTGGAGATGTGAAATGTCACTATGCCACGTGTAAAATATGCAGACATGTGCTGCATACATCAGGAAGAAACAGTAAAGCAGTCAAACTCAGGAGAATGTACTTTACTGGCCAAGTATGTCGACACAGAGCAGATATAGTCTAATAATGCGTAACAGCAACTGTTGGCTTTCGGTGTCATTATTTCAGCCTGGGGACACAACGTTAGCAGTGTTTGTGCTCTGCCTTCATCTGTGGTTTATCTCAGATTCTCTGTTCTGTGCAGTCAGTCATAAACGTCTCTTTCATACTTTGATTCATCAGATTTAAACAAGCATTAACATGACAGTTTAATGTATTTCACCACGTTCATTTCCACATCAAAGCCTGTGTGAAGCATCACCGTCTGGATCAGGCCGAGCGCCAAGAACAACCTGTTGGCGTTTTTTTTCCTTTATATGGACAGAGTTAAGTTTTTCCTGAGTCTATTTTAGGGTTTTTGTCCTCTTAGCTTACAGAGAAGTTTGATTCTGTTTGTCCTGTCAACGTGATGGATGGATGCGCATGTTGTTTCCTCACGTTCTGCACACACACACATACACACAAACACCTACAGGAGCCTCTGCTGTGGTCAGACCCTGTGTTCACAGGTTTGCTGACAGATGCGCAGGCTTAATTAAAGACACGCTGCTCTCCCTACGGTGTGTGTCCACAGGTTCCTGGATACCTTCTGTTTGTGTGTCAGGATTGTGGCCTGTATACAGTCATTTTCTTCAGAGTTTATAGTTGTTTTCTCTGTCGGTGACAGATGCATTTGTGTAGAATGGAAGCACCTGCCATCACTCGGCTCCACTTTATCTCCTCCATTTGTAGGACATCACACACCTTGTTTGTGTTGCGTTTGGCTTTGTGTGTGGGCCCTTTGAGTGTTTGGTTGCTCTGAGGCAAGCAGCATAAGATTATCTGCTTGGGTTTGCATCATAAAATAAATAAATCTTACAAATAATCGGGAAATGTATATCTGATCATTTTGGTTTTATTGCAACTACTATTCATAGAATAATATTTATGAGAGATTTTTGCCAAAAGAACCCAGAGCCAATTGGTGAAGTGAGAAAAGAAGAACGTGCTAGAAATGCAGGGCAGATGCTGCAGTTTGTCTTGTCCTGTCCTCCGACACATTTAGACGGAAAACACCTGAAGACGGATGGTCACACTTAGGCAGGTGTAGCTGCGTCTGCACAGTAGCATCGATGTGCATGTTGCTATAGATGGAGCCACACACAGTCCATTTAAAGAGATGAGGTTAGAGATGGATGAACAAGTCTTTAGCTGGCAGACTGTGACCGGACGATTTTGCCCGCCAACGTTTGTCCTTGGGATTCGGAGACAATGAAACAAGAGATAAAGCACAAAGACAGCTGGGATTATGCCGCAAAAACCCATTTGTCTCCCACACTAGAGAACAACTGTCTGGTAGAGGCAGCGGGTTATTTGCAGTACTGAACGTTGAACTGAAGTACATTTAACTTTTTAAAAAGGTAAAAATGACTCCGCTGTCTCAAGACACGTGACAAATGCTGCAGTTTGCTGAGTTTGATTTCCACTGGCCTTCTCCAACACCACAGGCCTGTCATGCAGGATCAAACCACTCAAATGTCAGCCTGACACTAATAGTAATTACAGAAATTCTTTCTTGAGCTGTAAAACAGTGAGTGGGACGCCAGGGATGGACCGTTTTGCGACTGCAGCTAAGATCAGCAGAATTAAATTACAGAGCTGTTATTGCCCAGAAAACCCCGCACAGCCATTCAAATGTTTAGATTTGAAATAGGATCAACACGAACAAAAGCAATTCTAAGCAAAAAGGAAACGATTTACTGCTTGAAACGGTGACAGATGCTCGCCATGTTCAAACACGGGGCTGGGCTGCCATTCATTCCCCACCGAGCTGCGTACAAGCCAGTGTTGTCTTTGTCCAGGGGTGCAGACTGAAACAGACGGTTTCTGTTCTCTACCGCCGCTCGCCAGCTCCGCCGGCCTCCCTGGGTGCAAATCTTACAGTCCAACTGTGCCTGGTGGCTTCACTGTTGAATGATGACCCATTGTAGGGAAACAATGCTGAAAGTTTTTCCCACCGAGGGAGACGTTCCTGCTAAGAAACAATTACAGTTCAAAACCTGAGGTCGTTTATTCCTTTAGCCCCTGGACTATAAACTAGTGTGAGGGCACCAGTTCACGACAACACTTCACGTGTAGCTGCTAACGGAGCTGTAGCACATTAAACAAGGGCACTCAGACCTAATTACCAAGGAAACAGTTTCGCAGTATTAAGGTTTGCAGAATAAAGCAATAATCCCCCCAATTCAGCCCAGAGATAAGGGCACCAGCTAAACAAAGAAGTCATAATAATAAGACAGTTTCTCTGGGCAAATTCCTGCTAAGCTTCTCAGAATCCGATTACACTCCATCGTGAGAGTTTGTGCAGATTTTTTGGAGCAAACCTCCTCCTGTCCTCTGGCCACCTCACAGCTCCAAACCTGTGCTGTCCTCTGATTGGATCAGCCCACACTCTGCTGCTCGCTGACCTTGTGTGCCATTGGTCAGCACTTGGACTTAAGTTATGAAACTACCAGCAGAGCTTCATTAGAGCTTGGAGCTGGAAGTAGGAAGTATTTCCCTCTCACACACACACACACACAGAGCCATTCCTGTCATTCCCCAGTCTTTTAGAGAGCTTAGTGGAACTCAAACACTTGGGATTAGTTGAGACGTGAAGGGTTTTTAACCAACAAATAATCTTTTTCTTCTCGACGTGGCATGATCCCACTCTGGTTTCCCTCTTGACAGACAGAAAAGGACGGTGAAAGGCAGGGGAGGAAAGATGATGCACTGAATTTTAACTACAGAGTGTTCAGCCGTCACAGGACGAAGCTCCAGTAACATGCGCGTCTGGTCCCGTGTGTCGTCTGCAGACATGCACAGCGGACTTTTGACCGGAGCGTGTCATCATTATTAGGTGTGTTCGCTCTGTCAGGATGTTGTAGGAGAGAGAGAATGTGTGTTTCTGTTTGTGTTCACAGCTGTGTTTGCAGTAGCAGAGAGGTGTTGGCAGGGATTTCCACCACATGGAGCTGAGCCAGCTTGTGGTTTGTGTTCTCTGAGGGTGAAGTTTGCAGCATCATGTAGTTTAATGCACTGTACTGAACACACAAACACACACACATTCACGTTCGTGTACTAGCGCTGACGTTCACTATGTGGCTCAGGTTAATAAACACTTGCTAAATTATGAACAGCTAAATAACGCGTTGCAGGTGTGATGTGGCCTTTAATTCATGACATTACAGTGCTGTGATCATTTGAGTTAACGACTTCATGTGCTAATTAAGGAGAAGCAAGCGTTAAAATGAAACCTCTTGTAAGGTTGCAGATGCCAGGCGCCGCTTTCTGTCGGCATTTAGATAAATACGGCAGCTATAAAAGAATTGTTCTTTATATTGCCATCGATAAAAATGAGAATCTTACTGTGCAGCTTTCCCTTAGCTGTGCTCGGACGCACAGGACGAACCAGCACAGCCGACCCCTCTGTTACAACACAGGAACACCTTGAAGTCCAGCAGTTTTGAGGGATTTCGTGGTGTGATTACGGATCCCAGCTCCATTATTCACCTAATCCCTTCTATCTGTATCTCAGCCCCCTCATACACATTTTAACAGCCTGTCCGTCACTGTCTCAGTTACGCCGTTACTTCCTGTTAGTCACCGTGGCGACCTGTCAGTTGCATCAGTTAGTCACAACCCATAAGCCACTGCTGTTTGCTCAGTCAAGGGGTTCATACTAAGTGTTTACGGGGCCCGGGGGGGGTCGGAAAGAGCCCACGACCTTTGACCTTGTGTACCCTGGATGTTTTAATGTTGTCTGTTTCTAGTTTTCCTTCTGCTTATCTGTTTGGATCTCTGCTTATTTTTCCTCTTATCTGCAGTGTTTCCGCCGGGGAACAGCTGAACTTGGCCTTTGATTTGTATTCTCTGGAATACGCTGCATGTTGTGTTTTTGTTTGTTCAACATGTATTTGCATCCATATAATCCATCGGTGGTTCACACAACATGTGTTAATACAACCTACTGGTTTTATGAGCACGATAGTTGTCTGAAATAACAGTTAGATTATCTGAGCAGTTTGCTGGTGGTTACATGGTTCATAATGTCTAAAACGGTGACTCCACATGCAGATCAACGTCATTTGGAGATTGTTTTCTTCATCACCACATTTGCCGCTGAACAAAGCTGTGCTGCTCATTTCACAAGGCAAAAGAATGCGGCTTCATGGATAACAAGGTTAGACGTCTACAGCCTTGGTGGCAGCTCTGCTCTACCCACCATGTCTCAGACTTACGTTTCTATGCCATTAAACTGAGCCGCAATTTTGTTTTTGTAGACAACGTAATGATTCTGTTGACGTGAAGATAAGCCAAGACTCTACGTGGTGGAGGTTAGGTGGTTGGTTTCTACGAGTAGGACTAACAAAGTGGCTGTGTGAGGTTGGGATTAAGCCAAAGTTCACCACTTTGGTTAGGGTTTAAAAAAAACACAACATCATTTTATGTGATAATAAAGATGTTGTGATGTGACAACTGGCCCACAACCTGTCCCTGATCATCACCAGAGCCAATAAAATTAAAAATGCAGCAGTGATGAAACTGTGTGTGCCTCTCATGCTCCGTTTGAATAATAAACACGGTACCAGACCCTGGGGCGTAAAGGCAGGCTTGTACAGATCTTCCTTTACTACTTTGCTCATCTCTTTGGCCCTTAACCCTTAACCTTCGACCTCCTCACCATATTTAATGACAGGTTGACCCCAGGAACTGAATGTTATTTAAAACATGGCTGATTACTTTCTGCAACTTGAGAATCAGGGAAAAGTCTCTAGTTCAACTTGTGCTGGAACCTCTGTTGTGTCAGACCCTCTCTTCTCCGCATGTTTCCTGTCCTGCATTTTCACTCAAAAGCAAAGGCTCAAATGCTATAAGAGAAGAAAAGTAGTGTTTAACAGTTTCCTTTGGTTCTTTCCCACCCTCCATCACGTCTCTTTCCTTTTTACACTGACATCTGCTCCTTCCCCCACGCTCTGCGTTCGTGTGCTAGAATGGTTTCGACCACGCTGCCCAGGGCAAAGTGAGCTCACAGGTAAACTCATTCCACTCTTTCCTCCTTCTTCACACCTTCCTGCTGGCCAAACAGGTCTCTGCCTGTCCAGGTGAGCCCATAGACCCAATAGTCTAAGCAGCCAACACGCTGTGCTCTCTGAAAGATGAAATGTTGGATGTGACCAAATAACTAGAACATCTTTAAACAGAACACGTGAGTGGGTCTTGGTTGCCCTGTTTCACACTAAGAACACACATATGTATCTATTTGTATAATGAATTGGCAATTTTTACACATATATAAAAAAACTGCAGGGAGTTTGTGTTAAGGAACTTGTTTGTCCTCAGCGTCACTTCATGCCCACTATGAACAGGACAATGAACATTTTAAAAACTAATCCTAAAACCTCTTCACCCCAACACAACCAACAACTCTCTCAACTGTTTGTCTTCACTTAGTCTTCACCAAACACCCGGAGCGATGCAGCTCTTGTGTCATCTTGGGAAGTTCACTAAATGTCATGTGCAGCTAAAGTGACTGCACTCAAGTCAGGGCTCCACCCCAGTTATCAATCATGTTCACCTTTCCCCATCACAGGGAGATTTATAGACCTATCGGTGTTGAAAGGTTTATAGAAAAGCCACACGGCTCATTCCATCATGAAGCAAGCAGAAAGAATAAGAGGATGCATCTGAATAGGGGTCATTGAGAAACAGGAGGCGGGACACATCCTACACATGTATGCACACGCTCCCGTGATTCACATAAATAAGCACTTATATACTTTACAAATGCTACATGTACATGTGCACACACCTGCCTCGCAGCTCGTTCGCTCACACATGTACCAGCAGGTTTTCTGTGCAGGACTGGAATCTATGACGCGAAGACGACAACATGACAAATGACTCATGAACAAAAAAAGAACTAATGTAAGAAATACAATTAATGTATTGATTCAATATTCCACAACCGAAGTCCATAAACTCGCCAGCATTCGTTCTGCAGATGCTCACCACACCTTGGCTTTTCAAGTTAAACCACTTGTTCCTGATCTGTCTCATGGAAAGAAACGCTAATACCCTACATGCAGAACCATATTCTACTGTACCACAGCTGCCAGTTGGTATTTTTGTAATATTATGGAATATCCCAGCGGCGTTTTCCAGATGTGTCATTTTTCATTTCAACGGGCCATTACTTGAATAAACCAAATCATATTTTACATCTTGAAGTAATAGACGTCTTGAGTGCACGACTTCTGCAGTTTGGTCTCAATTAAACCACGGTGGAAATTTTTATTTTGACAAACTTTTATGAAGTGGAAAAGAAAAACAAGTTCGGGTCAACAGAGGACATCGTGAGCTATAGTGGAAATCATGGCTTAGCCCTTTTTTCTCAGACAGACAGCAGGCTCTGGATAAGTCACAGCGCTGCTCGCTGCTGCAGCCAGAGACAAACAGGAGGAAAAACAGCTTGACATGAATCTTGATGTAAAGTGCTTCCTGACACTGAGAGCTGACACACGCTGGAAGAGCCTGACCTGTATTTAAACTCAGGAGCGATGCATTTGTACCAACTCACCTTGCAACAGTACATATGTGGCAGCAGAACATTTGAGATCATGGCTTTGAAAGGTTAACAGATATTTGTCCTGCACCTTGTTAGTTGTACTTGTAAGCTACAGACGGGGATGCTGCAGAAAAACAGGCATTAAAAATGGTTAAAGAGCAACTGGACAGTCATTAGTGTCAACGCTAAAACAAATCAGATGCCACGAAAGACACATAATATAGACACCACCACATTTGTCAGGTTTGAATTTTTGTTGTTCACCTCTTTCTCTTGCGTGCCCACACACACACACACACACACACACACACACACACACACGCACGCACACAATCTTCTTTCTAGAGAAGAGAAACCTGTCTCTGTTTGTTTGAGAGGGAATGAAGCAGAGCAGAACAGCTCCCCAGAAAAGAGAGAGTGGAAAGGTGAAAGCAATAGGAGGGGTGTGATAAAGAAGAAGCAGGAGGTGTGTTTGAGGGGTGAGAGCAGGAACTTGGGGTCAGACCTCCCCCATGAAGCCTCACACCACGCGCGGGGGGGAGGTGGGGCTTCCGGACCAGACAGTCAAAGAAATGATGGAGACAGGGTTTGAAGAATGGACGAGCTGGTTTCTGTTCTTAGTGAGGAGACAACTCAAAGACTTGCTGAAAACCATTTAGCCCACAGCTGAGGGAACATTAGGTCCAAACACCCTTCATCACTTCAGTCTAAACAACAGTTTTAACAACAGATAGGTGTTGAAACAACTTATGGATCCACTTTCACACTGTGACGGGTAGTTAACTCTGAATAAGCATCAGTGAGCAGATGTGTGCTTCGCATTAATGCTTCCACAGCAAAACTCTGACTCTCCTCACGGTTTCACTGTCCTGTTGCAACTCCAGCGAAACATTGCACAACTAGCAAAATTTCCTGGTTTGCACCAATCCTCCCATGGAGAACAAATCAAGATTACAGTCAACACTGGAGAGGGTTAGGGTGAGTGGTTAGTGGTTAGTGTGAAGGGTAGGGAACGTGCTGACACATTTAAACACGTCCCTGCTGCAATATGGGTCAAGAAAAGAATAAACTGAAGAACCAAACAGAGCAAAGCAAAGTAAGAAAGAGGAGCAATGTGGAGACAAGATGGGACCGAGGACTGTCAAGATGGAAAACACAAGAAGAAAACATCAAAATATGAAAAAATAATGAGGAATGAAAGAGATGCGAGTCATATTCTAGAGGAAATTAAAAGCAGTTGCAGCCATAACTGGGAAACGTCTACTGTCGTGGCATCTATTTGAAATTCAAGGTCCATGCAGTCAGGCAGCACTTTAAAACCCTCATTTTGTCTCCGCTCTTCAGCAGTAACAGATGTGGCTGCACTGAGTGATACAGAGACACAGGGACAATCAGAATTTATTGAAACATTACAAACATGGTTGGTCAAAGATTTATTATCTCACCCTTGTATTAATGTAAGCGTAATGAATGATTCATGTCTTCTCTACATGTAGCATAAATATAGCAGTGGTCTTGGTTATGGAGGATGTACCGAATTACAGATGTGTACATTATTGAAAGGAGGAATATACATAAAGGCCACATATCTGGGAAGATGGGATTAGAATAAATTTTATAATAATAAACAGAAATTAGTAAAAGTTGATTTAAGGGAATAAATAAGATGAATCTGTTCAAAGCTACATGAAGAGACACAGACCTACAGTAGATGAGATGATTTATTATTCAGTTCATTTGTCTAAATGCATGGACACATGCATGGATGGATTCAGCTGGTGTAAATGCTCATCACATACATGAGTCTGTCTGCATGCATGTGTGCTTCCATGTCAGAATGAAACATCAGATATTACTACTGGCACCTTTGCAAGTTTGATGCGAAGCAAGTTAACGCGTCAATGTGAGAGAGAGCGAAGGGGCAGGAACCTTAATTACCTGCTGTAGCTTATTATTAACAAGCGGTGCACGTAGGACCAGCAGCTGTGTTTCAAACTGTAACCATGGCTGAACAAACAAAGTCACACCCGACTTCCACGTGAACCTGTGACGAGACAACCGATAGGACTGATAACTTGACTCGACAAAACAGTCTCCCATTAGCAGCTTGAGATCTGATTTGATGGAGATTGATAAAACCTGGTGTACGCATGGCTACGGTAAATAAAGAGTCGCGCACACGATTTGACGCTTTTGTGGCTGTAGACGTTTGCTCTAAATCAGCCTGTTAGAAACGACTTATCGCCTGAATGTTTTGTGAACGCAGCCCGAGATACAGATGACTCACGGCTGTTAATAATCTACACATGGCCACCAGTCAGAAGGAAAGAATGAGAAGAAAATAGCAGTAGAATTGGGGAAATTTACAGAACGACTGAGGGCAAAATCATTTTGCCATTACTGCCATCAATGGATGGAGCAGGCAGGCGTCTGCTGTAGCTGTAGGGGGGCACAGAGCAGGCTAACTGGTAAAAGTCCGAGATGCAAAAACTCCTGGGGTCTTAAACGTCTGTTGTGATGAAGAGAAGGACAATGAGGTTGTGTCTGCTCTCTGTTCACTGTTTAACAGGTTAACTATAAAAATGACACAATTTATCAACAAAGGAGAAGAAAGTTAAAGCAAAACTAAGAGCAATGAGCAAGAGAGATGGGACAGTTAAACTAAAACACAGGCTGAAACGTGATTCATAATCTGGAGGAAGTTAAAAGTAGGAAAAAAGTCGCTGCCAGCCACAGCTGGGAAACAAGCCTTCACTGTAACTTCCCACTCAAGGTCTGCTGTGCTCCACAAGCCAAAACCCAGGTCCATTAAGTGTCTAATCTGCTGTGACTTGACAGCAGATAGAGCAAGGACGCGCTGTATATGACTGCAAGACTAAATTATACGTCAGCTGACTGTGATACAGACTGTGATGGAAACATGACGGCGTCACGGGAGGTCACCGACGAAAATGAAGCCTCCGGGAATCAATCGCGCACCACAGCCACCACGTCTTTAATGTAAACAGATGTCTGAAGCTCCCAGTAACACACGAAGGCGAGGAAGAGAATAAAAGCCATCCAGAGCTAAGAACACCTGACCTGTATAAAATTAGGGTGGATGTCAAATCTGTACGAGCAAATGTAATAGTTGGTAATGATTCCGTTCTAGACGTAGCCTGGAAAGAGGAAAAGGAACAAGTCGACTGAAAAAGAGCAGGTTTTTGTCAGAGCTGCTGACTGCGAGCAAATGTTGGATTTGCAGCAGAAACCTACCAGAGCGTATCGAGCGCCGCGTCCTGCAGCCTATTAGGGTGAGAGTGGGGGTCATCCCACGGCTTTGCACACATTTACTGTACATACATCACTGTGTCAGTGGGAGACGAGCAGCTACAGCTAAGCTCCATAGTCCTGTTCAAATATGTATAGAAGAAGAATGAAGAAAATTAGAAGTACACACGACACATTACAGACCCGTAGCTCTGTACTCCAACAACTAAACACAAACGACAGTGTGAAAGCGAAGTGGGGAGGTGATGAGGAAAGGAAACGGAAGTAGCAGGATGAGAGAAAGGTGACAGTAACATTGGGCTGGACGATGGAGGGAGAGGATTCTGGGGTTGAGGAATAATCTGAAGGTCGCAGAGATGGTAAATTACAGAACTGGAAGAGAGTGAAAGCTACAGACAGCGTTCAGATTAAACAGATGAGGAAATGACTGATAAAGTGGGTGGAGATGGAGGAGTACGATGGCTTTTGGTCTGCAGAGCAGGTTGACATCAAATACTTTACTTCCTCCAGCTGCCATGCGGTTCCTGTACTGATAGACCCTGCAGGTGGGCTATTAAAGCAACGCAATGAACAAACCAAACGTATTAGTGGGACATCAGTCGGAAATCTGGGTGTTGGTTAAGGCCCATTAAAACAAGTAAGCTGCCACACAGATGCACGAGAGGTGTTGGTCTTGGTCGGACCTGGTTCAGATTTTCAGGCTTGTCAGACTCTGAAAGGAAATGACTTTTATGGGGTCTTGTTAAGCAGTTAGAAATCGATCATCTGGAATAGCGTTTGTGGAATTAAAAGCTGCTTTTACCTTTATGTGGCGAGCCTAATGTGACGCACATGCACAAAGACACGCAGGCTGCAGGCGGGGACACAGCATCCATTAGTGGATCGAACAGATGAAGGGATATGAACGGACATGAAAGAAGTGTGCAATGAGCTGCAGTAGGAGGAGAATCACAAAGACACTCCTCTCAATGACTTGCATCCCGTGAGTCATTGTTCCTTCAGTTTGCTGAGGGCACGTGATAGAAATGGCTAAATCTTGTGCGTCAAGACTAAAGAGGGCGGCGTTGGCTCATCCGTCTCCCTGGGTTGTTTCTTGGGGACATTTGTGATAAACAACATCCTTATTGAGACGAAAAGCTCTAACATCTGTACGTGACAATGAAACGAGCGTCTGCTGATGTGTAGCCGTGAGACACAGCATTTGTGTTCTCAAATACAGGTTGTACCGGGTCAAATTACAGGTTCAAGGCCCGTACTTCCCGCAGGACCACCTGTTTCATTTGACTCATTGATACGCGACGTTGCCACGGTGCTGTGCTTTGCTGCTGCTGTTATTGTGTTCACAGTTGACGTCACTCTCAGAAGTTGTCATTTAGTTTAATAAAAGGCTGAGCTCACTGCTGCACATGGTATGAGAAGAAACGTAGGATTTAGAATGAAAACGCAGAATGAATTCATCCTGGATGTTCATAACAAATTCATTCATCTTAATTAAAACTGCTATGGTGCAACTGGGCTAAATGACGTTATTAGAATAATGATGTATGCTGGTTCTGTGCAACCCCCCTCTTGTTTTGGGATTGTGAATAGGATTTATGTGTGTGTGCGCACATATGAAAACTATATGACAGCAAGCACCAGTAAATCATTCCGACAGAATGTTCTGATGATAATAATGAGCCTCTTATGATGCACATGGAACTCATGGAGATCCTAACAGATAATCAATAGCATCCTCTGATCTACATGAACAATGACACCGCTCACTCCTGTTTTGGCGTCTGTGTCTCTGCGGGAGCTCTGCTGTCCATGTGCTGTGCGTGTGTGTGTGTGTGTGTGTGTGCGCGCTTGGAAGACAGCGCTGGACTGTGGAAAACATGTTTGGGTCTGTATTGGAAACTTTCTCTTGGTGTTTCGCTGTGGTCACTGCGCCGCCACTCGACAAAGTAACCAGCTTTTAACTGCATCATGTTGAATCACCCACGTTTCCATTGTGTTTCTAAAACTCACGTTGCCTCCCTTTAAGGCAGCAATGTACAAATGTTATTGATAAATAATAATATCGAGGCAAATTTACATACATACCAGCATAGTATGAAGTTTGCATGTGGCCCAGCGTTTCACCAGGTTCCAGTACTAAGAAACATGAAACACGCATGAGAGGAATGTGTGACGCTGCAGTTTGGTGCTAATTTGTGGGATTTTCCATGAAGCTGAAAGCCAGACCCTCACGCACAGACTGCACCTGCACACATCTCCTCCGTTTTTATTTCTCTCTCTAATGCTGCTGCGGGTGTCTCACTGTGTGACAGGACTGAGCGTCGGTGAGCGGGACACAGGGCAGGAGTTTAAATAAAAGTAAATATTTGACAGGAGCTTTTAGCAAATACGCATTAAAATAATGCAGAGGAGATGATATATTTTTCATTAGAGCAGATGTTTGGGGATAATCCATGCATGTGACCGTCACCTAGTCCTACTCCCTGTATCAGCATTTCTGTTTGTGCGTCTGCAGACCCAGGCCTTTGTCTGACTGTGCCTGCGTGCACATACTGTATACTCATGGGAGATGTCTGGGACACCGGCCAGGGCGTCACTAGTCCTGCATATGTGTGTGTGTGTGTGTGTGTGTGTGTGTTTGAACAGCCGCGAGTCTCATTTGTCTCTGCAGAGACCTTACATAAGCCTATTTAGACTCCTCAGGGAATCCTCATCTTCCTCCTCGTCTGCTTCACCTCTGCCTCCTCCTCTTCCTCTCCTCCTCCTCCTCCCGCCTCCTCGCCCTCTTCTCTCTGCTCTATCTCTCTTGATCCTGCTACAAAAGGTTTTACCCGTGCTTATGGTTTTTTTGGCCAAGCCTCTAATCATGCCTGGCACAGGTTTACAGTCTTGAACACTGGTGATATCTTTCCCCAGTACCCGCATCTATCCCCACTCATCCTCTCCGTATCTTTTTCTGTCTCCATCTCTTATTCAATCCATCTGGCACCATTCTTTTCCCTCTAGGTCACTTCCTTATCCCCACTGTACACATTCAACTTCTCCCATCCTCCAAAAACCCCATTCATCCAACCTTTGCATCCATCCTTTTAGCCAAAACCCAGCTTTTACCTTCCTTCTATCCCTCCAGCACTTTAACTCAATCCCTCCATCCAGCTGCTCTGTGGTTTATCCCGCTTGTGTTTGTCTTTTGGGGGAACGTGTGAATCCTCTTGTCTATTCATTACTTACTCACACCCTTGGATGCATCCAATTGAGAGATACACTGCAGTGTAATCACTCTTTATCTTTCTATATTTTGCTCACTATAAAAGGTCCACATTCAACATAAAGGGATCTGAATTTTACTTGAAATAAGTTAAGTTACATATTCTGTTGAACATTCCTTGGTGCTGTGCCTCACACTCATCTGCCCTTCTCTGTTTTTAAATGATTATGGCCTTAAATGTGCATAAACACACGTCCCTTGTTCCCAGTATGAATCGAAAGCCACTGCACCCTTTGAATTGGTGGTTGATGTACATGGACATAAAGAAGAGAAGGCAAATGTATATAAAAAAAAACAGATGATAACAGAAGCAGATGGAATAGAGGACGAGAGACAAAAGCCAAGGGCAGGAGAGAGAGAGAATACGAAGTGATATAATAAAGGACAGGACAGTAGAACAGATAAAAGCCAAGGACGGAGCAAAGAAGAAGAGATTGAATGTGGCTACGAAAGAGTTGATTTAATGGAAGTGGAAGAAAATAACACCGTGTTTCTAGACACTGACCTGACACTGGCTTTAGATGTGTATTTTATGCTACTGCGTGATCTGTTTTACTAGATTTTAATATTATCTTCAGTGCACAACAGCCTATTTTAGAAGCATAATGAGTCTGATCGTGTGCGCGCATCTGTGTGCAGCTCTTATCTGTTACTGTGTGACACAGCCCGGCTGACTGCTCTCAAGGTTTCTGGATGTGGAGCTGTTGTGTCGGGCCACTTATCAGAGCTCAAGTGTCCTTGAGTAACAAGGAAACACACCGGAACACACTGTAAATGGACACATATTTCACTCTTACAACATGAAGCATGAAGAAACTGATGGACGCTTTGTGGACACACAGACGATTAGGCTGGACAGAGGAAAATAAACGTGAAACGTTACCAAATTATAGTAGCTGGTTCTCTGTAAATCCAGCAGGTCTGATTTCCTGCCCTGCGTCTCGCACACGCGCGACCCCTACAGAAGAAGCGATACAGTTTAGAGCCTTTTCATCTCACTGACAGAACAATATCACTTCTCATGTACAGCGATCAGTCCTGGGCTGGGGATCTGTGACAGGTAGAAGGTCTCTGTGGCGGTGGCACTTTTACACAGCTCCCTCCAGAGTTAAATGAGATAATCATAACAGGAATTAAATTACGGCAGCAATGTGTTTCTTAAAAATGTGCACATTAAAACAAATTCCACTACAGTTTATAATCTTTGTCCTTTTCTGCAACAACCGTTCCTGCAGCCTGTACCTGACCTGGAAATGTGATATTTATGATGTTATGATTATATTTCAAAACAGCATTTTTGAATCAATGAAACGACACAAACTTGGATGGATGATGGGCAAATAATGGGCTGGACTCACACAACACACCCAAACTCAAGTCCAGTGGCTAAGGTCATAAAAGGTAGATTTAGTTTGAAGCATAATATTAAAATGTTTATATTGAGTTATGTATTTCTTTAAGGATGTGCTTTGAGTGAATGAGCCACATTAACCTATAAATAAACTTGACTTTTTGTCTTTCCCTCTCAAACATGCAGTTTAAGGTTGCAGGATGAAAAACTATTTACCATTAAAAGAAGGGTTGGAACAGAATTGTGTTAGATGTGACAAAGGTAAGGAAATGAGACAGATGGAAAGAAAGCATCCAGGGAAAAGCACTGCCAGCAAAAGCTTTCGGGATCACGTTGCACGTTCAGGTCAGCGTCCTACTTGGCAGAGATGCCACGTCAGCATTGCTGTGATGGATAGAAGGAAGTTAAAAGGCAGAAAGGAAAGATGAAGAGAAGCAGAAGGATTGGAAACGTGTCCGTATTCCAAACTCACAGCCTCTAAATGATAAACATTCTGCTTTAAATGTATTGTTATGTCACTGGTGGAAATGTGCACAAATGAAATTAGGAAATCACAACACAACTCTTAGATGAGGAGGTGATCAGCCGTCGGGTCCGTGATAGGTGGAGGGACAGGGAACCCTAACGTGGAGTAACATGGAGGTCACTGGTGGCAAAGTCTTGGACAAGTAGCAAGTATATTAGCTGATGAACACTAGTTACAGAGGAGAACAACAAAGACAGATAAGTGCTTATGCACAGAGCGATGGAGGTCGAGCTCACTGTGGTTATGCCTGTGCTTCTGGTTTTGGTACCAGTCCTGGGAGAATGACCTAGATGTCCTGCATTCCTGCAAAGCACAGGGAATACTTTGTCCTTCTTTCGCTCCCTCTTTCATTTTCAGTCTTAGTGTCTCTCTCACTCACTTCATTCTCTCTTTTCTCACAGATCATTGTTTCCCATCTTGAGAGGGCGACTGCTGGGGGCTCAAATGTCAGCGAGTCAAGGGCTTCCCAGCCGGGCAATTACGCAGGCCGCAGGACAATAGCCTCACACACGCAGGGACAAACCCACTCACAACATTCAGCAGGAGTCTAACCACAAAACTAACACTAACTTCCAACACACCGTTTCCAGCTGCTACCTGTCACTCACACACACACACACACTCTGGGTCAGGTCAGGTGGTTGTGCAATCAGTGCAGCTGTGTGCTCGTCAGAACAGTTAAATGATTTTAAGTCCAGTAAGGCTTTGATGCCTCAAACACACCGAGCTCTGGTTCGTTCCAGCTGCCTACAAACGCTCCTGCAGGCGGCCGCTCGGCTGTTAACAGGCTCCGCACCTGCTTGATGTGAGCGACGTTCCTCCGTGCACATCACAGGCCATGAGGGAGAACAGTACAACGATGGGCTGTAAAATGTCCTTTCCTTGAAAATGATGCCACTGGATAACCTCCACTAAATGCAGTAGTAGAAATATAGCAGAGTGGTTTTTACACCTCGGTTTCTTGGTCATGGTTCTTTGTTGTTCCTTTCTTTGGTTTAGTTTTGTCAGACGGCCTGAGCTGGCTCCATTCTGGCTGCTTATCGTTTGCATTACGTCGCAGGACATTTGCATTAGTTGAGCCTTGCTCCCCTATCGTGCCCCTGGGTGCTTTTTAAAACCCCTGTAGCTCAGCAGGGGGGTGTTGCTTGTAATGTTAGGTTCCTTTCAGAATGAATAGCAGCCCATTAGTCTGTATATGTGGGTCTGGTACACGGCTGAGACCAAGTCCTAGAAGAGCATATACCTACTAATTAAATTCATAAATACTATATGACTTTAAGATTGCTCATTATTTTTATTGTGTAATTTTTAGTGTTAGCTTTCAGAGTTTGGTGTCTTAAATTAACACAATTTTCTATTCCCAATTTTGTTGGCTTTCAGTATTAAATCATTTTAATTATGGAAAGAACGTGGAAAGAATTAATGCCTCGCATGCAGTTGTGCCCTAAATATAATATGTAGTATGACAATTACGGTGGATTCTACACAAATACCTACAACTGCCTTCTATTTTTTAAAATAATTACGTCGATCAAATTTAAAGCAGTAGAAAACTGTGCTTCTTTTCGTAAACCCCATGTGTCTGGGCTCTGGTCGTTAGCAGGAAGCTATAGGAGTGTTTTGGAGAGCAGAGTCTACGAGCGCTTCTCATCCTCATTGTGTAAATCATTAATGAGGCGTGTGTGTCTGTCTGCACCTCTCCATGGTCAGCCCTGGACCTGTGGTGTACAACAATATGAGTATGTGAATTAATTGTGTGTGTGTGTACACGTGATATATTTATATTAGGGTAAATTTTCCATTTTTGTAGAAGTATTCACTTGTCCAACTGTAAATGTATTGTGTATGTGTGTTTGTATATTGGGGTGTGCGTGTGTATATATGTGTGGATGGGAGAGTGATGCTACACGAGGTCTTTGAAGTGTAAAGTAACAGACCTTTTTGAGTTTTGGGTGTAAAATATTAATATGAGTGATGCTTTGGAAGGATGACTGGAGATAAAGAGACGAAGACAGAGAGATAAACTTGTGTTTAAACAAATAAAGCAAACTTTGATTCAATGGATTTAGTTTTTATGCGATTTCCCCACTGTGGGACTAATAAATGTTTCAATCTTATTCTTTATAATCCCATTTTGGAATCACAGAACCTTGATGTCAAGGTTTTCAGGTGAAATGCACCATGTACAAATCTTTAGTTTAAATCACAATATCCTGCAAACCAGTCAATAAAATGTAAACATGATAAGAGTTGAGTGGTGGAACCCTGCTGAACTTAGCCCCGTCTGTGTGTATGGAGCGGCAAAGGCTAAACCGAGAGATTAAAGAGCAGGACAAAGGACAGAGGAGGCTGACACCTTTATAGGGAGCCACGTGAACCTTTAGATGCATGTGTACGGGTTCATGCATGAGTTTTTGTGTGTGTGGGTGAGAGGCCAGGCGATGGTATCGACAAGAGCCCGTTGAGACCTGAGAGGTCATTTAAAAAGGCCTTGAACAAATACAGACAGAAGGATGGAACAGGGAAGGGATGGATGGATGGATGAGTAGATAGATGGAGGGATGGATGAATGGAAGGATGGATGGATGAATGAGTAGATGGATGGAGGGATGGATGAATAGAAGGATGGATGGATGAATGGAGGGATGAATGGAGGGATGGATGGATGAATGAGTAGATGGATGGAGGGATGGATGGATGAATGAGTAGATGGATGGAGGGATGGATGAATAGAAGGATGGATGGATGGAGGGATGGATGAATGAGTAGATGGATGGAGGGATGGATGGATGAATGAGTAGATGGATGGAGGGATGGATGAATAGAAGGATGGATGGATGAATGGAGGGATGGATGGATGAATGAGTAGATGGATGGAGGGATGGATGAATAGAAGGATGGATGGATGGAGGGATGGATGAATGGATGAATGGATGGAAGGATGGATGAGTGGATGGATGAATGGATGGATGGATGAGTGGATGAATGGAGGGATGGATGGATGATGATTCAAAGGATGGAAGCGATTTGACAAAAAGCTAAAAGGAAATGAGAAATTAAAGTTAACTGACAGAAGCTTCAAGGGCAAGTATGTGTCTGTGTGTGTTTCTGAGTCACACACACACAGACTTTGCTTTATTTTGTACGTGCCTCCCTGTTTCTGTAGTCGATCGTCTGTCTGCGTGCGCTGGTGAAGCAGGAGTAGAAAATCAATAACTGATAAATAAATTATAAGCCACAAAATTTCAAAAGGCACCAGCAAATACAAATGATTCACAAACTCACATACAGCAGGGAGAAGATGGGCGAGTGCCAATGTGGGCACCTATGTGTGTTTGTGCGTATCCGGTTTGGTTCAGGTGCAGAGATGTTGTCGTTGTCAGCGCGGCGTGACGTTTCCTCACGCTCGTGTCCGGCCCTTGTGTCGGGTGTCAAGTAACAGGTTATGTTAAAAAACAGGCAAGGAAGCAAGATAGGAATGAAACAAACAGAAAAGCACCACGGGATGGAAATGATCAACGAGCGGAGGCAGACGGTTTTGCTAAGACTATTTTCACTATTTATTGTGCACACACTAAAAAACTCACTAATCACGGTGCATATATTGAGGCATACATACATAAACAAACATGCTTTAGCTGCATAATAAACATAAGCCAGTGATTCAGAGGTGGATCGACTCGTTTCCATTGATTGCCTTGGTTTTATACATAGTTAAAGGCCCCAGGTCGTCCAACAGTAGACGCATGGGTGAACAGTCCTTCTCAGTTTATGATGGAAACTCTTTATAGCCCCTAACAGATGTGTACACGTGTTACCTCTGTGAAACTACTGCCTGTACTGTACATAATGACAACATACAGTAGAGACTCAAGCAGCAAACATTTCCAGTTGTCTATTTATGTGCACGCACAGTGTGGAGTCTCTCAGGAGCTGCAGCCCGTGTGAATATCCGTGTGTGTGATAATGAAAGCTGCTGCCTGACTGCAACACCAGCCTCTAGAGATGGCCGACTGAATGGTGCCAGCTAGACGCCAGGCAGACACACAATAAGTGTGTGTCAGTGTGACTGTACATGAACGTGTGTGTGTGTGTGTGCTTTGCGTGCCGCGCCCAGCCGTCCAGGTTTTCTGAGTGAGTGTGTCCTACTGTGGCTGGCGTGGACTTTATAAACACAACGCTGGAGTGTGCGTGTCATATAAGTAAATCATTAGGAGGTGTGCAGATAGCACTTTCTCAGTGACATCTCTAAGGCTTCCTGAAAAACCCAATAGATTCCTGTTCGTTACTCTAGTTTATTCTTCATCCTTCGCTCTGAGAAGTTCCTGAGTTTGGATGAACTTCTACATGCGGATTTAGCGCGGTTGGCCACTGAAGCACACACGTCATTGCTGTCGCTTTTCATTGTGTGTTGTTCTTTCCCTTCCACTCACCCCAACCGGTCGAGGCAGATGGCCGCCCACCGTGAGCCTGGTTCTGCAGTGGATTTGTCTCTCCAGCGCTGCCCAGTATTGCTCAGGGACTGGTTTGTGTCTGAATAAATCTTCAGGACAGCAGAAGATTCTTTGGGAATTTGGCGATTTATAAATAAATCTGAATTGAGGCGCTTGGACACACACACAGTGCTGAACCTTGAATCATAACTGTGGCTGGGTGACAGAGCGAGGGAGTGACTTTACCTCTGGACTAAGGCAGAGGGAGTGGCGTTAAAAGAAAGAAGAGGGTGTGATTATGTGCGTATGACAGAGGAGGCTTTGCTTTCACGCCTTGCTGAGCAGCGAAAGAGTATCTGTCACAGAGAACAAACCGAGAGACACAGCATAAAAGTTAGGGGGGAGATAAAAGAGACACAGGGAAAAGACAGAGGAGGAAGAAGAGGGGGAGAAAGAAGCGACAGGGAAAGAGTTGGCTGAAAGCAGCTTCTGTCTTCTGTCCCACCCCCTGACTGTCTTCCCCTCCTCTCTGTCCGGCCGGGAGCAAGAGCAAAAAAGAAAAGGAGCGCGGAGAGAGAGGCAGAGGGAGGGAGAGAGAGCTCGGCCACGCTTGCTGTTCTAGCGCAGGACTCAGGAATTCCAGGACCTTTGGGAGTTGTGCATACACAGACACACACACACACACAAACACGCACGTGATGCTTTTCTCGTGGTGATACAAATCTCCACAGGACTCAGAGAGGGAGTATAAGAGAGAGAGAGAGAGAGAAGTGTGAGCTCCCTCCAGCTCTTTCCTGTGGACTATTTGGCCATGAAGGCACCTGCCAAGCGGAGAGTGACTCGCAGGGGCTGAGGACTGAAACGGGGGACGCAAGGTAGAAGCTGCGCACGAAGGTGAGCTTCTCAGTTAATGACACAGCTCCAGTTTCTTTCTTTGTCTATTCTGCTGGGACCATGTGGTGAAGCTACAAACCTTAACTAACCAGTAACTGATTCAGGAACTTGCTTTATACTTAGAATAATTGTTCATAAGTCAACAAAAAAGGCGAAATATTCCCTGGATATGCTTGAATGCTGCAGCTGGGGAATACCCCGTGTAGGTGATGCTGTGTCTGTGGTTTCATATCTGTGCTGATCGTTAGTGTGATTTCCTTCAGTAACGTGATAACACGGAGTGTGGGGACTTTTTTTTAAATGGGACTATGAAAGTGAGAAGCGTGTTGTTATTTCCTGAGGATTTTGGGGGAAATATTATCGCTTCTGCAGAGTATTTGTCTTTTTTTTTTTCTTTTTTGGTAACACGGTTATTTTTTCACAATATGTTCTATTTTACTGCTGTGAAATATGAACTGTTTGTTTTAACTCTGGGGACCTTCCTCTTGAGCGATAAAGCATTATATAAATGTTATGACGATGAATCAGTAGGAATTACTAGAAGGTGCCTCATCCCCCTGCTCCTCCCTCCATCCTCCACCTGACACACTCTGACACTTTTGTTCCCTAATTTCATGTACTGCATAATTTACTACAGGCTTTTGCTGAAAGCCCATAACTAATGACAGAGGCCTGTTTTGATTACCTCTCTCTGCTCATTGGGCTTTTTTATTTGTTCTCTTTTCTTATTCTTTCACCTTATAAAAGCACGTTCTTATTTACACACAGGTGTTCACTTCTTCTGTCGTCCCACCCACTGACTCCTGTAATCCCTGTTCTTTCAGGTCTTTATGACCCTCCACCCAAAACCCCAAACCCATTTTAACCTGCACTGTAAACCCTTTCATTCCCAAGCCACTGAACCAACATATCAAGACTTTCTGTACCTTTGCTTTGTAAGCTGCAGCGGATGTATTATTATGTTTTCTATGGATGGATAAGTAGTTCACGGCCACTACTGATGTGGATTTTACTGCTATAGTACAGTTAAGCAGTGTAACCTGCCTTTAATAGAGGTGGACTGGGAGCATAAGTAGGATTTCTGTTTTACGACAGTTCTTCTAGCTTCAGAACTATGAAGCTTTTGGTGTAGTGGCCGCAGGTGGAACTGCAGAACGTCAAATGCCCCCGGATCCGCTGCTACACCTGCGTATGTGAACACACCCCACAACACACTGATGGAATTTACACACAGACGTGGAAAGTATGAAAGGAAAGTATGGTCTTTGGAGCCTTCCCACACGCTGAACACCTGGTCCGTGAATGTTTTCAACCTGTTCTTCTTCTTCTGATTTGTTGTTTTTCACAATGTCTAGATGTTGATTCAAATCGTACTGGTGTTCAATCATTTTAAGAGAGAGAACAGAGCGGACGTTTATTTAACATAACAGCTCTTGTGGGTTCAAGGTGGGTCTGCTGATTGCCTTATGATGAATCGACCACTGAGGTACCTTTATGGTGAAGGAGCCTATACACTGGTCACCTTCCACACCCTCAAACCCATTAACCCCCATTTCAACTCTTCCTTAGTGGGAAAAAACCATTAACCTTCCTCTTAACCCTGTCCTCTCCCTGAAATATCTACCAGGTCAGCAAAGATGTGGCCAACAATCAAAAAAGTAGTTAACTTTCATGTCTGTGTCGTCTCCTTACTGTAATAATAAAACATCTGCTCCTGATGGTTGCTGAGCTCTGTTTATGTCTCATGGTGTGAAGCAAGCAAAGCAACTCAGAGGAGCTGGAGAGAAGACCAGGCTTGGAGGAGAGTGGGCAGCGAAGTTTCCTTTGTCTGAAATATTTAATAAGTGTCTGCTCTCCTGAAATATTGACTTTTCCTATATAGCCAGAAGGGACAGTTGTTCTCCCATTCAAAATAAAAAGCAGAAGGCTGTTAGCATCAAACTTTAATCCGTTTTTAAAATGTATTTTTATTTTCAGTTTGTTTTGATTGAAACTCTATTTCTATCATTATAATGTTCTAACGTGTCTAATAAAGCTCCTGTGTTTCTAGTCTGCAGAGGATACGTTAGAGCGGTAGAAGAGAGTAAATCCAGGTCATTTGTGTGCATAGCTTGAGCACAAAGGAGCTGAGCCCCCACGTCAGAGAAGGGTTTTCCTAATTCATCACACATTCAAGCACAGGCAGAAATGTTTAAACACACATTAGCTGATGTTCACGTGCAACCTATGGCTGTGAAAGGCTTAAAAGATGATAGTGCAGATATCAGGCCCCTTGTTTTTGGTTGTGGATTTTAGTAACTCAAAGTGTAATGCGTGATCTACTCATCACAACATGAGCATCGTGCAGGCGTGGAGAAAATGTGTCCTTTCTGACATCATGTTTAACAAAATAAACATGAACCACCTTGCAACATGTATAAAATCGATTGGTTTGTGTTACAAAGCCATTAGGACAATCCCTGTCCTCCCCTTCCTTTCTCATCCTTTCACCGTCTTGTCCTGCACTTCCTCACACACACCCCCCCACACACACACACACACACACACACACACTTCCTGTCCTTCCTCATTTCTTTTTCTTCTTCCTTGAATGCTTAGGTCTATCTGTCACTGTTGCAGAACAGCTTCTCCTTTGCCAGACTGACCTGTAATTGCACTTTGGGTTTGAGCAGATGTGCGTGTGTGTGTGTGTGAGTTTAAACTCCAGGACCTGTCCTGCCCAATCACCTTGAGCGGTCATGCAGCGTTGAAGGTGAAGGGGAATTAGGCAGCTTTACACAGGCAGATAGGAATATAACGAGAATTTTGCCATCCCTCACACACAGCCACACACACATGCTATCACACAAACACCTTATAGTTTTAGAAACTTGCTGCGCCACCACGCGCACGCTAGTCCCAGAGGAGTGCTGGAGGGGCTTATGCAGGGGATTTCGCTGTTCTGCAGTGTGCCTGTCAGATAAGGAAGGAGTCGCAGGCCTGCCTGGCGACACAGCGCTGAGCGCGTGCAGTTCAGCCTCCTCTGCTTCCCCTTCCCTCTTTAGCCTGTCACTCAAGTCGCCTGCCACCCTCTGCTGCCACCGGTGATGATACGACACACAGGGACCGTCTGGTATCTCATTTGCTGAACTCATAAACACACAGTCACATACTGGCAGGGAATTTTCCACCAGGTTCCCTCACAGCCCCCCCCCCCCCCAGCCTCTGTCAGACTGGTTTGACTGGGACCAATCTGTCCTAATGAGCAGACTACTGAGTTATGTTTGAATCCTAGTGTAATGTTGCATCCCTTGCTTTCCTGCCTCTTTGCTTCCCTCTTTCTCGTCTACTCTTCTCACTATACCCCTAAATCTGATTACTGTCGCTCACATCAGAAAGTGAAGACTTTGACTGATCTGTGTGTCGTTTTCGTTACGTTCACATCTTTTTGTCATCTAGACCCAACTCCAGGTTATAGTGTTACCCATAACAGGTGACTACGAGCCCTAAGCTGGTCATTTACATGCAGAAGTGCGTTTTACCAAACCACTCTCACAGATGGCAGCACGCCACAGAGGCAGAGACATTTCCTGATTATTGTGAGCTATTTGTTATTCTGCGTCTTGCGCAAGGACACTTCATAGATGGCTATTTTTACGTCCTTTGTTCCTGTGCAACATCTGTCAGCCTGCGTGTTTCAGTGCTCGGTCTCGTCTATGCTCACGTCTTCCCGAATACACCCACTTTTCTCGTGAAAGCCCCTTTGCCTACGCCCTTGGCCTCTACTATCTCAGCCAGTCTCGCCAACGCCGCTAACACCGACACCATCCCCCAACCCCAGGCTCTTGGAAGCTCCTCCAGGCAGGCTAATTGACTCAGTCCCAGGAGGAGGGGATCATGCCACATTTCTAAATTGGCTTCCCCTCCTCCAGATAAAAGCTGTATCCCTCCAAACACGTCAGCTCTTCGTTTTTTACAGTTAGGGCTGCTCAGCGTACATTATCAAGTGCATTTCTTTTCCTTTTGCTGTCTAGATTACTGCCAGCCCCAAATACAGACATTTATAGGCACCTGAACACATGAAAGGATAGACACACACACGCGCACACAGAGCACAGCACCCCGCCTTTGCTCACCATGGGGTTCACCTTCACAGAGCCTCCATCCTCACAACTCGCACCTGGGGACTCAAAGGGCGTGTCTTAGTGTGCGTGAAGGTATAAACCGAGCTTCATCCCACCAACAAGAAGGCAGATGGAGAACAAAGACATTTTATTATCGACTAAAGAATCAGGAGAAAGAAAGTTCCTATATTGGGAATTTGAGACTTCCATCAAAAAACGTTGTTTCACTGTGTCTCTGCTGCTGATCTGCAGTGTTGTTGTTGTTTCAATGCACTGATGGACACGAGTGCAGGCCATTTATACCTGTGATTATTTATGCACAGCACATCACAAATCCAGTGATTAAAGTGTGTGCGTGTGCTTCTCTTGCCTTGCTGAGTTATGTGTGTTTCCGGCACATTGACAGGCCGCAAAGACGTTTGTGTAATTGTCTCTACAACAGAGAGGTGGAGTAAAAAGTAAGAGCAGGTTTTATGATTTAATGACTGAAATTAAACAAACACAAGCACCCAGGCCAAGCAGACACACAGGAGCGAAGCCAAGAGCCATGTATTCTGTGCACAAAGCACGTTTGGTATGTAGCAGTAGCCGTGGCTGTAAAATGGCTTTTTCAGATGGGGAGATAAAGTATTTTAGCTGGAGGCTTGGGGTCGCCTGGTCTTGTGGAAAAGACATTTGACACGTAGAGAGCTGTTACCTACAAGACAGTGTGTGGAAAAACTTCTGTTCTTCGTATTGTTGAGTGGAAAATGGGTCTAAATCCCAGGTGAAAGCAGCTTGGACCGATAGTTTTGTACTTTTTGTGCAGAATTCTTTCTACATACAGAGGTAACAGATGGCGACAGACACTAATTCTCACCTGCACCCATGAAGCAGGCATGAATTTCTAATTGGAATATCTGTACACTTACACAAATTACTGGATGGAGTCCAATGACTCCAAAATCAGAAACGCCATCTGTCAAACTTTTTTTGATTGATTATACTAATGGCCTGATGGATACTGTTTAGGGGGCTTGAACATCTGGAAGGAGCAAGTCATATGTATAACTGAATAATCGTTCCCTCACAGAAAGACCTCTGAGGCACTTTAGCATCTGATTAGGACGCGTCTTCAGTGTGCTATACAATTTAGATTTGAGAAACCGTCAAGCGGTGATGCTGCTGAAGGAACTGGAAGATGATTTAATATTTCGCTGCAGTTACTTGCAGTAAATGTGACAGGCAGTTAAAAGGTACAAGGCCCCTCCCCTCCCTCACCTGGTGGCTTTAATCATCTGGAAATGCAATGCTCCTCCTCCAGCGAATGCTGATGAACTAAACACACCTCATTTCCCCGTTTATAGCAGCAAACCTGAACATTTATCACGCTGAAACATGGAGGGGACGGTATTTAATGCGACCGCTGGCTATGGACTGAGATGTGGCTGGTGTCTCGTGTGTGGGTGAGGGGGCTTCAAACAGCCTTTCATGCTTCAGACTCCATATGTTTGTACACTGCTCAGCGAGTCCCTCGTTAGCCATGGGTTTGTGTGCGTCTGCCTTTTGATGCCAACAAAATGTGAAAGCTCATCTTGAGTAACGAATAGTCTGTCCCTGCGTGCTGCATGCATGCATTTCATTTCCCTAGATATGGTACATAACTTTAGATTTCATGCATATTTTTGAAACGTGGGACAGAGGGTTTGTTTGATTGATTAGCTGCATGCAGCTTGTGACTGCTGACAGTTGTGGAGATACTGTAGGTAGGAAGACAATGGACGAAGAAAGTAGCATTAGAGAACAGCAAGAGGGAAGGTGGAGGAAAACAAATTCACTGAATGTAGTAGCAAAGACAGCTACGACGTATCAGAAAATATAATACAGCAGGCCTGTCTCGTGTATTTCTGGCTCGTTTGATCAGTGTAATTATACCTACTGCTCTTAGAAATGTGACAAACTCTCTGTGTTCTAGCGTTTCTCCCCTGTCTTCATCTTAAATCCTCACATCCAGAGTCAGAGGTCAGTAGCAGAGGGCAGTACTTAGCCTAGAGCCTAACACACCCATCTCCTTCCTTTTCAATGTCCTCTGGTTCATCTACGTCTTTCCACATGTGTGTGTGCGTGTGTGTGTGTGTGTGTGTGTGTGTGTGTGTGTGTGTGTGCCGCTGTCTGTACCAGTGAAAGATAAAAGTCACAGACATAATGAGTGACCAGCATTTTGAAGGGAGTTTAGTCTGTGGAGGAAAGAAGAGAGCAGGCTATGACCAGTTTGTTTCACCTACACAGAGGGACACACCTTCACTCTATACATGCATAATAATAACGTTTTTATGTCTAATGTTGGCGCTTTCCCTGAACCATGTATATATAAACCTACAAGAAACATGAAAACTCTACTTGCAGCTACTTTTGCAGCTCCTTCGAAAGCTTTCATGGTCTTTATTCTTAAATTCACAATAATCTGCTGCTTTTCACTCTTTAATACAGTTTAAAAACTGCACATTCACCCAGACTTAAACATATTTTATCAACTGCACATTTGTGTCACTGATAAGCACCTTAAAGTGCAAACACGCCAAAACTACCACACATCCTCCTCCGTCCCTGCGATGAGTCCTGCAGAGCTGCCGTGTGGCAGAGGAGGGTTAACAGCAGGGTGTAGCTGCTCTCTGACATGCTGACGCTCATTTCCTGAAAAAAAAAAAAAAAAACGTCAAGCACAATTATTACCTAACTCCGACAGGCCTCTGGAAGCCAATGAACCATAGGGTGTAAAAGTGAAGCCACTTCCATCCCATGCTGTGTGTTATGATCTCTCCGTGCTCTTTATGTGAGGCCCTGACAATCATCCTGCATGTGAACTCTGGGACACTGGAAAAGTCTGTAAATCTGTTAAAAACATATCAGTTCCTCCCTGAAATGCTTTCCCCAAAATAAATTGAGCTTCAAATTACATGTTAATGTTTACACTGGTTTTTGGCACAAACTTTCTTGAAGTCCATAATTGTGTTTCTGTGGTTTTATTGTTATAATTTATGTTTTAATGTAGGGATTGTTCAGATACATTAGCTGAGAAACTTCTTATCACTGGACAGATTGGAGAACAGCAGAAACCTGTGTATCTGAGCTATAAACAGTGAATCCATCCCCACTACTTCACTTCTAGATGTTGAGGTTAAAAGTCAAGAGCCCAACGACAGACTCGTGGCTGCTCATTGATTCAGCGCAGTCAGTGTCTCGTCTCCTCTATAGACGGTGACATAGGAGAAGAGACAAACTGAGAAGGACAAAAAGAAAAGGAAGTAGGGAGACTCAGATCTGCTGAATCCAGCCCTGTATTCAGTTTCTGTCCTCTCCTCTCTGCTCTTCCTCTCATCGTGACATGAAATAGTCATTAGGTGCAGTGGTAATTCAGCCCGGCTGTCTTTCCACATTAGCTAATGTGCATCAGAAACATCAGGCGTTTCCATGTACGTGTACGTTGTGTGTTCATGTTTGCCGCATATGGACACCTGTGTATGTGGGTCTGCATGCGTCAGGGTTAGCGCCCGGTGAGTGTGTGTGTGTGTGTGTGTGTGTGTGTGTGTGTGTGTGTGTGTTCCTGCATCGGACAGTTTGCATGACAAGCTTTTCTCCTACATGGTTGACAGGTGCTAAATAATACAAGCACAGAGAACAAGTAAGAGGAGAGGAAAAGAGGAAAAGACAAGACAGAGGTACACGTAGAAAAGACGCGAAGAAGGCAACGGCTCATCTCTGCCCTATAGCCTAAATGTATCTAAATAAATAAATGAGGAACAATAAAATGTAGTTTTCCTCTCAGCTGGTTTCTGCTGCCTCTGTGTTGGTTATGTGTGACTTACAGGTGACTTTGTGTGCTCTCGCCCGTCTTTGACTTTTTAAACGCACGCATGCTTTGTGAGAAGCGGTAAAGGTTAACGCACAGCATCAGGCCAAGTGTATAATGTCAGTGTGCGAACAGAAAGCGTCAACTCTCTGCCAGTGTTGCGTTTCATTGATTCACCCAGATCTGAGAGAGCTGTACTCGGAGGCCCCTCGGTAACTCTATACATAGATGCACACACCTGGGCACAGCCTCCTACCCCAAGGGCAGCTTGGAGGAGGACAGAAAGAGGCCAACATAAACCACAGGAAGAGCTAAATGTTATGGAGAAATTTATGAGCTACCGCACTGCAGCGCTACTGTGTGGCAGGTAATCAGGGCCAGCTGAGCGTTGGTTCTAGCACTAAATCATTAGGACTGTTGATTGAAGATGCTAAAGGAAGTTATTTATGTTAGTGAATCCTTATCGCCGTTAATCTTGCAGTGTTACGTAAATAGCGTTTAGCAACAGGCCCACAAAGCTGCACTTTTATGATGTCTAGCATGCTGAGTTGAGAGAGTTACATAAATCAGTTTGACTACATTTGGACACATCCACGGAAAAAAATGTCCTGTTGTCAGATCGTATTGATTGTGCTGAGAGCTGAACGCATGGCTCGGCCAGGAAAAGTAGTGGGAGACGGAGACCTCTGGACGGCACGGCTGGTATGCGTGCGTACTCGCAGTGTGTGCTCATGGGCGAGCGGGCCGAGCACCGAGGCGGAGTTTGGACAATTAAAAGGATTCCTCACTGCATTCTTTCTCCCATGAAAACATCCATCCACTCCACCGTTGGCGCATCTCTCTGCGGTTCTCACATTCCCACTGGCCTCCTCTCTTGGCCAAACACGCTGTCATTGTGTCTCGTGATCCGGCTCTTTATCTCACGCTCTTACTGTTTTACCGTAGAGTGAGCGTATTCTCTGACGGAGAGAAATAGAGTAGATGTGACTAAATATCCTCTAATCCCTTCACGTGTGTGTGTGTATGTGACTGTGAGTCCTCTCACTGTGACAGCACCACACACGGTGAAGCTTATTGCTTTTTGCCTACTTACCTCTCGTGTGTCTTGACTTCGTGAGTGACGGTTTGTTGATGTGCATCCTGCCTGCAGAAACCACATGCGTGTTTAACTCTTCATGGCAGGGGATTTTAGATCCCTTCAGGGTAACTGACTAAGGTGACTTTATCTTTAAACACATGCTCATCTGCACCCTGCACATTCCCAAACCGCTGACGCCACGGAGCAAGCACCATGTGTTGCTGCTGTCCGAATCTTCCGTACTGTGACTTGATGTCTGATGAAGTGGGGGGTGGCCTTATTCACAAAACACCCGGGCCTTTGCTGTAGCTTCCTGTTCCTCTACATGACTTCGAGCATGTTGACACTTATGGAAATGAAGTGAGCTGGGGATAAGGGGATTTGTTACCAATCCCATCTGTCATCTTCCTAAGTGGTCTTAAATCCCATCTTGCACTTTTGGATTATATTCTTGCAAGAGAATGACGAGCCACAATAGGACAAAAGTCATTTACAGGTGCATGTTTAGTTTGCGTATATTCAGTGTTGCTGCACGTGCATCAAGATAAAATTCCCTTTTATTAAGTATTATATGACAAGATGACGCCGTGGCATGTTCTACATCGGTCTCTGCCCTTTGCGCCCAAAACGAGGAGCACAGCGACGCGTTAGGCTGAGGTGGTAAATACACTAATTAACTCTGAGAAGTCTCAATCAAAGAGCCAATTAGCATGGGACACATGCAGCCTGACACGGCCAATTAGTGCCAGCGTTCGCCTGAATTTGGTAAGTACTGCATGAGCTTGTTAAGTGTGATAATTAATTAGGCAGGGTGAACGAGGGGAGCAGTGCGGATGGGCTACGACTCCCACGACACAGGGCTGAGGCTTCGCTGTGAGCGCGTATTTCTACAATACTGTAACGTGTGTGTTTATTTGCGTGTACGCATATGGGCTAAAGGCCTAATTGGGGCATATTAACCCCAGGTACGCACGACTGAATCTACTATACAGATGCAAGGATGAACGTCAGTGTTCAGTGAGAAGGCGTTGAAAGAATGTGAATAGACTGTATGTGTATTCTAATTTGTATTTAACAGCCCGCGATCACAGCTTTCTGGTCTGCGAGTCCCTTTGTGAACCACTCATGTGGAGACCTGAGAGTGTTGAGTGGGCGATTTTGATCTATGCGTGTGTTAAGGTTTGCTCATTTGTTGAAAGATGCCATTTAGCCAAACCAGGTCATGTCGCGGTTTCTCCTCCTTGTGCTTGGCACTGAGTGTTTGGGATAAAGGCCTCGGTGGTGTTAATGAAGCTCGGGAACAAAAAGACAAAAAGGAGCAACAACAAAAACTGATTAGGGGAATATGTGTGCAGTCACTCCCAGAATGACTTCACCTGTGAAGTTACTTTAAACATAGGGTAGAGTGCGTATTTCAAGATTTAGACAATAAACTCCAACAGAAACAATCCAAATCTAACAACAAACCAAAATCTGATGGGTAAAAGCTGACGTGTTGGGTACAGTACAGATTTGATGGCTGTTTTACGGTTTATAGCAGCTGATGAGAGAAAGTAGGAATCCAGCCGTTTATAATATACAGTAAAATGTCACAGATCGTTACCTACGCAATGCTCCAAGTAGGACTCTGGCATGGCAGCCTGTGGGCAGGATGGCAGAAGTGAGATGTGTTGTCGGGAGGAAAGGACAAGAGGAAATGAATTGATTTATGAGCAGGCTGTAACTCTGTTTCCTCACCTACTCCTTTGGGTCCTACCGCTCTTCCCTCTCTTCTCCATGCTTTCCTTTCGTGGTTTTATCCTCCACCTCCATGCTTTTCCTTCCCCCTGTCTGTCTTCGGTGCACGTGTTGTCTGACTAACCTAATTCAATGTGTCTGGCCTACCGCTCAGATTCTTTTTGAAACTCACTCTCCAGTGAGTATTAATAGTTGCTCCGTTATATCACCCATCAGCCAGTGCAAGACAGGCATGAGTAATCAAATTTGCGTACGGAAAGCAGAGATCAGTGTTTGTGACATGAGGAGAGAGGAAATACCGTGGATACAGCGTGAGGCCTTCAGTTTAAAGCAGCGGTACTGCTTGCACCAGTTCAGTATAAATACAGTGCACTTAGTGCAAATGATAAAATAAAAGCGTATGGCCCCGATTCATCCATCATTTTCGCTTCATGTTTAAAACAACTGAGCACATGTTCTGTTTTTCATATGACTTACTGTTTTAATATGATCTGATTTACGAAACCACAAAGAAAGTCCCAGAATCAGAGAGTCGTTTGAGATGAATGACTAATAAACGGAGCTCTTTCCATCCGACGATGCCAGACAGATCCTGCAGGTGTGGTGTGTTTACCTTGCTGTAGACCGAGGGCACATGCAAGCGGCGTCTGATGTGTTTTCCATCTGACGGACGAAGGGAGTGTGTGGCTGGAGGCTGCCGTACAGGGGAAATCCGTGGCAGTGAAAAAGACAAAAATAATTAACCACAGCGGGTAAATGGACTGCCGTTGCAGTTAGTTTAATATGTTCTGTACTTTATTTCTTTTTATTTCATTATGTTTTATAGTGGAGGAGAAATGAGAAGGAGCAGATAAAGGTTAGAAAGTATGGCAACTTGATCAGTGCAGGCAAAGAAACATGGACTGAGAGCAGGGAAAAACTGAGAACGACAGAGGACAATGAAAGCTAATAAAGCCCAGTTAAATGAGGAGGAGCAGAGAGGAGAAGTGAGGTAATACCTTGCACTGCTCCTCCAAATGGCATCACGCCTTTGTGGCTGTGGACAGCTGCCAACCTCTGCACATGCAATGTGTTTGTGGTGTCCCTGAGCAGTTTCTATCCTATTCACAACTTAGCTCTCTCATTTTTTCCTCTAACCAGCGCTCGGTGAAGTCCTGACCACATTTACACGACGTTGAAAGGAACCTTCATTTTACAATCCTTTCTCTTAAGGCGAGGGAAGCAGTTTGATGCTGAGCGGGTCACCTGACCGGCGTAACGCAGGGCTCACTGTTATAGTAGAACAGATTCAAATGACCAGCTTGAAATGAAAGAAACGGAAAGAGAAGGAATGAATTAAATTAGCATGTTATTAAGCCTTACCACTGTACATCGCATGAGAAGGTTGTGGTGAGAGGAAGAATAGCTACAGCATGTTGGCTGTATTTGAAATGAAAAGCCTTTCGTTGGAGTGTTCTGGCCAATTCCTGGTGAACCGCAGGCAAGGATCACTCACAATCCTAATACAATACCCGACAAGGCCATGCAAGGCTGGGATGAGAGTTAACCCGATACACACAATTCTAGGAACATTTGAAAAGAGTTAGTTAAAGGTAACATGTACAGTCAAAAACAAACTTTATTATTTAAATTTAAATGGTCACATTTAGTTATTTAAAGGATTGACACGACAACAAGTGTCCAAATAAAGTACTGCAGTCCAAATTATAAAATACTGGGCAGAGTTGTCTTCTCCCAAGATGTTAATAGATGTTAAAACGTTTTAGTCACAATCTAAAAAGCTGTAGGAGGCCAGACAGTAAGACTGCAGGACCTGACTAACCATCCCTGACTCTGCTGATATATTAGCTGAGGCTCAATGTCTACCTGGTCAGAGGAATGTTTGGCAAGTTTTTTTTTTCATATTTGGCACCATGTGGCGTCAGTAGCAGTGGGCAGAATCACACAGATCCACACAGAAGCAGATGTTCTGGTCTAAAACACTTCGAACTAGAACAGAAAGGCCTGTATTTGAGCTTAGGATAAGTCTTTGATCTCTGATAACATAGAAGAGCTGTGATGTTAGTATTTGACATAGCGTGCGTTTAACTTGATAAACAGTGCTGAACACATTACAAAGCAAGAATGAAGTTCAGAGGAGCTAAAGAAAAAAAAAGGACATGAGAGAAAGTGTCAGAGGGAGAATCCTCCTAATGATCCACAGACGCAAGGGACGCGTCACAGGCTGATCTCAGTTATCTCTACATTATCACCATCACGGTTTGGGTTTCAGCGTTACCTTCAGCTCTACAGCCTGTTTTTCTGTACAATGGATTTATTGTTTTGGTGAGTTTGTTTGTTTGTTGTTCTTGTTGTTTCTAATCAGGCCAGTGACTAATTGATGAACTTGCAGCACTTAACTGCGATTACAATGACAGGAAATCTATGCTGATGCTGCTTGATGCTTGCTGGATGTGCAAAGGAGCAACTGTCTTCTAATGAACTCTCCTCTAAGTGGCTTAAAAATATACACAATTAATACATTAACTTGTAATTAATGGTGATGCACTAACTCTGTATCCAGCCAACATTATAAACATGCACATTCCCGTCCACGTCACCGTCGCTATCGCTCAACACATTACAGTCAAATCGTCTCGCCTCCTTTTGGGGAAGATATTTGACGTGATTCATCCAAGATGGCTTCAATTCATACTTAAGTAATAACACATGAGCAGAGGAACTATAGCGTTATTGGAACGTGTGCTGCGGTTGCAGCGAGGAGGCTGCAGGCTGTGTGTTTAATGGTTTCAGGAGGAGTCTCTTTAGCCAAGTTGGCTGCAGCGTCTCGGCAGAAAGGTCCTTGCGGTTTCATTTACACAGAAAGAGGGACTGTGCGCCTGTTTATCTACGGTGTGAGGGACATCAACACTGCTGGAAGGCCTCTCTGATTAATTACTGCCTGCACTGGAAGCCAGGTGTCCATCGGACGGAGCGAAATTACTTCACGAATTAAGGAGAACGTCAGAGTAAAGAGGAAGCCAGTTTAAAGGGAGGAAGCAGTTCTGAATGGAAGATCTGTCTGACGGAGAAACTCTCACTGTCAGAAGTGCTGACAAGTGTGGAGTTGAATTATCCAGTGTAACAAACTGTTTCCTGAAAGACATATTGTTCCTATGTCGTTTTCTTAATTTATCAAAAAGATATATTTGATCGACAGATAGACAGATTTGATAGACAGATCCTTCCACTCGTGAAGTGGTATCTGAAGCAGTATAAAAAGAAAATGCTAGAAATAACAGCTCCAAGGTGCCAAATCCAGCTTCGTCACATAATGTGTAATTGGTTTTAATTCCCACTGGTCTGAAATGAGAACTGATTGTTTTGTGCCTTTGTTCACCATCACAGATGCTGAATCTCAATCAAACGTGGTCTTGAACTTTTACATCACAGCCTCTCCTCCTCATTTTCAGCCTAACTCCGTCTCTCTCGCTTCCACCTCTCCCTCTGCACCTTTTCCCCTCCCTCCAGCTTTGCATGCTGCTCAGAGTAGAAACAGCTTTTGACACGTTGGCTCAAAACAGAGGGGAGGAAAGCAGCAGGGAAGGAATGGAGGGTGGAAAGAGAAGAAGAGCCGAGCCAAAGCAGGGGGAAATAACAGTTTGTTTGGTCAGGGCAGCCTATTACTTAGAGCACTCTAATCTTCCTCCATTTGGCTGACTACCTGTAACCTCAAACAGGATGGATGGAGGGAGCCTGCAGAGGCCATGGTCTAGAAATTATTTAATTGTGGACTAACTTGTATATTTTACACAATTTGGCACCATAAATAGAATAAACTACAAGGTTCTGCTTGAAATAGACACAGCACAATATTTCCATAAAGTGCAGTCTTAAAATACACACTTCTACCAGTGGGCAACCAGATGTTTGACTTGTTTTATAAGCAGCAGAAGGCAGTGGTTACAAATTAAAGCAATAACATCATATTTTAATATTTTAGAGACGCTCCAGATTGTTTTTACTGCCACCTGTTAGCCAGCTGTGACTGCACGTTTTTTTTTATCTTTAGGTGACTTGGCGTCAGATGAAAACACATTCTGGTGCATATTTCTGCACGAATATATAGGTTCCAGGTTTTGTTTTAGTGAGGTCTGACGTTTTTAGTGTGTGTGTGCGTTTGGTCTCTGTGATTTGGGGGCCGTGTTAATGACAGTTGTTGCCTCTGCGATAACGAGGTGATTTCCCGCGTTACCCTGGCAACCTAAAATCACACCCTGTGTCGTTTACTATTAGACAGAGAGATTGTCTGCGTGTGCGTGTGTCAGACTGGCTGACAGACTCCTTCTTGGCCTGCTTTGTGTCTGGAATAAATGTGGACTCAATTGTTCTTCAATAGCCTTTTCATGCAGCTGAGTGTTGTTGCAAAAAGCCTTTGTTCTCCAATCAGCACTTGTACATGCTCTTTAAGTTTGGTTGCGTCGAATTCAAAAGCTTCTTCAACTTTTCCTGTTGGAAGCCAAACTTATGACATAAATAGTTCACGAGAAATTCTCTGCAACGTTTTAGTTTCTCCTGTGTACAAGGAACATTAGGCTGAATGTGCTCATAAGATTAGGACTTAGAAACTGGAACGCAACCAAATGCATAAAAAAGATGAGAGCATCACCTGCATGGTTTACATCCTGTCCTCCCCCACCTCTTTCTTGTCATAGCACTTTAAGTGTTTATGAGATTTCCTGCTCCACTGTCATCCTCCCAGTTCTCTGCCTCCGTGTTGTGTTTTGATGGATGGGCTTTCCAGGTGCGTTACGGGTGGCCTGGCTGCGTTTGTAACTGGTCTGTAGCCAGAGGTGCGGTACACAACAGGACTGAACCCATATGTTACGCTATTATGCTGTGGTGTTATCATCTCATCTACATCCCTCCCTGCTCCTCCTGCGTACGTTTATTCATTTATCATCTACTTCAAATATTATCATGCCCTTTAATGGCCATTGCTTAGCTGTTCTCAACCCAACAGATAACATGGTTCTGCTGTAGCGCCTTGTCTGTTATTACATGAATCTGTCTCTATGTGGTAGCAATAAAAATATTACTCACAAAACCTAATTGGCCTAACTTTAGACTGGAAAGATTAAAGTTATGACTCGCTACAGTAACGACGTTCTACTGGCTGCTGCTTTACCCACTAACCGTCTCCAATTGTGGGTTGGTGATGGGGATTTTTTGGTCTGCCAGATTCAGTCCACCTGAGAAACATGTGCGCGATGAGAGATAAGTGTTTCTGAGCAGCTGTTTCGACAGCCTTCATCTAAACGTGAAATCACACTTACGGTAACCCCTAAACGTGACACCGCCACTCGTAGCAGTCATGATCGCAGTCTGCAGGTGTGTGTTGTTCTTGTTCTCACTGTGTGTCTGGAGGAGTCCAACTTTTCGCTTGCCTTTATTTGCAGAAGTGTCAGTGTGTGAGTGTAATTCCCTCCCACAGGTTTAATAAACGTCTGATGTTGGGAGACATTTTAAACCAAAACTAGGTAGAAGTCCTAACATAACAGCTACAGTACAGTCACTGATTGCAGAGTGAAATGTAGATTTGTGTGTGTATATACTGGAGTGTCCTGGTGTGAATCAGTGTGTGACTAGATGCAGATTGGTTGTTGTTGTTTTTTTTTCCAGTTGGGAGTAGAAGCAGTGAAATTAGTTCCTGTGCCTCCTCTGACTTTGTGTTATTCATTAGGATTCATTCAACAGCTCCTGAGAACCACCAGGGATATTTCTAACAAGAGCAGGTTGAAATCTGAGCAATGTGATGCACAATGTCTGCACTTGCCCTACACACGAAAGGCTTTACTTTCACTCTGGGGAAAAAACTAAACAAAAGAAAAAAATGTTTATGGAGTCATTGCAACGTAAACGTAGGGAGCATCTCTCTGTCTGTGCTAAGACATGGTCTATATGCACATTCCTAGAATCACCTGTCATGTCAGCACCACTAGCGTTACTGTGAATCCTGCTCATTGCTGTGCTCGTCTCAGTTTTCCTCTGGGGGTGTATGTGCGCACTCACATGCTAATAAATGCACAATCCAGTTTTCCAGTAACCCCTTGGGAAGAGTGCACCTCTATCCTTGTGTGTGTGTGAGTGTTATTAAGCTGCAATAGTGCTGAGAGCAGCCTGCCTGGTTGGATCAGTGCCCATCAGGATCAGGAATCATTTCGTCGGATCTGCTCACTGCCATCAAGTCTCAGGCTTTGATGAGGTGGCACAGCAGCACTGCCTTGACTGTGTGTGTGTGTGTGTGTGTGTGTGTGTGTGTGTGTCTCATTTCAGCGAAAATGTCTATGCACAAATGACATTACAGAACATACATCCAGACTGAAGCAGTCCACATTCTGTCTTAAGCTTCGAGCAACTAAAATGTTGTTAAGTTGTCAAATATCACATTATTAAGGAAATGAAGTCGAACTTTCTGCATGAGAACCTGGGAACACAACCAAGCCGTGTGCTGGCCTTCAAGGTGAACTCTCTGTGTGCGGGCTGGAGTTTTAGGAGGTGATTTCCCCCAGTTTTCATCTTTCATCTGCCCTCGCTGTGATCTGCGTTGAATTCTCTCAGAAACAGTTAATGAAAAGCACAGTTTGATTAAAGTCAAGCTCGGAATTACAGGAGCCACTGAACGTTTGGCCTGAAACCAGTCTGTGCCTGCACACTGACGCGTCGAATACCTTGTCTGAAACATGTTTAACAAACATTAAAGAGGATAAAAAACCCCAAACACACATTCAAGTTTGTGCAACAATGTTCTGGATGTTGTTAAAGTTACAGCATTTTTGATATATAAAAGGCTGATGATATATGAAAGGTGTAGAAAGTGATCTGAAATCTCTGTCGTCTGCCGCTGTTGCTAGGCAACATGAAACACAGCACACGATGGGACATTTGCAAGTCTGCTCCCAGAGAATCCTCATGCCGAGCAAGATCACCTGGATGTGCACTTTGAACTGGATCAGTCTTTTAGCTTTGGTTAAAAATGTTCCACACATACTCATTGCAGCTTTAAGACAAACCGAAAACATGATCAAGAATAGTTCAAGTCACATGAAACCGTAATAATACAACAGAGAGACTCACCAAGTACAGTAATAAGACAGATAGATTAAAATGTGTTTAATTCACTTCCTTCTGTTTGTTTTTAGACATATTCTGTGTTTTGTCCACAACTAGATGAAGCCAGCCTTGAATTCTGTAACTAAGCCAGTTGGTGATCAGTCGCCTGAGTTTAATAGTGGTGGGAACCATATGCAGCAATGTGCATTCCACTGAGAAATACTTCTTTTTGTGTGTGTGTGTGAGAGGCCACTCAGTGACCCTCAGGACCTGGTCTGAGGTGTGTGTGTGTGTGAAAATCTGTCACTAAAGCTATGCTTATATTAGATGGTGGTCTTATCCACCCGGTGACCCTCTGAGCCAGATGGTGTGTGACGCTCCCCCTCCAAGCCCTGCTCCTCCTCCTCCATCCTTTCAGTTGGGTGTGATCACATCAAAGAGAAACACTGGGGATAACGGCTTTTTGTGCCCTGAGGTTTCCCAGACAAGAACCTCTCCCTCTCTCTGTACTGTAACATGCTCGCTCTCCTTTCGGCCACTGTCCTCTGTGACCCCTGTTATCCCAGCCGTGTCCAGAGGTCAGATCAACATGTCAACGACAGCTTGTTGATATGAATAGAAAACCACAAGGCAAGGAGAACTGACGTGCAGGCCACAGATTCACAGACTGAGACTTAACATGGCATTACAGCTGGTGGAACAGAGCCCTTGGTCGCAGTAGGCCATTCGAGGTATTTGTTTCATGGGGCGTCACACCCACAGAGCCGTCACAACACACAGACGGAGACCAAGGTTCCTACAGTTCTCGTTGGTATTTCATGCTGCTAATTTTACAAGCGCGGCATCTAGACTCTGATATTTATGCATCTGTCAAGCAAATGTTTATAATGCAACACTTGTATTGTTGGCAGGTGTCGCACGACCTGAAATTCACACTGGTTTAGCCGCCGTGATCGGCCTACTGTAAATACGCAGCTTTTGAATCCACTCTTCTGTTCTGACTCTGCATCTGTGCTGCAGAATTTTCCCATCATTCCACACTGGGGTGCAGCAACGATGCAATACGCCTTTGTAGAGTCAGCTCACTAATCCAGCTAAACTGAAAGAGACGTTGGGTCGAGCAGATGAGCAGCCAGAGTGAACTGATTATATTAGTCTGAATTTAGCTCGGACTAGACCAACATTACTGCTCTTGTCGTTTGAAGGGCTCCAGCAGAGACGTGAGTCAAGCTGTAAGCTGGTGGTCCTCACCATCAGAAAAGTGGAGTTTTTAAAGTCAATAAAGTAGAATTCGTTTCAACGACAGGTGACATTTCAACAGCGTTGTGTGTTTGGTGAAAAATGATTCATTGCAATGTTAGTGTTAATATAATATGCTCTCATAGTTGGAACGTCTAATTTTAATTACCTGAAAAAACAAATCTGGGGTCTGACTTTTAATGCAGGTGTAAAAAGCCAAAATGGCCCAGAACCAAAGGAGGTAATCACACACTGCAGCTATGTTCAGGTGACTGTTAGCACAGCTGCAGGAGAGATGATTGACACTTTCCCTTGAAAAATGTTTTTACTGCATAGCCTCTAGAAAACATAAGAACTATACTATTAATGTAATTCAGAGTGAGAATAGGTTTTGTTGTTGTTTGAGTCACTATGTTGCTATGTTTATAGTAATTATCTCAGATCAATAAGATGTGAGCTGTAATGATGCCGCCACCAAAAGCAGCACTTTAGTTTTAACGTATTTGGTTTAACTTAAATTAAAATATTAAATTAATATGTTAAATTCCAACTTCTGTCTGAATCACGTAGTAAACGAGAATCTGCTCAGTATGAAGCAATAACTTCATCACATGTCAAAGACATCGTGGAGCTCACATCATTAGCATAGTTGAAATGCTCTTAGTGCTTAGTGCGTAAGTAAGTGTTCCTTCTTATCTGATTACACAATGTAAACCACATGACAAAAACAATAGCACTGCAGTCTCTGAGAAAGCAGCAACCTCTGGCCATGTGAACGACCCCAACCCAGTTCACACACTAAAGCCTAACAAGTCAGAGTGAGGTAACCTGTTCTCTACGTGCTCTATTACTCTGTGTGCTACTGTATTCCTGTCTTCTACCTCAAACTCTAACCTATTGAACACTTGAGTGAAGTAATGCAGTGAAAACGTTTTGAGACCACAGGGGGAGACTCCAGTGTGGGACGCACCAGCCGTATTGTGGCCCCACAACAATGTACAGATCATCTTGGTTCACTGACTCCTAATAAAACGAAGATGCTGTGAGGAAACTGAGCCCTCAGCTCAGGCTCCAGTCGAGAGAAAAAGCCTTTGTCGGAATCACATCGCTCACTCTCCAACTTGTAGAGACGTCAGACGGGTTTATGACAGACAGGTCAGTAGGGGGTAGTCAGCGGGCTGAAATACACACACACACACTGCAATGAGCCTCCTAATGTGAGACCCGTGACCTCTCTGCATAGGGACCCTATCGAGTGACGGTGGGTTTCTAGGCGTGTGTGTGAATTGGGGTTGCCAAGCGCAGCGCCACACCTGCCGCTGGAATGAAGATTAAAGCAGTGGAACAACTGGGAAAAGACGAACACGCACACACAGACGCACACACAGGTACATGAACACAATATGGGTACACGCAGATTGTATCAGAGTGACTGTTGTACATGAAAGGTGCTGAAGTCTACAGAGACAGTTCTGGACCATGTGATGCTTTTAGAAACTGTACTGAATCTGCACATATTAGGTTCATCTAAGCAAAACAAAGCTCAGAAAGTTTGCAGGAAATCATTTACAGCATGTCTCCATCTCCACAGCGCTTCTGCGACGCTAATGCTCCAACATGTGCGTGCTCTATCAATAAACAGTAGAGGGTGGGTCATGCTGCAGGCGTTGTTTGACAAGTTCAATGGTTGCATTGATACTAACCCCCCCTCGTGAAAACTTGTCATCAAAGCAGCACAGCTGACTGGAAACCACAGCAAATGTTTTCTGCACAAAACTAATTCTCCAGATCTGCTGGCTAAGTCCAACCAGATGTCACTTGTTAGCGGCCGAACTTTACTTTAACATAAACGTGGAAAGATCTGATCTGACACACACCTGTGTTTTTTTCAGAAGCTGTAAGAAGAAGCTGATGCAAACCCTCATATCTGCGTGTTCCTGTAGGGACAGTAGCTTATCCGCCTTCATGTTACTACGCCTGCACGCAGCTGCGTTATCTCCGCATCTCGCCCTTCAGCGTGTGTTCGGCTCATCACGTGCCCCTAACAATACCAGTTTAACAGAATCAACCCAGACGTACAGTAGCACCTAGACTGAGGGAGAACAACCCCTGCCCCTCTCCACTCCCCTGCTCTCACCTCCCACCCTTCTCTCCGGTCTTCAACCCCTCCCGCTCCCTCTCTTTCTCCCCTTCTTGAATTAAGTCCATTATTCCTGCCCGCTCTCCCTCTGAGCACTTCTCTGCTCAGCTCCTGTGAAACCTCCCGTGTGTGTGAACCCCCTCGCGCCCGTGTGTTAAGAAGACTTTTATGTGTGCGTGTAGGCTTGTGTGTTTTTCTAAGTGGAGCTGGAGTGGAGCCGTTCATCAGTGCAGCTGACTGCAGAGAGGGGAAGACTCGGATCCCTGCGCTCTGCTTTCTAACTTACAGTCCAGCTGCTTTCTGGACTCACCGGACTCTTTCGACTTTCTGCCGACTCTCTGCCCTCCAGGCACCATTCCCATCTCTGGAATTACTGAACTTTTTTTCCACAGCTTTACAGGAATTTTCACCTGCCTTAAACTTTAATTTATTCATTCTTCCAATTCATGGACTGTCAAAGCTTTAAATTCAGAAAGACATGCACCAACCTGAGAATGGATGTTTTGCAAGTGCATGACAGGAACTCAGCAGTCGTGTGTAGGTGTGTATTCAGCACGTTTTATACTTCATAATCACGTTGGTTTTCTACTATAAGTAGTGCTGTAACTATGGAAACGGTCACACCACTGACCAGAGACACGTTGGACTCAGGTGGATGGTGACCCTGACCTGGAATGTTCTGACATCTTTTTGGACTTTGGGTTCCTTGAAAACGAGTGAGAAGATGAATAGTTTTAGGCTATTATTCAGTTCAGGGACACTTAATGTCACTTAGTGTAAAACAAAAGTATATTAGGTTCAAGGTTGTTTCTAGCAATACCATACCGTCATGGATTTCTCATATATACTTAAATTACAATTTGTAACATTTAAATGGTTACTAGATAACTTCGAATGGGGTAAGACCCTGCTGAGACCCGATCTTGAGCAGCGGGGCTATTTCTGAGCCATTACAAGCCCAAATCATTTACTACATGTCACACTATGATATGTGAGCTTTATGCTTAAAGAACTGCTTTGAAATTTGTTCAGTTGCTTCACGTAGCGAAGGCTTGCAGAGTGAGTTGTTTGGAGCAGAGCCAATCTGAGGCAGTTCTGAAAGGTTCTGACCTACTGCTGCTTCTGGGTTCAACACGGCCAAATGGCCGACTACCAGCTACCAGCATGCTGCCCTCGCCCTAGTGGCTCCTTTACAGTCTCTATTTTCAGATCCAGCTACAACTGACAGGAGATTTAAACTCTGTGATCACTGCACAGCAGTTCTCCAGCAGCCGTTTGATATATCGCTTCCATGTAATAAATCACATTACCCACAGTAATATTAGTCCAGTCACTCCACTCTCTGCTGGGCAGGAAGTGCTGATGAAAAAAGTTTTAAAGGTATCCATCCCCATGAGGGAGACTTGTGGATACAAACTGCTGTAGTGGACTCACTATTTACTCAATAATCTCTTAAAATTCCTATAAATGAGAACAACAACAAAACAGTTCAATGGTGAACAAATGCTAGCCAACAGGTTTGCATTCTGGGAAACTTTCCATTCACGATTCAGGGCCAGATGGCTCAGTACCAGCGACCAGCGCTGTAGCCTCCCTGGCACCCTCATCTTTCCGAACAACCAGCATCTCTGCTCCGGATTTGTTCACTTTGTTTTTCTGTTTAAATCCTCTAAATACTCTAACGTCCGTGTGGCTTAAAGTTGTGACATTCTGACTGGAATAGCTTTGCCTCATGACATCACATAGAGACTGATTTCCTTTACATTCATGCCTACGACTTTTGTAACTGTATCAAAATGAACAGCGCGTGCGGGTCATATTACCACGACTCCTTTGGTGGTCTGTCTTTATCAACGCTTGTTTCGTTTCCTAGTGTTCAGGGGAAATGAGGCACTGCTCCGCTCCTCATTCTTCCAGCTAAAGGTAACATGCTCCCGTGCCCCGGCTTAATAACACCATCACACCAGAGGTCACTGTGGAGGACGCTGCCAACGTTTTACACTTTTAGCTTCAACTATTGCTCCCTGTAAAAATAACTTTTTAAAGTTCATAGCGTGCTAACCTGCAGCCACAGATCTAAGAAGAAGATACAGGCCTTAGTCTCACTTTGCTCCATTTGCTGCTACTGTATTACTGTCATACTTGGAAAAAACTTAAATATGTAATAACAAAAGAATCAGAAGGAGGCGGAACAAACTGCATTTCTTTGTCTGATAAAATCCAGCTGCATGACCACTTTCACACTCTTGTTGGGGATAATTTCCTAAACCTTCACCTTCCTGCTGCCCCACTTCCTCCCTTTACCAGACAGATTGGTGCAAAAGCCACCAGTCACCTGCTGTTTCAGTCACTTTGCTCTCGAAAGCACCAACGCCCTCCCTTCTCCTCACCCTCCCGCCTCATTCTTCATCTTCATCCATCCATCCCTCCCTCCTTTCATTTCTCCGTCGCAGGGAGGCTTAGACTTGTTGGTCACAGGCCAGGGAAACTCTTTTTCTCCCTGCAGGCAAACAATCGGCTCTTTTCTACCTATCGCCCCGCTCATTTTCATCTCCCTCCCTCCAGCCTCTACTTTCCAGTGGGACAGTATTCAGCAGCAGGGCATCTGCAGGGGTTAGTGTAATGTCCCTTATTCTGTTGCTTTCCCTTCTCTTGTTCTTATCCCTCAGTACCTTACCTTTGAACCTCTCCTCTACTTTTCTCCATCCACAGGCTCCTAGTTCTCATCTCACCTTTTACCCTCCTACGGTTTGCTAACTCTCTACTTCTTCACTTCTTTCGCTGTCTTCTGTCTCCTATTCGGTGTCCTCTGACGTCCTTCATCATTAAGATTTTTTGCTCAGCAATCGTGCCTCCTTCCTCATTTCATTCCCTCTGGTACCTTCTTCCTTGTCCCCTTCTTGTCTTGCCTTGTCTCCTCTTGCGCTGACCTCTACAAAGTCCTTTAAATCAATTCAATTCAATTCAATTTCAGCTTTCTATTTACCCTGCAATAGTGAAGGGCTACAGGTTAAACTGCTGATGGTGATTCATTCATTATTGCATGCTGAACTGTAGGATTACACTATAACCTCGGTCTGAAAGGCTCGTCTCACGCTGGAGGCGGGCTGCTTTGTTTCCCCCTCTCTATTTGGGCTGTTTTTTGACAGGACAGCTTGCCCCCACCTCAAAGAATCTCTCTCTCTGTCTTTATTTTTAATCCAGTCCCTCTTGGCATGCGGCTGCTGTGTCTATTGAAGCTGAACTGAATGCAAGTGTCAGCAGCCCCAGTGGCTTTTTTATTAAGATGCATTATGGAGCACGCAGGGAGTCTGTGCGTTTGTGTGTGTTGGCGGATCAAAGTACTAAAAAGCAAGTTTGTAAATGAGTATAAATATAAAGGTGTGATTCTGAGCGCCTGCTTAAGGCCCAGGCAGGAGAAGAGGATGAACTCAGTAATAATGAACTGAATTAGAAGTCTACTGAACACACACGCCCAACGGAGGGAGACTCAGGGGAATGACAGCACCGGCCCTTCCTTTTATAGCCTTCAACAGGAGTGGAAGGGCTTCGCTGTCGCTCCTGTCGCTCCCCTGGACGGTGACGTGAATTGCGTGTTTTTGTTTGTGTTCAGGAGCTGCAGCTGACGAGAGCACTGACGTCCTCCTTTTTGAAATACCGCAGTGTCACAGCGTAATGCGCCGCGTCAGGCGGACACACAGTCGTCTTTGTTTCGCCCTCACAAATAAACACACACGTTTTCTGCTTCACACCTGAACTTAACAGACCAGGATTCACATCGCACAGCATGTCTTTATGCGCTTCTGAAACAGTGGACTGTGGCAGTGGATGGCTGCTTGTATGCGGTTCAAGGCCTGTCTGTGTGCTTTTGTCCATTGTGTGTATGTGTGTGTGTGCTTTTACATTCTGCAGGGTATGTGGGAGTTTATGTTCCTGTTCAGCTCTGTCCTGTTGTGTTGTGGCCTGGGCGCTGTGAGCTTATGAGAGCTCTCCTGTCCCCACGCCTCAATAGCTCCATTATTCATAAAACTCTGCGCCAACAGCCTGGACGGGGTCTGTGTGAGCAGAGTTTGCGTGTATGTTCTCATGTCTGTGCATTTCAATATGCATTTCAATGCTTAAGTGACTACTGGAGCTCCCACAACTACTAAAAATTTAGACAAGCTACATGGTATTTAGAAAAACACTGTCAGCGGGAGTCTGGTTACTGGTCACCAGCTTTACGACCATTTCAACGCTTCAAGTTGATTTGGAAAAATGGCGGGAGCACGTCAGCGGACTGTGGTCTCCAGAGCTCAAACGCCCAAATGCACCGTGGGTCTAGCCCATACATGGCTTCCCCCTTTGCATAAGAGGTGCATTCTTGGCCCGATTTATTGAAACCATTTGAGAATCAGCTCTTAGAAACAGCTTCAGGCCAGTGCACCCAGTGTGTAGTCAATTTAGGCCATTGGTCCAATTTTGTCAGCATGAAATTCCATATCATTGCCCACAGATCCTGACAGATCTATTCTGCAGCACAAAGCAGAGGGGTTTCACTCAAACAGACAAGAGACAGATTTAAGAGTGGAACACATGAAGGAGAGTGACAGCAGCAATTGTTAGGAGGGGAAGCAAAAAGTGACTGGAAGTGAAAAGTGAGAAAAGCAGACTGTCTGCTCGTTTCTGACGCAACGCCAAAAGTGAGGTGTAACATCATAAAGGAGACTGTTTCTAATGAAAGACTTTATTGTTACTGCAGACGACAAAGTCCAAAGCACTGAGAGGGAGGTGTGTGTGTGTTTGTGTGTTTGTGTGTGTGTGTGTGTGTGAGTCCTATGTAGCAGAACTCATATACATGTAGGCTCATAAACTAGTGACCTCATTCCTGCCCCTGCTGTGGCAGAATTATGGTTCACACTAACACATTCACAATTGAGACTTTGGAGTTATTGGGGATTTCTGCAAAACAATGACAAATGTGACCCTTTAAATTTAAATAACTTTGCAGAGCTTCTCTGTCTGTGCTCTCTGACCCTGCTCAGTTGTGTAGAGTCCGTCAGAGTTGGACATGAAGAAGCATGTGAAGACAAGATTACAGTGATGCTTTGGATATTTGTATCTGATAATCTGTAATTCAATATTGGAACCAAATCTCATTATAAGAGCCACGAGGCTTAGTGTTCAGCACACACGTCCATCCACATGGCTGTCTGCTCATTAGTCCTCAGCCTCAGCGAAGAGATCACATCTGGTGGCACCGAAATTCCTGTGTGCTGGCATTACGAGTGTGTGGAGCAGAGAGAGAGGGAGCCGCTCGGAGCTGGCAGTGCCACTGACAGACGGATTTGTGCTTAGCTTGCCGTTTCTCGCATACAGTCTTCATAACCCTGCTGTGTGTGTTTTGGAAACTGTCCACAAGTCTTTCTATAATGTAAAGAGATTATAGTGTTGCCATAATTGAGGCTGGCAATGACACAGACTGGCAGGAGCATCAATCTGCCTCTTGCTAAATTTATCTCACATATTTGTGTGTTTAGGTGACTTTCATGTCCACTTCTAAATACTTTTCCTTCCTGTTCTTTTTTTTTAGCAGTCGATGCCCATGTGAGCCAGTTTTGTCCCATCTTGGATGTGATAGGTGATCCCTCGCTGGATGAGTGGTCGATCGGCCTTTTGAATCTGAAGACCACGTTATAAACCACCTGAATATTAAGACTTAAAAGGAGTATAAAGGACTAAAAACCTGCTAAAACGAGCAAGAGGGAAAATCCTGGAGTCACAGCACAAAGGACTAAGCCCATTCCAGGAGGCTGCAAGGATTTCTTTTCCAGTGGATCAGAACCGAAAGCAAGATATTTCACTTAAATAAGCGAGTGGAATAGTGGGTAAACATCAGCCAACCATTAAGGGGAGGAGTTATTCCAAAGCGTGCCAAGATGATGACCATGATGATGATGGTGGTGGCCACGATGATCACCTGCAGCTCTCTGTTCCTGCTGGGCCTGGCTGCCGCCCACGCTTCCTCCAGCACCGTGACCCGCGCCTCCTCTGCACCCTCCTCCTCCTCCTCCTCCTCCTCCACACCCTCCTCATCTTCTTCCCCGCGCATGAAGCTCTCATACAAAGGTAAAACCCAAGGCCTTGAGAAAGAAAGATGGTGGTTTGTTCCTGTGGGCAAACATGTGGGAGCTGGCTTCATCCATCCCCTATTATAGCTTTGAACGTATAGTTTATGTGTACACACGCTTTCTCCGTTTCATGAGACTTTCAGCCGTGCTTTTCAAAGTAAACAGGCCTGAACAGTAGCCCGATGTAATTTGTGGTTGCTGTGATTCCAGTGCTTGTGTTTCATCCTGAGTATTGTAAGTTAGAGGAAGGCAGCTCAAAGCCAAATCCAGCAATTATAGCTTGTACCAACTCACCAAGGGCATGAGCTTCGCTTAAGGCCATCTGTCCAGCTGAGATATACAGAACGCTGCTTTTAATTTCAACATACGCCGAGCACAGGATGAGAAGACGGCTCAAGGTTTTTGTTGACCCATGCAGCACTAACTCAGTCAGACTATAACAATAATTTGAGGTATTATTTAAGGGTCTGGGTCAGAGTTGTCAAATCAGGTCCTGGTGAGATGAGCTGCTAAAAATGTTGCATTCATATAAAACAGGAGCAAAGTCCATGATGTCATGCAGGCAGCTGTTGGGTGGCGTCTTAATTAAAGTTCACATTAGAACAATGGCAGACTAATAAAGCACTTTTAATGTCCAAAAAAAGAGCCTCTGTCCTTTTTTAAGCTCCTGGCAGCAGGCGAGGATGCAGTCCCTTTATTTCTCCAGCTTCTTTTGCCAAAAACACACATTTGTTTTTTCAATGGCTCGGGTTTAGTAGCACAGTGTAAGTTTACAAACACAAGCTGAATTTTCCTGGCTGCCGTTCCGTCAGAATTTGATCTCGCTCGTTTTCGAAACACCAAAACCCAAGTCACTTTTTCCACTGCAACCAGCGTAGTGTCATTACTGTCAGAGCATTCACTGGACTTAAGACACAGCTCAGAAATGTTATTCGCACAGTAAAACGTGAAGCTTTTAACAATCAACCACGTGATTCGCTTAAAACCATGGTTCGTAAACCTCGTTTCTGTTCGTATGTGTTTATAAACGCTTTTCCTGTAAGACGACCTCATCTATGACTGTCGCTGTGTGATCAAGCAGATGCGTCTTGTATGTCTGTGCAGAGCTGCAGCAGTTCCATGGCGTGCGGCGCTTTGAGCTGGAGCGCTCCTGCTGCTTCAGCGCGCTGCTGCTGGATGAGGAGAGAGGCCGTCTGTTTGTCGGGGCTAAGAACTTCCTGCTGTCGCTGTCACTGGACAACATTGCCAAGCAAGAGCACAAGGTTGGTCAGACACGGGGACAACTGACGCGGCAGCAAGGGTCGACCTCCACGACCAGAATCGTAGTCCAGTAGTTTAGTTCTACTGTTGTGTTGAAGCTGTGTTTCACTAAGGGGCTTGAAACTGTTGGGGTCTGACCACTGCTTGCTGTGTTTCAGATCTACTGGCCTGCCCCTGTTGACTGGAGGGAGGAGTGTAACTGGGCTGGAAAGGACATCACTGTAAGTTGTCCCACGTCCCATTTCAGGCGACACAACCTAACTCACACAGGCCCTGCCCCCACCGTCACTCTGCCTCATACATATGAACAGACACACATAGTTTATTGATTATTGTTTTTATTTAATTAAATCTTTGTGTTTTGAATCAAGGCTAAACGAATAAACAGAGATCTATGATGAGTAATTATTTGTATGGCGTCGTGCTGACCGAGCAGTGACGTGGGTGTGTTGGGAATGCTCCCAGCATGCACTGGGGCAATAGATTTATTGATTTAAGTTTATGCTCGCTGTCCTGCTGATATTACTGTTACACAGTGTCGCCACTGTTTCCACACTGAGTGCGCGGTTAGAGCCGGAATGACGAGGTCCCTCCCCAATAGTCACGCAAGAAAACAATCAACATTCATAGAGTTCATTATATTGCGTAATTAATATTAATTAGACATTATTCTGTCTACAACGTGAGGTTAGAACTGAGCTACTAAAGGCCAGATCATCACAGCACACAATGTACAGAGAATCTGCTCCTGGAGGAGGTAAACTGTCCTGCCCAGCACAATGATCCTGTTTGATGCACTGGAGTCATGGGAGTCATCATAAGACACATTTAAACAGATAGCATGTAAGAATAGGTGCAGCACTCCCACATTAGGACTGTGGCAAGATCATTTCCTGAGTTTGGTTTTTAACCCCTGTCAGACTGAAAACTCAAGTTATGCTATGACAAAAACAAACAAACAAACAAACAAACAGACAAACAAACAAAAAAAGCTGAACTGAAATGATGAATTAACTGAGTAGCTTCTACTGCACACTCTGCAAATCAGTTTTACAGCTGAGCTGCTCAGTAGCACACGGTTACAAACACTTGCATGATACGAACCAACTGCACTACACGTCTATCAACAATAAATCACATTCTCACAATCGTTTCACAGGAAGAGGAACAAAATATCTAATTCCAACCTTACGGGCGACTGCGTAAAGGGAAGCGCAGCCTCTATGTGTGCGTATGTGAACACACTGAATGACTGAGCAGGGAGGAGTCAGCTGGACACCCAGCATGGCCACATGTCTGATTTAGCTTAAAAGTGAAATTTAATCAAGATTTGCTATTTTAATCCAGAAACACTTGCTGTCCAGAAATACACCAGACAAATACTGCATGTGATGATTATGGGTCTAAATGTGCTGTTCTGTCTGGGCAGAGGCCACCAGGAGCCTATAGACCACCCAGGATTACACCCGACCCCGCCCGGCTAACTAACCTGGCTAACTCACATAACACAATCACACGACCAGGCCGCAAATTTGTCTGTATACACTACTGGATTTATATTCCTATGTTTGAGAGTGTGTGTATACCCGTGTTCAAGAATACATATGTACCAAGTGTGTGTGTGTGTGTGTGTGTCTCTGTGTGCAAAACAAACCCTTAATCAGTATGATTACACAGCTGTAGCAGACAGACAACGAGCTCTATTCATACAAAACTCCAGGCTCCAGTTTCACCTGACCAGGAGTCAGTCTGACTGTGTGTGTGTGTGTGTCTGAAAGCAAGAGTAACAGTGGAGACGGGGAGTGGTGCAGGGAATTAGTGGAATAAAGGAAGGAGAGGTGAAGAGAGAGTAAGATAAGAAAATAAAGGCCTGGTTTTGGGAAATTTTCAAGACAACTGTTGCATAGAAATTGTTTTCCCCTGTTTACTTCTTCCTGCTGCGTTTCTGCTCTGTGTAATGTTATTTTAATCCTTTGCTAAACACACGTTCCTCTGTTCTTCCTTCTGACTTTTATTATTTGGCTGAATTCTCACCCACACACTGAGAACTGAGGTGAGCTCGCTCTGTTGACCCCAATTACAGAGGAGCGTGTTTCTCCATAGGAAGAAGCCAGCGCGTCTCTCTCTCTCCACCAATGCAGTCAGTCGCCAATACTAACTTTTGTTGGGAAATTTGTCATGTTGTTTACAGCCCTGAGTCAACTTTTTCTAAAATGTTGATAGCGCTGATAGACCTACTGTACATCTGGAGACGAGTCCATTTCTACTGCTCGACTGTGCCCGTTTTTCTTTAATGTGGGGCATTAAAACAATACATTAATAATTTCTACTTCTACTACTATGACATATTAGGCTCTCCACAAAAGAACAAATACAAGGGAAGTGATAACCAGTTATTAATCCAGCGCATGAATCAGTGAAGGAATGAAGGGGGAGCCCTGGATCTGAGAAATCACTGTAGCTGTACTGACGCCAGAATGCACAGATGCTGGACTGTTGAGGCTTAAAAAGGGACATAAACTCTAGATCGCTTTCAAACCAAACAATTAAAACAACGCAATAAAATAAGTCTTAATATCTGTTACAGTAATATGAGAGAAAAAAAAATAAAAGAGCGGAAATGAGTATGGTCAAACTAAAGCTTTATAATACATTACACACAGATGGAATATTTCTGCTGTAATGAATAACGAACATTAAACGCCGCAACGTTTATGGGGGGAAAGTAGCAGCTCGAATAATGACCAGGTCGGGTTAATCATCTCTCAAATGTAAAGCAGGAAAAGAGAAAAGGGAAAAAGACATCCACAGCTGAACAATGCAGCTTTCTGAGATGCAAAGCTAAGACATACTGCTTTGGCTGAGTGCTCGCTGTTTCAACTAATGAGTCAGTAGTAGGTCAAAGGTCAGCCAGTGAACCCTCCAACACCCACATACGCACTGAGGAAATGTGATTGCTGGCGTAACTCACCTCCCTCCTTCTCCTCCTTCCTTTCTGATCTTTTCAGAGACTTTCAAGTGGCTTTTCTCTTCGTACCTTTTCTTTCTTTCCTGCTTTCTTCCCTTTTGTCACATCAAAGAATTGACTTTGTCAAGCCACAGCTCCACTGACTCCCTCACCTTCCTCTGCCCTCTGACACACACAAACACACAAATGCACACGGAGGGCTTAAAACACAATGGGATTAGACTGAGGAGGAGCTGTAGCTTCAGGCACACACTGGGAGTCCTGAGAAAAACTGGCACGATTCTGCTTTATCATAGCATGTTGCTTTTAGGAGAAACAAAACTAAGGTGTGCACTTGACATCCATTCACATTGTGAGTCTGCCAGAGGGAGGCAGGTTAGGGAGTGTATGCCTTCATCTTCCTTGCAAAACTGAGATTTCCTGTCTTTGTCAACTGCTTAACAGGTTCATCTTCACAGGTTCATCCAAACTCCAACTCCCTGTTGTGTCTCACAGGCTGAAAGGCAGCCCTTTGTTCTCAGCCACTCAGTGTGTGTGTGTGTGTGTGTGTGTGTGTGTGTGTGTGTGTGTGTGTGTGTGGCTAATGAGCCACAATTCTGCTTGTGCCACTGCTTCTCCTTCTTCAGTCTTTTTATCCATGGGTGAGGGTAAAATACTAAAAGACAATGATAGACTCATTATCGTAATTAATAAATTAGCACACAAACGGATGCTTGTCCAATATGCCAGGCCCGCGTTTACAAACCTCCAGTGAATCTCAGGGGTCCTTCAGTGTTTGAAACCTGATCAACAGACAGATGTGCCTTGGCCGTCCAGGGACCAGCAAACACGGGATGTTAAAAATCAGATGTGAGAAACGTGTGTGAGTTTACAAATGTGGGATTAGTTTATTAGTTCGAATCAGTTGAGTGCTCTCGTTTTGACAACGCGTAATAAAAATAAACAGACCTTTATTATAGAGGCTGGAGCCGCTGAGATTTGCTCGCTGACTGGGACTCGCTTCTTGTTAGTGTACAGTATGTTGTGAGATCCAGACAATTGTAACCTGAGCCTGAGATGGACAGATGTGCGTGTGGGTCAATAACCCGCTGTCTAGCTAAAGAAATAACAGAGAGCTGTAATGTCACTGACAATTGTTGATGTAGGAAAAGATGAAAGAGAGGGAGCAGAGAAAAAACTGTTCTCAAAGCAGACCAGGACCAAGACCGTATTTCAGCAGGATGATGAAATGCAAGAACCTGTCCGTTTAGTCTGACATACTGTAGGCTACCAGCACTAACTAGCGCAGGCCTGTAATCAGAAACCCCTCAGACAAATGTTTTCTAAGGGAAAGAACTGTTTTAAACCAAGATAATGCTTACGAGCGTACTTGCTATAATAAATGATATCATTAATGTTTAGGGTCACCTGTGTTTTATTTAGCTAAATTAAGCTGCCAACTGCAATTTGCTTTATATAAACGTGTGTCAAATTGGCACACAAGCCACGATCACATATTATGGTAAAACGTTGCTTTAACAACTGCATAAAATCAGCAGAATACTGTTAAACATTAGACAAACTTTGAATCAACCTTGAATAAATGTATAAAACATTTGAACCTTCGTCAGGAATTTGCGATGGTTTGTGTGTCACCACTGCTTCACACGAGGTCGGTTGGTCATTATATCGACTCGCTCTCACACACACACATACACAAACACTCCTGTGCACACAGGAATGTCCATGTACAGCCAGCGCACAAAGACTGTCACAACAGTGCTTTGGAGGTGGAAATGGAGGCTTGACAGTGTTGTCACAGGCAAACAAGCGGAGAAGAGCTATGTGTGGAATGTACATCACAAACCGAAGAAAGCGAGCGGCCACGTTTTGCTGCCGTATTATCTTGCTTGAGCCCCAAGTCGTATCGCATCCCTCAGTGAAGTGGGGTAGAGCTACTATTACACCAATATTACTGTACGCTGAACACACACAGTTTATTTTAAAGCAAACAGCTTTAAGGCCCAGAGGCAGCCACGGTTCACTTTACTCACCTCGTGTGTTTGTTTTTCAGTCCGACTGCGTGAACTATGTGAAGATCGTGCACCACTACAATCGCACCCACCTGTACGCCTGTGGAACCGGGGCCTTCCACCCTACTTGTGCCTTCATAGAGGTGGGACACAGGATGGAGGTGAGGACACACCGACACATGCTCAAACTGCTCAAGTACAGTATTTTATTACAAGCAATGCATTTCATACTTGTATGGAAAGATCAATGTTGACAGCTGATTTTATGCCTGGGATAATAACCCGACTGTGACTTAAGGCAAAGTCTGATGCATCTGAGAACATAATTTATGGAACAGACAAATTCATCACGTGTAGCTCAAGGCATCAGTTTCCACTAAACGTAACTTAACTAACATTTACTGTCGATGAGCCGTATTCACTCCAGTTCTCTCTGTCCTCTCTGCGCCAGGACCACGTGTTCAGGATTGACCCCTCTAAGGTGGAGGATGGCAAAGGGAAGAGTCCCTACGATCCTCGGCACAACGCTGCCTCTGTGCTCATCGGTAACAGCCAACATCACCATAAACTATTTACCTTTTCAGTTTGTGTTAAGTAAGAAAGCTGCCTCCAAAGCGCATCTGTGCATTTTCTTACATTTTAATCAGCATCTGATATTTAGATGGTACATCAAGTCATAAATTAAACAACCAATGAACAACTATTGATGTGTTCTGTCCAGGTGATGAGCTGTATGCAGGCGTGGCCACAGACTTGATGGGCAGAGACTTCACCATCTTTCGGAGCCTGGGGAAACGACCCTCTATCCGCACAGAACAGCACGACTCGCGCTGGCTCAACGGTACGTGGGTGCAGACGCCTACAGTACGGATTAGGCTTATCGCCAAAATACTAGTGTAACTAACAGCGTCGTTCTTTATTCATATCCACCAGAACCAAAGTTTGTCGGCTCCTTTTGGGTCCCAGAAAGTGAAAACCTCGATGATGACAAGATATTCTTCTTCTTCCGCGAGACGGCCGTTGAAGCCCAAGGCCTTGGAAAGTCTACATATTCGCGCATTGGACAACTCTGCAGGGTGGGGCACGCTGCAGCAAAATGAAGTCACCTTGTGCACGTCATAAAAGTGAATCCTCTTCCCTGACTCTGAATCAATCTTAAATCAATCAGAATGACATGGGCGGTCAGCGGAGTCTGGTGAACAAATGGACCACGTTCCTCAAAACCCGTCTGATCTGCTCCGTTCCGGGTGCTGATGGCAGTGACACATACTTTGACGAACTGCGTGAGTACATGCTAAGTCGAGCACATGTTGATCTATCTAGTCAACTAGAAGCAAAACTATGTTAGGTGAAGGTCTAATGGAGACGATTGTTCTGAAGTGTCTTGTGCTCAGGTTCTACTTCAAACACTATCAAGCCAAAGTATTCTGCAGCATTTCAATGTGGAATTGAGTTTTTTTTTCCAAGCTTGCTTTGTCCACAAGCACATTCTTTGGTGCACAGAGAGAAAAAGTCAATGAAAGCACAATAAATTCAACGGCAGATTACCATTCAGCCACACATTCCTGTAGATCTGCAGAAAGGTAACAGATTGGGGCGTGATCCACAGACAGAGCGTTTGCTTTGGGTTCAAAGCCAGTTGCAGGCTTTTCTCTAGCGAGTCTTCGTATCTCAAAAAACAATAATATGTTTGCATTAGACCAGATCCCGGAGGGAGGCTAAATTTCTTAAGCATAAACTGGAGAAATATTGCATGACATGTAATTTCAATGTAAACTCTCAGTCAGTTCCAGTCCAGCAAAGCTTTTTACACTGAAAATAACAATTCACAAGTAAAAAAGTAAGTAAACCACATTTAATCCGACTCTGTGAACATCTTTATTCGATCACATGGTGTAGGATGGTGTATGGTCCAGGTCCTATTGGCTGGCAGCTGGTGACCCAGTATGATCATATTACTTTCTCTTTCTGCTTTCTACTCACCGCAGAAGGCCACCCACCCTGAGCCTCCTCCCGCTGGAAGTTTCTTCCATTAAAGACAGTTTTTTTCTCCCTGTCGCCTAATTCTGGCTCAGTGGTGATTGTTGAGTTTCTCAGTTTTATTACCTGACCTAAAATATATGAGGTGCTTTGAAATGACTTGGACTCGTAGCCTAATGACGACAGACCAATGATGAGTATTATACCAGAGGTGCTAGATGAGCTCCAGACACGAGTTTGTCAAGTAAACTAGCACTAGCAGTAACGTTTCTGAACAGCAACAACAGAGCTGAACAGTCTTTCTTTGGGCTTTAACTTCGTCCTTACTTGTTGGCAAGCTGAAAGATACCCAAGGGGAAGGTTTGTTGAAGACTTCTGACCCTGTGGGCTGCAACTGTCCATCACAGTCCCTCACATGAACAATGATTCTCTTATTTCGACCAAGAGCTTTACGGCTACACCTGAGGTCAAACCTTCTGGGAGGATCTCTCTTTAAAATACTACCCCACTAGATTAATAGGTGGAGTAGCATACATTTAGATTTAGTTCCATGCCATGACCCCCAGGTATCAGTTAAATGTCCCTTTAAAGCTGTTAGACATGGCCATAGGGCTTTGTTTATCTTTGTCTTAACCTTTGACCTGTGGACTGCCACCACCTGACCTGTGTAAGTGTGTGTGTCCTTCCTCAGGCGATGTGTTCCTGCTGCAGACGCGGGACAGAAAGAACCCTCTGGTCTACACAGTCTTCTCTACTTCCAGGTCAGAGTCCACTCATATTGTGCGTGTGGTACAGGTGTGTGTGTTCGTATCTAATCCCACTCCCTCTGTACCCCAGCAGCAGTGTATTTAAAGGTTCGGCTGTGTGTGTCTACTCCATGAATGACATCCGGAGGGCCTTCCTGGGGCCCTTTGCTCACAAAGAGGGACCCAACTACCAGTGGGTGCCCTTCCAGGGAAAGGTCCCGTATCCCCGCCCAGGAATGGTATGTCAGTAACAGTAACGACACACCGGTAGTGTGGCAACAGGAATGAAGTCTTTTCCCATTTTTAACATGGGGGCACTTCTCAGTCAAGGACACATTTTTCAGACAGCAACAAGAATAATATAAACATGAATATCTTAATTTAATAAGCAGCTAGTATATTATTTGGTCATTTTATAGGCCTGCAGTTCTCACCACTGGACCTAATCTCAAATTTCCTTCCTAAAGTGTTCCGCAATCCTCCCAGTAATATCCTATTATTAGGGCTCTTATATTTTGCTAAGCTCACGAGTGCAGCGTCAGCAGGATTTGTTCTGCGGAGTTTCACTGCAGAACAATCGCCATTGCGTGACTGTAGAATACTAATTGTGTTCGGTCAATAGTAAACCCTCACTCACACCATCACCACTGTGAGATGCTTACAACAAACGCATCTTGAGAATGAAACTAAAAGCCTTGTAGAATCCTGGAACAAAAGTCTATTTGGAAATATTTGAGTGTAAACATGGCAAAGTGTCTTCTGTCAATTATCGCCTCTCTACGGGTTGATTTAAAGGTCCCGGCACCATTTTGCAGCCCCACGCGAGTTCAGAATATTGCAAGAAGTTAAGTGTCCGTGTTTCATAATGGAGTCAAAAATAACTGCGCTGCGTCATCTCAGATTTAGTTTAGATGAAATGCGTTTCTAATTCCACGTGGGCATAAGCAAACTGGTTATGAATTCAGCTGTTTTCTATTGCTTTCCACTAGTGCCCCAGCAAGACATTTGGCAGCTTCGAGTCCACTAAGGGATTTCCAGATGATGTGATCCAGTTTGCACGTCACCACCCTCTAATGTATAATCCAGTCTACCCTATGAGTCGGCGACCCATCTTTGTCAGAACCAACATGGACTACAGCTTCACGCAGATCGCTGTGGACCGGGTCAATGCTGCTGATGGGCAGTATGATGTCATGTTCATTGGCACCGGTGAGTATTTGTTTTCATTGTCGTTCTTCTACAGTTAAAGGTGAAGTGACGTTAAAATGTTCTGCGTCTGTCATTTCAGACAAAGGGACAGTGCTGAAGGTCATCAATGTTCCCAAGGAGAGCTGGAACAACATGGAGGAACTTCTACTGGAGGAGCTGGAGCTCTTCAAAGTAAGATTACTGTGGATGTAATTGAACACTCTTAGGCAAAGGGCACATTTGATTTATATCAGAAGTTAAAAGAAGCAGATTTTGAAAATAACACTTGTAACTTTAAGCTTCTTGTGGCTTCTCCTCTGGTTTTCAGGACGCCTCCTCCATCAGCAACATGCAGCTCTCTTCCAAACGAGTAAGTGCCACAAATTACCACATGCACATAAACAGACCCGGACACTTGTAACGTATCCGTCCTCCGCCTCACAGCAACAGCTCTACGTGGCCTCCGACACAGGCATAGTGCAGGTTCCCCTTCATCGCTGCAGCGTGTATGGAAAGGCCTGTGCTGAGTGCTGTCTGGCCAGAGACCCGTACTGTGCCTGGGACGGAACATCCTGCACACGCTACCTGCCCAACACCAAGAGGTCTTTCACACGCGCTCATTGAAACATTCTTAAGCATCAAGAACAGAATGTCTTACACCTGAAAATGTTTTCCAGGCGCTTTCGTCGCCAGGATGTCAGGAACGGAGACCCCAACACTCTCTGCTCTGGAGGTAGGACAGGCTAAGAAAGCAGCCCAGCGTACAGACACTCAAACGCTCAGATGTCCATAGACTGTAGAAGTAGTGTGTTGTTGGTCTACTGCTTCCTCCTAAAATGAAACCATCCAGTCTCAGTTTGAGCAGGTTTGATGGGTGACCCTTTGAAGGTGCACGCCTCCCTTTCTCCATACGCCTAACAGTCACTCCTGGCATGTCACACATCAAGATTCCAGACTCCTTCCCCCTTTCACCTCTGGCGACCTCTGTCCCCTCAGACAACAATGCCAGCATTCTGTTGCTTTCTTTCTTTATGCCAAATAACTGAATTAGGCTAATCGCTAAAACCGAAGGAGCTCCTGAGAGACAGTATGATTACATGCAGTAATTTGTCATGCGAGCTGAGTTGTGTAAAACTAATGAAGGCCCGTCATTGTCCCCAACACGAAAGAGCCTCAAAGGGCAGATGTGGGTCCATTGAGCAGCTTGCACGGTACCGTTTCCCCAGTCATCTGTATGGCTAATCTCTGTTGTGCTCACAGTATGTTTTATATGCATACACTATAAAAACACATAGTTTAGTCATTGGTTCCTGGTCCATATCTTTCCATCTTTCCTGTCCTGTCCTTTTCCATTCCCACCTGCTTCTATGTTCCGCGTTGATGCAGAGTTGTGATATCCTTGTCTCTGCTGCCCCCCGCAGACCATCTTAAGCACCGCGTGGCAGAGAGGAAGCTGTACGGCGTGGAGGGAAGCAGCACCTTCTTGGAGTGTATTCCTAAATCGCTTCAGGCTAGAGTCACGTGGACGTTCCAGAAACAACCACAGAACTCACGAGAAGAGGTGAGAGGGATGCACACATTAGGGTTCAAGGGAGGCATCCGCTTCACTATGTGCCCCTACATGTATGTGCAGTACAGATAGAAAACGAAGGCTTGTCAGTTCACGGTCAGACTTTACAGCACACACTGTTTTCCAGGTGCATCTCGATGATCGGATTCTCCAGACAGACAGGGGCCTTCTGATTCGCCGCGTGCTAAAGAGAGACATGGGCACCTACCAGTGCCACGCCATGGAGCACGGCTTCACCCAAACCTTACTCGGCATCACTTTGGAAGTGGTACCCTCAGCATCTTCCAATCTCCCCTCCGATGCCCCTGTCCGATTAGACCCCCGCAGCGGAGGCGGGCCCACGATGACCAATCAAAAGCTGTGGTATCGGGACTTCATGCAGCTAGTGGACCACCCTAACCTCAGCGCTGTTGACCAAATTTGTGAGCAAGTGTGGGCACGCAAGAACGCTGGCAACGAGCAGGTCGAGAAGGTTTTCCTCGCTCCAGGAAAGGACGCGCTGCCCCTCGGCCCAGCCCTCCCTCCAACTAGCAAGAAGTGGAAGCATCTTCAGGAGATGAGGAAGGGGAGGAATCGCCGGACCCACGATGGCAAACCAAACCCTCGGGCGCCGCGCAGCGCAGGGGAGTAACAACGTAGAACGAAAGGGAGGGAGAAGCGAATGACTGATACAGGGGGAAAGGATTAGAACGATAGAAAGAGACTGAGAGACCAAGAACTCCTGGAGGTGTTCACACATACAGTACAAACACACCCACACACCCACACACACACAACAAACACAGCACCTCAGTTATTGTGTATATTTATCTATGGATGCCCCCACTATATGGTACCCCATTGAGTCCTAGTCCCACTGGCCAGCCCCTGCATGTGCTGCCTTGATGCCCAACTGATTCTGCACGACTCCTTTACACTGTTCCACTATATAGTTGAGCACTGAAGCAGGTTCCTTGGAGAAAACTTGGTTTTATCTATGGGCAGTAAACATACACTTGTCTTTTTGCTATTGAGTGTATATAACAAGTTCACAGCACAAGATGACCACATCTGATACATTTCTGAAAATGGACAGTGGTTCACAGTGGGTCCGCTTGAATAAAAACTCCGGTCTCCAAGTTCAGAACTCTCCTCGTGGCACACCAGCATAGCAAAAGAGCAGATTTATGTCCACAATGGGAAGGGATGAAGAAACACGACAACTGGAACAAGACTCAAAGCAGATGTACATTTAAATATTAATGTGCACATACTGAAATTAACCTCACCCTTCACGTGGCTTTATGTGCACATCACAGATGAGGTAGAAAAGCAGCAGCGAGGAGGAGCCTGTGGAACACATCAGCGTCTTGCAGGGCTGGAAATATTACGTAGTAAAGCTCATAGTAGTGTCCGTGGGCACATTGAGAACACACGTTGCAGCAAAAATAGAGATCACAGTAGAATGTTATCATGGCCGAAGGGTTCGACTTGACCAGATGTGATTATTTTGCTTTACTGGTCCAAACCACTAGCGAATGAGGGGTTGGGGACAAAAACAATACTGCAGTTCTACACAAACTACGGTAGCGGGTCAGATGAAGCTGGAGCATCAAAAGGTCTCTACAAACAAGTGAATATGTAATACCTGCGTGGATTCAACATGGTGACGCAACCCCTTGACTATTAATTGGTTCTACACTATCAGGGAATATTGTGGAGAGCACTGATGCAACGAGAAGGAGGAGGATGATCTGCTGGACTCTAAGAACAGCAACAATTTCTGCTAGTTTAAAGTGATTTCGTATTTTCAGTCCTCCTACCTCCCTTGACTATGTGGCAAGTCTCCAACCCCTCATTCAGCACAGCAGAACGCACAGAAAGCTGCTCTTTCGTGTGACCCACAATGCAAAGTTGATTTCAAACCCTCATTCGCATCATTGACTTTTGCTGCTTAATGACGTCATCTCTTCCGAAAGGGCAAATAGTTTGATAAGGTCTTCCTTTCTTCTGTCTTTAGTCCAATCTCTGTGTATTAGCTCTAAAGAAACCTTGTTTTTTCAGTTGTCGATTGTGCTAATGTGTGTGTAGCTTAATGTGTAGTGTCCATTGTGTGTACAGACTCAGATAAAGAGCCGACATGTGGTACGATACTTTATATCATTGTCTATTCACATGAAAGAAAGCAACTGGCCTTGTAAGATAAATGACGCATTTATGCTTTGCATTCATGAAGCCTATATTTGATTTTGTGTTGCCTAAATGACCTACTTAGTGCTGCATTCGTGCATTTAGCAAAGCACAAGCGGCTTATTTCCAGAAAAATTCAAAACCGTATTGTAGTACTGTCGTCGTTTTCTTACATCTTAATATGACTTTGGTATTTCCATTCCTTCACACAGAACGTAAACACACAAAGGAAAGCAGGTCAAGGTAAGAGGAGGCAGCACGAGCTCGTGTGAGCGTGGATTTTAGATGTATGGAATCGTTGTTGTTATTTATATACCTTCTTTATAAAGATGTAATTAACTCTTTGAACTGAACTGACTGACGCTTGTAAAAGGGAAACTCTGCATTTTGACACCACATCCACAAACACATAGTCAATACAAACCTAAGACAAATGAAACCTACTTTAATTGGCAGCAGAAGCTCTGAGCCTTTGAGCTATTTAGTTACTAATGAACCACATGGATTACAGATATTAATGGTGTCCTACTTAGACTGGCAGTGTCAAGCTTACCCGAGTCTCCTTTTTAAGCCAGCTGTTTTGTGCTCTTTTCAAATTGCATGACCAATGTTAGTGGCTAATGCGTTTGACAATGGTGCGGTGGCGAGACAGAGCGAGAGATAGAAAGCACAATGTTGAATATATTATAATTATTCCTACGTATTTATGTGCAAAGATAAGCTGATATGTTGTGGTGGATTTTTATTTTTCTTATAAATGTAGATTTTCATCTGTATTGTTCATGTTCTGCTGAAAAAGGACTCGCCCTCAACATTTTTTTACAATACGGCCAAAGGAGAACTCTTCCTGAACAGTGTCCAATTAGACTCTTTGTTGCTCACTCAGCCCCTCCTTTAAGACTCCTGTCGTCTCCCAAGCCATGTGACGCACCCCTGTATGACAGCTCGCGAGGAGAGGCTTGTGCATGTGAGACGTGAATGTGCGCGTGTGCTCAGTGTGTGTGTGAGAGAGTGTTCGGGGGGAAGCCGAGCTCTGCATGTAACGGCAGAGGCCCAGTGGTACGGGTCCGTAGAGCGGATGGTGAAAGTTCAACGTCGAAGGCCAAAGTTAACATGGTGCACTGTATTACTCCCAGTGGTCTTTGTGAAATGTCATGTCAGATTGTTTTTGATTAACACAATAAAACATGCAGTTACTTAAAAAGAAAAGTCGTCCCATGTCCTGTGTTCTAACAGTAAGAGATGGACAATTATAACTTCATTTAATCAAAAACCACACACTGTGAATTGTGACAAGAACTGTCACAAAAATATTAGCGTAAATTTAAATGTAATCAGTTCATTTCATCTGCGCTTGCACCACATGAGGGCAGTCAAGGACTGACGTAAATCTGATTAAACTTTTTTGTTTTATGTAAAACAAACACAGCCAACCTACTCAACCTACCAGCTCTCCCTTCACTCCATCTGCGTATCAGTGTCTCCATCTTTCCATCTTTGACATCAAGACCCACATTCGTCATAGTAATATCATCATGACTTGTACACACACACACACACACACACACACACATTTGTTGCGTTTAAGCGTTCAATGACACACGTTGCAATACAGTATGTCATCAGCAGCCATAAACACATAGGAAATGAAATTGGCTCCATATTTCTAGGTCCACAGGACATAACAGGAAACCGGTAAATGAACGATGGATGCAGAGGACTCGTTTTTTTTAAGTGTTATAAATGTAAAAGGGCTGCAAAATACGCTGCATACTGAGAGAAGGACAGGATCAGCACAGCTCGTTCCTGAACCACATAAATATATAATTATTTTAAAATAACTTAAAAAACTAAAACTTATAGTGTAAGCACTGCTGTACACCTACAGGAGACAGCTCACATTTACAGTTGCTTATTGTATTGTTCCTCTTACTGTATTCACAGTTTCATAATGTACGGACCTGACTGAACATATTTATGTACAGCTTATATCTACAAGGAAATTATATGCAGCATATGATCAGAGTGTTTGAAAATGAGACCAGTGCATTATAACAACATAATGTGAGCACTATTCTATACTGTCCACTTTTCCCCCATGGCACATAAAATAACAGTACAAGAGCAGTTTGCAAAAGATACAGTTAAGTGACAGATGTGTCCTTAAATAAATTAAAAATGAGGTCCACTTTGATACAGGACTGTTATAGAAGATAATGTGCAACATGTAAAAGAATGAAGGTAATGATATGCAACAGAGCTTCTGATTTGGGACCATCCATCACCCACTGATTCGATGATATGACAGTGTGTTTAGAGTCTTAGCTGCACGGACTACAGCTGGACCTGCTGCATGTATAAACACTAGTCTCTCAACGCATGCCGGACTGTTTATGTTGAGTTTCAAACAAGAAACAGGAGAATGTGAAACTCTGCAACTGCATCACCGTCTTATACGAAAACGACATTGTTTGGTAAACATGAAAGTGGTTTCAACTGCAACAGAGAGTATTTTCACAAAATGGGTTCACAGTTCAGGTTTGAATTATTAGCCCCTTTATGACATCAAACAGAGCTAGGTTTCTTTTTTCAAAATGGCCTTAATCTAGTATTTACAATCTAACTACTGCCAAAAGAACAAATAAAAAGTAATTCAAATAAAAAACAACAACAAAAAGAATGAAAACACAGCGAAAACACAAAAACACAATAGTAGTTTTAAGTTCTTATCCTGTGCTGCCGTTTTCAAGCATTTCACAAGGTCAACAATTGTTTTATAATTAATAACGTATAATGCATAACTTATAACTAACTCCAGTAGTGAGACTAGATTAATCCCAATCTACACACATACACAGACAATGCAGTGGAACAGACTGACAGGTCTGAATGATTAATGAGCTTAATTAGCAGTAATTACGTCTGTGATTAGCCTGAGCAAGTTAGAGAGTCTGTTGACACAAAGAAGACAGGACCCTGAACACTACGTAGAGTGATGGAAGCCTTTTCGACCTGAGAAGCCAAACACTCCCTCACAGGAGTTTCTAAAGAAAACAAGTGGCTAAAATGTCAGAAAGAGGAGACACATTATTTAAAAAGTAAAGAAGGGAAAAAGGAATGAAACTACATACAAATATGGTTTAGAAAAACACTGAAGTTCAGGCTCTGAGACAGAGATAAAGGTAACATAAGAATCTACAGTAAATCTCCAAACATTAACCTAATTATGCTGTTTCATTATATGTAACAGTATTAGCAGCGTCTCCTGTTTCTGTTGTGTCAGGTGTCTGCACGTCTCCCGTGCAAGTAGAGAAGTGAGACTGTTATTAAGCTCTGCTCAAAGGTGTGTGGACTGCACGTCTGTTCTGCCGAAGTCAAAAGTCCCGCGGGAGCAATCTGATTTTTCAGTCATCTGCACCAGCGGAGTGCAGGCTGCTCTGTCCCTGAATCAACCTCATTTAACTCCTCTGAATGTTGGAAACCTGTAGTCAAGTGCAGGACTTCACACTTATTTAAATGACGTAATGGCGAGTCGCCCTTTCATAAAACCTCTCTCATATGCCTGTTCTCAAATCACAGCTTCACAATAGCTCAGCTGCAGCTCATGGGTGCTCATAGCTACATGACTTCCTGTTGACCAACAGGAGGGAAGTAGCTGAGTGGCTGCTGTGACACGCATGTTCTTATTTTCCTATACTGCATATTATATTTATATTCTATTAACTATTTTTTGTTTTTTGTAGTTTCTGTCATTTTAAATAATTAAATGACGTGTTTATGAACCTGCTCTGTTACCGAGTACATCTCCCATCTTTGCATCTGTCCAATTCGAGACAATCTGGCCAGGGACCAAATCCAGCTTCAGCTCCATTTCTAAACAGGGGAAGGACAGGAAGTGATCTGTGATGGTCAACAACCAGTGGAATGCGAGTTCCTGTACCAGACTTCCCAGCAATATTAAATTAGGGCTTGGCATGTATAGCTACGCGTTCGTCCTTCCAGTTGTTTATTCCGCTCCGGGTAAAAACAGCACTCCTTTGTCTCTCGCTCCATTGGCTCCTAATGCCTAAGCAATGACTCCTTAAGCTAGACCACATGGAAACACATGTTCGACAAACATCTGCTTAAAGGTCAGATAGCGATCTTTTATTTGTTTAAAAGAATCTTGCTAATGACTGGGAAATTACACGGTCAAACATCATCAGCTGGTGCTTGATGAAAGGCTGAGCCCCAAATACAATGATGACACAGATATGGTACGTGAATTACCTGTCTGGTAGACGCCGACGCCAGCCACGAATTACTGACACGTAAATAATCATGGAGAGGAACAAAATAAGGAAACAGTCATCAGCTGCAACAGTCATTAACTGTGAGCCTCAGAAAAACCATAAAAAGTTTGTTTACTTCAGTTTCTATGAAAGGAAAACAGTAAATGTAGATAATACTACAGTAGCAATCTACAATAAATAACTACAAAGATCAAAGCTCTGGTTTTCTTGTGGGCTCATTGTGATGCTCTGGCACAAACACTGACTGGTAAAATGTTGTGGACCACTAACAAACAACCTGCACTGCTTTTGTAAGTCTGATAGGAACAGAACGGTGACTGCAAAGTCTTTGGAGATGACAACAGATATACAGGCACTGAAGTAACAGACCAGCACCATTTATCTTTAAACACGCGATCCGATACACATGTACAGAAACAGCACACGCTACGATCACGCCGTCATTTCGTGTTAGGATAAAGTGAAATGATTCTCTTGTGACTGTACAGTAAATGAAAGCTCAACAACCCAAAACAGCTGCTTTTGGCTTTGTAGTTGAATAATATAAATGATATGTGGGATTTCCTCTGGCTGCTAAAAGAAACTATCCTGTAAAACCAGAAATATTTGGCTATAATGTTGTGTTTTTGATGGCAACAGTAACAGTAACTAGTCTGTTTCCATGAAAGGACATTTTGAAGTCTTATTTTGCTGTGAACAGCCAATAAATACTTTTGTTCATCACTTTAAATAGAAGCCTAATGTTTGGGATCAACTGATCTGAACTGAAATTAGATAAAGGGAGCTAAATGAAAGTGTGCTGCACAACTTCTAACATTTCTACCCTAACTATTTTTGTGCTATTTCGTAATAGCTGTACATGAATTATCGAGTATTAGTATTACCTACATGCTCAGAGATATACAGGATAAAAGAAAAAGCCCTGTTTCAATTAGGACCTGTTAAAAGCTGCTTCATGGAACTCATCTGTTTTCTGTGAAGGATGAAGCACATTCAGAGCTGCAGCATGACGGAGACTGAGGTTTCTGTGGTGAGCAGCACATCAGGGGGTCAGCGATGTTTAGAGCAGCGATAAATGATACAGGAAGACGCAGACGCTTATATTTGATTATGGAATGTTTGATGTCATTTCACTGCCGACTGGAACAGAGGCTTTAACAGCTTCACTTCAAATGTCTAACAAGCTGTGACAGCACAACAAAGACGAACCCGAGGGATGAATCGCCTGAGTCTCCGCTCAGCATCACGACTTCCCCCAAATATGTCATTTTTACCCCAATTTTCATCATCATGCTTCATTTATAGAAAAATTTTCTAGCTGCTTATTTCATGTGCTTGTCATCAGTTTCCACAAACTGGGACTTCAAACGTATCGGATTACCTTTATTCTGTCCCATTAACTGTATGTAAAATACAATGACAGGCTTCATTCTTGTGGTGAAGCTCATGACGATGTTCTTAATGTCAGAACAGGGTCATGTGCAGCCCATATGTCTTTTTGTGTGCACTCCATGTCACCAAGTTTTTGTCTAGACAGAGACACAAAAAGTCTGGTCTACATGTGGAAGCCAGTTTGGATGAACTGTCCAATTCTTAGAAAATGAAATTCAGCCTTGAGTAGTTTGCTTGTTGTCCTTTTTTGTGCAAAATAAAGTAAGAAATAAATAAATAAAAAACATCTTTTCACAAACTATAAATAAAATCCACTGTCCTTATCAGCTAAAGCTCAAACATGCATAAGCAAAAGCAAGAGCTGGCAAACGCTGCAGACCTCGAGTCCCCAGCGGCAGCCACTAGATTTTCATTCCTTTTGAGGAATAGTTCTTTGGGAATGTTGCTGCTAAAATGATTTGTCACTTCAGCATATCTCCATCGTAGCAACTCCCCTCTCCCCCTGCAGATTCATCTTCATCAGTCAAAGTGGAGCCTCTACATCTGTAGCCAGCTCCCTGTGGATGCAGTCATGCCTGTTGCTTTATGTGCACATGCGTCTCGGTTTCAATCCAAGTCTCAGCTGAGGCAGCAAGATGCAGATTATCCTAAAGCAGGTGTGCATGAACGCTCAGTCATCCAAGGTTAGACACAGTCAGCAGTCTGAGTTACTGGTGGCTTCCAAGAATTAGGGAAGATTGAAGACCTGAAAGAACAACTTGCCTAAACCGATAATCAGAAAGGGACCAGAGAATAAACAGAAATGCAAATACAAGGTCACAGTGGTGCTGGACCCCAAACCAGGAGAAGCTTGTACACCCTGAAAAGGTCATCAGTGACAAGAAGGAAAGGTTTTTAGGTTTTGTAGGTGGGAAGCTTGTTCTAGAAATACGTCGAAGCAGCAGATGGTGTGTATGGAGTCAGGTTCTAGCATTAGAGTAAATTTACAAAATTGATTCAACGCAACCTGATGACTGTCATCGCCCAACGAGGCCTGACCTCATTCAGTGTAGGACTGATTCTCTCCAGCACAGAGACATTAAAAGAAAACCTCTTCTAATCAGGATCAAAATGCTCCATTGGGTACAATCACATCGAGGACAAAAGAGGAACCAGAAACGCAGTAGGAGAAACGCCAGCAGGCCAACTGGGAAAACTGCCTCTGAGCACGACCACTGCTGTGAGGTGCTGCAATAAACCTAAATCACAGGCTGTAAAGCTGTTTGGTCCCACAGGTCTCAATGCAAAATGTATTTCAATGCATTTAAACTGACAGTGGGACATGGGATTGTGGCTTCATGCCTCTTGGGAACGTGAATGAGACAGGTTCACAGCATAATTTTGGCCTTAATGACGGAAACGTTACAGACCATGAGAGGCAGGGTGAACCGCTGCTGAGGTCAAATACACAGCAACAACTGCATCCAGCCACTTCTTCCTTACTTTTACAGCTTCCACAACACGTTTATTGTCCTGGGAACAGTAAGTGTTTCACTAGAGACTTTATATATTTCAAATTAGCGTCTGTCAGTGATTCCCTCTTATCCACATCCCACATTGCATTAACTAGAACCATTGTTGCTTTATTGAAATCATTTAAGTCCGTTCGGTGCAGGGACATGTGTTTCTATTGAATGTATCAAAACAGAGAATCACTTAGTATCATAAGTCTCATGTCTTAAGATCTTCAATGACTTAAGTTGAGTCAGTGACAAGAGGACTGAGCTCTGCAGGACTAAACTTTCTTGTACAGTACAGCTCAAATAGTTTCACCTCTCGAAGTCCAACCAATCTGCTCGTGTGGCTTCCATGATGTGATTCAATGTGTTAGTGCAGACCAGTAGAACCTGGAGGATTAAGGTCTGCAGGAGGCGAACAGCAGTAGCTTTATAAGAACTGTTAATATTACAGTTTTACCAAAGAAAGACTCAAAAATAGCCCTAATGAATTCAATGCATGTGAAAAGTGCCCTGCAATTTCATGAATGCCTTCACCTCAAAAACACCACAGATTCCAGTATTGTGTCCATGCAGCATAAGTCATTTGGCCACTTGAAGTCTCCTTGTTATTAAGTCATAATGCATCATGCACAAAACCATAATCTGTGAGTGGCAAGAAGCCGATATTTCCATTCGCAAACCAACATCTTAAACATACAAAGTTGTGGTTTTGATGGCATCACTTGTGAAATGATTACATGTAGAAATAATAGGTCAGACATCAAGACTAGGCCACAAATACCGGGACTGAAAAGCTGATTTAAAAACAGGAGTTTTATGCAAAGTTACACCCGAACATTTGGTCAATAATCGCTGCAAACAAGCTACAAAATGGTTACTACAAGCAAATGTAGGAAAGGATGTTTAAATAACTCAGTGGAAGCCATGCTTGATGAAATGTGGTTCTGGGATATGTGCATTTTAAGTGTTTCAGCATCCACGTCATGAAATGTACGAGCTGAAAGTGAAGTGATTGTAACTAAGACCCAAAAGCGTAGCGTGTGTTTGAGGAAGACGTTGTGTGTACACGATTTTCTTGTATGTGTCTGTGGTTGAGCAAATGTGTGTGTGTGGATATAAAACATTTTACAGAGCCAGGGACTGTGGGACAGCTCTGGGTTATATGCCTGACTACTGGAGATGGTTTAAGCTGTGGTGAGGCTGGTTTGGAATGGAAACAAACAAACAATCACTATGTACGGTGCACATAGTTTGGCTTGTTAAGCTATGACAACTTAATGTATAGCACTTTGTTCAACTGCAGTAAGGACATGAAGTATTGGGCAGCGTGTTCAGAAGTATTACTGAATATTAGAGACATAATGGGACGTCATCTACAGTAATAGTTGTTAAATGAAATTCCTTAATTCTATAACCTTCTGTAACCAGTGACCAACAGGAGGGTAATTCACTCAACTCCAAAGATTAATGAAGACTGAAGACATAAATATAAAATTATTATTATTATTATTTGAAGGCAATTTAAATTAGACCTTTGCTTTTAAGGCATTTAAATAGTTATATAATTTATAAAGTCTAATACTAATCTTTAAAGACCTTAACGAGTGTATTCTGTGATCCACACAACAGATGCAGTAACAAGGCATCAGAACTGCTCCACTGTCTGACGCATCATGCTTTGCTAGATGACACGAACAACTCAAGCCCATTATTTACGCTATCTACTAATTATCAATCATCATTATTATCTGCTGTTTGACACTACAGGATAATACCAGACTGCATATGTCAAATCGTACAGCCTGCGTTAGAGTTAACATTGAAGTAACATCAGGACGTCCTGCATCCAACGATGTCTAGTCAGTGTGGTGAAGAATCAGCCACATCACTCTGTCTCCCTTGGCAACGACAGGACAGGAGCACTTCAACATAACATGAGTGTGTGGAGGCATCTGAACACGGTGTTAAACCAATAGATCACACTTAACTAACGAATGTCTGTCCTTTCTAGTCCAGGGTCCAGATATTGTGATCATACTCACTCAGGACTTATGTTTCCCACATACACAGTCATCTCTTCTCATGCTGCCATGGGTTGAAAGCTGCTTTACCGTCCACAATGTGTTCAGTGTCGGTGACATTGCTGACGGCCCACAGCTCTGAATGCAGCTTACACACTTTATTTCTAAACATGTTCACATCTACAAGTTGTTTAGCACAAAGGCGAACCTAGTTTTCTCACTTCCTGCATTTCTTCTCCTAGCCCCGCCCACCTACAAATGTGGTAGGTTACCTGGAACCTCACTCATTGGTTAACTGAAAAGACTGACACCTGTCTAAGCCATTTACAAACTGTAAATACACAGTGATGTATTCACAGACTGCTCTGAAAATAGGATATTTCAACCATACTGTACCTCATACAGCCTGGAAGGAGAAATCACATTTTCATTCCTAATCCAAAAAGCGCAAAACTCTTCATTGTACGAGTTTCACATGTTTCTACAAGCAGTTCCTATGTAATCAATTAATGGGGCCCTGAGCACCTGTTTCACTTCCGTTGCTTTGTCTTTGTTTGTGCTGTTCTTCAGTAGCGTCAGTCAGACACCGGGTTGCATTTTTATTAATACCCAGTGTCACTCAATTTGTTGCAGAGGCTTGAAATCCAGAGGTTAAAGCAGGTTTTCCCCCACAAACATCATGACAAGTTTGATTTTCCAAATGTAATGTCTTGAAAGCTGATATACCTTTCAGTGTATGCTTTTCCCCTCATTGTATACTGTAGTTGGCTAATTTGTATACATTGGCATCAGCGTTAAAATTGGTTTCTTGGCCTGACCCACACTGAACTGCGGACAGTATAAACACTGAGGCCCTTAAATTCCTTTTACACTGTGGAGATTGATGTCAGAGTTGGCTTTGTGAAGTTTTACACAGGGCTGTGTGTGTGTTTGTGGGTCGCGCCTGAACATTTTCATCTGTGAACTGCATGCGTGCGTTCATTCTGAGCGTGTGCGGTAATTGGCGCGGTGTGAAGTCGCTTAGCAGGCTGGTTGCAGGTTTGCCGTTTATGAGACGGTCTAGTTAGTGAAATTACAAGCAGCCATTGTTCACGGCACATTTCCACAGACGTTACTGCCCAATTACCCTTCAATCGCCTTCATGACCAGACCCAGCGAGCGGTTAATGTGATGAGGCCACACATCAGTAAAGCGGACTTTCTGTACATTTCAAATTCTAGTACAAACTTTGTGTAATGAGATGTACAGTACAACTGCCTGCAAACGCAATAACGTTTTTGGCTCTGACACGTTTAGAAAGACTCAAAAGGACACATCAGCAACCAGAGCAATAAATGAAAGCAGACATCGGAAATGGAGCCAGTCTGTTCTCATCCCGACGCTGGACGTCAGACAGGTGCACGTTCCGCTTGTTGTTGATTCAGTTTTAAACAGACCATGTCTTGGTTCCATTGCTTTAAAAGCTCCGGTTTATACAAGAGCCTAATTTCAGGAAACTGCTGTTTGTTCTCCGTTTGTCGCTGGCGTCATCCAACCTCTTGTACTACAGCAAAAAAAAACAACAACTCAACTCTCTTTCAGCCCAAAGTCCAGTCCAGTTGCATCCAGTCAAAGCTCACCATCAGGTTAGGAAACCACATTTTATTGTAGTTAAATAGCAGGTACACAGCATGCATGATAGCAATACTTAAATAAGACATAAATACAACTATAAATTAAACTCTGAGCCCACAACCAGCTCGCTTTTTTACAGCACAGTGAAGAGACAGTTCACCCAGTTAATGTTGATGGTCGAGCCAAACATCCTCATACATAATTTCACCTTGACTATTATAATGATGCTTGTTGAGCCTTTGATTTTAAATTTACTACTACAGCTGTGCCATTAACGACTGAACCTCCTGTCTGTGTAACGTACAGGCATTTAATTATTAGTGACCCACCAACAGAAGGAGCAGAGCTGCTAATCACTCAATCACCAGCATTGAATTAACAGGACAGAAATCCTCTGCCAGGTTTTACAAGATGTATCACATTATTTCTGTGCATTCGAATTCTGTTCAAAATGAACATCTAACAACTAACTACAGAGCGAACACTATGATAGTAAAAGAGTAATGTTAAAAATATAAAACGTCAAACACTCTTTGTACAGTACAACTAGACAGAAATCAAAACTACCTTGACTTGTTTCTTATGAGCGAGCGCACATTTAGATATTCGGTCAGTAATGGTTACTGTTGTCATTTCAAATGTGGAAAAAAGCAGAAAGAGCATCAGCATTTATTTGGGCCATTCCATCCATAACAGTCATTGTAAAATTTCACTATGTAAGGTCACAATTACAGCTACAAATGTTACAGTCTAACCAGTTCTGCTGACAGTCATTAGAAGATAATCGTCACTGTCCTCCTGTTTCTATTGGTTTAGATATAATAGTTTGGACAACAGCGCCATGAATGGAGTTTAATAGACAGCCTTGCAGTCCTAAAACTAAGAAAATAAATTTACAGTGACCTTAAAGTATGGTGTAGAAAGTATTATCCTCATATTGACTGAATTAAAGTGTTTTATTACAGATTAAAAAAAAATATGAATCACTATTACAAACTTTACAACAGCCTTCTAGTACCTTTTAAAATCTGCTTCCTTTTTCCTGTTACTCTGTTCATTTGACCCGAGAGTCCATTCACATAGTTTAAAAATGGTCCCATCATCATATATATTTAAGCAGTTAAAGTTCCCAGGGTTTCCAGAGCATGTATGCATATTACAGAGACGTGAAGAAGTGATGCATCTATATTATTGTATTTTTATATATATTATTGTTATTATTATTATTAACTTATTAAGTAAGTTATGAAAAGTTAGCAAGCAGCTGTAAAGATAATGCAGTCTGCCTTCACTTTGTTGAACCATCAACACTTGTCTCATGTTAGTTTCCAATTGATTTAGTTGAGCACAGCTTGTTAAACCTTAAATTAAAGTTACACACGAGCATTTTAGCAAAGCAGAGGGCAAAGGTAATTAAATACAAAGAGGTGGTTCCAGTGGATGCATCTGTGACTGAGTTTATATGAAACACAACTGTACATATCTGGGAATCGACGCTGCAGCGATGCAACGTAAGCAGATTTAATGTGACAGGCCAAACGGTGTCTACCGCTGCTTGACATGCATCATATGAGCGATTAACTCTGTTACGTGAGCCAACACAAAGAGTCATCAACGTCAATGAGGCCTGAACTGTTGAAATACGTGTGTGTGTGCTCCTGACACTTCAATCCACAGGCATGCATACAGTTTATAAATGTGACTTGGTGTCGTTTTAAAGAATAACTTTATGGAAATGTGGTAAAACTAGAGAAGTCCGGAGCAAACTGATGACAAGGAGGGGTCCTTAGTGAGCAAAATAAAAAAAGATTTCCCTGTCTTGACCTCGACAGACCTTCTCAGTGTCCTCAGGTCAGCAGCAGTCTCTCTTTTGTGGCGTCTTCATGGACAACCTAGCACTTCTGCCTTTTTGGGTCTGTCTGTCCAACACATACAGTGATTTAATACATCCATTGTTCCTTATTTAACGGGACAACCTCAAACTCGGAAGTTTCCACCATCAGTCTCGTCTTTCTCAGGTTGCTTGTCTACACTGTGCTGCTTGAACCCTTTCATTCCTCCCATGTGCTCAGATCTCGTGGCATTCGGTTGCGTTCGCCGGAGTTCTTGCTACGAGCCTTCCGAGCGCTTTCCTGTGCCTGGCGGTATTTCTCCAACATGCTCTTGTGTTTCCTCCTCAGCTTGTCATTGCACCACATCCTCTCGCAGTACTCCTCCACTTGTGGCAGATTCGATGGCCCAATCAGCTGCAGGATGTCCTTGAACCACAGGCGCGATTGACCGATTTGGCTGGATGAGCCTCCTCTGCTGTACGCGCTGCACGGCATCCAGGACCTGTAGCTTCCTGGCGACCGGTCTTTGAAAGCGTCCGAGAGGCCGGCGTTGTCACGTGCCATGAGTTCGTCTAAAGTCTCTCCTTGGAGGACTTCGAGGGTGAAGCGGGCCAGGGTCTGTGTAAAGCCGTGCTCTCTGGAGTGGCAGATGTACACACCTTCATCTTGGCGGAAGAGACGACGAAACAGGAGACCCTGCTCCGTAGACATCACGCGGTCATCCATCTTTACCTGTAGTAGGCAGGGGGAGAGTGTGTCCATTATGTAACATATACTAGAAAGCATTCAGAATTGACAACACAATTTAGGGAGGAAACAGGTCAAGAGTCATTTGTTTAGAAATATATGTCACACTATTAAATGTCGCATCTTCCTTTAAGACGATCTCTGTGATAAACACTTTGTGGTCATCTTCAAGTTCTCTTTCTTCGTACTCTTTACTTTCTAGTCTTTCTTTACTCGTCTAGCTCGGTCCATTTCCTGCTTCCATCACATCCCTGTGCTACTCTAACTGTCCCTCTGTGCCAACGCAAACATGGCCGACTAGAGTGGAGGATAAAGGTTTGCTCGCCGGGAATCGGAGAGGGGTGGTAATGCCTTAACACATGCGTGTCAGGCTCGGAGAAACAGCTGCGACCAGATGAAAAATGACTGTGGATCTGTGCGCACAAGGCGACACAAGTAAGTAAGAGACATGGACACTTTTAAAGCCATGTGGTCAAAGAATTCACTGTTTATCCAGGGATGGAAGAGTCTGAGAGCATTTTCCTTTGAAACGTAGAGTAACTGCTTAATTTCAACCAGATGCCAAACGGCTGTCAAATGTGTCCGTCGTGTGCCAGGTTCACACACTGTTCTGAGTTTTATAGTTGGCTATTCTGACAAGTGTTCGCTAGAAGGTTCATTCCGCCCGTCCCATCTTCCAAAAGGTTCCCAACCTCCTCCCATGAATGTGTCGTTTGGCTTCGTCTTACTTCTTCCTTGCGGTCGTTGTGTTGGACGAGCCAGCTGACAGTAGCCTGCGGAGAGCGAGGAACACACTCCAGTAAGGTGCTGTTGTTCTCGGTCCCGTACACCACCCTGTCCTCGGTCACATCCAGGTCTTCTGGATAAAAGAGACAGAATTAGAATCAATAAGGGCCCAGGCTTCAGAGTCACACCGAAGCCTATAATAATGGAGACACGGTTACTAAACCAGACAGGGTCTTGTCATGTGACACGTAGTAGAAATACTGTACCTTATTCAACAAATAATGAATGTATGACTCTAGGGTAGAAACCCAGCCATAGCAAAGAAAACACGCCTCTCTGGGAACCTTACTTTAACACAAACCTGACTCCTTGGCACAACGAAACTTTGCAAATCAAGGTTTTATCCAGAGGATTTGAGGGAGGAGTCTCTCATCACCTCAGGTCTGTGCGAACACTCTGCTCTTTTCATCGCCTCTTAACTGGCCTGGTTAAACTCTTTTGACTGTCTTCGCCCTTTGGCTCAACCTCAGCTCCAGGCGTCTTCATCCTGGTGTCTGTCTGTACCGTACAGCTGTCTCACGCAGTTTACGGATAACAAACACATACAATCCTCATTCAAACACAGGATGACTCTCAGGTGCATACAGGCCCATGTAAAGTTTAAAGAGAGAGGAGACACACTGGAAGTCTTCCTATCTCCAACTAAACAGAGAGTGTAAGGAGAGCAACGCCTCGACCTAGACAATACAGTGATGTGGAACGTGTTTATGTTAGTCATTCAGATATAGAATATATTACGTATTTCTGTACTTCCTCCAGTCCCATCTCTTCCACACAGACAGAGAGAAGACAGAAAAACACAGCCCTGCCTTTGTTTCCATTAACACAATCACCCAGTGGAGCAACATGTTGGCCAATCTCTACTAGGTTAAAAGTAATAGTTTGACATTTCAGCCAAAATGTATTTGCTTCCTTGCCAAGACAAGATCAAAACCACACTCTACTGTACTGTATGTGTGCTCCAGGCGGCAGCTGCTTAGCCTCACACAACGGGACAAAGTCACACATCAGTGACGAGTCTGAAAGTTGAGTCGCGACCCACGTACCGCTCAGATTCTGATCCAGGCACTGCAGCACAGGGTTGCCGTGGCGAATGTCCTGCCTGCGGTAGCGGCGTTTGCTGTTGAGAATGTATCGCGTGCAGGACGACCCGTCCCAGGCGCAGTACGGGTCTCGTGCCAGGCAGCACTCAGCACAGGCTTTGCCATACGTCTCACAGCGATGGAGCTTCACCTGAGCCACGCCTGCCGGAGAGCCGGCATACAGGGCTTGCTGGGAAAAGTGATCAAAAAGGTATTAAGAGCACTGACATTACTGCCTACACTCGTACTGCATCAACTTACCCTTTTCACAGATATGTCCATTGATGTGATGGGAGTTGGCACCTGTAAGAATGAAAGGTGTGTGTGAAAAAGCTCACAGGAAAAGGCTTTGAGTGCAGATGTGATGTACGTTGAATAAGGTGTTTAAATCATCTTCATGTTTCTCCAAAGCCTCTTTGTGTCTAATTATCTGTGTGCAAGGATTTAAGAAACTTAAAACTTACTTTGAAAACTTGCAGCTCCTCCAGTGTCACTTCCTCTGTCTCTAGACTGTTTCCACTGTGCAAGGCAATGACCTTCAAAACTGTACCGATGTCTAACAGACAAGCAGATACATCCAATATATGTCATATATAAGCCAGAGGTCTGCTTTTAATTCAGTTTCTGGAACGATGCTCTATGCAGTGTCAATATTAAGACTCTAAACACATTTCACTGTTTGACATATAGAGAAAACGAGGCTGCACGGTTCTGAATTTGCAAAGGAAGCCATGCGCCTACCTGTGCCAATAAACATGACATCATACTGTCCGTCCTCTGCTTCGACCCGATCCACCACGATTTGTTTGAGCTTGTAAGGAATGTTGGCCTTGACGAGCACCGGTTGGCGCAGGGTGGGGTACACAGGCCGCCACATCAGCGGATGGCTGCGGGCAAAGTGCAGCACTGGATCAGGGAAATCTTTGGTGCTGCCAAACTCTCTGCCAGGCTGGTTGGTGATTTTACTGGGGCACTGGAGTTCCACAGAGATGGATGACAAAAAGAGAGAAGGCGAGAGGGGTGGAAGAGAAGCGCGTTAATTTAAATACCCCACAAAGGAAACGTTTTCTACTTCAATGGTGGATTCCCATCATTTCCCTGCACTGGGGGTGTGTGTTCCAAAACCCACAGTGTAATCATGGTCTTAAAATCCTTTCAAAGACTCTAATTAGAAGTTTTATTGTCCTTAACAGCACTAGGTGAAAGTTCCAGGATGTGTTTGGAGGGAGAAGCAAAGCTTGTTGCTGTTAAAATAAGAAAAAGAGTTATAGTAATGGGAAAATGTGCTGGAACCGGTGTCACTCAAAAATTAAGAGGGCTTTCCAAATAAAAAGGCATTTACACAAACCATATGACCTTTGCTCATGACTCACATCAGTGGACAAAATCTCACGCACAGCTGCTTTGTTGTAAAGTCTGCTTTGCAACTGTTGCAGGCTTCTATTCAGACGAAACCGGCTGCCTCGCCTCAAACGGAAGCCAAAACCATCATGATTGATGGCTTGTTTGTTTGCTCCTCCGCTGAAAGCAGATTTACCGTCCTGAGCAAATTGCCCCTTCTTGAACTGCGTTAGGCCTCTGTCACAATTAGGATAATTTACCAAATTCAGAATTTGACTCTAATCTACTCAAACGTTCTGGCGTCAATATACAGAAGAGCCACAACGAGGTCACTGGTAAAGCAAGAAACTAACATACAACTTACTCTATGAAGCAACAAGGTTGGAATGGCAAAGGACAGGAATTACTGCAGCAGTCACTGCTGAAGTGACCGACTAAAATGAAAACATGTGGCATCGAGCTGACAGTTTTGCCAAAAGTCATAAATTGAGGCTGAGAAAGGGGATGAAATTTAATTGAGATTGATTCGCTTACACACCGTACTGTAGAAAGCGATTCACCAGAGAGGAGCTGGTCATTTGATCACTTGGTATTTATATAAATCCTATTGCTTGATATTGCTTTTGCAGGCCTGCGTTTCCATATGGTGGAAATATTGCTTCCCCAGCTTATCACAGCAGCTACTAAACCACACAATAGCCCTGCGCTGGTCTGGATTCGATTTCAGAGTAGGGACTTGAGCTGTGCAGGGAGGCTGGAGTGAAAGACATACAAACTATTTATTTTTTACCACATTCCTCTGTGTATGGCTTGTTAAACGGCGTCAATTATAATTTATTGCTGGAGGTGTGGAATGCATAAAAAATTCCAAGCCTTGTTTCCCAACTCACGGAGTTCAGAAGATTCCTGAAAGTGTGTGCGTTTATATTACTTTTTAAGGAGTAAGGAGTGAATGCAGATCTTGCTACGCTGCAATATTTGTGCAGTTCCTACTGCTGGACACGTCAGCCTGTGTCAAACTGCTCTGCAGCTACTTCACACTGCGTAATGCTCTAAAGTGGGACAGCTTCCAACTCTATTCCCATCTCGATAAACTGCTGCAGCAGGTCAACTGCTGCCAATGTCCAGCTGAGAGCCAATGTCTCTGCAAGGCGTCTATTCACTGTGTTATGAAGAACATGCATTTTGTAAACACACCCAAGATAAGGCACCAAACTTTAGTTTCGTCAGAATTGTGTTTTTTCTTACATTAATATGTTGCATCATTGAGGACCTTCTCTAACAAAGTGCTTAATCCTGGTCAATCCTATATTTGTATGATACACAGACAATATGAAGCTGAACCTGAACTTTTTCATTTCTGGCTGAACATTCCCGTGACAGAGCATATGTGCACTATTAAGTAATATCAGTCCAAGTGTTGACTGGGCTAGAAGCAACATGATGACGCTCTCGCTCCTGTCATCTTCTCTCCCCTCTCACCTGATTCCCCGACTCTAGGCTTCACCTCTGTCCTCGCTTCCTCTAGTTCCTTCTTCCTTTTTTCTCTCTCTCATTTCCAGGCCAAACATTCCTGTTAATCAGGGAGCGAGCGGAGTGAAACCACAGAGGTGTCAGCTCCGTTCTCACATTATCCATATTCCCTGTGCCTCCATGCGCTCGCCCTCACTCTGGTAATGAGGTGGAATTACACAGGAGACGCGATCGCGTGTACGTGCGTTGTCTACACGCGTATTTGTATGTATAACCAGGCCGACTTATAGTGATGTGGTTGGGAGAACGTGACAGCGCTCCGCCGGGAGTGAGGATGCAGACCAGCCACCACAGCTGTAATAGCACAGTCAGTAAGTCAAGTGTCGGACACATTCAATGCCTCATTTCACTTTTGTAAATCACACTCCTCCACCTCCTTATTCCTTATTATTCTGTATGTGCTGGTAATTATTAAACAGTGCTGCGCTTCTACTGAACTCGTCATGTCTGTGTGATTTTGTCTAATCATTTTTGTATGTGTGTTTGGTAGGAACGTGCCCACTCACCACGCCTGGTCTTGGATAAGGAACCCTGCTTTCATAGGGCCCCCACTGGTAGTCAGGACCTTCTTTGTGGGCAAAGGGCCCATTGAAGGCTTCTCTAATATCTGCCATCCGGTAAACACACACAGCGAAACCCTGGAACACGTTACTGCAGCGAACAGAGGGAAGGCACACGAAGGTCAAACGTGGCTTCAATGCATCTCAAGAAATAAGAACAGATTATTATTCTACCTTCGTTACATTCGCTGTATTTTATTACACACTTGTCAGTGAAGTAATGTTGTCTCATGCTTGTTTACCTGATGGTACTGAAGATTGCGTACACATCCGGGTTCCTCTCATCCTTAGTCCTCAGCAGGAAAACATCCTCTGTTTTATAACATCAGACAGTTAATGTTACTGTTCGGGGGGATGGAGCGTGCAGACGTGTGGTGCTGCCCACGTGGGCCTTACCCAGCTGGTTGAAGTGTGTGTCTATGCCATGAGGTCCTGGTACAGAGCAGATCAGCCGCGCTTTGATGAACGTGCTCCACTTGTTGACCAACACTCTCTGGCCTCCGACGTCATTCTGGCAGAAAAGAACGAAAAGTGTCTCTAAAACACGTTTCATTGTTTTGGCTACGCTTTCCAGAAAAGTGGGTTTGGACTGAAACAGTGAATGAGGTTAAAGCCATGGCTAATTTCAATGCAATGTGATATAAACATAAAATAGTTAAAAAACAAGACAATGTCAATTAACCTTGTTCATCAGTTTATTGTTGCTGATAGTCTGAACTCATAAACATGGCTTATGTCTTGTGATCTCAACTATTTATAAGTGGGCAGTAGATGAGAAAATAAAGTTAAAACTAAATAAAAACAAACAATGATTAACAGATGTTTCATGGTCTCAGCAGAATTCCAGGAGTTTGTGTATTTTTTTGTAAGTTCGGAGGCATTTGTGTAAGTGAGTACATCGACATGAGGGCAGTCCTGGACATTATTCATATGTGTGTTAGCTTGAGTTATGAAGATCAGCGGCGATAATTGTCTTCCTGGCAAGAAGCACAGCAAGAGAAAGTGGCGACAACTGTGCATTTGCCAGAAGGTAATAAAGGGAACCAAGAGTGATATACTGTGATACGAGTACTGTAGGGAGAGAAAGACAGAGATGGAGACACGGGGGCAAAGAAAAAGACGATGACACACAGCTAAAATTTGAAGGCTCAGGGGAGACAGATGTTTCTGGTGGTCAAACCGTCTCCATGGACGTCCACCAGCTGTGAGCGCGTGTGTTTGTTGGTATTTCTGTACGAATACCTATATTTGCGAGCGCTGCACACATATGGTTTCACTAGATAAATCAGTGCGTGAAGGAATATGTGAGAGTGTGCAGCGCGATTTGGGCCCATGCTTGGGAAATCTGACAGCTGTCTGTGTTTTGGAAGCAGAAAGAAATCATATAGTAGATAATTATAACGTTTTTTCAATTCTGCGTGCCACGATGCCTTCACTGTCATTTAGGGAAGATGTTATGGTTTTGACCACGCCTGAGAACATTTGTCTTTTCTTCAATACAGTTACAGCTGCTGTCACAATAGCAGGATAAACCCATAAAACCATTACCTCCAGTCCTGGGAAGTCAATCCCACAGAGATGTGTGTGTGACTGTGTAGAAACAGACGCCTTAATCAGATTATTAACCTATCCTATCCAGTTTCTCTCTGTGTTCCTCAAGTAACCTTCTACTAATGGACTTCAGGAGGAGGGGGGAGCTATACATCACAATAAAAAAGGCTGGCGTGGACTCAGCGTTTAAGACCCATAACGAATTCTCCAGAAAACTAAAAGCCCAAAATGACTCCCACATTCTCAACTCTTCCTGCAGATATCTCATTCCTGGGACTGGACGACTGTACGGCCATGAGGGAGCGCTGCGTGGAGCACAGCTGACGATCCGACTTCACTCGTCGACGTTTAATGTTCCTGCGTGCGTCTGCCTATCGTTGAGGTAGGCCTTACACCACAAGTATCACATCACATTAAGTAGCCTCGTGGAAACATAACAGATCTTACCGCACACACTCGTCCGACGCGTGTGTGCATGGCTCCCTCCCTGTCACCTGGCTCGTTCGCCTTCTCGGTGAAGAAGAAATAAACTTTATCGTTGTCCCTGTCGTCATTGTCCGGGATGAGGTGGGCAGCAATGAACTTGGGGTCTGCAAGAAAAGAAGGGATTATTGAGAGAGCCAATAAAGGATAAGAGGTCATTTAAATGAAATAAGTCAAGAGTAGATTGGAGTTGTTACTGTAGAGCTGTGATTTAACTATTTTAATCCCTTCTAGTGTTTAGTGATTAAGAATATTACCATGAAGCAGTTTCTCATCTGTCTCTGTCCTCATAGTGGAGCGACTTCCCATACTCCTGAAGATCACAGAGTCTCTGCCCAAGAAATCAGCTGTGAGTCCTGTGTACAACTCCCCGCCTGTGAAGAGGTGGACAGTCAGGGTGTGAACACAGACAGAACAAATCCGATATGAAACAACGTGGAACAGTTATCTGAAACTGAATCGGTCTCTTCAACTCAGAAATTAGACTTTCCTGTAAGCAGAAATAAACACTGTCAGCAGTCTGGCTCACAGAGTAATCAAAAGAATGTCACACAATGAGGGATTATAAGAGATATGCTATGCCATGATATACAATATGCTAAGAAATAATTATTAATACTAAAAAGCTAAAGTGTAGGTGTGCGGAAAGGAGATTTGTTGGCTTTTTAAACCATGAGGAGGACAATCCACAAAGAGGTCAGAGGTCATGGTCAGAAGCTGAACATGGTGATTCGTCTCAGAGAGGCCTGTAACCTGAAGTCACCTCAGTGGATCTGTCAGTTTTTCAGCAATGTACTTCCAGGAATTCCTCAGAGGCCTTGTGTGTGACCTGGGTGTCCACTGTTTGACCCTGGTTGCTCTTCTGGGATAATGTGACCGAGGTCTGCATGCACGTCTGCACTGCACATCACCTGTGCTCTTCAGATCCAGCACTGTGTTACCATGTCAGCTCACAATCCACCGCATCATAGTCCAGCACTTACCACTAAAGGTGCTGGCGAATGGGAGACTGGGGTCATGAGGAACTTTTCCTCGTCCATTTTCCACATTTGTGGGGTCCATTGTGAACACATGCTGCAGACGAAAGAGACACAGGTTATACATGTTGAGTTACTGTACATTAGTACAAACACACAGTGAGACATCCAGACATGGTCAGGTCAGTAATTAGTGTTTCTTTATTTACTCAAAGCTAAAGATTTCCCCAAGAAAGAAAGTTAAAAGGCCTGGTCAGTTCACAGGTGACCAACCTAAACATCCTGCTAAGCCAGAGGCCGCTGTTGTGTTTCACAGTGGGACCGGAGCCGTTTTCTGTTTGAGATTGTGTTGCTGGTTTATTTGTCTTTCCGCTCAACTCTGCGTCTGTCTGGGAACTAAGACGCCGTCTGAGAAACAAGGAAATGCAGGACCATTGAAGTAGCAGAGGCTGAGACAACTTTCCCGTCCAGTGCAGACTGACCCTAGCAGGGACCTGTGTCTTTATAGGAGCCGGCAGAATAATAAATAATAATAGGCTGAAATAAAATAATCACACTTAAAATACTAACTTTCTAACAGAAAAATAACGTTGACAGCTGATTTGAACACTTGTTTTATGACTCAAACCTCCCTCAGCACATGCTCAGCTGTGACTGTTGACCCAGTGGCCGTTCTATGTACTGTAGATGTTTTTCCACTCCGCTCTGTCCCTTAATGCAACTTCATACAGAAGCAACCAACAACGTTTCATGAAATGTGTGTTGTCTACATTGAGGCCTGCCTGGTGTCAGGTGTGTTTCTCCTGCTGCACAGGAAGTGATGTCATTTCCATTTCCAGCCAAAAAGGTTAAAGGACCAAACTGCCACCAACTACAAACGTCTGAGCTGTGGATCAGCTTTTAACATTCAACTGCAGTTGAGTCATTATTTTACTACAGAAGCCAGGAAGCAGTTACAACAACGGAACAGTTCTTTCTTCGTCTTTCCTCAGCTCGTCCAGTTCATCTGACAAATACATCCTTGGATTGTGCGATTTGCCAGGTCGAGCCACGGTCAGCGTATAAAAAGCCTTTTTATTCCCAGCTCAATAACAGCACTGCACCAGACTGTCTCTGGAAACAAGGCCTGGGTGTGATCAGTGTGGCTGACAGTACATTAAGACCCGGCGTTTGATTCCAGTCCATACAGTATTACCGGCTGAAGTGTCCTCACTTTGAACTCTGAGCGTCTGAGTCTCGGTTCCTCTAACAGACAATGGAGTATTGTTACTGGGAGGGTGAGTGTTCGGCTGCATGTCGATCGAGACGGTGAAGTCAGCAGGATAAAAATACTATAAGAAACGCGACAACGGCCGCGCTCACGCACACGGAGCTTTGTACGTGAACTAACGCACACGGCTGCAGTCAACAACACGCCACACACTGTCATGTCCAACGGGGCAACAAGGGGAAGGTTTCAGACTCGTTCGGCTTTGTGCTTGTTCCCAACAGTCTGAATGGATGTGTCACAGTGGAATTCTGATTCAGTCCTACAGCGAATTTAAGTGAACATGATCAGTGATACTACAGTAGAGCTTGGAATCCAGTGGGGAACTACTTTATTACTTCCAGCCTTGCACATCGGTGCAATTTACCAAGATTTCAGTTGTCATTTTGACTCAGCTTTATGGGCTGCGTGCTTTTATGTTCTTTATTTTAAAGCTGTACATTTAAAAAAAAAAAATGACAGAGAGCGAGCTTTAGAGTTGATGGTGTGTGTTGCGTGTTTCTATCTCACTTTACAGATGAGAAACTCAGTTTTTATCATCGCACCTAAATTATAAAACTGCTTCTCGCCTGCTATTTCTTTTCCTGCTGTATCACTCTCTCCTGCTGTGTTAAACAAAGCAGAACATCCACCTTTTGTACTTCTTGCTCCCTACTTGTCCTCCCTTGCTTTTATTGTTTTGATGAAGTGGAGGGAGGCTGATGCTGCATGAAGAAAGACTGATGCGGATCATGGCTTTCATCTCATGTTTAATTGTTTAGCACAGAGTAAAAACTTGCTGCACATTTTATCCAGCAGCCTGGTAGGAAGCCCAAACAACTGCAGTTTGGACGTGTTTGGTGCATCTTAAGGGCAACTTGGCCAAACAGAGGAGCTCCGTTAACTTGCTGTTGTACTTGGCCTTTTCTTCATTGTCCAGTTGAATAATGACAGCAGGAGCATGGGAACCTCACTCTCTCACTCTTCTATTATTCTCAGCTTTCTAACGGTTTGTTTTTTTGTGTGTTTATTTATATATGGACAGAAGGTTTGTTGTAGAAAAACGAAGATGGTGACGATAAAGACAAAAAGGGGGAAAGACAGAGGGAGAGAGCAGGGGCTGTGGTGGTGTTTAGGACTAGAAACGGAGCAAAGATTACTTCATGCAGAAGTAGTGAGGGAAGCCTGAGAGAAGCTTCATTCATCTTTGGGGGAAGGCTTTGATCCAAAGGCAACATACATGAGAAAACTAGAGGGTGATTTATGAGCAATTAATTTTTCATGAGCCCTTCAATCTTTTTAGTCCAGTTTCCCTTTCACAATAGTGCTGTTCTGTTGACCCTGCTGAAGAGCTTTTCGTTCCCGTGTGTGAGGTTGTCATGGAGGTCTGAAAGGAATGAGTCACTCAGGGGGTCACACGCTGAGCACAGAGAAGCAGAACCGTTGAACGAAAGTGGTTTGTACTGAAAAATTGAACATTGCTTCCGTGTATAAAATGACTGGGATGCAAGTATGTCTGTGTGTATAAATAGCTTTGACTTTCTGTTATTTATCTTTTCATTGTAGAATTATGTGTATATTGTTGTTTATTGTTATTATTGGATGTTTATTGTTCTTGTGTGTGGTCTAGTCCAGTGTATGTTGTCACTATAAAATTGTTTATTGTGATGTGTGCAATAACGGTTTATCCTAAACTAATGCATTATGTCAAAACCTTCTTAACAATATTTGATATATTATATACGGATCTATGTTCTTTTTGTGATGGCACAACAGGATAAAGGAAGAAAGAGAGCAAGACGTAGTAACACAAAGAGAAAGAGTATATGTGTATGTGTCTGCCTTGAACTCAGATGAAACACCTAAGAGGTCAAAGGTCATCCCACCCAGGTCCCAGTCCATGGCCTTGTGACCTCGGTTCCCTCGAGAGGTCAGACAAACAGACGAGTGTGTGTTCGCCACCAGTTAACGACTGGTTAAATAAACGGACAGGCTCCCTGTGGTGGTGTCTAGTCTAAGAGACACACTGTGATTACCTGAGACAGTGGAACACACACACACACACAAAATATAAATATATGTAACGCAATGTTACTGGGATTCATTTTTAAACATGAGCCATCAGAGACTTGTGTTTCCCATCATGTGCCATAAAACCCTAAGACGCAAAACCTCACTGAAGATGACAGATTGGGAGCACTTCAGAAAAAGGCACCATGAGGAAGAAGGCAGATTGTGGTGAGCGCCTACATCCATAAGAAAAAGCAAGAGAACTGCACCTTCTGTGTGCACACACAACCGTCAGAACACAGTTCACCGCACACACAACCTCTTCGGAATGAAAGGTTGGCATGCTCCCACCCTGCTGTCTCATTTCCCTTTTCTAGCTCTTTGCCAACATCCACTTTCCCCCTCTCCTCATGCCCAGTGTGACCCCCTCCCGCTGGGCCCAGAAAGGCTGCAGACTGCTGTACAATGGGGAGGAACGCTGCGAAACAGCGAGGTACAAGTCCGTCTTAATAACTCCATTCACTGATTCTCTGCAGAGGGTCCTACTGAGCCGAGCGGCGATGTAAAGAGCCAGTCTGTGCAGCTGAAAACATACAGAGAGTCTAGTAGTGCAGCTGCATGGTCCTACAAAAAGACTCAGGCAGAGCTGCCTGTTGAGGCTTAACCTTGAACCCTGGGAGATCTGAGCACAGAGCAGGGTCGCTGTGAGAGGTTCCGTGTCCCTATATACAGTGGATCCTTACCATCTCATTCATACTACATTAAATACCTATAAACTTGTCTGTATTGTTATTTGCATTTTGCATCACCAACACACGTGTCAGTGCAGGTTGGGTGAGTGACATAAAGCTTAAATATAACTGATGCATGACACAGAACGTCAGGGACATTTTTTCCTGATGTGTCCTTTGTCCTGTAGACACCGTTTATCTCCACCCAGGCTCACCTCTCCTCTGTGTCCCACATTGATGAACGCACACATGGGCTGAAAGGCACCGGTGCCACAGGTCAGGAGGTGGGTTCGGTTGTAGGGCTGCAGGAGGCGAACAAAGTTGGCACACTCCGTCTGCAACAACAGAGAAACAGCCAGATTAAAACAATGAAAGACATGAATATATCAAATAAAAGCAGGGGTGGCTGAGCCGGACTCTGGGTACGAGGAGCAAGTTTCAGTGAGCTGAATAAATTTATTTGGACTTTTAAGTGCACACAACATTATTTCTTATTACCTAGTGCTATAATAAGGTTATGATGTCCTGGTGCGACACGAAACACCATGCAAAACAATATAAACAATATAAATAAACAATATTTAAAGTAGCATTTATCACATTTGTTTTTTCCCTTTTCTTATAACTGAACATAAATCAAATGACACAGAGCGACGGTAACTGTCGACTGTCTGGAGACACTGTAAGCTGATTTTCTGGGTATTGAAGAGAAATTATTTCTTAACAAGGCTCATTGATCCCACATGTTTGTAACAAGGCCAAGAAAAGATTGTTATTAGAGGAGATGCGATAGCCACAAAGGACCTGCACTTCTGACTTTTGAATTTCAGCCATAATGACATGCTGATGTCAGACGTTTGGGTCAAAGCATGCACTTTGTCATGACGTTTCACAAGGCAAAACATTTGCTTGGCTTCCAAGGAAATTTAGGGATCTTAATAAAGTGAGAAGTGATTTTTGTGGAGATGACAAGGATATGCTGAGAACGTGAAGGATTTCTGCAGTGAGAAACGGGGAGGTGTTAGATCAGCTCCTTAAATCTGTACAACTATAAACTACTTTTACTGCCTTGACTCTGCCAACCAGTCAAGCTGCAGTTGGCTATTCAGACACTTATCCGTTCGTCTGTGATGAGATTCACGAGTCCTTCAGTAGATGTGAGGTGTGGGCACCGAAAACTATTTAGGACATGAGTCCAAGTGAATAGTTGAACACTGAGACAAAATGACACTCAAACACGTGCAAGAGCAAAACAAGTAGAGGCTGAGGAAACTCGTGTGAAGACATTTCTGCACTGTTCCGAGGTCCAGAGGAAGAAGAGTGTTTCCTTCTTCCTGTTTGTAACAACCACAGCAGACAACGCAGGTGTCAGCCGTGAGGGAATGAATCAGCAAAGTCTTAATTTCCTTAGCGCCGTCAAATGTATATTTGCAACATAAGCTAAACGTGCATTTGTGTGATTAAAATGCATTAGTTCTCTTTTATTTATCTTTATTACAATTTGACTTTGCATGTATTCTACTGATTCCTATACATGTGTGAGTGATGTCTACATTTGCGTGTGGCCCCTCTGGTTCTCAAAGTTGAACCCAGACACTTAGATCGTTTCCTCAAATACTTCGTGGTGATGCAGACCTGATGTAAACAATGTCACTGCACAACGAGAAACAGTTTACATCATCCTGCTGCCCTCCCCTGCTGGCTCAGGTCTACACCCAAACAAAGCTGGCCCAGTAATAAACTAGGCAGGAGCAACATCTGCATTAAGACTGTTCACAATAAGAGACTGGATTGAACATTTCGCCTCTACGTTCTCACAGAAGCTACCGTGTGTGTAATGGAGCGTACGGCAGCAAATGGACTGAGATGAATAGAAATCTTTCTCTGCTGTGTTTCCTTTCCACTACTTGGTGAGTTGTCTTTGAAATCTGTGTGGCCTAGGAGAGTGGAATGAAATGTGGACAAGAGGAAATATGTTTCTGCTCTCCCACCCTGGGATTTACATGCTGTATCTGTGTGGTCTTGCTCAGTGTAAAGTGGCAACAAAGGGAGCGGTGTTAAATAGAAAACGAAGTGGTTTGATTGCTAAATGTGGTTTTGTCTCACTGGGGGATCTCAGGGAGAAGCCTTAAACATGTGGCCTGTACTAAAACGAAGAGTCCTCGCTGTATGAAGACTCAGTCAGGACCATTTGATGGAAAAACATCCAACAATGTCATTTGTTAACCTTTTCATTAAAGGTTGGAGGTTGACTGACCACAAACTCTAATTCCCATCGACACCAAGTTGGGCATTCACACAGTTCAGGCTTTGACGCTGGCCACAAAGACCACAGTTGTGTTTGTTCTGCATTAAAAACAATGTGCATAGCATTTTACACATCAAATGATGACGACCGTCACTCTACAATGAATGTGTTATTAACATAAACAAACATGAAGCTTGCCAAGGCTGCTGGCAGTCTGTTAGCATGTACAAAGATTTCCCATGGTGCACGCTGCACACAATGAGGCAGAATAAAACAAGAAGGCACTGTGTTAGTAGAACTAGTGTAGCGGTAAATATTTAAAGGCTCAGTGTTAGAGACCCTCATTTCCATTGGATTAATTAAAGCTTTATTTGACATCTGACATTTATTACAAATCTACTGGCTCTTCCGTGTGTTTATGTTGTTCCGTGCACAGAAAGGAAGTTTGGCCAAAGAATCGGAGAAGGTGACTCCAGAGAGCAGGAGAGGAGACAGATGTCTTCCTCGTGACAAAAACAGAGAAGCAGGCCTTCGGGCAAAGGCTTTATTTGAGAAACCTGAGCGGCAACAGCTCACCACATGCTACGATTCATTTTAATCAGGGTTTGATTTGTTTACAGTCAGTAAAACACAGCATCGGTGTGGCTGAAACACACACACTCGCTGTTCCACAGGGATGCACTCGTGTCCTCATTTAATGTTCATGTTTGTCTTCGCGTGAACATGATGAATAGAGGTTTGTAAAAACAATATAATGTATTTCCTTATTGGAGAGTGTCGCAGACTACAGCCCGCAGCACTTTGTACAAGCTTGACTCTTTCAGTTTTGTGTATACGCAGACATCCACAGAATTACACACATGCATAAGACTCCATCAGAAACATTTTCATAGACACACACACAAACTCACCTCAGCCAAGCTGGACAGCTGGATGAGCTCGCCCGTCCAAGTCTTTGGTCTCTGTAACCGTTTGATCCTCAGATCGAACTACTTTTCTAACTTGTCTTGATTGATTTCCTGACAGAACTGAAAGCGTTCAGTCATGGGAAAAAACTCTTTCCAAAGCGAGTGAGGTGATTTTTCCAAACATGAAACTACTCTCAACGTGTAAAGTGCCAAGTTTAGGAGGTTACAGGTAAGACTAAAACTTGACAGACTGAACAGTCAGACATGGTTTGTGTAGCATTTTGTGTGATTAAAATAAAAGAAAAAGACACTGCTGCATTTCCCTAAGCCGTTAATCCTGTGTTGTATTAAAATATGTGAATCCAGTCACTTCCAATACAGAAAATCAAATCCAGCCCTGCTTCACGAGTCAGCAATTTAAGGAATTACATTTAAATACTATTCTGAAACTGAGTAAAACAAAATAGTCATTCACATCTTATCGCTGTTTTCATCTCAACATGTCCAGTAATATAATGTGTCACAAGCCGAACCGGAGGAAAGCAGTAGTAGATTTGAGCGTTAATCCAGTTGTAAGCAGAAGAAGGAGACAGATGAAGTAGAAAATGTGTTAACAGCCGAAGCAAGACAGAACACGCTTGGCTGATATCGCTGAGCGACCCCCCCACCACCGTTATTTATTTGCCAGAGCGGGAATTAATGACGGTGAAGGTCAGGAGGTTGTGACTCTGGAAGGAAGTGCTATCAGTAAAGACAAGCTGCAGGTGGTAGACAGTTGTCAGGAGAAGGCTGTGGAGACGGAGACTGTCATTGAAGAGATAAGGAGGCTCATTCATCCCAACACTCACTGTTAAAGTGAAGGTACTGAGTTTAAATATAAACCATGCCAACACAGACGCACATGCAGAAACACGTTGCGTGTAATGACCTCTGACCTTTTAACCTCTGCCACGTTTTTGTCAAACACAGTTATGTTTAACAAACACAAGCAGAAGCATATGAGATACAACATCTGTGTGTGTGTGTAGGTGTGTGTGCGCCGCTTGCTTTGTAGAAGCCACTGAGTACAGCAGCAATCCATCAGCCTACACACAATAAAGCAGGGACGTGAAGAAACGCAGAAGTTCCGCAGAGACAAACACCCCAGGTACACACACACAGACACACACTACGACTGCTTTGGCACAGGTTAGGTAGAGTTACACACGTCTCATTTTAAGACCGGTCTAATAATTTGATGCGACGACTCTACTGCGCTATGGACAGTAGTGCACACACACACACACTCACATACATACATGAGCAGAGGAAACACCTAATAAAACGTATCTAAGACACATGTGCCACTTCAAACATGTGGAACAGACCTTTACACACACACCTTCTAACCAGCTCCATATGGAGGCTGCTGTCAGACCTTGTGCCATAAATACAAAGAGGTACAAGAATTATAGTGCTTTTACAGCTCGTATGATAGATTGTCTTCATTTGCGTGTGCGTGTCAGTAATTAATTCCAGTTTATGTATTTCTGGGCATCAGAGAGCTGAGCGTTGGGTTTAACGATCCCTCCGTACATCAAAGACACTTCATCATGAAATCTCTCTCTTCTTACTCCACTTTTTTCCACTGCTTGCTTTTCCGTCCGTCTTTACTCCTGTCGTTTTCTTTATTACCTTTCTTTATAGCGTGCATTCTGTCTTTATGTGTAGTTAGCTCCTACAGCAACATCAGGATGCCCTGGATGACAACGCGAGCGCCTGCGGTGCAGTGGGTGTAATGTTCCCCATCTGAGGACAGCGATATCTGGCAGAAACACGCTGGCGATTAATCAAGTGTTGAAGTTCAGTCGGAATCAGAAGGGTAAACCAGCTGGCAGGTTAAAGTTAAAGGATGCAAAGCTGTTGAAGCAAAGCTGTTGAAGCCACCATAACCTTCATCCCGTTCCTCATTTTGAAGTTTCTTTACCATTTTAGTTTAACTTTAGTCTTTCTCAGTGTTGGAAACATCGCTTTCCTTCACATTCCCCTGCTCTCTCTTGTATAATCCCTCCCTGTTGATTTCTATTCTCCCCAATTCCTCCTTTGTCCCCCTTCTGTCTTTGCTCTCCCTCCTTTTCTCCTTTAAACAACCAGCAGGTCTTCATATACTGTACAACTATTATTATAATTTCAAATAATACTTTGAAATCAGAGAGGGTTTGCTGGGCTGCTGGGTCTTATTTTACTGTACCTTTTAGTGGATGTGGGGTAGTAGAGAAGGAGGCCAAGTGCTGTAGGGTAGGAAACCGACGTGTCAGCAACATGGCCATAAACGGGCTAAGTGTGCCATTCAGTGTATATTTAGCACTGCTAGAGGCACATTGTACACTTCCCTTCAGAGCATCTACCATTTGGAGCTTTATGGTACAGCGATGGATAAATATTTTATGTCCTAGTTCTCAAAGCTTTTAAAATGTTTTGTTATAAATTAGAACGGTTAAAATCCAAGACTAAGACCACTGTGGCCACAGAATTCAGTTGGTGAGCAGTTAAAGTCTGCGGGAGCCGAGGGATCAGCTTGACAAACGGAGTTTGGAGAACACAAGCGCCACGGCAGCCCGGTCTGCTTACATTTACGTTGCTACACAACTGCAGAAAGTGCAATCTGTACTGTGCAAACAATTTGAAAAGCAGAATCCGCTGCTCACGGCGAGGTTCACAGAGAGCGAGGAGCGAGCTGGGAAGCTGAAGCAGGACACGCCAGGAAGAGCCTCTGGGTGTGTTCTGGCTAAATGGATGAATGGGAGTCAAAACGAGCGGCTTACCTGCTCCTTCCCCATTTCAATGCAGTCCTCCCTGTTGCCAGGTAACGGGGGCCAGTAGATCTGGGAAGGAAGAGACGAAGAACCAACAAACAGTGTTATATTTAAGATATCATACATTACAAGTAAAGCACATGAATATCTCTAACCACACTGCAGCCTGTAATTGTGGTGTGGGAGACGCAGAGGGTCTAATCAGCCGGTGTCATTTAATTTGAATCATTTTCTTTACTTTATAACAATTAGAAGCAAATCAAGTAGAGGCCACCATCCTTACTTGATGAAGCGGAGGTTCTGGAATGACAAACTAAAGACTTTTGAGGTTTACTTTTGGTTTGTAGAAGCGAATCCTTGATTGAAAGATGACAGCCACATTTGTCATTCAGTTCTAAGATCAGAGACTTATGCCAACAAGAAAAGTCTGTTCACTCCAACGACTCAACTTTCTTCCTCGCCTCTAATCTAGACAAGTAGGTTATGTTGATTTTATAGCTTCGTGTTTTGACGTGAGATTTCTGCTTCCAAACCAAAGCAATGGTCCTTAAAGGTTTGTCGCTTGCAGCTGTGCGTAAATAAATAATAACTACGGACAGTGTGGTTCCAGAACCAATGTCCAGTGACTCTGTCCAATGCCTTCGACTTCACAGTGATCGGGTTTCGCTGACGTACTCCTTTCATTTCCACTGTGTTTAGGTGAAAGAGTCAAAAACTTTACAACTTTACTTCCAGGGTCAATCATCTGTTTTGTGCCTGGAAATTAAATTACACGCTTGGGTTTAGCCAAACTGGAAAGTTAGCCAATCAATCAGACTGTTTGCTCGTTCTCACAGTACAGAGCCAAATGATTGCCTAAATGAGGAAGCCCCAGTCTGCTTCATACGGGATCCGAAGAAGAGATGATGACGTCCATTTTAGTAAAAAATTAAGTGTGGGCCTGAAACAATGAGGCCTGTCTTTACATTGCTACAAAAAATAAACAAAATCAATTGCCGTTGAGGAGGAAAGCCGGAGTCTCAATGGCGTGTGCAAAACTGCAGCATTGTGGAGAATAGACGAGAGGCTCTCTGAAACAAAATGTCTTTGTATAGTCCAGTGGAAAACTGGCTTTGTTTTGGCAGCTAGAAAAGAAGAAAGAGAGGAAAATAAACGATCCCGACGTGAATGACTAAGTCTGATAGTGTCCAGTAGGTGTGGAGAGCATGCAAGTCCTCTCTGGTACAGTAGCTGTAGGGCTGTTAAAGAGCAAACGTGGATTGGAAGTGACAGAAACAAATAGAGACGACTTAAAGTGAGATGAAACGAAGAGCGAGTTTCTGACTTGTTGGCTCCAAGCTGCTCATCCTCCTCCGAATGTCATATGAGCAGTAAACCGCTCTGACAGATTTTATTGTCTTTATCATAAATCTGAAGGCACTGGAGCCAGTGGGCTCTAAATCAGAACGACTGAACCCTGGCTCACCAACGCTGACATTCTCTGTCACTTTGTTGTCTTAACTTAAAGTAATGTACGAATAAAAGATTTGACACTGAAGAGCCTGGAACAACTTTAACCGCTCTGTTAAAACTAATCCATGTTATCTTTACCTGTGCATCAAATAAAAACCTGTTGTGAATATTAAAACTTATATTTGATTGTTACAGTAGTTAAACTATATCACAGCATGAGAAGGTAAACACACTGGCTGAACTGGTTTGATTCCAGTTGAACTGTGGATGGTACCATTTTTAAAGGATGTTTGTCCGTTTGTGTAGATTGCTGGCGTCTACGTTTGATATAAAGGCAGATATACGTATGACGTGGTGACATAAATGTGAGAATAGAGCCAGCAGAAAGCCAGCTTTCCTTAGTGGTCAGAGTCTGGTTAGTCATTGCTTTTCCCTTTTGCTCTTTTTGATAACCCCATCTGGATCCAGCGCCTGTTTTAATTACGAACTGGCTTGCGTTTGTGGGAAATCATTTCAAACAATAACGTCTTCGATGCTTGGCTAAAAACACTATAGAAATTGAGTTGGTTCCTATCGTAGATTAAAGCGGTTGAGATCTCTGGACCGGTTAGCTGGGCATGATCCTGTGCACCTGCCAAGGCCTGGCTCACACACAGCCTGACCTAATACAGGCCGATAGCGTGCCGGGCTCATGGTGATGTACCGTCTGAGTCGGCGCGCTGCACAATCCCATCCATCACGCAGGAATGCAACTCTACGCGCTTTAGGAGACATGGCCGACCTCCACCAGCCACCCTCTTCCTCTGATTTACTCTTTCTTAACAGGTCCACACTGTGACTCTTCAAAGTGTTTTATTTTATTTTGACATTCAGAAATAATTCACTTTATTAATCTTTAAACGTACTGTCCAAGACTGTTACAGACTTCTGGCCAGAGTTGAGAAATAAGAGCATCAAGAAGGAAAGCTGCCATTCAGAGTAACTTTAAGCTCGAACTGTTGACAGGCTTTGACTGCTCCTGTGGATAAATTAGAGCAAAAACTGCCAAAGCAGACATGTTAAAGTTAAGCCTAAATACTAGAGAACCAGCAAACGCCAGCTGATGTTCAGTCTAAATGCTCCGGTGTACTGGAAGTTTTGGATATGCACCGGACCTAAAACAGTGAGCTATGGTATGTACTGTACAGTAACAACATGACGCTGACACAACCAGATGTTTTTCCAGTTTGGTCAACTTGCAGTTTATGCGCAAGACCATGTGTCTTTTTTTGTCAGCTCAGTGTTGCTGAGCCAAATCAAATTTGGCAGGATCTGGAGGATGAAATCATGAGACGTGTTGAGTTTGTTTTTGACTAAAGAATACAACAAGGCTAGAATTGCCTGATTTGAATACCGAACCCAAACATCGCATGGCCGTTTGGACTCTCCAGTCCCAAGCAATGCAGAACACATTCTATTCATTTGACGCCAAAGCTTTTATCGCTGAATTATATGATAAGTAAACTGGGTCTGAGGCCATGTTTAAAAACACCAAGGAAGCACAGCAACACTGTATGTGACACACTATACTAAACCAGACACCAGGAAAATAAACCAGTTGTCTGGACGTACTGAAATAAATGAAGCTTTGACAAGTGCCAACCACACACACAGTACACAGACCAACAAAAAACAGCAGCTGAAGACAAAAAGCAAAAGGTTTATTATAAATGAACCATTTCTCTGAGGTACTGTGGCTTTACAGCATTCGAGATCAGGAGATCTACAATTTTGCTTAAGCTGGAAAACATCACACAAGCGTAAAGATTTGACCAAAATTAAGTAAACGTCAGCGTTGGCGATTATGTGTCTTTTCCTCTCCAGTATAAATAAACAATTATCAGTAAACCCTATTGGGATGTGCATTTACTTTTACTAGTGTTAACAAAGCGACATGACAAGACGAACTCACTGATCTCAAGTTGGAGAACAGAACTGGAAGCAGGAGAAGCCACTGCCCAAATATTCCCAGGAGCAGGTTTTAAGCTCATAATGACCATATTGTTATAGAAAAAGGAAAGAGGAAGTGACTGCAGTCTTACATAAACCCTGGCTAATGCAATACAGTGCGAACCTGGGTTGTTTCCTAAAATGTTGAAGAATTCTTTCAGAATCTAAAAACACACATTTCACAGCGGCAGAAGCTCTAACAGCTCGCAGCCAACTAGAATAGCTGCAGTAGCTTCACGTGTGCCAGGACAGAGAGCAGCGAGCGGAGGCGGCGAGTGGGACGGGGGGGAATTAAAGGGCAAAGAAAGAAGGCAACATCTGGCTGAGTGCAGTAAAATTCCCTATTCATCCATTCACTGTATAAGTCCAGATACACACTGCTTTAAGCTGGAGTGGCAAAGCATGCTGGGGGATTCTGTGTTTAGATTTATTTTTGTTCTGTGCTTACACGAATCCGATTTAATGGAACACAGTACAGTGGTCGTCCTGCTGCTGGAAGGTAATATCCAAATAAATATATACTGTATATTTCCCCAATTCTATTATTTCACACACACCGAGGCAGATGAAATGAAATCCTGTTTTATTTTAGACCTCCCCATTCTCCCTAGTGTTAAAGGCTTCCAATATAAACGCTCTGAAACCTCATAAGATATAACTCAAAGTATGAAACCTCGCTCACTCAGCAAATCACAGCAAACCTCATATCTGTGTCTAAGGCTGCTCTGAATAAATGAAGTTTAATGTGGATTCAGTTCTAACGCGAGATACTCAGCTCTCTGTAATTGTTCCCATACATTATGTGGGTAAACCGGGGCAGCTCCACTTCTCCTTTTCTCTCTCTATCCAAGATTTCATAGCATAGACTGAACTGACTGAATGTCTTTGTTCTGTACCTTTCTGCAGGTATCCTCAGCCTCAGTATTAGTGATTTCACTGTTTCTCTGTGCTGCTCATGTGGGATGTGTTGGATTTTATAATAAAAATATACTATATATTCTGTAAGATCTTAAACTTTATATTGTGAAGTGCCTTGAGGTGACTTTTGCCTGAAATGATGGAGTCATTCTTCTTTGCTTTCAGACTCACTATTTGATATCAGCGGAATGTGATGTGTCTTTCTGTTGAGGCCAATAAATGGTAACACAGTTTAACGACTGCGTTTGACAGCTCGATGACTAATCCATGCACAGATTACAGGTGATGCAGATGGAAACACGGCGACTGATTTACGACTCGCTGCAACTTTACAAGTGCTCCTGCGCCACGAAGGGCACAAGATCATACCCACACTTTGGCAAAAGCGGGAGACTGTAAACAGATGTGACACTATAATCACATCTGTCAGATGTGACTGGTTAGAAATGAATTAAATCCATTGATTTTTTTTATATTCTAACTTATCTTTGAACCTTCATCACCATGTTCTGCAGTTTAGTGACGCAATAGCAGTAATATGAAATAAAATGGCTGTTCAGGTTTGAGAGACCATGGTCATAGTTGATTTATGACCAAGTGCTTTAACAGATGTTCTGCAAAGGGAGGATTCTGAGCAACCCTGGAATCCTGCATCTATGACTCATACTGAGAATCACCGCAACGTAACTCAGAATGAAGTGATAAGTGTTGGCTTTGCATCTATTATACAAACCGCAAAATCAGAAGTAACTTCTGTCTCACCTCTTTGGACTCGCTGCTGGTGGGTCCCAGCATGAGAGAGTACAGGACGTCTTTCCCTCCCAGGAAGAGGCGGTCGCGGTACTCGTCCAGGAAGACGGCGGTGAGAGAGAGCTGGCCATGATGGCCGCTGAAGACTGACGACCTGTTGGTGGCCAGCAGGTCTGCAGGGAGACAGGAGGAGAGCGATGAGTTAATAATGACATTATATTACCACATATATTATCGTACATTCACATCTGCTTATGTGTGGATATTACTTAATATCTAATGTGATCTTTTGATAGACTCCAGCTGTAATTTCATCATCTGTTCCACTGTATTTGTATTGAGACAGTGTTGCTGCTGTCAACGCATGACTTCTGTGCATTAGGGATGTTCCCTGTAAAGCCTGACAGCATTAACATTCACCGAGTCATTGCCAAGAATGATCTGGAACCGTTTTTTAACGTGAAAGCTATAATATTAACTAGTCAAAAGCTAATGTCAAGGTAGCGAAGTGACGAGTCTGATGATGAAGAGGTAAACACTCATCCGCTGGACACACCAAGCTGCACCTGGCAGCAGATTCAAAGTCAAAAGGTTGATGCAACGACTCAGCAGGAGCAGTAGAGACGAGGTTGAATCCAAGTTCAGCTCTGAAACGCAACCACTGGTGCATCGTCTCTCGCTCTTCCACCCAGAAACTTTTCTATTTCTGTCTCCCGTCTCTTCTTCGGCATCACTTCTGTCTCGTCTTCTCCTGCAGGACGTCTGTGAGAAGACTCGGCTGGTATGCCAAGCTCTCTGTGGAGGAGTCTTTCAGTGCAAGCAGCTTTCTGCCCGTCACTCGTCACTCATCTGTCACCCGTATTATTTCTCCTTGTCTCACTAGGCTGAATACACACACTGGCATGCACACACATGCATGGTGAGAAAGTTGCCTCAGTCACTCGCCACTCAGTGAGCCTATTGACTGATTGGTGCAGGGGGGGCCCATGTAGTGGTGACACCTTGTCCATCACTGCAGCCTCACACACACTCACACAGTTTATCTGCTTTTATTACAAATATCCTTTCCCTGAACTCTCATACTGCACTTGTGTGTTTCTTTGCTCGCTTCAATCATGTCTGCAACAATCGTCATTAGCGCATGAGAAGACGAGGGACTGGCTTAAATTAAAGACGATTGTTGTGCTTAATGAACAATGAGGCAGACAAGCGCCGTCAGGCCAAGGAGAAACACTACAACACACAAACTAAGACAAGCAACATTCTTACTTCCCACAGTGTCTGATTATCTGCTGTGCATTTTCATGTCAAGCCATTTATTTGCTCTGTATATTGTGATACGTTCACTGCTTAACGCAGCACTGAGGCCAGATATTTCAACAGCAAAGTCTAATCAGTGTTTTCATGACTGTTTTATCAGCAGAACATGTGCACAGCTCCGCACGCCTTTAGCTCACGACGGCCTATTTCCACACTGAGGTTACATCAAGCTGGAGAGAGACGGTGAAGTGTGAGTGGATTTGTGTATGTGTGACAGACATAAGTTTAGCATCAACTAGTATGTTAAAAAATGATTTTTTCATTTTTGGTATAGTTCATTTCTACCTGCGTGGATGAAACCAAGGTGAAACCATTACGGCATCTGTTGTCCTAAAGTGGTTCGATACTATAATGCAGAGGTTGTAGATCTCCCTCATTCTTGAATCCGTTTTAACAAAGGCTCAACGTATTTCAATTTATTTCAAATCTTGCTCAGATAGTCCCACAAAACAAAACGTAAGCACGTAAATAGCGCGCGCACACACACACACACACACACACACACACACACACACACACACAGGGGAAAGGTGAACTAACAGCTTCCATCTGTAGCTTGTTATCACTCCAGCAGCTCATCGCCTCACAGTGGAAGCCACACAAATGTCTCCCCTTATACCAAGCTCTGTCTTTCTTCGACTGTCTTTCTTCACTTCCCTCCCCTTCCATCTATCAGGCCGCCCCCCCTCCATCAGACTGTCTTTTTTGTTTAGCCATCATTAACTTCCTCTCCGGCGTCTTTTATCCTCTCTCGCTGTCATTTCTGACTTTGTCTTCAGTTTCATCTCATGTCGGTCCATCTGTTTTCCTTTCTGTGTCCAGATCGCTACTATATCTTTCTCCTGTGTCTCTTCTTCACCATTCTTGCGACTTAAGACCATATCTATCTACAGGATCTCGGACAGGATCACGGTAAAACATCTACATCTGTGTCCAATGTGTGCCGCTCTCCTACAGGCAGCCAGCCGGCGCTGCACTGACAAACAGCGGCCGTGCCAAGCCAGAAACGACACGCGAAGCAGCATCTGGTTTCACTGTACGTGTCGAACCTTAGCCATCACACCCAGCCGTCTCCGCCACTACAAAGATATGAATGCAGTAATTTATTCGGAGATTTGTTTACATTGTGAATGTTCCGCTAAGTCAGGATGAAGCACGCGCTCGCGTCTGTCAAGTGGAAGACAGTGAAGGACAATTACTGTTACTGCTTACATGCGTGTTTTTGTTTGAAGTTGGAGTTTGCGTGGTCCTTTCATCACCCATCAGCCAAATGAAATATAAGCAAACATCTGTCCTTGAGATGAAAAAGAACCAAACTGGTGTGACGGACACGAATCACCTGCCTCTGGCACGATATTTAGCAGTTTGTCATGAAAGTAGCATCAACCTTTTGATCTTTTCTCAGCTTTAATTATCCAAGTGCTGTGCTGAATGTGAATCCAACCACTAATTCTCCTAATGCGCTAAATTCTGCTGCAGCCACTTGCTTAAGGTTGTGGTGCAGCGATCAGTCTTTGCCTCGTCTCATTTCATATATAAAACAGCTTGGTGTCACCTGTGACATGTTTTTCATCTGCAGATACGCTAAACAGAAACAACCACAGAACATCTGCAGCCGGCATCTTCGTGACTGCATCAGCGAAACGGATAAACTTATGGGAAAGTGGGTTCAAGAGGGAAACCAGAAGAAAAGGATTTAAAGGAGTCCAGATCTCCTCCTGATATCTGTAACGTACAAATTGAGTGTAAAGCGCCGTTAAGCTGCAGACTCACACGCACGCACATGAGATATCTATACACACAATGGTATCAGTGTTGTTGTTGGCTCAGTGGGAGGGAGGGACACATATGAAGCCCATTAGACCCCCTGTGCTACGAAACACACACCAGAAACACAAATACACACGCGCAAACATGATCATGAGTCAGTAAGTCAGTTGAGTCCCACCTCTGCCCGTCTGAGCTGGCAAACCCCGCCGTCACCGTCCCTTTCTCCAAATATTACCTTTTCCCATTTTGTTTTCACGGGCTCTGAAACACAAGCGCGCACACTCGCAAATAAATAAAGAGTCGTTGAACTCATTACACCACTGACGGACTTCCCAGGGTGTCATTAACTTTCGTCTGTATATTGTTGCAGTGAGGAAAAGTATTTCTGGAATCTTCCGCACGTACAAGAAGTCGTCTCACGGTCCGTGCTCTCCTCTCATCGCTCCCACGTCTCACTCCTCTCTCCCAGGTCTCATATTCCCGTCTTATCCTCCACTCTGGCCTCCTTACACGGGCTTAAACAAATTACAGACACTTTCTCTAATGTCACTGCCACCTACACATTTTACTAATTCATACTATTTGTGGAGACACACGTAATAACTGTGTGCAGTCATGAAATTCTCCAAGGGTTTTTATGCTCTTTTAGATTAAAATCGTGTATTTGTGGTAATTCACAGATATTAGACCTGCAGACATCTGTTAACAGTTAGCAGAGACTCCGCAGGGCAGACAACCGACCATAACTGAGCAGACGACCTGTTGCTGCTCCTCATTACCCACACAGCAAACAAGCACAGCTAAGCATGTGATTAAACCGTCCCACCGGTGATTACTAATTATTCCCTCCGTCTTTCTCTCTTGCTCATGACACACAGATTCCTGATGGGTGTTACCTCATCACCCTCCATCCACTTCAGCCCTTAGCCTCTACTGCCTCTGCCTCCTCCCTCGTTCCACCCCCTCGTTCTCTCCTCATCTTCTTCCTCTTCTGATTGTTTCTAGCTGCGTCGTCTCGTTTTTTCTCGTTTCCTTATTCTTATCATTTTCCATGACCAAAAGCATTTGTGACCAACCCCACTTTTCTTAGTCACACTCATCCCTGACTTATCTGACAAATAACTCGTTTTTACTTGTTTCTTGAAAAATAATACTTTGAGGGTTTAACTGTCAGAATAAGATGCACAAGTCGTATAAGTACATATATGAAAGGTTTCAATAGATGATCAGCAGCCACTGTCTGATTACTAGATCATATATTAGTCTGTTTGTTTGCCATTTAATAGACACATCAGTGCCGAGTGGAGCCTCCAGACTTAGTTCTTCTTGTCAGGATCTCCACTGGAACTAACTGATTGCTGCAAGAGCGGGCGTGATTGTTTGGGTGACGGGGCGTGTGTGACATGCAGTGTCTCTGCATCCAGGCTGTTTCTCTGTCACTTCACCTTGATAATGAGCCAAATGACAGGACCCTGCGCTGACCTTAGACCTCCGTCGGATCTCTCTTTGTCCCTGCATTTGTGTGTGTGTGTGTGTGTGTTTGCTGTTTTTGTTGCGTTCTTCTTTGTGTTCTTTGTTGCCTTCTTCTTCTTCTTTGTGTGTCTGCTCTCTGCGGGAATGTCCAGCTGTATATGTATGTATATGTAGTGCCTGGTGATCCTGCAGTGTCCCCAGTGAAAACACACTGGAGTGGAGCAGAGGATCAGAGGTGGCGCAGGGATGTTTCTTCCTCAAGTTGGAAAGCAGCATCGTTTCGACACCACATCACAGCGTGCACTTGGCGTCCGGTCACATGTAAGAGGAGGCCAAGTTCAACATTAGTCCAGTGGAGCTTAACGTTTTCACAGCCTGTTATTGTAAGGCTCTGATTTGTTGAAAGTATTAAAGGCTTTGGGTGGACATGTACAGTAGACAGCTATGCCTGTCGTCCTCATGTTCTGATTCTACCTCTGCTCAAGATTTAGAGGGGGCTCCGTCATATCGTCTAACTATTTGCCTGCAGATTGAAGACCTGCCCAGACCTGACCCCCTGCCCTGATTCAGTCCCCTGCACACTGCTGATTGCCTGGATCAGGTGTGTTCAATGGGCTCAAGCAATTATGTTTGGAAATATAATTGGAAAATGAGCAGAGCAGATAGTGGCGTGAGCATCGGGTTGGAGGAGCTCTGCCCTAAATCATAAATCTTAAGTCCCACTAGGGTTGGGGCAAGGCTTGGGGTTAGAGGGTAGGGTTAAGAAAGCTGCAATACAGCAGCAGTGTCCTTCTACCATGTTTCCATGAGCAGGGGAGGGGCCAGACCCCTCTTATACAGCAGGAAGGGGAGTTTCTGGGAGTGGAGGATTGTTCAGCATCTAGATAAATAGTTTTGCAGGACTTGGACCCCCTGTGGTGAGTGTCTACTGCTGTGATGCGCTACGCTCATGTTAACATAACCACCCTCACACACACACACACACACACACACACACACGCTCTTTCTTGGACAATGCTAGTCAAACAAAACCGGAATGAGCCGAAAAGATTTCACAAAGGAACGCGATACGACTCTCACGGACACACACACCCACCTCCTGCACGTCCTGCGTGTAAGTGGGCTGCTGAGTAATCTACATGACAGACGGTCAAAGCCACATTGTTGGGACTTGAACCCAGAACCCTCACTTCTGAAAGGGACCAGTGTCTTTTCAGTCTTCAGGTTAGCCTCCGTCTTCCTTTCATCCATCGTCTGTCTGTCTTCCGTCTGTCTCATTTTTCTTATCACTCTCTCATTTTCTTAGCCCTTCTCTGTACTTTATCCATCCATTGATCTTTCTCTTCACCATGGCCTCTTTTTCTGTCTGTCTTCCCATTTCCCTCCTCTCTCATGCTTCTTTTTCTTCTCTTCAGTCACTTGCTTCCTGTCTTTTACTTCAGCTCCTTCACGGAAATTCCTCCTAGTGCGTTCATGTTTTAGTCTGTTGGTTCATGCCAGCGTCTGGGAAGCATGTTTTAATTCAAGCGCAGGCCTGAATCAAGCCTCGTCTGTGTGCACTGACATTTTAACAATGCGCTTCTTAGTCACCCGGCTCACGGTGTTTAGCATTCCCCTGCTGAATCCCTACTCTGTCTGCGGCACAGGTTCCAACTGGTGACACAAATCTCCAACATATAGTTGCATTGTTCTTAGTCAGTTTCCTAAACAGCTGATTGTTGTGGATTTTTGCATGTGTAAAAAGTTAACAGTGGAGTCTGGAGATGGGCATCTTGTGACGGGTTTAGCCGACACAGGCCTTTGGATAGTGAAGGATCTGCAGTTTCGTTTCCCTCAGTCTGTCCTTTTTCTCCTAACACCCCAGGCACATTCCCGTTTCTCACCCGAGCTTCCTCTCCATCTGTGCTCTCTGATCTGGCTCAATATTTATCTCAATCTTTTCTCCAGCTCCCCCTCTCACACACATTTACTGACATTTCTCTCTGGCTGTCGCCGATTCCTCCATCTGTGTGTTGCCTGGGATCTGGCCAGATCGACATCTGAGGGTCATCGCGGTTCCCCCAACATGTTAGCGAGACCCACAGATGTCAGAAGCAACTGCTTTGGACAACAATGTCTCAGAGGTAACACACTCGCACATTATGCTCATCGCCAACACAGTTAACACCTACACAGACAGATCCAAACCACCTACACAGTTACACCTCAAACACAACAGGCTGCACAGTCAGAAACATGTAGTGTCCTCTGTCAGCAGGACTATACCACACGCAAACGTTCATTATATTAGTACATATTACACACAAACACACAATCTATGAATCACTGAGCTAACAACACATTTTTCATTTGTGAACAGTGTCACACAAATTATTGGATCTGAAACGGTTACAATAAAACAACGAAACCACGAGAATTCAGTATTTCAAACACACGTCATCAGTAAGTCTCAGGTACTAAATCCAGTCAACCAGTGTGTTTCAATACAACCACGATAATAAATGCTCCTTTGACTAAATGTTCAGAACTTCCACACGCAGTTAAAATTTAAACCTGTCCACTGTTATTAAAGCGTTAACGCAGCCCTCTCCTCCTCCGTGTTTCTGACCATGCAGCTGGCTTTGATAAGAAACTTCAGGTTTCTCCCCTGTGTTTCGCTCTCTCTCTCTTTCTGGACTGGGATTATTTAAACTGAACTTGGGAAGACCAGGAGAGAGCTTTACAACACTGAGTGAGTTATTACCCGTAGCAGGGAGGCAGCGACGAATGCAAAATTAAGGGAAAGATGATAAGGAATGGCAAAAGAAAGGCAACGAGCTGAAAGATGAAAGGATGAGAGACGCCCTACATTCCAGCATCCCGGGAGCCCCCAACAGACTCCCGCTGACACGTTACCCCACCCCGCCCAAGAACAATTAATACCCGTCTGCATGTACGCATCTGGGCAACGCCGACTGAGAAAACAAACTCATTAATTCACAGGCGGAGCAAAAACAAACAGAACCTTTCACTCCAGGAACTAATGCAATCTGATCAAAATAAGACGCTGATGTGAGCATTTGTGTTCAAGTGCCCCCCTGCCTCCTGTGAGACAAAGTGAATATTGTATTAGTGTGTGTGTGTGTCTAAAGTCAGTGTGTTTGTCTGTGTACGAGCACAATGGCTTCAGAGAATGCAAATGACGAAAAGCCAGATTGAAGGGAGAGAAAGACAAATGACAGACAGAGATGCATGATGGGAAGGTTAACTGCTTGGCAGCCAATCACTCCTGCATCACCAGCCTCCACGGTTCAATGTCTCTCAATCTCTTCCTTTTGTTGTTGAGGTTGAAATGCAAATTGAGATTGAAATAGACTTTAATACGAAGCTATAATTAATTTATATTAAACTAAACCTCATGAAGTTCATGGAATATAAAGGGAAAAACCTAATTTGGTGGAGAGGTTTTTGGCACGGAAAACAATAGGATTACAACAGATCTGTGGGAGAAATAAATATGTTAAATATTAAGTTAGTGATAGCAGTAAGAGGAGATTAAAAAATATTTTAACTTGGGAGTTTTTAAAACTCAATCAATAAATCTGTGCTTAACCAAAGTTAAAAATAAGGGAGGAGGGTGTCCCTTAATAGCTGGGCAGTAAATGGCGTCTTCCTGCTCGAACTATTGCCACTAATTGATTGAAATGAGATAATGACAGCTTTTCCTGCCAGTAAATTACCTCCACCTCCTCTTGGGAATACAAAAACCCTCTGGGCTGCTGTGGGTTATTATCAGAGAAGGTGAAAGAGGAAGCGGTAGCAGAGACCAGAGTGAGACATTGGACCGAACTGTGAGAGGATGAAAGACATATTGAGAGTTTTCTGACTAAAAATTAGCCCAGAAGGGAAAGACTTGTGTTGCTGGCTCTAATTTGAGGTTTCACTGACTGGATGCAGTTGGTAACTGATGAGAGTTTCAACCCACAATCCCCACAATGTTTGCAAAATGAGACTTGGCCGCTTTCTGGTGGTAAGTAATGAAGAAAATTGCTTTTATACAGCGCGGTTTATTGTGCTACCAAAGCGCTTCACATGAGTAAAAAAGACGTGACTCATAATCTTGGCTACTCCTTTTCAAACGCTTGTTTTTGTTGTGGGCATGAGTTTGTCCGATAACAGAACTTCCTTCCACATAGAACACACGGCAGTAATGAGTCAGTTTCAAGCTGTGTAACCAAATTTGCATGAATCAATTCAATCCACCTTCCCCATTTTCTCACACCCACCTGCTTGGTTGAGGCTTAACTGTGACATGATGCTAGTATGTTCATTAAGCTGCCATCCACTAAATATTCTACTGTTCATTGTCAGAAATGGACCTTAAAATTTGGTTGATTGCATATAAAATTATTTCAGCCGCGAGTGACTTATTCAAAAAAATAAATAAACTAAACCACAAACCAATAACATTACAAGAAAATCCTCTGTAGACCATCAATTAATGTTCTCTGATGATAAAAATATGAAAACAGTGTAAGAATGAAAATCCCACAAAACCGCTACTAGCTGGCCAAAAGTGTGACCAGAAAGGAAATGCTGTGCTTTTATTTTACTTTCTATTGCATGATTCCCCAAGTAGCCTAAGATGCCTTCATCTTTTCTCTCTCTCATACAGGAAGAGCAGCTCAGAGCAGGACTTTTCTTCTGAAAGCAGGAGGAAATCCTGTTTGATATCCATCACTGGCTGATTATAACTGTAGACTCTGAGCAGAGTGCGATGAAACAATGAAGCAGTTTGGCACCAACGCGCGCACACACACACACACACACACACACACACACACACACACACACACACACACACACACACACACACAACAGATCTTAGGTAGGTCAAGGTGTGTGAAATATACAGAACCAAAAGAGCAGGTCAGAGATCAACGCAGTGAACGATCAATTCATTAATGCACCGCTGTGAGACAATAAATTGCTAAACACAAATAGTATTATTATAAAAAGTATTTGCTTGTGGTTACTGGTGCTAATAAACTTTTCTAATGGCTCGATGCTCCCTGGTTTATCCCACCGCAGGAAGAGGAACCTCCGCCAGGTTGTCCTCCGGCTGAACACCCGCCTGTTCCAACCTGGGAACCAGCTAATTAAAGAAAACCACCAAAACAGAAGCCAAAACATCGACCTGGGTTCAACGCTTCCACATCGGACCACCGCGAAGTCAGAACAGAAAGCAGAGGGAAAGCAGCTTTAGCGTCGAACATGGGTTAAATCGAAAGCACCGAAATAAATTGTTGTTGTTTTTTTAAAAGCGGGGAGATGTGGCTCCCACAGGACGGACAGGATCACCAATTAATGCCACCTGCAGGTGACGCACGGCCAAAGACAGAAGTAAGTGAAGACAGACAGACTGGTACAGTAGAACACGTTACCTTTGTAGGACAGTCTCAGTCTCGGCACATTAACCTTCGTTGCTGAGGTGGTGGCGACAATTAGCGCAACAAGAATTATGTTGCTCAAAAGTGTAAATCCTTTCATTTTGCTTAGGAAACGTCCTGATGTTATCTTCAGAATGCTGTCACCAGTCAAAGTGTTCCAGGAGAACGTGGGGGATGATGCGGACTCCCTCTGCTCACAACATTTGCTCTTCCATGTAGTTCTGCCAATGCGTAAAAGGGTCTGATGCGTGGTGTCCGCTGCGCATCGAGGGCTGAGGCGGTGACTCACTGACTCCGCTCCACCAGCTGCCGCTCCTTCACTTCATTCCCAGCAGCTGGCCAACAGAAGTATGTTTGAGCTGCGGAGGGAGACGCACCACGCCTTTACAGCAGGGAGAGAGAGAGCGCGCTCCGAGCTGCCCCCCCCCCCCCGCCTTTACGCACAGATCGCAGCTGTCTCCAAACCAAGCGCAGTGGAAATCACGTTCTGCGTGATAAGCACCACCGTTTCAAAATCAGCTGGTAAACCGGCTGGAATAAAAAAGAACAACCTCCAAAGCTTGACGCTGGTGGGTTCAAGGAAAATGTCAAATATCTGTTGCAAATTGCACTTTTAAAGCAACAAGGTACAAAGATACTGTATGTGACTATTACAACACGCTGCATACATTTATTTAAATGAGCAACATTTCGAATAAACACTACATTTCTGCCTTCTTCGCGTACGCTTGACCTTCCCACGGGGACGTGCTCAGTAGTTTAATTAAGTTGTGGGCCACCTTCTAAACACCCCCCTCTCGTGCGCATCTATTCACCACAAAGCCTGCGAGGGAACACAGGGGTCATGGCAGGGTGAGAGCGAGCTATTCAAGGTGTCAGTGTTACCACACCCCCGAGTATTTCTGGAACACTTGTTTGTAGCAGGAAAGAGGCTCCCATCCATGTTTTACATAGCGTGGGAGGTGGGAAATGGGGAAAGAGCGGAGTGTCAACGTGTGAGTGGGAAGGCTTCCACTGACAGAGCTGAGCTGAGCTGAGCTGAGCTGAGCTGATCGTATTCTTCTGCCCCCATGTTCTTCAAGTTCTGCTCATTCATGTTTTGAGAACCTGTCAAGTTCTGGCAGGTCAGTGGGGTGACACAAAGAGCCCTGGTGCTCAGAACAGCCGCTGGTCTTGATCCTCCCTTTTAGGTTCTGTCACATTATTGCTAGACCGGCATTTAACGCCGTTGGAGGAATGTTTTGCAATAGGTGAACGGAATAACACAAAACTAAAAAAGAAAACCTGCAGCTCCATTCCTGTATTTCTGTCAGCTGTGAGCCAGGTGCATATTTCATGAAGAGACGTGTGCTCTATCAAGAAATATATCTTTGGCACATATTTAGTATATTTGAGACTCCAAGCTTAGTAAAGAACACTCACAGTGCATATTTTGGCTACATGCGTATCTATATTTTAGATAAGGCTTATGCAAGCAAAACCTCAAATGTTTTCTCTGAGTCATAACAGAGATATATTATCACACAGAGATTAAACTGTGTTAATGGAGCTGTTATTTTCCAGCTTTCTTACCCCGTTTCATTCTCTAGTAGAATGAAAGCGGACACACAGAGATAAGAGGCATCATATCGGTGCGTCGCTAAGTGTAAAGTTCAAAATAGATTTATTATAACACTAACAATATGCTGAGAATATCTCCTGTCTTCCTGAAGACAAATGGTAACCGTGACAACTGACAACAGGGCCTCCAACCCATTCCAGTGGTATCGTGCTTCTTGAAATTAAGATCATGTTTCGGGTAAACACTGAAGCTTCGTGATGAGGTAAAGATGTTGCTACTTGTCCTTGACTTCAGGCACATGTTTACACTTTTGTATCTTTCAGACCACAGAGATGTTTGATGGGATTTTTCCATCTAACATGGTCTGGTTTCATTTGACATTGGAGCCAGGAAGTCAGCACGGTTGCTGCTACTGTCATGATTTTAAAGCACGTTGCAACACTGGTTATTTGGATATGTCTGTTTTTCTGTTATTTTAATGTGGCATTATTTCAATGCTGCCCGTGATATTTTAAATTCCTAATTAATAAAGGGTATTAATGAATCTTTATAATCCTTCAAAAGAAATTAATTAAATTCAAATCAAATTAAAACATGTGACAGAATTTGTCTGTGTTGCATTTGGTCTGTTCATGTGTTTTCTTGTACTTGTACAAACTGAGCCAAACGTTTTGGCACAACCTCGCAAAAACAAAATTAAAACTAAAAATGAGATGTTATTTACAGCTCTGGTAATTCATGGCTGTGTACAAATAACCACAGTAAACTGCTTTCAGTTGTGCTAAGCAAACAACGCGGCAGCTGAATCCCCTCTTTGATTGAAGTCTTTCTGGCTCGTTATTGTGTGACTGAAGAGCTCTCAGCTGGAGCTCGGGAGTGGACAACACTTGTTCAAACGCAGACTCTCTCTCTGAAGGACCTCTAGACATTTGAAGAAGAGGCCACGGGCAACATAAGAGTTCAAGCGCTGAATAAATTAATTTGTAAAAGCAGTTATGCCACTGTCCTTGTGAATGAGAGGTCCCTGGACTGTAGTGGCCACTGGAAATGACCTGAAAGAAGAAATGCCTCTTTACGCACAAGACTGCAGGAGGAGCTGGAGCAGCTGGTCGGATAATACATCATTAATTTTACTTCCCGCTGTACTCGTCGTGGCTAAATCCCTGTAAATTCCTCTGTCCTTACCAATCACATGCAGCATTTGCAAGATTTCCTTCGCTCTGAAAATTCTCATGAAGAATCTCTGCCTCTTCATCCGAACTCATGAGCAACGTAATTCAGTGTGAAGGGAACCCCACACTCCTCAGAGTTCCCTCAGTTTGAAAATTGTGGTCAATTGTCTGATTGAATTGCGCTGCCTGAGCTCTGTACTTCGCAAAATCCCCCCGGGGGTGAGTTAGGCTCTTCAAGTTGTCAGTGAAGATGAAGCCTAAGACCTCTTAGCGGCATCTCGACGTCGTATCATTTTGACAAATCAGCCCGGCGCTGGTTGAGTGGTGATTGGGAATGGCAGGGCGGGAGTTCATGGATTCACAGTGTGGGAGGTACAGGAGGAGCAATTCTGAGGCTCAAGGCAAAGAGACAGCTGGCGAGCTTGAGTACGTGCCTCAATGTTTCACCCAGAAAATGGTGCTGATACGAGTAGAGATGCTGTCACAGACAAGGTGGTTCAAGAAAGTCACAGTCCTGATGCTTGGTGTGAGTAGAATGAACAGAAAGTATCAAGCCTCCGAGAGCCGGAGTTTCACCCACACGTCCATGTTTGCTCACACACGTTGAAACACAACAGTCTATTTTAGAAGATGTGTTGTTATTTTTATATTTTATTATATAGTGTTTTTATCGACAAAGTGTTTGTGGATATTTACTGGACTCTCTGAGCCTAGTTCATCTCTGGTCATAGCAATAAGTGTAATCAGCATTTGATTGTGTTTCGTTCTTTTGGCAGGAGAACGTAACCTGAATCTCCGTGTGAGAGCGAGTACAGCGGACGGTTATTTGGCTGTGACAGATGGGGGGAATCCAAAGATGATTCCTTCTACAATCTTCAACCACAGTTTATGTCACATCTGGAAGTGAAGTTACACACTCCTGACCTCTCTGACGTTTCCTCTGTGGATTATTTGCCTTTTCTAAAGTTTTATACGCTGTTAGAGATGGGTCATAACATTTAAGAACTTCTAGCACAAACCCAGCTGTGATCATTTTTCCCTCCATCTTCTGAGTTGAGAAAATCAGAAAAGAAATATTTTCTTTTGGTGGAACCAAGAGATGAGTTGTCGTGATGAACCACTTGCTACAACCAGCAGCACCACCTACAGTCAGAAGTGATTCCTTGAAATGAAATTCAGTCTTCATGCGAGAATGTCAGAATTTGGTTTCTACAGAAAACGAAACATGATGTAACACACACACACACACACACAAACACACACACACACACACACACACACACACACTACGCAGGCTCCTTATTTGACCTCTGTGTGCCTCAGGTCTCAGTTTAGACTGATTAGAGACTGACCTTAGCAGTGAACTCTCGCACACACGCAGAGGACTCCTGCCCGTCCTGATTAAGCTGTGACCCTGCCGCTGACCACTGGACACTAAACACTACCAGACCAGGATAAAACCCAGCTGACGCACTGGGGCGACCACATGGGGATGTCCATTATGCAGGAAGAAGAAAAAAGCCTAAGCTGTGGGGCTGCATGAGGAAGTCATTTAAAGATCCTTGTTCAGCTCAAACTGGGCAAATTTTCAAATTACTACAGCTTCAGAAGTTTCCTGCCATAAGAACATCTTGATCTCTGATGCTTCAGTTTACTCTGCTGGCATTAAAATGAAATCTTGCTATCGGTTCACATTCACGTGTAATTTAATCTTTAGAGTTTGAATTACTGTTGCACTTTTAATCAATATTTACTTTAATGTGTTTATGCTCTGTTAGTATTCTGCTGAGATAGATCTGAATCATTTTATTCAATAATACACAAATCATAAAAAATCCTATTCCTATTATGCAAGTCTTTGATTGCATTTATTCCACCCAGTGTTTTTCCTGGCAGAGCTGAGCCGTGAATGAGATCACGTTCGTTCAGATGTCACCACACCAGAAGTTCCCCAAGTGTGGCTCAAGTAACTGCAGAGTTCTGCAGATGAGCCGTGTTTTAGTAAAGGCTTGATCAGTCGCTAAAACGCTCTACGAGGTGTTAATTCACACTTACTCCAGGTTTCCTATTAAAAAACGACTGGACGGCATCTTGTGGCACAGGAGGAAACAATTAAGGTCAGAAAACAAACTTTTTTTCTTGTGCACAACATCTACAAATATAAATAAACTCAGTTTTCAGATGGTACCTCATAGATTCAAATTCCAGTTTTCATTTTACAGCACATGATCATTTCTCACTAATTATAACGCTATAAATAACAACCATAACTTTGTGTGCCTCTGCGTTAACTGCGTGTTGTGTCTGCTTCACTGACCTCACACCCTCCGTGGTTCCAGTCGCCCCTGTCACTCACCACTGTTTACCATCTACTAAAGCAGAAGAGATGTAAACGGTGATAATTAAATTAAAACAAACAGCCCGGTCGTGTGCGTCCACTCCGTCAGCACAAAGTGGCGACTGTGGCGCGGTTCCTGCGGCCGCGACAGAGGTCGTGACCCCTTAACGTGGCTGATCAGTAAGACGGTGTCGCTAACATTTGCACACAAACACATGCGCGCACACAGACACACACACACAGGTCTGGTCTATGACCTCTTAACCCGCAGACAGTGCCAGATGTTTATTTGTTGATTACCTCCATCCTTAAAGACATCCATCATCACTGTCAAAGTGGAGGAGGATGTGTTTGAGTGTGACTGCAGTAATATGAGTAAATGCTGTGTGTTGATATTAAACAAACTCACTTGAGCCGGTTGTGAAGTTATAGTTAACCTTATAGTTATTTTTAGTTACCTTGAGGTTAAACAACTGTAAAAGCCCCAGCTGTCTGTGGCCTTTCTTCATGGAGTTTACGTCTTCTCCCTCCGCTTCCCTCCCACAGTCCACAGTGACTTTAGGGTCACTGGTGAGTGTAGTTGGCCTGTTGGCGTGAACACGAGGGTAAATAGTTGTCTCTACGTGTGGCCCTGTGATAAACTGGCGATCTGTCCAGGGTGTAGCCTGCATGATTAGACTCCAACACCCCCACAATCCCCCAACAGGATAAGCAGAAGAGATGATGGATGGATGGATCTTTACTGCACCCACGCGACTGAACACACACTCCTCACAAAACTGAACCACTCCCTGCAGATTTATGGAAAACGCTGTGGGGCCTAATTAAATCAAAACAATACCGTGTTGTGTGTTTATGTCAACAAATGTCGCATTAAGTAGAGTCAGACAGTTATCTTTGACCTGGACGTCGAATCCACCTCATATATCAAACAAATCTCTGGAACTCTTTATTTTCAAGCCTTTGCTGCTTGAGCTGAATTAAACGATTTGCTTTAACGTCTCAGACCAGCACCGACTCTGCTGTTCATCAGCAGCAGCGTCACTTTGGCCTGTGGCCTATTTCCGTCTGCTGGAAGTTCCATTTCCAAAACTAACAACTAAAGTGGATTGACTGAAATAATATTTTTCTAGGTTGCATAGGTAGTTTCGAAAGCAACTCTTGAGCCTGAACTTCTGAAGGTTTGCAGTGAAATAAAACTTGTTGAGCACGTTGGCTAAAGAACATGTTCACTTAAAAACAACGTTTAAAACAATAAAGGAGCGTGTTTCCAATATGGGTCTTTCTACACACTCTGTGGCCAGGGGATGATGAACCAGGCCGCTCTGCTGCAGTCTCGCCCCAGGCTTTGAAGGTGGGCTGTTTATTATCTTATAAAAGCGGAAGCATAATGGCATCCAAACCTTAGAAATGAGGAAAAACAATGTGCCACCTTCAACTTTACGAGACATTTAATGTCTTTCAGTTAAAGCCTAGTCAATCCATCATCATTAGGGCTTATCAAAATATTCACCAGGCCTGTAAAACAACTTAACTCGCGTCTGAGCTGAGGCGTGAGGACAATGTGGGTGCGTATGTGAACGTGTGTGTAAGATCAGTGACTCGCTTTTCAGTGTAGCTGGGATTATACTTTCTGTTGCCGTTCACCTTCCATCTCAGGATCTTTCTGGAAAAAGAAAGATGCTAAATATTGTGATGCTGCTGTAATCTCCTCCGTGTGCGAGTGGGTGTGTGCTCTTAGCAGCACAAGTTGTAACAGTGTGATATGAGCTATTTGTTCTCATTAGTTTGGAGAAAATTCTTCATTTTTTACCATATTTCAAAGAGAACGACCCAAGTAAAAGACGCTCAGGCCACAATTCAAAACCATAACTTTATTTAAAATGATGGCTATTTTACTTTCCTTTGATCACAGATGGTGATCAGATGAACATTAAAATTCAGGTGTCAGTTTTACGTTTCCGGTTCTCACCCTTCCTTTAACATTTACTATATAAAAGTCTTTCCGCTTCGTTGGTGCTCAGTCGAGCGACTCCGTCTTTCCTCTCTGCTTAAAAGGCGTCGCCGCCTTTCTCCCCGTCGACTAACTAAGCCAGCGGATGCTACACAGCGTGTCCAGTGGAGCCTGATTACAGCCCCCAATGGCTTCTGCTGGCAGATCAGTTTTACAATAAAGGGAAAGGGACGACAGTTTCTAAAGCCCAGTTGGCTGTGGCTCCAGCTGGTCGTCATTTTTAGCTTTTTGGAGATTTTTTATAGGGATTTTGACATTTTACGTCACCTAAACCTGTTCATATCTCAGCGGGAACATTGTGGCCGATTAGCCGAGGATCTGGCGCATGAGGCTGGTAATAATGAGGAAGATGAAGTCACAGTCGTTTGGAAAGGGCCGTATGATGTTTTTAGTTTTCTGGTTGTGATAGTAAAATATCACAGACTAGTATCATTAACAAAATTAAACATGTGTCTTACTTTTTAAAGTGGTATCGTCCAAACGTGTTTTTTCAAGAATTCAGAAAAATGTTTCTTCTCTAACTTCGGACAAACTGAGAAACTATAACAATATACATGAAGAGAGACGTGAATATGACCATGCAGAGCCTGAGCCTTTAAACGTGGCCTCATTTCTATCCACCATATTCCATCACTGAGATCTTTATCTCCTTCACCTCCTTTGATTGTTTAACCACACACATCCTACAAATATTTATAAAATAAAAGCATACAATTTAATTTTGTGAATTCTGATTACTGCTAGATAATTCTGAATACTAATGAAAATAGTTGTTTTTAATGTTAATGATTTAGGGTTCGGTAATTAGGGTTTTCTACAACTGGATATTCAACCACTTCCCTTCATTCTTTAATTTTCTCATCTGAAGAGAAATCAACTTAACCTTTTCTTTAACTTTACAACACATGTAATTACTTACATCAACTCAGCTGTATTAACCCAGGTTCTATTAAATTTACCAAAGCTTTAGTTTTTCAGCAGCCGGTGACAAACAAATTCTAGCAAATCTATTTCAAATTGAAAGTTCAACTTCTTCTGCTCACAACAAGACCCGTTTCCCTTCAGATACTTTCAGCTACATTTTAAGTGTTTCATCTTCTGCAAACATTCAGCTCTGTTAAAAATACTATTGTTCGACATTTAGTCCCTTAAATCGCCTGCATTTGTATCGGTCAGCAGCTCAGCAGTGGTCAGCGTCTTTTTAAGCAGCTCTCCCACATAATTTCACGGGAAATTACCTTTTCTAGTTTTCTGTAGTCATCTCTCGTGCTCTGTGTGTCTCACCAGCCATGACCCCATTCATCTCTCAGGCTGGTGTTTTCACTATCTCTTCTTCCTTTTATGTTGTTGTTTTCTGTTTCTGTTCTTATTAGTCTGTCTCAATTTATTTATCTCTTGAGATTCCACCAGCTCTCTTGAGACTCACATGCACATACAGCCTGAGGTGTCTTCCATCTCTGTCTAACATCAGAATATAATTGTTTTTTATAAATGAGGCGACCAAACATTAGGAATACATTTTAGTATAGTGTACATGTAGACATAAAAACACAAGCTTCTTTGACATCTGCCACATTTAATTGTTCTTGTGTCTTTCCTGACCGTCTGAACTACTGATTTGCTCCACATGGTCTGAAGATATTTTACGTGTGTGAGCGTGTGTTGCTTTATATATACACACACACTGAAATTGAGATGCTAAAGAAGAACTATGCTCTCGCTATGACAATGTAAACCCTCTCTGATTTACAGTTGCTGTCTAGTCCAATTACATTTTCCATATTGCCAGTGCACACACAGACGCACACAGTCACCAGCTTTGTTGCTCCGCTCACTGCACCTGAGACCCGTAGGTCAAAACCTTTCTGGTAGAGAAGAGGTTTGTGTGAGGAGGAAGCGATTTTAAAAAATATAGATGTTATAATGTGAGTCGTTCTTTTGTTGACACTCAAACCTCAACTCGTGATTTTAACCCTCCTAAACACACGTGTTTAACTAAATAAGCTTGTGGTTTTATTCAATAATGATGGGTTTAGGCTAGAATGTGTAATTTATTGAGCAGCTTTACCCACATAAGCATGAATGTGTTTTTACTGCTGGGTTTAAAGTGTATAAATATAAGTTTGTTTTTCCTGCGGTTTTAACGCGTCCTCTGATCTGGTCTCCAGATGAAGCACAGGCCCCTTTAATCCACAACAGCCCCCACACTTCACCTTAGAGTTTGGCTTTGATAGTACAGCAAACATAACTCACAGCCCTGAAGGTGCCGCGATGGAGGCAACGGTGTGAGTGGAGCGGCTCAGTTTAGGTTTACATGCAAACACACACGCACAGCCTGCAGCCACCAGCTCTGCTACAAACTACACTCATGCACACGGTGATTTGCACTGTGGTGTAATCTTGTTGCGTTGAAGTCAAGATGGATGAGTGTGAGTTCATTTAGTGTACATACAAAAAAATTACTGTATATACTTTACAAAATAGCTGAATTCCGCAAAGCTGCTGACACAGAGAACAAAGAATTTATCACACAAATTCAACGCGCGCACACACACACACACACACACACACACACACTTACTTCCCGATGTGATCAGACTTAATCACAACTCAATGGAGCAGTCAGAGAGGAAGCTCGGTGCACAGGAGTGGGTTTGACACACACGTAGTCCACAATTCATTCCACAAACTCAGCGCAGTGGTCGGCGCTGCAGACGGCCGGGGGTCTCGCAGATTAGCCTCGGCCACTAATCCCCTCACATACCTATACCACACACACACACACACACACACACACAGGTTACTTTGCTGATTTAGATTTTTACATTTCAAGAGTCCTTTGTGTCTGCGTCTTTTGTGAAGTGGACTAATCTGCTCTCTTTATTCTGAATGAGCTGTTATTGTGTGATTGCTTCTAGGTCAACATATAATTTCCTTTTTATATTCCATGTTTGAAGCTGTCAGGTCTCTTGAGGCGTTTTTGTTGTGAACTGTGAATGATCTGTTCCAGCATTTTAATATGTACTGGGTCAAGTTCAGCCTGAACTAAGAAATTTATCAGCCACTTTTCTTTTGGTTTCATTTTAAAAACCTCCATGAGGTAAATGATCACAATGAGTTGTGCAGGATCTGTCCAATTCAGCTCAGCAGGTGATGCTGAGTGAATGATGACATTGTACATTTGCTTTGGACTCATTTATCGTTAGCATATCTGAAGCCAAGGGAAACAGCTCAATCAGTCACTGTCAGGGGGCATTTGACAATGAAAAGTCACTGCTGCACAGCAGGTCAGATACCAGGCTCGACTTAGTATCTCACTTACCAGATCAACACGTGTTTCAGCTGACAGATACAATGCATCATGAGGACGCTGAACATTTTAAAAGGATGAGAAATGTTTTGTTTTCTCAGGCCTGTTCTGGCCACATGTGTCATTCAAACAAGTCACTGGAAGATGAAATGGGGTCTCCTGTACAAACAGTGAGGCTGAGGTGAGGGGGTCTGTCTCCAGAGGGTTTACTGAAACCACTCCACTCTACCTTTAACCTCTGCTCATTCTGCCAACTGAAGGAACCCAAGTGAGGAAAAGCAACAAGCCTCCGGATGCTTTGTGAAGGATGTTAGAGGTTGATACATCTGCAAAGTCAGTGATCCACATCGTCGTGTTCTGTCCTGGGAATGCGTGGTAGGAGACACTGAGGCCCATTAGGCAGTTTGACAGAAGAAGACGACTTAAGGACAAAGGCAAGATGGACATACACAGTGAAAACATGTATGAGTCAGTCTGAATGTACACCAATATGTCTATGCACCTCATGACTGAGCTATCACAAAATATACACAGCGTCCAAAAATATAATGGATGCACCGAGTAAAGTTCATCCAAGACCCATTCAGCCGTTCAGTTTCACTTGCATTTCAGTCTGACGGATGGTTTAACAGTATATAATCACTCCCTGGCTACAACTTTACCACAAGTATCCGATGGTTTCACGGCAGCTAAACCAACTGCGCCGTAACTAAGAAACTAAGACGAGGTCACAGGGCCAAAGGTTAAACCCACACCGGCTCCTACTGGGAGATTCAGTTTCCTAAAGTATCTCTGCGTGCGTGTGTGTTCAGTTACTGCAGCACACGTAACAATAACTCTTCTCCTGCTGACCACCGTTTCAATATCCTGTGTGTACGTGTGTGTTGCTGCAGACATGTTTGCTTCTCCTCCCAAACCTTCTTATTTACACAGCGGTTCTTATTACATTTGATGTATTTCTCATTAGTCCCTTCTCGTTTTCCTGTTCTTGTTCTATGTCCTCTTCCCTTCTGCAGCAGCATGTGGACCCACTCTCAGATCTGCGGGTGTCCGTTGGCGAGAAAATCCAGAAATAAACAAAAATGTAGAATCCTTCTTAAAATAGAAAGATGAAGAGAGCAGAAGAATGAACGGGAGCCGGTCTACTTTTAAAGGATTATGAGTCTTAGCCCCTACAGAACGAAAAGGATACCCTTCCAATTTTAAAGGATTACCTTTTTGTCTTGACACTGGACAATGGCCAGTCTTCCCTGTGGGTTAGCTTTAATAGCAGGAACCTCTCCGTTTTGCTTCAGGACTTTCCCTGCATTCATTGCACCTCTTTTGTAGCCTGTAGGTGGTCTGCTCAACACAAAGCCAATCTCCATATAAACTGTCTCATGAAGCTGTTAAATTACTCAGAAAATAGTTTGCTTTAAGTTCACTAGTCAACGAAAGGGATTGTTGTATGTACGTACAAAGTAAAAATCAAAAGAATAAATAAACAAAGAAACATATACTGTTGAAAAGCAGGATATAATATTTTAATGGGCTTTTATCGTCATAAGATGTTAATAGTTTTTAGAATGTATCACCTGCACCATATTTATAATGATAGTTAGAAAGACGAAGAAGCAAACAGAACAAAACCATAAATAAAAAAGAAGATGTGACTGTTTAGGAAGCGAAGGGTGAAAGATGAGTAATGGTAGATGGAGGAATAGATACAGGAGGAGAACATAAATATAGTGGGAGGAATCTGTATCCTTGGAGGTAAATAATGAGAATCTCATGACATGGGGCCTCCAGGAAAGCGTCCCACTTTCACTCCGTCCTCCTTTTTTCTTTTTCTCATCGCACCCCTCCTCTTCCTTTCCTCACCCCATTATTTTCATCCGTGCCTCTCTTAGCCAACTCCCTTTTCTCTCCCCAAATCCGTCCTGCCCTTCTTCCACCATGTATGAATTCATCTCAGGTTCATTTACATAAGAAAGCTCCCTTTTTAGATTTTGTATTCCTGATGGAGCAGATTTGAGACAGTCATTAATGATTCAGCTGTGATTACTGATATCTGTCTGCCTTTTGACTCCGCTCTGTCTTGAATGTTATGAATAAAAAGAAAGTAAGTGACACAAATCAGCTTCGCTATCTGTGGCTGCCTGGAATACAAATACAGCGTTTCCTCTGCGTGACCTTCATATGGTTATTTGTGTTTTTATATGCTGTGTTGTTATGTTTTAGTAACCGTGCAGCTGAATGTCCTCCCTCCCTCCAACGCCTCCTCCTTGCGTCGCATCGCTGCCTGTACTATACTGTCTGTTAAGCCAAGACAAAATTAGGTTACAGTTAGTCTCACTCAGAACAGTTTTCAGTTGATTAGTATTAATCTAATTTGAGCACAGTACAATGAAGGCGTCCGTGCTCGTCTCTTGGTGGCTGTAGCTCTGCTTTGCTTTTTAACGCAGCTGCAAATAAAGCTCTGAATCCTCTGCAAACATTTTGAGACGTTCCCTTGTACAAATCACTGCACTGCTTGCTAGTGACGTTGTATTTCACTTGCTGTATGAACAATGGGCAGACAGAGAAACAGGAGCCTAAGGGCTGTTCTTCAGTTTGGATGTTTACAGCTAAGACTGGCTCCCAACCTGCCTTTTTCCATTATCTCCCTAAGCTTTGCTTCCCTCTCTCCTCTCCGCTTCCTGGACCTCTCCTTCCCTAACCCCTCTCTCTCACAGATCCCTCTGCTATAAAATTCCTTTAGGACTACTTAAGCGATTATAGTAAGACCATGGTCTTCTCTCTCTCATCCAGCCTCCATATTTTATTTTCTGTGGGTGTGTGCCTGTGTTTTTGTTTGTATGTGTGTCCATGTGTGCTGCTGAGTTCACGTGTTGGTTTAATAGCCTTTGTACCTCTAGACTGACTTCAGAGTCAAATCACAGGTTGATTCTACATAATCCTTTCAGAAACAAACACATACCAACGTGTGTACATCTGTGTGTGTTGTTCATAATGGACGTGTCTTCACTTTAAGGTCACTGGGGTTAATCCCCACCTTTAGAGCAAGGATAATCAGGCCCATCACTGCAAGTGCAATCCTTCACACAGGGAGACGTAGAGATCCATGCACATGTTTATCGTTAAAGGATTTCTGCAGCGCTGAACATTATCCTTTCTCTCAACAACAGCCTCTCTTCATTTCCACTGGTTTTGGAAGATTTACACTCAGTAATCACATAATTATCCAAAGTGAGCCTGGGATAAGCTGCACTGCAGGAGTCAATTAGTCCCTTATTTGATGTTTTATAGTCATATCATATTCATGCACAAGTCGAACTGCAAAGCAGATAAAAGGTTGACTTGATAAACAATAAATTAGTTTATATGAAAATGTTGTTTCCACAAGGGCAGTAGGTGCGTTTTCAGATTTAGGTCCCTGTAACATTACTAATACCTGTTAAACACACACACTATTCACATTTGTAAAAATAATAATTCACATCCTCAGTAAATACATTCACAGGCACTCAACATTTCACTTCATGTTACAAACTCGTGGACTCACACTGAGAGGGTCTCATCAGACCCGCTCGTCATTTCTCTTGCCAAACATTGTTTAGTGTGTGTGTTTTAACCGCGCTCTTCCCTGCTGAGTGACAAATCGCTCTGTCGAAGAGGCGATCTGTCAAACGCACACTGTACACTGTGAAGAATACCACAGCGGCCTCAGATGATCTGGATTCTTGTGTGAACCTGATACACACGTCACAGCAGGAATGCGTGTTAGAAGTGATCCAGACCAACATCAGGAGCTTGGTTGTGCGTTGACTATACACACACACACACACACACAAACCCGGGCGAAGTGGACCAACACACAGCAAACATGCACATGGCAACACACACACACTATTGTTGGAAGAGAAACCCCTGATTTAGTTCGCTCAGCAGGAGCCTGTCGTCACAGAGAGGATTCCCAAGCCTGGACTTTAATGGAGAAACTCAGCTACACATATAGCATCTGCTTAGAATATTTACCCTACAACCAAAACCTAAAATGTCTGGACGCAGCATTTTACATGAGTTTTGCAATTTGAGTTAGTTGAGTTTTACAGTTCAATAAAAATGTTATCTAAACAATTATTTTGTAATTTTAACGGTTAACCTTTAGAATGTAGATTATTTAATACGATGTCAATGTTTAAAGTCTTTACCTGAAAATGTTTTACTGTATGTGATTTTTTTAAATTATGTGTTGCATGAAATATTTTGCATTCAACTGAGAAGAACACTACACCAGCACAGATCAAATCTGGTATGTGTGAATTTAGCCAGATGAATGTGCAGGAGGAGACTCTGAGGATCCGTCTGAACGCACAGCTGCAGGCGGAACCAGCACTAAATGCCAGGTTCTGATGAGAGCGTCCCACAGTCGTCTCCAGTTTGGCGTTAACAGAGCAGCTCCAGGTTTATACGTCTTAATGACGTTTTGGAAAAGAGTTGTCCAAGTTCGCAGAAAAGACCCACAAATAACACGTATCGAAGCTGGTACGTGCCTTTTGAAAATCAGCTGGTATTTCTACTAAAGAGTAACTAACATTTATATAATCAGCACTGAAATGGGGCAGTGACCTCCCTGAGTGTTTATTTGTGTTTCAAAGGAGCAGGATTAGCTCATAAATCTTTTCTTATACCTGGGAGTTTCTACTGAGGCTCTGAATTTTGAGGAAGTTCATGGAAACCCTTCAAGCTTTGTCCAAAAACCAGACTCTGTATGTTTTATGCTCCTTGGATGTAAATTTAAAACCCGACCTGGCATTTACTGCACTATACATTCAAGATGCTCACACTCAAGCCTGCAGGTAGAGAGTAGGAATAAACATTTCACACATTAATCACAGTTTCAGACCCTGGAGAGTCTTCACTACGGTGTGTTGGTCTGTCCTGGGGGGCGATGTGTTAACATTTGGAAACTGTTCTGTGGGATTTTAGTCCTGCATACCAAATCAATGATTACTTTAAATGATTTACGCCCCAAGAGGCACAAAACTTATGCACTGTATGAGATATGAACCTGCTGCTGCTCCACAATTCTTTGTTTCAGGGGTTTTGCGTTGGTTCAAGTTTAATTTAAATCTTAGTGCTGAACCCTTTTGTATCGTGTTATTTATTTAAATTATTGTTGGTGCAATGTCGGAGCATGTGTGAACACAAGAAAGCAGGAGAAAAGCACTTATTGAATTGGAATTTGTAGGTGCCAGCTTCATGGATGGACCACAAAAACATAAAAGGGAAATATTAAAAGAAGAAAAAGAAAACAATGACGTTATCAGTTGTTGTTATTGTCTAGTTCTGTTTCCATTGTTGCTGTGTTTACTACTTGTTGCATGTGGAGCCAGTTCGTCTCTACCTGCAGACTGCAGACGATGCTGTGTTTGGACACGGGGGGGATGGATGGAAAAAGAGGAAAAGCGTAGTTACGCAGCGCTATAGTCATGGAAACAGTCTAATTACTACATTTGACCTGAAAGAAACACAGACGCACAAGGAAAGCGTTCAGCAACCACTGCACACACACTTTATACGCTTTCTCTTAGATGCAGATGTGTTCTGTTTGGTGTTAATGACAATCCCTAAACTCTCCTCTCATCTCCATCCTGCCTGCACTCTGTCTCTCAACAAGTGTGTGTGTATCATGAATAAAAGGTCCTCAGCTAAAGGTTCATAGCATGTGCTGCAGATTAAAAGATGGAGCCGATACATGAAAACACATGTTGGCTCTGTGATAACCTCTGTCATAATTACACAGAGAAAGCAGCAAGAAAGGAAAGAATCCAGAAGAGAACATCAATATGGAGGAATGTAGCTATTGTTCTCAAATTAATCATCATTTAGAATTTAATTTGAGACTCCCAGTCAGCGTCCTCATAACCTCAGAAGAGCTGTTCACATCAGCTTTCTTACTGTTTCATTTACTTTCTGTCCACATTCTGTGACCAGTTTATGCAGAAACACTTTTCTTGTGACTGTAGAATACAGTCTACACAAATGCACAAATTCAGATATTTAATAAAGTATGAAAGTATTTCTCTGAGCAGCTCGTATTAGTTTGACTGTGGCATCTGTTTCACTAAGCTAAGAACCTGGTGGCTGTGTTGTAGTTCATCTTTAAAAACTTGCTCCACATTCCAGACACACTGATGAACTAAACCATGACTGACATGCCCACGTTTCTCTTTTACTATCTGTTAGTTTATATTTTACTTGGCAGGTGATCAATTTGGACACTTTCACTCACGGAGCAACTGTAGACAAAACTGACAGTAAGACGAATAAGGCTGACAGATCACTGTGCCTGTATATTCAGTATGCAACGCCTTTTATCTTTACACCCTCTGAACAAAAACGAAGCTGACACTTTGGGCTTGACTGGATCCCTAGAAGGCAAAATTAACTAATTTTACCTAAAACATGTCAAATCTAAAATGAGCGAACGTCATAAACAAAATGATTAAAATCCACAATGTCCAGTTGTAAAGTGATCAGTGCAGCTTCACTTTAACCAACATGAGAACATGGTTAAAGAAAGCTACTCTCTAACACATTCATTTACTGTGCAATAGAGGAAGTTGAGTTATATTATCCATTATGTTAGAAATTGTGCCAGAACATGAATAAATTATAAATAAAATTGTAAATTACAATGCAAAAGCATCAACAGTGTCTTCATGCTCCTCCTCCCCCTCCCTTTCACTCTCACTTCATCCTTTCCTATCTAACCCCTTCAGCTCTCATCTAATCACTGAAGAACCAGAGGGGAGTGACCTCATCACCCTAGTGCCATAGTAACGGCCTGCAGCCATGCACCCTGGGTCCCAGGGATCCTGGGAAGGTGGAGGAATGCAGACCGTGATTGGTCTGTGAGTGGATGCAGAGCAACCTGAGGATGGATGGATTAAATGACAGCTGGAATACACACGCACGCACTAAACGCATAGAGCTACTCAACACACAAACACAACGCTATACTTCTCTTAGACACACTGTAATATTCAGTGACATAACGTGTTGGACCCTAAAGCTGAACACGTCAAGGTACAGTATGTATTAATACATGTATGTGAGACATACAAAGACGCTCAGACTCTAATTGACTTTGTCTTCTCGGCTGCAGGGCAGAATTATAAATTGGTTGGAGTGAAGGGTGATGAAAGCCACTGATTTCATTCATTTACTTAGTGTCAGGGCTGAACTATTTTAAATTCTTTAGTTGCTGTCACTTTACTTTTTTAGTAAATCACATGACCTGATGTGTCTGACAACGAAAAGCTCACATCACATAATTAAACCTGGTAAAGAGGGTTACAGATAGAAAATCATTTTAAATGCCTGCATGGGTTTATATTGAGAGAGACATAAAAGTTGAAATATATAGTGATGGGTTTTAATAAAGTGTGTATTTAAGAAGAACCACCTTTGTTTTTGGGAGTGTATGTGAATTTCATCTTGGCTAAAGCATATATTGAAGCCATGTCAGCCTGTGTGTGCTCGTCCTGGCTCCAGTTCATTTATTCATTTATGTGCCCACTAACCAGGCATCCTCTCCACAGAACAACAAAACCTAAAGACAGATTTCATTTGCAGTAAGGAATATAAATAAATTGCTTTACTCAAATCATTTTAATGTAATTATGTTCGGAGGAAGACACTGATTAATGAAGAGCAAATATCAAGTGATGGACTGACATAAAATAATTAAGATAAAAAGAGAGTCTTCAGTAAAGATGTCACATGGATCACATTATAATAATATTAACAATTCCAAATACGTTACTCTGTAATTAGAGTATTTCATTTGTACCTATATAAACACAAAAATAAAATCTGTTTCTAAACATAAAAATAAAGCTGTACAACAAGGAGTAAATGTAATTTGTAACTTGTACAATCCCAGACCAGTGTATTAGATACAGTTGTAGGAGGAAATGCTTCCACTGGGTGTGGCTGCACCTCCCACTAAGACCTCCTCTCACCTAGAGATGTTCAGTCTATCTCACACAACGTCACAGTATTCATCTTAAACCAGAACCCTGGGAAGAGCGGTGCCGTAAATGTAGCTTTGAATTCATGAATGAGGTTCTCTGATGAATGAGGTTCTCCTGATGAAACGTCGTAATATCTCAGAATACCACATTCCCAATCCAGGAACACTCCTACCTTTCCCCCACAGGGCTTCTTAATAGGTGTGGATGAGCTTCCATGCATGGCAGTATACCCAGTCTCAGAGCAGAGCAAACTCCAGGAATTCTCATTGCACCCTAGGCCTCCAGACCTGTCCCATCCTCTACCCACATGTTTATAAGTCAATCCAATCCCAACTGTGCCTGTCCATTCCACCTCCCAGTAGCAGATGCCATCCAGGCCAACCTCACACTCACATAACACCTGAGATCTACTAAACCTGTCGTCGTTTTCAAGACGTGACAGTCTGTACTTTGCAGTTTCTACTTTTTTTCCTCCAGATAGAAGACTTTTGCATGCTGTGTTTCCATCATTCAACTTCAGATTTGTAGCATCTGACAGAGAAACAAACACCCAAATCAGGGTGTTTAGTGTTTTCCAGTTAAGATTAGAAATAATGTAAACAAAGCTATGATTAAAAACATTTAGAAACGTAGATATCTGTGTTTGTGCAATTGTATAAATTTAATTCTACTTCTGAATAAATTCAGCAACCTTTTTGAAAAGACACACAAATGTTAATACATACAAAATGACCCCTTTCTTAGATTATGTGAATCTCATTTCTAATGATGTACATCTTATTGTGTCTAGAATGAGCAAATTAAATATAAAAAATGACTCAGAAAATAACTTACACTTCTTCAGGCCTGGCTTTAACCGATGCTCTCCACAATGTCCAAGCCTGTACAAAACAGATATTAGAGTTTTACCAAATAATACAATTAACTGAAACATTTAGTGCCAGATAGAAAGAAAGGTGCATTTAAGGATGAGCTTCATAACAGCTCTTACAACCCATTTTACTGTTGGTACTCAATTAATGATCAAATGTGTAATTCTAACCTTTGCCATTGCACATATACAATAACAAATAAATTACCTTAAAACATCAAAATGTCATTTCAACAGAATGATAAGACATTTTCCAACACGAACTGCTAAATAAATTGAGACCTTCTACTACATAAGGCAAGAGATGTCACTTCTATACCTGGTGAGAAGGAGGCCTACAGCCCAGCCTGGGTTAACTTCAACCTCACAAGCCAGACAAATCTGGCACTTTTCCTCTTTACTGTACCTCAGTATTACATTTATCTTTTTGGCTAATGGCCAAAGTGAACCTGCCCATACCAACTTGGTCAAATAACCATAATAACCAAAACAAACCATTTGTCCACACAGCATGTACGCAGTCCATACCACTACAGACATTCACCAATGGTACATATGCTGATTGTTAGTGCCCATAACGCTACATTCTGTATATGTCTACACACAGAGGCTTTAACTTACCGCAGGTTCAAACCGGGAATGTCAGCGAGCTCCTTCATCCCGTTGTCTCCTGGGTGATTGTATCTCAGATCCAGATTTTTCATGTGTGAGCTCCTGTTCGTCTTGAGAGCTTCCGCCAGAGACAAGCAGCCTTTCTCTGTCACCTGACAACCTGCCAGCCTGCAAACACTCACACAGATTATCTCAATTTCTCTTGAAGCATAAATATATCTAGACTATGTGTAAAACAACACAGTATGATACATAAATAAAAGAGTTCCCTCTGTGACATTTGATTCAGATAGAATAGAAATAAAGTATCTGAAACTATATACCGGTAGTTGCTTAAACAAAGTCACTGCATCTTAAATATTTGGGCCAATGAAAATAATTTAGCCCTTTGAGCAACAGCTGTGTCTGGATAATTATTATGCTGCTCACAGTAAAATAAAGTAGTAAATGAATTTGAAAATTAATTAGGCAGTAAATGAAGCCTTTGCTTACTTGAGAGTCTCCAGTTTGCAGTGTAGGCTCTTTAGGCCTTCAGCGAGTAGCTGCACACCTGAATCCATCAGGTCATTATGACTCATGTCCAGTTCTGTGAGGTTAGAAGATGCAGACGTGAGGACTGAGGATTTCAGGCCTCTGCAGGACTCGTCAGAGAGATCACACCAACTCAGCCTGCAAAGAGATTTGTGTTTAGAAGACGATGGTGTCATTTATTTGTATATTTTTGTTTTTTTAAGACCAAGTTTGTTGTTGTTATCCTTTATATTGGCTATATTACAATTTAAAAATAATTACTGTCTAAGATGAAAAGAGGTATATTGATTATTAAAATGTATATATACGATTTGGCCAAACCTTAGTACACACAGTCCAGTCTAGTGTCGTGTGTCTTGAGAGGTAGAGCTGTCGCCCTGTCGATTCCTGGCTTCCTCAGTCATGTGCCGAAGCGTCCTTGGGCAAGACACTGAACCCCAAGCCGCCCCTGGCCAGCCTAAGCTGCATACCAGCTCTGCCACCGGTGTGTGAATGTGTGTGTGTTTGTGTGCGTGAGTGAGATGCAGTGTCAAAAGCGCTTTGAGTACCAATAGGTAGAAAAGCGCTATACAAGTGCATACCATTTACTAAAGCCTTACACCCCATAGCATTAATAAGAATTTTGGTGTGGGACTGTGATGATGATGATGATGATGATGTACAGTAGTGTGCAAAAGTTTTAGGTAGTTGTGAAAAATGCTGTAAACAAAGTATGTTTTGAGAAATATAAATAATGTTTGTTTATTTGTGTCATTTTACAAAATGCAAAGTGAGCGAACCTGAGCCCTGATCTCAACATCATGTGTGTCTGGGATCAGAGTCTGTCTCAGACTGAGACAGAAGGATGTAAGAAACCTTACATCCACAGAAGATCTGGGGTTAGTTCTGCAAGATGTTTGGAACAACCTACCAGACGAGTTCCTTGTGCAAGTGAACCTAGAAGAACTGCTGCTGTTTTGAAGGCAACATTGATGTGATGTTGTTTTCACTTTGGTTCATTCACTGCATTTGATTCATTTATGAAAACAAATGTTTAAGTCTGTGTGGCACAGTGTGGTGGCTAGCACTGTCGCCTCACAGCGAGAAGGTCCTGAGTTCGATCTTTCTGTGTCTTTCTGTGTGAATTCTGCACGTTCTCCCTGTGTCTGTTTGGGTTCTCTCCAGAAAGACATGCAGTTAGGCTGATTAGAAACTCTAAATTTCCTGTGTGTGTGTAACTGGTTGTGTGATCCTGTGTCCAGGGTGAACTTGGCCTCTCACCCATAGGCTCCATAACACCCGCAAAGAAGTTGTAGAAGATGAATGTTTAACACTACAGCATTTTTTTTAGCTGCCTAAAACTTTTGCACAGTTTGAGTAAGGACCAAGTTGTTGTCTTGAAACACTCAACTTACTCCCCCACTATCTAAGCTGGGTACAGTAAGCAGTGGTTTGCATTTGAGTCCTTCAGTGAGTTGATGACAAAGTAAGATCATATATACAACTACAAAATAATTTTAAAATACTTACAAAGTGGTTTTGGAGAATTTAACCACTGGCAACATTTCCAGAAGAACTTTCTCTGACTTTAGGTACTTTTTCAGATCAAACACATCCAGTTTCTCATCTGACGTCAGCAGCACAAAAGTCAGAGCCGACCACTGAGCAGCAGAAAAAGTTTCAAACTGAGTTGTTTTTGACTGAAGGTACATCTTCACTTCTTTCACCAGAGTGTGATCATTGAGCTCATTCAGGCAGTAGAAGAGGTTGAGGTTTTTATCTGCGTTGCTGTTCTCTTCTCTGAGCTTCTCTTTGATAAACTCTATTGTTTTCTTGTTGGTTTCTTCTATGTTTTTCATCTTTTGGTGTAAACCTTGAAGGAGATTCTGATTAGTTTCCAGAGACAGGCCCAGCAGGAAGCGAAGAAACAGATCCCAGTCCCCAGTGTCACAGCTTAAAGCCTTCTCTACTGCTGTCTGGTAGAAATCTGATGTTGAATCAGGTGTCGACAGCAGATTTTCTCCTTTGCTGATGAAGGTGTAAGACGCGTGCAAAGCTGCCAGGAACTCTTGAATGCTCATATGTACAAAGCAAAACATTTTCTGCTGGTACAGGCCACGAGCTTCTCGTTTGATTTGAGTGAATAACCCAGAGAAGACTGCAGCTTGTTGTATGTTAACACCAGACTCAGTGAGGTTTTCTTCAGTGAAGAGGAGGTTTCCTTTCAGAAGCCCGTCGAAAGCAAGTCTGGCCAAAGACAGGACTGTTTCCTTGCTCCTTGTGTTCCAGCATGAATCTTCATCAGAGCCTTCGTCTTCCTCAGGGTCTTCATCTTCCTCAGAGCCTTCGTCTTCCTCACCTCCACCATACTTAACATTAGCCTGTCTGCACTGCAGCAGGAGGAGGTATATGTACATGTCAGTCAGAGTCTTGGGCATCTCTTCTTCTTGGTTTCGATTTATTAAGTCCTCTAGAACCTCTGACATGATCCAACAGAAGACTGGGATGTGACACATAATGTAAAGGCTCCTCGATTTCTTTACGTGTGCCAGGATTTTCTCAGCCAGCTCTTTATCGCTGAACCTCTTCCTGAAGTACTCTTCCTTCTGTTCGTCGTTGAAGCCTCGCACCTCTGTAACGCGGTCAACGGTCTGAGCAGGGATTTTGTTGGCGGCTGCAGGTCGGGAGGTGATCCAGATCTGAGCTTCTGGAAGCAGGTTTCTGCGTATAAGGTTTGTCAGAAGCACCTTCACTGAGGCTTTTGTTGTCATATGTATCACCTTCATACATTCACCAAAGTCCAGGTCAAGGCGACATTCATCAAAACCATCTAGGACGATCAACATTTTGTACTTGTTGTAGTCTGTTATTTCTGATGTTTTCATTACAGGGAAAAGCTGATGAATAAGTTCCTCAAAGCTTTGTTCTTCCTCTTCTCTCAGATTAAGCTCCCGGAAAGGAAGTGGAAGCATGTAATATATGCTGTTGTTTGCTTTACCCTCAGCCCAGTCCAACATGTACTTCATTGATGCAAATGTTTTTCCAATGCCTGCCATTCCAATAGTTAGCACGGTTTGGATGGGTTTATTGTCTCCAGGGGTGGTTTGAAAGATTTCATGATATTTAATGAGGGTTTCTTCTCCTTTAAACTTTGCATCTTGGACTTGTCTGGTTTCACTCTGACTGTTGACGTCTCCCCTCTCTCCCTCTATGATGTACAGATCTGTGAAGACGTCGTTCAGTAGAGCAGAGGTTTTCTGTCTGTCGATGCCCTCAGATACTCGGGTAAATTGCTCTTTCAGACCAGATTTCAATTTCCATTGACTTGCAACATCCAGTTTCTCTGTTAGGAAATGTAAAACAATAATTTTCCCTTTTGGAAATAAATGTCAATATATTGACAATGCCAGCAGACACAGTCGGTGAGAAACGATATAGTTACGTTTAGTAAAAAAAGCACTTTCTTATTGATGGTTGTTTCGATTGTTACTAGCTTGAAAAAAATAATTCTTTGGTGTTTTAATTTAAATGGGTGTTCAGTTCCATACTATGGCTGCCAAAGTTTTATCTAGTGTTTTCTGAGTCCTGTGTTAAAAGCATTACTACTACTATTAGCATTATTAAGCATTACTCCAGCCTTCATCTGCTTCTATGAGCTCACCTCGTATTTCTGTCCTCCTTTGAACGAAGTCAGCAGGCAGTCGTTCAGCGTCTGAAGGTCTGGATGTTATCCAGATGTGGGCAGAAGGAAGCAGGTTTCCTCTGATGAGAGCTGTCAGTATCACATTCACTGAGGCTGACGCTCTGATGTCATTTACTGTTTCACTGTGGTCAAAAACTAGAGGAGGTTTATATTCATCTAGTCCATCCAACACAAATAGAAGTTTGAACTGTGCAAAGTCAGAGATTACAAATTTCCTAGTTTCCTCAAAAAAGTGATTAAGAAGAACAAGCAGACTTGTTTCCCCTTCCACCAAACTAAGCTTAGAGAAGTTAAGTGGAAATATAAGTTCTTCTTCTTTGGTTTGGCTGATAAGGTCCTGTGCTTTACTCACAATCCAACCAAGAACTGAACTGTTTTTTTCAGTAGCCCACTGTTTTATGAACCTTTTCATTTGGAAGGATTTTCCAATGTCAGCTTCTCCAGTGGTCAACACAGTTCTGACTTTTTTTCCACCTGCATCTTTGAACATGTCAGACACTGAATTAACTGGTTTTACAGGCTTTCTCCCAGTGTTTCCAGCATCTTTGTCCTGGTCAGAGCTGTCTTCTCTGATGATGTGTTCTGTGTTTATGTACTTAGGATGATTTAAGTCTTCAGTTTGATTGTATTCAGTTTTAAACCTTCTCTTTAGGTGAGACACCAGCTCCTGTCTGCGTTTCAGGCTCTCTGTTCAAACAGAACAAAGCTGGTAAAGTTTACGGCTTCACATTCATTTATTTGTTATAATACTGGATGTTTTCTTACCTCGACATTCAGTCGTTTTCTGAATGAATTTATGGGGTATTTTGCCAACACCTGAGGGTTGAGAGATGATCCAGACATGGTCAGATGGGAGCAGATTTCCTCTGATGAGATTTGTCAGCAGCACGTCCATCGAAGCTGCTTCTTCCAAATCAGTCAGCTCTTCGTTGTTTTCAAAGTCGAGAGGAAGTTTACAGTCTTCCAAACCATCAAGGATAAATAATTTACACTGGCTGCTGTTCCATGCTCCTTGTTGAACATCACCAAAGTAACTATTAAGCAAGTCTGTCATGCTTTGAACTTTTCCTGAATTTAGATCGGTGAACGTTAATGAAACAATCAAGTATATGTTTTTGTTGGACTTTTCTTTTGCCCAGTCAACCATAAACTTCTTCACTTGACGTGTTTTGCCAATTCCAGCCACTCCTTTGGTCAGCACCGTCCGCACCGTCCGTGCTTTCTGCTTAAACATTTCATCGTAGCTATTTATCAGTCTTTCTTCATCCTTCTTGTCTTTGATAGATTTGATTTCATAGAGTTCAGTGTCAGTCTCAGATTCACTCAGGTCCTTTAAGATCCTTTTTGCCACATGTTGTTTGAGTTTCCTTATGGCGTCTTTTTCTGATTTGAAACAACAGAGATAAATTCTTATTTGAGTGAACTTGTGAAGTGTGAAAGTGAATCTTTTATTGTAAATTTATTTTAAAATGTTACCTAAAACCAGTGCATTTCATGAACTGAGAAAGCATTACTCACAGTACCACCTCTGTAAATGCATAAATGTAAAGTGCCATATAAGAAACTGGTGCAACAGTTTTCAGTCATTATCTTTACTATCTTATAATCCATCATGCATGGATGTCAAATTCATAAAGTCAAAAATAATAACGAAAGTAGTGCAAGTTACAACAGTTTTTTCAACCTCGCCCAGTAATGAAAGACAGAGTGTAGATATAGATAGATATATTGAGTGAACGGAACTTTCACTCCTAGCTCTCGGCCGTTAATGCTCCGCAGCGAAGCTACCAGCTGCTAGCGGACGTGGAGCATTCCCTCCCCCGGAACTCTTTAGTAAATTACCCGGTTCGGCTCGCCTTTTGTTTGGATGTTTGTTTTGTTTTTTGGTCTGTCTTTTCCTCGCTGTCTCGTCTCGTCTCCCCTCTCCTGCACCCAGGAACGAACCCTGCCGTCCTCAGTTGCCGCGCTGCGAGGAAAAGCACCGGCTCGCGGCTCTCCCGTTCCCAGCTGCCTAGTGGAGGTTTTCCCACCCGAGACGTTGGACCCATAATTCCTCCTTTCCCTATGTACACATTCTCCCTAAATAAACTGTTAATCTTAACTACGTCTTCTGTCGTGGCTCTGCCCGTTCCGTTCACCTCCGACGCGGTCTTAGAGACTTTAAAAACAAACCAGAAATATTATCTTCAATCAAAGCTCTCTAGCTATCAAGAAGCTACACGGCGCTGGGAATTTATGGCCGAGGATTTGACCCAGCAACTTTTAAATTTTTTTTCTTTAGTTTATTCATGGTCTCAGAAAGTTCTGTGAAACAAAAATACTTTTTTGTTTGAGTAACTTGCGTACCTGAACGTCTGCTGGAGTTCGCTTGGTCATCCTTAGTCTGATCACGTTCTCTGGAGACGTTGCTGAGCGTTTGTTTCTGTGCATCCGACCTTCAACACAAACAAAACTATTGTAAATTTTGGGGAATACTGTGCTAAACCTTTTTTGACAAAGATATCCTCATCAGTTTTCTTTGGCTTTTTAGCTTTTGATTTTCTTTTAGTTTATATTACCTCTGTAGCCCTTCTCTGAAGTTGAGAGGCTTGTCCTTGGACCAATCACTTCTTAAGGAAACATCACTGGGTGCTGGAGAGACTGGTCTTTCTTCCTTAGAAGAGCTTTAAAGGGATTACATTTTTAAACACTTTCTGATTTTCTTTAAGTTCTATTGTTTGTTTGTTCTTTTGTCTCCAATGAGGTTACTATAGTAACAAAACGTCTTACTTCTGTAGCCCTTCTCTGAAGTTGAGAGGCTTGTCCTTGGACCAATCACTTCTTAAGGAAACATCACTGGGTGCTGGAGAGACTGGTCTGTCTTCCTTAGAAGAGCTTTAAAGGGATTACATTTTTAAACACTTTCTGATTTTCTTTAAGTTCTATTGTTTGTTTGTTTGCCCTTTTGCCTCCAATCAGGTTACGATAGTAACAAAACGTCTTATTTCGATAGCCCTTCTCTGAAGTTGAGAGGCTTGTCCTTGGACCAATCACTTCTTAAGGAAACATCGCTGGGTGCTGGAGAGACTGGTCTTCTGGTCTTAAATGGGCTTTAGCACAAATTTCAAATGACTTCACACTTTGTTTGGATGGTTATTAGCAATAAGAAAATACGGTTCACAGGGTCATGTTACCCAACCTCTTTAAAATTTATTATATATTATTATATCATTTATTTTGTCCCCTACTTAATTCATGTAAAAGCCCCATTGATGCTATGATAAGTGTAGGTAACTTTTGCAGATTTTCATTAAGCAGGCTTAAGTATAAAACAGTGACAAACTCTAAAGTTAAATAAAGTTTTACCTTAATCAGTTGTATTATAAATCAGATTTTTATTTCACTTTTTACACAGATTTTGTAACTCTTTATTTATACAGTCTATAGATTCTGTCTGAACATGTTTACAACATGCTTAAGAGGAGTTTAGTATGGCAAATGGTCTGCACTTGTATAGTGCTTTTCTACCTACTCAAAGCGCTTTGACACTGCGTCTTATTCACACATTCACACACACAAACACTCACACATTCACACACCGGTGGCGGAGCTGCTATGCAATCAAACCACCGATCCTACGATTGGTGGGTGACAACTCTACCTCTGAGCCACTGCCGCCCGTATGTTTTGTATTTACTCTATGAAACCTGAGGCGAACAAGAAAGTTGCACTTACTCATCATATGATGTGGCCATGGCCTATTCCTCAGATCTGTTGGTTTCAGAGCCAGTTGTGAAGGTCTCTTCTCATTCCAGTAGCTGTACCCAGTTCTCTGAATAAAGAATCAGTGTTCCAGCTCCAAGTCTAGTTTTTTTTAATTTAGTCTCTCTGCACATGGCTCATGTTAAAATTCTTCTTACACAATGGTTCAGTGGTTAATGATTAATAAACTATAAAAAGATCAGCTTGACTGTCATGTGTAGAACATCAAGGTCATTAATAAACATACATTTAGGGCCTTGTACTGTATTCATGAGTCAAACAGAGGCAGCAAGAAAGACATAACGTGTGTGTCTACATTTTGAAACAGTCTTACCTGTACAGCTGAAGTTAAAATCCTTCAATCGTAACTCACAGACACGTTGGTGAACATTTACTGCCATGTGCTTCCTCTCCCTGCTGTAGCGCTCAGCTACACTTTTACTTTCATTTTACTCGCCCCTCCCTCTCGTCTGAGATACACTGAACTTCAGCCTGCATGTGACCATGTGCCAGATTATTGTGTTTTGACAATTATTCTTTGAATTATACCTTATATAGCACTTATTTTCAAAACCATTGTTACATTATTTGAAGAGCAAATAACTGGAAAAAGTCATTAGTGACAAAATTAGGCTGAACCAATGCAGGAAATGTCATGTTCTCACACTCGATTACCGGTAATGTATTCACAGGTTTTTTTGGTAATTGTGGATGTTTTTGTCACATTTACAGAATCTACTTTCAAGGCCCCATAACCTTTACAACTTATAAGTTCAGTTGGCCTTTTCAGAACCAAAACGAGGCCAAGGTAATATAGTTTCCTACTGACTATACTGTTGCTTACACCTAAGTTTTTTGCACCTTTCATGTTGTTTCACGTTGTCTGTTAGCGTCTTAGGTCGTAGGTTGAGGTTCTGACCTAATGTGAAGATCAGAAATGCAGAAATTTATCAGCTCTTCACTCACACTCCATCACTCGTCGCCACTAGTGGGTTTCACATACACACTATGCAGAGCTACACAATGACAGACACACACAACCCCATGCATCAGTGCCACGTTTTGTCCAACGGTGTGTGAGTGTCTTCACTGCCTTTACTACAGACCGTCAGCACCTGTTCGCTGCTCCACTCCATGTCTTTTCATTACCAGTGCTGCTCAGGGACCATCATTACCCTGACTCACAGCTTCCTCCTCCTCTTTCCTCATGTCTTTACATCTGCTAACAGTCCTGTAATGTCTGCTGACCAGTCATAAAAGTCTGCATGTGCAGAACAACATACAACAACAGCACTTCTCTGGCCTTTGATTAATTAATTATCTCTTATTGTTAAAGTTATTGTTCTTGATCTCTACTCTGTCAGTCTCCACAATCTCCACAATACCAGGAAAACTCCTGGTATTGCTTTGCAAATGTGGTTCATGGAGTTTGCATCAAAACACCAATAAAAAAAATAAGGACAAACCAAGAGAGAAGGATTAATTGTTTATGTGTATGTGAACTTTTGTTACTAAAGTCCAGACGCACAAACATGTGCAACATATTAATACAGTTACTGGAGAAAATACGTGACAACAGTCAACAGTGTTGAAACCAGAGCACAGAAGCTCATCGAATAATCCTGTGAGAATCTGGAGCTCACCACTAAGAAAGTCACTGAAGCAGAAACATCACTAATGAAAGACCCCCCACGGACGATGAGTTAAAGAAAAGCAGAAAGCGATAACGTGAGCAACGACTAGAAGACGTCACTGTGTGTGTTTTTATGACTGTGTGCGTTCCAGACACAGGTTGTTCAACTGGGACTAAAAATTTTGTTAAGTGATGAGATCTGCACTAAATTATTGCACTGAACCAATCTAACGATTCCTCTGCCGAGTTAATCGTATCCACATGTTTATGGCCGATATAAATATAAATAAGACATAAATGTTCTTCTCAGGATTAAATGTAATAAATGAAGCGAGTCCAACCTTACATTTAGCACCACTTGGGTAACAAACATTATTTTTAGTCATTACACTTCAATTCAGTAAACACGTGTATCACAGCAGATTCTCCATTCTTCCATAAAAGGAAAGCTGATTTTTTGTGTTATAAATTTTTTAAAACTAATTTTCAGTCCTTATTTATTCATTATTTCAATCCTAAAAAGTCAAAATTTAGATGTCTTGTGTAAAATACGAGAAGCACATGAAGAAAACAAAGAATTAAATTTAATTTGATAAAAAATTTCTATGCAAAATGTTACCCTATGAAACAAAAGTTAATCAAAACAGACTAACTTAAAAAAACTTTCATTTATCAGAATCTACAGACTGAAATATAAATAAACAGAGCAGGTGCAGCTGAAGGGTGATGAGGTGACGTGTTTTCGACTCGTTAGCAAGCAGATCAGGGGATGGTTCCCTTTTTAGAAATATGAATCAAAGAGGTTGGTGGAGAGAGAAGAGCAGCAAAGAGAAGAGGAAGCAGAGGAAGAGGAAGAGCTGTGGTGTCTAATGAGAGATGTGGTGAATCAGACAGTTTAAGGCTGCAGCCAAACACAAGCATTCGTTACTGTGAGATGTGTTACATCTGACATCATTTATGATTTGATTGTGTTGTGTTTTATATTGGGATCAGAGGTTGTCTACAGGAGGGAGAGGTCCAATAAACTGCTCTCACTATATGGTTACGGCAAACAAAGCCATAAAACAGTGAAATTCAGACACAACTGCTTTCAGGAATATTTAACTCATTCCACCATGAACATCTCACAATGTCTGCAGGAGGAATATGTGCACAGCCTGCATTCACAGTGTCCAACAAAGACGTCTGGTCCCGTGTGGAGCTGAGGTGTTTATACGGCAGAATATTTACTGACCAGTGCTTGTTAGCAGCTGAGGGCGGCAGAACATTACAGTTCTCACACATCCTTTGTCTTCCTTCACAAACCTGAGCACATGTGAGTTTCCCTTTAATGTTTAGACACCTGCAGAATAAAGCACCTGGACAGTTTCAACTCCAGGATGCTGACAGCTCTGAGCTTAGCGAGTCCAGCGCTGAGCTGTGCTGTGAAATATTCTGCTGTGATGTTTTACTGCTCGCGTTCTGACTCTAAGGTGAGAGGGGACTTTGAAGGATTAAGAAAGATGAATGGCCAGGGATTAAAGAGGGAAGACTGTGCCTCAACTGCTTCTGTCTGAGCGGGACGGGTTTGATTGATCACCCTGAGGGGCAGCTAATGCCCAACAGAAAGATTAGTACGATACCTTTCTTCCATCGATTTCTATGTGCAGACATTTGGATATTCCACAGAAATAATTACATATATTAGTGAGTTCTTTGTTCCTTCAGCACAGTAAGATGAGATGAAGAGGGTTCTAACAGCTTTGAAAAGGAGTGTGAGGCAGGTGAGGAGCCACGTGAGTTCCCAGGCTGTGAGTGACTGACAAGATAAGTTTAATTCAGCAGGAAGTGTGATTATTAGGATCCATCCCTCTGTCACGGCTTTTTCACTTGTGCCATCATCCATCTTACTGTCTGTTTACTCTCATGCTTGGTAATAATCCCTGTCTTGTTTCTCTTTCATCACCAGTTAGCGACACCCCCTCGCCCCCATCAACCTCTCTCTCCCCCATCGCCAGCAGTGAAAGATGACCTTGCAGCCATCTGAGCGATAGGTCTGCTGTTATCTCCTCCCTGGGTGAGTACTGGTATGCTGCCGTCGTGCACGGCCGCGTGCGCCGACAGTCTGATGGGGGCGATATGAACATTCAGCAACAAAGCAGCCCTTCACTGTGGGATTAGGGGATCAGATGATGGTACATCACCCTTACATTCCTCAGAGACTCACCCGACCCCTGTAAGCACCACTGGGACACAGCGATGCATGAAGCCTCCCCTCAGGTGACTCCCTTTACACATTTTCCATGTTTGGGCACAGAAACATAGCAGATGTCTGAAAGTCTGATAAGTCTGTTAAAATTTCTTTAAGAGCTTTTATTTCGTTTAACATGTTTCTGGTACAGTAGGCTGTGTGGGTTCTCTCCAGGTTCTCCGGCCTCTACCCACAGTCCACAGACAACCAGTCGGGTTAACTGGAGTCTCTAAGTGGCCTGTAGGAGAGAGTCTATTTGTGGCCCTGTGATGGACTGGTGACCTGCCCAAGGTGAACCCGCCTCTCGCCCCATGACAGCTGGGATGGGATCCAGCACTTTACAACCCCTACGAGAATAAAGTGGTTCACATGATGAATGAGAGACTGAAAAAACTGATGTGAGATGTAAGGACTCTTCCTTCATGGACTCAGGATGAGGGACGATCAGCAGCTCTTCAACCTCCAGCTTCTCCTGTGTCCAAACATGTCTCTAATAAAGACGCTTCACTCCCTGTTGTCCCTGTTGTCACAGAATGACTGTACCTAATGAATGAGACTTACACTTTGCTCTGCAGTTGCTCCTTTATGGCTTGTTTTATTTACCAAAAGCATAAAAGTCATTCATTGGGTTCAAGGATGAGTCGTTCCTCGTTTGACCAACAAACTTTTACTAGCCGGTGAGTTTAGAGCAATAAAGTCTCTGGGGGCGCAGCCGAACACAAGCGATGCTGTGACAGAGCCGACCACTGTTGAATTATTCATAACGTGACGGTGACTTTCTCGCTTTCCCCCAGAACTTCCTGCGTCTTTGTTATCCCGATCCCATCTTTGGAGCAGCGGACGTGCGATACCCAGCCCGTGTCCCGTGACCAGGACGTTTTCAGCTGCCCAGCGCGCTGCTCTGCTCGACCTTTACCGTTTGGGTATGCGTACGTGCGTGGGGGGCTGTTCCCAAGTGTTTTCAAGTGGTTTGGGTGTCTAAGTGTTTCCAGTGGAAGAATTTAACCTCCGACCTCTGAAGGAAAGCGCTTTTCATTCATCAGTAACAAACTGGACACGCGCTCATACAGTCATAAGCAGAAACACTAATAAGGACATGTGGGAATACTACACACACACGCACACTGAGTTACAGGTTGCCATGATGATTCATGAGGACACGGTGGGCGATCATTTCCCTGAGGTCCCGGCTCTGACCTATGACCCCTCCAGTGGCAAAAAAGGGGTTTAGAGCTCCCTCGGAGAGGTCAGACCTGTACAGTGGTCTGTGCCTTCTCTTCTTTCCAAAGTTCGTCCAGACCGCTGCTCTTCACCTTCTTCTCACCTTTACTCTTTGCCTTCTGCAGATTCCTTCGTGGCAGAGAGTGAGATGGCAAGAGTCACAAGCTCCTGGAAGATCATCCAGAAATCCACCGCGGCTCGTTTCCAAAAGGGAATGTTTCATGTCCTGCATCTGCCTGTTTTACGATGCTGATGGATGAACTGAGCGAACAAAAGCATCGCCGCCGTTTAGTTTAGTTTAACAGGAACTTTAAATTCATTTATATCAAAATCAAACTTGGTGCAATTGTAAGACACATGTGTTGCTTTAGTTTAACCAATTGTGTTAAATAATTTAAACTACTTGACTTGTTATTAAATGTTTTTATCATAAATGGTTTGGTTGACACTTCCCCTCTGCTGTTGTCTGAATAAAGCTCCCTTACGTTAAAAACTCAAAGTGACTCTCCTTTGACCTCTAATTGTTACCAGATGACTTTTTTGTTTTACTGAAACCAATGACCAATATCCTCTCCCACTTCAGGGAATTTGAATGGAAACACTGGGAAACGTTGTTTGGGGGATGTGAGCGTTGTTCATGATGTTGGTTTGTCACATCAGACCTTCGTGTGATTGTTCTGTCGCCAGGTTTCCCCTTTGCCTTCAACATTTCTGGCTCATTTACAAACCTGGACTCAGTTTGTCTAATCACTCAGTCCCACTGCCTCCACACCTGTTCCCTCCTGGATAATCGCCTCCCTGTCTGTGCACCGGCCTGATGTCTGTCTCCTTCCCTGGTGATTTTAAAAGGTTGACGCAGTAGTTCCTCTAGAACTGCTTTATGCTCCATAACTGCCTTCAAACACGCACAGGACACCAAACATTTTCCTTCCCTGCTCCACATACGTACGTTTCTGTCTTTCCTCACACTAATCTCTGCTCAACATCTAATGAAGTCATTTGTCCACTTGTTTCCTATAGGCTGTAATTACCCACTCGTACACACAAATACATACAGAACAATCCCTCCTGGCTGTTCCCCTTCTCTTTCTAGCACATTTTACCTTTACAAAGCACCAGCTCTGCCTCATATCTAATCTCCAATAACTATTAGCAGCTGAAGCCTGTTTTTCTGCTGCAGGAATTAAAGAAAATGAGAGAGAGATGAAAGAAAAGACTAAACAACATAAAGCTCATCAACTTGCTCCCATCATCATTTCATTCCTGCCTTCTCTTAAATTACCTTTCTCTGTTTCCCCCCCATTCTAAACCCAACATGAGCCCAGCAGGCCATCGATGAAACGTGGGCTAGATAAATAAACTCATCAGTCCATGATTACACTCATAAACCCTCCCTGAATACACCAGCCCTCGCTCCCCACGCTCATGCTCATATGTGTGTTTCTCATTCTTTACACGTGATTAGGTTACAGGTAGATTGTCAGTAACACCTGCACACTCTCAGACACAATATCAGCTCTTTGCTCCTCGCTTCTCAGTCAGCACCTTAGCCAGCGCCCAGATGTTGAAAGGAATATGTGGTGCAACATATTTCCGCTTATTTTTATTTGCAAGCTACAGGTCACGCTCTTAAATCTGACTTACGCTTGTCTAGTTCTAACTTGATTCTTAATAATAAGACACTTTAATTGTATTGTATTTATTGTAAATCTCTGAATTGATGACAGTTATGTGATTGTTGTGTAATCATGTGGACATTGAAACATGTGATACGTGCTGTGTTACATTTAAAAAAAAATTGTGTGCTTTGCAGACTGTGTGAACTTGTTTCCGTACATTTCATCATGAGAAGTGATGACTGTGTTGAAAGCGCCTCTTATTGTGACAGGCCAGTCCACGTTTAGAAAAGCGAGGGTGTGAAAAATAACCAACCTCGCTACTTAACGCTAATGGACTCATCCATTAAGTTCTTGTGAAAACAGCCTAAGTGGGGGAACATTAGCAACAGTGGTCCCTTGGTGTGTGTGTGTGTGTGTGTGTGTGTGTGTAGGAGGAACATGAATCACTATATTTTCACATGAAGTTTTGGTTTAAGTTTAAGACAAGATTTAGGAAAGTGTTGATCACAGTTCAGGTTATGTCTCCAGGGAAATAAATGTAAGTTGATGTAATAACCTCTGAAGTGATGGTGACATATGTGTGTATGTGTGTAAAATGTGTTGCAAAGAGATTAATGAAGCTGCAGTTATTCTGTAGTTTCCCGTTATTAAACCAGACAAATTACAGGCTGCTACACAAACACACACATTTACTCAGAAAACAATATTTAAGTAGCAGATGATGAAGAATTTGAGCTGTCACAGATTTTTTTGTTTCCTTTTTGCATTTTGTTAATGAACAAAAAGTTAGTGGTTAAATTTGGTTTGCTTTTATTACGTTAGTTAGTTTTTGTTATCTAAAAGTTGCAGCCACCCTGTTAGTAAGATAGCACAATTCAAAAGTTTGAGTAGTCACAAAAACACACACACTGCAAACAAGCTGGCTGCCAAAGCCTCTCAGGCATAAACCAGCACACATTGCACATAATAACACAAATATTTGGGATCCGTGTTGCAGAGGGGTCAACAAACGGAGCCACATGCAGTGAGACTCCTCTCCTCTTCCACTTCTTATGCAAGACTAATCTTCTATAATCATTTCCAGACAGTTGTGGGCATGAACAACACGACGCACCGGCGCAGATAAGAAAGAAAGTAGGAGGGTCATGTGTAGTAGAGAATGTGTTCGTTTGTTTGTCCCTCACCTCTTTTATTGCTGCGATCCCTGTCACTGGTCATCAGCCGTTGTGGGATAGCATGGACATTCTGCATGTATCTGTTCATGGGCGAGTCCGCAGAACGAATTCTTGGTCATCACGACTAAAAGATGACGAGGCGAGAATTGAGAAATAAAACCTGGAAAGGACTGTAGAGGGAAAAGTTATGATCTTTGGAGAGAAAGACGACATAATGGGAGGAAAATAAGATGAAGCTGTTCATGCAGCTGTAGGCTTTAGTGTCAGTTGAGCAATATAACAAATGCATATAAAGCAATATTTGAATTGAGAAAATACATAAATATTTCTGTCTGATTACCACTCCTCCCCCTGATCTACTCTGGTTAGCAGCGCGTGGTGAATGAACTTTGACTGGGTCAGTCCTCCTAAGAACAGCTCTGTTTCATCCAAACCTTCCACCTTTGACCTTCGGTCTGGGGTCATGGACGGCAGCAGAAGATAACCTTAAAAGTGGCGCGAGCTGCTTTGGAAACGCGCAGTCTTTAAGTTCATCAAGTCATCTTTTAGAATTCACCAGTGTTTCTCAGAAGGAGGGCTGGAAGCATAAAGGGCTCAGAAAGCTCCCTAACAAACCAAAGACTGGTTTTCATGTCAGTTTTGTCATGAAGGAGGCTCAGCCAGAGTCACGTCACTGAATCTTTAATAACAGACAGGATCATTCCACTGTCTGTGCTGCCCTCTGCTGGCTCTAAGGTGAAACAACCTGAAAGACAAGGAAACCCCGGCAGGTAACTTCCATCAGGATCAACAAGCATTATCATGGCTGAAACTGGTATATACCCATATCAAAAAAAGTCATCTGACATATTTAGTTCGAGTAACAAAAATGGCTAAAAACTATTTACTAATTTACAGTATCAGATCAAATGGAAACTGCTGAGAAGCAAAAAAAAGAATCCCGGTTGTTTACAGGATCTATTGCCCCTAAAGTGTCAAGACAGTGAAGTAATTATTAATATTAAAACGATTTCGCTAGGATTTGAAATCGATGACTGCATTGGGCCCGTTCATCCAGCAGGTGGCGGTGTGCGCCTTTCTACCGGGTTGCACTCGCGTCAATAAACAAAACGAAGAAGAAAGCAGCCGGTGACGCAGCAGACATGGCCAGACTGGATGTGCTGTGTGGCTGTAAGTACGTTTGCTTCATTTGCGCTTAAATAGCGGTACGGTCACGTCGCTGTAACCCTCATAGTAATGTTGCTGGTTAAGGATAATTAGCGTCCTGTAGTTGTGGTGGCTTACATCACGCTTCAGCACCGAGGTGATTGAACATCTGGATTGTCAGCAGCATCGAGCTAAAGCTACCGAGCTGCTCTTCTGTGGTCTGTTTCAAACAGGTGTAATGTGAATGTAAACTCCTCCTCGTTGCTATTACAGGACAGTGAGGGCTTTATTCCCTTCATTCACAAACGCCACATAGGAAAACGACTTTGAAGGAACTTCATCCACAGACGCGTCAGCAGCAGAAGAGACGCCAACACCTTCAGCTCCGCAATGAGCGACTTAACGGACTTCCACAGAGGTCAGATAGTTGGCGCCCAGCTGGCAGGTCTGTCGGTCAGACAGACAGCCCAGCTATGCGACGTGTCGAGTCGAACTGTCCTCAAAGTCATGAGCGTTTACAACAAACAGGAAAACACCGGACCAGCCAAGAAGAACAGGCCAAAAACAAGACCGGCAAAACCTGGAGCTGACAGACAAGCTGCCAGTGCGGAACCAGCATCTGACGCCGAGGTCCAGACACAAAACTCTGCCGAGGAGAGCAAAGCACCTGAATCCCAGACCACAGAGAAGGAGTAACTGGGTCTGACGGACCTTTGGTCACATTTCAACTGGTAATGGTTGCATAAAGCCACAGTATGCCTTCATTTATTATTTAGTCCTTAATACTGCAAATGGATCTAGAATATGAGGCTGTTATTCCCTCTCTGAGTTAGTGTATATTTACAGATGTTTTTTTTCATTACCTGAAATGAGTTTTAAGCTCCAGCACTTTTAGTTAATTTAAACGTGTTAAATGTGTGTGTATGTACAGCTGTTAAATGTGTTGTCCTATAAAGCTCCAGCATTAAAACGTGTGTACACTAAAACCAAAAACACAGTATGTCATCCACAGAAGACACAAACATGTGAATATAGAGAAATGTTGGTACCAGTGCTCAAATTAAACACTGTTTTAAACTGATGCCTGCAATTTGATAGTTGGTGCGTTCATTAACAATTACATTAATTAGTAGTAATAGATGGACACATGTTTCAGAATAATGCCAGTTTTTGTTGGATAGGAAAGAAAAGTCTGGAAATAAATGGAAAATGACGAGATGTAAAGTGAGATGTTTAAATCCACACAAACCTGTTGTCTTTTCGTGTGTAGAACAATAGCGCCAGTGCCCAGATGCTTTTCACAGCCGTTCAAAATAAAGTGTGGCATTGTCGGTCGGGACGCTTTTATTTTGAAAGGTCTTACCGGACGTGGCTCTGCAGTGTGTGAAAACAGACAGAACGTCAGCTGGAGTCAGGTCACACTGGTGCTGGTGCTGGTGCTGGACAGGCCGGGTTGTACGTTTAGTTGTAAGTACGGAGCATTGTAATCAGGTCAACGCTTGTGCGTCCCGGTGCCTTCGAAAAACCTTTAAAATTCTTGATATATACTCGGGATCCGCACGTTGTTGATTAAAGCTACGAGCATAACTAGTAGCTTGAGGCCAGGTTAAGCTAGCATCCAGTTAAAACGAGCATCTGTGAAATAGTTTTTGCTGCTGCTGGTATGTGCATAACTTATCGAGCTTTCCATGTTTCCGTGCATAACTAGAGCTCATCTGTCACTGATTAGTGACTAATCGTTGGTCATCCATCGATAGTAATGGATTCAGTTGACTTCAGAACGTGTGGCATGTCGCTGTTTTATTTATATGTGATGTGTCCTTTTATATCTTTTATAGAACTCGGACAACAACTTCTCCATGGATATTTTCCTGACTCTGGATCTTGCTACTTTTGTGTAAAAATAATGGAAATATTATGTAAGGCAGGATTTCTGACGACCTAATTTTCCTACCTGACCTAGTCTTTCATAGTGATTAAAAAGTGATGAGCGACTTAACAGAGTTTGAAAGATGCCAGATAGTTGCTGCACGACTGTCTGGTGCATCTGTCACAAAAACAGCACAACTGTTTAATGTGGCAAGAGGAACCGTTTCCAGAGTCATGACTGTGTACATCAAACATGGACGAACAGCATCAGCGAAGAAGAACAGCGGGCGTAAGTCAAAGCTCACTGAAAAGGACAGACAGACACTTCTCAGGATAGTCGATGAGCACCCCGAATACACAGCTTCAAAAATAACAGCAGAGTTGAATAGACAGCTCTGCCACGCTGTCTCTGTAAAAACTATACGGCGTGAGCTACATAAAGCTGGTGTTTTTAGAGGAGCAGCTGGTCAGAAAGCAGTGACAGAGACTGAAACACAAAACAGCGATGAAAAGAGCACTAAGCCAGAACCTGACACTCATCAGGCTGATGGAGACTGAATATCTGAACCTTGGGTTGGTTAATACGGAAGACATTAACATAGAAAGATAAGAAAACTCTCTGAACGTGACTTTATAAAGACGACATCATTCTAAAGATTGTAGACTCTCAGGCCAGTGAAGAAGACATGTCTGAAAGTGACAACACCTCCGACCAGTAAAAGGGAAAACTATGCTTTGATGTATTGTATTGTGACTTTTTAATATTTCCTGATCATGTTAGGACCTCAGAATGCATTCATACCTTCATGTCGCCTGCTGGTAAATATCCCCATGAACTGTTAATATTTCAATGTTTATTTATTTTTGCATTAATGTATTATAACTTTATTTGGTGATTTACAAAGTATTATATATTGTGACCTTTATGTTAACTGTTGAAAATGTGTCTAATATTTAATATTTGTTATTTATGCTGAATATTGTGAAACTATTGTGTCACAATACAGAAGTATATTATGAAAGAGTTCAGTAATAAACACAGATATGTATACACACTAATAACCAGCATCTCTTGTGTACAGTTGTAATTAAAAGTACAGCTTGTTTCATACATCTTAAAACTTAACATTAATGTTACATTTTGTAAGACAGTGTGTGGCACCTCCATGTGCTGTTTGTTGCAAATATTTGGATTAGGATTGATGAGCCCACCCTTTTATAATTTATGACTATGCATAATTTAAAGTAAACACAGTAAATGAATAATTATTGTGCTGTGCTGTCAGCTTGTTCTTGTGTAATGAAGTAATTACAAAATACTATTTATTTTAGGTGATCATTATAATTTATTACAGATTTCATGCAAATGACAAATCAATGAATTTATTAGAAATACCTGAAGATCTAGTGCATCATGGAACTTAGTTTCATCATATTTGATATAGTGTATATATCAATTATATATGGTTAGTATAACGTGTATTAAATAATACGATATTACTATGTTTAATCTCTTATTCTAATATGCAGTCGTGATGAATTTGCTGCGCGTGCGCGACCGAGAATGACGCAACAAAGACTGACCCGGAAGTGCAACGGCGATTGTAAACACAGCTGTGAATGCTGTGTTAGTTTCAGAAAGATGGTGTACGTGTCCAACGGTGGGTGGTTTCTCTTGTGTGCTCTTGACAGAACAAAATTATAGCTTAATGGCAGCGTGACACATCCTTTTAGTTGAAATACGCGGCTTCATTAAAAATAGGTATTAACGTATTTAGTTATAGGTTTATGCTATACTAGCTAGCATTAGCGTAGTTAGCTACGTTAAACCAACCGTGTCTGTGCAACAGAAGGAGCCGCTGAGTCAACCAATGCGTGTGTTGTACGTGTTGCGTTTGTGGTCCGCGTTTTTATATTAACCATTTGGCAATTCAACAAGCGTGGACCCCGTTTCCAGAGGCATATACGGCTAAGATTAGCTTAGCTTTAATGACTTTCTCAAAGCTAAAATCTCATCAGGCTGAGACCACCCTAAACCTGATGTGTAATACCGTTTTGAATAGGTAGTAAACAGCTGGTCGAATAACGGGAGATGTGCACACATAGACTGTTTGCGTTAAATCACAAGGTTTTCTCCCCCATCCGCTGGTCCCTGCTGTCTGACCGGTACGTTTGTTCCTTTCAGGTCAGGTCCTGGACAGCAGGAGCCAGTCTCCATGGCGACTGTCCTTTCTGGTTGATCTGTTTTGGGGAGCCGTGGAGTTTTTCGGATTGTTGTAAGTGAACTAGTCACAGATAGAATGAAGTAAACCCAGAGGCTAACGTACTAAGTAGAATGGATGTGTCTTTTACAGGTCTTCTAAGGATTTATAACTGCAATACTTGTATTTTTTTTTATTTCTTTCCCAATTCAAACTCATCTGTCTATATTGAAAAGTTGATTAATGTTACTAACCTATTGATAATCACGCCAGTGATCCTAGTTTTCATTGGTATGGCTCTGGCTAGTGTCCTTAATTTCCCTTTGCCCACGTTAACGTGCCGCTGTTTATTGGTTATGTTGTTGTCCATGTTCATCAGCTTAATCAGCACGCCACTGTTTGCAAATGAGGTCTGTTTCAAAGTGTGAGCAGATAAGATGAAAACTTTACAGCTTATATCGTTGGTCGTCTTTGTTCTCTTCCAGTTTTAGGACGATGTTTAATCCTGACATGACAAAAGATGGAAAAAGCAGCTCATCTCGCTTCTCTGATGGCAGAGGGTAAGTCCCTGGGGCACTCATTTCTTAGCGCTTAGAAGCACTGGGGACATCCCCTTCGTTTGCCTCTGCTTTGAATGTGCAAGGTAAACTAATATGAGGGCCCCTCCCTCATATTAGTTCTTTATAACTAGATATAAAATATATTAGTGTCTAATTTCTTGTTTAGTTGCATAGTGATCTTATAGCCATATATTTACTATAAACTATTATCTTATATACACTGTTACTCATTTCAGTAAATTGCAGCATAATGCACAAATAATGAAAATCAGTTTTCAATTTTTCCGTCCCTTGTGCTTAAGTAAGTATCTTTACGTAGGCATGTAAAAAGGTGATATCACAAATATCATTACCTGTGATAAGACTTTAACATTTGTGTGTTGTTTTTGTCTTCCGTTCTGTGCTGTTGCAGTCCTCCGGGTCCCCCAGGTGGAAGGAGGAGGATGGGAAGAGTAATCCACGGTGCAGGTCCGAACTCACCACCAATGGGTGGAGGAGGATGAGGAAGGTGAGAAATAGTTTGCCTGAATTAAACACTACTTCATATGAACTTTTGATTTTGTCTCATACTTTCAATTGCTGGAGCCTGTGTGACAAAGTAATGTTAGAGGTTTAGTTTTTAAACAATGTAAACTACAGGTTCTTCAGAACCTAAGGAAGCTGAAGATAGTTGAACCTCATGTAAATACAGCATTATTTACTCTGTAATCCACTTCTCCCTAGGTAAACGCCTACACTACTTGTGTAGGCGTGGGGCTTGGCGAAGTATCTATTTGCTTGGACCTTATAGAAAGAAAGTGACATCACAGTGCTGAAGCCCCAGTTCTCAGCTGCTGCTGCCTTGAGCAGTTTCTTGACGCCTTTCTGGGAATTCCTGCATGTAGGGGCCAGAATGGCTGATTACGCAGCTACCTATATCATACCCTCCTTTCTTCCCTCCTCCCTCCCTTGTACACTGGTCTGCTAGAGAATATGTACTTAACACCTCTGCTATAGACAGCCTACCTGAAAAATTAAAAATAATTGTTTTTCTGTATTTTGTATCTTTCAGTTTCAATAAAAGTTGCACTTTTAAAACAGTTTGTGTGGTTATTGCCAATCTTGGTAACACAACTTGTCTTTATGTACCACTACACAATTTCGACATCAACATGCCACCACAGTTACATAATGAGAAGATTTAAAAACACTGATTGTAGGCCCTGTTAGACACATTTATTATAAGAGAGGAATTATTCAGGTTTCAGTTCCAGACTTTGGTGAATGAAGGAGAAGGATTCATATTTACACATTATAAACAAGTGACCTCCCATCTGCATGTTATAAAACTAACTGAACATTAGCAACATCTGAGTTTTCAGTGCATAAAGTAGCCAACATAAAACTGAAATTAAAGATAACTATTCTCAAAGTTCCCACAATGCTCAGAGATGTTATCAGCTTCTGGAGAAACTCCACTTCACACATTTATCACTTCAGGTGTATCTATCTAGTGGAAGGTGTTTCAACTTGTGTTCTTAAGGACTGATTCATGTGTAATCAGGTTCATCACCAGACAAAGGCAGCTCTCTCTCTGAGCATTCGAACACCAAAACGCTGCCACTCCCTTTGATGGATCCACATCTCCTGGGTGGTGTCCAGACACGCCAGCACTGCTCCCCCCTTCCATGATATCAAACGAGGGTCCATGTCCTTAAGCACATGCACAGAGATGTTCTGTTTTATGAAAGCTATATATTAAAATTAGTTACTTACTGCTGTGACGTGTGTCCATAATGTATTTAATTAATTAATGTACAATATTAAATGAAGTCATGTTAATTTGCCCAGCGCTATAACTATATACAACATTTACCAGGTTACCTTTGGTCGTGTAATAACCTCCACATTGTCTACAAGTCTTCTGAAGGAGGGTGGCATCTTATTGATGATGCGGTGAAGCAGGAACTCCTGGGCACCATGAAACATGAGCCCTCCTCCTACAATCAGGATGGAGCTGTACATCTTTCGTTTAGTTTCATCTGACGCTGTCAAAAAAAGTCAAAGGATAAAACAGGATTTCCACTGTGAAGTATCTAAAAATGTAAATTAAACATTTAAGTTCAATTAAATAAGTCCTTAGTTGTGAGCGATTTCCTAAATCCCCCTATAAGTATTGCATTTGCACTGAATGACTCATTTAACTTTATATGACTTCCTACTGAATCACTCCTTTCTTACCACAGCAGTCGATACTGTGCAGAATTGCCTTATCCAGCCCCAGTGCTTTGCTCTCAAATTGGCTCATGATGGCAGTCTTCCTGGAGAGGTGAGCAGTAGGGGGCTCTTCCACCTCTCCTGCACCCATCAGGCACTCCCCCTGAGCAGGTCCGAGATCCATCTCCCCCTGCATCCCTCCTCCAGAGCTCCCACTCCCACATCCCCTGGGCAAATCTGAGAGCTCGCCTATGCCTCCCTGACTGCTCATCTCACCATCCAAACCTCCACCTGGTCTGGAAATCGCCTTTCGGTCTGCAGCAGTTTTGGAGGACTGTTGAAGAAAATAAAAGAATGAGCAAAAAAAAAACTGAGAGAAATTAGACAGCATGTGGTAAATGTGTGTGTGTTACCTGGTCCTGTTTGTTCTGTGTGGCCAGCAGATAGTGTTCATCATGGGGATCTTCTGAGTCGCCTTGGGAACGGTACTGAAGTGACGTCATCTTTTGACCTACAACGCCAAATGTGGTGGGGTAGAAAAGACCCATGGGTGCCTAACATGTGCATACAGACAGACACACAAAACGTTACGTGAGGAGCAGAGAAACAAATAGAGCCAGAATGAAAGTTGTTCTGCTACTGTTGAACACAAATCCCTAAGATCCGTTTAGTTTTTCACTGCTGTTAAAGTATTTACCTGTAATTTTTCATCCCCTAGTCGAACTTGATAGAGAAGAGCTGGGGCGTCAGGGAAACGTGTCTGGAATTCATGGTCCTGTAGTCCTGATATGTCCTGCTCAGAATAAGTTAAATAAGGACATATTGGGGAATTTATCAGAATCATGTTTTTGTCATTCTTGAGGAAAGCTGGTGAAACTTATCTAAGTCCAGGTCACAGTTCACCAGCACACCTCGTAATTACACTAGACTCCATAGAAGACTCACAGAAACAACTGAAGACTAACCTGGTCTAGGTGGCAGAAGGTCTCTTTCAGATGCTGCAGGAGCTGACAGTCCAATCTGGATGACAGCTGGCAGTCTCTGTAAGGAAAACCTGCTCTCTGCAGGAGCCAGAAGAAAGTACGGGTCACATCCGAGCCGCCGTATCCCAAACACAACCTGCCCAGGACAAATAAAACCAGCAGTTTTCAATCTTGCGCTAAAGGCCAAACGTCAGCTGAATCTATAAAAAATGAAGAGCAATTTATTAAAACATTTATGTCACCTCTTTAATTTAGATATAAAATGCAGCCACAATCTCTATAAAATATAACTTCATGGGCTGACCTGGAGTTCCGATGAGACACTCCATCTTCTACGCAGCAGAGACTGGTCTTCTGGTCTCCTACATCCACGACACAAGCACTGCTTAACCCACTACCAAACGTCGCACACACCGACTCCTGATGCACAATGATCGCTACGCACACATAAGACAGAGGGGAAGGTCTGATGCGTGTGAGTAGTAGTATGTCTCTGTCCTTTGTATAATGCCATATGTGTATGTGTGCAATACCTGAGAAGCCCATATTAAGCAGCAGCATGTTGACAACTTCCTTTATATGCTGCCTGTTGTAGATGTCTGGGACCAATAAGATGCATCTGTAATACTGGAAACCAGCACAATAACTAAGCGTTAATAGTAGCAACAAAGTGTTTTCAGCCAAGCTTACTCTAGTTTTCACGTTTTACTGTGAAGTACATCTTATTAGTACAACTATTCATTTTCGAGGACTAACATTTAGTGCTGCGTGAGGCTTACTGGTTCATCTTCTTTAGTTTTGCCTTTAAATAATTTTGGTTCATGTCGTATATACTCTCTCTGTGACTTAAAATTTTTTGTTTCAACCTGATGAAGACTATGTTCAGATTTGTACTAAAGAAGAAAATGAGGTACAGCAGATTTTACCTTTAAATCTTTGAGCGGGATGTCAAGATGCTTTTGAATGACATTACTCCAGATTGTCTCAAGGTCAGCCAGGACAGCAGTCAGTGAGCCTCCTGGACCGGAGTGCACATTGAGCTGACCCCTGACTAAGGGCCAGTGCATATTGTAGGAGTCAGATGGATTCACATAAAGAGCCTGCATGGTGGAAACATGGAGGGAAGGAAAAGAGAAAACATTAATAAAAATGAGCAGACAAAAAATTGGAGGTGTCTTTATTAACTCACTTAAAAACGACTGACCTCTTCTCCAACTAGATAAGGAGGATGGTGGCTTGTGTTAGTCCACTTTACCCTGGAGCTGCTGTCTAGTACTGCTGGACGAATCTGACAGTTATATGCTCTGGCCTAAACACACAAAGACAAAATCTGTAGTAAGGGTGTTTCCTTTATACATTTCTGCAGCGTACAGCATAAAGAACATACCACATAATCCACAAGTTAATCTTCTGATGGTTCCTTTTGTTTTATAATACTCACCTGCTCAGCAGACACTGGAGTCCTCCGCACTCCGTTTGACATCTTCTTAGACCAGATGGCCTGATCAATCATTTTAAGGCCATTCTGCCGCTGCTCGTTACTCTCTGGTTTCTGTAAGATGGGAGGTAATTAAAAATGTCACAATTATGAAAAGGAACCTCGAGAACTGAGGAGTAAAAGTTATTTTAAATACAGTCGTATACATTAAGGCCCTCTCTCAACAGCCAGACGTCTTCATGTCGTAACTGTCCGCTTTGCTTGTGTCTTCGAGCGATCACATGTGGCACTGTCACAGGAAGAGTGTCTGTCGCTCGGCCAATGCGAAGTGTCCTTGAACCAGGGTGAATGACGATTACAAAATTGCTCTGAATTTGCTGTAAAAGACAAAAACATACATAGATAGAATAGAAACAAGCAGGATTCTACGTGGCTAAATTAGACAAGGAGTCTCTCAGGTCTTACAGCCTGAAGGAGGCATTTGTTAGACATTTGGGATTAGTAAGTAATAAGTGTTGAGTACAGTTCATCATGGTAGAAATAGGAACATTGTTCATTTGTGGAGGAAACTAAGGAGTCAAAGTAACGGACAAAAGTTTGCTGTTAGTCCAGAATATCCATGATACAATATACCAGAGCAGCTTGTTGCCCGTGGAAGCTAAATGTGTATAATTATACAATTTTATTATATGACTGTACAACAGACAGCAGCTGAAGCACTAGACTGGCCAGCTCACCTCCTGCTGAGACTCCGGGATGGCTGGAGGAGCGATGGGTCGTTTCACCCCGCGTTGCTGCTCCTTCTCTTTCTCTTTCTCGCGGTCTTTTTCTTTCTCCTTCCCGTTGTCCTGCTCCTTCTCAGCCTGAGTCATGTTCACGTTAATTTTAAAGAATATATAATAAAAAAACAACAACAACAACAACAACAACAACTCTCAGCCCTCTAGTGTCTTTTGGCTCTTCACAACATGGTCGAGATGTAGCTCTTCGCTCTCGCTTGGATGAAAGCTGCTAGTGCGGCTGGTTCTACTTCCGTGTTTAGTCACGTGATACGACAGGGCCCTTCTTATTGGTCGAGTTGTCGCGCAAGTTAGGTTTAACGCTTGACAAATGTGACGCCCACAAATGTTAGAAAAGATTTTATTATAATATGTTTAATAGCTATGTGTTCAATAATATGCAAACGTTTTGTAATTTCACTCCACAAAATAGCTGATAGTTAATTATAATTAGAGGTTGCAGGAAACACAGATTCAACCAACTCAGTGTGGCTGAGGGAGATTTCTATCATCAGTGGAAATAAATATGTAACTTTTATATAAGGCAAACACATTACAGTGTCCACGCAACAGTTTCTGTAACTAGTATATAGTTAGGTTAGGTTAAGTATAGGTCTGTAACATATAAATGCGTCATACATACATACATACATACAACAAAAAGAAAAAATGGAAGAATCACATTGCAACCTTCTCATGGAAGATGTTCAAACAGACATGACCGATTTCAGTGGTTCCATCTCACTGCAGATGTTTGGCTGATGGCAGATTAATCTATTTACAGCCTCTCTTAACTTCACTGTACTACTTTTACTGTAAAGGACCCCTGGTTTGAAGAGCACACCTAATGTCTTCTTGTTGCTCTGCCCCTGAGAGTGAAGACTCCTGCAAAGATTGTTCAAACTCCTCATCAAACAAAAGGTCTTGCAGACTCTCAGCTGCGGCGGCAGGTTGCTTTGGTCTTGATGCTCACCCAGCTGCACCACCCAGAACTTTGCGAGTTCACTGGCGTTCTTTGCATGACTCGCCACTATGTTGAGAATCAGGGGGAAAAGGTCATGAGTTGCAGCTGGGATGGAGGGTTGAAGGAAACTGTCTCTGCTAGGAGATGGTTTGGTCGGCAGAGACTGCTGAGAGAGGAAAATAAAACTTTTGGTAAATGATGGCATATTTTCCTTCACTTGTTTATTACAACAGCATATGTATTTTATACTTTTTGGACATGCTGAATTGTCATATAAAATACTTTTCCTTGGTATTAGTGCGGGGGTTATCTCTATAAAAATGTGTCACTAAAAGAAGAAAAAAAGTCAATCTTTTGTTTATTCATTATCTACATATCGTTCGGTAAAGGTCCAGTTACTAGGTGACATCTTATTACCAACCAATGGACATTTTAATATCCTTTCTAGTCAAACAGCAAGAAATAGCTACTTACTGCATCCACTTGTGGGCAGACAATGAGGACTCGTTCTGCAGCCTCTATTTGTTTTATCAGCCAACGCATGGGCCCTAGTTCTGCAATCTTCCCCTGTTGCCACATGTCGACAGCAACGCTGCAGCCACCGTGGAACTGCAGGAACTCAGCCAGGGCCACCACAGCCTGCTGAAAGGCTGAGTTCTCAGCTGAATACACCATGAGAACAGGGACAGGAACCACGGTAGATGTTGTTAAGTTTTCAAAACCCAGAAATCTGGCAACTCTGCCAAGGTTTTTGTCTAGGGAGGAAGAAGATTTTTGAAAAAAGAGGTCAGCGATGTTTATTATCAAGCAGCAGTGTCAAACATTTTATGGTGTAATTTCTAAATGTTTATGACAAGGCTGTAGTAAGATGCCTTTCATTCAGCCTCCAAATCTAAGAGCTGAAGCATACTTCGCTTATAAAATAACAGGCTATTTAGTCCAGTACTCTAAGCGACACGTCTTTACAATGTTTGATCTAGGACTCATGTGACTGTTCTAGTGTGGCTCACTGAACGTATGTTTAAAAGTATTTACAGATTATGTAGCAGGAAGACAGGATCAGCAAACCACCCAGTACTCCAAACATTACAACAGTGGCATGCTCTGTTCTCCAGGCTGCAAAAACAAACACAGACACAAAAAAACATTATTCTACATCATGTAATTTTAAGATTCAGATTAAGTACTGAAAGTGCTTTAAGTAACCATAGAGTCTTACGTGAAGTAGTGGGCTCAGCGCTAAGGACAGAGTCAGAAGTTTTTCCTATGCACAGAATAGTTGACATCTTCATTGATAGGTTTGATACATGATATATGTATGTAAACACGCACAAGAAAATAGAATTGCTCACTAGAAAACAGCACAGGCTCCAGTGTATCTCCAGCAAAGAAGAACAGAAAAAATATTTTAATTTCCTGTGTTGCTTCACATTAACAAGATTGTGACTAAAATCAACTTACAGCGTTCTAGACGAGGTAAATTAATTGTGACAGCAAGGCTGGAGAGGCCACTCCCATATGGAGGCAAAGGAAGATTGGAAGCTTGGACCGTGACGTACCCGTAGCCTGTCGGCATTTCGTAATGAAACCATTTCTAAATTTGATAGATAAGTAATTGCAATTATTCATTTTTTCAAATTCACAGACACTTCATTAACCCTTCAACCCTCAAGTTGTGTCCACATAACTTAAAACACTGTACTATAAAGTCTAGTGAAGACACTGTGTATGTTACCTGCTTTGACTCGGTGAGATTTGCCTCCGCCATATTAGGTTTGTATCCACAGACGTATATTGGTTCACCATCAACCACTAGTCGAGTGCCGGTCAGATACTTAATACTGGCTGCAGACAGACCGAAATTTACAGAAATGTTTAAAGACTTCATCAGCAATACCATCATGGAGAAGAATGTTCACTGGTTGCATTTTACAGTGGATTTAGTGGTGCTGATTGTTGGAGCGGTGGCTTGGTAAAAGGCTCCACTTTATTTTCTGTCTGTGTAGGAGTTGTGGGTGTTTAGTTGTCTCTTACCATCAATGCTAATAGCCCAGCTGATGTTAAGCAGATAATCATTTTCACGTGGAAACCAATCCACTTTCAAGTCTGCCAGGCGAGATGGAGACTTATCACTTATCGGTAAACCTTGGGAGAAAACACAACAGTGGTGTTAATAGTACATTTTCTGATAATGTAAATTCTATTATTATCTCTTGATTTTGTTTCTGTTAATTCTGCTGTTGAAGTGTAGTTTAATGTCTGTGTGACAGTTTGCGTTGAGACACTAAAGGATGCTAAACCATTACTGTATATGTGCATCCATCATAGTTCTATGGTGGTAACTAACTGGAGGAAAACACTAACAAAAAGGCTGAAGAACTAGGCTGTAATATTGATTCACAGTGTGTCAGTCTCAGGGATTAGCCTGATCGTGTCTGTTTATTTAGGATGATTCTGCTCTGACAGTGAAGTGATTACACTTGAACTTTAACTAGATTTTGCAGTCGCTCACTGAAACTAAACAGAGATGTGATGGAACTCAACAGCAAAGCAGAAAACTGTGAATATATATATAATCTGCACTTATATAATTTATTAGTAATCAGTCATTTTTCACCAGTTTTACTGTTGCAGTTTTACTTGTCTGACATGTTGCTGCGTGGTGTTTTCCTGTTTGCTCTTATCTGCTTTAGCTCTTTTACCTGAATCTTTAACAAGTACAAAGACATTTTTAAATTGCAAAATGTGCAAAAATAGACAATATAGAAATGTAAATGGGTTTTTTTAGGGTGGACTCAGCTATCTCAGCTAAGTGAATACAGAGCATCTAACTGTCAATGTAAGTCATCTTAACTACGCCTGTATGTTTCATCGTGACCAAGAGAGCTGTCAGCCATAAAGTAACATCACTGAACCTGTAGAAACATGTCTGTTACTTTGTCTGGGAAACACTGAAGGCGTTTAAGCAGTGTCTTCAACACTGTTGTTAGTTAAAACTGACCAAAACGCCCAGTGGGTCAGAATTTATCATATGTCTTTTATCATATGTAACAAAACATAAACATAGGTTTAATAAACATCTAATTTCTTTAAAGAAATGTAATTTTTAGGAGTCTTGCTTTAAAGGGTTGATACTTGAATGAAAGATAAAAATGTCCTGGAAACAGCAAGAAGACAAACTGAAAAACACCCGAAGCAGAACAGTGAGTCCAACATTACTGTCGCTTTCCAACGTGTAGTCCTTATGACACTCCACTGTCTGCAAAGAAAAGACACAAATGAGCCACAGATGGCTTCACCCACATCAAGGAACTCTCACAAAAACAAACTTACAATTTCTTCTGAGGAAACCTGAGCTGCGACGCAGGAGAGAAACACCAGGACAGGTCCCCACATGATGGGACAGAGAGGCAAGAACAGGAAGACCGACAGATTGACTGCACCAAGCCGACTGCGAGGGCAGAGCCGCTGTTACGGGTTTATAGAGCCGCGCCTTAAGCCCCGCCCACCAACGTTTCCATGGCTCGACTCCAACTTTAAAGCGCAGAAAGAGGTGAGTCTGTACTTTTTGATTTCTGCGCCTTTCAGCCTGTTGGCGTTAAACCACACCTGGCGTCACCTCGATTTGAATGTAAGAGCCCGTTGTAAGGTTGCATTCAGCGACTCCTGTGGAAACTTCGTGCGAGCGCGTTGTCTGGTGTTTAGGTGAAGGTAACGCTGCATCTCCGAACAACGTAGCGGTGCAGTCCTGAAAAAACAGAAAGGTCATCGCCTGCTCCCTCAGCCCGAGTCATCAAACCAGTTTAACCAGTAAACCTGTTACAGCAAACACCTGAAAGCACGTTTTTAAGCAACAGAAGCTCCAGACGGTCGCAGACCTATAGACTCTAGACTGTTAACTGTTATAAATCACAGATAAGCTAGCGCCGCTAGCGGTTGCGAAATTCCTCGGTCGGAAACTTTATTTCTTTTTTTTTAAAGTGACGCGCTTGCCACGGGCGATAAGCAGACACTCACACATCAGATTTTCCACTTCGATTGTTTTTTAGGCGAAGGGATTTCTGACATTTCCTAACTGTTCATAGTTTGGCTCTGAAATGCGGCGTCGTTGATTTATTGATGTGGCGATCCTGGGTCAGATATGTCTCCTGTGTTGGCCCGATGTCAGCGCCAATGATCTGGCGCTTTATAGCGAGCATTTACACTGAGTATAAAGTCTGTTGCGCATTGTCCTTATTCCACCCAACTCATCAGGCTGATTGGAAAGAAACTGGGGCAGAGAGGAGCGTTTCGTTTTCACTGACTGAGAAGGTTTGTCAAATGTAAGTAACTGATCTTCAATAAATCAACAGTTGAGAGAAAAACTAAACAATTTTGCCTGCGAGTCAAGACAACCACCCAGCGCCGCAGGGCAGACATTTCTGTTTGCTCATTCAAATCGTTAACTGTGACACTGAGAAGCAATGAGTCACAATTAATAGTCAATGGATATAAAGGATAATTTGATCTACGTAATCCACTGTCATAAGATCTGTCTCAGCCTGTTATTGCGATGTCAGTTTCAGTAACTCATCCAGGATGTTGCCGTTCACCATGGTAATCCAGTCTGGAGCTCAACGGGTGACTGCCTCTCAAGCGAGGTTCATGAGGAATGAGTGGTGCAAGATCAGAAACTCTGGGCTTTATTTTTCCTGCTCATCATCATCAAACCACTACAGATGCTTTAGTGCCTCAGCTGCTCTTTGCAGCTCTTCATCACCCACTAAGAAGACACCATCTTATAGTTATGTCATTGTTGGAGCTGGGTCAGCAGGCTGCGTCCTTGCAAACCGCCTCACAGAAGATGCCCATGAGTCTGTAATGCTGCTGGAGGCTGGACCTAAGGACAGATTTCTGGGCAGCTTACGGCTCTCGTGGAAGATCCACATGCCAGCTGCGCTGATATACAACCTCTGTGATGACAAGTACTGCACTTTACTATTATTATTACATTAACTGTCGTGTTTGCTTGGTTACGGGCAGGTTTCTGCTTGCATTTGTGAGTCAAATTACATTTGTCATTACTGTCATTACATCAGTTTCAGTTAAGTTACAGTTTCTACAAGTAAACAAAAAGGCAAATGTGATTTTGTTTTAAACTAAAACTACAATAAATGTGAAATGGAAATAGAGATATTTGTTGCAATGGATAACTTTAGTTATAACATTGCTGCCACAGTTTTTGTCTCAGTTCCAATATAACTCCACATTTTGAAATTCAGTTTCAGGACCAATTCACAAAAGATTGTTTGCTCCAGTTGGTACCATGCTGAATGGCATTTCATTCTTTCTCAGGTATAACTGGTACTACCACACGTTACCTCAGGCAAACATGGACAAGCGAGTGATGTACTGGCCAAGAGGCCGTGTTTGGGGTGGGTCTTCTTCTCTCAACGCCATGGTGTATATTCGAGGACATGCTGAAGACTACAATCGCTGGCAGAGAGAGGGGGCACAGGGCTGGGATTACGAACATTGCCTACCTTATTTCAGGAAAGCTCAAAGTCATGAGCTGGGAGAAAGCAGGTACATGTATCATAAACAATAAGAAGGATAATTTTATTATTGGTTGCACTTACCCCTTGGGTGATTGGGTGATTGTTGTTTATAAATGTACAATAACAAAGTGACAGTCTTACCATGCTGATCTCAGACTCACCAGCATCCCATGTCATGCAAAACAGGACACATGAAAGTGAGAAACCTAAAGACATATCCATAACGTGTGCAAGCCACTCGGTGATGTCGCTTGTAAATGATAACTATAAAAACCTAATATTTGCATACAATAACTTTTCTGTCAGTGAGTATATTTTATAATCTCTAAATTTAAACCCTGTAGGTATCGAGGTGGCAACGGTCCTCTTCATGTGTCCAGAGGGAAGACCAACCTTTCCCTACACAAGGCGTTTATTGAGGCAGGGCAGCAGGCAGGATACCCCTTTACTGATGACATGAATGGCTACCAACAGGAAGGTGTGGGATGGATGGACATGACCATTCATAAAGGTTGGATGAGCAAAGACACGGCAGATAACAGGCAGCATAACATTTATGTAGAGAGGGTTTCATAATCTAACTCTGCGTCTCACTGTCCAAATCTATGCAGGGAAGAGGTGGAGTGCAGCCAGTGCGTACTTGAGACCTGCCCTGGGTCGACCCAACCTGCAGACAGAGGTGCGTTGTCTGGTCTCCAAGATCCTGTTTGATGGAAACCGTGCTGTGGGAGTGGAATACACACAGAAGGGACAGACGAAACGGGTACGATGGCTGAAAGGCTCACTGTAATATAACAATATTGTGGATGATAATTATTATTTAAACATTTTATGAATCAATCGTATCAATTTGTTAATGTGTGTGAAATAGTCAAACCGATTAGTAGATTGGTTTCAATGTTTGTATGAATCTAACAACTTTGATCACCTGACATTTTGTTTCATTTGTTGTTTTTTGCATTGCACAGTGTGATGAGGTCTAAAGAATGGGCTGTTCCCTTGGCTTCACTTAGTTCACTAGGTCTTTCTGATTTTTCTGAAGGTGTTTGCAGAAAAAGAGGTGATACTGAGCGGAGGAGCGATTAACTCCCCTCAGCTTCTCATGCTGTCTGGGGTGGGAAACGCTGACGACCTGAAACAACACGGCATCTCTGTGGTCCAGCACTTACCAGGTACAAATAGTACATTGTACTACAAAACCACATAAGGAGTTAAATCTGCGTACTGTTTAATGCCTGGCCCTTTTTAACCTGTACTTAGTAACAGATCAGACTTATAATAGTTTAATTTCTTTGTTTAATTTTCTTTGACTCAGGTGTTGGCAGTAACCTGCAGGATCATTTGGAGGTGTACGTCCAGCAACAGTGCACTCAGCCCATCACCCTGTACAAGGCCCAAAAACCTTTGCAGATGATCAAGATAGGCCTTGAATGGTTCACCACGTTCACCGGTAACTGCTTGCACTGCGCGCATGCCCACTACAATTGTATGTTTATGTCGTACCTGACTTACGATGACGATCATCTTCTAGGTCATGGCGCAACAGCCCATATGGAAAGCGGAGGATTCATCCGCAGTCGACCGCATGTGACACACCCTGACATTCAATTTCACTTCCTCCCCTCGCAAGTCATCGACCATGGACGAGTTGCCCCTAAGATAGAGGCGTATCAGGTTTGTAGAATTTTGTTTTGTGAATGGCACCTGTTTTTGTGAAGAGGGAAGACATAGTGGAGCTTTCAGCAAATATGGTTGTGTTGCTATTAATATATAATAACACTTGTGAATTACAACAACAGTAAAAACAAATGTTATAAAACTGTTATAATTAACAGTGAAATGTGTGTACTAGTTGTTTGTTCAGCTGTGTGAATTCAAAAGCATGACCTGATGCTGTATAAATTATTACACTCCTACTTAGTCTATTATTAGTCACATTTGACTAGATAAGACAAAGTCGCGCGTGCTGTTCCATGGAAACATTTACTGACACTGTCAGAGCTTCCTTGAAATTTCTTGTTAGTTGACCTGTTAATAATTTATACTGTCACCTCTGTTCCTGAGAAACGTACTTGCCATGACAAGAACCCTCGATAAAGAATGCTGTTTTGTGTGCACCTTTGAAGTTAGGCTGTAGTAAATCTCTTTCCCTGTTGAAAAGAAAAGGCTTCTCTGCTTATACTAGTTGATGTCTGATGCGCAAAAGGAAGAATAAAAGAAAGTGTCACACATGAGCAACATTATCATCATTATTAAATGATTGGGCTGACTTTTGCCTATGTATGTGATATGTTTGCTTCTCATAATCTCTTCCTACCATTACCTTATATTAAAGTCAAACAAAATCTGTCCACTGCACCATAATGATGTTATTGTTGTGCTGCAGGTTCATGTTGGGCCAATGAGAAGCACCAGTATCGGCTGGATGAAGCTGAAGAGCGCCAACCCTCTGGATCACCCACTTATCCAGCCAAACTATCTCACCACAGGTGAAGAGCAGTTTATTTGCCAAGTCAAGATACTTGATGAATTTCAGATTTCCTGTGCACATGTGACCTTTCCACATTAAATTAAGTGGGAACCTAAAACTTAGCTGGTTTGGCTCATGTCTCATGTTTCCTCTCCTCTCAGATATTGATGTGTGGGAGTTCAGGCAGTGTGTCAAACTCTCCAGGGAGATTTTTGCCCAGAAGGCCTTTGATGCCTTCCGTGGTCCTGAAGTCCTTCCTGGTTCTCATGTCCAGTCCGACGCTGAAATCGATGCGTTTATCCGCCAAAAGGCTGACACCGCCTACCACCCGAGCTGCACCTGCAAGATGGGCTCCGCTTCTGACCCGATGGCGGTGGTTGACTCAAACACACGTGTTCTGGGTCTGGAGCGGCTGCGTGTGGTTGATGCCTCCATTATGCCCAGCATCGTCAGTGGCAACCTAAACGCTCCGACCATCATGATGGCAGAGAAAGCCGCTGACATCATCAAAGGTCGCGCCCCTCTGGTCAATCCAGGGATTCCCGTGTATCAGCCGAAGACCCTTGACACACAGAGATGAACAAAGAATCAAATGGTACGAGAGGCTTGCTGCCAGTTCACTACACAATCATTCATTTAGCAATCATTGACCGGTTAGTGTAACTGATTTAACCTTAATTTTACTCTGCTATTGTATATTCATATTGTGAATGTCTCATTGCACATGTAAGATGTGACTAGTTGTCACATTTACAGTAATTATGAAGGCAGAGCTTCGTGATCTATATTCATTCGATAATTTTTCAGTTAATTTGATCCGTTTATCTCCAGATGAAGTAATGTGATAAGGAACCTTGTGATTTTACTGCAAAATGTGAGCCTGCACCAAGCTGCTTATTAAGATCTTATTTGTGTGACATGTGTGTCTATATCAGTTAAAGACTGTTGCCAGCAGATGCAGAGCAACATTCGGTCCAGGTCATATGTCAGACGTTGGGAGTCTTACCTCACAGTTAAAATGAATCTGCAGGTTTTGATTAAATTTCCAAACCATGTAAACTTACAGAGGGAGCAGCTGTGTGACGATCATAATCATCAGGAAATTAAATGCTGCACATCATTTGTTGCCCAGATGAGGATGTTGCCTCAGATGTTTTAGCAAAGCCCATTTTTCTGAGAATAGCAGGCAGCGTTTCCTAGCAGTGATAGCAGTGATAAACATACACGCTGCTGATTTAAACTCAAGCAGAGCATCTGTCAGGACAGAGACAAGCAGCATGGTCCTGGCTGCAGGTCAGGTCATCTCTTCTTTGTTCACCTTTGATAACTTTACCTCAACTTTTACAGCTCACAGATTTTATTCTTTTTGTTCACACCACTCTGAAAACTGATTATTCAGAGAAGCACTAAGTCCACACTATATCTCATAACAACAAATCTTATAGATCAAACTACATATAGACTTAATTAAAAATGTGAATATTCAATGTTTACAGTGCAATCTTTCACAGATAACTGTGTAAAACCAATCAGATAAAATGAAGGTTTGGATTGTGTGTATGTTGACTTGTTTGTTTTTAATCAGTTGTAATAGACAACCACTGCTTCTGTAAGATTGTGACATTAATGTCAATAATGTTTACTTATATAATATTTCTTGTCTGTTTTCACTATGAATGAAGACATATCACATGGAACATGAAGGGAAAATGATATGAATAACCATACAGCTTTTATACTTGCAATTTTTTTATTGTTGGCCACAAAGAAACACTAGAAACTGTCCAGACCTTGTCCTCATGACTTTATTCAGTGGTTCTTACAAAAAGCAGGTTCCTTGTCATTTCAAGCAAGAATTCAAATATTACAAAATCAGTTTTTGTTTATGATGGTACAAAATCTATAAGGTACTAATACTTGCTACAAAGTAGATTTTTTTTAATCTTCATACAACAAGTGGATAGAAAGCAGTAATCTTGAAGTTCATCACGTATTTTTTACAAACACTATACAGATTTTATACATTGTTGTCATTTCATAATTTGTAAAGCAGTGGGTCCCAGTAGAAAAAATAAAACTGTCCTTTGCACATCAAAGCTTTGGGTCGTTGTACGATTCGTTTCTGTGATAAGCTGTAGTGAAAATCATCTGACATTTATATTTCTGTTGTTGCTGTTAGTGAGTTTCCAACATATTGGTAAGGTAAGTAAACAAATTAGTTTTCATTAAAATAGTCACATTTACAAAGTCATACATGAAGTAAACTTGACCGACTCAAATACAAATGAAACCTTTTATTTTAATCCCGTTTCTAACCAACGGTACAGCTGGTCAGTTGCCCAGAAATGTTTCAGAGGGATATGCAGCAAGGGAATAAACTTCTGCGTGTGTGTAATGTGGCTTTTGCAGTGTGTGTGCTTACTGGGTGAACTTCAGTTCAAGTCATCTCAATTGCAACAGCTGAGCAGAACCTCTGCAGGCTGTAGGAATGTAAAGACTGGTAATTGTGGGATTGTTCAGATTTCAGAGCTAACTTAAACGCTTGCTTGTCTTCATTGAGACTGGAGTGTCTCTAGGTGCTTGGCAGATCAAAACTAGTTTTAGATTAAAATTATGTTTTAAATTTTTGCATTGTTTTGAAAAGCAGCCTTTTCCACAGTTTCCCTGATTAACACACACAGATGGTTAGAGAAGTACTAATAATATTGTTCATAAACTTTATACACACTTTACATGCAAATAGAAAATGCATAAATCGTATTTTTCATCTGTATTGGCCACAATAGGTCAGAAACCACTGTTGTTGTAAACAATAGTTTACTATTCCATAGTAGGGGCATGACAACTGGACTTCATTTCATTCAAAAAAGTCCAGTAGCGAACAAATATCTTTTGGTTTCATATTTGAAGGAGCCCTTTAATCACACGGTTCGACCACGTTGCCCTGACAACAGCATTTAGGCTGATAAACAAGGAAAGCAGAGGTGTCCGACCGCAGCCCAGTGTTTCACCTGAAGAAACGTACTGTTTGAGCACAGAACAGTGTTTTTTATGGGCTATGTTTTAAACATGTTATTCACTCAAACTGGGACGATAACAAATACAAAAGGCAACAAACAACAATCGCCTTATTCCAAGAGAACACTATATACACCCAATTTATATATAGGAAACACTAATAATAGAGCCTCTATTTCTCTTGTAGCATTTTAAATATCCGTGGAGGCCGTTATGAAAACAGTATCAGTGCTTTGTTGTGACCTAATTAATCAGTCATAAAACAATACAAACAAAGTTTTAGTGTTTTAATGACTCAGCAGAATGACACAGCAACATTTCATCTGCCTTTGATTTCATAGGCTTCTGAAATTTTATTTAAAGCACATGCAGGAGTTTAACTGTGTATGACTCCTACTCCCATATGTCATGCAGAAACGTAAAATGTCAAGCAATAATTAACTTTATGTCGGTGAAAACTAGTAAAGAGGCTTCAACAATGAAAAGGTCTCTTTCTGTTTTGGTTAAACTCTAAAATAGCCTTTTAAGTTCAAATAGTAAATTTAAGAAGCTGCTGATTAGATTCTGTTGGTGTGAACGAGGAAAGTTACAGCTGTTCTGCGTCATATCAGTCTGCACATGAAACAAAACGATATGCCTGAGGACACTGGGTTTATTCGTTGATATGTGGTTTCCTTTTCAAGTCAAAAACAGAGACAAGCAACATTTAACCCTGAATCCCTGAAATTTGAACCCAGAGCAGCTCCCAGATTCACCTTCCAGGATGGCTTTGGATCGGTGTGACCATCACGCTGCACTGAGACTAGTGAGAATAAATTAATATACGAACGTATGTGTGTGTTGTCATGCAATTTGAGCGTGAAGAGCGTAATGTGAGTATTGACAGCTAAAAGCACACACTACAGTATATATATACATGAATGTCAGCTGAATTCAGCATCAGGACGGACGTCAGTTTCTCCTGGAGACGGCAGAGATGCTTGACTCCACATTCACACTGGAGAAAACGTGTTTTCTGGAAATTTCTCTTAATGTTTTAGTGAATGTTGTTTCAAATTGAAGAACCATGTCATACAGTAGTGGAAGAGTCGTTTCACATTGAAACGACTCTTCACATAGTGTAAACGATGCAGGACTCGTTTAATGTCAGCGCATGGATGCAAACACGTTAAGCTAATGTCAGACTCAATTTCAGCTGCTGAGCTGGGACTTTACAAGCTTTGGGTTGGCTCTGAATTACACCATTTTCAGTAATTAAGAAAATTAAACACCACTTCTTAGGTGTCTCCCAAATTCCTGCTAAGTTACAGGCAGACTGGCAGGTTTGATTCCCACTGGGCTGAATATTTGGTGAATTCATCTCAGCTTTGTATAAATCCAGCAGTTATTCCAGCATCTTTACTCCCCACTTTACTGAAAAGAGAAAACAAGGCACTTTGTTCTCCTGTCCGTCTATGTGTTACAGATTCTGTCCTCAGGACGCACAGATGTGGAACAATTTATAGAAATTCAATTGAAAAAACCTAAGTAATCGCATGTCAAGTATTTTGACTTGGCATCCCGCTGCTATAGCGACGTGATCCATATCATCTCATCTGTTAGGTCTTCCTCGCATTTCACTGCCACGTACGGCTCCTCGTCGCTGTAGTCGCGGATACTGCAGTCTCTAAAAAGACCAGTGGCGTTTTGGCCCGAGGCGGCGTTGCCCGTTACCCCACCGTTCCCACTACCCATACTCCCGTTCAGGAGATTACTGGCAGCGCTCTCCATCTCGTCGATAGTCATTTCGCAGGCGTCTGCGATCTCGTGCTTGGTGGCTGACACAAACATTGGGTCCCTGGCATATTTTCCCAGGCCCTCTGAGATCAACACCTATGAACAAGAGAACGTAAATCACACCTACAGTAACAACGTAACTGGGAGACTTTTTTTTAACTGAGGTAAAAACTATTTGAAGACATTTTGTATTTCAGGACATTTGCAGAGGGTTTGTTGTGCTCGCTCTCTGCTCTGTTATTGTTATCACTCACTGCCTCCACCAGGCTGTTGGCACTGCCTCTCTTCTGCAGGAAGTGTGGGCATCTCTCCGCAGGCAACTGCAGACGCGATGGAGAGTGGCTGCGGCTCGGGGGCCCGTCAGTGTACCACAAACTCCTCTTCACTGCTCCGGGGATGTTGCCGACGCTACCGGAACTTCTCCAGTCAACCTGAGTACAAACACCAACTCAAACCTGGGTCTGCACGTTTTAAATGTGTTCACTTAAATTTTGCCGTAATAAATTGAGATACTAAGTAAAAAAAAATAATTAGGTACAATCAGTACAGCTGTGCTACTAAACAGTTTGAGTTCATCACAGCGATCTGACCTGTATGAGCGGTGTGTAGCAGGGGGAGCAGTCTCGACTGACAGGTGAGGCAGGAGGAGTGGCCCAGGAGCGAAGGGACCTCGTTGGAGACCGACAGTGAATTCTGCTGGCATCCAAACCGGCCACGGCCATTACCTGTGTGTGTTTATCCAAATATTAGAGGAGCGAGTGTACTGCAATGCAGTAAGTGGAGTCCAAACAGATCAGGTGCGACCATCATAACAACTGGATTCTGTGACAACCCATTAACTCATGAGAACACATTCACAGTGTACCTGCTGCTGCACCAGGTGCAGTGGAAGCGCTGTACACGAAGGAGAGGGAGGAGCGTCGTCCTGGCTGCTTTTTCTGCGAAGACACTCAAAACTGAAGGTTGGTCTGTTGGAGGCTGAGAGAAAGTACAAGAACTTAGCAACCTGGACTCTGGGGCTTGAACAGAATAAGAAGCATTTCATAAGTGCATTCAAGAGCTGAATAACTTCAGCAAATGTGCTGCAACGTCTCACCTTGAGGTGAGAGTGAAAACCATTTCTTCGGCGACCGTCTGCTTTCTTGGTGGATCAGCTGTTGGTCATCGTCACAGTTACTATCAGACTGTTGGTCACCCCTGAAAACCTCAAGGTCACCGATTCCCCCTGTATCACAACGCTCCTTACTGGACAACCTGTGACACAAACAGACACATCGTTCCTTCCAGCCCTTAAAGTCTTTGCTTATTTTGACCCTTCCTCTTTATGATGACCTACATAATGCTCTCGCTCACACGTGTATCAGCTTGTAATCAAGGCTTTAGGGTCTGAAAGCACATCACACGCTCTACTGTGCTAAAAGCTCTTTGTTTTGTTGCAGTTTTTCGTCTTGGGACCTTAATGTATTTTTGTATTCATGTTGCTGTTGCTATGAGGCCTTTTTATATTTTTATGGCAGCAATCTGTCTTGGCTTTTGCATTTGTGTCAGAGGTCAGCTGCATTGGTCTGATTTGCTGTTACCTGTCTCTTGTGAGCATGATGTCGTCCTCGTGGAACTCCTCTCCACTCAAATACTCCGAGGCTCTCTCATCGTCACTGTCCTTGGCCCCAGGCTCCTCTCGACAAATGGTGGGGTAAAGTCCACCATCATGCTCTGACCTGGCAAAGAGTCACATATTGATCAGTGGGCAGTAAATTGGAGGCAATAGTCCAGTGACTAGTATAAATATTAACATCGTTTATATACTAAAACATAATGATGGTACTTTTATTTCATCTTGCATCTACCACAAAATATATACAACACAGTGTAAAATGAGTCTCTGCTAAGTGGTACTGTAGCATCACACACATACCTAATGTAGGCTTCATAGTAGCGAGTCCTGCTCCAGGGTGAGGAAAGAGGTCAGTCACACAAACAGGAGCATTTGAGCAGGCGATCGGGAAAGAAACAGGACGAGGGTGCAATGACAAGACGAAGGGAGCCCAGCATTAAAATACTAATAAACGTGAATACAGGCTCACAAGGGTCCAAGTTAAGCTAAGTTGTCTTGGACATTTACAAGTTTCAGCCCTTCGTGGATTGATGAATAGTCTGATGTGTGTCAACACTGACCTTGTTGAGTGTGACTTCCAAGACTTCTCATGCGCTCCTCTGCTGTAAGTAGACACCGACGACTGATTTTTACTAGAGGACGAGCGGTCTCGCCTTAATAAACACTTCTGTGGCCTCCCGTTGGTCATGGAGAGAAGTGAGGGCACGTTGGCGTTGTTGAGGTTGGCATTGGAGGGAATGGGCGACTGATGGCAAGTGGAATTACAGTTGGGGTAATTGTACGGATGAGGGGGGTGATAATGATGATTATACTGGATGGGTGAAGAGCTTTTCTCCGTCTCTCCTTCCTGCTCGTGGCTGCTGCCCCTCCTGTCGGTTTGGGTGGGTTCAAATGAGGCGCTGGGACAGAAAGGCAGGATCTGAAGGGGCCGCTGTGTGACAGTGGTCGGGTGAGCGGTGCCTTGTTCATCTTCTACGTGGTTTACATGGTTCCCAAAAAGACCACCGTTACGCTGCAGAGAGATGCATAAAGACAAACGCTATAAACCTGTATGATCAAATGTGTACACTATTTTAAGTATGAAAGTTCCTACTTTGAAAAACATGATGTTCGCTAACTATATTTAAAAGGAGCATTTGATGCGATGGTTTTTCCTCATGCATGTGCACAAGTTGAATATTTTTGTCTTTCATGGATGTTTACCCTGTAAATTTCTTCATCCTCCTCCCCATTAGCGTCAACCAGCCCTTCCTCCTGCAGGTCACATGATATGGCTCGACGGATCTCTGGTCCAATGTCATGCAGCGTGCGCAGGCCGGCCTGCAAAAAAACCTGCTATAACAACAAAGCTTTCAGCCTTTACAGTGTCTTTAAATGTGTTTGTTTCTCAGGAAAAACGTGGGATAAAGATGTTGGCAAATATGTGGCTGTCCTGACTTATTCAAGGGTTATAGCGAGTTTCTTCAGATGAGATTATCAGCATACAGTGGGTTAAGAAGTCGTTTATTACCTGCAGAGCCATGGTGGTGTTCAGTCTCTCCCATGAGCGCCTTCCCACAAGACCCTGCTCTTTGCGCCTCTTGAACTTCCTGAAGTAATCCTGTATCAGGAAGGTGGCATAGAACTTCCCCACTGTTACCTCGTCATCTGAGTGAATAGACCAGACACACCAAAGCCTCCCAGATCAACACCACAGCACCTAATACAGTAGTTGGACATCTTTCCTACCAAAGTCTTACATGGTGAAACCTGACAGAAAAGTCAACTGCACTACAATTACCACAACTGCCTGGTAACAATAAAACAACAAAACATCACAATTGAAGCACTACTGCAGCGACATATTTGGACTGAAACTGAATATTTAAATTTAAGTACAATCAAATCTAAATAAAATCATCACTGCTTCAGTTCTTTCAAGGAAACACTACTCTCAGACAATCCCAACAAAGAAGGCATCATAAAGTAAGAACGATGACTAGAGGCACAGACTGTGAATGAATGACTATGCTTTACTTGGAATTTCAAGTGCATGCGGGTCGAGTAGTATTTACATTTGAGCTACATGCCCTATACTGTAGTAGACCTTAATGCGTGTGAAGTGGGCACAAAGGACACAGCTGGATGTCTGTGGGTCTGTTCAACACACACACACACACACACACACACACACACCCACACACACACACACACACTGATATCCTTACGTCTACGTGTATCAGTTAATTAGGCATTAAACACTAAGTCCTAAAAGACAGAGGCACACTTAATGTAACCAGTTAATCATGTGGACCATCGCTACGTAGCCACTCAATAACAAATGTACCACTTTTAACATTCAGCACTTCAGGGACAAACAAAGGAAGCGTCATCTTCCGCAAAACCCACATGCAAGCAGCAGTAAAGTAAACAAGCGTAGCAAAGCAGCCAGGGTCAAATCTATAGCTCCCTTCCTAAAAGCTGGACACAGAATCGACATTTAGCCAGAGAAATACACACAAACATACAGCATCTGCCATGCAGGGAGGCTACTCGAGTGTAGGACTGATTCACTCAGACAAGTTGTTCCTGAAGCAGACTGGGGACAGAGACTTGATGAATCACATTGTAGCTTTTCTCTCTCGCTATCTATGTTTCGCCACCACCTCTCATATTTGCCAAAGAGGAAACAAGTAAAGATGGAGGCCTTTAAGAAGGAGCCATCGTTCAGGGAACTTGTTTTAAAGGGACGATCACCTTGATCTGGTGATAATCCATTTTCAAGCACCTGACGTGTTGCTCTGCCTTACGTGACACAGCCAGAGAAAAAAGTACAAAAAGGCTCTGTTCAAAAAGAAAACCTGTGACTGAAAGTACATTTATGGTTGACAAGCTTGTCTAACTGAAAATTAGGTGAATCTAGACTTTGATATGAGAATTAATCCATTTGTTATGATTTTATACTGTAAAATACATGACCTACTTTACTTTCTTTCTTTATTATTATTATTATTTATTGTCATGTAAGAGACACTAATGATACTAAATGGACTATTTATGGCTTAAATATTTTAACAAATGATTAATCCATCTAGTATGAGAAGATCCATGTACAGTAAATTTTGGAAGCAGATTATCTTTATGGAAAGAGCCTCGTCGACCTTTTGAAATGAGGCACCAGTAGTTTCATGCCACCAGACTGAAACAGAACTGCTCCAAAGAAATCAGGTCGGCAGAAAGAGAAGAGAAGAAGGCCAGCAAGTAACTGAGCAGGCTATGGAAAGCAGAGAAAGCTGTGCAGGAGAGAGGCTTGGCAAGAAAAAATCAAAGAGAGACAGTTTAGCAAACTAAAGCACACAAAGACATGCAGTTACTATACAAGAGTTAAACAGCTGAAGCACAGCAAGCAGCAAACGACACTGGATCGGGCTGACCTACATAGACACAACTAGATAAAGAGAAAGAAAATTCTGTTTAAATATGACAAAACCAGATTTCAAAGAATTGTCCCGTAATTACTTGAAAACCTGTAGTTTCACAAGTTTACAAAAGAGGATGTGGATGCTGACATCTGATAATGAAGCAGTGCATGGAACCTGTGGCCAAACCTTTGCCTTCAGCTCAAGTCTGCAGCCTTTGTTCTTGCATCTCTCGCTCTGACTTCTTGCATGAGTCCATATTTTGAAATGTTCACTGTGCTTGTTTTGTTTTAACTTAATTATCAAAACAAAATTAAGAATTGAAACGTCTTTGTAAAAATAATATATTATTAGATAATATTCATTCATCTTCTACCGCTTCTTCCCCGCAGGGGTCGTGGGTGTGCTGGAGCCTGTCCCTGTCTGTGGGCGAGAGGCAGGGTCCACCCTGGACAGGTCGCCAGTCTGTCGCAGGGCCACACATATAGACGCACAACCAGCCACGCACACACTCACACCTACGGGCAATTTAGAGTTTCCAAGGCTAAATGCATGTCTTTCGTACTGTGGGAGGAAGCCAGAGACCCTGGAGAGAACCCACACAGACACAGGGAACATGCAGACTCTACACAGAAAGGCCCCCGGTCGCCTCCTGGAATCAAACCCTAGACCTTCTAGTGGAGGCGACAGTGCTAACCACCACACCACCGTACCGCCCTATTAAATAATATATATTATATATACACACCAACAAATGGATGTGTGATTCAACTACTCTCTAAAAACCAACTATTATATATTATATACAGTCTTACAGTGACAAGAAAAAAATAATTGTGACTCTTTTTGAATGTTGTTTTGGATGGTTTTAAACAGCTGAAGGAAGAAACTAATTTGTGTGAGAGTCAGTAAATCTGCAGCTGTGTGATGCAACAAGCTGTGAACTCAAGCGCCAAGACGTGATAACACTAGTCTGCCTTCGTATGTCTTGAACTGCTTGTGGTAAGATTATGTCTCGCTGCTTCAGAAAACAAAAACAGGATGTTACCGTCAGTCCTCTGTTACCGTCTACATCAAGTCATAGATCTCCCAAACTCTAGCTTCTATTTACTTTATTACATTTACATTTATTTATTTATTTAGGAAACATCTCTCAGATTTTAAAGATGTATTTAAATGTGGGCAGCTGTAGGAAGCCATTTGTGATATCTTAAAAATGATCATTTCTTAAAGTGTGCTGTGAAAATTATTTCCACAGTGGCAAAATCTACTTCTATGATGTCTACAGTATCTGTTTCCTACAAATGACAAGGGTTAAGCTGCAGGAGTCGTAAAATCCCTGATACTGTGTTAACTGTGCAATTTATTTAACCTACTGAATTCAAGACAAACGCAGTGTCTCAGCGAAAGAAAACAAATCTACTGTGTAAAAACTCTAAAGACTGGCCACTGATTTAAGAAGAGGCACAAAGAGTGAGACTCCATGTGAGGTGTGAGGTTCACCCAAAGTGCATTCAGGCCATTCACTGCCTTTTCAATTCAAATCGCAAACACACACTAAATTTGCATTTTAAATACATGTCACCTATTCGACATAAGACACACGTACTGTAACTGATTCCTGGGAAAATGCAAACACATGAAGTCATTGATCGACTGTACAGAGAAAGAGATTCTGGCTCAGACTGTAAATGCTGGAAAGAAAACAAAGCAGGGCCGTTTGTGCAGCGCACTGTGTGGTGACTACTAACCGCCTGCAGGGGGCACCACTTGGTCTAGAAGCTTCATACTGGTTCTCTTCCAGATTTTCTTGATGACAGCTCTGAGCTCTTCGTTGGCTTGTTCCAGGTTACCTTGGAAATGCAAGAACAGCAACAACATGACTCTCACCCCTCTGCCCAACAACGTTCACTAAGGAAAACTCCACAGCTCCCTCTTGTGACGTAATGTTGACTGTGCTGTCTGAATTTGAAACAGACAAAGATGTGAATGGAAAAGCAAACAACCATGACACAAATAGGCAACAGAAGAACTTTGATCCTTGCAGATTTCTACTAGACACCTTTGAGCAGAACTGACAAATATTATCTTGGCCCACTCAGGAGAAGATGTTCTTCTGTTATAAAATGATTTTACAGAATATAGTATAGACGGAGAGTTGAACTCACCCTCAGTCTTAATCTTGAGAGCAGTACGGACCAGCGCAAACAAGGTGGCGTTAAACATGACAGTCCCATCACTGTTCAGGGGCATGTTCATTGCCACCAGACGCTGTAACACAGATTGACGAGCAAGGATCAAACAGGACATTAGTAGAGCGACAGCTCCATGTAATTGCGTTCATGTATATACATGAGTAGTGAACGCTCACTTTGCAGGCCACTCTGTGGGGGCAGAGTTTTCCAAAGCCCAGTGGAGGCTGGATCCTCCTTAGCAGGGTCACCACGTCAAGGTGCTTTATTCTGCCCCTGACAACATTCCAATTAAGACATTTCTGAGTATTTCTGAGAACAGTTTCACAAGCCCCACAAGTTCTGATAAGTAAAGATAATAATAAAAAAGTATTTTATGAACGCATTGCTTCAACAGTGTCATCACATCAGCTCTCACTTGGCTTCAGGGTCATACTCAGACCAAATCCTTTTAAACTCATCCAGATGGTGTGGACCCAGAATGGACCAGTCACGTGTCAGATAGTCAAAGTTGTCCATGATGACAGCTACAAAGAGGTTGATGATCTGAAATCATAACATACAACCATGTTTAAAATTATTCAGACTTCACTACATCAGGAAAAGAGAAAACTGATGGCTCTGACAGATACAGTAGCAGCTCTGATGATTACCAGAAAAGCACAGAGCATGTAGAAGCTGATGAAGTAAATGATTGCAAAGCCGCTGCCGCAGGTTCTCTCCTCTCCAGGATTGTAGTCAGACTCTGAATCGCACAGCTTTCCTGGCAGACAGGCCAGCATGATCTCCTGCCAAGCCTCGCCTGTGGCACACCTGAAACAGAACAAGAGGTTTTTCCTCTGTTAGATATTTGTGCGCATCTTGTAGCCAACCATTTCAACTACACAAACAGAAATACCTGAATAACATGAGGACAGCTTGGGGAAAAGTTTGGAAGTTGTTGTTGCGGTTGATTTGAGTTCCATCCACCATGGCGATTTTCCCAAACACCTAAAATCAGACCAAGGCACATCAACCAAAGAATCAGCACGTGTGCCCTTAATGTCTGGAGAAGACACAAATAAAATATTGATACAAAATTCCCACATTTTACCTGCATCCCAATGACGGCGTATATGAAGAACAGCATGGCTATGAGCAGCGCAACATAGGGCAAAGCCTGGGTGAGAAAAGAAGGGTGTGAGTCTCACACCAGCATTAGAGCACACAAGCCCAAACGGGTAGGACCTGTTATACGTATGAAACATTGTTGACCACTAAACTAATTAACTTATAAAATCGGAGTTAAACGAACTGGCTTACTGCTGTTTACCTCAAGGGCAGTTTAGTCACCTGGAAGGATTTGATGAATGTCCACAACAGGGTCCTGATGCCCTCTCCCCTGCTGAGCAGTTTGACCAGTCGCATAACCCTGAACAAGCGGAAGAAGGTGATGGAGATGCGGGCGCTGTCCTCCGTGTTCTGGTGCCGAGGCGTTGGGGAGATTAGGACGATTAGAGAGAATAGGTCTAACATCCAAACACGCAGGGACAAACCTCATGCAGCCACTCACACAAACATTCTTTCATCCATTACATATGAGTCATATTAGCAAACAAGCAATTAGTGGGTGAGAATTACTATGATTTCAGCGCATGGCCATCATACATCGCTGATATAATTACTACGCATGCAGAGTAAGTTTGTCCTAAACACAAAGTCAGTAGCAGAACAGACATATACACAGTATGATTAACGCTGAACGACTGAATACTGAACAATGTGCAAAATTAACAGTCCAATGACAAACAGACCTTAAACACACTATAAGTGATTCATTTACATTGCATATAAACACCGAGATGAACTTTCTCACGTTGTTAAAGTTCAGACAACAACCTTTAACAGGAAAACAGGAAACACCAAGATGAACTTTCTCACGTTGTTAAAGTTCAGACAACAACCTTACAACCGCAAACATTTGTTGTAACGAAGACACAACAAAAGACGGTACAGTGTTACTGCCCCCGCTGTCATGCCATGCACCCAGACAAGACAAGATGGCAGCTACAGCCACAGCCCTCTGACGAATTAAGAGTGAAACCATGAGCTGTGGCAGAAAGCGTCTCAGAGTTTCATCAGGAAGCGAGCAACAAACAGTGACGACAATCTTGATGCTTTAACGTTACATTAACACAGATCGGCGAAGGGGCTTGGATGGAAGTAGAGGGGCTTCGTCTTACCCCTGGGTCCACTATCACCTTGACAACAGGAATGGCTGCCGACTTAAAACCAAAAGCCTAAGGTTAATCCAAGTTAAACAAACCAGCTACTCAGCACTAAACCGTTCACAAGTCAGTGATGCTGCAAATCCTGTATTACTACGTGACATAATTACCTTACAGCAAATTAGCGTCTGAGTACACAACACAATGCCACTTTAAAAAACACAGCACAGCCTTTTATTTTTATACCACATGCCAAAGCTGTGTCACATGCTTTTAGCAGGAACAGCAGAGATGAGATGCAGCCAGTGGTGAGGAAAGAAAGCACAGCTTCAATCATAAATAATGGTCATGATATAAGATAATGAGGGTGGTTGTCCACCAGATGTCGCCCAGTCAAAGTTAGGCAACGCAGATGGATGATGGGTAATTTTCTTTGCACACTTTCATTCTTTTGCACCTTAACATTTTATTGTAGCTGAATTTCCCCACTGTGGGATCAATAAAGTAAATTATCTTACTTAACATTGTGTAGCTCTAATCCAAAACTACAAGAAGCACTTGCATTTTAAAAAAACAACAGATCTTTGAAAAAAAAGATCTTTTCACTAAAACATACATTGATCCTACATTGAAAACTCTTCTCAAACTAGTTATGCAATGTTATCATAAGATAGTATATGAATTGCAAAAAACTTGAAGACATGAAAAGCATTAAGGTTGTGATGTGCAGATCAAGTCCTGCTGCAGGCAGTGACATTCATGTGTGACAAATGAATACTTACATTGATCTCAGTGATGGCAATGTCAACCACGCTACCCACAACAATTAAGGCATCAAATGTGTTCCATGCATCAGCAAAATAGTTCTGCAAGCACAAGCCACAAAGACATACAGGAAAGAAGAAAGAGACAGAGAGAGCAGAGCAGGAAAGAAAGAAAGAAAAGAATAAAGAATTATGAAAGACAGGAACAGGCGAACGTTTAAAAAGGTGAGATCTGATTTTGAAAGGCAAATCCTTCCTGCCACCAAGTTTGTGAGGAGATAGGTTTTTAAATTTATACAAATAATAAATTGTACTGATTTTTATTTTATCAAATCATATTTATACAATGGAAGGTAGAAATAAACAGCCACCACAGACCTGACGCTAAACGATTTGAACAGATCTTGTTTGTATGGAGGAGTGGCCTGATGCTGAGTGAAGGCATCAAGTCCCCCAGAGGTTTAACAGACGTCATGAGCATCCAAATGAAATTAAGACAGGACAGGAAGGCAGGAATGGAGGAAAGATGTGAAGGCAGGAAGGCAGGGGAGGCAGCACTGGGACAGCGGAAACAGAACGACAGCGCTGCACATACTGACGTCTTTCTACCTGGCTGAGTATGATGTCCACTACACTGCCAATCACCACCAGAGCATCGAAGACGTTCCAGGCGTCCCCGACATAGCCCTGAATATGGCAGCATGCACAGCCAGCGGGAGGAGACGGGGAGGAAGGAAAGGAGAGGGATGTGGGGATGCATAAGAGGTGTAAGTGTAATGAAAGGCATCAAAAGGCATCAAAGGACACCAGAGGTGTGGTAAGAGCGATAGGAACGAGGTACGAGGGCTGGATTCAAAGGAAGAATTGGCAGTGCTCTCAGACAAAATATCACAACACTTTTTGAGGATAAAATATGAAGGCACATCTTAATAGAAAGTGACTGAGGGATTTTAGGGAAGTGTTGGCAGGTTGGATGCATTGACTCTGCTTCAATAGGAGAAGAAGAGGAGTGGACACTTACTCTGGGCTTGAAGGCAATGAGCTTGAGGATCATCTCCACAGTGAAAACCCCAGTGAAGACCATGTTGAGGATGTCCATGGCGTAGTTAAACAGATGAGACTGACCGTGGTGCTGAAAGTCACCAGCAGACAGACTGATCAGGAAAACATTTAGTAATACTATAACTGGTCCTGTAGTTATCCTGACGGCTATCGCTGTCAAATATTCATTTTTACCTGGTGAACTACAGGGGGACGACTCACCTGAATTGCCAGACACAGGGTGTTGAGGATGATTAGGACAAACATGACATACTCAAATCCAGTGGAGTTGACCACATACCAGAACTTGTACTGGTAGGGGTTTTTGGGGATGTATCGCCGCAGAGGACGAGCTTTAAGAGCATATTCCACACACTGACGCTGTGAAGGCAAAAAGGGAAACGTGCCATCAAATTGAATTTGAATAGAATTGTTTGGACGAATCAGTGGGATTCAAACGACCTGATGACATATAATGTAGAAGCAACTTCCAGGATTACAGTGCACACATGAGTCTTAAACACACACCACACACTCTAAGACCCTCCTACCTGGTTCTTGTCCAGTTCACAGTTCTTATACTCTTTCTCTCCCTGCTCTTGGAAGGTGACAATAACGAAACCGACGAAGATGTTCATCATAAAGAAGGCGATGATGATAATGTATATGATGAAGAAGATGGAGATCTCAACACGGTAGTTGTAGATCGGACCCATGTTCTCTCTGCTGGAGTCGATGGCTTTGTAAAGCAAACTGCAGGGACACAACGCAGACAAGATGAAGAACTGTGGTCACAATGCACCTGAGCTAGGACTTACACTAAACTTATCCACACAAAACAGTCAGATTACAGTAAGCAGTACATACGTGGGCCATCCCTCGAAGGTGGATACAGTAAAAAGAGCCATCATTGCCATAAGGACATTGTCAAAGTTGAAGTCACTGTTGTACCAGATCCTCTCCTTCGCCACAGGCATCGCTGCATCTCCATTGTTGTAGAGGATGTATGTGCCTCTGAGATGACAATTTTAGCCACATTAATGCAAAAGGCCACCCAAAGAAATTTAAACAAGTCTAAAGTTGCATCACTCAAACTTACTTGCACTCCTCTGGACTGGACTTTGCATCATCTGTGCATCGATAAAATTTCCCCTTTGTTAAGAATAAACAGCAGAGATTTACCTTTAGAAGCTAGTCAACCAGCAGCTATGGCCCTAACGCCCTGTGTCATTGTTCCCTTGTTTCCCTCCTTCTCAGTACCTTAAAGAGCTGCACTCCGATACAAGCGAACATGAACTGGAGCAACGTGGTGACGATCATGATGTTGCCAATGGTCCTGATGGCCACAAACACGCACTGGACGACATGCTGCAAAGACAAAGACAGCGTCCTGCAGCGTCAGCAGGGATACACTGTACCACACACACTGCAATACACGTCAATGGAAGTCTGACCTTAAGTCCTTTGGCTCTGTTGATGGCCCTGAGTGGACGAAGGACCCTCAAAACACGAAGAATCTTCACCACTGAGATAGCAGACGACCTGAAGGCCAGTAGACACGTCAGTGGATTTAACTGATCAATAAAAAACACACCTTTACATGCAGCGACGGGCAGGATAGCGATGATACGTACTGAATTCCAAAGGACACCAGAGACACACCGACAACCAGCAGGTCTAAAAGGTTGAAGTAGTTTCTACAGAACGCTCCTTTGTGAAGGAAAGCCCCAAACGCTGTCATCTGGACAGACAAGAGACGAAAGTCAGGACCAAAGACAAAAACATACTTAGTATAGTATTAGTAGTAAGACACACTAAGATAAGACTTAAGACAACACTCAAGGAGAAGTTCAGTATAACAAGGCTCCATAAAAAAAATCACTAGCACTATCTGAGAAATGTGGACCACAAAGGTTTTCCTAAACGTGGTTTCTTCTGATTATTGCTTTGTTGTTATTAATGTGTGCGTGTAAAACAGTGATGGGCATGTTCACAGCTTTAAAACACTTTCAAGCACTTTCAAATATTGGTCATAGATGCAAACAGTATGTTCAGTGATGCCCACACACGCATACACATGCAGTGTGACACACAAAGATTATAAACAATGATCACGAGGAAGAATTTTCAAAACCCACTATTACACTTTCTATTAAACGTAGCATTTAATCTTCTCCGGACGTTCAGGCTTAAACTTGCAATACATGAGATGCACCTGGTGCAGGCATGCAGTGAGCACAGGGGTGAGGCAAAGGACTGAATGTAACAGTAAACACACTATAACCACTCCTGTCTGGAAGGTGATAAGCATGTTCTTCTGAAGTATATTAAGCTTATAGGACATGTCTATGTACAGTAAATATGGAATCAGGCAGTGGGGCATAAATACTGAGGTTATATCTAGTTCAAGCTCATCTCTCCACAGTCCAGAATTCAAAATCAAAATGTATTTAAAAAAAACTGTGCTTTTGTAAAGAGCCTTTATCATTAAAAATGTTTCTGTAACTGTAATAGTCAGACTCATCACAAACGGTAAAAAAAAAACTAGCTGTACTCTGGAGAGTCACTGGTCCTTAAGGTGGTCGACAATAAGGATGGAAACGTAAACGAAAGACAAAAAACATGTGGTCTTCACGCTGACGGTTTGGCGCCATGACAACAAGACAATCGGGCCATTTTGACCAAATTATAGAGACAAAAATGAAAGGAGGAAGGACGTGAGCAGCAAGCTTGGAAGTGGTGGGTTGTTGCTGAGGCAATGTAACGGCTTTTATTGTTTACCTTAATAAGGATCTCAAATGTAAACATACTAGTGAAGACATAGTCTGCATAGCCTAGGATCTGAGGAGGCAATCAGAGTGACATAAGCACGCAGGGTTACTGGCGCTCTACCCAGCACAGCACAGCACTTCACACAGAAATCATTTACCTTCAACAGGATCTCAACAGTAAAGATTGCGGTGAAAGCATAGTCAAAATAACCAAGTATCTGCAAGAGGCAATGCACAAGTTCAAGTCATTTCAGGATAACAGCACACATTTTAGCTAGAGATACAGTCAGAGAAAAACACAGATTAAACGTCGATAGAGTCCCAGTAGCCGCACTAGGCAATATTTCAGTGGATAACTGGTGAAACTCACACCAGTGATGCCTCCACAAATTAAGACAGAGTTTAGCCGGATGGAATTAATCTACTCAGCGGCTAAAGCACACGCACAGCGGTGCCACGTCGGCTGTGAGTCTGCTGTCACCATCATTTCTTCTACCTTCTGATATTGTCCAGTGCAGTTTGTTTTGTTTTGCATGTACTGCACTGTAGACAATTATCCCTATAAAGCTATAATATGAAGCTTGGGTCAAAGCACAGGTGTTACCAAGTCAGCCAGACAGTGATAAACTATAAGAGCATCCGCTGTACTAGGGCCCGAAATAAATAAATAAAGCTAAATTGTTTTTTATTTCTACTATGACACCACAATTCTGATCCATTTATGCAAATTTCAATTGACAATAAACCTCTCAAATACAGTACAATGTGTAACAGAAGCAGCCATTTAAGGCAGCTACTGCTGTCACAGTATTTATTTACGTACAATATTGCGAGCAGAGAAATTGCGTATCGGGTCCTCGGCGGCCAGAGAAACAGAGCTGAGCATGATGAAGACCAAAATGAGGTTGGTAAAGATCTGATGGTTGATCAGCTTATGGCAGAATACACGAAACCTGAAAGAAAAACAGTGCAAGAGTAAGTACACAATAAGCTACACAGGCAGATAAACAGAAACGGGTTTACCAGCACGTTTTGTGTTGCATATGTTCTTGTGCCTTTTTATTGATATCACCAAACCTGTGCGAGACTCACGGGTTCGTACTGCTAAAGATGAAGAAGGCGCTGCCCTCCGGGATGGGTGGAGTCTTTTCTTTCACGCTGAGTTCAGACAGTCTTTGGGGGCGAGGTCCAGAGGGGACTTCTGGGAGATCATCATTATAATCACCACCGCACCCTAGAAGTCATCAGCCAGTTAGTTAAACAAGAACAAACTCTCGTGTATTGCTTGTTGCGTCTGCAAAGTTCAGTTTTCATATTCAGTGTATGATTTCTTTTTTTACATCAAACTGGATGTACAGACAAATCATTTGTGGACTGTTACCTGGAGAGTCCATGGCAGGATACAACTCTTTGTCTTCTTCTAGCAGAGCCTCTGCTGCCACCTGCGCACAGTGATCAGCTTTCATAATCTACAAATGCTCACTGGCAACGGAAAATATTACATATTACAAAATATTACACTGTGTATGTGTCATTTACCTTTGTTTCACCATCTTTGTCTTCTGTTACTTCAACTCTCTTCTCTGTGTTAACATCCCTTTAGAACAAATACATACAGTGGACAGAGTTACAAAAAAGGCAGAAGCTCATATGTTTGTCCAAGTGGTTTTTAAAAATATAAATATTTTTTAGGTGTACCTGACACTATTCCTTCGCTTTTTCGCCTCTTCCTCCTCCTTCTGGGCTGTGTTGAGGCTTTCTGCATCTGCTAGGTTGTCAACGGCGATGGCCAAGAAGACGTTTAGCAAGATGTCTGGTCGTCCCAGTTAAGACGAAAACACTGACGCACATAATGAAATCCACTGAAAACCCCACATGCAACCTCTTTGAGACGTGTATTCTTAGGGCAAATAGGATACAGTTTCCACAGATAAAGAGTATGATGAAGTAAATGCAGACCACCATCCCAGAGGAGGCTGGACCCCCGTACGCCATAATACCATCATACATCACAGTATTCCAGTCTTCTCCTGTCAAGATCTGGTAAACACAACACGCAGCCAATTCCAGTAAATGCTGTTGTACACCTGATTGTTATTGCAGCTTTTTTTGAGTCGGTTGAGGTTTCCTGTGTTCATTAGAAACACTGTGGTTGTCTGGTTTAATGAGAGAACTCCTGACTACCAACCCCACCTGGAAGACGGTGAGCAGGGCCTGGGGAAAGTTATCAAACGTGCTCCTTTTGGTCACAGTCTCGTCAAAGTTGAACTTGCCCCCGAAGAGCTGCATGCCAAGCAGGGAGAAAATAATGATGAAGAGGAAGAGGAGCAGCAAGAGGGAGGCAATGGACTTCATGGAGTTCAGCAAAGAAGCCACGAGGTTACTCAGAGACGCCCAGTGACTGGAAAAGAAAGAATAAGAAACAAGTCAACATAAAGACAAACACAACCTCACAACCTCTAAACGACAACATAGTCAGACAAAGAGGGGCAGCAGAACACACTGTAGCTTTCTACTGCTCACCGTGTAACTTTGAAGATCCGAAGGAGACGTACACAGCGAAAAACAGAGATCCCTAGGGGGGACATTATGGCCAGCTCCACCAGGATGGTCTCTATGATGCCCCCACACACCACAAAACAGTCAAAGCGGTTAAACAGGGACACGAAGTAGGCCTGCAGCCCCAAGCTGTACATCTTCACCAGCATCTCCAAGGTGAACATTGCCAGGAGAACTTTGTTTGCTACGTCTGAGAGAGATGAGGAGAAGAGAGAAGATTTTCCAAGCATTTAATCGTTTAACCAAGTCGAGGAAGCTTAAATTAACGTTACCAAATCGATGACAACATAAAACGTACCCTGTACTTCAGTCAGCCACTCCGGTTGGTTGTAATGCTCCGAGGCGATGGTGAGAGTGTTGAGAAACACCAAGATGATGACCAGCCAATAAAAGGTCACTGACTTCACAGCCGCGCGACACTTCCTGCGGCAAAAACGGTTCCATCGCCGCCACTGACGACTGCCAGACAAATAGCTCCACTTAAGTCAGGAACAGTTCAGTTCCAAACGGGTGTATTTAACTCAGTTTGTACTTTGGTGAGTTACACATGCTGATATGACATGATGCCAGAACATTATACATCAAACAAGACAAAAATGCAACACAGCCACTGAAACTGGTGAGATCAGGATAGAGGCAACAACTGATTAAACATGACAATGAAAAGAAGACGTACAGATGAAAATATTAGGGCTCAACATCCATGCACGATGAATTTACTACCAGGATACTGACCTGCACTTTGACTTAGTAATTTTTTGACTGGGGAGAATAAAACATGTTAACTACATTAGAACTGTGAGCCTATTGGTCATAACCAGATAACCTGATTTGTTGGACTGTCAATCAAATCTTTTATGTGTGTGTTAAACGCTCACCACAGTGGCCCACAGCACCGCGATTTGTCTTCATCGCCATTGTGATTGTCCGTGTTGGCGGACTCCGTCTCACTAGTGGGCATGCTCGCTGTGGCACCACGCACAGACACACACACACACACAAGAAAAGTAAGTAATGCAGAATCACGTAGGGCATGAAATTTCAGATGCTTGACAGAAACAGGTTTCACCAAGAAAAGTCACTATATCACAGATTTTCCTAACACCCAGGCATTTTTGGTTTGGCTTGGTTTTCCCCTAATCTAAAGGCCAAGCCAGACCACAGAAAACCAAATGCTGGCGTTATAAGAAAATGCCGTGTTGACTCTTATTCAAATTCACAAACTAACGAAATGCTTCATTTTAAAGTTTAATCCAGGAAAGTTTTGGAATCAAAAATAGAGACAATATAGAATTTCATCATCTAAATCTCTGTGTGAAACCAGCTGTTTGGTGAATTCTGCAAAATGTTGGACTTCTGAGTCTCTGCATAGCTCAAGTCACAGTGAGAACATGCTTCCAGACCTGAGTCAAATTGGACTTTTACATAAATCGCAAATCAGTGAGTAAATCTTCTAAAAGCTTTACGTGTCCAGTGATCTTATTACCAGTGACTGCATTGTCCAGGATTTGACCTATTTGGTCCAGGTCTGCATGTTACGTAGTCACAGGGTTACACCATACAGTATATAGGAAATCATATATACTGTACATGCATAAAATATTGTAAAATGGAAGGAATTCAAAATGATGATGACTGGATGAGTGATCAGAACCATTGTTTCCTATTGAGCCACACTGTAGAAGACATTTAGGAGGTTAACTGAAGAATTAACCTATTATTGTTTGTTATCAATCATTTATCCTTCTTACACACAGTTTATTATATATTTTATTACAAGGTATAAAACAAAATATTGGTTAAATATGTAGCATGTTAAGTATGTCCTGTGGCAACAGATCAGCAGGAAACATCTAAATCAACACAAATGTGCTTGATTTACTGACTTTGTGACAATGAAATGTATAATTCATTTAAATCTATGCTTTTCATTCCATGCATGCCAATTTATTTATACATCAAACTGTTCAAATTTATGTTTACATTTAGTTTAAAATCTATATTTTAAGTGTTCTCAAATTGTGCATTTTATGCTTAGTATAAAGTTAAATTTATAGAGACTTTATATAGTATTTATCCAGGTTGTTATGTATCTTTAAACACTGTATAAAATTCAATAAGCAACGTTTAAGTGAAGGTATTATGATTTTTAGCCATTTTTTTACTCACAAAAAAAGGAAGTTCTTAAAGTAAAATTGATTTCTACTTGCTACAGTCCTTCCCTTGTGAGATTTGCTTGAAACTCTTTACCTTCTTCTGTGCTGCAGTTTTATTCGCTATAATCTACTCATGACCGGGATGGTAAGGATCAGGTCAAATAAACAAAGGGTGTGTTCATGAAAAAGCACAAACAAGAGCGTAAGCAAAGCACATGCATGCAGAGAGAACCTCCAGGACCAAGATGAACCGTCTTTAGAAACATGCACATGAAGACGCACAGTCCCTGATACTCACACACACACAAACACATTTACCCTGTGTCTCTGTGGACTGAGTGAACCAGCCAAACTTCCCTTTCTTCTTCTCAGTGAGGTCAGCCAGCGTGACCCCTTGTTGTTACCAACATGCAGTTCACACAGCCAGACAGCAGAAGAAGCAGTGAGTCAATACACAGCAGAACAAGAGAGAGAGGAATGTACGGCAAGAGACAGCTGTAATACAAATTACTGACACAGCTACTGTGCCCAGAATGTAGAGTACATATAGTGATGTGGTCTTTCTGCCATTAACTACCTGAAGAGATGTTGTACTAGTACAGTAAAATTCAACCGTTGTGTTGCCTTTTATTTTGAAACTGAGTGTGACAGGACAGACACGTTACTGTGGATCACTTTGAGACATTACACAAAAAATACTGTTTTGTACTATTCACAATAATAAGCACAAACAAAACCACTGAGCAGTTACTGCATCATATGCTGTAAACAGACCAACTAATTACTGACTGACAACTGCAGTATACAGCAGCATAAAAGAAAAAGTTGTGTAATGATATATTTTATCAACATGTGCAAATATATATTATAATATATTTGACAGATAAACTGGTGTAGATTAAATAGGGCAGAAATGCTAAGAATAAAACATGTGCAGTCATCAAACCTCACTCAGGCATGTCCTGTTCGTTTAGTCCATTACGACCACTTCATTTGAAATGTTATTTCTGGACAGAGTAACTAAAATAATGGTAAAATATTGGCCTGAGGGGAAGTTAGCAAGAAAAACAAAAACAAAACAAGACTTTAGTATGAGAACAAGGATAGAAGTGAAAGAAGAGAACCACTGTTGGGGACAAGAGAAAGAGACATGAGGAAACATAGGAAGGAAAAAGGAAGAAGAGGGAAATATTAGCTGTGTGTACGAGGCACGCAGACACTGCAGGAATCAAGGAAAGAGTTAGTGTGTTATTTAGGGTGTGTGCGACAGTAAAAGCAGGGCGACTACTGGAGGACATAAAAAACTGACACACATATGCACTGGCCACACTGTGAACGGCTTTAAGCCACTGTAGCCACACTACAAAGAGACGAGGCTGCCATCGAACTTCACCACGCACCAAAACGTGTTCACACACAAAATCTGCAGTCACAATAAACGACAAATCAAGAAGCGAACTTGTTTATAAGTTAATATTTTCATTTCCTCAACATAAGCATTAACAATGTGCAGCACTTCCCTCTTGCTGCTAGGCACAATTTTAGCATTGCCATAGTCATGAAAACACATAATCTATGTGAGCACAGCTGCTGTAGACACTGACCCAACGCCGATCAAACTGATCACAGAACAGCCTATAGATTTAAATAGAAAGTTGAATTTCCAGTGTATCCTAGTTAACCACCAAGTATTTTTGTACGAATGCTACCAATATTATAGTTTTATTGTTTCTCTTGTTTTTCCAAGGTGTTTATTATATTATAGACTTTACCGGTGGGTCAATGTACTGAATGTATATTTATGACATATTCATTCGAATCGATTCTTCTGTCTTTCTCTGTCCTACTTTACCATTTTGGGTCGTTTAGTTGCATCTATCTCATGGCTGCGTTTCTCAGTGTCACTTCTGGTTTTTGTATACTGTAGACAGATGCTGCTGCTGTTGCTGAAGTCTTGACTGGCCTGTAAATCAGTAGCTGTTCCCTCAGGCTTGCAAATCATATCATCATATCATATCATCAGTACAATGTGATGGTGATCACGCATTTTCTTCTTCTTGCTATAAGCTGACCTGCTTTGTTGTTTGGAACAGTGAGGAGGCCAAAATGCCAAATGCAGATCTTTGTGAGTCTGCAGGTTCGTAGCCTAATGAGTAATGGTTCTGAGGAATATTGTTATTTAATAATGTACCATTATCATGCAGTATGAAAATGCTTTTGAATTTAATCCAGGTTTTGAATGCTGAAGGTACCATTTATCATACTGGATGTGATCAGTGTTTTTCAGCATATCTTTCAAATTGTAATCATCATTATATCAGTGCAACACACGAAGGAGTTAATTTGGCCAACATGTAATTTACAGTAATGGGTTGGCTTCCTCATCTCCGTCCTTTCTCTGCTAATGGGACCAAGAGAAGTGCAGTGTTAAATTAAGCAGATACACTCACAGGTCTGTTTGTACATTATTTTTTATTTCCCTGTGTTTTAGACAAAGAGGGAACAAAATGAATTATGTTTAGGTAACTTACGGTTACGCTTGCCCTCTTCGTCTCCTTCTTCCTCGTTCTCTGGGTCAATGTCTTCGGCTTGGGTGATCCAGTCCAAGTAGCCCTTTAGGTCCTCCTCTAACTGCTGCTTCTCACGTAGCTTCTGAAAGTCTCCCCGAGCCTTGGCCTTCTCTCGCTCCTTGGAAAACTCTCTGAAGAGGAAAGAATATCATGACCTGGGTCACAAAGTGCTGTTTATAGTCAGAACTCGTGCTTCTGTGCCTGATCGAGCTATTTTCTAAAGGCTTGTCCTGTACTGGCCTGTGCTCAGTAGTGCCTGAAAATATTCATAGCATTTGATGGAGTTTGGTTTATAAAATCAAGTCACAGGTATGAAAATGAAAGAATAATAAAAACAACGTAAAACAAATACAAACACTCAACACCTACCCACTCAACACACCCAAAACCAGGTTGAGAACAAAGAAGGATCCAAAGATGACCAGACTGACGAAGTAAACCCACGGCAGCTCAAAGCCCATTGCATCATTCATCTAAGTGAAAACAAAGCAGAGGTCACATGATTAGACCACATTTAAAATCTGGTTTATGTGTTAATTGTTCCCCATTATTGTATTTATTCTGCCATTAAAAAACAGTCAGAATACCAAGACTCCAGTACTTCTGTAAAAAATAAAATGTATTTGACGTGAGGCACCTCCACATCCTTGGATCCTCTGTGTGAATGAGGTCTTCAGTTCTACGGCAAAACTCAAGCAGGGGTTTGGCCACTAGAGGTCGCCATGTGAGAGGGGACTGGGGTAGTAATAAGGGACAGGAGACAGAGCTGCTTGGTAATGTGGCCGTGGAAAATGACTACACTACAGAATTCAAAAGAGAAAAAGCTCGTGTTTTTACACAGTTATATAAAGTTTAAAAAACACCCCAGTTGGTTGAGATGACACAAGGATTTAACTCATATCTTCTATCTTCACTTCTAAAACTTAGTTGAGACTTAACTTCTACCCAACTACTCATCACTCTTTTCGGCTTGTTGAGTAGCTTCTCTTTGCCATGTTAACATTCATATTAATAAAGGATTGCCATGGCAACACATACATACATAAAAGAAGTAAAGAGTGAGGGAGACAACAAAAGAAGGAGGAGGAGGCTCATTACTTTATAGATACTCTGTCAATAAAAAGACGTGGGTGGATTGTAATGAAAACTCAGCTGAGTCGGTCACAGCAATGAAGCTGAGCGTTTTGGCTAATTAAAAGCTGCTGCTGATTTCTGCTAATGAGAAGCTGAGGGTTTTGAAGTGAGCATGGCTTTTTTTAGTCTTACAATACTGATTATCAGCTAAAAAATGGATCAGGCTCAGGCCACAGCTCACTATTCAACAGATTCTTGTAAAGGGTACAGCACAGTACGTGTCCTGTTGCCATGTGTCGTGAAAAATATAATACTTAATTAAAACATAATTATTTAAATCCATCATTGGCCATCATCATGGTTTTAGTCACTAATCATCATATAAAAACTTAAAAGGTTTATCATTATTTTCTCAAAATAAGTGTAATGCTGTGACATCATTTTCACAGCATTACATCATAGCTTCATTCGGTGGTTCTAACTAACCAGGCTGTGTTTACGGAGAGGAGCAGATTACCCAGTAAAGGACATCGGTCCATCCCTCCATGGTGATGCACTGGAACACAGTGAGCATGGCAAACAGAAAGTTGTCAAAGTTGGTGATGCCATTGTTGGGGCCTTGCCAGCCCTCTCTGCAAGCAGTACCATTGAGCAGGCAATGACGTCCGTGCCCTGATACCGCACACGGCGTGGGCTCTTCTTCTGCGAGGGCACCTGGAGCGAGACAGAGGAGGACAGAGAAGTCTACAGTATTATTTCAGCCAGTGAAGACAGCTGAAACCTGACTGAGCCACCAACACTAAGAGTCTCATCTTTATTAGGTATTCTCACTCTATTAGTGCAACGCTGTTTCTATTGTAGAGAACATATATTAGTGTGTAGTACTATAGTACCGTTTCTGCTTTTGATACAGTAATTTACATGACATAGCCACCAGATAACATCTGACCCCCGAACGGTCAGAGTATTACATCAAGGGAGCACACACACATAAACCTGGCTGACTGAAGAGACAGGATTAAAGGGAGCATGTTTTTCCTGATGTCCACAAGCAAGCAGATCAAAACTAAGAGGAATAGAAGAAGAGACGAGGTGACTCGTCTGGGTGATAGGACTGCTGTCATACTCTTTCATAGCCCACCAGTGTCTGTAACTTAATACGCTTATTTATTGTCAGTCAGCCATTTTAGAATATGACTGGATTCTTCTTTCTTTTTTTTTAACTTATTTCTTGAATAAGTCTGCCACGTTGGAAGCAAAGCCGGAGTAAAGGTCGAGCGTGATTACATAATAGCCAGATATTAGTCATTTAATCACAATTTAATCCACCATCTGTTGTTCTGTCCTGTTTTCAGCAGCCTGTGACCATTCACTTACAAGATACATGTGCCCATTCATTTTCAAGGATTAGTGAGGGTTTAAGGGTAAAACTCACAAAACTACACGGAGTTCCCACACCCACAAGACAAATTAGCCAACAACATTCTATAAACTTCTACACTATCTTACCTGTTTTGATCACATAGCATGTGGCATGCATTTTGCCAATGAAGAGCTCCAGGCCGATGATGGCGTAGATGATAATGACGAATAGGACAAGCAGAGCGATGTGCAGCAGAGGGACCATGGCTTTAATAATGGAGTTTAAAACCACCTGTAAACCTGCAAACACACACAGACGCCACGGTCATTGTAAACACAAACTAATCTACACAGTCACCCAGAGTTTGGAAAAGGTGACTAATTACTGACTAAAGTTAGTAATGTTATGTAGATTAGATCAGAACAGAAGCTCTTGAAACTTACAGTTACAACCTTGAAATTATGTCTCACTCCAGGAAGTGAGAGATGCAAATTATTATCATTATCATGTGATTATCGTCTTAGTTTATAAAAACAAATTTGCCTGAACAACCCAAATACATATATCAACTAATTAATTCACTGACTAACATATCAAACCCTCAGCCGTTCAGATGTTAGTGGATTATTTGGCTAGCAGCTGGCTCAGGGGTAACCCTAGACGTGCTCTCAGCATGTGCACAGAATAATAAAAAAACAATATGTGCACAGAAAAGCAAACACGCAGTTGTGTTAGTGACATTATTTAGATTGCTAGTTAAGATATCTGAATAGGTTTGGAAGCGCACAAACTGGCCTATGTGACATGAACCAACAAGCTGAAATACCAGCGCTTAATTAAACAGCATATACCATCCGCAATCTCAAATGTTCCCCTAGAATAGAAGTGAAAATGTCATTTGAGCTCATTCCAACTTCATCTTTCCCTCAGGCCCTTTCCTCGCTGAGACCTGTGAGCGATGCGTTGCTATGGCAACTCAAAGTGTGCGGACATATTAGGACAACTTCATGTAAGGTCAAATGTGTGCTGAAAACAGAAACAGTGGAGAAGGCTGCAGCTTCTGGGCCACAAGGCAGCAGCTAGCTGTAGCTGACATTTTGTTATCCAAGCTCATAAGTGTAGATACACAATGAATGTGCACACTGCAAAAACTCCAATCACCACTTCTTTTTATTTTAGTAAACTCATGCTATCGTGGCTGTTATACCAGTGTTCAGTGACATCACACTGATTCAGATTTTACGTAACGGTGACTTAAAACCGACTCGTACTCACTGGGAACTCCAGAGACAAGGCGAAGGGGTCGGAGAACTCGAAAGGCTCGGAGGGCCTTGACATCAAACCCCCCAGGTTTGCCTCCAGACTGGCCACCAGAGTCAGCGTCTTTGGTTATCATCTCGAGAACCACGCTGAACAACCTAGAAACCCAAGAGAGAGAGACCAGTCCACAGGTCAGACAAGACAAAACTGACGGGAGGGGATAAATAAAACAGAGTGTATGAGATCAAAGTAAAGAAGATAGAAGGGAGAGAACAAAGCCACATGTCCTGGTCTCTGCGCGGACACCTGTGTGTGTCCATATGCTGTTTACGTGTGTGTCCTGTGCATATTTACCTTTAGTTTTTCACACCTCATCACAGCTTACATTGAAGTTCTACTGGGGCCAGGTGGTTTACTGATAAACCATCCCTGTAAACGCTCGGTGTGTATTCATGCATGGTCCCAACCATCACCATAAACTTGCCACTGGACACGATGGGTTTGATAAACCAATGATGCAAGACACTGACGCATACGATGGTTTGCTTGAATGTGTGTCAAAGTCTGCATTTGGACGTGTGATTGTATTCGTTCACACTTTTAGTTTTACGTACAGTATTTGTTCTGTGCTCTGTGGACTCACCCCACAATGACGATGACGAAGTCCAGCATATTCCAACCATTTCTGACGTAGGAGTTTTGGTGCATAACCAGGCCATAGGCAATAATCTTCAGAAATGTTTCTATAGTGAAAATGATGAGGAAGGCATATTCTACTGTTTCCTGCAAGGATGTAAAGCACAGAAGAGGAAGGAAGATAAGAAGGAGGCAAAAAAGAAGTGGGTTAAAACTTGACAAAAGAAATTCACTGTTGGCTAAACGATGTGTCAAAATAAATATAGGTACATCTAGACAGAGCACAACCTAAGAAAAAACATATTCCCTGGTTACCACAGCTGTTGGCATGGCAACTGATTTCTTTTCTTTCTCTGTCTACACCAGCCTAAATATATTTGAGTTGAGCTTGATTTACATATACATATGTGGTAGATATGTGGTAGATCATTTTTTGTAGGCGTACACATTTTTTAACTTTTTGAGCAATTTCCGTGGTCACACTGTAGCATGCACAGAGGAACGCCAAACAAATCTCTCAGTTTGAAAGCACAGTAAAACCTAGAAATCTCAAGGATGGAGCTCAAGGTTTTCATGCAGAAGCAGCAGCAGCAGCAGCTCCACTGTAAAACAGGCCTTCTATGGAGCATTGTGGGCGGAGAAAACCAGTTTGAATTACAGCCCGTACTGTACGTCTCCAACCACACCGTGATGCATGCAGGTGGCCTTCATCAACACAGCACAGCGGGGGTTTATTTCACATTCAAATTAAACAAGAACTGAGTACTTTGCAGTGATAATAAAGTGAAAAATGTGTTGTTATCGCCTGTGTTGTTTGATTGGCAGGTTACCTTGGAGAAAAGCACCAAAGACACCAAAGCAATGACCAATAAGGAACAACAATGGTGCCAAAAATACATTTCCAAATATATTTCCTGTCCAGACATACTATCATCATCATATTTCCATGGTAACAGTGTCTCTATATTTCTATATATTTCCACCTCTACTTATTTTCTCTATCACAGAAACAGGTTCTCACTTCTCGCTCATCTTAGGGGTAGAGAGTCGACAGGTTACCCATTAAGCTAAGTTCTGCTCTTGTCGATTCCGATGACACAAACACACAGAGTGCATTTGAAGAGACACACAAAGACAGACAGACACGTTCATGCACGCTGAAGGACACTGACAACAGCAACGCGCACTCAGACTTCACACCCACACATGCAGGCAGAGAGACCTGCAGTAGTACACTCACTCAAACTGCACTTGTGAAAGGCAGCGAGCCGAACAGAGGAACTCCTGACAATGGGGAGTCAGAGAGAGCCACAGTCAGAACATGCACAACTGAAATGCACCGCAGGCTTTCACAACCACACGTATGAATGAAACGTCGCAGGTAGTTTGTAAACCTGTCGTGATCTAAAGTGCAGCTTACGCCTGATATCTGTGCATGACTCGACTCTGGTGGAAATAGATTTTATACAATGACTGACCCTGGTGCATAATTGTTGAGTGGTGGCTGTTACAGCAGCTGTTTGGTGACCTGTCAAGATCAACAGAGTCATGACTCAAAGCTTTCTCACACCGATCGGTAGCACAAACGAACATTGTCCTGCGCTCTGTTTAAGCAACGTCCGCTCTTCTGCACAAAGTGTGCGCATGTATCTCCACCATCTTCTCCCAGGAGAAGATGGTGGAGTAGTCACATGTTCATATTATACTGTATTCCTAGTTCTCACACACTAATGAGGACGTTTAAACAGGTTTAAGAAAGTCCAGTGAATAAGGGCTTAGTAAGAACAGATCAGTGGTTGTTGACTGTTTTAACCTTGAGCTTTACGTTGAGCCCCAGGACAGTTTCAATTCATAATGTAATTCATTCATATGCGGAAATGCACTGTGCTCATGTAACGTCACAGATTTAATATGTATGGGCAGTAAAGTAATAGCTTTTGCCCTGTGCCCTAATTCATACAGTACCTCATGATAGCTAAAATACACATGACATGCCATTATATAATAAATGCTAAATCCCTTTTGTTTTTCATATTCCCACAGGGTTCCTGGACAGTAAATGGAGTGAAAGAGTAATTTGTGGCCCAAGCTGTTTCTGTGTGAGAGAACTAGAGCAGCGACAAAAATGTGTGTGTGTGTGGGGGGGGGTACTTTTGTTTTATTTATTCTGAAAAAGATAGATGAAATGGTTAGAGACACAGCATTGAGTCGGACTTCTATTGTTTTTTGTGTCAAAGCTCAGAAAACAACTAGTAGTCTCCTTCTGTGCTTGTAGTATGCTGTGATAAGGATGGCGTTGCCATGGAAATAAGGCTTGTTTTATGTGTGGGCAGAGAAGAGACTTGACGTTGGGATACTCAAGACAGCTGCCTCTGGTACATCATAGTGGGTCAAAGAAAAATGAGCCTTTTATGGATGTCCACTATAAGTAATTAAACAATATTCAAAATAATTCTCAGCAAATGTTCAATAAATCTGCATTAGACCACATGAGAACAAGCATCACTGAAAGTAAAAAACTTCATTTTGTGTCTGTATGACAGGACACTTCTTCTATCTCTGAATGCTTTGAGTTTGCTGTGGTTGCGTCAGGTCCACCCACACAGCTCAGATTTGGAGCTTTTGGCTTCAGGAAATCACATGCCAGCGTGTCATTGCGATAATCGCCCCCCCATGCGCAGCACAGACCTCAACACAAACGATGATGCAACAATTAGCTGTTTTACCTCTTTTTCACCTTGCCCTCCACAGCTCTGAGGCGTGTTGACATAGAGCACAGCTCCACATGCTCAGGCAGTGGGAGCAGAGAGAAAGCATCGCAGCTTAATTGATTTAAGGAGGAGTAGTGCGTCGAATAAGCTCCCAAATCCCCTGTTTTGGGAGCTGGACAAGAAATTTTTGTTGCTTGAGCTGAAGCCAAGAGAGCTCAGGGTCTCAGAGGACAAACAAAATGTCCTCAACGATGCTTTTGAATTTATAGGGACTTTGGAGAACGTTTTAGTCTTAATAACACTTTTTTCAATTTTGTGGATTTAAAGTCTTGTGCCAGTCATATAAAAAGATGTACATGTGCAACAAGCAATTAGGCTGAATGAGAATGAGTCACTTGAGAATTCACATGAAAACTAAAAGTATGTTTCTATTGTATTGGAGGAAATGTGGTTTGAAATGATAAAATCCAGTGTAAAAATGAGTTTGTACCATCATTAGCTTAACTAACATTTATCTATAGGTTGTGAAATGGTCAGAATTCATTTCCCAGTAAGAGAAACTGGCGGCAGCAGTGCTGTGTTGGCTGTACTCTGCAAGTGCCACATTATGTTGTGTGAATCTTTGCAGTTATACTAACAAGTTTTTTTGCACTGTTCCACCACACATGACCACAAAATGAATTATCTGCATGTGATTTATCTGTCTGGTTTACAGGAGGATTTGGGGTTTTTAGTAATCTTTCCTCAGACACTGAAGTGATTCCGCAACAATTGCAGCTTTGAGCATAAACACACAAAGGCTTTAACAACAATGCTGAAACAAGCCAAACGGAAATGTTTGGTTGTTCTGTGGGGGGGTCAGAGTTACATAATGTAATTTTACTTCAGCTATTTATTCACCTGCTTAGTGATTTTGAAAAAGATCAAAGTCAGGACTTTCAGCTTTACATCAATAGGTCTGAAAAAACTTTAGCATTAAACATGTTGGCATTAGAGCCATTTTCATACACACATCCATTTATAATAGAAGAAATGGGTGAGAAGCAGTTGTGTGGCCACATGTCACCCGCTCCCTCATTACTCCATAATTAATCAAGAAGATGAAAGGCCTGGAGGTGGTTCTGAGTGTTTTCCAATTTGCATTTAGTAGCAGTTCAGTCAGACTCTTAACATGAGATCCAAAGAGATGTCTATGAAAACGAAGGAAGCCATCGTTGACTTGCCAGAAAACATCTACAAAAGATTCTTTGGACTAATTAAATCAAATTTTTAAATTGGGAGGAAAGTATGGACAAGAAAAGGATCTGCTCACGACCCAAAGCACGACGCATGAGCTGAGGCAATGTTATATAATGGGCGTGTACTGAAAAATAAAGCTGAAAGTCACTCATTCATTTGAAATTCAATGTGATGAGCAGAGGACAAACTCATTCAAACAAACATATTCACATTTATTGGTCCTCTGATCAGAGCAATGTCACATTTTTGATTATGTGGCTCATTTTGATGCTTAATGTTTTTTTTGTTTTCTTTTACCCTTTTGGTGAAATATCGTGTGCATGGATATTAATTTTTCCCACGTGTACATTGTGTATATTCCTTTTCAGAGACGATTTTAGGAAAGAACACATTGTCAAGCTGTCCTTTTAAAGGGCTGAACTCAAACAGTCAGGGCTGAGCAGAAAAGAAGATTTGATTGTTAAGGCTCCCATGTCCTGAAGGAATAAGAGTCAAGCTGGGCCACAGAGGAGGCCTGTGCAATAAAATGTACGCACACACAAACCAAGACCGATCTGCACATACACGAATAAACGCAAGAAAATGACAAATTATTTCAAAACCTCAACATGTAAATATAGTGTTGGAACCTTTTTTTATAACCGTACACCAGTATGACTTAGAAATCAAAACATTCAGGTCTGATATATTTGTGATTAAATTAATTCATTTTGATAGTAATATAAAAGGTAAATGTAAAAATGTTCAAACTAATCCTAAGCACAAAAGCCAGACCGTTTATAACTTATCTGTGCCTGGTTTACCATTTAAAAGGTTTTATCATTTCATCAGAAGTTGTGTGTGTGTGTGTGTGTGTGTGCGCGCGCAGCTGTGCGTCTGCAAAGTGGCCACACAAGCAACACAAATCCATAACCAACGCTACCCAGTTACCTGAGGCTGCAGAAAATCTGACAGGACTGAGCTGTGAGAGTGAGAAACGGAGGCGACAGAGTGGAGGTGCAACAGCCCAACAGCTCAAAGAGGGACTTCCTGCAATATACTGTAGATGCTGCTCATCTCGCTGGGTTTTAAACCCCCCCCTCGCCTGACTGAGTCTCTGTTATATGTAGCCTACTGCATGCGTGTGCTTAAATTGATCGGCGAGAAGGGCTGGCCCGGCAACACCATCACGTCTGCCTGATAGATCTCTCACTCACGCACACACACGAAGCAGACGCAGGTCCACTCGACGCCGCCACCCTCAGTGATGATAACACAAGCTGACATGACACTCGATGTGTGTATTTAGTCCAACCCCTTTTATCTCCCAGCCCACCCAACAGGTAGCATCCCATAATGCTCTCTATAAAAGCCACTGTGGCGTCAGTCTGGGCCACATGATGTAAACAGGAAGTCAGTAAAACATAAAAGCTACAACTGATTGTCTGGCAATGAGTCCGATTCAAGGATGAATGCTATGGACAGTAAATCAACTATGATCTTGATTTTCTTGAATCTTAATATTGTGTTCTGGGAAAAATCACCATCCAGTAAACAATGACAACATCAGCCACATTGACAGCCTTCAGGAGGAACTGGAGGAGGACGTGGCAGACGTTTTTAGCTGGTATTTAGAAACAGTGGTGGTTTGAGGTGATGCTAACAGCAGCAGGCAAACAGGAGCTTTGCGTTTGTGCATATAGGTGAATAAACCAGGCGTCCAGAAGCAGCTAATCAGCTCCCAGCTCGTCTTCCCATTCGTCTTAATAAGATTAATGAGGAGCAGGACGACCGGGGACGTGCTGCTCGTACAACCACCTACCGAACAAAAGCATCGCCATCACTGCTCTGGTTATTAAGACGCTAATGGATGTGTTTTTGTTCGCAGTCTTTTTTGAGGCTGTCCTGTCAGCAAGTGATGCTAAAGCCACCAACCTCAATTTATATTTTAAGCTTCTCTAAAATGTGCTCAGTTTGAAAAAAGTGGGATTATCATGGCACACACACACAGAGTGGACCGTGATAAATGAGGAATTAGGTTTGCTTTGCTTGGACTCTGCATGCTGAGTAAAACCAGGAAGTGTTTCTGTTGTGGATGTGTCTAAAGATAATTCCTTATTCCTTAAGGCAGTGACGCATATTGCCGTCCAGCTGCAACACTTCAGGCCATTTCTATACTTCATAATATGTCAAAACAAGCATAAATCTGTGTGCATGCACAACAGACAGGTGAGGCCGTAGAAATGTTCTGCTTTTATATCAGTTTAAAAGCTTTTAATCTGGCTCCTGGGTCAACAGTCAACCTCTTTGGGACAGGATTTACAAACTGCATGTACAGCAGCAACCCAGCGAATAAAGTGGACTTCATTGTTTGTTTGTTTGTTGCATTGAACAGATATTTGTTGATACTTTGCTTTGGCAAATATTAACAATATCTTGAAGAACTGGTGTCTTCCTCTTAACACGCAATGAATGCAGCTGCTGCATGTGACCTGTAACCTTTGCCCCCGTCACCTCCAAGTTGTAAATATATGCAGACAGGGAAAGAAAATCAGGATAAAGGCACAGATGAACTGAACTGGTGATAGCACTGCTTTAACCTGGAGCACACAGGAAGAACAAGGGACAGGAGAGGAGAATCACAAAGACATGATTCATGGTGGCAGCCTCCTACTGCTCCTCTAGTAATGACATGATGTCTGCCTCTCTTTCCCTTTTTATCCCTGTATCAACAACAGCCCAATTGAAATTCACTCTAAATAGTAGAATATGTGCCTTTGATATAATATAATATATTATTATAATGTAATATTATGACAAATGCAACTCCTTCTTGTGCTCTCAAGTCTTTTTCTCAATTAAGCCCACACAATTCTGGCTATTTTTAGTTGTGGATATTCATAATCCGAATGCCAAAAGAGCAAGCGCGGCTACAAACGCAGTCACAACTGCCATCGTCGGTACGGGCTCCGCACCAAACGCTCCTTACTAATCCAGAGTTGGCATCAAGATCGATAAAGCAGTCGTGTTCACGGTGATATGACCTCAGTATGATAGAAATGATGATACATATGCGCACAGCACAACCACTGCTGCTGCTGGTCAACTGTGCTCAAAGCAGCGTTGATTCAATTAGCAGCTGAGAGAAACATGCTACTAATATAAGGAGCTAAGGAGAAAGAGGAAGAAAACAAGTTGTTCTGTTTTCCACCTGTCTCCTCCTCCTCCTCATCCTTCCGCTCTTGTTCTCCTCTTCCCTCCTCGCTCCATCTTCTTTCTGCTCTAATTTTACCCATTTCTCTCCTCTTGTTGGCTTTTTATCTTTCTCATCCTGTCCTCATTTTCCCACTCATCCGCTCCTCATCTACAATCCCCTCCTCCTGTATTCTTCCTTGTTTTCATTATCTCCTCCTTGTTCTCCTCGAACTCCTCTGCCCTCTCTTGACCACACTCTTGTCCTCTCAGCTCCTATGTTAATTTCCCATACTCCTCTTTTTCCTCTCAGCCTCCCTCTTTTCTCTTTTCTCCATCCTTTCTCTCTTCTGTCGAGAGCCTTCTCCTCAAATACTCCACAAGTCTCCATGGCCACAGTTGTCACGGCAGCAGGCTGTGCTGTATGTAAAACAAGGTGAAGGAGCAGCACAATGAATATAAACATTCAGCTAGTTAATCTATGCATATACATATTACATCACATGCTTGGCAACCTGTATGTTTGAACAACGAGATCACATGCATGTAGACAAGCACACTCCTGCCTAACAAAACACATTTGTCATTCAAAACCAAGACCAAGTAAACATAGTGCAAAAAGTAGCACCCATGCACAAGACATTAGCAGAAAACTGCAACCTGCAAATAAAATTTAATTAAGAGAGAAATAAAATGAAGATAAGAGAGTTTTTCCCCTGTAGTTGTGTTTTGCCAAAACTCAGAGATCAACTATCGTGAAGATCGACTGCAATAAAACAGGAGCAGGTTGAAGTTGCAATGAAATGAAGCCATAGCAGGTCATCGCTAAGTCGTGGGCCAAAGAGTAGGAAGTAATGGACGTCCACCTGCAAAACAACAATTAGCTGACACAAATAATTTACAATTCACATTTTCTAGTAATTCGATATGTTGTTGTAATTATATTCATTGTTAGAAGCTTATCAGGATTTTCTTCCTGCTTTTCAATGAAATCCCATTAATCAGATCTTCTGCGAGTTCAGAACACTTTGTTTTAGTTCTCTGGTCTGTTGTACAAGACTTAACGCTGCATTCATTATGTCTTCTCTGCTCCCTGACTCATGTCTGAACACTGTGGTTTTGCAAGATAAAGCTTTTACAGTGACAGAGTGTGTGCGTTCATGTGTTTGTGGCCCACATTCCCAACAGTGTATCTGCTCTGTGGGGCTTTGGGTGCTAAGCACTCGCTTAAACAGGCCTCCTGACATCTGGCCATCTGTCACCCCAAGGCCTAAAAACCTGTAAAACCTCCGTTTAAAACAAACAAACACTTGCACAACTGTTGTGCGTAAAGTTGTACAACTTATCCTTCACTAGAATTAATATTAAACATTGCAGGTGTTGTACAAGCAAACGTGGAAGCAACATCTTTCATTTTCATTAACCCAATGACATAAATAATTCACTCTTCATGATAAAGCTGTGGTATTCTGTTGAACTGACCAGTGCATTTGTATGTTTGCTGTGGTTATAAAAAGGGTCTATATTTAACACATGATAATGATGAAGAGGAGTGACAGCAGAGAGGAAATGACTCACAACGATGGGGCCGCACTCTCCCTAATAAAGCTGTACGATCACAGATTTCCTGGGGCTTCTTTAACAGTGACCGTGCACATGCACACAGAGCAGGTCAGGAATAAATCTACGCTTCTCAGAAGTAACAAAGACTCATGTGCACAAACGTAGAGCACATGCTCACAACTCGACTGCAAAATACACATCTGAGATATTAGCCTTGAACACACCACAGCTCCTTTGCTGAAATGTATATTGTTTACACAAGATGAACGCATGAGCTGTCTTTTCGCGTCATATCCCAGTAAACTACACGGCTTATCCAGGCAGAACTAATGCACACGCACACACACTGGAGCAAAGGAAACTGCTGTTGAAACGTCATGAGACACACACTCACACGCAGGCCAAACACGTGAACAGCGAGTGGGTTCTAGCAGTCAACCAACAGGGTAAATGAAGCATTAACTCTAACATTACCTACGCTCTTCTTCACACATCCCTTCATTTCTCCATCCTTACATCCATTCTGCCGTTAGGAGTGAGCAAGACTAGTCAACTGATGCCTGAACTATGGATCAAATGCTCCTACAGATTTACTGAAATGAAGAATAAAGAAAGGATGTAATAATGATATAATAGTAATAATTTTTAATAGTAACTTCTGGTATTTTCATGTTCCTGCAACCATCTGAACTAATTTAGCTTAATGGTTTTGCATCTGTTGAAGGCCAGAGTGTGGGTAGTGTGATCTCTTATTTCTATTGTTATTTGACTATGTAAAACAAAGACTGTTTTATTTGGTGGACATCTGGATGATAAACACTTTCTTATATATGTTTTATACACTTTTGACCGTACTTCTCTGCAGCCACTGGGAGGGCTTCACCTCACATACTGCACACTCACATAAAGACATTCTGGCTAACACCCACCTACGTATAAGCTACTGTACAGTATATGCATGCGCATGAAATAACATGCTGGCAAATCGTAAGCAAATATCAGCTGGAAGTGTAGAAAATCAGTAAATATGTGTATTACAGTGTGGTTGCATTGAAATACTGCCCCAAAGGCTGTTGGCTTGCTGGGTCAACCAGTCACACGCTGCCCCAGTCTGATCACCAATACAATTAATTGAACTCTCGCTCTCTCTCATGTCCGTGCAGTGTGTTACACAGAAAGGGCTTCAGGTCTTCAGTGGTTTGACATCACCTATTCATGCTACTACAGCACAGGCCTCAGCATAAACCGCCAAACGTCCAGTCTGCCTGAAAAAGCACAATGTGTTGCTGAAAAGTCCACTGCCAGTCTGCTATAGCCACCTATTACAGGTCAGTTAGCCCCGAAAAGAAACCTAATCAATATAAATCAACTAAAATGCAAAGTCCTTGGCTGAGGAAGACTGGTTTTTAGAGTTTCACTCCCCTGGGAGATTGTGATGGGTCTTGTTTCCTAACCTTGATCTTTTACTTAATAAAGACAACACAACACAATCAAATAATACTGACCTAAATATTGTGTATTATTGCTCAGCCCTCACTGCAAAACATCCATAAATAAGTTCTGACACATGGTCTGTCTCACAGCACACGCATGCACAGAAATGGACATGCCCACACAGGAGCACACGCATGCTTAGTGTGACTCTCATTTCCCCTCTGCTCTAAAACCTTTAATCCCAGACAGAGGAAAATGACACAACCTGACATTCTGTTCTCAGAATTACACACACGCAGAAACAACATCAACACACATGACCGCAACACACGCAGAGACACACGCTTACAAAACTATGTACACAAAACAGACATGGTGGAAATGCACAAAAGTGCAAACGGACACACGCACTAAACGACTTGGGGATGTTTTCATTCTCTGAAGTCACACACACACACAGCCACTGTCTGCCTGAAACAAGTCCATGTATTAACATAAGCACCCACACACACACAACTGAATGGACTCACTCCTCTGCTGTTGTTGTGGTTGAACCCGCCCACCTTACAACATCCAGGCTTTATGACTGCTTTTACGCAACCAACTCAAACATCTGAATCACAGTGAAAGGAAAAGTAGAGACAGAGGACTGTGACATACTGTACTGTCCCTATGACAGGAATCCTGCTCCATGAATGCATTTCTACCCAACACTCATTCCAGATACTAAAATAAACATGGAACTGTGCTGTCACTGAAGCAGTGATGATACTGCAGCATTCTGGTCAAGTACATCAGATATGTTGATATATTGCTTGGGCAAATCTCAAATTGGTCTGAAAGCACGAGCCGTTTCGTTTTAACATGCTGATGTTACCTCAACCAAGCCAACACCTCAAAGGCCTCTGGAACGGATTTTAATAAACAATAATTGAGCTGCAGCAGATCTGAACCTGGCAGAATTATCACGGAGATGTGGTCTTCGCAGGCAGGTTCACGGTGTTCAGCATCATTTTCATTTTTCAGACAATCGAAATGAAATGAGGGCGGCGCTGGATGTCTTCTGTGCTTTGACTTGATGTCATGACTAGTTGCAGGTATGTTGAGATCCCCCTGCTGCAGAGTCTGCCTGTGGTTTTAATCAGAAAACGATGTGGCTTGTTACCATGGTTTTAACTCTGAAATCCAACCCTTTATTAGCCAAAAGATTATTTATCCTTTGATCTCTGACTCATACTGTTCATGTGAAGGCTCACCCACATGCAGTTGAAACGGAGTCCGACAATGAGAACAGAATGCAGATGCAACCAGTCGGGTAACTGGGATGAGTGGAGAACACATACACATACGTACAAGTACGAGTCTTTACATTATGTTCTTGAGCTCTTTTCATGTTAATTATTATTCATTATATAAATTTAAAAGCTGACTGTACTGTGGCACTTAAAATCACACCTGCTACCTTCATTTCATGCCAGGGTTCTATGTACAGCAGGTGCTCAGAAAGCTGGGCAACGAGTCAGCGTCGAGTTATTTGCACTAAAGCTAAATGTTCATATTATTCATAGCAATGCAGAGATTTCTACAAGACAGCACGAGACCTACAAAACGTCTAATCTGTTATTTTCTGAAAAAAACCTACTCTGAGATAATCATAATATTTATTTTTCATAGTTAAGGTTAATGATTTTTACAACAACATTTAGTCTGTTCTTTTCCTACAAAAATGCTAATTGTTTAGCACAATTCAACTAATTATTAATTACAGTTTGAAAAACCATAATTGAAAGTATATTAGCAACAAATAGTTGCTTCTCAGCTCAGCTGTTAGACAAGTCACGTATTTCACTGTTAACATTGTCGCATTCACATTAGTTCACTGTCAAAATATGTCAAACACAGAACAGTTGCAAATTCCACCCCTTCCGCTTTCACCCGTTGCTTTGTAACAGCTAAACAAACCACGGACGCGCCATCGGAGCTGAATCACGCAGGAGATGGTTGCAGCCCAGTCCCCAGGAAGAATATCAGGCACGAGGTGGAGACTGTGTGGTACGCAGACGGCAGCGAGATGATGCGCTGTGACTCAGTCCTTTAATGTAAAGCTGTCGTTACTGAATGTCAGCTATGGTTCCACTACTTCACACGCGTTAGTTGGATATTCTACTTCCACAGCATGTATTTGTGTGAAACATTGTAAATCTACTGTAACATACGAGACAGGGTCAACGTTCTGTGCGTCCTCTGTTGCACAGTATTTATCAAAGGCAGTGGGTGGCATTGAAATGCTGCAGAAAATATGTCATTTTGCTGAGAACTTCTAGAGTCGGGCTGTTTTTTGCATTAGGAATGATGCAGTTTCAAGCCATGGATATCCTGTAAAGCTGCCTTGTGCACTAGCACATAGTGCTAGACAGACAGGCCACCTAGACTTTTCACTTGGATCATAAATGTTATAAATATCCGGTGGCCATAAACCTTCAACACTAGGAATTGATTCTATTACCAATCTTACTGTAGCAGCTTTAATATAATCTTCAATTTGATTTATGTGTTGTGCCACACTGGCACAATCAAAGTGAAAGTTGTTCCGCTGAGAGGAAAAGCACAGATGTCCTCTTATGTCATGTGAAAGTGCTGTGTGGGTCCTTTGTCTGGTCCTTGTCAGCTGTAAGGTAGCTCAGCGCTTACAAGCACATGCTGTGTAACTGGCCTGTGCGAGTGGAATTCACCAAAATGCCAAATATGTCAGGATGAAATTTAAAGACGGAAAGTTTGGCTTTTCTAAACCAGATATGTTGCTTTGTTCTTAAACTGTGTTTCTCTACCAAGTTCTAAATAAAATCCTGGAGGATAAAGGATAAAAAGCTGAGTACGGCCATGATATTAACATGTGAGATGCTTAGTGTGCAGCTTTTTCACATGGTTTATAATATATTTATTTACATTACGATAATCACACATCCTTTAAACTTCATATTATGAACATATGGTCCCGGTCATTCGATTGATTGAGCATGTTTTGCATTCTACGGTTCAGACAGTACATATAGTAGATGCCTTTAAGCTGTTTACTCAGAGACCAGCACACATACAGTAGCATCATATAGGATCATGAGCTGATCAGGTCAAAGGGGGCGTCGTAGGTCTGCTGGCTCATCATCCACATAAATAGGATATTAAAAAGTTTTTGTGGTGGGGAGACCGAGACGGGAGATGATGAAAATGAAGAAAAACTAACAGAGAGTGGAGAGAAAAAAAAGTAGTGTAGGAAGAGGCCGAGGCAGAAGGACAGGTTTAATAATCTGACAGTAATGATGAGATGAGGAGAGAGCAGGACACAACAGTGTGAGCAACCAACAACACAAAGGTCACAAACAAAAGACGACTGAGTGCAGCGTAACACCGCAGGGCCGCTGCTCGCACAGCGTATCTGGGATGACTTCTGGTATTTATGTGGGCATAATATTCATGTGCTACGTCGACCTGAGCTGACAGCCACGTCAGAACAACAACATTTACCCCGTTTTACTGTCAACGTGAGAATGAGGCATCCGAATGTAAATAATCAGGTGGACTGCGGTGAAATACAACATTATATCTGATTCCACCCTTGTGCATGTAAGATTAAAAACAATTATTATAAATCCAACTGAAACGTGTAGAAGCTTCACGATGACAACAAAAACAAATTATAGCTAGAGTAGAGTAGCACAGAGTGGAGAGTCAGTCATGTGTTCATCAGAATCTCCTCCCTGTCGCTGGACCCTCCCTCTTGTAAGCTCCTGCCCTACATCGCTGCACCAATCCTCCGTCATCCACCCAGCTCTCTTTACCACCTCTCTCTCTCCAACCTACACTCATTTACTGACAACTAATCCACTGCCCAGCTTAATCCCTCAACCTGCTCTCACACACTCACACACATCCTGTTATGTAAAACAAAACACACAAACTCCGTATGAGCAGCGAAGCGTCCACTGGAAAACACTTTCAGTAACGGCCCCAAATGAAACGTTGTCTTCCTTCACACTGGATGAAAGGAAGAGAACCAAACCTTTTCCCAAATCATATCGCACGTTTTTAGATCATTTTCATGCCAGTCATGCAGCCAGTGGGTCCAGGTTGAAAAAGAATGATGATAATGGTTTAAAGACTCAACAGCAAACAATTTTTTTGTTTTGTGTCATTATTCAAATTGTGTTTCTTATTATTTAATTATTCAATTTCATTATTATTATTATCAACCAACTCATTGCTGAGTAAAAATAGGAGAAAATATATTGCCTTCAGTGCTTAAAAATGTATATGTTTTTTTAAATGTATGTATTTTTTTATTTTTCATAAAGGGGCTGGCAATGCAACTTTAATTTTCATGGTATTTTAAATGTGCAGTGTACCCCAGCGCTCTGCTTCGCCTCCTCTTTCCCATTCTTTGCTATGAAGGAGCCGATGAAACAACACCCACTCACTCGCTAAAAAAGGATGAAGCAATAGTTGTGGAAATACTACGGAGGTGAGCGAGACGACCCATGTTCCCCAGAACTTGAATGACGATAAAAACCTACAGTTTAACAGTGTCTCCAAAGACACAAGAGAGAACGGTGAAACACATCAAGGTCATTTCTTAGCTGATTTCATTTTTTTTCCAACAGAGCATATTCAAAATGTGACAAAACCTGAAGTAAAATCAAACTTTTTTCACACTAGAGAAATCTGAAAAGGGCAACATGACATGATTTCAATCTTACTGACAAAGACCCCCCCCAACACACACACACACTGTACAATGTGCAGTGAGTGGTAAACGTAGACTTGGACGGCCTGAACCATCCCCATCTGTTGAGGGAACGTGCTATGTTTCTCTGTGTCCGTCTCTCACTCCTGTGCTCAACACACACACACACATATATAATTCCCTCTGAAGCTAAGAACGTGGTTTGCCAGCCTCTGAGGCCACTACTACACATGTAGGATTATGCTACTACCACAAAACAGCAAGATAATGGAAATCTGTGAGAATAAAAAAGACAATAAACATATATCTACAACGCAGAAGCAGTGTAGATATGACAACATGACATTGTATGACAGTGTTGCATACTGTAGGTTCTATTTCTGTACCAAGACTCCATGGGTTCGTCTTCTCTGATTCCTAAAATAGTTACAGAAATAAACAGCAGTACTGCAGATATAAAACAGAAATTGAGGCTCTAAATTCTTTAAACTGCCCCACAGTCTACACAGCTTGTCGAGTAATATTACTACCTCTTAATCAAGCAGAAACCTTTGGTCCTCACTAAGTGGTTGGGGGTTTGTTGAGCACCTGTCCCAGATGTGGGCTTCAGCCTGATTGCTTGGAGGGCTTTCAGATTTTTAAACAAGCAGAATGCGAAACACCTTTAATCATTACAAGAGTCATTGCTTCAGTTGAACCTGCTGAGACCAGCGGCGCCGAACGCACCTGTCTGCAAATACAGCGTTGTTTAATGCTCTGTTGGCCTTCACAATACTACTCGTTTGGGTTTGTTCACCTGTTGGATTTTATCATCTGTGTTGCCACCAGCAACCGTGATGATGTCACTTCCTGTTTGCTTGTTGACATAATCACTGATAAATACTGTGACAATCCAGTACTGAAACTCACATATATTGTGTGTAAGTCCAAACGAGTCTGACGTCTGACATGATTAAAGTGCATTGCATCAGTAGAACAGTAGAAGGAAGTGATTGTATTATATTGTACGATAGTCTTTCCACCTCAACACTGCTCTGCCAACATGGGAAGCTTCTGTGGCACAAGGAGCAGGGTCATCACTCGTTGTGATTCGCGTTCCCCACCGTGTGCGTGTGTCAGCAAAACAATGAAACCTCACACATTCATCCAAATGTTGCCTGGAATGCACTGTGACGCAACCAGCCCCACTCAGGCAGAGGTGCTGTGTCCAGCCATCGTGTTGGACCTGGTTGATGACAAATAGAGGCACGGGCAGCCAGCAGCACAGTGCGTGTGTGAAAACAACTCTTTTGACCTTTCATGCACAACTAGCAGGCAAAGGAAAACGGTTTGCCAGGGAGAGTACGTGTCACAGGTTCAAAGTAAGCCAATTACCCATTCACCTGAAAACCAAAACCTGAGGCTCAGTTTAAAGCAGCAACAGCGTCCCTACTACAGCTGGGTGCATTTAAAAATCATTTAAGAAACAGGAAAAAAACGCAACTCAAACTCATCCCTTAAGCTCTTCAAGTTTTGCTGATCTCCTTCTTTATAAGTAGGTATTTTCAAAACAAAAGCCTTTAATACTCCTGCAAATACTACCGATTATAAAAAGCTATAAAGTGCCCAAAGTTATCACAGTTTATCCTTCAGACAATCTCAGACAGCTTGACACAAATACAAATATTTGTCCAATGCGTTCGTTCTGACCTCTGACCGGACCCTTAAATCCCCATTACACGCTGACATGTATCAGTGTGTCCCCCTCTTGTCCACATTTCACACCAGAAACACAGTTAGAGATGCACAGTGCATTTCAGCAAACCTCGAATAAATACAACGCAGAGTCTTGTTTCTGTATTGCTCGCAGCACTCACCAGTTCCTGGTTGGTAGAATTGGAATCGTCTCCGGGGAAGGGGATGTAGATGGCTAAGGCCACACAGTTGGCAAAAATCGACAGCAGAATAAAGATATCAAATGGTCTGGGAAGAGACTGTTAAGGAGCACATTCATTTGCAGTGAAGCCATTCAAACACAGCACGGGAAACATGGTTTTAAAATCTAGTCTGTGCATTAACTATATAACAAGTAAAAGTCATAGTGTGAAGAAATATAGGGGCTTTAAGCCTAAGGGTCTAAAAGGTTATGAAAGCGAACTAAGACAATGTATTCAGCTACAGGTACAAGTGTCTTAATCTATTCTAATCTAATAAATGTTATAAATAATCAATTCTAAGCATCTAAGCATCTTGTTAAATTATTTATAGTTTAACCACATTTTGATCTAGTGTTTCATTTAAGCTTTTCCTACCAGCTATTTGTAACTTATAGTTCACTATGCCACTGACTGATGCAGTGATACTGATTCATTTATCTGTGAAGCAAACTGTCCATACAAACACCTACGGTCACCTGAAACACCTGAACACCTGCCGTTCCTCCATCCAACCAGACCCTGCGTGTGGGTTGAAGGATACTTCCACTCCACCAGGCTGATGCAGGCCCTGCGGATCGGGTTGTTGAGGGTGAGGCAGAACAGAGCTCTGGGTGGCCTGCTGTTGGTGGACCCCCCCTGCTTTTTGCTTTTGGCATACTGCTGCCTCTTCCTCTGTGCCAGTGAGCCTACAGGAGCGGCTCCGGTGGTGCAAACTGAGGGTGGTGAGCTCACGTCGGGCTTTGCAGCTTCGCCCTGTGCCTGGCGAGCGGCGTTAATGGCAGCGTGCCAAGCAAGGACAGGGCTAACGCCAGAGCCAGTTGCCCCGGGACCTTGAATGCTGCTGTTTGCTCCAAGAAGGCCATGAGAGGAGCCAACGGGCTTGCCGGTGCTGGCGGGGGCCTGCAGAGGGTCTGGGGGATGGAGCTGGTGCAGATGGGTGTGGCTTTCTTTCCAGACTGCTGAGGCATCAGCTGAGGGAGTGGTCCTTCTGTTGCTGGCGTACTGTGCCCCTGAAAGGAAACACACCATGTTTACAATGACACGTGTCTCTTGTAACAGCTGAGATTTAGTCCACTGCAAAGTAAAAACTACAGCAGATAACTCTGACTACATCTTTACTTTGCCATTTACAATATTTAAACTCATATTCTGCACATTCTGTCCTAATAGGACTGGATGTAAAATTAGGTTCCGCAAGAACATTTGGAACAAGGACAAAACAGCAACAAATGTTGGACAAGATAAAGTAAAACAATGTTATAATGGCATAACATACTGATGACTAATGGTACGAGGGAAAGACTCGACATACATAACGTAAGATCGTCACTAAAAACTAACTAAATGATCTCAAATGCATTTTCCATCTTTGTTCTTGTTTTTCATATCTCGACACAACAACAATCACTACGGCGTTAAGCTAAATACAAGATGATGCTCTAAAAGGCCTTTGCGTTGTCAAAGCAGCAAGGCAACGGTCTAGAGGAAGAAAAAGATGGACAGAAGAAGATTTAGTTTCGATGGAGTCTAGGAGAGAGAGAGAGAGAGAGAGATCAGGGCAGCCTGCATGAATGTGGGAGACAGACAGTGTGAGAGAGTCATTAAAATCAATGCAAACAACAAGTGAAAAAGACATTGCCCTTGACACAGTCACTTTGACTCACTGCAGCTCTGCATCAGCCTGGGACTACATTCACAGCCAACCAGCCTCTCATTTCAGACACTGCGCCTCTTGCCTATAGGCTGAAACATATCCAAGATCTTCAGACTGAGAGAACGTATAAGGCAAAGAAGCTTTAACACTAATAATAAATGACTTAACACGGAATTTAAAATAAACAATAACAAATAGGAAAACCCAAATTTGTGATCCGCACATTACCTTGCATCCAAGTACTCAAGTCATTCATCAAGGTTAGTTTTAGATTCTACTTTTAATATGCCTTTTTTCAAGCAGTACCTTGTTTGTTTACCACTTCATTTATTCTTATATTTTCATTTTTATTCCATTAAATGCATTTTGTATTTACAAACCGAATGCAGATACCTAAAAAGTTGATAAAGCATCTTTCTGTTCACTGTGTACAATGCAAAGAGCAAAATTCATCCTCCACAAACTGCCGCACGGCTCCGAAAGGACCACTTGACCAGAACATTAGACCAATCTGCTCTAATGGCCACAACTCGATTCCCAGCAGATTAGATCACCGCTGTCATCGCATTCATACACTCTAGAACAAAAGCTTACAGCCTTAATGCACAATCGGGGGACTAAAGTGGGTTAGGAACCAATCCTATGTCCACTTAGGATATAATCGCGTAATAAACGGACACCCAGAGAATGAACCGTGCGAGCGCTCTCGCCCCCTCTCGCAGCGCTCAAACTCTCCTCCTGCGCTCCGAGCTCGGTTTTACCTTCAGACTGATCATCTGCTTCTTGCATCCTCGAATCCACATTGAAAAGACCAGCGTCAAATCCAACTCATCGCTGGAAAACACACACAAAGGTATCGACGCGAGAGCCTGAAGCGAGCCTTTAACCTGAATTATAAAATGTTTCCCGAGCGCAAACCCAGAGAGGAGCGCCAAACATTTTCGCCACATCCGGGTGTCTGCCTGCAGATTCACGGCGGATCCAAAAGGACGCGCTGACAGCAGCAGTCAAGTCCACTGTTGTCAATTATTCTCACTGTAGTTGGGGATGGACCGAAACAAGCCGGAGCCACACGCACTGGAAACGCACCTGTTGCGTTCGATTCACTTTCGGCGAGACAGACAAACATCTGAGCTTAAAAATGAAGTGAAACTAGACCTTTACTGGGGATCTTCAAGAAAACAAGTCGCGACGTCAAGTGAAATGCAGGCCTACAGTGTTTAAGCTCACAGACACAACCAGGATAAGCCATGAAAAGGCACATTCCTAGCTTTATTGAATGTAAACCGTAAAAAATGGCAACAACATTCATTTCAAAGTGTGTTTTTAAGTTTTAGTTCAACTCCGGCTCGCAGTAAGATCACAGTCCATGATTAATTATAGGAGGCTACAAATAAATCTTTCTTATCAGTGGAAAACAAGCAGCTGGCAGCAGCCTCTGTGGACCAACTTTCTCCTGCCGGAGAATAGTCTGGAGGATAAACACAATCCCTACAGCCTGTGTTTTAGGATCTTGACTTACCCCTCAGGGGTCGTCCTCTTACAATAAACGGCATTCTGTCACCTGGCTCTTCCCTGGGGCGTCATTTCGCCGCTTTCTGCCCTCGCTGCTCGGCGTTTCGAGAGGAACTGAGTCGTCGGAGCTATTGGAGGGTCACCAGTGATTGGATTACCTGTGACTGCGCGGAGGACAACGGTTTCACGGTAGCGCGTAATCCTCCCGTTATAATCCCTGCTCCAATGTTCCCCCGCCAGAGGCAGGTGAAGCGGGCAGCTGTGGCAGCGAGCACGTTAATGTAGGCCGCTATGATTTAAAGTAGCCCGTTGCGTTAAACTCCATTGAATGTGCAACAGTGCCCCGACACACACTTAGTTTTAATAGTTGTTAATGGTTATTGTTGTAGTGTGGGTGTTGTAGACTCCTTCTGTATCAATGGAACTTGATGGGCTACAGACAATGTGTAAACTTACTTAAAACCCACGTGTTATCATTTTAACAACTGTTTATTATGGTCTGTAATGTGGGCAGAAATCCTAGATTAAGGGCCACATGTCAGAATGGACCCAAACGTATGTACAGCAGCGCCTCCCTGTGGTGGGTTATTCATATTACATGTGTTAGCCTAAGATTTTTTTCCCCTGAGGATAAATATTTAGTTATTACAAATATTTCTTTAATTTGGTACATTGAACTGTAGTGTAAGTCAACTGTGTCATAATTCCAAACTTCCAGATAAATCTCTATAAAATTCAAACGCCACTTCCGGGAATAACGGAAGTTAAAGGTGTCCGCCGAAATTTGTCCGTGCGGGAGCAAACATTATGTTCAAGATGGCGACTGTAAATGCTGGACAAATTATGAGCTTAGCAGCTCTACAGAGACAAGACCCCTATATAAACAAACTGCTCGACGTTACAGGCCACGTGGCGCTTTACAACTTCAACTCCAAAGCGAACGAATGGGTATGTTTAGCAAAAGACTGCTTTCAACTGCGTGCTATGTCCTTGTCATGCTAATGCTAGCGCATCGGTAAAACATAAACATTAAGAAACGTGTTAGCGTTGGTCGAACCTGTCCACAAATGGACTTAGACATTCTGTAGTCACCAGTGTAGTTTCTTTATAGTTTCACTACATGAGCTAATGTACATTAGCTGTTATTAAGCACGTTTTGTAGCTTAATGTTTTTACGCTTAACGTAATTTTCATTTTCATTTCAGGAGAAGACCGAAATCGAGGGCACTCTGTTTGTTTACTCGAGGTGAGTATTTAAAGTATATTTTATTAATGCGGCCACATGAAGGATGTTTACTTGTGTAGAGGCATAGTTATGTTTTTGACATTTGACGGACGCTGCACACCTGTTACATTAAATGCTTTGAATAGTAAAATGGTTTCACTGGTTTTTATATGGTTTTATTTCCTCAGTTTACTTAATTTAAAGGACAACACACTTGAATAAACTCAATGAAATCAAATTTTATTCGAGTTATTCACTTCTTTTTTTTTTTAAATGCTTAACATTAAGGTTTTGTCATATTTCTTGATTATTGCTAAATAGTTTGGTTGCACATTACCAGTCAAAACCAGTTTGAATGCACCTTCTGGTTAAATGGTTCAGTGTATTTGTGTTTTTGCAACAAAGTTGATGAAGTTTCCAGAGGTATCAAGGATTTTTCATCTTTCATCCCAAACTGTCTGGATTGGATTCAGACTGGCTGTTTGTGGAGGCCAGGTGTCTTCAGTCTTTATGGGTAATATTATATGACTCCACAGTGACTGAAATTTTTATTTAACTAAGGTCTGCTTCCCCTCACCATGGCTTCACAATCATGAATCGACTGAGCACAGAGAACTTGGTGGAGCCGATTAACAAAGATCTGGAGTTCCAACTGCAGGATCCCTTTCTGCTCTACAGAAACGGCAACTGTGAGTTTTTGTAGAATAGCAAAGCTGGAACACCAGCTCTTATACAGCTATTATAACATAGTAGCTCTGATCTGAATATGTTTAACAAGCATGTTAAATATTCTGCCTTGGTGAACATACTGCGTATGGTTTCTAAGAAACAGTCTGGTGTTGCTAGATTTCTGCGTAACTACAGTAGAACTTTTTTGATAACCACATTTACTCACATGCATATGAAGTGGAAAAAGTAAGAATAGTACCTCTGAATATGCCATGTAGACACTTTCCCAGTGCTCTCTGGAGTATCTCTCTTCCAGTTTCCTTGAAGTCATTCTGGTGTCTTGGAGTTACACTGAGCAAAATAAAATCTGAGTCTTTTGTACTCATGACCTGCCAGACAGCAACCGTTTCAATTTGGGGTTTGGGTACAGTTGTCTGCATAAGAGCAAAAACTAGACTGAATCAGACTGTGTTTTTATCAATTTTTGTTAAATAATGGGTTTTTATCAATTTCATTCTTCTACATGCAAGTTCTATAGTCTACTAGCTCCTCCAGTGTTAAAGAAAACATAAGGTGAAACTTAAGGGGATTAAATTTTGTCAGATCTTCAAAAAATAACTGACTGCACTGCCACCGAGGTAATCTACAAGAAGTCTGAACAGCAGTTTGATTAAGGCAATGAATAAGGAGTTAGATTGTTTTCCCATCTGCTTGCTTATCAGAAAAAATAACATGGCCAGACTCAATGTCAGAGTAGACTGCTCCCCCTTTGGACTTGGTTTGCCCATCAGCCTGGCGGGTATGGAGGACATGATGTAATTTTTTTATAACCTCTCCAGTGGCTTCACTCCAGTCCAGCTCTTGTTGTTAGCATTTTAACTCTTCAAAACAGGTTGAGTTGTAAATGGCAAAGAACCAGGTACAGAAACGGCAGATTACCATAAGTCCTTGGTGTTGTATTGGAGGCTCTTCCAACCTGTGACAGCTGACAGTCACCCCTGAAAGTCTGCTTGCAGTAAATTATTCCCGTTAGTGTCTTCTCCAGTTTTGTTCCTCCTTTAGTTGTGTACTCCTTTCACTGAGGTTCTTCAGTCCTCTTCGGAAATGCAACATTGACTAGAAAAGCTATTGCTCAGACATTATTTAGTCAGACACACTCCCGTCTGTCGGTTTTGTATGGCTGAGCTCCTGCAAAGGTGTGGTTGTTGTTATTGATTCCAGGTGTTCTAAGACTCCTCCCTCTGCTGCAAACTAGGAAAAGTAAAGAGGGAACAATGAAGGGTGTGCACGAGTAAACATATGAATATGATGAGAATAGAATCATCAGAAAAAAAGTCTCCTGCTTGAGTACTTGCTGAAAAGTGAATGTGTTTTGTTAGAGAGAACTGTGTCCAAGAGACGCACACACCTGTTTACTCTGCCCCATAGTCCCCTTGGTTGCGTTAGATCCTGCAGGGAGATAAACTTCCAGGTTTCTAGGTTACCACAACCTCTCGGGGCACATTCAGTGCGCCAGAGTTTCATCACAAATGACACACAAGCAAAGTAATCCTAAACCACCGTCAATCATTTTATGAAATACTGGTATTGTATATATTTTGTGTAGCTATAATTAGTCTGTATCCTTTGTATCATGTTGAATTTGGTGTTTGTTGCGATGGTTTCATTTGGAGAGCAGTAACTTGTATTTCACAATTTGAGACGCATCTAGTGTCGTTTTTCCATTAACTGCTAAACAGGGCAGCAGCGGATCGTTTGGTTAAGCCGACTAATAGGAAATAACATGAACCCAACTCGTTTACCTTTGGTGATGGAATAGAAACCTCACTGTGTGTTCAATTTATTGCATGATGTTCAGTGAAAGACCAACCCAAGAAAATGCAGGTTATATGGTTTTTGAACATGGAATCTCTGCAGGAGGGACATCTGTGTTGGGGTGTGACTGTCAGTGTTGTCCTGTAAAAGTGAGGGTGTGTTTAGAATATAGAGTAAATTATTTAAAGCGTACGCTTTTTGAAAGTGGTTTGCTTGGTTTTGTAGGGAGCGTTTTGTTTAATGTAGTGATACGTTTTTTGTCTGGACAGTGTAGTCACTTGTTAAAGTATTTGGTTTCTTGCAGTGGGCATCTACAGTATTTGGTTTTATGACAAGAAGGACTGTCAGCGCATCGCCCAGCTAATGGCCAAGTAAGTAGTTGCACATGTGCTTCCTGTGTTTGTTGTTTGAGACCGAACATCACCATTAGCTCTGAGCTCTTCTAAGGAACCGCTCTACTGCCATAAAGGAGCATTTAAACACAAGTTATTAAACATGCCCTCATCTGTGAGAGGGCATGTTAAGACACTTAAAGGCCTTTTGAGTAAACAAAGAAGTCCTTTAATATCAGCTAAAGGATTAAGAAAGCTCCACAATGCATATCGACACGTTTGTCCGCAGGATTGTGAAACAAGAAGCGGAGCATGCGCAGAGAGACTCACCAGAGAGGACAGAACCTGCTAGGACCAACGGTGTCGCAGAACCACGGCCCATTGACATCCTGGAGCTTCTCAGTAAAGCTAAAGAAGAATACCAGAGGGTGAGGACACAACCACACAAAAATGTGCACGCACGCATCATGAGTGGAAAATATGTCACTCATGTCACAAATCTGAAGTATTTCCCAAAACCTCAACTTAAGCACTTCCACAGGTGTACAGCCTAATGGATCACACACATGCTCTATATAAACTAGCTGTAGCCTTATTAGCCTTTTTTTGATGCCAACCCTTTCTCTGTGTGTGTGTGTGTGTGTGTGTGTGTGTGTGTGTGTGTGTGTGTGTGTGTGTGTGTGTGTGTGTGTGTGTGTGTGTGTGTGTGTGTGTGTGTGTGTGTGTGTGTGTGTGTGTGTGTGTGTGTGTGTGTGTGTGTGTGTGTGTGTGTGTGTGTGTGTGTGTGTGTGTGTGCAGACTCAAGCAGGCGAAACAGATATGTCTACAGAGTCAAGTGTGAAAGCAGCCATCAGTTCTACAGAGCATGCCCACAGCACTCGGCAACCCGAAAAGGTACGTTCATGACATCCTTCTAAAAAAAGCCCTGCTGTTTAGGAGAGTCTGTGACTGTGAAGGTGGACAGACATGCATGTTTTTAACTCGGGTGTCACTGTCACAGTACTGGGAAGCATTTGGCAGCAAGAAACTTATGCTGCTGCTCCCTGCATGTCATAATGGGTCCATTTTATTTATTTCACCTGAGATGATTTTCTAGGGGAAGAAAAGTTAGCACTGTGTTAAATGTGTGATGCAGTTTGTTGAATATCAGTCCAATGTTTTATTTTAAATTCAATGCAATAAAATACAGTCACCGCATAACACAAATCTAGAGGTGTTCAAATAATAAAGTAATCTGGTATTTTAATACCTTTGTTCCAAACCGTGCATGTGTCTTGCCCCTAAGGGCTCCTCTTTATTAAACTGTCAGATAATATTAAAGTTCAAAATAAAACCTCACAACCAGCAGATCATATTTACATTGAAGTTTAATTATCCTAAATCAATAATGGCAAAATAAAACTTAGTGTGATGCAACTTGGGATCTGTATTCAATGAAGGTTTGAAGAAACGATTAAAAGAACTGAACACTGGCTGCTGCCGACGCGTTTTGTTACATATTCACTGTATGATTATTGTTTGCACTGGCAGAGATGATGTGGCATGTTCATATTGCTGCTTCTCTTCTTGTTCTTTTCCCTCACCAGAGCACTCACGTGATGGTGAAGCAGATCACTGTTGAGGAGCTCTTTGGCTCGACGTTTCCTAAAGACCCCTCTCTGCCTGCCATGCCCGTACGGAGCAGCGCCACAGCGTCCAGTGACCCTTCCTCTGCTTACGCACAGAAGTCTTATCCCTCTCAAAATCCACTCCTTACTTCCCACCTCGGCGCTCAGGACTCTGGGTCCAACCAGTTGCACCAAGCTCCTGGCCTGCTTCCAACTCCTTACACATTACATCCCAATTCTGTTTTCAAATCCGGCGCCTCCAGGTCAGACTCCCAGCCTCTCATGGTACCTCCTGCTGGCTCAGAGCTTTGTGCTGCCCCTCCTGGTTCTGTACAGCCCCCAACTGTTTCTACGGCCTATTTGGGACAGGAAATACTCAACACACTCAAAGCAGCTGTGCCATCGGTCAGTTCAGACATCCACAAGCCCATTCTAGCCCCCAACTTCCTCCCAAGCACACTTGTCCCTCCCCACAGCTTCCAAGAGCCAATGGGAAAACCGCTTCTCCAGCACAACAAAGAGATGGACATTTTTTCCCAGTCTCCAAACCTAATAAAACCTGTTTCTGTAAGTCAAAGAGCAGTTTTTGTTTTTTGTGTTATAGCTTTGTCAGTGTTTCATCACCATCAGAGTAGATTGTTGTTTGTTCTTGTGTAATTTTCTTACTTTTGCCCCGTCTTTTTCTTTTCTCTGTTGTCAGACTGTCCCCATGGGTTCAGGCCTTGCTGTTCCAGGTTCAGAGATGTCTGTGCTCCTTTCTCCCAGTGCCTTCCTGCACTCTGTCAACAAGACAACAGCAGCGGTAGCGTCAGTGGTCCTGCCTGCCTCCTCTGAGTCTACTTCCACCTCATTAGGAGCAGTCGAACCTCCAGCAACTGTCTGCACCAAAAAACAGCTACAGGAGACCCTTGTACACCTCATTAAGGTACAGTGTGTAAAATGTAGCCACCATGAAATACTTTAAAGCGAACTATAATTTCAAAGATAGATTCCCTTCATAAATTTGGGATTGAAAGTATCTTAAAATAAAATTTACTCTTATAACGTTCAAGCCCCAAACTGTTATAGAAGTACATTTTATCAAGTGCTATATGTACTTCCCACCACTATTTATTCTAGAATTACATTCCAGTGTATGCATCAGATGCCACTCCGGTAATGATGGGTGGTTTACTTTAGCCATCCATCTGAATTTGTTTGTAGATCTTGAAATCATTAGTTTGCTTAATTTCTGTAATGTGTAGTTTGTTTGATCGATTTGTTGTTGTTTTGTTTTGTTTTTTATTCCCCGTCTAGAATGACCCAGACTTCCTCAGTGCCATTCATGATGCTTACCTGCAGACTCTGTCCAAGGACGTGAGCAACATGAAGCTATAGTCCTACTGATGCTTTTGGTGGAGTTTAGTAGGAGTCAGGAGCAAACAGGTTTTTGACATGTCACAAATCTTTAAAGCTAGTCAACGTTCTAAGGGATTATTACAGCATGCACTGCACTATTCAATCCTCTTTTATTTAAGCACTGACTTGAACCCTGATGCTTGGGTTAACTTGCATCAGGCTTTTGACTGCGTACATCAGAGCAGAGGTGCTATGGGAGAGAATGGTGACATAAAATTTCCCAGTGGCTTTGAGTTTTATTTTTACCATGTGATTAAATTGTAGTCAATGGACTGGTGAATCAAACCAGCAACAGCTGAACTTCACCAGAGGATGGGACCACAGTTGGAGCTTTTTTTTTTTTTTTGACCTTGGATCATTCATTTGCAGCTTGAATCACAGATGCTGCTTTACATGTGTTTGGAGTTCTCGCAGTGCGAGAATGGGGAAACACTTCCAACAGGCTGAACCTGCAACAGCTTAATAAGTCTGAGATCTTTATGTCGAGTCCCTAGCAGACATACTGTTCACTTTAAGACAGACACATCATCCGAATCCTCGTTTCATTTATTGCTTGTATATTTTCTGTAACCGTTCACAGATTGTGTTCAGCAGGTGCATTTCTCCCCCCAATCCTGGGGACAATAAGAACATCTGTGTTTGTTTGGAGAAGCACTTGCATCTTGGAGCTCAAATTAAGACTCAAGTTTTCTTAATGCATCATTACAGAAATGAAATGAATGAAATGTTCGTAGATCGACAGTCGAACCATCTTTTTTTGCTACCATTTTTTTTCCCTTCATTTTTTCCTGATTCTTGCTTAAGCTTTTATTTTTTTTCCTCCTCGTCTCCCTTTAGCGACTGAGCTCTCAGTTCATGAAACATGCCAATGGCAATAGCTTCTATGTCTTTAGGAATCCCAGCGTTTTGGATGTTTTTAAGGTGATACAGTAAAGCTACATTTATATAAACATCTCAGTTCACCCACACAAAGAACACAGATCTCTTCAGGTTGGATTCTTTATATTCATTAATATTAGACCGCTTAAAAACGTTGAACTGATTTGGCTTTTAATGGCATCACTGTGTTTACCAGCCTGTTTTGCAAATGTATTCTTAAGCCACTAATGTCTCTTAAGTGGAAACTGTGGTACTTTGGTATTTTTGCAGTAAAATTCTACTGCAGCACAAATTGGGCAGGAAGAAGTACAGCTGTCTCCTCCATCGTGTGCGACAGGGAGTGATGCTCAGCTTTCATTCATGCAAGATGTCAGTATTGCAAAACCATTGGTTTAATTTAAGTTTCGAACAAATGGTACAGGGATGACATCGGAAGCTCTCGTCAAAGGTTTAATTTGTCAGCATAAATCTTAAAAGTGATGTGATCAAAACAGTTCTGTGTTTAGAACACTTAAATAACTGAGTGTTGTATAAACCTCTGCATGAATTTCCATCTTAATTATGGCACCACAGCTTTGTGTTAAGTTCTAACTGAATGTGTTTGTGCCAGTCTTGGATTTTACCTGTGTCCATCATGTTTAAGTCACATCTACAGGTTTTAGAGCAGACTGTTAAATTTGCTTTTCACTTTATGGCACATTAAACTGCACAGGTGTTATATCCTCAGCCCGTGAGTCAATCAAACCATTGCCCTGTTACAGTTTTGAACTTCAGGTGATTTACCAACATTTCTGGTTTGTGTTGGTTAAATAAACGCACACAGGAAGAATGATTAAAGGCCGAGATTGTGTTTAATCCAAGTCCCATATTTAAGATTTTAAGGTTATTTTAAGCGACAGTCTAATTTATCTTTCTGGCCAGAGAATGGTTTTGTGAAACTCTTTACAAATTACATTAATTTTCTAAGATTGTAGTCACTTTGAGTAACTTGGTTTATTATGAATATTTTGTGATATTAAACGTCTGAAAATATAATTGTCTGTTGTGTTTGCTGTTGAGACAAACTATTAGACCATCAGACTGTCTGATTTCCTGTTTTTAATTAAGAATTATGGGGATCAGAAATGCTGCTTTTCGAAGATGACTGCGTTTTATTAGTTAAACATGCAGTTACGTTAAAGTATAGTAAAGAAGTTTTCCCTCTACGTGAATTTGCCGTAGAGTGCAACAGAATGATGCAGTTTCTGTCTTTGGCCACCAGATGTCGCTACCTGCTGACTTATCCTGCTGTACTGCCCGGTTTCGGTGTGATCGTCGGGTTCGACCATGCAGTGCAGTGGTGTTTCAACAAATGACCTGAGCTGGATGTAGCTTAAGTATTTACCCTTTCAGTGAAACTCCCCAGGTCCCCTGTCTCCCAAATGTGGATGTTGAGTCCCTGCTTCTCTCTCATGACCAGATAAAGTTGCCTTGCTAAGTGAAACCTTTCTTCATAAGTGACGTCTGTTGTCTGTCTGAAGCTGCGTGATGCGTGCGTGTCTAGATGTGCTGCAGCCAATCGGGTCATCCTCATTAAGATTATTGTCTTGTGTGATCCTCAGCCACCCTGCTCACTGTAATAGGACTGATCCAAAGCGTAAAGTAATGTTCTTGGCTCGTCATGTAGTGCAGGTATGTGATACAGCAGAAATAAAAGTACACACGTATAAAATGAGTCCACCTGACAACACGAGATTCCCAACAGAAGCTCGTTTAATTCCGCTTTGTACCTGGATGTGTTTGCGGCTCCGTCCGCCAGTGTGCGTGCGGCCTTTGGTCTCCTTCCTTTCTTACTATTGGCTGTTCGCATGCGTGACCGTTTGGAGTAACCGTGGGCTCTTTTTAGCCCTAGATTAGCCATATTCATGGGCTTTGCTTACAAACACGCCCCTTCCCTCCTCATCACTGTCTCTCAGGTTCAGCAGCAGCAGCTTTTTAACCCATACAGTCGTCCGCCGCGCATTTTACGCAGTCATTCTCAGGGCACCAGACTGTGGGCTTTTAACTCTTAACATCTTTAAACCAGCTTGAGCGTACAAGTGTGTACTATTCGGTGCGTCGGCCAGATGGAGGACTATCATAAACCAGACCAGCAGACTGTGCAGGCGCTCAGGAACATCGCCACCCGGCTCCGCATCAACTCCATCAAGGCGACAACTGCAGCGGGCAGCGGGTAAGAGCAGGGCTGTGAGGCATGGAACAGTTTGTAAAATATATGCGTTGCCTGTTTGAAGGTAAAACGACGCCTGCGTTATGGCAGAACACGACGAAGAGAACGAAGCAGCATAAATGTTAATCTTTTTTTTGTGCCATGTTGAATATTTTATATTTTTTCTCTGTGCGTAAAAATGGTTTCGTGCACTTTTACGCACGACTCTGCAATAGCTATCAGAATTAAGTTTCCGAGAATACTGACACTTTAATGAAAAGCTACGTATGATTTAGTTTTTTTTTAAATCTAAAATTAATAATTATAGCTAAACCGTGTCAGGACTGGAGATTCGTGTGATTATGTAACAAGCAAAGACGGATCAGCGAACAGCCCGGCGAGTCCAGCGGTGCAGCTTTTGGAGATTTTGGAGATTACGGAGTGGAACCGCGGAGCTCACCGACCATTCCGACACCTCCGCATCAAGATGAATGAAACTGGAAAAATGACGCCCGGTTTACTTGACAAACACGACAAAATTAGCTGTAATTTGTTTCTTTTTGGTATCCAGCACGGACTATCCTTCCAAAAAGTGCGTTGTGCGTATTTGATTACATTTTACAGAACAACATATTAATGCAGCAGTCCACATGAGGCGCATGTTTGAAAATGAAATAAAGACTATTTACACTGAACACACAATCGTGTATCACGTTTTCCACTGCACGTATGTAAATGTGCGTATTAGAGAGATCCTCCAAATGTTTTTTTGTTGGTGCGTGCGTTTGAGAGCCAGATGCTGTGAATGTCTGACAAGCACGCACTTAGTCTTACATAACTAGCTGATGTCAGAACAACAATCTGGATCAAAGTTAACAGTTTGCAATTGCTGCTTTGTCTCTATGCAAAAACACAGACTGGACTTCAGTAATTACAGTGTGTCAGTAGATGAAATGAAGAGTACAGTGAGGGGGAGATCAGCAGCAGCTCTTTAGGTGTCGATGTAATGAACTGTGCGAAGCCTGTGTTCTGCACATGCCAAGGCTTTATAAGGCTGTAGTGAGAGTCAGGTCTTCCTCCACATGCTCTCAGCCTGAGTTTGAGGGCTCTGATTTGGGTAAGTTGCGTCTGATACCTGCTGTGATGCCTGTTATGATTTTAAAATCTTTCTTCCTCTTTCATCGCAGTCATCCTACGTCATGTTGCAGCGTGGCAGAAATTATGTCGGTGCTGTTCTTCAATTCCATGAAGTACCGACCTGAAGACCCACGTAACCCCAACAACGATCGCTTCATTCTGTCCAAGGTAACGCAAAACAAGTTACATCTCTGGTTATTGGGCCGGTGTGTGTTAAAAATATGCTGAATATGGGAATTTATGCTTCTCTTATATTCACATCTGCTGCACCAATCATACATTACTTACACTTGACTGATGAACAGCACAGTGAATCCGCGTAAGGTGCCAGCTGCAAATTCAAGTCTTTATTCTACTAAACATCGTGCTTCATCTAACTTGTCTCAGGGTCATGCAGCTCCTGTGCTGTACGCCGTGTGGGCAGAGACAGGCTACCTGAAGGAAAACGAGCTCCTCAACCTCCGCAAAGTTGACTCTATCTTGGAAGGACACCCTGTGCCAGTGAGGTGACATTCAGACCAGGAGGAAGTTCTGGTTCTGAAAGCTCATGTATATTTGTGTGTGTGGATCTTGAATTCATAAAGCTAGAGGTTTAACTGGGATTTCGGACTTGCTGCAGATTCTTAATACATAAACACACTTGACGCCAATGACAGATGCTCTTACATAAAAAGTTCTGCTCTGCTCCCTTCATACGGCAAGACTCACTCTCCACTGTGTGTTTCCTGAGGAGTAAATGCGTGTTTTGTGTCTGTGTTTGCAACAGAAGCAGCAGTTTGTGGATGTGGCCACTGGATCCTTAGGCCAAGGTCTGGGAGCCGCCTGTGGAATGGCCTACACGGGGAAATACTTTGACAAGGCCAGGTAAAAAAAATACAATCAGATAAAGGTGCAACTTTATGACCTCACACTGACTCGCACTGTTCTCTTGCGTGCTAAAGAAATGCAGCATATTGAGGAGCACAGCATGCATTAACATGGACCGAATGAAAGTGTGCATAAAGTGATGCACGCTGCAGTTTGCTGTACTGACACGTGACATTTCAGCCTGGAGCTTTGGATAAAACCGTGTCTGGCAGCCCCGCTCTGGGATGACATTCATGCAGCCACTCAGCGAGTGAGCCAGGAGAACTGACCTCTGATCAGTTTCATCTTCAGATCAGATGAAATGAGCAAATCTGTTTACTGATCTGAGATCAGAAAGGGGTAATATGGTGGTAAGTCAACGTGATGCAGTTTAATTCAGATTTTAAAATGTGCACATGTTTGAATATTTAATGTTCAAACCGTTTGAACATGTTTATATCAGAACATGTTATCAGGCCTGTAGCAAACAGTTTCCAGCTGCTATTCAGCTGAATGTTTGCTTGTAGAGCAGATGGGTCCACATGCGTCTCCTTTGTTCTAATGTGTTCTAGAAAGCGCTGCGTGGATTTCAGTCTGACAATAAACGGAGCAGTGTGAGCTGCCACGGAGCACAACACGCTCTATTGACAATAAGGTGAAACAATCAAACTGTATCTGAGCAAACCTGATTTTCAGAAACATAGCCCGACTCGCTTTGTCGTGGACAGAACAGACGGAGATGGTGTCTAAGACGGTTTTGGACTTGCCCACTGCAGGCAGTTGGGGAATGCCATGCTAGCAGTCGGAGCTGGCTTCCCTTGATATCGCGCTCTGCATTCTGTGAGCACTCGATTGTTTCTGCTCTAATAATCACACACGCGAGAGCAGGGTTCCTCCCTCATCTCTGTGGCTCTACCTTCAACCTCACCCCCCTAAAAAAATGGCAAAATGCAGTTGTGTGCTTCTGTCTGCTTCTGTGTATCAGTAGATTGGATAATCACGGTTTCAACTCATCAGTTCCACTTCATACCAAGCGCAGGCGATAATAAAACCTGAAGTGAGTGCATCTTTAGTCTCCATTAGATTGTTGTGTGCAGTGGTGTGCGACACAGTGAAGTAGGTGTATGTGCCAGCGGGTCGGGTCTGGCCTGTTGTCATGGAGAGGTATCACCTTGTCTTGATCCGTTATTCTCACCTTGTGAAGACAGGATGAAAGAGGAACACACTTACTTTGCTCCTGTACCTGCTGTGGTTGGATGGACGTCTGTCTGAGCGTCGAGCTGATCACATTCTGCATCCACTGACTCACGTTTTTAAAAACCTTAGTATTGTGACTATCGTGAGATCTGTGGCTGCCGCTTGTCCTCCACTCCCCCTTCTGTCTCAACTCTCTCTGTTGTGATTGTCTTTCTCTTTCTTTCTGCACCCGTGGTTGGAATGCGTGCTTTAATGTGTCTCGCCCTGTCTTCCAGCTTTAATGAGAATGTGTCTGTTTGACTGGAAACCTGTCAGAAGTTGTTAAGCCACGGGAGCATCTAGTGAGGATGATCTGCGAGCAGTGGGAGACGGGTGTGAGGGTCAACTGTCACTCGGAGAAGGAGGAGTCAGAGAATGGAAAGATGTGCCAAGAGGGGAAATGGAGCTGATATGGAAAATTACTAACCCATCTTTTGATCTCATCTGCATCTGTATACGTTCTGAAGGTGCTTAAAAACACTCTCTCTCTCTCTCTCTCTCTAGTTATCGAGTGTTCTGCTTGCTCGGTGATGGAGAGCTCTCAGAGGGCTCGGTGTGGGAGGCCATGGCTTTCGCCTCCTACTACCAGCTGGACAACTTGGTGGCCATCCTGGACATCAACCGCCTGGGTCAGAGCGACCCGACTCCCCTGCAGCACCATGTAGAGAAGTACCAGCGGCGCTGTGAGGCCTTCGGGTGAGTTCGAGCGTTTGTGGCTCTGCGCGCGTGTGCACACTTGCAGGGCTCCGCTTCATCTGCTCTGTTTTCCAGCTGGCACGCCGTCATCGTGGATGGCCACAGTGTGGAGGAGCTGTGTAAAGTTCTGAGTCAACCCCGTCACCAGCCGCTCGCTGTCATCGCCAAGACCATCAAGGGCAAGGCTATCCCAGGTACCAGTCAAACAGGGCCGTTCGCTTACTTTAAGCTGACACAGAAACTGGTGGAGCTGATATAAGCTGCTGCTCTGATTGTCAAGCAGAATCATTTTCATAACATGACTCTTGGTATTTTATTGCTTGCCTGCTCCAGAAATGATGACGAGGTAAAAGGGTGACGGCCGACTGGAATTAACGGCTCTGCCAAAGGTTTTCTTAACTTCTCCAGGAACCCGCCTTTGGTCCAGAGAGGCCACAGCTTCCCGTAATCCCAGCAGGGCAGTAGTGTTTTAGCTGCTGAAGCCATGTAATCCCCCAGAATGTGTAGGACACACTCGCAGCAACGGCCTATTGTGCGGGTGTTGTGATAGGAGTGGAGAGGAGTGTGTGAGGGACAAAGAATGAAGGCAGTTGTCTCCTCATTCTCACCTTTGACATGTGATTTGTCCTGTTGTGACCCACTGAGGTGAAAGATTATTCAGCTGCCCGGGGTTTATTTAATGTTGTCTTGTGTGGAGGAGGGAATTGTGTTCCTGCACTGAGGTGTGTTTTCGTGTGTCTTTCAGTGGCCGAGGATAAGATGGGCTGGCACGGGAAGCCTCTGCCTAAAGACGTGGCAGAGAGCGTGATCAAGGAGCTGCAGAGTCGAATCATCAGCTGCAACAAGCGTCTCTATCCTGCGCCTCCCCATGACGACGCACCACCAGTCAGCCTCCGCAACATCCGCATGCCGAGCGCACCCAGCTACAAACCTGGAGAAAAGGTTAGGAAAGTCTCAAACTCCACTGTGTATAACAGTAGGTTAAGTAACACTTTTTTTTCCAAATGCAAGGATCTATTGCTAATCATTTTTTTTATCTCCATACCCAGATTGCTACGAGGAAGGCGTACGGCATGGCTCTGGCCAAGCTGGCCCGATACAATGAGCATGTGGTGGCTCTGGATGGAGACACCAAGAACTCCACCTTCACAGAGCTCTTCAAGAACGAACACCCGGACCGCTACGTGGAGTGTTACATTGCCGAGCAGAACATGGTAAGAAACGGCCGTGATGAGCGAGGAGAGGCCCTGAGCCACGTCCGTGTTAAACTGCACGACAGTGTCGCTAATATCAGATGTATGTTCACCTCTGCGTCACGTCACAGTTTAGTGTAAGTGTCTGGAGAATTCGTCACCGTAAACAAACCTGTGAAGCTCATGGTGGCCACTAAAGGCAGGAGCCCCTTGTCTTTGTTCCTCAGCTGTGGTTCTCAGATCCTCGCTCTGTCTCTTCCTTCTGTTGCGTCTCCGCTCCCACAGGTGAGTGTGGCGATGGGCTGTGCCGTGCGGGACCGCAACGTGGTGTTCGCCAGCACCTTCGCAACGTTCTTCACCCGGGCGTACGACCAGCTTCGCATGGCCGCCATCTCTGAGAGCAACATTAACCTCTGTGGATCCCACTGTGGCGTCTCCATTGGTCAGTGCGAATGAGACTGTAACTGAAATCCTCCCTGGGCTGTATTTGTTTTTTAATTGCGTTAAAGCCTGTACCTATTGGTTTTAATTTCTCTGGTCTTTAAATCTTTCCCCTCATCTCTTCACCTCTTGTTACCTTGTTGCATCTTCCTCTCCTGGTATCAGCACTCCCCCTCCTCCTCCCCCTCTGTCTGGCTCTGTGTCATGGAGTTGATGACAGAGAGGCCTGATAATCTTTCACCTCTTCCTCCCCTTTCTCCTCCACCTCCTCAGGTACATTGCATGTCCACATTTACAGACTACGCATGCCCAACCACCACAGTTCTTTATTTAACCTACTTGAAGGTGTACAATGTGCATCTGATTTGTTGTGTGTGTGTCTGTGTGTGTGAACTTAGGCGAGGATGGTCCCTCTCAGATGGGTCTGGAGGATCTGTCCATGTTCAGAGCCATTCCCACAGCAACTATCTTCTATCCAAGCGATGGCGTGTCCACTGAGAAGGCTGTGGAGCTTTCTGCCAACACAAAGGTACTCGTCTCCTCGTCACCTGTGAGAAATTAGGGCGAAATAAGTGTTAAGTGTGATACAGGCATTTTTGTGTTGGTCTTTATTCAACTACCTGTTTCCTAAAAGTAAAAACCCTGTGGATCACTCCTGGTTTGTTCAGGGTTTGTGCTTCATACGAACAAGCCGCCCAGAAAACAACATCATCTACAACTGCAACGAAGATTTCCACGTTGGACAGGCCAAGGTTTGTAGCCACGTTTTCCCCCGGGTGAAATAAAATTGTATTCACAATGGTTTTGTCATCATTTTCGTTTTCCCTCATACACTAATGCTTTAATTATTTCCCATTCTGGCTCAGGTTGTGTATAAAACCAGCGACGACCATGTGACTGTGGTTGCAGCGGGAGTGACCCTTCATGAAGCTCTGGCTGCAGCTGAGCAGCTGAAGAAAGGTAAAGATGACCAAGGAAGCCAGATGTTCAAAACTTGGTCATTTAAGACAAAGCATATTATTTCATATAAAGCATCCATTGGACAACCTCTTTTTTTTTTAACCTACCTCAGAGAGAATCAACATCCGTGTGATCGATCCGTTCACCATCAAACCCCTGGACTCTAAAACTATCAGTGACAATGCCAGGGCAACCAGAGGGCGTATCATCACAGTGGAGGACCACTACTATGAAGGTGAGGAGTCGGACAACACCACTACGCCACCATGTTCTCCTTCCCAGTCAGTCAAGCCACCAGTAACGCTCAATGCTTTTTTGATGAAAGGATGTCTGGATACAGAATATTTTCATAAACAGCTTTAGTTTAGTTATGTAAAAAGTCTGCATAAATCCATAGACGCTTCTGATAATATCCAGTAAGTGTGTGGTGCAGCGTTAACCAGTCGTGAGGATTCATATGCGGCCGCTTGCGTGCTTACGCTGCCTGTTTATCAGCTAATGAATAAAAATGCCCTGAGCAGCAAAGGGCAAACGTCCCGCTGTCGCACACAGTCTGCGCATGAGACGAGCAAGGAACAGATGAACAAGACTGAGAGAATATGCAGAATGTTTGGGCTGTGTGTGGATAAAATGAGACAGATTTGAGATGCAAGATATTTGCAAAAGAGGTAGAGGAGATAGATTGGGGGGGGGGGGGTGCAGGGGGAAGGACAGAGGGCGGAGCTGCGACTGCCTGTCAGTGCGTCTTAATTTCAGCTCCCGCCTTTAGGCTCTCGCTGACCTACATACAGTATCAGTATGTCCAAAACCAGCGTCCAAAATGTGCTTTAACTCTCCCCCACATGCTAAAAACAAATGCGTTTCCCATTATACAGTCAGGGGAGACAGTCCGATTAGGGAGGGTGGCGTCTGCCTTGTTGGTTCACATCTGGTCGCTGCAAAGAGAGATTTCATTTGACAGAAGATTAAATCAAGCTTAAATCGGAGTATTAACAGAAAGCGTTGCTGCTGATTCTGCAGGTGGGCTCGGCGACGCAGTGTGTGCAGCGGTGGTGAACGAGGCTGGCTTCACTGTCCACCGCCTGGCGGTGCTCCAGGTGCCACGAAGCGGCAAACCCCACGAGCTGCTCCGCATCTTCGGCATCGACCGTGACGCCATCGCCCAGGCGGTCCGTAAGGCACTCAGCAGCTCCGCCAACGCAAAGTAAGGACACTGCAGGAGGGGCGGCAGCAGCTACTAAGGACTCTGGTGTTAAAGCGACGATCACCATGGAGACAACAAACACTGAAGGAGACAACCTTCTGGCCCAGTCACGCACTCCTACTCATAGAACGATGTAAAACATTTGTTGGAAAAATAAAGATAAAATGTCATTGATGTGGTTTGACACCTTTACCCCAGATTCTTGTGCCTCATCAGTTAGTGTGTTCAGTAAACCCACCATCCCCTCCTCGCACATCCACACCTCCACCCTCTTCCTGCCTCCCAGAGAAAGGTCCGGTGACTGCTGTGAATGTGGTTGATTTATAATTTCTCCCTCCTTCCCGTCAGCGCAGCCGCTTTGTCAATCCCACCCACTACAGCTGTCAAGGCTGCAGAAAAACTGGTTTGGTCTGTTTTAGCACAGACAGTTTTGAATCCCTTTGACCTTGACTTGGCTGTGAGGGCTTCACACCAATAAAGGGATGGTTTCTTCACAATGCCACTGTCTGCGGTCTTTCTTGTGGAACGGTGTAGTTAATGGGGTGTGTATATTTAATGTGTGTTAATAATTGAAACGCCTATTGAAAGATTCACGCATGGTGCAGCAGGTTTACGGGTGTACGCACATACGCTCAATGGCCACTTTAGTAGGTACACCCATCAAGATCATTGGAGGCTGAAACATCACAACCAGCTCCTGATATAATACCGTACGACTCCAGCTGTTCTAATCAGGATCAAACTCACCAAACCGGATATAGAATCTGAGCATTTATAGGCCGTTTAGGAAATAAACGCTGTTTTGTAAAGCTGCTATTAAAACTAAACCTTCTCAACACTATCCAGTGCAGTCTGAGGTAAGCAGAGTTTAATGTTGAATAGTCAAAGGAAGAATTACCAAAACCTGCTTGTGGCTGACAGGCGTCTTATTGTACTTCACAGACCTCAGTTTTGGTCAGATGTGATATTTGGGGCAAACTTTGACCCTGGTCCTTGAGCACAGCATGAGTGAGCCTGCAAGGTGCACGGGTGTGAGGGCTGAAGTAACACGAACTGACAGATCGTGTGTGTGCATGTTCAAGTTGTTCACACACTCGGGTGGTGGGGCTGTACCGACTGGACTGTCACCTGTCAAAGTATATCTGAGCACACATGAAGTAACTTCATACTTACTTCAGCGCCACACATACTGTACATGCACGCTAAAAACATTTATCTTACATAAGCGGTACAGTAAATACGCATTCACCCGCTTCTATCTTAAGAGGATTGTAGTGGTGATGGGAGCGTGTCTTGAACATGCATTTGTGTGTCAGTGGGTCTATGTCTGTCATCTGTAGGGTGCATGCGACGCCACATGCTACGTCTGCTTCTTGACACGTCTCAGACATAATAGAATATAAATGTATAGGATGTTATGTTTTTGAACGGTTTGGTAAAACTATGCTGAATTTCAAGAAGACATTCTGAATCATATAAAATATGGGACCATATTTTGGATCTTAATTTAGTAAATATAAAATTATAGCACAGAGGGAACTACGGCAAACCTCTGAATTTAATGACGAGCTCAGAAATCGCTTCTGTTCAGTAGTGGCAAGGATTCACCACAATCAAATATTTAATTATGGAAGAACATATGATACAATGTGTTTGTTATATGAAAATAAATTCTGTAATGATCTGATGTGGTCGTGTCACATCAGTCCATCAGTCTCCCCCCCTTTACCTCCTGTACTCATCCCCACAGTCCCCGATCTCCACCATGAGGTCCCTGGAGCGCTGTGTCACTGCTTCGATGGCGGACAGATCTGCCGCCGTCAGCTTCAGGTCGGGGCTGCAGCTACGCACGCTGTCACCGATGTGCTGCCCCGCCCCTGCGACACCTAGCCTACAGCCCACTATGACACCGGCCACTGCAGGGCGATCCAGTATGTAGCGAGTGGCAACGCTGGCCAGTGAGCAGCCGTGTCTCCTGGCAGTTTTCTCCAAGCAGACAAGGAGGTCCTGGAAGAGGCTCCAGCCACCCCAAGTGTCAATCACGTTCTTGTATTTAGAGAGGGAAGCCGTGTAGAGCTCCGCCGTGGACCTGGGCTCTGCCTGCCCCAGATAAGTCTCTGAGAGCAGACCACCAGCTGAGCGAAGGAGGATGAAAGGAAACAGAGAAGAACATTTCAGTTGCAGGGAGTGAGAAGGGAGAGAAGACGAGCGAACATTAACACGGATGGAGATGAAGGAGTTAAGATGATGGGGGTGGGCCAGCGAGAGAGGACGTGATGTCACAGCAACTAGCTTCATCTTAGAAAGCCACCATTTTACCTCTTCATTCCATGAGCGCGCTGCTTACATTATTACAGTAGGCTTCAGTAGCGTAAGGTTCTACTGTACTGAAATTATGTTATCGCTTTAAGACTGCATCTCACCCAAAGTGCCATAAGTGAGGAGCTGAATGTTGTTGGCCATACAGAACTGCTCCATCTTTAGTGCAGGTCGCTGGTCAATCACAGAATACTGAACCTGCAAAGAGCAGCGATAAAGACATAAGAAGAGATTCACAGGAGACATTAAAAACACATGCAGAGCAAAGAAGTTTTACCTGGTTGCTGGAGATGCGGATACCTCTGTTAGTGATCTCTTCCAGTCTCTGTGTGTCAAAGTTAGTGAGGGCAAGCTCACCTGAGGGGACAAGTGGCAGCTGGTATAAATGTGAAAACAGTCAAAAGCTGTGAGAAGTTTTAACTTCTGTTTAGCAACGTTTCCAAGATCAAACTAAAATATTGGACTTTACCAACAAGTGTACAGATACTGATAAACCTGTATAAATTAAACACAAACTGATCAAAACGTTACCAAATTGATGATTCCTTATGTTATTTAATATGCACAATATGTGATGTACATACGTATGAGTCCCTCCTGCTGCAGGTCAGACAAGTGTCCCAGTGCCTCCAGGTATCGCTTGTCTCTGTAGTCCCACCAGTGGAACTGAACACAGTCTAGAGTGTCCACTTGCATTCGGGTCATGGAGCGCTGCAGAGCCTGCTCCACCACCTGCACACAAAGCGACACCACTTCAGTTTTATTTATATAGCACTTATTTAAGACCTTACACAAATACATATTATGTAAGTTATATAATGTGTAAGTTTAATTATTATAAAAGTAATACATTCATAGAGGAAGAGTCCAGCAGAACCAGTGTGATCATTATCACCCATTCTACGTTTAGCAATTAAACTTTAATCCTTTAAAAACAAAAAATAGTGCAGACAAAAATAACATATAAGAAAAATTGCAGAAAAAAATATTATAATCTCAGAAAACATTGAACATTTATGTGAACTCAACACTAACAGAGGTTAAATATAAGAGAGGCTTCTCACAGGTTGTTCTTCGGTTGTTTAGAAAGAAACACACTGCTCTCTAGTGGATTTAACCATTTAAGCGTCCCTCTTGACTAACATCATTGTCAGAATCTCACCTTGCGGCCCATCGGTCCTGGTCTTGGAACATACTTGGTCAGACCCTGCAGAGCTGGGACAGCATCCCCAGAAGACTTGGACTTCAGCTATAGATAAGATAAACCTTTATTGTCATTGCACAGTCACACTTAGTACAACAGTACAACGAGATTACAAACTGTTCACATTGGTGCAAAACAAAAGAAGATAAAAAAATATTGCAAATTTGCAGTTATCCTGTATACCTAATAAAAACCAGAACATATTTATACCTACACATATATACACATACACACTAGCTATATACATGTAGAATATATAAACAAAATCCAGTCGTGTGTGTTAATGAGGCCTATTGTCCTGTTGTAAAAACTGTCCCTAGAGGTCCTTCAGGACCTGGTGCAGCGTCTGTGCGCGCTGCCATCTTGAATTGAAGATCAGGCATCAAAATGTAAAATGTATTGATCATTTGAGCTGTGTTGTGTTTCTGCAGCTTTCACTTACGTATTCATTCTTGAAAAGGTTTGTTTGAGACACTACAGATGACTGCAAGAGCAGAGAATTAGGCTGATTACTATAGTAGTGACAAAAAACCAAGCTGGAGAAATTACGTCAGCTTTGCTGCACATGAATCCATGTGAACGGTTTAGATGATGGTTGACTCCATTAGACTGTCACAACACATCAGTCATGGAAGCAGTGATCTGAGCCACACTGGGCCCTGGTACATGCCTGCTAAGGGAAGCTAAGGTCATCCGTGTGTGTGTGCGTGCTTAACACATGTGTTGAGCGTGCTTAACACATGTGTTGAGCATTTGCAACACTGTGTGAACACAGACAATAAAAGCTTGATGGGAAGAAAAAAAACCTAAAATCAATAGCCATGGAATATATATTATACCTGCACTCCTCACAGTTAATAAAACTGCATTAAATAATACTAACTTTCCATGACCAAATTTGGGAAACTCATCCATGCGTCAGCTTACTCTTGTGTTTTTATGACGCCTCCACTTAAACTTCATCACCTACGGTCTCTAACCCTCCATCATTTCAAGGAGAGACCAGGACAGTGCTTCACAAATGCGTTTACTTAACTAACTCTTGGTTAACTCTTTGTGTATTGAGCAGTTGTGCTTGTGTGCCTACCCGGCTGCTGAAGTGTCCGAATATTTCCTCCGCAGGCCCATAAATGTCAGCCATGTCAAACGTGGTCAAACCAGCATCTACGTGGGCCTGCATGTCCTCCGCTGGAGAGAGAGGGGAAGGCAAACGGCGCAGGTTATACTTGTTTTTGCTCCAGACCTGTTGCTCACCTGTTGAGCACCAGAGTTTCCCCAGAGCCAAAAGATAGCAGAGCTGCACTTTACCATTCACGTGTAACCCATCTACCCTTTCCAAGCCCGATCTGAACAGTAATACTTTAGTTTACCTGCTCGGGCTTTATCCACGGCTCCGTGCGCCCCGGACAGCTGCCACATCCCGTTCAGGACCCTGCAAACCTCCAGACCTCCGGACAGTTTCACTTTGGGCACCTGGGACATGCTGCAACGTCTAAACGCCTTCCTTTTGTCCTTATTAAACAAAAACAAACACTTACATGAACTGCTAGTATTTATTTGTAACACCTCCGGTCTCACCAAGCTTTCATAACAGAGTAAAAGCCACAATCAGCCAATGAGCTTCTCTGTTTACCCGGAAGCCACCTCGTCCATCAGCAGGTTGGTACCGCCCCCTAGTGGTAAAACGCAGTGGCTGTACAGAGAGAGCCTTAAAAACTCATTTAAAAACTTCATATACGAAACATAAAATACATAAATTATGCATTAATATGGAGACACAGACACGTAGTTCAATAAAAGATCTTTATTTTGGAGTTAATTCCCCCAAAGTCTATTTAAAAGACAGTCACAGACCTGCATTCAAACAAATCCTAATTGTTTTAATTAACGAATCATTTGTCATTTTACTCTGCTGCTGCTTTTTTCTTCTTCCTCCTACTTCTCTTCTTCCTCTTGCCAGGAGTCTGCCCCGCAGCAGTACGAGTGTCCTCCGCGTCCGAAGCTTCAGACTCGCGTGCCGAACCAGCGAGTGTCTTCTCACAGACGGCTGGGCTGCGTTTTGTCCCCTGTGAGCTGCTGGGCCTCACTGCCTCTGCAGCCTCACTGCGCTTCTCCAGTAGAGCCACGAAGAAGCCGTGTGTGCAGGTTTTGCCGACGCTGGCTCGCAGACACTGAGCGAGCGGCTCCAGGCCTCGCTCGGGCCACTGAGGCAGCAAAGGAACTAACCTAGAGACACAAGATCAGTCATCGAGCATCTATGGTTGAACTGCAATTCCACCAGTACATCAGAATGTGATTTCATATTCTAAAAACCACTGGTTGGTAACTTTTATTTGATAGTTTTATTTATGGCTTATAGTTCCAGCTTCCAAGTTACTAAAGGGAAAATCATATTGATGCATTATTATAATGAATTATGACAATTCAGACCTAATGCATTTATCTGAAAAACACAGTATATTCACAGTAACGTCACACCAACTTGTTAAACAATCCTAAAAATGAAGACAACCTACAAAAACTCCTCTTATTTGTACCTGAAGCCAGGGTTCTGCTGTAGACAGGCCGTTACGACGTCCTCGTTTTCCTGGCTGTGGATGGAGCAGGTGGAGTAGACCAGACGCTTCAGACGAGGGAACCTGAGGCTGTGATTCAGGCACCGCAGCTGGAAGGAGGCCAAGGAGGCCAAACGAGCCTGATCCTCGTCCTGGTCAGAAGTGTTGTCCCGGAGGCACACCATACCTGGACCAAACAAAATATGCCTCAGTCCTGCAAACAGTGTTCTGGCTTCTCAGACCCAGTCGTCAAGTACCGCTGCCCTGCTTTTCCCCCCAAATGTCTCTGTTCTGCTCCTGAATTTAAACTCCTTTACTCATTGTCAGATGTGATCTGTACACTTAGTAGACATTTAACTAATACTGTAGTAATAATAATAAATACATGGGAATAATTTGGTAACTCACCTGAACCACTGCAGGAGGGATCCAGCAGGATATACTCTACATCTTTATACTGTGGGCTGTCAGGGTCCACCTTCAGGAAGTCGCAGTTGGCCAACTGGTGACAGGTGACCCCAGCTCGGAGCAGGAGGGTTGACATGGTGGCAAGGCGCTTGGCATCCAAATCAAAGGCAAATAGCTTCCCCTTGTTCTTCATGATGGCTGCCAGGTGACTGGTTTTGTTCCCAGGGGCAGCACAGGCATCGATGACTTGACTGCTGGGTGTGGGGTTGAGGAGAAAGGCAGGGAGGCAGCTGGCTTTGTCCTGCAGAATGATGTGGCCAGCCTTGTACAGGAAGTGGTCATGGAAGTCAGTTTTTGGAGAGAACGCCAGCAGCTCTGGGAGGTGAAGGTCCCTCACAAAGTCTTTCCCCTTTAGTCTCAGGTCATCCAGTCTAGAGGCTTGTCCCAAATAGGAGAAACCATCCCTCTTCAGGTAGTCCACAGCATCATCCACGGTGGTCTTCAGGGTGTTCACACGCACATACCTGGGCAGCTGGTCCCCAGCAGGTCGCTGGACACTGACTGGGAGCAGGTCTTCATTTCTGCTGACCTTCTGCTTCACCTTGATGCGGGCCAGCTCTGCCTGCAGCCTAGAGCGGTGCTTCATCATCATGGCCTTCCAGGAGCCCCCGCATTTGAGCCCTTGGCCCATTAACAGGTCGTACACCAGCACCTTGGCCAGCTGCATTTGCAGCTTGGTCTGTTTGAGCAGCTTGGTGGCCTCGATGATCTGCTGCAGGATGGAGGAAAACTTGTGGGTCTCACACACCAGAGCGAACAGCTGCTTGATGTTCGGAAACTTACTGTCATAAACCAGGGTTTTCAAAGCGCCCTGCTTCCTCTCGACTTTCTCCAGGATTTCTGCTGCTTTTATGTACAGAGCCATGGTGAAAACCCACTTCCACCAGAGCACCTGGTTCCCTTTAACGCTCGCTGTTGTTTTGTGTCTAACAACTGACCTCACGCATCTCTCGCCCCTTCGGCTCGTCCTCGTCTCCCTCCTGAACCGATAACAAACAAGCACTCGGTTGACTTTCCGTGTTCGGGCGTAATACTCGCAGACTGATGGTTACTTCTCTACAACGCACATGGCGGAACGAGGGACCATGACTCCGGAAGTAAAGATGACGCGGTGTTTACGCGTGACGTCCGCCTGTTCCTCCAATCATTGCAAAGACATAACTTATTGGGCCTTTAACCCTGTACACGCTAGTAAACATACGTTTTGTTTATTTTAAACATTACAATATGTAAATAACTGGAAATATCGTATTATTTTAACTACAAAAAGTTTGCTTCTGACCTCATCACGTTCACAGAAAATGCTTCAGTATAAAATATTGTCAGTATAAAACGTTAACCTGAATATTGCTTTTTCAAATGACAGAAATGAGAAGAAGTGACAGAAGTGAGACGTGCAGTCGAAATTTAACTTACTGGCAAACGATTCAACAATTCATCTGCATTTTTACCATGTCAAACATTTGTGTGGGGAAAAAAAGTAATGACTTGAATGAATTTTATACTAAAAGACAAAAAAAATGGGGAAAGCTGACGACAACCGAAACATTTTAATTCTCTACTTTTATTACAAAACAACAGAGAAATACAACTGCTGCTGAACCACTTCAGAAAACGTTACGTGTGACATTGTGACACAGCTGCTGTGTTGCTATGAGGAGAGAAGAGAAATTCTTTCTTTATGTTAGGACTGAATCAGCTGTAAAGGTTCAATGCTATTACAAAGAAATATTCTGATGGAGCAAATTCATTTCTAATACTGGTAATATTTTTCTGTTGCTTTGTACTACTGCACTGCTAAAAATTAGAATACATTTAGTTAGTCTTAATTCAAAAAAAACTGAAGTGACGCTGTCATTTCTGTTTAACCCCAATAAGAAAGCAGCAAATGTGTGGACAACAAAATAATCAACCCCAGCTGACCTGTGGCTTATCAGTGTTTAGGGACACTACAAGGCTTGTGAACAGTCTTTGAGTTTTTATAGAGAAGAAGTCTTTCTGTAGTGTGAGGTGGCAAGCGGTTCCTCTTAGCTCTAACTATACATGCTGCCATGGGACAAAGACGATCAAAGCCTCCTGAGGTAGCTGGTATTGCCAGCAATTTCTTGGCAGTGCTCTGGAGCTCAGGGAATTGAGTAGCAGATTTCCAGTAAGACACAATGGAATTGTGAAGACACCTTGGTTCTGACAAATACACATCAAGCTCTGACATCGCCATGGATTTGGCAGGTGGCTCAAGGGAGTTGCAGATGGACTTCCGCTTGAGACCATTATCACTTTCTCCACCACAGTTGTTTTTAGAGCCCTCGTCAGAGGCCTCTATTTGTGTGCTTGCTTGGTTCAGCCCTTCACCGTCTTGTTCATCTTGCTCTTTTTTCACTTCCTTGCTGGCATGTTCTTTTTCTGCTTCTGTGGATGCAGATACAGCCCATCTTCCAGAGGTGACTGCTGAGGCTGCCATCATTCCTATTGTGGATTCTACAGTGGTGTGAGCTTCATGCTTTGTTGGAGGCGTCAGGAAACCTGTCTGGCCCTCCAGTTTTTCATCAGAAAATGGCTAGAAAAAATTAAGAGACATGGATTTATATGAACTCCACAGAGACAGAAAAAGAAACAGTCCCGCCCTTTCAGCTCGTCAATGGATTTTAATTACCTGCAGTTTGATCCTTGGATTGAGCACTGTGGCTAATATCATGTCCTTCTGCTGAATCAAAGACTGGAAGTGTGTGTGGAGGCCTGTGCGCAGGGCCTTGTTGAAGTGAGTGTAGTTGGTGACACGACTCTCCAAGGTCTTATCAAGATCAATGAGGGAGGGTATGATGATCGAGATGGTCACACCATTTGCTTGTAGGACCTGAGATAGAGGATGAATATTAATTACACTTAACACAAATCCTTTTTGCTATGTAAATATGTTACTATCAAAAGGATCCACAACCAGTGGCTCAATGTACAACTGACAATCTGCATTGACACGGTTTGCATGCAGTCATTCAAAAACACATGCACTAACAAACCAATGTCAGAGCTGCCATACAGCTGGTCAGACCAACCACTCAATAATAAACCACTGTAAGATGATGGCTATGTTCCAATATCTGATGATCAGTGGGATGTATACATGTTTGAAAGCCACAAAAACATTTAGTGTTCAAAAAAGAACCCCTGGAAACAAAACTCACATGAATGCATTTGCATCTCAGTAACTTTCCCTCTTACCTGCAAGACCTGCTCAAAAGGTTCAAGAAGACCAAGGATGTCAACCACTTGCTCCCGTTTGACCCTGATCAGAGGTGGGGCACTGGCTGCATCACTAGCCTCTATACGAGCCTGGGCCAACACAGTCATAATGGCGCTCCAGGCAGACTCCTTCACCATGCGGCGTAATGCCACCATCATAGAGTTCCAGCGACAGTTAGAGGAGGAAGAAAAAAGGAACACTTTGCTTTCCTTTAACAAAACCTAAACAAAAAACAATATATCAGTGCTTTAAATTGTTGTTGCCTTGAAAAATGCATTAGCTACAAGGATGTGCAGTGTCCCTAGTAGCCAGTGAATGGGAATTTTGATTTTCAAAGTCTTCAGAAATAACAAAATATTAATGAAGTAAAACACATTGATCTGTTCATTGCACCTACCTCGCTCCAGTAAGCGCTGCTCCTAAAGAAAGCGATCACGTTATGGAGCTGTGACAGCAGGTTTTCCACTACCCTGGAATTCTTTAATGCCTCCCTGATCACCAGCTGCAGCGTTTTTGCAACACAGGTGATGTTTGTTCCGACTTGCAGCTCTGAAAAGGGAACCTCTGTTTCTGACATCTGGTCTGACAGAAATGCCACTATCTCATCTCCATCTGGTTCTCCCCTGTTGGATGTGCACATTATTTTGTAGTCGCAGAACAAGGTGTTTCCAGCCAGAGCTTCTTTGGCCTGGTTGGGGAGGACATAGCCAATGCTGCGTGGAAAGATGCCATAGCTCAGCAGCACACCCTCAAGCTCACTGGCAACAGCAGACCTTAGGTTTTTGTGGCTGAGGTGACGGAAAGCCACAACGGGCCTGCGGATCTGCCAGGATTCACTCACATAGTGAAGCTGCACAACAACTATGGGTTCTTCTGCTGATCGGGACTGATCCCCTGCCCACAGGTCATAGGTGATATGAATGGCATTCTCACCATCTTTGGCTGTAGCAAGACAGGCTTTCAGATCACGAATGAGCTGAGGCTTGATAGTTCTCTCCACTTCATCATACAGCTGCAGGCCCATGGCTCGCTGGGATAACTTGTTATAACCAGGGTTGAGGGCGTTCATAAATAATCTGAAGCCTGCGCTTTCAACAAAACTGCAAGGAACAAAATAGGATATTGGCACTGGGCATTGTATGTGAAAGTAAAGACTGTAAACAGAAGACACACATAGTGTAGTCTCAGGTGGAGCAATATATGTAGTGACAAATAGACAATGTGACAGTTTTAGATCGTCCCAGGAAGAAACCTGACATTCAGTAACAACCTAACAAGCACACAGTAACAGTTACTACTACTGCAAGTCACCTGAGTGGAAGCATGTCTTCAGCGATCATCTTCAGGGCTGCATCAGCAAATGTTTTTTGGTCCACTGGTGCAGCTGCTGGTAGGGCACCTGTGCTTGAGGTAGGACTAGAACTAGAACTGGGGGGCAAAGAGGGGCTGTGAGAGATCTCAGTTGTTGATGCCAAAGCCTGTGGACGTGGAATTACTGTGTTCTGCTTGGCCTTTTGTTTTTTCTCTTTCTCTGGCCTTATCTGCAACAAAGCCAAGAGTAGAAAAGTAAGACTGTGCCGACTGGGAATGTCACGGAAAAAACGTATGACAAAATTCTGGTCCCATGAAAATATCTGAAATAATAACACCCCCCCCATTGTTTGTTGTATGCTAACAATCTATCAAGTTTACTTGATAGATTATGTTAAATGAATTACTAAATCAATTATAATAATTGTAACAGGTAAATCTATTCAAGGATGGTTGTTAACTGCTGACAAAACACAAAAGCAAACCTGTTAAAGATACACTTTAAAAGAACTCACCACTTCAGGCAGTACTGGTTCAGTGTCTAATACCACGTCACACTTGAAGTCCATCTATAAACACACAAAAGATAATGCTATTATAAACCATTCATAACAAGACAAATTGTGGCATTTTACAAACAGTGATTAGTACAATACCTCATCTTCCACAAACTGCTGAATATCAAGAGACACTTTGCTAGCCTCATCTTTGAACAAGCCCAGTTCTGCTTTACGTTTGATGGTAGAATTCCAGTGATTCTTCACAGCATTGTCTGTTCTGCAATAGAAATTAAAAATGGGCATTAAACTTTTGGTGTCATGTGTTGAAGAGATTTTTTTTTATTAGTGGCATCATCAGTTTCAGTAAATCTATCATTACTAACTAACCCACCTTCCAGGGAGCAACCTGGCAATTTCACTCCAGCGGTTTCCCAAAATGGAGTGGGCTTTAAAGATGATGAGGTCTTCTTCACTTGTCCAGGAACATTTTTTGACCAGCGGGTTGAGATGGTTGTGCCAGCGTTCACGACACTGCTTCCCCAACCGCCCTTTCAAGTGCCTTGCTATTAAAGTCCAGTGTTTGGTGCCATACTTGTTCACCAGCTCTACTATCTGTACATAAAAACAGATGCACAATTTAAAACAAGACAATAGTAAATAAAGCTGTTTTAGGATATGCCTGTCTCAGACAATCTGTATAATCTTTCCACCTTTTCATCTTCTTCTTTGGACCAGAAGCCTTTGATTAGATCAGGATCCAGATGTTTTTTCCAGCGTTGCATACACTGAAATTCTGTCCGTCCCTGCCACAATCACAGGACATGCATTTATCATTACTTTCTAAAATACTGTTGTTCATTTATAAGAATATGGATATGCTGAAAGATTGGATGGCACGTAGAGATTTGATGTTGTTAGGTTCGACTACATGGCACCATTGCACATTTTTTCACTGACTCTTTCCCTCTTTTATCCATTTGTTTTATTCATGTAAAATACTTACAGGTAAAAAACTAGCAATGGTTTTCCAGTCTTTTTTCCCAAAGCTGTGGATCAGGATTTTCAGATTTTCATCCTGCACATAAGTTAGTTTAGACATGGTGTGATATAATGTTTAAAATCAGTTTATGCAGTAGTTACAACACCATAGTTAAATCACAGGCAACAGCAACAAGAACTTATGGTTAAACAAGAAGTTGTTTTATTAAATGTGTTATTTAAGTATAAATTATAAAAACAGTGCCATATTATAACCTTCACTCACTTCTTCCTGAGTCCATTTGACTTTGGTTCCATCCTTCTTATCTGCTGTATCTGAGTCTGTTTCAGTGCAGTGATGACTAGTCCACTCTTCTTCCATGCTGCAAATAGATAACCCATCATTTCAAATCATGTATTATTTGTTTTCCATATATGTAGATAATTAGAGTGAGAAGACAAACTATGGAGTTTACACCTCTTACTTTACTACACCTCAGTATATACTGAAGTCCTGCAGCCACATGCATAGAACACAGCCAACAAGGACATACAATGAATCAACACCGACATCAAAATGCGTAGCCAGCACCAGAGCCAACTATACTGAACCTCATTTTGTAGGTAATAATTTTTAACCACATACAAAACAGAAGTAAAAATAAAAATCAGACGCAGGGCTTATTACTGCAAAACTATTTTATGTGGGGCTTTTTCCAATTGAACTAATCTGCCCTATCTACCTCTTATGAACTAACTTGTCAAGAAAACCTGTGTTTAACTTTCCAGCCTCACAACACGAGAGATGCTGAGGTAGTTTAACGTTAGCTTAGCTGCTACAGGTCCAAAAGAAGTTTCTTAAAACGTAGTGTAATTAAATGTATCTAATGTTAATCAACACACTACGTAGTTCTCAAGAAAAAATATTGACAGTCATATATCAAAAATAGTAACAAAAGACAAACTATAACCCAACTGTAACTTCAAGCTAGCCAACGTAGCTAGCAGGTCCCTGTTATGCTGGTGGAAACGTTGACTGGCTCTGAGCAGCCACAGCGCCTCCAGTGGAGGCTGGATTATTATTGAACGTTCTGGCGAAAGTTTCGGTGTTTGTGTCCGTAGCAGAGTAGGTTAGTTAATGTGGCAGCAGACGGGTCGCAACGACAGACGCCTACATGAACCTCGGAGCTGCGGCTCGTCCAGCTTACTAACCGTAACAACGGGACGACAGCGTTTACACGGGCATCAAGCGGAACAGCGCCTCAATCTCACTCACACAACAAAACAAAGCAACCAGGGGACGTATCGCAGCGATGTCAATCAAATCAAAGCTCTGTCTTGACCACACTGCAAACACGCAGATTATACATAAAGCAAGACAACGTCCAGACCCAAACACACTTACCCGCGCGACATCACTCCCCGGTCCCTCCGCGAGCTCCGCCGCACACATGCGTAAAGCTGCGGCTAACTGCTAAGTGGTCTGACTACTTTCACGTGTTTTAACGTAGGCTGACTACGCCTAAGTAGGACTATTTAAAACGCCACTACTTGCGCTACGTGACATATGTGGTAATCACGGAAATACTGGAGCAACTAAAGAACGCGTTGAGGTATCAGTAGAAATTTACCCGGGGAAAATAAGGTCCGTTCAAGAACAGCACTCAGCTGCGCTGCTAACCCGGAAACGGAGTGTGTGACGGGCTTAACCGACGCTAACGGCAGCTGTTGTTCACGTTATTCTGCCACAGACGTGGCTGCTTTCTGACTTAAACATTAACAAACCCGTTTAAAACGCCGCGAGGAGATTTTAGTTTGCCTTGTGTTTACTATTGTGTAAGGAAATATCTATTTTAGCATTAGACATATTTTAACCAAACTATCTTCATTAAATCATTGCTGAGTCACTGATTCCTGCTAGGCTACATGCTAACACCGCTCAAACATAAACACCAAAATAAATACTTAGTTTAGCTGCGAAATACACGCAGTGGAGTAAAAAAGTATATAATTCTATTATAACACAGAGAGATTGGTGCGATTTGATTTTTTTTGGTTTATCATGACAGACACATGAATTTTTGTTAACCTTCACACTTTTCATACATTCTTTCCCTCTTTTATCAACTTATTTATATTAAGATTTTCATTCTGCACACAGAGAATGAAATTGGTTTAGGCATAGTATGACATAAGCTTCACAATCAGTTTATGAAGTGATTACAACACCACACAAAAAGTAAATCAGACACATAGCTTTTGCAGGTAGTTATTTCATTAAATGTTACTTTATTCAGGTATGACTTGTAAGTTAGTGTTAGATTATAGCCACTGACAATAGTAAAAGCGTCTGACATTATACGGAGTAGTTCACAAAAGAACTGAAGTAATTTAGGTTTAGGCTTCTCACAAAACGCCAAAAGCAGGATTAATTATTGTAAAACTATTTTATGTGTCTGTTCTTCCACTCTACATTAAATAGAAATTAATAGAATGAATCTAATCTCATTCTCATGTCAACAACGTTTGTGTTTGTTGAACCTTCCAGCTTCACAACAGGAGACAAGCTGAGGTAGCTTAGTTATTGCCGTTAGCTTAGCTGCTGCAAGTCCAAACAGGGCGTTACTTAAAAGGTAACGTAATTAAATATACCTTAAATACATCTAATGCCAATAGACACGTTGACGTGTTGATTAACGCATCGAGCAGATATTAAGAAAAGAACGACTTACATTCAAATATCAAACATAGTAACAAGGAACATAAACTATAAACCACCTGTAACTTCAAGCTAGCCAGCGTAGCTAGCAGGGCTATACTTGCGGAAACGTTGACTGTTGGCCGCGAAGCAGCCACAAGTGGAGACGTTTTGACGAAAGTTTCATTGCTGTGACCGGTTCACGGTTGTTGGCTCAAAGAAAGACAACAACATATTTTGACTCACTCATTTATTGATATAACCTAGTTCAGGACTCATACATTTTCATATCCAACCGATTAGTTCTGTCGATAAACTGTACAATTCAGCTGCGTGCATGACTTCTGCGTGTTTTAATGCTTTCAACACTTCGACGCTTCCATCGTGTGTGTTTCTAAGTTTGAACACTGAGCGGAGCAGTTGTGCAGTAATCAATTCTATTAGTTCATGTTCACTTTTCACTCTGACCTTCTTCTTTTTTTGTCGGTTTCTTTCTCATCTTTCTCTTGAAAATGAATTAGTCAAGTTGCTATGGAAACAAAGTTTATGAAGTCTATTATCTTTATTTCTTTCTGGATCTCACAACCCTGTCTTTATATAGCATAATGGAGTATAACAGTGTCTAAGTTTCAGGGCTTAAGGTTTCACAGAGTGATCTTTTGCACCTGTGATAAATCCTTCACCCGTTAGCCTCCTGTCATGTTAACAGAGTTTTACCATCTCGTAATGTTCTATGTTACTGATCAGGTGTAGGTTGTCTTTAATCACAGCTAATAACAACATGATACTTGCAGAGATTAAGTGTTGTCTAGTTAAACAACATTTGTGTCAGCTGGACTTTGAGCCGCTGTGTGTTCGCCCTTCATTCTGTTAATAGCCTCCCCCAAGTTGCTCTGTTCTATGTGCAGTGAATTATTCAAATCTGTTAAGTATTTGTTCCATCAGAAGAGGTCAGATGTACTTTACAAGGGAACGAGAGGTAGCATACATATATAAATAAGAAATGATATCTTGTGCTACACCTACAGCATGTTTTGGGTTCTGCTACAGTAGGTTGTGTTGGCACTAAACACAGATGCAAACTTTGTTGACCTGTCAGCACACGTGCACAGATACAAACACACAGGACACTGGTATAAGTGAGCCAACCTTTACCTGAGTGAAAGTACAAGTATCACAAAGTAGAAATACTCTTTTAGAAGCGTTTAATAGCTGCAGAAGAGGAGTAGAAGACGTATTTAAATTTAATCTTCATTACTGTATTGTGCTTGTGTAAATCATCTTTTACATTGTGTGCACTATGCGTTTTATGTGGATTTATGATTTTACTGCTGCTTACAGCTATTTTACAACCTAATCTACAGCAATGTGTCATGTTCTGTAAGATACATTTGTAGTGTTGCTGCATATCTCGTAGTAATGTACATGTAGATATTTTTCATAACGTTAATGTGACAAACATTGCTTCACGTTTAACTGTTCATCCAAAAACATACAAATGGTTTGACAGCTGCTTGATCCATTAACTAGTTTTCTATGTGTATGCTTACATAGATTCTTGCCTGTGCATTAGCCCAGTGTGGTGCTGCTGCTGGTGGCATGACCTGACACCAGCCTCTATTTACAGGCTGTAACCGCTTGACATTCAAGGTTACAGCTTTAGAAGGCAAACTCTGAATGAAGAGGCTGGATCTGTGTTTGGCCCCGAGTGTTTTTCCATTAGTCATTCGTCCTATTTAAAGGAAGACATTAAAGCTGTGTTTGACACAAAGAAATGTTTCTCTGTTAGTGTATTTGATTTCTTCGTATAGTTTTTTGATTAGGAAAATAGTAATACAGTACAATACAGAAGTCGCAATTATAATAGAATAAAATGTCTTTAATGTCAGATTTTAAAACAGGACTTTAAGTACATTTGTAAAAGTTTTTAAAAATAAAATACACACTTTCTAACCATCACCCATTACTGCCAACCGCATCTATCACCAACCTAATTTCTGACCCAGAGATGCACTTCATGGTTTAGTCATTACTTAAGCATAAGGATTACTTATAAATTTATCCTATAACAAAGCTGTAAATAAATATTTACAGGTGCTGGATACAGTATTCTCACAATAACATGAGCTGTTTTATCTTTTTACATGTTATGAAATAAACTAATCAATATGTCTCCAGTCCACAAAATAAAATAGTTGAAATGCAGAAAATAAAACTGAAATTCACATAGCAAACAACCAAACTGTTTACACTGCAGTGCGTGATTTAAAGAATGGAGAAGAGACAATATTGAATTTAGTCTACGGTCTGGCATCCACTTGCACTGATCAGTACCATTACTGTCTTTTATGTAGTAAAACATTAACTTTATGTTGTTTATGTAGTACATTATTGTCATGACAGTTACTACACGTGAATCTGTCTTTGTGACATAGAGGAAGTAAAATGCTGCAACTCAACTCAGCTTCAGTCTGTCTGTAAGTTTCTGCATAAACAGGGATCGGCGACAAACCAGAAGTCTGATGTTCACATGAAGACACTGCTGTGTTTTTATTTTTAAACAGACCTGGTATCTGTTTAGGAAAACCAACAAAACACGTCTTTCATATAAACCCAGCCTCAGCTAAACTTTATTCCTTCACCAGCAAATGGAATAAAAATGATTTGCAGGGATTGTTTAAGATGCTTCCACTTTTTGTGAGTCCTGTAGCTTCATTGCAGACTCTGTAATAGCAGGCCTGTAAATATCCTGGCAAAATGTTTCAAACATTTGAACCGTTGTTCATTATTCCCTTGTTTTGTTCCAAAGGAGAACAACTTGGAATGTAGTGAAACGCACTGTGGGACTCCTGCAATGGCTGCCATAGCGGATAAGTGGTGTTTATTTTCTTGGTGCGATCAGCATCTTACAGTCTCACAGAAAACTGTCTTCAGTGGCGACAAAGGAGAATCCATTGAAGGCATTACTGGAACTGGTGCTTGCATTGAACTCTGGCGTCCGACTGACTGAGTTAGGAACCAGTTCCCTGGTGAATTCTGGATCAATGTGCTGAGTGTCAGCTGGGCCTCTCTGAAATAAGAAATAACATGAGATTATATGTCTATAATTGTAATAACTCATGATAGTTGAACATGTCACCATATGGTTACTCGACTGAGACAATGTTCATGGATTTTAATATCAATATTTTGCTCTGTGATTCCTCCAGGTTCATATGCAGGAATAGAGAAATAAATGTATACATTCTGTGAGGAGACTGGCGAGCAGAGAAACAAAACGCTCACCACGTTAGGGTTGTAAGGAGGTGTCAGTCGCTTGTGGTAAAGGTCATCCCAGTTGATTGGAGAGAAAAAGGGGTGGTTCTTTATCTCCAGCTGCAAACAAAACCAACAACAATAAAGCCCTACATGAACGTGTATTGTCTGTGTATTACCACTTTCCATTGATGGAGACAACATAACAGGTCAACTAAGACTTTTTAAAATATTTTATCAGAGGTACTGGATGCATGTGTCCTCAGAAATGTTTTACAATCATAACCTGAAGCTTTCCATATAAGAAATTGAGAACCATCCTTTGCCTAGAGACGAGACTTATTTCATGTCTGGGACACAATCTGTTGAAATTAAATGATTTTTTTAAATGAACAGACTCACAAAGTCAGCGATAGCCCCAAGACGTCTGTGCTGGTCCTTCTGCAACAGACCCACCAGCAGAGAGCAGACGGCGTCAGACTTCCCTGGGGGCAGTGGTAGGGGTTTGTGGAGGATCCCGTCGTACATTTCCCCAACGTCACGGCTGTAGAACGGAGGCTGAAATAAAGGGAGAGGTGACGTTAAGCAATGCTAGTTAGGAAATACTGTGTGCAAAATAAATCAAAGGTTTCCAAATCACATTAATGTTTCTCAGTCCCCTGGTTCTGTAGTGTTAAACTTGTTTTCACTGGTTGTTAGACATTGTAGTTAACAAAGAGTAAAGGTCACATACAAACAGCATATACAAATATAAAGGAGCTAAGAAACAGACACATACCAGGCTGTAGATCATCTCATAGAGCACCGCTCCCAGACACCACCAGTCCACTGTCCTGTCATACGGTTCCTTACGAAGGACCTCCGGAGCCAAATACTGCAGAAACCAAGAAAAAATGAAAATAAAATATGGAGATGATAGACAAGATTTTCTAATCTCCTACAAGTTTGAATCAATTGGTTCATTTAAACAGTGATCTTTGTCCTTTTCTTAAGTATCTGTGTATTTTTAACCCACTTCTGGGGTCCCGCAGAAGGTTGAGGTAGTTCCCTCTGGCTCGACACCCTCTTTACACAGCCCAAAATCTGTCAGCACCACATGGCCCTGCACACACAGGACACAAGAGACCTTTTCATACAAAACCACACGTTTTTAGTGACAAATACAAAGCAGGAGTCTACAGTTTATATGCAACAAAGCTCTGAACACGACTTACCTGGCAGTCTAGAAGTATGTTCTCTGGTTTTAGATCTCTAGAGTGAACAACCAATAAGCAGACTATCATTTATCTATTTCACTTTAAGACATATTCAGGCACGTGCAAGTCTGTCTGTCTGACCTGTAAACGATGTTGAGTGAGTGAAGGTAACCTATGGCACTCGCCACCTCGGCAGCATAGAACCTGGCTCTGGGCTCTGAGAAACATCGCTCTCTCTGTAAGTGAAAGAACAGCTACAGCGAGAACGATAAGGACAGACGGGGAGGGTGGAGGGAGGAAAAGACGAGTGACAGAACATCAGTGAGCCAGAGAGAAAGAATCAGCTAAGTTTATACATAACAGAAAAACATAACATATACTATACATCATATAAAAACAAGGTTCCTTCATTATTTGAATTAAAGTCGCCAATGCAACTCCAGCACCAGCTGTGACCTCAACAGCATACACATCGTAGAAATATCACGTTTCTGACAACTTCAATTCAAAATCAGAGAATTTATATCCTTGTAGAAGTAGAGCTGAGTTGTGTTTCTAACCTGGCACACAGGCATGTTAGCAGATAAATATATGTGGCCTGTTTTTCTAGTTACACTCCTACAATAAACACATAAACCCTGTTGCTTCCTGTCTACCAGTGAAAGTCACCTGTGTCATAAACTGGTCAGGTAAATCAACACATAATTAATTCTAAAGGTGCTAATCAACGGTAGCCTCATCTATTGTGAAAACAAAATAACAAGGTTATTTGTTATGCTTATTATGTTTGACATAGATATTACAGTCAACCTGATGTCATGCTCTGGGACTATATGGAGTCTTGAGCTACAGGCACGTACCTCTCCCCCATTTACATAATCAAGGACAAAGTAGAGTTTCTCTGCAGTCTGGAAGGAGTAGTGGAGTCGAACCAGAAAGGGGTGTTTCAGACTCTTCAGCAGCACATTTCTCTCGGCCATAATGTTTTTTTGCTATAATGAAGACAAAACCCAACATTATTTTCACTAAGCTTTCCACACATGGAGAGGAGAAGTGCGCAATTCATTCCCATGGGTGGTCGTCTGCGTCTTTCACAACCCTACTGCAGTTCACAGAATTGTTTTGGTTCTGCATGTTCTGTCTTTATCAAGGATCACGGCCTTTGTCTCAGTCCATGAAATGTTCTCAGTCATTCAGTGGTTGTCTGCTTTTCTACTGTATCTAGTTTTGAGAGACATCCAAAATCAGTAGATTAGCTGACGGTCACATTTGACAACCTCGAATCAAGTTGAGGACATCAGTCAGACAGTCAGTTGTCAACATTTTAAAATATATATTCTTATATTGCTACAGAACAGTAAGTCAGGGAGAAGAAAACCGCAGCTCAAGCAATAACTCGCCAGACAAACTGAACAGAGAACTGGTGTGGTGCACAATGGTTAACTGAATCAGTACAAAGTGTAACAGTCTAAGAATAGCACGTGTGGTAATGCTAATAACACACAGAAGTTATGCCAACACAACACAAAATCAGATGCACGACATCTACTACAGACGCACAAAGGGCGACCTGCTCACTTGAAATCACAGCCGCCCACCTCCCAGCTACACGTGGTCTTTTCAAAACGACCTGGAGGCGGCTGCCTTCTGATTGGCCATCAGGTGTTTTGAGCATCACATCCACTCACACAAATGTACATAAGGCACCATAAAACCCCCAAAGGCCCTCGACGGTGACATTGTGATTTGCAAAAATCAACAAGTGGCTGACAAAGCCTACAATGCAAAAGCGAAAGGTCACAAAGTTCAGTAGGGTATAGACGTTCAGGCTGTCTCCGTTTTAAGAGCCACTCAACTAACAGAAATAAGCGGCAACACATGTGTTTGATCACACACTGACATCGCCTTGTCAGACAAACACTGACATGACCCAGTTGATTTTGTGGGAGTTGTAAAATCTGTTCTTTGTACAGAACAAACGGCAGATTAGATAAGATTCAGATCGTGTTGCTGGGTGAAAACACTGTTTACTAATAACATACCAGCACACACTTAATGCACACGCACTCAGTTTCCTCTCGGGTCAATTAGACAAATTTTCCATGTTTGACATCAGAGACTCACCTCTTTTTTCTTCAGGATGACTTTCTTCTGCAGCACTTTGACAGCATAGAATTTGTTATCGGCTTTGAGCTTGGCGAGCAGGACCTGCATGCAAGTTTGCTTGTTAGTGGTTTGTTTGGTAAACAGTCGCCACCATCTCGACACTGTGCAGTCAGGCATCAAACCCCTCTGACAACAGCACACAGGGCCCAGATATGGGCTCAGAGAAAACAGATGATACTGAGAAATGCGAGGAGTTTGTTGATACTGTAAGATGTAAGAAAGACCTGACGCTGCATTGAAGGCAGTAAGAACAGGTCTAGTGTTGGATTCTTAACGGACGAGTTGACTCGATTCTTTATGTGAATCCACGCTGCTGCACTAACCATGATCAAGTAACTTTAAAAGGCTTCGCTGGACTGTAAAGTTAATGATTCATGAAGCAGGCGGGACCTTTTGATCAGCAGTCAGCAATTAGTCTGTCTCTGACCCTGTCTGCAGGAGCACTTTTCTTACTCTGCCTTAGAATGTCAGTACAGTAAAATCCACAGGGACAGTAATTCAATCGATGTGATCACCCATTAATAGATGAGCTTATCATCTGCCCTTACGAATGTTCCCTAGTTAAAATCATTACTATATGGTGATGGGTGCACATACATTATCCAGTGTAATGTGAATGTCAGACATTCTAGATCAGACATAATAATTCATTCAGTATAATTTATAATATCATGTTGGCAGAAGTTAAAGTAGATTGGGTTCATTCTTTACTGTAACTAAAGCTAAAGGAGGTAAATGACTAACTCGTTACCTTTCCAAAGGTTCCTTTGCCAATGACAGCCAGGAAGTCAAAGTCAGTGGGCCTGGCACTGAAATAAGACAGAAAACACACAGAAAAACAAATACTGAAAAACGGAATATGGTACTTTGATTTCAGTCATTATTGAATATCTATACAAGCTTTTTGGTATTGTACCTGTTTGGTAACGGTATGAGTATAATATATATGAAGCTAAAAATCCTCTTCACATTACATTACAGTTAAGAGCTACTACACATGACTGTGAATGGCAGCAGAGATACTGACTGTGGGTTTGCTGATGGTCCCAGGTTGACATCCTCATGAGGAGAGGAGGGCGGTGACAGCGACTGAGAAAGGAAGTTACACTTAACATTCATTTAGTTAGCAAAACGGTGCATTCACGTGAAAACACGCCTCTGTTGCTTTCAGGTCACTTTTAGAAAACTAAAAGATGAAAAATATCGGCACCCTCATGTTTTCAGTTACAAGCAGTAAAGTCATGCAATTCAACAACAATCTAACCATAGGAGAAGAGAGAACTAACAAACTAGCAAATATTTAAAGTAAACTGGAACAGAAAGTGAAGCACCGTTAAACAAAAACACACCAGATCACTGGACGTGCTAATAAAAGTTTGTTTACAAGCAGAGGATCCTTTCCTGACTGATACAGTATTTAAAGTAGATGTCAAACGTCTCGTGTTTAACTAAACTAAATAAAATGAAAGTAAAACACTAAAGCAAACAACATAATGTCAAATAAGAACAAAGAGTAAAGTGCACTCACATCAGAGTGTGCCATGACTATGATCCATTCCACTCGCACTGGAGGCTCAGCATCAGAGTTTGACAGACCTGGGAGAGGAGAGGAGGTATCTAGTAGTCAAACTATATATATACATTCTTGTGTGTGTGTGTGAAAGGACTGTAACCTTCCGTGAACATGTTTATATGGTCAATATTGCAGCATCACTCACACACACACACACATTTTTTTTCCCAGTGAATGTTGTTGCTCATCATTTTCTGTCACCTTTTCTAAATGTACTCACAGATTGAATTGAAGGGAACATGAGGCAGCTAAAATTTTTAGATGTACATTTAAAAAAAGCTTCAAGTCAAGTTTGAAGAATAATGTGCTGTTGTTTTTTTAAATAAGACACTTACTGTGAATCAAAAATAAAAGCTGCTTCCTGATTAGGCTGATGTCAAGGTGAATTAATCCACCTCATGGCACAGGTGTATCGTGAGAGCAGCAGCATAGAAAGACTGGCTTTAAATGTTGGCTTGGTTGATATTAATGACAAATTCGGGCCGAACTCCAAAAATCTGCACCAGACAAAACGTTTTCTCTGTGACAGAATGAGGATCTGCCACCGCTTGAATGCTGCTTAGTCTAACAGAGACGCCACAGGATGATCAGTAATGTAAGAACATTAGAAACTCTGGCAACTCACCAAAAAACATGAAATGTTAGTAGCAGAATTGACACAACTTTACTAGCAGACTGATCTCCTTCATTTAAAACTCTCCAAAGGAGAGATGTGAAAATCTAGAAAATAGTCTGGAATGAAAATGTGCAGACATCCAGATGATCATGTTAAATCAACAAGCAGCAGCTTTCTCACCTGCGTGTGGAGGATTTGCCGCAGGAGGCTTCACCTGAAACTGATCGACCGTCTTGAAGGAAGGTCGACTACAGGAGAGTGAATCATTGACGAAAACTTACAGCGCTTTGAATGAGGCGGAGCAAAGCTTCAGACTATCAGTGACTGTGTGTGGTTCTTCCCATCGCTGTTTGCTTTCAAAATAATAGCTGGTAAGTCCTCTTTTGACAGTATGTGTATTCCTGTTTATAGAAAAGAATGAATTTTATTTTGAAGAGTTATTAACTATTAATGTTATATTTCAATTGGGAAGCTACTGTAACATCATATAAATTATTTGTTTGCTTGCAGGCTGTAATTCTGCTGCAGATTTAAGATAAGCACAGAGAAATATTTTCCTCTGCAGCAGATGAATGTGAAAACAAACTCTCTCTCTTTCTCACACATCAGTCTGCACAGTGAAGGTCAAACAGTCAAGGAACAATAGACAAACCCCATTTTTGCCATTTTCCACCTATGAGCATACTTTTATTTTAAAAGCAAGCTTCAAATGAAGACCTGGACTTGTGCTGCTCCTTCTTGTATAAAACATTTAACAGTCAAATTTCGCTTTACTGCAGCAGCAGGTTATCAGCAATGTCTGTTTCTCTGGGTCCTGCAGTGGAACAGAAAGATAAGCGGAAAAGACAGAGAGGGCGCAAAAGAAGTCGTCACCACCACGAACTGTAGACCATAGTTTGGTGATTTGGGGGATGTGACATAAGAAAGCTTCAAAGACAAATAGTGTAATACACACAGGGCACAAAATGGATGCTGTGTGATCCCTCAAATAAGACGAGCCGCAGACAGTGTAATCAGACAAGACAACTTTGGACATTTATTAATTTATATGGATTGAATGAAGTTTGTGATCCAAGATTATCTTGACACGCATACACGCACACACAAATCCCACCAGAGAGACACACAAAGACACCATATTCGAGATTCCAAGAGCCCTTAAGACATTCCAGCAATATAAATCTCGCCTCACAATATCAAATCCAAACAGCATGTTTTAACGTGTTTGGACCTAAAATGTAAACATTTCAAAGAACTCACTCTGGATGGAGTTTGCACCACATGTAATCTGCCGAGAGCTTTGTTGTCTCTAGCTTTCGAGTCCACACTGATGGTACTAAATTGTGGATGTTTTCACCCTCTAGTGGCCAAATGTGGGAATCACTGTGCCACCGATTTGTTTTTCACAATTGTGCTAAAATGTCAATGCAAAGTGCCCTATTTATATATTTATTAACGAAAAACATGCTGAGGAACAGCATAGCAAAAACATTATTTTAGACTTTTGAAAAGGTTAAAATAGATAAAAAAATTCAAACATTGCTTGATTCAGATTATAGTTTAAGTAGCATTTGAAATGATAGAATCTGCATCATGAGTTTCATTATCAGTGACCAAGTACAGCCTGGAGGACTTTGAGGCAGTAAACACAGATGAGTCGTACTTCAGAGTAATCAGGTCTTCAAGGCTGAGATCAAGGTTTTCTCATGTAACGAATAACAGTCTGAACAAAGTAGCTTATTTCATTTCCAACAGTGTTAGAATACAGTTGTGAATACAGTACTTCTGTCCTCATTTTTTCTATTGCACAAACCTTGAAGCTTGCAGGAGCCTCACTGATCAGCCGGCGGCATCAAAGTCCTAACTCCCTCACCTTGCCCACAGTCACCCCATCCCATTTGTACCTCAGGTGCATTTAGCGACTTCACAACAGCTGAATCGGTGAATCACTCTTTCGAGTCAACCTGAACTATATATATATTCACTGAGGTTCATCATTTAAATTTGGCACAAACTAGATGGCTGCAAATGTTCTTTTTAAAGTTTCTTTTTAGACATATTGTAGACTGTCATATATATGTATGCAGTCAACCATACACATCATATGTAACATCAAATACTGTCGCGTTCAGAGGTTTGACAATGATCAATTTGATTTACTGAGCTGAACAATCGCCTGATTTTGCCCCAGACTCTTCCAATCCACCCTTCACAGATCTTCATGACATTCCTCTAATACTCCCCAATAAAACATCCTCATTTCATCTGCCTTGACTGGACATCACCCCCACCACCCTCCCTCTCTCTCTCTCTCTCCCTCTCTCTCTCTCTCTGATGGGTAAAGACACCAAACACATGAAAAAGGGGTCAGGGTCTCTTCCCTGTAACAGAATGAATTTGGCACATGATGATCGGTGGCCCGAAGCCCCCGCTGACTGGGGAGGGGGTCACTTGAGTCCCTCATCTGTGCTCTTGAACATGAGGATGGCATTGGAGATCTTGAGGGCGGGGCCGAGCTTTATGCTCATGATCTTCACAATGTCAGTCTGGGTCAGCAGCAGGAAGGCCTCCCCGTCAATCATCTGGAGTGCAAAAGTGGAAAGCGTCATCGGGAGAGCACCATCAGCAAAGGACAACAGCAACTCCATGTGTTCACCACACCCGGGTCTACAATGCAGCGTGATGGTTGTCATGTGAATGTTGCATGGCTTAACCTAATACACATGGTGTTCGCACCTCTTCTTTGAAGAGACGAGCCTGTTCTTCACAACCAATTAGATTCTGGACAAACCTGAAGACCTGCAGCAAAGACACGTCAGATTGGAAACCATTAAGACAGTCAGGCAAATCAGGAAAATGAGTAAAAGAGACAAACGAATATGGAGGATTATATTTTGCTCACTTCTTCCACGCTCCATGCAGCCACCTGGCTGGCGTGAATGCCCTGAACGCCAGGCAGCAGCTTACAGTGCTGCTCCCAACACAGAGACAGGGTCCGGTCTGACTGACCGCTCAGAGCCGACATGAACAGCGACGGGTAGACGCCTTCTGAGGACATGCCTGAGGACAAACACGCGCGTGGTAAATATTACATATGAACACTTCTTCTTCCGGCCTCCTGCAAGACCGTGTGGCATGGTTTACAATTTTCACCCTGCTGAGTGGTTGTGCAGGAAAAAAAGGGGCAATACTGAACCGCGAGTTGGTATTTAGTGCAGATTTCATCATCATAACCATGAAACCCACAGTAAAGCTACCAAGACAACATGAAAGAAACCTTTGTGCTGCTTATTAAGACCTGATTCACCAAAATTAAACTTCTGCCACATTTCACATCAAATGAAATGTGATCATTGAGAAAACTCACTCTGGTAGTCTCTCTGTTGGTTCTTCCTGTATTTGGGAGGGCGACCAATCCTAGGAACAGAGCAAGGCGTTAACATGTGAAAAAGTCAAAGCACAAGTACACACACGCGCGCACACACGTTTACCTGCCACGGTAATGGGTCTTCTTGGTCCTCTGGCCAAAGAAGAGGTTCCTCTTGCACTCTGAGTCTGACAGATCTGCCTTCAGCCTGCCCTGGTTACGCTCAGCCAGCGGGCAGCCGGATATGCAGTGATGGGCAGTAAAACGACCGGTTACGTGGCCTGAACCGTCACAACCAGGAGTTGGACACTTCCTGTTTGAAGAGTTCAGACAGAAACGGGAAAAAGGGAGCATTTGAATAATTTCTTCTCACAGTTTTTAATGCCCAACATTACCGTGGTAAATAAAGCCTCCAGTAAAAGACTTGAGCGCATTGATTACTGACCTGTTGTGAAAACTGTACTTGTTGGTTCTTGGGTGACTGATGGGCTTACAGGGGACGGAGGATGGGTAGGTGGTCTGGCCTGTAACTGGAGGTTCCTTCACACCTACACAAGCACAAATATGCACAGAAATATGAAGCATCATGTGAAGGGAGACCATGCACAGACAGTAGCTAACAGGTGGCGTGAATGAGAAAGGCAGCAGACATTTGAGCTTTTTAAATCCTGATGTTACCATGTGGCTGCTGTGTTTTCATGTCCCGCGGGGGAACTTTTAGCGGATGGCTGGTCGCCTCACACCAGCCTGCTGGATGAATGTCAGGGTGATCGGAGTCCATCCACTCGTCATAAACGTGACTCCATCCGTCATAATGAACCTGAGAAGAGAACACGTGAGCAATAAAATCAAGCTGCGTGCTGGGCTGGTAGACGTTCTGTGGGCACATCAGAGCCATTAATGCCAAAATATTCTAGTCACACGCCCAAGCACATACAGGCTATTACCTTAATCCGATGAGTCTCGACTTCTTCCACCGTGGCCACTCTGATCAGACCAGGACTCCTCTTGTCCACGGCTTCCAGCTTCATCTTCGTCTGGAAACTGTGGGGAGCACGCTGGAGACAGATCAGAGGAGAATGAATCTGTAATCTCATATTTCCAGGCTTGTAATGCTGGCTTTACTTTCACTGTTGATTTCTGACAGACTAAACCACAGTTGAACCAGAGGAGCAAGTGCAATAATGTCCTGTCACAGAGTAAATTAAAACCAGGACATTTATTCTTAGTTCTCACCACTTTAAAGGCCTCTGCGGCCACTGCCTTGGAGCCAGTCTCCTCCAGGTAGTGAGACCAGGAGAACCGAGCCTGGTCTGGATAATCTGGTTTGACAAAACATGAATTCACATTAGTAAAGTTATACAAACACAAACATGGAGGCATTCTTTTACTTTAGGACCCCTCCTGTGAGTGTGAACGTGACTAAACTGAGAGGAAACACTGTGATCACCTTGGGGTGGTGTTAGGGGGAGGTTCCTCTCCTGGCACCAGCCAATAGGATGAATGTACGGACTGCTGGCGTCACACCTGAATATTTAAAAAAAAGGATATGACAGGTTTTAGAGCTGCTCAGAGACCTGATGTGAATGTGATGGTCACTTCAATGAATGTGCTGGATATTTACAGTAGCTAACACGACAACCTCACCACCTGTGCATTGTGATAAAGCATCTGTGATGTCAGCTTGTAAACTCTAAATTGTTCTTTGTTATATTAATGGGAGTCGTTGAGCCCACACAGTCCTGAGGTGACGTCTAATCAGCCTAGATTAAGAAAAACACGTGTGTAAGGGAGCTTGAGGTTAAACAAACAAAATCAGGGCTTTCAGGCAGAAAACCTCCGAGCGCTGGGAAAAAACGTGGCTCGCTGAGTTGTTTGGCTTCCTGTAAAAAACGAGATCCTGTTCTCAGCCTTTTCAGTCTACCTAACGCCAAATTCATGTAGAAAGACGCACCAGTAGTCGTACGTGTCATCCCAGTTGTCAAAATGAACCAGGAAGCGGTCGTCCACCACGTCAGTGACAGTTGCTACACAGATGAGAGAGGGGTTCATGCGGTCGACTGCCTCCAGCTTCATTCCTATATCGAAACCACACTTCACATCGATCTGAGCAGAGATAATTCCATTATTTGTCAAGTGCACATACTGAATGAGAAATGTTCAGACCTCAGGACGTAAGATAAGCGTTTATCTTATGTATAGTAATAGGTTGCTGAATAAAAATAAAGCCTGACCAGTGCATTGATATTTACGAAGAGACCTACAGTATAGATGTTGTATGTGCTTAAAGAGCTTAATGTCCATTCTTTAAATGCTTTGGGCAGGTTCTCCTTGCACGTCTGTAGATAATACTACAATATTCTTGTATTTAGAGGTAGTTACCCTCCCAGGACTGGCGAACAGCTCTTTGGGAGCTACTTGTGCTTTCGTCATTCTCAGGTAATTGCTCCAGGTAAATTCTTCTTCTTTACAACCTGAACAAAACACAGAGAGACAGAAGCTAAACAACAATCGTATAACGTGAAGACATTTTAAGGCTTATTTGCCTTCACGGAGAGAGGATTGACCGTAGCTACATATTTATAGTGCATATTTGGTCATGGAGCATTTTGGTGTCTCAAGGTGTCACCTCTGACCTTTGGGAGTGTGGAGTTTGTGTCCTGTGCTCTCACACCAGCCTGCGGGGTGGATGTCAGGGGAGTTGGCGTTGACCCAGAAGTCATGGCAGTCGGAGTAGCCATCAAAATGGAGCCGCAGCCGGTAACCACAGACCTGGACGAGGACATGACACATGGGAGACGAGGCAGCAGAGAAGAGACTGGGCTTAACACCCAACTTCAGCTGGTGAGCGAACAGTGAATATTAATCTGAAATGATCATCCAGGCCATTAGGAAACATCGAGCGTCTTAATAGATGTCTGGCTCACCTCAGCCACAGTGAGAACAAAGTACATGGACGGATGCTGTGGGTCGATGCCTTCCAGCTTCATCCCCTGTTTAAAGCCGTTCTTCACTGTTGGCACTCTCTGGGACTGGGTGTGCGATAAACAAGATGAGAACACAGGGCTAGTCACAAGAAACGATCCTCGTGGGGGAATTTGAACAGGGTAAGGAACAGAGAAGACATGAAATCAAATAGGCTGTTGTTGATGTTATCATTCCCTAAGTAATATTTTCTTAGGATAAAAAGTCTTCAGGGAAAAGTCTGAGCAGCAAAAAGCCTTTTATCAGAGACATAACTAAAATGAAACCACTAAAGACCCTAAAAATCACACTCTGTAACAAAATAGACTGCATTAAAGCAGCCAAAAGAGCTTTTCGCTAATGTACCTCTTGGAAAAGCTTGTTTGGAGCAGCAACGGCTTTGGTTTCGTCCAGATACAGAGCCCACGTCCAGTGTTCTGTCTTACTGTCTCCAGCTTCAGTAAAAAAAAAAAACTTGTTAACTCATCAATCATCAGTTCCATTAATGTGAGATTCACAAAACCACAAGTCAACAATAGCTGGTCCAACCTCCTCTGATGTGCCTGCTGTCTGCTTTAGAGTCATCCATCTTCTCATCCTAGCAACACGATGAAAAATAAAAACAGCATCTTAATAAGAAAACCTAGTTTGCACATCATTAAATGTATAAGTAGACGCATCTGACTGGACTCATCAGTCATGGCAATGTGTGGTCATCTCTACTTTGTTCTGTCCTACCGTGCCCTCAAGGTCAGAGTCTTCGTCAGACGGGCTCAGGTACTCCTTCCTCTTCCTCTTCCTCATGGGTTTCAGGTGGTCGGGGTTAAGGGAGGAGACCCTCCCGCCGGCTGGCACCTTCTCCACCCCGACACTCCTCCTGCGGTGCAAGGAGGTCAAGGTTTAAACACATGGTCACTGTATTTTGTTTCCTTACTTCGTTGCTTTTAATTGGAGCGAAAACATTTTTACATGTTTACAGCTGCAACCCACATACTGAATTGCCTTGAGAGCCGAGCGTGGAGGCTTTTTTGTGCAGGCTGCTGCTGTTAAACTTGTCTTTCTGGTTGAATGTAATTCCTTTGACTGCGACACAGCCGCTTGGTGGTGTTTTTTAAGTGCCATCGTACCATCGCAACTTGTACAACCAGGTACTTTCATTTTTATTGGTACCCCCGTACCCCCAAGGCACCAAGGTTGCCGTAGCAACGCTGTATGAGACCTCCGTGAACTGCTATGAATTGGCATGAAAGTGAAGACACACACAGGAACAATGGAGGATATTGAAAGAATGACATTCTTGTTTCTTTGCTTGTCACAGCAAGGAGACAAATTTTGTTTCAGAAGACAGTAAGAGCACATCATACTGCAACACAAAACCCACTTTCATACTTTAGAATACAGCAAACCCGCTGCTTTGGACCCACTTGTCAGTGATGGGCTCTCTGCGTAGCTCTTCCGTGTAAATCCTCTGAGACCTGGGATCATGGTTCAGCTGCCCTGGTCCAACCTGGACTTCAGGTTTGACAGGGACCAACCTCTCTGGCTCGACGGCTGCACCCCTCACAGAACCAACAGACACATCTGGGGGGAAAAAGCTTCAGGTGAAGCCTGAACACACGGCTGATTAAATCCAAACAAACGGCTTTGTTCCACTACTTATAGATTATATGTACACATTTTCAAAAGGTTTAGTTTTCTCATTTAAATGTTGCCTGCTTAATATTTTTGACATGAACATGCAGCTGTGATCTCTGCACTGTTGCATCTGACGTAATTATTGCTCATTTCTGCTTAATACACCAAGTGATCACAGAAAAGAGCCTGCTGTCAAATATGGCAAAAAGAAATGTGGTCATGTGTAGAAAGTAAACCATTTAACTGCCATATCATCTGCACATGAACCCTTTGAAGTCTCTGTGCTCATACAAAATCCTTACGGCTACATATAGTATGGATCATACTTGACTGTGTCTACTGCACTTGAAAGGTTTTCAGTGTCGTGCGCGCAAAGTGAAAAGCTTTCACTAAATCACAGTGTTTTGTTTTTAGTCTTTGACGTTGCTAAAACCTTATGTAAGCATGAGTCTACCTAGCTTGTCTGCTGGAGAGCTTTCTGCGTCAACAGATCGCCCAGAAGTCCCGGCTGCTGGTTCAGTATTGCTGCTGGTCGTCCCTGGGGTGATCAGTGTGCTCAGTGTACCTACATCACTCACACAGAACTACACCAACACACACACACACACATGCATCAATGGACCCATCTGTCACAACCATCAATTATAAACCAAGCAGCACTGGCTCACAGGTTCTCACAATTGTTCTAAATGGGAAGAAACAAGCAGACGTTTATTGTAATTAATGCTGCGGCTCATTCATATGCAAAAAAACAGGCATCGCCTCTTGTCTGGATGTTTTCCACAGTGGCAGCTGCAGTTTCACTTTAGGGTTAAAGTGGTTAACCAATCAGTTATAAAGGAAATGTGTGAGCATGGAGGTTATTACTGTAATTTAAATTATATAGAATTGATTTAGAGTGATTTTTCATATTTTTACGCAACAAGTTAATTTCTATATTAATCCATGACTTCTGCTAATGCACTAAACTTTTCAGGTTGCATCAGTTCTTGTTTAATAGTTTATTTCCTGACATTTTGCAGATGGGCACCTTGTTTAGTGGTACTCTGCTGCATCTTGCAGGTTTCCAATCAGGCTGAGTTAAAGTAATTATTGTGGGAAAAAGATCAATGAGAGTCTTCCAAGTGAGACAATGGACTGATCTATAAAGCTCTTTAAGGACAAAACAAGCAAAAAAAAGAGCTTGAAAAGCTGAGAGAGAAATTAAGCTGGTTGGGCTTTTAACACCTGGAATAACAAAAAGAAACAAAAACTCAAACATTACGTTACCTTGAGGTTGGTGCTGGGCAGAATTGCCATCCCCTCCTTCCACTCTAGGACGTGGACGATGCTACACGCCCCACCCACCTGTGCTGTCAGAGTGGGCGTAGTCAGGTCGCCAGCCCTTTTACCTGGGTCGCCCACGGCAACAGCCGGAGTCACCTCCACCTTCTGATGGCCGGGAGCAGGAGCTGAGGAGAAAGACACAAAAATGTATTATCTTTCTGATAAGATTGTGTTTTTTTTTTTTTACTTGATCATAAATAGACTGATTTGCTGCCGATCAACTAATCCATTAATTAACTACTTGTTGTTTCACTGGTGTTATTCCTAAATTACTAACAGCAGAGGCCTATATCATAAGCTTCACACGGCTTAAGTATATTCACAATATTATGGCAAAATGTCCCGATCTGCATGTAGAAACACAGATGCATATGTATAATGAATTAAAAACAAAACAACTTGGTTTGAGATGTGTTCTCATTGAAAGGAGGGACACATTGAGGGTGTGAGTCCCTCTACACCCATGCACGCTCACCTGGTAGGAGCAGGGCTGTGGTGGTGTGCGTCTGGGGCCGTGCTTTCCTGGCCACTCCATCCGTCCCACAGATGAGCACGGCCTCGGCGGGGGATGACGAGGTCGGGGTGCGATCGGGCTCTTTGGGCAGAGCCTCCATGTTCACTTTGGCACTCATAGCGTTGTCCCTGTCCTTTAGGCTACTTTGGAGCGCTGAACACACGACATGTAAGTGGAAAGTTTTGGATTCAGGTTTTGTCAGGTTCTTCTCTACTTCCATCACATTATGTTTTGTCCAAAATAACGGGGTTAAATTGGGTTTCAGCTTTTTGAGATTTATATTTTTTAAATAAGTTTACCACAACTTGTTCAGAATGTTATGGCATAAATCATCTCATCTGTTCTGGCTGGAGTGAATGACATTTATATACTGTATTTGTATCATTTGTATTATTATTGTAAATTTTATTTACTTTTTAACTGCAAAAAGGTTAATAAGAGGGGAAAATAACTATAACTAATAGCTGATGAAACTATATAACTATAGTGTGTAACTAATAGCCTATAGGAGTATATATTTTAAATGTATAGAACTATACTGCTTAACTAATAACTGATAGAACTATAAGCTATAAACTATATAACTAATAGCCTATAGGAGTATATATTTTAAATGTATAGAACTATACTGCTTAACTAATAACTGATAGAACTATAAGCTATAAACTATATAACTAATAGCCTATAGAACTATACTGTTTAACTAATAACTGATAGAACTATAAGCTATAAACTATATAACTAATAGCCTATAGGAGTATATATTTTAAATGTATAGAACTATACTGTTTAACTAATAGCTGATAGAACTATAAGCTATAAACTATATAACTAATAGCCTATAGGAGTATATATTTTAAATGTATAGAACTATACTGTTTAACTAATAGCTGATAGAACTATAAGCTATAAACTATATAACTAATAGCCTATAGAACTATACTGTTTAACTAATAGCTGATAGAACTATAAGCTATAAACTATATAACTAATAGCCTATAGAACTATACTGTTTAACTAATAGCTGATAGAGCCCACTATAGTGTTGTATTAATCCTGAACACACAAGAACGTGAATAGAACAAACGCTTGAACAGTGAGACTGACAACTGCTGCTTACTGACACATTGTGTTCATTCATATTTACTGCTCATCATTTTTACCCAAAATGGCTCCTACACTTATAAAGACTTTAAATGTCTAATGTCTAATTCTACTTAACGTAGAATCTAAAACAATTCCATTATTAAAACGACGCGGTATTAGCAGAGCACATATTCCTTCCTCCATCAACAACCATGACCCCGTGTGACTTTTTTAACAGCCATCCATTACCTACGATAAAAAGGCAATAATGGTGACACGCCGATATTTACGCACAAGCTTCCAAATCCACTTACAAAAACACAGCATTTCAGGTAAAATGGCGATGGATGTGAAATCCGCGAGATAAATGTCTCAAATCCAGTAGAATTCCAGTTTATTGAGAAATTTACCGTCACCCATTCCGCCAACATCTGAAATGAATGAACAACATTTTCACCTGCCAACATAAAGCATGACGCGTATTTAACCATCCTTGGAGCGACTGCTTCTAGTAGTTAAAAGTAATAAACTCGATTAGCTTAATTAAACGTGTCTTTATTAAATATATATTTTTACGATGAAAAAGCTTTGTGTTTGATTATATCGGTAACGACAAAACGGCGGCTGTGCTCGAAGAAAAACAAAATACTTGTTCCTTTACACAGCTCGCTCGCGAGAGATGCTCGCGTTCGCTTCATTTACACGAGAAACACAAATGTTGAACAAATTCATGTTTGCATTTCATTTCTGAAATTTGGCTTACCAGCTCTGATCTCCTGCGGCTCCGGGGCTCCTACTGCGCATGCGCGGCCCTGAGTACAGTCATCGCTCGCTGACTATAATGTAGCAGCAAAAGACTTCACTGCAACCGCTCCACTTTTAGTGATGGTCGATGTGAAAATAATGTAGCGTGTTATCGATTACACAGGAGCTCAAACAGCTACTGGAGCCTTATTCTGACATTTAAAAAGTGACGGTGTGTACATGAGCGAACCAAAGATAGGGATCACTTTTCCCAGAGTCCCATCCCTTAACGAAGGAGCGTTTTATATAATTAGCAGGATATAGGTCATGTGGATACTGCAGACAAGGTTTTAGCAAATCTGACACATCACAATGCCAGAGTTTTCATTAAGATCTTTATTGAACGGGCATAAAAAAGAAAAAAAAAGAAAAAGATTGTTACATGAGGCAAAGATGTTTCACAAGAAGAGGGGCTGCATCCAGTTAGTCTGCTGATGTTGTAAACAAGAAAACCCTTGAAAAATGTTAATTTTGCACCCTCCAGGTATGAAATCACCAGTACTACTTGCATTTAAACTCACAGGACTCAAATTTCTTAACCCCCTGCATTACACACGCAGAAAAAAAAATGAAATTGAAAATTGCTTTCAGGATACAATTTGAACATATCAAAAAGCAGGGCTAGCTCAGAAATTCAAACCTGTAAAGAAAACTAAGCGACATTCCAGACTCTGCTCAAGGTCCACCAAAACATAAAAGTTGTTTGATAAATCAGTTCTTGATGCCAATTATAAGGTGTATGTACAAGAAGATAAAATCAAACACAATAGTTCAGCTACAAAATAAGTTGTTCAAACATTAAATGCAAACCCCTTTAATTTATGCAGTGCAAGGTCTTGCATGTGCCCCATTCTAGACCCCAGACACCAAATCGTCCGATTCCTCTGGCTGCAGATAAAAATGGGGAAAGCTCCAACTCTAATCAAGTACCACTTCTCTCCCACAAATGTAGCTTGAATGAGACTGAAAACTGACATGAATTAAAAAATGTTCATCGACCAAATAAACAAGATCTATTTAGTAGTAATAAACTTCCTACATTCCCTCAACCTGTAGACGTGTGTGACCAAGTAGCTTAAATTAGCTCAGGTAACAGAATTTTGAAAATAGTTACGGTAAAATATTTAGCATTAGTGACAATTTAGAGGCTATAACAATCCTACAATGTAGCTCTGCGAATGTCGTGACAAGGAAGCATTTGTGGGAGAAAAAACAGACAAGTGTGGAAGCACAAGCCAGTATGACAACACTGCTCATTATATACAGCATAAGGATCAAGCTCAATAATGAGAAACACCCCATCTCATATTACACTAATTCTGTGAAGCCGATCTAGACCGTGAGCGAGACTTTGAGCGGGAGGCTGAGCGTTTCTCCCTCGACTTGGAACGGCGGTCATCATCATGTGGGGATGGGGAGCGGGAAGCGGATTTGGCAACACCCTCCTCTTTCCCATTCTCAACTGGTGAAGCTGAACGACTGCGAGACTTTTTGTCACCAGGCCTCTCCTTGGAACGACTGCGAGAATCCCGCTCTGACTTTACTTTTGAACGGCTCTTAGAACGAGACTTAGACTTTCGATCGGCTGAACGGGACCGAGACTTACGGGACCCTGAACGTGATTTGGATTTACGGGATCGAGAACGAGACCTGCGATTGCGAGAGTGTGATTTTCCTCCAGATCTGGACCGTGAATTATTCCTCTTGTTGCTACGGGAACGAGACCTGTAAAGAATAAAAATAAATGTTTCCACCTTCATACATTCTTTACAAACTTCTAGTGAGGACTTTACAGACACTTTTCTGACCTGGAGTGGGATCTGGAGCGACTATGAGAACTTCTGCTCCTGCTTCGGGAGCGACGGCGACTACGAGACCTGATGATAACAGCAAAAGTCAAACACAGAACTACAACCAAATAGTTCGCTAAAATAAGTCCTCTGTGAAGAACTTGCTCAGTGATTTGAGGAGTGTTCCTACCTGGATCGGCTGCCAGAGTAGGACCTGCGTTTGCGAGACCTGTCCTCCACCAGGCGAATCTTCCGCCCATTGATATCTGTACCATCCAGTTTATCCAGAGCCCTCTTCATGTCCGAGTGAGAGCGGAACTCAATTACTCCTTCGTTGGTGCGTTCCTTATGGGCATCTGCGTATGTCACCTCTCCTGCCTGACGCATAAAATCCTGACAAATACAGAAAAATATATACATGATGAAAAAAATAAATAAATAAAAATCTGTAAATATGGTTCACCACAACACTAAAAATATGCTGTGAGGTCAAACATGTACCTTGAGGTCCTGCCAACTACAGCGGCTAGACAAGTTCTCCACAATCAGACGATATTCAGTACGAACCGGAGGGCCATACTTATCCCTGCCAGAGCGGCTTCTACTGCTGTAACCGCTACCTTTAAAAACAACAGCACACGAATAATGTCAGAAACAACAAAAATGGCCAAGACAAGTAACTACAAAGCTGGGGTATTACATGAACACAAGGTAGCGACTGGCCATAAAAAGTCCAAGGAGATTTAAATTTGACCCTAAAGAAAGGAGTCCCTTTGATACCATTTTCAAACAAAACTTCTGATAAGATCTAAAAGCCACTGCGTGGGCTCTTTAAAGTCTGTCAAATTCAGCATTTTGAAGTTGCTCTGCTGCAAAGAACACCACTGCATCTGTTTCCGGCAATACAACGCCTGTCTTACTTGGGGCATCACATTGTGACGCTTTAGGTGCATAAACAAATGGACAGTGATGTTCTTTCAAGACCTTTGAACCCTGTAAAACAAACAAAAAGGAGGAATCCACATAGATTGCGGTCAAAGACACCGTTTTCTCAAACTGAGTAAGAATGGTGTAAACAAAAATAATACACCAATGTATCATTCGTTATTTGACTGCATGTCAGTTTAAAATTTAGTTTCCTTTTTTGTTCACTTACAACATTTCTTTTGTTTGCAAGTTCTTTACTAGAGCCGATCCACTTATGTTTGCTGTCAGGTCAACATAGAAACCAATGGCAATCCTCACCATCGCCCCTGGTCTATTGGCAAAAGGCTGCTGTCATCATGGCTTCCGGTTAGGTCAGCCAAGGATCAAGGGGGGGGCAAAGGTCACACACACATTGTAAGGTGAAAGCCAAGGCCAAACGGGACAGGCAGTCATCTTAGCCAGTCATCTTTAGCCTCAATGGACTCTCAGCCTCAGCCCGCAACTGGACTCTTTCAAATTGAAACATCAAGGACTTTTGTTAATGTTGAATATAAAAATATATACCAAAGTTATAAAATACACATTTCACATGAAAATGTTAAATGTGAATCTAATGATTTCATTAAACTACACTAACCTGTATGGAGTTAGCACTACTTAGAGATGATCATTTATAATTAGCTTTCCTATGTTGTGCAAACAACAAATTAGGAAATTGTCACCCTCTAAACATGGCTCACCAAAAGTAACAATTTACGATCCATGAGAACTGCAAGCTGTCACGAGAAATTCCTGTTTCCAAGCTATCTTGGCTAATGCCAACTTTCTGCTAGGTTTTGACGTGCAGATTGTTGTTCCTTTCCAAACGTGAGATCCAGAACAAGCTCATGTTTGTGTGGTCTGGAGGGAGGAACAAAAACCTGAAGGTCACTAACCCCTTTGCCAAACTGAATGCATCTTTGCACTGGTATGGTTTGGGAATAAAAAAAGGTTAGTGGATTGCCTGAACAAAATGACGACATCCCTGTTTCAATAACTTGCATCTATAACCAAAGTAAACAATACAGGACAAAAACTGTATTGTAACTATGTATTTTCACCGTCATATCATATGTTATACCAAAGGTTGAATGCGCAAACGCACACATATAGAGGCTAAACCACAAAGATTAATGTGGACTTCCAGTCGTATACCGTGTCAGTGTATGGGGAAGTTAACCGAACTGGTCAAATTGCTTTAGAAGGTAAACATATGTCATAAGTCTGCAAATTTGCGCCTGTATGACTCAACAACTCTGTGTGCAGTCCACATCGACACCTCACCCCAGAGGGAAGGGGGAAAGAGGATATCTTGTAACACACTGCACTTACTGCGCCCACCACCCCAGTAACCCCCACCGTAGCCATCTCGATCTCGATCTCGCCGTGGCCCCCGGGCATGTTCGACGATCACGCGCTCCCCGCAGAGCTCCTTCCCGTTCAGCTCATACACGGCATCATCTGCATCCCGGTTATCTTCAAACTCCACGAAGCCATATCTGTAAGCAAAGCACGAGGGTTAAACACAGGTCTCCAACAACAACGCGGCATCAATGCTACTAGCTAAGTAGCTAGCGTCGCTTAGCGTGGCCCGCTAGCTCCGCGCTTTAGCAAGCACAAAGGCGCCATGTTGGCCATGCGACATTACCGCACGGACGAGACTAAAGTTCAAGGAACAACCAGGATTTCGCTTCAAAATGCTATTTCAATACAGTTGCCGCGCTGAGTTAATGTGCGGGTGATGCGTTTAATAACAGTTAAAAAACATATCATTTAAAAACAAAATATAAATCGGTGTAACCGCTGACGTCGGTAAAATGTTAACGCTAGTTTAATACGCTGCGTTTGCATAATCACAGAAAACTCACCCATTTTTTAAATCAATTTCCATGAGTTTCCCATATCCGCTGAAAAATCGCTGAATGTCCTTTTCGCGGACATGATAACTCAGTCGTCCGATATAAACTCGAGGCATGTTTCTCAACTACTCGTGTTGTGCTCGACTGCTCTCCGTAAGCAAAGCGACACCGCTAGCTATCTGTCCTCGCTCCACAGGGAGACCGTCTGCGCTTGCGTAAAACCAACCAATCATCGCAGCGAAGCGTAGGCCCGTTCTCGTAATCAACTTCAAAGTAAAAGCTTATATTTACCAATTTTAATTCTGACATACACGAGGCCCTTTTCTATCCCTGATCTGTATGTAGTAGCCTAAATACTACAGGTGAAGTGATTCCTATTAGGTCCACTCAAACAAAATATAAAACCAAAATAGCCAGTTTTCGGACATTTGCAGTGTTGTGGCATCAGCGTCTTAAAAATAATCAAACTACCATAGATATTTAAATAGCAGGGCAGTTGTATTAGCGTTGACACGAATGCTCATTATGCAGAATAGAGCATTGCAAAAATGTTTTATGGTATGTTACTGGATAGATGCCCAAAAAGTATAATACATTGCCCTAAATTTTTGTAATTACACAAGACAAATAAAGGCAATAGGAATGACAGCAGTAATGGGGGGAGAGAGTACAACATTTTATTTTTGTAAAAACCAGGTGTTAAAATTATTCCAGTCAGACCTTCTTCTCAAATGACAACCAAACCCTTACTATGTATCCAGTATCTGTGGGCTGAAACTCTTCATATTGCAGCTAGTTTGCTACATAAATATCTTTAATCACACTTGTAAAAAAAGACTGGTGAGCAGACTGAACTCAGCACCTGATCGTTTTAGGCAAAAGAATTGTGGGCATTTGTGTTAGGGGATCGACACTAGCTCCAAAAGGCTTCTCTTCTAAGCAAAACCAATTTTATTCATTTCACATCCTTATCAAATCAATTGCTGACAAAATGTGTTGATCTTAACTTTCGAAATCAAAGACATTAAGGACACAATTGCTCATTAATGCCTCAAAAGCACAACACTTTAAAATTTGATTGACAAAACTCAGTGAAAGTCCTTCACTTATTTAGTAGTTTGACTTTGGTCAGTGTCTACTCTAAAATAACCAAAAAGGAAGATCATAGGCTAGTTATACTGACATATTTCTGTATGAACTCAAGTCCAGCAACTTTGAGTTTTAGCTTTCATATTCTTTCAAAAAAAATTGACTGTCACTTAAAACCAGAGCACAAATAAGAGCAAAACCATAAGATTAAGCAATGTAGATCGAGAAGTGAGCAACAAGGTTACTATAGCAACTGAGCACTGTTACTGTGGATCAACCCATCTTAACTACAATTTGTTTGTGTAAGAGAAGGGTGTTGCTTATATAAAGAAATATTCATGTCTGTATGTAACATGGGAGAAAGAAATTAAGAATTGAGGCCATGTTAATCACAATGTTGCAGGAATCAAGAATTACAGCAATGGAAAAAAAACAATGAGGTGAAGGGTTGATCAGCCACACATCAGTCAAATGCCTCCAACAATGAATGTGGTGCATGTCATCGGTTTACGGTGCTGAACTCCATGTGTCAGCTTTAGATACTCTCTCACTCTCTGCATGTTCCGGTCACAACACAACTAAACAACTGCCAACCCTCCCACAGTTCGATTCAGAGAGTCCTTTTAGCAAATCAAGGGGGCACCAAACCCCAGGTTTTAATGGGAAGGGGAGCCCAGTTTAGTAGGCCGTTTTAGTTGGCTTTGGCGCGGAGCTGTGCCCTCTTGCCCGTCACAGCTTGGAAGCCTGTCTTGATGCTGGCGACAGAGCAGCGAGAGTGGCAAGTCTCACACTGCAGGAAATACAGACGAGTGTCTTTCTGCAGGATGGTCTCAGGAGAGCGGCAGGTGTGACATGTCACATATTCCTCTGCAAGGGAGAAGACCATTATAGACAGTGCAGATCACACAAGAGTTCACAGTAAATCCAATGTTAGTGGTGTGGAACTCAAGTTGATGTTACATAAAGTGATGAGATTTGGATTTATTATGAATCACAAGCTTAATTCCTACTTACTGATATATCTTCTCAACACGTTTTCTATCTGTTTCTGTTGAAATCTGCCTTTGATCACAAGTTGGTTATTTCCATCTATAGAACCACTGGAACAAAAAAGGCACAATTTAATTTTAAGCCACAGAAAGGCATTCTTAAATGCAATTACTAAAACTAGACAAAACCCCAATTATGCACATATAAAACTCAAGTACAGTATATTATTATACTAAGGAACGTTGTTCGAACGAATGTTCACACAACATACCTTGTTCCCAGCTCAGCCAACAGGAAAGCGAGAAGATGTTTAGGCTGACGATGCAACCTGTAATGGAGTCAGTCAAAGGTCAGTTTGTAGATAACAATTGCTTTGTTCTATGAAACAACAGTCTTGATTTGGCAAAAGGCTTAAATCAGCTGAGATTCATAACTCTAACAATGTTAGTGAGGCTAGTGTTTGTGAAGAAAAAGAGTGGGACCCTCACAATTTGCAGATGTCTGTGAAGTTTACAAAGGAGGTTTTCTTTGTTCCCACTCGGACAACCTGAGGAGGCTTCATGACAAACTTCCTCTTCTCTCCAGCCACCATGTCGGGGTTCTTCTCCCTCATGATGTTGAAAACTCTGTTCAGAAGCTGAGACAAAAATACAGGCGTTAGGACCAACAGTGGATAATGTGAAAACACATTTAGAAGTTTCCCTCAATATAAACAAGCTGTCATTCCTCTGGCTTATGGCTCACATGTAGTTGGGCGTATGTATGTGTTTTTTACAGTTAGTGTACCTCGTCATAAGTGTAGTCTCGTTCAGAGTCGGCCCAGGCTGGTCCTGTGGAAGAGCTGAAGGAAATCCCATCATTGTTCTTTCCCTCATCATCTTCCAACGCTGTGAACACATTATATAAAGATGCTGTTACACGTCTATTCCTCCAGTACAGTTACTTTGAAGATGAGGTGACTTATTCTTACCATCGTCTTTCTCCAGCAACTCTCCTTCATCAAAGTCCACTTTTTTAGACTTTTTCTTTTTGGTAGGAAAGTCCATAGTGTCATCTTCCAATACCTCTACCTGGTCTCCTTCAATTTTCAGCTCCTGCAAATGAAGTGAAATTCAGTGAGGAGATGAGGAGCACTGACTGCACGAGTGCAGTAAAGCCAAGATAGATAGAAGGATAGACAGATGAAGGAAGCAGCTAAAGTTGAATAGGATGTAAAGTCCTGATGGAAACAAAGGTGCACCAACTACAAGAGATGATGCACAAACGACAATGAAAATGAAGTAATAGCTTGTGCTTTAGAGGTGACTGACCTTTAAGCCCTCTTCAATATCATTATCAAAGACTTTCTTGAGTTTCTTCTTCTTTTTCTTCTGGTTGAAGAAGTTCAGGTCGTTCAAATCATCAGATGGCTCTAGAGATAAAACAGAAATTAATTTAAATAAAATAGCTGCTATGTGGATATGGTGTAGCATTTAAAATAATGTGGAAAAAAAACAAATCTCTGTGAATTCAAACCTTTCTTTCTGCTTTCGTCTTCATCAAAATCAACCTCTCTGTCTTCTCCAACCTCTGGTTCTGCCTCCTTTGCCTCTAGCTCTTTAGCTTCTTCTCCTCCCACCCCCTCTCCTCCATCCTCATCCAGCATGAAGGGCTTCTTCTTTTTCTTCTTTTTCTTGGTCATGTTGGGATCAAAAATCATCTGATGGAGAAAAAAGCAAAGAAGATAAAACTCTCTGAATAGTTTTTGATATTGTTCCAAATGGCCAGCTACCACGATAACAGTGAAATTAAGTGGATGAACATTTAGTGAGATATTTCTTCCAAGCTTTGGTTTATTATTAGTTACTGTTGATATTTGATTGAGTTAAATGTAATTTGTAAATTGTTTATTTCCCATGTCTTTAAATGTGGGTAACACACTATTTTGACAAAGGCGACATATCTCTTCTGATTCTGCGCATATACTGGGTCATTTTAGGAGTAACTCTTACCGCTTGTCATTTACGTGGGTCTGAAGCAAGTGGAACCCTATTATTTTAAATAAACTAAACACTAACATTTTATAAAGTCAAGCTACTTTTGATACAAATACCTGTAGTTTGACATATTATTTTAATCTAAATTTACAGAAGTGTAGAATAATACAATATCAAGTGACTTGAGCTGAAACACGTAAATTCAGTGATCAATTAATGCAGGGTGAAATTTAATCAGCAAAAGTTCAGGTGCCACAATAATCTTTTTGAGCAACCACCATTTTTCATATTTTCAATTGTGAGGAATTTTAAGTGATGTGAAATGTCACTATGTGGTCAAATGTAGCTTCACTGTTGTGTTAAAGGCTCGTTCTTTTTTTTTTAATGAACAAAATGTTAAGATCGCAAACGTGGTCCAGTTATATCTTGTATCTTGAGGTCGACACTGTGACGTAACACTGGACACATTGTTTTAGCTGCCATTCTGCCCCGTCGTGCCATTTAACGTTCCCCGTTTTAAAAACTCGCTATACAGATTAAAACATGTTTATATTCTGTGTTACTTAGAAGCAACCGACACACATCCACCAGTGTTATCCCAGTGAATCACGTTAACAACCATCTGGGACAAAAATAACTAAATGCCTGTAGCTTTTCGTGTCTGTTTGACAGCATTAACTGTTAGCGTAGCACCCTAATGTTACTTAGCGTTAACAATCGGCTAATGCTAACTCAAAAGCTAGTGTTCTCCCTTTCGTTTGGCTGATACGGCTGCTGTGACAGGGCGGATTGATAAGCTGTGGGGAGTATTAATACTCCACGTACTGTGATTAGTCGTCATACAGCTATGCATCAATTATTATTTGACTATTATGGCTGCTATTGTCGTTCTTCACTCGGTTGCAGCCATGTGAGAGCTGCTGCGGATGGGAAGGGGAGCAGCGGCGCCAAGGCCCAAAATGATCCTAATGACTAATCTGCGCCGATAAACCATCTAAATGTCCAAAACAAAACCGGCACACAGGCCGGGGTGAAGCGCGGACTTCTCGGGACCACTTACCTCGTCTCCTGACATGTTTGCGCGCTAAGGAACGACTAAAACCAGGCTACTTTTTAGTCCTCGGTCACTGCCACACTACTGCGCCGAAAATTTCTTGCATCAGCGTTGAGCCACACTACGCATGCGTAAAGTCGCCAAACCTAACGTCATTACTTCGCGACTCCGCAGCCCTGCTGAGGAGTGTTCAAGAGAAATAACGCTGTTAAGTTTGTAAAAGTATAAACGATCCTTAAAACTACAAACGGAGCTCGAACATATTAACAGATGTGTTACGAATAATCGGTGGAAGACTGATCCACCTCCAGTGTAGGAAGGAGCGCAGATCCTTCATTCCCACTGCTGTTACTGTACAATCAGTCTAACAGCTCCCACCGCGCAGAGTATATTGCATATTTTATTTGGACTTTTATATATAGTATCTTGTGTTTGTAAAATTTGTGTAACGTCTAACTTTTTTTTGCACGCGCTCCACTTTCATTCTTTTGCACTTTACTAATTCTTTGTAGCTTTTGTAAGAATTGAATTTCCCCACTGTGGGATCAATACAGAATGATGTCTTAATACAACTAATACAAACTGTTGTTTGCTACAAGACTCATTAGGTGATTATATTTCTGGTGGTTTTATTTTCCACCATGACTACACGCAGCAACAGGCGATGGCAAAGTGTCAAAGATAAAAGACACAATCAATCACATTGCAACAAAATATTTGAAAACCTTTAATGATTTTGCAAATAATATTCTCATCTGGATAAATAAAACATAGAAATGCAAACATGCTTGTCCATCCATCCTTGTATTACATTTTTTAATGTAGAAAATGTACATCAAGACTAAAGGAAAATACCTTCAAAATGCTGATGTTGTAGATTGACTATAATCTAATCTTTTATAAACCACTATCTTCTTCTGGATGCAGCTAATAAGATGTGACAATAGTTTATTATTATTATTATTATAACATTAAACAATTTGCAAATAAAGAACAGAGACAAACAGAGCAGGATGAAAGTGTTATGGTAAACATCTCTCTGTCTAGCCGTGCGTTGTGATCTGTATTGTGATTTCCCGTTGTTGCATGCTTCACACAACCTCTCAGTGACAGCAGAAATACAGTATATAAAAAGGACACGTTTGGGATATGTACACCAAATAACAAGAACCACTGTGAGAACGCCTTTGAGGGAGGGAGAAGTCGCTGAAATGGCGACAGGAGCCGAAGAGCAAAGGGACAAATCACACATTCTGAAACAAAACAAGAGGTTCATACCCGGCAAACACACACCTTGAAGCTTCTTCGCCCAGCACATGCTCAGCTGTTACCTATTTTCAAGAGCAGTCAACAAAAAAAAGGACGCTAAGGAGTGTTATTTTTGGCAAAGAGGGAAAAAAAACATCCAGTAATGTCACGCCACAAATGCAGGTAAATATGAGTCAGAATGATTTCTCTGAGGATTCAGCTCCTGTGAAAATTCCCCTGTCATTCACTGTTGTTAATAACACCACAGCCAATAAAACTAACCTGGCAGTAGCTCCATTATCGTACCACAGAGTTATTAATAATACATTTCATTATGAGCTGAATTTAGTGTGCGGAAACAGCCCTGCCCAGTGCAAGGACCACATAGTGCTTGCATTCATATTGAAACTGAGGGTAAAAATATTCTAAATATAAAAGCCCAGATTGGCTCGTTTTTACAGAGCACCAGGGAGTTCTCAGGTTTAAGTAGTGATAGGGAACAGGAACAAAACTACAGCATTTTTGCTTTTTTTGTAGTGTTACATAATGTAGACAGTCAGTTCTCTTCAGACACACAAAACACTCATGCACAACATCCTATCAGTCCATTAATTCCTCCTTGCTCCTTCCTCCACCCCACTGTGATGCAGGTATGATGTTGTACATGCAAACTTTACAAGCCTTGCATCGCCCAGCGCTGCAGGTCCTCCATGTCGTCCTCGTCCTCCTCTTTCTTGGCTTCAGGACAGAAAAAGCAGGAAAAAAAGAAGAATGGTCTCAACTGGTTTCAAGGCCTTTCCAGAGAAGCTAAATTTCTGTTCGCCAGCAGATTTCCCTAATTGCACAACTATATCAATAATTTTTGGAATCCACAATAAATATCTCACAATATTACTATTTAGTCTCAGTTATGTGTGTTATGCTCATAATAAAGTGTTTTTTATGCTTGTCATAATAATGACATTATAATGAGAAAATTTTTTTGTCAGGATCATCTTACCAGGTCTGGAGGGTAACGAAGTAGAAGGCACATTGGGGAGGGGGACGTTTTCGGGTCCTCCAATCTCCAGCAGGTTTTTGTCCAGCTCCTCTTGTTCCAGCTCGTCCAGCTCTGCCAAAAGTTCATCCTAAGAAAGAAAACCACTCACACTTATGATGAGCATTAACAGACACTCATTTATACAAAACCAGAATGTGTCCTCGGTTAAACTTTAATTGTTTTCGAATTTGAGAAAGAACATTCATTCTGGATACAATGACTTGTGCTGCGGTCAATCTATGAAAGAGACCATTCAAAAATAAGGATGATTCAACAGCCAGTAATGACTCAAGAAACACAAGGAGTAAATAGGCCTTGTTCAGCCTGACCAGTCAACTCAGGGACTTATTAAAGAAGACGCTGAAATCTACTGTACCGATAAATCTATCATGTCATGTTTAGAGTACATATTCGTTTACACATTGGGATTGTTAATCTGCAAATTGTACTTTGGATTAGGACTCGAGCCAGAATCACAATGTGCATTAGAGTATATGACAAAAAAAAGTAAAAATGTGACATGGCTAGAGAGCCACCAACCTCATCAAACTCCTCTCCAAAGCCGACAGGTTTAGAGATGGCATCAGAGATTTCCTGGGCCAGCTCCTGCTGCTCAGTTATGTCCTGCATCAGGTCATCTACCTTGTCAATATCCCTAAAAACAATAAGAACATTTTAGTCAAACTGAATGTACCAATATGTATTTTAAGTCTTACTTACCTACTTATTAATAAGTTGGTAGATGAAATGCAAAAGTAGTTAATTTGCAATAATCTACGTTCATGAATCATTGTTCTGACTATTATCATTTTTAGGGTTTGCATTAGGCAGCCATTATTCCTCATGCATTAAATCTTGTGTATCTTATTATTGCTCAGACATTTTCAATTGATTCAGAACTGACTGAATAATTTCATTCTCCCTGGTGTTTTCATCCAATTATATGGCAGTTGGCAAAAGCTATATTTCTACAATCAGACTTCACAGCAATCAAAATATTGACCAAGTAAGATTCTGAAAACCCTATTTAGTAAGTGCATGATCGCTCGCTCTTACATGTTTTCATGGGCTGACTTCATGGCCTTGGCAGCAAAGCCCATGTTCTTAAGCACTTCCGTGTTGGTGTTGGCGTTCTCCAGAGCGTCTCTCTGGAACTCAATGGTGGACAGGGTGCCATCAATCTGGGCAAGCTGCTTCTCATATCGCTTCTTTCTTTTCAAAGCTTGCAGAGCCGCTGAGAACAGAGAGATAGAGGATATCAGGACAAATCACTGAAAACAGAGTCACAAAATAAGGTTTGGTGCAGTAATTTAGGGGGAAGTGACGTAAACCAGTGAATCACAAAGACTGTAATGTAATAATAGTTTAATATGTTCTTAGTCAGCTCCTCATCACAAAATCTAATTCAGAATAGAACAGTTTGCTTTGCCTTAATCACCACATTTACAGTAAAGCTGAAATAAATGATGAAATAATGGACTAAAATGCGTTTACATATCTATGTGCTGTAGTGTGAGTATTAGACTGGCGAAGGCTCACTGAAAAATGTTTTGCTTTGCATTTGTTTTCTGATATTATTGGAGTTTTGGTTTATCTATCAGGCAGCTATAGGTCCACACATTTCAATGCAGTCTCCTGACCAAGTTTCAAACACTCACGTATCCGACAGTGTCATCAAGTCCTTTTAACATGTGAAACTTAATCAACCCTTGACCTGACGCCATTCACACTTATCTCGGATTCTTCTGCCTGTTCATATGTCGATCGCCACACCCTTAAGGCCTGACAACTAAAGCTGGCACATAGTGACCCAGACATCCACCTCGGGGTGCAATCATGACCGTGACAGCGACGCTGGGTAAAGCTGCCAACCGTTATGAAAGCTCGGCAAAGTTAGCCGTCTCAGCTAACGCTAACATGCTAACGTTCAGCTTTTGGAGGTTTACTACAATAACAAAAATGCAACCTTAAATATGAAATATTAGCAGAAACCTCGTCCATTTAACGCACCTCTTTTGTTTTTCGTGCCGTTTTTCTTGGCGATTTGCAGCTCCTGTTCGATTTTTTTCTCTAGAAATTCCTGTTTCTTGCTTAGCATCTCCTCCGTCTCTCGGAGTTTCTGGATCGCCTCCTGAGGGCTCGGTCCCTTTCCCCCTTTTCCTCCTCCCCCAAAGATCTTACCGAACAACGACATGTTCGAGATGCTACACACTAACAAACTAAATGTATAAAAAATAAAGTAATCTCGGCTACCTCGCTGCTAGGCTACACTAACACTTCGTTCTAGCCTGAACCAGGATTGTTGATGTTTTTCTACTTCCTGGATAAGGCCCGATGACGTCATGTTACCGATGACGATGGAGCGTCGCTCTTTGCTTCAGTCTCCATCTGCCGGACACCTGCACCAGAGTTTAATGTATTTATTTGTACATTTTCGGCTTTTATTCATTTTGTGAAGAGTTCATTATATTCTTTATTAATTTTTTGGTTGTACTTTTTCGCTTGACTCCAGTTAAATAATTGGCAACCACTGTAAATGATACAATTAATGAAAGCTGAGTAGACATAAGTATTATTACACTGTAAATAGATTTGAAACAATATAAACAAATTGTGATGTCAGGTCTCCAGTACGCAGATACTAAAACTGACTTGTAGTGAAACAGACAACTTATGTCTGTCTCGTAACTTTATTATATTTATAGCACATTTCAGTTTTAGTTTATTTCTAACTGGTTTCAGAAATAAACCCTTATCAAAATTATTCTAGTACTGAATAGTATCTAGATAAGGAAACTGTCTTAATGGATATGTACCACAGACAAATTTCTTATTTCAACGAAAAACAGTTTTCACCCATTAGACACATAAACACACTCGGTAAGAAAAAAAGAAAATTGTTCACAGAAACACATTTTGGGGTTTATGTATTTTAATTCATTATGATGCTACATGATTTGTGGTGGTTGATTAAGTATTTTCGTCCTTTATGACAGTAAGTTAAGAACTTTGCCAGTAATATTTTGAGTCTTTTTATGTACATACAAAAGAGTATCCAATTACTGTGATTACACTGTTGTGTGACTCTGCATATGTGTGGTCTGAAGCGATGATGCCTTACTCTTTTCTTTAATGTAGTGTGTGTATTAACAGGTCAGTCCTCCTTCTCCTCCTCCTACATGCCCACCGAGCTCACTCAGGCAACAAAAACACAGATATTTATTCTTTGTTTTTAAACAATTGCATTTGTTAAGATGGTCAGACGATAACCAAGATAATACAGCTGTGTTGTCTCAGTTATCTAACAACCCCCAGAGCCCAGCAGGAAAGAAAAGGAAAAAAAATTAAAAAGAAAGAAAACACACACAAACCAGACAATGGTCCCTTTGAAAAGACAGTATTTTTTGTTTTGCTAATATAAGGTCAACACTCAAGAAATCATAATGATCATAACAAATCCAGGTCATTTCATGCAGATTGGACAATTGAATATAGTGCATTTGAGCATAATAAACAACAGAAGCAATGTGGCTACATGGTAACACAAAGAATAAAAGAAATGCAAACAACTGCTGTGATATACTAGAAGATGCAATTACAATACTCCATGGGCAAAGTTATATGAAGCCAGATCCATCTTTACATACTATACATTTCTGAGTGGGTTTTGTATTAGAAGGTCGCTGCTTTAAGGGGAAATCTGGGCTTTTACAGGGCAAGTTCAACAAATTTTAGCTTGATTTGTTTATATAATAATAGGATAATAGGAATAAAGCTAAAAGCTGGTGGAGTTGAAGTTTGCTGCCACTTTTAACCTGAAACATTAAGTTGCTTTCAACAAAATTTCAGCTTTACTTTTCAACTACTTCATTTAACAGCCAAAGTACTTTATCATAAAGTTGATTTCACAAAAAATATTTAAACCAACAAGATCCCAACGTAATTATTGTTCGGCTACCTGGTCTGGTCAGTAATTGAAATCAAAAGTTTTAATCAGAATAAACAAATACCCCAACTTTTCTGTTGTGTACAGGCAATTTGTTCAGATGACAGTTGTTAAATCATCCTTCTTCCTTTCTTTCAGAACAGCCTTTGATTTAATCATTCGTGGTCTGCTGACATAAAAACATTCACACAAAGTCACAGCAAACCCTCCAGTAGGAGACAAAAATCCACAAGACGCACGCATGCGCACACACAAACACACCTTCTACTGGCTCCTCTTCTAACCACATACTGGTTCAAAACACAATACATAGTTTGAATCTAGGAAAAGGTCTTTCACTGACCAGTTGTGTGCATCTCCTTGCAGATTTTCAGTAGTTAGGAAAAAAGAGTTAGATCTTTTAATAGACAATGTGAATGAGGAACGTGAAGATTTAAGAATCAACAGAATCAACAAAAGACTTTGAACATTCAGCCAGCGTGAAGTCACTTCCACACACCACTAACTGGTAACTGTGCAAGTTGGGGAAGATCATTTAGGAAGGAAGGATGGACGGAAAAGAGTACAGGTTGTGATTATTTCACAAAAAAGACAAAGGCAACACCTGTGACAAAAACGATCACACTCTTTGACATGGGATTGCCTTCCTTCGTTTTCTTTATACACATTAAATTATTATGTTTCATCCAGACAAACCATTATGATATTGCCTTACATGATAAAAATAACAAAACGAAAAAAACAAAACAACAAACAAACAAAAAAAACATAAACCAAGAAGACATCCCAGTTGCCGTCATTGAAACGTGTCCTCTGAGCACGCCGTCGCTCCGTCCGTCACTGTGCTCTGTTCGTCTGTGTCTTTACAGGGCCAGCTTCCCAATGATGACTCCAATGACAAAGAAGAGCACGCAGAGTGCCAGGACGCGTGTGCTTAGGCCTTCGTCCCTCACAGTTGAGGTCACCATGGTGGAGGAGGAGTGAGCAGCGGACAGTGGTGCTCCCCTTCTCTTCCGCAGCCCATCGTCCTCCTGCGGTAGGGACAGAGAAGTCACGAAGGCTTTAAAAAACATAAGATAGAGAAAGGTGCGTTTTCCTGAAATTCAGATTTCTCTGCCATGTAAACATAACCCAGTTCCTTACGTCGTCTAAGAATTTACCAGTTAGATCCCTATCAATTGGTTTCAACATCATACGTGATATTTTTAATATCTGTTCAATTATTTGTTCAGAATGCACCCATCACATGATACAGAGAAATGTGGGAGGTTGTTGGTTGGGCACAGCATGCAAATGACTAGATGTTAGTCACCACCACATATTTTGGGCTGCACCATGTCATGCTTACTTCTGACCAATTGTCCAAAAACCTACATTTATACTAATAAGATCATGAATAGTATTAATAACGATCCTAGAAAATATGCAACGTAACAGAGAACAAACAAATAATCGTCTCTTAAACATTTTAGGTGTTTTCAGCAGGCTTCATGTTACTACGCTGAAGGTTGGGCTTTAATCTTGTACAGTGTACATTAACCCATTTTAATGACCAGCCAAACAAACAATTTATTTCAGATGACTCATAAACTGTCCACATTCCTAAAAAGACAAACAAAAAAGGGCTCACCCTAATCTGAATGTTTTCTTCCCTTAGCCTCTGCACCTCTATCTGCAGCCGCTTGCACTCTTCCATGATCTTCTTCACCTCTCCATCATCCAGTGAGGCACTGGCTGACTTGGGCAGCACAGAGTGGTCAGTCTTAACAGAGGAGGCAGAGGAAGACACAATTTTGTTGCTTTCACTCTCATGCTGTGGAGAGAGAGTGAGGGGTGGTGGAAGGTGGTGGAGTGGAAGTAGAGGGACAGGAAGACATGCAGAGATGTGGCAGGACATGAGGTGAACAACAATCAAATTATAAATGAATAAACAATGCATGTAATGAATGATGTGTTGCACACGGTAACACTGACAACATACTGAGCCAAAAGTAATAAGCAATCTAATAATATTCCTTAAGATCGCATTCAGTGGTCTTAAAATGGCTTATTGATTTTAATATGGGAAATACACAACGCAACGTTTGTGAGTATGTAACTCTGATGGGGATGTGAGAAGCTGTGACTGATACAATACACCACAAATGCCTTTCAACCAAAAAGTCAGACTTACAGTTTTGTCATTTTCTAGAGGCATCTCAAATGTACACCTCAACTTTGAATCCATCAGTTCCTCTGGCTTTGCCTCCTTCCACTGTGAAGGAAAACAGAAAATAGTTTGGAGTTTAAATAAATAAATAAATATATATATATATATATATATATATATATATATATATATATATATATGTGTCAAAAAAAAACTACAGAGAGTCAATAGTCAATATGTGGTGTAGATTAAAATAATCCTGTAGTTACAAAGCAATTAAAATCTTGCATCATGTTGCATTCAGTACTTACAACTCCTTCCATGTCAGTCATGTCGTATGGAGCCAGCATGGACTGCACCATGAATTTGTGTTTGCTCTTTTCATTGGGATCGTAGTCAAAAGGCTGTAGCATAACTGTGGACAAGTACAGAGACAGCATGGCGACCTAGAACGTGGCAAAGACTTCCTGTCCTACCTTTTAACATCCATTACACAGCATGCAAATGACTAGATGTTAGTCACCACCACATATTTTGGGCTGCACCATGTCATGCTTACTTCTGACCAATTGTCCAAAAACCTACATTTATACTAATAAGATCATGAATAGTATTAATAACGATCCTAGAAAATATGCAACGTAACAGAGAACAAACAAATAATCGTCTCTTAAACATTTTAGGTTTTTTCAGCAGGCTTCATGTTACTAAGCTGAAGGTCTGACTGAAGGTAACTGATAATTTTATTGGTTTTAGTGTTATTTCTTTGGTTTACAACATGGTTATATGTCTGATGTTTCCATTTTGTGATATTTGTCCATTGTGTGGACATTTTCCATCTCCCACTTAACCATTTAAGTAAAATGATACAATGTTGCATTTCAGTGTCCCTGCTAAGTGGAAAAAAATCAATAACTCCCTTCTTCTTCTCAACCATAAAAGCCACAACTGTAGCAAATGCTGCAGCATTTTCCCCTTAGGAGCTAAATATATTGCCTTAATTTAGAAATACAGCACAAAAGCAAATACAGGCTATTGTATTAATAAAGCAATATGTCAAATGTAACATATGTAAAATATAAAGATATTTGTATCACTATGACCTAACTATGTGATGTTTTAACTTTGATTGGTCCATTGCCGCCAGAGCATAAAAGATTTCTACAAACCAGAAACATTAATAGAGGTCCCAGCGTCAATGATGCCACTGTTTGGGCGCACACAGTATCTGCGAGGTGCAGTTGTCTTGACTTTGAAACACACATTTCTTTCCGTAGGGTTGGTGAGCTTCAGAGTGGCAGTGACAACATCTGTGAATGGGCCTGAGGAGGACATACAGAGAAACAACAGTAACTCTACTGTATGCGTGTTACCTGACAGTTTGGGGAATTAAATTTCTTAACCAGTTCAAGCTGAGTTGCCAGATTTGTTTAATGAAGTGCATACACATTTGGAGAAATACAAAAATGTAAAGTTAATTATTGTTGGTGAGAAACTCTGTGTAGGATCAGCAACGTGTTCAAGCATTTATTGTATTATTCAAGCCACACCCACAGGCAAAAAATGAATGCTGTAGAAATAGTATAGCATCGTTGTGACTTAGATCCAATTACACTGACCTGAGTAAGACTGTGTGACCGCATTCAACTCGGTTTGACATCAAAACCTTTATTATAGACATTTGTGTTGGGATAATAACCTTTCTGTGTAGTCTGCTCTGGTCAGACGCCTGTAACTGAGCCGGTCTGCATCTTGACCTGCCTAATCTTTGCATTCAAAGCTCAGCAACGATCAGTCGATGAACTATTACCTCAGACCGTCGCTTGACCCATTTCTACATAAATTACCCCCAAAGGAAAACGGACTTTTCCCTGACATGTGAGCCCACTGTGCAAATTCATACCATTCTGCTTCCTCTACATAAGACCATCTGTGACAGAGTTAAGGCACAGTGAGAGTAAACGCTCCCAGTCGAATCTTGTAAGCTTATAATATTGTGAAATAAGCTTGGAAGGGGGCTTAACAAGGACAGGTTCGTGGTAGAATATACTAGAATAGCCACTTCTTGGCAGCAGGGTGTTGCCAACCACACCGAGGCGAAGGCGTACGTCGAGATTTTGATCTCGTCACGGTGCTTCACGCACTGTCAAAGCATAAGACGACGCATCAAAAGCAGCAAATGAGTGAATATGAGAAACGGCATGTGGGGCCTGTCCTGACGCTGCAATGACAGCTAGCAGTTTAACATGCTAGCTAGCTTAGCCGAGTGCTAACTGGTTAGCAGTGTCGTTTTACCTGTCATCGCCACCGCTGAACACAACTGCAGCTAGCCGTCGAATTTTACAGCACCAACTTCAAACAGGAAAACCAGCGCATTTCATCAGGTTCATTCGGGCATCGAGACACTGGCTGTCATAAACCACTACTGCGCTAGCTAGCTAGCTAACTAACTAACTAGCCCCCGGCCCTGCCCTCTGCCTCAGCCTTACCTCTGAATTTCAGTTCATGTTGTGGCTCAAGCACCAGGACTTGTTCTGGTCTGGCCATGTCCCAGAGCTTCTTCCTGTCGTGACGGTGAGGACAACAACTGTTTAACACAAGTGGTCAGGAAGGAAGCAGCTGGCTCCCGAAGAAACAACGCGGCCGTCCACAGTTTTTCCACAAGGGGGAAAAGCAGGAGGAGAACGACGACTCCCAAATGCACCACCACTCGGACTGACTTGCTGGCTGCAACCGACAGCTGCTGGCGGCTAACGTGCTGGTGCTAGCTGTGCTACCAACGGCCGCAGGGACGGGTCGGAAAGAGCGTGGTGACGTCACAGATGAGGGCGGAGCAGGACGTCAGCTCAGAGACCATCGTTCGCATATTTCACACATTTAAAAGCAACGTTACACATGTGCAAACTGCATTGGGCCTGGAAATACGGTCCTAGACACAAGTTCCCCTTTGATCTAAAGTATTCAGTCCATGCTCTAAATATAACATTAAGTACACAAGTACAAGTATTGTACTCCACTAAAATAACGTCTCTGGGCACTAATCCAACCGACTTAAGGGTTAATTGTGGTATTTCTGTGTTATTTAGGGATCCTGCTGGTTAATGGATCAGTAGCACAGGAGGCCTCCTCATATCCTTTCTAAGGTAGATTTGTATTTTTTTTCTTTAATGCAAAAATGTCAGAAGAAAAATTTCAAAATCTTCCCCACAGTAGCAGAAACAATTTTTAGTGCTCACATTTGCTTGTGTCTTTATTTGATCCTTTATGTTACATACTGAAGGACAACACATCCCTCATCTTCTATTAGGATCTTTAGAGCCGGCGTCAGTTTCTGCTGCGTGCTACAGTCTGCTTTACTTTACTGTTATTTCAGAGTTAGTGCAAATCAAGTGATCTTACGGTTGTTGAGCAAACAATCACAAGGCCAGACGAGGGTTGCGAAGGAGCCGAATCAGGATTTTCCAGATCTTACAGGTTTACAAGTCTCCAGTGTTGGGAATTAGTTTCTTTAGGCTCATGTACAGACGTCATGGTTAATTCTTTAATGAACGTTGTTAGAGAACTATGTTTTTTTTTGTTAAATTCTAGGCAGAGGATTCCAAATTGCAATGTGCCTGATATATATGTTATATATAAACAAATAGATGTGAGGCATGACTTGATCCCCTGCTGTGCTGTTTAACTCTGCTTCGCTCAATTTTCATCCTTAGAAAACAATCCACTTATTCATTGTAGTACATCTCTTGTATAAAATTAAAATAAAAAAGTATGTCATCTGCCGGGGAAAGAGAGCAGCATGCCGCCTTTGCCCAAACCTAAACAGCCATCACGATACAGCTCAATAGCACTCAATAAAAACAGTAGTTTGATGTAGAATTGAGAGCCAAATAGCAAAGCTCCAGCCTTCAAAAGTAACATTTACACCTTTTCCACTCTGTATATTTTATCTTCAAAGCTAACTACGTCATTAATTCTCATACCGTTATATACAGACTGAACAGGAAATGGCTGGTGAGCAAACAGGAAACTCCGCTTCCTCTAATAAGGATTTACAACAACCTTTCTGCATGATCGAAAAAATAAGGATACGTTTGAAAAAAAAAAAAGGTAAATTGGTAGAGAACCAGTGCTTGTGCATTTGTGTTTGTTTAATGACAGCCCTGTTGCCGTATGCACCAAACAAATAGCAGCCTTTATTTCTAAGGGCTCCTGTTCAAACATCCAGACCCCTATTTGATGTACACATTAAACAAAGACTAAATGAAAGAGATGCCAATACTGTACAGACGGCCTCTGCTGTGCAAGTCCCATCAGGAGGAGCTTCCCTGTTTTTTTTTTTTGCCTTTTTGTTGTAATTTTTTTAGCAAAAGAATTTGATGTGTGTAGAAACAAGCGATTTGTTTCTGCCATCTTCCCGTTTTGACCTGTGCTGAAGTCAACAGAAGCAAACAAAAGAAACCTGAACACGACTTCATTTGAAAGGATTTAAGTTATAGCAATACGCACACTATCAAGTGTACAATTTGTCAAGGTTCATTTGATTCTAATAAAATACTTTTTTTTAAACCCATATACATTTCATATATTTATCTTTTTGGGGTATATGGATCCAAAAATAGACATTTAAATCATAAGGAAAATGGGGGGGGATAGGGGAACAGAAATAAAACTACAAAAGATATGATTGGTTGTCTTCCATCCCAAAGGAGAGAGAGAAAGAAGGCAGAAGAGAATGAGAGATACAGACAGATAAAGAAAAAGACGGACGAAGAAAGAAATAGAGGGTAAAGTGGTGAGGGAGGCAGGGAGTTCAGGGGGATTGGCCAAGCTATACAGCGCAGTATGACACCCACTTTAGCTCATTACACGTACAGTCGTGATCAAGGCACAGGGATCTTCTAAAAGTTTTTTTTTCTCAATAAAGTTGTACAAAATAATACATTTTACAGTCTGTACAAGAATAATAGTTCAGCAGTAAAGTAAAGACAAACATACAAAGAAGCAGAGAAGAGGGAGGGAGGAAGAAAAACGGAGCAAATATGGCAAGATGTGAGCAGATTGTTTGACCACAGAAGTAAAAAAAAAAACCATTAGTGTCTTTATTGTCATCATCTTGTATTTTATATTCCAAGTTTATTATATTTAATTTTCTCTTAAAATAAAAGAGCACTGCTCAGAGGGCAAAAATACAAATGGGAAAAGTGGTAGAGATGAGTAGGAGGAGAAATGATAGAGAGGAAAGAAGGGGGGGGGGGAGGGGGTGAAGATGAACATTGTCAGTCCTCAAAGGATAAAGAGCAGGGGAGAGGAGAGGAGAGAGTGACAGAGACAGAAAGAAAAATGATAAAGAAAGAGCACGCACAGGGCACAATGGCACAATGGTCCACACAGACAAAAACAGCTGTGAAGACAAAAAACAGGGTCAGTCATGACAACATGAGAGTTCTCTTTAACTTATATGATACTGTACTGAAGGATGCGTTTGTCCGCCGTTTTGAACTCCGTAACATCCTCCTCACATTTTGCTCCACTGCCACCAATGCAAAGTCCTGTGGCAAACTATTCTGTGGAGAGGCTGAGGGTCTGTTGTCACGATCCCTGTCCAGCCTCTGTTACAGAAACTCACACCGAACTTGGCTGGGTCCAGTTTCTGTGAACGTCGGCCTTCGCAACCTGACTGATCACAACACCCCTCGTCCGTTTAGTCTGCTGCAACTCTGCTCCTCGGGGCTCAGCTGTGCAGTCAGTCACTCGGTCCGTTTAACTTCACTGTGCCAGAAAAATTTGCAGACAGCTTGCTGAGGCCGCCGTTTCTTTGTGCGAGCAGATCCTGTGGTTGGATTCATGGATTTGTCTAAGTGATATGAAGGACTGTCGTACACTGTTTGGGTCCAGTACTGAGTCCAGTGCTTGTGTTTTTCATTAGATACAGTGTTATGCTGATCTGTTGTAACATATTTATTCTTTACTTGAATCAACAGTTCTCTGTTTAACACTTTTGCACTTGTTGTTGCTTTGTGAGTCTCAACAAGAAGAAATCTTCTGATTGGCAGCTCAACCCTTCTCACTGAAGGAATTACAGTCCAGACTGTGCCACTCTGGACCACATGTGAGGGTGACATGGATGATACGTGACGTTAAGAAGTTAACAGAGTATGGCTGAAGGTGGAGATCAGAGTCTATTGTTGTGTTAGCCTCTAAACCCCCTTCACTGACACGGCTTCCTCTACTGCAGATAGTAGTTGGCATTAGGGAAAGGTCTGGGTTAAGTGTTAACTGTGGGTGTGTGTGTGTCTGTGTGTGTGTGCATTTTGGCCCCCATTCCTTCACAAGAGCTCACTTCTATGGAAGAGGGGGCTTTAGAGACTTGGGTCAGAGTTTATCACTGTCTGATCTGTTTTTGTGTTTCTGGATAAACACCCTTTCTCTCCCATCACAACAGCTCATATTGCCGCAGGTGCATTCGCTGGATGATGTCTCGACAGTCGTTGAAGACACGACGAATATTTTCTGTGTCAACAGCGCAGGTGAAGTGGGGATAACAGTAGTGCCTCCCATCCCCACTTGCTGTGCTGATCCTCTGTAGAAGGAGCAAGGAAATGGTCAAATAAGTAAATCATATAATATATTAATCATTATATATATGTTATAACCCAACACTGACTGTTGAAGCAACCCATTTGTACCTAAAGAATATACAAATCCCAAATATTACATTTTATGAAAAAAAAAACAAAAAAAAAAAACTGATAGAGCCCAGCAACATAGTTTTTACAACAACTGCTATTCCGGGATTAAATTGAGAATTTTCAGGAGATTACCACAGAACCAGCATGTGTAACTGACTCAAAATAAAAAGTGTAGGAGTATGACTCAATGATGTATTTTAGTATAACACTGGAGATTTATACCACAGAGCTGGAAGCTGTATTCTTAGAACTAAGGTCAGATGTGGTCGTGTTGGCTCACAATAAGGAAAATACAGAACACACAGGTCTCTGTGTGCTTATGCACTTACCAGGAACTCATCTCTTATGAAGTACTTTGCCCTTGTGACACGTGGATCTTCTCCAGGCTCTGGTGTCGCTGAGAGAGCAGGGGCATCAAACATCATAAAATTTAAAGGATGCAAAAACACTACTTTTAAGCATTTTTTGTTAAATGCATACTTTAATGTTAGAAAACTGAAAGCCTCATCATCATTGAGTGTGTGAACAAAGTAGTCGCATGAGGTGGGTCATGTAGTAAACACACCCATCCCTGAAACAGAAAGCGTTTTCTGGGAGGCAGGAAGTAAACACTTTTACAGTGATTATCAATATTTTTTTTTACTGGGACATATTTAGCTCAGGTGGTGGAAACTGGGACATCTTTGTATTTTTCACAGACTAGATTTCAGTTGGGAGTTGCTGTTTGGTGGCAGGAAAAAAAAAACTCAGACTATTTCCTCCAATAGGTATCTAACCTTAATATGGAAAAACATAAAATATACCAAAACCGTTATTAATATCCACAATTCTGCTGATAACCAGTAGCAACTTACTCAAATAAACTGACACATTTACATAAAATGATCAAAAGTGTTCATAGATAAAAGTGGAGATAACTGTTCTGTGACTGCTCACCGTCATCGGGAGTAGTGTAGCGAGCAAATTCTGGAAAATATTCCTCGATTTTGGATTTTCCTGCCAGCACCTTCTCTGCAAGCAAGTCCTGTTTATTTAGGAACAAGATGACAGAAATGGTCCGCAGCCACCTGAGGAGAGTAAAACACTGAATTAAGACAAACATCAAACCGCGAACAGACATGAGACAGTACATCATTTATCCTTGGTTTGTTTTGCTCATGTAGCTAGTAAATCTGCAGCTTGTATGAAATAATTAAAGACAAACAAATTATTATGAGCAAGCTGATGAACAGTCAATTTGAAGTCGAATCCCTGTAAATACACAATTAAAAGTCATCGTCACTTCTACACAGTCACACAAAACAACAGGCAGACAGTGTCGGTCTCTCTTCACCTGTTGTTCCAGATGTTCTTGAAGAGGTTGAGGGCCTCCTGTAAACGGTTGGTCTGATTGTCCTCTCGGATCACCATGTTGTAGCTGCTACTGGCCACCACGAAGATGATGGCTGTCACATCTGATGAGAGCGGGACAAAGACAAATCAGTCAGTGCGAGAGAGAGAGAAAAGCATGAGCTGAGTGAGGGGGAGCAGAAATAAATGCTACTTACCGTTAAAGCACTGAATCCACTTCCGGCGTTCGTCTCTTTGACCACCAACATCAAACATACTGTGGAAATTACATAGGATGTTAGCATTAGCATGGAACATGCTGCCATCCTGTGGACGAACTGTGCCGCTGACTCGTTTGTGTGTATTTGTTAGGAAATCATGTACTCTGGTATTTCCCTGAGTTTTTATTCGATTAGACTTACTGGAAATTAACTTTGTCAACTTGGAATCTTGTCTCAAAGATCCCGGAAGTCAGTACTCTGCACCGCAGCAAATCCTAGAGAACAAAACACGAAATCATACCAAACTCACGAAGATAATGTACATGAATTTAAATGCTAACGTTGCAAAGCTGGAGATTTACATATCACTTCTGTGTCCCAGATAGTTTTCCACATCCAGGTGAAAAGCACAGTTGTTACTGCATTTTTACCACCATTTTTTTCAGGGCAGCCTCAGTAGGATAACTACACAAGATCCATCTTTGTTGGCACACAGAATAATCCCAGCATAAAGACAGTATGTTAACGTTTTCTGTTCCTTTTAATCTCAGACATAGACCCCACGTGATGTGAAAAGCAAACGTACTCTACTGCAAGTGCAGGTTCTATGAACTTATGTGGTGACTGCAATTCACCCACCTGATCAGATGGAGTGTAGTCATTCTGTTTCACAATGTCAATCTTGTCTAGAAAGCTGCAGAGAGGGGAGAATTACAGCCGTTACTGCCACTGATCAGACATTTGCTACTGCTATGGAGGGAATAAATAAATAAATCCCATTGAAAATAAAACAAGCATGACGCTTTATCAAGCATTTCAAGTGGTAAAGCCGTTTATTGACATACAGGAGGAAGGCCACCTGTTGCAACTGGCATGATTGAAAACGCTTCAGAAAAGAACTAAATATCATGATGCTGAACATTTGCAGGGCAACCTTCCATTCAAACCGTTTTTTCACACGATTAATGAAAAGCACAGGCTTGTCAAAAGTATTTTATAGGGTTATCACCATCGCATGTGCCACAATTATAATAAATGCTTCACAAAGTTACTATATGCAGACAGTGAGATATTTACAGATAACTTGGTTAGTTCGTATTATCCACTAAACGAAGGCACAAGACTGAATCACTTGAGCATCATCTGTGAACTACAAGTTGCAGCGTCCCTTCACATAACACTAAGCAAACACTCCTAAGAACGAGATGGATGGACAGAGGGATTCAACATGACGCAAAGAGCAAGTGCATGTGTTAGGATAGAAAGAGAGATGAGAGTGCACGTGGGAGAGAACGTGAATGAGGAGAAGGGGGAGACAGTCGGAAAGAGAATGGAAGCGTAGCGGCGTCTGTCTGACATTACAGAGCAGATTTCAAAAATAGCTCCCCAGCGCCCTGGCCTCCAGCACGGTTACCATGGAGACCCAACTACAGGCACTATTAATAGTCTATCAGCTCCCAATCGTGTGCGGCTGGAGGGGCTCCATTAAGACAAAAGACAGACAGATGCAGATGGAAAAAAAGGGAGACAGAGGATGAAAAAAGCAAGAGCAGGAGGAGTTTGTGTTTTTGTGCTGGGTACGTGAGCGACATGAGGGAGGCAACAACAGAGCAGACTGTACCATCTCAACCACCTAAGGGAGAAATATGGGGGCAGGGTTTCTCTTCAAGTACACTGTTAAAAGACTGCACCAAACCTGCACACCAAAATTAAATTCCACCTAGAGTGATTTACTAGTAAAGTGCAGTTCAGGCTAACTGCTCATCACCCACAGCTGAGCAAAAAAAATGTGTCCTCCTCAAGCGCTACCCTCCTTCTCCTTTAAACAGCCTCATCATTTGGAGATGACTCAGCCTTGGCCATGTTTGCACAAAAAACTGCTGCTGTTATAAGAAAACTATTTTATCAGTGTGTTAGGCTGTAATCATCTCCAATAAAAAAATATATATATATATTTAAGATGCTTCTGAGCAATTTTTAAATACATATGCGTCATTTATATATTACAATGAGATAAGTGGGTTTTGGGGACGTGCGTTATGATTTCTTTTTTTTTCTGCAAATGTTACTCAAAAATAATTCCTAAAAGTTGCTGAGTCTCCACGCTGTGTACACCACACTGAGCAGGGGTTTGGGTCAGAGCTCCCAGGTCTTATGACAGTTCTTAGCATTATACACCCACAAAAATGACTCTGGCTCTGACCCAGTTCATTTGCAGTCTGGCAGTGTGAACCAAACCAGACCAAGTGTCAAGTGGCTTACAAAAAAAATAACACCAACATAAAAGTTAAGTTACTGTTCGGTGACCGTTTAAATAATTACACGTTTCCTATGCTCTTCACACAAAGACATAAAATACCTGTTCAACTGGACCAGTTCAAACATGCTAAAGAAATGTTTTTGGTGAAAGCCACATAAAGAGTCCAACGCTGTATATAATTTCTATCAGACACACAGATTTAAAGATGACTTTGAACATTTAGTGGTAAAAACGGTCAGAAAAAGCCTGACAACCGTTGGATACTGTATGGTTTACTGGTTTAGACTGAATGAATGTTTAAGATCTGTTGTCCTTTATATTTAGGACAACACTGTAAAATCGATTTCCTAACATGTACAAAAAACATGTTTGACCTGAGAGAGAGTTTAAGTGTGAAAACCTCAAATAAATTCACAATTAGCAGTGCTGGACTCAATACCAGCTGTGAGGCAGGGCACAGGGTATAGGTTGCTAGGATCAGATCCAGATGAACACTCACATTTACAAAAGTAAATAACTAAAAAAACACAACAAAAAATTGTGACGCAAAAATCACAACCCGGGGATGCACCAAGAGAAACTGAAAACTAAGCATGATGCAGCTGATTTGCAGAATTGGAGACTTTACAATAAATATAAAATGTGCTTTTTCTTCAAACAATTTAGATATTCGTTTAATAATACCAAATAATCTTTTGCACAAGTCTCTCAATCGTAAGGACTTGCTGTTACTTTACTTTTCTTTGTTTTGACAGTTGACAGTGAAGATGCAGACGGGAAATGTGTGGGAGAGAGAGACATTGGTGTTACATGCAACAAAAGTCCCTGTGAGGAATGATACTGCAGTCTTTGTGGTAATGGGACCACTACAATATGAAGGTGCCTGGGATTCGCTGCTTTGCAGGCAGTGAAACAGGGACAGGTGGTCAAACAAGAACATTTCATGACATGATCATGAGATTTTGGAAACCACGCTTATGTGGACTAGCAGATAGTTACTTACTATTGTGCACAGTCAATTAGCTGGTACTCGTTGGACCTCTCGTAGCAGGCTCGGACCCCCTCGTCCTGCCACAGAGTCTTGGCATGGTCATAAAACTCCTAGATAAATAACACAAGGCAGAAAGAGATGGGAAGTTAGAGAAAACGAAAATATTAAGCAGATCAGCATTTGGTTCATACTAACATTTCTGATATGCGAGTTTGACATCAGGGTGGACGCTACGTTAAATGTCACGCAGGAGATCTTGTTGACACCATATGCAGTTTACGCTGTGCCTGGGTGACGCCTGTGTGCACGTCTCAAAGGTAAACAGTGGTGAGAGATTCAATACACAGTCACTATAGCCAGACTCCTTGACATGCTGAGACACAGGAGATGAACAGTTTCACTTTGTTACATTGTATCTGTAGCTTTCACCAGTGCTAGGAAGCTGTTAAAGGGAACTGTGCCCAGTACAGGAATACATCAGCATTAATACAATAGGACTCTGACTTTTACTCTTTACTCTAGATCATCTTTTTCCTCTCTTCTTAAACTGAAATTAAGCCAACATAAGACTCTCATCTGAAAAACTAATGAGACTTATAATTTTTTTTAGGAATCACTATTATTCATTTAGCTGCAGTCTTAAACGGACCCCACCATCTCTTAGGCAGATCCCAGATGAAAACCAGAAGACACTTTCGCCATCACGCTTTTATAACTTGGAAACTATGCTGTGCATGTCATAAACAAGTCAACTAACCAAACAAGTAAGGCTAAATAGCAACCGTAAACAAATAATTGCTTCCCAATAGCTCAGCATGAGTGGAATTCCTGGGCCAGCAGTGTGATTTAATGGTTCAAGAGCAACCCGTAGATTTGATTTCTGTAAGAGATGAAATTCCTTTGAGCAAGACAGTCCGTGTGGGTTGCTCATTAACTATGAGTCAAAATTAAATAAATATTAAAAAGAGGAATTAACTTGAGAAACAGTCATTTTGTGATTACAGTTGTCAACTTTCTATATAATCCCCACTACTAAATAACATGGGCGTCACTTCTATTGCGATCCTACAGTGATACTTTGAGCTTTAGTCTCTTTAGTCCTGGGAAATGAGTTAATGAGAATGTCCTACTGAGAATACTAAACCCACAGAAGCACTACCTATGAGGTTATTAGTAAACCTTAATTAATGCTTCCCATGTCCAGGGATTAACACCTGGGATGTTGAGACAGTGAAACACCCTCCACCAACACACAAATACATACAGCTAATACCTGCACCTAAATGGGTTGTACTGACTATGCAGCATGTGTTCACACAGTGGTGCACACAGGGAAACCCACATCAGAGCCAATCTTACATTGTATGTAAATCATCCATCCAACATATGTTGAGGGTTTGCTACACATCTTTTAATTTCTTACCAACATAAATTGATAATAAATGCATTGCATCAAAACTGAAGAGCCTTTCTGTGTGGAGTTTTCAAGCTCTATATATGTGGTCCCCTGATGGACTGGCGACCTGTCCAGGGCGAACCCTGCCTCTTGCCCGATTGTAAGCTGGGATAGGCTCCAGCATGCGAGGAATGAGCAGCCAAGGATAATGTGAATGTGATTTGTGGGTTTAGGTGTGTGTGTGTTTTGTGAAGACTAATATTGCTCTACTTACAGATGGAAACTCAAAGTCCTTCTGGTTGACCAGGTTGAGGATGTATTCAATCCGGTGCTGGTTCTCTGGACATGCCAACTGCACTGGTGGTGTCAGGTTGCTCATAGCTGTTACTATGGTCTGTTGCAAATGCACAGAGCCAAATACAGAACATTTAGGATTTGATGACATAAACACTAAAGATTTGCACAACGGTGCAGTAAGTAAATTGATAATTGGATACACAGCAACACTTACCTCAATAGCCTCTTTAATATTATTTTTGATGTCCTGAATTTTTTGCTTCTTTTCTCTGAAACACACACATATACATTGATGTAAAGCAATAACATACATCTTCATGCAATATACAAGCAGCCCTTAAAGACACCATACACCGTTCTGAGGGGCTCAGTTGTGCACTACATGATGAGTAACCTGAACGCGGTGTTAAATTCATAGTGTGTCCCTTTGATTACTTAAGTAAGCGAGTGTGTTCCTCTGTAGATTCTTCATGTAAATGCAGACGTGTTCATATACTGCAATGGTATGTATCAGAATAAAAACAAGTCTGTCCAGTTCCAGTAAATTTCACTTCACCGGGGGAGAGAAAGCCAGTTTGGATATAACAACAAATAACAAGAGCCCCTAATACATACATTAGAAAAAAACAATGCAGTTATAATGTTAACAAACTCATTCATTGTATAATGCTGATGACGTGGTTTTAACACTACGACAAAGCTTTGTTTCTAATATTTGTCTAAGCAGTTTTACACTCAGCAGAAGAAGAACAGTCTTTTTTTTTGTTGATGTTTCAGTGAAGTCAAATATGTATTAGGAAGTCATGTTAGCACGGCATACGGCACAGCATTAGGCCTGCGTGGTAGAGAAATGATGTGTCTGCTGGAAAGGACAGTTGTTTGTACAAGATATCTGGACTCTATGTGACAGAGGTGTCTCTACTAAAGGCAACAAGAGGGCCAGTAAGTCTATCTTTCACCTTGAGCCTGGCAGGATAACACAGCATTGTGTTTACAGCGGTACTATGTCAGAGATGGGTCTTTATTCTGTGCCGGTTGTACTTTTTTTTTTTTTATAGGGCACACTGTTGCGCTGAGGCCTGAGTCGATATAAAAATATAAACGGTCAGCAGATAACAGAGAGACCACAGCCAGTCTTAACGGGGGTGGACATTTTCTTCTGACTGACACAATCTGGATGCTCGTCTGTTGGATTATTAGAAACAAAGGCTGCAATTCTTTCACTACTTTAACTCACAGGCAAACTCTACCCGAGGCCTTTGTTACAACTGGCCAGGTTAGACCTACATCAGATAACTAAACGCGTTTTCCAGCTCATGGACAGACACAGTCTGCAGACAGGTTACTTCTACAGGAGAGAAGCCCAGCCTCATGTATACATGGACAGTAATTCCAGTAGTAGTTTTGACATGCAGATGATGTCACCACCTGCAGGCAAAGAAAGTAATAACTACATCGGATATACTGTTTAAAATTGCATATATTCTCAACAGCCAAGATCAAGTTGACATGGATGATGTAGCATAGAACATCTTCTAAAGCCTGATGATCTTAAAGGTGAGAGATGATGAAGAGGACGACTGAACTATTCATCTGTAAGAAGGTATTTTGCCTGACAACACTTCAATTAAATTACAGTACATAAACACAGGTAAACACACTAATAGAAACACTCCTGGGTCAAGCTTCTAGATCACTGCGATGCTACAAAAATTTTATTTACCGTATTTTGTTTTATTATTTAAAAGAGTGGGTAGAATTAATCTACGGAGAATTGTTCCATTCGCACTACAATCATTTTATGTAACAGACTGGAAAAAACATGTCTGCAGCGTTGAATATAATTTGTGTAATACCCATTGACAAATGGTATCAAAGCCTGAGAAGCCTGTGAGGTCACTGTGCACCAAGAAACACAAGCCAGGGTGAGAAGACGAGAGAAAGGAGGAGGTAAGAGAGTTTATTGGGTTAGGAGGGAGACTGAAGAGGCCTTGTTTACATTTCCAACCTGATAGTCATTAAAAATCACATGTCTGTGTGTGTGTGCTCTGACTGGATGTGTGGTTAGAGACAGGAAAAGAACATGAGACGGCATGACACAACTTGTTACAGTGATGACGTCTACTGGGCCCTGAAATGAATAACCTGGGTTTATAACCTGGGACTGAAATAAATGTTCCTGCCATTCTCATAATTCAGTGTTATGGTTGAATATTGTGCCTAAAACCTAATCATAAAAAATCAAACTGATGTGGAAGAGAGAGAAACACACAGAATACGACCAACAGTCCCTCCAGATATATAGATGAAGACACTGGTCTGCTCATTATGGCTCATCTTTCAGCTCATTAATTCTCTTTCACAACCTGCAACCTCCATCTCACCTCTAGCATCAACGTCACGAAATCACTCATGACCATGACCACTTAACTGCTACAGTGACAAAGTTGCTAGTGTAATGCCTTGCCAAAGGGCAGCTCCTCCATAGTTGCTGAAAGAATACAGAGACCTGAGTTCATCAGTTACTCTGACCTTTAGGTTCCCACAACACTCCATCCTCTCACCTAAAATCTGTTATCACGGGCATTATTTGCATCCCAGATCAATAGGTTCATGCTCAGCCTCCTGATCCAATCTCATTAAACATATTACTATGCTTGTCATGTGAAAATCCACAAGCAAGTGGCCTAGAAGTCTGCAGTCTTGATTTGAGCAGATCCTCAAAAGCGAAGGTGACCGGCAGCTTGGCAAACAAAAACATAAATCAATACAAACAAATCAACACATGTCACAAATTGGACTGAAAGACAATGGTGTCGTATGTGTTTGTGAGTGTTGTTAATGAAGACACAAACACATCTCGCTCGCTCCTTGTGGAGTCATGTGCTGGGTCATATGCTGTTCTCTGCCTTAGGTGCCGATTTTCTAGTCTAACCTTGCTTCCACCCTTTTCCACACCAGACCAATACAAGTCAGTTCAGCAACACAAAAAACAGGCGCATGAAATCATTTGAATGAGCGAGTTTACAGACTGCAATGATATCTACCAGAGTCATTAAATGGGAGTTGGGTGCCTTTTAGTGTATGTGGGAAAATAATTGCAGATATTAGCGTAACTGTATTCAGGTCATGTTGACTTAATATGGCCAAGATATATAAGATTCTAGAAAGCTCAACTTTAACATATTACCCATCTGATCTCTGTAACATATTGCTGAATGAATGGAGCTGCAGACTAGCGAAGGGCAGGGCAGCGTCTAGGAGTCAGGCCCAGATGTGAAACACACAGACGCAACAGCCACGTCCATCCCTTCACTGTATACTTACTCTGCATTGAAGCCATTAACGTGTAGGATGCGCATCTGTTTTACGATGGTGCTCTTTCCTGACTCTCCAGCTCCTGCGTGAGAGAAAGAAAAAAAAAAAAGTTTGAAGACATGTGTAGCGGTACCACACAAAGTTCTACGATGCAAACAAGACGCATTTAATTGACAAGCAACAGAGTGTGTGCAGCAATGCCACTGCAGGTAGTTAGAAGAGAACACGCTGGTTGTCTCCTACTCGCCTCCACATTAAGGTTTCAATGTCCAAACAACAAATTTCATACAAAACCTGTGGTAGAAGCAAGGACGGTGCTGCTGCATGTCACAAACTGGACTATGCCACTAGATATTGTAATTAGTATCATAAGACATTTTTATATTGATGCTCACTAGATAAAATAAAAAGATGATTTAAAAAGTTCACACCGTTTTTTTGGGGTTTTTTTTACATAAAGGCAAGTCCACCATGTGGAAAACAATCTTTCAAAATATGAATACTTTACAACACAGCATGGACAACAAACACCAGACGGCAATAAGAGACCCTAGCGCCATGGAGCATTGCTGGCCCTTTAGCTCTCTGCTGAGGGTCCCTGTGTGGCTTATTGTACACTTGCTCTAGGAGTGAAACTGGTTTGCTTTGCCTTGTCCAGTCAAACCTGCAGAAACACAGCTGCAAGAGTAAGCAGCTTCAAGTTCAACATGTACAAGACGCAGCTCTTTCACGTCCAATGTCTTTCCTGTCTCAGGCCTTATACAGCTTCACTTTGAGCAGCTTCCTGTTCTTGATGACAATTTTATCTTCACAACTGAAGTGTGAATGGATCATTAGTAAAAACACGAAGGTTTTATTCTGCTAAATCAAATAAATTTGAACTTAAACTGAATATTTCAGTATTTTTAAGAAAAAAATCAAAAAGTAAATGGTAAAATGTAAATGTGACGCTTAAAATGAGCAAACAAACCATAAATCATTTAGGCCAATAGTCTTTCTCTAGAGTCTTTCTTACAAGCTGAGACACAAACACTGAAGACGCCAGGCTACATCAGTCTAGATTACTCTTTAAATTATGAAGTCGTTATTTGAATAACAAATATTTTCTTATATTGTATTTGTGTATGCAATCAGGTCTCGTCGTCTGTCTAGAGACTTGAGATGAAAAAACACCCCGTCTGAATTATTATACATTAATCCTTGAACAGCAATGAGTCTCATTTCAAGACACCATTGCTTGATTCTTACTAAATCCAATATGAGACAGAGGGATGTGTTTAGACAGAAAGGCTGTGTTTGAATGGCTCTCAAAAGCGCTGTTGTTTCACGTAGAACATTTAAATCGATTCGAAAGACAGACTCATCTATTGATAATCCAACCATCAAGTGGTTAAGCTGACAGTCTGCAGCGGTTTTATGCAGATGTTTTAGAGTCGTCCACTCATGAGACATACTGTGACAGTCCAGCACGTTGTCAAACATCCCACACAAGAGTCTGGGACACTATGATAAACTCCTGACATCATACAAAAGTACAACAGTCCAGTAATGATCTTGTTGCACCAACTAACCATTTTAAAGTAACCTGCATCATATAACACTGTGTTTTATTGTGACATTGCTTTGCTTTCATGTATAAAAATAAATATAAATACTGCAAACTCTTATTAGATGAGATACAAAAATAAATCCCAGCACAGCGGTAATTTAAGTTAAAGATGGTATTATAATCCAACAGCATCCTCAAGGGAAGCCTGTGTTTACTTGGGAACATTGTTGTTTCCCTCCCTGGAGAATTAATGAAAAAAGAAATAACATCAGTGAAGTGGTACATTGATAAATTCATGTGCTCTGAAACCATGACATGGGAAAGACGGGCAAAAGTTGGCACTTTGATACAAACTACGTCAACTGATCATCCTATTAAATTATGTCAAGGGCAGAGCTCAACATTTACTGAAGTTAAATAAGAGATGACTGTAGGAGCACATGTGTAAAAAGTGTTGAATCGAATCTAAAAATAAAGCGATTTTAAAATGACTGTATTAAATACAGTCATCATTACTTTTATGAAGCAGACTCTGTTAACGTGGTGGACAAATGCATGAACTCTTCAAGTTATCCAACTTTAAAATGTACGTATAAAGTGCTGCTCTGGTTATGAATTACACGTAAAATGACCAACACAAACCTCAGCCTGCTGACGTGAAATGCAAACGTTTTAGTCCTGCAAATACACGAGCCAACGTCGGTACGTCACCTCCAAATATAACGTGATAGAGCAACTGAAAAGCGTGACTCGGTTCTACTGCTGCTCTCTACCACAACATGGACACAAACCTAATACAAGTGACGCCAGCACACAGTAAGTGTGCAGGTCCACAGGTCTGGTACAGTTAAACGAGTAACACAAAAAAGGCATCTAGCCCAATTGCAGACATCTTTGTTTTGAATTTCATGCGGATCCAGTCCTTCTGCTTTGCTAAAGTCACAACTTCCTCCCCAACATAAATACTGGTGTTGTCATACAATTCGCACCTTCGCTGGCATTTCAGCAATCACATATTATGATATTTTAACAAAGAACGCTGTGACTTCTCAGAAGTGATAAGCCTGCGACTGGCCAAACGAGGAGGGCACAGAGGAGAGCGCCACAGGGAAAGCGAGACGCTCTTATTTGCCTCTTATGTAATAGAGACCCAGCCCACCTACAGTTCACTCAGACACACGGCCACATGTTGAGTCTGACACATGTTCATTTCTTCATTAAATGTAAATCCCTGTGTTGGCTCAGTCACATTATCGCACGATTTCGGCCACACAAGCACAAACGTGAGTCGAATGTCCAACTAGACTTAGTTCACATAACTTTTCAGGCAGGTCTGGTACTGAAATGAGGCAAAACGCTGGTGCACAACTGACTGAGCTGGACTTCACCTTATATATTACATTCATTCATGAACTACAGTGGTGTTCAGTGATGGACATTTTACCTGCCCTGTACCCTCTCAGAGCCAACCTATGGACCCTGCTACGTGTTGTGCAGCTGGTCGTGTAACATGCAGAAAACCCAGCGTTGGAGTGATTTCTGCAGTGGCGAAGTCACAGTTAACGTTTCCCAAAACAACATCCCAGAAGGTTATGCAGGGAGGAAGCAGAGCCTCAAGTGTGTGGACTGAGGCCTTGCCTGCGAGCTGTAAGAGAGAGAAAGAGAGGAGAGGAAAAAAAAAACTAACTCACCTAAAAGTAGTAGTCTGTGTGTTGCTCTGTATATCTGTTTGTCTTTCTGGAGCTGCTTCTCTATCTTCTTGTTTGCTTCTCTTTGTGCCTTCTCCTCATTTCTCTGGTCTTCAGTCTTACTGTTGCCCAAACAACCCATCTTCTCGCAAGAAAAAAAAAAAGGAAATAAGGGGGTCCAAGGGAGGAGGACGAGGAGGAGGTGGAAAAAAAGAGCAAGAAAAAAGTGGAGGTGGAGGGGCTGTGAGGAGGAGAAGCGATTGAGTCAACTAAACTAGCCCAGATCCCTCGTTTGACCCGCAGATTTGGCACTAATGCCACCCACCGTCCCCGCGTTGCTCCAGAACTGCCCGCGGCGCAGCACTGTACAATTTATGCGTCCATAACGCGTATTTTGCCGTCAGAGGAAAGGCAGGATACTGGTGCTGACGACACCGAGGCCGCCTTCTCAGTTCGCTGAATCCTGCTCGGGCTTTTTTCCTCCTTCACATGCGGCGCACTTCGGCTTTATTCCCCCACCTCCGTCACCGCGTACGCTAGCGATTCACAATGTCTGTCCAGATGCGAACGATCGGGGTTTCTCCTCAAACGGAGGCAGAACAGTCGACCTCATTTGCATCTCCCAAAGCCCGGGTCTTGCGTCTCACTGCTGCCCGTGACAAGGAGCCGAACTCGGCGTGTCCGAGAAGCCAGTCCGTGTGGTGGCGCGGCTCGTTTCCACGTCCCCCGTCATGACAAACGCGTCCATAGGTGTTCGCTTCTGCTCTCTACGGATTTCTCGATCTCCCCGACGAACTCATCCGTCGGGGCCCAGCGGGACAGAAGGGAGGAAAACAATATTTACACCCAAACGAGCTGCATGTGTGACATTCTCGCTGCTTCCGTCGTCATCCGGCGCCGAGTCCTTCTCATTCTTTGCATGAAATGAAGTCAGATCAGCCCGAAACTCATCGCGACTGTCACGGCTGGTTCCCCCAACACCTCCAAGTCCGAACCAACCCAATACCCCCCGACTTGTCCTCCTTATTCGTGATGGCTGTCCCTCGCTGCTTTCTCCTCCAAGTGGGCCTTCTCTCTCTCTCTCTCTCTCTCTCTCTCTCTCTCTCTCTCTCTCTCTCTCTCTCTCTCTCTCTCTCTCTCTCTCTCTCCCCCTCTCTCTCTCTCTGCCCCTTGCTTTTGTTGCTGAAATGTGTTATCAGCCCCTCACATCACCACCGAGCCTCCAGAACTGCGCACCGATGGACTTTGTAAAAAAAAAAATCCCAGCTCGGTTCCGGTGAAGGTCTTCGAGCAACAAAGTGTACGAAAAAGCAAAAAAAAAAAAAAAACAAGGAACAGAAAACGTGACCAAGATGTGAAAATGGCTCGAAACGTATCCAGGTTTTTTGCAGGTGACAGAACAACCCCTGCTGTCAGGCTCAGCCTTTACAGCCCACATAGACGCTCACACAAACATGCATTTATATGTGTGTGTGTGTGTGTATATTCCTCTTGAATCCGAGGTGGGTAAATAGGCGACAAGCCTTCACGTTCACACAGACTAGGACGCGGTTGTAGCAGCTCGTCCCCAGCGCAGGCCGCTCCCTCCCGGCCGCTGGTCGCAGAAGGTGAAAGTCAGGAACAAGCGATTCTTTGAGCTTATTATTTTCTCTTTCTCCCTCTCCGAGAATAGTGGCTTACACTGAGGAGCTATACGGCGCTGAAGAGAGACGGGGTGTGGCCACACGGCGCTCATTGAACCCTGGGAAGGAAGGAGCGAGAGAGGAGGAGAGGAGAGGCCGCCTCGCCTCGTCACGTGGCCCGGGCGCGTAGCAGCGTCGGCGGCGCGGCTCTGCGGAGAAACCGGCGAGGAGGGGAGTCACGTCGCGCAGCGGGGCCAGGGGCTCCCGCGGCCCCCCGCGGCCCCCCGGAGCCCCCAGGTAGGACGGAGCTGCACATGTTAGTGCTGCTCTTATTCTCCTTATGCTGAGAGTAATGGTGTCTGTTTAACCTCATGAGGTATTTCATTGCCATGTGCATTTTTACTGTTGCAGTGCAATCAAACAATGTGATGTATCACGGTTACTGCCTCCAAAAATAAAGTTGTCTTCCGGCGGTTCATGTGCAATTAATACCTCACCAGCCAAAACCTTCAATGCAGGACCTGCATTATAAGTATTAGGAGCAAAAAATACCAATAAGCAAAGACAGAGACCCAACACTCAACACTATGTAGTTGAGTTTTTACATTTTGGAAGGACATAGTATTTCTAGATACATTAATAATATAATTTATATAATAGGACCATCAGTGCACTAGGTGGTACTTTATGGTTGTCACATGTGTGTTACACACAAATCTACCAGGTTAAATAAATATGTACAATCTATTTTATACACTACAAGATTCCACTACAAGCTTAAATAATATTCATAATATAATGGTAATAAATAATATAGAGGTACTTTTTCAAATAAAATTAACCATCCCTATTAGTGTTATTACATCTGTCGAACACTAGGTGGCAGCAGTCTTCTAAGCAGTGTTTTAGTTTACCTGCTCATAAATAAATAACGATTTAATTAATTAATTTACAATTAATTTACTAACTTATCTTTCATTACAGTTATTTTAGCCTCTCAATTAATTATTATACTATTATAGTAATACTGTATATTATTGTCAGAGTGAAATAATTTCTGATCAGTACAAACATGGTATGATGGGCAAGTCAGTAGCTCTGTATCTTTTGTAGCTTTAGTTTATTTATTTAGCTTCATTGTTATCATCTAAAGAAAGCTCCCTGTTCTCAGCACAGTGAATACATTTATAAACGCCCTGGTGACGTTTTGGTATGATGGTTAGCCAGCTCTCCAAGTGATAACAGTCTGGAAAAGCACATCTGCATTTCCTGCAAATTAGCAGCATTAACAGCCTTGAATAACGCACACGTCTAATATTACAGGCAGACACGCACACAAACACACACTTTCTCTCTATACATCACCACCTAAGACGCTTTTACAGCTCATCTGCTCACAGCTCGTTTTAACTGCACTGTCATGAAATGTTAGCTGCCTACTCAGCACTCATCCTCGTCATAATCAATTCAGATTTGTTGCTGAGGAGCAATGAGCTCGTTTTTATCTTTAATTCAGGGGCTTCATCTGCCCTCAGAGGATCGTCATCTCTAATGTCCTACAGGCAAAAGAATTTATTACTGGCACAGTTAACAAGGTTAGGAACTTACAGATATTTTAAATGGGGAGATTAATAAATAAGACGTTTAGATGCTATTCAATATATATTATATATCACTTTATTTGGCTGGCTCAGCTCTATCAATAAAGAATGTATGGATTTTAGGGCAGTACAGAGTGGCTTGTAGTGCAACACAGAATATTTGTTACCTTTGTTAATTTGAATGATGTCCACAGTTTCTAGTTTGTCATTTCATTTCTATTCTATTTCTATTTCAGCAGATCAGCGTTGCCAACTTGTTTTCTTTTTTGTAGTAGTTTGGAATAAAGTTTATGTTTTTGCAACTGCGGCCCTCGCATTGATCATTCCTCTGTAGTCACACCAGCGCTTAATGGCCTTACAGCCATGAATATTAGATACGCTTCCCTTCACACAGCACAAATGTGATGAGCCAGCCTGACGCGGCTCTAAGGAGGCAAACACAGTGAGTACCCGTCTGGGTTTTAGATATCGAGAAATCAAACGATGGTTTTAACCAAATGCCTAAATCAATGTTCCCATGTTCACATGCCGACACATACGTATACTGCTCTCAAAATATATGCTTTTCACTGTCATTCTGGCAGTTCTTCATGATTATGTGTGTAAAAAGTTGACTTGGTGTCTGTCCAGATATCAACAACAGGGTTTCTCCTTTTTTCTTGTTTGTCTCATTTTCTGTATTAGTAGGAGCCCGTTTTCCAGTCATACTATGTTAGTGGATATTCTCGTGAGTGAGATTACTCTCAATATGAGCATGGTACAGAAATGCAACCCATTATGTCTGTGAGTACGACGGTGAAAGAGAGAGAGAGAAAGAAAGAGGTGAGTGGAGAACAGGAGGGTGTGACAGAGACGTGCATAGAGCTGGGGGAGTCACGGTCTTCACAGGATTTTAAGCCAACGTTCTTCACTGCCAGTGTCTGGACAGACACCATGTCTGTCTGTGAACAGTCTGAGTCTAGTTTCACTGTGTATTGGAGGATGCTTTGAGGTTGTATATGTTTCCTTCTGAGAAATGTGTGAGCAGATTGTTTACCCGTACGTTGCCAAGTCGTTCACTTATTTGTGAAGCCATCTCGAGGCAGATAGCATCTGAAGGAGCAGTGTGGGTGTCTCGGACACGGAGAAAGGGACATGGCAGGGGACCTCGTGGTTGGGATGCTATACAACTTGTTACTGCCACTGCTCCTCCTGGCTGGTGAGTTGATATCGGATTATTTTACTTGTGATCTCTCGGAAGTTTTGGAATAACACATCTGCTGCATCCAGGCACTTCACACCGGAGTTTAGATCAAAGTAACTACATCCGTCAAGTAATTGCATTGCGTTTATGATGCAGACTAGTTGGATTCGATTTATTCTAAAATATTATAGTTTTTAAAACATGAATGATCTGGTCTAACGACTTTTTATTTTACATTTGACTGCTGCTCTTTTGCTAATGAACTGTCCTTAAATTATTCTCTGCATAATTTCCTTTTTGTTTTGGCTTTTCCCTGTATGACACAATCCTGGATATTACGTTAATCTCTTGGTTTGAAGTTAATCTGCCCTTTTGCTGAGTTCCACCGATACTGATTCCGATTCACATTAGAGACATTCACATCATATGAATGAGCACTGAGTCTGACCATTGAGCTGGTATTTGGCAGTTGCTGTTAGTTGACTGTCATTTTTGGAAATTCAGAAAAGAGGAAAGAGGCTCTGAATTACTTTTCAGGCTGTCAGATAAGTTGTAGCTTGGTTCAGTGATGTTATGATGAATGAACGTATCACTTTTCCATCCAATTTTCAATACTTTCAGATCCTATGACGCAGTAATAAATTGTTTGTTCTGAATTCTATTGTAGTTTTTGGCAACATATAAAGATATAAACCATTAACAGTCTATGACACATCTAGAAAGTTCAATGTGAGGCAAGGGTGGCATTGAATTTAAATATTTTAATACATTTACAAACCAACCAGCTACTTGAAGGTCAATCGCTGTGAGTGTTAATGCGGCTGTTTAAATAAAAAATTCCATTGTCACTGCTGCTGTTTTTCTATCCCCGTGTTTCATACTGTGTCTAAAATTTAAATAATGTGGTGACAAACAACAGTGTCGTTGATAATGTCCGATAATCTCAGACCTGACATAACTTTGTTTATTTCATGTGTTTGAGTGTTTTATGACATTCGTTTATTTGATTTTAGAATGTATTTATATTTATGTACTTTATGTAAAATTAATTAAAGGCACACAACCTTTTCATCATACGTATATATGATAACACAATACTGATAATACAAACACTGTACGTAAGTGTCCTCTGTTGGCAGATGAATTAATTAAAACAATATATGTTTTCCTCTTTCCTCTGCTTCTCAGCTTCTTCATTCCGCTACAATGGTCTGTCAGTGGTGTATTTCCTGTTTCTGCTCACTTTGCCACTGCTACCGAACCCCACCCTGGTCACTATGAAAGGTGAGAGGGGCTCTAAGGACTAATGACATACTGGCTGTTATTAGTCTTGATGCAAATTTATTATTTATATCGTTGATTCAGTTTACTTAAATTTGAGGTATTGTGTCTGCAGACTAAAATCTGTACTGGTTTGAAAAATTTAAAATCATAACGTAAGCTGCAGTTGTGGTGAACAGGGTTATGTGGTAATCTGTGTTGATTTGTGCCAATGCTACTACCAAATAATAATGATAAGTATAATATTAATAATAATACCTGCATATATGCACATATGAGTACAAGAAAATGTGCCTGTACTAGTAATCAGAACACATAAAACTAAACACATGGATTTGATTCTTCAACACACTTACCCCAGGAAGTAGGTAAGTACTAAGTAAAGAAAGCTAACATGCGGAGGAGAAAATACATAAACGAGTATATTAAGGAAGACAAAACGTGTGTATTGGTACCTACTGCACATGTGTGTACTATCTCTGTATTGATTACTGCATTCTGATGAATTAAGGTATCTATACCCCTCCCTTTACTTTGTAAAGGGGATGTGGTTTGAATGATCAAATCAATTATACATAGCCTGGTAATTACAGTGAGGAATTAAAAGATGTGATGTCAGCGTATTGACAGCATTTTTCTTTCTTTCTCTCCCTTTAAAAAGAGGTTGCCTTTCAGCCTCTCTATGAAAGCTTCATAAATCCCAGTTATCTTCTCTCTCCTTGGCTAAGTGATCAAATGTGTGTACATCCTGTGTGTGTGTGTGTGTGCCTCACATATTTTTTGTGCATCCACTTACACTTCAGAGTACTGTATATACATGTGTGATTATCTTACTCTCATAAGAAGCAGAGACGTTAAAGTGAAACAAGGCTTTTAGTAAAAATCCTCATCATCAGCTACATCAACAACAATTTGCTGGTTCCGCTAATGTTGCACTACATCAGCAAAACAATCTATGTCCATTATTTTGATTGTTTACTGAATGTGACTGTGAAAATTTCTTTGAAAATAAAAGACCAGCATTTTTACTTTGAGTATTTATTAATGACATTTAATGGAATCCATTACACAAAAAATGTTTTATTGAAAAATAAAAAGACACTTATTTGATGTTCTGAATTAGCTTGAACCATCTATTTTTAAAGTTAGGACTTGTTTGCAAGTAACCCAGACTAAAAAATAAAAAACACGGCAGCTGAGCTACCAAAAGTGTGATGCAGTTGTGGATCAGTCATGAACCTAAAAGATTACAAGAGTTTAAATTTAAATTTACCAGCACTGCATTTTAGAAAGACATTAGGGTTTCTCTCTATTGATTCTGCCAAACACCAAGGTTCATTTGGACAATAAAGCACCCACTAGAATAACCCCACACACCGGAAAGTTTACTGTTCAGCCCGTTAAGTAAGTGGGTGTGTTTTATCATAACATAGCATGTCAAAATATGTACAACTATAACTACATGTATAGTTTTCCTAATACATAAGGACTAAACTCTGTATGTGGCATCTTCCTTGTTTCTTTCACTACTCTCTTAGGTAAAACGGGTCAGTTCCTGCGGCTCGTCATCTACACAAGCATGACCTTTGTGACCCTGCAGTGCTTCATGCAGATCCCCTTCTCCTACATTCCTGCACATGGTAAAACATGACTTGTGTTTTCATTTGGAAAAACTAATTAAACAATTCTGTCAGCAGACTAGATCATTAAATACTGTAAATAATGTTGTGTGACTAATGATGTTTTTCATGTCCACATACTATATTTTAAATACTCTATTTCATTTCTGCTAATGGATGCCTCAAATCCTTACACCTGCATTTTTAATGAACTAAGACAGTAATCTAACTAGATTTATTGTCTTTTTACCAGTGAGTGGGCACTGGGACACCGTCTTCTACCATGTAGGCATAGTAAGGTACGGTCCATGATTAACTTGTGCATCTTCAAGGAATATTTGATCAATTATGCAGTTTTAAATTCCAGATTAGTGTTTGGCATCACTACCAACAGTCTGCAAATGTTTACACATTAACTTTACTATATAGATGTTTATCACAAACAACATATAAACTGTTTTGTTCATATACTTGTATTCTAGTCTGCACAGATCAGATCATGTAATGGTGACAAAAACATTTCATCACACAGCAAACAGATCATCGTTTCATATCTTCAGTAGGAACAGAGATCAGAGAAGATGAAATGTATGTATGTGTGCTTTTACTGTAGGTTTAGCTCGGTAGACTTTGGGAATATTGTGCGCCTCTTGGCCCCAGACGTCGGCCTTATGTTTTCGACCATCTTCATACTGAGGCTTTGCAAAAAACGATTGCGCCCATTGCCCCAAATCAGTCTCCACGAGAATGGAATACGGCCTCCTGACCCTGAGGTAAACCATGGGCACATTCATTGTCTTTCAGCCTTTTGTTATGTTCATCACCCAACTCTGGTATCGCTGTGGCCATGTTATCTGTCTGACAGGAAACAGAAATGTCTGAAACAGATTCTGACGCAGGAAGCGACACAGAGGGTTCGTCCTTCGACAGCTCAGAGGAGACTACGGTGCCAGTTCAGTCAGGTCCACCCCAGTTTGTCCAGAAGCTGATAGTGTTCGCAGCTGGACTGAGGCTGCTGTTGTCAGCAATCATGAACACGGCAGCAAAAGTGGTAGTGACCCTACTGCTGGGGCTGGCAGGTACGGCAGCAGCTTGTGAAAACTCAGGTCATACCAGAGATATATTTTACCTACCTTGCTCATTCGTTACACCGTGCTGTGCGTTTGCTCGCGTGTGCAGGTATCACACTGCCCTCCCTCACCTCGAGTGTGTATTTTGGGCTATTTCTTGGTCTGGTGTGGTGGTGGGTGTTTGGACGTGCAATCAACCTGCTCGTCTTCAGCTCTCTGTGTGTGATGATGGCCATCTTCAGCGGAGGACACCTGCTGGCTCTATACCTGTACCAGCTGCCTCTGTCCCAGCAGATTGTTTCACCAGATGACATCTACGCTAGGTACCAACGTGATTATAAATTAGGATTAAACCTCATGTCGGGTCACACCACTATAAAACAAATACAAATAAGAGAAACCTTTCAAGGTACACTAGAACCAAATTATCTAGCTTTCACCTGGTGTGTTTGCATTTGTTATGAACCACTCTGTAGAATTTTTACAATTGTCATTCACTGCTTTTTAAAATTATATTATAAAAAGAGAAAAATTGCTTATTTATCCAGGACAGGAGCTTAATGTCTTTTTAGGTTGATCCATTCCTCCTTCATTGTTGCATAGAAAATTTTATATTACGATATGTGATTATGATTTTAACTCCTCTTATTCCTCTTCATTCTACATTCCTTCCCCTCTACCCAGACTTTTTGGTATGTCAGGTGTAATCAGGACTGAGAGTTCACGTCCGAACACGCTCAGTCTGCATCCACATGTCAGCTGGCCTGACTTCATCAACCCCTTGGTTCTTCTGCTGCTATACAACACATTGGTGGCTCTGCTGCACAAATGGGTCCACATCGCTGTGGAGGTGTGTGTATGTATGAATAACAAACGTTAGAGCATGTATGTTAAAAGTTAAAAGTTAAAAAAATGACAATGCCTGCTGTTTTGCTCAGGATGCTGTTAACGCTGATGATGGCGAGGAGTCTTATGAGAGTCCAGTAGAGAGTCCAGAGGCTCCTCCCAGCTTCTCCAGGGTCCTCTACATCTCAGGAGACAAGCAGGAGGTAGGATAAACTACGGCCTTTCCATAGTTAGCTGTTTCACCACACGTCAGTCTGCACATCATTACAAAAGACACAGCCAACGCATAATTTCCTTTATTTAGCTTTTGAGCAGCACAGATGAGGAAACCTACCTGCCTGATGAGGTGAGTGAGAGTTTTTTATATGCTGGGCATAAAGTGAGTACACATTGTTCTGACCGTGATTGACCTGGATAGTATGGGTCTCTCTTTTTTTCAGCCAGTGGTTTTAATGACCAGCAGTTCCTGGCAAGACGTCCACAGAGATGATGCGGGAGCTCTGTTCGGAGGGGCAGGTTACACTGACTGTTACCTTCCACCAGAGGATGAAGACAAAGATTTGCCATCACATGGTAATCACACTCAAGTTCTGTCCCTCAATAATGAAATTCTGGGTGCTATCCTCTGAGCTACACACCCACACCTCTTTTTCCCATCCTACCTCTATCTGTCTCTGTTGCTAGACACAGAAGGGGGGGAAGAATTGGAGGACAACAGTCAGAACTTTCCAAAAAGTCTGACAGAGACCTTACCTCCGCCCTCAGGTCCAAGTGGTCTGGTCATCTTTGGCCGGCTGGTACAAAAACACAGCTATGTCAGCGCCCTCATCACAATGATGGTAAAGTACATGCAATGATTCATATACTCAATTTCAATCAAAGTCAAACATTAACCTGTCCTGCAAACTAGCTAATAGCTAAGTATTAATAGTAAGTACAAGTAAGTAAAAAACAGTTTTTACTGTGATTTTATTCTGATAGTCTGACACCAACTAAGCAAATACACAACCTAGGTTGCATACATTGCATTCATCACAATTAAATGTTATGCCATCTGAGAGGTTTGTTACATTGCAGTAATGTAACTGTGAGTAGGTGTGGAGTATCACCTACAACAACTGGCTGACCTTTGCCCTGCTGGTGTGGTCCTGTATCATCTGGATGATGAGAGACCGGCGGCGCTACGCCATGATGTCCGCCCCCTTCCTGGCCATCTACGGAACCGTCCTGGTGGCGCTGGGCTTCCTGAGCGGGCTGCGACTGAGCCGGGCCGAGCTGTACCCCGGCCTACCTCCTGCTGTGATAGCGGACTTCGACCTGAACAGCTACCACCCAGCGCCCTGCGTCCACCTGGGCGCAAAGGTGAGGCCAACCCACAAAACCAGAAACTTTTCGAATCTTATTCTTATTATTGTAACTCTGTGTCTGAACGGTTTAATGTAGTAAAAACTCGTATCTTATTGTGTAAGTGGACAGGATCTTTAAAGATGGGTAAAAGTTGCATAGAACCTACTGTTAGGAGCCTAATGTCTGAGTTTCAAGCTGTCCATGTGTGCTGCAGGTCTTCTACAGCTTCAGCTTCTGGCTGATGTTTCGTCAGCAGCTGAAGGAGAAGCAGGAGGAGCAGAGCTTGAAGGAGGAATCCTTAGATGAAGTCAAAGTCATAACATGTAATTCATTTTGAAATTGCTTTCAAAAAGACTTAGTTTTGCTGTGTGCCCATAGAAGCTCCCCCATGTTTGAGTGAGTGATTTGTTTTGGTTGAAAACACACCTCCTCCATTTCGTCCTCCTCATTCTTCTGTATTTGTTTCCTCCCATCTCAGCCGAGGACAGTCAGCCGTCGCCTCTCGCCACGATGGTGATTTCAGCTGTGAAAGGGACGCTTGTGAAATACTGGATCCTCTTCTGCTGCTCCATGTTCTTTGTAGTCAGCTTTTCTGGAAAGGTATCTATAATAGAAAGTCAGAAATGCAAAATCATACTTAATCAATCAATCAAATATAAATCAACCTGCTCTCGACCACGTTCCACTCGCTCAGGTGGTTGTCTACAAGATCCTCTACATTGTTCTCTTCCTCTTCTGTGTTGTCCTCTACCAGGTCAGTAACTTTACCCGCTGTCTGCTTACAGACAGTCAACATTTACATCATGTCTGACTATTTGCCGTTTACATAGTGAAGTAGGTGAAAGATGGAAATATGATCTTGATAACACAGATGCCTGAAATTAGAGACACATGTCCACTACAGTTTCATGTGGACTCCTAAATTACCATCTGTGAATCATTTAACTGTTGTTTGTGTCCAATTCTGGGAACGAACACACAAACACACTATCCACAGCTCATCAATACTATTTTACACTTAAAAGTATTGATTCTGACTCACAAACACATACTCAGCCAGTTTTGTTGCTGCTTTCCTGCCTTTTCTTCCCCATCTTATGTTTCTGCTGACCTTTTAGAAACGCAGCAGGCACTTACACAAAGGCCTAATGGCTGCAGAGGTGATGTACAGTAAAATAACATCATTTTTCTGTTTGTCATCATCATCATCGCAGACATTTTACATACTGTAATGAGTAATGGGAGAAATAAAAGCAACACCATTACTTTTGAAGGTGTAAATGCTATTTACCTGCTTGTTATTGTCTTATCTATAATAATGCTAATATTTATAAAAAGATAACATGTTGGATATTGTTTTCTTGTTTTCAGATACGTTATGATGTGTGGCGTCGGGTCCTGAAGAAGTTCTGGGCAGTGGTGGTTGGTTACTCCATGGTGGTGCTGATAGCCATCTACATGTACCAGTTCAGAAGCGTGTCTGGGCTTTTTAGACAGATCATGGGCATGTCAGAGGATGGGTGAGTCTCTGTGTCTCACAGTATTGCCCTGTGAATTATTACTAACGGAATTAATATTGTTTTGAGTGACAAATATATCCGTTTTGCAAGAGCCTTACAGCAGCTGCGTTTGCCATTTGTTTGCCTGGTTGTCTGTTTAGCCTTCGTGACCTGGGTTTGGAACGGTACGACACGGTGGAGCTCTTTGCGCGTATCCTGCTTCCTGCTGCATTCCTACTGGCTTGCATCCTCCAGCTGCACTACTTTAACGCCGATTTTCTGACTCTTACTGACCTCAACAATGTACCTGTCAGACAATCTCCCAGGTGAGATGGCAGCAATATGAGCAGGAAACGATACGTGTGTAAGATCAGATCAGACAAGAGTAACAGAGAGTAAGACTAACATCTGGACATCATTTACAGTTCATTGTTAATGAAAGAATTATTATTATTGATTGTTTTTATATTTAAACAAGGAAATTAATTTATCCTCGTCTCCTTTCAGAGAGGAGGCGCTCAGGAGTTCACTCAGTGTGATATCTGAAACGTAAGAGACACGTTTATTCCTCTGTAAAGGTTTATGTAAACACGTAGACACAGTTTAAAGCCTCAGTCATCATTGACTGAGTCTTACACACTTCATTTAGTAGACGCAGTGCTTCCTCATGGAAGAACTGGCTTCATGCTTTATAAAAGATAATATTAATGCTCACTGAGATTTTGACACATCTGTTATTTATTTCATTTCCAGAATTAAAGAAAACATTGAAAAAATACAGAAAAGGTAAACATCTATTTAAAGGGTCTGTTTCTATATATTTCACTTATTCGGAACAGACTTTGTGTGAAAATGTAAAACGCTTATGCAGGATTGTGAAGGAACAGATGGGAAATGGGAAAAGTCAGGAAACTCTTGACAGTGTTGAACTGCAAACGTCCTCTGAGAAAGAAGCTGAAGAGCAGGAGGAGACGACAGGAGAAGGTAATAAACTGATTATTAATACAAATCTGCATTTCTGCAAGAAAATGCTTCATCTTCTTTGCTATTAAGGGATTTTAGTTATCACTTGTAATTTGACTTTTGTCAATTTGTCCATTTAAGTCAAAGTTCAAAGTTCTCTTAAAGTAGTATTATTTTTCAGTAATTATGTTTTTTCCTTAATTACCTTACCTTCATTACAATACAGAAATATCAATACCATACCAGTGAAATGCATATAAAATAGAAAGCTTATATAAATATACTGCATATACAATTATTTACTGTGAATGTGCACAAGCAGAGATTATCTTGAAACTAGCATAAGAATTACAATGCAACCTTAAAATTAATTTGAAATGTTTTGATTTTGAAATCCAGTTATTTATTTAAATTATTTAGTTTATTGTAGGTAATTATCTTCATTATTCGCTGATGAGCCATGTGAGCGCTACAGTGGTAATAATCAGATGCCATCTTACATTTCCTGCCTTACCATTGCTTCGCACCGTCTCTTTAGATACTGCTCTCAGCAGTCAGGAGAACAAGTGGTTTGTGATTGTGGACCGAGCGACTCTGCTCACCTTTCAAACTCTGATGGGACTTCACAAGCTCCAGGAGCTAAGCTGGAGACTGCTGGAGCTCCACAGCCTCAAAATAGTGTCATCTGGCATCATTTGGGTGTCACTGCAAGAGGTAGGGAATTTGATGTGTGTGAGTGTTTAGGTATGTTTATGGATTCAAACCAGAAATTGTTTTTCACAGGTTTCTCTGATGAACTCAGTCTTCCTGGTTCTGTGGGTGTTTGCGCTCCCATTTCCACGTTTAAGACCTTTGGCATCCAGCATCTCTGCTGTGTGGGCTTGTGTCATGGTGGTCTGCAAAATGTTTTACCAGCTCAAAGTCATCAAACCCAGTGATTACTCCTCAAACTGCACTGCTGTGAGTATCCATAGCTGCATTTTGAGGGTTAAAAGCAGAAGGCACTTTGTCTTGTGTTATGTCCTAAAGGGATCATTTTAGGTACGAGTTTATTGAACCTTCAGCTTCCTGCTTACACATTTGTCTTTCTGTGTCTTAGAGCCTGATGTCTTCCAATAGCTCAAGCCTGGATGTAGGAGTAGATCTGAGGGGGAACATGGTGGAGCTGCTCAGGAGGTCTATTCTCTACATTGAGCCTGTAGACCCTGTCTACTGGTGTGGGGCACTGCGTAAATGTGAAGGCAGGATCCTCCCCTGTCTCAGGGTATAATGACACACCAAACAAATCCTGTTAAACAAATTTGAACAACTATTAAACTCACAAGCTCTAAGGTTGTTGACATTGTCCTGAGTTCATATGTGAAAACAGCTTTTGCGATGTCTCCACACAGATGGACCTTTGTATCTGCTTCCAGTTTACAGTATTTTTTGTCATAGAACCATCTGATGGTGCTGGGACTGCTCGTGTTTGAGGCTACTGTCCATCGCCACCAGCTCTACTTCCGTCTCCATAACGACCTTAAGCCCCCACCCTTCAGCATCATCTTCCAGGGCATCACAAGGCAGCACCTGGATCAAGGCGTCCTGCCCTGCATCAAGTACTTCATCAACTTCTGCTTTTACAAATTCGGACTAGAGGTATTTATTAAGAACTGACATCTGAACATGTGCAGAGTTTTTAAAATGGTCTTATATGAATTGACTTGATGTCGATGCACTTTTTAGATCAGTTTAATCGTGGCAGTCAACGTGATTGGTCAGAGGATGGATTTCTATGCCTTGCTCCATTCCTGCGCCCTATTGGCTGTCCTGTCTCGGCGACGCAGGAAAGCAATCGGGGAAGTGTGGCCTAAATACTGCTGTTTTACAGCAGGATTCATGGTGCTGCAGTACATGCTCTGCATCGGCATTCCTCCTGCTTTCTGTGTTGGTATGGATGCTAGAATAATCATTGCATTCACAACTAACTGTAATATTCTGTAGTTCTGTAAAATAAACAATACAATCTGTGCTGTTCTCTTCTTTTTGCGGGTTAGACTACCCCTGGAGGACTGCAGTTCACCCTTTGACCTCTAATGTCATTAAGTGGTTTTACCTGCCTGACTTCGCCATGAGACCCAATCCTTTATTTATATTCTGTGAGTCCACCTTTCGTTATTGCTCGCCTGTGCCGGCTTTGAAACGTCATTCCCCCTCCTTCATTCCCTGTGTCAGCTGTCCGTCTCTCTCCGGCTCTTTGCAGACGACCACCTCCTGTTGCTGTGCTCCTCTCTGCAGTGGCAGGTGTTTGAGGAGGAAAACAGAGCAGCGGTGCGGCTGCTGGCTGGAGACAACGTCGAGATCAGCCGTAGTCTGGATCCTTGCTCCTTCAATCAGTTCATACCAGTAAATAACTTCCTTCACTGCAGGTTAGAAATGTTTACCTTGCTCTTCTTCTTTTGTATATTTTCTTTGTGAAAATATAAGATAATAAGATAAAACAAAGACTGATTGGATTCAATTTCATAATGATTTGAAATAGTTTATATGATATATGTTTGCAGCATTTTCGTCTTTTCTTGTCTGCTACTGTTCTTAGATGAAAATCTCAGTTTTTCTTTGATATTTCACACAGAATGTACTATTTTAACCCTTGTCTGCCTGGTCTACAGATGTTACCTTGACATGGTGAAGGTGTTTGTGTTCAGCTATTTCTTCTGGCTGGTTCTCTGCCTCATCTTCATCACCGGCACCACGCGGATCAACATCTTCTGTCTGGGCTACCTGGTGGCCTGTTTCTACTTCATGCTGTTTGGAGGCAGCGTGCTCATGCAGCCTGTAAGGTACATCCTGCGACTGTGGGACTGGCTCATTGGATACACCTGCTTTGTGATTGCCATGAAGAACCTTCTGTCTGTGAGTCAGTTTTAGTAGCTGTGGCATAAATCATTGAAGTCACGAAGCAGTTTGTTTTGTATTCAATGTCTTTGTGGTACTTTTTTGAGCAGCTCGGGTCTTGTGCCTACCTGGAGAGCCTTTTGAAGAACAGCTGCTGGTTAATTCAGGCGTTCAGCATGTTCTGCACCATCAAAGGCTACGATGTCCGTAAGTATATATATATATAAAACAACTTTTGACACAGTGGCTCTTCCTTCATCTCTCTCTTTTATCCTGTGTGTTTTAGCTGATCCCGATGACGAGTGTGAGCTGCCAGAGGGTGAGGCCGGCATCGTTTGGGATGCGATCTGTTTCACTGTTCTGCTGGCTCAGAGGAGGGTCTTCCTCAGCTACTACTTCCTCTACGTGGTGTCTGACCTCAAGTCATCCAAGTTATTGGCCTCCAGGTACTAAACTTCTATTCAAAGTCTCAAAGTCTCAGTACAGAATGAGGAAGTTATACAATTAGCCTGAGAGTGTACAAAAGAGCAAGACGTGAGCCAATGAATGAACTTCATTATAGTTTTATAGAAAAGTATTAAAATGCACTACAATTGTGGAAAGAGATGCTGAATTTCCCGTGTCTCTCTAGAGGTGCTGAGCTGTTTGAGGCAAGGGTAAAGAAGCAGGTAGCAGCCAGACTGGAGATGGAGAAGAAATCTGTGCAGACTCTGAAAAAACAGTAAGACACATGCAGTACAACACAAATTAAATCAGTTCACGGATCCATTTTATAGTAATCATGTTTCCTTTACAAACAATCCAACAAGCAACTTAATCTTTCTACCATATTTATGTAGGAAGTCATACATTTATTTGCTCTTTGTAGGATGGAGAAGATTAAATCTAAACAGAAGGGTCGGCCTGCACCCGCAGACAAACCTGCTGCTGAGCAGGAACAGTTGACGCTGGGTAATACAAGTGAATTTCCTCTTTGTACTGATAATAAACAAGCATGAGCGTCTCTGTTTGTATTATTTTATGTGTATAACAAACACTATTTTAAGAACAACAACATTGGTTCAATCGGTGGACTGGTTAGTCAGCACTTAAAGGACACAGTGTACAAGCTACAGGTTCAGCGGTTTGAAATCTGTTTTGCAGGTGATGATGAGAAGGCGAAGAGAGATGCAGGGAAGTGGTGGAAGCCTTGGGTCTCAAAGCCTGGAGGTGAGGCAGTTTTAAAACATGGAGGTTGGCTCCACAATTATACAGTCCCATGATTTTGACTCTGCTCTTTTTGATTTAGTGGAAAACAACTGTGGATATCACCTGTTTGAGAGTGACAGTGATGAGGACGAGGAGGAAGCGATAGAGAAGAAGGAGGAGGAGCAACCACCGAAGAAGAAATCTGCTTTCCAGGTAAGAGTATTTCCATTACACTACACCTTGAAAAACAGCCATTTGTAGTTTTACTGCACATCTCGTGTTTCTCTTTCAGTTGGCATATAACGCCTGGGTCACCAGCTCTAAGTCTGCCCTGAAGGACCTGAAGAAGGAGAAGAAGAAAAGAAAGAAAGAAGAGAAGAAGATAGCAAAGAGAGAGCTGCAGAGACAACAAAGTGAGAGGGCAGCACGTCGTTTCAGCCACTTCTTATTATGCAGGATTTGAACTAATTCATCTTTCAAAGGATTTCAACACATCTAAATTCTTTCTAAGCATCCATGTGGAAGTTGCATTTAACACGAGGCCAGTAGTTGTGGAGATGTTTGATACATAAAACATCTTCTAAAGGTATTTAACAGTTAAAATACATTTTTTTCAGGCACCGATAGAACCGACTCCAGTGAGGAGGAACTGGATGAAAGCACTGTGAAAGAGGAGGGAGAGGAGGAGAAAGGTAAAGAACCACAGACAAACCCTGTGATTCCTCTCATATGTGTTATAGGTATAATATGAACGAGCAGCAGAACTTTGGTGTTGACACTTTCTGCACCTCGCCTTGCAGAAAACATCCTGCAGCGACTCATCAGCACCTTGAAGTTCAGCTGGGTGTTTGTTCAGTCTCTCCTTGACGACCTGACGGAGGGTCTGAACTCGTTCTGCAAAGACAACCTGAACATTTCTAAAGTGCTGCGCTTCGAGAGAGCTTTACTGAACCAGCAGCTAAAGAAGGTGTGATTAAAACACAGTCATGAACCGTATAAACATTTACATCTGTCACATTGTTTTCCCCTTTGTTTCTTGCTCTTCAGGGCAAAGAGGTGAGCCAGGACAGTGTAAAGCAGTTTTATGAGAACCGAATGTCCCGTCAGAACACGCTGTCGTCTCAGGACGACCTAGATGACTCCCTGCCCCCTCCCTCCACACCACCCTCCCTCCCCTCGTCACACCACGAATATGCCAAGCTGAAAAACCAAGCCTCCAAAGCGTCATGGGGCAGCAGCGTGTCCAGGTACTGTAGGTTGCTGCCATATGTTCACTTGTGTTTTCATTCTGTTCTGCTGTATTTTTAAACCTTATGTGTGTGTCCGTTCTTCCTGCTGCTCGCCTTCAGCTGTCTGACAGATGAGACGATGCTGTGCTCCCGGCAGCCGACGCAGGAGGAGCTGGACGAGCCTCCTGTGCCACCTGCTGCTGACCAGCTCAGACGGAGGCTCTTGAAAATGGCCAACATGGATCTGACGTCTTTTGACACGGGTGAACTTTCAGCAAGGTGAAGTGAAACCTTTGGTTTGAGTAATTGACCGCCTCACACTCTGTCTGACAGTTTGTTTAGACTGGGTGCATTTTGCTTTTATACATATGAGCAAACCTCAGCAATAAGTAAGTAATTCAGCAATTCGTAATGTAGACTATCGCCCAAATTGGCAAGAACAAATACAGTAGTACTGCTTAATGCTGCTGTCTTGAGTGAATTTCCCTGATGCTTAAAGCTAAAACATCTCCCTGCTTTTCTCACAAGCCACGAAGATGGCGTCGTGCAGAAGAAAGAGCAAGAGCAGGTAGAAGACTCAGAATCTGAGAGGGAACCTGAGCAAGAGCTCGAAGAGACGGAGGATGAAAAGAATGAACAACAACATGAAGAGGATTGTGAAATCAAGATAGAAAAGCAGGAATGGGAACAACAGCGCGACGATGATGACGACAACAATAATGTTGATGCTGATGAAGCTGGTGAATACCCAGAATGCTCCTCGCTTGGTTTCAGGGAGAGCGATGGAGAGAAAAGTCTTGACCTCTCAGAATCTCCCAGGCCTCTGAGTCAAGAAACAAGGAACCTCACTGCCAGTGAACTGCTGCTTAACAAGTTAGTCTCTACAAGAAACGTGTCCACAAAGATTCAAGCGTGTTTATTAATCCCTTTTCATATTTCTTCACATCTTCTTCTCTTCCTTCCATCCTGCTCACAGCATGTTTGAGAATGATGAGATTTCGGACTCCGATAAGTTTTTCACGACGCTGCCGAGGCCGATGAAGCTGTCGTTTGCTCTCTACAACACCATGGTGTCCAAGTCAGAGATGCTGTGCTACTTCGTCATCATCCTCAACCACATAGTGTCGGCCTCGCTCCTCTCCCTCATCCTGCCCATTCTCATCTTCCTCTGGGCCATGCTGTCTGTGCCACGGCCGACCAAGCGCTTCTGGATGACAGCCATAATCTACACAGAGGTAGGTCGGTTGCTACGACATTTCCACCAGACGAGCGTAAAGAGGTTCTACTGCTGTTTACATGTTTTCCTCTCCCCTATATTTCCTTCAGCTGACTGTTGTGGTGAAGTACTTTTTCCAGTTTGGTTTCTTTCCCTGGACCACCTCTGCATACCGAGGTATCAACTCAGAGCGACCCTTCGCGCTGCCCAATATTATTGGCGTAGAGAAGAAGGACGGCTATGTTCTTTTTGATCTCATTCAGCTACTTGCGCTCTTTTTCCATCGCTCTATTCTCAAGGTAACGGTGAAAAATGCCCTTTATATTTACTACTGATTCAAATCAACCGTGCCCTCTACTACTGTATTTCACCACCAACACCGTTTTCCTGCTGCTAGTTTTGCTTAAAAAAGCGTTTGTCTTCATGACCATCCAGTGCCACGGGCTGTGGGATAACAAGGAGGTTGAGATGCCTGATTTCTTCAAGAAGCTGAAGAAGAAAGTGGATAAGAAGAAGATGACAGGTGGGGATAAGGTGGGCAGCAAGGAGAAAGCCTCGCGTCGGCTGAAGTTCTTCCCTGCCTATGCCTCCACCACCTCTATATTCTGCAGACGAAAGAAGGACGACTCTGCGGAAAGCGACGGTGACTATTCTCAAATAACGTCAGACGTCCTGTTCTTACCTCACCCCTCTACTTGGCTGACATTTTTGTATTTCTGTCTTGAATATTTTTATTGGAGCGGTGAAGCCCAAAAGGCATCCCAGCAAGAAGAACCGGCGGCAGCGCCAGAAGGCTCCACTGACCAGGAAGCAGAGGATCAGACAGCACATCAGAGAGAAGATGCTCCGGGCCAAAGCTGGCGCCATAGAGATGTGCGTCGTGGTTGATAATATAATGTAGAATGCTCCATCTGTGTTTTGTCTTTAGTCGTGAATGTGTATTTTGTGTCTTTTTTCCACAGTTGCCTTCACATTTACTTGCCTATAAGGCAGTTTTTCTATGACATCATCCACCCAGACTACAGCCCTGTGTGCGACGTCTACGCCCTCATGTTTCTCATCGATGTCGTCAACTTCATTGTGACCATATACGGATACTGGGCTTTTGGGGTAAAGTCTACTGCGTTTCTCATCAACCCATGAATATTCATTCACCTAATTAACGCTGTGTACAGTGGCACACACTCAGGCTAATCTTTGTCTTTTTGTAGAAATACTCTGCAGCAGCTGACATCACAGAGTCCCTGTCGGAGGACCAGGTTCCAGAGGCCTTCCTGGTTATGCTGCTAATCCAGTTTGGTACCATGATAGTGGACCGGGCCCTCTACCTGAAGAAGTCCCTCCTGGGAAAGTGTGTTTTCCAGGTGGTGCTTGTGTTTGGCATTCACTTCTGGATGTTCTTCATCCTTCCAGGAGTTACTGAGAGGTCAGCTTATCAACTAAATGTTTTCTATGCCTGGTGCTGGATGCCTAAAAACTAGACACTCACAGACTTACACATAAGCTACAGCAGGTGTGGACAGACATGTATATGTGAACTGTAAGCGTGGTTATTCTTGTTAGCTACTTTTCACTGAGTCCCTTCTTTTTTGCTCTGTAGGAGGTTCAACAGGAACCCCATTGCTCAGCTCTGGTACTTTGTAAAGTGTATCTACTTCGGCCTGTCTGCCTACCAGATCAAATGTGGCTACCCAAACCGCATCCTGGGCAACTTCCTCACCAAGCACTACAACTACCTCAACCTTTTCCTTTTCCAGGGGTATGAATGACTGCTGCCTTTAATCAATACATATTACTGACAACCATGGGGATTTCACTGTCAAGTGCTGAAGTTGTTTCTGATGTCTGTGTTAAACTAGTAAATTCTTTATTTTTCTTGTCTCCTTTCCTCAGATTTCGTTCGGTTCCCTTCCTTACGGAGTTGCGGGCTGTGATGGACTGGGTTTGGACGGACACAACTCTGTCTCTGTCCAGCTGGATTTGTGTTGAAGACATCTATGCGAACATATTTGTCCTCAAGTGCTGGAGGGAGTCTGAGAAAGTATGTGAAAGCATCGTACTGTTTACAGTGTAGCATTTTTATTATGTATTGACCATTTGAATAACAAAACCAGACACCAACCAATGAATAAATAATGCTAAGGGTTCACATACATTTCTTCATACAGATTTTTTGCCTTTGACTTCACTGGTAAGGGTTTTGTTGTTGTTTGTACAGAAATACCCCCACCCTCCAGGGCAGAAGAAGAAGAAGGTTGTGAAATATGGAATGGGCGGCTTCCTGATCTTTGCTCTCATTGGAATCATCTGGTTTCCACTTCTCTTCATGTCATTGGTCCAGTCAGCCGCTGGAGTGACCAACCGGCCAGTGGACGTCTCCATCCAGCTCAGCATTGCAGGATATGAGGTGAGGATACATTCATGTCTAGACATAAGGACATTATACAATATTCCGAAGCTATAGGTTCAGTTCAGTTCAATTATGTCATATTGTATCATATTAAAACTGTTAAATATAAAATATTTTCAACACTACATGAAATTAATTGACACAGGTAAATGGTTCATAAAGATGTAATGTAATGTATTTTTGATTGTGTGTCTGTGTGCTTTTACAGCCTCTCTTCACCATGAGCGCCCAGGAGCAGAACTTGGTTCCTTACACAGAACGTGGATTCAACTGTCTCACCAAAGTCTACGCTACTCATCCTGTAAGATTTGCTTCACTGTGAAAACCCAAACTGAGAACAGGGAACTTTTCACCACTAAGGCTTGGACAATATTTAATAACATATAATCATAACTGTATCATTTATAAATAGGCTGAACTTCTTCCAAATGTTTTGAAGTACACCAGCAAATGTTTGTCTGCTTGTATTTATTTTGTATGAGCACACCTCTGTATACGAGCTAATGTCTTCTTTATGCTTAATCTTTTCATGGGGAACCATGTTTACACTCAAATGTATCTTGTTCTGGATCTTTCATCCTCGTCTGTTTCTCTCCCAGTCTGCGATGCAGTTCATAATGAACTACTTTGCTGAGGACATTGTTGTTGCTAAGATCAAGAGTGACGCCAGTCTGCTGTGGAGCATCAGCCCGGCCAGCCGAGAGGCTATGATACAGGAGCTCAGCAACTCCTCTCATATATATATGACCTTACGCTGGACACTGCTCAGGTCGGTGCGTGCTCGCATGTGTGAGAACAAACTTTCCTTGTATATAGTTGATGTCATTATTGGTTTATGATGAATTTATCCCAGATAGTATGAAGTATGTACAAGCATGAATAAGCATTTTCCAGTATTGCACAGATTGAAACCATTTTCATAGTTTATGATTCAAATGTGGTTTTATCTACATACCATTCTACTTTCTAGACTTGGGGGTGTTACCGTTTGTCTCATTCATTCAAATGTGACATTTTGAGTCACATTTGAGATTTTACAGGGAAAGATGAAACATTTCCAGGTGTCATGTGTATCACTCTTTCCTGCTGTCCCCAGGAATGCGTCTATATCAATACATGCAGAGACGGTGGGAGAACACACTGTGAAGTTTGAGGACAAGAGCTTGATGAAAGAGATCGTGAACATGCTGAAAGGAAACAGCAGCAAACCTGTGTGAGTCTCATGCTACACACACTAAAATGTTTTTTCTTTTACTAGAGATGCTAAAGACCAGCTTGATGGAGTTCAATCAATTATTATGAAATAAACAAATGTATATTTGTTTCCATTGCTTGTTTTTATTGTTGTTTGATGTTATGATATTAATCTGTGTTCTATAGGATCATTAACTCTCTCCTGCCAAAGTTTATTAGGGGTCCAAAAGGACCTGAGTCTAAAATGGCAACCAGGATGAAAGTAGGTAAGTCACAGTTTACGATACATTTACATTTGTATTGCAGTGACATGTAAATATGTCCAGTGACACCTTTTTATGCTCTGCTTTTACTTGGGATTTTATGTAGGTGTAGATTCTGCTGTACTTTAACCCTGGTGTGCTCTTCCTCAGAGCACTCAGACCGCCCAGATCTCCAGGCCTTGGCATTCTTCAGACCCATGTCAATCAAACTTAAACAGGTCAACAGGGGCTCAGAGAAAGAAGCTGACCAGTGGTGGGTGGTGGAGGAGTGCTCCCCGGTTTTCACCTCTTCTGAGCGGAAGTGTCACAGTATCGAGATTGTGGTGTTCAGTGATAAGGTCAGCCCCTCCAGCTTGGGCTTCCTGGCTGGACATGGGTAGGTAGCCAGAAAACCTGTGTGTGTGAATTTATTTCAATAAAGGTCTAACCTTGATGTTTTGAAAGGGACATTTAACCTACATATTGAAACTGCTTTGATTTGGTGACGTTAGAATGAAATGTAGCCTCTGTGAGTGACTCCAGGGGTTTGTTGTGCTTATAAATTCACTCTATGACAGATGACTATTTAATGTCTATGTTTCACTGTGAAAAAGCAGTTGTTGTCCACAAACGTATGTGTCCACTCATACTTTGTTGTCCTTCACAGTATTGTAGGCCTTTACATGTCAGTGGTCCTGGTAGTTGGAAAGTTCGTCAGAGAGTTTTTCAACGGGATCTCCAGGTCCATCATGTTTGAAGAGCTGCCGTGTGTGGACCGAGTCCTGAAACTCTGCACAGACATTTTTGTGGTTCGAGAGACGGGAGAAATGGAGCTGGAGGAAACATTGTTTGAGAAACTCATTTTCTTGTACAGATCGCCAGAGACCATGATCAAGATGACCAGAGAGAAGAAAGACAGCTAGGGTTCGGCGCTATGGACACGGTGGTGTCCACTCTGAAGCACAAATACTGGAAATGGACACATAAACTATGGAATTTCAGAAATGTAGGAATAGAGGAGCATTATATAATCCAGTTGTCATGAACACAACTGAAGTGCAGAGGATGATTTGAATTCCTTTTAAAACTGGCTACAAATCTTGACCCTCAAATTCCAGACAGGACAAGCCAAGAGTTTGAATGTATTAGCATATGATATGCTGATAAAAGTGAACTTAACAATTTAACTGACAACAAATGTATTGAGTTGATTATAGGCCGATTTAACTTTCCAACGCACATTAAACATGACCTTTACTTCTCTACTAGGTTACATTTACTGACCAGTTCCTGACAAATGGGTTTTTAAATGAATACATTTCTTACAGGGCCCACAACCAGGCAACTTACCGAATATGTGTGTTAGCTTAAAAATTTATTGATTGGTCTTAAATGTTATTTGCTTTGATAATTTTGTGCCCAATAGGCAATGCATGCACTTTTTTAAAATAATTTTGGATTCAGGTTTTACTAATGCAAAGCCTATGACTTTATATTGTCTGACCTAGATTATTAAAAGAACATTTTAATTTCAACAAACTCATGGATCAACACATACCTCTGTAAATGCTATGTTTCTGTATCACTATGAAAACTAATTATTCATATCAAAATAAAAAAAAAATGACTGCAGTGCTTAAGATACTTTGTCCAGAGAAAAAGAATTTCCCATATTCATCTTTAATACAATTTTAATTACAAATGAAAGAAAATGTTTCCTCAGGTCCCCAGTTCGCGAAAGATGTGAGTCATCTTCAACCCCCGGCTCTTTTCTTCACATCGTGTAGAACAGGACAGCGACCGAACCTCACAACTCCGGGAAAAACTATCTACATCAATGTCTCACATCCTGAAGACACAGAACAGAACAAAAAAACATAACTGAAAACATCCTGATGAACACCAAGTTCATGCGGTTATGAAGGATTCTTTTAACTTCTGAGTTAAGGTGAGTGTACTTGAACAATGGACATATTACCAGACAACTCATAACAGATAAACATACAATAAAGATTCTTGTAGAAAGTTTATAAATGGTCCATATTTGTCAGAGGCGGCTTAATAACTTGTTCATCATTCATTCAGCCAATGACTCATGTTGTTAAAATGTAAGAAAAGGTTCTGTGTCTGAACAAACCTTCCTTTAAGACAAATGCAACCAACAACAAACATAGGCTGATGAAACACTTAAGTTTTACAGACGTTTTACTTCCAGCTGTTATTAACATCTGATTGCAGATTAGGATTTTGCATACACGCTATGTAACCTCCAGGAAAGGTCAGAATACACTTACTGGCCACTTTTATTAGGTTCACCAGTACAGACCATGCTGGTGCAGTGATGATACAATGTGCCGCTGTGAAGAAACCTTCAAAAAGCTGAACTCACGCTATGCCGATTTGGGTTTGATGACTTTGACGCTGGCTTCTGCGGCCTTCAATGCCTCGGTTTTGAACTGCGGCTTCAGTGCAGCCCGCACCGCGTTAGCGCAGATAGCGGAGAAGCGGATGTAGCTGCAGGGAAGGACACACGTTAGCCGCAAGCTAAAGGGCAACAAATACTGTTAGCGAGAAGTCTCTTAAAGACACCGACAGTTGCGGCTTCACTGCCAGCGGTTATGTCTGATGCAATGACAGAACTGCTCACATATTGTAAGGTTGTTAGCTAACATTAGCGATAGCGTGAGTAACGTTAACGCACGGGTGACAAGGCTAACACAAGCTAGTACTGTAGCGATAGCTCTGGTAAAATTAATCAGAGTGTTTCATTTTACTACAGAATATTGACCGAACGTATGTGGTCACATGGAAACATGATATCTAAATAATTTTGTACCTTAGGCCTGCCTGTCTCCAGTATGCGACCATCTTGCCTGTGTTGTAGCTTCAAGGACACGACTCCGTGCGTGATGACGTTGTTTTAGGGAGAGGTTCTTCTCTCACCCAATAAGAACAAAGCATGATAATGATTGACATGTGGAATACAAACCCGCCTCTTTTCTAAAAGGATTTCGCTTGTCAAAAGCACTTATTATACCGAGACGTGTTATTCAACACATCGCTTATTATTTAACACTTACCCATCATTACAGAGTGTGTCTGCAAGATCTCCATTACTCATTTCAATCAATTATTCCACACAACCCAAACTCTGTATCAGAAGACAACAAACAGTATAAACAACATTAGAGTGATACGGGGCAGATATGTTATTAATATAGATATTTACATAAACATTATTGGAATTTTTTAAGGATTTTGACAGAAAGATTATTAATTCACATCTGTAAAATATGTACAACCTACATTTTGCTCTGAATTGAGTGAGGAGGAGAAGTGAACACGGACAGAAGAGTGTGAGTGTCTAAATGGCGCTTTTGTACAGAGTATAAGTAAATGCGCCAGTTGCCACCTCTGTTGTGTAACACGTGTAAAATAAATAAATAAAGAACGGATTTGTTGTTCTGGGTGAGATTGTTCTGGAAGACGGCGTCCAGCAGCGGTCTCGCCCAGTAGGGGGAGTCTCGGCGCCCAGGCTCCGTTAGAAGCGTCTTCTTCACGCCTCTCCTCCTTCCGCGCTCCGGTCACGCTGTCAGCAGTCGCCGGCTCCCGAGCTCTTACAGAAAAGCCTGTGAACATGAAGATCTGGGCGTCAGAGCACGTTTTCAAGTGAGTAGTCCAGTGGCCGCGACGATGACCCGGGGGAGCAGTTTGCCCGAGTGGCAGAGTTTCGCTTGCGGGGATGTTTTCTGTAGGTTGTCTAAGCCTGTCTGTGGTCAGCTGCTAGCATCGGTAGCTGCTAAGGTTAAACACAAGTTAAGTAGCTTCACACAAAGGTTACGTTAACTTCACCCACCAGCTCGAGGCGAATGATAGTCGCCACGTTTAATAGTTAAATGTCGGTTCCCTTTATTGTAAGTATTTAAAGATAGAGAACAAGGAAATGTAATGTTTCATTTCGTCGTCTTTTAGTAGGTGATTAGTTAATTAAAACCGCTCCTGCGAGCTAACGTTAGCTAAGTTATCTTTTTGGTTAGCCGCGACGCTAGACGCAAGCGGCTAACGATGTGTTACTTGTTAGCAAACGACGTCGTTTTAATGCTTGGGTTTAAGTTGTCTAGACATCTCGGTCACATGTTGGCGATAACGGGGCGTCTTTTGGGCTGATCCCGGGGAGTTGGAGCAAGCCGCCAGTGGGTGCAGCGATCATGAGCATTACACGTTACGTAACGGGCTGTCTGTCAGACGCGATGCTCCGCGGAAGGAAAATAAACACAACCGTTCGTCAATTTCTTCGCTGTGTTATTTCTATGAAATGACTTCGAGCGTGTTAGCGCGCAGAACGTTGTTTTCCATTTCTAGAGCTTCTAGATGGATCTGTGATGGGGGGCGTGTCTTCTCCTGCAGCCGGGGTCCGTGTGCTGCTAGAATATGTGTTTAATTGGTCGATTTGAAATATATTCAAAATGTAATCACATTTGTGCGCATATATCTGCATAGTTAATCCACAACGAGTCAATGCTGACATACTTTTATTGCTTTGATGTCCTGTACACATTTGTCATGTCCTGTACACATTTGTCATGTCCTGTACACATTTGTAAGCCTAATGTCGGTGTTGGTGTTAACAGCCATCCGTGGGAGACGGTGACCAAGGCAGCGATGCAGAAGTATCCCAACCCCATGAATCCCTGTGTGTTCGGTGTTGATGTCCTGGACAGAAATGTGGACGCAGAGGGGAGGTTACACAGCACCAGGCTCCTCAGCACAGAGTGGGGGCTTCCAGCCATGGCCAAGTCTGTAAGTTGAATAATATATATGTATAAGTTATGCGTGTTAAGTGTTTAGCTTTTTTAATTGCCAAACTTGAAATGTGTCCTTGTCTTGCAGATTATTGGGGCAACAAGGACGTGTACTTACGTTCAGGAACATTCAGTAGTGGACCCCAAACAGAAAAGCTTTGAGCTCAAATCTACAAATGTGAGTAATGGTGACTTGTAGATTATTACTAAAGAGCATGTTTTAAGTTACAACTCTAGTAGCTTGACTCTAACTAAGGGAACTCTCATAAAACATCAGCACAACCGATTTATCTGTTCACTTTTATGGTCAGGAAAATAAACCCTCTGCTAAAATTCTCTTCTCCCATGTTTATCATATATGACTGAAAACAGTAAATTAACAGATTGAAGTTGAACAGTTTGACATTTTCTATATAGTTTTATTATGACCTAAAACTCATAACAATATAACTGAAAGTATCTGTATTATTACAAAGATATTTGAAGTGGTATTATCAAGTATTTTAGCTTTGACATTAGACGTGGGATGGTAAATGTCTGGGCTTTATTGTTGACAATGTAAACACTTTGTGTAATTAAAAATACAAATTCTTCTTAACTTGTCTATCTAGATCTCCTTTACTAACCTGGTATCTGTGGATGAGAAGTTGACGTACAGGCCACATCCGCAAGACCCTGAAAAGTACGTTTTCTTTGTACAAGCTACATGTTTGTAATTGGACGTTTATATTAAAGACTTGTGAATAAACATGTTAATATTTAGTGGATTACAAACATTTAGGAAACATAACAGATTTGTCTTTGTAACTTTTATTTATGTGACTGTGTATTCAGGACCGTGTTGACGCAGGAGGCTCTGATCAGTGTTAAAGGTGTCAGTCTGAGCAGCTACCTTGAAGGTCTCATGGCCAAGACCATTTCTGTCAATGCCGGCAAGGTAAAGCCACCAATAAAATTTCCCTTATAGATTACAAAAATATAACACAGCAGCTCTTCATTTACAAAAGCCTTTCACTTAACACTTTTTGTGTGTCTCAGGGTCGAGAGGCGATGGAGTGGGTAATCACACGATTGAACGCGGAAATCGAGGAGCTGACAATAACTGCTCGTGGTACGATGCGGTCGCCTATGGCAGCAGCAGTTACAGATAAATGATGCCGGCCTTCCAATGAACTGATGGACTTCTCAGACACATACCACAGGACTCTTCATTTGCCAGCGCAGCCTAACACTTCCATCCACTGGCCCTAACTACGTATGTGTTTTTAGTCATAAGAACTCGCTGTTGTGTTGTCGCTCCTCAACAGCTTGATTCTTGCTGTGAGCAGTGAAAAAGAGCCTTGAGTTGATGATGTGTTTAAAAAAAAAAACAACAGCAAAGGATTGAATTGGACTGCACTTGAACCTCACAGGACTTCATCTTGTGATGATGTATGTCTTTTCTTTTTTTTCTTTCTTTCACACTGTGCCTCCACATGACATAATCAGTCTCCTCTTTTCTGTTTTTCTCCTTAATCCTAAAAACCAAAAAATGGCTGTAGCCAATAGTATGTCTGGTCCAGTTCTCTCCACTGTCCCGTAAGGTCAGATACTGACAAACCGCTTTTATTTAAATGCAAGGGTTGCACTGTTACAGTCACACTGAAGACACATTCAAGAAATATCATTTGGAGTGTTTGTCGTAGGGTGGAGCTTAGAGGGAGCGGAGCTCGTCTCACTGCCTGATCTGAGCACGGATTAAGCAGCTGCAGGTTATCGGGGTCCAAAACAGTCCAGGTAAAACCGTTCAGGACCAGAGGGGCTGATAGGATTTTGTGTGGTGAAGACCAGCTGAGGCTTATTATTTTTAGAGGGTGCAGCATTTAATCAAACTGTAGAAGTGAGACTATTATTTTTAATAGAACTGAAACTTGCCAACATGGTGGATCCTTATCCAGACTTGCTTATGGTTCTAGTTTAGCTCTGGTGGTTTAGCGCCTTTGTCGTTTTCCCTTTTACGTTAATGATGTGTTGTTTAAGTGTTACAGAATGTGGATACTTGAATATTTGACTCAATTCCAGGATGTGCACTTGGTGAAAAGCTGCATAGATTCACTGTAAGAGCATTCAACAGCATGTTGGCACTCACCAGTGTGTAATGTGTTGCTGGTGTTGCATTCAAGATCACTGAATGTGCCAACAACCAATATACCCAGAACATTGCGAATGTACCCACTCCACCTTGTTCTGACTATTTTTAATGTCATTAGTTGGTGATATGTAGGGTTTTTGTGTTGGTGAACATCGGGTGTCGTATTGGTATTTTTAAAAAAGCTTTATTAGTGGTTGTGCAGATTTTATACATTTCCTACTCATCCCAGAGACCTCAGGTGAAAAAAAAAAAGCTTTTGTTGTTTATTTTCTCTAATTTTCTCTACATTCTCCTGACATTTCATTAGATACAGCATCATACATTTAAAGTTTACATACAGCTACATTTCAGCGTCTCACTCCAAACCAGCCGAGCTCATGTTTTTACTTGTGTCCTCGTAAATAACTTAACAGTAAATTGTGTATCATCCAACTCATGATGGTTCTGGTTAAGCTCTGCTGCCTGACTTGATTTGTTTTTTTTTTTTGTTTTTTTTTATAGGGAACATTTTATCAACAGTGGCTGTAAATAGGTTAATATTTATATTCTGATGGTTGTTACATTCTAAGAATGTGAACATGTAACTTAACCTGAACAGTGCTGAAGATGTTTCAAATTAAAGAGATGTCAGTGTTTCATGACTATGGTGGTAATGAAGTGATTTGTATAATGTTGGTACCACTCTTGTTTAATCTGATGGTGTATAAAGTCTGAATACGTGGCCATGAATCCCTGTTAGAAGTCAAGGCAATGCTTAATCGCAAGACAAACTCTGTTTCATTCGTGTCTCCTGACATGACATTTTACTGACCTCCTCCACCTTCAGAACTGCGTTGACCAGCTGTGCTTGTTTACTTCTGGGTAAAACTACACCTTCAGCCAGTTTCTCTGAAACAGAGAAGTATATCTGAGGATGAAGATGTTGTTCATTGACACTGTGTTATTTACAGTGATGCAGATGTCCCTCATGCTTGGTCATATTGTGAAGGAAACGAAGTGCTGCATTGTCAACACATGAGTCTATGCTGCAAAACATTACATGTCACAAAATAGAGAAGAGAAGTAAAACTCACTGTTCACTTTTGGAAAGACGACCGTTTCCATTCCACAATTCACAAGATTTTCCAAATCAACAGTCTGCAAAGAGAAAAGACGTTTAGCAATCAGCCACTCACTGTTACTCTACTCTAATCCATTTCAAATACACTCAAATAATGAAATTATACCATGGAGTTAATAAAATCATATTTCAGTTTCATATTGTAAATATGAGAGATTTTCTTAGATCCTTTGACTTTGTCATTACGTACTGACAGTGTCAGCAACTGCTGTCCAGGTTTTGTCTTCACCTTAAGACCCAGAGTCAGACTGGAAGCATCAATGTCAGGTTGGCCAGTGAGAGGGAGGTCCACGCTGACAACTGGATCCACGTCATAGGAAACTAACATTTAGAGACTGAGGTCTCACCGCTGGCCTTGATCAAAGCAGACTATGTTTTGTTAAGTGTCTGCATTGTTATTTTATTTAGGTTGTATTTAATCTAAATGGAAGTGTTGCGTGCTGTGTTACCGTTCATGACCCGTAGGTGGTGCTCCAACTTTACGATCGCTATCCTCACACCAGGGCAGGTCTAAGGAGAACAAACCCCTTTACAGTATGTTTCACCGGATCACTGTGTGATACAACCATAATAGCCTTTACTCATACACGACACGTATGTGGAGAAACACTCGCCCTTTCTCTCATCTCGCCGCTGATTCGTCTCTTGAAATGTTTCGTGACACAATTGAAGATCCACCTAAAAAACAATTTGTAGTAGTTGTTGTAGTTTTAAGTATATCAATGAAAACCAGCGAGGCGTCATCCTACTTGGATAGTGTGTAGTCTACGCTGCCCAAGCCAATGGAAACTTCACCACCGATGTCGGGGAGAGTAACTCGCTCCAATTTCTCCTGAACCCAGTCTGTGTCTTTATGCTTTGCTGAGACAAACGCATGAAAAAAGTTAACAATCGTTAGAAAGAAACATGTTTTTATTATATACAACAGGAAGACTTGTGTAGCTTCACAGTAATGTAAGACCCTGTGAAACATGCTTGTGTGTAGACGATCAGGAGAATGACTCACCTCTTACCGTTTTGAAGTCCTTTGTCTGTCAGGGTAACCGGTACTGCAGGATTTTCTGCAAATGTGCAGAGCAGCGTGAGAAGTACAACCACAGATGACAGCATATTGTTTTCTCTAACACCCGTATCAAATAACATTTCATCTGCACACTCAAAGAGAGTCATGAGTCATGTACTGAATGCTGTAGGATGACATGTATTTATCAAAAAAAGCAGCTCCTCACCTTTGTTCTCCTAAAATCTGTCTCCTTTCCGTTTTTTGTAGCATGGAGAAGTGAAACTTGTGATCTCTGACAGCAGCCAGAGACAGACTGCTGTGTTGGTTTGTGTTGTGTTTATATTGGTGTGATTTTGATTATACCTTGTCTATGGTAACCAGTTAGTTCAGACATAGTCTTGGGATTTTACTGATTTCTTTAAAAATCCTGGATGATAATTTTTTCTCCCCTTCACCAAAAATAACCAGTGACAATCAGACCAATAATACAAACTGTCTTTCTCCTTTAAAGTCAGTTGCTAAGCAACCTGAATCTCAGAACTGACAGTTACAAAACAGTTACAGCTTTAGTGTCAGTGTTTCTTCCTGCTGTTTTTTGTGCATCCGTTCCTCAGTAAACCATCCATCATTCTGTAACGTCTCCTGTCTGACTGAACAGTCAACCTCTCGGCTCATGTCTTGTTTCATAAATGACGTGTGAGGATTTTCTACAGGAAACGTTTCTGTGGAGTTCTGAGAACTTTCATACTTTGCCGTTGCACTGAAAGGCGCTCATTGATTTGTCTGCTCTTGTTTCATGTTCGTATTTGTAAAAACATCAGAACTTTCACTTCCTCTTTTTCTTGTTTGTCAGTGAAACAACAACAAAAAAACCCATGATAAAAACCTTCTGCTGATCTTCTCTGTATGTAACATAGGTAACTTATCAAGTTGATTCACTCACTCATTCGTCTTTTACCACTTATCACTAGGATCACAGGCATTTGAAAGGTCATAGACCACATCTAACCAGAATTATTTTATTTATAGAGTTATTTATTTATTGCTAAATACATATGACACAAGTCACAATTCTAAGTTGTATGAATGTATGTAATAAGCATTTAATCAGCATTTAACCCAAGCAGCTTTAATACATATTAATTGAACATGAAGGTTGTAATTGAGTGTGTGAATGTAGAAATTTGAATTACATATCCCTGATCATTTCCACTACACAATGCAATCTGGGCGTGAGATAACATTATCCTTATGTGTGTTATCAGACACATCCAGCTTTGAGCTTCGGACACACACAAGTCAGATTATGAGCGGTTTGATGTCTCAGGATCAGTGAATTATACTTTGTCAGTGAAGCCTCTGTCTGCCAGGAACACTTCAGCGTCTGAAGACATGGCCATGAATCCCTGTTAGAAGTAAAGTCAATGTTCAGTCTCAAGACAAACTCCGTGTTTCGTTCAAATGTCCTGACATGACATTAATGTGTTTTTTCTGACCTCCTCCACCTTCAGAACTGCGTTGACCAGCTGTGCTTGTTTAAATCTGGGTAAAACTACCCCCTCAGCCAGTTTCTCTGAAACAGAGAAGTATATCTGAGGATGAAGGTGCTGCTCATTGACACTGTATTATTTACATTGCAGATACGTCACATGCTGATCATAATATGATTCTTGGTCACATTGTGAAGGAAACAACGTGCTGCATCATTAACACATGGGTTTATGCTGCAAAACATTACATGTCACAAAATGAAAAGTAAGACAATAAGACACAAGTAAAACTCACCGTTGAACATGGGGATGCCTACTTTCTGAATCCCAACTGTCACAAGATTTTCCAATTCAACAGTCTGCGAAGGGAAAAGTGTGATTCTTTCAAGACTCAAAGACGTTTAGCAATCAGCCAGTCACTGTTACTATGACTGATGTAATGTAGAGACGTTGTGTAGTTTGTTGTGTCATGTACCGAAAATTTTCCTATTTCAGTCGCTGCCAGTCTCAGTGTAAAACTGTTAGAAAGAAAGTATCGTCATTACTGAGTTTGAGAAGCAGGATCAGACGTGAGCTTTGAAACATGGTGATGCTCACTTGTCCATTTTCACTGAGCCTTTCAGTTTGCCATCAGAAATCCACACTTTACCCCTAAGTGTTGAGTCCTGTAACAAAATTGTTAAATTGAAGATGCTAATGTGTTTTTACTCAGTGCAAAAACAACTGAACAGAAAACACACATTTACAGGCAGAAATCAAAAGTACTCACGAGGTTGAGAGTGAACAGAGGGGTCTGGGTACCATTTTTCTGGATGGCAAAGGCTTTGGCAGCTGCCTGAATGTCCAGCCGAACAACATCAGGATGTAAGGAGAACACTGGAACGTCTCGAGCATAAACATTCAGACTCATCAGTAAACCTGGAAACATCTTGGGAAGCTGCAGAGTGAAAAATCTATGTTACCTCAGTTATATTTATACACACTGCCAACAACAAGAATATTGTAGCATTTTATTAGCATGTTCTTTGTTTGTACAATGGCTGTAGCTTCAGAAGAACTCACTTGAGGAATGTAGCGCCCCATGGAGCTGGTGTTTAGATGGACAGGACAGTACGGAGGTATCTGAGACGATAAAACCACGGAAGTTGTTCAGGCACAAGTTCTTCCTGTGTCACTGGTCGATGCTTGCTGTCATTCTTACCATGCTGTCGTTGATGTTGACCTGCAGCAGTCCAGCTGTGTAGTATCCATAAGAGGCGGAGTTCACTGTGAAGTCAGACAGACCCGCTGACAACATGTAGCCTTGCTGCTCCGGCAGAGTGAACGGTCTGGCCTTAAAGGGAGGTTCCCTGTGAGTTCTGATGTTATAGAACTCACCCTTTAAACACAGAGAAATGTGGTCAGTTACAGCAACTGTTTCTTTAAACAAAGCATTATTATAAAGTGTAGACGTTAGCCAGAACGTGCAACAAATCATACTCTATCTGTCACTTACTATTAAGCTACACTTAATACACTTAAGCTTTCCCATAATAGGCAGAAGTGAAACCATGTTTTTCGAAATCTTAATTCATTATCTATACTTCATTATTCTTCCTTAGTGTCTTCAGGCTTCTCACAGCTTTCTGTAGTGTGAACTGTGGCTACTTACGAAGAAGTGTGCCTTTCTAAACTATGGTCAGTCAATACAGTTTGTCATGTGTGAACTTCAGCCAAGTGCCTCGTTGATCTCTAATCAAATTAAGCGATTTCCACAGTTTATATATTAATGCAGATCCAAAATATCTTGTAACAGATACATTTGACTAAATATTTTCAATTGGAGATGACAAGATGGTCAGAATCAACAGGACTAGCACGCAACTACTTTGTAGAATTTGTCTTTACCTTAAGATCCAGAGTCAAACTAGATGCATTCACGACAGGTGGACCAGTGAGAGGGAGGTCCAGACTGACAAATGGACCCACGTCATAGAAAACTGAATAAAATAAAATCATTCAAAGACTGAATTATCTAGTAATATAAAATAGTAGTTATCTAACAACTGACTGTTTTGTTGTTGGCCTTAAACAAAGCAGACTAACGTTTAGCTTTTAACCTGAATTACACATAGGATCTAAATGAAAATGTAGCTTCATGCAATACCCTTCATGGTCTGTAGGTGGTGCTCCAACTTTACAATCACTTCCTCAACCTTTGGGCAGATCTGAGAGGGATAACAAAGCAAATGTTCACTAATATTCACCACAGAAACTCTTCTCAGCATGTTTCACCACGTTCCACAGTTGTCCAGAGACTCACCTCTGTCTGTATTTTACTCCTGATCCGCCCCTTGAAGTATTTCACAAAAGGCTGGAAGATCCAGCTATTGACAAAAAAAAACAAATTCTTTAATCTTAACACCTGTGTCACCTCTGGGCATCACCTCCTCCCTTGTTTGTAGTGTACCTGGCTCCACCGTGGAACTGCGCGTCCACATCCCCAACATGAGCGTCACAGCTGACACTGGTGACAGACAGATGTCCTCCTGAATCATTCGCCAGCTTCACAACAGACACCACACTCACATGAAATATCGCCATGTCGAAGGATCCCCCGTCATGTCTGAAAATGCACAACGCAACAAGTCAGTAGAGGCATCCACCATGTGTGTATCCACAAACCTATAATTATTTTCTTAGCGGAACATATTGCAGGCAAATCCAGATTCTGAATTTATTTCTGTTATACACACATGTTTCTTCTTACTTCTTGTTTTACTGTTTCTTAGTTCCTGTTTCATTTTTTAATCAAATGGCGAGTCATCATGAAAATGTCAGTAAATGTCCGTTGAATGTGACCATGGTTTATAAATGTTTTTGAAATATTGCAAATATAAACAGTGTTCGCACTTTTAACATAAGCTAATCAGTCAATCACAAGTTAAAACAAAACAGCACAGGAGGCCTGACATACTGTACTATACTGTGAAAACTACTCCCTTCTCTTAATTCTTTTTTCAATATGAACTTCAAGGTCTGTTCTTTGTTTACTTTTTATGCACAGTTTTCATCATCCAGGCGTTTACAGACTTACATTAAGCCATAGTGTGTTGACCACCTGCCAGTTATTGCAATACTGAGGCCTGAGATGGATGTTTTCAACCCTGTGGCTTCTGGATAAAACTCAACAGAAGGCTCAGGAAGGTCACACTTTGTTATAACCACGCTAGAAGAAAATAACGGGCAGGTGTTAATAAGGACACAGCATGAGTGTAAATAAGTATAATTAAACAATTAGACTGCGCTAGGAATATACAGGAAAAATGCTGGATTAGTCACTCTGGAGTTATGCAGCGTGTGAGGAGGTGACCTTAAAAACTAAATGTCGTCATCCTACTTGGATAGTGTGTAGTCTATGCTGCCCAAGCCAATGGGAACTTCACCACTGATGTCGGGGAGAGTGACTCGCTCCAGTTTCTCCTGAACCCAGTCTGCGCCTTTATGCTTTGCTGAGACAAATAAAGTTGAAATTATCGTTGAAGAAACGTGTTTTTATTATATACAACACGATTTTGCTGCTATGAAGACCCTGTGAAACATGCTTGTGTGTAGAAGAACAGGAGGGTGACTCGTCTCTTACCATACTGAACTCCTTTGTCCGTCAGGGTAACCTGTACTGCAGGGTTTTCTCCAAATGTGCAACAGAGCAGCATGAGAAGTAAGACCACAGATGACAGCATGCTGCTAGTTTCCTGTAACACCCATATCATGCAACATTTCATAAATAATAATATGATTCAAAGTCAAACAACAGAGTTATGTCAGTGAATGCTATGCGTCATACCTGAATCACTGCAGGATAAAGTTTTAGCCAAGTTGAAAACGGCTCCTCGTGTGAATGTGAGTGTTCTTTGATTTTGAGGCGTGGCTTGTTCTGACACAGCTTTTGCTTTTTGTTTTACTGAGAAGTGAAACTTAAACTTCTGTTAATAGAAGCTGTGGGTTTATGCCTGTGAGTCCTGAGAAGAGAGACAAGAAACTGTCCTGTTTGTTTTACAGAGCTGATAAAGCTATATGAGAAGTCCCCACGTCCTACTCAACATAAAAAGTGTTCAAGCTACGTGTGTGAACCCTGTGTGGGTTCATCATATCAGAAACTGGTTTGCACACAACATCCCTATTCTTAGAGGCACACCATGGTTGACTAGGTCAAAGAAGGGAAGTGAGTTTTATTTCCTTTTTTGTTGAACTGAACTCTTGAATGTGCATGTATAGAGGCACAGTACCACTGGTTTAGCTGGATGCTTGTGGACCCTTTTAGGATGTTGTCCCCTGGGTCCCAGCTTTGAAATGTACTCATTTAACAGAGCAAAGACAAGAAAAACTAAAGAATCACATGAATCAGCAAGGTTTTGTGTGTCTGCTTGGCAAGAAAACATTAAGATCACCAGCCATAAAATATTTGATTTATTTATCTCTTAAGTCAACAAATACTCTTTGTCTCACACACCAAGTTCCAATAAATCACAATGAACATGTTCAATAGGAAGAAGTTATCATTAGATATTTTCATAAAACACAGTTAGGACCCACTTGCTTGCACTTTGACTTCACTTCATCCAGAATGACACTTGAAACACCAAGAAAAACAACCAGGACTACTATAAGAATAAGATGGAAAATAAACACCAAACAGAAATCAATAATAAATAATAATAATTCTGTTTAAACAACTACACAGACATTATTCATGGTTATTATAATCCACTCAGCACCATCAGGTCTGATATGTGCCTTTGTGTTATTTTCTCTGAAGTGGATTGAATTATATATCTAGCAGCTCGAAACCAATAAAACATTGTCACTCCATTGTTTTTTACATATTTCATGTCCCAGAAATACACACATACACACCCATAGTTAAACCAGCGACGGACAACTTTCCATAAAAGCTATGTTGGATTGACCTGTTGATGTCCGCATGTCACAGCGCTCCCTTGTCAACCCTGTTTTCTGGAACGAGTAGACTACTTTACACTATGATTGTAGATTGTATTATTGCACATTTTCACGAAGGCAAAAGAAAAAGCTGTACGTTTCACACAAATGACCCTCCTCCAGAGCTTCTCCATCAAGTGGTCGTGACGTCTTGATAAGGTCTGTGTCACGACACCCGTTCAGATGAGGTTGTGACTAAAGCGCTCAGTCATGGATGTTGTATTTAAATGCTTCTATAAGCCCTTCAATCGAGTGAATGAAGCCAGAAACTGCGCATATGCCTCCAATAACAAAAATGGCAACGTCGAAGAAGACGTGGTGCCACAGGAGATTTCTCCACTGGAGCTTCAGGTGGAAGAGGCTTGGCAGGAGGAAGCACAGGCCAGCCCCGGTGAGGCTTCCAGTTAAACCCATCAGGAGGGCGAAATGCGGGACAAATACGGCCATAAGTAAGGTGAAGACTACCAGGGCAACTCGAAGGCCCAGGCCCCATGATTTGAGCTGCCCCCCGGGGCCGTAGCAGTCAGGGAACAGGGCTCTGCCACCGTCCTGAAATAAGGATTTCTCCAAAACCTCGACTGCCGCAAAGAACGGAAGCGGGTAAGATAACAGCGCCTTGGCGACGAGGAAGAGGTTCACCACGGCTCTTATGGTTGAGGGAAGGTTATCCGTGATGACCTCTTTGGTCGTGTCTGCCCATGTCAAGTAGGCCACTAGTGCAAATAGGCCTTTGAGGACGCAGGCAGCGATGTGAGTCCACTCCATCATGCAGTGAAACTCGCTGGGCTTCTGCATGTTTCCCTCCAGGGAGGGGAGGAAGATCTGAGAGGTGTAGCTGAACACGATGATGCCAATAGAAATAGGGAATTTCTTCACGTCGATATAAAATTTGACCTTCTCCCAGGCCCATTCGCGCGCCCTGGAGAGGCAGTATGCAATCACGAGGATGTTGATGACAAAGTGCGCCAGAGTGCACAGGAAGCTAAACTTGGACACGGCCTTCAGGTTCTTGAGGAACGCGCAGGGCAGGAGCGCGGCCGTGGCCACCACAGACCAGGCTTTCTGGGAGACTGGAAACCCGGGGAAACTGTTGTACATCAGGTTACCGCTGACCACAACGTAGAGAATACAGGTCATGACCAGCTCAATAATCTGGGCCACGTTCACGACGTGCCCACCCACCCTCGGGAAGCGGGGCGCGCAGCAGGCGTTGGCGATGTCCACGTAGGAATCCCTCACACGCACTTTTATGCCGTCCTCGTTCTCTTCGTACAGACACGCTATAAGGATTTTTCCAGTGTAGCAGCACACCACAGCCGCGAAGATAATGAGGAAGAGGCCGAGGTAGCCGCCGTGGAGGATGGCGTACGGCAGGCCGAGGACGAACATGCCCTGCGGACAGACAAGCGCAGTTGAGTGGTAATGGAAGAGACCCACATCGCAGTGACAGGCCGCACCAGCCCAGGCATGCAATGACTGGCTCACAGCCCACGTCTTACGTAATAACAAAAATATACATATATATTTCTAAACAATAAAATAACAGTGTAACAATGAAATGTATGATTTATTTCAGCCGATAATTGAGCTTGAATTGTGCATTTTTTCACATTGGCCTCGTCCTTGGACTATTCGATTGCGTAGGCACAGACCGAAACGGATGAACACATTAAATGGCATTTTATAACGAAAATTTCAATTTATTTGATTAAACCTTTAAATTGAGGGGGGCTGATAAGCGTGTGGCCGCCGTTCAGCCGCAGGGCTATCAAAGACGAGCAGGCCCTGCCTGCAGCTCCACTGATAAAAGGATTTGAATAAATTGTAAGGACGAATGGCTACAATGAAATCACTCACAAACAATAATAAAATAACCAATTCAACCTGAACATTTGATAAAAATGTTAAACATAAAATACGTTTTAGAAATTGAGTTTTAATTTCCTTTAGCTGCTAAATCATTTTATTTTACTGTAGATTATTCTGGACAGGAAATTTGTTCTGTGCGCATCCCCAAGGTTTTTCATCTACGTGTAAAAATCTGAAAAATCTGAAAATCGTCAAGGTGACTTCTTGTGCAGCTGCAGGCCTGATGGGCGCAGTATGCCGTCACGCATGCACAGTGTACCTGGATGGCGTTGGTGACGTTCCAGCCGGCTTCCCATGATGTGATTTTGGGCTTTTCCTCGTCCAGAGAGCCTCCTGTCTTCAGGGACGAAGGCCTGGGGCCAGTACCGTCCCTCTGGTAGTGGCTGTCTCCGTCCAGATCCCCCTCCGCCTCCATGTGCCCCCCTTCCTCTTCGCCCTGAAGGACATCCATTTGCATCCCTTGCCTATAGTCATAATCCAAGTCGTCGCACTCGGCGAAACCCAATCCCTCCTCGTCCGTCGCGGCCTGGAAGCCCAGACGGGCGAACATCCCGCTGACCTTGGCCTGAGACTTGTTGGACACCGTGTGGGCAGCATTGGTCAGCTTGTTGGTTAGTTTGTGTCGGATTAGATGAGCCATGTTTATCCCAAAATGTTTGTTTCAACTGAATATTATATTACCGAGTGAAAGCAGAGAAGCAGGTGCATGCGGTGGTTGTCGATGCTAGTGTAAAGTCATGCCTGTTGCCTCAGCGTCGAGCTGGTGAAGTACTAAGCTAACAGCCTTCTAGCGGCTGCTTAACCCGTTCACCCAAATCGTTCCAAATCCTCAGCCGCTTTTTTCGGCTCGCTCGCCCATATTACTCCTTGGTGTCTGCCTCGACGAAGAAAAGCCTCAAAACAGACAAAAACTCAAAAACGTCTCCTCACGTGTCATTAAAAAAGACAAACTACCATTTTTCTTCAGTCAGCAGCCTTTTTCCCACTTGGGGTCCTGTTGGTGACAGCGCGAGCGCAGGAATCTCTGACTGCATCACTTAAAGAGAGGGAGAGCGCGAGGAGAGCGTGCACGTGTCTGCATGGAGCGCCGGTGTACCGGAGCGTGCACAGCAGCACGAGACAGAGAGAGAGAGAGAGAGAACGAATGAGAGATGGCCTCAGCGGGACTTTGTTTCACAGGCAGTGATCACGTTCAGGTCAATTAAAGGCAGCAGACCTGACGTTACGCACAAGCCAAGGGATCAAACATTTCACCTGCGTTCACGCGTTCTGTCAACAGGTCGGTAAACATATCAACAAACAGTGGGCGTCCGGTGTGTGCTGAATAATAATGTGGCGAAGGCAACTCTCCAAAGCGGTTTAATGCCTAAACCAGGGAGAAGATGTACCTTATATCTGCGTAATGTCTGAACTATATCAGGCCTTTTGTTATACTGCAACGTTCCTGCCTTCTGTAGCCTGAAAATTGTTGACATAAACCATGCATGCTGCAGCACATCCTGCTCACAGACTGCAGTCACACATCTTTCTGCAGCACTAATTTTATTTTAGAATCAACTCACACACCTGATCCACCAGGAAGATTTTAATATCCAGTCTTTTTTCGTACATTTTCCATTACAAAACAAATAGAACCGTAATACTAAAACATTTTGCATTGTCCGTCTAGATACGCGTGTAAACATTCCTCATGGACAGGTTTCAGGGTTGCTTCTCGTTTAACACGCAGCTTGGGTCCAGCTGTGCAGGGAAGCAACTCGTTGCTGACGAACATCCCGTAGCTGCCTGCTGCGCATCTCAGACAGCACCACGGACAGCTCCTCAAACACGGACTAAAACGGTCAGACTTCTCGGTGTTTTTAAAAATAAATTAAAAGTAATTTAACGCTCCACTTCTCATAAGTGCTAGTTTTGTGAGCTGCATTTTACTGACGACATACATAGAGAAAATATACTGAATTCTTCACAGACTTCAGCAGCTCGTCTTTGCCTCCACAATCTGAAGTGATGCCATTTTCAGCCTGCTTGCCGAAATCCTGTCAGAATAATCGCTATTTATAAGATGAAAACAACTATTATTAATCATATGTAAACACAACAACAACAGCTATAGAAATTATTATAAGGGCTCGACAAAACTGTATGATCAGCGATTATAAGGCAAAAACTAAATTTAGACATGAGCTCGAGGACAGAGAAAGTTCCGCATTTTTTCATGCTTGGCTTGGGCTGCTTTGCCTGCTGCTGCTTGCGCACAGGGCAGCAGTGTATGTTTAGTGACTGTGCGTCATCTATGTTTGGGGGTATGTGCGTGCACGTGTGCCTACGTGTGTGCGCGTGTTGGACGATGAGGAAACAGGGAGAGTCCTTGAGGCATGGCTCCCTCCCCCATCGCATGCACACACCGCCAGCTACGCTGGGACGGAATGGGCTGCAAATGTCATCACATCATGTCGCACAGAAGCGCAAGCACGACAAATATACGTAGCATCTTCCCAAATGTACAAAAGGAAATAGCTCAAGGACAAATGCTAGTGATAGATTTGTAGACAAAAACAAAGTTGCAAGAAACAAATAAACGCAAAAATATTCCAGCTTCAGCGAGTCATTGGACCAGGTCACATCCACACAATTTAAATTCTCTACAAAACGATAGATGCATTTTTAAGATTCTTCCTCATGACAAAATGGATTTTCACTTCCCCCCTTTTTCTTTGAAGGGCCTTTAAGATTGGTTGCTGGGGCGACCAATTTAGCTTCTGAGTCGACAAAGAGACGGATTAATTTAGGCTCGATCTGACTGAGAGAGACACTCGGGGAGGGGAGTGTGTGCAGCAAGCCCGGCTCAGTGTGTGTGGAGGCCTGAGATACGCAGCGGCTTATAGTCTCGTCTAACAGCCGTGCAGTGCTGACTGGGAGCAATAATCTCTGATAGTTGCCATGGCCACAATAATTGGACAGGGTGTGTGTCTATGCTGGGATTTTGGAGAAAAGACATTTTCTGCCACGGGTTTGTGTGAAAGTGTGGTGATGGGAGGAGTAATAATATTATTCAAGCCAATTCTAAAACCTTTAGAAAACGACAAACACGGCGTGAATTGCAGGACAGAGGCAGACAACACGAGCCTGCACGAGTATTTATTTTATCCAAAATATCCAAGCGCCTATTAACACAGAATTCAGTTTAGCACGGTTCATTAATTAGCCTGTTTTCAATAGCACTGCCATCATTCATCAGTTCACTCGTGTTATATAGCACCAGTGTTCTATGAGTAATATAGTGTCAATATGCGTGTGAAACAATGAGAAATTAAATTAATCTTAAACTTAATATGAATTACATGTCTTAACCGTGTAGGCCAACCACGTGGGAAGGCTGTGCTATTATAGCAGGTGGGTGTGGAAACAGGGGCAGAGGCAGAGGGGTGTCAGGAGATGCAAAGCCTCCTCCCTCATCCTCTTTGCCTGTTGCATCGCCAAAGCCATGAGCTGGTAGGGCCTGAACACAACCAAGCCTCAAATTAAAACCTGTTCTTATTCATATGTAAAGTGTTTTTATAGTGGGTTAATGAGAGGGGGAGAGGTGGCTCTCAAATGAAACTTTCAACAGGTTGTTTGTGATTGATTGACTCCAGGAAAACAGGAAGGAATCAGTCTTAAAGTAAAATTCACCAGCACTTACATGAATATACTTCATTTGGTTTTTCACAGGAATCAACAAGAGAGAATGATTCTGAATGGAACAATTTTTATTACAAATGTAGGCATGTGTAAGAAAAAATACCACCCTACTTAAGTTATTTAAATTGAATATCATACTATATTATCATACATGATCTGTTCTTAATACTTATCAGAACTGGTTTTGTTTTCTCAAACATGCATATTTGCCACTGATGGAATGTTTCCATGATACAAAAACAGTTTCTATTTTACACATTGTAAGCAATTAATAGTTTTTTTAATTTTTCCAGATTCCCTTCACACACACACACTCAGATACATGCACACTCCCACACACACATGAATGCATGAATAGTGACAGGTGCACAAACACATTAATCACTCTATGGCCTAAAAAGATCTGCTGGGCTCAGAGGGCCAGAGAGTGAAGAGAGCAGTAGTGACAGACTCTGTGTGTGTGGGTGTGGTGTGTGTGCCTGTATCTGGATGTGAGGGAGAGAGCGCGAGAACGACAAAGAGATGGAGGTTAGAGTGTATGTGCCCCCCCACGAATAGATGTGTGTGCAGGCGTGACAGGGTGCGGAGGAGAGTCATGGAGGTTTCAGGGGTTTTGTCTGCAGTGCAACTCTAAAATATCATCAGTCAGGATGGTCATGTAAACCTGCTTCTCTTCCTCCATCAACTGCTCGCGTGCTCCCATATGCACTATTTCTATAGTTGTGAGGACACTCATGAAATAATGTGTCCTCTAAAACCAACATAGATGCCTTTAGTGTGCAACAGTATTGAGCGATGGCTGTGGCTAGTCACTCCTCCATTCACAGAATTATGTGTCAAATCAAGGAGATCTTTTTTCCCTGTGAGTTAACGTCCCATATTTCTTTATTATTAAAGTAAAACGCTGGCAACTCTACCTGTCGGTCGTATTTTTGTGTGTTGTTACCGTTCTGATCAGCCATTTTGTAGAGCCATGCATGCAAAGCATCCAAGCTTAACTTACAACATTGCTAAGCCACAATACGCCTACAGGTTTGCATCTGATATGCTGTCATACTTCTGACCTTCAAGTCATGCCCAGCTTCTAAAGCTAAGAAAATGACAACAGTTAAAAATAATGATGTCTTCACATAGCATAATTCATGAGCACCAAACATAACTCCATGTTTAACATCATATTTCCCTTGCTGCCATTCGCTGTTCGTCTGTTCATTCCTCCACAAAATGGAGGCTGGCGTCACGCGTGGCAGTCCCAAACCGCTTGTAGCCTATTAGATTCCTCCAAATCACTGCTGACTCGATGACAGGCACAACATGAACGCGTGTGTGTTTGAGAGGAAAGAAAGCAGATGGGTGTGTATGTGTCATTGGTGATTTGTGAACATTGTGAATTTTGCGTGTGTGTCTTAGCAGTGCATACGCAGCTATGTTTGTGTTTGAGAGGGTGAGTTGACCCAGATCTGCTTATTAGCATCAGGAGGAGGGGGACGGTAGTCACTTAGAGCTTTGTGCCTGAGCAGTGAACTGTGCTCATGCAGTTACACTCCATCTAGCTTCATACAGTAACACCCCTCCCACACACACGTTCCCTTCTTCATCCCTTTTCCATCTTTTTCTTCTACATATAAGTGCTATCCAGGAAACACATCAACTCAGTGTATACCATTCATCTACAGATATAATATAATAAACCATACATACATGTAAAACCATAATTAGTAGTACAACAATGTATCAAACATTTTTTTTGCTGCATTAAAAAAGTACAGTAAATTAAATGATTAAATAAATCACAGCAGTAAAACAATGAGGCCACATAACTGTTTCAGTTGGTACACAGCTGAAATGTTGCATTGTATTGTGAATTTTTTTTTAATTGATATTTTACCATTGTGTTTGTAAAGATAGATCTGCAGATTAACCTTGGAGTCTTAGTTTAGCTAAACTCTGGAGCTCTGTGTTCAACCAATCAATCAAAGTTTTAGTTTGACCTCAAATTCTGCTCTGACTCATTGACTCATATAATAACAACATATTAAAAAGAAGGAAAGAACAAATGCAATTGGTTTGTGAGTTGCAAGAATTTAATATGTGCACACAAAAGGTTTAAAACAGCCGTGAGCAGAAAATAATCTATACATGTTTGGTATGTAAGATGATGATATTGATATTTGAGAACTGGACAAGCACTACAGGGTAAGAAAGAAAAAAAAAACACTGATTAAATGGTCTGAACTGAAGCCAACTGGGCTGTACAGTAGCTCTCGTGTGCAGGTGTCCCACATCACCAGCTGAGGCTTCATCCGGTCAGCTGAAAGTAACAGGATGGCAGCCAGAAATCGGGGATCTCTGTGCCTGGGGGAAAACGTCTGTTCAGTGTTTCAGTGTAGCTTCAAAACACTCTGTCCTGTCCTGGCTAAGATCATAGATGATACATGAAATAAATGTTTGGCAAAGTTTTTCTGGCTACATCATTAATGCTTTATAAACCAAAGAGCATGGCCTTACAGTGGATCAGTCAGATTTAACACTAAATGTTTTATACAGTCTTAAAATTCCATATTTTTAAATGGAGACGCTAATTTATTTATCCTAATATATATTACATATATTACATTGAAAAGCACGCATCTGAGAGACGCTTTTATCAAGCCGTTCAACCAGGATGATCCACTGAACCCAACCCTGTACTGTCTCATCTTAGTCCGACCTCTGGTGGTTAAAATAGATACAGCATATAACAAATAGATGTAACATGATTCATATTTGTAGTAAAAATTAATAAAATGTTTTGCAGTGAGTGAGGGTAAGGCCAGGGTCAGGTTAAGCATGGATGAAACATAGAAAATTAAATGAATTTGTCTCATCTCAGATCTACTTTCAAACTAAAAGCTGCAGTGTTTGCAACCAGGGAGTGTTGTGTATACGAACTAATTGGTTACTTCTTGTAACACGTGCATTTAAAAAGTGGTTAAGTGAAATATTTTTTAAATTTAGTGAACTCTCATATTATGTTCCCTATGGATACAGTCAGATTTGGTGTCTGTATGCTAAACAAAGGTCGGAACTAAATACTCCTTGACATCAAGGTTCCACTCGGTTGTATTTTTCAGTGGCGCAAATCAAAATGGCTTCAAATGAGCAACCGGTCTGCCAAATTTTCTCATTTCAGGACTGTAAAACGTCACCCGACCCTATTTTTGAGCTCCCCGCCCAGCATCTCACCTGTACACCAGCCGCTCTAGTGATTGATAACGGCTCCTTCCAGACCCGGGCAGGGTGGGCGATTCCGGCGGCGGACTTCGACTCTCCACGGCTGCTCTTCAGGTCGGTGGCGGCGCGCAGCAGAGGCGCTGCTCGCAGCGAGACGCAAATCGGTAACGACATCTCGAACCTGGAGCCGCTGCGGTGGCTCCTGAAGAGCCAGTTCGACCGGAACGTGGTGGTAAACTTTGAGATCCAGGAGCTGATTTTCGACTACGTCTTTACGCACCTGGGCATCGCCTCAGAGGTGAGGGATGGACGGGGTGGTGTGACAAAAACGAGTCTCCTGATTATTTCCAATGGACTTGTTTCCATAGTAATACAAACTGTCTTGTTCCATTTTCAGGGGGCTGTGGGACACCCCATCGTTCTGACAGAGGCGCCCTGTAACCCGCTGCACTGTCGGCAGATGATGTCCGAGCTGCTGTTTGAATGCTACCACGTCCCGTACTTGTCCTACGGTGTGGACGGATTGTACAGCTTCTACCACAATAGCAAAAACATCCAGCCACCTCACACCAGCATCGTTCTGTCCTCAGGATATCAGTGCTCACACATCCTGCCAGTTATCAATGGCAGGTGAGATGCAGAGGCTATTTGCTTTCCTAAATTATGTTTCTATACTGTTCAGTCTTTTCACAGCAGACATTTTGACTTGTAGTAGTAGAAAAACTCATTGCTGGTAATTAGTTAGGCCTTATGTCTGTTTCTGTCCTATTTAACTCCCCTAAATACAGCCATGCAGACACTTTAAACTCTGTGCAGAGGGTAATGTTGATGGTTTCTATTTGAGGTTGGACGCAGTGAACTGTAAGCGTGTGAATGTGGCTGGGAGCCAGGCAGCGTCTTATCTGCAGCGCCTCCTTCAGCTCAAATACCCAGGTCACCTCGCAGCCATCACACTCAGCCGCATGGAGGAACTGTTGCATGAACACAGTTACACTGCTGTGGATTATCATGAAGGTGCAAACACACATAGATTGCATGCATTGATCCATTTACAGTTTTTCTGGCCAGGTTTGCAGCTCCGTATTGTGTTTTACACAGAATTGGAAAAGTGGCGCAGTCCAGAGTTTTATGAACGGGAAGTTCATCGCATGCAGCTTCCCTTCTCAGGGAAGTTGCCCGGTGGCTGCGTGAGCGTGGAGGAAAGGCAGGAGAGACGAGCTCAGCAGCTTCGACGGCTTCAAGAGATCAATGCTCGCAGGCGGGGGGAGAAGCTCCAGCAAGACCAGGAAAGGCTGGACAGACTTATGGCAATACAGGCAAGAAACCGCTTGTGTCATTATTTTGTTGTATTTTACATACGTGTTGATTGGTTTCCTTCAAAATGTGCTGGACAGTAATCAACGCATTTCTTTGGGCAGGAGCTGCTGGAGGATGGACTGTTGGATCAGTTTCATAAAAGTCTGGTGGAGCTAAACATGGACTCAGCTGAGGAGCTACAGTCATACATCAACAAATTGCAGCTGGCTGTGGAGCAGGGCAGACAGAAACTGTTGCACAGTGATGGAGTGGAGGGTAAAACAGAGGTGAGTGTTTTCCCCACCAGAGAAAATCACAGATAATGTCTTAAACTGTGAAAGGCTCTGTACGAGTATTCTTAGATTTTGGTGCATAATTCAAAATCAGATATTGGAATAAACTGAAGGCCACTAAGCTGAAGGGAAATTTAGACAGAAGATGGTTGCTGTGAGGGTCTACCGGATCTGTGCGTGTTTTCTGCAGTTCATGTGCTGCAGCTGACCCAGACCATGAGACTGTTCTGTTGCTTTCTGCCAGGTGCCTGAGCTGGAGCATGCAATGGATGAGGGAGATGTAGTGGCGCTGATGGATCCCGATTTCCCTGAGGACACGCTTCCAGAAAAAGCAGCTAATGTGGTTCAGGTAGTGGCACAGAGACACTGGGACTTTCTCACTAATGCCTTTGGGCAACTGTCTGCTAAGAGAAAATGTCATCTATTAGTAATTTTTAATTCTCTGTGAGGAATAATTTCCTGTTGTCTCCAGCCCATGTTCAACATGGCGGAGTACCACCAGCTCTTTGTAGGGACAGAGCGTCTACGATGTCCAGAGATCCTGTTTCAACCATCGCTGACTGGAGAGGACCAGATGGGACTGATGGAGACACTGCAGTATGTCCTTGCCAGGTAATTTTGCAGCCAAGCATTTGCAAACAGAGAAGACAAACATATAGGCTCACACAAATGTATCTACAGATAGTCAGACATGATTAAAACTATGCAAAAAGATATGACTGTTGATGTCTGTTTGGGATTTTTTTGCTCCCACACTGCAGTTTATCATCTCATAAAGTGATGACTTGTGTTTCTTGTCTTCTCTTCCATGTAGGTACACTCCAGAGCAGCAGGAGGCGCTGGTGAGCAATGTGTTTTTGACCGGAGGAAACATGCAGTACCCTGGGATGAAGGAGAGAGTGGAGAGAGAACTGCTGGCTATGAGACCCTTCCAGTCACAATTTAAGGTGCAGCTAAAGCCCTTGTAATTATTATACATGCGTAACGTTGCTTACTTAATCTTTTCTATGTTGCCGTCTGCCTTTATTACGTATTTGTGTCCTGTTTGTTTGGTCAGCCAAGTCAAATTATTTTAACCTCAGTAAATTCTTTTAGCAATTAAGCTGGGTATTAACAAACCAATGGAAGTCACTTCAAGGTATTCACTAAACTACAGAAAGAAAAGACCGTACATACTTGGTAAATTAATTAGAAACTAGATTGTTCATTTGAACTTCACACACATTCAAAGTTTGACGGATTCCTTCCCAGGTCACCATGGCATCCCGGCCTGCCCTGGATGCTTGGTATGGGGCTAGAGACTGGGCCTTGGAGCATCCGCCAGGAGATGGAGCAGCACCAGAAGGCTGGATCAGTAGACAGGACTATGAGGAGAAAGGAGGCGAGTATCTGAGTGAGCACTGTGCCTCTAATGTCTTCGTTCCCATGAAGATCACCAAACCGGTTCCTGTTCGCCCAAATGAGACGCCGCTAACATCTTCAGGAGCTTCTGCAGCTGTTGCTACTGTCACGCCTGCCATGACTCCTGCTGAAGTTTCGATGGTTACCTCGTAGACGTAGATCTCGATGTTCGATGAACTCCAAAATGTTTATTTTTTTACTCACTTGAATTTGTCTACTTCTACATCAGTTTCTGACTTGTATGTCTTTCAGCAACCTCCACAGGAAAAACCAGTCAATGGTAAAGAAAACTTTGTCCTTTGATTCCAATGGCCGAAAAAGAAAATGTTTATTGTGTATTCAGAAAGATTGAACTGTGTCCAAACCAGATTCTTGCTGCAAAGGTTATACTGGACATGTCAGTGTCAAATAATCAAATGATACTTTAAGTTCATCAGCAGTATGTTTATGGGTGATACCAGTATATACCAACATCTACATTCTGTAGCCTGCTATGAAAATTCAATTCCAGTGTTTTAGAATCTAATCTCATCCACTCACACAGTTCTTGCTTTTATTTTTATGAATTATTTTGTCTCTTATGACTTTTGGTTTTCCATCCATGAGGAAACCACAAGAAACTATTCATATTGAATGGTAATCAAATTATATACATTGTTTTTTATGTTGTTTTTGTATGTAACTTTGCTTTTTATTTTTTTGAAAATATATTGTCACCAATGAAAACAAAGCTGTCTGATGCCACTCGCTACAGTCAATAGAGAGTCCGCCCCCATCTTTAAATGAGATTGTTTTCTAATAATTTGCGGTGAAATGAAACTTTAAATGCCACATGTTAGCGTTGCAGTACAGAGCTGCACCACTAGATGTCATGAGTTGATCTCTCCTTGACCTCTTCAGTGGAAACGGGGCTACAGCAGTTCGTTATGAGCCTGGTCATAGGAAAAGGTTTTCTGTGCAGGATTACAGTACAAGAAAAGGAACGTCCTTCATGTCGGCAACAGGTGACAGCAGGACCTTTAATTCATTTAATTCTTGACATCATGTACACACACACATGTACAGATCAGTTCTGTCTCTTTCTAATCTACAGATTTGACTTGTGCTCCGCAACTGTCAGCTGTCTTGCAGGTGTTCTTGCTGCACCGTTTTGCCCCTTCATGCTCCACCCACCAGTCCGTGCCCTAATAGTATTATGTAGTGTTAAACTGTGTCACAGCTCAGGGCTCAGGCGATTTACCTCCAGCAGCAATGTGGCAGCCACACACGCAGCAGCCTGGTTTCCACAGCAGGGCAGAGTAGGGCTAATCAGAGCAAGGCCAGGCCTGTGACTGCAGGGTGACTGGCTCAAATGTAACAAAAGAGATTAACGAGAAACAACAAGGCAATCTTTTATCTGTAGAAGCATGTAAACAGGATTTATTCTATGCTTAGACTATACTTCTGCAACATAAGTATGTTAAAAGAACTCAACTGCATCTTTGTAGGGCTGCCCTTCAGGCTTATTCATCAATATTCTTTAGGTGAATAATCACTAGAAGCTCTAAAGAAATATGAATGTATTTATCTATTTTGGTCTTTATTTGTGGCTCTTCTTTTGCTCATGTTTTCTCCATACTGTCCAGTCACCACACTGCCATGTGTCAGCAGTTTACAAGTCAAATTTGCTGCTAGGACCAATGAACATCATCATTAAATAAGGCTTCAGAATGAATTCACTATCAGGCAGCTCAGGGGAGGCTGTAGGTGCACCATGCAGATCCTGTGTATTTTTAAACAAGCCTGCACAGAGTAGCTTCCTTTTTGTGTCGTAGTCCTGGTCAGTGTCCAATTAGGAGGATTTATCTGTGAGCTGCACTGTTGTAGGTTAGCGGGAACACCTGGCACGACCGAGCACATGTCAGTCGGAGGGAAGGCGGAGGGGAAAATAAGAGCCAGGGGTCAGTACGATGATAGACTGGACTATTTTGTTTTATGTTGTGTTTATACTGTGAAACGTGCCTCACAAAATCTAAGTAACCCAAGAAGCATCACATCATCCACTTATTTTATCTTATCAACAGAAGCTTAAACTGATTTTAAATGCTGGTTTTCTGATAAAGCAACCAACAATGTTCTGCTGTTCATAATGTTGAGTCACAGTTACAGTGAATGCTTTGTTCATCTGGTTTTAAATGTCAGAGCTTCCCATGAGAGCCTGACTTGAACACAAGCTGATTAATACCTCTAACATTAACTAGGCTAAAATTATCCTGATCTTTTGATGAATGGACATTTTATGAATAATGATAAGTTTGTAATAAACTATTAAACATTTCGTTCTCACATCTCAAACAAATGTTGGCTGTTGTGCAGCAAGAGACACTGAGCTTTGACATTATGACCCCAACGACCCTGACAGACCTGATGTTTCCTGGCTTGACGTCCACAGTTTTAGAGAAGCTGCTGTGTCTTAATAGGAAACTTTTTCCAGTATTTTTATGCACATTAATGCAAATCACTGTTGTTCTGCACTGATTTGAAGGCTCAAGTATAAAAAGGAAAAACACAACAGTGCATCTGTCTAAATCTCCTAATTATTAGTGAATATCAGATGATGGATTGGTATGGACAAAACGGCAGCTGGGATGGGCTCCAGCGCCACCGTGATCTTATGGAGAAGCTCATTTGTAAAAGATCTGATTAAACCGTACACACACGCAGCTTTGACCTTGCCTCATGCTTGGCTTCAGCAGCTCCTCCATGGCTGATATCATTACAATTAATCTTTAATGTTATGTCAAACCCTGTGGTTCAACCTTCCTGCTCGACCTCATAATTTCAACTGATGCTGTCTACTATGTTTTATGCATATTTCACGGGTGAATCCACAAAGTCCATGAAAAATGGCATCTTGCTGAACTATAAACATATGCGTTTTATAACAAGACAACCCTAACATTACTGCTTTGTTATCTCCAGCAGACATCTGGTGCCTGGTATATCATCTGTGAAGTCTGTGAAGTTGAAAGTATAGCACTCACGCCCCTAATTTAATTGTCCAGTATTTATTTTAAATTCCATTCCAGACTCTGGGGTTTGACTCTGAAGCTAAAGCACACTTGTGTTTTTATATACGTCAGGTACATTCCTGTTCATTTGTTTTCCAATTAGTCGTCATTATGTACATTATGTATGACACTGCTGTGTTTTTCAAACCCTTTTTCTTTCTTACCAACAATTTTTAGCTCCATTTGCTTCATATGATTTTATCATGATTAAAGAGAAGCATGATTGCAACATCCATAGTTACAGATATTTCCCAATGGGATGTAACAGGAAGGTCTTCTGGGCTGGAATGGCTTCAAACTGGAAATGTAGGACAAAGGTCCCTGAGTCCTGAGCAGAAGAAACCTGATATAAGCACCAGAACATTAGAAACATTGGTGTTTCAGTGCAAACCACTACACACTGCAGTAAGGGAGCAGAAGTAGCTGTAATTAGATGTGAATGGCCTCTTTCTCCTCCTCCTGCTCCCCCCCCTCCCTGTGCGCACAAAGAGCAACAGGTCTAAGTCTGTGCACGACTCTGCACGTCTTTGGTTGTTGATAAAAAAGGACAGAAATAATTTGTTCCTGCAGTTCTTATAAAGTGGAGCAATGATGTTTCGGACAGCGGTAGAGCATGCTAAAAAGCACCCTGGTGTAAGTACCTTTGTTTTGTTTCAGCTTTTTCTTTTAGCCCGTTTATGCTTTGACAAAGTGCTTGTTGTGGCTCTGGTTACATGTTCCACCAAGTTCAGGTACAGATCCAACAAAGTCACATGTGAAAATATGCATTTAAAATTAAATTTCTTTTTTTCAAATGTGGCTATTTTACATTGAATTATGTCAATAATAGGACAGCCACAGTTTTTAACAGTGAGTTAGACCCCTGCCATGATTTTTTTCATTTATTTATTCTGCACATTACTCATCTGCTACACCTACTTCAGTGTTAATACATCTGGTTGAACAGTAGATGCTCTGTGGCACCTCTGGTCCTTCTTGGAAGACGTTCAGTGAATTAATTTGCCATGTTGTTATTCTTCTTCTTGTTTTTTGAATTAACAAGAATAACACTTATAAACCTGGTTGCACATAAAGTAGGTGAGAAATGTGGTTAAATTAGTTTACAAAGCTCAACAGCCCCTCGCGTTTGTTAGGCTTTTCAAATATTATCCAAATGAAAATGGAGATTTTATAACGTAGCTCATTCTAATGTTACGCATTGTTATGTTGCGCATCTTAAAATCCGTGCGTCGATTTTCTGCAAGCTTCCAAACACTGCCATTGCACAATGTTGCTAGTCTAATATGCAGTGAAATAAAACGTTACCCTATTATGTCCCAGTTAAGTTCTTTTGTTATTGCAGATGAAAAGCACACTGTTGGTAAAATAATTAGTCAAGACAAGAGACGTGAGTGGAAATCTAATTTTGTCTCACCTAATCGTATCTAAACTCTAATTCAGTAACTTAAGTTGCTCCAGTGGCTCATTTGAAATCAAGCCAAAGTGAGAGAGGATTAAGACTTTAAAAACACAGCCATGACTTTAACAAACCTGCTAAATCTAAACTGACAAGAATATCTGCATGTAGGAAACAAGTTGTTAGAATAAAATACATCTGCAAATGTAAGTTGTCTCTACAGGGAATGGGATTATTTCTGTATTTTTAACCAGCTCTGCTGTCAGAGAGTGGAGTGACAGAGTTTTAACTTCTTGTCATCAGCCTCCCAGGAGAGAGAAAGAGAGAGAGAAAAGCAGCAGAGAGCAAATCCCTATGAGACTCTACCAGAGCTCCTTCATATGGTCTGTCATCCTGACAGATAGGCATGCTGGGAGACGGACAGCAAGAGAGAGAGAGACAAGCTGCAGGGAGCAAATCCCTCTGTGACTGCACAAGCCTGCTTGATCAAGATGCGATAGTCAGAGAGAGACAGGCAGAGACAGAGACAGGCTGGAGAGTGTCAGAGTCAGAGAGACAGGCAGGAAATCAGTCAGAGGGATTGACAGGAAGTCGCACAGACACATGGCACATGAGAAGTCAGACGTCTAGAGAGAGGGAGGAGGTCTATTAAAACCAGACAGACAGAAGGTCCGACAGGTAGCACTGAGACAGATGGAGCTCATCAGAATGACTGAAGCAGTGGCCAAGATCTGTCACCAAAAATATAATCCACGTCATGTTGTCTGAATTATTAAGCATTAATAAAGTGTCTGTCCACACGCAAATCAGCACGCAATCAGTTTACAGCTGGTTATAACTGTTAGTGGCCCTGTGCATCAGTTAGACTGGCACCGAGGAGGAAAAAGTTTTGTGAACTTCTCCTCAAGTAGGAGTAACAACACGTCCCCGTCTCCGCGGAGCAGGAGCATTTAAAGCAAACTGTGGACATGCAGAGGAGAGGTCCTGTCTGTCCATTATGTTATTTGTTTACTGTACTAAATTTAAAGTTCGAATGAGTGTAGCTAACTTTAACAAGCTCACTGTGAGGTTTTTTTAGTATTTAAGTGCAGTATTTGTGTAACTGGGAGCAAAACAGTCAAAACACTCTTCTCAGGGAAAGTTAACAGAAACTCAGACTGAGAGGCAGATTTATATTTAGAGACAGACAGATCGTCAGTTTGACAGGCAGTTAAAGACAGATCGGTATAATCATTCAGGTTTCACGCTGTACTGCAGATCCTCAGCTGACAGCAAAGTACAGCACGGTTTTATTAAATAATCAGTAATGACTTCAGATCCATTTTTCTCTCTGACTGTCTTTTACTGGAACATGAAACAACTTTTAAAACTTCCTCTTCCAAGAGTTCTGCATAATAGCAGAACAAATGTCAGTGGAAAGTTTGGACCAGTCCTTCTTGGGCTTGAAACAAAGTACAGTAGTAAGTAGTAGTATACAATTCAAGGAGAATAAAACGTGCATGTGTAAAAATACGCTCCTGCTGTAAGCAAACAGCAACAGGAAGTCTGAGATTGCAGCAAACGTTTGGTTGGAGCCGCGAAAGCGATTCGAAGTTTATTATTACTTTTTACTTTTATGGCCAGAATATCTGAAATAATGTGGTATTGTTTGTATGAGTAAATGAAACATTTCTCTTTGTGTCATACAAACCCCTCCTCCCACATCAGCTGCTGCAGTGTACACAAATATCTTCACCTGAGATTAGCGGCCCTGGCGTGTAGTACCCGTCATGTGTTGTTGTCAGTAGCGGTTACCATAGCAACCTTATGTTTATCTGAAGCCGCTGCTGGAGGAATAACAATGATCGAGCTGCTGCAGGCGTCATACGTCAGTCTTCATGGTGGTCTGCGACTTGTCCCCGTGTTCTCAACTTTCCTGAGATTGTTGGTCTTTCTGGGGAAACTTTGAATACGCTGTTTTGTACTTCCTTTACATTTTTAAACAAAAACATTAACCCTTGTCCCGCTGTGTCCTGCCGAGGGAGCAGCTGTCATCACTCGGCCATACGATCACAGATCACAGTTAACCTGTTCGTGACGCATTTAAATCAATAGACAGTTAGTGATTAGTCTTATTGCGCAATGTTCACATATAAGAGACCTCAAATGAAAAATAAACAAAGACAGTTTCTTCTAATAATATTTCTGTGTCTTCAGCTCATCCCCCAGTTCTTCTTCATCTGTGTGGGAATGGGCGGTGCGTTCCTGTATTTGGTCCGGTTGGCCAGAGGACCCCATGTTACGTAAGGACTGAAACATGGCCTCTGAGTTCTGCTAATGTATTGTAAAAAGTTTACATGTACGATTGTTCATAAAGTACAAGAGTTGCTTTCATTACTGTTCTCTCTGTAGCAGTTTGAACATGGACTTTGTAAGTGTCAAAGACTGAGCACGGTTTTGGACCAAATGTGCACAGAGAACCTGATAATTAGCTTTTGTCAGACACCTGTTTAGTTGTGTTTTCACATTATCAAAGGAATATGCATATACATTAATTAAGCACAGACTTTCTTCCTTTGTAACTTTGACTCTGTCCTAAAAACTCATTTGTTAACATTTTAAAAAGACTTGTAAAGCGTAGATTTATTTATGCTCTAATTAAGCATAGAGAATTGTCAGATAGTCACGCAGTGTTCCTGTTGATTTCATGTTCTCACCTCCTGCTGCAAACCAAACTGCTCATTAACAATAGTCCAGAAACGAGCTTGATGAAATTAAAAGAGCGAGTTTCCTGGTGGAGACATTAAAGCGTGTCCTGTGTGAAGACTGACTAATGTCTATTGCCTCATGTGTTTATGTTTGTGTATTTAGCTGGAATAAGTCCAGCAACCCTGAGCCATGGAACAAACTTGACCCCACGTACCAGTACAAGGTAATACAACGCAAACAAGTAGAGAATGTGTTATTTGTGCTTAATTGTCTTCATGTTTGGCTGTTGAACTGATTTCTTCTCATAATAACCTCTACTGAATGTGATCTTCTTCTTCTTCTTCCTCCTCAGTTTGTGGCGATCACCACAGACTACAAAAACCTGAAGAAGAACGGACCTGAGTTCTAAGTCTCAGATAATCCTGATATAGGGTCAGATTTATTCCTCCCTACCGCAGGTGGCAGGTGAAATGGATCCTACATGAGGACGGCCAAACATTTAGTGTGTGTGGTGATGAGCTGGTGATACACGGTGATGTCGATTCTTAGTAAATGGATCCTAAGGGCACAAATGAATAATTAAGTCTACAAACTTAAAACACGATACACATGTAGGTTAGGAAAGACTTGATTTGTTTAGGGCATGGTAACCATGCTGCTACACTAAATTTAACACAAATATGATACAGCACATAAATCATTAACATTGTTCAGCATAAAAGAAAGATTCCTGCAGGAGGTTTTGAGTTAAACTGCAGAACACATGGTTCAGCTAAGTCTGAGTTTTCTTACTGTATTTGAATGTGATGCTTTAAATACTGAACAACACTTCTTCAACCCGGCGAAGGTCACATGGACGTGACTGTGTTTCTGCATAACGGTCGCGTAATTGTAGGTTTAGCAGCTACTAAACTCAACAACAAGTGTGTAAGAAAACCAGCAGGGAGGAAAAGAGCAGAAATCTTTTAATAAATAAACGGTATGACTCAAGCTTGGATGGGAGTATGTTCTTGCCCGGCTGCACATCACACACACGCACGTACGCACACACACGTGACTTTCCTCAGACACCTGCATGAAACAGAGTCAGATACTGATCTTTTTCCACATCCAAACACGGATAAAAATACACAATCAGTATCTGTGATAGAGCAGATCCATCTGCTGGCAGTGCCGCTGTCAAATGAAAGCTGACTAGCTGATTAGTGCTTCTTCGGTAGTATGTGTGTGTGTGGGTGTGTGTGTGTCAGCAGCCCCTGTGTCTTTGATCAGCGACAGCAGAGTGGCAGGAAGCTGAGCAGTCCTCCAACATGGACGTTGATGTGTCACTGCAGAGCACTCATGCACTTCCAGGTATCAGTGTCTCTCCAAACCCAGCAGGATGTGGGATGAGAACTGAATACGCACATGGTTAGTGGCGCAATGAAACCTCTAGACACCATCATGGGTTTCAAACACTAACTCGATCACCTGCATTATCCTGATTATCCCCAAAAAGGCCACACGCAGTTCTCTTCCGTCTGTGTTTTATGAACTTGCTCGGCAACTCTCCTGCTACATACATCAGGAGGGTACATTGAAAGCCAATTCCTAAATCCTCACAACATCGCTTTGCTTTGTTCAGTGAAGGTGAGCTTCGTGTTTCATCCTCAGACTGCTCCTTCAGCTCTTTGTGCTCACATTCATCTCAGTGTCAGCTGTGCTTTTCTTTCTCCCTGGGCTGCCACAAAAAGAGGGTATGAAGAGAGAATAAAAATAGTGCGGATCAAAAAAACCCATCCTCCTTTTGAACACCACGGGGACTGTTGTGCCAAGAAGTAGAGGTCTAGTGAACTGGAACGATGGAACATGAGGGATCAAACCATTTCCCTGAAGGATCTTTAAAAGCCTTAAAATCGCACACACAGAGTGCGTCAAAGGAGATGTTAGGTCATGAGAACCCGGCCGTGGAGATGAAGCGGATGAGGCGTTATTTGCTTTGTGGTGCTACGTGTGCATGTGTGTGTTTCCAAGTGACAGAGCTAAGTGCTTGTTTGACCTGTAGCACAGCCAGCGTGTCTCTATGGAGAGGACGCATTCCTCTGGCAGAAGCTGAAGCAACAACCTTGATTTGAAAAACTGAGCAGGACGCAAAGTCTGTCTCGAAACAAAAGTCCATTCAGTTCCTCATTCAAACAAATATGAAACGCTCCAGTAGGCAGCAGCCGCTCTTCATGCTGCAAAGCTCATTTAGAGCAGCTTTGTGTCTCAGAGGAAACACTCCTCTTAGAATAATAAATAAATACATCAAATGACATAACAGCCAGTTTATAACTCCATCCCAGAGTGAGAGAATCACTAAGGCGGTTTTTATTTTATCAGTCTGGAAGTACAAAGATCTGACTGCAGCAATTTGAGAAACAGCGGGAGAACAACCGTATACGCACAAGTTGTGATTAATGAGGACGGTGAAGGACTTTTATAATGCTCTCACATCCTCTGGTCTATAATGAACTGCCTGCAAATATCATTATGCAATGTGGGGTGACGCACAAATAAAAATAGAAAGAACTCATTTACATCAACTGCCTGCTGCTGTTTTTTTGTAGAAGAAATGAGTTTATGTGTAAAACTATACCAGGTGTCAACATGTGAGGTAATATTTTTTTTAATGCTCTGGCTACAACTACAGTATCATCTCTACTAGATGTCTGCGTCCAACCAGCTTTTATTTTCTTTTTCTCTGCTGTTCCCTGAAGAGGACAGCGACAGGAAATGACAAGAGGAAATGCCAGCAGCTTAACACAGATCAGTGTTTATAAAATCTAAAGAGCATCTTCGCTTATTGGACTGAAAACATGAATCATTCATCTCAGTATGACGCGCAGGTGACAACAAAACATTCAGTTTGTGAGTTACTGTATAGTGATTGTAACAACTTCATGCATAATTTACAAAACACTTCAGCGTGAAACTGAATGTGATGACATTTCACTATGTTTGTTCCCTTGCTTGTTTAGAGGATGTAAACTGAGCTTGTGCTTAATTCCCGACACAGCTGCTGGAAGTTTCCCAGGGTCTGGGACAAAGCCTGAAGCTGATAAGGAAGCAGTGAAAGGAGCTTAGCTGAAGAAAAAAAAAGCCTCATACCTAAAAACACTTCAAACTACTTCTTGGCTTAGGCAAACAAATAAGAGTCTGTGTGACTAGAGAAAACCTCATTAGAGAAAGTGCCGTGTACTTTACTGTGCAACAACGACAATAATTAAATCAGTCTAAATGCAAATGTTAACCTTTCAGGACAGATCCCACCATCACACGTCTCAAACAATCTAGAAACATTATACTTCAGAAATCATTCACAATGTGAAATAAAAAGTTGTTTCAATTAAATTGAAATAAAAACATTACAGTGTCCTTCTGCAGATTCTGATACGCAGCTGAAGGGAGTTTCTCAGGATCCGGGACAAAGTCTGAAGCTGATAACTTAGTGACAAAAAGCCACATACTGCGCACCTGAAAACATTTAATGGCCCTTTGTCACGTTGGGAAGCAACAAGTTCCCTGTGCAGGAAAATATTCATTAGACAAAATGCAGCAGCTGTTGACGTAGCAACTGTCAGATACAGATCACAATATGAAATATTTAAAAAAATCTGAACATCTCAGCCAGTACAAAACTGTTTACACAACATATTTAATTATAAACTATTTATTATAATATTAACATGCAACATGTAACTTGTTTATTACAGTAATAAACGTGTGATACTGGATTTTGTGCTTTAAATAATCATTTGTATGCATTTTGAATTTTTCATCAACATCAAATGACATTTTTCATGCTACAGCCGGTTCTGTGTCATTGGTTGTTTTGGAGACGTCTGTCTGTGGGCAGGAATCTCTAGCGACGCCTGTGCTGTTGTTAGTGGTCAGTGAATCCAGGCATGGGGAAGGGTCTGGCGAATAGCTCCACCCGCTGGCGCAGCTCCGCGACACGCGCCACCGTGTCTGGGTCCTGCTGCAGGAAGGACTTAAAGCTTGCCAGGTTTCCTGTTAGGAGACGGAGGAAAGCAGCAGGCTTAGATGACAGGTTAACAGGCTGTAAAGAGTGTCTGGAAATGTGTTTTGTCTGCTGTAATTGTTGCTCCATGTCATACAGACCATTAAAACATCCTTCTGATAAACCACTGACTAGTCAAGATAAACAAGTGGAGCATAAAAAGGTTTTTCAGTGTACGTACAGTATGTGCACCCAACTTTCCTTTTAAAGCAAACTATAAAACTCCACATCCCATATTTTGCCTTTTTAAGCAATCTTGTGGTGATATAATCTTTAGACCTCACTACAAAGATTAAATTACAAAAATTACAACCCCATCCCAGCAATATCCCAACATAATAAAACAACACACATTTGCTATATTAGCTAAAAATACCAAAATGTGTCTCTGCCCCAAATGTAACTAAAATATCTATGTGCGAATTATTAGCATTTTTTAATTTTATGCACCACATTGTCAAGCGTTCACTTCAGCAATAAATCTTTAGACATTCAGCAACGTATATGTACCACATCACTGGATAAATCCTCAGTTCACACAAACCAGAGAAATGTCTGCTCTCACCAGTGTGTTTCTTCACATCATGAGCAATCTGAATCCCTTCATCAATAAAGTCCACGACCTTCTCAAAGTCTGCCTCCTTAAACTGTCGGGAGGTCAGAGCCGGGGTCCCTGTAGGAAAACAAGGAAAAACATCAGCTGTGTAATCATATATTAAAAAGTGTTAGAGACAAAGACTATTGACAGGCAGACACATGACAGGATGATGGACAGAGACACAGTGTACAGACAGACGCAAGCAACCAGAGAAACATCAGAAGAGAAGAGAGGTTCCCACGTCACAGGTGTGAAGACTGACTGGTTGACAGGTTCTGCCCAAACAAGCTCCACTCCAGCAGCTCTTCACAACAACAACCCCTTTACTCACACATCCTACACCAAATCTATATACTATGCTTTCATTTGTGCACCGAGCCTAAGTCCTCCTGGAGTGAGGGCACTCTTGTCTCCGGGGCAGGTGTTCTTGTTGGCAGTGATGCACACGGGCTCCAGGACCCTTTCAGCCCGAGCCCCATCCATGCCAAGAGGTCGAAGGTCAACTAGGACCAGGTGATTGTCTGTCCCACCTACAGGGGAAATGAGTAAGACACATCTTCAGCTCTGACAGACAGCGAGACAAGCTCCCTTTCCACTCCACTCGTCCTCCCACTGCTTCATGCAGGTAATGATGAAGTTTCATCACTTCCTCTTAATATTATTTTCTATTCAAGCTGTCAAGTCAATGCAAAGTGAACTTTTCCAAAGTCATGAAAAAAAGAATGCAAATTAGAAAGAAGAGAATAAAAAAGCAAAAAGAAAATGTGCCAGGTACAGACTGGTTGAAATGCAAGATACACTGAGATGATAATGCTTGTGTTTTACAAACATTAATGAGCTTCTGTAGCACAACTATCACATAAAACCCACTTCTGCAGCCTCGGTACCTGACACCAGCGTGTAGCCTTTCTTCAGCAGTGCAGTAGCCATGGTCTTTGCATTCAGCAGCACTTGGGAGATGTATTGTTTGAACATGGGGGTGGAGGCCTGCACAGAAATGATGCTTTGTGAGAGAGACAGCTATGACTGTATTATTTATAAATCAGCTACAGAAATTAGGCTTTGGCTCCGTTCTGTGGTGTGTTATTCCCAAAGCATCTTTTAGGATACTACTGAGTATTAATAAATACAATTCTGAACCTGTTTCAGGGCCACAGCCACGCCAGCGATGGCGTGGTTGTGTGGTCCTCCCTGAAGTGAAGGGAACACAGCAAAGTTCACTCTGTCCTCGAGGTCGTACATCACCTGCCGACCTCTCTTATCCACAGACCGTGCACCTTTCCTATAGAAGATCAGCCCAGCCCTGCAGAGTGGAGACAGAGTATCAGCCTGCACAGCAGCATGCTGACATTTATATATGATTTCAATTCCCTGAAAAACACAAATACTAAATTCGTCTTATGAGTTTAGATCAAATTGTGTCTGCTTGTACTTTTTACAATATACAGAACCATCTAATTCAAATGAAAACAAAATTCATGCATCCAGACTCTTACCTTGCTCCACGCAAAGACTTATGGGTAGTAGAGGTGACCAGGTCCGCATGTTCAAAAGGAGAGGGAACGGCTCCGGCTGCCACCAAGCCGCTGATGTGGGCCATGTCTGCCAGCAGGTAGGCATTTAGCTCCACACACAGCTGGAACAGCCACAGTCGTTTATAATGGCTTTAGGTTTTTACAACATAATGTTTGTGTTGCATGTTGTGATGTTCTTGTGTGTTGCTGATCTTGTAATAAACACAGTTTGGATGTTATGCTAAGGTACCTTCTTCATGCGAGAGTAGTCGATGAGGCGAGCGTAGGCGCTGGTTCCTGCTATGATGAGCCGCGGTCTGAAGAGTCGCGCTGTCTTCTCCAGCTGATCGTAGTCTATCAGACCTGTTTGTGGCTGAGATGTTACAGGACAAAAGTACTGTCAAAACTTACAATCTTACTAAAATGTCTAATATTACAAACAAGTCGAACACATTACTCACGTCCAGCTTGTAAGGCATAGATTCAAAGTAGATGGAGGTGGCTGAGATTCTTTTGGTGTCTGTCATGTAACCATGAGTGAGGCTGAAATGTTGTGGAATAGAAATAAAGTAAAGTTATGTTGTGGGTGAACCTTGGCCCAGAATGAGCTGCACTAATGCGCCTGATTATGTTGACTTGTTGACGTTCACTCACTGGCCCCCGTCGGGCAGATCCAGCCCCATGATGCGGTCATGAGGCCGCAGAACGGATGTGTAGGCTGCAAAGTTAGCAGGCGACCCGGAGTAAGGCTGGACATTGACCCCCCACGAATCTGAGTCTAGACCGAAGGTGGCGAGCGCTCGCTGCTGACACAGCCGCTCAATCTGGTCCACAACCTCTGCACCCCCGTAGTACCTGAGACAGACGAGCAGCTGTCAGTCAAAGGCTTGGACACGCCTTCTCCCTCTAAAATGAATTCCATGCGCACGGTCACCTTTGTCCTGGGTATCCCTCTGAATATTTGTTGTTTAGGCAGGAGCCCTGGGCCTCAAGAGCTGCACGGCTGCAGAAGTTCTGACGGGATAAAGAGCAGAGTGCGTTTGCATCATGCTTATATCCATCCAGAGATAACCTTTATTGATGAAGTAAGACTAGATGCAGGGGCAGTGGAAGGTGAACAAAGGTATTTAATTATGAGCTGCACTAAATAAATTACTTTACCTAAAAAGTACTGGAGGCGCCATAGTCGAGCTGAGGGATAGATACAGGGAAATCTAACTAATGCTGAATCCCTGTGGATTTCAGTACAGTGTCAAATCTTCCAGAGACACACGAGAGTCAGAGCTGCAGAGAAGGAAGTGAATGTAAATGATTTTTTCTCCGTCTCACTCTTTCTGTTCTGCACATATACTTTCCGTCTGTGTCCTCTCACCAAAGCATCTTCTCATTAAACTAAGCCCGTCATTGTTTAGGGACCCCTCAGTCTAGTGGGATTTAAAACCAGTCACCCCATGACATTTCAAACACACACACACACACACACACCTCCTTTGTATTACGATCAATTGCAGAAATCAGTGAGGGAACTTAACGGGATCATTTGACTGAGTTCCTGATTTCAAAACAGAGCCTCTCCACTGGGAGTCAGCCTGCAGCGGCAGCTGACTGACAGCACATGCACATGAAAATCTTTCAGATGTCATTGCGACTTGTGATGTGGATTCATAATTGGTGGAGAATGAAAGAATGAAAGCGTCCTTCTTTTCCCACAGCTTCCACTTAGATGAAATCAGCGATTTGCAAACGGGGAAAATACAAAAGAAACATTGATGAACTCTCTAAAGAAAACAGGCCAATTCTAGAAACTGGTGACTTGTGGTTGCAGAAGGTTTTTTTCATTTCTTGTTTAAATATGACATCTTTAACACCTCTGTCCACAGCAAGACACAGAAGATAATTAGCAACTTCTTTATATCTTATGTTCACAGCTTGAACAGTAGACGATAACAAGCACGAATTAGCAAGATATCCATTATCCACACTCACCGCTTAGCTATTAATGCACACGCACTGAGATATGTGCACACAAAAACCTGGACAGGGAGGTTGTGGAGGTCTGGCATGAATTTTCCGACATGAAACGCTGACCAAAAGTTTGAACGCTGGTTGACAAGAAATAGGAAGGTCACACGAAAATGAGAAACAAAGATTTACTTTATTCTCACCTCAGACGCAATGAGCTCCAGCCCTCGACGCTGCCTGTCCTTCTCCTGCAGCAGGAGGCTCCACATCTCTGGGTCATCCTGGGCCAGACTCTCCTCTCCCGTCCACGATGCAGCGCTGCTGGAACCTCGCCGGCACAGCTCTGCCCTGATTTGTCCCCTTTGCCCCAAACACCCTAAAACGCTGGGGAAAAGAAGCTGCAACACGTAGAGGTGGATGAACACAGCAATCAATACAGACAACAGCTACTGTAAATATTCACTTCTTAAATGTTGGTTGTATAAAGTTCTCAGAGGCTACAATATGTCCGTACTGTTTGGGAAAACCCTTGAGAGACAGTGTTGCTCTATGCAGTTAATAAAACCCTAATGAGGAGACAAATACTAAGTCACAGGATCTGATGCAACTCTCCGCTGCGCCGCAAACTGCACAGAGTTAAAAAGTTTCCGAGGGGTTCTTTTTGTTGTTGTTGTTGTCCAAGATTGCTGCTTTGGTGTCTTTTGAAAACCTCACGAAGAGTGAGTCTGTGCAAAAACGCTTTCATCACTCAAAATTATAATACTTTGCACCGGGGCTTTGGAAACAAGGGAGTTGGAATAATGTGCCTTTTGATGTTCTAAACAATCCATTAAATGAAAGGCAGTGGAAAAACCAAACGTGTTAGTCAGTGCAGCGGTTGTGGGAAACCTTGGACATGAAAAGTGTGTTGTGGGCTGGCCAGAAATGCACTGACTTAGTTATCAGGAGCTTGTTTGTAGAAGGCAGCTTGTAGCTGCATGATAGTTACGTAACGACGTGTTACATTGGCCTAATAGACAAAACTGTTCAAGCGTAAATATATGTTCAAGCAACTCTCCTTTCATCTTCTGTGTTCATTATGTTTTTGAAGCCTTCAGTATATTAAATATTGCATAAAGCGCAGACTCTACCGTCAACTTCCCTTTAAGAACAAAGAATACTCGGGGACAAACAGCAGCGCTCTTCTTTGTCTACGACCTGAGGCATTTCAGACAAACAGTGCCAATACAGTACAACCAAATACTGAACATGCATTTCCCTGGGCTGAGGTGCTTTGGGCTGACAAGCTGCCCCAGTTTGCAGCAATAAGTGACTAATTGACCTGCTCTTAGGAGCAATAGCAGCTACGAGGGGTCAGTGTATATAATTGAAAAAGCTCTAAAACAAATACATTACTGAGGAAATGCACTCACCCGAACTGTTTGCCGCAATGACAGAGAAAACATATCTGTGACAGCAGCGGGCCGGAAAAATGGAAACTTTCAAGGTGCAAAGGGTGAAAATAAAGTCAGGACTGGAAAGGAGCCAAGGACATGCGCATTTTGTCTCGCTGATAAAATGGTTTAACTGTAAATCCTATATATAGAACATCAACAGCTACTGCACAGCACAACTGCTTGAAGGCAGTTCATGTTTACAAAACGACAGATGATTCTGTCCCACTTTTGTTTTATTAATGAGCCCCAGAAAAACCAGTTTCCCAACAGCTGAACAGCGAATCCTGAATTCAAAGACTTCAATGCATACTCAGAAATTCCAATTCATAAAATAACACACAAAAAGTGATGTCGTGGATCCAGTCACTGCGTTTTGGAGGATGAACATATTTTCAGGCGACACAAAGCTCACATTGTAAAATGATCATAATTATAATTTAAGATTTTAGCATGTGGTTAAAGCTGCATTCAGTGTGACGTCGACATATTTTAAATTTGTATAAAAGCAGTCAGTCTCAAGCTTAATTTAAAACTGGACACCAAACTTTAAGGGATTAATGCAAAGTGTCAGATTCAGAAGAATCCGTCATCCAAAGTGCTGCTGATTCTGCTCTGTCTGAAAGTTGTGGTCCGGGCAAACTTTCTGCACCAGCCTGTAATCTGCACCCGTGAAGGCGATGAAGATGCATATAACCTTAAAAGGTTTGGCGCAGATCCACGCAGCCTGGGACTGGGTGTTTTCTGAGTAGCAGGTCTGGCCCGGGTCGTACATGCAGGGCTTGGTCTTCTTGGAGCGGTTGGTTCTCTGGTACTCGATCCGACAGTTGAGCTCATTCACCATCATCATGTCCTGCTGCTGCTTCTGCTGGTCAGGAAGGATGGAGGTGGCAGACTGAGGAGGACTGAACTGGGACATCACGTCTGGAACCAGTACAGAATTTCTGATGTAAGAGTTCTGAGTTGCAGGGTCCAGAACGTCCCATCCTACAGTTTTGGAGGGAGGGACGATGCTGACAGATATGTTTCCCAGGCGTGAGGAGTTATGGCGGAAGTAGACGCTGAATGTGCCGTTGATGTGGTCCACGATTTTCCCTGTCACCAGGAGGCTGAACTTCACTGTCTTCACATTAAAGTAAAAGTCGCCCCAGCCCAGGATCTTCTTGGCCTTTGGGGACGTTTTAGCGGGAGGTTTGGTTTTGGGAGGCGGGCGGTAAAGATACTGATCCAGTGCTTGTGAGACGTTCTGAGGCCACCCATACGGGCCAAGAGAGCCGTAAGCAGGTGTTTTGTGCTTGGTGGAGATGATCTGTAAATCTTTGGAGATATGCTTAACTTTCAGTGCAGCTCCCACAGAGCTCCCCCCGTCGTCCTTCTGCCACTGTGGGGTCTGGAAATCCAGGACCTTGGCTGTTTCTTGTACCTGAGTGAACAAAATATTAACAACATGTTGTAACTAAGCAAGCGACACTAAACGTTAAAGTTTGCCTGTAGTGGTAACCTGTGTATTATCCAGGGTAACATGACTGTTAGGTGATGTTATTTTGTGGTATTTCTCATGCTATAAATAAATACACAACACACAGGAAGTCAAGACATAATTATCTTTGTTGATAAAACAACATTTAACTACGATGAAGACAGGTTACTGAGGTTAAGTCATGCCTCATATCAGTGTTACCTGAGTGACAGGGGAGGATAGAAATTATAAACCATCAGGATGAAGGACAGGAACAAGTAATCGATTCCAGTAATTATGCTTTAATGTGTCAAATCCTCTAAATTAGAACAGCTTCAAATTGACTGTGATCAATACTGTAGGTCAGCTCCTTCAGGCAAGGACACACACACACACACACACACACACAGTCGTACCAATGTTGCTTTTATCACATTTTAATTTGGCTTTGTCTGCATCTCGTGATAAAACTCTTTCAATGCCACCTTGATAACGGACTGAATCCATGTTTTTATTATGAAGATCGATATCGATAAAGGTACTGAACATATTCAATCAAATAGTATGAATTGATTGGGCATGAAAATATCCAAACTAACACAGCATCTTCTTCATGCTGAGCTCCTCATCTCAACTGTCTCACAGAGATGAAAAATCCCTCTTTAGCCTTTTTATTCCCTGTCATCTTTCAACTTCCCCATTTTCCATGTTCAAAGTGATTTGTATTACACACTTGAAATTAATAGGGGATTATGATTTCACCTGGATTTACCTCGTCGGGTTATTATTTCATATGAAGATTCGCTCATGTTTGCTCTTTGTCATCCTGAATTCCTGTACATTTCCCCTAGTTTCCTTCAAATACATGAACTTACTCTTGTTGGACAGCTTCAAAAACCCTTCCAGCAAATCAACCAGATTTAATCTTCTCTAGCTACTTATGAAATAATCTCTGAACAAATTGCTGCTAAATATAATCATTTACTGAAACAACCTGCTCAGGTGTTAAATATTCTGATAGTAGTACAGTAGCTGTTCTTCACATTAATCAAGTAGTGTATTATAAGACAGGCAGCCACCTGCAGCTGTGTCTGTTCACAAATCCTAATAAATCCAGCCATTGCCCAGGATATTCATGTGTCTGACATATCTCAGATTTACTGAGCATTTATCGGTCAGACAAGACTGTGATACGTTTAAATATAACAGACTCAAGCAAAAAACAAAGATTTAAAGGCAAAACTAAAGGAACTATCATATTTCAGTCATTAAAAATACTTTCATTTTATGCATGGACGCGTGGGAGGAGGGCAGGTCAAAGCTTTTGCAGCTCTGGACAATTGAAGCGAGTTTGAGTTAAGGTTTTGGCTGCTTATTTTTAAATACTTTCTATTTTCACTGCCATGTGTCGAAGGCAGATGGAGGCTTGTGTTGTTCTTCGGATTTCTGAATAAACAGCTTCCAGTGTATTATTATTTCTCGCAACAAGTGGGATCCACATCCCAACTACTCCGTTCCCGTGTGCCAATCTCTGCTTCCTCCTGTAACCATGCGAGCCCCAGCTGTGCCTATTGTTACCAGCCTAAATCTCCAGCTATGTGCTGTTCTCACCTACTCTAATTGGAGCCCAGTGTGTGACAGCCGTGTCGCTGGCTCTGTGTCAAGATGCCAGCACAGAGAATGCAACAGCGATGGAGTGGATGCAAAGCACAACACCTGCGGAAAAGCAACTGCAGAGGCAAAAAATAATAATTGCATTTTTAGGACATTCAATCGCATTCTTGCCAAAGGTAAAAAGATCCTTAACGTGTCAGTTTTTCACTCTCTAACAAAAAGAATGTGACAACATTTCCAAAGCCCCAGGGCGATAAAACTTTTTAGAACTGGCAAAGATTGTGGAATCATTTAGTTTAGGTAATACAGCGCAAAATAAGATTGCTTTGAGGTTTCGCCTCACAGTTTCGGTTAATGTTACAAATGTTGCAGATGACTGCAACTGAGAAAGTTTAATTAAAGACAGTACAGTAGATGAAATTACATCATACCTGAAGAAGAATTACAAACCAGAAGAGTGGAATAAATTAAAATTATGAGGCTGAGGCGTATCCTGTTTCACTGAATATATCATGGATCGACTTGTGGATAAACGCAGACCACAAGGCCTATTTCAATCCCTGGATTTTTAAAGGGACATATTGAAAACATGACAGTTGACTACCACATATGTAAAAGCAAGCAAGTGTCAATAAAATGATTACTAGTATTAAAACTGGGTTTTTTTTGTTTTTGTTTTTATAGAGCAAGCACTTGTATGTGACAGATATAAATAAAATAGACATGTAAGTTCTGTAAGAAAATGTTTAAATGTTGCTGATAGTTGATTTTCATACACAGAACCAACACTTCATTAAAGCAACCAAGAAACCAAGGCAGGTGAACAGGACCATTGTTTGCTCAGGCAGCAATGCTAAACATCAGCCCAGAACCAGAACATGTGGGAATTTGAAATTACTTCTTTGACAGTAATGAAATTATAGGCTTTTATTTTTACTAATTAGCAGCATGCTAAGATAATCTGCATCAAAGTAACATCTCAATCCCTCGTTAATGAGCCTGCAGCCTCTGGAGCAGAGCAGAGAGCTGTTCACTGATTGCACTCACCGCTGAAGGGAGAAGCCACAGACAGGTGATGGCAAAATTCAAACACAGCGCCCTCATTTTGCAGCGGCAGCAGCGTTTCTCCATCCAGAGAGCCGGGTTGTCTTAGAGGAAATGTGCCGAGCGAGTAAGTGGTGATTTACTGAGTTAAAGCCTGCACTTACTTCAAAACAAGTGAAGACACTCCGCAGTGAGAGATGCAAAGACCACTAAGATCTGGAGTGAACAGTTGGCTCCCCTCCCACAACGTCTCCTCTCTCTCTCTCTCTCTCTCTCTTCACCTTTTCTTCCTCCCTCTACACCACACACACACACACACACACACACACACACACACACACACTATTACTATATAAGACATGACAAAACTTAAATACTGCACTGATAATGGTAACGTATGGGGAAGCTACTAAGAATTAATCAATGGAAAATAACAGAGTTTTATTTCATGTTTAATTGGTAACTTTGTCCCAGAAACTATGTTGCACTTAAAAATTTCACACACACACACATGCCTGCTCGTTTTCACCACCTGGCCGGTCCTTATTATGAGTCATCAACCCGGGGAAAGGCACTCTCAGTCGAGCACAGTTTGACAGCTCTCCCTGCCGTCCCTGCATACTTTAGCCACAGGGAGGCTGACAAAATGACAGTGACTCTCTCTGGAAAATGTAGAAAATCACTGACAACTCTGGTGAGATTCTGTCACTGCCCTCCCATCAGTGGAATTTCGAGCCAACAAATCACATAACCATCCAGACAGGTTGCGGTAAATACAGTCAGAAACATAGACGCCATGTTTAAGTAGCCTACCTCACTTTGAACCCAACTGTTATATTAGCTCCTGCTTCAGTTGATGATGCTGAAAACTCAGTAGGTGTCTAAAAATCGCAAAGTGTTGAATTATTAGTAGCAAATAAATCAATAGCAAGTCTAAACAAATCAGAAGTGCATCTAATATTTAATCGTGTAAGGTCTATACTTAAGTTATATCTAAAAATAATATCTCATAAGAGACATTCTGCTTAAACTGTAAGAACCCAGACCCATTTCTACTTTCCCATAAAATGTGATATGAACGAATGAAATGGACCATGTGCAAAACATCTCTGAACAAACGTGTATGTGTAATGTATTTGGTGACACCTTTGTCACAGTGTTCTTGTACAACAATGTGATTTGGCTGTTTGTATTTCTAGAAAAACTCATGCAAAAGACAATGCAACAAAAAAAATGTAAAATTTGTGTGCTCTGCCTCCTGCCCAGTGACAGCTGGGGTAGCCTCCAACACCCCGTGGACGTGACGAGCACAACCTAAAATAAACGGAAAAAATTAACTTTAACATTACAATGAACTTCGATTGACTTCTATGCTTTAACTCTCCAGCTGCTGTGTTTGAGAAGCAAACCAAACGAGGAATCACAGCAATAAAACCACCAGTTGCTGGCAGCAACTTTATTATCTGATGGTGTTGATTTAGATACTTATCTAAAGTCGTCCGGTATTAGTTTGTGAAGGGACGATTTTGTCAGAGTTGAAAACGTATTAGCTCAGTACATTCAAATATAAATATATTTAGTTGGGTTAAAGTGAAGTAAGAAAGCTAGCTTAACATAGCCTATCGTTCACTTAAATGCTTACATAAGTAATTTTGCTTATTCGTAAACAAGACGTACCGCATTAGCACAGAGGTCTCTTGACTGAAACCTACTCTTTGTTGGTTTGGCGCATGCGTACGAAGAAAGAAACAAACACGAAAGGCATGATTAAAAGTCATAATTAAATCTGCGTTTCTCGTATCAGATTGTCTGCTGATAGTTTGCCAAAAAAGAAAGTTGCTAATCTTCACTGCGCGAGTAAAGGAGGAAACAAAGAGAGAAGGGCGTGGTCAGGTTCGGTACATTCCCACAATGCACCGCGTTGGTAATAAACTAGAAGATTTACATTTATATTTTACTCACAGCGTTATGTAAAACTGTTATAACTATATTGGTCTATATTGCAATAAATAGTGCGCGTCCATTTGGATGTATAAAATGTCAAGTGAAATATGTGTGATAACCATATGTGAGGACGGTGATGCGGAGAGTGGGGTCGGGGACTGGCCATCCTCCTCTTCAGTACACTCTCGTTTCTCTTCAGATCGTATAAATCTTTCGCCTTTTACTAAAGATTTCCGTGGAGAGGAACAACAAGAGTTTTACCCAATTTTTTGATGCCCTGCGCAAGCGGGGCTTTCTGAGCATGTTCAAAGAAAACACGGACGTACTTCAAGGCGCGCACACGTCGTCATATGCGACTTTTACCACTAGAGGCCGCACGCGTCCTACTAAATTTAACTGATCAAATGCTTTAATCGACACGTTGTTGTTTTTTTGTTTGTATTATATACGTTAATTAATCAAACATCCTGCAAAGAATATATGAAGGAAGAGACACAACATAAAAAGGGCAGAATTTGCAATATTCCTGTTTATTTATTGTAAAGTGACCATGTGACTGAATCCCTTTATGATTTTATGCAGGGCTCTTCATGATTTTTCTTCTCATTGCTACCTACCTTCAAGCACAGCATAACTTAAAGCATGTGATCATTTCTATAACTATTCTATTTATAACAAAGCAAATAAAATATGTCTTTTAATCATCACAGCATAAACCCAGTGTTTGTGATACAGCAACTGTAGTTTTTTAAGGGAGCAGTCAGAAACTGATGGTTCTCTATCTGTGCCGTCTCACAGCATGTTGTGTCATGTCACTGTGATCTCCTGCAGCAGATCAGCAGGGAAGTAGCCCAGCTTGCGCCCAGTGCTGACCTTCAAGTAGCCTCCTTTCTCATCTCCTTTCTTCACCACAATCTGAAAAAAAATGGACACAATAGCTTTGTCAAAATCCTACCAGACACTGTTGCGGGTTGATTAAACTTAGGAACCAGTACCTGATCTTTCTTCAGTGTGATTTGTCCCATCTCTCTGTTCCCTACAAAAGAGCGCGTCACCTTGAAAACTCTTTCTGATGCTCGCACTTTTATGAGGTAGTTGGTGGGGAAGTATCCCGTCTTCTCCCCCATCTTCCCCTAAAAGCAAAGTGAGGAGACTTTTGAGGACATTCTCTGCAGGAACTACATTAAACGGCAACACAGAAAGGCATCGTTGGAAGGATACATTTAAATTCATTAACGGCGTGAACTCACCCTCCACCACTCTTCATTGGAGTCATCCAGTACTGTGATCCGATCACCAGGACTAACACAAACACACACAATTACCAAATATAAACATTACCTATGAAAAAAGAATAAATACGCATTTGGTGCCAGTTGAGAACTGGGATTTTCACACGTACTGGAAGTCGAGGTCGTCTTTCTCTATTGCCTTGAAGCGATAGAGAGCCAGGTAATAGTGGGACTGGGAGAATGTGCCCTTGCTCTGGAGGTAAAACACCACAGATGCATGTGACACGTGTGATGACAAAAACATTACAGCTGGGAAAATGCTGCAGTCGTTACTCTAAGTAGAGACTAACGTTGTTAACGTTTCTCACCTTGTCATCTGCTTTGTCTCCACCTTTCTCCTTCTTATCGTCAGGCTTCCCTGTGGGCACAGCAGACGGCAGAGATTTGTATCGTCTCTATTTGCACACACATTAAAGAACGTGTTCTGTTGAGTATCCGTGTTAAGTCAAGTCCATGTTAGACATACAATTTCTATGTCGTTATATTTTTTTAAAACTGTAGGACCATATAATACAGAGAATGATCAAGGCTTCGGGTTTGTTACCCTCTCCTCCCTCCTCATTCTCTTTGGGTTGTAGGTTCTCTTCCTCCTCTTCCTCCATCATCATCATCATCTGAACGGCAGAACACAATCAAATTCATCGTAAACAGTTACAAACTATCCACTAATTACTACACAATGAACTACTACACAGTCAATTTAAAATAATTTATAAGTTCGAAAAACATGTTTAAACCATTTTCATGTTTCAGCAGGTGTAATTCCTGCAGTATTTTGATTTTACGTAAGTAAGTGAATAATAATTAAGTGAAGGTTTGTGGCACACTCACATTTTTTTTGTCATTTTCATTCTTTTTGCGCTCCTTATTTGCCATGATAACACCGACTCGCAGCGTGTCAAAGACAGGGTCATTCCGGTTTGGATTGTCTGGTTTAGGACATAGTTTGTAACATTATTAGGATTTACAGGCTTCAGTCTTAACATTCGGTGCCTCAGCCGCAACGACTCACTTGGATCTGGTTGGTCGCTGCCGTACAGAGGGGAGCTGTAGGCCCGTCTGAAGCCAGGCGGCTGCAGGGAGCAAATAGAGAACAGCACCCTTCATCATGATTTGATCACAAAAGGACAAGGGAAGGACTGTAAATACTGGTTTTCAGAAAATCATCTCACAATTTTGCCAAAGCATCTCTGGAATTCCACATAGGACTGACATGAGTGGTGGATGTTGGTCTTGCAGTTTTTACACCTAAGAGCAAACTTGTTGTTCACTGAAAGAAAAGCACAGGGATAGAGATGAGGCAGAGCCCAGGATGGAGGCTTTTAGAGCTTTAAATGATGAATCTGTCAAATATCTATTGAAATGCCAACTAAACAGAAAGTCCTTAGTCTGTCACATGAAGCAAAAAGCTTTTCCTAATCTATACCTCCAGATGGCGCCAGAGGCAGCATCTCCACAAAGCGACTCTTGGCTCAGAAATGTTTCCCATGTGGACACGTCAGTTAGACAAATACGTAAAAGTTGAAACCGTTTCCTTTACAAGAAATCACTCAATATTAGAGTTTTGTAATAGTAACATCCCTCCTGTTATATTCAGTTCAATACTCCTGTGGATGTTGCTGTACAGGTCAAACTAAAAAAAGACTGGACTCGCGTTTGTCTCTTGCTTGGTGCTGTCCAGCCGCACTGGTACTTTGGTATTTTTAATCTATCTGTATTCATTATGATTCATTCATTATTATTATTTATTATTCAGGCCGTTTTTGCATTGTTGCAGTTCTGTTTTTTATGTCCCCTTAAAGAGGGTTTTCACTTATATAATTGATTTGTGTATATGTTTTTGGAATCTCCAGTACATACAGACTATCATGCGAGCACAGACGTCACAGAACTTGGGTTTCTTGCAGTAATGGTCCTTGAATTTGTGGGGTTTGTCATTGACCCGAACGACCGGCTCTGGAGGAGGCTCTGGTTCCTTCTCCTCCACCTCCACTTCCTCCTCATATATAAAATAGACCTGCAGACACAGAGGAAATGAGCTATTCCACTTAGAAATGCAAAACGCAGGGAGTGTTGTGCTGCTTTTACAGAAGCATGGTCAGCAGAGGGAAGGGAACATGGACCAGGTTCAAGCCTTTCTTCTTTCTGTAAAATGTGTTGTGCTGACAACCATCCTGTTGTTTTTGTTTCCTTCTACCTTTGAGCACCAGGATAATAAGATCTCTAATTAAACCTGGAGTGATCATTGCTCACAGATCAGTCATCAGTGTCACTTTATCTCCCAAGGGATAAGAGTCAGAGCTTATATTTTTCCAGTTGACGCTGCACCATGTTCCTGTTCCAGCTGGTGGCTATTTTAAGCTCACCAGGAATGGCATTGCTGGCACTGGGGAACTGACTTGCTGCTGTCACTCACAGTGTCTCCGTCCTCTTTCACTACGTTGTCAGGAGCTGGAGGATTATCATGGATGTCCACAGAGTGTTTGTCGTCCTCCCTGACGCACACACACACACACACATCAAATATTCTGCAACATATTACTTCAGCGTGACCTGATGTGACATGGTTTGTGCTGGTTTCATTTTTCTATCTTAAACAGTATATATATTTTTTCTGTTGGATACTTTTAGTGTTGTGGACAAATTGCGTCGCAGTCTGGTTTATTTGGTCTGGCAACATGGTCTGAATGGAGCATTATGGAGCTGGTGAGGAGGTGCAGGCAGGCAAATAGAGCAGGAAAATATTTATATTAAACAGTTAGTAGAACTCATTTCAGAAAAATACTCACTCATCCATGGTATTTTGGGAACAGTGTCTCTACTTTGTGACCTACAGGGATACAAATATTAATTTATCTTTTTTTTTTTTTTTGCAAAACTTTTGCAACAGGTAATGCAAATTCATTATTATTTCAGATTGACCACAGCTGTATTTATTAAGTATAAACATCTAAATATAAGATAATGAAACAGCAGTGCTTCAAAAAGTATTACATATAATAATATAAAGTCTGTATTTGTCGGGCTGTAAGTGCATTTATAAAGACAGAGACAGTGTGAGTGCACTTGACCCACACTATTCTAGGGTTGTGAAATTCAGTCTCATCGAAGCTAAATGTGGATGCCTCTACTGGGCAGAAAAAGAAAATCTATTTTCTAACAAATGCCACAGCAAAATAAAACTTCATGCCTGGCAGTGTTTTAAACTATATTTTAAAGCTTTATGTAACTACCTGTCACATTAAAAAATATTTGTTACCTTAAAATAGACCAGATATCAAAAGTAGACTGAAACATACCTGTTGTCAAAACTCACAAAAGAATCTCAAAGTAGTAATTATAAATCCAGCGTGTTGGTGAACCTCTGTGAACGGGTTCTTCACCTGCTGGCGATGACTGGAGTGCTATGCTGGCCACTGAAGCTGACTTCAGCAAACCAGCCGTCCCACCTGCCTCTTTGCTTTAGGCCCTCAGGCTTCGGGATCGACACTCTCACAGTCTGGTCCCCTTTCTTTAGCCCCTTCTGTAGTTTGTTCTTCCTTTAGACGACTTGCAAGGCGTTTGCAGACCTAGTTTGTGAATATGAATATATATACTTGTGTAGTTATAGTTTAGTGTTGGTAGGCTGAGCACTTATGTCAAAGTGACTGTTTACGACAGCTGGTGACCTCAGACTGAGCCCGGTGACGAGGGGGAATCACATACTTTTTCACTGTGTCTTTATCAAACACGGGCTTATGGGGATCAAAAACAATGAGAAAATCCTTGTTTGATGTCACCTTTACTAAACATTTGTTTCTGAAAATTCTGATTAGTGCTGTTTCATGTTCAGTGCACCACCTTACAGAACCCAGGCTTCAGTCACAGTGTATTTTATTGAGAGAAGGTGAATCCAATTCCATCAATCCACTAAAGCCAAACATTTAGGAACATGAATGTGAGTGCTTTACAACAAATGTCTCATCTGATCATCACATATGAGTTCATGTTAATCTGCGGATACTGCAATTTATCCTTCCATTGTTTTCAGTATCAAGTGCAAACTAGACGCGTAAACTGGAAGATTTTATTATTACAAGGCTTTAATCAGTTTGTTTTAGTTTATACCAAAACACTGTGGGTGTTATAGAGTTTATAGAAGTTTTTACCGAATTTAACTTTAACTTTTCTGTAACACGTTGATTACGAACACCAGACATATAAATAAAGCAAATACTTAACTTTGTCTGCAGATATACACGTTTTTATGAATATATATATATATATATATATATATATATATATATATATATATATATATATATATATATATATATATATATATATATATATAAACGCTGCATGAAGTGTGATACGCGCTTGTAAAATGTAAAGCATTTCTGTTTCTTGATAACCAAAGTGTTATCTGGGCTAAAACTCGGTGCAGGCGGATGATGAACGCGTTACTGCGCAGCGCCGACATGCATCCGGGGACTGGTACTATCCCGTCATTACCATGTCCTCTGTGAAGGAGCCTGCTCTGATGTCTGTCTGGAGCGCTACAAAGGTCCCGGTGCATGTTGGGTACAGTACTCTCTGAGCGCTAACTGCGCATGCTCGGCAGAAAACTCCATTATTTTTTTTACTCGGAATCTGTTAGAAAAAAAAACAGTGGGTAACTGTGGATTTGGGTTTATATGGGTTGTTATGGTTGTCGGAATAAATTTGAATGCAAGACGGGTTAGAACGACATAGACGAGCGGTGGCTGGATAACTGTACAGCGGGAGCGGGGCATCCTTCAGTCTTGTTGGGATACTCCAGATTCAAGTAAATTGCAGTCTGTTAGCGCTGCTAGCCTAGCAGCTAGCGTTAGCCCCGAGATCCCAGGCGCAGTAAAATGAAGCGTTATTGCTCTTTGTTTTTAAATCGGACCGGCCGACGCCGCATAGAGGCTGAGAGCTGATTGAGTGTGCTAAGACGCGATTTGAATGGTGGAGCGATTTGTTTTACGGTTCTTTTTAAAAGTACAAACCGTTTTCAAAACACTCTCCGGCTAATCCGTTAGCTAGCCTGCTAACTCTTGATTCTCCCGCGAGCCAGAAAAGCCAAGACTCCAAAACTTCGCCAACACCAAAGCCCGACGCAGAGAAAGGTTGATAGGTCCTGCTAACGTTAGCTATCGGCTGGCAAGAAGTAAGTGCAATTTGATGAGCATATTATCACCATTATTTCTTTCGATTAATTATTTTACGTGGCTCGTTTCTTGTTAACGTTGCTAACACATAAGAGTTTTGCATCGAAGTGTTTTGTGCGCCTGACAGCTGTCACGACAACAGTACAAAGTGGGGTAGCTGGCTAGCTTAGCGGTTAGCCTAGCTGTTAGCTGTCGTGTATCAGTTTTCTAGTTGGTGAGTTGTTTTTCATGTCTGCACACTTTGTGGATGTTGTGTTTTAGGTCTAGATTGTATTTCAGGGTTCTTTCATGTCGCTAGCTTCTTAGCTTCTCATTTTGATCTTAGAAAGGCAGATGCTTATGTTGTAGCTAAACACCTAGTAAACCACGGGCCTATCTAAACACACCCTCCCACTTCAAAGTAGCCGCAGCTTGTTCTGAAGTTGTCTTTGTAGAGAAAAATGCATTTAGTGCGATTGTTTTTGACGTATGTTTGGATAATATCCGTTGCAGTAAATGTTATGTCTATTGTGTGAGTTATGTAGCATGGGTCTCTGTCAGATTATATAATCCACCTCCACCTCCTTTTTTTTTCAGGCTCCCTGTCTTCATCCAAGCTCAGTGCTCTGATGTGAACGAAATACATACAGCTACAGGAGTTGTCCTCTAAGGTGGGGCTCTGCCTCGGAACCTAGAAACATCCAGGTGTTTGGATATCAAGTCAGGTTTTACTGGCAGTCTGTGTGCATCAAACCCACAAGCATGTACATTGGAGAGTGGATACCATAGCCAAAACAGATCCTGGCTTCCCAAAGATGACAAGGTATGTAATATGTTATTCAGTCATTCTTTGTTTTATTACTTTACCTTCACTATAACCTAAATAGTTTTTTTAAATATTTACACCATACATAAAGGCACTGCATTTAATAATGATATGAGATAATGATTATGTGGATGTGAAAACTATTTTGATGTAACGATTTGATGATGGATTTCTTTAATTACTTGCTATACTACTGCTATTTTTCCATCAATTTTGTGCATGCGTATTTATTCATTTAGTGCTTCACACTGATGCACCGAATTGTATTTGAATGTAGATGTTCAGCTCTGGGTTTTCAGACTAATAAGTCATCTTTAAACATAAATGGGCTTTACTATTTGACAACTTTTGATTCGTGATGCCAGTTATAGTGGCTATAATATTATGAAAGTAATATTCTTGAGTTATTCTGCAAAAAACATCAACTTAAATATAAAGTTAATACAAAAGCAAAACTATTATTTATTTATAAATCATTTAAATACTGTTTAATATTTAGAATCTACATTTTTGTCTATTTACTTTATTTTTAAGTACAAATTGTACTTAATTTGACATGATTAAAGAAAAGCAGTATTAACGTTGGCTGCTTTTTCAAGGTGCTGGCAGGTAGCAGCGACAAAATGATGGGAGGCAGTGAGACTGTCAGTGGGGACAAGGATGGGGTCCACACCACTGCAATACACATCCCCATCGGCTGGCAGAGGAAAGTGGAGGACGGGCAGGTCATCTATGTCAGGTATGTTGAGATAAGATAAGATAGGACTTTATTTGTCCCGCAGTGGGGAAATTCTGGTGATACTGTGATACAGATACTGTGAAAAGGATACCTATTATAATCCAATGATGTTGATTGCTAATCTTACAAATGTATAGATGTTTAAATCCAGTCTTTGAGCTGAATTCATTATTTTTATTAACAATGGATACATGCATACACTACAACATGACCTAATCAAAAATAAAAAGAGGAGCAATTCATGTAATAAACAATTGTCCCATGACTGGCAATATGATGTGGGCTGTGTAGGATCAGTTCTTTTTTTTTAGTGTTTGATAACTGAGTTTAAAAATTAAATGTACTGTAAGCTCATTGCTTTGCATCTGTAATACTTTACAACTCTGCTCTACTGTTTACTAATATTTCCTAGATCTAAGTGTTCTGCATTTCACTGTGATTTTTAATCTACTTTTGTAATATTTTATATTTAAAATATTTCTGTTTAAGTGGGATTTTAATATTTTTCTGATGCAACTGGGACCTCTTTTAAAAACAATAAGACACCCTGTTAACATTCCCATCATGGCTTTGGTGCTTCAAATCCTAATAAGAATTCTGCTTTGCCATATTGAACTTTATGTTTTACACTTCAAATTCTTTTAAATTCACTTTGTTTGTTGTAACATTTTGTTGTCTTTCCTGCAGTCCCAGTGGGACCACCCTGTCCTCTGTGGATGAGGTTAAGACCTATCTGTTGACTGATGGCACCTGTAAATGTGGCTTGGAATGTCCACTCATCATCCATAAGGTAAAGACCATCTTTTAAGGGAGGAGGAGTTTACACAAAAATATATATGCCCAGATTTTCTTTTAACTTTTGCTTTTTGAGGGGTTTAAGCAACTTGATTTGGTTGTAGCACCATGAATATATGAAAACAATACCACAGTCATATTCTTTATATCCAAATTGATGTGCATTTGTTTTTTTGTTAAATCCATTCAGGCTGGTTCCTTTTGCTCTTTCAAAGATTGTTTTAAGTACTAGTCTTACTTCCTTTTCTGTTATTGTGCAGGTTTTCAACTTTACTGTGGGAGTGAAGGTGGAACAGCACAGCCACCCATTAGGCAAAACAGAGCAGGACATGACCAAACTGTGTAACCACCGCAGGAAAGTGGTAGCGATGGCTGCTCTTTGTCGGAGTATGCAGGCCTCACAGCTGCCCTTCGCCAACTTTCATCATTCAGGTAAGTCTTGAAACACTGAAATGGGTTTAAACCTACAAGCCCCAGGTTTACGTAATGTCGAACTAATGACACTATAACGTTACAAAACCTAGAAGTTTACCTTTAGTGTGTGTAGCTGTGTATGGGTGATTGTCATTGTTATAGAATGAATTACACGTGACACTCAATTTAAAGATTAAGCGTGAAGTTTAGTTCGTTACTACTGCCACTGTTTATTCCTTTTCGGGGTTTATTGGTGGTGTGTGTAATCACAGTGACTTAAGGAGAGGAGGGAGTGGCAACTGTCTGTAGGAGCAGGCAGTGACAGTCAGAAATTCTTTGGGGAGAGTGGGTGTGGTTTTGCTGGTCCACACTACAGCTCAAAACTGATTCCTCAGATGTTTTAATAGTAGTAATTTTGGAAAGAAAATGCAAAATCATGTGTAATTAGTGTATGTTTTTTTTTGTTCTGTCTTGCACATGTCTGAAATCAATGTGCAACACTACGAGTTTCACCACTGATACTGCCGCTAAGGGGCCCCTTTGTTTATATGTACACATTTGCATATGTGTGTCTGTTCAGGTGTTTTGATTTGAGAAATGTCCTAATAACATTAGTGGGTTTTTTGTTTGCAGCATATTTTATGTTCTAACTCACTCACAGAAGTGCACAATAATAGTTTGCCTCTACACCATGACGATTTGTGTGAACAGCTAAGAAATGCTGTAATTTAATATAATCAAAAACACAGGATTCTGTGGAGTAACTAACTTCTGAAACTAGTTACAAAAAACTTGCCTGATCAATGAATATGTTTGTAAATTGTGTGTAACTGAGAGGAATTATCTAACAACTTTACGCGTGTGTGTGCTCATTTGTAGACGTGAGCAATCGAGTGGACAGTCACAATCCAAATGGGGGACCTGTGGAAGAAGAGGACTGTGGCAATTACCATCCCAAACATTCACTTCCTCCTCGCCCCCACAATAACATTCATTCAAACCCCTGTGCCAGCCCTAAATCCTCCCACCAGTTTATTTACCCATATAATGGCTCCACTCCTGTACTTCACACAGGCACAAACTCTCACCATCCCCTTGATACTTTGAGAAGACTTCACCACCCTCCTTCTCTCCCATCGTCCTCCACCTCTTCCCCCAACACCTCGTTCCCATCTTACAGTGCTGTTTTGAGGTCACCTCGCACTCCCACACCTCAGAGTGTTAATCAAGGTCAAAGAACACCCAAAACACCCGACAGCCCTGGTTCTCCTCAGATAGGGTCTCTCTCTTCACCTCCTCCCTCTTCCCCTATGACCCATGGTGGTGGAAAAGGAACACAGACTCATGCTCATCATCCTCACAGTGTCATTGTAGGAAGTTCCCCCCTCTCTCCAGCTCCCTCTATCTCTCCCTCTGTCCATAACATGAACTGTGTGTCTCCTCACCAGCGGTCCCGCCATCCCTCCGCCTCCCTTTCACCTCTTTCTGAGCAGGGAGGAGGCTCAACAGTAGTGGAAGTTGGAGGACTGATGGGAAGTAACTTGGCTCAGAGGAGGAAATCCTCCTCTTCCTCCCCACACTCCCCTCTCCTGAGTGGTTCACCCAATCCCAGCCCCCACTTCCACAAGTACAGGCTGGAAGACAGCTTGGAGCAGTTTAGGAACTCAGGCAACAGCAGCACTAATAACCACCAACGCCTAAGCCCTACAAACCCTTCCTTACTGACCAACCAAAGCAGTAACCCCCATAGTCTAGCCTTGAAGCCCTCAAAGACTACCATTAGTCCAACTTCCAGCACAGGACCAACAAGTTTGGGGTTCAGTTCTGCAGGTCCCTCTAGTTTACCTCTAGGGCCATTTCTGAACCACCACAGCAATCAGGGGAAACTGCCACATCCAGCATCTTTCCCTGCAAGTAGCATGCTCTCTGCAGCTGCCAAGGCTCAGCTGGCTAACCAGGTAAGCCAGAGCCACAGCTCAAACACAGCCAGTAGCTCTCTGAGCTTGTCCCCTTCTCTGGAGGTCTTGAAAGAGACACAGCAGCAACAGTCATCAAAGGTAACAAACAGCACTTTACACAACAGCCACCCTCCCTCTCTAAATGCTAGGGCTCCCCATCCCTCACTTGCAGCAGCCACAAACGTCCTTTTTCCTCCATGCCATTCTCTGGCTCAGTCCCTGGCTTCGTCTTTGCCCCACCTGCCTCCCACAGCAGAGCGCAGTGCATCACACAGGAAGAGGCAACGGCGATCTCCCACAGTGCTCAACATGCTAAGAGACACCCAGCAGCTGGTTAATGGGCTGCCAAAAGCCCCATCAGGAGATTCAGTTTCTGCCACAGTTATCAACCTTTCCTCTGCTTCCTCTTCCTTGCACTCTTCCTCTACCTCAGCTGTGCAGAATGCTCTCATGTCGGAAAACCACCATCATCTCCTACCTGGGCAGATAGCCAGGCTCCCTGCTCTTCGACAGACAGCACCTCAGTCCAGGCCTTCTCGACAAAACGAAGCTCTGGATTTCACTACAGGATCATCTTCACCTCTTAGTTTGGATCCTCCTACCCAGCCTTTGTCTGCTCTGTTACACTTGCTCAGTGTGCAGAATGCACAGGCAACCGCCTCAGCATGCACCTCTGCTTCAGCTCGAACAGGATCTGTTGAAGGAGGTGGACACACTAATAAACAGAACCCCAGACTGTCGCCAATTTCTCCCACTGCTCGTACGAACGTCAGGCACTTACAGGCTCAGTCACCCTGTCGAACCAATGACACTAATCTACCCATGGTGCCGCGGTCACTTTCTCCTCCCACTTCCACTCTTTTCACGTCAGTGCAGTCTCATTCATACTCTTCTAAATCATGTCCTCTACAAAAACATTCACCTGCTTCAGCCATGCCCAACTCAAATTTGGGTTTACGCAACAGCAGCAGTTCGTCACAGCACTCATCCTCGACTCCTTCAGACAAGCATCAGCCAACTGAGAATCACAATCCTACAATAGACTCAAATTCCCAGTCTCCTTTGAGGGAATTGTCACCACAGGGCTCTGTGAAAGCAGAGATGGGTGGTGACAGCATATCAGCATCAGTAGACTTAAGTCAGTCCCAAAGCAATGTTCCCATTGCAGTGGCCACCTCACCAAAGCCTCTTGATCTTAGCAACCATGTTTTGGCCCTTCTTGCAGCGTCTTCCACTTTGCCACAGGGGGAGGGCAGCCCACCTGGCTCTACCACTGACGTTGAGCTGTCTTCCCATGAAAACCACAGTGCAGGTAAGAGTGTTCCTTCAATCTGAGGTTTGGAAGATATAACCTAAACTTTTGAATTCACATTGAAGTATTATGGAGACTTGCAGTACACTGAAATGTAGATGCTATAACAATTATGTCTCTTCCTGTACAGGGCAAGAGGAGCCTGAATGTGTGAATCCAGAAGTCTGCACTGTCACTAAAACACCAACAGCCACCAGCCCTGGGCCCAACAGCTCCCCTAGTCTTGGAGGTGGCCCCTCTAGCCCGATATCAGTGGGTAACTCAGCCCCTCCCTTACCTCTGGCAGAGGCGTTTCCTTTCATGAACCAAGAGCAGCTGCTTCAGCTGCTGTCATCTACGGGAGGTCTGCCATCCCTTCTGGACCCTGCCGTCCTTGCTTCATTGCCCTTGGGTGCAATGTGGCTAGGAGGACAACATGCACAGATAGCTACCAGTACTTCACCACCAACACCACAAAATTTTTCTGATCAGCAGCAGTCAGAAGAGGAGCAGTTACTTATCCAGCAGGAGACACAGCAGCAAAACCAAGATCAGCAACAGAAGCAACCACAGATGAACAACACTCCTCTATTTCCCTTGTTGCCATTGTTGAGTGGTGGACAAGGGGAGCTGCCACTGAACCTTTTGGGTCTGTTGAACCCGCTTCTCCCCCCAGCCTCAACGTCTACCCATGGACAGGAAGCAGAATTAGCACTAACAGAAAAACCTAGCCTACAGGCTCTGCTCATGGCCTCCTTGTTACTCGGGCAACAGCAAACACCTTTGTTACCTCTGTCTGGGCTGGGTCAGTTGAGCCAGGTCAGTTTGGAAGTCCCTCTCCAGCAGCCACAACAGATCCCCAGCACACTGGAGAATGTTGCTCTGGATAAGACCTCTGGCCTCCTGGATCCGTCTACGTTGCCAGGCCCAGGGTTACTGGAGGTAGCCCAGGGCCTTCTCTCGATTTCTCCAGGAACCGATGGCCCTCTCCAAGCTCTGCAATCTCTGCTCCTTCCTGCTGCTCTTCCTCCTCCCCATGCAGCCTTCCTGCCCCTCAGCCCCGCCTTGCTCACTGCTGCCCTGAGTGCTGCTGAGCTCCACTCGCCTCCCCACACCCAATTAGCTTCCCCACAGCAAACCCAGCACATCCAACCTCAGGTAGGCTTTTCTGTTTCCTATAGCTCTCTTGTTTTTCCTAATCCCAGTTTCCTTTAAAAACCCTACAGTATGGCATCATTTCCTGTACTGCTTCATTGCTTGTATGCATTAGTTGCTTTTTCTACAATTTTCAACACTTCTTGATTACAGAGTTTTAAATAACACTTTAGTTAAAATATGTTTTTGATGAACGTCGGGTATAAAGGTTTTTAGTTTACATAACAAAGATGTTATTTTCTCTGTATCCTTTTCAATTTTCTGTTGCTTATCAAATCCTCAACGCTCTTTCTCTGCTGTTTTCCTCTTTCACCAATTCTCCAGGTACCCAGTGACACAGGTGTTGACACCCTCATACCCCTATCACTTCAATGCAAGGACAACCCCATCCTTCAACATTTACTCCCAACTTTGCTTAATCCTGCAGTATTGGGTGAGTGAGTGGCTCTGTTACTCTCTGTGACAGTACTTTTCCATGGTTCACTTTCAGTATGTCCAAAATCTAATGATGGGCTATTTTCTGTATTAAAACTGAGGACACTTGCAGGCATTAAAAGCAGTGTTAATGAAATATCTTTTTTTAGGAGATCTCTCTGGCATCACAGGTCTACATAACATGCTGGGGATAGGAGCAGGTTCCATTCTTGTACCACCAGTTCAAACATCTGCGTTGGGCATGCCACTGCTGCAGGGTCCTGATGGGGCCATTAACCTGCTCAACAACATACAGGTACATAACTAAAGACATTCAAGGTCTGATATATGCACATAATTGCTGCTTCTGTAAATGAGAATTCTAACGTGTGTGATTAAGTATGTTTGTGTTTTACTTTGATCTGTTGACTCGTTTGACAACGATACAATTTTGCTTGTTTCCTCCAGCTAAACCTTGCACCAGCCTCAGAAGGAGAGAAGCCAGTTTCACCGCAGGAAACGCAAAACCCTGCACTACAGGAAGACATTTCAGCCACTCAGATGACTTCTGATGTTGTTTCCAGTCCTGCTCCAGCTCCTGCCCCTCCCCAGGACCTTAGTCCGCCCACCCAGCGAGGATCAGAGGCCAGACCTGTTATTGATCCTTACACATCTTTCATGGACACGATTTATACCTCTTTTCTTCAAGTCAGTGCTAAAGAGCAGGAAGATGGGGCCCACGTCGGGCCATCTGATCCCACTTCACCCTTCTGTGCCTTACCACCAGTTTCTTTCCCTATGGAGCATCAAACCCCATCTACCCCAGCTTCAATGCCACAGACCAGTGACCCAGTCTCGCTCAGCCCACGGAGGGCCTGTTCCCTCCGTAACCCAGACTTATCCCGTCTCAGCCTGGAAGCAGCAGCCCATTCCCCAGCCCAGGGAACACCAAAACCCACTGAGGACCATTCTACATCGCCATTGCAAAGAAAGCCGGTCATTGTAGAGGGACATACTCACCCAGAGCCTCCTCTGCCATCTATATATTTGGAAGAGGCTAAGACAGACTGCACTGGGCCTGCAGCAGCTGCGTGTCCTTTTGTAGAGGCAGGGGGTGATGGGCAGGGACATCTTCCCCATTTAGGGTACCTCAGTCCCAGGGATGGTTGCAGTGGGAGGCCCAGTGAGGAGACAGTAGGGACATTACTGCACACTGAACAGGGAAGGGTGAGTGCCTGGATCTATAATTACTTGTAACTCATTGATTTTTATCATAGCAAGCATAAATGATAAAAGTTCTAAGATTGAGAATGCCACATTATGACAGACTTGATAGCTATACTGTAATGAGCAAAATATGGCATTTTACTAACAGTTTGTAGTAACTATTTAAATGTTTTTAGTAACTAGTAACTATTGTTCCTTCTAAGGATCAAGTAGGTGCAATGGGTGGAGCCAGAAGAGGAAGGAAAAGGAAGCAAACGTAAGTGTCATGTTTACAATTTATTCAGATTATTTCCTTCTCTTGTGCTGTACTAAATAATGTGTTTCTTGCTTTTATAGCTTGCAGAATGTGTTAGAAGACTTTAGAGACATTGATGCTGCAGCGCTAGAGGAATCTAAGGCCACGGTATTTGATGACATCTCCAGAATATCAAAAAGCTCTTTTATCACTAGCATTAGATTATTGTTGAGTAATTTAGATTTAGAACTGTGTTGCATGCTGAGTGTTTGTACTGCAATGTTTCTGTATTCCAGACAGCTCTGCTGAAGCCTGAGAGATCGGTCCGAGGCCGGAGGCGACGAGGTGCCAGGTCTCAAAGGCAGTGATTGGTGGAAGAAGTCAGTCGAGTCAGACCTGATCACTGAGGCGGCCAGACACCTGTCTTTCCCGCTCCACCTCTCCACCCTCATCACCACTGTTTAGAGTTTTTTTTTTTTTTTTAATTCAGCTGCACTAATGTTATACTGTTGTCATGTCAACCATTGTAATGACAACCACTATGGGAAAAAAAACATAGGAGAGTGATATAGTCAGAGAAATAAGAGACATTTTACATGTCTCTCTTGGGTTTAGTTCACAAAATAATCGTTGCTTGAAATTGTTTTCAGAGATCTGTTCATCATTGTTAGTGTTTGAAATACATCGGTGAGAAAACACAAAAAATAACATACAAAAGTACTGTTTTCTTTTCATCAGTGTGTAACTGTGAGCCAGGATAAAGCCCATCTACTTGAACGATGCCCCGTGTTGGATGTGTGTGGATGTGTGTCTTTTTATGTCTGTGTGTGTGTGTGTGTGTGTGTGTGTGTGTGTGTGTGTTGGACAACAGTGCTATTTCTGAGCCCCTCAGTGTCCCACCGTTAGATGACTTTATTTTCCTTCAGGTTAAAAGGACTCTGGTTGTAGGAAGAAGGGCTCTTTTCAGAGACATGCAGTGGTTTTAAATGGCTTTTTCAGAAGGTGCAGAACGACAAAAGAAGGCTTGAGGGTCTTTTCCTATTTCATAGTGTAAAATAATATGGGACAAACCAAGGAATTAATATGGTCTTGGCTAGTTTACGGCGACTACTTGAAAAACCCTGATATCCACATGACCTCTCTGTTTCTTAGCAGGATGTACATCACTAATATTTTTATAATTTAGAAAATCATTCCCACGTAGAAGTATTTCACTCATGTCAGGGTTTTATGGGCAAGGTCCACAACAAACCTATGAAAAGCTCTAAACACTTTGGGGTGTGATTTGTCCCACTTGGCGTCCCACATACATTTCACATGCTGTTACTTGTTGCTGTGAAGAATTACATGTAGCTAAAGGGTAATGGAGACTTTTTCTTTATGTATTGGCTAAACACCCACCCAAACTTTCACTCCCCAGCCATAACTGTCTGAAAGAGGTTGGCAGGAATTTTGTGCTTATACACTATTCCCATTGCTTGGCTCAGATGATTTGTTGGAAGTCTTCTGTGCAGTTGTATGATGTCTAAGGTGGGTGTGTTGAGTCCCTTTATTACTGTGGATTTGGAGTAATATCCTCCCTCTGTCTCCTTGTCACCGTTGAGCTCTGCCACACTGCCCTGCCCCAAGAATACTGGCGTCTTTAGCTGTATTTAAAAAATAAAAAATAAAAAAAAAGAATAAAGAAGTGAAAAAAGCAGATTATGCAATTTCTACACTTGGAGATTTGTACATATGTAAAGTTAATGTGTTTTATTTTGATTTTATATTGTTAGAGAAAGACACAAGAGAAAACAATGAATTGTACATTTTTTCTGGGAATTGTAATTAAGTATTTTTCTCATTCAACACCTTGCTTTCAATACTTATGTTTCAAAAGACGATTAAATTGTGGACTGTAGCTTTCTTTTTATATGGGAGTCTTTTTTATTTAATATTAAACTATTTACAGAAGATGTATCTTGTGTTGATTTCTCTTCAGGAAGCGATGTGAACAACTACAGTTCCAGTTTATTTGAAAGCTCTTCTGACTAATTCAGTGATACTTTAGTGAGTACGGCACAATGACCTTGTCTCTACCATTGTAATAAGTCATTTGTTATATTAGTTTATAGAAATTGGGCCACTAAATAAGCTCAGTGATCTACTACATGAACATACTATATTCTATTTCCTGTCATTTTCTATGTTCTCATTTATGCAGCCTGTGTATGTTTTCAATTATTCAATTCAAAGCATTTGCCGTGTTTATAGGCATTTGTGTTTTCAGGTTTGGCATGTGCTGCATCATCTCTGTCTCATCATCAGATGCTGTAATGCTTCCTTAAGGGTAAGCTAATCTCACCTTTTAATCAATATTACCCTCTGACTTCCAAGAAACGCCACTTAGGCACAGGCAGAGGGGCAGTGTGGTTGTGATGATTACTTTACGTAAAGCATTGGACGCGTTTCCCAGAAATAAATGATGTTATTCTTTGTTTCAGTTATCCTTTATTCCCCTCTTTGGAAGTGACGTCGCAGCAAAGAAGCTCCCCGTGATGATGCTGAGGCTGTGGGTACCACTTTAAAGAGACGGATGCAGACCACGCCCTTCCTCGACCCACCGACAGGGGCGCTGTGGCGACGAATACAGGCCGAGCATCAGCAGTTTTACCTCGCTGCCCTTCTCCAGCACCGTCTCACCTTCAGCCGGCCAGGCGCACATCCACCGCCGCATCCGACGAAGAAAAGAGAAAACACACAAGCAAGCACGACAGCGTCAATTCCGTCGAGAGGAGAAACCGAGCAATATCAGTGTAGGTCGCGTTAATGATGTAGGGCATCGTTTTCAGACTAATATCTAATTTAGCCTCATTGCGACACGGAAACAGCGTCCGGCTGCGCACAACTAAATCCCATCCTTAGCCTGCCGGGAAAAAACACCTGCACCTACTAAGAGACCAAGAAGAAGAAGCCCAAGTCCCTGCGCATCGTTTATTTTGACGGTCATATCAGGCCCCGCTCAGCGTCTGACCGCCTCCAGCCTCAGCATCTTTCCTCCCAGCAGAGAACAGCATCCTGCGTCCTCACCGAATCTGCGCCATGGCCGATGTCCCAGCCGAGTGCAACATAAAAGTGCTTTGCCGCTTTCGTCCGCTCAACCAGTCGGAGATTGTTCGAGGGGACCTATTTCTCCCCAAATTCCAGGCGGACGACACGGTCGTCGTCGGGGTGAGTAAATGCAGGCGCTTTATTGTGCACACAGGCCCTTCATCAATAAATCATCAGCGACCCATCTGTTTGGGTTGTGAACTGGCAACCCCGCCCAAACCTGCCTTTATCTTAACATGACAAAGCATAAATACGTGAAATGTGCTAAACATGCCCAGACTGGCCCCTTGTGTCAGCTGACTGAAGCACTGTGCAAATGAGTGACACGAACACGTAGTTGTAGACGTGTGGAGCTTTTAAAGGCATTTTACAGACAACACTACTTCATAGAGTGTTTTTTATTCTGACATCAGTCATCTCTGGCTAATATCAGTGCTTATTTTGATGTGTCCATTCATTAGCATCTCCTTAAAGCTACAGTGAGCTATTTTACGTCTGATGCTGGTGCACACACTGAAGATGACTTGGATGCAACCTTTAGTAATTATTTTAATTGTATTTGATTATTTTCAAAGTACTTTATTGTGTGTGGCTCTGCCCCTATTATGCAGCTCACATTTATTTTAAATATAAAAACTTTAACCGATCTTGAAGCTAAAGCTGTTGCAAATGTGTGCAGATAATGGCTAGATGAGACAATTTAGACTTGTAGCAACTGCATTTTGTTGCCTTGTACTTGTACATGTGTAATGACAATAAAGTTGAATCTAATCTAATCTAATCGAATCTAATCATAAATGAGAAACACACAAACCCTGGTTAAACAGCTGGTTAAATAAAATGATACCGGGTTGGTTAAATTGTTGTTGTTGCTAGTTGTCTTTTTATGTTTTATTCTTGGGTCTCACATTTGTAGATAAATGTAGAACTGAGGGCTACACAAGAAATGTTTAATTAGCTTTGATTCTTTTCTGGCTGACGAGTGTAGTGAGTAAAAAGTTGGTTGAATTTCCCTGCAGCGATAATTGAAAGACCTCAACCTGACCTTTCTCTCTCCTATTAGCAAACTCTGTACAGTAGTCAGAAACTGATCTCTCTAATTGCCTACAGAGACGATCAATAATCACCAGTGGTCTCATGCACTCACTGAGGTGCCTTTCTCTTCTGACTTGCTGCATCTGTGTTTATGTCTCAGCGTTTTCCTCGCTGTCTTGTCTCCTTCCATCTTTTGTCTCTTTAATCCCGACATTTACGTCTTGCTCTGTGCCTCCCTTGTTCCTCCGCTGGCCTGGCACTGAATGAGTCTGGTGATTAAATCGCTCTGTCGGGCGGGGGTGGGGGGGTTGCGCTCTGCTGATGAGTCAATTTGTTAATGACATTTAATATGGCTCGTGTTCTGGCAGCGCATGTTGCATCGTGGCGTCTGCTTCAGATGTGACATTCAGGGGTTTAACAGCCTGGTTTCTGTAGATTGGGAGGAGGTCACTTATTTCTGTGTCAAATAGAAACGTCCCGTATTTACCCTAAAAAACAGGGCATGAGTAGAATATTATTAGAATGTACCTTTAACAAATGTGAAACAGCGCTTGTATTTATCATTGTATTTATACAGAAGCATTAATGATGGGCAATGCTGGATACATGGCTGTTAATCCAAGGCATGTATTGTAAGACTGAAAAATGGAGATTATCTTTGATTGATTATCTTAAACTGCCAGGTGCTGGATGAGATACGCCTCTGACTAGCTGGAGGACAGAAGCATGACAGGGCCAGGTTTCTCACTCACTGCTGACATCATCATCTTCTCTCATGCTCTTATTGTCTGAGAGAGAAGCAGTGTTGTGCAAAACATCTATACAATGGAAATGGGTTGGATGGAATTGCACTGAGCAGCTCCCAGGGCTCCCAAAGCTCACAGAGAAGACTCGTTGATGAAAAGGAAACGATCCAACATCCATTCTCTTAACTGCTTGCTTCGCAGGGAAAGTCCTACGTGTTTGATCGAGTGTTTCCAACCAACACCACCCAGGAGCAGGTGTACAACACCTGTGCCAAGCAGATTGTCAAAGGTATTTCGTTTATTTAGAACTTAGAATAACTCAGTGTTTTGAAAAAATGCATGCGCTGTGGTCTTATGTGTGTGTTTTTACTCACAGATGTGCTGTGTGGGTACAATGGCACTATCTTTGCATATGGACAAACGTCCTCCGGGAAGACTCACACCATGGAGGTATGTACGAGAACTTCAAGATACAGTATAATGCGACGTCTCCGTTAACCTTAGACTCCTCCAGCCATCGCCATCTCACATCTAGTAACTTCCTGTTGCAGGGAAAACTGCACGACCCTCACCAGATGGGCATCATTCCTCGTATCGCTGAGGACATTTTCAACCACATCTTTGCTATGGATGAAAACCTTGAATTCCACATTAAGGTGGGTGATGCAGTGGTTGAGTTAATATTCACTATTGCTAAATTTTTTACCAGAGATAATTCTGTTCCGTTGTTTTTTATTTCTACCTAAAAGGTTTCATACTTTGAAATCTACATGGACAAAATCCGTGACCTGCTTGACGGTTAGTGTTGATTGGTGACTCCTCTGGTTTCAAACCACAGTATGTTAAAGTGTAACCGCTGCTTTGCTATGCTATGGTATTTAATCTGAAATACTTGTCAAAAACCTTTCTTTCACTGTTTTAGTGACAAAGACCAACTTGGCCGTCCACGAAGATAAGAACAGAGTTCCATATGTCAAGGTTTGTGAACGTGCTGATTCACTGGTTCACATGTGATTTTAGGTGATAATAAGGATATAGGATCACCACAGTGCGTCCCGTTCATGATACCTAATCCGTATCCTCTGTTCTCTTCTCCAGGGATGCACTGAGCGTTTTGTCTCCAGTCCTGATGAGGTCATGGATGTGATCGATGAGGGCAAATCTAACCGTCATGTCGCTGTGACCAGTAAGTCCTTTATTATTGCTGTTGCACTGCACCACATACATAAATATTACATATTAAAAGATGAATCGAATTCCCAAAACAGACCAAAATACAAAGTCTGACAGTGAAAAACATCTCTGTTCTACTTACATAACAAAGCATGAAACCCTCTCTGGTTCTCCGATGGTGTCGACAGTCTCACTCACAGCTCGTTACTGATGCATGGACAGACAGCTTTTGCTCATGTCGGCTGTTATTGCGTCTAATGTAATGTTTGTCTTACAGCGTCCTTCCGTACAGACAACTAAGCTCCTGTCAGATGAAGCTCATTAGGAGCGATGGTTAATGTGGATGCGGAGAAAGAAACAAACAACCCATTTTCATCAACTAAATAAATACTAAAACAACAAAAATACTAAATTAAATAAGCTTTCTGAACCAAGTCAATTCAATATGTTCACCCTTCCTTCTGTGGAGGAGTCTAGAGCTGAGCTGCTGTGCTGAAGTCAGGTGAAGTAAAAATGTCGAGGTCTGATGAGCTTTGAGATTTAGTGCTCAACAAAACACCAGGACTGCTTCACTGTAATAAATCTCAGACTGTAGAGCTAATGCATTTTGTACCTCAGTGCTCACTGTGCTGGCTCATATCAGTCAGTCGATTCTGGCCTTTTCTGCACTTCAGGTTGCTCTTTATCTTCACCTGTTCAAGACCATCCATGCTGCTGGACTACATCTGTGTACACACCGATTCAGGAACATTTGTAAACTTTTGTTGTCCGTGGTACATGATACTTCAATACTTGACAGATTTTCCCACAATCAAACAAAGCTTTTTATGTGGAGGAGAAAAAAATTGTAATAATCATCAATACTTGTTACCTAGTAACAATCAAAGTCTGCAGCAACGCAGCCTTGAAATCTGACCAAAGGCACAAAGCAGTAGATCAGATTCGCTGAAAGTGTGTTCTCCAATAGCACAGGCTTTGTCTTGGTCTTTGTTTCCTGTTGATGCCTGCTGACTCATGGTGCTGCAGAACGGTGCACTGATAGCAGACTAATGGATCCACACTCTGGTGGATCAGCTGATGGCCTCAGATATCGTCTGCAGAGAAACCCGAACCTTGTGTCAGTAAGGATTCAGATCCATGCGGACGTTACCAGTGTTCTGTGAATTAGTGGCATCATTCTGCACACAAATGACTTCATGCCTCTGAGTTTAGTACATTAAAGACGTGATGAAACTGTGTCAACTAAGTCATACAACAATACTCCCCACAACTGTGACTTTAGCTCATGTTTCGCTTTAGATTTATATTTAAATGTTAAGACTTTTAATTGAAATCTGTAATCAGTGTAAAACCTCTGACTGTTGTTTCTACCTTTACGCAGACATGAACGAGCACAGCTCTCGCAGCCACAGCATCTTCCTGATCAACATCAAGCAGGAACACGTGGAGACCGAGCAGAAGCTGTGTGGAAAACTCTACCTGGTGGATCTGGCTGGAAGTGAAAAGGTAAGAGATGCTCGCAGGTGAAGATTTATAACCATCTCTCAGTCTTCTCTTCAGTGGCTTTTGAGTGAAAATGAGTATTTTACGATCTTTTGTCTTAATCCTTTTTCCAGGTCAGTAAGACTGGAGCTGCAGGATCTGTTCTGGATGAAGCGAAAAACATCAACAAGTCTCTGTCTGCTCTGGGAAACGTCATCTCTGCCTTGGCAGAGGGCACGGTGAGACATTTTAGCCTAGTTCCCTCCTGTTTATCTGCATTAAAGTAACAATGGAGACCAAATAACTGATCTAGATTTAGAGGGAAATAGATCATATAGTAGCAGTATGTTTTTTCTACAATTAGGAACTGAAACATGTTTAAAACCAATGTAGGAGAGGGTGGATGCTATCATTTCTCACTGCAGCTCTGTGTCCCTTCTGTCGTCTTGCTGCTGAAATGCATCCTGTCCAGTACCCACACCCTTCTTTTCTTACTGCCAACTCAACGGGTTTGACCATGAAAGGCCAAATCTGTCCCAGTTGGAAGGGGCCCGATCAATCTGCCACACTTCACAGTAGTTTGTTCGAATTCAAAGCAGAGAAACAGGGGAATCATCATCGTCTGCTCCTCCATCTCCTCTCCTGCAGAAAACCCACGTGCCCTATCGTGACAGCAAAATGACTCGCATCCTGCAGGACTCCCTGGGTGGGAACTGTCGTACCACCATGTTCATCTGCTGCTCTCCCTCGAGCTACAACGAAGCCGAGACCAAGTCCACTCTGATGTTTGGACAACGGTACAGTCACATGTTTGATTCTGCTAATGAATCACGAACAGTTGTTTTCTCTGTCCTGATCACAGTTTCTCCATTTCTTCTCTGCCACAGTGCCAAGACCATCAGGAACACTGCCTCCATCAACCTGGAGCTGACGGCTGAGCAGTGGAAGAGGAAGTATGAGAAGGAGAAGGAGAAGAATAAGACTCTCAAGGACACCGTCCTGAAGCTGGAGTGTGAGCTCAACCGCTGGAGGAATGGTGAGTCATGTTTAGCCTTCCTTCTGCGCCCACCAGTAACCAAAACAGCGTTTTTCGCCTGTAATTGTTCCTTTTCACCTTACGCCCTCGTGTTTCTGCTCAGGAGAGAATGTGCCGGAGACGGAGCAGACTACCTCGGACGCGGTGACCCGTTTCGAATCGGTGGAAGAGCGCCCCATTTTGGATAACGACACCTCCTCCATCGTGGTCCGCATTTCCGAGGAGGAGCGTCAGAAATATGAGGAGGAGATCCGCAAGCTGTACAAGCAGCTGGATGATAAGGTTCAAGAACACACAGACGGTCCTTAGTAGTCAATCAGTCAATCTGAGTTCAGAATTTTATTTTATTTTGAATAAAAATATGAAAGTCACAATGAAAGCTGTGTTTGCACAGGATGATGAGATCAACCTGCAGTGCCAGTTGGTGGAGAAACTCAAGCAGCAGATGTTAGACCAGGATGAGGTGGGTATATATGCGCAAAGTCACACAAACAGCCACATAGAAATGTGGAGAGGTATAACATTTCAAATCTTTCTTCCCTTTTGCTGTAACACACCCCATGTTTCTCCCTACAGCTGCTGGCCTCCTCCCGAGGTGACGGAGACAAGGTCCAGGCTGAGCTCGGCAGGCTGCAGGTGGAGAGCGACTGTGCCAAAGCTGAGGTGAAGGAGGTGCTGCAGGCGCTGGAGGAGCTGGCTATCAACTATGACCAGAAGAGCCAGGAGGTGGAGGAGAAAGGGCTGCAGAACCAGCTGCTGGCTGACCAACTGGCCCAGAAAATGGTCTGGACCTAAACACGCTGTGGTGGTGGATTATGGTCTCTGATGATAGACATGGTTTCACTGATCCTTACAGACTCTCTTTTTTCATTAGGCCACTCTAATGGAACTGGAGGCAGAGTTATCTCGTATGCAGGAAGTGAGCAGTCAGCAGAGGAAACGCATCGCCGACGTCCTCAATGGTCTGATGAGGGACCTCAGCGAGTTCAGCACCATTGTGGGCAATGGGGAGATCAAGCTGGTGAGTTAGATCACAGTGTTGGATTAATATCAAGAGAGGATGAACAAATAGGTGGACAAAACCATAAATGCACATTCTGTAATGATGTTACTTCGTCTTCTACAGCCCGTGGAGATCAGCGGTGCAATCGAGGAGGAGTTTACTGTGGCTCGCCTCTACATCAGCAAGATCAAGTCCGAGGTGAAGAGCATGGTGAAGCGCTGCCGCCAGCTGGAGAACATGCAGCTGGAGTGCCACCGTAAGATGGAGGAGACCGGTAGGGAGCTCTCCTCCTGCCAGCTCCTCATCTCTCAGGTGAGGGTTGGAGAGCGGCCGTGTGGCTGTGGTTTGCTTTAAGACTTTACTCTGATTGTATTTCTGTGTTTGTTCAGCATGAGGCTAAGATCCGCTCTCTGACGGAGTACATGCAGAGCGTGGAGCAGAAGAAGCGGCAGCTGGAGGAGAGCCACGACTCCTTGAGCGAAGAGCTGGCCAAGCTGCAAGAACAGGGTAACGTGCAAACCACATGTACACACAGAGAGAAAAATGTTGAAAGAAATTCTCAAAAAGCACAGAATTTAATATTTCTTTGATCTGCAGTGTTTATTCCATAACAATGAACATGTTTTTTGTAACAGATAATTCCCTGCTTGAGGAGAAGGATGGAGAAAAGGGTGAGACTGAGGATGGAAATGTGAAGGTAAGGAGCCTCGTAGCCCATTTTGTAGCCTCCCATCTCTTCCCCCTGTTAGTTGAGGTATTTTTATAGAACTGACCTTCCTTGTTCCAACGACTTATCTCAAACACATTGTCTTATTTTTTGTTATTCTCTCAGAAACCAGTCGCTTTTAAACAACACTGTGTATTTGCTCTTTTCCTTCACAGAAGACCCTTCGCCAGCAGGCGGAGTCTCACCGCGGCCTCCACCACAAGCAGCTGGCGCGGCTGCGGGACGAGATCAACGAGAAGCAGAGGCTCATCGATGAGCTCACTGAGTGCGTGGATCTCCGTTTGTTCACGACATTTCCTATTATACGCGTTCTACTTGAAATCCTCCAATGACCACGTCTCCGTTCTCATCCTTTGTCTTTCTTCACACTCGTGGTTGTTGCTCCAGTCGTAACTCCAAGCTGGAGCTGGAGCTGGCTCAGGTTCGCGCTGACTTTGAACGCCTGAAGAGTCAGGACAGCACAAAGAGTGAGCGTCTGGAGGAGCTCTCGTAAGTGTCACTTTAAAAGCTCTCTGTGGTCTGATAATTAGATCCCATTTGACGAAGCCGATCATTTCCAGCTTGTGACTGATTTACTTTAACTCCATTCAGATGTCACCAGCCTGCAACACATACATATTACAGTGCCTTGAGGTACACAGATCCAGTGCATTTTCTCATTTACAGTGATGGCTTTGTGTCTTGCAGATTCCTGCACGAGCGCCATGAACAGACTAAACAGGACTTGAAGGGTCTGGAGGAGACTGTCGTGCGTATATTTTACACCCTTGCCCCTCTTTACTCCCCTCTACCCATATTATTCAGAGCGATCTTCCTCATCTCTCCTTCTGTCCATCCTCCAGGCCCGCGAACTCCAGACCCTCCACAACCTGCGCAAGCTGTTCGTTCAAGACCTCACGTCGCGGGTTAAAAAAGTAAGCAGCTCAAAGAAAGAAGGCAGCGATTCAGTGATTACCATTATTATAACCTTAATGCAAGGAATCCTCGGTGAACGAATTCCTCCTCTCATTTGTTGATACTGATACTTGGTCACTGTGTATCCGGGCAGCAGGACTCGGCACCTGTCGTGCTTTTATATCATATTTGTGTTAACTTTGCAGCTTGTCTTGTTTCCTACAGAGTTCCGAAATGGAGCCTGATGATAGCGGGGGGTCTTGCACCCAGAAGCAGAAGATTTCCTTTCTTGAGAATAACCTGGACCAACTTACAAAGGTTCACAAACAGGTGAGGAACAAGGAGACAAGGTGAATCGATCAACATGACCTCATTGATTTATCAACTACTTTGGATTAATTGTTCTGGTGAGTTATTAGTAATTAATTCCAGTTATCGCCACTATTTCGTCTGTCTGCTCCAGCTGGTTCGTGACAATGCAGATCTGCGCTGTGAGCTTCCAAAGCTGGAGAAACGTCTTAGGTCTACTGCTGAGAGAGTTAAGGCCCTGGAGACTGCACTGAGAGACGCCAAGGAGGGCGCCATGATGGACCGCCGCCGCTACCAGCAGGAGGTCGACCGCATCAAAGACGCCATGCGGACAAAGATCGCCATGAGGCGTCCCCATGCGGCACAGATCGGTACTGCACCGAGGCTTGGTCATTTACTTGATTTTTAACACGTTTAACCTGAAATACACTGCCCCGGGTTAAATACAGTGGTACCCTCGCTTACGTCTTTTATCATCTCAACAGCCAAACCAGTGAGACCGAAGCAGCTGCCAGTTTGCTCCCCCACAAATCCATTCTACACCTACATCCGCGCCACTGAACACGCCAACACTTACAGCAACGCCCTCTTCCAGGGCAACGTGGCACAGACCTCCACCAGCACCAACTCCAACCCCAACTCTGTCCAGAGCAACACGTGAGTTGCTTCATCCACCTTTTCAAGCCAGACGTTGCTGTAGATCTGTGCCGCGGTTGAGGGTGGACGTGTGTAATTCTGATGTCTTTATAGGACTGGAGCAGATTCATGGTCTCACTAATTTGTTTTGTGTTTTACAAACAGAATCTCCACAGCCCTGGGTTACAGAGCAGGCAGATATAATGGGGACATACTGGAGTCCTACCCCCTGAACATCGACAACGGTGCGTCCAAGAGCCCAAACATACTCTGCTTGCCTGCAAAGTAATATTAACATGAAGGCATTTGCATGCTCAGAACTCATACGGTGTATAGTTACATAGATCTGTGAAGATCAACACTAAGTTTTCTTTGTTTGTATAGAGATGTATATCAGTTAATCAGGTGTTAATGGTGCAGATCACTGATTACAATGAAATCACTGTTTTGTTTCCAACAGGTAACAGCATCAGTGAAACGAGAGACATCAATGACAACAGGTGAAGATGTTAGAATACGCAAAGCTTGAGTTTTCTTTATAAGTCAACTCAAGACGAGGAATTTGTTTCTGGATCTTATGAACTGAAATGAAACATACATCGCAAACATTTATTGTAAATGTGTAAATACTTTATGTGCGCCTGTCATTTTGGCTGTGGCGTTAATAGAGTAAGTAATTATGTATGTTTTTGTGCCTGACAGGAGTGATGTTCACTGTGGCAGCGAGGTGGATGATTCAAACAGGCACTACATCATTCAGCAGGAGACCGCTGCAAGTTAATGCCATGGTAACAAAATACACAAGTTACACACACACTGGAGCGCAGGCATAACTCTTTCAGCCCCAGAGGGCAGCAGAGCACTGCTTTAGATACTTTCAGTCTGACTTCAAACACACTGCTGTGTTTCACCCAACGGTGATTTCTTCTCCACGTCTCCCTGCAGATGACGACCAAACACTGTACCCACCCAGGGGCCCTCCTCTCCCCTCCCGCATGCCGCCTGTCTCCCCTTCCCTCTACTGCATCACTGATGAAGATGACAATGAAGAGCTGTAGCCCTGTAGTCCTCCACCTAGATGACGTCCTTCCTCCTCCTATGGTGATCACCTTCGCCCTCAGGTTTGGGGTTCAGTCCCTTCTAGTTCCATCGGTTAAATTATTTTAATTTATTCAAAATATGTATTTATTTAAATTATTACTACAGAGTATCATTTAGCTATTAAGGTGATTATCTCCTGAGATGGTTGAACTGCAGTGGCTGACTCCATCCCTGATTGCACACACGCGTTGTAAATATTAGTGCTGTATACTCCAGTAGAGGTTTTTGACCAGCAGCTGTTTGTGTGAATGCACAGCCTCCACTGTCCCCTGCACAGACCTTCTTAAGGACATCATGTGGATGACATACTGTAGGCAGACATGACCTTTCTCTCCGTCGTAAATAGGAGCATAGTGTGTAACGCCAGCTAGTAACAGAAGACCCTCACTGCATGTTGCTTAGCGGGTTAGCTTTCCAGTCTTTGCATGTGTCATGAATCCGGTCAGGAGCTGGTATGCGGATCAGCTTCCACAGATGTCACGGCGAGAGATGCTGGTTTCCCTTGATCCTAATCCTGGCCTCAGTGCTTTAGATTTTCTATTTTAACGTATATCTGAGGCCAGCACTGAGTTGTTGCGGCTTTACTGCAAGAAAAATCACCAACCTAGATTTAATTTGATCAGATGCTAAGGGCGTGAGCGAAACCCAGCCCCGAACCTTCTGTAACTGCTTTGATACTGTGACGCTGTAGCTGACGCCACTGTACATTTCAGGTCATGCTGTCTACACCCATTAGCCATGACTCCCTCTCCGCATTGCATCCACAACTTGTTAGTCCTCTTACCGAGCCTTAACAACAGCTGATTTCTCGTGAACACTAACATGCTGTCATGTGCATACGTTTGTAATTACTACCTCTAGAGCAGCTTAAACTAAGGTAATATTCTTTTAAATGATGAACAAGAGCCGTTGTTAGTTAGAGTTTCTAGAAAAAGTTGCAAATTTACTACGTAAAAATGAACATTTAAATGCTCTTTTTAGAGCAAAAAAAGTAATTTTGTCCTTCTGCAAGTTCAAGCATAAACTCTTTCCACCGGGTGTCAGGATCACAGCTGGGTGGAAAAGTGCAAAAACCTCTGAGCAGCCGAGTAACAAGCCTGGGAGAACCACACCAGGCAGGTCAGATCGAGTGAAGTCACTGTCTTTTATCATTTGAAGCTGAAAACCTTGCGCTGTTGGCATAAATATGACCATAAAACACATTAAAACTGATTGGATGTTATTTAGTGATTCCGTTTGTAAGCATCAGATCCATGTAAAGTTCATGTCTTAGTGTGTCTCAGTCCCAGCTGAGCAGCCACCGGTCTGGGACAGACACGCGACGCTTGTTATGTGGTGCTGCACAGTAATTCTTCTGTTACAAATCCTGACCGGCCACTCAGGATAGAAGAAAGCAGCACTGAGACAGCGGACGCACGTGATGGATTTGTATGACCTGGACTGAATCGCTGAATTAAATGTAAGATTAGGTCAAATCTTTGTTTTTGAATCAATACTCATAATCTAAAGGAGAAGGCAAAGCAGCTACCTGTGCCTTCTAACTCTGCTTAACAATATGAGCTCATGAGAGAGATTTTGATTGAGCATTTATTACTATTTGCACAACAGTGTTTTGGATTGTATGCTTTATATGTAGTATTTCCCTTGGAAAGATACAGTACGCATGCATGTCACAGCAGCAGCGTCTTAGTTTGCTTGTTTCAATAATAATTAATAAGATACAGTGACTCTCCTTCCTTGGAAAGTTCACCAGACTTAGTGTGACCCTCCTTACGAAGGCTGTCTGATCCTGCAGAGCCTCCTTCATGACAGTACTGCTCCTTTGTACTGGCATTAATAACATCTCAGGGCTTCCCATGCATCGCCACAGCCTGCATCACTGTCTTCCTCATAGACATAAACCTTTGTGATGGACATGGAGGTCAGTGTGTCTCCGAGGCTTAGCAGAGGAACAGGGTGGTACATTTAATATTATAGAGAGAACATCCTTTTGTACATATATAACATGTCCATTATCAACACATGACATCCCGAATGAAACAATCCCTTTAGCCTCCCCCTGGTCAGACCCTACTGTTTGTGCCCAAGCAGAGCCTCCATCTAACATCCTGTTGTAAACGTAGTAAACCAATGTAAAGGAGGAACGTGTGCGATATTGTCACCTGCTGTCCCACTGTCTAAGTTCAACATATCTAGAATACACGTGCTATATATTGTTAATCTTGTAAGTAAACTAGCGTGCCATGACTTAAACTGCAGATGAACAGCACACGCAAACTCAGTTCAAACAAGCGTCTGTTTTTATTTCTGTATGCCTGTACTGTAGCATCAACATGATTATGTGAAGAATCACCGTGCAGAATTTATGTAAATATATAACTCATCACTATGCTATAATGTATGTGAGCCATTGTGTTGTAGTTAATAGTTCAATAAACTTGTAGAAAGGATCGTTTGGGCTTGAAGGATTTTTTTTAACGTGATGTTTCAGAAAAAGAGAGAAAAGTCGAGTTTGTTGTATGCTGTCGACTGAAAGTGGCTCCATCTAGTGGACATACTGTAGGTTTCCATGTAGACAAGCTATGTAATGCACACGGTAGAGGATGAGCCAGTTCAATACAGATGCATTGGGATACATGGTGTGTTATGAGTGAACACAGGCGAGCAGTCTGTGCTGAGTGGCTCCCTCCTCCTACATCCTGCTCAGAGGGAGACGTTTCCAACACAGAGCAACTCTTCCTCATCCGTTTTCTTGGATGATGATGGAAAAAGCCAAAAGTATCTCATGGAAATGTCCTTCATGCTTATTACATAGTTTAAGTACTACAACATTAATATACTCCAATGTTTTCCAGCTGCTGGTTTCCCAGCCAGTGATGTGATTTGATTATCATCGGGGGCTGCTGGTGAGTTGTGGTTTGCTGGGTCCTCTGTGTGTTGTTACAACCTTTGACCTGAAGAGGAAATGAATTTCCTAAATATGTTATGGAAGGACCATTTCTGACACAGAAAGGAAATTAGTTATTGATGGTGTGGATTCAACAGTGCAGCACAGATACCTGTTCTCTGAACCTCACAGTGTGGAGATGACATCATGGCACAATGAGGAAGAAAGACACCACTTGACTTACAGCAGAATACTCTGTACGTCCAGCACTTTACTTCAGTAGTTCAGTTGAGTAGAGTACATGGGAAAGCATCCAAATGCTTACGACCCACTACAGACATGAATAAATCACTGATGTTTACTGTATCTGTGAGTAGCCAGTTTAGTTAGGGGCCACATGGGAGAAACATATTGTGGTTTGCTGAATGATGGATATGGTTTTGAAGCCAGATGTGATTTCACTCATTTTTAAAATCAAAATGACCTGTAATATTCCTACAGGTGCGTGACTATAGAGTTATGGTTATTTAGTGTATTAACGTTTCTTAAATACTTTGAAAGCGATAAAAGCTCGTGCTTCCTTTGTTCCCTCCTCAATGAGTTGCTCTTCGTCGTTCCCACGAGAAAGGAAGCAGTGATGTAAACAGCAGAGGCATGTGAAGCATCCTGATATGTAATGTGTGTCTGTCCTTACAATAACATTCAGTCCACAAAACGTTAATAATAATAATAATAATGAACCTAGCTGCATTAGGAACATGCGTTTTTGTACTGACGCGTTTTTCCCCACTTGATATTAATAATGAACACAGAGTGACTGGTTTTACTGTTACTATGACCCCATGACTTTACACTGGATCAACCCGCCTCGCTGACACCAGTGGTCGCCACCCATTGATTTCCACTGACTCAGCGCGTGACCTCTCTGCGCGCTCCCGCTGCCCCTCGGATCAGACGGTGGAGACTCTGCGGCACCGGGACCTGACGGGAGAGCGGGGGGACGAACAGGCGGAGGACCTGCCGGCGCTGCTGCACCATGTTCCCGCTGTAACTCCAGCTTGTCCACACGCTCGACGAGCGACGCCCAAGGTGAGTTTGAGTGTCGATGGATTTAAATCCTCACGGTTTGTGTATTTCCGACTAAATTCAAATGGATGATAAGGTCGCGTTTAGTGAAAGCAGCGCATCTCTAGAAGCAGCGAACAGGCCTGAAGTGTTTGACAAGGTGACAGAGCAGCATGAGCTTCGCTTAATCTGTTCATGTGAAACTTTTACACAGTTTCATTTTAGCAATTATGCCTCAGTTTGACAACCGAAGCCCATAATCAAGACTAATTCGTGTCTACTTTTCAAGACGGTTTATTAATCCATGCAGATATTCTTTCATTCACAAGCCAAGAGGGAGGCGATAATCTCACCAGCTATTTGCTCTGCTGATGGTCGGTTACATAAACTCCAGAGCGATGATGTGATGACACACACTGTGTTTTAAGTGACACTCATCTGAATCAGAATAAACTCGATTGACGCTCTTCAAAGCTCTGATACTTGATCTTCATCGGTGCAGGTCACAGATACTACGTTGCAGGTCATTTGCAAGCCTTAGACATTCTTGCAGGATAATTTAGATTCCTGTGAACCTTTTTTTCTGTTCTTCCGTTATGACAAAACAGTAAAGTTTCACATGTAAGAAATATAATCCTGCATCAACACATTGATCATTAGATGAATTTATTGATGATACTGATTTAACGCAACCAGCCTTAAACTGCCGTATGTGTTATTTCAACCCTAATGTTTAATGCTCCTCCTGCGTGAGCAGCTGTTCCTGCCTGTCTGTCTGTGTGGCTGCGTCTTTTCTGCTCTGGGTCGTCTTCTCTGCTGTGTGGGCGAGGTTATAAATAAGAGTCTGGAGGTTTTTGCGTGTGCTTGTGTTGTTTAACCAGCTGCCGGGGAGGTTTGTTTGCCTCCGCTGAGTGCAGGTGTACTCGCCGGCCTCTAGATGCTGTTCTCGGGCCTGTTTTAAGCACACACACCCCCTCCTTTACCCCCGGCATGGGTTCATACCACCCTGCTTGTACCGCAAGTCTTTTAGTCTATTTCCGTTGCATTTGCATCACCTGTCCACTGTGATTTAGCTCTGTGTTGAAAACAAGCCTGGTAACTGAGTAAATAGTCTGATAGGATTTCCTCCTAATCAACAGCAAAAAAAAAACATTTACCAAAACACTTAAAGCAGAGAAAGCAACGAAGGAACCGTTATCATGTGGTTTGTATGCTATTTCTGATCTTGGAGTAAATAAGAACAAATTATACCCTTGGTTGGGTATGTGTGTGTGTGTGTTCTTGTCTTTTTGATGGAGATGAACATGGGAACAAGGCCTGGACTTTGCACAACAGACCACCAGGAGTGACACGTAGCCAGAGTTTAACATTTAATAGGACCTGTTCTCTATATTCTGCCATCTACAGCAGTATTTCAGAGGAGCTCCATCAGGTCTGCTTCCTCATATGTCAAGGTATCCAACATTGTCTTTCAAATTTTCTATCAAATATCACAAAGATGGAAAGAACCCATACGTGATTGTGAAATCTCGACGTGTGCATATACGAATAGTGAGATTTCCAAACTGTCCAAAGATGTAGATTCATGTGCAAGACACTAAAACGTTTACGGCCACAGTTGTACTTGAAGTCATGTGTGAGTCGCATCGTTTGAATCAGCTTAAGGACTGTGTGCTGTATGACTCAAACGTAGCGACCCGTAAGTAAGTCACCGGGCCAGAACTGGGTCAAGGCTGTGGACTGATATTTCTTGATTTTCTGTGAACATAAAACCAGTGCATCTGTCCATCCTGTGTGTGTCCTTTCCTTTAGTCTGTCTTCATCTGTTATCGCCTTGACTTACAGGTCTAGGTCCTCACATGCCTTTGTAGCTGTTTTGTTTGTCCACGTCTACTTCAGGCATCACGTTTCAGACGCACAGGCACACATGGCTCTGTGAGAACAATATGTTTAAAAACTCCAGTGAGCCTCACGGTTCACTCTGAGTGATCCAAACAGCTCCTGATGATTTATGACCGACGGGGCAGCTCCACAGGAGGCTCGAGGGGTCACACAGTCAGTGGGACGGCCAAAATAGCCAAAACGTACGCTTCTCCTTCTGACTTCCACTGGGTTGTTGTGTCTCTCCCACCCCAGAGCTGTCACTGTGTTGAATCACGCAGACTAGATCTGCTGAGTCAGGACACACCAACTGTTTGAGTTTTTATGTAGCTCAGTGTGTCTGAATGAGGTGAGGTGGGATTAGCAAGTGTTCAGTGTCATTCAGCATAAACATGTGTCTCCTAAAGCCTCCGTGGCAGAATAAATAGAAAAAAAAACATTTAGGAGAAACTTTCTTATGATACCTTGAACTAAAAGAAATTTGACCCGACAGATACCAGCTTTGGTTACAGTGGTTACTACAGCGCTGCATCTGCAAGGAACCGCACATTGGATTGGCTGGTGCCTGAGTGAAAACCAATGTGGATGCAGTTAAGTGCACCGTAGAGTTTTTTTCCTTTTCCTCTGACCACGGATTACAGATCAAGAGAGACAAAAACAGTCAGGAATGAAAAGCTTGGTTGGTATTTTTCAGGTGGAGTATGAGTCAAATATAGATGGATATTTTTATAAAAGTTCAGTTAATCACATTTGTCATTAATTGTATTAATTTTGCATTTGTGTGTCACTTACCATCAGTAAAATCCAAGAATTCCATAAAATAACTTCAAGAATCACTGAAGCAGACAGTGTCTCATATAACTGTCATTTATATGAACTTCCTGTTTAGCCCAGCTCTGACCTCAGCTTGCTTGCTGGGGCCAATGCATCTGGAGCGATGTTAACTGCTTTGCAGCATGGTAATGAGGTGCTAGCTGCCTAAGCCAGAGCCTGGGAAGATGCATGCTTGAAGTGCTGAGGATTCTAAGGGCAAAAATAGAAGGCCAAGGCCCGAGGTGCGCTTGTTTCCATCTCTGGCTGGGATTAGCAGTTTCTAAACACACCATTCCATTAAGGCTATTGTAATAAAGTACAGAGTCATGAACACACATGCAAAGATCCTCTGACACGATCTACCACTGACTGAATACAAGTCAGAACAGCAGTTGTGTACTTCATGGTTCTGAATTCTGACAGTGTAGCCATTAAAATGCCGCCACAACACAAGAAAGCATCACACAGAAATTATAAGATAATTATAAGTTTTCAATTTGGTGATCGTCTCACTGAATCTCACATCACTCGTCCATTAGACAAAAACTGTCCAGAAACACCCAAACACAACGTTGTTATTTTCAGCAGGTCTGTGCCGACTGTAATTCACAATGAAGGCCTGACAAAGAAACAGTGGAGGCAGGGCACAGATGTGGGATTAAGCAGTGTTTATAATACGTATGAGTGAATGTAGAGAGAGCGAGGCGGAGAACGAAAGGGATTTTAAGTGAGGCAGAGATGAGGACAAGGACGACAAGGCTTTGGCTGTGGCCAGTTGAATCAACAGCTTTCTCCTCTGGCGAGGACACGTACGCTCCGCTCAAGCCTAATACCACAGACACGCTGCCCCCCCCCTCCCCTCTGATCCCCCCTCTGTCCCTTTTTTGACTTTGGCATATTTGCCTTGTCCCCCCACTGCAGTCAGTGCATCAGCAGAGCCCGGAGGATGATGAGGGAGATGGGCGGAGCAGAGAGGGGACCAGCTTAGGCTTCTTCTGCTGAAGTCGCCCTGTTGCTGGGTAAAACATGCAGCTGATATTCTTCTGTTAGTGGTGCATCACACTAGTTAATGCTCATGAACCGCATCACACAAATGAATGCAGCCGAAGCAGTTTATCAGCTATTCGCTAGTTAGTTACTTTAGATGGCCAGTAATCATAATTGCATATTGGTGAATAATGTTTATGGGTCACATGATCATTTAAATAACACTAAGGGGGGTTTGTAAGAGTCACAAAGTAATGAACCCACAGAGAAATGTCAGCTTTCTCTGCAGAGCAGCTTTATTTTGGGTGTTCACACCTGGAACAACCACAGCCTGACTGGTGGCTACGGAGCAGCTCCACTGTAAAGGCCTGGATTAAAGGCCTTGTCAGCTGCTGCTTCTGTTGTCTCCCTCATTTAACTTTAGTTCTAGTCACAAGATTGCGTCTTTGTTTGAGTTTTGGGTTTGGTTTTGGATCTGGAACTTTATAATTGTTGGTGTGTGTGTGTGTGTGTGTGGGTCTTCTCTTCTGTCAGTGAGAACGTCACGGTCTGTCTCTGTCTGTCTCTGTCTGTCCCTCTTTGTCTCCTACTTTACTTTCGCATGACCAGGTCAAACTGTTTGTCAGCAGCTTCCGTCCGTATGATGTTTCAACAGTGTTGCTACTTTCTGTATTTAAACCGCTTGTTTATTTAGTTTTTCTTGGAGTTTAATTATGAGTATTGTGTTCTTCTTTCTTTTACTCTACACTTTCCTGCCTCTTGTTTAACCCAAAGCAGACACTATATGTCTCTGCTTTTCCGACTGTTTCATAGCTTTAATTGTCCCCACAGTGATCTTGTGACAGTGCGAGTTGCGGATGGTGGTTTTGCTGTAACACATTGTACCATAGTTGTGCTGCTGTAGCTTCGTTTCAGCCAGTTTCACATGGATCTTATGTCCCAACATTAGCCTCCAGGCAGGTGACTAAATTCGCCCAGATGTAATAATTTGTGCAGATTGTTATTATTATTGAAATGAAAAAACAGTTGGAATATGCACAGAATGCATATGTGTGTTTGTGCGTGTGTGTGTGTGTAATCCAGTCTGCCTAATTACAAAATAATAGTTTATTCATTTGCAGCATGTGCATGTACTACATCTACTGCTCCGTGAACATGAACAGATACTATAACATTGTTGGGAGCTTGCATCTCTTCCCCTAATCAAGGCTCTATTTTATGTTTTTGACGTTTCAACTTTTCTTTGAAATTCAAGTGCTGGAAATGCATGAGATCAGTAAAGCCATGTACTGCAGCAAATAAGCCTATTAAATTAGAAATTATAATTCCTATGTAACCGGGCCCCTTTTAGACTGAGCAACTAGTGACTAGTTTAGACTTTGGAAAGTTTTGATAATAAAACCATTGAAAAGGAAAACATACTGAGGGATACATTAAACTCTGAGGGTTAAAAGCTGTAGTAAAGGCTTATGGCTAAAGGACTATGGACTCCATTATTTCCTTCAGTGGTCTTCCTCTCTCTACGTCTCGCTACCTCCTCTCCTCGTGTGTGGTTAAGCTTCCCCTCTCAGACTTGCATAGCGCCCAACCCTCAAGGTGCTCGGAGAGGGAACGTGCAAACACAGAACGACACCGAAGCAGAGGCGCAAGGCAGAGAGAGCGCATTAAATTAAACACGCAGCACGAGAGAGCGACAGAGATAGAGAGGAAAGACAAATCATAGGCGACTCAGCTGAGGACGAATGCTCATCCAGCTGGCTTAAGGTTGTCCTCACTCACTCAGCTGTGAGAGAGGGTGAGCACAGAATGGTTTTCATTTCAGCTCAACGACGACCAAGCAGCAGCAGCAGCAGCAGCTCAGTGGATGATTATCACTCTGTTTGGATTATTTCACAAACCAACACTGTTGTGATGAATGGAAACGGCGGCACACGGAGGAAAGATGGTAATGTGAGCACCCGTGGCTCCTACTTCTGTCCTGTTTAGCGGTCGTTGTCGTTCTTGAATCATATCTAAACTTTCTAAGAAGGAGCAGGTCTTGCCTCGCCTGCTTGTTTTGTAGTAGATGTCATAAATAGCCACACTAAGCATCTTCTAAACCACTGTGTTGATATATCTGCAACACACAGCCCACATTTCCTTACAGCAAATAGAAGACAACAGTACCAGCACTATGTCCTTTTTATAAATCACAGACTCGCTGATTTATGCTGAAATAGTCATGTTGACTGTGTACAACATAACTCATAGCTTCCATAGTTTGCAGTGGCTGCTGCTCCCTGCCAGCATGTTTTGACTCAAGGTGAATGTCTCAGGTTTCTGAGCACTAAGGCACATTTCACAAACCAGCCACTGTATCTGCCTCCTTGCTGGATCCTCGGTCAGTGGCATGTGAGTAATGTAGGAGCTGGAACAGATCTGGGAGCATCAGCGACGCGTTGCCTGATGGCAAAGTTAAATACTTCCTTTTATTTTGGCTTGTGGAGAGTCTCGTATTGGGGGGTGGCTGAATGAATGTGTTGTTGCACGTCGCTCTGCTGCAGAGTGGGTGTGCCTTGGACATAAAGTTGATTTTGTTTGGCAGTAACTGGCTGAGAGGACGTTATGGAAGGAGTTGCGTTTTAAAATACCCGCCCAGGTCTGCTGCAGGTTTGATTTGGCAGGACGCTGCTTGTTGCTGCTGAGGTGATTCATCCAACCAGTTCATTAACGTGTTAACGTGACTATTTCTGCTTTGGCAGTGACGTCAATGTTTGGCTATTTGTTGCTGCATGCACCAGGTTACAAAAGAACCTCTTTTCTCCCTGCAGAAAGATGTTCTATCCCTTCCTACTGGTGGAAAACACTCAACATTCAGCTCAACAGATGATGAAGCTGCTTTGTTCAGAATTTTTAACTCTGATTCTTCCTTCACCCTCTGACTAAAGCAGGCACTGATCATTTCTCTTCTTATTTTTACGCTTCAGCGCATCAAGACTTTTTTTCACACTATATGTTTGCATCATATGAATAGCTGAGCTTTATATAATCCCCACATCCTAAATTAGTGTGATAATTATTTGATCTGCGTGTCCCTGAAACAGGTAAAGCATTTGACCTGATGCTGTTGATAATGTTTACGTCATGTACATCTTCAGGTCTGACAAGCTTGACTAGCAGTCATCTGTGTTTTCACCTGTTTTTCCTGTATCCAAGTGATCGTTTCTGGATGTTTGTTATGAAATCTGACAGTGTGAGTTACATTAAGCACAGCTGTGGGCTAATTACAGATGAGATGAGTGTGTCAGTGAAAGCTAAGCCACACTTCGATATAATAACATGCTCGCTCAGGATGAGTTTAAAGACTTAGTAAGTCTGGGCTCATTCATAATTCCCTGACGTGTTTTTAAGGACTTAAACACAGGCCTTGCTGAATTTTGACTGCTACTTTACGGCCACCTTCAAACCATCCTGCTGATCAACCCCATCATAATCAGTGTTTGCCCTTCTCGAGCTCCGATTTCCTGATCCCTGTCAAGCTAACAAATATACCCTCTGGCTGTTTTGGTGCTCCTGTGGTCGTGTTCAGTAGCTCTAGTCAAACTGTATTTATGTGCAATTTGTTTTGTCCCTGAGCTCAGGAGTCACTGGGTGAATTGAGGTAGAGAAGAGTTGCACTCAGAAAACCACAGAGAAAGAAAAAACACTACTTCTAGTCTAGAGATGCAGCTTTTAGGGCTAAAAGATACTACACAATATTTATTAGGTACATGCATTTGCTCCAAAAGTGTAGTATTTTTTACTTCTTGTGATAAATTATTTACACAAAATATTAAATAAACAAGAATAAAACAAAAGGCACAGACGTTTAGAAGCAACCTGGAATGATCTGATTTGGGGTGTAAAGAATAAAGAATTGCTTCCACTATCTACAGTATTTTTGCTTGGTATTAGTAGATTAATAATTACAGTTGCTGATTTGTAGTTGAGGTATTTCAGAAATTGTGATTAATTTTTCGACATGTTGCTTCTTCAACTTTAAAGAATCTCGACTTTTATAAGCATCTGTGTAAATGGCTCTAGACTTTGAGTTTTGTGCCTGGTGTGAGGCTCTGCTGTGCTTTGTTGATTGTTGTGTGGTTTGTCACTTTCCACCATCTGCGTCACAGCTAATGTCTTTATTAGACAATTGAATTTTCCACCTTATCACAAAATAGTTGAGGCCGTCGCTGTATTTCCCAGTGAGATCGCATGTTGTCATTCAGTGTCCCTTTTCACTCAGATGCCCCTTTTTTTTAGTTGTTGTTTTTTTTGTTTGTTTGTTTTATTGCACAGATAGATTCCTTACCGCAAGTCCCTAAAATGCTTCATTATGGAGAAAAATATTCTCACATTAGATAAAATCACTGAGGTTTGAAGGATGTTAAAGCGAACTCCTGTGTATACCATGTCTAACATTCTGTCACATCTGCTTTAGAGCAGGTTCTGTCAAATAGGCATCATCACATTATGTCCATAGGAATGTGGGTGAAATATTAAAACTAGTGTCCTTATCAGGCCAAGGCAGGAGTCATAGCCCAGGTTTAAGTGATTCACTAGTCTTTGTAGCTAATAACTCTAGAACCGTATTAGGTCCAAAACAAGACAGTTCTTTTAAACCTCTGAAACATGGAGGTTGCATAGAGTACACAAAGTTGCATCATTTAATTAGAATAGTCCCCAGCTCTGCTTTTGTGGCCAGTGGGGAAACAATTTCTATATATGGTTTGTGTCGTCCAGCATGGACTGTGCACACAGCAGCACAGATGAAAAAGCACAGGCATAAAACAGGAAATGATTCCTTTTCACGCTTATTTAGAAGCCACATCACCGTCTGTAGAGGCTTTGAAGTTTGGCCAGATCTCAGCAGTTGTGCTTAATGTGCTTTGCATACCTCCCAGACATTTTGTTTATGTAATAATACATCGACTGTATAATTGAGAGGACGTGTCATTGGAGCACAGTTATTTCATGAAATCTTTTGTTTTTTCATCGTGAAATATTTTGTTCTTGTCCAGGCAGGAACCTGTTTGACATCAGGAATGTTCAATGGCTATTTCTGCTTCATAATGATACTGGACAGAGATATTCAAACTGTCCTCCGCTCCCACACTGGGACATCTTATCCACAGTAATGTGAGCGTTGTCATTTATTTCAGTGGCTGAGTCAGAGAGATCTGGGTTGTTTATATAGAGCCGTGTGAATCTGCAGCCGCACGTACAACACATACTGGAAGCAGACGCAAATACATGAATAAAAAGCCACATACACACACAGAAAAGTCATTTAGCATCAGTGGTAATACTAGAAGTAAAATCTTAGTCGGCCGTTGTGTTTTGTCCCAGCAGGGTGTGGCAGCTTTGGGGACTGTGAGCCAGCTAAGACTCCAGTGTTCTTAGATTATATAAGGGTGTGATGCTTAGAACAGGCAACTCAGTACATAGAAGGAGATCCTCTACCCACACAGATCCATCAAGTCTCTTTAAACACCAAGAGCATGAGGTTGAGGAGAAGTACAACAGATAGATGGAACAGATGGAGAGGCAGTGAGCCAGTGTTGGTCTGAAGGGACATCATTTATCACACCCTGACACGCCCTTCTCTGTTTCCATCTTCCATTTCTGTCTCTGTTCACATTGTTTTTATTCATACAGGGGTTGGATGAGTAGAGCAGTAGCACCGTCGATGACTAAATGCCGCACTGCACTTTCCTACAGCAAAAAGCAGCAGTAATGATTCCATGTGTCAACACTCACTCATCATGCATGTCCCCACAGAGCCTCAGCCATGTATGTAAAGACATTAACCCGTGGGTTTGCTGCTGTGGCCTTTGCTGGGCTAAATAAAGCAGGACCTAAAAGTGAGTAGCCGCCCACGAGTTCAGGTCAAAGGGAATGTGAAACCCTAAACCAGGACACGAGTTAGCCTCGACGCCAACCATGGCGTGTTTACCTGGATTGTTCTAGTCTCTTAAAGACAATTGTTTTACTCATCTTCCTCCTCTTTGGTTGTGTTTTCAGAACCTTGACTCTCTGGAAGGCTCGATTCAGAACCTGCTGTCTGCGTTGTACCCGCCCTTCGAGGCCACTGCGCCCACTCTTCTCAGCCAGCTCTTCCAAATCATTGACAGTCGATATCAGGGAGACACCCTGCGGTGTCTGCTGGACTTTCTGGTCCCAGCAAAGCACATCTTAGACACTGTGCAGCAGGCTGCGTGTGTAAGTCTCTGTCTTTCAAACGTATGCGCTACAAAGGGTTTCTTAAGAGCGTCTTGCTGAATCTTCACTTTCACCCCTCTTAGGCTCAGTACTCAGACGTGCTTTTCCTCTGTGAGGGCTGGCCTCTGTGTTTGCGTGACCGGGTTGTGATCCACCTCGCTCCAATCAGCCCGCTGCTACTTCAGCCTGGTGACTTCTATCTCCAAGTGGCACCATTTTGTGACCAATCGGCTCGCATTGTGGTCTGCAGTCTCCTGGAGGACAGCGGACTCAGGGTGGAAGTCGTTGAGGAGACTCCAGTCCCTGAAACTTCCTATCCCTGTATATTCAGCTGTGAATGGTTGGCGGAGATCAACCACGGTCGCCATGGAACACCTCTCGGCCAATGCCTGCTCGCCACTGAGCAGGGTGTGGTGAGGTTGCCATGGGAACAGGTGGCTGTACCTAGTTTTGTGGATGTGCCACAGTGTGCTAGGAGTAGTATGGCCTCTGTTCCTCCTTTACCACCACCGCTCCCTCTTTGTTCATCTCCTTCTCATTTTTCTGAGACTCCTTCATCAACTCATTTATTTCGTCCTCCTCCTTCAGCAGAATCTGCACCAATACGCTGTCCCAAAACCATCCAAAGCTCAATTTTAACGCCGTCCTCACATTCATCCACCTTCTCTGTGGAGACCAGAATATGTCCAGCGAAGCACGGCATCTCTGTCTCACTCCGCCTAGTGGATACTAGCGCTGCCTCTGCATCTCGACTCGTCAAAGTGAAGGACACTGAATCTGAGCGTAAGCCTATAGGCTGGGTGACCCCTAATATGTGGGACAGCCGCTTTACTGGCACGGATGCGAAGGCCATAGAAAGAAATGTAAGAGTTCCTGAAAGCGTAGGGCAAGATAAACTTAGAGAGTCAGACAGCAGAAGTGGACCAGCAGGTGACACTGCTGCAGAAGGGGAATATATTGACATAGTTCAGGCAAGTATGCTTTTTAGCAAAGCTCCTTCAGGAACAGGGGAAGAGCACAAACAAATGCAAAGGCATTCACTCAGACAGGCACAGATGCATCCACATGCACAACTGGAGTTGCACGGACGACCACAAAGACAGTCAAACACAGAGATTCCCCCTCAAGCACATGTGTTTCATTATTCCCAGCCCCATCACAATCATAACGATTCCTCTGAAGCCAGTCAGTGTGTCCGCACCGTCCACTTCTCAGAGAAACCCTGCACCCCGTGCATGAGGAGGAGACAAGTCCGAAACATTTCCAAAGAGCAGGACATGAGGTGTCGGTACAGGGAATCCTACCAGGCGGCTATAAAAAACCCTGTCAACTTTGGGCAGGGGAAAAAAACGAGCGACATGTTAGCTTTGGTGGAGGAGGGAGGCGATTTCTCACAGTGTGATGAAGGACAGAAGCCACCACGGAGGGAAACAAGTGATCCATGGTGTAACGTTCAAGCAATGTGGCATGATCCTGGAATGCAAGAACAGTATCCTTCCTCTGTCTGCGTAGCCACCTGTAAGGAGTCAGAGGAAAAAAGGACTGCTCCGTTTTGGAAAGCAGGAGATTTAAACACCGCCACCAGTGTGGAGCACAGGGGCACACATGCTTTAAAGCACACAGGGCTTCCAGAGCAGACAGCTGACCAGACAACTGAACCACAGCCAGAGTTTGCCCAACATTATCTGCACAATGTCAATGGGTTACATTCGGAAGCCAAAACACAGATAAATGCCAGTGCAGCTTTGTCAAGCTCAGATGGTCCTAAACCTCTCAAACCTCATGAAGGGCTACAAAACAGGACCAGATGCATAGAGAAGAGTCCCAACGTTCCTAAGATCCCCACAGCACCTCAGAGCCGAGAGTCAGTGTCAGATAAGAGATGTTCGTCCCTCTCCACAGCGGTAGTGGAAACCTCAGAGAAGTGTGAACTGGTCATTGTCGAAGGTCAGAAGGTCAGGAGAAGAGAGAATGCTGGTCTGTCTGCAGAGATTCCACAGCTACACGTGGTCAAATGTAAAAATAGCACAGCCTTCGGACTGGTTTCACCCAAGATCAACAGGAGGAAGATGGTCATTCCAGGTACAGTTGTGTTGTGTCTTTAGTTCATTCATTTGTCCTTATCGGCTTCCCTACAACTAAATGTATGCTCCTTTGTTTAGATGGCTCTCAGCCCAGTATCACATCCATAAACAGTGGAAATCAGACACAGGACCCTTCACAGACAGAGCCGCAGAAGATCATCCAACCTGCCCCTGCTCGTCCCAGACCTGACCACCTCCCCCTGGGTTCCCCGGACCCTGGAGCCCACCCATTGTTTCTGGGAGTGGCATCTCTCACAGGTGGGTTAGTTTGAGATGCAGTAATACTCCTTAGAATCTAAAGAAACATAACTATTATAGTATAGATGCCATCAACACAGCTTTTCTATTTAAACAAAATGAAATCGCTGGGCTCCTGGCATCAAAGTAAACACAGATGGGGTCAAATGAAACCCCTGAAAAGTGGAATAAAAATGTTCAACCGAGAACAGGGCTGTAACTGTTCCCTGATCTGTCTTTTCTCTAATCGCTCCAGGTGGTAGAGACAGAACAGGCAGGGCAATAGTTGAGCTCTATGGAGACCACCAGGGATGGAGATCAGAGGTTACAAGCTGGGACCTCTTCCAGATGCTGCTCTACTTCCACTCTATCACCAGGTAAAGACTGAACTGAACTGAAATTTAAGAGCCAACTGCTTAAATGTGGTCACTGTTTTGCACTAATTTTCATTTTTATTTTGCAGGAGAGAAATCCGAAAAAGTGGAATAACCCTTTTTTTCGATGCAAGAAAGACGCTTCCTCAACCCCAGCTCTACAAGGCCTTGATGTCAGTTCAGGTAAGGAGCAAAGAAACATCTGCATCAAAAGTGACTCGAGCACATCAGAGTTCACGCCTGGCTGGAGGACGCTGATGTTTACAGATGAGGAGCTCTGAGTAAAATGTCAAGGCTTCAATAATGTGTTAGCTCTTCATTTTGTGCATCTGTAATGCGGCTCAATAATAAGCTTTCCATCACTATATAAATACTTCACAATTTAAAAGTGTCAATTACGATCTAATGTTGTTTTTAGTCCTTAAACAACTACTGTTTTTATTATTGATGGCAGCTGTATTGACAGTAATGTTAGAATGGAGCTACGTTACAATGATGCCCATGCTTTGTAGGATAGGTCAGTAAAAGGCTCTAACCCAGTGTAAGCGCGTGTTAACTGTTGCAGGAGCAAACTCCCCAGACAATAAGCAGCTTAGTTCTGCTGGTGGACAAAGACGGCGTCCGACCAGAGAAATGTCCTGGGATCCAGGTCAGTTTTTACAGTTTTTCGTAAATCGGTAAAAGACACAGTGAAATCGGTCGAAGCTTGACTTCAGGGGATCTGAGGTCAGTTGTTTGCTTGCCTGACTGCTTGAGTAAACAGGGCTTGATTGAAAAAGTTACCAATTTTTCAGGGGTTAATTCTTACTGTTCGTTGGAACAGTGTGACTCACTATTATTGTTGATGTTGTTTGACATGCGTTACCTGGAGGCAGACCGACGTGGTCACTTCGATGAAAGCTTTGTTCAAGTTGGTGGAGGTGAGTCAGCTGAGCTCCAGCCTGGATGGCACACTGTCGCACAGCCACAATGACTGGATGGAGCTGCACCAGGTGAGACACTTGCCTTAATCGCTCTGACTGTGCCCCTGGTACCTCCAGTTACGTCTCCACTGATAAATGAATTACCCGGCATCTCTCATTCTTTAGAGACTCTTCCCTTTTGTGTGTGATCTTCATGAGGCATCCAACCTGCTATTGAGAGCCATCGGGAATTTAGAGGAGCCACGGAGGACCAACACTGTACAGGTACCTGTAGTCTGTCCCATGTTAAAAAGCCGTAGCATTACACTCAGAATCAGGAGAATAACAGTATTTAAACTGTAGCTATTAGAAAAACACATGCTTTTTGCCTTCTCACAAAATATCATCACAGTTTCTTACTTCCTGTGCTGTGCTGATCTTAAAATGTCCTTGTGTTCAACAGTCTGTGCAACAGTGCATGACAGACCAAAGGACTCTGATGAGGGATGTACTGGAGGACCATAGACTGGTCAGACTGCAGAGGGAGGGGGGGTCCACTCTGGCCAGACTGAGGAAGGAGTGTGACCTCAAATACCCCCACTGTGAGCATCTCAGGTAAACACTGTCTGCGTGCTGTACTCACAGACGTCGTTGACTCGTTCTTCTTGAACCTGGGATGTGTGTTTTCCTGTTTGCAGTGATGCTGTGGACTCTGTGACCAGCTTGTACAACAGTGTAGAGGAGCAGGCTCACGTCCTAGTGCAGAGGTCCAACCTGTCGCTGGAACACCTGGAGTACCTGCTGCAAGTCCGAGAGATGGAGGAACACTTCACACAGGTGCTGCACACTAGTATTGAGCATGTGCTTAATCACACTAACAAACACAATATTGATTGTGCTCCTTCCATCCCTGCAGATGCAGCAGTGGTTTACCGTGGAAGGAGACCACCACCTGCTGGAGGCCGAATCAGTCAACGACTCTGGAGACAGGATGGAGCAGATCCTCAACAGCTTCACTGCTTTCCTTATTGAAGCTAATGTGCGTCTCGGTGTGCTTTGAGTTTGTCATCATCATCGTTAGTATTCCTGGTTCTAGTCTAGTCGTCTGAATCTGCTCCCCCTTCTTCTCCAGGACCGAAGGCAACATGCCATGTCATTAGTGTCAGAGGCAGAGCGGCTCCAGGGGAGTGGGCCCTCTTACCCAGAGACGGAGGCTTTTAAGGCTCTAGTCTGCACCTTCAAGTCCGGTCTGGAGGATTTCCTGTACAGGGCAGAGGCATGTGGCCGGGAGCTGCAGACCATGGTCAACGTGTGTGACTTTTGTGAGCAGGTTAGTATTTTTCCTTAGCCTTGTTCACTTTTCTCTTTATACAGAGAACTATTAGTAAAGTGTGTTTATACTGAAACTGACTGGAATAAAAAACAAACACATGTGTTCTCAGGCTACAGCTCTGGCCAGTGAATGCATTGATTACCTCAACCAGAGTCAATACAGGATCCATGCAATGCAAGATGAACACACAACATCTACCAATCAGACAAACACCCAGCCTGCACAAAATCCTGGACCAAGCTCTGCATCCCTTTGCACACCGGATGTCCATGCAGCACGTGGCTCTGACCCAAGCACCGCAAGCGTTTCAGTACCAGGCCATGACAGCTCTATTCTGCAGACTTTCCAAAGCAGGTTCCTTCAATTCAGCCCAGAGAAATTTCAGGAGGTGAAAGCCCAGGCCAGCACCCTGCAGGGCTCCAGGGGGATGCGGGTTTGGAACACAGCCTGGCTGAGATGTCAGGAGGCCAGGCAGCAGCTTCAGGAGAGACTGCAGGACGTTTACCGCCAGCAACCGGATTCGAGTGGGTGTGATTGCCATTATGTTGACGTGATGAGCACTAATGTGCAGACATCTTCACCTGGTGGCCAGAGTTTGGTGGTGCAATCAACGCCTGGCCCTCGGCACCCACAGTGGGAGGGCATCGTGTCAGGAGCGGTGGAGTTAGGGAAGAGAAGGCCGATTCTGGGAATTAACAGCCCTAATTCAACAGATGTAGCCCACAGTAGCATCGTTATCCAACCTGAGCATCATGTTGGAAACACTCAGGAGTCAAAGGTCATTCCATCGTCACCTCACAGGTAAAACAGGCTTGTAAACATCTGTTGTATTCTCTCAATTTTAGCCAAGAACTTCATTCACAATAGGCCCTGACTGTTGGCGTGTTTGTATTATTTTCTGTCAGGTCATCCAGGAGAACAGAGAGGGAGACAAAGAAGAGACAGGTGAACCGAGCGCGGAGTGAGAGAGATGCCGCTGCTCTGTCTCGGTCCCACACCGTCGGATGTCAGTGGTTTCCGTGGGGTCGAGGTCTTGGAACGAGGTCGGTGAGCCAGGAGTCGTGCGTGACAGGAGTAGCAGCGGCTGGATCGTCCACTCCCCCGGAGCAGCAGGTTCGGCCCTCGTCGTCATGCTCTCACCACGGGCAGCCATCTTGTCGGATCCTGCAGGAGGCTCAGAAGTTTCAGATCTCCCGCCACGGAAGCTTCTGCTCAGAAGACTCCTGTATGAGTGACCGGGTTGCTGCAGGGGGTGATGGGACTTTATGCTGCAGACACTCGAGCCTGCCTGTCGGGAGATATGAGGGGGCATTTTGTTTGTCAAGTCCACAGGAGGGTGCCAGCAATGCACTGTAAGTTTACGTATATGAAGGGAATTGATTATAAAATTTAATTTGTAACAGTTTAAGCATTCAGACACAGAGAGTGATGACATACTGTACTTTTACTCATGGTATAACGCTTCCTAATGACAGTTTTCTTTCTCTAAGCTGTCAGTGAAGGGCTACAGGTATTGTTTCTTCTGACTTCCTTCACTTTCATCACTGAATGTGCGTTCTGGGCTCAGACCCTCCGTTTTAAAGGATTTGTATCTCATTAGAAAATCTGTGGATTCCATTAAAAGTGGGGATATTAGACATTTGTCCTCTGTCCTTTGACCTGCGATCAGGTGAAGACTCCTAAACACACTCCTCCAGGCAACCTCTGCTTGTCACTCCCCAGCCTTGGTTCCATATTTGATTTGATTTTAACCATCAGTCTGTCACCTGAGTACCCGTCGTTCCCATGCAGATGTACCTGTCATCCTTCACTCCTGACCACTTGGCTCCACCCATGGAGTTACTGTATATGCGACACATAGAAAGTAAAGACCCCAGATGAACAGTTGAATGCGTTCGTGCTTCGTGTGTTTCTTGTTTATCACCGTCCATGTAGAGACTAAAATCCCAGCATGTGTCTGTTATTCATAAATAAGCATACATGACAAATTAATGAATACAATATGTGTTAAATAAATTACAATACAATACAGAAAGTAATGTACTACTCAGGACGTAAACAAATCTACGAGAGGGACAGAGTAATGTATTTAATTTACCCATTTACAGATTTTAAAAGTAAAAGAGAATAAATTATGTTGTAGACCTGTTGACCCATTTAAAGACCCTCTGTCTTTAAATGCTTTTTTTGTTTCTTGACCACCAGGAGGCTGCAGCGTGTCCTGGAGGAGCTGGTGTATACAGAGAGAGAGTTTGTCCGCTCCCTGGGCTACATCCTGACCCACTACCTCCCCCTGCTGGACAGACCAGACATCCCGCAGGACCTGAGAGGCAAGCGAGGCATCATCTTCGGCAACCTGGAGAAGCTCTATGATTTCCACAGTCACTACTTCCTGCCAGAGCTGGAGGCCTGCCAGAGGGACCCTGCCATGGTGGCCCGCTGCTTCCTACGACATGTAAGTACCTGTCGTTTCATATATTAATTAATGTTTAAAATTCTTACAGGTCTTATTCATGTTCATCTGAAATTGTTTAAGTAAGGAATTCATTTGCTTTGTTTTAGTAAGGCTTTGCAATATATGTTAGTGATATTTATTTTTAATAATATAATGTTGACAAGTCGTCAATTTGTAAAAACAGGCCTCACGCTGCTTATCACCCTACTCAGTTTTGACTTGGGTTCTTTCCACAGAGCGAGAGTTTCGGTCTTTACGCCCTGTACAGCAAGAACAAACCTCAGTCAGACGCCCTCATCCTGCATCGACGTCATGACATCTTCAAGGTTGGTTTACAATAATGTGCTTAGCAACAAATTGGCAGTAATTCGCTTTTTAAACCTTTACTACTAGCTTTGTTGCCTGGTTTTATCTCGTCACTCAGAAAAAGCAGCAGGAGCTGGGGGACATGATGGACCTCTCGTCCTACCTGCTTAGGCCCATCCAGAGGATCAGTAAGTACAGCCTCCTGCTGCAGGACATGTTGGCTCTGTCTGGCTCCTACAGGCCAACGGACGTGATCCAGGACACACTACTCGCACCTAGCGTGTGTGTGCAGAGTGTGTATGTGCCTGATTTGACGAGCAGTGAGAGGGAACGGGAGAGGGCTGAGATCCAGGCCGCTACAGACATGGTCCGGTTTCAGATGCGTCACGGCAACGATTTGCTGACCATGGATGCCATCCAGGACTGTGATGTATGATACTGAAATGTCTGGAAAGAAATAAGTAAAACACAACTGTCATATAAATGGTGGTTGATGTATCTTTCTCCTCCTCAGGTGAATTTAAAAGAACAGGGCCAGTTGATTCGCCAGGATGAGTTCACTGTTTTCTTTAGGAAGAAGAAATGTGTGCGCCGCGTTTTTTTGTTTGAAGACTTAATCCTCTTCAGCAAGACCAAAAAGACTGATGTTGGCAATGATGTTTATGTCTACAAGCAGTCATTCAAGGTCTGTACGTAACAGTGGTGCCCAGTAGCTTTGAATTGCATCTAACAGACACTGGAGAGACCTCTAGCGAAGTCAACGTGGCTAATGACGCGATTATATTCCTCCGTTTATTTTCTGTGTCCCTCTTTTCATCCCAGACGAGCGACATTGGGATGACGCATAACGCAGTTATGAGTCCTCTGTGCTTTGAGATCTGGTTCCGCAGGAGGAAAAGGGAGGACACTTACACCCTGAAGGCGTCCAGCATGGACGTGAAGAAAGCCTGGACCACCGACCTGGAGAGGATTCTGTGGGACCAGGCTGCTCACAGCAGAGGTTGTACCAGCAGCAACGTGTAGTTGTACGTTGTACATTTTCGAGTACTTTGTAAATATACTGTATGTTCCAGAACTCCGTCTTCAGGAGAGGGTCTTCATGGGAATGTGTCGCAAACCTTTCATGGACATTCAACCCAGTGATGCTGCAATTTGTGACCGAGCAGTCAGCTGCATCCTGCCAGGAAGAAGTAAGGACATGTACACATTTAAAATGTCGGCAGCTGCAGGTATCACGCTCGTCTCCTCATTCCTCACTAACTCAGGCCATTGTTTCTTCCTTGATGACATCTATCTGTGTGTCGTCAGTCCCTCTGGCCTGTTGTTCACACAGGGGCCTAGACTACCCACGGCCGCACTCCATTGGCTCTGGCAGCACTGCCTCCACCACCCTCAGCCAATCATCCTCTTCCTCTGGTCGTGGCTCGCTGCCCCTTGCTGGTTATGCTGGGAACCAGTCACAGGCAGCAGAGACCTGTGCTGTGGTCTGCTCATCACCTGAGGCTGTAACCGACAATGAAGTCAACAGTCATCATCTTCATCAGCATCACCTTCATCACAACTGTAAACAGTGGAAAGCTCATCCTCTGTGTAAGGATGTTTTTGTTTCTAGTCAGGGACATTTCATACTAGTTGTCCAACGTACCTGAGTTATTGAACTGATGTGTTTCTGCCTCAGTGGACAGCACAGAATCATCTGGAGACTCCATCAACATCTTCAGCAGCTCTGACCGCAGCTGCTTGTCCGCTATCAGCGGAGAAATAGTGGATGACTCCTCCTCATTTCTATCCCAGAGTTCAAAGCCCTGCCCCCCACTTCACAGGACGCCCAGCCTGAGGACAAACGGTTCACCTGCTGTGGCTCGAAGGAAGCCAGGCGTCGCCCCGCAACCTCCACATCTGTCTAACGCTCAGGTACAGCTGCACATGCAGTAATGCAAGACACTCATCTCAGTCATTTCTCAAATGAAATGAATTCAAACTGTTTATAATTATGTACTTTTGTTTAAAATATTAAAAATACATATGACAGCATGAAATTTAAAATACATATGACAGCATGACTGACCAAGAATGTTTGCAGTGTTGTTGATATTTCAACATTTTATTGATATAGAAAATAAAATATTTTTTTTATTGCTCATATTTCAGAGTGATGAAATTATATTTGGAAAATCAACTGAAGTTTAAGATTCACTGTAGAAGGAGAGGTAAGAAATGTTCATTCTGTTGTATGCTACAAATACTTTAAAAGTTAATACTATAAATACTTTAAAATACAAATGGTTTGTAATTTGTTATTCATTATTCATAAATATTGCAATGATGCCACAATTTAAATTAATCTTTCTGTAGCTGGAGTTACCTTAAATAATCATGTTACATACAAGTTACTGTTCCTGTAATGTGTTTTTTGTATATTGTTACAGATCATTGCTCAACTGAACACTTACTGAAGTGCTTGAAGTGAGATGTGACAGAAGAAGAAGCTGCTACACTTCAATGTAGTCACATGCAGAAATCAGCCACAGTGACAAGGAAACAAGAAAACGTCACACAGACGGGACAGACCACTGGCCGGTTTATAGTAAAACTTATATTTTTAGTAAATTATTAAAAAAGCAACACAACTGATTCTTTCTAACAGGTAAAATACATGCTTCAAAAACCACTTACTGTTCATAGGCTCCATTCATGGTTCAGTACCGATCAATGTTCCAGCTTCATCCTCATGAAGCGTATTTTGTGTTGGTGTAACAAGTTATTGCAGTAAATATATAATGATGACATTGTTTTTTGAGGTCATAAGTCGACATTTGTCTGTTTTCTTAAAACCACTCACAATTTTTGATACCTCCCTTAATTACTGACACTATTTTTAAACGTTCTGACTGGTTCTTTCTAAAGAGATATTTTGGGTTTAATTGTGTGATCTCCTCTTCTAACTGCTAACTATGATGTTGTGTCATCCGTTTAATGATGAATCTGTTCCTCCTTCCACTGTTGTTCAACCGACACATAGCTTAAGACACTTATTGAATGACTTTTAGTTGCAGTTTCATGACCTTGTGTCAACATGCTCCAGTAACTTTGAAAAGTAAAAGTGAAAGTAAGTAAGTAAAAGTGTTTTACTGAACATTTTTAATGTTTGTGTGATTGTTTTGCATTGATAAAATGTAATTTATTGTTTTTGATTTATTTTGAATTGCAACAAATTTATGTTGAACACAGAAATGTATGCCATAAATAACTTTTTTTAAGTTTTATTCTCCATGGTCTCATTTTTATTTTAAAAACATTAAATTAATGTTAATTTAATGACCAATTTTAGTAATAGGATATCCCTGGGTTGCTTTTATTTCTTGAAGAACAGGAATTCAAGTCTTGAGGTCCGTGGGAATTTCAGCAGCCTCATTCAACACGTGCTACAGCAGCAGACTTAGCGTTGCAGGTCAAACCAAATAAATATCTAAACCCACTTGTTATCAGCTGAGTTTTGTGTTTTCAATACAACTTTGGCCCAAAGAGTCAGACTGGGGAATAAAGAGGAAGGAGTGTCCCAGAGTAAAAACAGAACTACTGATTCAACCAATAGACACACGGGGGCATTGTGGTCAGGTTTCACATGCTACAAATATCCCCAGGCTGGCTACAGAGTCATAGGCAGAGAGACAAGGCTACAGCTGAAGTGCCACTGCTGCAAACAAGCTGAGGAGCAAAACCGCTGCAGGCATGAGTCCAGGTAAAGAGAGAAAGTGTTGTCAGTTGCATGTAAAGGAAAATGTAGAAGTAGTTTCTGTGTCGTCAGATTCAACGTGTCAAATCTAGAATAGCCTGTAACTGTATTTGACGGTAGAGTCTCTCTTAAAACTGATTCTCTCTCTGTCGCTACGCACAGTCGTGGAAATTGAGCGCTGTGATCTTAGTATTACGCAAAACAACAGCAGCCATCACACAGAGCTGAATGGAGGGGAGCGTTTGATCGTCAGGAGGGGGCAGCCCTTCAACATTGTTCTACATCTCAGACCTGGCAGCAAAGAGTTGGACCCTGGTGAATCAGGCTTCACATTTGTTGCAGAAACTGGTACGTCTCTTGTCTCTCTGTGATTAGATTCAAAGCGCTGCAGCAGAGCAGAAGGCTGTTTCTTTAACGTGGTTCTTGGTTTCCTGTTTATGCTCCTTCAGGCCCGTCGCCGAGAGAAGAGTCTGACACTAAGGTTTCCTTCAGACTACATGAGTCTGTAGTAGACAGTGAGTGGAGTGCGTCTGCCATCAGTTCTTCAGGAAACACAGTATGTGTGTCCATCAATTCCTCCCCCAACTCCCCCATCGGCGTTTACTCCCTGATCCTGGACCAGGAAGGGCAGAAGACAAGTTTAGGACAGTTCACCTTGCTTTTTAATGCTTGGTGTCCCAGTGAGTACATCAGGTTTTTTATCCAGCTGATTGAGATTATAGTAGTTTTTCTCTATCGGATGCCATCTACAGTCCCTAAACATCTACCAAAGGCTGTCAGACGTACGCTGTTAATGTTGCATACTGGTCTAAAGGTGTTGTTTTTTTATTTGTACGGACTCACAGGAGACGCAGTTTACATGCACAGTGAGACAAAGAGGCAGGAGTATGTTTTATCGCAACACGGGCAGATATACAGAGGAACACATAAACGCATCAAGGGGACTCCCTGGACATTTGGTCAGGTAATGGATGTCTGGCTTTTTCTTTCATTCATTAAAATTCTGTGAAACGTACGAAACAACAACCCGCTCTGTAATTATCATGCCCCTCTTTTGTCTTTCTACAGTTTGAACCAGGAATTCTTGATATCTGCCTCACGATCCTGGATAAAAACCCCAAATGTGTGTCTGATGCTGACCAGGACTGTTCTGCCAGGAGGAATCCAATCTATGTGACCAGGGTGCTGAGTGCCATGGTAGGTTAGCTTAGACTCTGAGGGTCTTATGGGTCATTCATTTTGCTGTGCAGGGATCATCAGGGTCCTTTGTGTTCTATGGGGTCAACCACGGTACGTCTTCATACACTTACTCTTCTCATCTATCGTGATGCAAAACAGCAACTTCAGACCTAATGAACAACGTCTGTTACACATGCTGTAATTTACCAGAAATTATTTACAGTATTGTATTAATGGAAGACACAGAGTATCGCAGGTAGAGACGTTCTCTTGTCCCCCCTCTGTCCACAGATCAACAGTAATGATGACAGGGGTGTCCTCGTGGGGAAGTGGTGGGATTTTTCTGACGGGGTTCATCCAGGAGAGTGGATGGGCAGCGGGGACATTCTGCACAAGTGGGCGGAAAGTGGCCCGGTGCGCTACGGCCAGTGCTGGGTCTTTGCTGCTGTTGCATGCACAGGTTGGCTTTCGGTTGGACTTGGTTCGGTTATGTGTTTATTTTGACCTATGGTTCCACTCCTCCCTCCTCAGTGTCTCGCGCTCTGGGCATCCCGTGTCGAGTGGTTACCAACTTTAGCTCAGCTCACGATACTGACGCTAACCTGGTCATAGAAAACCTTTATGATGAAGATGGTGAAAAGATATCTTCTGATTCAATATGGTGAGTGTATGACAGGGACGTGGTTGCTACCAGTTTACTTCACATGTCTTTTTATCTTCTGTTGTGCCTTTGTCATGCAATGAAACTGTAAACTTCTGGTTCCCACATCATGGTTCCTAATCCCTAGGAACTTCCATGTGTGGGTGGACAGCTGGATGACTCGCCCAGACTTGGGGTCTGAGTATGACGGGTGGCAAACTAGTGACCCGACTCCTCAGGAGCCAAGTGATGGTGAGTGGTAAATAAAGAGCATCGTCCGTTAGCAGGCTACTTGTGTCACGGCGATTTGTTTCAGTCACAGGTTCGGGTTGTCGTCGTGGTCAAACATGTGACACTGTGTGTTTGGCTTGTTCATCTCGAGACTGACAGTTTCATTCTGATTAACACTTCAAACACGTATGAAACATGCTTAGATAGAAGTTCACGTGTGGCAGACTGGTCTTTCTTCATTTCTGCTGAACCACTTTATAAGGGTGCTCTTCCATGATTGAATTAATAAACCACTCAAAGCACCATCCTAATAGATATGAGGTCTAATAAATAAGAATTTGTAGCATTACTTTAGCATTGGGTGCCTTTGGATCCTCCACATCTGAACTGTGTTTCTCACCAGGTGTTTTCTGTTGTGGACCTGCCTCACTGAGGGCCATCAAGGAAGGAGAGCTGACCAAGAAGTATGACACCCCGTTTATTTTTGCCGAGGTGAGATTGTATTGGAACATTTTAAAGGGCATATGTTTTGTGAAGGACTACGAGCTGATTCGTTTCGCTGTCTGACTTTCATGTGGCGTATGGACATAGATTAACGCCGATGTGGTGGACATGGTGCGCCTCTCAAATGGACAGTCTGTTCGCCTCAGTGGCTCAACTAAATCAGTGGGATGCTTCATCAGCACCAAAGCAGTGGGTTCAGATGAGAGGCACGACATCACACACCAGTACAAGTACAAAGAAGGTGATGAAGATAGAGATGATGACGGATGACCCCAGCTAACACACTCTGAATGAACGAGTTCATCTAATGCCGATGGTTTTTAGGGTCAAAGGAGGAGAGGCAGGTGTATGAGAAGGCCCAGCACCACAACAAGCTCCAGCAGCGAGGAGAAGAGCCGGGCCTACGCCTCAAGGTATAAAGACTCAATGCCCTAAGGTTCCAGAAGCCAAATTATTCTTCACTGATTCTCAGTGTCATTGGTTAAATTAAGAACATTTACTATGTCAAAGGAAAGAGTCTGAGAAAGAGGAATCTCACTGATCAGACAGATGCAGCACATGTGACTGTCAATCACCACTAACCAAACCAATGTCACATGAACCACAACCACGCAACGTTTTTGTTTGCACTGGTGATCTGTTTACATTAAAAATGTGGTTTTCCTTAATTGGTGACATTTATTTAATTTTAATCAATTCTGTCAAGAACTGAAGCTAAAGAGCTGCATTTAAAAAATGTAAGAACTTTCTGTTTTATCCTCTTTATCATGTGAAACAATGACATATGTACAATATATTTTTTTTATTTATTACATTATTATTTATTTTAGATCAAGCTGGCTGACAGGATGGTTGTGGGCTCAGACTTCGAGGTTCATGCTGTCCTCACAAACAACCACATGGAGGCGAGAACCTGCAAATTCCTGCTTTTTGCCAGAGTCGTCAGCTACAGTGGAAAACCTGGAGGGATCTGTGGGCTTGCTACAGACAAAGTGGAGGTGTCCTCTGGAGGAGGTTGCGTGAATATAATGCCTCAGAAATCATCTACTCTGTAAACTTATTCTCACAGTGGAACTGCATGAAGAACGCTAAACTATTAAATGTGTTTTTCCAGAAAAGCGACTCCCACTGAAACTGGAGTATAACGTTTACGGATCAGTGATCACCTCTGACAGGTTAATCCAGCTGTCGGCCTTTACCGTCGATAAGCAAACAGCCGACTACAGTAAAGCTGAGAAGACCATTGTTCTGGATGAGCCAGAGATAGAGATCAAGGTGACTTAGACTTTCCTTGTTTTTAGATTGCATCTCAGACAATAACTCAGTTTATTTTTCTCAGATCCAGTTAAGCAATGTTAAGCATTTGAAATGTTCCCTGCAGCTGATGGGAGAAGCCACAGTGACGCAGCCTGTGACGGCAGAGCTGACCTTGCTCAACCCTTTACCAGAGCCGCTGCGGGACTGCAGCTTCACCGTTGAGGGGGTCGGCCTTACTCACGGCAAAACCATAACGGTGACGTAAGTCAGCCGCTCTCAATCTGCTATGAGCAGGTGTCCGGTCTTCGCATCGTACTTACTACACTACGTGATGTTTTGCAGGGCTGGATCTGTGGGTCCCGCACAGGAAGCCAAATCCATCGTTGAGCTCAGTCCCAGCAGTTCTGGCTCCACTGTGCTGCTGGTGAACTTTGACAGTGACAAACTGAAGAACATCAAGAGCTTCATCAATGTTGATGTGAAGGAGCATAAAGAAATCTGACATTCAGCGTGTTTGTATTTTGCACTTTCATTGGTGGATCTGGATTTAGAACCACTGATACACATCCACGACACATTCCTATAAAACTGAGCCCTAAATGAACAAAAGCAGCTTAAACATATACAGTTATTTGGAAATTCTTGCATTTGATGAAGCAAAAGGTTTTTATTGTTTTGATATTTGTGTAGTAAAAAAGCTAATGTACTAAATGAAAATAAACATTTTGAGAATACCATTTTTTTGTGTTACTTGCTTGTGGCCTCATGCATCCAAGGAGCAACACAAGTGAACGTCGCCACCTGCCCATTGAATACTTAGAGCTCCCTGCTATTTTACATGACTTCCCATTATATTCATTTGGTTGCAAGTCCTCTATTCACCAGGTCATATTAGTAACACATCCAACAAGTGTGTGTGAGTATAATATAAGTTCTATTATAAGGACTTAATGCACAATGCAGACAGTTTTTTTTTCCAAATGGTTTATTGTCACCCACTGAATTTCGTCACAGAAAAACACTACTACTGGTGGAGTCCTGCTAATATGAGTCTGCAGAGAGAAACGTGCAACTACCACACAGCAAGTAGGTAAGCAAAGGGTTAACTGAAGCGGTTCTGGGTTCAAATCCTTCCTGGTGTAGTCATTGAAGTTACCTGTTAAACTAGGCTATAATCAAAACTGATAAAAAGGCTTTTTGGACCAGTGATTACATGAGGTTTGGTTTGGTTTAACACTGATGCTGCTGTGAGTCACGTTTTTACCTGCAGTTTGAAGCGTTTTCATTTCAGAAGATGCCGACACATCAGATTTTACTGTAAAGGATCTACAGCAACAATCGTCTTCCCGGCCTGTTGCATCCGCAGGGAAGTTACAGCCACAGTGACGCATCGTTTTTGCTTCTCTTGGTCTTAAAATCTAAATCAAAAGTCTGCAGTGTGTGTTTTTATAATTGTTAAAAAACTGCAAAGCTAAATCTGATGTTGCTGCCTGCTGGTAAAAGTTTGGTCATTGGACATCTACACACAGAGGGAGGAGCAGTTATTCATTTAGTCACATTGTTGAAATTTATATACCTAAATACTTGATAATAATTTTAATGTGACGTGACGTAATTTCACATTATTGTCCTGTGTAATGGCCGCCTGTCTGCCTTTCTAAAGCTACTGCTACTCCTCTGTAAAATAAGGTCATGATGTGATGTAGTTCTATTGATATGGTCTTTCCATTATTGCCTTCACGTTTTTGTGCTGTTTTTCTAAGACCAAGCAGTTTATGAAAAGGAACTTTTTCTTCTCATGAATCAAACTTACAGGACTTGTTTTGTAAAACTCAAACCTTTACTACCTCACGATACAATTATGGGCAATATCATTTGCAGTATCTGTCCAAATGAAGCATTAAAAAACAAACAGGAAGTCTTAATTGCATTTTAGTCTGTAATTGAGTCTAAAAAACAAAACAAAAAAACAAATGTATATTGACTTTAAATTTTCAGGATGATACTGTCGTTCACATCCTGTTTAATCATGGACTTTGACATGTTACTGAAATGTGAGTGCTGTGTAACAGCTGTCAACCATCAGCGCTCATGAAACAAACAAAAAGCCATGTACACAGAACCCAGTCTGACATCTTCCCTAAATGGACACACATCAAACGCACCTTTTGACCATGTGTCAATGAAAACCCACCAACTGAAAGCCAAAAACATACAACTAAAGTTTGGGACGTCCTCCTCTTGTAGTCACAACCTCTAAGAACCCACATCTAAGCTTTTTTTCTTCACCCCATCCCTTCTCTCGCCCTACATCACTGACATTTTCACAATTAAAAAAAATCATTAAAAACTAACAGGAAACAAATTAGTTCCAAGCTGGTGGAGCGGAATCCTTGATGATGAAACAAGTACAGACCCAGACTGACAGCGTTTCTGTTTTCCTCTACTGTTCCGACTTCACCAAACCTTCCTCATAATGTCCCATCATTTGTCCTGCAGGTTTGGAGCTAGCAGGTAGGCTGACTACTCTGCTTCGACAGGTTTGACCACATGCGTCCTCTGGCTGGAGATACAGCTGTGAGTATTTGTGACTCAAACATGGGGCTGAATTTGGGTGGAGAGGGACGTGGGGGTTAGTCCTCTGGGCAAAGATTTTTCAGTCGGTGGAGAAGAGGTCTCCGGCTGAAGGGAGCGGGGCCAGACCCCCGGTCACATTGGGCAGGAGGGAGAGATCAGGTAGACTCTGGATGTGGGACTTGAGCTCTTTCCTCACCTGTGTCACTCTTGCCAGTTTTTGCTTATATTCCTAAAAAGGATGATAAAGACACAATCCAGTAAGCAATTAACAAGGAATTAATTCTTAGTGCACAGTGATTTCAAATTACCATACAGCACAAAATCCCTTCAGAAGGTTTGTCAATAGAAACATTTGAGTCAAGATTTAAACCATAATCTAATTTATTTAAAGCTTAGAAATTTTGTGTTTAGTGTAAACTGTACCTTGAGTTTACTGAAGTATCTGATCTCATCTACGTTTATAGATTTTCAAAACTGTAATGAGATAATAGTTGACTCTTTTAGCTTACTGTAATTTCTCTTTTTCTGATTATTCAACTCTTCCTCAAGCACTTTCAGTGTAAGTGATGATGGACAGACATATATATGTTTTAGAACTTTTAACAGAAGCTTAGATTTTGCTCTCAGTTGGGGTATCACCTCTAGTTTCTTCTCCCTCTCTGTGAGCGCCTCCTTCTGACTGCTGATGTATTCCGTCAACATGCGCGACAGCTGCCTCCGATCCTCCAGCTCTGCCGCCAGTCGGCCGTTGTACTCTGCCAGCAGCAAACAGGCTTCATCCACCGTTTTTGACAGCTTGTCTGCTGCCTCCTTGTCTATATTACAGTAAAAATGGGCGAAGGTCACGTCACAGAACAAAAGATCATATTAACAGTTTATTTATGAACAAAGCCTTTTAGTTAAAATTTAGAGCAACCAATTTGTTGGGAAGAATTTCATTGCTACTACTCTCTGATGTTACCCATAGCTTACATTCTGCTGTATGAGTCAATGTTCTCTCATTTCTATAGCTTATAAAATGCAAATCAACACAGACAGTCAAACTATGCCATGAATTGTAAAACATGTTAAATACAATTATTAGGAAATAAGAACAAACTACATTTCTTATATTTGAATAATCAAGTGAAGATGTTACCAGTGATCTTTTCCAACAGGGAAACATCCTGGACTTCCTGTGGTAGTGAGGCGATCTTCTGACGAACAGCTGCATCACCAGATGCAGCATTCTCCAAGTCCTGCAGGGCCTTTACGAGCTCCTCCGTCTGAGCGAACAGAAGGAGAAAGGACACCAAAAAAGTGATCAAGGGTTTTAAAAAGAAGGTGGAGCAGCAGCAAAATAAGATAAGGATAAATCATTTTTTGCAGGCAGCACTATTCAAGTTATCCTTCAACGTCTCCTTACCAGTTGAGCTGCAGAAGCGTCTGTGTTACGAGGGGAGTTGTGGTTTCTGTAGTCATCGTCCTCATCGTCTTCTTCCTCCTGGATCTTTGGATAGCTACGTTTCACCGCCTTCTTCTCCTCTGCAATAAGGGACAAAAAATTTTATTCTAAGATTATAGAAAAAAATTAAAAATTATATTAAAAAGTTTAATGTAGTAGAAATAACAAGTAATAAACTAAAATTACATTAAGACGTGTAGGATTTTCCCATTGTACTGAAGCAGGCAGATTGTTGTGGCTGTGACTGAACATCAATGTTAGCATTGACAGAATAAAATCAAATATTTTGTATGAATATTAGTTTTAGGCTCCGGTAAAGGGTTGAGCAAGGTCAGCTCTGTCGTCACAGGCTACTTCACTGTGGCTTCTCCCATCAGCTCAGAAAAATAAACTAATAAACTATTAAAAAGACTGTATAAACCAATGCACAAGAGTAAAGAAAGCAGACTGAATAGACTTGTCTAACCTGAGGGCCTGGGGCTGTTTGAGTCCTCTATGGCGAGTTTGAGCTGCTGAATGAAGTCACTTCTGTAAAGGCTCCTCTCCTTCCAGATGTTCAGTAGCCTCTCCATGTGCTTTTTACAGTTCTCATCTGCATCACTGCAAAGGAGCACAGGGTTCAGTGTTAAGCTAAATAAAAGGCAAGAATGGACCAGTCATTTGTTTAGGACCTTTTTACAATCAATATATACTTGTGTGGTGATGTAAATAGATCACAATCAAGGTTGTACTTGAGAGCATTCAACTCCATGAATTTTTTTAATTTTTTAATAATTTCTTTCATGAAAACAAAGAGCGGACACATGTTTACCTGTATGAAATATGAAGGTCTACATTGGCACAAATATTTATGAAAATGTGCATGCAGTGTTTCACCTAAACACACAAACAACCCTGGTCCCAGAACCAGTGGTTGCCCATATCTACCTGGCAACATGGGAGCAGGCATCAACGAGGACTGACTCAAAGTCTTTGGTGAACTCTGGTCCTTTCTTCTTGCTGTTCTGAATGACATCGTTGGCCAGGTACAGGAACGTCAGCTTCCTGGTGCTTTTAGCTGGAGGACACACACGAACAAGGATGAGTAAATCTAACTAATCGCTGTGATGGCAATCACATTCAAACTACTTTGTATTATGAAGTGTGTATTTGTCTCTTCTCAGTAAGTTGCGTCATTGCAAAGCGTAGTTTCAACATGAGTAAAGAAACTGCAGTAGTGCTTCTTTTTCTAGAGCAGTGCATCCAGTCAAATACTTTTCTTTTAGTAATGAGCTTCAAATCTTCTGCATGCATTACCCTTTGCAGCTTAAAGGTTTGTGTCAGCGTGTGTTTGTATATGATGCAGCAGCGTGTGTACTGACAGGCCTCACCTTTCTTCAGCTCTCTGTGCCACACTTTGACGATGAGGGTCGAGTGTTTGCGGTGGTGGATGATCCACAGAGACAGAGTCTGGACGCTCTGCTGCGAGCTGCTCAGCTCCGACAGCTTCTTCACCAGGGCCGACTCCGAGAAGGACGACATGCCGCTGTTTCAGTGCGCGTTTCCGCTGTGACCCGACCGACCCCGACCCGCTCCGAAGCCACCGAGCTAATTTGGACAAACTCGCACTGTCATCAAAACTGAAGTTGTTCGTAGATAATCTCAACAAACCGCCTCCAGCCCCTCTTAATGCTGTGTTTCTAACGCACTGTTAGTTTAGATTAAACTCGTTGGACTGACCTGCAGAGTGCGAGTTGTCTTATTAGCAACAGTTTCTTCTCGCTCTGTAGTGTTTGTTTACAGCCACGGCTAATGGTAGCCAGCCGAGCTAAGCAGCCATCTGCAGACCACTGCAGCAAAAAGCCCGTCTGCGCTTTAATCCGAGATAAAGAAACCCAGCGCCTGTCGTATTGGGGTATAATACGTCTTCAATGCGCCCGTAGATGGGAAAAAACTGCTAAAAGCAACGGTAAAACTCACAGTTGGTCTTTGCTCAGCTAACTAATCAGGAAGGTTCCTTCATAAAAAAAATGGCAGCTTGCACTTTTACCTCGACATGTGCGTCGCATGATTGTGACGTAATCAGAGGCAGACGTCGTCATCCTCTTTATCCAGAGATGGAAATGAAAAAGCGATACTTTATCAGTACGCGTAACTGAATATCAGTGTCAAGTTAATTATGATATTATGCGATATGTTTAAAATGAACGAAATCATAGTCATCGGCCAACAATAATTCAAAATACTGATAAAACAACACCATGTCTAATAAAACACGTACATGCTCCCAGTTAATTTTTTTATGCTCCTAACGTTATAGAAGAAATACTCAAGAAGCAGACAAGCAGTAGACAAGATAACTTCCTTCTTACGTTATGTTTAGTCATCTTGATTTCTAATACCATCTTAGCAACAAAGTTAAAGTAGTAAAGTTTTTACGATACAGTATATTTATGTCATAACAAAAGTGTTAAAAATCAAATTGAGAAATACGTAAAAAAAATTATGACTTATTATTTTATTTTTAGGACTTACATGCAGACTGATGTTTGAATGGAGTGTTGTATCTTATGATAAGAACCATTAAGTTGATTCAATTTTATTATTGAATTCAACCAAAATGACCATTTAATCCTCATTTATTAAACATATACTGAACAAAAACGTAACGAAGATGTGCAGTATAACATAATTCTGCTATTCGATCAATGTTAGATGATGCAGATTTACAGTCAAATCATCTAATAGCATATGTGAATAGAATTGTTCATAAGAGCTTTACTACATATTTTTTCTGTGGAAAATGGGAAAGTCTGAACAATGCAAATGTCATCACTTAGATTCTGGTGTTTGTACAGACAAGGACATTTACATAACCATTTACATCTATAATACTGTGGAGGTCAAAATCCACACTATTCCTGTCAAAACAATGGGTTTCGTGTCCTGCATGCATGCGATTATCAGGCAAATTGGGCTGAAGTACAGCAGCTGTGTTTAACAAAGTGAGGCCTCAGATATCAACCCAAATGCAAATTCAGCTACACCTGTGCAAATCACTTCCAGGTCAACGAGAACAACTTACGCATGACTAAAATCTTTAAGGTATAAAGGTGTGTAATGAATAACAGGCTCCATTTTGTTTCCTACAGACTGCAGGTACGAGACCAAGCAATTGACTTAGAACGAGGCGTGAGTTCATGTTTTGCTGATAATTTCTGTAATTCACTTGGGGAGGGGGCTCAACAGTGAACTCCGATACAAAATCCCGCCCTCTGTTCACCCACGCTTTCAAAAACAACCCCACATCTGTTTCGCACACCACACAGAGCTCTCAGGTGGAGGTGAAGTATGACGTCTGGTGCTCCGCTTCTGGTTTTAGGCTGTCTGATGCTGCAGTCAGCTGATGGGAAGCTGGATTTCATCTCTAAAGGACAGGGGATGCAGTTGCAGGGTGACTTTTACATCGCTGGACTTTTTCCGCTCCACTACACAGATGGATTCAGTTCTAATTTGCCTGCTGTGGTTCCATGTGACTTGTGAGTCGTACGGTTTTACTGAACAGTAAAGGTTCAACGATTACATGTATCACACTGGTGTATTCTACAGAAGAAGGAAGCAAAAGTAGTAAAAGACTTAGAAGTAATCTTCATTTGCGTGAAACTGTGTTAAAATATAGTTAGATTCTTATGAATAAAGTAGTAATATGAGTAATTTGTGACGTTGGAAACATCTAAATGTCTTCTTGAACATGTCTTTCTATATGTTACCTTTTTCAGAGGTACACCCAACAAACACGGCTTTCACTTGATGCAAGCCATGAGATTTGCTGTAAATGAAATCAACAACGGCACCGGCCTGCTGTCTCTCTTACCAGGAGTGACGCTGGGTTACCAAATGTACGACATCTGCTCGACACCAGCCAGCGTCCTGGCCACACTGGACCTGCTGGTGCAGCAGATCCAGACCCCCTTTGCACCTGTGACAGAAGGAAGCCCGCAGCCAAACTCTGACAACAGTCTGACAGCGGTGGCTGTCATCGGGCCAGACAGCAGCACTAAGACCGTCACTCCTGCAACCTTACTTGGGGCTTATCTCATACCAGAAGTAAGTTTACTAGAGAGTTTTAACCACTGCCCTTAAAAATACCTGTACACACCACAGAGCCATTCCTCACCTCCGCTTTGCTTCATTGCAGATCTCCTATGAAGCATCAAGTCAAATACTGAGCAACAAGTTCCTCTATCCATCCTTCTTCCGCACGATTCCCAGTGACAAGAACCAAGTGGCAGCAATAATCCAGCTGCTGGTTCATTTCCAGTGGACATGGATAGCTCTGTTAGGTAGCGATAATGACTATGGACTGGAGGGCATGCAGAGCCTGTCCCAGCAAGCCACAAACTATGGCATCTGCATCGCCTACCAAGCAATCATCCCCTCGCTGAAAGCTGGCACAGTCACCACCATGAGGAGCATGGTGGACGGCATATTGAAAACCAAGGTCAACACCATTGTTGTCTTCTCCAGCAAGTCAAAGCTCAGTGGCTTCTTCCCGTTTGTCATTGAGAGGAACGTGACACATAAAGTGTGGATCGGTACGGAGGACTGGTCGGCTGCTACTCTCATATCAGGGATTCCTGGGATTAACACCGTTGGCACAGTGATCGGCATAGCCCTGCAGTATTCACCAATTTCTGGTTTTGATGAATTTGAGAAAAATGTGGTTATGGCTGCATTGCAGCAGAGAAGCAACCAGAGCGTGTCAAACAGCACCACAAGCCAGGCAAACATCTGTCTACAGAGCATAGACCTGTACAGCCTTGCCAAGCTGAACTTCTCACTGGAGGAATACGACATGACCTCTGCGTTTAACGTGTATAAGGCGGTGTATGCTGTGGCTTATGCGCTGCACCAAGCCCTCGGTTGTGATTCTGGAGTGTGCCAGAAAAGAAGTGTGTTTCCATGGGAGGTGAGCAGATCTACACCTTTAGCCAAAGAAGGAAATCCCCAACATAAAAGCACATTATAGGCTCTAATCTCCTGTTTCCTCTTTTCGCTCCATTGCAGCTTGTCTCAATGCTTAAGCAGGTGAACTTCTCTCTAGGGAACGACTCTGTTTACTTTGACAGTAATGGTGACCCATCCACAGGATATGACATTGTTTCCTGGGTTTGGACCGGGACTGATTGGTCTCTTAATCTGGTGGGTTCCTTCAGACCAGATCCCATTACGCTCATTGTTGCTGATGATCAAATCCAGTGGCACAACATGGGAAATTCAAAACTCGTAAGACCAGCTTGGACTACTTTTTTCAGTATTTCTAAACCTCAAGTCACCCTGTAGCATTTTACTTGTATTTTCTTCCAGCATCCCACAAAGCAAAAAGGTTTATTAAAAGTCAAACTAAAATTTTTTAACTCTGCTTTTGTGTAGCCAGCTGTTTTCTGTGCATCCTATTTTGGGTGATTACCGTTTCCATAATCTTTTATGAACTGACTTGCATGCAGGTACCGGAGTCCATCTGCTCTCCACCCTGCCCAGCTGGTCACAAGAAGGTTCTGAAAGGGCAGCACATATGCTGCTTCGACTGCTACAGTTGTCCTGCTGACACGTTCGTCAATTCAAAAGGTAAATTCAGAAAAAATAAAACAGGTACAGTACAAGAGTCAAAACGTCTTTGACAGGTGCGACCTCCTGTGGTGAGGCCTTGTTGTTCTGTGTCTTGTCAGTTATGAGGAGAGCATCACAGCAATGATTTAAAATTTATGTGACAGATCACAACTGTTTCTGCCTCCAATGCCTCTACTGAGTACGTTCAGCTGTTGTGTGTGAAGTTGACCAGCAGGTGGCGCAGAGCACTTGCACTAAGTCACAGTGGTGCAGTGGTTCCAGTGTTTTGGACACAATTTTTATACTGAATCAAGGTGCAATAATCTGACCTCAATAATAAGCATATATCTTTCTGACAGATTCAACTTAAAAACTGAGAAATGAAACCTGTTTTTATTCCTCAGACCCTACAACATGTCAGCAGTGTCTGCCTGAGCAGTGGGCTCCGCCGAGCAGTAGCCAGTGTCTGGAGAGGACCGTCCTGCTGCTGGCCTGGGATGACCCCCTGTCCATCGCCCTGCTTGTCTTTCTCATCACCTGCCTTCTCATGACCTCTGGCTGTGCAATAATCCTCCTGCTCAACCTGAACACGCCCGTGGCCAAGTCTGCTGGAGGCCGCACCTGCCTCCTGATGCTGGCAGCACTGAGTGTTGCTGCCATGAGCTCTTTGTGCCATTTTGGCAAACCCTCTCCTCTGGCCTGCATCCTCAAGTACCCTCTATTCATCTTTAGCTTCACTGTGTGTCTGGCCTGCATCACTGTGCGCGCCCTCCAGGTCGTCTGCATTTTTAAATTTGCATCCAAGCTGCCCCCGGCCTATGACAAGTGGGCCAAAAAACACGGCCCAGAGTTTACCATTCTGATGGCATCTGTCACCATCTTGCTCATTTCTGTGGTCCGTGTGTCGCTCAGCCCTCCCCGCCCATCCCGAGACCTGAACTTCTACGAGGACAGCATAGTCCTGGAGTGCAGCAACACCCTCTCACCTGGTGCAGGTGTTGAGCTGGCATATGTTTCACTGCTCAGCTTCCTCTGCTTCTGTTTCAGCTACATGGGGAAAGACCTGCCAGCCAACTACAACGAGGCCAAGTGCGTCACCTTCAGCCTCATGGTGTACATGATCTCCTGGATGAGCTTCTTCACGCTGTACCTGGTCAGCAGGAGCCCTTTTGTCATGGCGGCAAACGTGTTCGCCATTCTCTTCAGCGTCCTCGCCTTCCTCGCTGGCTACTTCTTGCCCAAAATATACATCATAGTCCTGAAGCCACAAATGAACACGGCCGCTCATTTCCAGAACTGTATCCAAATGTATACTATGAGCAAACCATGAAGCCTGTAATGACTCTGTGTGATAAAAAAGTAGTAGAGTAATAATCAAAAAGATAAGATAAATATAAATAAATAAAAATAAAGTAGTAATAAACCATGTTAATTTGGGATATTTTATTCATTCAATAGAGTAGAAATAAAAAGTGAATCTGATTGATTTGTGTCTGCACTTGGAGCACTTGAAACTAATTTATGTTATTGTGTAATAATAGTTTGTCATCCTTACATTAGATCCTCAAATATTCAATAACTCATCAATCATTTCTTAGCATAGAGAGGAAGCAAATTAAAACAAATCAGTAAATGAATGAGCGGGTTCATTTGAAGTAACATGATGATTTTTTTAGATGACTGTCTCCTGACAGATGTCCAGTAGATACAAAGCCGAACATTCTCAGTTCGCTTTTTGTAGTTTATTATAGTGACTTGGGCTGACAAAGCAGCACAACAGATCATATGTCCAGAGATTTGGCAAGTGGCAGCTGGTGACAGAAGAACGTTACAGCTACACAATATGACGTACATGTACGTGTAGGAAATAAATCCTCCGCCGGCCTGCACACACCTACACACACAGTGCTGCTCTTGGCTGTTGTTTGAGAGAAGAGATGAAAAGGCTTTTGTGACTGGGGGTGGGTCAGTACTATTGACCAGTAGATGTGTGAGTAGAGTCCGAGCTTAACTTTCCCACAGTCTCTCTGTCCACTCACAGCTTAATGCCCTCAGTCAACAGTCGAAGTGTGCCATGGCTGAACAACTGTCAGCAGCCAACGACCAGAGTACGGTGGTAAAGCCGAAGAGATTTCTGAAGCATCGTAAGATGCAAACTAAATGTTTGTAATTAAACTGTTAGCCTTTACTTACTGTTTGCCACCAACGTAAGTCAACAATCAACAAATCCAAATTCAACAAATAACTCAAATGTTTATAGTTATACATGTGAGATTCTGTCAAGTAAAATGATGTAAATGATTGTAAGGGGGGGGGGGTCAAAGGTCATAAATGTGGGTTGCTCTGCTGCAGCATTTAATGAATTTATTTTTTCAGTGGCTTTTCCCTGGGTGCCACTAATGCATGACATCTTTTCTAATTACTCCCAGGGTGCACATCAGGAGCTGCCTGCTTATCTGGAGTGTAAGATAAGCAGCAGCCTCTGATAAGAGCACGTCAATCTCAGTCTGATATCCATCTGGGGAATGGTTATATCTCTAACAGTCAGCCTGCGATTGCTTCACCTCTGAGTTACTGATGAGAGGCGGCTTGTTACAATGGCTTTGTTATGCTAAGGCTGCACATATAAAAGGAAGCACGTCCTCCGCAGACAGTAGAGCTTTACAGGGTCACACTGAAGAAGCTGCCTACTCTACCTGCACAGGCATGACTCCCTGCGGCAGATACTCCTCCATCCACCACCATGGGCCCTCTGAGAAACACAACATCAGAGTGAGTCCAACTGGGGTTGTTAGGTGTGATCTACAGAGATGAATCATGAGCTTACCTAAGTGTCTTCTCTTCCACAGCTGAGAAAGCCTATTGTGGAGAAAATGCGCAGAGATCGCATCAACCGCTGCATCGAGCAGCTCAGGATCATCCTGGAGAAGGAGTTCCACCAGCAGGAGCCCAACTCCAAGCTGGAGAAAGCCGACATCCTGGAGATGACCGTGAGCTTCTTGAGGCAGCAGCTGCAGCCAGGACTGGGCCACAGCGACTACAAGCAAGGATACTCTCTGCAGAGCCGGCAGCTCCACGAGACCCAAGGAACCAGCAGCTCATCTCCAGTCTGTCTCACACCAGCTCCCATGTGGAGGCCTTGGTAGAGAATCTGTCACACTAGTGCATGACGACCGAAGGGGATCTGCTCTCCCTCACTATGTAGGAAATATATTTCCCTGCTCATTCATAATGCTGAGCATTTAAACGTTTCATCGTATTGATGAGTAGTTGTGTAATAGATATTCTAAATCAGAGGCTGTTCACTACACACCTGGGACACTGCCTCTTCCTGTTTGTTGTGACTTATTTCCTTTAATAAAGGAGAAACAATGACATCATCTGTGCATCTTGTGTATTATTGTTTTGTGCTGATTGACTGAGGATTTTGGGATATTGTGTAGATTTAATTGTGTGTATCAGAAACAATCTGACTATGCATGTTATGTGTTTACTTATAATATTCTGATATTGAAATTTAGCTTGTCACAAGTTTTAACAATTTGATTTACAGTGTCTGTAGATTTGCAAATAAAAATCCTCTTGCATGTATATACCTACTGTCTCTGTCAGTTTATTTTGCACTAGAACTTAAAGTTGTTCTATTACATTTTGAGCTGGAATATTAAGCAAAGAACCAGGTTCAGGAAATGTTAATATTGTTGTGGAACATTTCAGGCTGACTTCAGGCAGGTGAAACTATAAGAAGACCAAACGGCAGCTGGGAACAGGTCGAGTCTGAAAACAATGTGCAGTCAGGACAGTCTGACCAACGAAAAACAGAAACAGGTGAGGTTGCTGGGGGGGCAGGTGCCAGTGTCCGATTAAACAATGGGAAACAGGTGAGGATACAGTGGTGGTTAAAAAGGGAAGTAAAAGTTGATCTTGGTTTAAACAAATAAAAAATCGTAATTTTTATGATTGTAACTTTTTATTAATTGTCATTCAAACGTTAGAAGTAAGTTGTAAGAGCATACACATGATGGCTGAACAGCAACAAACACATCCTACGTCCACATTCATGTGTAACCTCCTTTCACAATTATACAAAAACACACACGTCGTCCACATCCATAACATATTGGCATAGATAATTCAGGCATGAGAGAAATATTCTCAACAGCAGCTGTCAGTAAATCTCAGTATGACGATACATATATACTGTTACATCAAGCAGACTACAGTTAAACTCCACTGGAGTAAACAATCATTTCAACAAAATAGCCAATGTCACCCTCCAGCTTTACACACAAAGGAAAACACATGACAGAAGTGAGTCAAACTCACAACAGGACAATGTTCACATGAGTGAGACTTTTCACTTTTACTACTTGTCCATCAATATGATGAGACGGTAAAGAAACCCACCAAGAATGAGCAGGCTGGAAGTATATTCCTACATAGTGAGAGGGAACCTGTCCCCTCAGGTCTCAGAGTGTCTGTGTGGCACATTCTCTACCAAGGCCTCCACACAGGGCTGCTGCTGCTGCTGCTGCTGCTGCTGCTGCTGCTGCTGCTGCTGCTGCTGCTGCTGGTTCTCTGATCCTGGTGGAGCTGCTGCCCCTGCCGCTGGGGGCCCTGCAGAGGAGAGGCAGGGACCTCTGCGTTGGAGCTGGCGGAGAGGAAATGCAGCGAGTCCCTCCAGCAGTGAGAGTATCCTTGCTTGTAGTCGCTGTGGCCCAGTCCTGGCTGCAGCTGCTGCCTCAAGAAGCTCACGGTCATCTCCAGGATGTCGGCTTTCTCCAGCTTGGAGTTGGGCTCCTGCTGGTGAAACTCCTTCTCCAGGATGATCTTCAGCTGCTCGATGCAGCTGTTGATGCGATCTCTGCGCATTTTCTCCACAATAGGCTTTCTCAGCTGTGGAAGAGGACAGAGATAAGCGCACTGTCCAGTAAACAGACACGAATGTGAATGTCAACTTCAAAACTCCAGTACTCACTTTGATGTCTTTCTCAGAGATGCTGATGTGATGAATAGATGAGTAGCTGGAACAAGGAGCCATGTCTGTGCAGGTGAGGTTGGCAGCTTCTCCAGGAATGAGTGTTAAGCTCTGCTGTCTCTGGAGAAGCTGCTCCTCATTTTATACTGGGGCATTAGCATAACAAAGGCATGTGGCTCAGGCAGGGCTGGGGTTCCCACACTCTGACCAGTGGGACCCCCGGCACAACAATGGAAGACGCATCAATAACTCATACAGCCTGCAGCAGTGCAGACAGGTCTCCCAAGATAAGCAACAGGTAATTAACACTTTATCACGCGCTCATCTCTGACTGAGTGAGATTCACAACATAATACTTTGAGAATAGACAACAGTGATGCACAGTGTCTTCAAAGGGGAGAGACAGCAATAAAGGAACGACAACGCCCCGCTGCAATAAAACAGAATAAAGAGCAGGTGTTCACCTTCTCTTCAAAGCTGGTGCATGAAGACATTGGACACGTTTTTGAAAGATATTCTATACAGATGACATAATAATAAATACAATGATAATAAAGTGATTTATGTCTTATTTAAAGCTGTGACACTGTAGAAGGGACATCAGATCACAATACGTTTTACTCCACCTGTTGCTCTGACGCGACGGTTCCCACTGGGCCGACGTGCGAAGACGTCATCAGACAGACGCACATCAAAGGCTGCTGCGTCCGCGTCGCGCCTCAGGTGTGAAAACCGACAAGTGGCCACGTTCTTCGCGGCGCGAGCGGCGGACCGCGTGCTACGCACGAGCGCAGGCAGGGGCAGGACTCTCTGAAACAGCTGACATGAGTAGCACGATCAAAAGGAAAGCGTGACGTCATAAAACTTTATTTAGACTTATCATTTGCTAAGCACAGGTGTCAATTCTGACATCAGTCATATTGCGAATATTTTCCATGTGTACATAAGCTGACAGGTCACATTTGAATTCCAGCTATTTTCAGTCACATATTAGTGGCTGAATCCTGCTAAACACTGTTGGCAGACTTGTCCTGATGCTCTGAAGGCGTCTGTATGAGTGAACTGTGTCAAGTTAATGGCGTTGTGAGCAGGCTGGAAGTGTGTGAGGGCCTCCGTCACTGTCTGGCCCCAGATGTGAAGCTGGCCCTGTGGGCACGGTGTGAGTAGTCCCGTCGTCCCAGTTTCCCACCAGTCCCCAACATCAGCGTAAGCGAGCCACGCCGCTCCTCACTGCTCCACTGGGAATGTTAATTGATCTTTTGTTGCAGGACAAGCAGAAACTCTGTGGCCCATGCAGTCCATCTGGGAAAAATCAAGTCAGCCTGGTTCCGCTGCCTGGCACAGCGCAGCCTGCCAGTCACAGCCGCCATGCGATGCTGGAAGCAACAAAGAAGTAATGTCACAGCAGAAATAACGCTTCATTACAAACATTATAAACAGTGATATTAAACATATTAGTTGTACATTTAAAAAAGTATCTGCTAATCTGTCACGTTCATGTTTAACTTTATGATCACTCCTCTCTATTGTGTGTGTGAATCTGTGTCCCTGCTGAAAGTTGGCGTGCACTTTACGGTTGCTGGAGGTCTTTGTCTACAAGTGTGTGTGAAGACGAGTTTCCCTCCCACCAGCAGCCTGAGAACTCTGAATTCCTGTCATAAAGTCTCGGCCATCGCTCAGACCTGCGTTGAGGCAGAGCAGCTTCCCGTCAGCCATCTCTCTGTGAGTGTGGTATCTCCCGTTTCCCACACTCTGGGCCTATTCACTGGCCCAGAGAGAGGAACAATAGAAGTGTGTCTTGTTACACATCACATTAGCTACGGTGTTTGATCTCCTGTTGGAGGGGGAGGGCACGCCGCTTCAGCCAGACCATCTGGCCTGGCCAACTAGACCCTGAGAAAGTCCCAGGCATGCCACATTCTCCACAACTTCAGCACACACAAATAGTTGTGAAAGACTTTTGTGGCACTTGAGACATAATTCAAGCACCAGACAGTACGTTGCAAACGCCACAACAGAAGTGGGACGTGCGAAGGTTTCGCTGTACCCTTTTCTTAAACACCTGTGCACCAGCAAAGTCTGAGAAAATGATGTGAATGATGCCTGTGGGAAATACCGAACTGAGGAAGACAAGCTTTAACCAAAAAGAAAGTTTCACCATAAAAATAATATGAAAGATCAGCTCATTAAGACCAAAGTCCTTAAAAACGACATAAGCTCTGCTAGCAAACGAATGCATGGAAATTAAAACACAGTCTCACATCTATTACAAGTAGCAATAATTGTAATAAGTGTATTAATTCTAAATATGTAGGGGAGTTAGGTTCATGCTCTGTTGTATCACGTTGTTGTTTTTAAGCAGACTCCTCACGTGCAGAGTGAAGGACACCAAACTGTGTTAACTCCACTGTGAGAGCATCTGCCTATTTAACACAAGACTCTACCTGCTCTTCTTCAGTCACTCAGGAAACTGTTCCAGGAGTAAAACTTGGCACAACACGAACTACTTATGTGTGTGTTTTGCATATTTATGTGATGTTTATGATTTTATACTCAGTTCTGTATTTTTCTAGAAAAATGTAAAAAGACAACATTTGCTAATGTTTGATAAACTTCATGTGAAGTTTTCCATTTATTTTTTTTTATGTTTAAGGCAAACTTCTCAAGGAAGTGGTTCAACTGAGTCTTCTTGTAAAGACTGACATAAGCACAACATGCCTTTATAAAAGGCAAACATAAGCTATGGACATCACAACATAAGTTGACAGATACATGTCAGCAATAACACTTCTTCAGACAAAAGCCAAAGGTTACGAAAAGTCACAATAAAATACAATCAGAATATGATTTACAGTAGATGTGGATCCACAGGATCTGTTTTTGGGATGTTGTTGACTCATTCTCACCAAGCTGATGAAATTGATCAGTAAGTGATACTCAGTATCAATAGACGTATCAATAAAACAGTGTCTCAAACACTAAAACACTTCAGTTCAACTCAATGTGAGTCTTAAAAACAATAATGTTTGCAAAACAAACAAAATCTGGAACAATCTGCAAATCGGTACCAATAAACAAAACCAAGAGTAAACGCTCTAAATTACACAGTGGACAATGTGTATACACATGGTGTACATGTTCAGTAAAACCTGAATCATTTCAGTCCTTCCAAAGGAACCGGCACTTAACAATATCGAATCTCCTGCCCGAGCAGGAGGAAACAGACTCAGTAACTCTGTAACTTTCTGTCCATGACATTCACAGACGTAGGTGTCTTCTCTCGTAGGCGTGAGGCAGCCTCCATCCTACCACGGCCTCCACAGAGCACTGCTGGCCTGGCTCACACCCTTGATGGCGCTGCCGTGATGCAGAGGTGAACTAGGAGGTGAGATGTTGCAGGGGCTGTGGCTGGTCCTGCTGGACGCCTGCAGGCCCTGGAAGTGGCTGACCAGCCGCTTGTGGGCCCGGGTCTGGACCTCGCAGTGGGACAGGAAGCTCACAGCCTCCTGGACGCAGTGAGAGTAGCCGTCGTTGGCTGACATCAGGCCTGAGGTCAAGCCCGCGTGTTGTTGCTGCTGCTTCTTCTGTTGCCAGCTTCTCAGGTAGGACACAGCCATCTCCAAGATGTCGGCCTTCTCCTGCTTGGAGTCGGGCTGCTGCCTGAGGAATTCTGGACCCAGAAGCGATTTCAGCTGCTCGATGCTGGTGTTGATGCGATCTCTGCGCAGTTTCTCCACCATCGGCTTTCTTAACTGAAGATAAGAAAAACAAGCCAATTTAATTCACTTCCGCATGGCTTTTCACAATAAATGAAGAAATGTGAGTAAAAGAGTCCAGTGGCTTCATAGAAGAGATATTTACCTTATGAGCAGGAGTCAGGTGTTCCTTAGAGTAGCTCGCTTGTCCAATAACAGTGGGTGCCATCGATGTAAAGTCAGTGTGTCTTCTCAGTTTGAAGAGCCAGTTGAATCTGAGCTGCCTTCTCCGCTGCCTCGGCCCAGTATTTATACGCCCAAATCTCCATATGAATGTGTGGGTCTTGGGCTTGTTGGAGTTTCTCACAGTCTCTCGGCCAATGAGAGTGCTGGGAAGAGCTTTGAGGAAAGCAGGGCTGCCACATGCTCAATGAAGTGTTTATAGCCGTGGGGACAATGAGTGTGTCTCTGGGGAGCAGGTGGAGGAATAGACCGCGAGAGAAAGAGCCTGGGGTGGAGGGTGGGGGAGCTAGCTGGGAGAATGACCCAGTGCTTGTGTTGATATGGGAAAGTGGTGACCCCAGAGGGAAGCATGCCGCTGTCTCATGTCATCTCCACTGCCACGTAATTGAGCACAAAGTGCCTCCGCCACCAGGCACACGTGGGAGCTACAGAGGGCCAACTATTAGAAAAGACCTACATGCAGCCATTTCCACCAGCGTTGACACGGCAGACTTCCCTCACAGAGCCGCACCACAGCTGAGTGATCAACGGGAAAGGCGGGATTCTCCGCAAAGCAAATAAAAGGGGCCTGATGAAACACCAAAATAATCACTGCAAAAACAATTGAAATTAAATTAAACATTCAAACAATGTTGTGTCTTTCTCTGGGAAGATTTGTGTTTTTATGCTTCATCGTCTTTCAAAGAAATCTTCATATTTATCTTTGGTGTTGTTTTATAAAGCACGTTTCAGGTTCAACTATGATCAAGTGTTGATGTGCAAGGAGAAAACGTACATCAAGCTGCAGTATGTGAGCTCCTGGAACAGACAAACAGTCGATTGCTCAGGTGGAAAACTGAAAGTGAACAATGAGGATCCGTCCACTTCCATTTGACGGCAGGTGACAATGATGCAAACGGTTACAGACGAACACGGAGCTCCAGCTGTAAACATGCCGTCAGCCTCCACACTCCCAGCACATGTTCACACATCAGGCAACACACTCCCTCCCAAACTCACACACTCTGAGCCACACTCTCATTCACTTTCCCCCCCTTGACTCTAACACACGCACAGCTGGCTGACCTGCCTGCCGCTGGCCACGTCTCAGTCACACGCTCCCTTCCTGCCCGTGTGGAACGTGGGAGCCGCTGTGGTCCCAGGCTTCCCACACTTCAGTGTTAATGACACTGAGGCCGGCTGCACAAAGGAAGTGTGCCCCGTTGAACAAAGACTCAGTGACTAGCCCCCCGTCCCCACACCCACCCACCCACACACACACACACACACACAGGGCTTTCAACAGGGCTTCCAGGCACACCATCTGGACTGATCGTACCCTATTGTCAGCCAATCCAGCATGGGAGACGCTCACCGTGAGAATTGGAGAGGCTGAAATAGAGACAGTAATGTGTAACTAGAAAAAGCATTTCCAGAAGAAAATGCACTGTGAATGCTGTAATGCTGAATGTAATCCCCAAGAATTGCTGAAACATTTAAAACATAGCTGAAAGTAGCTGAAGAGTAATAGAAATTGTTTTAACAAAGCTGAATGTTGGCAGAAGCTAAAGGAGTTGAAATTCAATTTGAAGAAAGTTGAAATAGATTGCTGAAATTGCTAAAAAGGTGTCTAAAGAAAGAGTTGCTCAATTTAAAAGTTAAATATTACAGTTAAAATATTTTAATTTGAAAGAGCTGAAAGTAGCTGAAGCATTGAAAATATACAGTACCTCCATTTAAGCAAACATTTGAATATCAAAGTTAAGCTGCTTTGTTTTAAAGAGCTCAAGCATTTCAAATATAGCTGAAGTAGCTGAGGAGGAATAGAAGATTATTTTAACAGAGCCGATTGTCTGTAGAAGCTGAAGCAGTTGAAATTCAATTTGAAGAAAGTTTAAATTGCTAAAAATGTGTCTAAATAGTTGCTCAATTTAAAAGTTAAATATTACAGTTAAAATATTTAATTTGTAAGAGCTGAAAGTAGCTTAAGCATTTAAGATATACAGTAGCTCAATGTAAGCAACCATTTGAATATTACAGAAAAAGTTTGGTTTTAAAGAGCTGAAGCATTTTACACATAGCTGAAAGTAGCTGAAGAGGAATAGAAATTATTTTAACAGAGCTGAATGTTTGCAGAAGCTGAAGCAGTTGAAATTCAATTTGAAGAAAGTTGAAATAGATTGTTGAAAAGGTGTTTAAGGAGTTGCTGAATTGAAAAGTTAAATATTAGTTAAAATATTTAATTTGAAAGAGCTGAAAGTAGCTGAAGCATTTAAAATATACAGTAGCTCAACATAAGCAAACATTTGAACATTAAAGTTAAGGTGTTTTGTTTTAAAGAGCTAAAGAATTTCAAATATAGCTTAAGTAGCTGAAGAGAAAATTAAGTTCATTAAAAAAAGCTGAATGTTTGCAGAAGCTGAAGTAGTTGAATTTATATTTGAAGAAAGTTGAAAAGAATTGCTGAAAAAGTGTCTAAGGAGTTGCTGAATTCAAAAGTTAAATATTACAGTTAAAATATTTAATTTTAAAGAGCTGAAAGTAGCTGAAGCATTTAAAATATACAGTAGCTCAATGTAAGCAAACATTTGAATATTACAGTTAAGCTGTTTTCTCTCTATTAAAAGCAATGAATTGGAACGGTGCTTTTATTTTGAAAAGATTTGGAGGACGTCTGCGTGGTGAGTTACTAAATAGTCAAACACTCTAACTGACTGACCATTAATAAAATGAAGTTCAAGTAATAACCTCCATTGCCAGTATTCAGTTCAGCTATTTGAATAATTGGATTTATTTTGAAAGGACATGCAAATTGTGGTAGAGGGTCACTAACAATAAAACCAACCATTTTAGATAATATCCAGAATTATCTAACAATAATCAGAATTCTCTGCGTTAAATTTATGTATTAAAAATGTAATGTCATACTTTTATTTTGAAAGGAGTTGGCGGAAGTACGTGTTGAGTAATGACCCAGTTCAAACATTGACACTAACGATCACAATGATCAAGTAATAGACCAACTGAAAACTGAGAATTCTGCCTATATACTGAATTCTCAGTATTCAGTTGGTCTATTTGAGGTTTTAATCACTGTTTGCTTTTATTTTGAAAATATCTGGAGGAAGTGTGTGTGTGTGGTTAATTACTAAACAATCAAACAGCCTCATTAACTGATCATTAATTTGCATGGAGCTGCTGCAGACACTGAGGAGTCTGAGCTGTCAGTCAAACTGTCCCTGGCGCCTGCGAGGTTGTCACGGAGACCAGTGGCCAAAGGCGGGAAAATCTCCAGCTCATTGCAGTGAATGGTGAGGTGCACCCCTGCTAAATGGGCTTGTTGGAGAAAAACTATAAATGCTACCACAAAAATAACTTGATTTTATGAGAGCTGAGACTTTAATGAGCGACTGGTGTAAGTTTTATGTTTGAGGACTGAAAATTGTGGCCACGGCAGCGATTTCAAAATGTGTCTTCTTCTGCGCGACGGAGCGAAAACAGGACAGATTTCACTATTACAGTCTATGGGGAGACGTCAGCGCGTGACGGACTTTAAAGGCTGATAGAGAGAAATGCGTGGATCTGTTGGCTTAACATGACACATCATTCGAAAGAAGACAGACATGGCTACGTTTTAGTGAAAAAATTAAGTTAAAAGACTAAAGATTGCGGCTGTATTGACAATTTTAAAAGAGAAATGTTGATTTAAAAATAGAGCCTCTCACCCTCTGGCTGTGACATCACTCACTCTACCTCATCCAATACACACTAATGGAAAAGCTGAAATTTTTCCAAAAACCATGCTGTGCTTAAACTGTCATAAATCAGAAACTATAGAAGATATTAAAAACCTGAATGGATCATCAATAGCTGAATATTTGAAGAGTATTTTAAAGTTTAAATGGCGTCTGTAGCTTAAAGTATGCTGAAGCAGTTAGAGCTGAAAGAAGACAAAGCTGAAAAGGATTTGAAAAGCTTTCTCCATTCATTTTAATGGGCAAAAATATTTGAAAAAAGCTTAATAATTCAAAAAATATGAAAGATATGAAAAAGAAAAATGGAAGCACACCTCTCCTTAAAGAGCTGAATATTTTGATATTTGAATTATTTTTATAGCTTAAAGTATGCGGAAGGAGTTAAGTGCCAAAAAACGTACGGAAGAATAAAAACTATAACTAGAAAAAGCATTTCCATAAGAAAATGCACTGTGAATGCTTTATGCTGAATGTATTCCCAATAACTGCTGACTGTAGCTCGAGAGTTTAAAACGTTCTTAAAAGTAGTTTAAGAAAAATAGAAGTGGATAGAATAGGGTTGTACAGGTCCAGAACAAGTTAAAAGTCTTAAATTTCAAAATAAAGCATAATGAAAAAATATTAAGTAAGTATTAATAATTCAATAATTGAATAAAACACAGGTGAGTTGATCTACACAGTAAAAGTATAGATAACCCCTAAGATATGTTGATTGAATTTTGCAAGATTTTTTCTGATATTGCTGAAGCTTAAAAAGCTTTGTTACAACAAGCAGAACATCCAGATTCAATGTGCTGGTAACAAACATCAGTATGAAGACAGTTGCCTGGACTGGGGTTCGAACCGGGATCTCCCGCTTCGCAGTGCAGCAGATTAACCGCTTGGCCATTTAAGAAGCTGAAATCGGCCGCGTCCGAAGGTGTATTAGACCCTCAGTTTGGTACCAAACATCAGTTTAAAATTAGTTGGCTTGACCGGGGATTGAACCCGTGGCCTCTGGGTCCGGAGCTCACCGCACTATCCACTCAGCCACAGGGCTATTTAATATTATTGTGCGCAAAGGTCTATAAGAGGCTGACAGCAGCAGCTGCGGCTATGAGACGATAGTAACGAAGCCCGCTAAACGGGTTCGTAGCGGCGAAACCGTAACAGTAATCACAAAGACCACCACATCAAATGAAAGCCGAGACTTTAATCTACAACCTGTGTGAGTTTCATGTCGGAAGATTGACAATTGTTGAATTTACAGCTAGTTCAAAACGCTCAAATCTGTACTTTAATTAAATGTACTTCGTTCTACAACCTGAGTGAGTTTCATGTCGGAAAACTCACAATTGTTGAATCGTCAGCGATTCCAAACCGCTGTAACTGTCAACATACACTGTTTAAGGCATCAAAGCTTGGAAGCAGAACATAGATGCCTTGAGCGGGATTTGAACTGGGGTCTCTTGCGGGAGTGTCCAGTTGCCCTATACAGCTTCCCATTCATTTTCAATGGGGAAAAAAAAGTGAAAATAGCTTAATATTTCAAAAAGTATAAAAGATATCAAAAAGTTGTATAGAAGCACTCGATTCCCGGAAAAGCTGCACATTTTAATATTTGAATGGTTCCAATAGCTCAAACGGTGCGGCACAAGTTAGATGCCAAAAAACGTACGGAAGAACTATAATAATAACTAGAAAAGCATTTCCATAAGAAAATGCACTGTGAATGCTTTATGCTGAATGTATTCCCAATAACTGCTAACTGTAGCTCGAGAGTTTAAAACGTTCTTAAAAGTAGTTTAAGTAAAATAGAAGTGGATAGAATAGGGTTGTACAGGTCCAGAAGAAGTTAAAAGTCTTAAATTTCAAAATAAAGCATAATGAAAAAATATTAAGTATTAATAATTTAATAAAACACAGGTGAATTGATCTACACAGTAAAAGTATAGATAACCCCTAAGATATGTTGATTGAATTTTGCAAGACTTTCCTGACATTGCTGAAGCTTTAAAAGCTTTGTTACAACAAGCAGAAGATCCAGGTTCAATGTGCTGGTAACAAACATCAGTCTGAAGACAGTTGCCTGGACTGGGGTTTGAACCGGGGTCTCCCGCTTTGCAGTGCAGCAGAGTAACCGCTCGGCCATTTAAATAGCTGAAATCGGCCGCGCCCGAAGGTGTATTAGTCCCTCAGCCCTCAGTCCCTTAGTTTGGTAACAAACATCAGTCTAAAATTAGTTGTCTCAACCGGGGATTGAACCCGTGGCCTCTGGCTCTGGAGCTCACTGCTCTATCCACTAGGCCACTGGGCTGCTTCTAGTATCAGCTCGCGAAGTCTATAAGAGGCTAACAGCAGCAGCAGCTGCGGCTATGAAACGATAGAAACGAAGCCCGCTAAACGGGTTCGTAGCGGCGAAATCACAACAACCATGACATCAAATGAAAGCCGAGACTGTTAATTAATCTACAACCTGTGTGAGTTTCATGTCGAAAGGCTGACAATTGTTGAATTTATATCGATTTCAAAACGTTCAGATGTGTCTTTTCTGTCTCGCGAGCCAGGCGAATTAATGGCGGCCGCTGCCGCCGGTACGAGACAAATACGGCGAAATGTGCCGGTCTTTCGGTTTTGCCATGTGCCCAGTTAGCAAGTAGACAAGTGTGTCTACATCTGAGTGAAAGAATCTTTTAAAAAGAGCGAAAATTGCGGCCGTGGCGACAATTTACAAGTGACAGTTTTAAGCTTGTGGCAAAAAGACGATGAAAACGAAGCCCGCTAAACGGGTTCGTAGCGGCGAAACCGTAACAGTAATCACAAAAACCACCACATCAAATTAGAGCCAAGACTTATATCTACAACCTGTGTGAGTTTCATGTCGAAAGGCTGACAATTGTTGAATTTATAGCGAGTTCAAAACGTTCAGATGTGTCTTTTCTGTCTCGCGAGCCAGGCGAATTAATGGCGGCCGCTACGAGACAAATACGGCGAAATGTGTCGGTCTTTCGAGTTTGTCATGTGCCCAGTTAGCAAGTAGACAAGTGTGTCTACATCTGAGTGAAAGAATCTTTTAAAAAGAGCGAAAATTGCGGCCGTAGCGACATTTTACAAGTGACAGTTTCAAGCTTGTGGCAAAAAGACGATGAAAACGAAGCCCGCTAAACGGGTTCCTAACGGCGAACCCGTAACAGTAATCACAAAGACCACCACATCAAATGAAAGCCAAGACTTTAATCTATAACCTGTGTGAGTTTCGTGTCGAAAGACTGACAATTGTTGAATTTATATCGAGTTCAAAACGATCAGATCTGCTCGCGAATCAGGCAAATTAATGACGCAAAAGCGGCCGCTACGAGACAAATACGGCGAAATTTGTCGGTCGTTCGGTTTTGCCATGTGCCCAGTTAGCAAGTAGACAAGTGTGTCTACATCTGAGTGAAAGAATCTTTTAAAAAGAGCGAAAATTGCGGCCGTAGCGACATTTTACAAGTGACAGTTTTAAGCTTGTGGCAAAAAGACGATGAAAACGAAGCCCGCTAAACGAGTTCGTAGCGGCGAAACCGTAACAGTAATCACAAAGACCACCACATCAAATGAAAGCCAAGACTTTAATCTATAACCTGTGTAAGTTTCGTGTCGAAAGACTGACAATTGTTGAATTTACAGCGAGTTCAAAACGATCAGATCTGCTCGCGAATCAGGCAAATTAATGACGCAAAAGCGGCCGCTACTACGAGACAAATACGGCGAAATTTGTCGGTCGGTCGGTTTTGCCATGTGCCCAGTTAGCAAGTAGACAAGTGTGTCTACATCTGAGTGAAAGAATCTTTTAAAAAGAGCGAAAATTGCGGCCGTGGCGACAATTTACAAGTGAAAGTTTATAGAGAAACCGCGGTTTGAATGTACTTCATTCTACAACCTGAGTGAGTTTCATGTCTGAAAACTCACAATTGTTGAATCGTCAGCGAATTCAAACCGCTGTAACTGTCAACATACACTGTTCAAAGCATCAAAGCTCAAACAGCTTAACAGGGTTGAATTTTAAAACACCTATAATGCAATTCTTAGGAACAACCAGAGGACGGCGCTGTAAGTACAAGAAGCTTTCAAAGCATTGTTACAACAAGCAGAACATAGATGCCTTGAGCGGGATTTGAACAGGGGTCTCCTGCGGGTGAGTCCAGTTGCCCTATACAGATTCCCATTCATTTTCAATGGGGCAAAAATTGTGAAAATAGCTTAATATTTCAAAAACTATAAAATATATCAAAAAGTTGTATAGAAGCACTCGATTCCTAGAATAGCTGCACATTTTAATATTTGAATGGTTCCAATAGCTCAAACGGTGCAGCACTAGTTAGATGCCAAAAAACGTACGGAATAACTATAATAATAACTAGAAAAAGCATTTCCATAAGAAAATGCACTGTGAATGCTTTATGCTGAATGTATTCCCAATAACTGCTGACTGTAGCTCGAGAGTTTAAAACGTTCTTAAAAGTAGTTTAAGAAAAATAGAAGTGGATAGAATAGGCTTGTACAGGTCCAGAACAAGTTAAAAGTCTTAAATTTCAAAATAAAGCATAATGAAAAAATATTAAGTAAGTATTAATAATTCAATAATTGAATAAAACACAGGTGAGTTGATCTACACAGTAAAAGTATAGATAACCCCTAAGATATGTTGATTGAATTTTGCAAGATTTTTTCTGATATTGCTGAAGCTTAAAAAGCTTTGTTACAACAAGCAGAACATCCAGATTCAATGTGCTGGTAACAAACATCAGTATGAAGACAGTTGCCTGGACTGGGGTTCGAACCGGGATCTCCCGCTTCGCAGTGCAGCAGATTAACCGCTTGGCCATTTAAGAAGCTGAAATCGGCCGCGTCCGAAGGTGTATTAGACCCTCAGTTTGGTACCAAACATCAGTTTAAAATTAGTTGGCTTGACCGGGGATTGAACCCGTGGCCTCTGGGTCCGGAGCTCACCGCACTATCCACTCAGCCACAGGGCTATTTAATATTATTGTGCGCAAAGGTCTATAAGAGGCTGACAGCAGCAGCTGCGGCTATGAGACGATAGTAACGAAGCCCGCTAAACGGGTTCGTAGCGGCGAAACCGTAACAGTAATCACAAAGACCACCACATCAAATGAAAGCCGAGACTTTAATCTACAACCTGTGTGAGTTTCATGTCGGAAGATTGACAATTGTTGAATTTACAGCTAGTTCAAAACGCTCAAATCTGTACTTTAATTAAATGTACTTCGTTCTACAACCTGAGTGAGTTTCATGTCGGAAAACTCACAATTGTTGAATCGTCAGCGATTCCAAACCGCTGTAACTGTCAACATACACTGTTTAAGGCATCAAAGCTTGGAAGCAGAACATAGATGCCTTGAGCGGGATTTGAACTGGGGTCTCTTGCGGGAGTGTCCAGTTGCCCTATACAGCTTCCCATTCATTTTCAATGGGGAAAAAAAAGTGAAAATAGCTTAATATTTCAAAAAGTATAAAAGATATCAAAAAGTTGTATAGAAGCACTCGATTCCCGGAAAAGCTGCACATTTTAATATTTGAATGGTTCCAATAGCTCAAACGGTGCGGCACTAGTTAGATGCCAAAAAACGTACGGAAGAACTATAATAATAAAAAAGATTAGGAAAACAATACTGTGAATGCTTTAAAGCATTCACAGTGATAAAAAAGATTAGGAAAACAATACTGTGAATGCTTTAAAGCATTCACAGTGATAAAAAAGATTAGGAAAACAATACTGTGAATGCTTTAAAGCATTCACAGTGATAAAAAAGATTAGGAAAACAATACTGTGAATGCTTTAAAGCATTCACAGTGATAAAGATTAGAAAAACAAACCTGTGAATGCTCTAAAGCATTCACAGGGATAAAAAGGAAAGTGAGCGTGTGCGTGTGAGTGTGAGGAAACTTCGAGGATAGACTGATGTCTAAGATGTGGTCTTGAATGGTGTGTTGTGTTAGAGTGACAGGTGCGTTTTGATCCGAATCCATAGGTTTGTGCTACTAAAGAAGCACATGGGAAACATTTGGACAACACACCACATAACAAACCCAAACACTGAAAGTTGCGATTAAGTCGGATGATTTTGCTTTTCCCCAGTCTTCTTCTTGCAACACACATCCTTCTCTTCCACGTGAGACACCAGACAGATGTTTTTCCTGCATGTTCTCACCACATATCATCGCCACTCGAAACAACGACAATATCTCCCTCGTAGTAGCCCATCACTGAGCGACAAGAGGCCAAGCAAAGGGCCCCTCCCAGCTATGTGTTTGGATTGGGGCCATTGTAGCCCATGAATTCAACCGATTCATTCCCATCCTATTGTCATAACTCTGCTTTGCGATTGGCCAACGCGTGTGAGAACCAGCGTGGCATTAAAGCGATGGGAAAGCTGCTATACGTATATAAGGGATGCAGGTCTTGGGTAAAATCATAACCTTCACAAAGCTGGACGGCGTCTGACTGCGTATTCACCATGAGGGACCAACACACGACGTAAGTTCAAAGGGGGAAACCTGATTGGAAGTTAATGGTAATCATTTTATAGATCAGTCTGAGACTAGCTGATTTAATCTTTAGATCTTTATTCTTAGTGTTGCCTCTAAAACTTGCTGAGGGGATTTCTCCACTTGCACTTCACTCTCAAGTCGAGGTTTTGTGTTCAGATGTACACTTAAAGCTGCTGCATGGTGTTGCCAGCATTAATCGTGATTTTCTTTGTCCTCAGCATGTGCAAAATGATGACTTTGGAGAGGCAGTGCACAGACAGAGCAGTGAGGCTCAGGTTGGCCTTGGAGAGTCAGCTTAACAGCGGAGTGTCCCGCTCAGATGTGTGGGATAAGACGGTTTCCTTCTTCACTGTGAAGAAGGCCTTGATTTTCCATAATGGCTACAACAAAACCTCCAGAGAGGCGATGAGGCTGTTTGCCTCGCCTGCTGAAGACGTGGCGCCGCTCTGCTGAAGTGGAAACGTCCATGAAGAGAATGTGAAATAACATACTAGCGGTTCCATGTTCATCATCCATGACCATGTACACTGTGATACGACTGGTCCTTGAATGGGCCTGAAATGTGCATTCTATGCCTTAAGTTTGAGTTCTCCTTGAAACTGGTCGCTCAGAGACCATGTCGTCGAGGTTTCGTTCAACATTCTTATTCCCTTGTATAAAGGGGTCATTTTTATGCTAATGCATACTTAATTTTGTTGTTAAAAAATTGTAATGTTATTTTCAATTACGTTGAAAATGTATTACTGAAGTTCATGTGCAATAAGTGCCTTCATGTGCATGAGGAAGTAAATTTGATGATTTGATTGTGTGAGGAATGGCGAAGTCTATATCATATGCTAACTCTACTGTAGTATTAAAATGTATTCAAATTCAGCCACTGTAAATCCTCATATGTTGGTGTCTGAATATTGCCCCCTAGTGGCGTTTTTGCGGCTCTACACTCTAAACTGCAGTGCACGTTTCCTCACAACCTGAACAGCTTTTTGGTGGCTATCAATACCAGGCTAAAATAAAGCAGCAAACATTCAGCAACAGTTCAACATTTTAGCAGCAGTTACTGGTGAATTAACAATAAAATGGTCAACTCCACACCATGCATTTAACTCTTAAGAACAACACCTGCACAAGATAAAGAATTGATGACAGGCACCAAGTTTTCCAGAAATCAGTTGAGGGAAACCAAGTCAAACAAGTGTGTTTAAGGATATATGTAGGTCTGTTTTATTAATCATTTAGACAGGTCAGATATTTCACTGCAACAGATGGAATCTTTTACAAGTCCTAAATTCACTTTATCACCAAGGCATAGCTTTATGGAAAAAATAAAACAAACTTTTATTCATCATTCTTTTACTGATTTTGCTTCTAAGGTTGATAAAATGAACCTTTCACTTACACACTGAATCAAAAACTTGTTTTCTGTCCAACACTCAAATTCCAGTTAGAACCTACATGAAGACCAAACAGCAAAATCCCAGAAGAAAATGACAGGTTAGCTTTTAACCACACAACGCTGAAACCTTCTGCCATTTTTAAAAGCCCTGACCAAAAACAAACTTGAACCGAAGAAACAAAAACAGGTAAAGATAAAATCAAATGCCACTCGCAATACATGCTGGGTCACATCCGTCAGGGGGATGAAAAGCCACAAAATATATCCACCCTAAAACAGAATTCCTTAGTTATTCCCACCAACCAGACATTATATTTTAACATCAATAATTGAATTCCCTCAGGCTGAGATTCTGTAACAAGGAAAAACTGAAGCTTCAGCTTTGTTTGCCGGAACAGTCATAATCCAGAAAACACATTAAATCACTCTAATTTAAATCACCAGCAGAGCCCTCTTTTGTCTTGAACTTGAAAAGAAAGTGTGTGATGTCCTCAGACGTGGACCGATGTGGTCTGGGAAAACGTGAAATCCTGTTTTAGTGTGTCCCCCACCCCTCAACAGCATTGTGTTTTGTGTTACAAGTTAGAGATGTTGCCAAAAGTGAATTTTTCAGACTACACAGAATTTGCTTAAAGTTAATTTGAACATGGTAGGTAAGAAGGTGAGTGGTAAACGTGGTGTATACTCTGTGTGTACTCTTCATGTGTGTAAAAAGAGATTTTTTTTTCAGTTGGTATGTCTCCCAACATTATTTGCAGGGCTGTTATGTGGGCGTGGGTTTGGGTTGGCCTCAGGGCAAAGAGTTCAACAAATCTTGCAGGAAGAGATCAGGGTCTGTGATTTCAGAGAGGAGACCTGGAAAAAAAAAGTTTTTATACACACATTTCCCTTTTGTGTCCCATTGTTTGTATAAGCAGCCAAATATTGTTTAAAAAAACATGTAAATCGTACCAAACATATGTGGATACTGACCTACAACATCAAAGAACTCTGACAAGGACTCGGCAGGCATGAGTTCATCCTGGAAGGCCCTGAGCACTCGCTCCGACGCCTCGTAGATGGGCATGTCGTTGTGCCGGACATATTCTGCCAGCGAGAAGGACCAGCCCCCCTCTGTGTTGCTGGTGGGTACTTTCTGTAAGTTTAAAAAAAAAAGGGTCAGTGGTGACATCTACTCTTTTGGTCTCATCATACAGTAAGTACATTACAGAAAGGACGTCAGCATTCAGAAAGGTTTTTACTCGCCTCAGCATTCAACCTGCTGTTCGTCATTTCTGCTCTCATTTTATTGCACTATAACCATGATTTAGCATTCCTCCACAATATAAATCATGAAATTTAAGCAAATGTATGTGTACTTTTGAAACCATAATTGCATATGTACCCTGAACATGTCATAGACAAGATCCACCAGGCCCCAAAAGAGAAGAGGCGAGCGATAGACTGCATATTCCTTTGGTGCTTTGTCTGTGAGTCTGACAATTGGAGAATGGGATAAAAACAATAATTCTTTCAGAATAAACTTTATCACACATAAATACTGCAGCACAATTGCATCCTTCCAACTTAATGGCATTTAACTAAAGAAAGTGAGAAAAATGAAGAGGAAGTTTGGTCTCGTACTTGTTGGTGCTGACCCCAGAGACCTTACGAGCATGTGCAGCGACCAGGAGCCTGCGCAGGAAGTAAATACGCGAACTCCTCCAGCGCTCAGGTGGCATGACGTGCATGGCCAAGATGGTGTAATAGTGTGGTCCTTCCACCTCGTACGAGCTCTCCACCCACTTCTCACACGGCTGCTCCTGGAAACTCTGCAGGTTCTTCTCCTCCCGGGACGTAGCCCTTGTACTGACAATGACAGAGGTTTTAGCATCAAGAGAGGACAGTGGTTAAAACCAAACACACCAATCAAAGTATTAGTGAAACTAAGTGATTTAACATCACATCTCATCACACTATGAATAAATACGACTTAAACTCTCTTCTTCACATGCTATTATAAGTATAAAGGTTACACACGTGTTGAGGACGTAGAGCACAGTGTGGATAATGTATGGAATGAGGTGGATGTTGCTCTCTCTGCCTCCTCCTCCTGTGTCCACACTGAATGATTGTTCAGTAGCAAAGCGCAGGAAAAGCAGTTTGGTGTCATGGATGTTGAGCTGGTATGTGGGCTCCCGCTGGCCTGTACACTCCTGCAGATATGTGTTGTGCCTGCACAACAGAGAGTGAAATGCAGCCGTCAATGATTCACTGTTTGTCTTATGAAGGTTTCTTTCCTGTCTTTGAGTGGTGATGTATTATTTTACCTTGCTAAGCATGTAGCAAAGGCAGATTCTGGCACATGTGGCCCCCACACAGGAAGCAGCCCATTGCACTTGGTGTTAGCGTTTTGGAGAGCAGCACTCTCCCACTCTTCTCGTCCACGCGCTAGCCTACCCCCGGGGAAAGCAAAAAATAAAATCTAATGTTACAGAGAAAAATTACTTTAAGTAATCTCTACTGCTCCTTAGCAGGTACACAATTTGTGCTTGTCGTTACCTGACAGCTGCCAGATGGCAGTCGTAGTGGACTATATTAAAGTGCGACACAGTGCTGTAGCCCTGCTGCTTACGAGGCTTGTTTTCAAAGTCCTCCAAGGACACACGCTTTGTGAAGGTGTATATGCCCAGGACTTTGGTCGGCTAAGATGAAAGAGACAAGGGGTAAACTTTAAACTTTAACATATAAAATCAGACTTTCAACACGGAACGTGATAACGTTCACTCGTAATTGTGGACTTTGTACCTGGAATTTGTAACCTTCCCTACAGATACAGCAGGTCAAGCCTGGCTCCTCTATCAACTCCTCCATTTGCTTCAACAGTGAGGTTTTTGTCACCACTTGACCCTTTTCATTGGTCTGAAAAACAGAGTTGTGTTAGTAGCATTAAACATAGTGGTACAGATTCAAAAGAGGAGTATTTTAATAATGCAGGAAAGAGTACCGTCATGCCAAGCGTCCCCAGGGCCTTCTGTCTCATAGCCATAGCCATCCGCTTCTTTTCAGCTCTCGTCTCCCTGCGGGCTGCTTCAATCTTCAGGTTGACATCACTCTGCTCCCGTAGAGCCTCCAGAAGGTTTTCTGCCAGCGTGCCGATACCTTCGTCACTGGATACCTGCTCCAGCTTGTGCAAGTTTGTTATTGAATCTGTGCCAATCAGCACCTAGACAGAAAACCAAAAGACATCCAGTCCTGTAAACTCCATTTACAAAATTGATGTAGAGGACGAATTTGCTCCAATTGGCAAAATATTTTTTGGTCACATATTTCTTCCTTCATAGACGGAAGGTTCCCTAGGTAACCACTTTAATATATACACATATATATACACACATATATATATATATACATATACACACACATATATATATATACATATACACATATATATATATATACATATACACATATATATATACATATACACATATATATATACATATACACACATATATATATATACATATACACACATATATATATATATACATATACACACATATATATATATATACATATACACATACATATATATATATATACATATACACATACATATATATACATATACACATACATATATATACATATACACATACATATATATACATATATACATACATATATACATATATATATATATGAATGACATCTTTTGTACCTGTGTGGGGGGATGCTGCGTAGCCAAACCACGGAGCAATCTGAGGATGAAGGGCAGAGCTGGTCTAGAGAGGAACTTCTTCCACACATCTGCATCCAGACTAAAGATTTCAGAAAAATACAATTGTTTGAGTAGTTAGAAAATCACTTGCAAAACGATACTGTCGTCAAAGTTTTAGACCTCATAATTAAATCAAAGCGTGACCTACTTTTTGGCATTGGGGATATGTTTCTTCATGTAGTCCAGCGCACTCTGTGTGATCCCTTTCTGGAGAATAAGGTCCTTCAGCTGATGGCCATTGCTGTTGTTTTTGATTCCAGCAGCGATTTTACAGAAGCAATCCAAAAACACTTTGTCATCTGCACTATGCTCCTCGTCATACCTTTGAAAACACAGTAGGCTGTCAGTTCTCTCTGAAAACACATGGTACGGTGAATTGACCAGCTCAATTTACTTATGAATCAGGCCTAATTCTGTTGGTGCACATTTGTTGAGAATCTTTTATTTAATGACAAACATAATAACCTAATGCAGACATGAGCAGCCACACAGCAAGCGGCTGTGATAGTGTTATATTTTCCATTTTTTATATTCACATGTGAAAGCGATGCGGTGAAGTGACACCTACTTGTCAAAGCTGCAACATGGTTTAAAGCGTTCCACTAGGATCCTCATCTTCTCCAGTTCACCAAAGGACAGATATGGAATGATGCGCAGCAGGCCCTGCAGCACGCTGGGGTTGGAGCGCACAAAGGGGGTGTTGATCTGGTCTAACAGCATGACCAGCTGATCTTTGTCTCCTGTCAGCAGCAGGTTACCCTGCAAGTCAAACCAGTGCACGTTTGAATACAACAATAACAATGCAGGACCCCTACCCTTTATGTCTTGTTTACGCAACAGATTAAATATGCTTTAAACTTCTACCTTGTCCTCTGAAATCTCTGCATTGGCTTCATCCAGAATGATTTCCATGATGCTAAGAACTTGTTCTGCTATAGAAGCTCCACCACTGTCCTTACTTTCCTGTTCTGCCACTAAAGCCTGGTGGAAAGACAGACCCCAACACCACATTATTCAAGCAATAAACTATTAAATAAATATGAACGACAGTTTCAGTTTGACAGAGCAGCTTGATCCTGTGATTCTGCTTGCATGAGGTTCCTTTCAGTATCTAACCTCTGCCTTTGATGAAGCAGTACAGTCACCGTAAACTCACTCACCAGGTTTAAAGTTCCCAACATGACATTTAGTGTATTCATCTCTGGTTTGACCAGTTGCTGCCTGTTGATCTTCACCTTCACACAGTAACTGAACAACTTCAGTAAAACCTGTGCAAGAAAGATACAGTGTTCAGTTCTTCTGTTCGTAACTTACTGCGTGTTAGGTGAGAGAATAAAAAGCTTTTACGAAGAAAAATGCCAGCTTACAGTGAGCAGATGTCTTCCTTGTTTAAAATCTTTGATTCCAGACAGTCTGTTGAGCATGCACTCCAGTCCTCCACACTGCGCCATCACTCCTGCCATCTTGTACACCTCCTCATCATCCTCCTCCTCATCTGTAAGAAGGCAAGGGAAAAACATTACTTCAATTAAATGCATCTTTCATGTAAAGATTAGAAGTAGACATCAGTTCAGAATGTAATGATGAATTAGTGATGTGTTCCTGTGAGATATGCACATTTATGAACAGCTTATATAAAACTTACCAGTGGTTGAGTCCAGTGATTCTATGAACTCTTCTGTGGCATCTCCCAGCAGACCTCTCATCCGATAGATGATTCTCATTGGCTCTCCCTTTGAAAATATAACCAGCAGGCTCCATGACTCCAAACCACTACTTTACACTGCTATATTATCAGAACTTAATTAAATTAGCACATTTCTTGTTTTTTAAAGCATAATTCATTCACCATCACATTGAAAAGAATTCTCACCTCATTTGTAGGGCACCACACCTTCTTGTAGACCTCAGCCACCGACAGGTCCAAGCTAATGATTTTGTTGTTTACCAGAAGCTGAAGAGAATACAATGACGTCAAAAGCATTTAAACTCAAATGAAAAGTAGAGGACTTTGATAAGAATTATCATTAAAACAAAAGCATAAAATGAGTAAAACGTTACTTTACCTCCATACCGCTGTCGTCTTCAAGCAGTGCCACCAGGTCGCAGTCTTGGCAGATCTTGTTCTTGATGTCCCTCATGAGAGGCCCAATGCCAGGCTCATTACTGCTGTAGGGGTTTCCTGGCATGCGGCCCTGCAGGAAGTCCTCCTGTTGGGGATCCTTTTCCAGGGTCACAAAGAACTCTGTCACCTCATTCTCTTCCTAAACAGAGAAGACAAATCGATATACAGACAAAACCTAAACATTAGGGCATCACTCTGCAAGACGTTTAAAACTGAAATATACTAAGCTGAAGACAACTCACAGGATAAATTATGCTGCAAAGTCTCTCAAAAATGAACACAGGTGTCCTGTAATCATCCAGATTGTACCGCTTTGCAGTCTCTATGCACACTGCCATGAAAGCTTTGGTTTCAGACTCAGTACCTATGAATACATGATGCACAATTACACATGAAGTGATACAAACAACAAACATGCTACAAACAGTACAGTCATTTGTCTACTGAGCATGTCTCAGTGTCAGTGCCTGTACCTGTGGTCATGTCCTCAAGCATCTCGAGCAGCATGTCCTGAGTCTCATCAATGAGCTTGGTTCGCTGCACCACCAGTTTCCTCAGACAGAGGTAGCCATTGAGGACCGTGCCAACCAACCTACTTTTGAAATGACGCTTAATGGACTCTACCTCAACAAAAGAGGAGAGCAATCCTGCAGTGACACCAAACACACGTGCACACATACACACAAAATGCATTAAAATACAAGTTTGATTAGATCGATCAGATAAAGCTTTATTCAAAGTAAACACTGCATCATCTTGTCCGATAAATAGGAGCACAGATAACACACAAATAACATACCAGTCAAACTCTTGAGGGCGTAGCCTTGTTGCAAGTCTGTGCTCAGAGTAGCCTCTTCCAGAGCCAGAAGATTGGCTATTTCCTGAATAGATTTTTTTAAAGCAATATTGAAAAATCGATACTCACTTTTTTAATCAGTTAAGCTATCAGGTGTACAAAAACACTAATGTCTTATTTCGATAGGTTTAATTGTTGTAGCTAATACAATGTTAGAAACATATTTTTTAGAAACCACTCGTAAAAATCTTATCTTACTCTGAAATACTATACATCTGTCATGATATTTACAGCCTTACCTTAGTAATCAGGTTACCAATGTAGGGTAAGACTCCCCGTGCAGCCAGGTAAACCTTCCAGTGTGTTGGCTTGATCAGCTTCTGATACAGACCCAGGTACTCCACTGCACACTCACCAGCCACACTCAACTCATCCAGATAACTGAAATGTACACACACAGACTTAATTCCTAGATAACGTAGTATAAAGTAAGTCCTCAAACATACAATCAGTCTTTTTGACATCTTGAAATCTTTATATATTTAGTTTTATTATTTACATATATTACAATGTTTTGTTAACAGGTTTATTTGTGCAACATTCATACCTGGTGAGCAGATCCAGGACCTGTTGCTTGCGGCTGGGGATGGTGGTAAGGGCCTCCACAATAGTGCAAGCAGCCTGTCTAGCTGCCTGAGTGGCAGGTGTAAAAAGGACCTGCAATAAATACAACTTCAGTTAGCAACGCTCTTATTTTTTGGGGGGGGGATTTTATTTGTGAATTATTTATTTCATTGTTTTTATTTTTACCTGTCTCAGCCAGTTGTTGTGGCTGAGCTTGAGCAAGCGAGGGAAAAGGCCTTCACCTTTCCTGGACCTCATAAACTGTTTCCACTTCCATACATACTTCTCAAGGAGATACTGCTTCCGCAACTCAGCCTTCCCTTGTGGCTTTGAGACAGTCTCCTGGCCTGTATGCATTAAAATAACAAGCATGATCATGATGACCATGATTTTTCCACAATATAATATAGAACCATCAGTAATGCTCTATTTTGTTAATAAACAGAACTTACATCTCGCTGGAAGACATTTTTTCCAGGCCTCATATGATGCTTTGGGGTCCTTCCTAAGCCAGAGTTGGGCCTGGGCGTGGATTTCATTACTGTAGGGTCTGACTGTGGTCAAAGACTCTGTAGCAGCATCCTTTAAACAAAAACACACTTGGTTGTTTTATATTCACATGCTGCATGTCTAAATAGAATGTTCCAATTTTGACCTATCTTCCTAATTTCAGCCTCAACCACTGTTTCCTGAAACTATGACAGAGCAATGTCCTTTACACACAGTAACCGTGCATTTACCTTGTTCTTCTTGCTAGTGGGAGCAGGGGGCTTGATCAGCTTTTGCAGGATTCTCAGGCACATGAGAGTGATGTTCTCCACCACTACAGGTGTCTTTATGTTCACCGACATTAAGAACAGACTGAGAGCTTAGTAAGGAAAAAAATACCATACAAAGATTTTAGACAAGTCTTTTCAGGTAGGTAACCTTGACATTACAAGACAATGAGGCTGGATAGATAGGTGAAAACGTGGCAACGACAAAAGAATCCCGGGTATTAATTCAAGCAACATCAGAAAATGAGGCCAACTGAGAAGATGTCAGTTAAAACTTTTCTGAGAATATATGCTCATTGTAAAACCAGTTTAGATACAATGAGAACTGTTTATTGATGATGAGCATATAGGCAGGTTCTCTATTAAAAACAAGACGTTTAAAAAAAACAACAACTAAAATCTGGCTCACCACAACGTAGCCGTAACTCCCAGCATCCGCCCTCTTTGGAAATTGAGTCTGTCAGCAGCAGCATCTCATACTGCAGATTGCTAACCTATTAAGAAAAAACATTTGCATTGGAAATATTATGAAAGCTTAAATCCTTTACTGCAGTACTTGTCATTAAGAACAATTCTGATTATCTGTTGATTGCAGAGGTCTTTATTAACTTTATTTCTTTTGTTTCTAGGAAGATGTCTAAGACAACATACCAGATCTGGATTTGCCCAGTGACCTTTGAGAGCAGCTGACACTTTGGCAATGATGAGGTCATTCATCTGCTGAGTAGCTTCTGGGTGATCTCTGAAACAGGAAAATGGACAAAAGAGGAAGAGGGAAAATAATTACAATCCATACTTAATGTTTAAAAAGAAACATAGGAAAATACGTGGCGGTGAAGTCAATGTTCAGTTCCATGGCCACTGTGCAGGAAGTGGTTGGTCAGTCAACTTCACCTAAATACAGGACAGACATACCTGGTAAGGAGACAGACAAGCTGGCGCACTTCCTCCCTCATGGCTGCTGTACCTCGACGCAGGTTATATTCGAACAACTCCCGGATGAGACCCTGAAGGACCAGGATCTGCCGGAGGGCTGGATTAGTAGCTAGTGCACGGAGCAGTGTAATGCAGTGACCTGTGACAGCGGAGGCACAGCCATAGCACTTTGTTGAGGATGTGTGACCACAGCCCAGCACAGACAGGGCTCGGTATTGACTGGCAGTAAAAGTGGGTTGGTGACTACTGCTGCTCCGAGATGATTTTGTGGCAGCTTCTCTCTGCTGAAGATCATACTCCAAGAGCTCTTTACGAGATGCAAGCACTTTCTGTAAACAACACAATCATTAGTAGCATCTAAACAGGGAAAATATCAACGCTAACAGACACAAGTAAAGTCTTTTTTTGCCTCTAACCTGAATAATCTTGGACAGTTCGTCAAATGAGGTCTTGCAGTCTCCGCTGTACTCTTGCGCAAGCTGCTGAATATACCTGTTGACGTTAGCAGAGGATGTTCCAAGTCCAGCACCAGCTCCAGTGTCGTCCTAAGGACACAAGAATAAAAAGGAAAAAAAAGGAAAATGTTATATGTTGGGATAAACCTGGCAGGCTCAAACACGAGATTTAAAATTTGCTGACTTCCACTGCAGTATCCTAAAGCATCATCTGGAACGAAACAAAATACTAATGGCACTAAAGTAGTCAAATGCCAACACTATTAAGTTAACTCCCATTGCTGCCTTTCATGTATACTCATTAGATCAGAATGTAAAAACAATACCTTTTAGTTAGTTCCCATGTTAGCAAAAAAAACTGTGTTGCTCATATGACTGACCTGTGGTTTCTCTGGTGCTGCCTCATTGACTTTAGACAGCAGGCTCTCTAACTGAGGTCGGTGTCCCATCAGCTGATGGTAGACTCTGTCAGCTTTGTCCAGGAGCGTATTAATGTTGGTCACAGCCTACAAAAACAAGATGCAGATTAAGGGCAGGCAGAGCGAAGCATTAGGCAGCTGGCTAGACTTTTAAGTGCATTCAGGGAAAACGACCAACTGCTTTCTTTACCCAAAGATTTAGAATATCGACATGCACACGTGTCCCTCTTTTTCCCCCTCAACGTCTTCCCCAAAAATTGACTGTTTACCTTTTTCCTGTCTTCCTCATTCTCAATGGGATCCACAGCACAGCACGGTTTGGCATATAACATAAAGTCAAATCGGGCGTATTTGCAGAAACCACAAGCATTGCACAGAAAGGGGTCTTTTTCATCATAGTTTATGGACCTAGTTGGAAACAACCAACACATTAGATTACAATGTAATTCACTGCATCCCATTAAGTTTAAGAACTGCGATGGAAATCTGCCACGCACCTGCATTTGTGGCATTGGTAGACATTCTCTCCACAGTTGCCACATACCCCAGGGTTGGCAGGGACAGAGGCACTACAGCGTGGACACTGCAGAGTTTCAGTGGAGGCCTGGTAATTCTCATAGAAATCAGAGAACTCGATCATCAGGTTGGACGCGACAATTGGTAAGGGGAGGTCGATCTTCACTTCCGTTTGTCCGGGTGTCAACTGAACTTTCTTGGCTTTGTGCCAACGAGCAGGTCTGAAAATGCATTAAAAAAATTAATTATATAAGAGTGAGTGTAGCTGCTAAAACAAAACCGTGAAATAATCATGTGGGGGGGAGCCACGAGAGAATGACAGATGTTTGTGGAAACATACTTGTTCTTTAGCTCCACTATGGCCTGCACGGTCCGGTTGTTGTAGTAGAGATTGATGGTGCGGACCATTTTTGTACGTTTGAGGTCACCGATCTTCACAGTGACTTTGCTGATAGTGTGGCTGCCAATGAGTTTGACAACTTGTTGTGTGGTGGTGTAGCGTGTGTCCACTTTAATAGATGATAGTTTAATGTTCTGAAGAACAAATATATACAAGGTTATACAGTTTCACTCTAACAATACATGGGTCTAACAAACCAAACTAACAAACCTTAAGTTAACATCACTAAATATTTATCTAATAATGGCAGTGATTTACATACCGAGAAGGGAACTTCTGGATTGTTGCACACCAGGCAGGGGTCGCTCTCCAGATAAAAACCATCAAACTCCACTAACCCTGACAAAGTGCTACAGTAACGAACACAGATGGTTACAGGTTTATACAAATACTGACCACAACAACAGTCCACTATTTATAACTGTATTCTCCTTGTTACACTTTAGTAATGTTTTTGTGAACATACTTGTAGATGTTGGAGTTAGGGTGATTTGTCAGGATATGGTTCTGTGCCCTCAGTATTTCAACAGCTTTCTGGGAATACTCTTTCAGCTGAACAGGAAAAAAACATTGTAACAATGGATCATTATTATACAACTTGTTTTATTGCGATTTATCCACCAATAAAAAAATAAATAAATAAAAAAATAAATAAAAAAACAACCAAAAAAGCTTGAACTTGATCTCAAGGGGACATACCTTTTTCTCGGTTTGTGGGGTTTTGAGTGAGAAATAGCCAAGCAGGTCGACAAACTGGGCAGCTTTGCGGCCATATGCAGGGAGCTCAGGCCAGATGGCCCATGTCAGTTCTAGCAGCAGCTCCTGCTGGGATTTGCTTGAGTTCCTGCAAAACGATTCTCATGTGAGACACCAGCCCAGCTCACAATTTTAAAGCTGCTCACAAATTAATTAACACAATTTTCTGTATGATGGATAAAATATTCTACTGTAAGGTTTAAGCAAAAACACAAACATAGACATCTCTACTGTAGGCAACAGAAGCTCAGTGATAAACCATACCTGTAGATATGAAGGGCCAAGCAGTGAGCTTGCCAGCGAACAGCCGATGAGTTTGACTCCAGAAGGAAGCAACGTAAGAACTGTATGAGGGTCTCCTTGTCTGCAAACTTGTTAAGCTGACTGACCAGTGCCATGCAAAGCTGATCCTCCTGGCTGCCAACACCATCTCCTGTAATCAGAAGACACAATCAAGACACTAGCATCTAACTTTCCCTTTCTGATGTCAAAAGGTCATGTTCATGAGGTTGCTTGAGCATGTCCCAGTCTAGTGTGTTATGAGCAGCAATGTGGACTGGACAATGTGGCATTTCCTCACCCTCTTTGTCTTTCTCCTCCTTTTTGCTCTTTTTACTTGAGGACTTGCTCTGAGATGATTGAGATGCTCCTGCTTGTCCAGCACTACTGGAGCCACCTCCTGAGAATGAGGAAGAGGAGGTGGAAGAGCTAGCCAGCACCTTACTGCCACACAGGGCGCAGGAGAGTAGCTGCAGTAGTACTGGGGAAACACCTTCATCCACAAGGAAGCTGACTTGAAGCAAGAAGTACAACACAGCTGGAAAGAGAGGAAAGGTGAGAGACAAGAAACAATATTTAGAAAAACTGGTCTTCAATTAAAATTCAAACAAACACTGAAGAAAACTAACTTACAGTCATCCTTCATGCAGAACTTCTGCCAGTTGATTGTCCTCTGAGTGGCAATTTCAGCACAAGCTTTGAGATGTTCCATCTGAACCAATAGAAGCAAGCAAGCAGGCACAATATGTCACAAAAAAATCCATTATTACAGCAGTGAGTAGTGGTATTTCACAGCCTTACTCACCAGACTGATGAGTGTATCATACTGTAGAGCTGAGCCAGATGTGGCGGTGACCACGCCGGCCCGGAGGAAGATCCCCTGCTCCTCCAGAAGCTTCTTGATGCTGCGCACATGTGAGTCGAGTGTGTGCAGATCACGAAGTTGACGATACTTTTCCTTAGAACCGCAGATAAATAGCAACAGCTTCCTGACTTGCCTCCTAACGAAAGGAGTTTGCTGGATCATCAAATACTGAAGAGAAAAAAAGGTGAGAAAATTGAGGGTTGTGTTTATTGTTGAAGTACACATTAAATAAAGAAAATGAACAAATTCAAACAACATCTTACTTCAGACAAATAGTAGAACCAGGAATGGTCAAAGATAGGAGGTGGGATTCGTGGATTGGTGTCAGCAATTTTCTTGATCTGATATGGCAGCCGCAGCACCATTTCAGTCAACAGCTGAGAGTAGGCCTCAAAAACATCAGCAGCGTGTCCCTGATGCCAAAACAAACGTATTTTCACATATGCAACGCAAGTGATACCAGAGTATATTTATTTAGTGACATAAAGACTTATCTCATACCTTAACATACTGGCGTAGGAAGAAGGGACTCATGTCTGGAGGAGAGGAAGCTGTGTGTGGGCGGAGGAGCTGGCTGGTGGCCACAGGTTCTTCATCACCCTGTTGGCTCTTCCAGAATTCCAGGAGTGACTTGAGCACGTGGAGACAGTAGTCAATGGCACCCAGGCTGAGCAAAGCAGTGGCTGTGGCATTGGAAATCAAGGACGATGACTGGGAGAAAAAGAAGAAAAATGTTTAAAATATGACATTTTTGTGTTTTGTACATATAAAAAAGGTAATGACTAAAATTAAAACGGCCTAAAAAAAGAAAACTACCTCAGAAGAAGATTTGGAGCCAGATTTGGTTCGAGACATGAAGACACTCAGTAGCCTCATGATAACCAGGTGAACTTCATTGATAGAGCTGCGTTCATTCTTCTTGGACACATCCTGCAGAGGAATAATATGGATTATTCTTGCACCACCTCTTCTGTAATCTTTTGTAGCTGTCATGATAACTCAATAAAAGGATTATCTTATATAGTCAAGCAATCACATATTAAGCCCAATTTATCACAGAGAGACTGATCATTACCTTCTTGTGCATGCCAAGCTCTGCAATGAGCTGTGCAAGTAGGTCATCCAAGGCACCCTTATCTTTTTCATCCTCACCATCCAGGTCTGAGGTCAACATAAGGATAACCTGCATGTAAGGGATGGCTTGGACTCCTCCTACATTGTGAAGCTGTGACAGGTGCTGAAGAAAACGCTCCAGCAGCATAAGACGAACCATGTGAAGCCTGATTAACAGATAATACAACAAAAGTAAAAATTTTTACTTTAACATCTAAATTGACTACATTGATCTTAATGTTATTTATTGTGAAATTCCTATCCCAGTAACCTACACGTTCAGGTCTACTCGTAGACTTGCTGGTACTGGCAAAGACAGCTTCATAAGACCTCATAACAATAATTCTCATAAACTCTTTCTTTGCTTTAAGATATCTGACCTGTTGCTTGTGTGTATGTCTCCCTCAGTTTCGCCTTCTCCCTCTGAGCCTTCGCCTTCCTGCTGGGCTGTGGTGGTACTGATGGCTCCAGTGCTGGAACTCACGCTGCCTGGACCTGCAGGGTGACCCTCCACGGTTGTGTCCCCATATGCACTACTGCGTCCTGACACTAAATATAAGAATACGCAATGGCAACAATTAAAAACAATTCTTAACTAAATTTTACTTTAACTACAATGAAAATTATGTGGTGGTAGACTGGAGCTAATTAACAGCTAAAAAAAAGGACAGACAGCAACACATGTTACATGACTTTATATCACCCCGTCCAAACATTCTGAATATAATAGTTATATAATAATTATCGCAATAAAAATAAATAAATGAACCTCAGAATTCAGATCCCTTCTTTTTACAAAATCACCCACCACTGTGCTCTCCTGCTACAGAGTCGATTGCAGAGCCTCCACTCTCTGAGCCCACACTGCCTCCGTGCTCAGCTGGGGAGGTCCGCAGTGTGGAACCATCAGTAGCAGCTGTGCTGCCCTCATCATCTGATGCTGGGGCTGAAATCATAGCAATAGCTGTTAACAGTGAATACACTGCGGTCATCTGGCAAGGATACATGATTTTAGTTTGCACTTGTGAACTAGCCATACACAAAGTACATGCCATACAGTATGTATTCACAACACCTGCCATTGTTTCTGGTTAACCTATTGTGAACATGTCAGATCATACGCATACGATCATGAAGGTTGACTTCATTACCTGATGCAGTAGTATCCGAGAGGGTGCCAGCATCCAGTGAAGACGAGCTTGGGGCCTGGCCAGACAGGCCGAGGCTCTGAAGGCCAAGGGCACTGCTGCTACTGCCTAAAAGGGTCAACATTTTTATAATTACCGAAAATAATGTTTTGTTTGATTGATTTAATAAATAAAATATTGATTGAAAAGTGTATACGACAAATTGGAAAATGCAGGGAACTTAAGCAAGCAAAGAAAATATAAATATTTAAATGTTATACAAGTAAAGTTGTAAAATGCAATACCCAGGCAAGCTGAGTTACCACTGAATAATTTAGCAATCTCTGGGGTCCTTACCTTGTTGATCCTGCTGCAGGCTGAGAGCGATGGCGAGCTCTACCATAGTTTCATCATCTGCATCAGGAGGGATGTCCAACATAGGTGGAAAACCCTCAGCTCCAGCCAGGAGAGCCTCCAGGGGAGATGGATTTCCGTTATTGACATTCTCTGCTGTCTCTAGGACCATGGACTCAGACTAACAAAAAAGAATAACTATTATTTTATTTATTTCTCATTATTATTATTAATCAACACTGTTTTACAACCTTACAACAAGTTTCAAAGCAATGTCTTGTTAAAGACAATACCTTATTAGGTTTTAATTCAGTGACGCATGAAAAACAGAAACAATTCTACCTGAAGATATCAGCTGAAAAAAACGGCAATGCTCACCACCATCTCAAAGTCACCATGATCCACTTCACCGTGTTCTTGACTTTCCTGTCTGCCCTCTTCTCCAGTCAGCACAGACGACTGCATTTTGTCATCTGCATCGTCATCGTCATCGTCATCCTTGTCACCTGGTAAAAGAAACAAAGTATGGTTTATCGGAATGACATTAACTTGTGGCCGCATTCAGCACAGGTTGGTACGAATTACAAACAAAACTAAATGGTCCACACCATCAATCTCTACTACAACAAATATCACAAAAAACTGAATTTAATACAGAATTACGTAACACAGAAGTTTTAAGCTCAATAATTCAAGCTACATTCTTGCATAAAACCTGCAGAAACCTACCCATGGGTGTATTGGAGCGTGGAGGAGATGGAAGAGTCACATGTCGGCGTTTGTTTCTTGGTCGAAGTACTCTGATCAGAGCCTGCTTACAAGCAAAGCTCACAGCTGTGTCCTATAATTGGTAAAACCCATAATGGTTACTGCTGCAGCCCTAATCCATCCATCGTAGTAGTTTACATGCATTCTTAGTGTTTGTCTGGAGGACAAAACTAAAAGCATCTGGTGAGTAACATAAGCACTATACTTACAGGGCACAGTAACATTTGCATGTAGATTTTGGAGGCAATATTGATGTAATCCAATTCACATGTGCAGTATGCATGGATGATGTCCACCAAGGCATTTACCGTTGCTTCCACATGAGTTAGACCTTTGAAAGACACGATAGCAAGTCTAGCAACTATGTACACACAGAAATCATGTTCCTTTTTTTTTTTTAAACACACTGAAACATTGTTCACACTTACCTGGCAGGCAAGCAGGTGCAAGAAATGCATTTTTTGGTTTTAGAGCATGAAGTTTCCAGAAATTATTCATCAGCTGTGTGATGAAATTACAGCTTTCACCATCTGCAGGTTTTTGTCCATCTTCTGCCATTTCTAGATTAGAAAAATATAAATATAATTGACTTGACACCCGTACTTTAATAACACAATAATTTCTTTTAACGTTATAAATAATTCTCACACCCGAAAAGTTTCTTACCAGAGTCATGCTGTAGTAACTTTGTTTCTGTGAAATGCACCAAGTTGCTGGGTCTCATAATTGCTATGGAGCGTGCAGTAATAACAAGCCTCTGGAAGACATCTGGGTCAAGCTCCTTTCCCTCACGACTACAGCTATTCAGACACTGCACTGCATTACTCAACAAGGACTGGTCCTGGTGAGGTGAGGTAGAGAAGCAGAAGTGAACAACAAAAATGAAGGCCCTAGCATATCTCACGTTAAACCTAGAAATCTTTTAGCTGTTAAAAATGAGTGAACTCATTTTGCAGGACACATTAAAAGGCTATGACGGTCTAGTCTGACAGAGTAGGTTTTGATTTACCTTGTGGTTGTGGTAAGCAGATCGACTGGTATGCAAACTGGCAAGAAGTCCTTTGGTCTGCTGCTGCACACCTGCTGGGGTAGGCATGGACAGCAGTAGTGTAGCCAACTCCAGTGCTGCAGTCTTATTCTTCTCCTATACAAGTTAGAGACGTTCAAAGTTTTATTAAAACACATTATTAGTTGAAAGCAACAAAGAATAGTCTATCTTCTTACCTTTTCATTGGATGAACCCACTGCAAAGCAACTTTCCAAAGCTTCAAGGGAGCTGACCACCAGCCTGAAATTTAGAAAATGAAATATCACCACTGCTGATACTACAGCTTTGACCGGAATAAAACGTAAAAGGAAGCACATCTTATCGCGTTGCAGTGCTGTTGTGCTGCTATTCTAAATTGCAAAACAACACTGAATGAAAGAATAAATGTTAATAGTAAAAGTTTGTTGTTGTGTGGAGATGGGTGTATGGCATGTTCACAACTGCAGGCATGGACACACAAACTGCCACACGTGCACAAACCATACAAACAAGCAGAGAAAGGGCAGTTACTAACCGGTCCAATGTTGATAAGGACTCAGTTTCACAACTTTTTATTGTATTTTTGGGAGCAAAAGAAAAAGAACAAAAAAGTGTGAGGATCACAGAAAGAAACAAGTGAAACTAAATGATTCAGTTGAACACAAGAGAAACATGCAAGAAAAGATGACATCACAATAGCCATGCACTAAAAAGGACTCAACCCTGTTGATTACATTTGCGGTTCTCTCTCAAACAACTTGACTACATGAAGGGTAGAGATACACCAGGTGTGAGTAATATTAAAAATATTCTATCACTGTAAATTTTCGGAGATATCAGCATTGAAATAGCCAAAAATCGTTGCTTCAAGAGATCCTTAGTATAGTTAATTGAATTCCAGGGCATTAAGAAATTCAAATGCCCAAAACCTTGTAATGATTTTCTGAATACTAAAGCGGAAACGTCATACCTCTCTAGCACACTGCCACTGGAGGTTGTTGGGGTCGCTATGTCTCCATCAGATGTTCCATTGGACTGGTTAAGGTTGGGACTGCAGACATTGTTAACTGAGGCAGATGAGAAATCTTCTGGTGGGTCCTCAGGCCAACCAAATTGCTCCTTGGTTTTACCATAGATCTTGACAGAATCAAGCATAGTAACTCCAGCTGGGTCAACAGATGCTCCAACTTTAAAATGAACACACAGACATTAAAGAACCTTTTAGAGATTAATCCAATTTATGAAAGAAAAAGTACAAAGTGGATATTAATGTTGTTATTTCTACATATAAATGACAAGAAGCTTGATATGCTTGCACTTACTAAAGATGGACAGCTTCTTGTCAGCCTGCAGGGCCTCCTCTCTGGTGAAGGGAAAGTCAAACCAGCGGGCTCTTGTCAGGTTGATCTGCATGGTCCGGCCAAAAACCTCCACATAGGAAGGAGCCCTTTCAATGGCTTGAGTGCCCACCTGCACCCGCATGCCAGTCATCACCATTGAACTGTTGTTGTTGACTGCTTCTACAGTAAATCCTCCAGGCTAACAATCAGAAAAGATTTCATGCAATTTAGCACATTTTAATGTATATACCAACATAAGTATGGTCATCGTTAATAAATGTATCACAGACACATTCATTTAGAAGCATCATGTAATATGCTGTACCTTTGTGTTGGCCACATACATCCCAGTAGAGTTAAGCCTGTGTTTAATTTGCTGTCCATTGTAGACCTGCAGCAAGTCATTGCCACCAAACTCCACCTCTGTCAGCTGCTGGTTGTGTTCAAAGAAGTCCACAGGAAACGTTACCTGACTGGAGGTCCGGGTGGCTGAAAGGAAAGTTATTATGTTTAAATAACATTTTGTCATGTTTTTGAGTGAATTCTGAAATTCAATACACCAAGTACACTCAAAACAAACAAACACAGGAAAACACTACACATAAAATATTAGTATGAAGTCACAGGTTAGGAATTCAATTCTCAGCAGAGTTCAATCAGGCCTTTTGAAGTCCTCTTGGGAAAAATGCTGTCCTTGCATCAGGGTAACCTTATAGCTCTAAATAAACACCAACTCCCTTATGGTATGGAAATTATTAATAGTTTAAACTCTAATATACTATACTATATATATATATATATATATATAGGACTGTAACTCACTGGTAGCAGCAGCTTTGCGCTTGCGAACAGGCTTCATAATACTGATCCCACAGCTCGGCTGCAATGAAGGCTGAAGCCAGTAAGAGGTGTTGTCCACATTGGCCATGTATATTCGCAGACTTCCATCCTCACATAGAAGAATCATTGTAGTCCGCTGCTGCTCATTGCTGGCAGTGTGTCGGATAGCCACCATATCCTGAATCTAGGAAAAGGAGACATTAAATTAACTAAAGCATAAGGAAATAGCTGCGAAATCAGTGGATTAGTTAATTTCACTTGAACAATAAATACAGGGCTTCACAATTACTTCTGCCATCCCATGCTGTATTACTTTTTGTTTTTATCTGTCATGACTTATTAGCATCTAAAAATTATTAAAGTGTGCAAGAAAGTGTGTATTTGAGCAAATACTCCAGTTAGACTTTTCCCTTACATATACAAGTGGCTGTTTAACCGAAGTGCACTACATGACCATTACCTTAGCTTTGGCTGGCAGAGTTTTGATCTCTTGAATGAGGAAAGTGTCAGGTTTGACCATGATGACCAGTGGTATGCCTGTTGTCTGCTGCACACAGCACACTAAGCCCGGATGGTTCATGACCTCAGACCACTGGCACAGAGCAGGAGACATTTTACTGCTGCCACCATTAGAGCTAAAGTGGTTGGGTGAAGAGAGATAGAGCAATTTAACCTCAGAACCTTGACTCATTGTACTGGAATGAGAATAAAGAGACTGAATGTATTACAGATGAACCTTTACCCTTTGATATTGATGGAGAAGAGTCTCTGCACATCAGTGGTGCTGCCACTTACTGTGGCAGCAAAGGACTTTCCTTGACTGTAGCTGAAGAAAAGCATCTGAAGCACATGGGAGTAATAGACTGACACACCACCTCCAGCCACCTGCCCATTGCTATCCTGAAGTTACACAAAGGGAATTCACATTAACACTAATTTCTGCATTTCATGAATAAAAAAAAAAATGGTGGTTTTTATTACCCAACATCCGATTTACCTTCAAGTCCTCGTGGGTTATGTCCAAAACATTTGTGACATAGAAGGGGCCATGTTGGGCACTGCTAGATTCATCCATAACCTGGGTGTACATGTAACCTGCTGAAGACATGATTACAATAATGTTCTTCCCCTCCTCATTGAAAAGGAACGTGGCATCACGGATCTTGGAACTTGGCAGCAGGAAGTAGTACATGGGACTCAAGGCATCCACTGATAAATCATAGATCTGTTTGGCAGTACAGGAAAAAAAACAAAAAACATGATCAACTGTTTTATCAAAAGTAAAAAGAAGAATGTTATGTTTAGCAATGAGAAGGTCTTTCTAAATAAAGAGAAAAAAAAGTTACCAACAACAGGTCAAAGTTAAACTACATAAAAATACTTAAATACTGTTAATACAAACTTTCACAAAGTCAGCAGTGATGATGGCGAGTTCAGTCTGCGAGCCTGGTAACCAGATAGCTTTGATGATGAAGTTGCCGGTAGCCAGCTGTGGGTGCAACACTAGATGGTCTGACACGGATCCTGTGCTACTGAATGTTAGTACATGGCAGTCCTAAAAAAAAACAAAACAAAAGAAATGCATACAACAGGACAGTGAAGTACACCACACAGCAGTCACTCACAGACAAAGATTTTTGGTTTTCTTGAGTAACTTGCAGTGCAACTAAGAATTCTCAGTTCTCAAAGAATTCAGAATTGCTCATTTGGCTTACTGTGTTCTCGTTGCTACAGGCAAAATGTATTTCAGAAACAAAAACACAAAATCTATTTAAAATGGAGAAACAGGTTGTTTTCTGACCTTGAGTCCGCACACAGCCAGGTAATCTTCATTACAGGGGTTGCCTGTGAGACTGAGGACAGTGAAAGGGACTGGAGCCGAGGCCAAACGGGTCAGCGTTAGCTTCCGTTTGCTTGAGTCAGCTTGCTTCAGGAGAGTGGAAAGCTGGAGAACTGTTATCTGTCAAGAAAAATTGTGGGAAAATGTATCAAACTGCCTAAAATCTAACAAAGAATGTTTACAAGCTCCTTGAGAGGAACAACAATGGGAATCAAATGACTAATTGTTAGACCTACTTTTCCCTTTTCATGGCTGACTGCAAGGTGTTGGCGGCGGCCATGGGGCGAGGATAAGACACACATGGCAACGCGACGAAGAACGTGTGCGCTGATGAGCTGGCGTATGGTTTGCCCCTGGTCACCACTGTAATTCATCCTCACATTCTCAAAAGCCCCCTCCTGAGAGCCAAGTGTGGGCACCTTGGAGTGTAAAAAGAGTAACGCAAGTGCATAACACAGACAATGAATAGTTTTAACAGTTTCAAAGACATGGATAAAAGATTAGGAAGTTAATGTTTTTCCCCCAACTAGTCCAAATTCTATCATACCATTAACTGGTCAGTCATCTCCACACTTTTGTCCCGAGTATGCAATTCATTGAGAGCTTGCTGAGCCCGGCTACTGCTTCCCACTGCTGATGCCTGCTGGAAGTTATTCTGAATGGCTTCCATTAGAAACATGAGCATCTCCAGAACGACTGCTGCAGTGGATGATCCGATCTGCCATGGAAAAAGCAAGCCAAAATTACAAGTCACATGATGTACATAGAACTTTAAGGCTACATTCCCCTTACATACTGGCCCTGGGCGTCATCTGATCCGATCATATTGATCTGAATCACTTTCATATACAATAATTGTTAAAGATTACATTACCACTGATGTAATTTCCTGGCGTATATATAGTTAAATTTGCACAGGACATTTAGCAGGTAGTACAGCAACAATGTTCACACCAGAGCTGAATAAAATGTGAATCATCAAAATAAAAAAACGAAACAAAAAAACCCCTAAATTATTCAATTATGCAGCACGCTCTGTAATTTGAATGCAACATGAAAGACAACAATCATCATCTTTTTCCCTTACGACTTGTGTTAGCAACTCTTCCTGGCAGCCCTCAATGCTTTTGCACACGCTGCTCTTCTTAGGTCTGTCTTCATCACCAGGTTTGCCATCACAGATGGTGACCTTGCCCTTATCTGAGGGTGAGGCATTTTGATGGCGGATAGCACTCTCAGGCATACGCAGCTCACTCTGGAATGCAGAGGACTCTTTAAGAGTTGACCCCATTCCACTACTGGGGCTGCGTTTTACCAGGGCCTGTAGGGCAGATAGCACAAAGAGCTAGTGAGAACAGAATCAGCACCTATACATTCCTCCATATATATTTCATGTGGCAGTACATAAAATGCCAAGTATATTTTAAAGTCAATTAAAAAAAATTTGATAACTTTTTGTTATACATTTTCTAGCTTATCCACATTGTGGAGTAAATAATCAAAATGTTTATCAGAGAAACCATGGTGGACAAAATTGCACTTAAATCAATCATTATAGAATAATTACAAAAACGTTAAATCGGACATTTTCTAAATGTGAACAACCTAAAGTTTCACTTGCAGGATCAATGTACAGCATGTATAATTACAAAAGTATAAAAGGTACACTTAAGTGAATCAAATCATTATGAGCCATTATAATGATAAGTCTAAAACCAAACATATCACAAACACAAAACAGCAATAAGCTATAACACATCTCAAGCTTAAAGTATAATGAAGTAAAATGTGGTTGATGTTTGATCACTGTCACATGCAAATTCAAATATCCACTTAAGAATAACTAGGAAAGCTGGCCTTGTCCATACATAAAATACTGCTAACAGCCATTTGTAACATCATTTCTGATATTCTGGCCATATATGTGGGCTAGCTATAACCCTGACCAAATGAAATGACGGGATGGAAGTCAATGGGGGAATGACTTGCAAGCCAAAGTTACCGCTGTTGTTCTCTTCCCATGATGACCTGAGGTATTCGGTCTCACCTGGCAGCTGCCATCCTCTTTGGCACCGCAGTCACAGAAGAAAGAGCCATATTTGGCATAGGAGATCTCATGGTCTTTGTGACAGACCTTGGCACACACTGTGCACACACCTACCCCATCCACCATCTTACAAGTGTGACAGTGGTACCTGTGGAATGAAAGGGACAGGGCAAGACTGTGTATGCATGTTTAAGGACAAAATGTACGTTTTCACACCAAGTTGCACCAAGAGGGCCCATATCTCAAAAATGAAATGGCATTTTAATACATTCTCAGCATAGTGTCATTTGTAGATATGTGTGAAAGACCTGTTGTGCACTTGCAGACAAAGGCTCTGCAAAGGAGCTACAGGATGTCATGGTGGGGTAAGTCTTTTTCCACAGACACCCACAATATATTTAGGTTTGTAACTTACTGTGGGTAGAATTGTTATAATTTCTTCCTTCGTTATTCTGAGTTGTGAAAGCTTACCTGAAAACTAGTTTAGGGGTATCTGCCTTTTATATCTATACTACATGGCCTAAAAGTTGATCATGTTTAAAAGACAGAAATGCCTGCTGAGCTAACAAAAAAACTTTTCTTTACCAATGCTGGTTCATGAACTCCTTCTGGGTAATGGTAAATGTGCACAGCTTGTTGCAAAGGGAGTCTTCATCCTGTTATAAATACACATATTTAGATCATATTTTACATTACACATGTAATGTACATGTTTGTAGATGCTTCTACATATGTATCCATATAATAGGAATTAGACACAAAGGGGTGAGATCTCACAGAGTCCTCAGCCTGGGAATCATCCTCCTCGACTGCAAGCTCTTCCACCCAGTCTGAATCCACTTCCATGGCTTTCTCTTCTCCTTCCATCACCAGTGCTGAAGTTCCCTGGCCACTACTTTGCCGTAAGGCATTCATCACGTCGGCCAAATAGGAGATTATGTGACATGAGCATTCCAGCATACTTGCATGCTGAAATCAAAGAAAAGGGTGAACGTGCTGGATTACTTGGCAGTAAAATGTTTTAATGCTATGTTGTAAATTTATACCAGACAAATGCGATGTGGTATCTGGATAATGTTAAAGACGCTAAGAAGCTGATGCCATATACATGCACGTGATCTAAAGATATACCTTTCCTTGGGATAGGTTTGTGCTCACTTTTTCCACAACGTTCTTCTGTGTTAAATACTTTTTGCTGCAAATGGAAAACAGATGTTACACAATGCAATGCACTCTCCATTATAAAATACAATAATGATGGAATTTAAATTAAGTAAGGGCAAATTTGCATATTGAATTCTTACCATCTGGTCAGCCATTCAATAGCTGCCCTGTGCAGTTGCAGGTGGCCAGCCCCCTGTCCAGCACTGGCAAGTGTGGCCATGATGATCATAAGCTCAGGAAAGCCTGTTCCATCACCATTGGTTAGCATGTCTGTTGCCATGGGAATGAGAGTGTTGAGGAGTACAGCGCACACTCCTTCTCCAACCTGGCTGTTGTCACGCACAATATGAGTGGTAAGAAGCTGCAGAAGCTGTCGGTTTTCCTGCACTATGTCCAGCTGCTCTGAGTCCTTTGGTGGGGTGGCAGTCATGCGCATCAGCCAAGACTGCAGACGAGAAGGCTCCACGCAGGCGAGCTGGGCCAGAGAACCACACAGACATAGCAAGCTGGGGTTTGGGCTCTTCTCAGCTGAGGATGACAGCATCAATACAAGACTTAAGCTTACAGCTGACCGCTACATACATACTTGATGCATGTACTGGCTGCCTTTTAATGTACGCAGAGCATGTATTTCCTGTCTAAAGTTTATTTGTATTTATATTATGAGATGTTATTTTGTATACATGATTTGTGCACATGTAACATACCACAGCTTTATGGAATTAATTGAGTCGGCCTTAAACTTACTGAGTTGAAAAAGTTTGGTGAAGAATTTCAGAACCCTGTTGCAGAACTTTGCAGACAGATTTTCATTGGCTGTTGCCATCATAATCTGAACCAGCTCACCACTGGAAAAGAGCAACACAACCAAGTAAGGCAGCTGTATAAATGTGCAACAATGTAATCTGTGTCATCGGTTGAAGTGGTACCCAAATGAAAAGAACTCCTCCATGGCCTTGCGGACTTGACTGCTCTCAAGCTGTTTCTCAAGGTACTGTAGGCATTCTTCAAGCACAGACTCATCCAAGCCACTAAAAGACACACAATTAATCAGATGAATGGACTTTAGACTAAAACCAACATTAAAGGAGCAGAGTAGTTAACAAATGTCACATAGCGTTTAATTATCAAATCACACCTGTTGGGATCTGAGTGATTGGCAATGATGTTATAACATCCAGTCACCAAGCGCTCGTAGATGCGTGCTAAAAAGGCATCGGACTCAGACGGGCCAAGGATGCGTTCCAGTGAGGTGGTGCTAATCTCTGCCACACTCTCTGTGCTGCTCTCCAGCAGGAGAGGCAGCAGTGTGCGCACAACCTGTGATGGATTCAGTTCCTCTGTGCTGAACAGAAACAGCAAGAGGGTTGAAACAAATCATCAAAATATAATTCTGTTTAGCATATAATACTGATTGTGTTAAAATAATAGTAATTTTAAACTTAAAAATGTACTTACACAATGAGGTCACCAGTTAAACGAACCAATGAGAGCAGGATGTGTTTAAGGGAAGAGGCCAGAGGTAAGGACTGACAACTCAGTGTGCCCAGATGAGCTGCTTGGATGGCACTGATGTAGCTTTCTGATGGTATGATATCATTGGCAAATGCATTTCGCTTAGGGGGAAAAAACGCATAAGATTATTGATCACATCAATCTATTGTGTATTTTGTGTGTCTGAACGAGGTAACTTTATCGTGAGATAGGATGTCCTGCTAAATAAAGATGTGCAACATGCACAAATATACAGAGTGTGTTTACTACTGCTAGTGTATGGGTTGAGTTGGAATTTGATTTAGGGTTGACTAAATGCCTTTACAAAGTATGTACTAATGAGGACAAAGTCTGTCTTTGCATTGCAGTAACAGGTTTCCTCACTTACCCATGAGCCAATGTTGGGGAATTCATTCGTGTGGATGTTGTTCCAGGTTTCACATATTGTCTGTACTGCTGATGGTAGGTTCTGCATAATATTGTGCCCTGTGACATTTAATTGAAAAAGAAGTAGTTAAAACTATAAATTGTGAAGGAGAATTTAGTTTACCTCATTAATTCTTTCACATACCCAGCATGTTTGCTTTGCAACGGGTGGAGCCAATAGACAGAACTGCAGCATAACCTTGAAGTTTGGCATCTGTCAGTTTGTTCTCCCCTTCCTCTGGGATGTTCATTAGCAGGTATGACCTAGTCATGACAGGTTTGGTTAGATAACAGGATCACTATTATCATGCATTATGCTAGATAACACATGCTCTAGATCAGCTTGTGTCATGTTGAGAGGTGAGGAAAATGCAGTAGTTATAGTGATTCTTTCTCACCTGGTAAAGGCTGTGTACACATCAGTAAGCTGTAATGTGGCTGGTAGGAGGTTCTTTGTGATCTCTGAGGCTTTGTGGGTGTTGGCTTCAATAGCAACTTTGGACAAATGCTCATCCAAGGAAACCTGCACTTTAGAGATAACTGCATCTAGTGTGTAGATGGCTTGTGTAGAGGGCAACTGATGAAGAGGCAGGATGACACTGGGGTCTACACTGGAAAAAGTAGAAATCTGCAACAGAATCAAGTCAACAAAGGGACAATTATTTTGAAAACTTAGTCTGAAGAGAAAAAGATGCACATGTCATCAGTAAATATATTGTAACTATTACCTGTCTGGCAATGTACTCCTCTGCTAGTTCCACATCGTATTTAACAGTGCTGCATCTAGCGGCTGTCACCTCAACCAGAGATGCGGCTTGGTCTGCTTTCATGCCTTGCTTCACCAAGTGATCCTTTAATTTAACATAGACATTGTCATACTTAACGAACTAAAGATACTACGGTAGAAGGTCAGAAACTTAATCTCAGATGTCAACATGTTACTTTCAAAAAGTAATTTGCATACTTTGGAATCCAGCATACTAATACAACATTCTGTACTACTGTCAGATGTCAACAGACCTTGATCCAATTCACATAAGCAGACACTCTGAGTCGTGAGGACCACCGAAGTGTGTGCAGGATGTCACTTTCACTGGGATCACTGCAGCCCGTCTTTAGCTGCTCCATGTAAGCTTTGGAGGGGGGTAAAACGCCCAATATCCTCCACAGTACCAGGAAGTAGTACTGTAGAGAGCAAGCCTCCTGTATAGGTTGTCAAACATACATTAATTGTTTTTATAAATTCTAGTGGTAATAGTTTTCGAAGAATATGTATTTTTAAATAAAGACCTTTTGAATTCTGTTCTTTCACAGATCAATTTGTATCAAAACATATACCAAAAGTGATTGATAAATACTCTGAGGCGTCCAGTACTTGCTGCAGTTTTAGAAATCTGTCACATTAACTGCATTTTCACTGTTGAACAATGAATGCTTTATGCTGTGTGCTCTCACCATAGGACTTATGGGCTTGTTCTCCTGTCTTCTTGCTGTGTCAAGCTGAGACCCTGCTGCAAGAAGTGAGATGAGCGATGCATACAGTTCATCGTATTTAATTGCTCCGTTGAACAGCTTTGGAAACACCTACAAAGCAAAAGAGTTTGAAGAAACACGCAAACATCTAACAGTAGGAGCATTTTTAAACAATGTTTTTTCTCTCACCTTGTTGTCTAGTCTGTTGATATCGTCTTCAGATGCCTCAGGGGACAAAACACAGTAGAATTTGGGCTGAACGTTGGAATCTAAAAAGAAAAACACAAAAACATTACTTTCTGTCTTGCTATGAAAGAAAATACAAATCTCTTACAGATAAGAACAGAGATAATGTGCATGCAAGTTGCTGAGCTAAAATGTGAATGAGAATGTCCTAACCTGCTTATATTAATAAAAAAATGTCCTCCTCACCTGTAGAACAGTGTTTAGCCCAATTCTCTTCTACCTCTTTAAATCCATAGTAAAGAGGGATTCCACTGCGCTTGCCACCTTCTTGAACAGAACTTGGCCCACTGGATGGTGGGGTGAGGAGGTTATACTGCACCTATAAATATTATTGATGACAGAAGATGTTTACCATGAACATATTTACTAAGAACAAGACAACAGATAGAAAAAAAAAACAAGCACTAACTTGTTCAAAAAGGTACAAGGGAGGCTTAGAGTAATGGCGCAGCAGGTAGTCAAAAACCAGCAACAGGCGTGCCAAGTTGAGCGGCACAGCCTTCAGTTGGGAGTCTCTGCTTTGTGCCACTTCAGTTATAGTCTGGGTGACCAGGGTGAGAACTGATCGTCGACCACGCTCTGACAGATTGTGGAAAAGGAGCAGAAGGAGCTGAAGGTGTTCCACGTTCAGGTCATCTTCACCATGAACTAAACCCTGGATTGTGTGTTGCTTCAATGTTCCCAAAAACCTAAACGCAGAGAAGCAAAAGGTAAGCGAGACTGGATGCAAGATATAAATAATGCTTCCTATTTTAAGTAGCATGCATATCTCAGCATCTAAATGAAGAAAAAGATCTGCCAGCACCAACAGCCTAAATGCATCCATACCTTTCCCAAACTTTCATACATTCAGGTACATCAGGTTCTCCTTGCACACTGGCTTTGTGTTGCCATATGAGAAGAAGTCTGGAGAGAACTGATAATGACTGTGGATGAATGTACAGAGGCCAGGGGCCCTCTGAAAATGGTGCAACTCCTAATTGCTGCAGAAGGGTACTCTGGAAAGAACAAGACATACAATATTACAGTACTGACAATAATTTCACACTTTATCAGGAATTACTCATTATTAAGTCTGCTTAATTTGTGGACAAGTTATGAAAAATCCACTTACCTGCAGGGCTGGAGATGGAAGATCCGATGTCACCAGGGTATGATTGAAATGATACAAAGCTAAAGAAAACATATCATCTGAAGAGCCTAAAAAGAAACATATTCAATAAAACTGTAAAAACGACTACTTACTATTGATGGTCAGAACCCATTATTAGAAACAGAAAGAATTTCAGATAATTTCTGAGATAAGTGATTCTTGAACCCATACCTTTGACATCCTTGTCTACATCTTTGATAATGCTGGCTAGTGTAGCCATATGTTGCTCTGTAAGAGACACGCTTAGGTAGTTGCGAATGAAGTTGTTCCTGGACTTCAGCATTGAGGTTGTGATGAAGTTCAGAATACTGGAGGCTAAACAGAGGAACTAAAGGAACAAACGATTATTACCTCATGCAGTTGTCATATATTTAAATACTTGTAAATTGTTAGCTTAGACCAGGGTTGTCCAATATTGGTCCCAAAGGGCCACTGTGCTCTTTTTCCAACCAACCATTAGTTTCAGTTTTTGATTGTCTTAAAACACCTGATCCAGGTGTTAGTAGATAGGGCAGGTAGTTGAAAACAGGCAGGACTGTGAGCCTCCAGGACCATGATATACAATATTTGGAAATAATCAAGCTTCATCATCCTTTACATTACTACTGGTCCTCACCAGTTCTGGGTCTTTGCGGCCAGCTAAAATGTTTCCATTCTCACTTGGCACCTGCTTGTTGGGACTCTTTAGCCTGGGGGAGGTCTCCAAGGGTGGGGGTGGAGGTGGTGGCGGGGGAGCTACTTTGTCCTTGGTCGGCGAAATTGTCTCTTCAAACCAAAGCCCCAAGATGGGTTCACTGTCATCATCTAAGAGAGAGAGAAATTGTTTCATGTGAAAATCTTGCCATGAAGACAACAAATGTTACAAGACTTTCAGCACAATGGTAAAGTGGCAGCAGTACCGTCAAACAGCAAAATGTAAAGAAGTTCGAACTAGATCATGACACCTACAACACTCTGCAGGCGGTGGCCGTGAGCCAAACAGTGCAGGAAAAAGTTCACATACAACTCTGTTGGTGAATATCCACTTAAAGGAGAACTTTGGAGAATTTCTCTTCTGAGAACACCACCTTTTAGGAAATCTCAGTGAGTATAAGAAGGTTTATACAGAACTTGTGATCTAAAATTAATTAAAATATCCACCAACAGTTGCTGTCATGGATAGTTCATGATGAACAAATTCAGAAGGCTGAACTCGAGTCAGATCGGACAAATTTCTTCACATGGATCACTACGTTTTTATATAATTTCCCAAATGTCCCAAGTTTCCAGAACTATCAAATCAATGAGGGTTCCATGTCTAGGACCTAACAAGCAAATCCAGACCGATAATTGCAAAGGAGTAAGACTCTCTCGACTCTTTATCCCCCAAAATATAGCCCCACAGCACTGATCACCTTGTTCCCCTTAACACTGCAATGACCTGTTGGTTCATTTGTTGATGGACCAACAAAGATTCTCATATGTGTAGGATCAAATAAATTTTTAGCAACATTATGATTAGACCTGAAAGGTATCCCACTGCAGTCAGTCACTGTACCTTGATATCAATTCAAATTAAAAAGCAATTTACACTGTAAAAGAATATCACTTTAAGTTGATATTCACATCTGCATGCAACATACAAAATCATACAATTTCAGGTGACAGCAAGACGTATAACAGTGTGATTAAGCCCATTCTTTACAAGCGCTTGAATTCATTGTATTCAAGAATATTACCACTGTTTTGATGTGGGTCTTTCATTATTTTCCTCTTCAGGAGAACAGACATATTTGATAGGTAACGTACTTTTAATAAGTAAGAAGCACTAAATGACAAAAACAAATAAGACCTGACATTACAGTGTCTAGAACAAAACAAACACAGACCTGGGATGAGATAACACGTTCACTAAACAACTCTTTCAATTATACTTTATTACTGAGCAATCACTATACTAATGTAAAAATATTTCACATCTACTATATCTGAAGATGTGCAAAAACTCTCAACATCAGTAAGTGTGAAATATCAAAAACCAATCATGTCTGATAATGTACCCTACTAAACATTAGTGATTAGTTGATTCTACTAAACATGAGTGGTCAACATGTCAGAAGCTGTTTATGCAAGGAATGCGAACAGCAGTGAGCAATAGAGTGGATGACAAAAGTGATGTTGTTAGAAGACAGCTCTTGATTGAATCCGTTCAACATGCCATAAATAAAGAGCTGTACAGAGATACTGTATGTGTTGGTAGTAGTGATTCGTTTATGTCATCTCACCTTAATGGGAAGCCTAATGCTCGAAAATAAAAATAAATTCATAATAATAATAATAATAACAATAATGAGCACCCACATGTTAACACAACTGATAATATTCTTTGAACCACACCAAGCCACAGATGAACCTCTTTCACCAAAAATATAATTTCGATAGTTCAAATATAAAGCACATTTCAGACTAGGGGCCATTTTGCCAAAGCCTTCATCTGTAGCTCAGTCATATTCTAAGCTTTTAGGGCCACAGCTCAGAGCCTAAATTGTGAGACACAGAATAACAAAATGAATCTACAACAGTGAAGTGGACACCACGTCTTTGACCTGAGGACAGAAAACTGCTGACCTGAGACACAAGCTGCACTTGTCTTTTCCTGTCTTCTCTCTGCTGAAATAGTAGACACTGTCAACTATGCTGACATTGTGTGATGAAGGGACACATTTTATTAACATAACTGTGCATGTGTTTACTCTCACTGCTGCCTGACTGATCCACTGACAGGACTCTTGTTTCACAGCTTTATTCCCCACTGGCAAGACTCTGCACCTGGAGCCAGACTGGCGTACAGCAATCTGAATACCTCCAGGTTTTTAGGACCCTGGTTTGTTGATCATATTTAGAGCTACACCTTCAATTTGTGGTTGATAATGTGTTTTACACAAACAGGTATGCTCATGGCATTGGTAAGCTAATGTTAATACCAACATGACCACCAGATGATTATTCATGACTGCAAGAATTCTTTAGGTCAATATTTAGCAGTTTCAACTTCTACATTTTTGCCTAAATCCCTGTTCAACTATTTATACAGATTATATTTCATACAAACCAGTAACACATTTTTAATATAGCAGTTTTTTTGCAAATGTAGTGATTGTGTAATGTTTGCTACATGGGCCAATGCTTGCCTTGTACGGTTTTCAAAAAAATATTCTTCCCGTATGCTGTACTAGACCAATATGTTTCTTGTATAGAGTGATTTATTTTTCTGCAAACCTAAATGTGCTCTGTCAATGCATAGAGTCCTAAATGATAGTACCTTGACTGCTATCCTCCTCTGTACTGCTGAAATCATCCTCATAATAGGTGTTTGAATCTGTAGAAGCACTGGCATCACTGCTGACTGAGCCCTTCCTCTGTCGTTGAAGAACACAAGCCTGATTGAAGGGGGGAAAGTATTTTTATTTTATGGCCCGCTGGACATCAAAAACAGCAAGACAAACACAAATTAAAGATAGCTGAATGTAGATGACTGCACCTTTTTATAGGCTGTGGAGAGAAGGGTGAAAAGCAGATTGGTCAGGGGCACAGAATCAATGAGCCTTTGGACCCTCTGGATCGAAGTGCTCTGTGCCATGATGTTGAGCTCAGCTGGTGGCCCATCACTCGCCCAACCCTGCATGCATGAGCCAAGGAGAATTGAAATGACGGCTTTGAAGAAAGACAATGTTCCATTTCCTATTTTGTCCAAAATAGTTGCTTAATCAATCTGTTGACTTTCATCAGACTTGTGCTGCACAAACATTTTAATTTGTCAAAGTTTGACCAATGTGTAAGCCTTAAAGAGACACTAGTATTGACCACATGCACCACAGAAAGATAAACATTGTAATGCAACAACTATATTTTAAATGAACAACATAATGAGTTTGTTTGTGTTACTTACACGATGCAGTGCCTCCACTTGCAGATCCTGGAAAAGCGAAGTCAAGAGTTTGATAGTGTGGTTGGCCAAAATAACTGACAACACTCCAAACCCTTGGTGCCTTGAGAAAAACAATGTAAAAAGGTAAACATTAATTCTAGAGCCAGTAAAGTAGTAGTTTTATTTATTATTATAGTAGTCACTATCCAAATCTTTAGTAAGTCAAAAACAATAGCATTTATTTCATATGTAATGAAAATTACCCTTTCCCAGGACCAAGTTTCGGTGATCCTGCACCATCCTTGGTACGAGCAGCAATATCTCGCACTCGCAGGGCAGCCAGGGGATCCTTTTCTTTCCCTTTATCTGCCAGCGCAGTCGGGCTTAGGTTAAGAATCAGGTACAGGCTGTTTAAAAGGCACCAGGCTCCAAGCAGCTGGAAGTTCTGATAATGCTGTAAATAAAAAAATTCACTTTTAACTTCCTTTTTTTTTTTTTTACTTAAACTTCAAGAGGCACAGACTAAGTGAATCAAAAGGTACTGGAGTAAGTTTCTTGACTACCCCAGTGTACCAATCCAACTTGTTGCTCACCTCTCCTCCAGCTCTGCGGGAGTTGCTGATGGCATGTCCTATCATTTCATAGATCTCCAGCTGTTGCCAACACAAATTTTGTACTTGTTAACATATCAAATAATGTGTCTTGCTAAGGTATGCATACTAGCATGGTAGACTTTAAAGACTAAAAAACTGAAATTTCCACACAGTTGGAACTTGGTCATACTGTTATGTCTGACATAAGATTTGACAGATAAACTTTCTGTGTAGTACCAGATAATGTCTTCGTTATCGTATGAGCATTCATTGAAAATTATGTACTTATAATACTCACACATTTCTGGACAATTGTAGCTGCGTCATTTTCATAGTCCTCCTCCTTCGTCCCAGTGGAGGCAGCACGAAGCTGTAAGCCACTGCCTACCTGCAGAATGGCCATGCAGGTGGCCACGCTCACACCTAAAAGGCCAAAAACACAATGTAGATTTACATATTTCAACAATCAAGTCAAGTAGTAGTAGTTTTTTTTCAATAAAAGACAGTAGAATTCTATTTTCCCCACAAATAATTACCACCTACCAGCATAGAGACAGCTCAAAGCCAGCACAGTCATATCCAGTAGTCTCCCTGGTGTCAGGGGCTCCAGTACAGGTAGGGAAAGTGTGTCCAAAGCCATGGTTACATCTATCACCAGCGAATGGAATCTAAAAATGTTCAAAGTTCAATGTTTGAAAGCTCAAAAATGTTTAGAGAAAAGAAAACTTTCCAAATGTTAATATACCCCACCCTCTTCAAAATATCATTGTACTAAAACATTTTAAACAAATACTTAAAAAAACATACCCATTGCGAACAGCAGTAGCATCAGCCACTGTTGCAGGCATGATAAAGAAAGAGTTGGCTGATACAGCATCCTGGAAACGGTTGATGTAGCGTAGAAAGTAGGGCAGGTTGAGGCACACTCTTAACAACTTCTCAGACCCACCTAGGAATTAAGTCATTCAAAACTATTACCCATAAGAATGAAACCTTCCAAGTAACAGTACGATGACAGAACACTGGAATATAGCAGGCATCTTAAGATTTGGAGTGCTAAAGAGGATATAAATAAAATATATGAAATCTTAAGTTGTGTAAAAAAAAAAAAATTAAAAATAGGTAATAACAAAAGCGTTACCCATACGAGTGAGGTTAAATTCAAACTTATTTAGTAAGTCTCTCAATTGCACAATGCATATCAGTATACTGGGTGGAAAAGAAATTTTACTAATATGCTACTACAATGGTGCCACAGTGTAAGACGGCACCAGTACCAATGAACTGCATTACATTTCGACTTCACTTTCAGCTACAATAGCTACATACATTGAGAACATTAACAAGGTGCTGCTGTCATTTCAAAATAAAACACATTGTTAATCACTGTGTGATCAACTTGCGTTAAAACACCAACACTGTCCGGGAATAAAGCCACAAGTACTCACCAAGTTCCTGTAAGCTTGACACATTCTGGGAGACAAAGGCATTTTTCATTTTGGCCTGAATAGCTTGCTCTGTGGTTTGGTCATCACAATCGCTCTCTGCCTACAATGATGAATAAGATGATGATTTACAACTCTGGACCAAAAATTATCTCATAGACTGAGAGTGACAAAAAACACTGGTAAGAAAAATATTAAGGACACGCCAGAGGAAAAATAATCTTGCCTGCATGTGTGCTGCTGATTGGGAGCCCGAGATGTTGGTAAGGTCAGGGTTAAAAACTGACGTCAACTGATTAAAGAAGTTCATTTGAACTTCTTTTTGTCGAAGCTCTGGGTTTACAGCACTGGGCAGCTCCTTCTGATCTTCCACTATTAAACAATGAATTTATTTTATCACACCAAACCCACTTTTTTTTCCCCATTACTCATCTACTTATAATAAGTTACTCCACCACAGGTGATGTTTTTTGTTAAGCACTGTATAATTTTAATTCATCTTAAGATGATAAGGGACACTTACCATCTGAAAGGGTCTTGATGGTTTGAGGCAACTTGGCAGACTTCATCATAGCAGTGAAAGTGATTATTTCTGTGCGATCTAGCCTGCTGCACCCCGTGCAAAGTCCTTTTATCAGAAGAATCAGATGTTTCTAAAGACAAATTAAAAGTGTTATTTGATTTAACCACGTGGCTACTTATTAAAGATAAGCAGAAAAGACAAGTATTTATTTTCTCTTACCTGTGATACTGCACATGCCTCATCAGGGTTCTCCAAGCGCAGTAGTGAGAATTCAATCAATACTTTACACGCTGCAGCAACTGAGAGCAACTGATTTCTTGGTACTAGAGAGACAGAAAACACATCATTTAGATGCTGGAAGAAAAGTAACATTTATTTTAGCTGAATGGCGATAAGGATTTCATTTACCCCAAAAATGTTACTTACTTTGTCCACAAACTGTGGTGATGTAATGTGCAGACAGTGCCACAAAGGAGGAGTAGAAAGGCTCATACTGTTTGTCATGGTGAAGAATGTCTGATTCACTGAAGATGAAATGTTAAATGTCACAAACTTTCATTTTACATGGAATTTTCATTTGTCATTATTACCACTATGCCATCATTTGGAACTCCATTACCACTAGATTATTTACTTGAAAGCACATATGGCCCATCTTAATCGCATATAATGTGACGAACTACAACAGTGTCTCAATAATGAGTTAATGGACTCACAACTCACAAATAATAAAACAATAGTTATTCCTACCTGTCAATAAAATGAGAAACACTACTATTTATTGTTCAGCTACAATCAACACTGTTAAATTCACTCTTTCTTCCCCCCCTTTCTCAAATGTCACACAGATCTAGTTTTCAGCTTTCGAAATCAACCCTGAAAGGCACTGCAATGTTACAACTTTGAACAAATGGCTTGCTCAAGTCTGACATCTATCATTCATATTTATCTGTGGTTTTGTTTATCTGAAAACGAAACTAACAGGTGTGTTGGTAGTGGCAGGAGGCTCAAATTTGCAGATTGCTTCTTTGGTAAAGTCATTAAACATAGTAGGAAGCACTTGACTTGAATGTCCAGAGGTCTCAGTTGACTACTACTAAACAAGCGTCTCAAGTAACAACTTGGCTGATGTATGGTGGTACTGTTGACTAGATAACGCCTGGGTGAATGCACTTTCAAGGTGAAAGTGGCAAATTGTGCACAAGCTTTGCTGTTTTGCAAGATAATTAACGCAAGACATGGTTCTGTCTAGCAGAACTGCCGGTTATCCTTTAACTATACGTTAAAGGCTACACACCATCACCTCATCAGAACTGAGTGGACAGCACAAGGTCCCCGCCTACTTACAGTCCAAACAGACTCACAACAGCCCACGATCAACTGGCTGGCTATTGAATTACCAGTTATTTAAACGCAAATGTTAACATGAACCAACTAGACAGAACGTGGCAAGCTCGGCATGCAAGCTGAATCGCGTTACGCTAACTTAAGTTAGCCGACGTAGTCAAATATTTCCCTGAACGGGCCATTTCAACGCAACGTTATCTAAAAGGCCCCTTAGTTAGCTTTCTGGCTAGTGTTTGTATTAGCTAGCTCATGATGAAGCAGATTCCTAAACAACACACTGCGACGTGAAATAACGTTTGCACTGCAGTGGTGTGATACTAGAGACCAACGCCCATCAGCCGCAGACACTGCTTTGCTTAAAGCCGTTCACGTTACCAGCCATGACTCGCTAAATAGCATTTTGAGTAACTTGGCTAACGTCAGCAGGTGACTCGATGCCAGTCCAAGTTAAGCTCGATAGCTTGCTAGCCGCTAACATTAGCAAAGTGGGTAGCGTCTCCCATCGATCTCTACTAACCAAGCTAGGTTAGCAAGTTAGCCAGTCAGCTAACCCCTGGGTGGACACGGCCAACAATCGAGTCAATGCAGAGCCGAATTTAATTGACATGTAACCGTTTACCTGTTGACTATAGAGCCAATAAGCTGAGGTAGCTCCTTCGTCTCAAAAGCGGTGTACGAAGCAGATAAAAGCGGTCGTACTGCCGCTGTCCATTCGTGTTCCCCATTTCCTCCGCTCGACGCCATCTTGAAATCCCATAGAAAAAAAAAATAGCTAGTGGAAGAAGAACCAGTGAAGGTAAATGACAGGGGGCGCTCACGTGCTGACAGCGCCGACCGTGGATTCAACCACATGTCACTGATTACTTCTATATGTCATCCCAAGGTTCATAGGGACTAACAGCTCGGTTTAGCATTTGTAGAGAAGGTAATAGAAAATAACGCCCTTTCTCGTTATTTTCATAACATGTAATGTCATTTAGTAAAGAATGTTATGATATGTTGAATTAAACAACTCTCCACGTTTTTCAGACATTTAACCAATAAACATAAATCCCATATAGAGGAACCTGGGATGGTATAATGCTATGCAACAGGCTTTTTCAACTGTTGAAGTAACAACAACACATTATTTTGTAATTTCATTGTATGTCACTTATCTCATTAGTCTCATCAGAATTTCTGAAGCAGCTATAGCTACTCATTGTATAATAGCTGCTATTAAACACACCCCCAGCAAGAAAATGTTATTTATCATTATTACATCTTTGTGGGGAAATAGGCCCATTTATGAGTAGGAGCTGGCTTGTCTTGTAATTTTATGGACAGGAGCTGTTGTTGCTAGAGGCGCATATAAAGCCAACCTGTAGGGGGCAGTATATCTTAGTTGCCAGACAGAAAGGAAGCCACTTCCGGTTTCCTCTTTCTCCCGAGCAGCAAGCCGAAGCTGTTGCTAGAATGGCAAAGCACATTTGGCTGTGCCTTAAATTGGCTATTTTATGCAGTACGGTGGGGGCTGTCTTTGAGGATCAAGTAGGAAAATTTGACTGGTAAGACGAATCCATAGGATGAACTAAACACACCTGCTGTCTACAACCTTGTAGGTTTGCTAATGCTATCAGTTGACACAGCCTCTAGCTGTGACTCGGTGTGTTTTTAGGTTGACCCCAGGCCTGTAAATATTCAAATTAATATGGGAAATTATCATGCCATTTAAAAATCAGTAGTGTGCTAAATAAATGTGAATGAAAAGTACATGAAGGTATTGTTTCTAATATGTCAACTGTGCAACTCACCATTACTTTCTTTGCTTTAAGCCATATTTGTTGCCTTGTGAATCTCTAGGTTTTGCAGTGATCATGAATTGCCTGCTTTCTGTCTTTTGATTCACAGGAGGCAACAATATGTAGGCAAGGTTCGATTTTCTCATTTTGACAACCACATGCAGTCGCCCAGAAAGGTGCTTCTGGCAACCGAGAAGAATGTTTTTGCTGCTCTTAACATTAGGACTGGAGAACTCCGTGAGTGTGTAACAGCTAACAACTACAGAACAAATACCAGATTTAAGGGTTAACTAGTTTTTTTTTCACTGCTCTTTCAATGTTGCAGTTTGGCGACATGTGGATAAAACTGGTCCAGACGGAAACATTGATGCTTTTCTGCAACATGGACAAGGTGATTTTTGTCATTCTGGTTGGGTTTATAGAGCCTTTAAGTATCTATATGAAAGCAGATAAGTGATTAAACTGTTCCTGTGGTCTAGATGCGGTGTTGGTGGTTGGTAATGGCCGCCTGCTGCGCTCCTGGGAGTCAAATGTTGGTGGTATGAACTGGGAGGTTGTGCTCGACTCTGGCAGGTAATTGTCTCGTGGGAGCAATTAAGCTTGTAATTGTCACTGCTTTGTTCAGATGTTAATTTTTTTTTAAATATATTTTAGTTTTCAGTCAGCATGTTTAGTTGGACTGCAAGACACGGTGAAGTATGTTGCTGTTTTGAAGAGAACTGCAATTTCTCTACATTATCTTTCTAATGGTCATCAGAAGTGGATAGAGAATCTTCCAGAAAGGTAAAGGATCTTGCTGAGCTTGGGCCTTTTAATCATTGTAAACGACCTGACTGTGAACAAGGTTACATATCCTTTTCTCTCTTCAGTGATACTGTGGATTACCAGACTGTGTATTCAGGGGGAAATGGTGAAGTCTATGCACTGGGAATTGTTCCACATTCCCACATTACTGTTGTTGCTTATAGTGTGGAGGATGGGGAGATAATCAAACAGGTAATGCTGGCTTGTTGTTGCTGTAAAAATGTTTAATGCTTAGTATAACATCTTGATTATAAACATAATAGGTAAAAAAACAAAAACGCAAAATACATCAAGTAAACCAGACACATATTAAAATGCATAAATATTTAAAATATTTCTCATTACTGACACCTTTGCTCACGTTGTCTTTAGATAACAGTCGAAGCTCCGTGGCTTTCCAACATACCCGCTGACTGTGCAGTGGTCGGCAAGGGAATGTTGACATGTGTGGACTCTTCAACTATGTCGCTGTACATCTATGACTTGCACGTACAGTCACGTATGACCCAGATTCACCTGCAGGTAGTCACCAAAATAAAAGACACTTTAGTACAAGTTTTTTAGCTTTCTAATATGACCTTCAGTCCGTACACACACTTAAGTGATCTGCTTCAGTTTGACCTTTTCCATTAGGCTTAAAGTTTTTACTGTCTAGAAGTCTAAATACAGGGCTTTGAAACACCTTCATGTTTGTTAAATTCAGACATATTATTACAAAGCTGTGCTCTGCTTGTCTACAGCAAAAAGAAAACTATTTTCCTAACACCCAGCATATATGTTCAGTGTTGTCCTTATTTCTCTGTCAAAACAATGAAAGCTCCTTTTCTCTCTGTGAATGTAACCATTTATTGTCTGTTAGTCACTGGGACTGGAAGTCTCTCCCACCTTCCAGCCAAAACTGGTATCGACACAGCCCAACCCTGCTCGGACACCACTGTCAGAGTTCTTACTTCAGCTCGGACCTGACCATTACCAGCTTCTCCAGCTCAACAATGGTCAGATTGTTACACTCAGGGATATCAAGCCTGTACGTAACAGTTTCTTTACACTCATTTCTAATATGCCGTTAAATTTTATATTTGGTGTTTCAAAGGATTTCATATTACTATAGATATAATCTTCAGTTAGATGTCTAATTATAAGTACCAAGAAGAATGTCAGAACAGTTCCATAAAACTAGTGGGAACATCAGTAAACCAAACGCATACAAAAATCAAGGTTATATTTGAATAACAGTAACATATTCTTACATTTTTAAAACATGATTTTGTAGTTCAGAATGTCTTTTAAAAGGACTAGAAATAATTTAATGATGAATAGTGATGCATTTAATTTGGTCTACTTTGTAGGCATTGCTGGTTTCATTTGCAACTGCTGGAGAGAAGACCGTTGCTGCTGTTATGTCACAGAAGAATAAAACTGTAAGTTTATGAGAAATCATAGTCATTTTTGTGTGTGGTTCCCTGTTGCAGTGGGCATCAATCAGTTTAGAACAGAATTAATTGTACCTTTGTGAGAAATGTTATTACCATATTAAATATGATGAATGAATCAAGTGTGACTTGACTACAAGAAACACGTTTTATGTTTTTGTAAAAACTCTAGGAATCGTTCATGTATTCTTTCAAGTTTAAACTCAATACACTCAAAACAAAATGAAAAGCAGCTTTTTTTTCTACCACTGAGAAAGATGTAACTGTTTTTCCCTGTAGGCTTGCAGCCTTAACCTATTTAGTGCAGAAACTGGGCGCAGACTACTAGACACAACACTTATCTTTAATATGGATCCTAATGGTGGGAAACCGGAGAAGGTAAGTGATGAACATGATTACTTTACAAGCTGAGCGGTTTAGATTGGATGATGATGTACATACATGGAGCTATCAAACTATTATTTTCCTGTCATAACATTTTTTTTTATTCTGTGTTTCAGTTGTATGTACAGGCATTTCTCAAGAAAGATGATTCAGTTGGCTACAGGGTCTTAGTGCAGACAGAAGACCACACACTCACTTTTATACAACAGCCAGGTATGGATGTTAAAAACGTATGTGTTATGTATATTTCTGTGATTCTACCACTGAGGGGTGCCAAAGTCAGCAAAATAGAAATACAATAACAGACCAAATAAGCAAATCTTTCTCCTGGTTACGTAATGTAGCTGAACCGCAGAACTGAGAAAGAATAACAAATGGAGTCTGTTATTCTTTTACAGTTGTTCTAGAGAATCGCATAATCATGGCTTACAAGTGATGGCACAGACTGCATACTGTCAAAGGGTGTGAAAACTGGAAGAAGTGATTGGAGAACAATAAGGGATATTATTTTCCAGGGCGTGTAATGTGGACCAGAGAGGAGGCCCTGTCAGATGTGGTGACCATGGAAATGGTGGATCTCCCCCTCACGGGAACACAGGCAGAGCTGGAGGGAGAGTTTGGCAAAAAGGCTGGTAATTGTCTGAACACCCTGTTTTTCAGTTTTTATACGTGCTGTGGATTAGAATTAAGTATGTGATTATACGTTTATTGTTTTCAGTAAACAAACTGCCCTGCGGATTTCTTTCTGATTTAGTTGTTTTGTTGAGCTTGTTTTCTCTTTGGCACACTTTACCTCCATTAGTTTGAAACTAACAATTCAATTGTTGCTTTTGCTTTCACCCTTACTTCCCTGCGCCCACATTTAATTATCAATACTGAAAATAATGAATTTATTGTGCTCACTTAAAAGCTTGTTGTCGTTAGCTTCGCTTTCACTTTTTCGTCCTGTTTTTTTTTTTTTTTTTTGCTGCATTTGGACTCAGCCATTCAAGGTAACAGACTTGCTCCTATTCAATACAACTTGTGTCTTTGTGTCATCCTCTTATTAAGGATTTCCACAGACAAGTTCTATTTTTCCTGCCTGTTTAATAACTGTATTAATAAAATGTTTTCTGTATTAGTATTTTTTTTTTTACAGTACGTTTCTTATTTTCATTCAACAACTAAGGCTACAGTGCTTTAATGTTTCTATATAAACAGGTCGAATTCTCAGATGGTGTTTTTAAATGTGACACATATTCATTGGGAGGTAGTAAGCTGTGTCTGTTTTCACAAAATGTCTTTAGATGGTCTGATGTCCATGGTGCTGAAGAGGCTGTCCTCTCAGCTCATTCTGCTGCAGGCCTGGGTTTCCCATCTCTGGAAGCTGTTCTACGATGCACGGAAACCTCGAAGCCAAGTTAAAAGTGACGTGACCATTGAAAACCTTTCTAGAGACGAGTTCAACTTGCAGAAAATGATGGTTATGGTTACAGCGTCTGGAAAGGTTAGAGACTATACTCAGCCTCTCATTTAGTTACCGTTTGGTTTTTATAATGAGCTATGCTCAGATTTCTGTTTATTTGCTCGAGATCAGGTCAAATTAAACATCATTAAATACAGTTGAACCCTTCTAACAGCCCAATCCTCTGTTTTTCTACTTGTCAAGCTCTTTGGAATTGACAGCAAGAGTGGCAATATTTTATGGAGGTACTACTTGGACAACATCCCATCTAATGCAGCTTTCAAACTAATGGTGCAACGGACCACAGCACACTTTCCTCACCCCCCACAGTGCACTCTGCTCATCAAAGACAAGGTACTTGTGGATAAAGGTCATCAGAATGGATTCATGCAAACAGAAATTTACTATGTGAATTTACTGCAGTGCATCAAAAAAAGATAACTTAAGATTCAATGAGCCTATCATTTTATAAGCAGGACAAAAGCAGTACTTTAGTAGGAAACACCTGGCATAAACTGTAATTGAGAAGCAGTGTGTATTTATTTTTACTGTTTCTATAATTCTTTCTTTATTGCATCAGGACTCAGGCCTAGCAACACTCCATGTATTTAATCCCATTTTTGGGAAGAAGAGTCACATCACCCCACCTGCTCTGCCTCAGCCAATTCTTCAGTCACTCATGCTGCCACTCATGGACCAGGATTATGCTAAAGTCTTACTTCTTGTTGATGACCAGTACAAGGTCAGTGCCAAAATGTAAACCACATTTAACATTCAGTATTTTGCGTCTCAAAGCTGTATCGGTATGTCACGATATGGTACTGGTTCGTACAGACTTACACATATTGGTGTCCTAGAATGTCTCGTAAAAACTGTGTCCATCTTAATGATTCTTTTTCCCAGGTGTCTGCATTTCCTTCTACAAAGAATGTGCTGCAGCAGCTCCAGGAAATGGCCACATCCATATTCTTTTACCTTGTTGATTCCAGCCAAGGACGACTTTCTGGCTACAGGCTGCGAACGGCAAGTTAACAAATTCGCTTTAAGCACATTACAACAAAACACCATATTCGTATTAATCATAAGTGTTGTGATGAATTCCACAGTTCAAGACAGAATTGTTGAGTTTAAATATCCTGTTTAACACATCAAAGTGTCTAACATGTAATAGATGTTCACTAATGTAAAGTATTCCTGGAATTCCAGTGTTTTGGTTTTGGGGTTTTGTTTTTTTTTTTGGTTCACATATGACTGATGTACAAAAAGGTTAAGTTTAGATTCTTCTCCCAGGACTTGTCAACTGAGCTGATCTGGGAAGTTGTCATCCCAACTGAAGTACAGAGGATCGTCTCTGTGAAAGGGAAAAGGCCCAATGAGCATGTGCACTCCCAGGGCAGAGTAATGGGAGACCGTAGTGTCCTCTATAAGGTACAGAAAGCTGCCAAAAAGTCACACTGATGTTGAAGTGTTGAATATAATTGCTCCTCTTTGTGCTGGTTTCTGTTAACGTTGTTCCTTACCTCACACATCATCGCCCCCGTCTTCTCATGTACAAAAAGTATGTTTGTCAGTGTTTCCTCAGTGAATCATTTTCAGTGTTCATCCAACCGTTCATCTAGATAAAGCGTGTTGTGATTTATCGTCCGTCTGCAGCTGTTTTATCCAACCCTTGTGTGGTTTTTGAGCTTTGTGTGCCCCCTATTTTTCATTTTGACGCCCTCGAAGGCTGCACGAGGGTTAAAAAGCTGTGCACTGAAAAATGTGAAGCTGCAGATTTGGTTGGTGAGTGATTTCTTTATTTTTTTTGTTTGTTTGTTTTAGTACCTGAACCCCAATCTACTAGCACTTGTGATGGAGAGCACAGACTTGCATCAGGAGCGCAGCTTTATTGGGATCCTCTTGATTGATGGTGTTACTGGTCGCATCATCCATGAGGCTGTTCAGAGAAAGGCCAAAGGACCAGTGCATGTTGTGCACTCTGAAAACTGGGTGGTGGTGAGTATTGTCATCCATTACAGTCACTCATAAGGGCAGTAAGTAAGTAAAGATGATTTTCTATTGGTTTCCTACAGTAGGAATATGGTGTTAACTCTAAATGGACTTTGAAGAGGGACACAGGTGTGGAGGGTCATACATGTCTCTGGCTGTGTTTGAATCCACAGTATGAATACTGGAGCACCAAATCTCGCAGGAACGAGTTCTCTGTAATTGAGCTCTATGAAGGAATGGAGCTGTACAACAGCACCGTGTTCAGCTCGCTGGATCGACCGCATGCTCCTCAGGTGCTTCAGCAGTCTTACATATTCCCCTCCTCTATTTCTACCATGGAGGCCACCCTGACTGAGAAAGGCATCACTAGCCGCCATCTGCTTAGTAAGTGTTTTCAGTTTGAGTAAGTTTTATTATCCATTCCAATAATAAGTTTGTCCTGTTGCCTTTTAAAAATAGTTTTATTTCTGTCTTCGTCACAGTTGGTTTACCATCTGGAGGGATTTTGTCTTTACCTAAGATGTTCCTTGATCCTCGGAGACCAGAAATAGTGTCTGAGCAAAGCCGGTGAGCCTTTTAGTCTTTTATGTTGGAAATATCTTTTTTTTTTTTTTTTTTTTTTGTACGCCTAACATTTTCACCTCATCATCAGCGAAGAGAACCTGATTCCATACTCACCAGAGTTGTTGATCCGTACTGAGTGGTTCATCAACTACAATCAGACCGTATCAAGAGTGCGAGGAATTTACACTGCCCCCTCAGGACTTGAGTCGACCTGTCTGGTGAGTCTGTCGTCACAGTGCTGATGGGTTTAGTCTTGAAGTGGCTCAGCGTGTCTGAATTTAAGTGACTTTAAGCTTTTCTTCAGTAAGTTTCTGGGGGTTTAAGGATATTTGCTTGAACATACAAGCTCTGGCATTTTAGAATAAAGTAATTCTGTTACTGCTTTTGCACAATTGCAGCAGAGGTTTGTTTTGACATAGCACAGAGTCAAGTTTTAACGTTACGTAAGGGAAATATGGATAAATGCATCACCTATAGCTGTGAATGGAGTCAGAACCTGGCTTTCTTCTTCAGCTAAATTAATCTAACATTGTTCCTCTTGTCTTCTAGGTGGTGGCGTATGGTCTTGACATCTACCAGACGCATGTGTATCCCTCAAAACAATTTGACGTGCTGAAAGACGATTATGACTACATGCTGATCAGCAGTGTACTTTTTGCTCTTTTCTTTGCCACTATGATTAGCAAACGCCTGGCAGAGGTCAAATTGCTCAACAGGGCCTGGCGGTAAATCTATTCTCTAAATCCCGTCTCTGACAGTCCAGAGGCTGCACGAAGGACCTCAGCCCGAGGAGATGAGACAGCTAAGGCTGTGCCTGTAGAAGAACACAGGACAAAGGGCCCAAAAGTAACTGCAGGGGTAAGGGTACAGCAAGGTTGGGGTGAAAAGAGGAAGTAGTGAAGGTTTTGTTTAATTTCTAACTTATTTTGCAAGCACAAGGAATTACGACATAGTAGAATCATTGTTTTTGTGCCATGTCATTCTCATTAAATGTTTATCAAATAACTAATTAAAAATAAATGAAAGAGATTTGGATTTGTTAAAAATGAAGTTTGAAATTAGTTATTAGTAATGAAATTACTTTAGGTTTTACTGGACTGCTTTTATGACATTTCTGCTACACTGGACTCTTCTTGTGGGGAGAGAGCTTTTTTTGAGAGGCAAGAAAAATATGAGAGAAGACATGCAATGCATGTGAGCATGATTTTGTAAAATACAGTAGTTGTATGGTTTGTACGTTTAGTCTGCAGAATCACCCTGACATCAATCTGCCTCCCTTGTATCATTGCAAATGAAATGTGAATTTGAAGACGACCACAGAAATGCACTGTTACATTAGCGGCACCATCAGAAGCTTGACCCATGCAAATGACCAGTGGTAGCCTTCATTTTGTTCTTATCTGTCGTAACGCAGCTCACGTTTGAGCGTTTTTTATTCACTGTCCACCACTGTTGATGCCCCATTAAAATTCATGTCCGAACTCTAGCTTGACTGATTTCTTTGATGTTTGCACAAACAGTGCAGGGGGGTTAGTGTTGTCATAAAACACTTTTAAAGTAAGCTTGATAGATCCTAGACATTCAGAAGTATTAGTAACGTGCTCACTTCTATGGACCTGCTGTCAGTTGTATTAGATTTTACTGTTGGTCCATGTAAACCTGGAAAGTCAGTGACCCAGTAACACTAACAAAGTAAAGCTTCAGAAATCTGTATGTGCATAGACTTTTGAAGGGACAACAATGACATGCAATGATAGAATGAATAAGTTATTTTATTTCTATAAATAGAATAAACTATTTTACAATGATTTACTTTAACAAACTGCCCTTCCTCTGGTGAAATGTGACACAAAACCTTCATTAGAACTTCCAACCAGTTGGTGTTAACAAATGCAAGTCTTACTGTGAATGTAACGTCATTTCCATCGCCACACAGATTATCAACACACAGAATTGATAATCTGTCTCTACCAACTCTGAATGCTGTACTGGACCTAAATTTACATACAACATTAAAATACTTGTCCTTAGTGGTTAATAATTAGTGTTGATTTAGTTGTTGGCTCTGTGTATTAAAGATCCCGTCAGTCAGCTTAAGCAGGTTTCAGTCGTATTTTGGTGATGTGGCTAATCTATTGTTTGTATTTATATCATTCGTACCTTTAAATAAATGAAAAGCTTTACACACAATGAAACAGAATGCATGGATATGTTAAGTACTTTGCAGTTGGAATAAGGCTTGGTATGATTATGACTGACTATTTTGAAATCCGTTAAACAAAATACACTGAAGTACAATCAATCTTGTAAATGCTTAAATTGTCCACCTAAACTGAGAAGACAATTGAAACGTTATGAACAAAACGCTTTAACAGGTAAACTGTTTTACATTGTGTTGTGTCCCTTCGATGCTGAGCACATTGTTCATTATGAATGTTGCCCTAAATCTAAATGTGAGAATTCTGCAAAACAATATAAGCAGCAATGTCAAAGTAGCAAAAACGTTTGGTACAAGCCCAGCTTGCACATACAGTAATTATTTACTCACTTCTACGAAATGCAACATTAGCTTAGTCTCTGATTTGACTATGAAACTGACATTTTCCCTGTTTCATAACTGTTACAGAAATGAAAACATTGTAATAGGAGGTAAACATTTCTTCACATTAGTGAAAATACTGGAATGTTGGTGGTGTTTTCTGGGAAGAACCAAGAGACGTTGCTAAAATACTGACTGGTAAAAATGTTCACTTAAAAACAGACAAATACCTCAAAGTGCTCCGCGACATAAGTGAATACATCAGTCATTGAAAGTAACACCAGTATAACATTAGACGTGTAAATAAGACATGGTGGCGTTTTCACACATTTTGCATTGCATGGTTATTAACGATGTCAGACACGGTGACATCAGGGTACCTATGTGTTCTGCCAGACGCTGCTGGTTCCTGTTCTTGCCGGTTCGCTGAAGAGTCTTTCCCGTCTGTCCGTGTACGCTGATCTACCCGGTGGGAGGAGGATGTAGTGTGTGGCACTGGCCTGTCTGCCATCTTTCAAAATGGGAACAATGCAGGGAGACACCTGATGAGCAGACGGTGCCCTTTCTCTTGGTTGGTTATGTAATGCCTTACTCACATATTTTGGATTAGCAGCAAAACTCTGTGTGGCAGGCATCACACCGTTTATATAAATCGGAAGGCTTTTGGGGCTTGGGCTACTTGGTGGGCAGGGTGGGACTAAAGGGACCCTCGGAGGGATTTTGGGAGGCATGTCTTCCTCATTGGTGCTCAGAGAGAGAGCAGGGGATTTTAGTGGGATGGGGATACGAGGAGGAACTTGTGGCTTGTCAGTGGGGCAGGCTTTGACATTGCTATGTGGCTGGAAAGCAGAGGAAAAACAAAACCTGGATGACTGGTGTTGTTCTGACTGTTGGCTGCACAAAGGCTCTCCAACTCCTGACGGCTGGTGCTGGTAGTCTTCCCTCTGGGCCTCAGGTGCCAAGTTGACGGCTTCGAACCCAGCTCCTCTACCCGTTAGCCTGTCCTCTCTGCCTGGCCAGGAGAAAGCCATGGAGAACAAGCTTTCCTGGTAGGCATGATTCACTTTGCCACAGTCTCTGCTGCTCCCCCTGACCACAGCTTTGGGGCAGCTTTTTGGCAAAAGCCGCTGACGGTCACTGGTAAAAAACTCCACCTCACTATCAGCGGCTTCATCTGACATCAGCTCCTCGGGGTCAGGCAGTGGCGGGAGGGGTTTGACCTGTCGCTGATGGCCACCCAACGTGGGCCTTCTATGGGAAATAGGAACCACCTGGTCTCCCTCCTGGGGCCGCAGGATGTTATCAGGTGTTAGGAAGTAAGTACTAAGATGGTAAGTGGACTGGTGGAGGGAGCCGTTAGCTGTAAAAAGACAAAAATGAAATTCACATCTGCGCTGTATGAGAAACTGCCGCTTGTGTTATGAAATGTACTGCTACACTGTCTCTGCTGTTTCCCAGCGTGAAAACAACTCTCAGAGGAAGAAACATGGAAACTAACAGGGGAAAAAACTCAACTATAGTGCTGATGGTGTAGGAGGGAAAAACACCAGGGGAGAGCTGGAGAGCCCACACTGCTGAAAAAGTCTCCTGTTTTGATAAAGATATCTTACAGGAAACAGAAGTGAAAACATGCTGAAAACAACCGCTTAACCTATCACCCTGTTCCTCAAACATCAGCCACAACACTGTGATTAACACAGGAATCGTCATTATCTGTGGGGCAGGCCATAATCTCAACGGAGCTTCCCATAACCTTCTCTGTGGAAACATCCAGCATGCCCCAGACTGCAGGAACAGCTGGCGACCGGGGAACGATAGCTTCGCCTCCTCCTTCACACTCCTCCTTGTCTCCTCGTACAAAGCTCAGTCCAGTGATGACAATCTCACCTAAACCATGCCTGCGCACCTTTTTAGTATTCACTGATTCTTTGTCAAGCCAAACAAAGCAAATGTACATCTATCATACAAATGATAGAATTAACCTCACGTGTACATGCAGTCAAAACACCCAAATTCTTCAGGGGGTAGTTTAGTGTTTTTGTTTACAATCTCTAGTTGTTTACTATGATAAACTACAATTGAGCCATGTAATAAACTCACAGTTGAATTCTTTGTCCATTCGCTGTCGTTGAAGCTCCGTCAGGCTTCGCTCAGCGTCAGCACTCAGGCCAAAGCACACGCTGCAAAGCAGGATGAGCAGAGAAATTAGCATGTGTGACGCATGTGTGTCAATCATTTCGCACATAACCTGCCAAGCCACTATATATGAAATTATGTAGTGTGCACCACTGCAACCTCTGCAAGTACTGTCTTCTTGTGTTTGATATTATTTTAGAGTAGGTGATTATCTCTGAGCATAACTGAAAGTGAATGCAGCTGAAAGTCTAAAGGTCGATATTATGTGATGGAAGTGATTTAGTGCTGGCACACTATGCAATAATATTGATCCCTGACTGTTGTTTTTGTGTTTGCATACCTGCTCGGGTCATGCGGTTCCCAGGAGTTATTCTGACTCCCAGCCATGCTGTGCTAAAAAGGCTGCGGTATAGTTAAAAATCATAAAGATGTGTATGGCATCGGTCTGAAGCTCCAACACGTCCGCTCCTTCAAACCCATCATTCTAGCCAGTGGTAAGCTGTTGGAGAGACCAACCAAACAGAAAACTGAATATTCAGGTGTGTCAGACTGTCCGCACTAAAAACAAGCATGTGATTCATTTCTGGCTTTTATACTGTATATAAAATCATTCCTTCCGTGTGTCCTAGTCACGCCTTCATAATTGTGAAATGTCCATAAACAGGGCACATAAACCATAAATTTCTGACACACAGTCCATCCAGCGGAAGCAATGCAGTCATCACAAGAGTCAGGGCAAAGGTTGGTAATGAAAATTATTGCACAAGTACTGGAAAAGAGGTTTTCATTCACATTCATCTTGAACTATCTTGCTTCAAATAGATGACATATAGTATGTCAGTAGTTTAATGTCCACCGCTTAGAAACAACAGGCAGAACGAAGGCTATCTCAGTACATACTTTACTGTGGTCTGGCAGTGGCCCTGTGCCTTTTCTTTGTACATCCAGTTTAAAGCCATTTGTCTGGTGAGCAGCCTGTTGCACAACCCACAGGTCAGATGTGGGAGGCCAGCGGCAGCAGTCGTCGCCCTCGTTCCTCTCTTTGACCATGAAACCCTGCACTATCCACTGTAACTGTACAGCATTCCTGTGATGCTGAATGACTCCACAGCTAAGAGCATATATCACATAATGAATATTCTGAAATAATAAAAGAATAATTCATTATTAAGTTATCAACTAACAAGATACAAAACCAGGGTTTCCGTTGTCCAATCACAGTCAAGCAGTTTTACTCTTACTCTTCTAACTCTGACTTAGTTTTTTTTTAATAACTAACAGATCTATAGTCATTGTGGGAAGAAAACAATGCACAGTGTACATAATGAAAACAAACTACAAGCGCAACATGGCAGCCATGCATCTATTTGAATATTTATGTAATGCTTAAAACAACCAACTGTGGCTTCATTTCCACCAGTAAGTCTCAGAGATGGAAGACGCTGAACAATTATGAATTCTATCGGCAACTGCTCAGTGTCAATGAATGGAGCCACTCTCAGGCATGAATAGGCCTTTGTGTCCGTTTGGTGCACGGTGAAGCAAGCCTGAAAATCCAAGTGAACTCTCCCATGAGTTTAGGACCGAAGACACGGCAGGGAGACAAGCAGACTTGGCCAAGGAATGAGGCCACAGAGCCACTGAAAACTGCATGTACTGGCACGTTAGAAGGACAAGCCAGAGGCGAAATGAAAAAAATCAACAAAATATATATTAATATTTGTTATGGTATATTATTATATACATTGTTTGTCTCGTTTAGGGGCCTTTGTATGTTGTACTTGGCTCTGCCCTCCTTTCTTTTTCAGGCAGTAGGCCATTCACTGACCAGACCTTTACAAAGGAATTCATAATTATGGCATCAATTGTGTGGGTCCCACACCGGTGAATCACTAGTGTGTGGGATTGGCTCAATAATAGTCATGCACTTTGGTAATATATGAATCACTTAAACGATTTTAGATTATTACGACTCATATTTATCCACTGAAGCTGAACTGATCATCCGCTCACACCCTGCAGGTGTGTGTGTATGTGTGTGTGTGTGTGTGTTTCCTAAGAGACGGTAACAAATCTGACTCTTTGTGGGTTTGTACGTTACAGCTGTATCCTGTCATTTTATTTTTATTTTACTAATGTGTGCTTTCAATTAAATCCGTCACTTCACACATTCACAAGAAGGTACTTTACAACACTGATGTACTTTTATTCTACTGCTTTTGTCTTTTAAATCAGCTTTATAATTTAATTCCCCCCACTTTCCATCTACATTACGAAATTCAACAACTTAAAGTAAAATCTGGACTCAGCCGCACTCGTGACTGCAGAGACGCAGACAGAGCCATAGGTGGACATTCAGTGGAAATGTATGCGCATTCACACCCATCTGCGCACAGCCGAACACGGCGGCCACCTGGAAACCGCACAGCGGGTCGGAGCAGCGGGTTCTCTGGCTGCTTACAGAGTAACCTGGACAGATGAAGTGTATCCACTGATACGCAGTTCAACTACAGACCTTACAGCCAAAGAAACGTTAGCGCGTCTTAGTTTGGCGTCCGCGTTTCTCTGGACAAAGACAAACCAGTGGCGCTTATTCAGTGTTAGAATAAAACGCTTCCCCGGACACATGACCCCGATCCTCATAACGACATTTAATCCAACTTTAATTATATTGACTACTAATTTATGGCTCAATTAAAGGACGTCTTACCACGAATGCAAAGACTAGTCCTCCATCGCGTTAAACCTGATCAGACGTCGGCGTGTTCCGGTCCAATGTGAGCTCATCTGCATATGGGATGGTACCTCTCAGGCTCCCAGGTAAGACTGGGCCATGTGCGACTCGCTGCTGTGTCAACAACACTGGGAGGAGAAACGTTTTGTCAGAGTTACGCGGTTTCCCACATCTCCTTATAAACGCATTCAGCGCCGACCACGTTACTGTAACTCCACCCAGGCCGCCTTAAAGGGAAAAACAGCAGGCAAAGGCTAAACACTGCGCTGCTTCACTGTGGTTTTCAAGCTTTTGACAATCAACGTTTTCCACTTGATTTTGTGTCAGACATTAGTTCGTTTAAACGAGAATCTATCCGACAGTGATCGTTAAATATGTTTCTAATTCACCAACAGCACATTAAAACATTAGATTAGATTAGGTTAGATTTTTCAGTTTTTCTCTAAATGTGTAACGCTGCAGGCTAAATACCACAAATGCCCAGAAACCTCTAGAAATTATGATTAGATTGGTATTATTTTCATTATGTAATGAGTGTATGGAATAAACAATTTCGGTCTGACCTGTGTGGGAGTCAGGGAGTGTGTGGGTGGCTTTTGGCCAGAAGACAGTACTGATAGAGAAAAAGGAAGTACAAGATTGGCAGCCCAGTCACAGTGGATGAGGACTTGTTTTGAAGCCTGCATGTCACATGGGAGTTCACTGTGTTTGTCTTCACCCGTGCTGAGAGAGGGACAGGGACAATATAGCATTTAGTAGAAAGTAACGAGGAAGTGAGTGCAGTGTTTTACCACAGAGGCCAGACCACACTGAGGCTACGGTGGTCAAAATGTCCTTTTACTGTGGTAACAGCCCAAATAAATGTGCAGACAACAAGGCCTACTAAATACTGTGCACCTCATAAAAGTGTAGGGAAACCTGACCCTATAACTTCTCTGCTATTTCTTACCTATTCCACCTCAATAAAAGCCATACAGGGTCGCGTATAGACTTAGAGTCTTATTCCCATTATGTCAGCCTAAATTACAAATCCACAAAATAAACACACCTCGTGTAATGTGCTTCTCTTGCTGCAATCGACTGTCCCACTAATCTGATTTGTTTGCTTAAAGGAATACTCATACATCGAGCAACTACCTATTGTGCAACAAATTGATTAGTACTGACTGTGGTTCCAGTATGACATAAAAAGGTGAAACTACTGTGCTACACAAATACTATTTTTTGTGCCACCTGGACCAGCAGATTTCCTCATCCCTGCCTCTCCGTTGTTTATCTGCTGTCCTCTGTGGGTGCTTGTGGTGACCCAGGACGCTCAGAGCTGTGGGGGTTGTTGTCGGGGTGGGCCAGTCTCCCACAGGGGAGGTCAAGGCATTTCCTGCTCTGAGAGCCCTCCGTCCCTCACAGCTGTCAGTGCAGTCAGAAGCCCACCTCCCACATCTGCAGCCTCCCCCCTCTTTTATTCAGTTTTTTGATGGATTGTTCTGAAGAAACTCCCTCATGCTACTGCAAAATTAAAGATCATCAGTGCTGGACCAAAGTCGATGAATTCTGTTGAGGATGTTCTTTGACCTTAATTACATCAAGTTCAAAAAGCTGAAAGGGTGAATCACTTAACCAGTGACATTAGAACATCTCAGGAGATAAATAGTCAGATAAATGTCTGCCCACCAATTTATTAGAAAACGTGCAAGCTGAACTACAAAATGTAAAAGGAAGTGTGTGTTAACACACGTGTTCTATGGTAAATACATTTGTGTAGGTTGATGTGCTGACATGGTGACACAGGGAATTCTCTTATAGTGGAACCAGCTGTGTACAAACATGTAATAGCAATTAGAGCGTCATTACACGGTGCAGACAGACAAGCCGGCAGCAGAAGTCATGGCTGAACAGTCTTGTGTTTCTGGTTCCCATCTACTTTATCTGTAAGGCTGTGACAAACTTATTTCCCTGGTACATCCATTGGATTTGCTCATATGTATTTTGCACACATTTGCAATATGTGATTTGGTCAATTACAGCTCAAACAACCAGGCACGTAGAAATGCCAAGTAAACAATGAGCAAGGCATCATTATTATGTCTGGAGAAACTATGTAGTTTTTATTTAAAAAAACAACAAAAAAACTCCTTAAAACGTTGATGTTTCCATAGTCTTCAACTACTACAAAGAGTTAGTGTGATTTGAAAAACACACCCTTTCTTTAATCTTTTTTAATTTAAAGGCTTTGCAGCTGGGTCTGACAACTTGGAGGCGTAAGGAAGGAACCGTGCTCCTCAAATGTCTGAGTGGGCTTCAAACCACGGCCTTTGACCTCATCTTGTGAGGAGACAGCTCAGTTATCAGAAAGCCAACAGCCACTGGGAGGAGGATGGGCTAAAGAATGACGCTTGTGCTGCCTTGTACTGTGGCATTGCTGAAGAACTGCTCTACCAACCATAAGGAAACACCCTGAGTGAAATCTACTCCGATAAGAACTCAAAATGTTAAAATGCTCGTCCTGTGAAAACACATAAACAATCACGAAGCTTTGTGTAGTGGTGCTATTCTATAAAGTATTTTTTCCCAGGGCACCAACACAGTCATGGGGTAAAGAGCGACTGGGGAAGTGGCAAGGATTAGAGTGATTTAAACCCTGTGACATCTGATTTCATGGTGACAGCTCCAGTGAACGACACAGACCCAAGCATGAAAAGAGTGATTATTCACCCAGGGTGCAGCACAGAAGGCCTGGGCAGCTTCCCCACCCATCATTCATGCCTCAGTTTGGATGAAGAGTCTGCAGGGACAGCAGGAGGCCTTCCGCAACCCCGCAAAGTGGATTTCCAGTTCACTGGGGAGAATAGAAGAAGGAGAAAGCAGCCTTTGTACCTTAATTCTCTAGAAACCTTTTATGGGCAGTGGACTTGGCAATAAGCTTGGCCAGGTTAAAAAAACAAAACGTTGCTTGTTGGCACTAATCCAAGTTTGCTCATCAGGACACGGACATGCTGTACTCAGTGCACCACAAAGACAAAGTCAATATTTGCTTATTTACACAGTTTTCGCAACCTGTTCTAAGGTCAAAGTCGGCATGAGTCACCAGTGATCAGTCAGTGATCTTTCAGGAAGGCTACGGAAAAAAGTCAATTTTGGTAATGAGATGCAACTTCTGATTATTTACCATGTGTACGTCATGGGCCTATTGTGCTGACAAGCAGGGGGTAGAAATTAGGAGGCCATCCGTGTTTTATGACCTACAGATTTCCTCAGAAAGCCACGATATGATCACTTTTAGTCTGTCCCCCCACAACATAGCTCAGAGTCTTGAGGCATGACAAAGTCAATCTTCCTCTCTCTATCTCTCACTTCAGCCCTCCTCCCTTTCCGTCTCTTACCTTACTTACTCTTGCTCCATCATTTCCTGTTGAGTCACCAATAGAGCCAGACTCCACAATGTTTTACAGTTTATTGCTCGCCTCCTTTCTTTCCTCCTCCACTTCCGTGTTCACAGATGACTGTCTTATACCTAGGAAAACACAGCATTAAATTACAGCAGCGCTCTGGCATGCATTAGTCTGAAAACAGTGTGTTCCTAGCAATCTGACTGGGTCATGAAGTAAACGACTCGGCGGCTCTTAGGATCATCAGCTCTGCAGAAAACTCACCACTTGCCACATCCTGTTGTAACTTTACATAACAATTAAAAAAAAACCTGTATCAACTGATAAAACTAGATTTAACGTAACCCCTTTCTGAACATTCCAATGATACCGACTGTCAGTTGATACCACGTCTGTATTGGCTATTGACGTGTCCGAATAAAGTGGGAGGAAGTGATGCTGTGCTGAGGTCTGCGTGAGGGAGGGAGCAGGGCAGGGCTCAGCGAAACGAAAGGGCTCCGCGGTGGTTGAGTCATGCGAAAATACAGCTGATGACTCAGTTTGCAAACTTTTTCTCTTAAGAGCACGTCGCCATCAATCTGGCGTTGGTGCGTGCATGTGTCTGACCTGTATTTAAGGAGATTAAGTAGCTTTGTGAAGACAGGTTCAGGGAACTCCTCCATGTTGACCTTGACTGCCCTGAACAAGAAAAGGTTCATGCCATAATATAGATGTTTAAACTTCATATAACTTCAAGATTCAGCTGTTTTTGTTTTTGTCAAAACTTTGACTTATTATGTTGCAATCTTGATGTTTCATCACACGCTTTTTGACTTTTGTAAATCGTAATTGTGACATATCATAGTTATTTTTATTTTCATTGTCACAAACTATTCTTGACTTATTCTTGTACTGACAAAATTGGGATCAAATGGAAACTGAGGATTTGCCTAAAGGAGTGGCCATACACATCACTACTATAATCCCATTTGGCATCCAGTCAAAGTTTTTCAGTGATTCATATTTTCTCTGGCAAATGTGTTGCAATGGTTTGCTGGGCTGTCATTATTATGTTGAGGGTAATTAAAGACACCTCCCTCCCTGGTGGAATCTGATTTCATGATAAAACTGCAGAGCTGTTTGAGTGTGATGCAATGTGAGTCACATATTGTAGTTTATGGGCTTAGGTTACACATTTCAACTTATTATTATTATTATTATTAGGTTTGTGTTGTTGTTGCCTAAAGGATGGCAGTTAGTAGCTCATAGCATAAATTAAAGCTTACAATACATTTTCTGTCTTTCTTAGCACACAGCAAAGTGTATATTTACACATAATAGGCCACTGTTATTATCATTGATTGACTTCTACTCTAATAAACTAGTGACACCTTGTGTTTAAAATATGTAACTACATTACTAAATACAGATATTTTTCATTACATCTATATATGTGTCTTTCATGCGTGTCCCATCAGTGTTTCTGTGATTACAGGGTTGCTGAAGCTTTATGCCATGTGTGTTAATATTCTTAATAGAATACAAGTCAACTGAGAGGCCACTGGTCGATGCCTTCAGGAAACAGGTCAATTTGTGGACTTCTGTAAACCATCACTGATCTAAAAGGATTCATACTTTCTTAAATGTAGACACTGAACGGAGAGGACCTCCTGATGCTGGTCAGTAAAAGGCGGTGGTACAACTAAAACAATTAAAATGTAAACTTCAAAAATCACAATGAATTGTTACAATGAAACTGATGATAATGAACAATCAATCATTTATTCATCAGACAGGACCAAAATGATTTTAACAGCGGGTGCTACTCCTTGGAGCAGGCATTTTCCATACGTCAAGCTGAAAACACACGCTCACATTTTGTAGGCACCAGAAACTTATATTATACTTTATTCATAGAACGTTAACTACACTGAAGCTTGCGTGTATCACTGGAATAACCCGATAACAACAGTATGAGAAATGTGTAATAATTTCAATGTATTGTTTATTACATGTTATTACGTGTATTTGATACCAGCTGATGCTAGCACTGAATTCAATGCATGTATTTCAGTTAATCATAAAGGTACAGCAACAAGAGAGTGCGTGTATATATATACACTCTCTTGTCCACACCCATAGATATATAGATAATTATATTGATCAATTATCAATACAAATGACAAAAAGGACATTACTTTTATAAAATGTCTAACATCTAGATACCATAATGTTTGATTCAAGTGTGATATCATTTTACATCCAAGCGTTTTTCATTTAATTGGTGCTAGTGTCCCCACAGTACACTACCCTGTTCTCTAGTCGTGACCGCTCAGCTTCAAACACCAGCAAATGGCTGAGCAGCGTCTCCTCAGGACCTGATCGGATCAGGGATGGATCATTGTTCTGCACAAACACATAAACACAGAGCATCAACCATCACAGCTGTTTGGACGCTGTAAACTACGAGCCCTACACAAAGCTATACATGACTAAAATCAAAGAGTACTCACCGCCACAGCAGAAATAAATGCATCAGTAAGGTGGTAGTCTGCTGATCCGTGTCCACCCGCGGCGTACTGCCCAGGAACATTACTGTGTGCCGTGTGCTTGGTGGACCTTTGGGTCAGAAAGTCAAACACACGTATCTGATGGCCATCACATGACAGCTCCCCCTGTAAGGATGCAGTTTACAGTAAAGGTGCAGTAGAATTTAGCATCTGGCCTTTCAGGTACCAACTATAGTATCTTTATTATCTATGTCTTTGTCACAACCAGATCCACTGAGATCAATCTGATCTAATATTCAAATAAATACAACTTAATAATTCTAGCAATCCTACCTTACTGCCATAAATTGTTGTTTTTCGCTTGCATATCTCCTCAGTGAAGGCCACCATGGAAAAAGCTGCTGTCAAACCACCTTCAAACTCCATGTTAACAACCTGGACAAACAGAACAGACCAGAGGAATTTGATAGTGCTGCATCAATGAATGAGACTGGTCTGAGTGTGTAATGCGCGTGTGTTCCTACCTGGTTACTGCAGACATCATTGTCACATTCGTATACACAGCGGCCATATGGTCCAGTCTTCAGTGCCTCCGTCACTGACTCAATGTCTGGAAATGAGCTTGGACATATGACTGACACAGGCCATCCAGTGTGACCCTGGTACACACACAGAAGGTACATGTGTTTAGAATCGTGCCAGCACGTTTATACTTTTCTCTTTTCTGCAAAATGATGCCTAGAAGTAAAGAGTTAGTTAACTAAAGTAAATGAGTTGTGGTAGTAATGTGCAGAAATATTAACCCGTTTGACCCGGTCCAGATAGATTTTGCAGGCGGAGTATGGACAGTCTTTTTCTATTGCACAATCCAAGCAGCGACCTGCAGCACCTGATGGCTGAAGAAACATCAATAAGTACAATATTTCGCTTTTCACAGTTAGCTGTCATTCGTTTATGAATGCCTTTTACACATCATTTATCAAAACCATTTTGTAAATCAAAACAAATACAGAACTCAATTTAATGACTTTAATTTAATTCAGCAAACTACATACCTTGTTTTCTTTCTTGAAGTGGCTGACCGATCCAAATGATGACACTTTAACGCACCTGTCAAGATGCTGTGTTAATATTGTTTTTAGAAAAAACAGCATAAACTCTAAGAAAACAAACTGTCCACCTGAAAATACAAAGACTGTCATCCAACAAAGTTATAATTGTATCTGAACAGGAGACAACCAACCTGTCTAATGGTTTACCTGCGTTCTCCGGCCCAGTGATGTATTAAGTCTATGTCGTGACATGATTTGGCCAAAAGGGCAAATGAGCTCTCTGCTTCATTCCTCCAGTTCCCTCGAACAAATGAGTGGGCAAAGTGATAAAACCCAACCTGAAAAAACAGAAATTTAATCCCAACTCCACAACGTAGGACACTGTGTGAAATCTTTATAAAAATAGAATTTTTTTTTATTTCTATGTTAATTTGTTACTTTATTTATTTCTGTGTTAAGTGCATTCTTACCGGCTCAAGGTGCTGAATATGGATCACATCACCGACGACTCCAGCATCTAAAAGCTCCTACAAAAAGACGATCAACTCATTTCTGTCATCTTACATTTAAAAAAAATCATTGATCTAATGTGACAGAACACTTTACCTTGATCTTGTGAATGACAGGATCGTATCGGAGAACGTGACCCACTGAAAGCATCACACCACTCTGGGTGCAGGCCTCCACAATCGCTGTGCAGTCTTCAGCAGTTGTCTAGAGTCATGGCACAACTCATGAATGTACAAGATGTGTCACACAAACACGGTTCAGTTACAAAGCACGCTAGATTAATATGTTCAACACGTAATGACTCTTGCTATACTTAAACATTTATATACCAACAGAATTACAAACTGAAATGTAAAAATGAATATAACAGTCTAACTGTATACTCATCATTACTTATGGCACATTTAAGATTACGCTTTATGCTATAGATAGTTTATGCTTATACTTAATTACTAAATACTCACAGCCATTGGTTTCTCCAGTAAAATATGGTAGCCCTTCTTCGCAAAGGCCACAGCAGGTTCCTTGGCAAAATACAACAGTGAATTTAAAGACTATCCAAAGAAGAGAGACCAATAATAAGCATCTAGGACAGGTACTAGTTTCAAACCCATCGCATGCACACTATGAAAACTATAAAAAGACTGAAATGTGTTAGGTTGAATAATAAAAACCACAGAGCATACATTATACTGTATGTTTACCTTATGAAGGCGGTCTGGAGTACAAATTAACACAGCATCTGCAAACTTCTCCCTTTCAAGTAACCGGTGCCAATCTAGTTACAGAAATAGAAAATTGATTAGTAATAAAAGCGTGAGGCAGATAATTATGAAGAGTAAAAAAACATTTTATACTCACCATCAAATGTGTTTTCATCTGCAATTTTGTGTTGTTGTTGAAGTTTTGTGCGCGCAAACTTCCTTGGATCAGCTACTCCTACAACCTATATTCATGCAATTGATTAAAACAACACAGACACTAGGTGTTTTTTTATTGATTTAAAACAGTAACATTATAAGAAAACCTAACTTTAATGGTAGTTAAAACTAAGTCTGCCTGCTGAATTTCAGGCTACCAGTAAAACACCTGACCTTCATGCGATCAGGGTGGATGGTTGCAAAGTGCGAGTAGTTCTCTCCCCGGCTGCCCGCTCCCACCACGATGACACAGACAGGGGAAGTCATTCTGGCTCCTTGTGAACTTCGGCACAAATCAAAGTTACTGTTACTCGTGCATTTCAGCACAGATCTGAGCGACATGTAATTATTGTACTATTTACCGAAGGAGACAGACGCATGTTAGTTTTTCAATCAAGATCCATTTTTATGCTTTAACAAACATATATATGTCCCAGTAGGAACAACACTCTGCGATGCCATCTATAGTATAGAGACATAGTGCTGGTTAATAATCATATTTAACACTATGAATCCATTGTTCCTGGATATTGGTTCAGGTGTAACATTCTCTCTCTTCTCTACCTGCTTTGGCCCATGCAGCTGTCAGAAGCCTCACTGCGTCTGTTTGCCGCGGCGCCTCAGTTGGATCCGGGCTCGACCACACACATCGGGGTCGAGAATCCGATGAAGACCTAGCTTGGTTTTACTTCATCGAAGACTGAAGTCAAGCCCAACCAGTCACGAGGTTTGCTATCGCCCCCTACGGTGGGTGCGCGAAGTGCACGTGCAGCATTCACGGCTCCTTGTAAATCGGCGTTTCCTATCGTAATCAACCATACGTTAAAATGTCCCAAAGGTCTTTGGAAGAGCCAGAAATAGTATTTCTTATGAACCGCGTATTATGAAACGTGCGTTTTGCTAAGTAAATAAAAATGACATAATGACAGACTTAATGTTCGAGTATCCTCGGCTACCTTCGTCAGATTCATAGGACTCGTGTCACGTGACGAGGTTAGCGGCGCATTCTGTTGGATGCTAGCTACAAACACTGACGCTAGTTAGTGATTGACGTTGTGTCTGTTAGTCTGTAAATTAGAGGAGTCGATTTACTTTGCGATACAGTATTGTATGGAAGTCAAGTCTTGTAGCTATACAAGACAGCATCCCGCTCCGGGACATCTTTATACATTTATCTGTGCTAGCGAGCCACGGTTAGCACACTAGCTGACGTTAGCCTCAACATGAATATTGATAACGTTAACCAGTCTGTCACAGCGGGAGTGTCATCTACGACGTGTTCAACTTCAGTTAACTGTATCCCAAATGATAATGCACCAACCAACGTGGGCAGCATCCCTCCGGTCACGAGTAATGGTAACGTTACGTGGTTTTGGGTTGTGTCTTATTGTCCGTGTTGCTATGCTAACACTCGAGCTAGCCTGAACGTTAGTCCAAAGTATAGTGTGCCTTGTTTGACTGAAGAGCTGTTTGCTTGTCACTGTATATATTTGGGTGCATATAGCAAACCGGAATTTTCTGCAGAACCTGTTTTAAACTGTTTTTACTCCACAAATCCAATCTAGTATTTGGTCCTTATAGTGTATCCGGTGTAGGGACTTCAAAACATCTTATGTGTAAAGTGGAGGAAATACATATTCAGAGTTGCACATTTAACTCTATGTGAAACTCATTACAGTCATTTATGTCGCAGCATCCGCTTCTGCAGCTATGGTGACTCCATCTGCAGACACCTCTGTCGCCAACGGCGTCTATTTGCCAGGTGGCATCGCCAACGGAGATGTAAAGCCTGCGGTGTCCACCACGCCTCTGGCAGATTTCCTTATGCAGCTGGAAGAATACACTCCCACAGTAAGCAACTTGTTCTCAATCAACTTAGTATATGGGGTTTGCCAAAAAGCAACTTATGTCTCTGTGTCCTTTCTGTGTACCAGTCGCTGAGATCACACAGCAATATTATACTGTTTTCTCAGATTCCTGATGCAGTGACAGGATACTATCTCAACCGGGCTGGCTTTGAGGCTTCCGATCCAAGAATGTAAGTGTTTAAACACAAACTAGGGAAAAAAAGGAATCAACAGTTTGCGTGTTTGGGGAAAAAGTTCGATACTAAACTGACATGCAGAAGGTAGTTTGAGGGAGCGTCAGAACATAGGATATTATAAGAGATATTTATTCTACTTCTTTGTTTTGAAGAATGATCAAATAGGAAAACACATAGCTTGTAAAGGTGACAGGTTTGCATTCCTTCATTGGTTTGTTATACTCACTGCAGGTTAACACAAGGATATTATTGTCATATGTCCATGTTTTCTCATGTTATCTTAGTTTGTTGCCTTTTCATTAAGATAGTCTTCATTGTGTCTGTCGTAGTACAAACTAATTGGCATGTGTAGAGATGGAGGAAATTGCTATGATATTTATCTTTTTACTGCTTTAGAATTCGTTTGATATCCCTTGCATCTCAGAAGTTTATCTCAGACATTGCCAACGATGCACTGCAGTACTGTAAGATGAAAGGCACAGCCTCAGGAAGCTCAAGGAGTAAGACAAAGGTAAGTACTTGTCTTATTTTTAACATAGTGCAAATCAAATGTAATATCTCCAACCACTATTTAAACAGGGCTACATCAAAAGGACTGTTGTGAAATAGTTATCAGCTACCTTTGCTTAATTTCTTGTTCACTTATGATGTTCTTGTTGTTTGTTAATTTTCCCTTACAGGATAAGAAGTACACTCTGACTATGGAAGACCTGTCACCTGCCCTCTCAGAATATGGCGTCAATGTCAAGAAACCATATTATTTTACTTAGGCTTTTCTTTAAAAGCAAGCATGTTGCTTTTGCCAGTTGTACGTTATTGCTGACCCAATAGATTTGTCAGCACCTTGTGTTTTTTGATTATGGTGCTTTAGTACAGCTGTGACAAATCTTTGTAGTCATTATTCAGTCATTATTTTTGGAGCACCCTTTGCTTTACCTTAAATTGTACAGTTGAGTATTTTTGGGGGTTGAGGCGAATAAATACATTGACAGAAAATATGATGTCTCTGAGTGTTTATGCCCAGTTCTCCAGTTGTTCTGTGTAGATATGTAGCAGAAAGCAATTTTTAATTACAGTAGAAGTACATTGTGGGTAACTTTTGTGAAAACTAATTTTATGAGGTATATTCAATCAGTGGATGTTTATCAGAGAGGACCATTCTAGAGTATGTGGAAGAGAAAAACATTTTGATTTCTATGGGAAGCACATAATGTAAAGCAAAATTTCCATGACTGATTATTGTTCTCTATCTGGCAATACATGTTTTCCTATAGGCAGCTGTGGGAAGTTCCTACAATGAAACGATAAAACAGCTACAGGCTTCTAAAGCTCAGTGCGAAATGGTGACTCACCGAGCTCTTTAGTTTTAATGTTGAAAATTAATAACGCATCCACATAATTAGTGCCGTTAGTTCAGACGAAATTCGATGATTTTATCCAACAGTTTACGATGCGCGTTTCACCGCTACAGTCTTTTGTCCCTACGCGTGAGCCGTAACATGTCTTTCCTCGGCCACCGTACTTCCCAATAGCGCATTTGTTGTACGTTCAAATTCACATGTAGTCGGTTGAGCTTTATTTTTTTTTATTAAGTTTTAACGAGTAGGGAAGGCGTCATAATGTCTGTTCAGCCAAGTAATCCTAACAACCCCATTGTTTTCTTCGATATAACTATTGGAGGACAGGTGAGTAGGAGACAGACATTAGTTCGCACCGTCTTCAATTATCAGCTAATGTTCTGACTAGTGGCGCCATAATATCGTTTATTTGGTTAAAGGTAGTTAAATATGATGTCGTCATTCAATGTTCTTTTAAAATATTTTAAATACACGTGTGAAAAACGAACTATACGACACTTACGTCTCTTAAAGGTACATTCATGGTGAGGTGTGGTGAACGCGTTGTCCGTGTAACGCTGCGAAATGAACAGTAGCTTAAATGTTGAAATGGTGATTTATGAGTGGAATAGGAAATAGTTTTGCCCTATGATGCCGAGTCACTGCTAATTAGCTGCATTCAGCCTTTACTAGGAGAACCGTGTGACTAGGTCAGTACGGGAAACCGATGGGACGGAGCCACAACCGTAAATATCAAACTGCCTAAATATTTTCTTTTTGTTTGAAAGGTTGGTGTCGTTCCTTCGTTACACAGCAATACGCTGTACAATAAGTAACGAAAGATTTGTAGTCAGTAGTTTTCTGTTGGTCATTTTAAACACCTCTTGAGTTAAGGTACAGCTTCAGTAGTATTACAGTTTAATGAGTTATTTAAATGTTAACTTGGTTGTTAAACTATCTACTTTTTAGAACATTTGAGGAGATGTGGGGGATAAAATATACTTATATAATATGCACATTAGTCTATAGTTGTGTCCAAATAGTATGTCTTATTCCTAATCTGCATTTCCATGCATGGTTAATTTCCTACGCTGCTTAGTAAATACAGCGAATTTTTAACCCTTGTGCAGCCTTCGAGGATGTCGAAATGAAAAACAGGGGGCGCTCTAAGCTCAAAAACCACACAAGGGTTGGATAAAACAGCCGCAGACATGATAACTCACAACACGCTGAACGTTTGATTGAACTTGTTCATCATGGACCCACACGTGTTCATTGCTTGGATGTAACACCCACGAAGGCTGTTGTATCCAACCCTTGTGTGTGTTTTTGAGCTTTGAGCGCCCCCTAGTTTACTGTGGGGTCGTTTTGACCCCTCGAAGGCTGCACAAGGGTTAATACTGGTTTCATGACTCCCAGAGAAGAAAAGTAGATTTGTTAAATGTTAACATTAGTTTCAGTAGATGGTGCAATATTAAAATACTGAAGTACGAGTTGTTTTATAGGCAAAGAAGATTAATCTAGTATTTTTTTGGGGGAAAGCCACAATGAATTTCCCTGCATGACATTATCATGATCACAAATTATGACACTTTGCTTATTGATTCATTTTTGAATGTCAGTGCTCTCAGCATATAGAAACAGCCTTGAAAATATGAAGAGAGTGGTTCAGGGCTGCTTCAGTCTTGCTTTTACGTTTTTCCTTATACATAACATAAACAAAATGGGACTGGGGTTGAAGATGCTTTGAAATACAACGTTTTGATTTTTGTATGAACTAATTCTCATTGAATTAACACTGTTAAAAGTGTATATCTCTTTCCTACGGGATTAAAAGCTCAGTGTCAAAGTGTCATTCAGCAGTTGTGAATAGACGAGGTGTGTGCAAAGAGATAATAAACAAGCAAAGACCAAATAAAAGAAAATTACTGAAATGACCATATTTCAAATTATTTTATTGTAACATTGATTTAAAGAGAACAGAATTTGAGGTAAACAAATCTTTGTAGCAGTTCTTGAAATCTAAAACGATTTCTAAGAAAGACAGAATGATAGCGAGAAACTAATTTATATAATGTAGACCTCACACTGATTTCTATACACATATAAAACGGTTTAGTACTTTACAAATAATTTCATTTAGACATTTTCCTTTTTCCTGTTTTGCACCATGCCACTGTTTCATAAATGTATGTGGAGCTTTTATATGTCCAGGCTTTCTTTCCATTGTCACAGCGTTCTCAAAGCCTTCTTCATACCCGTATCTTTTTTTCAGACCTTTCATTGTTTCTTTCTTCTTTCTTGTATTACACATTGAAAATAATGTTTTGTTTTTCTTTTGATGGGTTATATACAGATATGGGGAGTAGCTGCTGTTGGGTTCCTTTGCTCAGATGCCAGTAAATATGCCACATGCACACATTCTCTGGTAGATTGCCGTATGGCCCTAGTCTCTTGCTCTTTATCCAGAACATCACACCCACCACTGCACTGTTGATGCACTCCAGCCACAAAAGGTTCACATTGATGTAGGCAGGTACATCCAGGCCAAAAACCATTGAAGCCACAGTCACTATGAGATAGGGTATCCAAAATATACTAAAACCTAGAGTTAGGCTGAACCACAGAGGCGGCCGTGGCTTAATGGTGTCATTCGGATAAGTGTTCTCAGTGTCTTTTGTCTCCTTGGACTGGGTTGAAGTGAACAAAAAGTCGCTTCTCTTGTTTTCTTGTTTCTCCCTTAGTTCACACAACCTGTCGGCTTCCGTTACCCACCGGGGAATTCTTGAGCAAAATGGCAGCATCGAAAAAATAACCATGATGAAAACACCCAAAATTAGGTAGTTAATCAGTGTAGACTCCTCTACTGCACACACCAAAGCTTTTGTCCCAGTTGCATAATCCAGTTCTATCAGTGTGGCTCTGTAAGAACCATAGGCATAAATAAAGGCTTGCATCCACACCAGCAATGTCAGGACCAAATTCTTGAGGGGTTTGCACACAGCTCTCTGGTTGCAGTTTAACAAGTTCTCCAAACAGTAGTTTAGTAAACCCAGGCACATTATCGGCAGTGGCAGTGCTTTATATATTGTCGCGGCACTGGCCAGAATGAAGCACAGTGACTCAAGAGATCTTTCAGGTTGTATTAACCATATGGTTGCCACAGAAAATACCATCACGATGTCAGCCAGGATGATAGACAGACTGCACATGCTTATAAAGGAAGTGCAAATCTTCCGACAGCAGAGGGAAAAAACTGCTATATCCAGTCCCAACTTGAAAAGGACAAGTAACAGATATTTGTCAGTGTTGGTTGTCTGACAGCCAGATACCTCGTCCCATTCTTTTATTATGGCGAACATTTTGGTGGTGTGGCTACAATCCACTGAAACTTCTGGCTCTGGTAGCATTAAGGTGTGGCAACAGTGTCGCGTCTGGATTCTGTGAAAATTAAACATTATTAATAACAGCTGTCTGTCAAACAACAGACTGGAATTGCTTAAAGTTTTAAGACATGGATATGCATTTTATTTTCAAGCTTAAAAGCAAACATATCACTTCTAATTTGCGTAGTGGGTAGTGTACAACAGCACACACCCCGTTCTGAATTCCTAGTATTTTGCTTCTGCAGTACAACTGGTTAAACCAGGTGTACGCGGAAGCATGCAAGATTTACTACATTCAACACTGAATTAAATAAATATGACCGTATGAAACCTTAGAAGCTTGTACCTCTCTGCCAGAGTGTCCTAATCCAGTGAGTTTTAGTAGAAAGCCGGAGATCCAGAGTCCAGTAAAACAGGTTAAATGCTGTGCATGCTTGCATCACGACTCGGCTGTTTGACTGTTGTCAGGTGGCTTTCTCTTTGAGGCAGTTCGTTGTGGCTCCACCTTGCCATTGTAAGTACAACCTCATTGGACAGGCCCTTGCTATCTTCAAGGAAACCATCATTATTTTCCCTGCCATATGCCCCAAGAGATGTCTGCCTCTTTATGTTGATTTGCTTGTTCACCGAACAGATAGAAGGCCACTTGGTAGTTGAAACCAGTTCGTCTGCATGCACATGTCCCTATACGATTACACGAGAATTCCAGGAAACGCTGTAGAATGTCTGGTAGGGGTTGCTTCCTTGAACTGTTCCCCTACCTGGCTGCTTTTACAAAAGCAGGTGTTTTCGGGCTGCTTTTACAAAAGCAGGTGTTGACCTGCTTTACTTGGCATCTGATTGTATGATTAGTTATGTAAACAAAAATACCGCATGGGTTAAAACATGCAATTTGCATATTGCAAATTATTTGAGCCTCTTTTTTTTTTTTTTACATATAAACACAGTCATTCTTGTAAGTACTTGCTTTCAAATCTCACATAATAATCATCTTGTAAATGCAAAGCTCATAAAGTTTAATACATAGAATCAAATGTTCACAAATTAACCTCTAGTCTTTCCACATACAGTTGTATAGCCATTATCTCTGTACGTTGCACAGAGAGTTGCAGCAGAGTCAACATAGGTGTGGTACACAATGCTGCCATCGAGTCAGTGGAATTGAGACTCTAATAGGAAAGTTGTATGGTTGTATTTCTGCTGTCTTAGCATTTTTCTTGTCTTTTTTTTTCCTCAACTTCCACATGATTTACAGTCAAGGGATTCATTTCAGTCATAAAAGTCTTCACACCCACAAACCAGCCCTCAGTAAATGTAGTTGAACAGAAATGAGTGTTTCTATATGTCTGAGGAGTTAGAATATCTTGTAATGTTGTAAATGCTCTTACCTCCTGCTAGGCACCGATGCACTTCACACTGACAGAGAAAACCCTGAGCCGCTAAAATGTTCTGTGATTGATGTTTGTTCTGTGTCAACACATTTTGTTTCAGTATTTAGTTTCATTGCTTGGATACTAGACACCTATTGTCTAAATGGTGAAGACCAGTAGTCTAATGGCTGCCTGTTCCAGTATGAGTCATCGCGTAAGGGGAAGCATATATAGGCACAGACATCGTCGTAACAATTGTCCACTTATACTCTGGTTTGTGGGAGGCCCGGTTGGGCTGACGGCTATAAACACAAAGATCAGTATTGCTGCATCAAAATTCTGGCATCTTTGCGTTACTTATTTACATATATTTATTATGTATTCTTTGACCCCTGTGAGACTTAGAACCGGACAACGTAGCTTGTGCTGTTGAGATAAAACAGGACTAACTTGTTCTACTATTCTACCACAGCCTTTTTGTTTGTAAAAGCCTTGTCACTAAACCTGCGTTGGATTCAGAAGTATCAAGTCATGGATTACTGTTACCACAGAAGCTGTTCTGTATCGCCAGAGTAAATGAACTTGATGCTGGTTCCAACACTGGGTGTAACTGGTTTATCTGGATGAGTCTGTCAGTATAGACACGGAACAAGAATGTTGAGGCAAATGTTTGTTTTGTCGTAGGTAAATGTATTACCTACGTATGTTTTTGTTTTTAATGAATCTCTTTTGGTTTATGTCTTCCACTGTTCATCAGGATGTCGGTCGGATGAAGGTTGAGCTGTTTGCTGATGTTGTTCCCAAGACAGCAGAGAATTTCCGGTAAATAAGTCTGCTGCATCATTTTATCATGGCATGATGAAATAAATGAGCAAATGGTTTAGGGTTTTTTAAGGATATGTTACTTACACTTTCATCATCTTTTACAGGCAGTTCTGCACCGGAGAGTTCAGGTAAAGCAGTGAAGGCCTGTTTTGACTTTGACTACTTCTCCATGCAAATGAGCTACATAAGCATTGTGCATGCCAGTGTCAAAGAAACTTAGCGAATAGGAATGAGAGTGTTTAGGAGAAGTATTATACACGCTGTGAAGGAAATGTTCATGTTTTGTGTCTAAGCTACAGCATGCAAACCTAGCTAGTGTAACATCATCACCATCCACTCTGCTCTGTCCAGCCTTTCACATTTCACTGCACTCTGCACAGACCTTCAGGTAGTTTTTTGTTTTTTTGATGATGATCCTTTTATTTAACTACTGTCAAGTAACAGTAAAATTGAGAACTCTCAACACTTAGTAATTGGAAATTCAAATAAGCTGATATTTCAAACATGAAAGTAAGTAACCTGTACCACTGTGACAGGTTATTGCATGAGGACAAACTTTAATAGGTTCCTATTGCCCACACCCTGTACATGCTTCATCTAAGTTTCATATTTCAGTGTACCAGATAGGGAAGATATGTTTACCCTGGTAGTTTGTGTATAGGTCTCTTACTTCCTTACTGAGTCCATGAGGATTTAAATGTGCTTCATGTCATTCAACATTAAGCAAATATAAAACTTTTACGAAGACAAAGTTCTCTTTATCTGCCCTGCACTGTTACACTTTTGTGTTGCCTTTATGCAAAACTGATCTCACACACGCCAGACATCACTTTTATTAGCAAGAACATTTAAATGGTGTTGACTGTCAGCCAAAGCTGCTTTGGAGTGTTGATTGTTTTAATTCCAGTAAGTATTCATTAACCTATCAACCCCCTGAGTGAGAAGTCAAAGCTTGGAAAGCAATACTGGTTGTTTGTCTCCACTGGTAATGTCTGTGTCTAATGTCACACAGGAAGGACGGAGTCCCCATTGGTTACAAGGGTTGCACGTTCCACAGGTACAACATTTGGTTACAATGGTTTCACTGACTGTTAGTGACTACTTGATAACTTGTTTGTAATGATTTTAATCTCATTAAAACACCACACCTTCTTGTGAGTTCTCAGTTTGTTGTATGACCCATTAATGCTTTTGAACATCTGTAATCCCAGAAATACTGACTGTGTGAGTGTGCCTTAGTCAGACATCTTAGCTAAATCTTCTTTGTATAATTTGGATATTTACTACGATATATTCCTGTGTACAGGGTGATCAAAGACTTTATGATACAAGGAGGAGACTTCGTCAATGTAAGTACCTGCATATACCTATATGAATAATCATTCAATTTTTGTATGCAGTCTTTTGATTAGGCCTACTATAAGCTTGGAGAGTTTTTAGGTCTCTCACATAAACCACACCAGCAGAGCAACATGTTTTTCTTCTTAAGAAATGTGGTCACGATAGAATGTTCGGTATGTTGCTGTAGGAACTGAACCAATCACTAACAGGAGCTTTGTTGCACATCGTTCGAGTGTTTATGGAACTATTGGCTACAGGGGTAGAATACTTTTGTTGTCTGCCCTCTGGTGGACATGTATGCGACAGCACAAGACTCTTGAATGAGTAGTTTTCTCTTGAGAGCATCACTGTTTGTTTATGTGTTTTGTGTAGGGTGATGGAACTGGAATCTGTAGCATCTACAGAGGTCCTTTTGCAGATGAGAATTTCAGGATGAAGCATTCTGCACCTGGTCTTCTATCCATGGTATAATTAACCAATTTAAAGTAAAATTTCCAAATGCTTACACATAATAAAATTTACTAGAAAGAATCAGTGTGAATAACCACAAAACCTTCTTCCTCAGTAGTGAGTCTCACTGTTATCACCCCTTAAAACTGTCTCTCAGGCAAACAGTGGACCAGGGACAAATGGCTGCCAGTTTTTCATTACCTGCACCAAGTGTGACTGGTTAGATGGGAAGCATGTCGTCTTTGGTGAGTACACCTACAATATAAATTACACATTAATAATAATGCTACGCCTAAAACGTGTGGAAAGTAAAATTGTCTTCTTCGTGCTCTGTTTCAGGAAAAGTGGTTGATGGTTTGCTGATCATGAGAAAAATAGAGGTAAAAGTATTTCAGTATTAGTTTGTTTATACTGTGTATTTGTTTAAATGGCTCCAATTTTATGCTCCTCCTTTAGTATGAATTAATCAAGAACTGTACAACTGATCTCTGTACTCATTAATTGCTCATCATTGTGTTAAAGTAAAAGCTTTCTGCATGCAGCAGTGGACTGATTTGTTAAAAATTGTTAAATCTTTGTTTTATTTATTTATTTATTTTTTCCGACGTTCTTCCTGGACTAAAACCTATTTCCTGTGTTCAAACGTGCTTGTTTTCTGTGGTTGAAATCAGCAAGTTCCAGTTACATTAAATGAAGTTGTGTCTGTTTCTCCCAACAGAATGTTCCTACTGGACCTAACAACAAGCCTAAACTCCCCATCCTCATTGCACAATGTGGAGAGATGTAATGCGTTTCCTCACACACCAGTGTAAAATGACACAATCTGCATACTCTTAGTGCATTACTTTTGTTATTTGCTGAGTTTTTGTATACCTGATTCCAACTTAACTTCTGTGTCCAAATGATGGCTCACAACTCAGACCCGTGCTGGTATTCACAGGATATAAATGTGGGAAATTCATGTAGGAAAAATATCAACAACAGTGTTTTTCTGTGGAGATCCTTTGACTTTAATTTAAAGAAGTTCTGAAACATTCTTATTGTAATTCAGTAATGCTGTGTATGACTTAAGACTAATAAATTGTTTTTAGAAACTTGTGGAAATAATATTTTTGTTAAGAAACCCACTGTCATTTGTAATTACCACCAAACCACCAAACATGTTTAACATTATTGGGTGAATATGTTGTCAGGGTTCAAAATTTTACCCACTGATTTCTCCTCAAGGACGTCTTGTATTTTTGCCCCCACCTTGACACATAGCGGGAAAGAACTGGGATATTAATGCTAACCATAGGCTGTAAGATGAAATGGAAAGAACTAACAAAATATGAAAGTGAATCAAGACTTTATCTTTTAATTCCAATTGATTCACATTTAAGAAAGTAGTTACATTCATATTTGGAAACTGCTGTTATAATTTTTGAAACACTGTTTACCCAGTTTAATAGTTTCTGTTTGCTAATTTTTCCCTTTTTAATTAATTTCGATCTGTGGAAACAACATTCCTTCCAAGTCTTTAGCCTGGTAAGAGACTATCAGTGAGGATTGTGCAGAGACGTACACATGGACTGAAGCGTCTACTCCCACAGTCATTGCCATGGTGCAAGTAGGGGAACCACTTCATAGCGAAGGCCACGAGAGTCCTTCAAGGTGCCCACACTAATACCAAGCAATCCTCTGCTGAACTTATGGCTACCTCTTTCTGTCCCAGTCATCCATACAAATCCAGTCCACCAGACCCCATCCCCCATCCACTCTTTCTCTCTCTTCTATCTTGGATCTTGCTCCTTTGGCACAAAAGAATCCTTTAAAATGGAGACTGTTCTTATGCAGGCAGGAAGAAGGTTTATTTTTTTTTTGAGGGGGGGGCGTTTCATGGGCAGGCTTTCTGTGGTTAGTGCTAAAGCCCATCTTTGTGTGGGAGATTGGGGCGAGCTCTTCACACATCAGCCAGTGCTCATAAACAGTGCCAGTGGAGCATTAACATGACAATGGGTGGGGGGGCTGTGGTGGGGTTGTCTCACACGCAGTCTGGGGTTGTCTGCTCTAACCTACTGGAAGTGAAGTTTCTGAATTTACTCGGGATTTGAGTAGTTTATTGTGCAGAATGATGTGAGTGGGAACTATGTGCTATATTAGAATTCACTGTCACTATCATAGATCAGAAACATCGGAGAAGAATAATCCTAAAAAGCAATTTACAGAAAGTAGATCATTTTAAATGCCATAACTGTGACTACTAAACAATTTCAGAACACCATCACAAGTATGACAAGTAGGTACCTATAATCTTTCATATATAGGGTTGTGCCCTGAGATAACCTTTATTGTCGGGTTTGTTTGTTCTTACACGTGCTTGCTGATTGTTATAAGCTGTGTTATAGGCAGGTGGGAACTTAATGTGTAAGTCCTAAAACTTCAAAGGTATGAGTTAGGAGGTACTACAACTCAAACAAAATGCTAAAAAGGTTACATATTATTTATATCATGTTTACAAAATACATATTTAATTTTCATATTTAATCAGCCTGTACTCCCTTAGTAATTTCCCCACATTTACTGATTTACGGAATATTATTACAGTGTCATATTTTGCTAGTAGTGCTGGTTGCCATTCACAAACATCTAACTTGTTTAGAAAAATGTTTAGACACCATATTTATTATATATGTGGGCAAATTCCACTGGGTCCCTTATTGGGGTTTAACAGAATAAGTCAGTGGGACTGAGGACCTGCTTTGTCCACACGTTACAAGCATGAAATGTTCGCGATATCTATATTACTGATGATTGTTCGTGTCTTGTAATGATTTGTAAGCTGTTATACGCTGAAAGCAGCGTGACACAAGCTGGCTGTTCCAAAAGTGTCACGGCTAGCTGTCTGAGTGTGACGTCATTATAGGGCAGCAACATTACGCAGGTACGTCCCCCTTTAACCAATCGCTTTTACAAAACGCCGCTTCCAATGTAACAGGCACCTATGTTGTCCAATGGAAGCGTACTATATTTTGTGGTACACATTCTATCCAATTGAAGAGTTGTTGGGCGGACCCTCGACCAGGAACATTCTCCGACACAGTTTCTCAATCTGCCCAGTTCGATCGGCAACGGGAGCGGAAAGAGGAAAGCTGAGAGCCCGAAGGCAGTAGCCCCCACCACCGCCGGCCCAGGTTACCATCTTGCACCGGGAAACATAACAGAGAGCCGCCGCCGGCAGAAGCCATTACCAACCAGTAGTAACAATGAGCAGCGAGGCCGAGACACAACAACCGCCGCAGCCTGCTGCCGACGCGGAGAGCCCATCCAGCCCGGCAGCCGCAGCTTCCGCGGGGGATAAGAAGGTCATCGGTAAGACTACTGGAAATTAGCTAGTTAGCTAAGGCGGTGTGGGACCATGTAACGTTAGCGCTTAACTCTGCAGTTGCACTAGGCAAATTAACCGTTGAATAACTCACTATTAGTACCACACGTTTTTACAGTTTAGTAATTTGATAATTACGTTTGATTTATGAAGCAGTAATAGAGCTTGATCTATTTAGTGTAGGTTAGACGATATTGTCTTCAGCAAAGTACAGTTTTCTTTTACACATTTATTCCTTAACGGTACGTGACCGTTAGTCAGTTGGAGGATGAATTCTCTTATCCGTGGCAACTAACTATATTTGCCGTTTTAGCTGCATAACGCTGAGAAGAAATTGATTTAAAAAAAATTTTTTTTGATTCACATATAATTGGTATATCCTTTTTCCAAAAATCTATCCGGTATCCTGGCTGTCGGCCTTCTAGGGTCTGATAGCCGCCATTAGGTGCCATGTTGCCGGCTGGCCGTCACATGCACGTCCCTCCAGGTTGTTTCTAGCTGTGAGTCTGTTCACTAACGTTAGCGCCACACTTGTTGTCTGACAACTGCAATTACCACCAAAGTAGCGTTTACACAGAGCGCTGACATTAGCTTTTAATTGTATTTTAAATTTGGGAGACACTTAATCACGACTTGGTCGAACACATTGATTTGACGCTGCTCGTTTAAGCAGTTAGGACTAGCGCCCGTGTACTGTCGTCGAGAGAAGGCTAACGTTAGCCGATGCTCGTCCCTTTGTTCCCACGAAATACTTTGGTCCCAATACGCTTCCTACAAATACTCAAAACAAGGACACGCGCTTTCGCCCAGTTTAACTGTCGCAACGGTCGTATATTAGACTGGTTCATGTGTTTCATACTTTAAACGGTTATGGGATTTTGCTCGAAGACACGGGCAATCACTACGGCCTAACGCTAGCTACTTAACTGCGATTGTAGCTAGTTTGCTAACGATGTAATGTTAGCTATTTACATGGCTGAAGGGGGCACCCAAAATGTCCGCCGCTCCGCTCGGAGATTCCACTCGTTCTTATTCACGATGTAGCCGATCTGTGCTCAAACGGTTGATTAAAACGACACTTCTTCGTATGTTCCTATTAGACTTTCGCTTACAATTACTGCTGCGCGACGTGTTGGGCTCTTTTTCACTTGCTGGCACTAATCCAACCACATGGTTGCCACTGTTAGCTACATGTAGCTATGCTAACAAGCCAGCTGGTCTCTGCTTGCTAACATATCCGGGCGCGACTACCACGTGTGGAAGCTCACGCACTGGGAAGCACGACTTAAAATGGGGCAGTAGGTTTCTAGTAGTCGGAGCAGAAATGCTGCCGGTTAGTGCTGAATAATATGTTGTCTTCATTCTCGCGTCCTGTAACCACACAGAAACGCACATTTGGCAGGTAATGAATATTTAGAGTCACATGCCTGAACTGACTCATGGTTCTTTGGGTCAGAGGACACCCATAAGCACAAGGATCTATTTAAAGGGTGACAGTTGGGAGTTAATTATAGCTAACACGTTATCCGTTGCTATGGTTAGTTTTTCATCCTGTCGTTATTTTGACACATGAAGAAGATTGTTGATAGACACATTTTTCTTGTTCATTGCAGCAACAAAAGTCTTGGGTACAGTAAAATGGTTCAACGTTAGGAACGGGTATGGTTTCATCAATAGGTAAGTAGATCCAGCCTTCTTCAATCCTGCCTGTAGAAAGACCCTAATATCAACCTTGTGTGTGAAGGGACATTCGCAATCCTATTATGGCTTTGATTTGCTTACAAAGCTGACCAGACGATTTATCTGCTGGTCACCATATTGTTATGTACAGAGCTAATTAATTCCTAGTCTTGCTGGTTTAATTGCAGTGGTGTTGCATGTAGCTCATACTGCTGAATTTATTTTTTTTTGTAATTTCAAGTCTCTTATTTCCTGTCCTCTAGGAATGATACAAAGGAGGATGTTTTTGTACACCAGGTAAGTTGTGGGTAATGTTATTTAACTATATACATTTTATATAATTTATAATTGTATAAATGGTGACAAATATAAAATCTAACAACTAAAATTTATGGTTTCAGACAGCCATTAAAAAGAACAACCCAAGGAAATATCTTCGCAGTGTGGGAGATGGAGAGACTGTGGAGTTTGATGTAGTTGAAGGAGAGAAGGTGAGCGTTAGAACATGGGATTTATAACTAGGCACAAAGCGCAGAGTTTAATTAGCAGCTTCTAAATCGGTCATTTAAATATATAATTGGTTCGGTCAATTGAACATTTTTAAAAAAAAATGTGCACAGGGAGCAGAGGCAGCAAATGTCACTGGCCCAGGAGGCGTTGCAGTCCAGGGAAGTAAGTACGCAGCTGACAGGAACCGCTATAGGCGCTACCCCCGAAGAAGGGGCCCTCCTCGTGGTGGTGAATATCCAGAGAACTACCAGAGTGACGGAGAGGGTGAACCAGGCAGTGGAAGTCGTGACAAAACCAGCAGAGAGGGGGGAGAAAGCGGTGCTGAAGGAGACTCACAGCAACAGCAACGCAGACCTGGTTACGCTGGCAGACGGCGCTATCCGCCATACTTTGTACGTAGACGCTACGGCCGCCGGCCCCCGTACACCAACGCACCACGCGGAGAGATGATCGAGGTACGCCGTCGCAGGGCTACTACGCTGAAGCAGGCATCCAGCTGTCCCTTAAATTTTTGGACACCTGAGATGTCATGTGCTTTAAACACTCTCCTTTTAATCGCTGACGTGGTTGTGAACAATTAATCGTGGTGTATCGGGGGCCTTTCTGTTATTTTTGTAAAAAAACAAATATGCCCCTAATTTATCGAATACATTTTTAATTTTTTGCCAGACCCAAAATTGAACTACAGTCTGGGTGGCTTGATTACAACTTACAAACATTTCGTTTGTCTGTGTTGACTTTGCACGGGAGTGCAAAGCTTTGTGTCAGTTGATGTTTGATCTGTTTGCTTTCAGGGAGGTGAGGGTGACGAGGGCCAGGGAGGTCCAGACCAGGGCAACAAACCAGTGAGGCAGAACTACTACAGAGGCTTCCGACCAAGGTTCAGACCAAGGTTTGCATGTTGGCTTTATTGACGCAGGGCTGCAACAATTGGAAAATGAGATATTAAACTCTCTTGATTGTAGCTTTAAGATAAGCCTAAAATGGCTCTGAAATAAAACTCCAGTACTATCTGTACTGGCTGGAAAATGTTCCTTTTATTGCAGCCCAAGCTCAAGTTGCTGCTATGCATCCAAATTAGGTCAATGAATGAATGTAGCTGCTCTTGTTGTGGTGATATTTCTGCATCAGATTTTATCTCAGTGGTTTAGTCACAATGTTTCGCGATTGCTTAGGGCACCCTGATTTTTAAACATTCCAGGGGTCCACCCCGCCCCAGACCGGTGAGGGACGGTGAGGAGGACAAGGAGAATCAGGGTGGCGAAGGTGGTCAAAACCAACAGCCCCGTCAGCGGCGCTACCGTCGCAACTTCAACTACCGTCGCAGACGCCAACAGACTGGTGGCAAACCTGGCCAGGAAACCAAGGAGGCCAAGACAGGAGGCGACCCACCTGCAGAGAAAACGTCCGCTCCCGAGGCCCAGCAGGGTGGGGCTGAGTAGGAAACAACCTGCCCACCGGCACCTACCATCTTTTACCATCGTCCGGGTGAGTCTAGTGTGATGTTGACTGACTTGGCTTGTTGTGTTTTTTGTTTTTATACAATTAGCTTTATTTATATGTGTAAATCTATGTAGAGCACATTTTCCTGTTGCTCTCAACCTCCAGAGCTGAAAGCTAGAAGGTAAAAGACCATGAGAGTATGCAGAAGACCTCTACCATTAAAGTTTAATAGTTGCTTAGGTAGTGTTTGCAAGTGAGACTGTCTAGTCTGTTGTTAGCATTTTTCTGGTTTGGTGGTGGATGGTCAAACCATGAGGTAATTAAGTAGATTGATAAAGCAACTGTCAGGCACCATAGAGCCCACACACTTTTGTTCCCCCCCCTTCCTAATGTCTGAAAGGGCAAATTATGCTACATGACTGGACTTGAATTATAAATAAAAAATAGATGAATAATAATTTGCCTTTTCTGTTTCAGATTTTTTGTCAAGAAGAAACATCAAACAAGATCTGAGCAATAAAGAATTGACTTGACGATCGTCCCAAGCTTGCACCATGCATTTGACCAGATTACCACCGATTGCCTGCAGAATCTATGCAGACCTGTTTTTTTTCCATTATTTTTATGTGACAGCTACAAAGTTTTGGGGAAACAACAAATGTTTTTCTAAATCTGTCCTAAGTTTTTACACCAAATGGTTTTTAAAAAAATGGAATTTGATATCTGGTCAGTTTGACATTTTTAAATAACTTTTTATGTATTCAAACATTTTAACAAAATGCAAGCTCAAATAAAAGTCCAGAAACCTGACAATTTCTGTAGTCGTGACTTTATTTTTTAAATTTCAAGTATAAAGGTTAGACCGTGGAAAACAGTAGCTGACTTTTATTTTAGAACAAAGACCTAAACAACACATAGAAAGTGGAATAGAAATGTTACCAGTATATGGCACCAGATAAAGCTTCTCATCTTTACATAATGTGACAGGAATTTTGAAACTGTATGTAGACGATAACATTACCAGCTTTAAAATAAAACCAGAACCTGAGGTTAAATATTTACTTCATCTTGAAACAAGGCCATAACAGTGGATTAAAGCTGTACAGTGTACATCTGGTTTATGATTGTCAAGATACAGCGCAACATGAGAAGCAGACACTATCTGAACTCCATCCCAGTCCTGTTGGTTCTGTTGTATAGATCCTAGATGACAGGGTTGCCAGTGGAAGTATTAGACTGGTTCTGATGCGTTTAGTATACGGTAAACGCCTGCATTGTATAATGCAGCGCTTATTCGTCTCTTAAACGTTGGTCTCTTTGCGCAAGCGCTTCATGCGTTGCACGTTGTTTTCAATTTCAGTGGGGTTTGTGATCTCTGTGGCACAGCTAGCAGGAAACCAACCCCTCTCTCCGTCTCGCATTCTCTCTCCATAGCACCAAGCTGGGAAGAGCACAGTGTGAGCATAAGGATGTGGGTATGAAGTCATTACAAGTAGTGACAAACATGCCTTTACCTTCCTCTTTCCTTAGAACGATGACCAGCTCAGCCTGTTGCAGCCCCAGCTCATCTGGCTCCTTTGGCATGTAGGCTTTGGTGGCTTCATACTGTGGCTTATCTAAAACAATACATTTAACCTTTATTTACACATGTGGAGCCCATTGGGGTTAGAAACTTTATTTTTAATCTGGTGAAAACAGTCACTTTATAGCAAACCTATTACACCACGTGTGTAAAGGTGTGTATATGTTATGTAGGTGCTAGATGAGGAAATAATTTCCAATAACCGACACGTTACACCTCCACATTATTTGGCATGTAAAAGAAAAACACGAGCAAAAACTCCACCTATGCACTGGAAATTTAGATCACACTCAGTTGACGTCTTCAGTAAATAATCAGACTTACCATCTGTACAGGTGAGGGCACCTGCCTTCTTGTGCTCTGTAAGAGCTACTATCCATCGTGCCCTTTCCACCCTTTGCAAGAGAGACAAATAAACATAATTCCCAATCCAGCACAGTCCATGTGGTAATGCAAGCAAGCCTCTCCACATGAATGAGATGAATTAGATCAATGGGGGGTTTTCAGGTTGGTATTCAGACTCTGGCCAGTAGAGGAAGACATACACACTCCCACACAACACACAGCTCTGTGTCATGAAGGGGATTTTAAATAAATCAGGACAGTAGCCACCAGTATTCAAACATGTCATTTAGTTTTCTAAACTCTTAATTCTGCTTGTGTGTTACATACAGAAGCTATTTGCTACAGGCAAAGGAAGCAGAGAGTAGCAGTACCTGGTTTCAGCCACCAGAGAGATTTGCTCTTGTCTGCCGTCGCTGTTCTGGCCCATCAGCAGTTTGAAGGAGAGACCTGAGCTGTTCTTAGACTGTGGAGAAGTACATCCCTCTGCATCCTCCCTAAGGTCCACCTCCACATTTTCCAGAGTGCCATAGTCCATCACGACAAAGCTTTCCTCACTGAATATAAACAGTTTCATACATATTTCACACAAATTCTGTCCAATGGATGCAACTTGCAAGAACACAATCAATAATTGTCACTTTTACAAATTATAGTGCAATATTTAAAACATATTGGGCCACAGTGTTGACTTTGCAATCCTCAAAATGACTCCTGTGTTGTGGATAACTCCTCTGAGCTGATATTGTTCCCTCCCTAACTCACAACAAAAAGCAGTAGTCTGTTGAGCTGACATGCTGAATGCAAGATTGAAGAATGTGAAGTATGCACATGCCACATCATCCTTCTGTCCCTTCCTCTGTCCTCTTGTTTCTCATGTTCTTTGCCAGCCAGCAGCTGGACCAACTTAGAGTCCAAAGGAATCAGCAGGAAAACAACCACAAAGATCACGAAACACTAAACATGTGGTTGTGAATGTTAGACAGCATCTGAATTAAGTCCATCTAGGTTCATTTATATTCTGAAACAGATTTGGTTTATGAAAGCGACCTTATTGTTGTTATTGTTGCACTGCAATGCAGCAGTCAACCTCACTGGTGATCTTGGTTATTGATGAGACTGAGTGAGATGAAAAGCCATTTATTGTGACTAACCTCTTCTTCCTGGTAACAATCAGTACGTCATTGAACAGAAACAGGTAGTAGCTTCTGTTGCTGAAAGCCCTCCAGATGCTGAGCTCCTCAGAGGAGATGGCCAGCTCGCCACGCTTCTTCAGCCACCGCGACGAGGATATCAGAGGAAATGGCTGTGAGGACAACATGGATCACGCCTGGTTAGCAAACCGGACTCTGGTGTTTACATTTTACTACATTAATTCCCAACCTCATTGTTTTCTTTCTACATTGACACAAAAATCAAGCCCTGTGAAGTGACTCCCTTAACTATATTCATCCTAAACTGCGTTTATTACCTTAATTTTACCAAAATCCATCTGTTTCTGGATGGTATACATCTGCTCTGTCCTCTCCATCCTCCTTGCTCCATCATTGCAGCTAGTGACAAGCTGTTGAGATATTTTTCACAACCATGACAATAACAAATGTATTGTTTTCTGCAAAAAATGGCACGTGTGGCTAAAACATCTCAGCACATCCACCTTGCTCATGGCGTGCAGCGCCCAAACAGCAGCGAAGTACTCGGCTGTCTTGTCTGGAGTTTTCTGGCAGATTGTCTGAGAGCATATGAAGAAAACAGCATTAAACCCACAGAGCATCTGTTATTTACTATACAGTTACAGGCAAATAAAGGTGATCCACAACCTTACACAGCAGCATTTTTCTGACTTTAACGCACTTTAATACTTTACTGATCATAACTGAAGTGTACAGTATAATACAAGGATGTCATGATGCTTAATGTTTCTTTCTTCAAGAACAATGTATAAAATAAATGTGTGTTTGCAGCCGTGGGAACCAGGTGACACTAACATCCAGCAGCAGTGGAAGTCTGGTCACTCGCTGCATGGGAAGGATGAGGAAGGAAATCAAAGGGAGACCTCCGCATTCATGGCTTTGCTCTATTTTCTTCAGCGTCTCTTTAAATGCAGTATTACTGGACCTGGGAGATGCGAAGAAAGAGGAAACGTGGCTCATTGTGTCACGTTACTGCAGAAATGTAACATATTACACTTTGCTCTTCGACTCACAGCAGCTTCTGCAGCGTCCTTTGCTGAAAGGTCTCATTGGAGCAGTAGACAATGTAGGGCTCAAAGTGGTGGGCGGCATGGTTCTGAACAATATCACTGATATCCCGGATCACTGTATTCTCATAGTGACGCCGTTCAAGGTCCTCAAAAAAACTGAAAATCCAGCGAGAGGGATTAGTAAAGACGTGAGAGGCTGCTTTCCTGTGCGTGAACATCATTACATGTGATTACATCATTACGTCATTAACAACCACTGCACAGAGTCATAACCGTCGTTAATAATTAAGCTGTAAAGTCTCAAGTAATTAACAATAGTCTCTCTGAATATAAACCGTACATTAAAGACACCGTCACCTTTGGAATTTCATGTTCTTTTGTGAGTCTACCGTTTCTGAGTTGTGTAATGTTAAGCTCTTGTTGACTACCTTCAAACTACCTCTTTAACAAGGAGTGAAATGAAACCCAGAGAAGGGCCCAACCCAGGAAGAAACCTTTCACACTCACACACAGATAGCATCAGGCAGAGCTCACACCAGGTCCAAGGCACATCCTGGTTTCTAGTTTCACAAATCCAGTTTTTCTTGGGAAACCAATAACAGTCGCATGGTTACTTTGTCTCTGTTAAAACTGGTTCTATTTTAATTCAAAATAAAGTCATCAGCCATGCACAGAGCAGCGCTGCTTTCAGGGTCATTATCATCTGAAAGCCCGAGAATAATCAGAGCAGTTAGGCAGAAGAACCGGTTTGGTCAGCGTGTTTTAACATGTTAGAAGCCTACAGGATACTAAAGAGTAGTTAAGGCAAATTCTCTGTCTGGAACTTAAAATCTGTCTACTTTCCACTGGAACCACGTCTCAGTGGCAGGAGAATATACAACTGTCACCAAACATAAAGTCTCCAGTTGTGTAGATACTATGTAAGTTCACAGCTTCAGACACTGAGAGCACAACTGGATCCTATCGCCAGGCGAAGCAGCCCATTACCAGCTTTCCTTTTCCGTATACAGTAGGACTGTCACGCTCACCGCTTGCTGATCTGGTGGATGACAGAGATGTTGGAGAAGAGGTGATGGTGCTCTGTGTTCGTCATCGTCTTCTTCAGAGCTTCGCTGTTTCGGAAGTGATGCACCAAGATGCCCAGGCTGTGCAGATACGAATGCTCTGATGTGATGATCTCGAAAATGGCCTGTGAAATGGAGGAACTATTTTCACTTACAATATACACTTACATTTCAGCTTTTAGAAAGAAAATAAACTCCCCTGTAACAATTTCACATTTCCCAAAATTCCTTTCAACAACACTGAGCAAAATATTCTTCACAGTTTGCATTCTACTGTGAGTTTTACGTTTAGTGGACCAAGAAATGACGTAAAAGAGCCTTTAAAAACTAAACACTGAAAAGTGTTTTGGAAAAATGGAACCTGTCACTGTCAAGAATCTAAACTAAAGCAAAGAAATAGAAAACACATCAACAGAGGTCGATTTGCAGTTATGTTTATAGTTATGTTGTACTGGTGACACGCTGTCTGTGAGAAGGAAGCAGATGAGAAAGGATTTAAGAAATTAGAGGAAGAAAACAATTTGCTCTTTAGATAATTCACTCCACCTGAATCCTTTCATAGCCTAAACAATTAGCATTAAAGTTTCCATGAGCAGCTTCAGGTCTGAGCACTAAAAACGACTAAAGACACAAAACACCGAGGACGGGCTGAGCGTGATTACACTGGCAGGGTGTGGCTGCATTCAGGGACTGTAGTACACACAAGGTGGACCTTTGGTATTGACACAACATCAGCTGTTGTTCTGCTCACACAGACTCAATACAAGTCGCAAAATCCAGCCCCAGATACAGTTACAGTAAATTAGTACAGACAGATAATATCAGCCTATGACGATCAGGTGCTTTCCAGGACTCATTAATCTGCTGGCTTTTGTTTCTGTGCAGCGAATCTTTGAATTCTTGCCAGAGGCAGTGGTGTAAAATACAATGGATATAACAACAAATATGATTACTTTTTGAAATAATTCTTTTTAATGTAGCTCACTCAAAACGCAACATGTCTTGGTGTTGAACTGAATTCTAGTGCTTTAAATCTGCTGGAGACGTTGCTCTCTGAGCCTTTTGCGTGATGCAGACACAGATACTTACCTCTTGTCTCTTTCTCTCTTGAGGTGAGACTGATTGCAGTATACCTGTGTCCTTCACCTGAGAACAGACACAAAATGAGAGCAATGTTAGGCTCTTGAATCCTGCTGCACTGCAAATAAATACAGTAAGAAGTGTTACCACACTTCAGAGCCGTTTTACCTGCGGTAGCTGGCTCCACGTGAGCTGTGCAGGCCGGTAGCTCTTCACCACGATGCCCTGGTCCTCCTCAGGTGGCTCCACCACCACAAAGTCTTCCAGCAGCTCATCCTGGTTAGTGGAGTGCAGGCCCCGCTCACGGATCTCCTGGTAAAGGCGCGGTGTAGCTGAGGATTGTATCAACATCCCTCTACAGAGTTAATGTGTGATGCTTTTGCAATTTGCACTGCTTTCTGCACTTATGGAAATTATTGAATCTACATTTACACTGCTGTTTTTTTTGCAATCTTGCTAAAAAAGAAAAAAAAACTCTAAGGTCTTTGGTATTTCCCAACTATTTGTGGTTATGCAGCCAAATTTAGAAGAGTGGACATTATGACACATTAGTGAACATACCATCTTTGAAGGATCCATGATTCTGGTTCCTCTTTCTCCCGAGAGTTCGCTGGAGAAGACAACAGTGCGGTTTAACGTCGCTGAATGTTTGCGCACTTAATTATATTAAACTTTATATCATGTCATGCGCTCATCAGGATAGTCGCTTTCAGTCGGGTCAAAACCCTGAGAGGATTTACTGGCACTGTTCTGTCAGACAGAAAATGTTTTTATTCTTACAACTTAAAAAGAATTTGGCCTCCAGTGCATCTGCCTATATTACTATTGGAAGGACTGGATTCACTGTATTTATATGACGAACACACTGGCAGGACAATCTTCATCACTGTTGATCGTTTTAAAATCAAACATATAATAAAGATCTGTAAACATGACTGCAACAATACCTGTGTGTAAGTTGCATCACTCTGTGGTAAATGGACACAGGACACCAATGCCCTGTGGCCAACTAATGTACCTTGTGTCTGGGGCTACGTGCTGGACCAGGACTGACTGCTCTGGACTCTCTGACTGGTTTCAGTGTAGCTGCAGCCCTTTGCTCCACCATGGCATCTATATCCAGACTGGTCACTGCTGCTCTGTAGGACTTGTTCCGGCGGTTCCTCCCGAAAGAAAAGTCATCCCCATCATTGTCATAATCGTCCCATGACATATCCTGCTTCTGGTCTGGCTGATGCCGGGTTCCACCCTTGGAGTTCTCCAGTCCCACTGGGAACGTCACCACAGTGGTGTGGTGGCGGTTTTTGGGACGGCTGCTCGTGGCTAAATTCTTGGGGATGAGCTGCTGGGTGCCAACCTTTTTTGCAGCAAAACTCTGGGTGCTCAGAACCACCTTGCGAGTTACTACAGGCTTATCCACCAGATCCTCCTGACGTGTTGATGTTTCAGCCTGGGGAGCGGATGTGTTTTGTGACTGACAGCAATCATCGCCCGGCTCAGATATGTGTAGTTCTGTGGAAAAGCGGTTCTCCAGGATTAAAGGGGCCTGGTCCTCCATGCCACCTGACTGGCTGTGGGACATGGTGTCCTTGTAGTAAGTCAACTGAGCTCCTCAGAACCTACAGCATTGGCAGAGTCTAAAGAGACGAAAGATAGAAACTGAAGTTAAAGAATTGAAGCATTTAGAACCTGGCAGGCACGTGCAGTACCAGCGTTTCTTTCAAGGAGGACCGTCACATACCCACTGAGTCTGACAAAGCAGTCAGTCAAACTCATATGAAGGGACTCAACCCGTGACTCTACACTTACCCTGCACCTACCCAACTCAAAAACGCAACAAATCTGTGCCTTATAGAAACTAGCCCACACTGACCCACAATTTATTTCTGCAATATCCTTGCAACCTCATTCTAAGACATCTTATAAACATGTTATTAATTATGTCACGTTATTAAAAATATGACAGAACCATCCCTTGAAGTAGTCAAATCTTAAAGCTATGTGCTATGGAATAAGAAATACTTTTCTTATTTTAGTTACTTTCTGTTCTATCGTCAGCCCGAGTTCTCTCCTCGCTGCGTGAAAGACGGGTTAGGGTGGGAAAAAAATGTCTTCCTTACTTTCCCAAGGTTCATAACAGCGAAGTGACACGCACTTCAGCAAGCAGCGCGACTGTCAACAAATCACCGACTGTCTTACCTGCGTGCGGCGGCGTAAGCATGAACAGCTCTGTCATTAAACGTGAAGTCGGCTCGGTCCAGTGGTTCGGCTTCTTTCCAGTGCGTTGAAAAGTGCAGCTTTAGCCGCAGCTGGACTCCTTCGCTCCACTCTGTCACATAGTTCTTGTTACTCACTCACTTCCTCCTCTGTCTGCAGGCGCCCATTAAGCTGCGTTGCTGACGTCACTACAGGTGTGTGTGTGTGTGTGTGTGTCAATCAATCAGGGGGACGCGCTGGTTTCCAGTGAGGCGATCAGAAGAGATTTCCACAGGAAAAAAGCTGCATGATGCTTCTTCTGATACTTGTATTTGTAACTAGTCTCAGGCAAGTAACAATATTGAAACAACAAAACATTTAAACATATAGAGGTGCAATTTGAGCTTTAACCTCTTTGCAAATTTGCATGATAAAATAAAGTTTAAAAATGTTAGCTTTCTTTGTCTCTCATGTTTGTTTGTAATTGTGTGCAGCCAAATGCCTCTGATTGCCCACAATTACGATCTACCGCCATCTCGTGGCCAGTGTGGTGAATTACAGACTCGTGCACTTCTACTGTTCAAGGAGGATTTTATTGTTGCTCTAATCTAGTAGTTTTTAGTGCAGGCCAGTTTGTATGAGTATAACCATTATAAGTAGAACAATCACACACACACGCTGTTGATTATGGATTTATTGCCTTCATTTTTAATAGTCAGAAAATAAAATATACATGAATTAGCCAACCTCCTATTCAACCAAGGCTGAAACATGCAATATAATGCGATATGGAAATAACGAAGTGACAAAAACTGAGAGGGTCACTATGTACACAGATTATATATATATATATATATATACTGTATAGCTATAATAAATGGCAATGCTGTTCACATCATATTCAATTTCAGCATTATATGGCATCTGATGAAAGTGAAATAGAGTTTTTTCAAATAATTCTCCAAGGACCTTGTCTCTCATGGTGACATGTGCTTGCTCATTTACCTACTTTTGTAAAGATGAGCATCCAACATATGTGCAGTAAACAGAGAATATTGAACTTCTACCACACATATGGGAGTTTTGCAACATTTTCATAGTTAGATGCAAACAAAAGTGAACCGGTGTGTAAAACCCAAGGTGAATGAATGAATGAGGTTATGACTAGAATATGCAGTGTAATAATGTTTACACAACTACTCTGTTGTTTCATGCTACCAGGTGTTTGACCAAAGACATCAGGTACTACTTTACACTAGGACCTGCAGATTCCAAAGACACAACTGGCATCATCTAAGAAACAGTCCAGTGTTAATGTTACAGCTGTTTCTGGCTGACAGAGAGCACGCTGCCCTCTGAGCTGAATGTTCAGACAGATGCTTCACAGGAGCATGTTCCCACTTTTGCATGTTTGCTTTCCTTGTTTTGTTTCGTAGGGTCAGATGTGCTTAATATTAATCCGTCTCAACATCCTTGATAAACATTATGCATGACTCAACACATACAGATCTCACATTCATGATCAGACAGCTTAACATTCAGATCGTATATAGAAAATTTTAGTTGGAACATTGCGGCATTGATTGGTAACATCTGATTTACACAAAGACATAATTGTCACGATACTTTGAATATGTTCTGGCAGTGCTTCTATGAACTTCATACAAAATCTCACGACTAATTACACAACATGATAAAGATGTGATACTGTCTACGTACAGGATGCATTAGCTGCTTCAGGGTGTAATGAGCCTCAGTGTGTGTACTGTATGTCCAGCCATGCTTAGATGAAAAAAAATGTTAGGGAGCTACTTCTCCTTTTATTCCTTAGTGGTGAGTGTGGCTAATAAACAGAAAATATGAACGTTAACAAGCTTTTTCCAATGGCAAACATACTCACATTTACCCCCATTTAATCTATCATGACTTCAGCTGATTTGCAGAAAAGTCATTAGATATATTCTACAGATAATCTTAGTTTAGGACTCTTGCATTCATAGCAAACGCTTTAAACAGAAGACCCAACGCATGTTACGACAGACGTTTCTGTCTGTGAGACTTTCAGTGGGAGGTTTAAACCCATGCAGATAGCAGCAACCACAGCACGGTCCTGTGAGGCAGGGAGACAGTTTAGAGGACAAAAGCTGGTTCCTGCTGCCCACTGTAAAGAGCCGGGTGGAGGGGTGATGGACAGGGAGACGTTCAGGCCTTGGGGAGGGTGTGTGAGGGTGGGGACTGCTGAGGGAGAGGATGGAGAAGACAATCCAGTTCACTGTTTGGCGATATCCCCTTTCTTCAGGATGATCTGCCGCTGCCAGGGAGCCAGCTTGGTCTCGTCGTAGCCTAGGGTCCGTAGTCGCTCCAGCTCTGTTTTTTCCTCCATTTCTTTGGCCTGTTTGGCCTCCTCCTCGACTTTTCTACGTATATCCATGAAACAGTAGAAAGAAGCGTCAACACAGATGTAAACATTGTATAGAAAGTTCTCCTCAAAGGACACAAACACAGAAACCAGTTGTAATAAATTGTTGTCATGTCTTAACAGTAACATTATATGTGTTGAGGTGCTTCTACTGCATATGCATCCTTGCGTGCTGGAAGAGTTTGAGTGTGAATTGTATGTATGTAAATCAGATCAATGTGAATCAAACATCAGCATCTTATTTGAAAACCCCATTTCAGCCACGGGTGGAAATAGAAACAAACTCTTTCCACAACGTCAGACATAAACACTGGTACAAACATGATGAGTAGACAAGTAGTAGCACAAATAGAGCACAGCAGACGTTCAGTGTAAAAACACTAACGAAGCTTAATTCAGTACAGTTAATCACAACAACTGCCAAAAAAGAAGTAAATGCCAGAGGAAATACTTACATATGACGCCAATATAAACTTTTGACAAAGAGGGATTCAGGCTAATATTAGACAGTCGATACAAGTTCAGGAAATTTGATTCATATTCATCTTTCAGTTTCCGTCATTGATTGAGATTATTTTATAGTCAGACGCTTATTTGTATGCATTGTTCTGAGGCTGTAGCCTGTGACTTTGTATTTTGCTATTGTAAAATATACTGTCAAAATACAGTGACAGACGTTTAGGTAGACTACATGTTGTGTTTTTAATGAAATCTGTGTATTTGTTTTCATGTTTTTATCCTGTCTGTGGAAAAACACAATCGCCTCTAGGTGCGTCTTTGCGTCATTGCGTCATCAAAGGGGTCTCATGTGATTGGCTGTAATTTAAAATCACCTGCAACAAAAGCGCTGCAGTCGCAAAATTGAACTTAGAGCAACGTTAGAGGTGCCGAGTTCGTCTGTTTGGGCCTGTGGTCGTCATTCATCCCTCCTTCAGACCCACTTTACATTAGTTTATAGCTCAGAGTTACAGGTGAGACTGTTCAGTTTGCAGTAGTGACGCGCTCCCACAGAGCTAATGCTGGCTAGCTTGTCTTAAAAACGTACATGTAAGTGAAAGATAAATTGTTCAACTTATTGTTCAGTTTTAGTTTTGTTGGTGAAAGAGAAAAGGCGCCTGGTAGTGGCGGTGGTTTATTAACAACAACCCCACGGCGTTTATTTATATTATATAATCCAATGTCTCGTTATTAATCTACTCTAGTTATTTAGCATGTGCGGTCTTCGTTGTTTCCCCTCGTACTAGTGTTCATTGTTTGAATATGTGAAGACACATTATATTCTGAGCACTAGGTGGAGACGTTGGTCTAATTCATAGTCTAAAGTCAAATATGAAAATACCAGAGTTTCTAGCCTGATGTTATAGAAGTATTTCTACGTGTAGAAAGTGTTTTCTTACCTCCTCTGTTCCCTGTCACACCAGGAGGACGTGAGTGCAAAGAGAAAAGGTGTAAATATCTTCAACAGTAACACATTAAAAATGTTAAGACATTTATTATCAAGTTTGACTGTTGCATAACAAATATGACACAAGAACGACATGTACACCACGAATTTTCTTTTTTTTCATTGGAGTTTCTGGACCAACCAGCTCTGCACCACATTGCCCTGTCATCCTCTGTGCTGGATTTGCAGCTTCCAGCCATAGTAATATAGAAAAACATGTTCTGCAAAGAGAAATGTTAATCTGCCACCAAGACATGCCCATTACTCATAATCTGCCCCTTCTGTCTCAAGCTACTACATATATATGTATTAATGCAGCTTTGTTAATTACCTCTCTTCGTCCATTTTCTTCTTCATCATGTCTCTTCTCCAGGCTGGCATCGATGCCAAGCGTTCTGCTTCCTCTTTAAGCTGCAGATGGACAGAGGGGCAAGAGGAGAAGGTAAGCTAAGGGCCCACACAGTTGATAAAGGAGTGCAGCAGCAGTTCAGCTACCCAGCTTTGCATCGCCTCGTCTGTTTGTGCAGGGATCACACTCAGGTTCATTTAAGCATTGAGTTATGCTGAATACGTTATTAATTCTAATTTAAATGCGTTGCCTCATCACTCCTCTTGTTATAAAATGCCATAGCCTATATTTGCCACAGTCTTTAGTCTAACAGCGCTCCATCGTAGCCAAATCGCTCAGTTTTATTGCAGTTTCAGAGATAATGAATTCAATCCAATCTTATGAATAGAGAAGAGCATGGAGAGGTGGAGGAGACTAGACTCTGGATATAGGCGATGTACAACAGCAAACACACATCACAATAGATCCTTTTCTCCTGTGTCTCAAAAATAGAAAAGAATGGACTCTGAATGGACAGGCCAGGCTTTTACAGGGTCTTTTCTCAAACAGTGCACACATACAGTAACCCGATCTATTTCACTGTTGCAGGCTGTAACTGGAGGTGAAGCAGGTGCAGAGAAAGAGGGCAGCCATCTTGGATTTTGTTTCTTTACCTGACAAGATACATTACCCCTTTTGCATTCCTCTTGCATTTACAACATGAATCCAGGTAAGATTATTTACACAATGCATTCTTAATGAGTCCCTTGGGAATTAAGGGCAAGGGGAAAAAATCCTCAAATTTTTATGTCCTAGCAATAATCTTAAATTAGATACAGATAATATAACCACTGCAACATAATTATTTACACTTGGACACATTGCAGCTAGTTGCCATGAATAATTAATATTCATGAAAGAACAATGCTGCATCTCTCCTTTATGGCCTGGATTGTGTTTAATGCAATGTGGCTACATACCTTAAGGAATTAACAGAGTGATTAGTAAACTAGATAATTATTGAAGATGGCACTGCTACAAGAGCATTGATACCTAAGCAGGAACATACACAGAGCAAAGGTTAGGAGGTACAAAAAGATTTCAGAATCACATTAGACAGCGCAGTGGACGTTTTATGAGTATACCTCTATACACGAGGAAAACCATTGATGACAAAGTAGCAGAAAAGTGTATAAAGAAGTCCTGGTCAGGCTACAAAACTCCAGGCCATTAAAAGCATAACTGCAGGATTGTAGAGTAAGATACTGTACGGAAAGGAACTGCAAACTCTGTACTGATTAAAAAAACAACTCACTGATGTACTGACTTTGTTACCGTTGGTTCATACATGTGAACATTTCTCCTTTACACTGTACAAATGTTTTGAATCTTATTGTTAGACAAAACTTAATGGACCGGATTTATAATTGTAATCAGGTTTGTGTTTTGTGGTAACATTCGCCTTTAGGTTTACAGTTGACTGTGTGGCTTTTTGAACACTTGCTCAAGATTCACTGTAACCTCCTTATGCCTCCTGTAAGCCACAGATAGCATGACAGCGGGTGGCGCTAAGACGGTTATTTGTAGGTAATCTTGATGCTGGAGAAGACTCATTATGTGAGTAGCGTGGTCCTTCATTGCTACAAATGTCAAAGTAAAGGATTAGACGCTCAAGAGCTCAGTGATTTACTGTGGTTTTACTGCTGGTAGCAGGAAGATTAATTACGTTGTTGTTATTGAAAGAAGGTCTATAAAATATGATTATAGTAATCTTGCATTGGACTGATTTGTTATTTATATATAAAGACGCATTAGATTAGCCATCAACAGCACAGCAAACCTGCCTAAGAAACAGGTACTGAAACCCTATAATCACAAAATGTCAAACTTTATTCGTAACCGCAATGTACAAATAAAATAAGGAACAAAAATTAAGTAAAGTTTGAACAAATCATGTTATAAAAGTAGTAACCAAACAAGGGAAAATACATTATAGAATATTTACAAAGTCATACTTTGGTGTAAAATTTAGATGACTGATTAGATGAAGGATTTTTTTTATTGTTGAGAGCAAAGATAACAGAAAATGTTTTGAATTATTACTTTTAAGTGTGTGTATACTGAAAGGCACACGTTGCATGAACAAAACACAAGCTTAGAATTGGGCCATATATGAACCTGTAACTGCAACCATAAACTCTTGCAAAACAATTAAACTTTAGGTTATACACCGGAGAGTGAAACGTTAAGTTTACCTGTGTAGCCAGATCCTTAATCATGTCCTTCCCTACTAAATTATCTGAAAACAACTTTGCACACTATTTAATGGCAAAACAAGTCCTTGTTTTTCAGAAGCTGTGTACCATGCCAATCAATCATACTACATTCAAAAAGCTATTGGTTCAACATAATTCAAAATGAGAACGAATGTAGTAGACATCAGCTCTCTTTTTATCCACCTATGCAAATACAAAGGTTGAATGCTGTTATGTGACATGGCCTAAACCCTAAACGCCTGCTTGGTTCTCTCTCTCTCAGCACACCCCACTGTATGGATCCGTTTACATTCTGCTTTTACAGGTGAACTGGGTTTCCGCGAACACAGTTGTCAGATATCAAAAAGCTCAGCTTCCTTTTCTTTCCAAAAAGCAAAGCTTCTATCAATGTATCTGATGATTTCTTCATTGCTAAACTCTTTTAGTTCATAGATTGCTTTTATTGAGTCGTCATTTGGTTCATCATTTGGTTTAAGTAACTCACTGACATGAGATTCCTCTACAATATTAACAGCAATGGGTGTAACTGTGTTTAATGTGTCTGGCTCTGCGTTTTCTCTTGACTGCTGTGGTGTCTCGTCCTTTGCTGTATCATTGGGTTTTTGCCCAGTTTCATTTGTTGTGCTCAACTCATGATCCTGCTCTGGATTGTTCCCATTGGAAACCACAGCGTCACCTGATGCCATCTGCTCACTGGCTTCTACATCCTGCTGAGCATTGTCCAAAGGGTCCTTCGAGATTCTTTGGTCCACAAACTGACTTTTTTCCAGTGCACCATCCTGGGCTGCAGTGGATGAAGATGATGATGGGGAAAGATCTGATTGTGAATCTAAAGGGGAAAGATATGGTAGTATTGGAGTTGACTGTACATTTGGAGGTGGTGGTGCAACATGTGTTGGTGGAGGGGGTGGAGGATGAGAAGGTGGGGGAGGAAGAGATTCTTGTAGTTGCAAAGGAGACAAATCAGGAGACATGGAACATAGGGAAGCTGTCATCACACCTCCCTCATCACCCAAGTCTCCAAAATATTTGAGTTTTAAGTCTTCAAAACCATCTGCCCATTCGCGTGTTCCTCTCTCAATTTCCTCCATGACGTCCTTGTGAAATTCCCTAATCACTTCCCATTTATGGCTGCCAAGACGGTCAAACATCTCATAGCACAAGAGGTGACGAAATTTACGTTCATTGCGTGACATGTTCATTTCCAGCAGCTGGAAGTATCCCAGCATGAATAGGTCAAGCGTTAGGCTTTCGTAGCCCACAGGTGACCCATTGATGTGTGGCAAGAAATGTTCTGGCCAGTAGATCATCTGGGCCCGACTCAGCCTGCGGATCTGTCGTGTGGGCACTTGACTCATGATTGTCCTCCAGTGGCCAATTAGATTTCCTACCACTTGCCTTGACTTCATGAAAAGGAAGAGTTTGTCATCTTCACTTTGCATCTCCCCACCAATCTGTGCACTAAATTGATTGTAGTCCTCCCAGCCGACATCTAGGTGAGGCCCCTTCCTGCCAGTGTATTTAGTCCGATAAGTTTCATAGATAGTGTACTTCCGCCAGTGTTCAAGAAACAAGAAGACGATTCTCTCTTTCCTCATTTCAATGCATTCCTGGACATAGCTTATGTCTGTCTGTACCTCTAGGCTTCTCGTTAGTTGGTTGTTATTTAAAATACGGCCAGCAGAAAGACCTGGGTCGACCTGTTCAATGTTAGTTGGAGCGTTTTTCTCAGTTAATGCATACGTCTTAGGAACATGAGATGCAATGATAACTGGCTCTTCAACAAATGGCAATGATTCCTCCACTGATGGCAAATCTCCATTTGTATTAGACTCAAGAATTATGGTAGAGGAGCAAGGCACGTCGTCCTCAAGAATTGTCTCTGGGGGATAACTTGACTCACTAATCACAGGAAGCGACCTTTTACGTTTGTATAACCTGTTTGCTTTGTTGTCTACAGACGGTGATTGAATTTCATAATTGGCCTTGAGGTTCTTCACTGAAACTCCACACTGCTTTATCTCCTTCTCCACATCCTCTCTTGTTGAGAAGGACTGAGAGCGTCCAACGAGTCCAGTACCAACTGATGCTGCTGATTCACACTGATCTGTGCTCACATTCTTGGCAGTGTCTTGAGAATATGCAGGACATAAAAGATCCAAGATGTCTATCTCTTTACCGCCTAGGGTGGCTAGAAGAATAGCCATACTCTTAAGTAGAGTAGAAATCTTGCTGCACCAGGCAGGAAGATCTTCAGCTTGGCCATGAACCTGCTTTGGATTAACTGAGAAGTGGCCTTGATTGAGGGCAGCAGAAACTGGTAGCAGCTGGTGAAGCTCGTGCTCTAGTTGTTCAAGCTCCTTTTCAACTTCTGAGACCTTATGCATGACCTGCAGGTTCTCAATTTGCTTCTCAATACGGTTTAGGTCATCCTCTGTCATCAGTTCACCAAAGGGACCCAAAATGGCATTGTGAACATGGGAGTAGTGCCATTCCTGAGGCTGGTAGTGCCCACTAGCCGCAAACTAAATCAGAGGTCAAAGAAGACCAAAAGACAAGGAAAAAAAGGGGAGGGATTCCTTGAGCTTTGAAGTTCCTCATGTGAACCCACACTTCAATGCAAATCCACCCTTACACACTGGTTTTACATGGATTTAGTGGTGCAATGGCACAGCCTCATTAGAAGCACAAAACGTTCTACCTAATTTTTGAGTCCAAGAGAAAAGCGAAAGCTTTGTCCTTTTTAAATAAATGGCCAACTCTACTAAATAAAACACATCTGTGTATACTATGTGTTGCAACACGTCTACATTTGTACATTTTAGGCACTTTACACCGCAAACGTTTGACATTCGCCTCTGTCATTTCCTCTTTACAGTTTCAGTCCCCTTGAGTGTTGTATATGTTCTGTTATTACACTAGTAATCTTTAATACCGCCCAACTGTTGAAAAATGTTATCCTGCTACTGTCTCCAACCCAAATGATGTAATGCTGGACTATGGTACAGTGTTACATCACTGTTGGGTACTGGCGCCAGTGCAACAGACACGCTTCAGTCCACACCCGAGAGGCATAGAAAACTACACTGGGTGCAGTTAAAGGTGCAACATAGTTGACACTGTCAACCCCCCAAAAAAACCTAACGTTCATCCCTATCTTGAAGTAACTCTAACAGAGAATTGTCATCTTGCAAAAAGAAAATAATTGCACATAATGTATTTGCAGTATTTTGTAACTTTAGGAGTAAAGTACTATACAAATGTAGTTGGTACCATTTATTATTTTTTAACTATTATTGCATTTGTTGTTTGACCTGTAGTGTGAATGGGCCTAGCATCACACCACTGAATCAGCATGTAACAACTTGACGCTGCAAAACTCCATCAGCACTAGCCCACACTGAGTCCGTTAGTCCAGCGTGTTAATGCAGTGATGGGCATTGTAGCAAAGTTTTTACTTCACTGCACTTCAAAAGCCATCACTGTTAAACTCTGTACCTCTGGAACAAAAACATGCAAAACAATAATAGCAAATATTTTACAAAATAGACCCAGATATCTTCGTGTTCACTACGTATAACGCAGTTGTTAATACATTCACTTATAGTGTCTTAATTGGGAAAGATACAAATATTTAGTGTTAACTTAACTAAATATGTTTAAGCAACAACCAATTAAACAATTCAATGAAGGCACTGTGTCACTACAGGACATTAGACAGAATGTTTTGTTGGATCTTCATTCACTGCATTATATGGGACCAACAAAAGTTCAGATACCCATATTATGTGTGATTATACACCCTAATTAGTCATTTATAATACGACTCAGTAATGAGTCAGCCACTTAATCAAATTTAGGAACAAAGCTTGTTTATAAAATAATTGCATTATGCTAAGAGGGACATTGCATTTGTTGTCAAAACAAGCACTGTATAGCATTGTTCTTAGATTACGCACTTGTTCAGTGATGTTGGGACTGTTTAGATGCCAAATGATCATGATTACCACTTAATGTTCGACTGAGTCATGTCAAAAAAAAAAAAGGCCATGCATTAATATAAAAAAAACATCAATATCAGATAATTGCTAATTGTCACAAAAATCCACACGTCATTCCAAGCACCAGCTATCCATTTTGTGTTAACTGTTTAAAACTCCAGCCGTGAGCCACCAGAGCGTTTTAAATTTACAGAACCACAAATGGGGATAGCCAAGACATGACAAAATGTCTGAGGTTGTAAAACATAAAATATCTTTCCTACCTTACGTTTGTGCTCCTCCTCCTCTTGCATCTTGGCCTGAAGCTTTCGCACCATCACCTGCCTCTTCCATTCTGGGATTGCTTTTCCCTGTTCGTCATGAGTGGGCACTAGTGCTTCTACATCTGCAAGGCTAGTCTTCCGTCCTGGCTCAGCTCCACCTGTTTCACCACCAGCGGTCCCATTAATTATAGTGTTGGAGGGCAATTTCTCATAGCTTGCTGAGGTTGACATGGACCTGGCAGATCCCGAACCAGTAGGGCTGGGACTGGGGCTTGGGGTAGAGGGTAGAGAGGCAGCAGATTTAGTAGATGGTGGAGGGGATGGTGGTTTGGGTGTTGGGCTGGGTGAGCGGGTCTCTGGTGGAGATGTGGTGTTTTCCTGAAGGAAAATAAAGACACAGATAACCAGTAAGTTTGTCACACAATTCAAACATTTCTTTTTTCCAGTCCTCTGCCGAGCTTAAGCTTAATTTACATGGTGCGAGACTATGTTGACTCTGACTCATTGAGTATAAAGCAAAATAATGTTACATCATCCAGGTGACATGCAAAATCTTAATTAATAAATTTTTATCTTCTAAGGATCACTGACAACACTGTGGAGCTACAAAGAAGTATGGCATTGACATTACTTTTTTTTTTTTTAAATCTTCTGCTGATTTACGTCCTCTGTTGTTGAATCTACTGGTATGTGACTTAAAATGGAGATGGGGACATCAAAGCATTGATTTGTCTGTATTCTTTCATTTTTATAGGATAAAATATGTTGTGGACCTACATTATTTCCTGGTCCGCTGTTGGAAAAGACGGTGGTGTAGCCTTTACTGTGAGGTGTAGGTTTGAGGCTCTTCCCTGCTTTGATCTCTGCCAGCAGCTCTGAGTTGTCACCAGTGGGGGACATCATGTTGAAAGATTTCGTGCCTGCAGACAAAAGGATGAAGCAGAAAAGTGAAACCAGCTAGAAAGAAAGGCCGCATACAGGGGAAGCGAAACGGAGAGAGTGGGAGCGATACACTGGAGGCCAGTAAGAGAGGAGTTGGGTGGCATTTCAGCTGTAAATATTTTATCCCTTCAGCCAGGTAACAATGCTTACCTGGAGGTTGGACAGTGATCTGAGGTTATCATGGTGTCCTTTTTTATGTTTGCTTCTATCGTTTGTGTCTCACACATTTCAGGATCTGAAATGTTTGGCAGCTTTTTGATTAACGACACTGCACCCAGTCACCAAACCTCAGTAAATCTTAAATGTTTTCAGTGATGTGAAACAATGTCTTTCCAGCTTATGTTAATTTACACAGCAAACATACAGCTATCTTCGTGCTGTAATGTATACATACAACACAATTTTCCATGGATTCCGGTCACTACAGTGCTCTCTGCAAAACATTCAGCTTCAACCGTGGTCTTCATAGCTGATTATTGCAATTTTATTTTATTTTTTTTACATGGAGACTAGAGAAAAATAAGCATTTCTAATGTGAAAAGTAGTGTATGCATACTAGCAGTAACGACATGTGTGCACAATTAATACATGAATATTTTACAAAACACTGGAACAGCAACATGTAATTAGTTATACACAGGTAGAGTCGAACAGTAAACTTCAGAGCCAGTGAACAAATACCAGAATAGAGAAGAATAACAACGTACGTATATATTTTACAGGAGTTTACATTTGCCATATTATAACCTAAATACAAAATGTAAACCTCACCTGTATTTAATAATGTAAATCTCCAGTGATTTTGAATATCCGTAGAGCCTCACTGATCATCCATTTTCTATTTGGGCAATGTAATAACGTCCTCCTGTGCAGAGCTTTTCCCTTAAGCGACCAAACCAGGGTCCTACTAGATGCAAAGCTGTGTTAGCCTGGTGCTCCTCCTCACTCTCCCTTGTTCTCCCCCTTTCTCTCTCTCTCAGGGAGGCGAGAATAGCCTTCTATTAAAGACCCATCATCACAGTTGGAGGAAATCTAAAGGAATCACCAGTAACTGGAAGTGACAGCGAGCCACTGGCAAGCTGGCCAGGAATTAACACACATGCACGCTCATACACATGGACGCCACCCTTCTTTCCTTGCAGCTTGTTAGTCCGCCCTCAACAAACCTGGCACACAATTGACTCATAAACACATTAATGACATGCATATGCTCTCACCTTTCATTTAGTGGTTTACACAAAGACTGGTGACGGATGTCCCCAAAGCCGTGGCCTATAGCTAGGTTGTCGATGGAAACAAACAGCTACTGAACACTGGCACACTTGGCTCTTCATGAGATTTATGGTGAATCCTTATCACCTAATCATATAATTAAACTGTTGTAAACATTGGCCTTCTTAAAATAGAACTGATTGATAAAATAATGTAACCACCATAAAAGCACCATTTTTTTTGGCAATATATAAACATCCTACCTTCACCCATTGTTTTCAAATTTTTACTGCAGAGCTCCAGAACAGTTCATGATTCAAAATCAGATGCGTGTAGTCTTGAATGAGGTTGGAGCACATACATCTGATGAATGTGCTTTTGAATTAAAGGGTGTGTGTGTGTGCATGCGTGTCCTGTGGGTGTGTACTTTCTGCCACAGCGAGTGTAAAGGAGGGTGGAGTGTTGACAGGTATGGAACATTGACAAATAGCCTTTCGTGATGGAAATCATTGCAGTCTGGTTAAGACTTTCTAAAGCAGTAAAGCTCCCAGCACAGATACAGACACGCTGCAGTAAGAAAGCTTTTATAATGCAAGTATTGTATTCCAATACATAGAATAGACAGACTATTCAGACTCTTCTGAAACCGTTTGTTTTTATTTTAATGCCATATGTTGTTAGTCAGCTACAGTAATAAGCTGAAGATTGAAAGTATTTTGTTAAAGCTTAATTGCTGCAAGTGCAAAAAAGTCGATATTGCTTATACAACAACACTGCTTCAGATAATTCAGTGTTTTTAATGTGTGAGACTCTGCTGCTTTGAGCATGTGTGTCTCGTATGTATGTCTCCTTATGGGGTGATCAGGCTACAAATAGCCGTTGCTAATGGTAAATCTGTGAATCTGTGGCATAAACCGTGACAGAATGACTTGATTTACCAGTGCGTACTTACTCTTCATCTGTCTTAGTGCCCCTCCCTCTGCTTGAGAGGCAGAGAAATCCCCACCTTGACAGGGCAGCAGTTAGGAAAGACCACGCGAGAAGAAAAGATGAAAGCAGGTGGAGATGGAGCAGGTAAAAGAAACAGAAATGTGCATTAAAGGGGTGGCATGAAGAAAAGGGTTTAGTTTGAGCTGAGACATGTTTTAAAGTGGAGATGAACTGTTAATTTACTTAAAGGTTAAAACTCACAACTTTCCACAGTTAAAATTTTGGTGTGCGCTTTCAGACTGCACAATCCAGGACAGCGCGCACTTAAGGAAATGGCTGAACACTAAACCAGTTCTCAGGGTAATCGAAGCCCAACATCATTAATTTGTAATTTATGGGACTAGTGCAGGGTTGATTCATTTTTACCCAAGGAGTTTAAATGGTGTCCAAAATACTAGATAGTCTGTATTAATTATCACGGCACTATAAGAAAATATAATCAAAGCTTTCATCAGGAAAATCATTTTATAATGAAAACACATGTTTTTACCACATTTAGAACCAGAAAACAAACGAAGAGAAACAAAGGGTCGAGAGAGAGACAAATGATGTTGGGGAACTCACTTCCTGATGAGGATGATGGGCGTCTCTGGTTGTTGGAGTTGGTAATGGCATTGCTGTGGGTGGTTGGCGTCTCCGGGGGCAACGGAGGAGGTGGAGGGGGTGTTGACACCGGGTTGCTAGGGGGAAGGGGTGGTGGAGGGGGTGGGGGTGGGACTGATTGCTCTGTGGCGCCATTCTCAGAGCTGTGGGCGGGGCTGTCGGTAGGCTCCTCCAATAACACAGAGCCCTGGTTGGAGAGAAGATGGACAAGGCACAATAAGTAATTTTATACCCATTGACTTTTTTTTGGTCGTCTCTGCAGGGTTTCTTCTAGGAACCAAATTCTTGTGTTACTGTGTTGACCAATATTTGATTACTGATAACTGAGCTGCTGTGGCTCATGCAGTCTGTGTTTTCACACGGCTTGAGCAATAATATATGTAAAAAAACGAAACATTTTTTGCATTGCGTTTTTTTACAGAGTGAAAGGTTATTTAATCATGATTTGATTTGTACAAAAAAACCACCAAATATTTTATTATCGACCGTGAACGTGTTTTCTCTCCATGTAATGGCATTCGTTCTGGGTTGAGCAAGCAGTGAATTCTTGCACACTGACAGGTCAGCAGTGACAGATGTACGCAGCCCTGTTGGGTCCCTCCGCTTCTTGGCATGTTTAATTAACTCATGAAGACATAATGCCCTGTTGCTAATAACAGAGTTAATATGACCTAATCTCATGGGAGGAACTCGGAGGGAAAATGGTGTCAGAAAGCCATCTGCCACTGCAAGTGATAGGGCTTTAACCCCCCCTCACTCCCAACCTGCACGAGTCTGACACGCTCTGAAAGTGTGCCAGACCTCTGCTGGAAGCAAGTTAATGGACCGTGACGTTTAACTCGACCCCGCCCTCTTTATTCTTCAGGCGCGTGCTCATCATTGTTGCTCCCCTTTTCTTTTCAAACCCCCCAGGGATTCGGGAGAGGGTTATGTCCAGATGGGTGTTAGTAGCGCGTGCCATTGCTTCTGCTGATTAGCAGATCCATCTGCTAGGGTGCCTCTGAGACCAGGAGGGGCTCCACTGAGGCCTTAATTGGCTCAATGTGGATTATACCCAATATCACACAGAACACTCCCACCCCTGATACCCATGAGACTATGAGAACCACTCTCCTGGGACACTGAGTCTCTTAACACTTATTCTTCTAGTGGCATGTGGTAACAAATGGGCAGTTAAACTGATATTCATGAGGAACGCATGTGACAGTACTGCAAACTTTTAGCTTAAAAAAGAAGCAAAATTTATTTTTTTAAATGTAGTGAAGAAAATTAATTGGTGTGTTATTTCATGGCTCAAAGTTAACCAGTACACTGTTTCACTTTGTATAGCTTTTTGGTACAATTTTCCTTGTGTTAGTCAAAATATGAAGTTTGGTTGGATGAAATCTAACACACCTGCTCTTGTGTGTTAGATTGTCCTGAGTTGGTTCCAGTGTAGGCTTTCAGAAGGTTTACACAATCCGCTGGCGACTCAAAGGAAATGAGGGGGCAGTTTGCATCAGCTGGCAAACAGCTCAAATGTTATGTAATATTATGCAACATACTGAATGGCATAACGCACAGGCAAATAGTACAGTCATTGTTATTGTAACCTAATGCCAAAAGACAGTCACCCAGTCAAATCTAAAAATGACCTTGTGCAGCTATTGTGCCAACACAACCCAAAAAGATTACAGAGAGACAATATCTTAGTCATTTCTAAACTCTACCATTTGTTTTGCTTTTTTCAAGAATGGAAATGTACCTATTAAAACTAACCATATCCATTTGTTCGTCACGTTGATGCTTTGTTTCATTGATTGAAATTAAGGCGTAACAGTGAACAACTGAACCACTGTTGTGGTCCCACATAGAATTTTACAGCATTTCAAGGAAGATGACAAATAAAAATGAGTTGTCTGAATAATTACATGGGGATGATGGCAGAGGGGCCCCTAAATAAAACATATGTTTGTAATGTGTATCAGTTAATGAGCCGGATGATGTGCAGTTTGACTTTTCTCATTAAACTGATCAGCAAACATGTGGCTTACCTCCTCGTTGGGCGCCATGCCTTTGCTCCCGTGGGGCTCAGCCGTGTCGCTGCCCAGTGTCTTATAGTAGTCCCCAGTGCTGGGTTGCTTGTTGAAGCACCTCGACTTCCTGTTTGAATCCACCCGCCTCAATTTCTCGTGATTCTCTCCCGGAGTCGCCCGCTTAGGACATTAAAAGAAGAGAATGTGACTTTACACACACCTACCTACGCGTTAATCCGTTTCTTGTTTGTGTTTCTTATTAATTTGCACACATTTCAGGAATTATATATATATATTTTATTTCCTCTAATTGAAATGATATAAAAAAGGGAAAGTAAAATGAAATGTTCTAAACCAGTAGTTGTTAATGTATAAACTCTGTGAAACGTACAGGTATCAGCTGTGCTTTAGGAGTGAATGTGTGTTTTTGCTGCCACATAAGCTTTTTTGTGTGACCAAATCAGCTTAATTTGAATAACAGAACAAAGCTTTTATTCATTTCCAAAGAAACGTCAGCATTTATGTTTCACAGGGCCACAACATTCACATGCAATGTCTAATGTAAGAGAGCCTTGTCCACAGAGCAGGGTCAGAGGTTACTAACCGTGGCTCTCGCTTGGATACATGTTTCTACCGTAAGAAGGCTTGCATCTGGACTTAACTTTCTAACCTACGCCTTTTCTTATATTTGACTATTTTACGTTTTTCCAGCGGTTTTGATGCAAAACATGTCCATAAATTCCAGTTTATTTTCAAAAACTTGATATTGAAAGCTACCAGTCATCTACAAGTCTAGACATCCTGGGAAAATGTATTGCTAGTTTGCCTTTCAAATCCAGACTTTCATTTGCATGTTAAAGTTTGCTGATGCTGTGACTTCTCATGACATTCAGACAAGAGACTCTGACGTTGAACAGATGTTTGATGATGGCATGAGTAGAAATAATTGACAGCTGATACTTGACCTCTGCTTTGTGGTGTCGTGTTTTAAGTAGTTACAAGCCTGTTTTGTTTGACGACTCATGTCTGCTGTCAAAGAAATGGTCTGTTAGCACTCATCAGCATGGACGGTAATGTGAGCAGGCCAGCGCTGCAGATGATTTGTCATTGTTTGAGGAGGTGGGCCAACAATGGCAAAGGTACAAAGCATTTAGCCGTCCTCTCTCATCCCCCACACAGACAGCCTTTCTTTTCAATCTATAGCTCTCTCTGCATCAGTGTAAAGTCATTCTTCTGTATTTACTCTTGGACTAGTGTTTTCTTTATCAGAGTTGGTTTAGCCTGGCTGTGGTTTAACGTGGTTCAGTATGTTTGCATGCGGTTGTGAAAAACCTCAGATTATAAGAGCCATTCATACATAGGCTATTTTTTTGTCATTTTAAAACGAGAAAACATTAAATGCATATTTAATAACGGACAAAAGAGACAAATTAATTTTTTTTAAAGACATTGAGACCACAATTCATACAGCTCCAGAACCTGTATGTAACCTGCATGCTGTCACATTTTCCACTAATAGTAAAAGAAAATTCCTTTTCTCATTATCTTACCTTGGCATTAATGATCCTCTCCAGCAACTCGCCTCCACTTTGGACAGTGACTTATCCACAAAGCTCAACAAAGTACAGAGGCTGGCTGTTACCAGATCCAGAGCAACACCTCCTCTCCGCTCAGTGCAATGCCCGTCACTCTACCTGCCCTCTCATTTTACTCACGGGCTTCATCAATAACCTATAGGGCCAGCCACAGCAGTTGCAGTGATGTCATGCCATGTCTGTGTATCGACCAACCACTCCCCAGCTATGACCAGCGCCTTTATGCAAAACAGTACGACACAGGTGCAGCCGTCACCGTAGCTCATTGCACTCCAACTTTGTTAAACTCTTACGTCAATTCTGGTGCTAATTTCTAAAATGTTGTAGCAACATAATAAGAAAATTATAAATAATGTTAGAAAAATTCCTAACCCATGCTTTTCTGAAGGGATCAGAAACGTTTTAAATGTCAAACGCAAAGCAGTCATTTGTTTGGCTGCTTTCACACAAAGCATTTGACTTCGGTCAAAGCAAATGCAGACAAATGAGGTGAGAAAAGCAGCTGCAGCCGTGAAAGCCTATAATGTCCTAAACAGGAAAAACCTGAAACTTCTTTTCCTTAACACATGAATTCAACACATTTCCCACTGCCTTTTAATGAACCATGAATAGTTTTTTACACTGAGCTTTAATCCTTCCACAGTTAAGGTCAGTCCATCTGATCTGCTTTCTCCCAGTAGGTATGAGGTTGTATTTCCTCTTACTGTGATGCCCAAGACTTTTTTCCATCTGACATAGTTAACACTGTCCTTAATTTTCTGTGTGAATGTGCATGTGTTTGTGTGCTCCAACCTCTAGCTTTTGTTAAATGGTTAATGGGGACCAAGCCCAGGTTGGTCACCTGTGTATAGAGAGGAAAGGGGGCCGCACTAATTAAAAACTCTACCCCACAGTCCTGATTGCACATGTGCGTATGCTCAAACACACCAAGCTCACCCTGGGGATGAGATGCTTGAGAACAGAGAACAACTATACGAGACTAACCAAACGTTATAACTGTATCACATCCATATCCATCTACGGACACACAGTTGTACCATTCAGAAAGACATGGTAACAATTGGTATATAAATTCTTCATGAAGTGAAAGCGATCACTCAGACGGGTGACCTTGTCGTCATTATAATGCCTTTCGTACGACTCGATTACAATTTAATGAGAACTCAATGAGAACACAACTTAACAATGGGTTTTTATGTATTCATATAAGCACTGAAGCGTCAGTAGCTAAAGCTACTGTTGATACCAGACTGAATTGCTCCTCCTTTCCTACAGCTCTGCCTACACATCTCTGAGTGATCTGGAGCCAGATTAATTAATTGGAATTACGATCAAACTGAGTGTGTGTGTGTGTGGGGGTGTGTGTGTGTGTGTGTGTGTGTCAACCCAAAGGACTGCCACGGTAATGAGCATCTTCGTTAGCCTCATTAGCCATGCATGACACAATAACAGCATTGTGGGCACCCAGACAAAGCACATGGTTACATAAAAGAAATAGCCCAACTGATTAGTCGCAAGGGAAAATGGCATTTAATAGCCAATTTATCCTTCTGCTTGTGTGGGATTTCATTAAGGTTTTCTTTAGACTTATAATAATAATAATAAAAAAAACTAGTATGTTTGACTGGTTAATCAGCTGGTTATACACCAGTATTAGTGGTATACAATACAGTGACGTGTGCTGTGCATTATCCCATATAAAAGACGTTTGCCATCTTCACTCCAGATAGGCCAGAAGTTGAAACATTATTTCTGCAGCCCCTTGATGAACAAGCACATTTGATAATCAAATGAGAAAACAGGGCTAATTATTAAAAAGCAGAAAATATTAGCTTGACACGGCTCTTACCTGTTTCTTGTTAGTGGTGCTCTCCACGTGTCGCAAATTGCTTTTTACTTTCAGGAACTCTGCTGAGGATGGCTCCTTTGGGGCCTGTGGTGCTGGGTAGCTCGGAGGCGGAGGTGGCGCTGGAGGAGACTGTGGGGGAGGTGGGGGTGGATAGGTTGGCGGTGGTGGCAGTGGCGGTGGCGGGGGCTTGGATGGCAAATCGGCATGTATCTCATTCTTCTTAGGCATGTCGGAGCTAATGTCTGGATTTAGCATGTCCATGTAAGCCTGCATGTCTGTAATGGCTGACTCTGATGCACCTGTGACAAAGAGAAAGTTTATGCAGGCATGTTGTCGACTGACTGAGTTTCCACAGGACATATCTGTATCTGTATGTGGACCACTAGGGTGCAGCACCAGTTTTACAATGCACCTGAGCCACTGAACAATAGGAAGCAAACTGATACATGTTAGCTCTACTTTAGTAAACAGTAAAAGGTGACAAACGAGAAATAATTTCTTTAAATAACTAATCTAATTATTATATTTCAATTTCAAGAATGCTTCACACAGCAGTTTACCTCAAGGTCACTGAGTAGGTTAAACTTGGTTAACTAACTGTAAAGTTAACATTTCAGACCTGTATGTGCGACTGTGTTCAGATGAGCAGGGGGACCTCGTGACATTGTTAAGCTGCTCCTCTTCTCTCCAGTGCTTGACTGACTGGAGTTGGCTGAGTCATAGTTGGACAGGGAGCTGGATGGAGAGCTGATGTCATAGCGTGCCACTTGTCTGGAAGGGGGCATGGTGGTGTTGGGGGATGAGAGGCCAGAGTCTGGCTGCTTGTACTCGAGGTCTGTTGATGGGTCCCGGGACAAAACGCGGTGCTCCACACTCTGTAGGAGTTGCAGTTTATAAATACAAGCACCTATATATCTTACTAAATATGATAGATAATAACATAATAATAATGAGCTACACAGCAAGTACAATACAATGATAACTCTAATAAATATTGAATTATACTTCAGTTGGGAGTTTTTAATCCCTCTGTTCTCATTCCCTTGTGATTTGCATGACAACAGCATTATGGGATTAATTACTGGACACTAATGAAACCTCACATCTTATCAGTCAGGCCTCTGGGGTTTTCCCACAGCCTAGGACTCAGTTGCCTGAATGTCCCACAGGAAAAAAGTACAAGAGGGGGTGGGATGTGTTTCCCAGACACCACAGAGTTGGGGTTAAAGCCTTTGAGGCCAATGTGTCGGGAGCCAACAGATTTTTAGTCATTCATTGTCTGCAGCAAGACACACTGAACACAGCTCTTACCATATTCTCTACAGTACGCAGATACTTTGCACACTGTGAGTGGCCATTGTATTCAGCCAGGTCTGCTGCTGTGAAGCCATCCTGGTCCTTGATGCCCAGATCCACCCCATTGACCACTAGTATCTGACAGCACTAAGACATGACGTGAGAGAGCCAGAAGAATCATTTAGCAGCAAAACATCTTTTATTTTCCTCAATATTTAAAGAATCAGGTTTGTGCTTGAATAGCTCACCAACTGACCAGGCTTTAATACAAGTGATGGTTAGTCAAAGCAGTGGGTTAAGCCATAGACTGGTGGCAAAACCATTAGACAGAGGTCCTTCATTCAAAACAGATGGTTAAGTGTGTAAACCAGGATGTATTTGTAACCACCAAACTCTATTTTATTGCTTTCTAAAACATCGCTGCTGTTATTTCACGTAACTTAAAAACACACATCATCAGACTCCTTGACTTAATTACTACTTATTTCACTGCCTATATATTACAGTAGAAAGTTAAAGGAAGAAGTAAACACTTACCTCTAGTTCACCATTTTCTGCAGCATCGTGAAGCGGGGTCCCTCCCCAGTTATCAGCGACAATCTCTCCTCCGTGCAGCAGCAGCCAACTGAGCACCTTTGCGTGGCCACGACTCGCTGCAAAGTGCATGGCAGTGGCCCCATCACTGTCCCTGTCTGTGAGGCTGACCTGAGTGAAGCTCATCTGAGGAAGGATAATGACAATATGGTCATGTTGTGAACGTTGTATGCAAGTTGTAATTCAATAGTCTGTCGTAATCTAGACTAAAATAGGAGGATGGTTAATGCAAATGCAGACATTGTCTCTCAAACAATCTCTGCATATAGTCACACAAGTCTAGGCAGTCCTGTCTTTTGCACCTGGTTATTTAAATACTTTCATACGCTTAGTGAATATTATCTGCAGCCAGAGCATTAACATTTAAACATGTCATCTAATAATAATTTGATCAAGAGGGTTTTTAAGTTCCAACATACCAGCCAAACGATAACGGTGTTGTGGCCCATCTGGGCAGCAGCATGCAATGGTGTCATCCCGTCATTGGCTCTGATGCTCGGATCTGCCCCACAATCCTTGACCAGGTACTGGACAACCTCCAGGTGACCTTCCTGGCAGGCCAGGTAGAGCGGTGTGGCACCATTTTTAGTTTGGGAGTTAACAAAGCTGTAGAGAAATGAAATGTAAATTAATCTGGGATAATTAGACTGATTGATGGTGTGACTTCATTAATTCTTCACCAAATTAGCAAACAACATGGTTTACTGATTAAATTGATGTGTACACAATCGGGTATATACACTTTTTTTTTTTTTGCATTAAAACTAAGGTATCAATATAGTGTTGTGTGTCAGCCTAATAATATTGAATTAGAACACACATACTAGAGCAGTAGGTTGGCTGGATAGAGGAAACCACAGCTGTTTATAAAAAACAATGTAATGCAGTGACAGGAAAACATGCCTTAATTTTAACATCCAGTTATTTTGAGAGCAGACAGTCGTGACACTGAGACAAATCCTGCTCTTCTTTACACACTAAGCCACTCCCATAGAAAAGCTCTTGTATTCCTCCTTGTCCCAGATCTTTTCAGTCACAGTGGGATGTCAGGGAGTGAACAAGCGCTTCCCCCCTAAATCCCATAAGGTCGAGCTTTATTTGGATACTGATAAATGAGCAGCGAGTCTTCTAAGAGGATTACGACTGCACTGGCTTTGCCCAACTTGCTGTGTGTGGACATGGCAGACTGAGAGGAGTGGAGAAGGTGAGGGAAGTGAGAGGCATGGCTAAAGTGGACGGGATCCTGTAGACACAAACATGACCCTGCCAAGCTTTCCATCTAAAGGATGTGCTTTAGTTTGCCACTAACTAAGGGTTCTGTTTAGCTTTGTCAACATGCAAGGAAATTCTCTGTGAAAACTTTAGTTCAGGTCTGATAAAACAGAGTTCTGTTTGAGTAATCAAAGGACAAGTTCTAAACAAAAAGATGCACATTAAATATTTTAAAGAACGAGGGAATTAATTGTTCTTTGAACAGGAAGTGGGCAGACACATTAATTATCCATGAAAGTAACCAAAGTGGACTGAAGTTCACCTGTGCACAGAGAGACACTGACATTGCTCAGCCTCCTAAATCCAAACTTTGAGAGAGTGGCGAAGTTGAGTGTATTTGAAGAGAGCACTGCTTTTGTAACTCTCCCACGTCAAGAGGGCTGAACACTCTGCTAAAGACGTGCTTTGAATAACGGGTGTGGATTTCAAAGAGCTAATAAAGAGGTTACCCTGGTGTGACGACAGAAGCAGCAGGTATAACAAGTGGTTCTACTTAGTCAGTCACTCAAAAGTAAAAAAAAACAAACGAGCGAAATAGCAGACATTTGATATATTTCCAGTTTAGCTCCAGTGATTACCTGAGTAATTGTCTGTATCTTGCCATGGACTGTGCTATGTGCACAGTGACAAAGACCTCAGTTGCCTAAGGAAGTAATTGATGTTACACTATTGGCCTGCTTGAAAAAGGCATCTCAATAGCTCTTCTTGTTAAATCACATAGAATGTTTTGGGGAATTGATGCCTTATTTGAGGCATTGACGTCAGAGTGTTGTGTATAAAGGTTTTCTATATACCACCATGGTCATTTGATGAAATTATACACCTGTATCTACATTTTCATTTAGAAATGAATGCTGATAGTAGAACAATAAGAGAAGCGGACTATTAAATAGGGTTATTGGACGTGTTCCTGAATATGTCAAACACAGCAGGGCTTTAGGCGACAGACCCCAGTCAAGCTACTCACAGTCATCTGTGATTACGTTTATAGCTGTAATCCCGTGGGCCCCTTTCCCACAAACATCTGAAGATTGCATGTCGAGTAGCATTCCGTCAGGTTAAACCTCTTGTTGAAAAAGAACACAAAAGGCTTTTCATCCAACTTGTACCAAGAAGTTATAAAGAAGATTAAAGCTGGAGAAAATAGGTGCTGTTTAGCTACTGGCTGAAAGAAATTTCTACTCCTATTTCCTGCTTACTCCCCTACTTAGAAACGTCACCACAATAAAAACTACTACTACAAGTCAAAGCACAAATTGAAGGAGATTTACATATAAATGAATTTTATGTGGGACCAATTCACCAGTCCACATGTTTCAGTAAACATTTGAACTGCTAACTTTCAAGAATAACCCAATGCAGAGGTCAACCTCCTGAACTGCATGTTGGATTTATGGCTTGGCCAAAGATCTTAATCTGCACTAATTGATTACATAACCTGTTTGTAGTCTCTTTTTTGCTGTGTGTATGTGCTTGGCTGCATGTGCAGAGGCTATCAGCAGAGGCACAGCACATGAACATGTTGGTATTGGTTCACTGGGATAAACAGGCGGCCATTAAAATATCTGAAAACAAAGCTGCACCTGTATTTCTCTCGATCTTAAAACAGAACACACTGATGGCTTAACGTGTAGGAAATTACAGTTGCTTAAATACAGCAGCAATAAGTAGTCTCCTCCAAGTGCTTGGGTTTAGTACACAAGGGACTTTTTAAAAACGGCAAAACGTTTCAGAAGATTGCATATGGGTTCTATAAATAAATGCACAAAAGGTCTTAGGTACTGTGCACACTAGCTTCTCTTACTACAGCCAGTTTAAAGATGCCACAGTTTTGCTTGTAGGTGTTCGTCGTATATTATTGCATTTTTTTCTGTTTGAAAATAAGAACGAAACCAAACTGGTAACTGGCCTCAACTCTTGGAGCTCAAGGACACAAGTATGTTGTCTTATGATAAAGATTCTCAGCATCTGTGGGCTGCAAAGGCTTAATCGTGTGAACTAGAACTGATGTAATGTTTAAATGATTAATGTTGAAATTACTTGTTTAAACTCAATGAAGAATATTTGTAATAAACCATGAGACAAGAATGTCTACGTCTGTAGTACCGAACAATGGCTGCGACTAGCGAGTAGAAAGCAACCTTCTATTCAGACGGATTTGTTTTCCCCATTATGTTATCACCGGTCTGCGACACACAGTAGTGTGTCGCCGTGGAGATGGTGGTAAACACCAATAGTGGGAGGGGGGGGTGGAGAAGAGTGAATGGGGCCCAGCTATCAGCGAGCTACAGTGTCCCTGGGCCTCATAAAATGTTTAGCAGCTGTGCACCTGTCTGGGGAGCAGCCGGCCAACACTGAAGGTGCAGAACACGAACAAGCTCTGCCAGTGCCGACCCAGCGGTCGGTGAAGTCAAGACCGTTCAAAATGAGGCTGGACGCAAAATTTCCATTTCTTTTCTTCTACGGCAGCAAATATAGTTACGATTTTTAGGCGCTCACTTGCCAACTTCACTAAAATGGAGAACCAATTAAAGCTGTAACAACGTTCATTGTTGTCTACTCTGCAGGGAGGCATCAATCAACAGCCAAGCTACTGAGATGCCCCTGAGCAAGACACAGAACCCCATCATGATCACACCTCGTCGTAATTGAAGCCCATCTCTGCGTTTGCTGCAGATAAACCTCCCAAGCTGAAAAGGAGTGTGGTGACCCCAGCTCTCACTGTCTTTAGAGATACTATCCAATTACTTTGTGAAATAAAGAATCCGTGGTGTTGCTTGTTCTGTATTCACAGCTGTGTTTGACCACTGCTGCTTCTCCAAAGAGACAAGTGAGTCGTCCTAACCCCTCACTCGTGTCCATGGCAATCAAATGGTCTATACGGGTGGGTGTTATCTCTGCAGACACACCTGGGCTTGTCACTGCACTGATTAGGGATAATATTCATCAAGAGGTTTGAATGTGCACACACACACACACCCCTATACATTTCATGACCAAACTGATTAATTGCTGATTTGGGTCTTATTCAGTCTTGTGACACTGTAAGTTTTAGATCACACATGGTCTCGCAGAGCAACACAAGCTTTGTATGGAGATTATTTTAGACGTATTACATAAGCAGCAGACATGAGGAATGCCATTGGGCAGTATTTTGGGAAAGTTAAACCATTTAGAAAGTTTTCTTAGTAGGATTTGAATGCAACATATTTAGATTGCTCCACAATCAAGAAAGCGAAGTTCAAGTTGTTTCCAACAAGCACTAGTCTGTCATGTACAGAAACTGACCTGTTGACCAAGACTCTGGCCGTTACTATATAAACCCTAAATAATGTGAAAGCATCTGAAAAAGAAAGGAAATCTGAATCTGAACCGTGGCACACAGCATATACTGGACAAACAGAAGTAGAAAACCGACCACAGGAGCCAGATTAAAGTTATTCTGTGTTTTTATCTCACAGTCCTACTTAGTATGGAAAATAAATGTAAATCGACATGGTAATGTACTTTGGACTGTTTGATTTGTTGTCTGTTTGACAGATAACATGACTCTCCTCCTCACTGCTTTTGTTCCTACTGAAACAGCCTTTCAGATACATGTAGTATGGGGGCATATCAGAAAAGGGCTTTATTTTAAGACAGAAACATCATATAATAGTCTGTTAGCATCTAAACTGTGCAGCTCTTACCTTGGGCTGTGCGGCAGTAACAGTCTGAGAGACGACAGGTCTCCCTTGGCAGCGGCGTAGTGAACGGCGAGGGCCCCTGTATCGGTGCAGGCCCCGGGGTCCACCTCACCACTCTTCAGCAGCCAATCTGTGATCTCGTGATGGCTGAAGCGAGAGGCGAGGTGCAGAACGGTGGCACCTGAGCTGTCCCGGTGCTATAAAGCAATCCGAAGAGATGAAGTATGAGGGTGTGACATTCAAGCGACTCACTTACAGTTGAAGTTCAGTATCACGCTGTCATTTTTAATGGTTCTTCCTAAGAGAATCGGAACCAGCTCGGTTTAAAGCCAAACGTCTGACACCACCAAGTGGTTATTTATTTGGATGGTGCTCGAATTCTTAAGACAAAAACATTATTCAATTATTTCATTTCTCAAAAACACAAGGTTACAGCTTCTGTGTCAATATGGCACATTTAAACTTGAACCCCCCTGTTCAGTGCCTGCTGCTTTCGTTCCCTGTGTGAATACTTTGCATTGCATGGCCGTGGCAATGAGATAGTTGAGTCATAAAAGCTCATAAGGTTTAATCCATCACATGAAGGTTTAACCATTTCAGCAACCTCTTCCCCACCCTCTTATCAAGCTGCTGTCATTTCTCTCGGTCTACTTCCTGAGTTTTACTGCATGAAGGATATTCCATTTGCAAATCCAGTTTTGCATACTTTGTTACCATGGCAACGTGACACTGTAGCAGCAAATGTACAGTCTGCTTATCCAGTGCCTCAGCTGACAGAAATATACATGTACACGTTTAATTTTCTATAGAGATTCTTGAATCTCCTCAAACCAGTTTTTGGAAAGAACACAGTGTGTGTAGGGTCTTAACCCTGCAACTGGGGAGTTTTGATATGAGGTTTACCAAGATCTCAATTCAAGATAAAATAGTTAGTTTAAGAAAACCTGGGACTAGCAGTGAGTTGATAGTTAACCTGTTATTGGCCTGTGGTGGAGGTGCTTCTTGGACAGAGACAACCGAACTGTAAATGTTTTTATTAGAAACTATTCACTTAAACTCTACAGTGTGGAGTTTTTCTTCAGATGCCGTGTGGAGGCCTTTGCAAGGTAAACAGTTGAGAAATTACAGAGTTAAGCCACTGTCTGCCCCACTTAAAATAGTCCATCCGTGACTCAGGAACTCACCTCTGGCCGACATCCTCCTTGGGTCAGTAGCCACTGTAAGCAGGCCAGGTTGCCCGTAGCTGCTGCATCATGCGCCGGGCTTGCTCCGTTGTTCGCCAGGCAGTTGCCCGGCAGCCCAGCTTCCTCCACCAGGAAGCGCAGGCAGGTCAGCTTCCCGGCCCGGGCTGCGTGGTGGACCGGCGAAGCTCCCAGCGCATCCCTGACGTCGCTGGTGAGCGCTTTTGCCGCTAATTGCGCCTTCAGAGTCTGGACGTCCCCTTGCCTTGCGGCCATCAGGGCCCTGTCCCCCTCCGCCACCATGACTGCTGCACACTCTGCTTTGGTCGCCAGAGTTGAGCCTAATCAGTCCACCGTGGGGACTGGTTCAGCATTGTGCCGCCAGGAGTCCGGGTCTGCTCAGTCGGTCGGTAAATTCAGGTGGTGAACTCGGTTGTCACCGTGTGGTCAAAGCAAAACTACTTCCCATTCACAAGCAGCGCATTTTACTAAGCGTTTTACATAGTGGAAGTAGCTCTTTCTATTGTCCTGCACATGGGGGAGACACTAACCTGCTCTGAGCTCTGCCTGAGGTTGCGCTTCTGTATCCTCTTCTGGCGTCTGGATGATGCTCAACACCTCTTGCGCAAGTGTGTGTTTTTGTATTTCGTAAACTACTTTTATTAGTTTACCCTGTCTGCTCCATGTCCCTCGATTACTCCGCTGTATTTTTCTTCCTGTGGCAGATGGCGACATGGGACTGAGCGCCTGTTAAATAATCCATCAGGGGGAGGATCGCTCAACCTGTTGCGGGTTGTTGCTTTCTGGAAATCGGCTCAGAAGTTAAAGAGGCAGCACCGACACTTGGAAAAACTCAGATTACAGGCCGACAGAGTAAGTTGACTACCGTCAGTCAGTCAGACCCACAGCTAAATAATAATAGACATTGGCTACCGATTCAGAACGAACTGCTCACTGGGATAAGCAGCCTGTCATCAGTTTGTTCACAGGGGTCCATCTGGTGGCCCTTTGCAAAACTAACGACAGTCAAATAGAAAGTAAAGCAAATACTTTGAAAACCATAACAGCTGCTATATTTAATACGCGCCTTTGTCTGTATATGGTTCGTTAGCCTAATGCATCAGTTATTTAGGTGTATCATATAATGCATGCATTTAAAATAAATGAATTTACCATATTGGGTCAAATGTGGCTCAAATATTAACCTTTTTAAATGTAGTAAAACGTTGATAATGTTCTTATGTGTCTGCTTTCATGCGAGTAAATATTTGAATATTTATTTGAAGAGATAAATGCTCGCTAGTCTCAATCGGAGCAGTGAGTCTTGTGTTTTAAAACGTTAAATGTTTTGAGGAACTGTAATACTTCATGTTACCAAGCGGTGGCAGGAAAGCTTCATGTTTTTACAGGTACATCCACACCTGAGGAGTCAGGTGTCCATCATTTTACACTGGCCTTTCTAAAAAAAAAAAAAAAACACTGCGCCGCATAGTCACAGATTTGAACATTAAATTGATCAAAATTAAGACTAATAATAAGTCTGCACACTTTGGCAAACCCGGACCGATTTCCCTGCTCTGATTGCTGGCGATAGAGACCAAGAGGAGAGTGGTGGTTGAATTTTATTTGTCCCAGTGTACAACTCAAGCCCAGACCTTAGACCTGTTCAACATATATTTGCAGCCTGTTTTTATTATATTTCGTTGACGCGCTATTTAAAACCTTCACTCCCGACTCGTGGCTCCGCTCTTTCTGCCACTCCAGTCAGATTACGTTGATTGATTTCAGGACGTGGGGGGAGTGTGGAGTTACAGAGATGGGGAGGGGGGGAGGGGGGGGCGATGGGTGAGACTCGTGCCCGGCGCGTGCCTATCTGGTCCATCTGTTGCACATGTTCAACTGTCATCGACACCACGCGCCAAAATTGGGCTGGAGAGGGGAAATTCCCCCCGGAGGACCCTGACTAATTGTACAATTCCCTGAAGGAAATGGACAATAAAACCTCCCTAACACGATTTAGAGGACACTACATCAACGGTGTTACAGCAGACAATGGGAGGCATAACACAGGTTGTATACCAATAACGTGACCCTGTTCAAAATCACACACTTACAACCACTCACTGTTTATTAATTTATTATTAATAACACGTCTTTAAAACAGGCTGCATGTAATGAAATGAAATCCACAGTAAAATGAAAACTGTTGATTTATATAAGTGAGAAATATAACTTTTTGTGCCATCTTTGGAACATTATCAGCCTATAATTTAACGTTTACAGCTTCTAAACGTAATTGTTATGGTTTGTTATTTAGAATGTCTGTCTAGACCTTAAAGCTTTTTTTATTTGCAGACGTAGCACAGAGAACATATTTGCAGCTGCAGCCTAGAAGCTGCTGGTTTTCTATGACGGATGCTCGATCACGTCTGAGTCTTTTCACAAACCCGAGGCATGAGAACCTAAATCCCTATTGAGCTGGAACCATGTTGCCAACGGTTTTTCGGAGCCTGGGAAAGTTGAGATATATCTCGCACGCGTCAGACATGCGACAGTTATTCAAATTAGACTCGCGTGCAGCGCGTGGGCCCCATCTATTGTGTAGTCACATCTGCTGCTGCGCGGCGGGAACATTCAAATGAGGACTTTTCGTGCCCACGTGCTGCGTTTCAGCCACCAGCTCCCTCTGCTTGCAGCGCAACGTGGCCCAGAACGAGCCATAACAATGGACACGTCACCAGCCTGCTTATACTTTAGCTTTAACTCAGTGTCATATTTATTAATAAAGCGTCTTTATGTGAAGACGACTGTTGGCTGAAACGCGCTCTTACGCTTTGGGGACTTTTTTTCTTCCAAATTCGTTGCAGAGCAGTGGTTTAAATAGACAACGTCCCCTCTTCAACCGCTCAGACGCTCGGCGCGTGTCATGAAGTAATTACGTTTGCTTGAGTAGCCCTGGGCGCGTGCGAAGAGGACGGCTTGTTAGCAAAGATTTGAATAATGCAACACATTTTGGTATATTTTATATCATACAATAAAATACTTTGTGTTTTGTAAATAGAAAAAGACAGACACCAGGTGGAATACACTTTAATAGGATGAAAGAAGACGAAGACACAAAGAGAAAAGACTTTATTTATTTTACATCCTCCCTTCGCCAGGGCAGCTTGTTTTCAGCCATTCATCTAGACTTGATTTGTTTCTTTTCCTTAGATTCTTGTCGCAATGTTTCAGTCTGTCGCTTTATTTCTGTCTCCGCAATTTTCTCTCTCGTTCCTAAACTTGAGTCTTTTCCCTTTTGCTTTTGTAATTACATTTGCAGAAACTATAATCTTATAACAATTAAAGCATCAGGGAGACACTATAAAGCAAACTCTGGACTATAGGTTATAATATATAGGCAAACCTATGAATCATGCTAAATGTTATATTTTAATATGAATTAGACATGACAAATATGAGTTCATATGGCCTGTAAACAATAGAGATGTATTCCTTCAGAAGTCAGGTTTGGGTTGTCTTAATGTCTTGCTGACATTGAATTAAGAGTAAACATTTGATGCTCTGTTGACTGGATGTTTCTACTGTTAATTGAACCTTCAGGGTCACATCAATTAGCTCATTCTTCAGGCTCAAATGGCCTAATGCGGGACTGAAGGTGCATTTCTCCTTGTGGGATTAATAAAGTATTATCTATCTATTTCTTCATAAAGATTCTAAGCGGAACCTTGTTGAAAGCATGTGCCTTCTGTCCCTAAACAAATCTTCTAGTCTAGTTTAGAATTACCCTTACTTCTATTATCCACTGACATATTAATATTATATCAAATGTATTCATTATTTTTTTAAAGTATCTTCATGTCAATATTTAAATAGATGTAAACTGCATTTCAGCTTGATTTTTGTTCCATAGTTATACTTTATATACAATAAACGCTTGTGGTTATGGCTGCAGCTCTGGCATCTTCTTTTTTCTCACTGTCTTGAGACACGTCTTCTTGAACTCAGCACTGAGGCAGGACGTCTCTCCCACCGTGACCCAGTCATCCGTGAGCTGCAGTGAGAATTTCTATAGTCAAACTTTCTCACACTCGGGCTCATTAGCCGCTGACAGAAACAGGGCAACTAATCGGACGAGACAGGGTTTAAACAATGCAGCGTCCACAATGAAAGTCAATGTGAAAACTACTGGTGTGAGGCAATTTACTGGAATTATGGTAAAATTCAGCATGTGTCTCTGTCTCGCTTGGTTTTATTGTGTAGCAGATTTGGGCTGAATCATTAGTCTGACAGTATCTGCACCCAACTACAAAAAGTACAGTAACAATATACATGAGAAGGAAATATTATGTAGAGGCTTAAATATTATTAAACCTAATCCACAACCTCATTATTCAGGCCCAGACACTATTGGATAAAATGCGTCACCAACATTAATCATCAAACAACAAACTGGAATCAAGATAAAAGTTCCATGAGGATTTTCGAGTCTTACGCACAGGTGTAAATCTATTAATCAGGTTTAAAGGGATGAATGACATACCTGCTCCTCTGCTCGCGCAGGTCGTTGCTGCAGGGCTGAAGGCTGCAGTTGTTTTGAGCGCCCTTTTACCACACGAGGTTTGGGGCTCAGTGACAGAGACGCGTCGTGTGTGTGGGCGGACACAGGCCACTCGCCACACCCCTCATCGCCTGGCTCTCATCCACGACTGTCTGAGAGGATGCAGCGTAATTAAAATGCAAGGGATATTAATTTTTTGGATTGCTTTGTACTTTTTTTTTGTTTGTTTTGCCTTGATGGACCAGTTAAAGTCTGCCTTGGCAGAATTTAGGCCTCACCTCAAGAGAACCATTACACTAAATGTGTTAGGTTCTCTAGTGAATCACAGTGTAACTATAGTTGGTATCTGAAGTAAATGGTTTACTGCATTTTGAAATATCAGCATCGACAACTGAGCATAATTTTTACCTACAGCATGTTAAATTATTGATCCAAAGTCAAACGTCTTGTTGCTGTAAAAGCAGAATATTAATTCGATGATTAACCCTCATTTCCTAATTTCCCTCTGGGCCAGTCCTAATGGTCGCTATGTCTGTAACTTCACAATCACTCATAGGAGCAGGAAAGCCATCTGCTGCCTTTGTTCGGCTGGCTCGTGCTGTTCTCGTGCCCTTGACGTGGCAGCACAATGGATTCCCGTCAGTCACAAATCCAGTTTTCAAAAAACCCCGCCATCAATCCACCTGGACGTCGCTGGTATCTAGGGCCGCTCTAATCCTCAAACCTCCCGTAAATGTGCTGCAGCGTTGGCGGAAAGGCGATGAAATAGAAGTTGTTTTATTTATCTTTAATTTCAGTCCAGTTCTGCTGGTCTGTGCGTGTGAGGAGCGCACTGAGTTCAGCCCGTGGGCGACACTGCGGAGACGACAGCCATTGGCGGAGAAGCCGAGGCGACGCTATAAGTTTACCTTTGTCAACTTTGGCGAACAAAACAAATGTGCGCCACCAGATGTGCGCGGTACCTTCCAGCTTGGCTTTTGGCTTGGTTAGGCTTCCCTGGACCTTCAAATCCTGTCTGAGCCATCCCCTTGGTCTATGCAACGTAGACTTACAATAATGCAAGCATTTTTTTCACCGCCTCTCAAACTACAGACGACGCCAGGCTTGATGCTTTGCACTGAAATTAACTTCATTTTTAAACAGACACTGACAATAGCAAAGCGTCTGTAAAGTCATTAAAGCCAAATTAGTGTTTGCTTGCATCTCCAAACGCTCCCAGTCTTTGTCTGACACTTGTCACTGGTGGCCATATTCCACACATAATCTAATGAAATAATAATCTACATTAATTTAGGTTTGGAATATTTCATATTTACTGGGTTAATTTCATCAAATGCATCTTTGCCTCCGATGTCGTTTTATATATTTAACATATTCTTTACGACAACATAACGTTATTCAACCACGATAAACCTTGATCTATATTTTTGATTTTATAATTTTTATAATCCAAATAAATTTACAAAAGTCGTCTGGACACTAAGTTAGTGACGTTTTGCTTATTTTAAACAGATGACATTTGACCAAATACAAGCAGATGGTTTAGGAAAACAAACTAGCGTTGCTTTGGACGCTGGAAGCTTCTTGGCAAATTTTGATTCGAGTCTTTTTTTGCGTCCGGACGCGATACAATGTCACATCACTGCTTTGCCAACATTAACAAAGATAAAACGCACTAGGAAACGTGTATTTTACTATTATAGGATTGAATCTTGTTTTATATATTTTAGCTCAGTTTATGTGTATTACAATGCTGTTATTATGTGCGTTTAACAAAAGTGGCTCTTGGTCCAGAGTGTGAGCTTCTTTGTTACATTTGCTGCTTGTCACTAAATTCATATGACTGAGAGAAGTCAGGTAGAATTTATTTTGAAACATCGACTGATTTAATTTTCTATCAGTAATCTATGGATTATTTACGTTAGCAAAGTAAAAACAGAAACACGTTTGTGCTGATTAGAATGTTGTTAGGTGTCTACAAAAGAAAAGACAAGTTTAGCAGTAGTTGCTCTTTCAGTGTCTGTATTCTCCACAGCTGTGCTCAACATAGTTCAATTCATTTATTGAGTTTATTGAATTATTCAATAAATCATTCAGTTCTACATTACAGATTAGGTGCATGGGAATAATTTCAGTTGCTTGCTGTGACAAAATGAAATAGAAAAAATGAGGGATGCCTCAACAAAAGCATTGTTTGAAGAAGTTTCAATACAGTGCAACTTAACATAGCTACAGCAGTCTAACCTGCTGCAAGACTTGGCAACAGACAGTAAGGTTTCAGTTTGTACAATAAGGTGCATACTCACTTCCAACCCAGTCACCTCCAGTAGACTCAGGGGGCTTTGGGATTTGTGGAAATCTGTGATAGGGCCTATGAATCAGCACAATCCTGGAAATAAAGAGAGTGGAGGATGTGCTGAAAACATCCTAGAGTGGTGGTGCTGTGCTTTCCCTCTGCATGGAAGGCAAGAGTTAATCAAGTGACAATGTACGCTACTATATGAGTGCAATTTAAAGCTCAGTTGGTGACTTCAGGTTCAGGCTATAGCACCACAGACAATTTTCACCTGTTGAAACATACTCTTCAGCACCATGGACAGTGGCGACCAGGTGTCAACTAGTCACAAAGCCACAGACGGGGAAATGAGTGTGTACACTCCAAACCTCCAAAACACTGGCTACAGAAATATATATCTTTAGTTAAGAATAAGACGGGTATGGCATAAGAACCTACACAATGTCCAAATGAATCTTGTGATAAGCTGTGACAGCTCACTTACTGACCAGAAAGGCCACGTCTGACTGATCTGACTGATCTGACTGCTGCATTAGAAAATGTTTTAAAGTCACTGTAAACTGTGCAGTGAGCTGTAAACACATCGAATCCCAGATGTACTAAAGAGAGAGATGCCCAACGGTTTAAAAAAAAAGGAAGAAGAGGCTGTTTGTAAGTTTGTTGCTGAAATGCTGGGTAAGCTGTTGGATGTTGGAGCTGGAACAGTGTGTACAGACCACATTTCTGGTGGGAACAGGATCTAATTTAATTAGAATTCCTTGTCCAGACAGCCTGAATGGAAACGTGGCTTTTTACCCTGCAGTCAGTTTCCATTACACACATATTATCACAGTTACGCCACACCTCACTGCTTGTAGTGATCATTTGGCTCAGCAAATAAAAACATTCAACAACTCTTCTGTATCCATAAACGCAGATCAAGTCCATTACATTACTGATATTCCTCTTTTATGTGTTACTCAGATTTGTATATCTAGACAAACAAAATTTATAAATAATAACTGGAGTCTATTCACTGTGCCCCTAAACCCATAAACATAGACAAATGTTTGCTTTGTATTTGTGGATGTGGGACATAAATACTATCGTTCATTTTCTTTTCTGGACAATGCTGCTTCTGGCTTCCCATTGTCCTCTCAGACGTGCAGCTGAGTTGTTATTTTGCAGAACCAACAATATTTGTTCAGAACCTTCTTTATATCAATCCGCAAGTTCAGTCAAACTTGTCATGTTTAGAGTCAGTCAGCAGCTGCAGCAAGGGGTTAGCATTGGCTTAAATCTGCTGACAATGTGTTGGCTGGAAAATCCAAAAGTCTGCAGGACTTCACGGAGCCGCGAAGGAGACGATGGTCTCCATAAAGACCAGTCCGTCGACGCTTTTAGTTTCACGCCTCAGTGATCCTGTACAGACTCCATCTGTCTGAACGCCTTGGCTCGTGTCTGTCTCATGCCGGTTATACCACCAAATTCTGATTTATTCTTGGACTCATTTCACTTTAAGTGATTCTGAAAACGTGAAATATATATATATATATATATATATATATATATATATATATATATATATATATATATATATATATATATATATATATATATATATATATATATATATATGTTATATATATATGTTATATATGTATATATGTTCTTTTCACTTTTGGATTCAGATTAGTCTTGTCGAGTGTTTATGCTTGTTGTGGTGAGGTTTTATGTTGATCAACAATAACAAATAAAATGTAAACCTTTACCGCCGCTTGTTTGATCTTATTAATACAAAAATTATTACTTAGATATTTTATTCGCTGCTCCGGTTACGTGAAAGGAAACAAAGACCCAGATCATATTTTTGTGGAAAATCCTTCATGGCTTCACTCTTTTTTTCCCCCATCCTTCAACAAAGGATCCCTATACTCTCAGTTTGCACAGATGGATACCCACGCTGAAACCAGGACAAAAAAATGTCCTAACCGAAGTCTCTCTCTGAGTTTTTTTTTCCATCCTCTTATCTCGGAGAGCCCTTTCCCAGGCTGGACTTGATGGCAGTTATTTGGGGTCCCCTGGGGCGGAACGCGTGCGCCGCGCATCTTTCATGTTTGAAAAAGAATGAAACGCTTACCCTCAAGCTGCAGCTTGCAGGCCAAGCACAGCATCACCTCTGTGAATGTAGCGAACTTGTCCAGCTGCAAAACTGGTTCCAAATGGAAATACAAACGCAACGTGACTTGATGTTTCAGTATAAATATTCTTTGAGATTCTGTTCAGTAAACAATTACGCGCGTAAATGTGCGTAAAGACCACAGTGCGTTGCTCAACTGAATAAAACGCTCTGTAACTGAATATAGTTAAATAGTTTATGGAACTTGAGGCCACTTTACTTAAAATTGTTGTTTTGAATAGTTTTATTTAATTTTCTTGTACTTCGTTGTGTTAGCTGTTCATATTTGACAGGAATCAGCAGCCGCGGTCAGATCTGGGATGCTGATGGGAGCAGCAGTGAGAGGTTGGGAGGGGGCGGTGTGTGTGTGTGTGGTATGTAGCGAAGAGGAGGGAGGGGGTTTCCCATCTGCTGTGCGGTTGTGGCGCGTGCCGAACGCGTGAATCCTCCACAGCCCTGTTTGGTTTCATGAGGAACTGCAGACACTCTCGAAAACTATTCGACGATGTTAAAATGAAAGCTCCTCAATGCATCTTTCTAACCGACACGTGCAACGTTATATGGGAGGGTCACTTCAAATCTAAACTCTGAACCATTAAATTCTCATGGGCGCGTATTCGCCACCGTGTGTCCGTGCAGCGGCTCTTTGTATGAATACAATGCGGCTCTTTGTGTGCACATACACGTCCGTCCTCCACAGATACACGCACCTCTCTTTGCAGTGTCTCCATCAGACTCCTCCTCCCCCACTCCCCAATGCTCCAGGTAAACACTGTTGTTGAAATTGGAAGCAAACTGTTGGGGGTGCATAAACAGATGTTAATCCATACATAGCGTGGCTTGGGTATTTGCTTTATTAATTTTTAGGAATAGATTAGTCTTGCCACTTCAGAACCATTCATCTGATTCTTTCTTGGCAAGCCCAGTCCATAAGCAACGCTAGAAACTATAACAACATGCGTATTTCTATAGTTTAACTCGATTTGTATTAAATGACTTTATCGACTTCAACTTGTCTTAAATAAATGCATTATTTTACATCGTTACAGCTTTAAGATGTGTGATGAAACAGCAATTGTCTGAATGATTTGGTGATTGTTTTGGGGCAAATTTTCAAAACTCACACAAAAATAAACAGAAACATTTAATAAAAGTGAAATAAAGCTTGATCTTTATTTAAAAACTACTGCAAGATAGTTATTTGGAATGACTGCGCGTTAGGGGAAACAACAACGTACTTGGCTTTTGTGCCTTGTTCAAACTTGGAATGAACGTTAAGGCTTTATACTTTAAACGCAATAAAACAAAACGTCATGCAACTCCGCATACCAGCGGTGACGGCAGGGGCCCAGTGGGACCAGATGGTCCAGACGGGACCACTAGTCATGTCCCAAAGGCATCGCCCCCAGTGTCAAAGCTCCGCAGGACGGCTTGTGTCCCCTCCCCTCTGACGCTGCCCGCCCACATAAATAGGAGGCTCTTCAGCTCTGCCTCACAGTAAAACTCAGTCGCCTCAAGAGCAAGTATCTCCCTTACAAAGCACATCAACAAGCCGAAAACGAAATGAGTCCCAGCATCACTACTGAGGCCAGCCAGCCTTTCCCTGCTAGGTCCACCGTGGCCCAGAGAAAACGAGCCAACGAAATGAGAAAGGTAAGAAGAGGAAATTTACTGCGCAGATCTTTACTGACCTGAAAATGTTTCCCGGGTTGACTCTAAAGTGCCGCTTAATAACAGAGCTTTAATTTCTTCCAGACTTTAAAACCCTTGCTGGAGAAGAGAAGACGCGCCCGCATTAATGACAGTCTCAGTCATCTGAAGAGCCTGATTCTGCCTCTTGTTGGCAAAGACAACGCGCGTTACTCCAAGCTGGAGAAAGCTGACATTCTGGAAATGACTGTCCGGTTTCTCCGGGACCTTCCTTCCACTCCAGTCAAAGGTGAGCATCGTCTGTAAAACTACACATGAGTGATACCGAACATATGAATTCACACTGGATTTACGCGCAGATCAAGACTCTGATCAAATCTCTCTCCTTTCCAGCCTCCGCAGACAGTTACAGGGAGGGCTACAAAGCCTGCCTTCAGCGCGTCTCCGCTCTGCTTCCGAAAACCAGCGTAGATCAAGACGCGTGCCAGCGGGTCAACGACTTCATCCAGCAGTCAATGTCTGCGGCCGTCACCCCGACCTGCCTGAACTGCTGCGCTCACAGCTCCAGAACCCTTCCTCAGATCCAGCAGAGAATCCAGAGCCTCAAATCCAGCTTCAGCTCCAGACTGGAGAGTCAGTCCGGCAGCAGCAGCAGCTTGGCAGTGGCCCCCCGTGGAGCGCAGCCAGGCCCGCAGCCTGTCAGCTCGGCCATGTGGAGACCGTGGTAGATTAGATGGGTCTTCATTGTATGTGTCATAATTATTTTGTGAGGAGGTTTTAACTGGTTGCATTTCCATGATTGTAGTTCGTATGCTTATGGAGACTAGTTGGTACAGATGATGTATAATAATTTCACAGTATTTGGCTCATTTTGCGTTTAATGCCAGAAGGCACACGAGCACAGATCTTATAGAAACTATGAGTCTATGGGCTTTTTAAATGCAATCCTCTTTGGGGTGTCAAAGAAATGGGTTGTAGACAACACTTTTGTAAAACCCCAAGGGTTATTTTGTTTGAGGTTTGCACGAAGGGCTTAAAAGTATTTTGGTCTGTGCAACAGTCTGTAAACACTGTGTGTTAAATAGGATTTCATATTGTTTATTGATGGCGTGTACGATAAAACACGATTTGTGAAAATATGTTTTGTCAATTGCAAAAGAGTTTCAATAAACGTATACTCCTGGAAGAGAGTTGTGTTGGGTGATTTATAAACCCAGAGTCCTAATGAGAAGAATCTCAGCGGTATGAAAGGAGTAAAAAGGCGCGCAAACGCATAAAGCCACGGGTCAGCCCGAGCCCATTGATGCCGACGAGCAGCTGCTCCATTGTTGCTGATGTGAGGCTCTAGTTGCCGCCAAATTGGTGAGAAAAAGTTGGGCTGGTTGTGTGATGGGACACACTGAGATAAATGCAATCACAGAATGAACACAACAACACTTCTCGGCCGTTTTACTACATCTCCCAGTGAATATACGATACGTAGACATAATGTTATAATACATAGAATATAACATGTTCTGCAGTACTTGTCGTTTCATGATCATTTAAAATGTCTATAAAACAGGAACCTGTATTTTAGTGTCCCAAGACTTTGGCAGCTACAAATAACATTAGAACATATTCTCCTCTGCAGCCTCAGAGATTCTATATCAGTGCTGTTTACAGGAACACACTATATAGGTCTGACACCAGTAAATGTAACATTTATAACTTATATTTATTACTAAAAGTTGGCATATACAGTATAGGATAGTGTCAGTAAACCTCTGTGGATATTCAGACTGCTACAGTGCCCCATTATTTTTATATACATTATCACAGGGTATCATAAAGAATTGTAACAGCGTATAACAGTTTTTGCCATATGTTTCATGACATTTCAAATGATAATAACATTCATACTGATTTTAAAGGAGTTTGATTTTTTAGTTTTCTCCTGCAGTCAGTAGTTTTATTTTTTGTAAATTAATCAATAAATTAATCGATTTAGGATTTGTAAGTTTGACCCATTTGTTCAGAAATCGCTGTGTGATTTCACACTGACATTATAAATGAAGAAAGATGGATTAGTTTGGTTCATTAGAAACAACCTGTAAACAAATTATGTTTGTTTGACAATGAATGTGCAGATAGCTCACTAATCCTGAATGTTTGAATTTGATGGATAAAACCACAGAGAGGAAATAAAGCTTTCCCCAAATGCATTTAAGCAACTTAACCGATTAACGTGTGCAGTGTGTGTTTTAAATAATCTCTCGTTTATGTACCATCCTTTTTTATTTTCACATCATATTTAATTTGGACTCATTTGTATTCATGTTGTTGACATGTGTCCTCTTTGCGAGTGGCTTTAGTTTTAGGCCATTACACGCGTTTGTTTACTGTGAATCATGTGCCATTATTTGAATCAGGTGAGAGAGGTGGGATCCCTTCGAGGTGGTCAGGTCTGGAGGTGCTGTAGTAAAACGTTTGCCAGCTCTTCATGCGCCTCCTATTTCACTAATACTCGTTGCGCATCACAGCCGATGAGCTTTGGCTGCCGGTGACCACGGGTTCAGGTTTGCTCTTTCCTTGGACCACTTATACTGACCACTACAGAGCAGGAACACCCACAGCTGTTCTAGAGATGCTCTGAGCCACAAAGCCCTTGTTAAAGTTGCCAAAATCCTCATGCTTGTCCATTTTTCCTGCTTTCAGCTGCTTAATATATCCACCACAGATGCCATAAGGAAAAGATAATCAGTGTTATTGACTTCACCTGTCACTGGTTAGAATGTTATGACTGATCGGTTTAATACCAATATATCGACAGCCTCAGTGGAAATGTAAACTTTGGACCTTCAAGAGTTAAGACAAAGCATATTGGACTCCTTTGTACTCAACGCAGTGACTGAAGTATTTTTCGTCAACCCTTAGATCATTTCCTATCATGTCTTGTCATATTCTTTGCTCTCTATCTTTCCCAACATTCTCTATTGTGAGGAGACCTCTGCTGTCTCTCCTTCTTCCACCATTCATTCTCCCTCCTGTGCTGCCCCTCATAGAGCAGCTTACTTTCTTCTTCCACCGCATCCATTTCTCTCTCTGTGAGCCAACTGTTGCAGAGCATCACACCGTTTTGTGTTTTTTGCCCCTGAGGTTGTTTTTGAGTTCCTGAATTGACTCTCAACTCTGCTTGGCTTCCGTTCTTCAGGACGTCAGTCTGCTCCTTGAGAAGATTGTTTACGTCTTGCACAAGCAGGTTCTGAGGCAGCTGGTCCGTGTTCAGCCGACACTCTCAGTGTTGCTTAGATGTTGAATTGAAAAAAGAGTTGATATCAAACTTTAGAAGTAGCTGAGGGTCTGTTTTCAATAAAGACAGAGTCAATTTGAGTGGTTTGATCCAAATGAAGCAGGTTCCAAACATTGTGTCAGAGATCAAGATCAGATCTGTGATCAGTGATCTGTCCAACTGTGTGTTTTACATTCTAACAAGGCCTTGACAGCATTTTACAACTTCCACCCATTGATTTTCAACTGTCCTTCATGTTCCCCTAACAACACACACCATTCGTATTGGTATTTACCTGCACTGTTCACTGTCTGACCAACCTCTAGAGTGAATGTCCTCTATGAGTGGTTGAGGAGCTGCACCCACATGTGACTATTGATAACCAACCTGCTGCCCATGCTTGGTTTCTGTCATCGTTCTTGTCTTTGTCTGACTAAAATGGTTGAAGCAGAGTCACTTAGGTTTTTATCAGTGGTGATTCTTAGCATTTAATACCATTGTGCTGTAATGATGAATGAGGCCAAACACATGTTGTATCATGAAAGAATCTTTTTAATGTACTCCAGTGTCAAGGCTGCACCCATATATGTATATTTATAGTTAATATATATATATTTTAATTTGCCTGGACGCTGAAATTTCATCTGTGTGGATGATTTATTGTCATTGTCATGAAACAACTTTCAGTCTCATAAAACACCAAGAGCTACACTGAAATATAGAAAATCTTACATCAAACTGCGCAACCAACGACATGAAAACAGCTTAGTCTTAGTCTTAGTCTTTAGTCTTAGTCTTTAGGCTTAGTCTTTACTCTACACTTATAACTAAGATCAGTTGCGATCACTGCAATCTTTGCACGTTGACACTGCTGTAGTATGTCCCAGTTTCCCTGGGGCCACCAGCGCCTGCCTGCTCCGCTGCCAAAGGGCCTCTGCTCTGCAGCAAAAGTCAGGTGGAGTCCCTCTCGCAGCTTCTCCCCCATAATTCCCATGAAGTGTCAGAACATTCACAGACAAAGGCGCCCAGTTATCTAGCCTGCACAGATGGGTTACCGACGCCGAATTTGATGGAGAAGACAAAAGAGGACTCTAACCGTAAGCGCAAAACTCAGGAGAATCTACCCTCCTCCTCCCAAACCCCAGCCCCCATCACCCCTCCATCCCAGCGGGCGCGTGCAGCAAGTGTGCCTCTCAGTTTCAGAGCCGCCTCCCAAGTCTGTGCCCCTGTTTCCGCACTGATCGCTCCAAACACTAAATCTATATTGCGACAGCACGTAAAAAATAATCAAACTGCACGTTTATATAAACACATTAGTGCAGAGGGACTTTGGATTCGCGTTACAACATCAACTTGCTTTTACTTTGCTATTTTAAATGACAGCTTTATTTGTTTCCATTTCATTAATAGTTAATTGTAACTGTGTATGTTTGTTTATTATTTGCTCCGTTTGGGCAGAACCACATCTACAGCCTTGTTTAAAAAGTGGAGCCAATAGAAGACGGTCCGCTCCAGACAGACAGACTGAGCTTTGTGTGTCGTCACCATCAAACGATATCGAGGAGCAAACATTTCACGATGGCTTGGACGCTCAAATATCCAGGAGTCAAGCTTAAGGAGACAATTGCAGCACTGGGTTTCTAAACGGGGGGGGCGAGAAAGGTTTGTTTCAGTTGGACACAACAACGTGGACCCATCAGCATGCAGATGGGATACCCACGCCAAAACAGCGTGGAGCTCATGTATCATGCGTGTAAAGGTTTATAGTAAAAAAAAACTTGAGCACATACAGTGATGTGTGTATGTGTGCGCACGGATAAGACATCCACGGTGAGACCGATCGAGAGGCGGTCCGTGGTGGCTGAGCAGGGGGAGGGGTCGTGGACGGAGGCTGACGGCTCGGTAACAGGCTGCCATCTGGTCCCCGTGGCGCGTGCTGCGCGCGTGGTTCCCCAGAGTGCAGTGATATTTGATGGGCTGTCATGTCTCCGTTTGTATTTAAAATGTGAACATCTGAACAAAGTTAGAATTCAAAGTTAGACGAGCACCTCACAGGACACGAGACGTGGCTACAGGACATCAGATCCACATGAAGGGAGTCTGGATTTTTAAATCGCCTCTTTATAGGATCTGTAGTCGTTTTATTTTGCAGTCAGCATTCAGATCAAGGAACATGCTCTCTCACTACCCACCCAGTTTGAATTCCCCGCTGGACTGCGTCAGGCTGGGGCAACAGGGGGAGATCCCTGCAGGTTCAGACCCCTCCCGGGCATAAAATGCATTAAAAACGTCATATGCAAAACTATTGTTTTCAAAACCTAAGACCAGATGTTATTTGAAAGTAGCGTCGCTTGGGTATGTGATTGTAAATGTAGTCTGCGTCTTAGTGGACACGTTACCACACACGCAAGCCTGACCCCTATATCAGCATTGTATGTATTGCACCCTGGGTCTCTAAGGCTGTTCGTTCATATAAATAAATATGAAACATTATATAAATGGTGGCGACAGAAGGCGTGGGAGAGAAAAACAAAACAACAATTCAACCTTGAATTAGCTGTAGCCTTAAATACTTTTGAATTGGATCACAGAATAATTAACGTATGCACTCACTCCTGAGTGTTGCAAAAACCACTGTGTTTACCGTTTACTGGTTTCTAAACAATTAACCTGATTGATTTCTATTGAAAATGATGCATTTTTGTCTTGCAGATTTAGCATTTGTTGAAGAAGCACTGGGTTTACCAAACGTCAAGCCTCTTTACGCACAGTTCTCCAGCTTTGTGACGCAGATTTTGTTTAATTTGGTGCATGGATCAGAAAGCAGACACGCAGTGCAGATGTTACGCTTGGATTAAAGCACAAAACAGATGGTTATCTTGCTAAATTTGATGCTTTTGTGTTGTTTTCGTCGAATTGGCAGCCTATCCAAATAGTTTTGTGTCGGCTTGGGGGCGTACCCGTGACGCACGAAGACTGACGCCACGGCCTCCCATATAAACCACAGCTCCCAACCGTCAGAGACACATCTTCTCTGATTTGTGCTTTGATCACTTCTCAGACACAAAGACGTCGCTGAAAATGTCTCCTAACATGACTTGTGAAACTCTCCAGTCTTTTTCTCCAAGGCTAACTGTGGCCAAAAGGAAAGAGACCCATGAACTCAGGAAGGTAAGTGAAGTCCCTTGATTTAGTTTCATTTTACTAACCCAATATTTATGTCATGCAACAAATGAACTAAAATACTAAACACTGTGTTTGTTCTTTCCAGACTATGAAACCTTTGATGGAAAAAAGAAGGCGCGCTCGAATCAACGACAGCCTGAATCACCTGAAAAACCTTATTCTTCCCCTCACCGGCAGAGATGTAAGTGATGTAATTTGCAGTAACCGTGGGACTACATTCAGAGATGTTGAAGTTAAAGCTGGGTTACGTTCGTGTGTTTAACCTTTGTCTTCTCCTTTTCTCTAGAAGAATCGCTACTCAAAGCTTGAGAAAGCTGACATTCTCGAAATGACTGTGAGGTTCCTCAGCGACATCCCACCAGTGAAATCCAAAAGTGAGTTACTTTCTGCTTGGTGGTGTTTGTTGTTAAAATGTCTAAAAAGTGAGCTTGTATCGCTTCTAAGACCCTTAAATAACGAAGTATTCTCCTTTCAGACCCCACAGACAGTTACAGAGATGGCTACAAAGCCTGCCTCCAGCGCGTCTCCGCTCTGCTCCCCAACATGCGCGTGGACCGAGACGCGTGCCAGCGGGTTAACGACTTCATTCAGCAATCCACGTCCACCGCCGTCACCCCGACCTGCCTGAACTGCTGCGCTCAAAGCTCCAGGACCTTTCCTCAGATCCAACAGAAAATCCTGAGCCTCAAATCCAGACGGAGCTCCGGCCAGTCCCGCAGCAGCAGCAGCTGTGCTGTGGATCCCAACGGAGCGCAGCCAGACGCGCAGCCTCTCGGCACTGCCGTGTGGAGACCGTGGTAAACTTCCACACCTGCAAAAAGACTCAGAAATCGCTTATATGCGGCGGTGTGCTTAATATGCGTCACTTGTAAATACGCAGGGATTTACGCGTTTCCGTTGATGAAGCAGAATTCATCGTTAAATTGTTTGAGTATTGTGTACTTACGTTATGCGCACGAGTCTGTTGTCCTGTATAAGTTGACACGTTTGGACAGTCGTATTTTTAATCTGCATGTATGTATCGGTTAAATATTTAGTCCTCCTTGTGGACTAAATGACTAAGGGCTATTGAAACAGCCCTGTAAGACCCAAGGGGTCAGTTTATGTATGAATTTGCGCAATAGACGTCAGTGTCCTGAGTCTGTGCAGATGAAATGTGTAGACATTATGTGTCTCTGTATCTCTGTTTGGAGATATTTTATTTTTGCTATTTATAGCAAATGTTGTATATATGCCTCATAAATACAAATAAAACTACGATGTCGTGGTTACATGTTGTGTTGTTCTGCTTCTTCTTCTTTTACACTATGTAATCAGTAATCAGAGACAGTAAAAAGCCTCCAGATGCTGCCCTGAATCACAGCCAACAAAATCAGGCTTCCGTATACGTTTATTTAGATTATTGAACAAAGGCGTGGACGACATCCAGGTCAGGAGCCGTTACGCTGTCCGAATCCTGGTTTTGTGGTCAGTTGCGACCCATCTGGCAACATGTGAAAATGCCTCAGCAGCGGCTGCTGGAGGAAATGCGGCCTGTGCTGCCCCCTGCTGACGGACGCTGGTGTTGGTGGTTCTGGTTTTTCTTGCTCAACATTGTCTTTCCCGTTTTTCCGCTTTTGAACTTATCACTGTATATAAACTATGTCGCTGCCGTTTGGCCTCAGACTGTAGCAGGCCACCTTTCACTGCGCGCGGACAGCAAACACATCCTGCCGGTGTTTGTGTGAAGGCGAATCTCCCTCCGGAAGAGTCGCTTGTCAGACGCCTGAGACCAGAGCCGCCGGTGAGCAGCGATCTGACTCCCGCACATCACTCGCTGCAACACGAGACCAACGAGCCCCGAGAGCTGGTCGTCATCGTCATGTCGGTACCGCAGGCGCACGAGGCAGCATCCTCGCTTCAGATATGCAGGTAGGACCGGAGCAGGACGGTGAACGAGCACGAGGGCTCGCGGAGCGACCCACACACGCGAGCGTCAATGTGCGGTCGCCAGACAAACGACGGGAACGACGCGGGGCCGGCGTCACACTGCGCGAGCGCTCCTCCTGGGATGAGAACGCAGATAATCCGCTTCATCCACTTGTTGTAGACAGAACATCGTCTGCAGCGTCACGTCGTCTGCGTGTAATTCTGCCTAAACGGGAATCTTATCAAGGGGACATTTTAACGTCACTGAGCACGCGGACTTCCGGCTCAGCATCTGCGTCCGTCATGACCTTAACACGAGCAGCACCGGCGGGACGTGAGCTAAAACTACCAAGGGCAAAGCGAGGTGGTCGTCGTTTCAGAAAGCACAATAAAAGTTGTGTTTTACTTCGCAGGGCTGAGGATTCCGTCCGCGTAAACGTGTAACGTCCACCCTTTATTTACTTTACCGGCAGGAGAACAATAAAAAGTAGGATCCAGCTGTTCGTGGCGATGCCTGTAACCTATTAAAATGCCTTTGCAATGAATAGACTTCATTTCCCAGCAGCACAGAGGGCTCATGGTGGTATGTCGCCTGTAGGTGGCGTCATTCAATTTTAATTCATTTCTTATACTTTAATTAGTTCCATTGTAGTTTTCATAGTTTTCTATTTCCCAGAACAGAAGACAAACCTTGTGACGGACCTTCAGTACGTCAGCATTCTTGTCCGACTTGTTTGCCTTGTGTCACATCTCAACATGTTGACTCACTCACTGCTTTGTATGTTTTTACATGTAAGAAAATTTCAACCTCAGATTTAAACCATATTTGTCATCAAGTGTTTTGTTTGACAGGTGAATACACCAGAGCTAGATTTTACTGTAAAAGTTGTCCTAATATTTACATACCACAATATTTATTCTCATTTGGTTTTAAAGCTGCATCGCAGCCGAATGACACAGTATCAGCCGCAGCTGACAGGCCTATTACTCACTGTGCAGTTCACACGGGATTGAAGATTGTAAAACAAGACAGACTTGAATCCTGTTTCATTAACATAGTTATTATTTGTGATCATGTTCTGTTCTGCTCTGTTAAACTGCCATAAAACAATTAGTTTACTTCACGTGGTGACTTTTCTGTTCAGTTCAAACAGCATGAACAATTAAAGATACGTGTATACGTTCAAAGAGCCAGTTATCAGCTTCTCCATGTATATTTTGAGTTTTTATTGCGTTCACACTCCATTTACTTAAAATTCAACGCTGAGATTGATGACCCCTTGTTGCCGATTGAAAAGAAATCATCAGAAATATGGATAGAATTAATAAATTTGATTAATTTGATCTCAAAAACATTCCTACCCGTTGCTCCCCATGTCTCCTTGACAACCACTTAAAGAACTGTGCCTTTCAAACTTTTTTCATCAGACAGGTCGCACTAATTCCAACGTTTCCTGATTGACCAGACCAATTGGCTGGTGTGTAGCTCGAGCAAACAGTGGGACTGAGGCCTGTGTTTTTACTGTGTATATACAGTTGTGTTTGTGAAACATTTGTGCTACCTAGTGATGAAAGACTGGGCAGAATACAATTTGAGTATTGGTTTATAATGGAAGTTCCCCTCCACCCCACTCAGCTCTTTGTTTTCGCTGTGTTGTGTGGCTGGGGATAGAAATGACTTCAAGACATGCTTTCCTGGGGCTAATTCACAGCTTTCGCCGTTACTCTTCTCGACACAGGTAAACAACAAGGTGTTTTGTGCTCGCGTCAGCTGCATGATCCTGATCACAATTTATGCATTTGTTCAGTTTGTAATATCAAGGTATATTTCAGTGGTATAGTTGACACTGATCATTAATTTGAAAAACATCTGTTGTCTTCGGGTCTTTGACAACGCTACAGTATATGGAGCATGAGCAAATCTGGGCACAGTGATTCTTATTAGTTACCTGCTGTCTATTTGTGAATTAAGTGTTGACACTTCGGGTTAACAGTAACTGCATCTGGTGGGACCTAGAAGCTGAAAGCTTAAAGCACATAACACATCCTACGTCTTAGACATGAGGGCATTAGGAGATAAAAAAAAATTGAAGGCTGAGATTCAGCCACCGTGTAAAATGTGTTGCTTTGGGACTCGGAAGAGCAAAGTTAAAGACGTAGAGGATGATGGTGGAGAAATGCCAAGTGAGTCAAAGCCAGACAGCAGGCAGAGATGTCAGAGAAGGTGAGGAGACTGCTCCAAATATCAGCTCAGCAGGTAGTTCATCTCTGACGCACAGAGAGACGTGAATGTACGAACGCACCGGTTGCTCTGTCCAATTCCCCCCGACTTACACACACAAACGCACGTCTTTGGTGCAAGTAAATGCAATTACTCCAAGAGAAACTCTCCTAGTGTTAAATACCGTCCAAAACCAATTATTAATTAACAAATTATTCCGCAGCTGAAATCTCAAGGAGCTTTAAATCTGTCTGTGCACCCAACAGTAACAGTTCTTCTCTTCATGACAGAATCATGCGACCAGACGATGCAAACATCGTAGGCAGCGTCCACGGTGGCAACATACTCAAGATGATCGAGGAAGCTGGATGCATCGTGAGCACGCGGCACTGCAACACACAGAATAGGGTAGGGGTTGTTCTTCTTCCTCTCCTTGCATACCCTGGCTCTGACCTGTCACACAGTGAATTTGAACCACTGTCTCACAGTGTGTTTTGGTAACATGACGGAGTTTCGTCATTCACATAGTTTTGTTTGCACTGATTGCAAAGATGACCAAATGTCAACAGATTTTGATTGACACCTTTAGATTGCAGCCAGGAATGTTGCACTGGATAAGGTCAAAGTTAAGGTCAAGAACTAAAAATGGCAGGGATGTACTATGTAACGTCATTAGTGACGATTGCTAAACACCGTTCTTTACTGTATTACTTCTCATCTTCGTGAATGCGTGTGTTGTATTTGCGTGAGTGTAAGGTTGGCTCTTTCTCCTGACAGGACCGCTGTTTGGCACTTCTGGTTCGGGTGGAGAAGACGGAGTTCCTGTCCCCCATGTTCATCGGCGAGGTCGCCCACGTCACTGCTGAGATCACTTACACGTCCAAGCACTCGCTGGAGGTTCAGGTCAAAGTCATGGCAGAGAACATCCTCACAGGTGATTCATTCTGGCATCAGCATTTTATAGTTTTTCCAACATCACACAGCCACATTATCAATACATATATAAACAAGTATGTATGTATCCTGTATAAGTGCAGAACATGTGATGCGTCTAAAGATTTTAAAACTATGTCTCTCATCCAAATGCATTATATTTTACCAGGTCTGACGTCAGTAAGAATTTCTTCAGAGTGTTGTTTTGCTACTCGATCAGTAGAGGGCATCACACAATCAGTAACAAAGCTCTCAGACATGAGGCCTTGTAACACAAGAAGCCCAGACAGGGGAATAGAAAATCACAGCCATGCTTGTTTCCAGTTTTAGAATATGTGCCAAGTGGTTTTTATTAATATTATTATTTGTGCGTGTTTGGTGTTTGCTATAAATAGACAAACATTATGCCACACAGGTACACAGACTTGCACACACACCACTCCGCGTCCCCTGAGTACAGATGCACTGAGGGTCACACTGCGCTGACCGAGCTTCATGTGCGAAACCTCTAAATGCCAACTGCAACAGCAACACACATGAAATAATCAAGTGTCATTTACTGATCATCCTGAAACTGCCGGAAATCATACCAAAGGAAGTTGAAAGGTGATGTCTACACCTGCTAATACAGGCTGATGAACTGGGTAAATTAGATCAATGCTGTGCATTGATCAATAGGTGCAGTTTCCTGTAAAGCCAACGATGATGCTAGATTGCATGTTTATTTGTAATAAGTGGATAATGGGTTATCAAAACCTCCTATACAGTTATTGATTGAAAGAGAGTGGTAGTCAGGATGAGGATGAGACGGCGGAGGAGAGAAGGAGAACGAGGAGAAAGCACCCTTAAAACATTTAAAAGTAATAAAAGCCAATGAAAGAAAAGAGTGAAAGTGGTGAGGAGACAGAAATAAGGATGAAGGAAAGGAGGTGTGAGAAACAAAGAAATATCCCCTAGGCAGTCGTTGCCGTAGCAACTGGCTTGTACTGGTTGGTTGGCTGGTTGCTGGGTTGGAAGCAGGTTGATGGAGGCGGAGGCAGAGATGTGAGATGACAGGTGGAGAGCAGCATGGATTGCCTTGACTCTGTATCTGTTCACATACTGGACAAAACGGCTACAAGTCAGCTTTTCAGTTGTCTTGGTCAAGACGTTTTGATACTTTCTGATACTTTACTTTACTTTGTTTACTTTTTAAACCAACTCAGCATAAGTTTTCACCAACGTAGCATTTATGTCAACAGATTTGTAAAGTGTCTAATTCAGTGAAATCCAACAGATATGGCTGCATAATTAATTTGTATGCTTTAGTATCAGAAACTATAGCTATACTGTAGGTTTAGTAATAATCACATTTAACCAACGCTTTCCATTTCTGTTTATAGTTTAGAAGAGCACAGCTGTGTATGAATAAAACACAAAAAGGCCAAAGAGTTCTGATGTGTAGTTGGGTGTCAGGGCGGTGTGGGTGTTTGGAGATTAATTTAGCTTAAGCATGAGTTTAGTGAAATCTGTTCCTATGGGACACCAAACTTTTCTGCTGAGCTCTCTGGGGGCTGTGTGGGCCAAACGGCACCTGGGATTGGATTAGCTCACTTTATGGCCCAAATTGAAACGCAACGACTCTGCCATCACCATGATTCGTATCTCATCGCATAACAAATAGTCCAGCAGATATTAGCCATCTACTTCACTCTAAGAAAATGAATCAGAAAATCAGCCTTGGGGTTAAAAATAGATCCAGAGGAGAGGCTGCACCTTGGTGGTCTCATATGTGGGTGTGCATTTCAGTTTATACAACCTTCTTCCATACAAAGATGTGAATGTCTGTATCTTTTCATTAACAACAGTTTATTCAGATCTCAGGACTCGATTAGGGATTCACAGTATGTGGTGATGTGGTTCAAGCCTGCATGCTTAGGTTGAATGCATGTTTTTCACTTTGCGCCTTGCGTTTTAATGCATAATTTAGCAGATGTGTGTTGCGTTGTGCGCATGTGTCAGAGTATTATGCGCTGGATGTGGGCGTCTGTACTGTACATGCAAATGTGTGCGTGTGTGTTTTACACAGTTTTTGGCCCTTTAAAATGTTCCTGCGGGGGCCGAGGGGGAAGAGAAGATAACGGGAGCAGACATTATTTGCTTCTGTCATGTCTGCTTAGCGTCAGGCCTCACACACTGTGGCCTAGTCCGACACAGACGCCAAGTGGATGTACCTGCACACATGCTCTGATACGATGCACACACGGACCTAGCACACACTGACACGTGTATATGTAGGAACAACCTGCATCCATGCAGGATGACACTTTGTGCACAGAAACAGTCACACACCTACGCATTCTTGCACCCACACAGATGCACCCTCAATGAAATCTCTTTCCTAAGGAGGAACGGTAATGAGGCAAGACTGGTTAAAAAGGTTGATGGATAGCCTGGACAGGAACTCATTTAACTGTCTGTGGTGTGGCCATTTGTATGTGTAATAGAGGCTTCATGTTTGTGCAGCCATGCATGGTTACATCTTTCGCCCCATGCTCATTTTGGCGCTGTATATTTCGCTCTGCGTGCCTCTATCCTTGCATGTATGCATTTTGTTATGGATGTATGCCTGTATTTGTTGGAAGGAGGCGCAAGCATTCCGGTTCCACAGTCAGGCAGCATCTCGTCAGGCTGGCCGCCCCCCCAGGGGAAGGCTGCCTACTGTGGGCACGAGCCGTGATGATTGTCCCCACTGGGGGGGGGGTTGCACATGCGCAGTAATGGGCTGCACATCTGCATTCATACATAGACTCAGACACGGATTAGCATAAACCTATGGACAGTATGTACAAACATGCTTGATAATACATATGTATCCAGAAAGCTGCATACATAAGCTCACACGGGTCCGAGTCAATGCGGAGTTAAATGCTTTAAGTAGTTGCATGTGGACCAGCAGCTTCTGTCTTTCGGAACAAACTCATTAACTGGACCGTTACAGGTTACAGCTACGTGCCTGACCCCAACTCTTACCATGACTGTGATTAACTATTCTAAGCCTCAACCCTTAAATAGCTCTGAACAGGACATTTTTGAAAACTCCACTGTATAAAAAATTAAAGCTGATACTACTCTGGCCATATAAGTGCATATACACACAGGCAGCAAGAAATAAAGTAGCAACTCAAAGAAAAAGAAAAAAACACAGTCAGCTTCGAATTTCCATTAAGGTACTAAAGCTTGTATTGCGTGCACACATTTGCATAACACACACAGAGACTGTGCCCCCTCAACACATGCTTAAGCATGCCTAGACAGAGCTGAGAGCAGTGCATTGTGGGTTGAAGCTTAAAATAAGCATGAAAATTCTGCTATGATCTGGTAGATGATACAACTGCAAGCGCTGAAAGAGTGGTGGATAAAAACACACACACACGGTTCATATGGCAGATTAAATGGGTTTGTTACATTGCAGTTCATTGGACTTATTGTACAAAATAACTGATGCTTTCCTTTATTGTTTGATTTCTTATTGCGTGCAGCTACAAGCCAGATGTGTTATTGTATTGTTGTAGCAGCTTTTTATCTCACAGTCAGATCTTAGTTCTGGATTGTGATCAAGAATAGAGCAGCTTGCAGTAATATTCAGAGCTGAGTCTTGTGCACTTAAAACATACTGTAATATTAAACTGAGTCTGTTCCTTTACTGTTAGAAATCTCTGTCCCAAACCTCTACTCCTGGCATGATTGTATCTGCTCCTATTAGGCTGTAACGTCCCACGGAGGGACTGTAGTGTAGTTTAGACTAATGGATGTTGGCTCAGCACAATGGAAAATCTGTGGTTTTGATCATGGGGATCAGGGACTAAGAATGATCTTAACTGAACTGTGTCTGAGCTGGAAACATGCAGTCCAGGAAGGAGCTGGTGGAAGAATGAAGGGAGGATGAGAGACAAAGGGGAGAATAGTGGAGTGGCTGAGTAAAATCCAGCAATAAATCAAAAGAAACTGCTTTTGGTGAAAGAAGTGTATGAGGGTCAAGAGGACAAATAAAGATCTCTGAGTACTTGTGGATTTTTGTGCTGTTATCAGCTGAAAGTTTCAACAAGTTTTAAAACCCAGTGATAGATAAGTGTTTGTGCTACTATGTGATTATTTTCTGACAGAATTAGTTAAGCCGTGTTCATCTCATTGTCTGCTGAGTATTATTTTGAGCTACAGCAAAACAAGCTGCCCTGCCAGCTGCCATGATAGCGACCGAGTGCCCATTTACACACGCTTCAATGCTGTCACAGGTGAGCAAGCAGGAAGTTACTGTGCTGCGAGTTGATTTATTTAGCAGTGTTGGTATCAGAGCGAGCACGTTTGTGGTGTATGTATCTAAAATCTTCCTACGCAGTCGTTTGTTATTGGTCAGTGAGTAAGCCAGCTGTCCCTCCTGCTATCTGAGAATCCTTAAGTCCAGTCAGTGAACAGCATTGAAGTAAATACCTTGTAGCTTTGATGTGCTGGTTGTGGCTGTGCTTTGCTCTTTTACATTTGTGTAACAACATGCATTTTCAAATTGAAAGCCAGTTCCCCGGCTGTGCCCTGGTCACAAAGGTTATTTGTTAGACTGGGAATGGTTCTTAGCTGCCTGTGTCATTCCAGGGCTTCAGCCTCTGCTTCTTTGTTCCTGTCTCACTCCTTCCTCATTTTCCTCCCTCCATCCTAAACACAGTTCACTTAAAAGGTCCAGCAGGAGCTAATAATAGAGTGGAGTCATTCAGTCTCGGTAGAGTCAAGGATATGTAAATATGCCTTCCGTTCTTCCTGGTTGCTGGCAAGGGCGGGAGTCAATGAGAAGAGGAGGAGAAAAGCACGGTTGGCATGGCAACGTGGTCTGGCTGTCTGCACAGTTTTAACTCGAGTATAAAATGCTAATGCTATTTCCCTGGAGTATGTTGTTATACGCTGCTGTGCCCACTGTATTCTTTTAACTTTTAGTTTCTGTCTTATAGTCTTGTGCTTGTTTGTAGTTGATTACAGTAATGACGCAGTTCTCCACACAGTAACTAAACATATGGAAAAAGATTACAAACCATACTATAAACGAATGTAAATAAGCCTCATCCCTCTTAATGTGACACATCAGCCCACTGAGATCATCATGTGGTGCAACTACAAACAAAAGGCTTTAACCTCTAAAGACATCTCATTTAAACCTGTTGGCCTTGCGCGCTCCTTAATCTGTTACCTCCCTTCCGTTCCCTAACAACACAACCTCAAAATAGTCTTTGTGCGTCTGTTAGGGAATTAAGAGAAAACGTGTCGGCAGAGTGGAGAAGATATCACTATGACAACCTCTTCGCCTGATTGCTAAGAGTTTTGCCTTATGACTCTGAACTTTCTGCAAGAAGGCAGAGCTGGCAGCTAATGCATCAAACTTTGACCCACCGTTAGGAAGCATAAAGACCTTTCAGGATTAATACGTAGGAAATGCGCTGCACTGCACTCATCTCAGACACGCATGTCAACATAACACTATGTGAGTGAATCAGTCTGTGAATGAACTTGTTTTGTGAATAGAGATACTGTATGTGTAACCTGCAGGCAGCACCAATGGTTCTGTTAAAAATTGGCTTTGTTGATAAAAACCTCTGTTATTTTCTCCTGTTTTGTTTGGAAGATGGGCCAAAACATGGTTGGTTTAAATCTTTCTTGACGTTTTCGTATTTCTGTGACTTCAGGTGCCAAAAAGCTGGCCAACAAGGCAGCGCTGTGGTACGTCCCCTGTTCCCTGCAGAACGTCGACAAGATCATAGAGGTGCCGCTCATCAAGGTAGATCTGTTCTCACCTCACACAGCCTCTTCACTGTCCGCCTGTACAATGTTTTCTTGGTGTACATTATATAATGAATACCACGCCCAAGAAGAGGGAACTCATGCAATATACAAACACTGATATTAAACAGTGTGCTACAGTGGTGGCCATTGAAAGTGTCTCGCGCTGCCACGGTTAAAATACTTTTGAACTGCTACCACTGTAACGTTGTGTGTCCTGTCTGTAGTATGCCAGTGAGGATCAAGAGGAGCAGGGCAGGAAACGCTATGAGGCTCAGAAGCTGGAGAGACTGGAGACCAAAGCAAGGACTGAGGTGGTGCTGCCACCTTTGCCCAACCCAGGTAGATACTGCTGCTAAAATCAATTTTATCACATGTAGCGGTTTAGGTGACAGGACTGTGTTATACTGGACAACATGTTCTCTGTTACTCTTTTTATTTCTGTACCTTTTATGTCTCTAGGCTGTGTTAACAAATTACAGCATGAAGTCTCGAACAAAGTCTTTTGGTCTGGACAAGTTGTTGATATGAACGTTGAACAGATTGTTCCATCCAACATTACATCTCATCAACTCTTACAGTATGATAGTAGCAGCGAGGTTTTGACCAAAGGTGTCTGTGAAGATTGTATCCAACCATCATTATTGTAAAATTACTGACTATTTCTACACTTCTCATATTGGCTCAACCACAGAGGATCCACCAAAAGGTATGTGAACCTGCTCAGCAGCCTTCATGCTACAGTTGCTTTGGCTGGGGAGTATGTGAAGCGTGTGTCAGCTTGGCTGCGTTCATGGGCAACATACTCTGTAGTAAAGTATGTAAATTTTGAGCTGTACGTTTGTTGTGTTTTTGCAATACAGAGCCGTACTCGGTTGGCTTCAGCCAGTCCAGTCTGATCCACCTGGTGGGCCCTTCAGACTGCATACTGCACGACTATGTGCATGGGGGTGAGTCCACCTGCTCATTTCTTTCTGCAGAGCTTGACGGGGGGAGTATTTTTATTAGTAATGGAGGATAAAACCAAAACTCAAGGACATTGAGTAGTCAAGCAGCAGCGGTCTGTAATTTATTCGAAATTGTTACAGTAACATTTATTAATGATTTAAGCTTTATTACCCGTCCACATGCGTCACCATACCGCGTGATTCATCCAGTGTTAACAGCTACTCAGCAGCTGTTTCACAGCCCAGTGTTTGCAGTTCGCCCTCTGCCACATCCTCCCCAGTATCTGTTTGATGTCTTTGTCATTTCAAACATGTGAAAGGAAGAGCTCATGGGCGACAATAGGCTGTCCATCATCAACCTGCAGGAGAGGATGAAAGCTAAAAGACAGACTGATGAAGAAACAGATCTGAAGATATTGAGGCATAGAAGGAGGATTAAAGGAGAGAAGAAACATCTGTAGGAAGTGATTTAGCAAACAGTATCTGAGCACTTGTTCACATTTTTACAGGCTATACACAATTCCATCAATAACATAGGAATTTCCAGTGAGGTCTCATAGCTGCCAAGCTGCGTGTCCCGTTTCCACACAGCAACAAGAATTTGATCTACAGTGAAATTTCCTAGAAGTAGAACGTTACATTTATTCATTTTTTTATTTGGGAGAATCGATAGGTGATGTAAGACTAAACATTTGTCTTTAGCTTCTGTAGCGTCTCTGGTTTGTGTAGAGTGCGTTGCATTGACAGCGCTCTGGGCTGTTGTGAGCTTGGCCATAGCAGGGATGAGCAGAATAATGAGGATGGAACTGGAAACAGAAAACTAGAGCAACAAATAGAACATAAAAACTCTTTGCTTCAATAAATTTATAGAGCTGATGCTGTTTCCACTTCTGTGACTTTGCTGACAAACTCGTTGACTCAGAGGCTTAAAATTGTCCCTTTATGCTTCTCTTATCGACTGTTATCATTTCTGGCTGTGCCCACTTTGTTGTCTTTGAGTATAAACACATTACTCATTATTGCTTTACTAAGGCAGGAGGATCCCTGACTTCTTGACGTTACCTCACACCTAATCACACATAGAATAGAATAGAATAGAATAGAATAGAATAGGTCTTTATTATCACTGTCACATGTACAATGAAATTCTCCAGTCAGTGCATTATTCAGTTGTAGTAAAACAAAGTTAAAATAATACTAATAAAGGGTATTAACATGCATTCGTAACATTGCATCGATGCAGCTACAGACTCTGTCAGTTATCTCTTAGCAGCATTCAGAATAGTTAATAGAGTTGGGTAAAAACTGTGCTTGAGTCTATTTGTCCTTGCTTTATATAATCGTTACCGTTGTTACTGTCCAGGTGGTCCTCAGTCCTCCTCATGTAGTCTGCTTTGGCCTCTCTGATGCCTCTCTTCAAGTTGGCTCGGCTGCGCTGTAGAGACCTCTGTTGGCGTTGTTCCTCTTCCTCAGCAGCTGCTGGACCTTCCGGGTCATCCAGGGCTTCTGGTTGGGGCAGACCCGGATGCGTTTGTCCACTGTGACAGTGTCTATGCAGTACTTGATGTAGCACAGTACACTGTCTGAACATCTCCCGGTCCTGATGTTCAAAGACCTCCCAGTTGGTCCTGTCAAAGCAGTCCTGCAGCTGCTGGGAGGCACCGTCTGGCCATGTGGCAACAGTCTTTGTGATGGTGGGAGCCGTTTTCTTGAGGGGGGCATATGTGGGAATTAGAAGCAAGGACAGATGGTCAGACTGGCTGTTGATGTTGGAATAGACCTTGTTCAGCGTGTTCGGTCCCCTAGTAGCACACTTAACATGTTGAATTTAGGGAGAACTGGCTTTAAGTCCGCATGATAAAAATCCCCTGCTATGATCTGCACAGCGTCAGGGTACGTGCTCTGCTCGCTGCCAATGAGCAGAACACACGCATCCCTTGTTCGTCGAGGTCTGTATCCTCAGTTCATCCATCTTATTTGCAAGGGATCTGGTATTGGAGAGGCTGCCTCCATAGCCTGGCTAGCGCACCAGCCCTGCAGCCTCGCTTTTTCTTCCTCTCTCCAGCCGCCTGCGCCTCATTCCCGCTGGGATGATAATCCGTGGAGAGATGGGGCTCCTCGCTACTTCCACTGGGATCTTGTGCAAGCGGATAAACTTGCTTGTTACGCTTTCTTCGTAACACACTCCGATCTTGAGGACATCGTGTCGGCTGTAGTTGGTTTTTCCTGACCGAGTGTAGACAAAACGTATAAAAACATCCAAACATAGCACCAACCCGTGAGCAACTTAGCTGCTGCAACTGTGTGCGCCGCCATCTTGCCCACTTGTCCTGTAAATGGATGAAATAATCCTTAATAGATATTTAAATATTGCTCTTCTTCCTCTCTGAAGCCAATTCTCCATTTAATTAAGGTTCCTAAACCAAAGAAACAATATTGAAAACAGACTAAGATTAAAAGATTAAAGATTAAACAAACTAATAATGAGATGCACATTCAGGTCTGATCAGGTCTGAACTATTACTTGTACTAACACTAGACGCTTCTGGCTGCATCTAACATTTTATCACCAGAGAACAGATTCTCTTTTTATTTTTTATCAGTCAAGGTATATTATTTCTGGCAGGGTATTCCTGTCTCCTGCTGCCAATTCTATTGAGGTCAGCTATGTAAAGAGGCCATCAGACAGACACCAACTAATGCAGTAGAAAACAGAAGAGGGAGCTTGACTGAGGAAGAGCGCGAATGGCAGGACAGATACACGTTAGTGTTGCGTGTGTCATGGCTGCCTTGCTCATTCTGGGGGCTCTGTCCAATTAAAAGTCAAATGTGGCGCAAGCATGCAGGTCATTTAGAACAAACACACACACACACACACACACACACACACACACACACACACACACACACCGCTCTCTCTCTCTCTCTCTCTGTACGTGCCATTGCTCATTAGGCAATGTTCCCTGTCGTTCGCTGCTGCTTTCACTACACTTTTGTTTACATAACCGAGTCAGACCAGGCAGCCGCTCTCTCGTCCTCTCACTGTGTGTTACTCTGTTGACCCGCGCTCTCCTGTCTCTATATTCTTGTTAGAGGAGGCAAACTGACTTCTACATGACAATGGTCGGTACTTTTCAGGTGATGTGACTCATGTTCCCATTTAATAAAAGCCTGTGGACACACACCATTTGTTTAGTTAAGTTCACACTGAAAACATTTCAAGATTGTTTTGTGTAAAACTTTTATTGTTTGAAATAAATTTCCCGTCAAGAAGCCCTAACTGGCAGCACACTCACATCACTGTTAAAACATTGTTTCCTTTCATTCTTTATAAATGGATGTTTACAAAAGCAGATGTCGTGAGGTCCAAGCCTGCAGCTGCTCAAATCACAGACACCCGTGTATGTAATTAATGCATTATCATCATTTCTGGAAAATTCCAAAATGCTGGAAAAGGTACAAATACTTCAACCCACATTGTCCATTAACTAAACATGTTTTTTTATCTCTCTGTTGCCTGCTTCTTCTTTGTTGTGCTTCTTTATCGTCTGCCCACCGCTTCTCATTATCTCACGGTCCTCTCTGCTCTTCCTGCTCGCGTCGCTTCCTCCTTCATTTTCTAAAGGAGTGTACCACGTATTTCTATGGAAACAGCACTTACCACAGGTGGATATCATCGCAGTCTGATTAAAACAGAGACCAAAACCAAAAAATGAAGCAGCACAAATATAATTAGATAAAGGGATTTAGTTGTGTGCGTGTTGAGAGCTCAGGCCTGCAGGTTGTTCGTGTGTATCTGCACATTGTCCTCCACTTACTCAGCGCACAGGCGTAAACTGAAGCTACATCCTTCCACGAGTGAGTAAAAGAAAATGAGGCGATATATAGAGTTGCTGAGCCCAGGAAGACACACCTCACAGCAGCTCTGTATTGATTGTCTGCTGCGCTGATCTGTGATCATTGCATATAAAAACATGTCACTGCCTGAAACCCGGGGACCCAGAGAAACGGATGTGTCCACTGCAGCTTGAGCTGAGGGACCGGCCTTTGTGTTTGTTTGTGGACATCTTTGTCTACTTAGGTACTTGTCTTGACTCAGGAAAGATCTTTAAGGTAAATATCTGATGCTGTATGTGGATGTACATAGTCTGTTAAAAACCAGGCTTTTCTTCACTTACTGCATATACAGCGACTACACTGTGTTTCTGGGGTATTCACTATTACAAAATCTGCCTTTATAAAGAGAGGAAGTAAACTTCTAATGACCTCCAGCCTCAAGCAGCCATTAACAAAATAGAGTGTCAATCAATAAAGCAAAGAAAAGGCGCCAGCTCCAAGTTTCTGCTTCAGATTGATTCAAAAGTGAGTGTGAACCCGGAAGGAGGCCTACTGTACTGTAGTAGTTGATGTACAGCAGTTATCATGACATCATCACATTAATAACCACGTTGTCAATCTGTGCAGCGCCTGCACAAAGGTTGGACTTCATGTCATGAAGCAGGGGATCAGCTGGAGGGAGGACACTGTGTGATGAAGGCCTCAGAGAAATAGCTGTGTTATTAATGTTAAGGTCCATTTAGCTGAATTGCAGTTTACTACAAAGACTTCTGCTTTATCTACCTTTCAGTTCAAGATGAATAAATAATGTCCCATCTTGGCTGTAACATCACTGTTGGGTATACGTGAAAGTGCAAAAGCTGGTCTGGACTGAGGTGACACAGACATGAACCTCCTCTTCAACTAGAGAGGGCAGTGAAACACTGCTGTCGGATGTAAATTCATTTTAAATGACTTCTATAAATACAGGGAACCATAGAAATCAGATGGTAGATGGCCGGTAAAACTCCCAACACCCTGATTCACAGATCACTCCGTCATCATTCATATATCATTCCATCTGGATAAAAGTGGCAGGATGACATTATTATTAGTTTTATTAATAAATGACATTATACGTAGAGGATTCAGTATTGAAAGTATCTGAGAACCTAATGGACTGTTTATTACTAGGACTCATCTCTGATGTGACCTTTAGTGCAGTATCACAGCTGGAGGTCCTGTATCTGACGGAACGTCCGTTGTGGCCCATTTCTCTCTTGTTTTCTCAGTCCTCTGCTGTGCATGGGGTTAACAGTGAAGTGCTCCCTGACGATGGGCAGGACTTGGAGCCACACGTTTGGCCTGAGTTTAGTTAAGCTCACCACAGCTGGCAAGGTAGAACATACACAAAATTATGGAGGATGTGGGTGGGCTGCTGCATGGCAGTAATGTTAACTGGAGCAGTTTCTATAGTAACAGCTCATTAGGAGGCAGTTGGAGCCGTCTGATACTGTCTGTGATTAAAGCACGTAGGGACGGGATGAGAAGGCTGAAAAGAGAGAGTGAACTGTAAGTGGTGGATGCAGGTAGAAAGGGAAGAAACAACGATGAGGTGAGGGAGTGAGAGGCAGAGGTCACACGAGCTCTGCTGTCCATATCTGTCGGTGTCACACTTTCTCCCCCTTTCATCAGTGGTTGCCTAGTGAAGTCTGAGCTGGTTCTAATTAAAAGGCCTTGAGGTTAGTAGACAGAGTTGATGAGTGACAAGCGCTGCCTGGAAGACTCCCTTCGTTGCGATCATGCCTGCTGCCAGTGGACAGAATTTTGTGCCAAGATTTGGCGTCACATGGAATCTAATCACGGAGGTATTCTGCCCCATGGCGGACTGGGCTGCACTAGGGACTTGGTTTTTAATTGCCACTTTTTCCCATTTGGACTGAGCTGTCTTTCCTCTTTGCACACACCATCTCGGTCCACCCCTCCACTCTGCCTTTCATGCTCCGGGCCTACGGCAAAGGGAGAGTCATAGTGTGCCATGTCACCCTGTGAATGTGTAACCGGGCCCAGGGGTGTCTTGGCCTGGCATGTCCTCATTTGCAGTCTCACATTGAGCCTCACTTCAACCTTTTACATCGACTGTACAAGGAGACGGGTTTTTGCAGTAGTTGCATTAACGGTTCCTTTGATGGCAGTGATGAATAAAGTCAAGCGTCTTTAGTACAGAAGGACAGTGCAGTCGGCCACTTGGTTTGACTCAACATTTTGTTGGTAGCTGCCTCCTTCAGACCAGAATGATTGGGTCTGTAGAGGAATGACACCTTTCAGTGACACGTGCGTTTCCATCTATGGTCGCTGATGCTTTTCAGTGAGTGACTAAAATATCAACAGTTTAGATAATGGAGAGCTTCACTGTGTAATGTCTCTCGGCTTTTCCATCATAACTAACATAAGCCAAATAAATGTTGTTTTTTTTAACTCTCAAACCTACACAGCTAGACTCTATGACTTACACCTACCAGCCCAAAGCATCTGGAGAGCTGTAAACACTGGGGAGCTGGGGAACATGACCACACAACCCAAGTCTCACCGCTCAGAGTAGTAGTTTAATAGTTATTGCAACACATTAGCATTCAGTTCATACCACAGCAGGCTGAGCCAAGCGTTCACTCCATCACTTACCATCCATGCCTTTATTTACCCTGAAGATAATTTAATTCTCTAATGCAATTAAAGAAACTAAATAAAGATATAATCTCATTCCCACCAGTTAATATTCTAAATTGATGACCAAAAAAGATACATCTCAACAACGCAGGCTCACTTTGTTTCAAGGAGTAATGTCATCAGTTTGTCAGCTAAAGTGCTGTGATGCTGCTGTTTTTCTACCTCTGGTACAAAGTCATGAATCTAATGGATGCTGCACATTGAAAATCAAATGCATAAATATTATTTTAAAAGCAGTAAATAAACTGAAATGTTGCTCCTCTGAAACATGTTTGTAGCTGCTACTACATGAAATGAAAATAACTTCTGCTAAAGTGTATGTTGAAGAACATGAATTACTTTTTATGCCAACTTCCTGTCAGTATTTATGAGATGAGTTCATCGGTGAGCTGTGAGGAGATTTTGAGCAGGGGCCAGTATAACAAACTCAGAGAGGACGTGTTCAAATACAATCTAGCTGGTTAGATTCAGTTCAGTAATAAAACGATCAATTTCATCATCTTGTCAGGTCACGATCCGTCTCCGTTTAGAGTTACAGGCTCTGACATGACCACTCCAGGCTTTGAACTGCAGTAGTCGGCTGTTCTTTGTACCCAGGGGAAATTTTCAATCTTAGGTGAGATCCCATCAATTTTCACAACATTGCAGAGATGGGGAAAAACAAGATGGATTTGGGAAATGTCCTGCAACAGGAAGAGAGAGAAACATGTCCTTGATCTCACAAACTTTTAGTCTGAACCAGTCAGTATTAATGTGGAAACCTTTCTTCTGATGAAGCAAAGATTTGTCACTAGGCTTAATTCTGTTTCTGTCCTGTTGGAAATGTCAGTGTATTCTGTTTAAGGTTTACACTGGATGTAATGCCAACAAAATAAAATCAAACTGATGCTCCAACCATTTTGGATAAGTGGATGTCAAAGTAATAGCATGTTTTATTCTTAATCAGCACAGCAGGCTCGCGTCTACCCTGAATGCTGCATTTGGGAGCAAGCATCACATTCTGTTTGTACTCCCACACATTTGTCTGTCATAAATACGTCCACACGGTGCAGATGGTAGGATCCTATGGGAGCCAAACCAGCCCTCAGTAAGCAGACTTATTGATTCCTGTAGCATGAGAGATTCAAAAGGAAAGAAAGAAAGAACTGGGGCGACTGGAGAGTGTGGTGCAGGGCCTGAGTGAACATATGCACATAGTGACACATGCTTTTTTTTTTTCCAAATGAGAAGCAGATGCCACCCTCTTCCTCACTTTACCCGTCTACAGCCCACCCACTCCAAACAACATGTTCCTCTTTCAGCGAGAAAGCCACAAACAACTGTTTCCTTCACACATAGCACAAGCTGCCAAACGATACTACAGTTGCAGGAGATTTGTGAAGTCCTGTGAACCCTTTCAAACTTTTTAGTTCAAGTTCTTGCTTGCGCTTCAAATGATTTGCAAGCTCAGTATAAGAAGATACTCTGTCGGTCTTTAGATGATGGATTATATTAATGTACTGAACTCTTAATAGTGATACTTTAACCCAAATCCCTTTACAATCAAGTATTCACATCTTGTGGAGCTTCTAGATTCAATTTAATTTCATTCCGTTATATCATATATTTAGATCCAATTCAATGCATTCATCAAACCTCACGTTATTATTAACATACATTTGAACAACCGTACGAACAGTTAGGCACAAATACTGCTTTTAATAAATTGCAGCCGCCGACAGTATGTCTCATTTATTTATGGTACTGTGAGATTATAGCCATGGCCTTTTCCCTGAGCGACAGCTTTTAAAACAAATCAAATAAGCAGTTTGTTACGAATCCATCCATTAACATTTGACGGGTTTTATAAAATTTAATCTAAAATATAGACTAGATTGCAAACATAAACTAACTTCTCCCACACCTGCTGTCACCGGTGTGAAGCTGAGCTGTAGCACTAGTTGGAGCTCTCAGCTCATTTTGATGAGGATGAGGATCCGACACCCAGCGGCAATATTTAGAATAACTTTTGACAGTCTGCACATAGGGCGGCACAGTGTGACAGCTTGGCCGTTCTGTCTTTATTGGAACAGTGGTTAGTCTGTTTCACTGGAAATCTGCCACAGCTCTACATGGGTGGAAGCTGCTTCAGAATAACTCGTACGTCATACTTCATCTTCTTTTTTACTATTCTGAGAGCTCATCTTTCATCTTCCATTACATACTCGTTGAACTCCTCGTTTTGAGTGCGCGTTCGCGTGGTCAGGTCACTAATGAATGCTTAAGTTTTGTTTAAAGCATATAACCTTCTGTAAAACAACAACTCTGAATGTCTGTCTAAACACTTCATATCGCATATTAAATATAAAGCAGACTAGAGTGTAAGGGCCTGTTTGTTTGGAATATTTACCCAACATTTACACTGGACTTAACGAGGTGAATATATTGACGTGAATATAGCAGCCATTATGGACCATTTATAGAGCATTAATAACATTTGTCAGAAAGTCTGTTGACACACTTCTACTAATGAGCCTGAATGAGAAGCTAATGCTGAGGAAATGGCTCATTCATAATTTAGCTTCAGGTGGATAACTTCCTAATTGTATTAGGGAAGCCATTCGTTTTTTTCATCTCTGTGAAGCAGTGGCTCAAACATAAATCCAGGGATCATTAACATGTTGGACTTAAAGATATATTCAGAGCAATTTTTCAGAGATGTCTGAAGGACAGAGCCAAATTGTTCAGTTATTATTATGCAGTAAAGCAAGGCTACCATCTTAAAACAATTTACAACAGGCGTAGTGATGCAACGTCTGCTAAGCGTCCTGTGTGTGAAACCTTAATAACGTGTTTGTCTGGAACAGGTGTGACCATGAAGCTGATGGATGAGGTTGCTGGCATCGTGGCCGCTCGGCACTGCAACACCAACATTGTCACTGCCTCTGTGGATGCTATCAACTTCCATCGCAAGATCAAAAAAGGTGAGGGTCACAGAAAGATGATGAGAAAGTGGGTCCTCGGGCACAGTCATTAAATGCACCCCCCAGGCTGTCGTTGTTTGGTTTGAGCCGGTCTCTGGTCATTTTGTGTTGATTTTTGCTCTTTTTCTGCTGGTTTTCTGTCATTTTTCTGAATCTTTCCAACACACAGTGTGAACAGGGACTTTGTGTTGTGTAGAGGCTCCGTATTGACTGTGCCTTTCAGTAATAGTCTTTACTGAGGATCACAAAAAGAAAACACTGAGAGCCGTAACTTACTCATCTTTAACTTACTTATCTATAACTTGCTCTCTATTAATGAACTATACTCTATGAAAAATCAGTCTGTGAATTCTGTCTGAGACTGCTATTTTGAAATAAGCTGGCCAACATTACCAGCTGTCACAGTGTGTCTAACCTGGACCAGCTGCATCTGGAAAAACACACCATTGTTATGATTAAACTATTTTCCATTACCAAGCTTTGTCTCTAAGCTGTTTCCACACGTGAGAAGTGAGCAATAAATCACTGATGTGGTATTTTCCACAGTGACACAAGCCTCTTACAGTAACACCGTGTGGCCCTTGACGTGTTGGTGCTGGAGACACCTTTAATAGTTTTTTGCATTCTAAACACTGGGTTATTGGTTTTATTGGCAGCTTGAGTGACACAGACGATCCAAAGTACTTTAACAACGTTTAGTTCTGGAGCAACGCACATTGATTCACGAAGGAATAAACATACTGGGCTAAAGTACATGAACACGAGTGCTGTGAGCTGTAAACAATACCTGCAGCTTAACATAGTTCTCACGCTGCCCACTGATGTCCTTACATCCATGCCTTGATTCTCACTGTCCCTGCTTGTGTCGACGGTATGTTCACCAGTTTAAATGCGTCGGTGACAGAGCTGATGGAGGAGAATGTATTACAGTACGTTCAGTTTTTCCTGGCTCAGTGTGTATGTTGTCTTTTCATATAGTGGACATGATGGGATCCAGACTTCCAGGGCTAAATGTTATGATTACCTCAGGATAGGATGTTAACAGTGGACCAGCCACATCTCTCCCCATTGTTGAGTTATGAAGAGGTGACTTTTATTATCCCAGCTCAGCACGTCTTTACCGCCTCAGCTGTAACTGACCTTATTTAAGCATGCATGCACGCTATTTAGTGCATGTGTGCTGAATAAATACAGGTAACCTTCCCTAAGTTCAGCCGAGTGGATCAGAGGGAGAGACGTTCCATCTAAAATGCCTCTTTGTAAAATTTGAAGGACCTGAGAACTGATTAGCACAGATTGGTTGAGATCCTCCACAACGTTCTGCTGCCGTAAGTGACGCCACTCCCTGAGTTTAGGAGGTTACTTAGGTGTTATGTCACCAGTAGATTTCCCATTTTGCTTCAGGTGGTCAGACAAAAATACTCAAGATGTGCACATACAAAAATAATAGTCCTGGGTCAAAACATAAAGCCAGATGCAAACAGCTAGTGGTGTTTTAGAGCATACCTCTGGAATCATTTTGCTTCCTCACTGTGTGTATCTGTACTTCTACAGTAGAACCAGTTCAGTCAGGAACATAACTCTTATCTTAGCTGGCTGTCACCTGGAAACCACACACCAGCAGACAAATGGGCAAAATGCACAATAAACACAGGAACATTAAACAGAGTGAGGTGTGTGTTCGTACACGGCCCATGCGAAGGATGTGGAGATGAACTGTTTATAAGTGTTGGAGGTTCTACTTTGTCTAAACTGTCCACTTAACTAATTGGTCAGATTTTCTGTTGTAGCAGGTTTACACAAATTAAGGGCAGAGGAACCTGCAGAATAAATACACATCCCATATGTCAGCATCCTATATGTCAGGTCATGCTGTGTGGCAAAAGCTACACATAGATCCTATTGATTACTGCCTTCAGCTGATTTATATTTTGGATTTTGCACAAAATATATAATGCAATTAGCAATTTTTGTTTTTGTTTCCAGCCTGAGCGAGTCTGTGTCTGATACAGTCACACCAGCGTTTACTGGTTTGTTCTTCTGTTCTCCACTTCCACATGTACACCCTAACCACAAGTAACTCAGCTATGTGCAATGTTTTACATTGAGAATACAAGTCACCGAGCTGCTGGTGCATTGATGTGCCACAGGTGGTTCAGTCAGTGCTTTTCTTCTGAGCAAAATGCCCAGAGGAGAAGAGAAGAAAGGCATAAATGATGAAAGGAGATTTCGTGGTGCGAGACAGCAGGGAACAGTGCAGGATGAATGCTTACGACGACATTCTTGTTTGTCAATGTTGTGTTTTATTTTACTGATCCAGCGTCTTCTTTTAATTCTTTGCCCAAATAAATACAGGAGAAGCGGTGGGTGACTGACTGGAGGCAAAAGTTTTAGGCAGGTGTGAAAAAATGCTGTAAACAAAGAATGCTTTCAAAAGTGTTGAACAACAGAGAAACCTAAATCACAGCAATGTTTGGTGCGACCAACCTTTGCCTTCAAACAGCAGCAGTTCTTCTAGGTTCACTTGCTCAGTTGATTAAGGAACTCGTCTTGTAGGTTGTTCCAAACATCTTGGAGAACCAACCTCTTCTGTGGATGTAGGGTTTTCACATCCTTCTGTGTCTGCACGTGATCCCAGACACACTCCATGATGTTGAGATCTGGACTCTGTTGGGGCCGTGCGTCATCTCCATTTTTTCATACCTGCCTAAAACGTTTGCACTGTACTGTAAGTAAGTGTTGTCTTCACAACTCGACCTGTTCAGTGTGTTACCATTTACATTAGAAGGACTTTTAAAGCACACACATTTACTGTAGTACAGTATAAATAAGTATTTGTAATATATGACAGCCGGTCTAAAAGACGGAGAAACAATATTCATAATTATAGGTTGTTGTAAGCCTTGGAGAAGGAAGCATCATATTTGAAACCACAGTGAGGACCTCGTGTTGTACGGTGCTGTTCTGTATATGCTCGAGTGGGATTCGCCTTTTTTGATTCCCGGCAACAAAAGGAACAATCTCGTCTGCCTAATGCGTTTCTGCAGAAGCTGTCAGCAGTGAGGGTTGTTATTGCGCCTTCATATTGCCTCGTTCCTTTCTTTTGTAGCCGTCAGTGCATCAGAGAAACAAACAAAACAACATGAATTTCCCCGTCTTGTTTCCACAACCTGAGAAACACATTCCCTTTTGTCTATAGCCAGGGAAGGAGTAATAGTAAAAGCTAAAGTCTTGTGCAGGCTTTATCTAAATGAGCATGTGTGTGACTCAGAGACATTGCATTCCTGGTCTAGTGCACGCAACATAAAAGTGCTGGCATGGACTCAGTGCTCACAGCAGATTATCTGTATCAAACGGCTCCTCTGAGATGGGGCTCTTCCAGTTTTTCATGTTGGCTGACCTTCAACGCAGCATAAGTCCAAGATCCACTTTCTGCCTTAATCAATTATTAATCATGAAGGCCTTTAAAAAAACTACTCACCAAGTCTCATTAAAGTTCATTTTTGGTGTAATGTCAGTGAGGAGAGCGCGCTTCACTGAGTATAATACGTCTGGGCCAGAGATCGTTTACCTGAATGGCTCTGGACTCACTTCTAGCTTTACATGTAAAAACTCAATGGGTCAGGCATCAAGGGAGAGAATAGATACTTTCAGCGCTATGTTTGAAAACTGTAGGTCAACATATTGCCAAAAAATGTCAGTGAACTTAGGTCACTTAGTGAATAATGTCTAAAGTTATGTCGCTTCATATTCAACGAGGCCTCGCTGGCTCGACCCACAGCTCTGGGAAGTGAACATCATCCTGGAATTAACATTGTTTGGAATCTTTTGTTTTGGTCCAATACACACAAATGTGTTTTTACTAGAAAGAGAACTCAGTTAATTTCCTGTTGAAGTGAGTGTTCTGGTACATAATCACACTGTTTTTGGAACAGAGCCACATGGATGTTTGTTAACGAAATATATTTGCTAAAATTTCCCAATTACCACCTTTACTGAAGCATGTGATAATTTTTCCATCTTTCCGTAATTACTGAGCAGCAGTTACACACTGGGCTAATTTAAGCAGCTTCATTCTTGTATATGGACACATCTCAACACGGTGCTTGGTTGTCAGGTAAATGCACGTCATTTTTAATATTTGCCAGTCATTTGGCTATTTTCAGTCACATAATCAAGATCTTTCTCAGTCTGCAGGGATACCACCTTCTCCACTTGTCTCTATAGCAACAGCAGTGGTAAAGTACACATGAAAGAGAATAAAGAAGCAGTGTCCACTATTACTTGACAGTTTTCTGCAGTGACCTAAACAGAAGTGCTAATTTTGATGAATCAGATGTATTAGGGCAGCAGTGGACATGTTTTATTCTATGAATGGTTTTAACTAGCCCAACTTTACTGTAATTTTATTATGCATCATCCTCACTCTCGAAACATAAACAACCTCGCTGGAAGGTGACTTGATGGGCTGTGCTTCTTAGATTCTTGCAGCTACAGATCATCTGTGTGTCCCACAGAAACAGACTTTAAGCAGCTCATGATGCAACACTGAGAAGACGATCGCAAGAGCAGAACGGCAGCTTATTTCACGTTCAGTTCAGAGTCTTTACATCGCAGTTCTTAGTTTTCTATTTATGTTACAGAACAGTATTTGTTTTTAGCTGGTTTAGCATTTTCAGGTTTTTATTAGTTGGTTGCAGTAGAATCTGACTGTTTGCAAAACCTGACAACCTTCTTTTTTTACCCTTGTAAAAATTAAACACAAACTACATTTTCTGTGGTTGGGTGGAAGGACAGTAGTGAATCAAAAGACTTGATGCAAATCTGGATGAAAGGCCTTGAGATTTTCTCGTTGCCTCACTGAAATGCAGGTGTCTCTGAAAACCTGTATAATCCATTAATGTCGGACATGTTTTCCTTATCTTATTCCTTTTCTCCCAAGGCTGTGTTGTGACTGTGACAGGACGGCTCACATTTGTCAGCAACAAGTCTATGGAAATCGAAGTGGTGGTAGATGCTTCCTCGCTGGTGGAGGCAGAGGAAGAGAAATATCGTGCTGTGTCTGCATTTTTCACCTTCATCTCCCTGGATAAGCTCAATAAGCCTCTGCCTGTTCCTCCTCTGAAGGTTGGTACCCTCCTGACTTTCATTTTATGAATACCTGAATGAAAAGGTTGATTCTGACATTGCACACAGGTTTAGCAAAATGCCTTAGTCCCTGTTTACAAGTGTATCTGTCTGCTGACACAGCACCTTAAGCATCCGTTTGATTAGGATTAAATTAAAATCTTGTTCTTAAGGAACATTTAGTATTTACTTATAACATAGTTAATAGTAGTAATAATGTTTTTGCCCTGGTGTCAGTCATTTATTCAGTAACATTAGCGTTACTGTACCATTCAGTCCGTTTCTTATGTGGGTGTCTTTTCAGTGCACTGAATTTTTTGTTGTGTCAGTGCTATGCTAATACCCCCACACATTCCCTGGGCGACAGTATCCGGCCGACTCAGCATTCGTTTCCAGGATGTGAAATGTGCATGTTTACCTGCAGACAGGAGAGAGACGCCTGCTGTTTGCTCTGGCTCTGCCATACACAGTGATCCAAACCCTGTTTATATGCAAACACTGTTCGCACGGGCCATCTGTTTAACTCAGCACATTTGAATTATTTCCTGGCACCATTCACTTTCCTTGATTGTCTCTGTGTCGAGCCCTTTAAAACCCATCCAACTTTCACGTGAAATGAAGTCAGTTTGTCAGTGAGCAGGATTTAGACAAGAGAGGAGCTATTAAAACCACATCCCAGGGACTAAATAAGCAATTTAGGGTATTAAGATTAATTGAAACATGACTATTCATTCAAATGTAATGGTAATTACTCATAGTTGTAGCTCAACTCATGCTGTTGATGACATGTTTTTTGCTGGTTTTGTTAATGTTAGAAACCTGATGCACTGCAAATCTTGGTCTGAATCGGTTTTTTAATGTGTTGATAATACACTATATTTCTTTAATCAAATAAAAGCCATGCAAATAGCAATGGGCTGAATGAGCTGCTTCAGAGAAACTTGGAAGACCCATAGCAGGTCATTATTCTCTCCACTGCACACTTTTACCACATCATGAGTTAGCACCTGGTATAACCATTAAACTTTAAGCACATGCGGAGCACTGACTAAGCCAAGGGAAATGCATTAAAAGAGAAGCTTGCAGAAATATTTAATGTAGCATAAGTACAAAGAAACCAGCTTTTTTATGCTGCATTAACCTAAATGATGAACCAAAGCGTGCAGAGAAATACAGTCTATTCATATACGCTTTGACAAAGGACTGCTTTACTCATTTTAAGAACCTAAAAGAAAACTGGTGCGTAACAACATGTACCTCTGGCGTGTCAGAAGAAATGCGCTGGAAGAGGTATGAGGTTTTTATAGGGGTGTTGTGTGTTGTCATGCCACTAGCGCTGCAGTGACCCTCTTACTGAAAACATTCTCACACACACTTAATGGTGCAGCAGCAGCCTGTGACATCATGACACGTCTGTTTGGAAAGAGACACTGGCCCTGTCATACAGGTATGCGCATCCAATCTGCATCTCTGATGCTCGGCCTCTTCAGAAGTGCCTGCTACTCATTTCCATTTCACAAAAGCCATGTTTGGTTTCCTCGTTGTCTTCTTCCCTCCGTGCTTTCATTGCCTGTTTTTTTTAATCTAACACACACTGCAATCAGACATTGTCATTTTACTTTTCATCTCAGTTTTATGAAATGAAATCTTAAAAAATCTGATGATTTATGTTCATTATTCAGTTCATTGTTGTAGCAGATAAGCATGGGCAGGAAAAGATAAATGTGTGTGTGTTTGTTTATATGCGTGAGAGCACAACGCTGGGGGTGTTTTGGACTTAACGACTTAAACATGGAATGACTTAAATCGAGGCAGTGTGTGTTATAGCTGTGAATACATGTTGGTCCCTTTGTGTATAAGGGAAAGTGCCATAAGCAGGAAATAAGTCTTAACACATCAGCCCAGTCAACACCTGAATTTCCCCTAACAGTGGAGACTGGACTCTGAGGGATGGAAATGAAGTGCTGACATTAATTAGCCTTTTAATTAAAAAAGGGCAGACAAACATTTAGTTGGACGGTTTTTACGTTTTGTAATTTGACCTCTTCCACCATCAAATAAGAATCACACTTTGTTGTGTTTTTTTTAATATATACTACAAACGTTTTGTCATCTCTGCCATTTACATCCCATGTAGGACAATAAATGCCTGACAACAAAAGGTTCCTGTGAATCTAAAAGACCTCCCTCCCTCTCTGTTAGCATGACAACACGGCTGGTTGCACAAAACGCTTCTCACATCAAGATGAATGTACAAGCCCATCTGACTGGTGAAGCTGCTCCTTCGTGTAAAGCTCACGGCTAAAACAGGAGCCGAAACCTTGATTTACGCTTTCATTACTGGCAGCCTGGACAGTCACGACAGAATCTGATGATTAGGAAGAGATTACAGTATGTTTCTCCACTGCTTTGTCTTTCTGATTGTGTGTTAATAATCCTTTCACAGTGCAAAACAAGGCACATGTCGTGTTTTTTTGTAAATTCCATGCTGAGTCTCTTTCTTCTTATCTATGTATTGCCATTGATTATCTTCTTTTTCTGCTCAGTTTAAATGTAAAGCTGAAAACACATTCCAGTCTTTCAGTGAGATTTCTATTGTTGCATTTTGCTCCTGTTATGTTCTATAAATAGCCTGATCAGAGGACAGCTTCTGCTATTTTTGACTGCAGGTGGTTTCCCCCTCCTCCTCTTATCCTCCTTTTCTCTTGATTGAGCCCACTGCGCTTACTATTTTGAGATTTTCCCCTTTTAGCTCAGCGGGTGGTTAGGGACGTGCGCGCGCGTGTGTGTTAGGAAGGTTGTACATGGGCTGTCACTAATGTTCTCACACTGTGTGTAGCGCTGAAGAAAGGAAAGAGGACAGCATGAGCAGAAAGGAGGATGCTGGGGGATGCCTCGCCTCTCTGCATCTATGTGCACACAGTGGCCCAGCACAGGAAACTCAGAATGCTTGGTTACCTCTCACCAGTTTGTGATGGGTTTAGGTTAGCTTAGTTATATTTTGCATGTTTGCACTTATACATTCAGCAATCCTTCATTCCTGAGGAAAGACATTTTTATCGGCTGATCATCTTTCTTGATCATCAATTGCACCAGTTCTTCCTTCCTTTACTCATCTTTCCTGCCTCTATCGCGTTCAATGGCAGCCTCTCGTTCCTCCATTTTCCAGCTCTTGTCCTCGCTGGCAGAGGCTCAGCTGGCCTTCCTTGACATGAAAACAAGCCCGGTTGTCATGGCAACCCCATGTAGTCCCCATGAAGAGATGCACATTTATTTTTAGATGCCTCCCATTCAAGACAATCTGCAATGGGTTAACAGGTGCATTCATGCCAGAGTTGCAGATATAGTACATATGACATTGTTTAACTCCAAGGCTTCACACACATCTTCTGACATCTTCTCTGCGTGAATCTAGAAAATAATTGTTATTTATGAATATGAGATTGTTTCCTTTGAACCTAATTCATAAAAGTGCACTGAAGCCACCATTAAAGTTAATCAGATAATTTTGAGGCTATGAAGCGCTGACCCTGTTAAAAGCTCAGTCCTGTGATTCTTTTACTGAAGGTTGTATTATCCTTTCTTAAGATTACTACAGGAAATGCTTTGCCATATACAAAAGCAATGATCAGGATCCATTTATATTTGAAATTCAACCTCAGAGTTGTTTGAGCTTTGCAGATATGCTGCTGATTCTATCACACTAACTCACGTTGGTCACTCAGTACGTATTTTTGAATTATAATTAAATAACCATAAAATAATCTTAAAAGAAAGGATCCCCAGAGACAGATACTGGAATCAGTGCTGCTTCTATTTAGTCTGGTCTTTAAGGAATTTTTCGAGTCAAGGCAGCTTTGCCTTAAATGTAAACACATTGTAAATGGAAATATCTAGATGAAACACACTTTACAACAAGGGTGAGGGCTTTTTCCAAGGTCGATAGGTTCTGCATCACAGAGTCATCAGGAGTAGTTGGTGATCCTGCATAATTATAGTAATTAGGCTAGAGGCAGTGTGGGAATACCAATTACGTGAGAACACCAAAAGACATTTGAGCCTCACGTTGAATTGTGTTATTGAGTTATGCAAAAATCTGCATTAACACATGCACATAGGATGCCAAACACCAGTTCATGAAAAGTCTAAGCAAAAAGCTGGAGCAGTTTTTTTTGAACTTCACCTAATTTGATTAGCAAAACTCTTTCCTTTTCATTTTTTCATCAGTTTGTCCTGTGAGATGGTTTGTAACGTTCACATAACAAGGGAAGTAACTGTTTGAATAATCACGTTCATGCACATCTTGAAAATACTACAACTGCTGTATCTTTTTTAAGAGTCAATGAACTGAAATCATGAATTACTCGCAGTTAAACGTAATATTGACAGAGCAGCATGTGGACTGTTATATAACCAGCATGCAACAGCCACAGCAATACTGCAGCTGCATGTCCCTCAGTCTACTCTTCAGAACAGACATTAGCTGTGGTGTGCGTCTTACAGTTGCGTTGCTATTTTTGTGTTATTTGTGAGCCCTGGGTTTCACTCTGGGATGAGGTTTTGTCATTTCTGTTACCACCCTGCTCTCTTCATACGTTTTAGAAGCCACCTGTCAGCTTTGCACCCGGAGTGCTGTACAGTCTGCCAACCACCTGGAGTGTGCACAGCAAAGAGCCTCCGTCTCCAGTTCCATGTCATTAATGCGAGTCTTCACTTTTACAGCACATTAAATACAAACACAAGCCCTTTTGTGCACACGCTCATGTAAATGACACACCCCTCCTCCCAAGGTTAATGTGCAAATGAGGAAAGGGGCAAGTGGGAAGCACCATAAAGGTATGTGTTGACTCGCTGTCTGTGGTGGTGGCGTCGTTGCTCAAGTCACGAGATTGCCAGGCGGTCTAATGAAACTGTGCAAGCAAGTGCTTCCTCCCACGAATCAGCAGACAAAACTGAGCCAAGTGAAGGAGACAGAAAAGATTTGCTCTTCACACTCCTGAAAGTGCAGCTCAGAATAAAAGCTGAGGTGTAAAAGTGATTCATAGCAGCTGTAAATCCATGAGGCGTTCCCAGAATTCCAGACTGCAACGATGCTATTAGTAAAGAAACAATGTAATGCCAATGAATTGTGTTCATGTTTGGCTCAAAATAGAAAATGAAAATGTATCAAATATCACAGCCGACCTGTAGTGGTTCTGATAAAAGAACCTCAAGACCAAAGAACCATGGACAGTCATCGTGTGGTTATTGTTTTAGTCAATATGTTGTAATTAGATACATTTTTGATATCTCAGTGTTCTACAAAACACCACAAATTGTTTTGCTCAGCTTCCTTTCAGTGCCGTCCACTGGGCATCTCGTATGTAATGCACAGCCTCCAACTTTCAATCATTCATTGTGAAATTCAGCAAGATGATGAATGGCGATTACAACATCGCAGACGGGTAAATTAGATCAGAGCTTCATGCCCACGGTGAATATAACAACAGCAGCGACGCATTCCGCTGTATGTGCGCATGATGAATGCATTTGATACTGAATCGTTCTGTCGCTTTGCATGTTCCTCAGATCGAAGGAGAGGAGGAGCTGCGACGTTTTGAGGAGGGCAAATCGCGTTACCTCCAGAACAAAGCCAAGAGACTCGCAGATAAGGAGCGCCGACAGTGATGCTGCAGAATCCAAGGGCTGCACCAACCGTGTATCAAGCCAACACAACACGTACAGTATGAAGGTTTACAAAGTCTCTGTTCTTCTGTAATCGTAGCCTCCTATTAAAACTAACCTGTAATGATTTTTGCTGTGCTACTCACCAAAGTGTCCACTTTCTCCTGTATATGTTGTACGTAGATATTTTATTTAGGTCAGATTTCTGTATGAAGTATATTCATTCTCACTGTCAGCGCAAAATGGCGTCTGACTGTGTGTAAGCAACAAAACTGTCCTATTTTAATATATTGTGAAGAATGTACACTTGAAAATGATGAATAAGTGAGTGAATAATAATGAATAAAAGATCCAAGCGTGAGTCTGGAGCTCTCGTCCTTGCTATAGTTAGATGATGATGATGGTAATGATGATGATGTCATTGTCTTGGGTATGCCTTGGCAGCGAGGGCACACGCACATCTGTCTTTTCAGCACAGTGTATTTCACAATGGAAGCCGGGAGCTTCGGGGCTTTGACTCAACTTGCATCTCCCCCTTCCTCTTGCTGTCCTCCTCCTCCTCTGCCTGTCTGTCACACACTGGCTCCAGTCTTTGCTTTGACTTACCACGCTCTGTTTTATTCTCCTGGTTACCACTATGTCCTCATCCATCTCCATTCTCTGGCAGCTTCACATACTAATGACTCGTCACAGCTTCTTGGGAGAAGCAACATGCATGTACAATACACTGCATTTCTGCACGTTTTCTATCTCCATGGTTGCAAAGAAGAATCATAAAAAGATAAACTGGGGTCAGCAGTGACCTGGAAGAATTCAGTATCCATATGGCTTTGCTGGGAGGGATAGTACCGTGGTCATAAACCCCACAACTGCTCCTCAAATTATATTATTTAGCAGGGCCTCAAACACTCTTAGACCCGAATCAGTTGTTTCAGGTCGAGTAGTTATGGTTCAGATGGCAAGAAAGAAGTGGAGAAATGACTGAAGAACATGGATCCACGCATTTTAGTAAAATACCTTTTTGTGTGGTTCTGTTTCTTCTCTTGCTCATTTCCATAGACAGACTCTGACTGATTTGTCATTGGATCTTGAAGGTTATTGTTTTTTTAATCTTCTCTGTCCCTCTAGCACAGTGTGTTTGCTTTTCAGTTCCCCCATAAAAATAAAGAGCGTCTCGAGCTACACTGGGGGAGATAGATCTATTTTTAACCCCAGAAAAGTCGAGGCATCTTGTGGGAAAAGGAGAGCACATGGAGACAGGATCTACCTCAGATGACAAGACGAGACTTCTGGGAAATGTGACCTCGTTGAATCTGGGTGATGACATGCTCCGAAATGAGTACTACTGTATTCCTCATCATGTTCATTACAGGATTGAACGCCTGTGTCCTGCCATTTCAGCTGGTAGCTGCTGCCTTTTATGCATAGACACACAATATGGTAACCATGGTTACTTCTGTGGAAAAACAGTCTTGAAATGGAAAAGATGACATTACCAGAAATAGATGTTTCTCTTCTGTGTTACAGGGGAAATGTTAAAAGTCAGCCTAAAATTGTGACATGTTGCTAACCTCTCATGGCTCCTGCCCCTTAAGTGAGCCTGTATACGCTGAATCCTCTGAACACACTGCACCACCCGTCTTTGAATATAAATTAGGGGATAGCAATCCTCTCACGGCTGTTTTCTGTAGTGTAGACAGACTAAAGGCTCTTTAGAGGATCAATGATCATCTGGTGCACGACCAAAACCATTAAGGCCCCTGAAGGAAGGATAAATGATGAAGCGAGGCAGTGGATTTCAGTGCTGAGTGACCTGCTTTGCATTTACTCCCTGTTAGGCTTGGGAATATCTCCATCATCAGTCATTTTTTGACAGCAGGGTCATTATTTTTACATGAGACAAGACACTGAAACCTGGATTGTGTGCGCATTATACTTCAAGGTCGCATGAAAAAAAGTCTGTCAATATTTGCGTAAGAAAAAGATGTTGTAATGTTTTTTGGCACCGGTTTCAGATGTGCGGCGATACAGAACGGCAAAAACCAACTCAGTGCTTTCTTTTCTAAAAGTTGTTTTGTTTGTGCTTCCTGGAACACCTTCACAGAGCAGACACCTGCATCCAGCCCTCTTCTGTTATCTGGGCTTGGAGCCAACAAGGCTTTCCTTGCAGAGGAGTAGGCGATGGGCCACACTTTGTCTGGCCTGGAACCTCTCTGTTTTACATCCACGGGGGACCTTGCTGGGAGTACTACTAAATTAGGCTACCTCTGACTTTAAGGCACACAAACTCCTCCACTCGTACACAAAGGAGGGAGTCCTGAGAGAAAATGGAAGGATATATTGTTAGGGATCACATTGACAGCGCACACTGTTAAGTCTAAAAGTATCTGTGTTTGTGTGTTGTTTGATGTGTGATTGTGGCGCTGACGGTGAGAATGGGGACAACCCGGTGCCGGCGGAGCCAGTGGGCGGGAAGGCCTTCTGTTTCTTTTTACTTCCAGGTCACGTAGCATCACACAAGGGACGCTGGAGATGGACAGTCTGCTCCTTTTAATAAACTCAAACCCTCTTCACACTTTTTTTATTGTGTCAAGTTCTAATGGTGGAGTCACAGTCTAAAGCATAAAAATAAACAGGCTGCACCTGCCCTCATCCACAGTCTTAATATCATAATGTTTTGTTGCACAGGTTTTATTTTGTGGGATTCATTTGAGCACCATGAAAACTTTCATATCAATAAACATCTGTGTTATGTTTCACTGTTTTACTTTCCAAATGGACTAAGATGAAATTAAAGTAATTACATTAATGAAAACTAAATGGTGAAAATCTGTTGACACTAATATTGTAAAACATAATTTACAGTAACATTGTATATGGGCTTTGCCCAGATTTATTCTAATAATCTTCTATTTCACCCCTGAGGAATATAAGAAAATGACGTTTTTCCTGTGATCAAGCACAAAACTTTTACAGATCTCAGCTGCACAACTCTCAGCTTTTACTTTCTAACCTTTGTCTTAAATGGGTTTCATCAGTTTAAGGGATTGGAGGGAATTTTAATGTGTTGTTTCATATCATCTGAACAGTAAGAAGTCGTTCAATCCTGAAACTGCGTAGCTTTAGGTATAATAAATATTGAGTGGATCAGAAGGGAAGCTCGGGAAATGTTCTACCCTGCGTCAGTGTCTGGAGGAGATTTGGGTTTTAAGCACATTGGAAGCTACTGAGGCGCCTGGCTTTGCTGCATGAGCAGCTCAGGTGGGCTTGTGTGTGTCATTTTAATGAATGGGAGAGAGGAAGCGCACGATGCTCGTCCGTTCATCACAAAATAAAATAAATGAAAATAATCCTCGTAACAGCGGTAAAAACCAAGGCGCCAGGGACTTTTCAGTGTATCTCCTCGCATGTTGGGCCAATTAGTTTTCTCACTGGGTACAATCTAAGCCCCGAGGGAGAACAGCGGCTCTTACAAATTCATCCAGAGAACGAGTCTTACGTAAGAAGTCATATAATGTCAATGAAAGGGGCCTATTTAAAGGCGCATGAATGACCACAGGCAATTACGTGCATCTTTCACAAGACAGGTTGCAGTCGTCCTGTTACACGTGTTGTTGACGAAAACTGTGGCAAAAATCTGAATCCGTGTTAGTTACACACAACTAAGTGCTTCAGTGACCGGTTTCCTTTGGCTGCTTCTTAATGGAGCGTCCACTCAACCCGCGCATTTTATTGAACCTCCGTGAAAACCCGAGGAGTTGCACAGATGAAACGAATATAAACGTGCTAATATTCGGAGCAAACGCGCAGAAGCACCTCTCCCTCCCGTCAAATGCCTCTTTTCCATGAATTATTTCTTATTGCGGTTAACTCCCACGGCCGCGGAGCGTCTGAGCCGCGAACGCGCCTGTGCTGTCGGGTGCGCGCATCAGTCATGCCTCATCCGTCGCTCGCCTCAGCGCTGTCGGGCTACAGAGGAACAAATTCGCCTTTTACCCTAAATCACCGGCTCGTGCAGAGCTGCTGCTGCCGCGCGGCCGCTCGTCTCGTGGCAAAGAAGCTGCAATTTTAAACCTATCTCGTCAATAATTTGCCATTTCCCTCCCACCAGTGAGACAAAGAGGGCAACACACGCACCAGGAGTACAGCTGTGGTGATGTGGTGTTTCAGGGCTCATCCATAATTTCGCAGGTCATTCCTTTAAGTTGTTCGGTTTGAGGACGTAAATGCTGGGAAGCCACTTTCACGGACCTGAGCTGATGCGACTCAGTGACTCATTTCAGCAGCTTGGAGCCTAAACGTCTCGTGAAAGGTAAGAAAAGACTCACACAGCTGATTAGAATAATGTCACACGCACTGATTAGATATTGTACTGTATAAATAAAACAGGTGGTACTCTGTGCACGAGCTGGTCAAACACATTTGCAATAATGCAACATTTCCTTGAGGCCACCGGGCAAATGTGACCTAAATAGAAGATTGATGCATGCAAAAAAAATCTGAATCACACTGATGAAAGTCTGGCAGGTTGAATGTGAAACGTGGCAAACTCGAGGCTGGTTTCTGCGTTTCTTTAACTGACGGATGAGTTTCTTTTACGCTGACTCTGTGCTGGATTGATGAATCCATAGCTGGTAGGTGTGGGACAACCAGACGCAACCAACTCAGATCTGTGTTCACCACAGAAAGGAGCAGATTAGATGAACGAGGCTGCTTTACCCAAGTTTTACACCCCTAACAGGGGCATGCAAACTTCTACGGTTCACCAAGGCTTCACGCCTCCTCCGTTGAATATGCATGTGCTGCTTTCCCTTACGTTTGAAGCCCTAAAGATGAAAAGGCTCTCACAGCTCTGCAGCCCTGAGCTAGAAAACACCATAAAACACGGTCTACACCGAGGATGCAGCCTCGGTTGCATCCAGTGGAACTTACTTAGTAATGATGGATTTAAGACCCTCGTATATTTGCAACTCCTACACTAAAAGGCCAAATAAAGTTAATCTCCTGCCAAATCTTGCTCTGCACATGCAGCCGCAATACTCCTCCATCCATGGTCCTCACATGATTTTTTAAAATGAGCTGAAATGGAGCACTATGCAGTTAGACAGGTATACTGTATAGTTTAAAAGCCAAGCCGCACTTTGATGACCTCCTCTGTGAGCAACATTTGCACCAGCAGCATTGTTCCAGTTGATGTTTGCTTTAATCCTACTTTAATATTAGAAGGAGGACAGTGGCCATTCAAGCCAACGATCCCATTCCCTTCTCAGCTGTGCCTCTCAACAGACCGTAGCCTTTCACAGGCATATGTGACATTTTGTTTGTCACACGTTTGGTTCTGTCATTTTGTGACCGCGATAGCCTGTGTTCACAAGTATTGTTTCTTCCTGCAAACACTGAAATCGTCTTCCTTCCAACGGCAACGTAATGACAATGAACAGAGTGTTTATAAGTAATAAAAATATTTCTGGATTTGTTTTGTTGTTTCTTGCACCATTTGTTCCAAAATCTTAACTGTGTAACAGTGCAAAACTATTTTCCAAGATAAAGTCCAAAGTGATCCAGTCATAGCTGGAGGTGGGATAACATAAACAGGAAGAGAGCCTCTAGGGTTACAGTGTGATGGAAAATTCAACTACTTACTCTGTGAACAGCCTGTCGCTCACTTAAGGAAAGCGCTTGCAACGTGCCTCAGGTACCTGTACATCAAACCACATGTTGGACTTTGGCTTGTGGTAAATTTGGGGTTAGGCATCTCATTGACACTGATTACACACCTAACATAGTTTCCTAGCTTGTTCGTTTCTCATTACCGCACAGCATTTAGGAAAAGTCTGTCTGCTCAGTTGATGTGTCTAAAACTATGCAATGCTTTTAATAAACTCCGTTTTATAAATTACTTTGGCTGCAAAAAGTAATTTATAAATGATTTTAATTTGGAATTAGTGGCCCTGCACTGCACAATCCAATTAGAGTTGAAGATTTAGATTTCCTTAAAGGACCTCTGAGCACAATAGCGTTTATATTAAGTGATGAGTATTTAATCAGTGGAACGCGTCTTGATACTCACTTCAAAGCTCTGACATCACCTTGGAACTGTACTGTGTTCAGTGGTGCCTGACAGATGCTTCACACTGTAAAATAACCAGTTTTCTTTTTAACCTGGTGGCAATGCAAGTTTCTCAATCTACAGTATTTAAGTAATAATACTAGAACTACATTTTTCTTCCTACAGTATGTGATAAAGAAACAATTGTAATTTGATTTTTTTTTATTTCAGAATGATCAATAAGTATTGAGTTTCTATAGCAATTCTGTTTGCGCATTGATCGGCAAGGTTGCCTGACGCAGTTAGTTGGTTTGATATAGAACCTGCAGCAGGAGGATATTGATTCAGTACCAAAATAGTCTTAGATTACATCTTCTGACGGGAAGGTCAGAGGTTAAGGTTACAGAACATCGCCAGAGCTTTCTAGTTTCTGATGACTGCAGCTGATGTAGTTAGAGGCCACCGTGGAGCGGGCTGACATAGGGGCTGAATCTTGGACCATAGGTTGGGGAGCAGGCTGCAAACTCGCTGCGGCTCCCTGCTGTGCATTAGTGCAATGCTGTGATTAAACTGAAGGGGCATTTGCTCACAACATGTTATTGTTGTTGTTTCATGCTCTGCCTATGAGTGCGTGTGCATATTTGCTGTCTGATGTCATACTCTCTTAGTGTGCTTTTAACAGTGACAGCAGCTAAGGAAAGTTACTCATTGAAGGAATGTTATTAAACTGTTGATTAAAGGCAAGTTGTCATCTTTCATCAAATTTCAAAATACATCCAATAAACCAAACGATGTTCCAAGGCAGCGCCTGCTTCTGTGGTTAAAATGGATGAAACTGTGTCTTTGAGTAGATTTTATTTTCCCGCTGTGTGACAGATCAGTGGTTTCATCCATTCATTGTGGTTTGAAAAACCAGACAGGCCATTAAGACTAAGTATTGTTTGAAATGCAGTGGGAGTATTCTTCTTTACAGGACACTGGTTTGGCATTTAGGCAAACAAAAACTCCTACACTGCTGTTGAATATTTCTATTTGAGTAGAACAACGGTCATAGAGAACAGCACAGTATGAATAAAATAAATCAAAATAAAAATGTATAATCCTCTGTCCAATACCACTAAAATGTTAAATGCCCTATTTTGCCCTCTTATTGCACTTGTTTTATTTAATGAATGTAGTACAGGTTGTTTGACCTCATGTTGAACTGAGTCGTTTAGCCTGGGAGCCCCAAACATCAATGTGTTCCTCGCATCAAGGCATTAACAGTGGAAGAAAACCACTGTCCTCATCATGGCACAACTGGAAGACTAAAGGTCCCCAATTATCCCCAAAATCCACTTTTCAGACTTTGCGGTTCATTTATGACTCCAGGGTGCATGTAGACACACACCAAGTATGGTAGAAATACTCTTCCTCCTTTTTTCACATTTTGCTAATTAGTCCAGGATGCGCATTCAGAATTCTTCAGCTTATTGAGACACTTCAGGCCAAACACCTCCCAAGACAAACGTGGCCCAGAACTGGCCTAAAGCCCACTCACTTAAAAGAGCAATAGAATCAATATACAGTAGCACCGTGCTCAGGTAAAAATCTGAAGAGGGATCAGAAAGATGTGGTTGTACCCTGATACGAGACGTAGCAGCTATTGTCAATGCTCCCTGAGACTGAGTTGGGTGTTACCAGGACAACAAAAGGACGCTGTGACCTGACCTTTCTTACGTCATATGCGCTTCTGCAAAGCGGCGAGACATCTAGGTCCAATCTTCTTTAGTCTGAAAGCATAATAAGGGACCTTTAATCTCTGCTAAAGCAGATGAACAGCAGCATGTTCTTTGGGCCAGATGGGGTGCTGCCCGTTTGGTGTGGTCCTGCGCAGTGTCTGTCACGACTGTTGGGTTGTATTTTGAGGCAGAAAAAAACCTCTGCAAAAAGCAGCACCGGATAATCATCCGTGAAAAGTGGTAGAACATCCCTCCACAGACTCATGCAAGACCGGTGTTGTCCAAGGCCAGAAGCAGTAAGTTTGTCACTGTGGAAGAAGACAAAGCAACCGTTTCCGTCCCCCCTCAAATGCTGACGCTAGTGACTCTTTCAGAGAAATCACAGGGATCTTGGAGGCCTCCATCACTGGTCGTCTTCAGTGTAAAGTCTAATTAGTAAGCCTGTAACATGCAGACAAACTGCAGTGTAAACCAGTGTATTTAGTGGCTATAGAAATCAGTTATGAGACACTACATTCATTAGTGAAGTGCAGAGCACAGGCGGCTGTCACACAGGATAGTGAGTGAGGTAATGGTCTTGAACCTGGCTGCATGTCCTTATTGTTATGTCATCACTTTTTAAAGCAGCTGAATCAGGAGAATCTCCAAAAATTCAGTGTACCATTAAACTAATTAGTTTAATGACCATGTACTGACACAGACTTGATTGAAACATAACAGATTGCCAGCCAAGTGACAATTTCTCATTAAAGGGATCATTTCACAGTTTTATTTTTAAAAGAGAAACCTGCATTGTGCGTTATGATTGATGCTGTTTCTGTGCAACATGAAGGACAAGGATTCAGTTTGTGACAGTCGGCCCTCCAACCCCTGGAGGGCGCGCTGGTTCCCCTTTCTTCTTCCCTGGTTTTCTTACTTCCTGGTTTCTGTCTTGTTATCATTATTGTTTTTTTACCTGTTGGTAGCTTCCTGTTTGTCTGTATTTAAGTTGTTCTCTGTGTCTTTGGTTGCTGGTTTGTTATTGAGGTTACTTCCTTCTGTTACACCTGGTCTGTTTTCTTATTTGTTTAGATACCTGCTTAGATACTTGCTGCTTAGAGACTTAGTTAGATATTTGCTTAGAGACTTGCTTAGATACTTGTTTTACTCTGTTCTGTTTCTGTATGTTAGTGTTTGGTTTTCTGTTGGTTCCTTTGTGTTAATGTTACTCGTGTTTGTGGGTCGTGCATTTGGGTTCTCTCCTTAGTTTGTAGTTTTAGGCTCAAGGTTGAGCTTTGGCGTCACCCCGTAGCTCTGGGGTTTTAGTCATTTCGAGCTCGAGGACGTGTTGTAACAGTTTTGTTCTTGAATCTTTAATGTGATGGTTCATCAGTGGCTGGTTTGCTGAGGACATGTCAGTTAAGTTGTGATGAAGTAACCTTAGGAAAAGATAAGCCAACAAACATAAGAGAGGCCACAAATGCCTGTACCTTCCTCCTGAGTTTGAGGATAATCGTAGTTGTCTTCTTTCTGCTGGAGTGTTTGATTAAAATAGTTTAGCTCATCATTTCCATACAAGCATTCACACTGGGCCTCTTATTGATAACCAGATAATGAGCAGTCTTAAGTAAGATTAATAGTGTTTTGGCCTGTGAGGGCCAATGAATCCCTCGTGAGATGAAGGAGAGCATGTTACCCACCCTGTGCGGGTGAAACTGTGCATCACATGTAAACTGAAATGCATTTTAAACTATTAACCTTTTCTCATGGGTGTATCACGGTTATCAGTGATATCAGTGTGTGTGGTCCTTATATTTCTGCTGACTGCAGATGTTCAGGAACAGATGGTGATATTAAAGTGAGCCAAAGCTAATTAAACCTACACAAAGCAAATGTATCACAGTTAGAGAACCTAAAATGCTTACAGGCATTTAAATTACTGTTTGAAACTATTTCTGTTGCTGCTAAACGAGGGACACTAGTTAGAAAAGGCAAATGTTTTTATATAAAAATAGAACTCGGGGTTCCCAGACTTTTGAGCTCCACTGGACTGTACCTGCTGAATTGACTTTTCTGAGGAAAGCACCTGTCATGTGTAAGCATCAGAGATGTAGCAATAAACGCTGAGGTTGAGCTCTGAGGGAAACTGCGCTGCCCCCCCTGGGCAGAGTATTTTCCTTTCTGACAGCTGCAGGGATCAGTGGCTGGTCGAGCAATAAAACCCCATGCATCACACCTGTCAGCAAGGAGCTCATGAGGTAAGTCCACTCCTGCCGATTTGAAGCTTGGAGATGTGGGTCAGCGCCACACGTGTGCCAGATTTCAGTCTGCGCGCCACCCAACACACCGGCTGGATCAGCCTGGTTAGACATGGCTTTAAATATTATGTTCCTTAGAACAGCTTTCCTGTTTCAGTGGACTGATCTCATTCAGATCCTCTGTCCTCCATTTTGCTCTTTGAGCAGATGCTGTATTTGTCTTCTTTGCAGCCAAAATATGTCTGGACACAGTTGATTGTAAGTAGAGATGAAGAATGGAAAGAAAGTGTTTGGGCCAATTTTGTCCAAAATGTGGCTAATGTGTTAAGTTTGACGCTAGTCCTCCGGGAGGAGAAAAGACACAAACGTTGGTTCCAAGCCTCCAGTGCTGATGATATTTGTGCAAGTGCTTTTGTACAAATGGCTTGTTGGCCTCTTAGTTCTCATGGAGAGATCTTGCTAATGAAAAATTATTTCTTGTTCATGGTAGTTTACTGTAAGGAGTAGTAGGACCAGGCTCTTAATTTAGTTGTAAAAGAAATTTAAAAATAGTTTTCAGATTAGAAAATAATAATAAAGGGTTAAACATTTGTGTGCATATCGTCTGAAGGGTCACTAATGATGTAAAAAGTAATGATCAATCTTGATGATTATTGGGTTTTTAATGCAGTGGTGCTTTGAGCCTGAACAGAAACCTCTGAAGTGTTACTGCTACCGACAGTATCTTAATGAGAATATTTATGGTTTTATGCACCCAGCAGTACTACAGTAAGTGTAGACCACAACAGTAAAGTAACACTGTTACTTTACCAGTTTAAACTCCACACACACAATCAGTCGTTTTAGTTATCAAGCCGTTTCACCTTTATCTGATATGCTTGAGTTCAGAATGACCTTTGCCCCTGAACAGCACCTTTGGGATAACCAGGACCTGGATGAGTCTCCGGGCATCTAGAAGTCATCCGTCATCGCCCACTGGCATCTCATTTGTAAATCCGTAAAGCAGCAGTGATGGTATCAATAGAACACACTCACACTAGTGACTAAAAGTAATCAGATTAGTATAAAGGGGCAAAAACAAGGTGTTATAAATAACTATGTGATCCTCTTTAGATTATTTAAATCTCATCACTTCCTCCAGTTTCTACAAGCATTAGAGAAACACCAGTTGTTTCCACCATGGAATAAACTTATTACACCTTATTGCAGTTTCTTGTGTTTAATGGAAAGCTGCAATGTCCCTCCTGAGTCTCATGAGTCATCCAGGCAAAATAACGTTCTTTTTCCTTTCTACAACTCAGATGGATTTAAAAAAAAAAAAAATGTTTTCATATGCTGTATCTGTTTCTGAAACATGACATCTTCTTGGTTAGGTGGTCCAAGATTCTATTTCGAGCATTTACTGAATAACAGATGTGTTTTATTTAATTACAAAAAAACATTCAAGCAGGCCAAACTGGTCTGGGGCTCTGAAGTTGTGGAAAGGAAATTGCAGGTTCAGTAAGCGGATACTTGCGGACATTAACAGAAAAGAGCCGTTGTGACAGAGCATGAAGATGGAGTGTGTTGAGGTAATTGCCACACAAATCTCTGGTCTTGTAATACTGGCAGTGTCTGTGATTCAGAGGTGTCTGTGAGATGGGGAAATTAGGTTTTATCAAATCATATCACAGGCAGGAGAGGGGTAGTGATTTCACTGTCTGTCCAAGATCTGAGAGGAGTGGAACTTTGAATAGTCAGGGAGGAGAGAGACGACGGCATAACAAAAGGCAGCCTCAGGTCCTCATTAGGCGCCTCTGTGCCTTCAGAGTCACGGCTGCTTTGTCTTGTGAATTTGGTTTTGTTACTTCTAAAAACAGCTTTACCTCATGTCTGTGTCCCCCATCACCCGTTTTACTGGTATGGGATCATCTCAAACATCAACTTCAATGACATGAGCTGTTTGGAGTTTCATATGATCTGATTTTGAGGAATATAAAATAACAAGACAATGCTGATCTTCCTCAGCTTTGCTTTCAGATTTATTGTTGTAATTGTTGGCAGAGTTTTTCCGAGTAGGTGTGTTGATGCAGAATCATTATTTTATTGCTGACAAACTGTGCCAGATTTATCTTGGAAGAGTAGTGAGATTTTACATTTCAGGTTAGGTTTACTTGGAGCCTCTTAAATAGTTAAGTCACCAGATTTTGATGGTTTGCTGTGAATGTGCATCTTTTTTAACCATGGGAATATTTTACAACGTGTTGATGGGATCGTGTACTGATCCATATGCTTAAACGGGTGCATCAGCAGCACTGGCTGACAAATGTTTAGGCCATTTTTTCTGTATCTCTGCCAAAGCATGAGACAGAAAGATTAGATCAGTGAAAGTGCGAGCAGCCTTCTAATGACGTGGCTCTTGTCATTTAGTGTGTCCCCTCTCGAGGGTCTTGCTTACGGCACATCAATGTTTGGACAAGCCAAAAAGACGGAAACGGATCACACACTGCAACTGTTGTCACTCCAACAAACTCATCCTCTTCCGAAGGTTGTGTGACTTGTGTGGTTCTTTAAATAGCTGCATGGTGATCTGTAGGAGTGGCAAATTAGCAAAATCGCCTCACTATGCAGTGAAGCCATGTGACTGAGTCATACAGTGCTGCCTTAACACCTCTGACAGGATTAAAGAAATGTAGTGTCTGTAAATTTCTTCAACTCACATTTGACACATTAGCAGAAAGCATAAATCATAAACATTTTGTGTACCCTGTGTTTCATTTACCTTGAAATCACCACAAATTCCCTTGTTTAGAGAGTTTTGCTTTCAAACAAATAAATAAAATTCACATTGAGCGGAACAATTCAATTATGTATTCGTTCAACATATGGATTAGTAATGAAAAGTAATATTTTTGATGCTGCATATTATAGTTAAATAAAAGAACAGCAGAGATGGGTTATATGCTATTAGTTAAACTGCCGTGGCCAGCATGGCTTTATTACTTCACTGGGATGAGGGATTACATATGAAGGATTATTTCACTGGACTGACTAATATAATTTTCCATACATTCTCGTTTCTTCTTTTTTTGTCTCCCCCTCTCCAGCTCTTGTCCAGCTCGTAAAGGAACGGGTCAGGCACTGCCACCCTCTCCCTCTAACACCTCACTGTGTTGCACCACCGTCATGGTCTTTCCCTGCTGTGCCCAATCCATGGAGTGTTCACGCCCACCCAGATAGGATGCCTGCCGCTCCCGAGATTCTGCCTCCCCTCCTGCCCATCACCACCTTCTCCTTGTCCTCGTGTGTACCTGCTCTAGCCAACTGCTCCTTTTGGCACCCCAGCCTCCGCCCTGTCCCGCTACAACATGGTGGATGAGGTAACGACCATGAAGGATGACATCATCAACGCCAACACGCTGGCCTGGCTGGTCTGCTCAGGCGTGTCCATCCTGGCCAACACTTGGAGCATCCTTAGTGTCAGTGCCAAGCAGAAAAAGTGGAAGCCTCTGGAGTTCCTCATCTGCACGCTGGCAGGCACACACATCCTCAACATGGCCATCCCCATTACCATGTACTGTGTCATAACGCTGCGTCGCCAGTACTCCAGCTACGAGTGGAACGAGGGCCTGTGCAAGGTGTTTGTTTCCACCTTCTACACTCTCACGTTAGTCACCTGCTTCTCCGTTACCTCGCTTTCTTATCATCGTATGTGGATGGTGCGCTGGCCCGTTAACTACCGGTAAGTAATTTCAAACCCATTTATGCATATTTTATTATTATTCCATTATTCTACTGCATATATACTGTACGCTGACATTTCTGCACAGTCTACACCTCAAATGTTAACACATACAGGTTTGAGCTTTGTTCTGCAACATACTGTGCACAGCATAACGTACAATGTTCTTCAGAGGGGACGGAGCCACTGTTTGTCCTTCTGTTTAGTTAAATCAGGCGACGTCTTTCTCATGTCACAGCTGCTGGATGCAGTTATTTGGGGTCACAATATTTAAAACCCTTCTACTGAGCATATGTCAGAGACGTCTTCCAGTTTAATTTACCTCCTGAGTACAAGTGATATCGCAAAGTAACAGTGAATAATAAACATCAGGTTCACCTCACATTAACAGTCAGCACCCTGCTGCAGTCGCACCGTTTTTGGTCTCGTTAGACACCACAGACATCTGCCGTTCACACCTAATCAGATGTTCTGAGCAACATTGCTGCTTCCTCCGCAACAAGATTTTGATGCTATTTCTGTTTGTATTCAGGGATATTCAGCACGTGTGCTGCTTTGACATGTACTAATGATGAGCCGTGCAGTCTAATGTTTTACTGCATTTAAATTGAAACGCTTTAAAACTGCATTTGTTATCTATGTACATTTCTAAATTTTTACACCAATCTTTTATTTCGAAAGAGTAAATTGTTGTGTGATGTGTGTGTTTCGAGTCTTGTATTTTAAGATTTATAACACAACTCCTATATTAAACTTCAAACCTGGTTTTCAAAATGTGAAGTAGTGGTTGGCAGCTTTAGAACATCTCACCTTGGAGCACACCTCAGAGGTCTTGGCTTTGGTGCAACCCAGCTGTTATTCACAGTGTATTTCTGGTCATCAGCCCCAGAACAATAATTTGCAGATGAATGCACTTCTGGAGCAAATGCTAGAGCAAATACAAGCACCGCACATATTAAATCAGCATTTGTTGTTGCAGGGGACAAACAAATTGGAATGATGCAGGAACCAGTGTCGCGCTACGATCAGTGTTCTTCTGCTCTTCCTCCCCTCAGTAAAACAAAGCCTGGTTGTACTTTGTACCATCAGACCTGCAGATGCTCAGCTTCCAGTCTGTTTGGCCAGTTTTACAGCTCCATGCAGATAAGCAGGCAATTAAATCATGTATATGCAAACAGCCTTTTAAATCTATGGTCTATCTTGCTGTATACAGTATAATATGTGTGCAGCTGTGGTAACTGGCCAATGTCCACACAGACGTATAGGCTTCATACTAATTCTTTAGGTTCCCTTTCTTCCACTCTGTGGAAGCATTGACTTACCTCTCAGCACTTTGTCTTCTTGTTTTCAAGTTACTTTAACAATGATGTGCTGGAGTGAGAGCTCAGGTGATGCACTGTGTAATTGCTGTTCATCTTTCATTAAAGGCGTGTTGTGTTTGCCCTGCTGAGCTAGCATGGCTGCCTTGTCTTTGACATTAACACGCCACGAAGGCCTGAATTATGAATTCCAACCTTGTTCTTTGGCAGCTGTTCTCATCACCCCGTGCTCAGTATCTCTTAGGAGCTTTTTCCATCGCAGCTATCGCTCTCTCTCTCTCTCTCTCTGGTAATACATTCAAGCAGCTTGGTGATGTAACCTCCCCACCATATGTACCCCAGGCACATTCAGGAAAGGCTAGCTTTATTAGTCACAGTGACAACAAGACCCACTTGTCTTTGCAGCCACAGTGCAAAGCCTACTGCTGCCCCCTCTGTGCCACTCACAGCATTAGTCAGTGCATACAGTCAGCCATCGCATGCATTGCAACTATACTTGTAAGGTATTTAGTGTATGTGTGGGGGCCTAGAGTCTTTATCTAGCTAGCGTTCCTCTAACAGATTTTATTGAAAGCAAGAAAAAGACGTCTTGTGGGAATCTGGCGGGAAACGGAAAAGGTTATCTGCCAAAACTGCTCCCGGACAGTTCTGAGAATTCACTGTATTCCTTAGCAACCCACAAAGCTAAAGAGCCACATTTATGTAAACCGCTCCATTCGCTCTATGTGCTTTATTTTACACTATGTCCTCCTTCATCAGAGGCCAATGCACTAATGCTTCACTGGGGGAACAATGAAAGTGAAATGTACTGTACAAGCTGTTCTACAGACTAGAATACCAATGATTCGCATCTGCGTATGATTTGTTATTGATACTTTGAAACCCTCTGCGCTAAGAAAGGGACAGGATGGCAAAACCTTTTCTCAAGTTTGGGAAATGAGCTGATCAGTCGCTGGATTCCACGCTGTTAAACACACGTGCTCCTGCAATCCTTGAAAAGTGCCACGCTGCCAGAGGACACAAACACATTCTGCAAATTGCTCGACTGTAACAATTACTTGGAGATGAGAAGAAAGAGAAATCACTTGGCGCTGAAATAGACCTAGATGACAAATAGACCGAGGGATGTGAGGACTGATCTGTAGCCGTCGGCAAGTCATCGGTTTCCCTTTGTTTCCAGTTTATACTGTGCATGGTCACTTTGTGGATGTTGTCGTTTTTTTATACAATTTCGCCACATCTATATGGTGTACTTTTATTGACATTAAAAATGTTATTTAAAATTAATCTATGCTTTCAAATCTCTCATTGCTACTAAAATCATTATTGCCAGCACGCTGAACTTCTATTTGCCGCCTGTGTATTGTTGTTATTATGGTGCTGATGTTTACCATTTACTAATTATACATCTCTTCTGCACCCTTTTTATTTAAAGCTTGCATTAGGGGATCAGGCACCTGCAAAGCTGTGTTAAAACCTAGTATCATAGCTTTTCAGATGCACCACAGTCTATAGAACTGTCATGTTCAGCAATAATAAAACAAGCAATTTCACTTAAAGGCCTCACAGCCCATCAGCTTACTTTATGCTAAAGTCTATCTTCTGCTTTTAGGTTGAGTAACACCAAGAAACAGGCAGTACACACAGTGATGGGCATCTGGATGGTGTCCTTCATCCTTTCTACACTTCCTGCAGTAGGATGGCATGACACCATCGATCGCTTCTACACATCTGACTGCAGATTCATCGTTACAGAAATCGGCCTGGGCTTCGGCGTGTGCTTTCTGCTGCTGATTGGTGGCAGTGTGGCCATGGGTGTGATCTGCATTGGCATTGCTCTCTTCCAGACGTTCTCCATTCAGGCGGGCCACAATGCCGACAAGAACAAGTTCAACGTCCCCACAATAGTTGTAGAGGATGCGCAGGGGAAGCGCAGGTCATCCATTGATGGATCGGAGCCTCTGAAGACGTCGCTGCAGATCACCTACCTAATCAGTGGTATCGTCTTTATCTACGACTTCCTGACTGGCTTTCCCATCCTGGTGAGTTCACCGCCTGAACATATTTATATTTAGTTTCATGATGAATTTTGTACAAAAACAAAACATTTCAAAGGTTTAGCTGATAAAATGAATGAATGAAAATGTCCAAATCAGCCCACTGGAGTATCATTTTGTTCTGGTTTGGTTTTGGATCCATTTCCTGAATTCCCATTTTTGTTGCTTCCTGTTTAGTCTAAATATGTTGATAAAGCATTTAGCTCGTTACTGATTATTTAAAATGGCATCATTCTATTAAGATGTAGTAGAACATTAAGTTTATCAAAGTGCCATTTCTGTATAATGCATTCATACGTCCTCTGTTCTGTTACCATTGCTGTACAAACCATCTGTTAGGAATAATTTCAACAAACCCTTTTAAATGAAGTGTTGTGCACTCAAGGCAAGCCAAGCGCAAACACACTTTTTTCATGTTGAAACCCAAAACACACAGCAAGATTTTAGCACATTAGATGCCTGCACATTGTTAGATGAGTAATACTGTATGCTTTAGTGTTCCTAATTGCACAGTTGATGTTGTTTGCTGATTTTGTGAGGCTGCAGCTAATTACTAAGCTCAGAGGAACGATTTTGGGTCATCATTTGCATTATACCAATTAAAATAAACACCTTTAATAAAATCACCATTTTAATTTTCCTCTGATACTTTTGTAATGTGGTACAAAGTATGAGGCTACAGCTAGAATTGCCTTAGTAGTAAATTCTTTATAATTTGTTGATGTGGATGAAACGTCTTCAACTCCTGCTTTTTACCACTGGTCAATCTGTGCCCACCAAACACTGAGCTATAACATGGACAAGATGCTTCCCGTTCTCAGCAGACAAGAAATTTTTCTGAAATTGATTCCTGTTTGCATGTGATCCTTGATGCCACTGATTTCAGAATACGCTCCAGCCTCACAACAGGAAACACACAGGGTCATAGATAAGGCTTTGAAGAGATGTTCGCATGCTGTACAAGAGTTTCTGCCCAAAACACTAAATGAGCTTCAGTAATAACTCAATTCTGCTACTGTATGAGCTAATACCCAGCACTAATGAGCTTACAGGTCTGGAGGCATCGCAGCTGCAGTGTGTTCAACAGGAATCCGAACACCGGGGCATAGTTTTTATGAATGGGTGAATTTCAGTATAAGATTAAACAGGAATTGTATATATGATGCAATTACTTTCAATGATATCTTCGACATGTCTGGGCTCTGGTTAGTGTGGTTGACATACTAATAAGATTTACCAATATCAAACATGTACCAAGATGTCTGAGTTTAGGATCAGAGGCAAACCTGTGTTGTGGCTGCTTCGTAAGCTTGAAGATCAAAGACGGTTGTGTATTTCTCTTAAAGCACCATGCAGCTGCCATAAAGTGCAGATGAAAGATCATGTTTTTAGTACAGTGACAGAAACAGCAGTAGCTCTGCTGGCTGTTTTTATGACACGATGTAATGAGCTATTTAAATGCATGAAAAGCTGAAATGCACATACAAATGAATGTATATCCTCACTTTCAGGTGTATTTCAGAACAGAATCAAACTAGGTAAAAGCAGGATTATTTCTGAAGAATGTTCTTCCGCTCAAAGGATGTGTGATTCAGTGGTTTGATAAACGATTTAATTATATATCCTACGGCTGGAAACAATGAGCTGCCTGCAACTGACAGAACAGTTGTTTCAAGGGTGGCACTAAAAATGACACACACCGCTAGGAGATGACGGTTGTTGCTATGGTGACTCATTAAGCTACTGAAGCAGACTGCTCTTGGAAAATGAGCTAATGCAAGTTTTATGATTGTTAATGCCTTATTTAGTCGTGTTTTCTGTATTTGTCCCGGGGGCAAACGTTCTCTTTGTGGCTTTCTCCATTTTCCCCCGTTGCTTTTCTGTATCTGAGTGTTTTCTTGATATGTTACTTGTTATATAATGTCATATGTGTGAAGTATGTAAAGCTGTGAATTTTTGTGATGTTTGTTCTTGGAACCAGAGAAAACATTATGTTTTTAAGTAAAACTTTTTTATTTCTAGTAATTTCATCATGACTGATACTTGAAGGCCTGTGCAGAGTGTGGCGAAGCAGAGCAGAGAGAGGGAGCGAGGCTGGGTGGAGCAGAGGGGATTGATTTTAAGTCTCACGCTGCTGCCATCTTAATTTGCACATTATAGCTTTACGGTCCAGTACATTTAGCTCTGCCACCATACAAATGTGTCACATAGACACATAATGCACTGTGAACCTGCATCTGTAGGTATGCGTTGTGTTTTGTCCACGCGTTCGTTTTGCAGGTTCTGTTGTACGAATCAGCTGCTTGTCTGCGGATCCCTTGCAGGGTTATTCTGTCATACAGTAACAGCTTTTTAAAATTGCAGTGCTGCTGAGTCTGCACATTACACTGAGTCACCCAAGTCACCCTTGTTTTTGTGACCATTTGATAAAGGTGGTGAGCTTTACCAGCCTGAAGTTTGACCGCTCCTACAACTGGATGGTGTTGTGTGTGCTGTGGTGCTCCATTGCCCAGTCCATCCTGCTGCCCATGTTCCTCTGGGCTTGTGACCGCTATCGGGCCGACATCCGCATGGTGTGGGAAAAGTGCGTTGCCATCATGTCCAATGATGACGTGGATGAGGGTAAGCCACTGTCAGGCGTCTCCCTCCCGCCCTGCATCCTTTTTCCTTCCTCTTCACCTGATAATGTGAGTGATTTGTATTTCCTAAAACAGCTGTATGTGGATTAAAACCTCTAGACTTGCTCCATGATATGCACAAACCGATTAGGATCCAGTTACAACTTTCCATGGCTCATTGACTTAAGGGTTGTGAGCACAGAAGCTTCCCTCTGGAATTGTTGATTACTCTGAGCCTAGAAATCAGTGTCTAATGTGACGTATCAATCAAAATAGTCTTGTCTTTTAGTCAGGGTTGTATTTGTAATGAGGACATTGAAAGTAGCAACATTGCAGGCAGAGTAATAAGGGAAGCAAAGAAACCTCTAGTTCATAGCCTGACCTCTCATCATTAGACATAATCCAGTTAACATCATAGATTTGAGACCGAAACAGATCTGCAGAGGGAAGGTGCAATAATGTAAACTGACTTTACTGACTTTTCTGAAGGTCCAAAAACAGCAAATGCCATCAAATCAGATAAGCGGAACGTAAATGTCATGCTGCCTGGATAAATGAGTGTCAGCATCTCCTTCCTAAATGAAGATTTGCCAATTTTCTTGGGTAAATCAAACTAAACTAACTAAATCTCAACATGGCTCTGGTGAGAGAAATTTGAAATGGATAAAGTCATGATTTCTACATAAAGTCACAGGTTCAGATTAGTCGTCATTAGGCATCAGTGGTTACTGAGGCTTTATATTATCACCCTTGTTAAACAAGACTGCACAACAACACAGATTTAAAGATGACTCATCTACTTAATCTTGTCTTGAAACTTTTATCTGAACTCGCTTAGAGGTATGACGCAGAATGTTTTAAACACTTGACACTGTTGTCACTTTAAATATGGAGTATATCAGAGTTGGTATTTTCTGTGTGTACTGTATAGTATTCTTACATTACATTGTGTTGTAGGTCAAGGTCTGAAATCATTGGTTAAGTGTTATCATGTGACCTATCTATGAACTTTGTTGTCATAAGATATAAAGTGACAAGTGTCTGTAATTTAACCTATTCTGTGAAACATTTTCTGTGTTTTTGTATGTGGCGTGTGTGTCATAATGTTTTTCTTTGTCGTACTATGACACAGATTTATCTACACAAAAAATAGAAAAAAGTACATATCTGCACAAAGAGCGGTTTACTTTGCAGCACAGTGTTCGTTTTCACTGTGCATTTAAACTGGATAGTGTTCCTCTAGAACGCACTGGCATGAGAGAAAGATGAAACAAGTGGGTCCATTGAGATGATCTAGAGTCAAAGTGAAATGGCTGTACTGAAAATGAAAAGCATTTTCATGTCATTATGATGGTCATATTTCCCTCAGGTCAACCGCAAATACAGCAAACTGAGATCAAAGTTTTTAAATATATATATATGCGTTTTATTATTTCCCTTAGTTTGTTTTGCTTTAATTTTATTTGTGGGATGTGGGCGCTTTACTGCTGGTTAGATATTGTCACCTACAGAAATAAAAATGTTTAGAGGAAACGTCTAATTGAACTCAATTAATAATTAAACTGCTCACTGCACTGCTTGGAAAATATGGAAACACTTGCGTTGGATTGCAAAATATTTGTATAGTTGTAATGAAAAACAAAATCATTCCGAAGTTCTGAAGGCGCTGACACTGGTCCTCCGATCCTGCTCCTTGTTGTCGTTCTACAGCCATGTCCAGCTGGTCTGCTAGTTTCTCCTCTATGCTCTTTGGACTGTGCTGGAACACGTAGCAAACTTTCTTATTATAGTAATGGGATTAAACGTTCAACCTGACTGAGCTGCCATTGGTGAAAATGCAGAAACACAGCGCTTGGAAAGAATCAGGAGGATCAGACGAGAGCCTATGACCACAACATCCACAACCTTGACCTTTTTTGTGGATTGTCTTGCTTTTGCCTTTTCATTGCACCTGTTTCAGTTCAATTACATCACTTGTTTCTTCCTAAACGGAAAGATGAGGAAGTTGAATTAATTATACTGTTTCCTTAATTTTTGTATATGTGACTAAGAAAAAAGGTAAATAGGCTTAAAAGTTTGATCAAATAAATAAAGATTAAAATGGAGCCTGTTAATAAGGAATCACAGACACTTCAACAGAGTTTGTTCCAATCAGGTCACATGATAATCACAGAAGCGGTTATGAACTAGTTCTGAAATATGACCGTATGAACCATGTATTGTTAGTCTATTGGCACAGTCCACTCAACCCTGACCCCCTTCTTTCCTCTTTTAACCCTTCAAACCTCTTGATGCCCTTCCCAGTAAATGTTGTCCAGCAGGAGCCATGAAACAACACAGGGCAGTCTGCACTCGCTGGCCACTTTCCTGTGTACACCTGAACTATGTGATGCGTTTTCCTCATTTATGTCCCACTATGACCTTAATAATAACAGCGTCTTTCTGACAGTTTCAACAAAACGCCAACAATTATAAGTTTATAAAATTAGCATTAATGGCAGAGGTGCTGCATTAGATTGCACAGGTGAACCCGGTATAGTGGCCCGTGCGTGTCTGTTCTGTGTGATAATTAACACTGCCAGTTCTCTGCTTTCTTACAGAGGGCTTGCCATGTATAACGCATCACAGTTGTATGTATAAGGATCGTTTCCTGTTTTCCAGAGCTTCTCACATGCATGCCAAGCTGCTTGTGCAAAAAGCTACTTTCATCTTCCATCTTTTGGCCAACATATTTCTTCAGATTCACATTTTACACCCATCTTCAATTGATCTTTAATGAACATGAATGTAGTGACTAGGGAAACAAACATAGTAGATGGATATGGCTACACCAAGGAAACACAATATGCTTGTGTTCTTTTGTACAGAAGCCCTGTTGCTGTAAAGCTTTATTTAACATTGTCTGTGAACTCACGATCAATGATTTTTTTTTTCACTCCCCTTACTGAAGATATAAATTAAAATTATTGTTAATTCTCATAATTACCAGTTTTTAGTCAAACATATTTAAATTTTAAGTCCTATATTTCTGAGCAGACTCAAAGCAAAATTAAACAAAACAGAGAACGACTGAACTTGTCTCTCTTATCTATCCGTCTGTCTGTCTGTATGTTTTGTGTTTTGAGTCCGTTGCTCTCTAATCCTGACGCTCGTGCTTTTCTGCACTTTGCAGAAAACAGCCAAGATGGAGGAATTCATGCCGACTTAATATATGACAGACCATATGACTATAGCTCGGCGCCTGAAATCATGACGGTAGACCGTAATGCCAAGTATGAGTTCTCAACCTTAGAAAGGGGGGTTCTGCAAGGGTATCCATTGAGAGAACAACAGGAAGATAAAATGCAGTATTTGCAGGTATATTTTTATTGATTTTCTTCATTTCCTTTATTTGATCAGTTGAACTAATTTTAAATGACACTTAATTGCTAATGTGCATGATGAAATGGCCGTTTAGGCCTTTACAATATCTTGCATTTTGTGAAGCTCTTTCCCAGATATGCCACTTTTTTGTTTTTTACGTGATTAAAAAACACATTCTGACTGACTTATGTTTGGTAAATATGACCATCAGTCCCATCAACATATTAGCTGTGCTTCATTTACCGATTAGTCTGTCCCAGCCACGAACCTACATGCAGCTGATTACCTTTTTATTACATCAGAGGGTAAGAGTTCAATAACCAGCTTACCTTCTGTATTTCAGGAGTCCCTTGAAGTTTCAGGAAAACACTACAAACATTTGTTCATGTCCTACACTTCAGTTGTGTCCACTGGATCCACCATCTATCGCAGTCAATGCAGAGCTGTGAATAGTTTCTTTTGAGCCTGCATTAACGCCAAAGCTCATACTAATACACAGTCTTCTCTGGCAAATTAACAAAACCCTTTGACTTCATTTGGATGTGGCCAACAATCAGACATTAAAATTTAACAAATAAGAAAATCCAATTAACACAGTGATGATGATGAAAATGCCACTGCACTTGGCCTGGAAGACTGTGATATAAATATGGAACTTTAAATACAAATGACGCAACCCATGCAAAGTCAACCTTTAAAATGCATCTTAACACCGTGTCATCTTTGTTATAATCAATTGAACCAGGGCTTAACTTATCTTATTGCTTATATATCAGGTAAAAATTATTATATAAATTAATGCATATACAAAATGCAATTTAAAGTTGTGTAACACAATGACGCACAGTCTATTCTAGCATTTTAATAGACCTTTCAAAGACCAATGCTCCTACAGGAGTGGCTCTCTAGTCATCAAGGAAGCCTTGAAACAGAGATGCATACAGTGTCATTACTCATTCATTGTCTTTGCATCCAGTAAACCGTTTCATATGGCATTAGATTCTTTCATTGGACAGGGCTGTTTCTTTTACTCCTGACTGTATAGCTGTGACTGGGAAGCAGATTAGGCACATTTTTCCAGTTACAGGACTGGGTGAACTGATACAGTCATATTTTTGTTGCTGCTTAATGGGTGAAGATCTAATTATATCCTGAATCAACTAAATTCTGATTTGAGCACCGCTAAAACACATTTCAAGTGGTTTGCTTGCAATAACACCTTTAGCTCTTTTGGCTTGCGTGAATGTGTTTCTCCATCCATTCTGCCAAGTAACTCCTGCATCTTAATTCATTTAAATGCTTGTGCTGCCCTCTGCTGTTCAGCCCCCGAGTCTAACACTCAATGTTACTGTACAGTCTGATGTCTCATTTATCTGCGTTTACTAAAAGCCACCACAGGGGGGCAGGCTGATATCAGTCTTGTGGCTCTTGACGTCACCTTGACGAACCCTCTCTCTCTTGCATAGTTGTCAGAACAGAATGGAATGTGAGTATTACATGTACAAACTATCAACTTAAGCAGTGTTCACCTCCCAACAATAGAGGTGAATACTAGTAGTATGTTAAAAGCCTTGGGTATTAGATAATAAACGTATGTTGTACATGTAGGGTTTTTCAAGAAATCCACCCATTTTCTTAGTAGGAAACACGGTGGGAAATGTTCATAACTTAGCATAACCTTGAACAATTCTACATGTAATATGTTTTGCAAATGATAATGTAGATCAGTTAAAATAATGTTATATAAGATGTAATGTCATAATGTTTTATGTGCAGTAGAATAACTTACTTTCATTCTAGGTCAATACATGTCTTGGTAGTTTGGACACTGACGGTTTCAGTTTGTGTCTTTTATCCAGGTGCCCCCTACAAGAAGATACTCCCACGACGAAACCGACATGTGGACCAACGACCGGATCCCGTCATACCTTCACCGATGGGGCACCACAGAGGACATGATAGTGAGTGCCCACTACAGCTCCACCTTACCGCGCCACGAGAGGCGCAGGAACAGCCTGGTCTCTTACCACGAGGAGAGCCACCATCACCATCACCCACATCGCAAGCGGCGACGCTCTGAGGATAGTATGCACTCCCTCAAACACCTGCCACGTGTGGTCTGTGGCGGTGAGCACTACGAGGACGAACTGCGGTGTTTCAGCCGTGATGAGGTTATCAACTTTATTGATGAGACGCCGCTGCCAAGCCCCAGGAAGAGCCCCCGACGCATTTCCACAATTTCACTAATTCCTAATGTGTATGAACAACACACAGTCATACTTCCCCATTTCCCACTCACAGACTTTGAGCGCGAGCCTCAAGTGCTTAGGCGGCACTCAGAACACAGAAGGAGCAGTAGGGGCAACTCGCCTGAGGGTTCACCCAAACCAGACAGATGTGGTCTAAAAAGCAACCCTGGGACTTGTGGCTCTTCGAAAGGCAGTCGGGAACGGCTACAAGATGGAAAAAGGCAGGGTGACAGGAGCTCACCTGTGTGCAGCCAGCAGACTCCAGGGCACTCTGCCTGCAGGCCCAGGACAGGTGGTGGAGCTGGGGCTGGTGCCGGTGCCGGAGCTGACTGGGGGCATCAAAAGCACCTGAGCAAAGCTGAGAGCAAAGGAAGCACAAACAGTTTTGTAAGCACACCCTCTGTATCATCTTCGGGATACATCACCTTTCATTCTGACTCTGTAGGCTCCACCACCTGAAAGCAAGTTTTCAATGTTACTGTCAACATTATTAATGTTGACATTATTAAAGTCATAATGAAAACAATTGCATTATTAGTAGATATGGGAAAGCCTACGTGGCAATTTGACCAGCGCTACTGCTGTTTTACAAGATGCATACCAACAATAATTACCCGTTATGCTAAATGAATGGAAGCTTCAGACATCATTTTTGACTGGGCCTAGCGCCAATTCATTATGTTGACTGGTTAAAAGGTTGAGGACGGATGTTCTGGTCCCTACAGAGGACACCTTTCCCAGCAGCGATGCACATCAACATTTCCTTTTATGGCGTGAGCATTTCCACTCCTTGTTTTTGCAGTTTGATGTTGTTTTCTTTCAGAGGATGTCGTTGTTAGGGTGGTGTTTTCGCTTCCTTCATTCCTTTATTGCTCATTTTATTTGGCCTGCACTGGCTGTGTGTTTTATCGTATTGGTTTTAAAACAAACCTTCCTGAACACTGCCCTCATGAAACTCATGGATTGACTTAAGAATTTGAAACAATACACATGCATATATTTATTTTAATAATAGTGTAAATTGAGATTTCTACATCATGTTAACACACACAAACATTTCTTTTCAAGCACCGTATGTTAAAGTAAACTGAGAGTGGTAATCCCAAACCTGCTGCCTATAGTCTTACAGTTGCTGTGTGAGGTATTGAGAAATAATGTAAACCTTCATTCTCAATGAAAATGTGAAGTCAGTTAATGAAGATGATTGACATGTCATGTGTATATAAAGGATATGAGATGTATGATTTTGATGTTCTTTTTTGTTTGATACCTTTATTTAAAACATTTCATTCCAGTTTTTAACATCCAAATGATTGTGTTAACGTTTAGATCTTCACAGCAGCATCACACTGCTTTGATTATGAAGCACTAGAACGTCAGACAAAGGGTCCTCATCAGCTGAGCATGTTGTCTTTTTGTTTCAATATTGTGTTATGAAGCACCAAATGTGGTTTCCTAAGTAGCCAACTAAGAGGAAACATTTTACAGATGTGAAGCGGTCCAAAAGCTGAGTAAAACAGCCTTCAGCCTGACTAGATGTAGCACAACCAGGAAAACTGCGTCGTACCAAAACCCACAAAAATGCACAAATGAGGAACATTGTGAAAAGGGTGGAAATGCATAATATTGTATTATTTTACAGCAAAATTACAATCATTTATGTTTCATGCTTTAGGAAAATATATTGTTTTGTCCGATGTACTGCATTACTGCTACAGGTCCTGTTGTGAGACCAGCACTTTATCAAAGCTTAACTAGATGTTCTCCAACACCCCAGTAAGGTCTACAACAAAAAAATACACACATTGGAATTTATAATGTCATTATTTTAAATCATAGCATAAACAGTTGAGGACAACATACTGTAGTACCACCACAATTCTAAACATATGCTGTCACTGGAATAATTTGTCCTTCATTTGGCATAATAAACCATAAATATAATTAATCAGGTGAGATTTGGACATTAAAGAGGATATGACAATATTACTTATGAGAGCCTTATCAGCTGTAAAACCTCTCTGTTACTATTAAGTAAATGCAGTTAAGTGAAGTGTTTTGCATATACAATTTCAATCTTTTGCAGCTATTCTTTCATGTCTTATTTACTGTAGCCTATTCAGTTGGTCCCGTTAACTGAAATGTACCATTCCCTGAAAGCATAACATCACATTTCCCTGTCAAAGTCTGCTATGTCATAGAATTTTGCATTTGTTGTGTTTACAATCTTAAAATATACTTTTGTATCATATTAAAAGATTCTCATATGACTCATATGAATGATGTTAAATGTTATGATTTTCTTGTTGAGATGATGACTTTGTTAAAACGATTTAACCGATTAAATTCACAAGCTGATGGATCAGTGCGTGTTTTGTGCCAGATCACTTTAATTAGTGGCGGTTTGTTGGTTTGGTGCAAACATGTAGGACGTTTTTCCAGTCTTTGCTTAATGCAGATGATTTCTCCAGGAGGTCAAGTACAAGTATGTGAACTCTAACTCGTCAGAATTGGTTCTCGTGCATTTCAGCCACGAGCATGGTGGTTGCCATGGTGACACCAGGTCGTGCGCGTCTCCGGTACGTCACACCTGTCCCATGAAGCGGGCTAATTACAGAAGCCCCGTGTTTTGTGTTAGTTGTATTTTATTGGTTGTTGTTTAGCCAAGTTGAGATCGGCTGCAGCAGTTATCGCGGCCTCACGGACCATGTGATAATGAGATATGACGATAATGCAGGTAAACCGTCAGGATAAGTTAGCTAACGACGCTAGCTGGCTTAAGGACAGCAGGCTAAAACTGTTGAAAACGCGTAAGGTTATAGATTTAGCCCATGTGAGTTGCGTCATAATTTAGTACGCAACGAAGATACCAAACGTAACTTCCACTTTTCCTTTTCTGTTGATGTTATTCCAGCAATGCCTCCTTCCTTTTGTTCAGTACGCTGTGCGGGGCTAATATGCTAACTCAGCGTGTGTTCATTTGAACTACGCACAGTGTTGTCTAGTTAATGCAGCAGGTGTCTGTGTTCGGTTGACTCGGCACTAGCTACCGGCCACTGTTTAAAGCTTTGTGGAGAGATTTTTTGTTGGCCAAGCTGCCTGCAGCGCTGGAAATGGATACGGTTCATTCGTTGAGCCAAAAGGTGATTCCACGGTGCTGTAGGTCTGTCTGGGCCCAGTGTGGGAACAGAAGCCGGCCGTAATGTAAAAGGTTCACGCTTACTTATGAGCATTTGGGTGGGTCACGTAGACTAGTTACTTTATGTCCTTGTGGACATGTCCAAGGATCGTTTCAGAGGTTGCGCTGGAGTTGTCTTCCTCAGCAGAATGAACAGTGAAGGTCTGCTGCGCACTTGAGCCGAGCAGACGAGCTCGGTTAATTACGCCCGACTGGGCCCAGTTTAATGCTAATGACTAATTCTCCTCTTCCCTCCGGTTCTCGGCTCTAATGTGCGTCGCTATTATAGTAGTAAACCAAGCTAGCTGACTTAAACAATGCTGGGAAGAGTTCATAGAAAATCTATGAAGTTTAAAGGCATTCAATGTGAAAGTCACGTGGCATTTTCTTGAATAAACAAGCCCTTTTGCGCTTTGTGGCTCTTTTAGTCTAATTGGTAGAGTCGATTCTGCTTTGTTGCAAAGTATACACAAAACACAAATATACACCAACAAAAAAATGTTGGAATAACATAGTTGGGGGTCTGGAGCTGTGAGTTTTGTTATTTGGCACGGACTTTTTAGCATATCTGAAAGAGCTGTGGGCGTTGCAGCGATTTTCCTCGCTGTCAGGTGCCATCCTTTCCAGAGCCCTTGGTGAATGGAGAGATACTTTATGAGGTTAGGTACCTTCAAAGATGTAGATGAATGGCTGGTTTGTTGCACATGGTATATGCCGTCCTGCCTAAACCTCTAATTGGCTACATCTAACAGTAATATATACTAAATGTGAATCATATTTTGTGTACAAACGTTGTCTGTTAATTTTGTCACTTAATTTTAATTGGCACGGTAGATCATGAAGATCATGAGTGGATAAGGTAATAAGCAGTCTATTAAAATGCAGCAGGAGTGTGTCAACGTTGTTAACAACAACAATAACAACAACGTGGTTTTCTCAAATAGTTGGCTACAGGAAATTTGATGACCTGAGGAGGCTGGAAAGAGCCTGCCGTGTAATTTGTAGCCTAGTAGCATAAAATTGTTGCCCTGTCCAACAAGCATCTGATTTGCTCACCGATGATTCGGTACTTATGTGTGAAAGCAGAGAAGAATGAACAAAATGACTGAGGAACTGATCTCCTGCGTCGTTTTGTTCGTGTCTTAAAACACTGAAAAACAATTTATCCCTTGCAAAACTGTACGGCATATTACGCTTGAACATTTAGTACTGTGTGTATAATTTAACCGTCTAACCTAATGAGATTGAATAAAGCATGAACTTCAGTTTCGTGGCCAGATGTAGCCTATAACTGAAGAAGCTCAAAACAGTGACAGCCCATCTTGCCTATTAAAAAAAACACATCTTGGGCATAAACGAAATCACCGATAAACAACCACGTCGGTTGTAGCCCAATGTCTGTAAAACAATCTAGAACCTTCCGTTGTAGACAAATACGCTGTATCAATGAATCATTTGGTAATAACTAGTTCAGTTCATATCACCTGAAGATGCCTGTGGGGCACAAACTAGTGGTCACATTTATTAGGCTTCATCAAAAACGTGCTACCAAAGTTACCTGTGGTCACTTATATATATTGTGGGTCGTTATGATTAGGAAGTTCAATAGCAACTAGTTTTTAGTGAACACGAGGCATTGATAAGGGTATGATATAATAAAATGTATTGGCGCTTTTAAAACCCCAAAAAGCAATAAATATTAATACAATTAATTTTAATTAGATCGATCCAGTTTTCACAGATACTTGTAAACTTCCTCCCATCATTATTCATCATTGTAACGTTCTCATCTATGTAAATAAAGACAGTGCATTCTTTATAGCCAGCTTTATTGAGAAAATAAAATATATACATTATAGCCTATAAAAGTATTGTGGAAATCTGTACAGTACACTTATAAACAATCATTCTACTAAAGTAACTCGTTTTTCATGGCTCTACCAGGGCCGCCAGACGCTGTGCTGAATGTTTGCATCTTCATTGCCTTGATTTACAGAATGATACGTTTTGCAACTGGAACTGTTTTCTTGAAGATTTTGTGCGGGCGCTACAGGACACGTAGCCTCCTTGTTTCCTGACTGCTGTGCGCCTCCACTTTGTAGACAACGAGACTTGCTTGCACTGCTGTGTTTCGTAACTTTAGATTTGGCGGTGTTTCTCTCCTCAGGTCCAGCTTCTATGCCAAGAAATCGCTGCAACTCATCTCGTGTTTCAACTTTATCGAGGCTGCTGTCCATGGTGCTGGATACTTCCGGTGGCCCAAGAGAGCGACAGAGCTTGCTGGAAAGCTGCGAAAGCTTCCAGCGGTCACTGCCGTTCAAGTTGTCTGCCAACAGCAAGTACTGGTTGACGTTTGCCAAGCAACCACGGAAGCCAAATTGGTAATCGGAAAACTCCGAAGCAGCAGAAGCAGAGCTACCTAAAGGAAAGAAATGACAATAAAAAGGTAAGAGACTGATATAGATTTCAGAAACACAAGAGTTTGCTGTAATAATCTATAGATTCGTGATGTTCGCGGTAAACGGTTGTAAATGACCTATATAAAAACGATGCCTACTTACAACTCTGGATCTTTTGGAGGTTCCTTAGATGTTTGACAGTAAGTTCCAATATGTCGGCCTTTTCCAGTTTGCGCTTGCGAATCTGAGTAAAAGATTGACACTTTTAATCAGAAATGTCTTTAATTAGAGATAATTAAATTATGATCGAACGGTAGGGCACAGCCTGTGTCCTTACATTGCTGCTGTAGTAGCTTTCCAGAAGAGATTTTAACTGGTCCAGACTCTTGTTTATGCGAGCTCTTCGTTTCTTTTCCATGAGTGGTTTGGATACCTGTTAAAAAAAGAGTAAACATTAAATTGCGCACAACAAACATTTGTGAATTGTGTGACTGCTCGACTCCTAAATCCTGGTTCTCTGAATTTAGTCTACACACCCTATTTCCAGCGATTGGTTTAGACTTTTCCGAACCAGTTGATGTTGATGCCACCATTCTTTCGGGTTTCCTTGAAGCTGCTATCCGTCGCAGGCCAACAAATGAAAGAGTTGACCATGAGTGGACTTATATAGAGACACTTACTTAACATCTCAATGCAAGCAGTCCCGCCTGTCTCCAGCTCTCGAAAGAGCAACACTGGCGTCATTTGACAGCCAAAACCAATCAAAGGCATAGATCACCACAAACAAATTAAGAAAATAGGATAGGATAGTAGGATACGATACCCTTTTAATTTCACCTAACGTTTGTTTGAATTTAGTTTGCTCTATACAATTTAGTCTCAAACATTTTAAATATCGACCATCTCGGTTGACAAATATTCAGACAAAAGCTCGGGCTTCAGATTAAGAAAAGCACAACACATGGATCCCAGGTCTTGGTGCTGCATGTATAAACGTATTTGAGAAGAATGTTATTTCTCTGTGGATTCATCTACTCTTAGTCTGTCAGTTGGATAAGTCGAGAGAATTTTAAAAGACAACACTTTATAGACGTAGTGCATAGTCCTTAAATTAGGTGCAAATACCCCCCAAACAACGTGTGGGGCAAAACAACGATATAAAAGCGTAAAAACTATAAACATAATGATCGAGTTGTGTAGCAACTATTGACTCCTATATTCAGTCCTTAATGTGAGTTTCACGCCACCTGATCGAAGGCAGCACCGTGGTAATTCCCGTGATGTCCCCACAACATTTCGATTTTCTGGTGGCCACTTGTAGTGAAACTATGACACATGTGAAGTGTTATGTTCTGATGATTTGCGTACTAGTAGTTTAAGGCATATTGTCAAGCCATACTTTTGTTTATGTTTATAAGATACTCTTAACGACGAAGACTAAAAAACTGATCTCAACACTTAAGGATTCTTGGGGTATTGTGCATCAGTTTTTGTCTTTATACCAGGCGATGTGAGGCACCGAGGAGAATCGCGGGCCGCCCCTTGTCCTCGGTCCTTCGCCTTCCGATTTTCCACACTGCTCCCTGAAAGGGGCCGAGGCTTGGGAAAGTCATACCAACTGAAACAATGTATTGGTCAGGGGCTTACTGCAAGTCAATAATACAAAATGGGGTCTCACAGCTTTAGACACACATTATAAGGCTAGCACCATAAGGTGACTGCGTCCATTAGCCTGGCCTGTTACTTGGGATTGCTTACGTATTTCTAAAACTAAGATTGGTCTGGACGGTGCATCTTGAAAAACACGCAGAACCTGTCTTTTTCATTTCAAGTGCTCTTGCCTGATGTGGTACAAAAAGCGCGTGGTAAAATAACTGAGGCGTTGGGGGGAGGAGGTGCGTTTGTATTCAGCCAGGAGAGAAGGCGCTTGAAAAGGAACTAGTTTATAGTAGTGATTCATTGATCTTTTCTTTTCGACTGCTTTGTGACTAAGGCAGAGTGACTATCAAAAGATTCCCTCCACTTTTAATGTCAACCAACTTCTGTCCATTCACTGGGTTTTGTTAAATAAAATATCCTGTAAAATCAAATTTCATATTTACCAAATTGATTGTCACTAAGGTGCAGCATTAAATTCAATTTTGAAATGTTACGTTATTAAATAGCGTACAAGATGATTGCATTACCTCGATGGTTAATAATTGATTGATCTAAATAATTATAAGTCGTGTAATAATCAATTCAGTTTCATATCTAAGCTGTAGTCTATAGCATTTTATTAGGTCAGAGGTTTAAGCACGCGAGGCCTGTGCCAGAATACACTTGTACCGTAAATTTACCGAAAAATTGTGGGCCGTAATTGTGGTGTTTCTACTGAAGCATTTAATCAGTATGAAATTTGGCCGAGGTGCTCTAGAATAAGTAAGCTTTCTGATGTCCTTTGTCTCCTTTAGACGCTACATTATGTGGGGTTTCACGCTTGGTTTTAACAGAAGACCGTGGAGCGTTGATTTTAGTTTGGAGTCGTGGTATCACAACAGTCGCCTGTCTTGTCATTCTGTGCGACAGAGGCGAGATTTCACCGTTGATTACTCGCTATAATTTCAATTAGCCGTGGCTCTTCTCTTCGGGTGTAGAATGGAAACGGAAACTTTCCGAAGGTAAGGAGGGGCTGGTGGTATTATTAAATATCAGCTGATCTGTGTTGCAGAAAAGGCTCTCGGGCTTTAAAACTGTTTCCCTCCAATACCACCTCACTTCGTCTTTATCTCAATATCTACCCATAAGAATAGCGCAACGAGAAACTTGTGTCCCAATTGGACATAATAATGCAAGTGCCATTAAATAACAAGTTAAGTGTATGTTTATAAAAGGGCCCAGGCTCTCGCTCCACTTTCACTTTTCAGCCTCAGGTCATTCATTAACCCTATCAGCTCTTTGTCATGGATGCCTGCCAGCAGGGCCCTGACAAAGCTGCTGTAATTATTGTACTATTGGGGAACTTGTTTACAACAATTAGTGAAGCAATCATGCAATTACGGCAATAAACTATTTCTTCCTAGAGGGAAAGGAGACATTTGCAAGCCAATGGTTAGACCGGCGATAGAAGCAGAGGTGTTCCACGCCCACAATTTAGTCTAAGAATGTTTATGTACAATATCCTAGAACAACACTTAAGTTTTAAGGTCGTGTAGACTACAATAATATCGTTTCACATCAGCAGCGGTAAAAGCAGCACCTTTTTAAGCACTATAGGTGGTGTCCAGCTTGCTTTATGCATCATGCCACCTGCACACAAACAAATATCCGAGAAGCTGTTCTGTGAGAAGTGTTTTTATTTTGCTTGTATCCTCTATTAAACAAAGTGCCCGTCTTTGATGGGCAGCATTTACAGGTTACAGCGTTTGGATGTTTTAGCGGAATCTTGCTAAAATATGCAAACACAGGCGTGTAATTTGGCGCACCGGGAGCGAAGCAAATCGGTGTACCGCCTTCCATTCAGAGGCACCTAAGGCACCACTGGTGTGACCAAATCGCTCATTGTCGGTAACAAGGTCACAGTAAAAAGAGCCGGTACATGAACAGGTGCAATGGAAAATATTAGAAATATACACTGGATTTTCTGAAAGCCACGCGACGGACCTGTTGACGAAGCTGTTGATCAAACATCAAATAGAAGTAGCGTCATGAATTTCTATAGACTGGTCCCCGGGTTATTTAAAGACTTCTTACTTTGGTTTGGGAACACAATAGCTGCTGTTTGCCTGTGTGTGCCGGGGTTACGGCATGAAAAGACCAGAGGTGCACATTAACATCGCTTAAGGTTTTCTCAAGGGTCGAAATGAACTGAGTGGAAAGTAACTTTATAAGTCGCTGGAGGATGAAGCCTTTGTCGAGCTCTGAAGTGCCTAACAAAAGCAGAGAGCTATTGTTAAACACCATAGCGCATGGGCATTGATGCGCCTTGAATTGCAAAACATCTGCCATTTACTCTGAACTGCTTAAGTGAGATTTGAATGTGAATAACCAAGCACCCTTTAGTTTTTAGCCCTACATAAAACAACAGTTACCGGTCATATGAGCAAAGTGGGAAGAACGCGTTTGGTGTGAGATTAGAAGAACCCCAAAAACAAACCTCGCAGATTATTCCTGCCTTTTCTTTGTACCCCTGTGCTGACTTACTCCGTTTGTTTGCGATGCTGACGTTATGACGTCCAGTACTGGAAAGTTGTTCACCCACTAACATTTATTTAAACAACATTAATTTAGGTCTGGTAGTAGACGGTGACCTGTAAAATTCAGTCCTTTACGCACAAAGTTTAGACCAATATCAACCATACTTTAAAAGGGCGATGTTGTAGTAATGTGTGTGTACTGTAACAGAAAGGCGACCAGATACACTTTAACATGAATAGTTAGTGGCTGCTGAGCGATTAGTAACTAATCATGCAGAGTGGAAGTGGAACAGTGGGGGCTATTTGAACTAGTCACGTCTCCTAAAATCTGCCTTCCTGATAGTGCCACTTTATTAAAAAAATATTCTCAAGGCACATTGCCAAAGAAAGGAAAACCTCCCTCATCGCCACCACTAAAAGTCACACATCTCCAACTTCTGATGGATAAATAAATAAATAAATGCGTGGCAACGTGTGTGGCGAAAGTAACTCTGCTCTGAAATAGGTATGAAATCGTCAATTTGTTAGTGTCAGCCTTTCCCTGTCCAGACGCGCCATATGCCATGCTAAGTGGCACTATTTACCAATTCGTTCCTAGTTTCACGGTCCATCCTCCTCTCCTCCTTGCCAGGAAACTGAATAGCCTCAACAAAATAGCAATTTACCCTCTAGAATTGTCGACCCAGGACAACCTCCTGCTGCTGCGCTCTTTCCGTTGCACTTCGTGGGGCACCCCAGAGAGCGCCACGGCGTGAAACTAACTTTAACCTGGAGACGCTTTTAAGGCAGCTGAACCATTGTGTCAGCAACCTATACTGCCTGCACTAAGTGAACCTGTCAAAGCAATCAACACAGGTTAGCTGAAATCGTACTTTAATCAAATAATGGAAAAATCGTCAGGGAAAGTCATGTGACTAACACCAGGGTCACTCAAATTCACAGGAACTAATTTCCCTGTCCGCAGAACGCTTAAATGCTGCTTATTGAAATGCCCTTCAGCACCCTTTAAAACAGAGCCCACACTTATTGAGCATCATCTAGTTTCAGGCAAGTCAGCAGTCATTTTAACAGATACATGCCACAGGGCGTCAATGTAGTGGTGCCATCATGTGGAGAGATTAGTGTCACAGCAACCTCCAAATCCCTATCATAGAATAAAACAAAATGTTATTTGCGTCTTTGTAATGATTTATTTATGCGCATGTCTTTACAATGATGACCAGAAGTAATGTAAATCTGTAAACTTTTACCAATTGCAAAAAAAGCAGCTAATAACATTATGTAGTATATTTTGTGTATATCACCATGATGATACAGACAGCTATTCACAAAACAAGCATTTACAAAGAATTCAAACGTGTGTTTCTTTTCATGCAAACTCAGAACAATCTTCATCTTAAACGTCATGTTTAGCTGACTTGCAGAAACGTTCAAAGTGAACATTTAAAGTGAATTATGTACAGTTATCCATCTGTTCCATGTTGAAACTTGCAAAATTAAATACCGCACTATTGCCTGGCTATTTGATTTTTATTTAGGTCACAACCAGAGCAAGAAAAATCCAAATTACAGACAAACGATTTCAGCCATATAAAAGTTTCTGCAAACCTTTGACAAGACCTCTGTTATGACTTTATTGCTTTTTCAAAATACAAAAATCTCTCTTAATTTGTACATTTCACTGCTGTTCCAAGTTAAGATAAAAGCATTTACACCATAGCATTTTAAAGAGAAAACCTAATGGGATAAATATTCAATATCCTGTAGTTTACCTTTTAAATTGTTGGTCTTTTATTCACTATATAAAAATAATAAGAGACAGATAATCCGATAATCTGTTTGTAGAAAAGTATGTCAACTACTGGCTTATTGTTTTGGTATAATTCTGAATGAGACCTTGGAAGTACTGCTGCGTGTTCTTGTGAGGGTGAAAGATGATAATGTAGCATTTGGGGAGGAAATACCACAACAGAAAGGAATAGAGACTGGAGAGAACAGCCAGAGCATTTAAGGTTATGATTAACATGTCCTGGTAAAGCATGTAAGCTGTGGCAAAAATGATCCAAGTGAGGATCAGCAGGAGCAGACAGAAGGTTATTGCTTTGGCTTCATTGTAGTTTTTTGGGAGGTCTTTTCCCATGTAGGAGAAAATGAAGCAGAGGAAGCATAGAGATACAAGAAAAATAACAGGACTAGCAGTTGTTTTCAGATTAAATGTACAGTTAACTATGATTTTGTCAGGATACCAAAACCTTTCATTGTAGGGCATGGGGGGTCCGTAACAATACCCGCTAAGAAGCAAAAGCGCCTGAATAACAAATGCCCCAGCGATGACCAGCCACTGTCCTTGATATTTCGTCCATAAACTGTAGAGCTTGGGAAACTTGGCGGCCATTTTGAAAATGCAAACAATTTGAAAAGAGCGGACAACAAAACATGCTAGACAGACAGTGTAGAACAGCATGAATGGTAACAACCTCAAGATGCAAAAAGACATTGTTGGCTTACCAAAGTAAAAGAACACACTGAGGGCACACACAGTGAGACAGCCTAAAATTAGAAAGCACATTGGTCCCCCAGCAGATCTGACAACAGGTGTGTTGTAGTTGGAGGCAAAGAGAAGAGACATGGCTAATGTGAGGCCCATGAAGGCACAGGCTCCAATGGTGAGCAGTATAGCCCCAGTGTCTGTGAACGTTATGTACTCGACTGTCCTGAGATTACATGATGTACTTCCTGCCTCAGACCATTCTGTCTCCTTACACTGGAGACATGTGTATGGGTCCACTGTTTAATATGGGAAATAGAAAAGCTGTCAGTATAGGCTCAAGGCTAACAGTTGGAGAAATCTAAGAAAGCAGTAATGTTGTATGTATAATATTATTCACCAGAAGATGTTACCTATTGCATGTACTTTATACTTTAAAACCTATTGTTCACCATTAACTCAATATACTCTGCATTCATTCTGTTCTGAGTGGGAAGGCTTGTCTGTTAGCGTTTCCATTAGACCATTCAGTGTTGTCAGTCATTTAAAAAAAGTTGCACAAGATTCAGGAGTTGTTTTTTAAAGTCCAGAATGGCATCCGTTTTTTTTTGTTTCTACATACCTGTGGTGTTGATGTATGTATCAGTGGGACAGATTTCACAAATGAAGCAACAATTGTGCACTCCATTTAGCTTTTTTGCATATCCTTCAAGACATTCCAGGGAACATAATGAAGTCGGCACCTGTACAGATGATATTTAAAAAGTAATAATATTAAAGTGAAGTAAAAAAAGCAGTGGAAGCAGAAATCAGTCCTGGTTTTGAAACATACAGTGCTCAACATTTTACAATCATATGCTGTTGATATAATAAATGACTTACATCTCCTTTTGTGTACCAATGAATTTTGGTATTGTTGATGAAAAAATTCACTGATGGTTGCGAAGTATAATGGCCAATCTCCAGTACAGCACCACTCTCATTCCAGAAAATGATTAAATAGGATCCAAACTTGGGGTCCCCATTTTCATCAAACTGAATGGTTTCATTTAGCAGCGTAAAATTTGACTTCTTCAGTTCTGCTAAAACCTGATGTGGGTGCACAAAGTTCAGATGAGCATTATTCTGATGTGTTCATAATAAACGGTATCCAATGACATTATTGTCGACAATTTGTTTTACACATATTCTTATGAAAGAAGCAGTTACAGTGTCATACACTTTAGACATTACAGATTATTTTGTATACGGTACTCACCATATATGGATACACTGTAATGTTGGTATTACAATTGTCAGCTCCGCATTGCAAAACATTATGTAAGGCATTAGCAGTTGCATATACAGCAGAGTAAACTGCAAATAGGAAAGATGGGTCCACAGAAATGATTTCTTCTGGGGTGATGGTACTGCAATTGCAAATCTGATTACATAACTTCTGTTGTTCTGCATTTTCACAAGGAATCTGATTTTTAAAAGAATAGACAAAATCTCTGAAGCCAGGTATTTTCACTAGTGGCTGTGATACCCCAAGCACAGTTCCAATATTTTGGATTCCTTTCATCTGGCGGAGCTTAGTGTTCAAAGACCATCCATCGTCTCCTATCCAGACCTTCTTTGAGATATTCAATTGTATTGCTGAACCAATGAGCGCTTCCATTGTCATTGTGGGTGCAAAAGCAATAATGACATTTGTCCTCTGTGCCTCTATCTGTTTAAAAACTTTGGAGTAATCTGTATTTTCATTCAGACTTTTAGTGTATGCAAGGCAGATCTGTGTCTCTTGAATCCGGTTTAAGAACAATTCCAGTCCATCAAGGCCAAAGACATCATCACTGTTAAGGAAAGCAACCCAGCTCCATTTAAAATGTTGCACAATGTTAACAATCACTTCTATGACGTCTTTATTTGGATGGACTGTGCGTAAAAAAGAGGGATACATCACTTTCTTTGACAATGTTGAAATAGAAGCGCCATAACTGACCTGTGAAAATAAATTTTTTTAAAATAAATTTGTAATCTTAATTACGATAAAACATTTAAATTGACATTTTTAAATCACCAGGTCTATTGTGGAAAAAAAATGTAACTCAATATTTGAAAAACTCACCACAGGTATGAGATCCACCATGAACAGTGGGGCTACAGTCATGGCGTGGGTGCTTGTGAAAGGGCCAACCAAAGCTATAACTTTAGACACATTGGACTTGGGTGTCTCTTGCTTCTCTGATTTACTCCAAGGTTGGATCAAGCCATTGACTGAGATGAGTTCAAAAACACCAGGGAAATTCCATGTATCTGAACAATGGTCAAATATATCATAGCCAAGAGATACATTTGGAAGTAAGGTTGTAGAGTTATTGATTTTCTCCACAGAAAATTTCATTACAAGGAAACTTCGATAATTTAGGAGAAGGAACAATTGACTGTGGACAGAAAAAAAAAAAGAGTGTAGTGTAGCTGCCTGACTGTAAGACAACATGACAATAACTAAGAACACATAACAGTTTTAACTTACTATTTAAAGCCTTACTGTTTGTGTCAACTAAGTATTACTCTTGAGACACATATAAGGATATGTCATGAAACTGATATGCACTCAGCACTAATCTCAGACATTATTCTCAAATTTGGAAATGTTGCATTGAACTGGATTTTGTTTTAATACTAGTAGTAGTTTAAAGTAGTAAAGCTATTGAATATACAGATTATATTTATTACATCTTTTCTTAGCTTCAACTTTATTCAGAGACTCACCTGGAGCAGTCGATAGCTTCTGGTCTGCCATGGTAAAAAGGGCTACTCACATAATGAATATCAAAAAGTCCACCTATCAAATAATCTCCTTCCAGTTGAAACTCTGATGCTGAAGAAGTGCATGTAGCCCAGACATTTACAATAAACCCTAGTAGGCACAGAGAAACACGGAAATGTTTCATTGCTTTAGTTAACATTTATCAAGCAAATGTAATCTGAACCTGCAGTTTGCACATTTGCCTCTGCCTTTAGTAAGCTATGAGACACTGATGACCTCAACGATCATTTTCATGCATGTGGAAATGGCATATACCTGTAAATGGTTGGAGGGTAGTTCACAAATCAGTATGCAAAAGCACCTAAAGTGATGTATGCAGCACACGCGACTCCATTTAGCTACATTTGAAATAATTTCACATATACAGTACACCAGGACAATTTATTTACTTTAAATCAGTAACATCTGCATATTACCATGCACAATTAATAGATTAACAAGCTAATTAGCACCAAACATATGGTACAATGGGACAATCAAGAAGCACATTGTCAGCTTTAATTTAAAGGCTAGGATTAACTAAGTTGTACATAGGCCATTTGCTGTGGCATATAAGTACTTGAATAAACATTGTGTCAGTTGGGACCTTAAATTCTTAAAATAAACAATTAAAATACAAATAAAAAACATTTATATTAGAATGACAAAGATAGATATTAGGCTATCGCAAAATCAAATCTTTTTGCAACAAAAAAAATCTGATAACTTGCATATTTTGGCAGAAAAAACAATGATGTAAAGAATAACACATTTGCTACTTGTAATTTATGTATTGAGCACATCCTCATTATGTCAAGAGAAAACATAATCCGGTTGCAATTACTTTACTACAAAGACATATTTATCTAAGGGTGATCCTGATAAGGGTTTTCTTAGCAGGCAAAAGGGTACTGCTCTGACCTCATTGTAATTTCTATTACTTAAAATTATGTAAGAGATGACATGCAACAAAGAATTCGGGTTTTGCTATAAGAATGATTTATGACCAGGATGAGATAAAGATGTTGTGGCATATGGGGTCACAAGCAAATGTACACAAATTTAATAAATCAACCAGGTATTTTTGGTTTATGCTAAAATATACATCCTCTTACAAATGAGGTGTTAGACCACATAGGTCGTTCTAAACAAAAACATTTGCAACCACTTAAAATTGGACAGTAACAGATGCCTAGACCATCAACTTTATTTATTCATTCTGGTAAACGTAGAAGGGGCACCTGTCTGCAGAAGAGGCAAGAGTCTTGCCAAAGCATACAGTATATACATTTTATGGAACTTATTGAGATGGGTAAGCTACTTTACAGCTAGCTTCACTGCTTTTGTTTCCATGTTATATTTGCACTTTAGCTATTAACATGAAAGCATGATATAATCAGTATTTGGTTTGTACAGTGGTGGTGGTAATAAAACTAGTAGTAGAATGACATTTATCTTTAGTTGGGTGGTAGGTCAAATACATTTCTATTTGCATAATGATTGAGCACTGATGATGCAACATAGTTTTAGGGAATTTATTACATGTTTTAATGAAACACGATGTAAGACAAGTCAAGATTTTTTAACTTTAATTCAAGCAGGTTGACCAACTTATGGCAGTACCCATTTAGGAATTATGTCCATTTACACAAGTCTCAATAAACACCAATGACACACGTCTTTGGCTGCAATGTGCCTTTTCATATCAATGCCTCAATACACAGAATTTCATCAGAAGCCATTGTTGTGTGTGTTGAAGTTTTAAATAGGTAAATATTCCAATTTATTTTTTGCAAACCTGAGTAACCCCAAATTAAATTTTATTGATTGCTGTTATGATCACACAAATCAACCAGTGTCTCTGGTTTCTTCCAAATTGCTTCCATACATTGCATACATACACAAGTATTCGCTCACCCATCCAAATAATGGGAATCAGTGCACAAAACAAGGTCCATAAAGACATGGATGACAGAGTCTGGTGTGGATGAACTTAACTGGCCAAAGTCATTTTGAACCCTATGGATTAGGAATTGGATGTCACTTAAATTCATATGCGAGTCAGGGCAGATGAGCGAATACCTTTGGCAGTATAGTGTATCAAGATTTACTTCACACTTGCTTTATTAATAATAAATCCTTCCTTTTAGCAGAAGAACAGATTAGATTAATCAGAACTGCATACTACTGCAACTTCACAAAATATCTGAAATAACAGTCTCAGTAGGTCGTGCATAAAATTGCCTCACCTCATTACTCTATTACCTTTCCACGAAGCCTACGATCAGATCTAAAACAAAGCTACCTTATTAATATATCAGCAAATTACTTTTTAAACATGTGTAATTACACATATACATACAAGATACACGCGCTTGACACTCTCCTACAGCAAAATATAAAATCAGAAGCATTAGAAGTTAGATTTGTTTGTATTGTGATACCTCTGCCTTACGTAGGCTGCCTTTTCACCATACAGTAAATCATGCGTTGTTTTAATGATTAACACAAACCATCAACATCTCTCTTTACCCAATCAGAACCCGACTACTTAAAGAAATGTTAGCTTTAATTAGCATGTCCATATTAGTTTGCCGTTTGATGAATATAGTGGCAGTACTACCACCTACAAATGGTAGTCAAATATACTACGCTAGCATGCAATTCACAAACTTGCAGCTTAAAGTTTTTTTTGCATCACATTTGTCATTTTATTACGTTTACATATGTAGATATCACATTTACCGGACCCCACACATATCAGCTCTATATTTACAAAATAAATGCAATCTACTACTGGCTTATTGTTTTGGTATAATTCTGAATGAGTCCTTGGAAGTACTGCTGCGTGTTTTTGTATGGTTGGAAAATAATGATGTAGCATTTGGGGAGGAAATACCACAACAGAAAGGAGTAAAGACTGGAGAGAACAGCCAGAGCATTAAAGGTTATGATTAACATGTCCTGGTAAAGCATGTAAGCTGTGGCAAAAATGATCCAAGTGAGGATCAGCAGGAGCAGACAGAAGGTTATTGCTTTGGCTTCATTGTAGTTTTTTGGGAGGTCTTTTCCCATGTAGGAGAAAATGAAGCAGAGGAAGCATAGAGATACAAGAAAAATAACAGGACTAGCAGTTGTTTTCAGATTAAATGTACAGTTAACTATGATTTTGTCAGGATACCAAAACCTTTCATTGTAGGGCATGGGGGGTCCGTAACAATACCCGCTAAGAAGCAAAAGCGCCTGAATAACAAATGCCCCAGCGATGACCAGCCACTGTCCTTGATATTTCGTCCATAAACTGTAGAGCTTGGGAAACTTGGCGGCCATTTTGAAAATGCAAACAATTTGAAAAGAGCGGACAACAAAACATGCTAGACAGACAGTGTAGAACAGCATGAATGGTAACAACCTCAAGATGCAAAAAGACATTGTTGGCTTACCAAAGTAAAAGAACACACTGAGGGCACACACAGTGAGACAGCCTAAAATTAGAAAGCACATTGGTCCCCCAGCAGATCTGACAACAGGTGTGTTGTAGTTGGAGGCAAAGAGAAGAGACATGGCTAATGTGAGGCCCATGAAGGCACAGGCTCCAATGGTGAGCAGTATAGCCCCAGTGTCTGTGAACGTTATGTACTCGACTGTCCTGAGATTACATGATGTACTTCCTGCCTCAGACCATTCTGTCTCCTTACACTGGAGACATGTGTATGGGTCCACTGTTTAATATGGGAAATAGAAAAGCTGTCAATATATGTGAAGGTCAAATTTTTACAGAGAGATTTCACATGTGAGGAACCATGTAAGACATTCATACAAAATTTTGTTATAGGCTTAGCTTTTGACTCATGGCAAATATTTTATCCATTGTATAGCCTAGACCAATGTACATTTTCATCTATTAAAGTGAACATGGAGGCTGTATACTGTATATTAACATAAAATTACTGATATGCCCTTCCATATATGTAAAATTATAATCTTACATAGCTCCTGTACATTTACCTGTACTGTTGATGTAAGCTCCATTTGGACAGATTTCACAGATGAAGCAGCATTTTTGTACTCCAATTTGCTTTTTTGCATATCCTTTGCCACAGTCTTGGGAACATACTGAAGTAGGTACCTGTACAACACATGTTGTGTCTGTGAATCACACCATAAAAGCTCTCTGCTGGTTGATGTGTCTGATATATTGGACTTAAATTTTGTTATATACATTTGACAACTTACTTCACCATTTGCATGCCAGTGAATTTTGGAGGTGTTAATGAAGAAATCAAAAGAAGGATGAAATGTAATGCTCCCAACCACCTGCGCATCTCCAGTGTGGTTCCAGAAAACCACGTTATAGGATCCAAACATGGGATCCCCATTCTCATCAAACTGAATTGTTTGATTTAGAAGGGTAAAATTTGACTTCCACAACTCTGCAAGGATCTGAGTTACACAAAACATTTAAATACTTTGGTGTGATTACATGATTTAATGTACAGAAGAATGAAATGATAATTATGTTCAATACATTTTAAACATTATCTGTGTACTTACCATGTATGGGTACACTGTAATATTGTCATTACATCTTCCAGTTCCACATTGCAAGACGTGATGTAAGGCATGACCAGCGGCATATACAGCGGAATAAACAGGGAAAGAGAAAGATGGGTCTGCAGCTAGGATGTCTTCTGGAGTCAGGCTTTCGCAGTTGCATATTTGATTACAAAGCTTCTGATGTGCTACATTTTCACATTGAGCCTGGCTTTTGAATGAATAGATAAAATCACTGAAACCAGGTATTAGCATTGCTGACTCAGAAACCCCAAGTACAGTGCCAATATTTCGGATTCCACTCTCCTTTGGGAGCCTCTTGTTTAATGACCATGCATCTCCTGCAATCCACACCTTGTTAGTGAAGTTTTGTTGTATTGCTGAGTCAATGAGTGCTTCAGCGTTCCATTCAGGGGCAAAAACAATAATCACATTTATGCTCTGTGCATTAATCTGTTTAAATATTAGGGTGTAATTTGTATAATAATCGAGACCTTTGTTGTATGGCAGGCAGATCTCAGTGTCTTTAATTTTCTCCATGAACAATTCCAGACCATCTGTGCCATAATCATTATCGCTGTAAAGGAAGGCAACCCAGCGCCAGTTGAAGTTTCGTAAAATGTTAGTGATCACTTCTATGATGTCTTTATTGGGATGCACTGTTCGTAAGAAAGATGGAAAATTCTGTTTTCTTGAAAATATAGAGCTAGCAGCTCCATAACTGACCTGTAAATGACATAATATAGAAATGACCAATATTTCATGTTTCAGTGGCATCATCTAATTGATCAGGTAGAACATTTTAAAATAGAAGCGTAAATATACGGTACCATGGGAATGAGATTCGCCATAAAGAGTGGGGCTACAGTCCGTGATTCAGTGCTTGTATATGTCCCAATCACTGCTATCACTTTGGACACATTCATGTGTGGTTCACGCCAAGGTTGGATCTCATTGTTTTCTGAGATGAGATTCAAAACATCTGGAAAGTTTTCTGTATCTGAGCAGTGGTCAAATATTTGGTAGCCCAGAGAGACATTTGGAAGTAGCTTTGTAGAGTTGTTGATTTGTTCTACAGAGAATCTCATCAAATGAAACCTCCGATAACTTGACAGTGTTAAGGGTTCGCTGTTGGTGTAGAAAAGACATCAACAGTGTGTATAAGTTTCAATGCATTAACAGTGTACATTTTTCCAATAAGGACTAAGGTCAACAATTAAGATGTTCAAAAGATAATATAATAATAACAATAACATTTTTTTTTCTTTAAAATAACTCAGTTACTCCTATTATAAAACTCTTTTTTCCCTATTTCTTAAGTAAATAACTGTTACAGATGTTCCCAAAAACATGCTGCAATTGTCGGTTCCTTTTGCCCTTTTCTACTTCCATGGGGTGCTGTAATAAGTGCCTATGGTTTACTGTAGGTACGGGGAACCTGTCACTCTGTATAAGTTGCAGACTCTGAATCCAATGGTAATTAAGGTTTGGGCACCTGTAGGATTTGATTGCATTATCTGTAAAATCTTCAGTCTTCATTGTATAAAGTCAAACTCTGTTTATTTGGCATTCCTTATCATCTTTATTTATTGTAAGACTCACCTGGAGCAGTTGATGGCCTCTGGACGGTCCTGATAAACATTGCTACTGACTTGATGAATATCAAATAGTCCACCAAGTACATAATCTCCTTCCAAATAAAACTCTGATGCTGGGGCAGTGCACTGAGTCAAGACATGTAACAAAGATCTAAAGAAACACAGAGAAGCAAGAAAATGTTTCATTGTTAATTTAACTATCTGATCTGAACTCTAATGGCATTTGCCTTTGCCTTTCAATAAATTATCAGACAAGGGTGTAAGTGGAAGGGAATTCACAAATCAGTATGCAAAATAATGTAAACTGCAGCCCTACAGACAGACCTAATACAACCTGGTTTAACTATAATGTGCAAGCAGGTTTTACACATCTGTACTGTATGAACGTTTAACGTCAATGAAATTTGGTTCCAAACAAAATGTGCCAGATGTTAACAAGAAGGATTTTATACAGTATTTAAGATTCAGAAATCATATTGAGTCCTTTGTACGAAACACTAAACCTAGTAGTGTTTTGGGCATGAGTAACTATCACACTACCTGACAGAAGTTGATACACATGTAGGCTTGGAAGCGCCTTTAGAAAGGCTTTTGCAGCTAAAGGATACTTACATGTAGATGGCGTCTGACTCACTTCAATCCATTTGTGGCAATGCACCAACTCAGACGCCATATTTTATCAGGGAATCTGCAGCCGTTTTTGAAAATGAGTTTGGTTTTATCCAAATTTCACAGTACTGTTGAATCATATGGTGCACATTAAATCTGCTCATTAACAATCTAGACTTCTGAGTACAGAAAATATGAATGTAATAAGTTATAAACTGATCTGAGAAGAAATTAATATTGGCACATTCAACCCAGATCAGTTTTGTGTTCTTCTGTAAACTTAATATATAAAATATAAAACTGAGACATTTAGGTACTGTTTGAAGGAACACAGCCTCTTTAATAGAATTTGGAGTGAAAAAATTACACTTAAGTTATTAAAATCAAGTTCCTTTTATATCTGCAGCACAAGAAAACAATAACATGCAATCATGAGAAACACACTTAATCAAATTTAAGATCCAATTAACCAGTTCTGCTTTTATAAATTTTAACGTAAATGGATTTAAACATTTGAAACAGTACGGTGGTTGGAAGAAAAACAAAAATAAAAATAATCTAAAAATTTAAATTTAAAATATATACTGTTTATATACAAATTCTCCAGACAACCAGACTTTTTACAGGAAAATGTTTTGATCCACACTACAGTGCTGATCAATGTTTAGTAATGATAGTTTAACCCCAACATAAAAAATGAAAGAAACAAAATAAACATGTTTGAGGCAAAGTGATTGCCATCTACTTCATCTGTCTCAGATTTTTTGTCTTTAAGCCCAAAAAAAAAAAAAAAAAGGTTTGCTTGGAATGATGATATATTTACCATTGTTTTTTTCAACAACATAAACAAATTACAAAAGACTATGACTTATTTTACATTAGTTAAATGGACCCCAGGCTTTTAAAGGTTGTTGGGGTAATAAAATAGCTTGACTCTACTGTGTCAGGTTAGATCTTATTATGACTTGGACTTGAATACTGATCCTGCACTATAATGGTGCAAACCAATCACCATCTTGCCATTTCAAGCTTAGTGACCCCAATAATGATTTAAAAAAATATTTTAGAGGGGTGCTTCATAACATAGTATCCTATCAGGTAAACTCTAAAAAATTGATTTAAACATTACAAGTTACTAATATCTGCCCTACATTAAGCATTCAATCATGTGGTGGGTGGCAGAAGAGTGGATTCAAATTTAGCCAATCATCTGATACGGGCTATTGTTGTTTAGTGAAATTTATTAATATTCAATTCAACATAAATATCAACTTATTTTAGCCAAGTGTTTTTTACAGATGTTTTCCTTCCTGCAGTGAATGCACAGTCTAGTGAAGTGTTTTTCCAAAGCCAGATCAGCCACAAAATTTTATCACAGAATTTAAACTGGGAAAGACTATTGCATTTTCTTTAGACTTCATTTTACACACCTAATCATGTCATTTGCTAAAATACTACTGACTTTGATATAACTTGTTACAAATGAGTAAGGATTAATGAAAAGTTGGCATGTTTATTTTCAGTCAGAAAAATGAGAAGTAATCGAATCACTATCAATGGAGGAAGAAAACAAACTAAAGAAAAAAAAAAAAAAATTACTGCAGTTACTTTCATCGTGGTTCCTTCTTGATGATTTTAACCTTACTTAGAAGTTTAAAATGCAAAAGGCAGCACTGAGTCACGTACTACTGAACAAATGCAAACCAATTCTAAAATCAGGGTAGAAAAAAAACAAAAACACCTTAATGGACAAAGGCAACATTCCCAAAATAATTTGATCCATTCTGCTCATCCTCACACAACACTGAACTATGGATCAAAGCTTTTTCATGTTATTGTCCCACTCAAAAAAAAAAAAAAAAAAAAGCCAATCCCAGAGTGTGACCGATAACTTTCAAATGAGAAGAAAAGGAAGGTTAAGTGGTAACTTTTAACTGGCAAAGGCTTTCCCTGTGTCTTCCTTGCCTTTGTATGTCTTCTTCCCATGTGTGAAGGGTAGATATCTGTACTTGATCATATGCTAGAGAAGGGAGGATAAAAAAAAAACAACAACAACAATTAGAGACAAGTATTTATAAGGTTTGAATAAATATTTTATCCCTAAATAACCAAATAATTATTAAGAGACTTTGTTTTGGTAAAAGCTTGCATGATTCGTACTTTTACAGTTTATGGTCCGTCAGATATGAAAAGCATTTTTAGACTTACAAGATGGTTCATTTCATATGGTCGGTGAATGCTTTGTTTTACCTTGATCTGTCTCTTCATTGTGATGCAGAACAGCATGATGAAGTACATTACAAGTATAGGCCAGAACACTGGAACATTGAAGGCATCAAAAAATGTGCAAATCATGGCGATGACTATTCCTTTTGTCGCCGAATGCCTGGTAAAAGAAGCACAAAGTGACATTGTGGAAGCATACATAAAGACAATCCTCCCCTCTACTTGGTCCTTTTTATGTACTCCATCCTACATACACATTTCATCTCAACACTAAAAGGTATTTCATTTGGGGTTTACTTTGAATTAATCATCATCAGTAATTCACCATAATAAATATATAATTTATTTTTAAACTAAAGGTTTATTTATACTGCAGGACAGCAAAATTGAGATCAAAAGATCAGACAATTTCTGGATAAACTTAGTATTCTGATAGATACTACTAAACAAAAAAAACACTACCTGACAAGTTAGAAAGAAAAAATCTGTTAACTCAATCTAGACAGACAGTTTGTTGACCTGCCAACATAGAGGTGATCCTGTGATAACATGCGTCTCATGTTTCTGTCTTGGACTCCTTATAAATGGACACATTTGGTATAATGAAATTTCATCTGTCCTTGAGACAGGTGAGTAATGATTAGAGAAGTAACCTGGGCTTAAGATATGAGGGCATGATCACGTAGGCCCTTAAGCAAATGCACACAAATTAATTTAAACCAATGTCTCTGGTTTCTTCTAACGCGCTACATCCTGTTACAAATGAGCTTTGCATGACCACTTTGGACCACACAGGTCATTTGAAAGGATATAATTTGCGATCACTCTCAGGTAGAGGAAGTGGCCAAACTGAGTTAGACTCTCACCAGAATTTGAATTCAGGCAACCTCCTGATGAAAGGGCGGAACTCCTCGTTCTGCTTGGTAGGAAGGGACGGGCCATCATCTGTGGAACAGACAGGTCATATGGTGATGTGGTGGTTAATAAGAAAATCTTCAATTGTGAAACATGAAAACACCATCACTATGCCGTGAACCTCATGTCAGTACATAAAAATGTGTGTTTAAAAGAAAGGTTTATTGAAGGTAAATCTCCAAATCCAAGCAGTTAACTGCTGTAATGTGTTGGCACGTTACTTTCAAGAACTTATTTGATAATTACAGTGTGGCTGGCACTAGAACATTTAACTTAATTTTTGACTGTGGTTGCAATGCTTTGCTCATTTAGAGTCACAACTCCATACAAGTGTATACAAGCAGTTGAACACCCTTCTTAGTATTCCACTGTTTACATGACTATACGAGGAAGCTAATGTGGTATATGAGACTCCTTAGGACCTCTAGTTATTGATCTTTATGCAAGTTTATACTAAAAGTAAATCAGAGAGAGAGAGAACATATTTCCAAATATACAATGTGACCACATTACAAAATGTAATTTGGGTAAACTTGCCTTCATCAAGCATTGAAGGATCCACTTTTGGCGACAGAAAAGCAATGAACAGGTTGAGATGGTAGATTCCCAAAGCATATGTTACTATATACCAACCCTGAAAAGCAGGATAAGGAACATCACCACACGTTTTTGGGCAGACACTGAGCATAAAATATATTCAAAATTACATGCACAAATAAGCAGGAACACTTATATAAATTAGAAATAGAACAGGACAAGAGACAAAAATGTATATATTGACATATAGCCATGTGTTGTATTAAAATAACAGAAATACCTGTAGTATGTAGACTCTGATCATGTAGACAGCAGTAAGTAGTAGAGTGCTTGCCCATCGCACTGCATAGAATGGCGTTGATTTGTCTAGCCATGACTGATAGACCTGTCTCCAAAAATTCATAAAGAAAACAAAATGTAGCCATCAGTTTTGGGGAAAAGGAGACAATTAGGACATGACCTTAGATAAAACACAGCATGGCTTCTGAAAGAAAGTGTCAATATTAGATTGTGGCTGTAGAAGTGATGGATCTTAACAGAGCATCTATCATTGCATCATTCTAATGAATGTAATGGAAAACATTGGAATTTAGATGATACCCTTGAACATTTGTCCTTTTCTACCTTACTGAACTGGAAAAAAATTCGTCATCCTCCTGTTCATAGTCAAGATACACTGATAACCCTTTCAGTTCTTACCTCTGCTGAATATAAAGCAGGTAATGACTACTCCCAATTGATTATTTTTACATAAATGTAACAAACTAAATGAAAGGAATAGATCACTGAATTATCACGGTTTTAAGACATTAACGTCAGAAATATATAGATTTTTTTTTTTTAACTACACCAAGACTATTTTAAAGAGGTTATTTCAATGATTACCATTTATCAGAAAATCCAAATGTTCAAATGTGTTAAAGGAAATTGCACTGCTTGCTGAAGTCTGGTATAATATGGCTTACATGATATATGTGTGCTCTCGACATTACCTGTCCAATCCGTGTGAAAAGGGCAGTGACTACAGATGGTTTCCCATGGATCGACTCCCCAACACTGTCCCCTTCTGACATTCTACCAGTAAATTAAACAAAAAAAATTACTGGTTAATGAATACAATGTTCAATATTTGGGTATGCTGATATCAGTTCAACATAGATTGCACTATAAAAAGGGCACACATTTCTGCACCTATACATCAGTACAGCAAGTGTATGTCAACCTCTAAATACCTTCTCACTGAAGGGAATCCAGGCACTTAAGTGTCATTTTTATAAAACCTAGCCTGTGCTGTAAGGTACAGAATATGGCAATATGTCTACGTAACAGCAACATTGTGTCGAAACTAGATAATGGTTAGCTATCTAGCGATATCAGTACACCTGAATAGACTGATATTGAAAGTGGAGGAAGGAAATGGGGAAATGGATAAGAGAAGTAAATCTAGTCGTAGCTCCATTAAAACAATATCACAGCAGGTCAATTCCAATATACATATTGTATTTGCTGTATGTCTTTTATTACGATTTGTCTGTTACACATGACTTTAGAATTACTCTAAGCAAAATTTTAACATTGGTCGTTTGTCTAAGGTTTTTGGTCATTTAAAGGTATTTGGATGCTAAATGCACTGCGCTTAACATAACAGCGCATTTTAGTCTTCGTTTTCACATCTTATATTAGATAGTGAAAAGGCAGCACCGTACAGAATTGTTCGTGATTCTGGCTAACGTTAGCAAACCCGATGTTAAACCGATGTAAAACTGACTTAGGCAGCTAATATGCAATATTTATCAACAATATTTATCTGGGAAAATCACCGCAAGAAAAAGAACGAATTCAACTAGCGTACTTTTACGTATCGCCCGTAAAATGTACAGTTACTCACGTTAGCTTATATATTAGCCGTAGAAAAAGCTAACTAGCCGTCTAAATGTACACTGCCCTTTGGCCCAAATTACAGCCTATGTGGGTTATGTAGTTTTAATAACGTTTGAGTTAACCCCTGTGGGCCCATACTTTAGTATAAGCCACTGCATTTCCCACAACTCCACCGAAGCTCACGTTAACGATTGGCAGAAGTAAATGTAGTCCCTCGTTCGCTGGCTTTAACTTGTAATTGCTGTGCATGAGGAAAACATTGAACTACAAATACCGAGAACGAAGAGCACACGCTGACAACTCACTTCCGGAGAAACGGTGCTACGTTGTCAGTCAGTCCACGGCTAGCCAGCTAGCCCATTTTGAAATCTAACCATTCTCCAGTGACCACATACCGTATTGGCTGAACAATACAATGTGTTTCTTTAACTACTTAATCGTTTCAATACCTGTATGATTTATTGGTTGTGTTTGTAATCAAGGTGAAAAATAACAATGACAGCCCTGACTTACCTGGTACGGCAGCTGTGTCACTACCCGGCTCTACCTTACTAGCTAAACTAGCTTCCTCTCGTGCAAACTGGTGTGAACACGTCAGTACTTCCGCCTAGAGTCGAACACAGGGCAGGCAGGATAGTGGAGCACCGAGACAACCGACCACCAGCGGCTAAAACGACTTAATGCCGCTCAGACAGTACTGTGACGAGGAGATTTCCACATACATTCACACACACTCAAAATAACAATTTGTGAAATTATTTTTCACCTACAAGAAAAGAAACATTAAACAGAAGTAAATATTTTAATATCAATGAACTTAACCTTAGAGCAGTCATAGACAAGTAATGGACATTCATGAACAGCAATAGTACATGTTCATAATCTTTACAAAAAAGAATAGAAAAAACCCCACATGAATATTAAAACAAAGCACTATCTCTATTTACATGAACATAATGCACAATAATACTGATCATAAGCACAGATAGTCTAATTTTCTCTCTCTCTTTTTTAAGTGTTAAGGTGCTTTCTTTGACCAGTTGAAGGTTAATAGATGAAAGCATATGCCTTTCAGAGAGTCTTCAAAAATGACTACAAGTCAAGGACAAATTATTGCCGTGGTACAATGTCAAGTACTTTCTATAAAGAAATGTCCTACAATACTAGAATCGCACCATTATTAACCATGTACATATGAAACCAAGAAAATCATGGAATGTTTCTATTAAATATTCCCAAACAAGTGCCAAGAAGATACATAGTAGGTACACAGCTAGCTACAGTATAATCAATATATGAGGACCTTGCCCTGCAAGGTTACTGAAAAACAAAAATACTTAACTACTGATTTGATAAACCATAGCAAGCTATTCTTGATTTCCTCACACAATTCTGATTCAGTCCATGCTCATGAGAAATAATACTGTTTTTGTATGTTTTTTCCCAGATCTTTTGCAATGTGCTTCTATACAGGAAGTGTTTGTGTTGATTTTCATTTTCATTAGAAGTTCTGATGAATACATGTTATTCATACCAAAGCCAATTAACCAGTGTTTAACAATGAAATAATGGTGTACTGAGCAAGATGTTATCACACTATTATACCCAACAAAATATACATGACTATGTATATTAATAGGGAGTTTGATTCACCATTCAGATCTGTACATTGGAGTTAAACAATACATACACCATTTTTAAACTAAATACCCTTTTTAACCACATCTACTCCAAAACATATACAATATACAAAATATACATTTGTAGACGCAAGAAAACAAAGACAGAACAATAAATAAGTCAGCAGAGAGCTAATTTTCTGTACCCAAAAGCAATGTTTTAAAAAGGTTTACACATATGTGATTGTGCACTTGCTGAACTGTTTGTAAAATAATTGTCAGATGATGCTATTGAAGTAAAATGTATTAGTGCACATTAATTAGGATTTAGCTTTTTTTTTTAAAATCTGCTCTTCTCAGTCCAAGCCCTGTGCATTCCTTACTGACTTGACAGTGCTTTGTCACGGTGGTCTTGAGTTGTTCTTCGTGTTATCTAACAAAACTAAGGATGACTGGGAAAGTGCATTAACACACTGAAAATTCCCTGTAGTCACAATGTCTGCAAAATTACAGATGAGTGACAGTAACATCTAAAAGCACATTTAAAAACAATATCCACTTATCTTTACTCTGACTTTACACAGACAACAACATTGGCAAAACAGTCCAGGATTATTTAAGCCTCAGTGAACATCATTTTCCATGAATTCCTCTTTAATAGAGTGCTTGTTGCGTGATACCTTGCAGTCAGGCATGTCAAAGCCAAAGTCAGCCCACTCATCAGTGGCTGCTGCCATGCCTGTTGCCCCAACAACACCGGACCTGTTTGGAATAGTAATAGTGTGTCGGACACGAAAGTGCACAGCTTCCATGACACGCTGGCGTTGCAGTTCACCCCCTGCAGCTCCAATGGCTGCCATGGCAGAGGCAGCCATGTTGCTGCTGGAGCGAAGGAGCTGCTGGCTGTGATAGTCATGATGATGAGTAGAGGCAGGCAGTTGAAGAGGGGCACCTTGTTTCATGTCCTGCAGGCCTCGCCAAATGGCATGGCGGGACTGCTCTGGTATCTTCAATGCACCTAAATCCTAGCGAAGACACAAAGTTAGACGCTTTAGCAATTCAAACTACAATGCTACAAACATTTAGGATTTTTAATGAAGCAAGGTGAACCTATTTTATCTTGCTCTTTAAAATATACATTCAACATTATTTTCTCCATGTGTATTTATTATTTAATTGCCCTTACTTTGTTCTTTTTTGAAGCTCAATGCACACAATACACAATTCTATTATATTTATGAAGTAACGTTTACCTCCATGGAGAGGGTCTGTAGATGGTAGATAGACTGGAGGCCTTGGGAGGTGAAGTACTCAATGAAGTTCTGACAGCCCAGACTGGTTAGAAAACTGTATGGGAAAAAAGCAGGGCTGCTTAGACTACCAATTAACCACAGCTGCAAAACGAAAGGTGGCAATTACTACTTAAGTAACACTTATGTAAAGCCTGGTAGTGCTTTAGTAGAATAAAGAATATCCCAAGTTAATATTTAGGACCATAAAGTGTGTTTACACTGACCTAAGTAGTGTTATGTTATTACACCACTATTTAATCAAGCTGTTATTGGTTTGTGCAACCAAGGATCAGGGCACAGATATTGCCTCAAATATACAGTATTTGTGCATCTTGATAGATGCAGTGGTAGTAGTAAAAGCATGAACATAATTTATATGAATGATTCATAAGGCCATTCTTGCTTTGGTGAAAAACCTTTATTATAAATACATGGAAAATTAAAATGTAACATACAATGTAAAAAAAGAAGCTAGCGTACAATTTAATTGTACTTCAAACATAACAATCTAGAAACCCAAAAGATGGACAAACCCTGTCGTATCAAAAATGTTCAGATTACAAAAGCAAAGAGCAAGTATTAAAATGACTGCATTGACACATTATTTTAGAAAAATATGATATAAGCAGCTTTAAATTAAATAAAACTTAAACAATGGAAATTGTTTGGAAGATTTGCTGTAGTGCATATAAAGAAATGCTGTACACTCAGTGATACTGCGAATAATTTTAGATGCACTCTAACTGTATGACAAATAGTTCAGGCTTTAACAGTAACAAACAAACCAGATGGCAGCCATTGTGGTGGTCTATGACTTTCAAGCATCTTGGATGTATGATTAAATTAAATGCTGAATAAGCTGTTTTTTAAATGGATCTGATCATCTCAGATTTTTATATTGGCAGCTAGCAACTACTTGTTCACACATCTCTTATTGTAAACAATGTTTGGCCAGAAAGACACATACGTTCAGACATATGTCATACCAATGAGGACAGGACCGCTTTTATATCGTAGTGTCTTACCCAAATATGCATCAATGTGAACAGAAAAAGCTGGGGATCAAACCTTGTAATTACTGGAGGGGACAACTCACTAGTTCCTGGCCCTCTCTGCTATTGTCTCTCTGCTGTTGTCTCATATAACATATTTCTTTAAAAGACACTTCCCCATCAGACAAGGTATTGCCTTTTCTCCAGTTTAGCTGCACACACATTTTTTTTCATGTAGTCATGTGGCCCGTTCTCTAATTGATCTTCATTATGACAGCAGCTATGGTTAGCATGAGACTTGTGATGTAAATGTAATGTTTTACAAAGCAGCCATAATCAATTCAAACAGCATGTACTGTAGAATATAGTTTTATCTACACACATTTTGCTGTAATGTTTTTCTTTATAAAACATTTTGCCAAATTTGCATAAGCAAACAAAACAAAGTAGATGTTTTGTCATCAACACGGCAGCCATTTATATTTAACACAACAAGTGCATGTAATTCAATGTCTGTTGTCTGCTGGAGATTAGAGGAGTGTCATTGGAGAGTGAGGTACCTGACAAGGCTGGGGTCAGGGTTATACGGAGGGGGCGGGCTGCAGTGGGAAGCAGACACTATAGTCTGACTGCTGTGGCCACCATTCATGTCACCATTGGCCTGCATGTGGTGGCTGCTGAGCATATTTGAACCTGTAAGGCAGGAGTAACACAATAATGAGCAGCAAAGTAGCACAATGGCCTGCCTTGAAATAACATGACTGCTCTGTTATGAAAACAACTGATTAGACAGACATACTGATGACTCACCCAAATGACCTATGGAGGTGGGGGCAGTAGAGTGTTGCTGAGGCTGCTGCCCCACCAGCTGGTTGACTGAAGGGGCCTTGTTGAGCCCTCCGTGGCCATGAAGCTTGTTCATGTTGGACAGTGGAGAGTAAGAGGAGGGGGATGCTATTTGGCTCCTATAGGAAAATGGAAAAGATTAGTGAAATGTGTGAGTACATTTACAGTTTGATGAAGTGAAAGAGATCAACTTTGTGTGACAATTCTTTTATTCTCTTCAGAAGTGATAACTTCACAGTCCTCCTCTTTGGAGTCACTTACGGTCTCTGCAGTAGTTGCTGCTGTGTTTGTTGTCTATAAGACTCCACCAGCGGCTGTGGCACCAACTCCACTAGCTCCAAGCTGTCTTTAATCTTCATCAGCAGCTCAAAGTTCTCCCGACCACGAACCTATCCCCACACACCACAGTTAAGTGATTCAAAAGTAAAAAGTTTGAAAAGGAAGATTCAAATATATCATGTGCAATTTTCCCTCTGCTCCAATGTCTTACAGGAATATAGTAAATTTCTTCTTCTCCATGCCTCCTCTTCCTCATGTTGATATTTGGACTGGGAATATTTGGTGGATTCTGTTTGAAGTCTGTCAACGATAGAAAAGAATCATAATCCAACACGTTGCTAAAATAAGGTATTTAACAATCACAGCAATGTCAGTGTTAACTCACTGCGCTTATTGGCGCCACCATTTTTGGCCACGCTGTCATTCAGAGCCTGTTGTTCCCTGAAGTGGTCCTCATCAGCTTTGCGGTCCCGGCCCGGGCATGCACATATCCGACCTTCAAATGACCTTCTACCCAATACTTGACCACTGCAGAGATAAATTGAGAATAAAAGGAAATTCCTAATTATGGTATATTTTTCCATCATTTTGTCCTTTATATGTGTTTTTTAACAACACATGTAAGATAACTAAAAAGTTGCAATAATTAAATTAAGCCATTTTTCTGGAAATTGTACTTTTCTCGAGCTGTTTGTATGTACAGTAGGACTTATGAGTTGTTGACTTACTCTCTGGTTTCCAAAGTGATTATGATGAGGATGGGCCTCCTGTTCATCCCCCCCACACAGCTGCTGTTACACATAAAGTTATAGAGGATGGTGGTAAACTCAGTTCCCACCTGCAACACAAAACAATAATGCTTTAGGATATTTTGGTTTATTTGTTTGGCACATTTGACACTTTATCAACTTCAGATTGTTATACTTAAATAATTTCTTTCTATCTGCACGTTTAAACGGAAGCAAATCTCCCATTTCACCTTTGACCACCAGAGGGCAGTGTTGTAGTGCGCTTTGATTTGGGTGCTTTTTAATAAAAGTCTTTGGGTGCCATCAAGCAGATGGCGATGTCTGTGCTTGTTTAGACACGTACACCGTTTTTCTTAATAGATGTGCTTTCTATAAATGACCTCAAATCTTCCCAAATCTATTCAGTGTCTTCTGCAGCAACACTTGTGTTGAAAACATTAAATACTATATTAAGGATATCTTTCCAATGACATTGAAACATTTGCTCATTCCACATGTAATTTTTTCTTTGTGTGCTGTTATTTACAACCCCTTTTAAAAATAGAAATCATTCACATCATTAGTATACTTACAGAGTACACTAAATATTTAGTTCTTTTAAGTTTAGATCGCTTGTGTTGTTGAAAGCCAACAGTTCAGACCCTGTGATATGTAATAAATTAAGCAGCTCTGTGAAGCATATTAGCAATAATGAAAACCCAACCTGTGGCGTCTCATAGGGCACAAAGACACTCTGTCGGCCAGTGACGGGATCATCCACATACTGACAGAGGTTATTCCCCTCCACTCGGATCAGGTGACTGGCTGGAGCTGACTGACCTGTACAACAATTACGTAAAACAGGAGTGAATGCTGTTAGGTGCTAAGTTAAGATAACGCAACATGTGCAAACTTCAATCCTCCATCTTGGTTTCAGCAAAATGCACTCCAAATTAACATTTAATTGATTATGTCTCTTAGTGTCTTTGTGTGAATACCATCATTGAAGTCTCGCCCTAATTCGTGGTTGGGGCAGCGTTTGACCACTTCTGTGACGTGCTCTGCCTTCTTGTAGATGGGCATGGCTCTGATGATGCTGCCATGAGGAGGAGCGGAGGACAGCTTGATCTGAATCGGACAGGTTTTGGCAATCTGACAGTAGAGCTTCTTCAGCATGGGAGAGTACTATGTGAGGAAAAGCAGACACAGAAGTAGTTGAGCCCTGGAGTTAATGAATGGCAATTTTTTTATTAAATAATAAAAAGCCATCTGCGTCAGGTATTCTCAGAACTTCATAAAAATTTTGACTTGCTTAGGAATGTGACTAGTAATGACGGACTAAATATAAACAAAATTAAACTAATTCAATGCTAATTAACAAATAAAAAATTAGCATCTCCAGCTGCAAGGGAGTTTAACTTGCCATTTACCATTGAGGTACTTTGCAGATATGACTGGCATTAGGTGAACAGTGAAAGTAAATATCAGTGGATGTCATAAAACCCTCTGCAATGTAAGAAAAATGTTTTAATCAAGGAAATAAATATGTAAAATAATATTTTACTTCGACAATTCATTTATCTGCTAGTGCAACTTACAAAAAGTGTGATCAAATGAAAAGCTAGGTAACAATATGATGATAGAATAATAGAGAAGCACAACAGTACACTATAATTATCACATAAAACTGAAGAGATTGCAGTTACTGTTGTAAACGTAATAACTATGTTATTACAATTAATAAATGATTATTATCCGGTTTTGTATGTACAGTAGTAATCTGAGTGGCTGTAAATGGAAAAAATTCAAAGGGGCTGACAGGAAAAAAAGGGTAGGTCTGTGCAAGTACCAGCTACGTTTGAGGGGAATTACACTAAAGTAAGCCAAAGAGAATGTGCTAAGCTTCCTCAGTTGATGAACATTTACCCACGCACACATGTACGTGTATGTGTGCGCCTGCTGAGATGCATAAAACAAGGGATTGGAAAGCCTTAACATGCCCAAACACAATCATAAATTCTCAAAAACCTTCCCTGTGGAAATCAAACTGGGACCTTCCAAAAAAAAAAAAAAAAAGCTGAGAAGACCGCTGTCTTGTGTAGACTTGCTACAGGTTCAATATGCAGCAGCGCACCCTACGGCAGGAATACTGTACATGCAGCTGAGCATACTCAGTATAGCGTTTCCTTTGAACTTACAACTAGACAAAAACATAGAAAACAAAAAACACAGAGGCAGCAAGTTGGATGAATGGCCATGCTTTAGACCCTGGAATATCCGGGTACTCCAACAAACAAACAAACTGACTATTCCAACTAGGATACCTGGACTTGTATTGCGTTAGTTTCAGTTCTGTTTTAAATTGGTCTCATAATGTGCTGCTGTGACCCTTTTACTCCAAAAGTAACATCATGTCTACCTCTACAGTATATTAGAATTTTCTTTACAATAAAGTTTTATTTCTATAATGTTTGATCTAAAGTTTGTTTGGACGACTCTTTTGACTACACTTCTCGCTCAATTGACAATTCACACTCTGGTCACACTGTGGACAAAAGAGGGCTGGGAAACAGTTATCGTCACGCCTTGTTATGACACATTAGGCATAAGTTCATAAGCCCTCACAAGCGCACACGTTACAAACTCGCATACGCTCATACGAACACACCCTTAGCCATGAGCACTCCCTGGAGGGCAGTGGTACTAATTCAGTCCATTAACGTTTCCTACCTAGCTTTGCGTGGCAAGTCTGAACAAATTGTCCATACCGTGAATAATTTTTTCATCCAGTCAGATTTAGTATTTACACACTGGGGACTTTTACTACTGCAACTACATGTTGAAAGCGAATCCATCAGTTGTCTTCCCAACACTATCATAACAGCATTTGAAGGAACACAGGAAACATTGTTTCAGTGTTTCGTAGGCAGCATCACAGAAAGGGATATCCAGACGTATTAGTGTAAGACATTGACATCCTACATAGAGAGATCGATACATAGACATAGATTTGTCCTGGTTAAACCAGCCGTTTGTACATTTTAATAGATTAACTGCTCTCATCAACAAATTGTGCTTTAAAGTTTAAACTGATTTTCAACAAAACGGGCTGTGACAAAACAATATCCTGTGGCCTTAATCCGCTTAAAATGCACTAACACAACCACCACATTATATATGCAAATGCAGTACTGCAGTAACCAGATAATTTGTATCAGAAGTTCTTATGGTTTTATGTTTTGGCGCAGTAAAGTTATTATTGCACAAAAGACGTTTGGTCTTGATATGTTGTGGGAACGACAGGAATCTGTGGTTTGGTTATTTTGTTTCTGAACAACTCAAAGTGCACAAAAAAGTCATAAATTACTTTTTGTTTTCATTTTTTCTTTCAATGTTTCAGCTTGTGCACACTTGCAGCAAAGACGCATAAGCATGCGCGCGCACACACACTCAAGTTCAGCTGGATGGGATGTTAAAGCATTAACATAACTACTAATAGTATCTGATGTGTATCTCCCTGCTCACACAAGAGATGCTGAATAAACAGACAGCAATATCCTTATTGTGACCCTTTTTACAAAGAACCAGTTTTAGTGTAGAACAGGCGGTTCTGAGTTTCTGGGTTTGTTCTTGTACTCTTGTATTTCACTGCTGTAATTGGCAGTTTTTAGATTTCTATGACTTAATGAGAACTAGATTTGTAATGTCTTTACTGAAGTTGCATAAATCAGTTCACTAATGTATTCGATCTATCCATTCTCCTATTCCTCTATCCATCATGGACCAGTGGAAGCAGGTTCTGACAAGCCTGGAGACAGGGTGATAATTGCCAGATCGTCATTCGTATACACAAGCAACAGCTTGCCCGCTGCAGTTTTGCTGTCCAAATATCAGATGCATTTACACACACAGCATGCATATCATACTCATCCACACTGTCTGTCTTGGATTTTTATACAGTCTGTAATTATACTGGATTCAATTCATTATAGAAGATTTGTGAAACTCTTTGACATCAAGGTAATTGCTGTTTATCAGTCTCTAGGAGACTGAGAAATAAGGGATAATGTAATGGCCGTTAGAGACTGGCTCCTACCTTCTTTTCTGTTCTCTTATTTTATTTTAAATGTTTTGCCTTAGATACTAATAAATACTTTTTTACATTTTCATAACAGCAAAGTGTTGGGTTTAAAGGAATTTAAACACAATTATCTATGGTGCAAGTGTGAGTAACTTCACAGCGACCGTTTACTCTAGACTCATTTACAGCGCAGGCTAGTCCATGGCGATCGCTTTGTCTTCAAGGAAGGACTATACAAAATGGTATAAAATGTTAATACAATGAGTATTATGGGAGTAAACTAGACATAGTGATAGCACATTAAATTAGTTACCAGATGGTGTTTTCTTCATGTAATACATCTATCGGGGGACTAAAAAACATTGCATTGAGGAAAACGATCTAAATAAGACAAACAAATGTAATATATTTACTAGTGTGTTATCACTGATAAAAAAGACCTGAGCACAAAAATGTGTGTGTAAAACCTGATCTGATGGGCTCTGATGGGCAGAAAGGCCAATGGTTATGTGTCTGTGGATGATGCGTGTTGAAAGGAAGGGTAGGATGTATTGCACAGGGCGTGTTGAGACCTGCATCCTAACGGAGAGAGGCTAATAGCTGGGAAAAACAGCTTCTCACAAGTCGCTGTGCGATGCATGCTCAAGCCTGCACCCACGCCGCATCACACTCTCTGTCCTCTCCTGACAAGCTGACACACACACACACACATACACATGTATATATTTATATAAAGTTATGTCTGAGTGCATGAAAAGAAGTCTTATTTTTTGACAAGACTGAGGTGTTAGATCTCATTTCCAGCTGCATTGACACTTGTCTGCATTCAAGCCAAGGAATCATCTTTTAGGGGCAAGAGAGCGTCAGAGTTATTAGAGGTATTATCACTAATGCTCAGTGATGAAACAGATACAAACTAGCTTAATGTGAGCTTGGATGGAATTACTGTATGTGGAAACATTATGATAAACAGATGTAAAGGATTGTCTTTGGTTCTCACCTATTCTCCTGATTTTGCTCTTTTTGATTCTCTTTTTCTTTTGAGTGGTGAAGCAGATGTGAGCTGATCTGCTATCCAGTTGTGTGGAGCCACAAATCCACCCCCCTTAACAGTTACGTATGAGAGATGGGAATTAACGAGAAAAGTCAGATGCAGTAGGCAGCGGCCTTTCTAGTAATCTTTCAAAGCACTTCATGCCACCTTTCTGCCTTTTCATGCAAAAGAGGTGGGTCAGGGTAGCGGATTACAGTGAATGTGCCTGTATGATATTTGGCGTTCCCCAGCGCCTAAGGCCACAAGAAATCAGAAAGAAACAGAGACTGTTAACTCTCTGATTCAATGTGACTCAGTCTGGTCCTTATAGTCATCCTTTTTCCAACATGTTCATACTTGTGCCTTCTACTTAATTTTTACATAAATACACACACCTACATGTGCCCACACACAACACACATACACACACATGCATATGCAAATCCTCATGCACCCCGGTGTTGTTTGGGGGAATCCCCTCTCTTTAACAGAACGGCATTCATTCCAGAGAGATTAACTCTAATCTCCCATATTTTCTGAACTACTCCTAAAATGGCTGGGCAGCAATATGTTGTACTTCGAAAAGGCCTTGTACCTTTAAAATTATGTGCACAGAATTTTCTTGATTTCATGTGAAAAATATGAATAAACTGCTGATGTGGGCACTTTTCGCTTTATGGCAAGCAATTCAATCAGTATCCTTTAGATCGCACATACTTTGCTAATCCTATAATCATGCATCCAGGAAAAAAACAAAGCATTACAGTAAATGCCATGAAATGTATGAGCATTCTAATCTCCTGTCTTTAATGGCTTTGTACATCTGTATAATCACAGGTTTCCTCACAGTCCTGTTTCTGCTGCATCATCAGTTTCATATGAGGTTACGCTTCACCTAAACATTTTTCTTTCTTTTTCTTTTTTGTATTTCTTTTTTCATAGTCAAGTTTAAAGAAACGTTCCACACTGCAAACCAGCAAGATGAGAGGTAGAACATTATGAATGTCACAATAAACCAAACAGGCTGAAACAGGTTTGTAGGACTGTAGAGGATTTTATTACATTACTGTAACGTCTCACGTAAAGGAGCTAAACCAATTTTGTCCATATTTTCCTTGGTTGCAGTCAGTGTAGTTTAGCTGTGACAAAGAAGTGAGACAAAGGACAGACATATTTTAGGAGAGCACTTTAGGTGCCAGGGATGACAGCCATGAGTGTTTGTTAGGACCGAAACAAGGAATGAAAAGCACCAGGTCAAAGACCCCTGCTTTAATGTCCAAGGGAGGATCTTCTTACATTTCTTAAGTCTGAGTGAAGCATCCAACCACGCATGGCTACTTCCTGCAAACAGCAGTGGCAGAGCCCCCAGCTGAAACATTCACAGGCACATGAGGACACAGAGATGGAGGGAAGTGCATTTTGTGTGTTGTTTCTCTTGTTTCAGGTAGGTCAACTGTGTGACAGTCGTGGGTTACACCTTTTCAGCAAGACACTTCTTATCAGGTCATGACAAATTACACAGCTCCCATTTCACCTGTCTCTCACCACCATCACTTCACAGGGCATTTGTGTTTGTGAGCTTCTGCCTTAAAGGCTTTGTTTTGAAGTTTTATACGCCATAAAATAGTAAAAACAAGGTTTATAAGTAAGGTATAACTGCGGATTTCATCTAATAAGCTGAAGCAATATATAAATATATATAATGTATATAAATGAGACTACATTAAACTAATATTAACTTCTGAAATTAGTGCTACATACTTAAGATATGGTTGTCTTAAACACTGTGTGTTTGTTTACTACTCAACAAATGCCTGTCCTTAGTGCAATGTACCAGCACTTTCCCAGTTGCATTTAAGACATATCTATTTGGGGTGAGTGGAGGGAAGGATGAATCACTTTAAGATGAACAACTTTCTTTTATAGCAAGACACATGCACATGTGCTGGCTTAAGTGTCCTTGTGTGCATGTTTATGTGCAAACAAAAAAACTTACTCGGTAGGACAAAGAGAGAAAGAGAAACAGCGGAAACTTAAAACGCTTACGTACAAAGCCCTTGATGAAAAAAAAAAATGGTACTCACAGTCCATGTGGCTGACTTGGCGGTGCTGGATTGCTGGAAGGAAACCTGGAAGGCGTGCGGCCCAGGGTAGTCGGTGTTGGAGGGGATAGCTGGGGCAGGCGACAGGCCCTCAAAGGTGGAGTTGGGCTGGGAGTAGGGAGAGGGGGTGGGCACGGCCGATGAGGAGGCGTTCTCGGAGCTGTAGGGGCTGTCGGACGTTGCACGGCTCCCCAGGCTCTCCATGCTGCTGCTCAGCAAGTTGTACTGGGACTGGGGAGAAAAGAAGAGGAAAGAGAGTGAGACAAGAGAAGAGAGAGGGAGGAGAGAGGGAGTAACACAGGTAGAGGTGTTGGAGATACAAGGGCTTGGAGTCTTAAAAGGAGGTCGGATTACACCCAGAGAGTTGCGGGAAATGTGTGCGTGTGTGTGATGCTGCATGTGTGTGGATATAGGCGTAGCTGTCCAGGTGGGTGTCCACAACAAGCATTTTTCCCATGTGATCTATACATTCAATAACTGAGACAAGTCGTAATATCCTCACAGGCTTAAGGCAGACCAATATGTGTGGGTGTGTGTACAGTAAGTAGGTGGCAGCTTCAGTGAGATGCCCACTATACAGTAGGCACCTCGGGGCCATGCGAGGTGAGTTGTAAAACACAGGTGTAATCTGTGTTTTGCCTAATTGCCTGACATCCCTCTTGTCTTCTCTGCTGTGTTTGAGAAGAGAGGAAAGATTTATTGCACTAAAATGTGAGTGGTAGAATACTTCCTCCTCTCTAAGACCATAGATGTAAACAAAGATGTAAACACCTTTGTGTCCCAATATCTTTGTTAATTTAATTGGTTGAATCCTTGTCAGACTAGCAAAAACAGGAAAAGTTAGAAAACAAACAATCACTGTTCTGTCCACTGTCCATATTTTTAACAGAATGAAAACAGCAACTATAATGTAGAGATACCAAAATAATGCAACAAATAACTGACAGTGATTCACACTGAAATAGCCACAGCAGTGCATACACACACACACACACACACACACACACACACACACACACACATACACTATGAGAAAAAATTATAACAATTAAAATATTTAAAAAATCCAGACTTTTACCTTCTTTTTCACGTAGTACATCCTCTATTGCTATGGTCTCATTTGTCAACTCTTCAGTCAGAAATATCCAAACAGAGAAAAGCAAAGAGAATCTACAACCATAGTCTAACCAGAGAGTTCAAGTGAGGTGTCCACCAGTAGGCACACCACTCACACACACACAGACAGACACATGTACAGCCAGGGCAGGGAAAAGGTGAGGACTGGCGTGGAGAGAGAGAAACGACAGACTGAGATGAGAAGAGAGAAGAAGAGAGGGAAAGCGGGATGGGAACCCAAAAAATGGTACGACATTCTAATTACGACATGCCCGGACATAGACGGCAATGCTGGGGCGCATGTACACACATGCTCCAAAACACCTTGTAACGGCCTGCCCTGAGTAAACACTGTCTGGTCTGTGAGAGAGAGAGAATGGAAGAGAGAAAAAAGAACAACGCATGAAAGAACAGAGAGTTCAAGGGTCAGACTCCTCTCAATATTATATGTCAATACAGCATTAAATCAGCTGTCACGAAAGAACATTTTAAAAACCAAAGAGTCTATGAGTGGACATGTAGAAATAACCTCCACCCCTATGACATGCACACACTGCTTCTACAGGCACACATCATACATTATTCAGGCTTGGTTCAAAACACATTCAAAACATTGAGGTTATTAAATGCTGCACATCAAGTTTTCTGTCCTGACAACTTTCCACCACTTCCATCTCGCTACCCTTTCTTTTTCGTTTACTTATCCTCTGTCTTTGTTTCAGTCAGGCTCTCTGTCTCGCTGTTCCGTCAGCCACCCTGGGACCTCTGTCCTTTTCCTGTGTGTTTCCACTATTAACCACTAAAAGTTAATAGTGCATTTTTCTGTACTTATATATTACCTGTATGTGTGTGGCTTTTCTTACTGAGATTTTCCTGAGGCAGAATCTTTATCCAATTCAAGTTTCTAAAGAGAAAGTAGGAGCTACTTATGGCAAATTTATGATGACTATGAGCTTGGTTATAGAAGTAAAATCCTGAGTTGAGCAAGTTAGCTTTGCTAACCCTGGTGTTCTTTCCTCAGGAAGCGTATATAAAAGCATCATTATGTCCACTTTTAAATAGATACAGTAAATGTTTGCTACTATTGAAATCTTCCTCTAACTGGTATTGTCTGAAGCTTTTAAGGGCACAAGGTAAGCCCACGGGTATGTGTCAACAACAGAAAACAATTGTGACGCGCACACACACACACAGACACAGTGTCATAGACACGTTCACACACAGGTGTGCTTGGTCTTAATACCTAAACTCGATCTGCAACAAGTTGAAACAGAACTAAACGTCTGCCGTCACTGTGTGAACTGTGGGTTAGTGTTTGCTGTGTGTAAGTGTTTAAGCATTCCCTTCCCAGCAGCCTCGGATGTCCCCCGTGGCCAGCCAACGTGGTAGCTGCCAATCAAAGCCAAGCTTTAGACGCCTCAAAACATTTAGAGATGTAGATAAGACAGCCACAACAACTCTCACTTGTCATGGTGAGTGAAGCATACGCGGTCGAGGATAAAGAGAGCATGGCCCTCCTACTGGCTTCTGTTTACATCCGCTCATTAAACTGAACCGCTTATTTTTTAGAAAACATCCCAGGAATATTGGAGTCATGTGTAAGGTTGCCCCCTGTTGGGAATATTTGGTAAAGTGAGGAAGTAGGGGATGCACATTCGTTCTGTGGAAGTCCACATTCATGCAAATCTGCAGAACATGCACATTATATTTACACTCTACTGTACATTTAAGCGATAAATGACTATAATATTAAACACATTTTTATGAACTGTATAGTTGACAGATGTAGCCACTTCTTGGCGTGGATGATCGTAACCAGTCAGTGTTTCAAGGATAAATAAATTGAACCTATTAATGAAAAAGGGATCAAACCAGCCCCATCATGCCAGAACATAGACACATAATTATTGGCGCATGTTCAATAAACAAGTTCAAAGTCATGTAGCTATGATCATTTCAGCGTGCATGGAAAACACCATCCTGGACTTCCCAGTTACAAACAAATTGACTAATTTATCATTTGTTCTCCACCGAATGACTCAGAATTAACTGAGTTCATCAACATTATAACCATGTCATCCTTTACTTAAGTTAAATTTTGAATTAGTGACTCCAATCACCAAACATTTACAAAGTCTTGAGTATGCCCAAGAGTCTACACTTACCACACCACACAGCATCTCGAGGCTCCTCTAAGATTTGTTGGGTTGTCTCTATGGTGTCTCTGGGACCCAGCTGTCATAGGACTTACGCTCTACTGTGGTCAAGTCGGACTATGGGAGGCGAAACATCCGCAGCGAGCAGTCTTCTCCATGGAGCAGGACATGATGGAGGCTCCAGGAGATGTCTCGTCTCTCTACTCATCCACTTGTTTCCCTTGCCTGACTGGGCCTTCTCAACTGCCTTGCATCTAACAACAATTCCTCTCTCCGCCCTCTTTTCCTGTCATGACTATTCATTAACCAGCCAGACAGGCCCAGGCTTGCCCACTTAAAGATTATATCCTACCAATATTACAGATCAGAAGATGTGTTTACGAGTGACTGCTGATATCATATCAGAAACACTGCGATAGACAGAATGAACAAGTGTGCAAAGTGAGCTGTGCACATCAATGGGGCACTGCAACAGTAAAGAGAAATCCGATTTTTCTATATGAACACTGTGAAATTATTGCTGTGTTTACTGTGGTTATCAGTTTCTAACTGGAAACAAAAATATAAAGGAGCATATACCTGCAAACATATGTGTGTGTTTGTTATTGAAAACAGACACACCCCAGTCTACATATGGCTCCACAGTAGAGCAGCAAGTGGTCCTGGCTGGGGTTTAATTAGCTGTCCCCCAACACACGCAGCACCTCATGGTCCCTACAGGCCACTCAGCAGCCAAACAGAGGGAGGGAAAAAGCTGCTGCGGAGAGGGAATCTAAAGAGGCGGGAATCTCCTCAAGAGCAGAGGGAAAAAATGAAAGGATGCAACAAACAAAATGTGGGAAGAAAATATTATATGATGTATATGAGTGGGTCTCACAGTCACACCACCAGGTACTGAGGAAAGAATGCTCATGAAAACAAACAAAGATAAAAAAAAAAAAAAACAGCAATGGGAAATAGTTTTCCTACCATTACATTTTCGTTCATGTCCCTCATGTGGTAGACGTCCATGGAAACATCAGCAGGGCTGCGGTGACTCCCTGGGGTGCAGGTAGACGGCATGGACCTCTCACCTGTCTGGCTACCTTGGGGGAGCTCAAAGTAGGTGCTGTCTGGCTCCCTTTAAACACAATAACATGGATACAGATAAAATATTGTAAATTAATTAAATTGTCTATAAATTAGACAAATACTGACCCAATATGCTTATAAAATAATACTTAGGGTGATCATATACTGATTTGTGTTTTGTCATCATTGTAGTGCACATTCTGAGCTTATTTTGAAATAGATGTGGGTGCTGACACTCACAGGGAACTCCACAGGTGCTCGAAGTTGCCTCCTTCCTCAGTAACAGTGGATTGGGACATCTTAGAGGATATGTAGTCTGGTGAGGGGCAGATCACTCTGCAGAGAACGTACACACGCAAATAAAATGTTTAGAATGAGTATTATGATAAAACACTGGGCATGTTAAGAAGTGGAAAGAAACCATCTTTCCACCCTCATGACACACAGTTTTATCACTGATCAGGAGAGGATGCAATTCGTAGCACACACATCATCCAGGTGTGATCACACCAATGTAATCTCAAAGGGCTGACGCTGGGTGCCAGGGACCTGGGCGTGCCCGGACCTGCGCCTCATCACCGCCTTGCTCGTCTCAGTCCTCCATCCTCCATCCAAGACACAAACATCACCTCAGCCTCTTTCTTAAAATAATAACTGCTTGTACTCCAGCTGTAAATGTGTTCGGACATTAAGGACCAATATAAGTGACTTTTATTTCTACGGGCCTACTTAGACAGACAAAGGCATGGTCGTCAAACGTTAGATGTGATTCGATCTGTTTATGGGTTGAACTAAAAATGGCACACACCGAGCAGATACATATTTAATTACTTAAAAAATATTTATCGTAACTATACATCAGACGCGGTGCGCACCTACCACTGTGACCAGTTAGAGACGCGTCTCCTATTTCCATCCTGCCTCACTTTAATGCAGACTACTGGTGACAAGGCCGAAACAAGCTCCTGCCGGACATATTTGGTCGCAGCAGAGTTTAGCTGCAGCGTCATATCTCCTTAGTAACACACTGGGAGAAAAGAAACTGTGGCAAAGGTGCGCGCGGCGACAAATCTATACAAAATAAACACTTCCACTAGTTGTCTGCAGGTATGAGCCATGCAGACTTTTTCACACAGTGACCCTGTGTCCGTTTTGGTTATTCCATAGCCCCGTGTAACATTATCTCTGATGTCTTTTCACGTTGGAAACTGAATCGATTCAAGGCTTAGTAAACAAGTGACGTGATCATGTTGAGCAAAGGCCGGTAGCGTTTTCCTGCTGTTCGTGAACAAAGTTTGATTGTTAAAGTCTGCAACGCTTTTATTTGGGGATTATGCAGCTGTAGGTTCCCGCTTCTCTCGAGGAGGCTGCCGCCTCAGAAACCAGCCCTAATTCCCGGCTCGTCCTCCGGTGCCACCACGTCAGGTCCCAGAGCAGCGCATGTGCTCGTCACTGACGGACGAGGCGCAGATAGACCACAGCCTGGCCTCGGGGATCTGCTCACGCACCTTGAGCGGCTTAATTGGCGCTCCACTAGGATGCAGACGACTTTTTCACTTATCTGCATCACAGGGACGTCGCCCTGAAGCACGTTTACTGTCGGGTTACAGCCACTTTTCAAAATGTCTGATTTTTAGAGAAATGAAGACATGGACACATTTAGCCTTTCAAAATAGGCCCCATGAAATACTGTCACTGCACAAAATAACAGGAACATATCACGTGACAGTTTGTGATAATGCTCTATTTATATATCAAATCATATATCCCATTAAATTTCGATATTTCAAATTATATACATTTAACACTACTTTAAAAGCACTTTCTACACGTGTTATTTCTGTAACTCGGTCTCTGCTGGTTCTTTGCCACAGATGTTAATTTATTCTGATTCACTAATATTCACCTGTCTCTACTTTGTGCCTTCACTCCCAGGCTACAGCACCCATGACAACACACACACACACACACACACGTACAGATACACACACACATTGCCTTCCCGTAGGGCATTATATTCAAGAAAATGTAGAGTCCCAGATGAGTAGAAATTAATTTAAAAATTGTTTAAGGCTTCGAGACGTCTTAAATCAAAGTAATATTTAACGAAGATTTAAAAAAAGTGCGAGCTGATGTGGTTAGTTGTTGTTTAATACTCTATTTTAAGCCTATGCGGAAGTATTACAATAAGAACAATATTTATTAAAAAAATAAGCAGGATTATAATTTAAAAAAAACCTCTGACTGTGTTTGTATTTAGCCTGTTAATTTTATTCGCCTAGGGCCTATGTTGTTATACTGTTTTAGCCTAATGCTGACAAAACATACAAGGTCAAATCAACAAAATTAGCATAGCAAATTTTAAATATGAACGTTTGAAATATCTGGAGCCTTATCCAGACTTCGCTGTTACTCAAGACGAATGGCTGTCATGTTAAATAAGCTTCCAAAACAACCGCAACAAAGGGGCCTCCACGAACATGTTTTACTGTAAATAAAAACTGCGAAATGAAATAAATCAACGTACCTGAAGATTATTATTATTCCAATCCAAACACCTGGAAATTATGTTGAGCCGAACACCTGCCTTTTTATTATCGCACATGCCAAGTGAGTGACCCTCCATAAAAAACAGCAAAAACAAAAACAGAGGGGTCGACTGACTAGTGTGTGATAACAGCGATCAGAGATGATTGACTTTTCGGAGAAGTAACTGCGAGGAAACAGGAGTGAAGCTGAGTTGCACGCTGTCCATGGAAGCGTGAGCTTTGCTGAAGGCGACCGCAGGAGGAGGTGAAGCGTCTCTTTTTGCGCTGGAAGAAGCAAGGAGGCGGTAGCGCGGTTTGGACGCACATAAGCGGGAAAGACCTCTCCCCTTAGCAGAGAGTTAACGGGCTTATACACATATATACATGCATTAAACTGTGCTGAACGACTACTTGGACTTCAAGACAAGTTCACGTCAATGAAAAAGTCTATAAAACGAGATAGACGGATATAGTCCATGACTAAAGTTTAATCTGGCCATGATATTATTAAAAATATGTTACATCGCAAAGTCTGTAAGTGTCATATATGGGCGCTTATACCATAGGTCTTATAATTCATTCAAGTGTATAAAAACGAGAACGTGCCAAAGTATAAACTACATTTCCCAGAAGGAAGGGCGATGCAGGCGGATGGTCATTGGACAGCTCTGGTGTGTCGTCATCGGCTCATACAAACAAACTAGTAGCAGTAAACTGTTAGAATAACAAGCTCTGTGCCTTGAAGACAGACATGCGAGGAAGCAATTTTGCTGAAGTGCTTGTGAGGCTTTTCCAGTTGTCTAATTGATAACAATCAACACAACTCAGGTTAAAGGTAGGTTTTACTACAGAATGTAAATATAGTGACGTTAACGTTAGCAAACGCCATCCGACAAGTTGCTAGTAGCGTCATATGCTAACGTTAAATGTGTCTGTGAGCGAGCAGACAAGTTTACCCCTGTCACACAACTAGTGTTAATTTCTCGTTGTATAATGGGTTTAAGTTGTGCAGTAATTGTTAGCAGCAAATGGGTTGCTCGATAATTTGACTCGTTTAATTTGTAGGTTTCTTTTGGTCTCTCATCGACTTAGAGCTAGGCTAATGAAGTTAGCTGCCTGTAGCGTTAGCGCTTTCTGCTGAAGTCAACACATAATTCGGTTAGTATTGACCTCCTGTTACTTTAAATAACCCAAATAGCGAATACAGTATAACTGTAGTGGTGTGTGTGCGCGTGTTTACTGTGTGAAGCGATGTATTTACTTGACATTTGGTGCCACCACGTGTTAATAATTGGAAACTACATCAGCTCAGTCAACACATGTCCCATGAATGAAGAGAACGTTTTGCATGAAAATGTTTTGATAACGTTTTCCAATGTCTTGCAGGAACTCTTGTGTAGATGAGATGAATTTTTCTGAGGTTTTCAAGCAATCCAACCAACTGTGTAAAGTTTCCCCAGATGGGAAATATTTGGTAATTGGTTTCATTAAAATATAACTCTGTATAACACTACAGTGCATTTAGTGTGTTGCTAGATGTCCCATTACACGTAAATACGAAGTACTGTAAGAAGTACAGTACAAGTCTCAGTGTGCTTTGATTGTACCCCCTCAGGCTACCTGTGTGCAGTACAGGCTGGTGGTGCGAGACATGAGTACTCTACAGATCCTGCAGCTCTACACCTGCCTGGACCAGATATCCCACATGGAGTGGTCTTCTGACTCTGTCTATATTCTCTGTGCAATGTACAAGAGAGGGCTGATACAAGTACGTTATGAGAAGGCGGCACCATCAATGCATGACAATCGTTGCACATTCATATACTTGGTTGTAGTTGTTTTTACTCTGCCAGATTTAAACGTTATTAAAAAGCTTGAAGTGAGACTTTTTATGCATTTGTATCTTCACCTATTATTACAGACAATTTATTCAAGGAAAACAGATTTGTGTTAAATCTAAGAGAAGTTATAATATTAAAAGTATACCAGCACTGTTAATGTTTATTTTATAATTGGCGTTATATTAAATAATGAAATGTGATAAATCAACACCAGAACTGGCCTGTTACAGCATAAAAATGTTTTTATTTTACTTTATAGCCAAAAAACAATACTAACATGTAAGCTGCACATTAGGTGATGTACACCAGATTTTTGAGATGTAAAGGCTACCTTCTTAAATAAGGCAGAAATAAAGAATGTTTTTTCCAGTCACACTAATTTGTTTTCTGGATTACCATGCTGTTTTTCCACATGCCTTATAAACCAATCTCCAACAGGTCATTGTCACAGTTGTGTTAATGTTTCTGTAAAGTTTTGCATGCTAGTGTGGCATCAGCTGTATTTGTACTGCAGCAGAACCTTACCTTTGAAGTGGTATCCAGCGCCAGTCTTTCATGGTTTCTGAGGTGTTTCTTACTGTTTAAAATTACGTTTCCAGAGATGCGGGATGCATGTGAGGGATGTCATCAGTGATGGTTAATTGCTGTCACACTCCTTTTTCTCTTTGTCCTCTTCTTCAGGTTTGGTCTCTTGAACAGCCGGACTGGCACTGTAAGATTGATGAGGGCTCAATAGGACTAGTTTCCTCGCGCTGGAGTCCAGATGGACGTCATATTCTCAACACCACTGAGTTCCATGTAAGTGTGAAGCTGTATGTGTGCATGCATTCATGCACACAGTACTGTGTTTATGCTTATGCTTGTCTGGTTTCAACTGTTGCTGGCCCACAAGGAAGAGGGACCTGAAAATAGCCAGACACCAGAGCCTTTCTTGACTGTCGTACACTCCCCCACCTGCTGCATGTATTCAGACTGATTTCATAGCTCCCCTCCTGTTAGCGTCCTGTCATACATGGACCTCAAGTGCCTCCGGAACATGGGTGCAATGTGTACATGCCCTTCAGATTCAGGTCTGGTATTTTTTTTGGCAGCCAGTCCCTTTAATTATGGATAGTAGAGTTGGATACTTAAGCTCTAACAGTGTGAAGTGAAGTTAACTTTGTTTGATATCACATTAGTCCTCATATAAATGTTCATTTTCACATGACCAACATAATTCTTATGGTGATGTAGTTCCCCTATATTGTTTTTTTGATCAAGATATGTGCTGAGAGAGAGAGTTTTCATGAAGAAATGTTGGAAAAATCGTAATGGAAAGTTTAAAAGCCTCAAACATATTTTTGATCGTTCTGAACTTTAATTTCTTATGGTACAATCATATAAGCACACCAGCAGGTATATAGACATAACTGTGGGCGGATACATTGGGATTTTGTGAGACCTAGATTATCTAATAGATGAGGATCAGTAGGGGACCTGCCAAAAACATGCCCAGAAACATTTTCTATTAATTTGCTGATTCTTGTTTTAAATTCACTCCACTCTAGGCATGTGTTATAGCGGTAAGAAGAAATAGCAGCTACTCTCAGACTGTGTGGAATATGACCTGTCAAATGATTCCTGGTTTTGACAGGTGTTCTGGCCCAACACACAACTGTGTCTGGTCTGGAGAAGGGTACAGTGAGTGCAAGTGTCTGTGGCATGTCTGCTTTGTGTCTGTCTGCATCTCCCAAAAAATGAATGAAGTAGAATGGCGACTCCTCCATAGGATACACATTACCATCCTTAATAAAGAGTATCTGGCTAACTGGTTCAAGGGGTTCATCTGGATCGTAGTTGCCTTATAAATGATAGGTCTGAACAGCATGCTGTCAGTTCTTGGACCTCTCAATTGATTGGATTGGATATTTAAAAAAACACTATGTTGGGAACTTGACCATTCTGAGTTTTGTCAACTGGAGTACTGTGTAATTGAATTCTGTGAGGTCTTAAACCTTACTTTGTAGAGTGCCTTGGTATAATTTTTGTTGTGAACTGACGTTGTATAAATAAACTGAAGAAATGCCAAAGGACAGAGCAAACGGCTTCACCCCCATTGAAAATAGTTTCAAAAGTTGGCTTAGTCTGCTCTACAGCTGTATGATCAGGTACCTACTGAGCATCCTTATCTAGCTGGGGCTGCACTACTACTTTCACTGAAGCAAAGCAGACACTTGCACCCACATTGCCAAGGGGCCCACTGAACTTACCTTCACCCCTGCCCAAGATTTCATTAAAGGTATGCCAGAATGGTGTTCGTGTCAGGCTTGAATTTCAGCCCCACTCATAAACAGCCTGCTATATTAACTTGTTTAGAGACAGCTGCCTGTGGTGTGGATCGTGCCTGTGTGTTTGTCCGTCTGTGTCAGTTAATAGGCTTAGCTGTCTGTGTGCTTGGTTGTCTTTGTGTAGTCAGTTTTTTCTTTTTGAGCTCAGACATAATACCTTGAGATCTTACTCATTACAGTAACAGTTTGTTAGCTTCCCACTGCCCCTGTGACAGTAGAAATATATATACACTGTATAGGACCCTAAGGAAGTGTGATTGACGACACTAGACGGGTGAGCGCTGTTCACCACGGAGCTGGATATGCTCCTTTAGCTCTTCCTTAAAGGATTCAGTATGAGGCCAACTTCTTATTGGAAGAGAAAAAAGCAGCTATTTTACAGTATGAGATGGCGCCATGTCACAGATTTATTAGACAGTCATGTTGCTGAAACCTGGCCTGTGTATTGTGAAACTTCACGCAAGTCATCTCCTATTTGAATTCTGATCGTTTATCTTAGGATCTCACACATGCATGTTAATCCATGTTTACCAGCTGAGTGGCGATAAACTGAGGGTGGAAAACTTCAGCCAAGGACATCATTGAGCTTGACTTCTCTAATGGTTTTTACATTGTTGGGATCGGATTAGCAATAGCATTTTTGGCCACTATTGCTGGAGCCTTGCTATCATGTAGCATTGTTGGCAACAATGCTACCAGTCAAAACTGCAGTCATAGGCAGCTGCTGCCCTGCATCGTTGGACAATAGTTTATCCATAACTATGTGTGGGCTGCTAGAGGCTCCAGTTCCTTGGTAGAATTATGAGGCTGTAACAGGAGAAATAAGCTATATTGGTTTGAGATGAGTTCCTATGTGGAATGCCTACTGTCTAATCCTCTGCTGACAGATAGGCCTATATGGCATCAAATACACTTGCCCATTCTCTTGCACTAGTCTAGGCGTGCAGCAAGAATGGCTGATTGATAGGTTTTATTTGAGGGTGCTGTCATTAACTTTAGTCTACAATTGATTGTAGTTATCATGTTGCCCACAGACCAATCAGTTGGGAATGTTTTCTAATCCTGTGGGTTTCTTGTCATGAACACACACAGAAATTAGTTCTTTTATTTACAACTGCATCCCCAAAATGCTTCACAGTAGACATGTTGTAAAAGTAACTTGCAGACCCACCACATTAGAAAAAAAACCTTGCTTAAAAGTATCTGGAGAAATGTCTCTGGTGTGTCATTGTGCATGAAGTGAGCATAGCAGTGATATAAAAAACGATAATCAATCCTGGTAACCAGTTGAAGTTACGTTAATCCTCTTGGAGATGTTTTTTTTTTATAAACTGCAGCTGTTGTAGTTGAGCTTTGCTTTTTCACACCAGCCTTTGCCAAGTTCATCGCCAAGCTGCTGCTCACCTTTACTGAGGATACTTCATCGGAAGTGTAGCTTTTCCAACTACGGATCTTGTTGCATACCACCCCACGGGGAAAAGCATTTCCCACCTATTTTCCTCATGCTGCCCTTCCTCCACCCAGTTTAAAGTTACACTGCCTTTACGGTCTTGATATCTCTGCATCCCCTATGTGGTGGGTTGAAGGCATCCAAGAAGAGTTTGTGTTTAAGCAATGTTGATATGCGTTACCATGGCCCCAGGTCTGAGGGGATCCCCAGGAAGCAAGCTGTGCAGTGTTATTACAGGGCCCACACACAGCTGGATGTCTTGACCCAGCAGACAGGTCCACACTTCACCCCAGTTACTGTAGGTGACAGACTTGGCCCAGTTCAAATGTCTGTCTGGACACTATGATGCGTCTTGTCACTTGTCTCTGCAATAGTTGAGCTCTGTACACTTAAATAATACTTTTTTATTTGATTGAATTTCTGGTAGATTAAGTAGATGTAATATGTTAAAATGATGGAAGGGCAGATGATGAAGTGTTCATGTACTTTGTTGTGTGAGTTTAGTATAACCAGATGATAACCAGTCCTCTCTGGTCGTTTAGAGGTGATCTAGAGTGATGCCTCATACATCACACAGCTTTAGAAACAGTTTATTTAAGATTTCAAACACAGTTTATTCTGTCCACCAGGGGGCTCGTCCCTTACTTTGAGAACCACTGTACTGTGTGAACACCTTAACACCTAGACAACTGCACCATCATGCACAGGTTCACAGACCACAGGTTCAGCAGCAGTGTCTAAAGCCATGCACGCTTGCTTTCTGCAGGGCAAGCTGCCACATTTCATACTGGTGGCTGGGTTAAATGTGCTGCTGTGTTGGCTGAGTGCCTCCTGATTTTGTTGCCAATTCTCATTCTGAAGTGATGGGTATGTTACCGACTGCTGTCAAAGCTCAGCATTAACACGTGATTTCTTGCTTATGCCAACTTGTGGCGAGATAATTATGCTTTGACACCGTGTCTCATTTGTGTGCTGTTAATTTGTCACACTTATAGCACAAGGGTATGTGTAATCTAATGTTACATCTTGGCTTTTGGATGAACTGGTTCTATTTTTCCTGCAGTGACTGTGGCATTCTGGTAATTTAATGTGTAGACAAATCCTAATTTTATCAGCATAATCTCTTTTGATCCCTAATTGCCAATGAAAAAGACTTTGATATGACATTTTGTGTAGCTTGTTAAAAAGGGCCATACAGTTTTTATTGTCACTGTATGTTTTCATCCCCTGTGCAAGTAGACATTCACAGTCTCGTAGTCCTATAGGACAAACTCTCTAATGGTGGACATGAATACCACGTCAGGGTCTTGTGTCCTTCACAGAGATTTATCACAGACGACTTTACAGACATGGACAATCTGTCCACAGCCATTAAAAGGTCTGATGGGCCACTACAGCCAGGGCCTTAGTCTGGTTCTGCCCAGTTGATGGACACGTCTTTGTGCCTAAAGGAGCATTTAGATGCCTCACTGGGTTAGTGCTCTGGTTAACTAAGCTCTTTACTATTAGGTTGCTGTTGACACCTAGTCAACATATGCAGCACTGATTACTGACGGCCTGAGTTAAAAATCTTCTTACAGCCAGTTGAATATATCTTGTGTAGACTAAAATCTCTCATGGCAGTAGAACAGGTGTAAGGACTAAATGGTCATGCAAAGCGGCTTGTAAAAGTGTCTTGTAAAACCAGTGTGTTTCAAAACCTGATCCCTATTTAATGTTTTTACAGGGGTTGCATCAGAACCACTGCATGTACCTCAAGTGTCTATGTGTCTAAAATGAGTTTACAGATGAAACACGTCATGCACCAACCTGCATGTACAGCTCACTGCCTGGTAGTGTGGTGTCCTTGCATGTCTGAGGTATAATAATCTTTTGTTTTTCTGTTATTCCTTCTGATGAATTGATAGTTGAGAATCACCGTCTGGTCCCTGTGCACCAAAGCTGTGTCTTACATCAAGTATCCCAAAGCATGTCAGAAGGGTAAGGACGAGAGTTATATTGTTTGTACTGTCTCATGCCTTTTTAGTTTATCTGTATTACCAGGAGTACCTGAGGACAGGGATAGGGGTCTGAGCCCATCAGCGTGCTCCACAAATCACACCTTGTGGCGTGACCCTGGGTATGTGGCCAAACTGTGGGTCCTGTCTGCTGTCAGCTGTGCTCTCTGCAGTAAATGGAGCATGCTCTTCATAACTGGCCTGTCAGCAACTAAGGAAAGAATGATCGTCTTTGACTCTCCCTATTTTCCACATGCAATGCCAGGCACTTTTGTGACCCTTGTATACTAACAGTTGACATATAAATAATATGGCCATGATAAATGCATCCCACAGAGTTATTTGTATAAGTAGATCAAATATACATCAAACCAGGACTTACTGTAGAATTAATTGTAGTCTTTTTATTTAATTTAAATTAATGGTTTACATTGACTAATATATTAGAACTAAACTATACTATCACTCACATCTATATTCAGTTGTTGTTGTTTATAGCAGGTTACATTTTCAGTTCTACTGGCCTGTTTTTCATAACCTATGGTAAATGCTTATAAAACATTTATACCCACAGGTTTGGATTTCAGCAGAGATGGCTGCTACATGGCTTTGGCTGAACGCCGCGATTGTAAAGATTACATTAGTGTATTTGTTTGTGACGACTGGCATTTACTCAGGGTAAGTTTTGCATTAGTCGTATAAAATGTTATCATCTTAAACATCTCTTTGAGTTTGATGAGATTTATGTTATTCACTTTCTCTTTTTGATAAGTATGTATCATAACGCTGTTTAATTTGATCCCATCAGCATTTTGAGACTGAGACACAGGACTTGGCTGGGTTAGAGTGGTCTCCTAATGGCTGTGTGCTGGCAGTTTGGGACAGTTGTCTGGAGGTGAGGTTCTACATAGGAATAATTCGATTAAACATTCTGACAGTAGAGGAACTTGTTTATGTAACATTGTACACAACAACAAAAGAAGTCGCTGTAGCAAAGTGACTTTGTATAAGCATAGATACAGTAAGATGCAAAAAATGCCCAACTATGATTTACGTTCTGCTGTGTTCTAATTAATTCGCTTAGATGTAAACATGAATAAATAGTACAACTTGTTTTTTACAGTACAAGGTGTTGCTGTATTCTTTGGATGGCCGGCTGCTGTCAACCTACAGTGCCTATGAGTGGTCACTGGGTGTCAAGTCTGTGACCTGGAGCCCCAGCAGCCAGTTCCTGGCCATCGGTAGCTATGATGAAAAAGTACGGATGGTCGTAATCTCACACATCGTGGTCGTAGCGTGGTAGATGCAGTTAGTGTGGTGTCAAGCTGCTGACACGTTTTATTAAGAATAAGTATAAAGGATAAGGATATAAATATGAGAACAATATAAATGATAAAGGACTGTAATTCTCTAAGGTCCGCATCCTAAATCATATCACATGGAAGAAAATTGCACAGTTTGAGCACCCGGCAACCATCAATAACACAAAAGCTGTGAGTATTTTACAGTGTTCATCACAAGTGGAGTCACAAACAGTGGAGCATAAGTATTGTGTATTCATGGTTTATTGCATTTTAGGTTGTTTATAAGGAAGTGGAGAGAAAGGCAGCAGTTTGTAGTGAAGATCTGTCGCTACATAACATCACAGTTGGCTCCACTCTCTTCAACACACAGAGCAAATGTAGGTTAACTATTGTCATTAATAAGATGAATGTAATCTAAAAATAATGCTTGAATTGAGATTGAGTAAGAAACTATATCTGTCTCATTAGATTTTTTTCTTTCAGATGAGATCTGCCCCCTGCCAATTCAAATTCCTGTTGTTAAACCCGACCCAGACCGAGCAAACCCAAAGATTGGTGTCTCCTTCATGGCATTTAGCTCAGACAGTCGCTTTTTAGCCACCAAAAATGGTAAGATTTCACGTGTTTACTATTATTTTGAGTGTGTTTATATGTTGTTTCACATTTTGGTTATAAACATCAGCTTTTGTCTGGTCACAGACAACATGGCCAGTGTTGTGTGGGTGTGGGACATGCAGAAGATGAGCCTGGAGGCTGTTCTGGACCAGACATCGACTGTGCGCTGTTTTCAGTGGGACCCTCGGCGGCCACGGCTGGCACTGTGTACAGCCAACACCAAACTGTATCTCTGGTCCCCAGCAGGCTGTGTTTCTGTCCAAGTCCCCTCTGAAGGTATGAGGCACATTCACAGAGAACTGGAACAGCTCAGTTATATTGTTGTCAGATGCATGTGAGACATTGTGCACCCTACTGTCTGGTCATTTAGGAGGCACAACTTCTTCATATTAGTAGCAAGCTGTCACTGCTTCAGGTTTATAGATCTAAATGTTTTTGGATACATGTCATACATTTTGTCATTCCTTGCTCCTTCCAGGTGGTTTCCAGGTCCAGTCATTGGCTTGGCACTGTAGTGGAGACTCTTTGATTCTTCTTGGAAAGGAGCAGCTGTGTTTGTGCTACATGGACACTGACCAGGAGGACAAGTAAAGCCCACAAAAACACGTCTCAACGATACCTGCATCCTAGTTTTAGCTTGCATTAGACATCTCAAAGTAATGACCAAAAGCCTGATGGAAGCACTATCCTGTCTACCTTGTTGAGCAGCTTTGCGTTTTATCTGTCAAGTGTTGTTGCAGATTACAGATTTTCATGTGTGGTAGGTTCTCTCATGTCAGGCATCTTAACAGCCTGTGTAAATCTCTAAATGCACTGTGAAAAGACGTCACTGTACTCTTAGTTAAACTGTTTTGTATCTTCTGTTATTTCAGTCTATTTTGAATAAATATTGCTTACTATAGTCTAAATGGTTTCATTGATCAAAATTGCACCATAACTGCAAAGCAGAAAATTATACATTGGACATTAACAAAAGTCCTCAGAATAATTTGAAAGGCTCCTTTGTCTTTACTTCATACCAGTTTAGTGAAACAGAGACAGCTATTTAAACCTTTTCAGCAGTTCTTCATGGCACAGGTGACATGTTATATTACAGACAGAATTAAATATATCCGAACCGTGTTATTTGGCCTCCAGGCACTGACGGTCTCCCTTCTATTAAACTGAGTTTTTTAAAACTGTAACCTCATCACTTTTTGTTGGAGTCTTTGACAACAATGAGCTGAGGTCCTGACAAGAATGTTTGGGTATTTATTAATTGCCATTGTGGTTACTGTGCTACAATTCTCTAGAACAAAAATGAAAACTGGCACGTATGTTTTACACTTAAGTCCCTAAATAAAATTAAAAATACATATTGGCAATGTAATCTTCATTTTATAGAAAAATTCATGAATTAAATGCATCAGAATAGCTGCAGATCAATAAGTCTCTCATGCAAACTGATCATGCAGGGAACATGCACAAGTTACAGAAAAGAGCGTCTTGGACACAGCTATTCATTAAAATATGCCCTGGTACCTTTGGTAGCACAACGATGTATTACAGAGCCCAGCAGAGCAATAAAAGCTGTTCCATAACGGATGCAACGCTTTGTTTATACACATCATTGTGTAACCCATCGTTCTTACGCCAAAATATCGAACAGTGTTTCTGTACGCACAAACAAACAACCCATAGTTTACAGGGTCATGTTGTATAACATAGAGCCTAGAGTAGCTTTTTTTTTTTAATTTAGGCAAAAGTGAGTATGGAAGATCACAATGCTCACAATCGCTTTCACACAAAAGTGCATCCCAGCTGAGCCCAGTCCTAAACGGTACGTCGTTATTAGGAACGTTCATCACTACGGTCCTATGATCTGAATAAAACTATTCTCATATCAACCATAACTCAGCCGCCAAACTGGGAACTTTTCTCCTCGTGGTTCTCTGTGGCCAATTTTACCGTCAAGGAGAAAGTCCAAACAAGATCTGACCTGCTATAAAATACTGTACTGACAGCATCCCTCTTCTGAAATCTAAGCACATTCACTCTTGGTGTTTAGTTTTTGGTTTTGCTTGGTCATTGCTTGAACGAGGAACAACAACACAACCCTCCAACTTGTGTCCCAAGGGAAACACTCCTGAGGAAACACGCAGATCTGCAAGCAGCTCTTTGACACAAAAGGCTTCGGGGGCTTAAAAACAAACGGACAATCTATGCAGTGCTGCACATCATTTACCTCCTGTCTGCGACGCCAACTAAGCCAGGTGTGGTCATCTTACAGCGGAGCAGCCACTTCACACAGCACAGTGTAACACAGACGGATGAGTTGAACTCGGCTGCAGTTTTAGAAGCCGATCTTGCCGCGCGTCATGGAGTAGCCCAGCTTGGCCTCGTTGTTGATGAAGGACATAATGCCAAGATATGTCTCAATAAGCAGGGGCCTCTCGAGGATCAGGACGCCGTTAGCCCGGCCAGGGATGGGGTGCTCCTTATGGGCTTTCTTCACTGCCTGCACCAGCTGGGTCCTGAAGTTGTCCAACTGGACAGAGTAAAGCGATAACCACGAAAAAGGCGTATCAAACTTGTGATCAGTGATGTTTATACACACAATGTGTCTGCTGGAGCTGCTCTTTATGTGTAGTATTGAGAATGAGAGGACGAGCAAAGCGCCACAGGCTCTGCTGTCGCGTTGCCAATAACTAAGGACAAAGTCACGACTAAACTAAGTTAATGCGAATGAATAACTTCCAGTGGTCACTGTTTGCCACCTTACGTGAACATTTTGAATAATACAGACGTTTTCAAACTTTTAAATAATCTATAAATAACAAATTACAGCTTTTTAACCTTATTTCATTTCATACCTGGCAAAGAGAGGCCATCTTCTCATCAGCATGGGCCATGGCGTGTTCTGTGAAGGTGGCGTATGGCATGTCTGTGGACCAAGGGTTCCAGCGGTTAAAGAAAGAGGCCCGAGGACGTTTGTCCCATTGGACGCGGATCCCATAACCCTCTCTCCTGGAAGAAAACACGGCAGAGTGAGAATCAGTAAACAATACCCCCAAGCTGATTCATGTGTTCGGTACAGCTGGCTAAGCCTCAACTGATTTAGTTTGACCCCTTGTTGGAGCCATGTTGACGTACTTGTTTAGGGATTTTGGTGGAAACTCAAAGTCGCCCACTGAGATGGTGTCCACAGCGTTGAGAGAGATCCTGATCACCTGCTGACACAACAGGTTGATGAAGTCGTACTTGCACACCAGCAGAGACCTGCACACACAGATTGCGGCAAATAAATCAGTTATGTCTTCGGTGTGTTGAAATGCGAGTAGTATTCTTTGACCTACCTATCGGTTATGAGCACAAGTCTCTCCCTCTCATTATTCCAGTGGTCAATTCTGTAGAAGAGCAACAATACAGTGACTTAAACATTAACATAAAACACATATGTTTATTGAGCAGCACTGTGGTTAAATAAAACACATATACTAACGTACATGTAAGATTTTAAATTTAACCAAAATCAATGGTGTCCGTGTGTTTGCTTTCACAATAAACCCTTCCAAACCAGATCCTTAGTGTTTCAGGCTGATGATTAACCCACTCACTCAGCCAGCAGCCAAACACTGAGCACCTCTCCATCCTCAGAAGGCAGCGCCACCGTCCTGATGTCACTCACAGCCTGCTCGATGGTACCTGGCTGAGACGAGCATCACACAAGCGTCAGTCAGCATCAGCATCAGCAGCATCATCCTCCTCCTCCCTGAACGTGCTGCTGTTGACACCACACTGTCACATTAACGCATCTGTTATGCAGCAACTTACTCTGAACACGAAGTAGTCCTTCACCTTCGCTTGCATCGTGGGGTTGTGCACGTGGAACGGAGTCAGCGTTTGTAGCGGGGGGCAACAGGCCACCGCGGCTCCGTGTGCCAGGCTGCGTCCGGCCTCCGGCGGCGTGAAAGCAACCTCGACCCCGTCCTCCGTCTCTGCAGGGTGGAGAACCGCAGCGCCCGGACTCCCCGGATCCACCGAGTCGTTGAGCTGAAGCATGTTTTGACGAGCGCCGTTCCAGCAGCTTCCCGACGCGAAGCGTTAAATTACACGGTGTCTTTGCGGGGATGCGGACTCTCCCATTGCGCACGAAGAATGTTTTGGTGAGGGCCACGGGAAGCGGGGCCGCCCTGCTTCACTTCCCGTTTGATTTGCGTCTCCTTAAAGGGACACCGCGCTTTTAACCGAGCTCATTACTGATGCGTCACAGGTGTCTGTGATTATGATAAAGCGTAATAATAAGGCACATGTGTTCACAAATCCACAGAGGACATGTTCTTTAAAAAGCACACAGGTTTTATTGCATATCAATTTCATGTATAAATTCTTCATAGCATTGGAAAGATTACATTTGGTATACATTGCTATTCTACAGAATTAACATCAGTCATATCTTTTCAATGAAATTTCTCTAAAGTACATCTTCAATAATCACAAGCATCAAAAGAACTGCAATTTCAGAATTGTTCAATATTATTCTACAATCCTTTGTTTTTCATTATGTCTTCTCCCACAAGTCTTGTCTATGTCTTTCAGAGCCACCTGCCCAAACATCTGTAAGGCAGCCAAGAACTTGAAGTCAAACCTACTAACCTAACCACATGTACAATAAGTGCATCTACGAATTTATGTTTTCTTTTCTTTTTTTTCTCATTTTTTGATTTAATACACATTTCACAAATGGACATCATTATGACTGCTAAACACTTCATGCACAGTATCTTTTTTTGTTTGTTTTCAATAAACATAACAGAGGCGATATACAACTCAGATTCAAACAAAACAAGCACCATCCATTTAAACCCATATTTTTTCAATGATTTTTTTTCTTCAGACAAATGCACCATTGTCATTCTTTAAAATACTATACAGTTAAAAAGAAACAATATGTATATTTTTACTTTCTCCTGTAACAGTGGGGGGAAAACAGCAACCACGTTCTGTCATGCTGAAACATATTTCAGCACCATCTGCCAGAATACTTTCTGAAGTTGGCAAAATGGAATACTTCAATGCCTTCGGTTCGTTTGCTTTACACAGCGCGTACTCATTACAGTAGTCCATGACATGAATTACTACATATAGTCAACCTAAAAACTCAGCGAACCAAGTTTTTACGTGTTGTAACCACAAGTTGGAAAATAATGTGTTTATCATGAATGAAATCTCATTCAGTAGAATTATAAAAAAAAGACTTCTGTCTTTAGAAAAATGAGATAATGCAGCAGTTCTAGCGTCACACTACAACCTGCTGTTTCGAAGATAAATTACAGTGCTTCCGTTTCAGATTTTTCTTCTTCCTCTGGTTCGAGCATGACGTGCTCATCAGCCGAGAGCGAACCTAGTCTGAAGATGTAACTGTGATACACGTTCTAGAGAATTAAGCCTGATTAACTTATGGCTTGGACCCAGTTGGTTTAAGTGCTAGTTTGAAAATACAGCATCAGCTCGAGTTCTGAAAGTCCCAGTAAGCAGGGAGGACCAAGGCAACAATGATCAACAATGCTCACCTCCCTGCCTCCTGCAGCTATCTACAGCTATCTACAGTAAATGACTCCTGCCCTCCGTGCCACAGCTACCTTGTAGATCGATCGCATGGAATGAGTTTTCAGATTTTCTCAGGAGGATGGAAAATACTGCAGAATTAAACTCATCAAGTATTTTTCCCATCCAGAATCAACAGGTGTTGGAAGGACTGACCAGCAGAAATATGACGTCCACTTTAATACTATCTGTTATTTATCGTACTCTTTTTGGTTTCATTAGTCTTTGCCTTCCTTCTTGCATGAGCAGCCATTCTGTCGCTCCAATGCAGCAAAAACCAGATGTTCATGCAAATGTGACTATATCTTTAAGACTATTGGACCATGTAATATAGAACATCACATTTTAAAAAGTACTTGTTGGATAAACAAATTATATTAAACCAAAAACATGGATAAAAACAGAGCTCTGTGACAGAAAGAAGACGCGGTCGCGTGACAATGTAATGCCCTTCTCTGACATTCATAGTGAAAGTTGTCGAAGGTTGCCCCCAGCCCCAAAACTAGCCAATTTAAGCAAAACACATTCAGCATACTGGGTAAAAACAAAAGAAACAAAAACCACTGCAGGACGCTACAATGCCAAATACGGTTGAAAACTAACTACAGCTACTTTTACTATAAATAAAAGCCGTTAATTTCATGGGTTCTTTCTATTTTGGCACACTAACGCATCAAAACCAGAGATTTAGAATCTCCCTCGCGTTCCGGTCGGCGCTCATTCCTTCAGCAACAAGAGAGATAAAATGACGTTTCTTCATTTTCACTCCTCCAGTCATGACAAAACAACCAAAAATAAATACATACACACACTTCTGAAATCAAATATATAAGAGTGTAATAACAGAAAAAACTATGCCAGCAAATGCAAGCCCCTTGGAAATGAAATGATTGTCAGAGAACAAAACCGTTTTCTATGGGTTATTTGGCACATACCACTTCAGCTATGAACATCTAGGTTATTTTGTACATGACAGTATCATACAATTTTGGTCCTTCTCTAAAATAATTATATTAACATTTTAGCACTGTGGTGCCTACAAAGAAACAATACTGCGGTATCTAGAAGAAAGAAAAGGAAGTAAATAAAACAACAAAACATAAACAAGCAGAGAAAGACGTTTCTCATGTTTTGATTGATGATTCGAACTTAATTTCAGCATGATCAGATTGGGGAACCAATTACAATGGCCAGTGTCCCAGATAGCTCATCAAATCACCAGGTGCTGTGCACATTTGGACGTTGAACATTATCCATGTAATCATTCAAAAATCAACAGTATACTGGAACTGTCAAGTCCTCAAGTAACATTTCATGTGGTTCTGTCAGTAAATGAGTCGCTCACCGCTGACGAGGGGAAACCTGGAGACAATAGTGCACGTGCCCACTATGTTCCTGGTGAAACAGCACCACCTTGTGGACATGCAGTGCCAATGCAGTGCTTGAAGTAGGTGGCGCACACAGACTTTAGAGACATACTAGTCATTAAGTGTCTTCACGAGAGCCTCGTGCAGGACCTCGGTGGAGCTGGAGTGAGCCTTGTGGACTTCTGGGGAGGATCAGAGGTTCAATGCTGTTGAGAAGCATTCATCATGTCCTTCACATCAACAGGAGCTTAGCAGTGCTTTCATTTTGACAGAGTCTTGCGAGACCCCTCACCTAGAGACAATCTCTCTCTCTCTCTCTCTCTCACACACACACACACACACACACACACACACACACACACACGCTCTCTCTCTCTCTTTCTATCTTGAATATATGTGACACTGAAATCTTCTCTGGGCCTCTGCGTCTTCATGTCCACTGAGTGTCTTGTTTCTACCCTTTTGCGATACTAATGTTCCTCCTGTTCTCTCCCACCCTCTCTCTATTCCTCGTCTAGATGTGGTTGAGCGGGTGAAAGCTGCTGGTCTCAGACGGGCCACCTCCCATGCTCAGCCAAGCGTCCAGAGAGTTCTGGGAGGGCACGTGCAAAGGGTTGTTCTCCGAGAGAGACAGCATCATTGCATAAGCCTGCGGGAGACAACAGGTGACTTTTAACACGAGAAATGTGGACGTTTTCAGCATGACGTCGCTACTTATTCTGTGAAAGGTCAGGAACTTTAGGATTTTGTCTGATGTGACATTTTGATAAACTGTAACATTGTTTCATTGAGACTTTAAAAGGATCACAGAAATATACAAGCAGTTTAAAGGTACCATGTTAGAAAGTTAAGTAGGAGGAGAGGACAGAAGACAAAGGGGTGCAGTTTAGCTAGTTTCACTGATTACTTCTCTTTTATCAAGTAACCGAATCCATTTCATCTCTTATATTTGCAACCTCATGAACATTTCTCATCCTCCATCTCAGACCAAAGCATCATGTCTTTCCTATCTTTCCCTGATTAAGTGGACATCCAGAAGCTGGACACATACCTGGGTTTTAGCCTGCCTGTACAAAGTCTCTTTCAATGCCTCCGACTCTAGTGAAGTGTTAAATATGTCTTTAACATCAAAGGGCTGCTCATCACTGGCTGCTTTACGTAAACCATCCAGGCTCTTGGGAAAGCTGGACAGACCCTCCAGGTCCAAGAGAGAGCCTTCCTCCTCTATACACCTACACGCCGAGGGATGGATGGGTGGCAGAAATAGGGCAGTGTGGGAAGGTTGGTTGGTGGACGGATGCATAGATAAATAGACGGAAAGAAATGATGTAGGGTGGAGACAGATGGAGAGTTAATGCCATAAAGTAGGATGAACACAAAAGGAACATTTAGGTGAAAGAAGACATGAAGAGAGGAGACGTTTGATTAATAAAGACGAAAGAGCAGAGTGCGAGCAGTAGTGGGCCTAACGTTAGCTAAGGAACAACTGGACCTCTCAGTGTGAACTGTTGTTTAGCTCTGGCTTCAGGGAGTGTTTTTGGTTTTCTGTGTTTTAATACCTGCGAGTGTGTTCATAGCTCATAGCTAATGGCGCCGTCTCTTCCTCCTCTTCGTCTTCTTCATACGCTCCTGTTGTTACAGGAGATGGGGACTCGGGCGCCTCGTCGTGCGACTTCTCTGTCAGACTGCCTTCCTCCTCTTCCTCGTCATCGCCCTCCACTTCCTCCTCTTCGTCCTCCAGCCCCCGGAGTCCTAGCTTGGAGTTGGTCAAACTGTGGCTGGGTGGGCGAGCCTCCTCAGCCGGGTCTGATCTGCAGAGAGGTCAAAGGTCAAAGTCGAGAGGAAGCGTTAGTAAACTATATCAAAGTGCAACTTTTTGACTGAATGTTGTTCATGGGGAAAAAAGGGAACAAAAACACACAGACATCTAAACAGGGGAATGTCTCTCACTCAACATTTACATTTCTTCTCAGGGGTCTGTGTCCAGCCTGGCTGGCTATTACCATCTAAGAACATGGCCCGTCATGAGCAGAGAAACATAAATAATCTGTTGACAGCATGTACAGTCCAACTCCAGTGGACACACAAACAACATGGGTGTTGACAGTGTGCCCAGAGCGCTTTTCAAACGGCCCTCGCATGATTAATTGGTCAGCTTCCCCGACACAGAGCAGGAGATGGGGCCGGCTACAGCCTGGACGCTCTGCTCCCCGTAATGGTGGAACATACTTTGTGTAACTGAATGAAGACAATGGCTGATCTGCAAACAGGCTATCAGCACGGCACCATTACGACCTGCCATCTGTACATTATCCAGCCAGCCACTCAGCTCCCCCGTCCATCACCTGCAGACCACGATGTCATGGCTCATGATATCATTTCCTCTGGGACAGCAAATTTACCTCCTTCATTTTTTGCCACACAGTGGACATTTATCAACTCGGACAGGGCTACCTCTGGGAAGGGGTGCACAGGGACAGGATTGGGTCACATACACGGTGGGTGGGTAAATACGGGTAGGGGAAATTTGGGGGGAACAAAAGTTCTCCTCTTTCAATCTAGATTAAATATCACCATAATCAAATTGCAGAGGTGGTTGGTGGCAAAAAAGTCCAAGCCTGCATAGAGGAAAAGAAGCGTAGCTCTGACATAGGGGGCCCTGGGTTCTGTCATTTAGTCTAAACACGTCAGTTGGGTGTTTGTGTTAGTGGGGTGGGGGTGTGGGTATAGCGGTGGATGGGGGAAGAGCTCCATCATCAGTGGATCTCCTAGATAAATGCCCCAACTCCAGTCCCCTCGGGGTCCGAGTTGCCAGCCAATGAAGCCCAGGCCCAGATGAGGAACCAGACCAGAAGTTTAATTTTATCCAAACCATAGGGTTCAAGCTGTGGTGTGGGTCCTTGTTTCAGCCTTAATTATGACCTGATTATGGTCCAGAGAAGACGGATGCCTCAGTCATTCCGTCCTGCCGGCCTGTTAATTCACGTCTAAACTCACTGCTTTTTTGTTTGAAATGTCCACAGAGCCGCCTTTTCTCCTGCAGCATCCCCCAGCGTTCACGTGAGAAAAAAGAGCTACCAGGCACTTTTATTTTGTCTGGCTATGATGCTGAAAAAAGGCTTTTAAACACAGAGAAACTACGTTGCAAGGGCAGTTAAGAGCCATTACAGATGACTTCAGTCAGTGAGAGAATAAACAGCGGCCGTCTGGTGGGAGGGCCAAAAGCACAACACTTAGGCTGAATTACAGATATTAAAACGTCAGGGCAGTTTGTTGTGGATGAGACTCAGTATTGATCCCAGATGGCAAAGGGGCTAAATTGCTTGGCTACCGCTGACCATAATGCGTTCTGACAAGAGGGAGGGGGGTGACGGAGGCAGAGACAGACAGAAAGGTCCACATCAAGAGCGATGAAGAACACGTCATTGTCCTTTTTTCCCGTCCTCTCTTCTTGAATGAAACCCACCAAGCTAATAACACTAACAGCAGCGTTTCAGGAGTAGACAGCAGGAAGCCGACCTTTTCATCCTCTGGCCAGAGTGGCTATTAGGTTTATAAATAGCGAGCATTACACAAACAAGTCAGGGTCACTGATAAGCCCAGTCATTTAAATATGGTGGCATTCAGCGGGTATAATTGTAGTTCTCCAAAAATACAGCTGTAATAAAGCTGTGGACAACTGACTCATTCTGGTCTGCACAGTAGTTTCATCATGTAGAGTGTTCAGGACGAATAGATGGAAAACGTATTTCGATAAAAGCCTCAATCCACAAAATAACCATTAACGGTTGTTTGGTCAATTTTCTTAATATGTATTGTTGAAATAGGCCACGACTTTGAAACTGAGCATGAGACGGTGTAGAGCATCTTCACGCCACTAGAGGGCACTGTGCACCAATTCCTGGCGAGTCTGCAGCTGAAGTAGACGCGGAGGAGAAGCTGAAGCAGCGGGAGCACACAACTGCTGCCTTCATGCAGATTAGATCTCGTGATAACTATGAGAATGATCAAAAATGTCTTCAAAGTGGGCTCCCCTGACTGACGGCAGGGGTAGTAATTACAGCCTGGCATAAAGAGTAGACAGTCGGGCTCTTGCATCACTAAAAATCACATACTCTAGAAGTCCTTTTTATTTTTTTGTTACCTCTTATCCGTGGAGCTGGAGGCCTGGTTCATCTCACTGTTGGAAATGAAATTGCGGATTTCTGAGAAGTACGAGTCCTCCTTCTCATCTAAAAGTGCATGATTGTCTGGCTCGGAGTTTGGCGAGGAGATGGTGGTTCCAAGGTTGGAAAGCATCCCAGACTGTTGGCTCACTGTTGGGGAAACACGCACATCCACACACGTAAACACACATGCAGGGCCACACAACCGAAGAAGGGCGATTAGTAGACGATCGCTATTTCACAGATGATCTTAATGATACGGCAACGTCTTCATATCATGGGCTTCATGCACAATTTACATTTTAAAACTGAGGTTGTGAAAATTTAGTGATACTCAGTTCAACAAATGTGAAATGTTTATGGAATTCTGTGTAAAGCAAACACTGGGGCAAAGGAAAAAGAGCTGCTCTATGTAACATCAGCTTCCCAAAAGTAAAAAAACCCTGAAGACTCCGGTTAACTGAAAATATGCATTCTTATGCTAATTTGTCACTTCAGAGCTTTGTGGTTCTCAGCTGAACTGAATTTATATTTGTTGAAATTAAAAATAAAAGCAGAGCGACATGAACTGCTGTTTTTTATATTGTGACTAGAGCATCAGAAGCAGCATCACTAGCTTTTCCTCTGTCGTGGCCCTTCCCTCACAGAGCTGGAGCTGATGGACACGCTCTACACTGGCAGCTCAACATTCACAGATGCCCAGTTTAACCACAGCCGTCTACTGTCAGCCAGTGGGTACTCAGACTCAAACCTTGCTTTAAACCTCATATTTAGGTGGTATTTATAGGTTTAGAAAAATATTTCTCCTCCAAACTGTTTAAACATTTTGCTTCTTACAGGTTTTGTATCATTGCTCTTGGATGCATCTCTGTGTTTTTAAGGAATATAAAAGAATAACCATACATTTACGTTCAGGCACAGCAGCATATAATAGCCAAGAGGATTCAGTGGAAACCAAGGTAGTGTTTTCTCAAACGGTGTTGTTACAGTGTGACATGTCTCAGCAAATTTATTTATATATTTATATTTGCTGAATTTAATCCAACTCAGTTTAAAGGGTTCTGATGACTCTGCATAAATAATATAACATAACATAGGTCAGACAATAACAAGATCATCTGGTATTTCTAAATTGTGGATGGTATCCTGGTGTCAATTGTAAGAGGTGTAAACATAGCATATTGTCTCCTTTTATTGAGGTGTCATTTTTAATTTGAAATGAAGCATCGCTCACGCTCCAACATGTGATACCTTGAAGACTCTGGGCTGCGCTCACTGGCACACTTTCATGGACATAATATAATTTTGGATATAATAAAAAAAGCAATTTTTGCACATGCAGCAGGAAAACCAAGTGTAAATTAAGTGGTTTTCTCACAACGGTTCACTACATAAAGATAAACATTTATTGAGGTGAAAATTTGTCTTTCCAAATGGGTGATGTGAACCTTTGAGTAGTCAGTCTAAAAAGCTACATTACAGTCCTCACAGCCTCACGTTTCTTTGAGAAAAATGCCTCAACTCACCAGGAATGTTCTCGTGTTCATGCTTCTTGAGATGGCGGTCGAGGTTGGTTTGCTGACCAAAGCAGCGGTTGCACAGGTGACACTTGAAAGGTTTTTCCTTGTTATGAATGTTGCGAACATGGCGTTGAAGATTAGATGAGATGCTGAATGAACGGTCACAGTATTTACACCTGTCGGAGGAGAAGAGAATGCTGTGAATTTGGATTAAAACTAAGCGTAGTGCTACAGTAAGCGGAGAGTCTTCTTTTTTGTTGAAAATATATAATAACCTAGAGACTCCAGTTAATTGAATTGCATCCTGTTTGAAGTAAATGTGTATTTTAGAACAATAAAGCCAAACATTGAAAACTAGACTGAGCTAAAATTAAATACCTGTATGGTTGTTCCCCTGTGTGTGTCCGCAGGTGTCTAGTGAGGTTTGCCGAACGAGGAAAGATTTTCCCACAGTACCTGAAGTGGAACATGGGCAGAAAAGTAGAGAGAAGGAAGAAAATAAGGTAGTGTCTCCAAAACAAGGTGTGTGTTTAATTGTGTCAACAAACACTCGATGACACGCGATTTGTCACCGGGCGCTAACCTGCAGGCGTAGCGCTCCTTGCCCTTGCGGAGGATGGCATCGGAGAGGGAAGGTGGTGGTGAGCGGAAGTTGAACAGTGGGTGAGCTGAGTGTTGCAGTGAATTGGGAGGTGCGTCCAGTTTCAGAGCGCCGAAGCTCTCTAGCTTCTCTGTCATGTTCTCCATGGCTGACATCTGAAAACAAAAAAGAGGAACGCGTACGTTAGGCGGAGCTTTGTTTTAGTTTTATTTTAGCAGATTTACCTAGTGAGTTAAGTCTCACTAGAAGCTGTGTGGTAAAAACCTCAATGGAGCAGTTTTTTAATAACTCCCTCAGAAAGTGACTAAAACTAGTTTATTTATGTGTGTGCACATGAGTGATATGTGTGTTGAAAGAAAAGAAAACAAAGTGAAAACAAAGACACAATATCAGAAGTAACGGAGCGAGGGAAGGAGACAGAGAACGGAAGCTTTGAGGAAGCAGTATATCAGAGGTTAGCCTTGTTGTTTGTACTAAAGGAGAGTCACCTCCATGACCTGTAACACATTCACAAGTGCTCAGTGCTATTCCCCCAGTATCTCCTCCATACACCTTCACCTCCAACCAGGGCTTTTGTTCTCTCACCTTCTTCCGCTGAATGTACCGTTGCAGACCAGCAGACTGGCTAAACGAGCCCTGATCAGAGCCGTACAATATAGTTTGAGATACCCCCAACTGATACCACCCTCCCCTCAGCTCGTGAACAAAGACGGTCAGTTATGTTGGAGTTTATTTGCCAAAAACAGCTTACATCCTTCCTTTTTTTAGCGCATACCGAACGGGACAGACACAGGGACAGACACTCCGTCTCTACGTGTTTATTCGGAGTCTGAGAACGGGCGGAGGGACAGTGGGGTAATTCCGTCATAACACTGAATTAGAGGTAGCATTGTATTTTAAGGCAGCTGTGGGAGGATCACAGCTGAGCCACTACGAAATGTGAGGTTTTTACACTGGAGTCGGTTTTATCCTGAGGATACTGATCAATTATGAGCACTGAAATATGAGCAGTGTAATAAAAACAAATAGCCCGAGAGAACAACCCAGCCCCAGCTCCAAAACTGTGGTTTCATTCATGATAACTGCAGCAGAACTTTATAAAACCATGAGCATATGAAAGTGTAATGTTTGCAAATTACAAAAAGTAACATGCGTCTGTAATGTCATACAAACAAATACATGCCCATGTGCACATTTATCTGTCTGGATATGCACCAAATGTGTGTATTGTGAAGTCAGTGTGGACAGAGGACACAGATTTAAAGGTCAGATTAAACCGCTTCCCCAACAAGAGCCCCCCATTCTCTTGGACACAAACACAGGATGTCCTTGATGAACACAGTGCTATTATCTAGCCAGCCAGCCTCAGAGAAAAAATACGTGGAGGTGGTTGAGTTATTAGCTGGCCTGTGGGCTCCCAGTACACGAAACAATGCCACTAAGATTAGCGAGGCCAAGAGAGGCAGTTTCTTACAATTCAAACAGTTATTATTCTCTCCTTTATTAATTCTATCATACCTTGTAATCAAGATTTGTCGAGGTAGGGAGGGTCTGGGGACAGTCGAACAATGTGACTGATTATCAAAGGGGCTGCAATAACAGACTGTCTTCTGAAAAGGTAGAAGTGACGGCGTACACAGGCGCCATTCAGTAAACAAAGGAAGAAATCACACAGAACCCTTGAGAAAATAACATCAGCGCTGTGGAATGATGGTGCATAGCGCTCTGTCAATTCAGGCTGCAGCAGCGTGGGAGGCGAGAGTGAAATATTTTCACATAATACATAGTTTGAAAATAATAGTAGATAGCATCTGGGAATAATCAGCCTCCACTCGATATGTTTGATATTCCCTTGCTGTAGTTTTTGTTCCAAGCGCATGTACCTTTTACTGCTTTTGCTTACGAATACACGGGCGTCCTACTGTAAGTGCCTATGTGCTCGTCGTCCTACCTGTGGATGGAAGAGTGGTGGCGAGGGCCTTAGGAACTTTTCCTTCAGAGCTCCAACTGGGTCGAGTAGCTTCCTCTTTTCCACCCTGCTGGACCAACAACAAGGCAGAGGGTTACGTACCAAGGTCAGAGTTCAGCTTCTGCTTCCATGCTAACCACAAACCTCAATCGTTCTCAATGTGTGCACATAAAAACATTACTGTTGTTCATGTGGGATTAGTACCTGGTCTAATTGGGTCTGAAATACCTGTATATAGGGTCCATGAAGAATGCTGAGGGCTTGGCATAGTGCAGGGGTGGTGGCTGGTGCGGCTGTGCCTGGGGCTGCTGGTGTTGGGCCATTGAGGATTGATGCAAAGACTGGGAATGGGGGTGTGGAAACACAGATGGGGCTTCGTCCTTGACTGAGGCCCCCTTTCCAACTCCATAGATGTGGTTCTTTCTATTCTGTGGCTCTGCAGCCACACCGTTATGACCATCTCGGCTCCGTCTGCCAATGCTGAGGTCTAATGGCTGTTCTTCGCCACTAGATATTACTAAAGATCCACTACTGCTCCCAGTACTGTTGTTGGTGTTTGAAGGGTGTGTCGGGGTCGGAGGTGCCAACTTGGTCTCCTTGGGCTTTGTGGTGAGATCAAATGGTGACTCTGCTGTGGGGGCAGGAGCTCCTGGGGCACCAGAAACGATCTTGTGCAGCTGCTCGCGAGGTGACTTGGGTTCTGCTTTAAAGAACATGCTAGGATTGAGAGTGCCCCGGTCAGCACTGAAGGGATAGAGAGAGTTGTGGAAGTTGGGCAGGAACTGGAAGGGAAACATGGAATGATAGGGCAAAGGACCCATCTTCTTCTCCTGATGGAGACCAATCAAACCTGGGCCAAAATATTTCTCAGCAATAGAGGCGATGGCTTTGATGGAATCTGTGGTGGCTGCATTTGCATTTGTGGTGGTGGGTGGGAGGGCTTGCTCATCTGGCGGCGGGAAAAAGGAATGCTGGGATGATGCAGTAGAGAGAAAGGGGCGATCGATAGCAAGGTTTCCTGAACTGGACACGGCTGACATCAGTGCACTGCTCGCGTCTTCTAACTGCTGACCCTCTTGGCTCGATACGCCGCCAGATGCCTTCCTTCTTTTGCTACTTCGCTCACGTTCACTCTCGCCATCACTCTCCAGGTCCGAGCCGTCGCCTGAAGCAGTACCAGTAGTGGTATCCAAATCCGTGCCACTTGTGGTATTTACATCTTCGAGGTCACTGCCATCAGACATGTCTGTCATCTTGGACTTTGGCTTGGCTTCTCCACTAGAAGACAAGTCCAGTTTGTTTTCTTTCTCTTTGTCCTCCACCTGACCCAAACTGTTGCCCCCATTACTGTTTGTGGAGCTAACAAGTGAGAGTGGAGGGGGATCTATGGGACTTCGAGGGAGCTTCACCTCCTGACTGCTGCTTCCCAGTGGGCTCTTTATCAAAGGGCTGGCTGGCAATAAAGGTGGTCGCGGGTACAGTGACGGGGGAAAGATACCTGGGAAACCATGTGGGAGAGACGGAAAGCCATGGGGCCCTGCCGAGAAGGGCAAGCCAGCGTGAGGGTGAGGCCGAGAGGGAAAGAAGTCAGTGAATCCCAAACCCGACTGGTTGAGGCCTGGAAGGTGGGGATGATGGGACTTGGCCTTGGCCATGATGGGACTCGAGCTCATGGGGATGCCAGGATTGAACATCCCTGCAGGAGAGCCATAATGGTTTTTGCCCTCACAGAAGCGACGATGCTTGTTTAGAGAGGAGGTAGTGCTGAACAACTGCCCACAGTCTTTACACTTGATCTGGGTGCGGCAGTCAGCGTGCATACGCTTGTGACGGCAGAGGTTGGAGAACTGGGTGTAGGATTTGTGGCACACCTCGCCTGGGGGAGCAAAAAGACGCAGCCCATCAGGGCCTGGTTAAACCCATTTTAACACTGTCTCTAACTCTGTATACCAAATCAATTTCACATCAATCAACACATCTGAACAAACACTTCTGGCAAAGTAGCTGAAATGAAGAGACCAATGAAGAAGTCAAGCAGCCAAATGAATTAAGTTAATGTATCTCCATCAAAGAAATTTTACAAACAAATAATAAAACACACACAGACACATATATATAATATATATGACAGAAATATAACCAGAAATTCATTTATTTAATTAAGTTTTTCCTGATAAAACCCTTTTATCAGCATTGTAGCATTGTTTCCTTAAGTAATCCAAACTAATGGAATCTAAGTGAAAGAGATGCCCATCGCCACCCAAAGCTCCTACTTACAGATAAAAGGTTTGACACTGCTGTGGATGTGCTTATGCTGTTTGAGGCCTGACGAGGTGGCAAAGGTCTTGCCACACTCAGGACATGTGTGAGCACGCGCCCCCACGTGCTGGGAACGGATGTGACGCTGAAGGTTGCTGGGATCTGTGAAGACCTGCCGTTTGAAAAAGCAGATAAATGTGCGATGTAATAAATAGATCTAATAAAACACGATTCAACGTCTATGTGACATACTGTATGTTCTCCAGCAGCATAATGAATTACTAACAAACAAGACCAGCAGAATTTCTGAAGGAGAAAAAGCTTGTGTGTCCTGTGCACAACTTACGTGCCGGGTGTGCTGTACCTTATCACAGTTTTCACACTCAAAGCGTTTGCCGCTGTCGTGTGACATCTGGTGGCGGATGAGGTTGGACTTCCAGTTGAAGGCTTTAGGACACTGGTCACACTTGTATTCCCTCTCCTCTGTGTGGACTATCATGTGCTGGCCCAAACTTGAAAAGGAGAGGAAGAGCGTTCATCAGTGAATTGAACATGATGCGTATTTGTCGGTCCTGATGTGTGGTACAATCCGTGTACCTGTATTCATTTGGGAAGATCTTCTCACAGTCTTTGCACTCGTGGACGGGCTCGTCGCTGTCCTCGCGCTCCTGTTTGAAGTCCTCTCTCAGTGTGTCAAAAATGGAGCCGGCACTGGAGCACGAGTACTTCTGGTGCCGCCGCAGCTCGAGAGCCGAGGAGAACAGCTCGTCACAGTCTTCACAGCGGTACATCTGCTCATCTGCACATACAGTAGCACAAAGATGTGTTTAGCCATCAAACAACTGAACCCGCTGAAATTTCTATGTTAACGACGTGATGAAAACAGTAAAAGGTCTGATAGGAATAGTTTCATGTTATGTTGCTAAAGAATGTTTTAGCATATGTTGCAAACTAAGAAGTTAAGCAAGTATTTAAGCCTCTTCATTCCACAACTTAACACAACCCCACGTAAAGACTAAAAACTAATTCCAACACTTTAGGAACTTTCTAAATGAACTATTGCTGTTTTGTAAATAAAAACGATGTAGCACAGTAACGATGTCAACACATTTACGCAACAAATGAAAGTTGAATTTTTATAGGAGAAGTTAAGATCGTTAAACGATCGAGTGCTGGTTGAGGTCATTGTACTGATCACCTCATGTATTCAACCACAAAGACACAGCTAATAGTACTAAACAAGAACAGAATCTATCACCGTCTTTCTGTGTTAGTTACTGCTAACTAGCCTCACTTTCAACTTGTAAAAAACAACAGTCTTGTTAATTGACATTCACATAAATTGGAAATCAATTAGCAGTGAAAAGTAGCCTTCATTAGCTCAGTTAATTGCTTGTTAAAGCGAGTGTTTGCTTGGGATTGTAGGTGTAATAGCACACAGGGGAAACAATAGGGGCCGCTCCTCCCCTTCCGTGTTGATAACCTTTACAATACTTCTCACCAACAAGGTCAAACGCATAAAACTTAGACCAGCTTTTTCAATAGCAAGTTCCTGAGTCAGATGCCAAGTTCAACAGATCAGGGGGAAGCCCAGCGGAGAGTGTTTGTGCGCGGGCATACGTGTGTATGTGTGAGCACGAACACATGTGTTTATGTGAACGTTTTCCAAAAAGAATGACCCAGAAGGAACAGAGGTAAGCAGGGGCACAGTGGCGCCGACCTCATGCTGGTTTCACTGCCAACCTGCCATACCCTCTTTGCCATGAACCACACAGCAAGCTGAGTCGGCCCCCCAGGTGTCCCACCACGCCACGCACTCCCATCCATCACTCCAGCTGCGCTAAATGAGTTTATCCAAAATGACTTACAGTGCATGGCTCACCTGTTTTCTACTGCATGTGAGCGTTTATCCAGCTGGAACTTCTTGGACACATTAAAAGGGCATTAGAGTAGCAACATCAATGTGTCTAACCTTGGGGAGAAGGATAAATGACCTTCTGGTCAATGGACCATTACACTGAGCTCAAATGCTAAACTAACTGGCTCACTCTGACACCGGTGTGCAGACATAGGAGTGAGTGAGTGTTTAACTGTGAGGGAGTTCGTTACGTTTTGCTATGGAGTATCAGACATTTCTTAACAATACCCCACATTCAGATATTCTCATCCGTTACCCTTCAAGAGTTGAAAATGCTTTGGACCATATAACCTCGAAAAACTACAGCGTGCTGCATCCAAACTACGGAAATGAGGCTGCGTATCAAAGACGTACTCAGACTCCTCCTGCAGCAAGAACGCATGACGTTCAAGCGTGTGATTCGGTGAGGATGCGTGTAAGGCGCTTTCATGTGTGCATCAGCGTGCTTGTGTTTTTTCAGTTAGCCTGTGCTGTGAGTGCTGTGGGGTGAGGTGGGGTGGGGGGCTATAAAGGGGAGACTAATAGCTCTCTGGGAGACGAAGGGAAGCACAATTATGTGCAGTTTAGCAGCTAATCTGGGAGCATGGGTGAGGTCTCAGGGGACTCCTCAAGTCCTCTACTTCAAATTCCTTCTCCGATAAGCCAGACACAGAGAGCAGGGCTGCACTGCCAAGCTCCCACTCAGCTCCGCTACCTTCCTCTCTCCCGCACAAATACATGGAGATAAGCACAGAAAGCAGACACTTTCATCCCCACAGTCGGCGGACTGTCTACTCTCGCTCACAAGTAAACATCTTCAAACACTGGATGAACTGTAATACTTATTTTTATTCCCGCCTGCCTTAATCCCTCTCTCACAACACACAATGCCAAATACTTTGGCTCTGACACGCACTCTGGCAGGTGGAGTGTCTCCCTTCTCTGTCTGCCTCCTGCCCTTTATATTGCACACGCAGAGGAACTGAACAAATCATTTAAGAGTCTATACGCTCCAACACACCAATTGCAGATGTGTGCACAAACTGTGCATCACTCGGGGGACGAGAACTGGTGAACTGCACATCTCACAGTGGTTTTGTTCTTCTTCCACAACCTTAGAATCTCTGACAAGTAAGACTAATCACTTTTTTCATCAGTGGTTCCAGGAAGACTGGAAACACAACAAAACATTGTTACCTGACAACAGCCTTTCACCACAATAAGTCCAAGATGTTTCAAGAAATATAGCGGAACCACTTCGCTTTTCGCTTTAGTGAAGTTTCAAAGAAAATCCCGATCGACAGTGAACAGCTGTCCAAGTAAGATTATGAGATAAAAATATTAGACATATTCAGTGTGACACATAGAAGCAGGGTTGAAAAGTGTAGTGAATACAGGGATTCGGGTTTCCCACTCAGAGAGGAGGGCAGCCCGGGTGAAAGCACCTACAAATGTGGCGCACTTTGAAATGTGAGCCAATTTGCAGACAACAGTGAAAGCGAGCTGCAGTGGAGCCTTTAACACACACGATCTCAGCGCTTTCAGAGTCAAACGAAGAGATCAAACAAAAAAAAAAAAGCTAAATCACATTTAGAAGATTGATTACATCAATATCGAATTTGATTTACAATTAGAAATGTGGAAATTTCAGGCTACTGGTAAAATTTGTATTAAAAGCATCACAAAAAAGAAAAAAGAAAAACGTGCACACGTTTGATCCAGGCCGATATTTCAAACGTTATTGTGGTTCCGTTATACCAGAGGATCAATTGACTGTGAATCTAAATTGGCTATTGCCTCACAAAACGTACAAAACCGATGATTTTCAAGAGACAAACAACAAGATGCTATTTTATTTCAAGGCTGATGTGACGCTTTTAGGAGCATTTCAGTTTCATCCTGGTTTTCCGTTCACTAAAATGTCTACTTGCTTACGGTGAAACATGCGCCAACTGACGCACTAATGCAGTGTTTCAGGCAAAGAGGCGCATTACGCCGCAGCATCGCAGGCGCAGAACAGACGAGCAGCCGTCAGTACTGCGGGCCCATTTTCAATGACAGGTTCAACGCGGCCTTCAGCCACACGCTTTAATGCGGGATCTAATTCCACCCTGAAAAATTTATGATTCGAATAATTCACATTTCTTGAGAAAAGAAAAACTGGAAGGGGACACGGTGTCTTTTACATTTGCGGGGTTATGGATGTGTTGGCCGCTATGCAGCACAGGATGCAGGTTGGAGTTTGTTTAAAATGTGCGCTAATGACGCGCATTAATCTTACCTTGTATGTTGGGTGCCATGGATCCCTCGGGGAAAATACCGTCCTTCATATACACTAAAAGCTCCTCCCCTGCTTCAATGTCCCGGACAGCTTTATAATAAATCTGAGGAGAGAGACGAAGAGAAACGGAGTCTTTACCTTAAAGTCAAGGTGGAATTAATAAGTTTGGACCCTGCGTATTTATTATCGCCATTAAAGCAGAGTCCAAGTGTTGAAATTGACAATATTAGCACATTTATCCGTTGAATGCGAAAATACCAGTCAGACATTAAATAAACTATAATCCAGACAAACATAACATTTCACCACACATGTTCAATATAATCTTAATTTATTGGTAGGGTAGGCCTGAGAGTTACATGTCCGCCAGGGTTTATTTTAATATGATTCGATTTATGATTATTTGTTTTGTTTTACATTTATTCCAACTACATTGAAACTTTTGAATAAATAAATCTAACAGATAAATAAACAAACAGGTCAGTTTCGTCGGTGCGTTTTTCTACTCGCAACAGCAACGAAACGGGACAAGCCGAACTTTTATCACACAGCGTTTAACGAGACGGAGGCGGATTCAGTTGTGTGATCAGAAATAAAGCGTTGCTGGGTTTGTTTAGCTACAAGGAAAAACAAGAAAAAGAGGAACAACGACACTCGTTTCGAGACGCAGCCAGGCCTCCAGCCTCCACGTTACCACCCGAACTGCACAACACAAACTAAGCGTATATACATATGACTAAAATAAAACTATGTCCCAGTGAACGTGGGCGATTTTTGCAAATGAAATATCACAGCTCCGCGCGTCCTGCAAACCACAGCGCAGCAAACCACTTCAAACGCAACGCAGAGGACGTCGTTTCTGAACGCATGGGGGCGCTGTGCACCAGTTCAACGACGCCAGCACACAGAGAAAGACAGAGCACGCTCATTCACACACACACACACACACACACACACTCCGTCATACACACAAACACAGAGAGAGGCTGCTGAAACTAACTTCCAAGACTGGCTTTTGTGTAGAGATATGACCGGGAGCAAGCGCAATGCACATGGCCACGGCATAGGGGATGCTATACACGTCACAATAATAATAACAATAACTACAATAACATTTATTATTATGGCCGTCGTTCCTGCAATAATTACTGTTATTGTTGTTGTTATTAACAATAGTTAGGTAAGACAACCTCTGAGGAAACGTCTCCACAAGCGATTTCGTCCTGACCTTTCTTTTCTCCGAGAGCAGAAAGAGTTGGGAAAGTTGCGCGGCGCTGCGGAGAGCCTCCAGTTGCAGTAGCACTTCAGTCCCGGTGGAGTTGGCGACACAACCCATAGTAGGTCTAGCGAAGAGGGAGCGGGCCGCTAGAGCGGACAGGTCCGGGGAGAGGAGGTCGCGGGGCGGCCAGGCGCGCTGCGGACGTTCCGTGTGGCTGGATGGAGCCCGACGCGCCTCTGCTGGGCTACTCTCTACTCTCTAATCTAGTCCGTGAGCACGTCTTTGATGATGATGAGTCTGTCTCTCTTTCTCTCTCTCTTTCTCTCATTAGTGATTCCCTGTTGCCCCTTGGTGCTCTTTCGGTTACCCGTCGGCCACTCCTCCTCATCTTATCTCCAGCCAAAAGGATTGAGAGATCTGCGGCGCAGACCCCTCCCCGCATCTCCGATCCCAGCCGCCGCTTGGACGCTTGATAAATCTAATATTGATGTAAATAATGGATAAAGCAGCCTGGCAGCAGACTTGTACTCACTTCATCACTCGAGGACTCGCTTACGCGCTCCGGACAAATACACAGGCGTATGGACAAACAAAACGCGCGTCGATAAGCCTAAAATACATGTTAAAATTAAAATGTAAACTCGTTCTCTTTTATTTGTTTGAGATAAAAACACTTACATTTTTATTCTGAGGTCAATATTTAATTAAATTATGCATAAACGGTACTTTGGTAACAATACGCTTATGTTTTTATTTTGAAAATGAAAATTCAAATATTTATCATGCATTCATCACCGACCTGTGCCTGCTGTTAATTATTAGTGTAATTATATGATTAGATTTTTTTAACAAAAAAGCAAATATACCTGAAACACGTATTTGGGCAGTGAAAATTTGAAAAATACACAAGGGTTGGGAAATGCCTTGTATTTTCTTCCAAATCCCATAAACAGATTAAATTATGGCATGAACCCATTTCTCTGAACATTGAAGTAATATGTCCAGTGGACAGATAAAGTAGTGTTATAGCATTTCTGAGCTTTCTCAAGGCCTTCAGACATCTTGACCACTTCTCATCTCTGTCCAGTGTTCATGAGACAGATGCCTCATCGATCAATGCCAGCCATAGGGCTCGAAATAATCTCCCACTGTGGCCACACACACACACACACACACACACACACACACACGCACACACGCACACACAATAGTGTCTACTTATTTACGGATCTGTCCAGGGGTAGAAGGCCAGATCAAACAGCGCTGGAAAGCGCTCCACTCCAAATCACAAAAGACGAAGGCCTGACAAGAAGGTGGATAAGGTTCATCTTCGCTTTAACCCCCCACCACACACACACTACCACCACCCATTGCGCCCTCTCAGCTGTTTCCCTCACTACACGCATCTTGGCCAACACTCAATTACCTCACTTATACACCAGTTTTGAAAGTGAATGAAAACTATTTCATTGGAGTAGACAGACACTCACTCAGGCGCACACAGACACACACACAAAGGGGAACTGCTGTTGATTTGTCTTGTTTTGTTTGGCCATCATTTAAAAAAGCCTGAATATTTCATTGGGAAACTGAAGCAGGACTAAGTGGGAATCGTTGCTGGACAGCGTCCGTTTGAAGAAATAGTACATGGAAAAAATGAATGTGAATAGAATAAAACCACATTATTCCATTGCCACGGATACTTAAATTATGCATGAAAATATATACATTTGTTCATCTTATCATTAATGGCAAACAAATGAAGAAATACATTATCTGCTTGTTTTTAAAAGGTTACTCTCTGCATTTCAATTTACATATTTCCATAAACTCATACACTGAGGAAGCTGATATAAAAAAAAAAGAAAAATCACTGAATAAGCTATTAAATTATACATGTGTGTGTGTGTGTGTGTGTGTGTGTGGTGCTTATAAATACTGAATGATAGGCTCAAAGCAACTGGCCACACAAACAAAAGAAACATTGTTTGTTAAGGACAAACAACTGCAAAAGACATCAAAAAGCAGTCGTGCACGTGGCCTCTTCAGGGTCTGATAAATATCCACAATTTTTGCCGGTGCCATGATTCTTTCGTCGACATTGTGTGGCAGTGGCAGGGGGCACTGATGTGAAAATCTTAAAAGGATTAGGCGAGTTGGTGTTGCCAGCCAATTGGTGCTTGTCAATCTCTGAGGCCCTTGTGTGTTCCCTCTCTTACTTGGTCCAAGCCCCCTTTCTCTCGATCGGCCAGGCTTAATGTCTGAAGCTTAAATGGACACACTGGTCTGTCCCCTCGATGTGACAGAGTGACAGGTGGCAGCTCGTGACGCGACGGCAGAGAAATAGAGACAAAGACAGCGAGGAACAGGCGGCAAGAGACAGAGACAAGAAAGAGAAAGAGCCATGTAGGAAGGGATTAGGAAACAAATAAGAACAGAGTGACAGGAATGTGAGATGCATTTGTCACACTACCATCACTGCTCGAGTTTCAGCCTATAAATGTCCTTGGTCTATTTCTTAGATTTGGTTCTGATACATTTACATAATAATTGGCCTTTTATATGCATAACTTTATCTTGACCATTGGTCTTTATTGTAACAGTCCAAACTTGGTGGAAATTGAAATCTGTGTCAAATACAGATACAGTAACACCACTAGTTTTATATTTGCAAAACTGCTCATGAAAGAATAAACACACTGTACAGCATAAACGGAATCAGGTAAATACGCTAATATCCTGCAGTAGTGCGCTGGCACACACATTGCACAGGGTTGGGGCCTAGTTAAGCAGCTGGGGCTTTATGGGCACCGCCTGGGCATCTTTCCAACACTATCTGATGCTGTACCCAGGTTACTTTAGAGAGAGCGAGGCAGAGGAAACAGGATATAAGAAGCAAAACGAGAGAGAAATGCTGCCTCCACAGAACAAGGCCGTACCTTGGGTAATGGTTATTATGGGACTTTGGAGTGTCAGGCCATTCTTCAGCCTCTTTACATGGGTCATTTCCTCACATCACTGGCAACTGGCCAAGCCAAGCGACTCACAATAGAGCCATTCCTTGGCCATTACAAACACACATCTTGTTATCACAATGGTAAACACACACACATTCACACACACTAGCTTGTGTGGATGGAATGGCATGAGAACCACTCCCCACCACGTCTGCCTCCTGCTGACATCTTCCTTATTTCACATCCAGCCAGGACATCTCTGTCATGTCACTCACCTGGTCTCCGGTGAGGTGACAGGCAGCGAGGTTCTGCTCCTCGAATGACGGAGCCGAGCGGATGTATTTAAGCCAGCTGTTGCTGTTGGCGTCCGGGCCCGTGTCCAGCGCAAACTTGATGTTGCCCATGTCATCCACCACCTGTTGGAGAGAGACACATTAGAAAAGGGGACAAAAGCCTTTATGACAAAGAGCAGATCATCAATAAATATTAAAGTCAAAACACTATAGTGATAAAATATAACATTTTGAACTGCAACAACAGAGTATATGTTTATAAGGTTACAACAGAAGTCTAATGTCAATCAGCTGTAAAGAAACGGAGGCAACATGTTGGTGGGTGTTAGGGCCACCTAACCTTGTCAATCTGACAAGTAGAAGAGGAAAGAGGGAAAGGAAGAGAAAGGAGGGGGGAGTTGACAAACTATGGCTTCTTTCACTCCTCAAAAGACTTTCTCTGGCACATATTGATCACTCTTTGTAACCCCTACAGCCCCCTGAGACTCCAAGACAAGGTTTCATGTTACCTGGTCTCACAGAGCATGAAGGAGGATGGAGATAATGATGAATGAGGAAGAGGAGAAGGAGGAGGACGAAAAAGAAGAGAAGCTTATTGTGGCGAAAAGACAAAAAAACTGGAAGGAATGTGAAAGCTCTACATTTGGCTGAAGCAAAAAATAAAACTTTATTTATCAATTAAAACTGATCACATATTTGGCCAAATAGAGAACAAGAAATATGGAGCAAAAAAGAATTTCTATTTTTGATATAGAATGTCAAAGTCTAGCAATGTTGTCTCTCCCTGGCGTCTCCTTCAAGCACGTCTGTGTGCGTTGATATGAGTGTAAGCGGTAGATTTTGGGGAACCTAAGCTAATTCTTCCACCAAGCTTGGGCTGAAGCTCTGATTTTGCCTCAGCTCTGCATGCGACACTGAGACTGCCTGAATCCTCCAGGGAGGACTGGAATGAGACAGAGCAACTCCTCTAATTACACCTCCCAATCAGGCTGGCCTGAGCTCGGCGCTGACCTCTAGCCTGACTCTGAGCCGTGCTAATCACAATCAAATGTTTGCCGAGGAACCCGAGGTGTGATGGAGAAGAACCAACAAACCAAGTGACATTTTTAGATGTTCCAAGTTCGTGAACTGCTCTAACGCGCTGCTTCGCTGTAGGCATGTTCGCATTTTATTCCAGCTCATAAAGTGTGAATGGTCATGTTCTTGTCGTCTGGGTGAGCGCGTGCAGAAGGTGTATATATGTGGGTGGGGGGTGCAGGTGCCAAGTTTGGTGAGTAAATATGTAAAGGGTCTGCTTGGAGGTGTGGAATAACTGTCATGTGGCTTGTGCGTACAAATGCGGTTTCTGTTTTAGTCCAGTGTGGGAAAACATAGGTACGTGTCGTTGAAGGGACAGCTTGAGGTAACTTTACTACTCTGGAGCAAAGACGTGAGTGGAGCCTACTTACTAAATGTGCCTGCTTTAGAAAAACAATACCTTTTAGTGGCTTGGTTAAAAATAATCCGTCAGAAAACTGTGCCACGGCCTGAAATAAAAACTGCGTCTACTGCTTATGTAAATGTGTTTGCTGATTGCAAACTTGTTCTTCTCATCCATTTCCCCTATTCTTACCGAGACAACTCAGAAGCAAATACCATTGCTGGGAAGAATCTTATCCAGGCATCTATAGCTACTGCCTCCTCTGCTTCCAGTTTACAACTTCAACACTCAGCTTGATTGAGACCAGGCCTTTATTTTATGTGTGAAAACAGTCACTGAAAACTAACCAGGCGTACCCCCTCAACCACACACACCAGTATCGTTTCAGCAGGCGGTCAAGTCAGAGCGCACTTGTCAGGGAGCCGAGACAGGTATCCTGTATGTTTCAAGAAGATGCGGAGAAGAGGTGCCGTTATTTCTCTTCGTGGTGAATATGTGTGGGAAAGGAGATGAGGAAGCTCATCAGACTCTCATGAATATTGACTTGTCTACACGTTGGGTATGGTAGCCCTCGTGCACACACATTTTGGTTCAGCCCTTCTGCTATACACACACACCCCAGGGTCTGATCATGGGCTTAATGAGCAGCAGGCCTGGGTGTGTTGTGCGTTTTTGTACATGCACATGTGTGTGTTGTCTGGGAGGCCTGCTAACACCCTGTCTTTGGGTGGAAGGCTGATTTATAAGGCTTCAAATGAGGTGCAACAGAGAAGCAGAGCCAGAACAAGCTCATGGTTGATTGTTTGTTTATTTACCTTTCTTTCTGGTTCCCTCCTCCCGCCCTGTGTCATGTGGGTGAGGAGGACCTGGCTGGAAATCATCAGATCCACGTGCAAAAGGGTTTACAACAAATCAAAGCAAACTGGCTACTCAGTATTACACTCGCACGTTCTCTCGCCTCCTTCTTCAGATGCTGGAGACAGAAGCCATGCCACTAAAAATATCAAGAATGCAGTTTTGATATTTTTATCTTGTGTTGACACCAGTCTTATCCTCAACTCTACAGATTCCCTCACAGGCTTGGTTTGTCTAGAACAAATTAGATCATCTCCATTGTTTATGTGATGCATGAATCAGGAATTCTTCATATCATTTGCTGCATTATTTGACGTTTGGAGGGAAAAATAAAAGTGAACAGCAAAGTAACACAAACCAGTGATTTTCAGCATCCATCACAGTTTAGAGGTTGAGTTCCTAGTGCAGTGTTACCAAACTGTAGTGACTCTGAGCTCATGTTTTCATAATTATGCCCACATTTCAAGGATGTTCAAATAAGTAACGTTAGGCTTCCAGCTAAAAAGCGCATTCACACACACACACACACACGGTGTAGTAAAACTGTTTACATCCAGTCTGATCACTGGGGCGCTTGTGTTTCTTGGCTCATCTGTTGTGGTAAGTTCACAGGGTTTCTAGATCTCATCAAGTGCAGTGTTATGATAACTGAAACGAATGATGAAGTTGTAATACTCAAAGAGAGTGATTATTTAAGACTGGTAAAAAAATCCAAAGCCAAAAAAACATTTCCATTTCAGAACTTGACCCATAGTTTTATTTGATTAAACTGCATCAGAAAATGACTCACATGAGAGCACACATGCACGTACACGCACACACTGAGTATGTTCCAGTATGTACAGGCAAGCACAGACACAATGAGACTTCAGTGAAAGAGAAGCGGCTCTGAGTGGACAGGATGCAGGGCAAACTCCACAGGAAGCTCTGATAAGAGCACGACACTTATATCGCTCCTCACAACACAAAGGGGAACCTTTGACAGCTAGGAACCTTTAATGGATGTCTCGGCATGCCCTCTCCTTCGCCATTTATATCTGACGGATATGTGTGGCGCACAGGGCTGAATTAGTAGAGGAAAGTTGCTTGTATGGGTAGACGTTAGTGACAAGGTACATATTATTTTCTGTTTGACAGAGGGCAGAAAATGGAAATGGCAGCTCAGAGCACAGTGGTGATTGTGATTTTGATGTGACATAAAGATATACGCAGACATGTGAGACATAAATGCCAGGTTACTGTGTGGCTCTGGGGGAATATTTTTATGAAGTGTGAGTTTAGTGCTTTGTTGCACATTGTGTGAACACACCCTAGTTTGCATGTATTTGTATACATGAGAGCAATTTATCACACTACGTTGAAAAACAGACAAACAATTTTGTCTTATGCATCAGTTTTAGAGGTTCAAGACACCTGAACAATGACAAGTAACAGTATTTCTATGCTCTTATTTAATCTTCTATGTAATCTTGAATAGTCTGATAACTTTCATGTTGTCAAGCAATGATAGATATAGACACAGACATAGATGCAGTAGAAGTTGGCTGAAAGATTTCTCTGCACTAAAAGTTTCTCTGCCTGTGAAAAACAGGAAAGCAGAATTCAGAACCTGTGGACCGAAGACTGATTCTGGTTCACCTACTCATATCCTGGGGAAGTGGCCGACAAATGAAAACAGTTTTTATTAAAGAGAAAGATCAAGTAATAGCAGGGGGGCTGGCTTTCACTATGGATCTCACCTTTAATCCATCTAAATCAAGAATACATGAAAATCTGCAGAAAGACAAGCAGAGAAATGAAAAACAAAAAAAATACGATACAAGATTGCATGAAGTCCCCATTGAAGCAGCTAGGGGGCAGTGTGGCATGATGTCTCCACAGGTAGAATAGCAGAAGTGGAAATGAAACTTCCCTGTCTCTCCGCAGCTGTACACACACGTATATACAAAAATATAAGGCCGGGGTGGTTGTAGACAATATAAAGAGGGCAGACAGAGTAAGAACTACACACACACACACACACACAAGCTGTTTTGCCCTGATGAGAGGGCCAGTCATGGAAATAGAGCAGTGACAGTGACAGATTGAGTGGCTGTGAAGTGGGCTGCGGAGCCGGTTGTTAGAGGTGTTGCAAATTAAGGTGCAGGACGACTAACAAAAAATAAAGACGTGTGTGTGAGAGTGTGTATCCTTCTCTGGAAAAGGGTCTGTTTCGAGTTGGGAGGCCCCTTAAGACAGACACACACACGCACCACGCACACACACGCAGGCGGACTAATAAAGCGCCTGACAGACTACAGATCCCCACAGCCTCCAACGTGTTTGTGCATATTCACATGAACGCATGTGTGCGTACGTGCGTGTCTGTGATGGATGGGGGCCTGCAGAGATGACCCTACCCTGCCACATCACTCAACAGTCTAAATGAATGTGTGTCTGTCCACATTTGTGTGTGTGTGTGTATGTGTGTGTGGAGGTGAGAGGTGGACAGGCACACAAGGGGTCCTGTCAATAAACCTTCGCTTAGAGCAGGAAGGCAAAAGAAAGAGAATAAGAGAGAGAGACAGAGAGACAGAGTGAGAGAGAGATTACTTACAATTTAATAAATTCAATGTACCTTGGCTCTGGATGAGGAAAATGTTTGAGGCCAGTGAAACACAAATGGAGAAGACGGGCAGATCTGTGGCCTCAAAATGTTGAGCATGTGAAATTATGTTATGATGATTTTAGTTATTATTAATATTTATAAGTATGGCTAAACGTCACCCTTATTAATTGTTGGACAATCATGAAACAAGTTTGCCAACATATAAAAAATATTTAAAGTTGTCATAAAATGTCATAAATGTGTATTTACACACTCACAATGTTACTGAAATAAACGTTAAACAAAGGTGATGTAGTAGAAGGCAGCACATAAACAAACAACACACAGGCTTTTAGACTGAGAAGCTACATGTGCGCCGTGGTCACACAGTGTACAACATTTATCCATCCAGGGTTAATGAGGTTTGATGTACACCGAGCTACATATATCTTAATACAGCACATTGCCAAATAAAAGTCCCTACTGCTAAAGTGTTTCTTCATTTCTTACTGCGTTCAACTCAGTCGGTAAGTCAGTAGCAGGGTGTTTCATCAGGAGGAGCCATGCTGTGAGTATAGATTGGGCCTTTAAAACAGAGAGTGTGTCAGGCCTGTTACTGATGCTGGTAATAGTACACCTGTGTAGCCATGTCTGGCAGCCTAATGACAGCTAAAGAGGAAACAGGCTGTAAATCCTCCTGCACACACACTTCCGTTTATCGAGGTACACAAATTTACTGTTTGTCAAAGGTACAAGTGTAAAACGTGCGTGTGTCTGTTTTGTGTGTGAATTACTGGTAACACTAGTAACATACATGCAAGGTGTTGGCGTGTGTGTTGAGTGTGTGAGTGTATATGTTGTGTCTGTGAAGGTGAGTGGAGGCGTGTTAAATGTGACCCATTTTATCTGGGCCAGGCAGCCATCGACATAATTAAAAACCAGGCAGGCAGGCCAGGGAGGGCCTGGGGCCTTGTAAAAGCCATCTGGGTTGTAGCGCGCGTGTGTGTGTGTGTGTGTGTGCCTGCTTGCATTGTGAGTGTCAGAATGTGGCCCAGCTCAGTAACGACCAAACTTGCTTCTCTTAAATGAGTGCCTCTATAGTCGCCGTCACACAGTTATCATTTGTGGCCAGTGTGCATGTGCCACACTGAAAACAGAATGTGAAACATTCTGCTACACCCACAGAATCACGGTGAGGTCAAATGTCGTTTAGTTTTATTTCCATCCATCTATTTGGGGTTTTTTTTTTGGCCTGTTGTGAAGCTTTAGGCTTTTCAAATGTTGAATTTTGATTAAATGAAGCCAAAGCTAGTAGATAAAAAACAATAATTGATTTTCACAATATTAAAAATAGTTTTGACATATTAACAGATAATAAAATAGGATTTTATTAAAGGGCATTAATTCTGATTCTAAAATCCACCAGTAGTTTTGGTCATCGCTAATTAAAACCGAGTGCAGCCCGTCATGATCAACATGACTTCGGCCTCTGTGTGTTATTTTTAGCGTCACGCCACCATGTCCACCACCGGCTCCCCTGCAGCTCATCTGAATGAGCATGAAGGTTGCCAGGTTAGGGTAACTTTAAACAGGAAGCGTGTGAGCTTTAAAAGAAGGGAGAACAGAGTTGCAGCCGGGACCTTGTTAATGAAATGGCTTTATGTTATTTACAGCCCCTTGTTAAAAGGCTGGGGGAGTGTGTGCGGCACTGTACATGTTTGGTGTGTTGTTTTTTTTTTTCGATGCGTGTGTGATGTATACGTATGTTTGCACAGACACATGCTATGTCTGTTTTACTGTTGCACCGCCTTTTATAGGCTGGGCTTTATAATATGTATTTAGGGCAATTAGTGAGCAGATATATTGGCTCATTATGGTGAAGCAGGTGCAGCGTAAATGGGGAAATATATGAATAGTACATCAGGGTCATTCACTCTGTCAGGGGTGTGTGAAAGCCAGCACTCGACTTTTGTGTGTGACAACCAGGAGCACAAACAACAGATCAGTCACATGCACACTGAGGAAATATGTTCAGATTCTGGTCTTTAGAAATCATGTCATTATAAAAGAACCTATGCTATTTTAACATTAGCTAATAATTGCAGCAGGCATAAAAGAGGAACAAAGAGAGTAAACTAGTTGAATATTAACAGTGATAGCTTATAGTTTATTGGTGCTGTCTGGAGACAGAGGCTTAGAGTGCAAACACGAATCAATGTCCTGAATTACTATATACATTCATAGGCACAACAGTATGTGATTAACGCAAATATTATATATATATATATATGTGTGTGTGTGTGTGATGTTACGGATTTCAGAGTAATTATCTGTGTGTGTGGGCATAATGACACTGTAACAAAGAAAAAATAATATTAACATATACAAATAAATAAATATCACTGCACTTACTGAGATATTGTCATACAAGGAGACGGAAAACCGACTCCACTAAACGAAAACACCTTTCAAATTTTAGGCATATACTCTTATGTGTATCTGCAAGTTGGCTGCTTTCCCAAACGGTGGAGATCTAAAACAAAAATTTCCTGAGCTTGGGGAAAGCAACTAAATCATTCAAATCTAATGTATCCATGCCAAGAATATTGGCAAAAAATAATGAGCGAAGGAAGCTTGCATTCAACACTGACACAGCTTGACCTCCACTCCATCAACTGACATCGGAAGTGAAACACAAAATGAGACAATTCCTGGAACTCTGCAAACACAAATAAGGAAGTGGTGCTCGGGACAATTTTGTAGAGCATGCAACGCTATCAATTATTTATTAACACCTGAATAAAGAAATAATTGCTTCAGCAAAATTTGGTTTTTGTGATACAATGGATGATCAGACAACACAGAAACTCATTTATAGTCAAGTAAAACCAGAAAACAAGGGTTTTCAATGTGAACTGAAAAATAACTTTTCCTTCTTCATTCAGTTTCTGTTCACTATCAAATCAACACAGGCCCTTTGCACAGAACTCAAAAGCTGACTGACGCAAAACAGAGGATGTCACATCTATCTCCAAACATGTTCTTTGAATTTGATTTTTTAGCCAGTGCATTGTGCACAGTTGCAGCATCCTGATTTCTGGCAACACAAGTCAAGAGAAAACCTAGACTGAACATTCCACTCAGAATAAAAAGACAGCAAGAGAGTGATCCCCCTCATTCTCATCTCACCTGGCTTTAAAAGCCCAGATCAGCAAACGTACAAAAAGCATTTCTCAGCAGCTGGCTGGGACAAGCATGTGGCACAGCCCCTGTGTGGCTGCAGGCCTGCCACTTATTGGAACCATCTGAGCAGAACTCTGGGTTTACTGTAACAACCAGACTCGACTTTCTCCTTTCACCACCTCGTCGCTCCCTCCTCCTCTTCCTTCTGCTCACTTCTTAAAAGTGACAAGACAGTAACTGCTAAATATTCAAATTGTTAGTAAGTATTTATGCTTGTTATAGTGAAAAGTAAGCGAAAATCAATAAACAAAGATAGAATAATGATAAAAGCAAACAGTCTGATTAGTCATGGGGCCATAGATGACGGTAGGACACATGTTACTCTCATTAAGCAGGATTAAAAGTGTATCTGGCTATTTTCTTCCCTACTAAAGCATAATTAAATGTTTTTTTTTTCATTGCATGTGCTATGCGTGCACTGCTTAGTGTGGGTCTCTGTCCGTCTATAGTACTACACACGAGGCCAGAGAAGCTTGGTGTGTTGGTGAGAAGCAGAGGAAAAGACCCATTTCACTGTTTTGTAAACCATTGTTTCATTTCCACACTTCTCTCTCCCTCTCTCCACGCCGATATTTCACAGGGTTGTTGGCCCATGTTCAAGTGTGAACACAATACAGCTATTGAGATCATGGCGTGCACCTCCTGGGCCGATCCAAGCTCTGCGTTAGCCTTAGCAGCCTAAAGCTACCACGTCTTTTCTTTCCGAGCCTACATTTCTGTTTTGACTCAGAAAGCAGCACAGACAGACTCGCCGCAGCCCCATCCGCCATCTCGTCATCCTAACCTTCACCTTAACTCAGGCTCTGGAGGGCCCCAATGTGCAGGTAATGGATCCTGCTTGACCACCTCCACCTAGAGGCCCATATATCCAACTTTTAATTAAGTACACTCATCCCTTCCCCTGAGAGAGACGGAAGGAGTAGAGCAGACTGGGGGCAGCAGTGTGTGAGCTGCAGAAGAGCCCTGCAGTCATCTGGCTTTTGTTAGACACAATATTAAGAGTGTGTCAGTGGCAGAGGCCTGGCTGATGGCTATCAATCTGCCCTTTAATGTATGACGGGCTATATGAAGGGATGGATGGATATGGGCCCTCCTTGGAAAAGCTAATGGCTAAACAGGCACATTAAGGTGATTGAGGCCCAAGGTGGACATGAGGCTCCTAGTGGAGCTCCACAGGGAGGTTTGAGGGCCTTCCTATCTTGGGGGATAGAAGACTAAAAGGTATGGACGGTAGAATGAGCTGAAATTAATTATTATGTGCATCATATTATAATTAATACAAAAATATTTAGGTGATTTTATCAAACTAAAAGCAAAATATGATTGAGTATTGCTTTTAAATGGTAACTGTGATTATTATTTCTCCCTATACACTTTGCAAAGTAATACATTGTATAAAATGTAAAACACAAACCACTAGTTGGCATATTTATTAATTACACAATAGCTAAATAAAATGTAGCAATAAGCAAACAGAGAGATTCTGAAAAAAGGTGGTAGGAGGCTGGAGAGAGATAAATTAGGAGGAGGAGCAGCTGTTGACACAAGCCTTCTCTTCTCTGTCAGATAAGAGATAACTAGGCTGCCCGTGTTTAGACACACCATTAGTAGTGTCATCAATCACACACGAGCTCACACACCTACACACATGCAAGACATGAGGAAGGATTACGAGCTGGGGAGACACAACAGTTTTATTGCTTCACTTGTGTGTCAGGCTGCCACTTTTCTTTACTGCTCATTATACACAACTCACACAGACACACATGAGCAGAGAAGCAACTATTAAGCAGTAGAGCCTACAGTTTACATCAGTGATGCATTCCAGCATTCTTTGTGTTCTTGTGTTTCAGGGCTAAGTCATACAGTTCATTCATATTATTCACCATTTAAAATTAATTTGGGTGTGGGGGGGGAAATATATTGCGTCACAGCTGCAGCAGGCAGTTGGATGCAGGCTTGGGCTGGTTGAAGAGGGGTCATGCAGGACAGAAAGGGCACAGACCCAACTTTAAGTCCCACCTGGAAACTCCTCATTAAAGCTCAAACGGCCCACGGCGTCTAAGTTGCCATTAAAGTCACACCAGAAAATAACAATGACTTTCAAACTATCCTTTGACTAATAATGCTGTCATTACAAGTTACTTGTGGCTTCGCAAAGACCAAAAAACTTTCTGAGTGGTCTTGGGCTCCCCATGGTCACATTAAAAGCTAAGGAATAATTTGGCCATTCACTAACAACTCTTCGAGAATGTTTCCCTCAAGGAACACAATCAGAAATAATTGGCCAATCAACATTAGGAACAAACACAACAACATACCTCATGCGCTTCGGATGTTGAATATAGTCATAGAGCTTAAACACAAAAATAAAGACAAAGGGAGCACGGCATGGCATCACTGCACATTTAATATGCATATGTTTGGCTGACTGACTGCTGGCTTTGTGAATATCAAGCAGATGGATATACAGGTGAACAGGCAGAGAACTAGGGATGTGGCTTAAAGTGATGTTGAAGGCTTTTGTTTGTGCTGGTGTAAAACCATCTACTGGCACGAGATAAGATGAATAACTGTAGAAGAGAGTCTAGTTTTAACAAAAGCTGTTTAGTCTTAAAGCAATAACAAACTGCGTTATCCCTTGTGATTTAGTGACTTTGTTTTATTTAGATCACTGATAATCCTTCTATTACTGCTACTGGTAGTGAAAAAGTGAGCCAAAGCCTGAATCACGCAGCTTTTAAAGCCTAAACTCAGATGCACTCAAATCAAATGGCTCCAGCTTTAAATTAGAACGAGCAAACAAGTCCAATCTGAATTCAGAGAAACCAGCAGAGAAATGAATAAAACTGACGCCAGTGACCTGATCAGTGATCTATGAGGCAGTTTGAATATGATCGATGACACTGTAGACACATAAGGTGCAATGGGTCATAGCTCAGCACTTAGACATCATTATCTATTATTGACTGACTATTGATCAGTTCAGCCAAAATGAGTCGATACAAGCATAACTTAATTTGATAGACATTGTAAAGTCAATAAAAGTATTTTAATCTGATGAGCTTTAAGAAACTCCGCAAGTATAAGGCACAGCTACAGCATATTTGTTTTGGAAGTACTTCAGGACTTAATGGCACAATGAACATGCAATTTACATTTTGTGACCACATTAAAATAAATAAAATGAATTTCATTTATGTAAACAACTACTGTATGTGTTATTATTGTATGTATGTCGGTATATTGCGTACCTTTTTTAATGTGGGCTTGAGCTTATTAGTTGTACTAATTACTCCAAACAGCACAATGGATCTTTTGGCCTGGGGGGCGTATTCATGATGACCTCCCCGCGTGCTGGAGCTCTGTGGTCCTGGGAGGTATTTAGGAGGTAAACATGTTGACTGCACCTCCACGCTGCCATATCACCATCCATTTTCTTCCCCACATGTGCAATTAACGAGCCACTAGCTAATTTAGGGCTGGTGCATATATGTAAATGAAAGGCAAACAAAAGGAATTGTTGATGGATGACGAGGAAAGGTGGCTTGGGCAGGGTCCTTGTGGGACACTTAGCGCCACGACACTAATTAAAAAGCCATCGCGCTGAGAGCACTGAAGCAACTCATTAGCTGCAACCTGCTTCCAAAGCACACAGACTTCAAAACACTAATTCTAGGTAGTTGTGAAGGAAGTAAAGCCTCATAAAGAAGGAGGGAGAAAGCATGATGGACGTGGGCATTGTGCTAGAGCGAGGTGTCCATGTGGGCATATAAACCCAGCCAAATTAGCTTGGTTGCGTTAGCTCTCTATGCCATTGCCCATTAGTTTAGAGCAGGGGGGTAGCAGGCTGAAGAAAGGTTACCATAAGCATAGCAATTAGGACTATAATAGGATAAACAACAAGCTGGCCGATGCAGGGAGCGAAGCAGAACGCAGTGCAGGGACTGATTACAGAGGCACAGTGTGCAGAGGTGGGTGGCTTCAGCTATATTGATCTGGGGCACTGCAGTGGAGTGAGCTGAAAGGGGCACCTACTGAGCCTGCATGGCCTCTCCACTTAGCGGAGACAATGGCAACAGTGTCTACATGAAAACACAGGCACAAACAGATGTGCACAGACTCTCTTACGCTCTCATACCTGCCAGTATAGACACACACTCTGATTTGTGTGTACTGTACGCAACACAGCCTACGCGAGTGGGCCCTGTCCACTAGACTGTGCACGTGATGTGTTTCTCCTCTGGCGATTCATTTCATCGCAGCTTGAACTGTCACAGTCTTTCCCCCGCTGCTCTTTATAAACACAGCCATCTCCTAACATTTACTCTGTTGTTTAACAACGAAACCTCCAGAAATACCATTTTCATAGATGAGGGCCAGGAGAAGCATAAAAAAAAAAAAAAAAAAACAGGAGGGAGAAACAAGTGCTGCGGGATCAATGGTGCAAAAAATTGTTTTTATTGAATTCAGTGTGGCTCACATTTCCTGCAGACACAGATAAGAGAATGGGAGTAAGCACACCCCTGCGTGTGCTAGTGCATGTGTGTACGGGGTTGTTTGGGTGAGAGAAAAGGGAGGGGGGCGCAAAAATAAATGAGATTATTGATGTTACATGTCAAATATAATTGCTGAGATTTGAGCAAAGAGGAGGAGAAAGTAGGCTTGATGGGCTCACTGATCCGTGGAATGCTTGGTTTGGGAGAAAGGCCAACAAGTCACGGAATTCGGAGTGTGACCTCAGGTGTGTGCATACAAACTTCTAGGTGATACTGAGGGGAAATTAAGTCACTTAGCCCCAAACAGTGTTGTTAAGCTTCAGGTACTCGACACGTGAGCACACACTATGCGCCTGCATGTCCTATTCCCAAGACAAGGTGTTAGAATCGCAGTGTGTCACATGTAATATGTTCAGAAGTTTTCCTGCGCTTTTACTTCTAATGTTCACCTTTCAGGTCATGATTTATTTCCTTTCTGGATCAGGTTTTACACAAAGAACAGCTGAACGGTAACTTGGATGTGACTATACTGAGTTTTGGAAGAGCACAGGATATAATTATGTGATTAAAGAAAATCATTTTACAGATTGTGGGAAATTCACAGATTTTGAAATCAATCCGACCAAAGTTTATAGAAGATTTTGTAGTTCACCATCAGAGGAGACATTTTGAGTTAATCTAGCTGGAGGTAGAGTCCATTACACATGCCTTAGAAGAACGAAGGCAGTATTTGAATGCAGAGTTTGCCAAAAACATTCCTCCTAACTTAATATGCAATCAATCATGTCTTTACAGTTTGAGATAGAAAGCTATTGGATTACATGAGATGAAATGGCTAAAGCAAAGGTTTAGGCAAATATTAACAAAGATAAATAGATGGATGAATGGGTATGAATGGGAATATGAATAAATGTGTGTTTTGGAATCCACATAATGAGAGGTCCCATAGCCGGTGGCTTCGGTCCCAAAGAGAGAGATCATCTGCAAGGCCAATTGGACATCTGGTGTGCGTGCGTGTGTGTGTACCCACTCACAAAGACATATTCAGAGGTCGCTTCACGATGGAGTCAGAAATCTCATCTCATTCACAAAGTAAACATTCCAACTTTGCAGCACTTTTCAACACTTTCCACTAATTCTGCTCATTTCCAGCGCACATCATCTTCATAAGTAAACACTTGCTCTCTCCAGGAGGAAAATCTCAAATCTTATCCCTCTTAAAAGGTAACATTTTCCATTTAAGTGGCCAAAATGGCCTTCTGGTTCTCTCATTATTTAAATGTCAAATGTCAGCATCAACATCAGGACAATTTGTTCCTTGTAACAGAGAGATGAGATCTCTGCCTGATGCACAGCACAGGAAAATTGTACACACATGCACAAACAAAGGAAATATGTGAATATCATCAGAGGGAGTCAAACATAATGTATGTTGTTATGAGATGTTGTGGCAACAGTGTAAGGTACCTTTTATGTACTTTAATAATCAGAGCTCCTCATTTTATTGTCCCAGAAGAAATAGATAATGTGTTTAAATTTATTTAACACAAACTTTAGAAAGAAATAGAGATTGATCCCATTTACACAAAAAGATGAAGCTTAAATATAAAAATATGGAGGAAAAACTATACAGAAAACATACGTAAGCTGCTCAAATCCACTCTCTCAACTCAGAGAAAGCTAAACTAAATTATGTTTGTCAACACTGTATGTAAAACATTTATTTATGGAAATCTAAAGACAATAAGTACACGGACATGTACTAAACCATTTGCATCTATGGCTCTTTTTTCTCTCCCATCTCTGCTGGGAGCACATCCTGTCCATCCACAGGTAAAGCAGACCAATTTGCAATAGGATCCCAAAGGTAATCAGGTCCCGCTGCCAAGCCTCTCATATTTTCAAGCTGACCGTTTTATGGCAAGATCAGTAAAATAAGCCCTCCACCTTGGCCTTGAGTTCACGCCACCTCCATAAATAGTGAGCTTATGGCAAAAGGGCAGAGGGGTCAGGCTAAAGCAAAAAGGAAGCTGGTTGCCACAGAACTACAGTCTTCTTAGTTTCGCTAAACCACTTTTTAAAATTAAGACTATTATGATCACGTCGGCAGTAAGCTGTGGATAATCGGCACCATGCTAGATGTAGCTGTTATGCATTTCTTCTCGCTCTTCTTTGTGTCCTGTAACAATCCCCACTCCTCGGGGTGTGTGTGTATTCAGATGCTGTTAGAGAATGTATCTAATGACTCCAGCTCTGCCATATCAATCAACAGCCTTGTGTGGACAGTGAAAATCAATGGTTCCACACAGAGCTACCTGAGGTCCCCCACACTTCATTTGTCAGAACCGCTCAATACATCAATAAGCAGAAACTACAGCACATTTCAGTCAGGAGGGTATTGGTTAGCGTGGCGGGTGTAAATCTTTTTGCTGCTTTCTGATGATTATGAACTTCTCCATTTCAAAGCAGCATTGTGTCGTGTCAAAGATCACCTATTGAAGTCTGCTTCAGCTGTAGTCTTTCTTTGCTTGATAATTCATTCATCTGTTCTCTTTGTTCCTCCCAGCCTCTAATGTGTGTGTGAATGATCTTTCTTTGATAGATTTTGCTTTTCTTTCTGTTCCTGCCTGCATTTCTCCCTCAGTTTCGCTCCTTCCAGGTCCTAGTTCTCCTCTCTCTGGGCGCTTATTGACATTTCCCTGCTAACCTTCTCTTTTACGCTTACCTTAATGTGTGCTGCCTTATCAGATGCGCAGGTGGTTTGGAGTTTCATTCGACCTCACTCCTTACTCTCCTCCTTTCCTCCGGGTTATTCATCCCTCCTTCCTGTGCTCTGAAAGTCAAGCTTCCCTTTACAAAACCCCTGCGGTCTTATCTGGAAGACCCCGTGACCCCACAGCCATTGCAGCAGCCAGTGGGAGAGAATGGAGACCGCAGCTCCCCTGGGCGGAGGACAACAGGACCAAGGTGTGTGTTTGTGTTTGTGTTTGCGTGTGTATGTGATTTCGGTGCCATTAAGGCAGTCTATTTGCTGTCCAACTGTCTAAACACTTGTGATAACAGACAGTGGCGCAGCAGCAGACTACAGTACTCTAGGGACAGTGCTTATACTGCTCAACATGGACTGAAACAGGAACTAAGCCTGCAACTAACAATTACTTTCATTATTGATTAACCTATTGACAATTTAGCAAGTGACTTATTGGTTTGTGTAAAATGTCACAGGTTTACAGGGTCCAAGGTAATGTCTTGGTGCTGCTTCAAAATAGCAAAAATCTAAAGAGATTTAATTAGCAATGAAACAAAATATGTTGGCGCTTTCCCTTAATAAATAACTGAAATGATGAATCAATCATGAAATGTGCTAATTTGCACCACACATCTGACTCAACCGATTAATCATTTCAGTACAAATAAACCCAAAGCTGACTAATTTTGTGTGGGCCTCTGCTAGACAAACTCTTTTTTTTTCTCTACAAACTTTAAACAAGAACTAAAAACAGAAACATAATGACCAGCTAAAGAGTGGCAGGGATTTGACATCAGCAACACTGACGCCTTAATAACATACTCTAACACCGTTTCCTACTTTTTGGCCATTTGTCAAAGAGCCATTGAAATGCAGTCACATGGAGCAAAGGAATCTGACATTTCCTCTCCACGTCCGTTGTTTGTGTTTATGCATACTTGTGTTTGTGTGCGAGTCTCTGCAGGTGCAGCGGCGCACATATCCTATATTTATATCCTTATTCTGTTCTAGCCAATAGAGCTCCCCAAGGACAGCACCTGCCACACTGCCACACACAGACACACACACACACACATTCATTGTCTTCTGGAGTTTTCCCATGTACGTTTTTTTCTTTTTGGTAGCTTCATTGATGGTCAAAAAGACACAACTCTGTCCCTCTTTCATTCATAGTCTCTAACACACACACACACACACACACACACACAAACACAGATGTTGAATAATAGAGGGAACAATGGAGAAAAGAAGAGCAGGAAAAACGATATGAATGGATATGAATACAATAAACCTCAGAGCTCAACAATGACGGCTTCCTCAGACATGCCGTTAAACGTCAGGTGAAAATCAATCCCATTTAAGTGCTGTAAACTAATCTATCTTTTGACTAACATGCTCTGTGCCACAATGTCTTCATATATGACTATTTAAGGTCATACATTCCGAAATGGTGAGATGGGTAGAGATAGACAGACAGGTCCTGGCTGCCGCCGCCGCCGAGTGTATTTATAGGTATTATCATCCGGTCTGTAATGCTGGCAGTCTACGATCAAGGCTTGTTATTAGGTTACAGAAGGAGAATGACATCACATCACAACAAGGTCGACAGATGATCAAGACATTACAGTTGCTCACAAAACTTTTGTTGAATTGCCCGTTTTGGAAGAAAACATCCTCACACCAGGTCTGATGTCAGATCCTTTTTAAAAACTGCATTTGGGAAACAGTTATGAGCTCATTGCTATAGACACAGCGAGCGAGTTCCTTCTACTGTAACTTATTTATTTTTTGACAAGCTGTTTACAGACCTTCTGTTTTCACTCAGTCTCAAAAAGAAAGAGGCAGAGTGACGACTGACAGAAAAGTGAGACCGTGCCACTAACTTTGACTGAACTATCTCTGAGTGAGGGATACAGAAATGTTCTGATTACTTCAAGTTGTAGAAGTTTTTCACATGCTTTTATAAGGAAGTAATGTGATTTCATAATGTTCTGAGGCTGACCTGGAGCTAATGCTGTACAAATGTTACGTTGTGATCTTTTGGGTCTGAGCTCCATGTGCAGGTTCTGCAGGACGTGATAATCTGGTCGTCACAAATTGGTCTATTATCTACACGTCATTCTGCAGCAGGTCTGTGTGTATATGTGAGGTTCTACAGTATGAGTGCAGGACATACTTTGTGTCTCAGGTGTAAAGGGGGATAATGTTTAAGTGCACACCAAAACAAGACATATCATAACTGTCTGTGACACACATGCTATATCTACTGTACATACTGTCGGATAGAACAACATTTCTGAATACAAACAAGGTTTTATCTGTCAACTTTTACTCCATTTTTTTCTATTTCCCCTTCATCTCTTGCACACGACGAGTAATTTCCATTTTTATGCAGCATCATCTGCCCTTTAGACGCTGCGTTCGCCAGCATGCATTTCCATCTTTAAATTCACAGGAACACAAAGCTTCTCTGTATCGCATATGTGAGACTTGGCTCACGATAACCAGCCATCTAACTAAACAGTTTGTTACCGAAACCTGGGGATCTATGAAACAGCTGAGACGCCAGCACAGATTAGGCTGACATGTTTGCAGAGGGGCACCGGGAGTCCACGCACTGTATACACACCCGTGCTCATGGACACCAGTGACATCATAATCCAGACAGCCAAAAATGTTTTGACCACAAAATGTGTGTCATGCTGAGGTTAAAGGCACTTTTAAGAGGAGCATGTTTGAATTCAAAAGGCTATTTGTGGTGGACGCTTATTTTACACAGGTCTGTACAGGTAAACACACACTGAACATCCTGTTCTGAATACAGTAGCTAAACCCCCCCACACACAAGACAAGTCCGCCTTCACCTGAACACTAAAGGTTTTCTGTCTTCGCAGCTATTAGCTCAGAGGCCAACAGATATGTTGTTAATGGCCAAAATAAATGGCTCTCCAATCACGGAGGGCGAGCGGTGGAGGTTATCATCCCTGGCATATGGAGAGAAAGAGAGGGAGAGACAGCCTAATTCTTTCCAGCTGCAAGGTTCTGACTGTGTATGTGTGTGTGTGCGGGTGACTGAATGTTTAGGGGCTGAAATGACAGATTTACTTGGCCCCTTAAACGCACCAGACAGGCCAGGCTGCATATACTGTAAGAGAGGCCTTGTTAGAAGAAATCGAGGCCCCACAGACCAGACTGTGTGCACGTGTATTCATCTGTGTGCATTTTGAAGCGATTTCCAGTTATACAAATGTATGAAGTCCCCTGTTAAAGCTTTATCTGCCGCTGTTTCTGGGAATAGTGTAGCATCGGGGTATTCCTACTCTGTTAGTACATAAATGTTTAATTTAACTTAGCAGCCACCTCCACGTGCACCCTGCATGCACAAGTCCACTTAATTCATTTCCTCATTTATGTACTTACAGTAGTGGGACCACCACAGCCGCTCCTGCAAAGCCCACCTTGTGGCCAGAAGTGCCTTGTTCACAGCCTCACATAAACACATAAATACACACACACACACACACTAAGTGGGTTTCCCAGGCACATACAGCTCTTGGCTCATGCATATACTGTATGAGTGAGCTTGGCACTCACTTTACGGAACCCACCTATTTGAAAACGAAGGGCTGGGAGGACTGCTGGAGAGAAGCACGTAGAGGTAAAAAAAAAATCTTAAAAGAACTATATACATACACTCACCAGCTTTAGTGACACAACTATTAGGACATACAGACACACACATGCTCACATATGCAAATCAGTGCCGAAATCCACAGACGAGCAGTGGCACATGGGTGGTTCACATGCAGCACACGCACACATACAGTGAGCCCATGAGACACACGCTGTACGTTTTGGCACCCAACATGTATCCATATGCAGACACAAAGAAACGGAGGGGGAGCGCAGAAGAAAATGCAAAGGGTATAATTTTCCACAATCAGTCTCTGCATGAAACAAGCAATTAGGCGGAATGTGCAGAGCATCCCCTTGTATGTGTGTGTGTGTGTGTGTGTGTCCGTGTTTGTGTCGACCTTTCATCTCCTCCTTTAGGTCTTTCTTGTGGTTGAGTTGGGTGGTTTAGGGGCAGCGCACAGCAAATTTGATAATTCCACCACCAAATACGCCAAAGCATGCCCTCATGTCACGGCTGTGCCAAACAGCATCACAGTACAGTTTATTTACTACAGTCACTGTGCACAACACTGTGTTTACTTGTGAACACTGTTAGCGCATTATTGGTTGAATGATTTACTGTACATTTATTAACTTGGGAGTATATTAGTTGATGAGCAGAAGAGAGAAGATGCAAGACGAGCAGAACAGATATATATTGTCCTGGGCAGTCATGGCAGTAAATTGGGGAAACACAAGCCTTAATCCCAGAGGTGGAGTTTCCTCCTTCAGGTTCCTTCATGAGGAAAAAGAACAGAGCACACTCTTTTATCTGTGTGGTCCACCAGCTCAGCTTTCTCTCTCTTCTGTCTCTGGCCCTCTCTCCCTCCTGCTATGCCTCGTTCACAGTTCACAGATGTGACTTGTTCTCTGTTCAGGTAGTGTGCATGCGTATGTGAAGTCTGATCTCATCCCCTGAGATGCCCCTTTGGCCCTGTAGTCACCTGCATGACCTGTCCTTTATATTAGCGCTATATTTATGTTCATGTAAAACTCTAAATTCATACGATGCGCAATATCCCACATCTGATTTACTCAGGTGTCCTCCACTCTTGGTTTCATCTAATGACCTTTAACCTTTTTTCTTAGCAGTTTCAGGATCCACCTCATGCGAACACACAACATGTGAGGTAACAGGATATGTGGAGGCTGCTATCGGCTTGCAGCCTTGTCTGTCTATAGAACAGACACCAGTGTTTGTCCTCCAGATCGCTTCAATACATTTTCCCATCCAAAGTACACGGTGGCAGGATCTTACGTTACTTTAAACTCTCAGTCTCTGATTATTCTGTGATTATTTTCCTACAGGCCACTTCTGCCTAACACATGCGTATGTGTGAGGTTGTGTGTTTGTCTTAGATTAATTACCAAGGCCTCTATATCTGTAGGAAGAAACGAAGACGTGCATGTTCGAGTCTGTGAGTGGGATTGTGTGTGTGTGTGTGTGTGTGTGTGTGTGTGTGTGTGTGTGCGTGTGTGTGTGTGTGTAGCAACCAGGGGCTGCGTTTATTGAAAGTCGCTGTCCCTCAGATAAACATACAAGAGCCGACAAGATTCTCCAAAGAGGAACAAGGTGTCAAGGGAAATGCTGAGAAAATAATCGGCTGGGCTGAGAGGTGGGAGGAAAGGGAGAAGAAAAGTGCGGAGGAGAGAATACGGTAGAAAACAACACGAGAGAAAAATAAACGGCAGGTGTTTCAGAGGATTTAGTGTAGCACTTGCACAAACTGGAAGAGGGTTCACGCAGAGGAGGAGGAAGAGGAGGAATTCCACATTCTTGGGAAAAGACTCAGGGTACTTAGGAGTAGCAAAGCAGGAGGGGAGACTAAACGCAAACCTTTCTCTATTGTTATGCTACACTCCTCCTTCAGCTTGGAAAAACACGCGGTAATACAATAAACATTTACTGCTCTAGGAGAAGAAGTGACTCTTTTTGCAGCCTGCAGAGCTGGCGAAAGCCTTCCACCCAAATGGCAGCTGGGCCGATGCTGGCCAGGCTTTGCCCTGTGAGCCTGTATTAAAATGAAGTGCCTGTGGCTGGTGTGTAGACAGCGGGGCATCTGATACACGGTCTGCAAATGGGAGCAGTAAAGGAGGGAAACTCATTCCACCGCCTCATTTGGGGGAATTACGGTGACAAAGAGCAGGCCTAGCAAGACCAGCAGCATCCTGCCATACATGTGTTTGCACACGTACACACAGACTAAAGAAGAAGTCTCCAGAATCTTTGTAAAAATGTGGATGTTCCTCAGGACAGGAACACCTCAGCACTGAAATTGCCAGAAACTCACAGCGGGAAAAACAAGGCAACGTATGAAGACGACAAAAAAAAGGACTTGCTAAAGACATTCCACCTCGCCACCAAGCAGCAAGAACCACAGAGCGATGGCAGTACCTGCTTCCCAGGACTGGAAATACGAGCACTCCTAAAATAAATGTTTAACTCCTGCCAGCAGGCAAAAAAGGGCACTAAATGGGGTTTTCAAAACAGTAACAGCTAAAAATACAATACTGTTAGAGAGTTAGGTTCAACAGCTGTGTGTGTGAAAGAGGCTGGCATTTCTGCGGTGGGCCATAAACTCTGGGCCAAAGGACCCGAGGCAGGCCAGCCGCTGGAATGCGTGGGCCAACCACTGGCTTCCTCCGAGCAGCTATTGACAAGTTGCTGCCAGCACCTGCCAGGGACGCCTGTGACACTCGTGCCAGTTTCTCAGTTTCAGTGTGTTTCAACTTTTATTAAGCTCCCTTGTTTTATGTACCGCAATAAACCAAATCTATTCTTAGAACAATATTGAAGTTCAACTATCAGTGCATCAAAATCAATAAATGATTAAGTCAGTTCTCAAGGAAATCACAGCTTCTATTGAGCTATTTTATGACATTTTAAAGACAAAGCCATTAATTGATTGGCTAGAAAATAACTGGCAGATTAATGTTAGATTAATATTCTTTGCAATGTGATCCACAGAAAACACCCAAGATGAGCTTTCCACCTCAATTAACCATTATTACTCAATGGAAATTGAATGTAGACTTTTTTCAAAGCTGCCACATTTCCTCCAGATAATGACTTATGGCGGTGTATAGCCAGGGGCAGGGAAAATGAAGCAGGGGAAGATTTCTGGAGCATGCCAGGTAAAATATGAGCCATGTTGCTTTTGGCCAAGCAGAGACTAATAGGGGGAATTTGGGAGTTTTAACGGGGGGTAATGGCCGGCGCATCTGTGAGCACTGTCAGCGTCTGGCATAACATCTTCTCATGTTTTAGGAGGGCAAGAGAAACCACCATTGTGTGCGTGTGTGTGTGTGTGTGTGTACTCTGGGCTCATCTCCAGAGCCAATGTATTACAAGTGTTCCTGCTGTAAGATTATATTTGGATTCTCTAGGCCCGCTTCCAATTATTCCTGGCACTTGATACGTTTCACACCATTCACAGGTCTCCCTCATGTTTGGCTTGAATCAGCACATTTTATTGGCTTATTGTTGGGAGAACAAATAGGTAAAGAAAAGGGTTCTTTAGGCTGTTTTACAATAAAACACATATGTTAGAGATGATAAAACGTTTTACTTTTTTAGTATTTCTCTGAATCCTGTGCAAAGACACACACTCACGCAGATAAGTGCAGCCGTGCCGGTAGAAGAAACCGAGACAGCAGGGGTGAAAGAATGAAACGGAAGAGGCTGAGGATCTTCTGCATAAGAGTGAGTGACAGGCTTTAACAGAACAGGAATTGTTCGAGCATTGATCTGCTTTTCATTACGTGTGTGTTTTTGTGTGCGGCATGTCTGGAATACTGGGAGAGGTGACTGTCGGGAGACCACTGATGACTGATGAAGTACATAGATGTCAACATAATTGTTCACTTGATCATGCACGTTTACTACACAATACATAAATGTCCATCAAACAACACGTAGCAATTGATTACTGCCAACACACACAACACTGCTGGCAATGTGAGGATGCACCAAAGCGCCCAGGTTTCCGCTCAGTGCTGATTCTGCTGTTCTCTCTAAATATCACCTGACTGTGATCGATACGACTTCATGCAAACAGAATGGCTTTTACAGGTTAATTATAATTTACAGTAGTTAGTGCAATAAATGTTTGTAATCATGCTTCAGGCTACGATTAGGTTCAGTAGGTTCAGTTCTGTTTTGGACACACTCGCTGCATTTTCAACCAGGCTTCTACTTTGGTCTGCTTAGTATCCAGCAGAACACCTGGTGCGTTCAAAGCCTTGTGTTCTCATCCTTCGATGGAAGAGGTATTATTTTGATTTATTCAACAAGCTTGAAAATAAATGTACAATCTAGCTAAATGACACGTGCATTACGGTGCTATTACAGAGAGTTATACGGTAAACTCCAGCTCACAGACGCTCATACCAGTCAACTGGCCATGTCCCTGGAGAACAAACCTTTCCTGGGTAGGGGGGATTATAATAATTCAATAAATAAACAAGTGTATTTCACAAGTCAGCAGAAACAGTCTATTCTTTTGTGTGTAGATATGTACAAAGGTACAACCCCCCCCACTAAACAAACGCATAGCCTGTGTCTCATCATCTGTGAAGAAATAATGGAATTATATATATTTTCTCCCCTGCGCGCGACGAAGCATCAAAGTTCAGTGCTGTGATAAGTTGCCTGTGTGCTTTGCCCCTGGCCATAACGGTGTGTGGTGTTTTCCTATTACTGGCATGTCCTGTTTCATAGATGGATGGACCTCAGGCTGACGTCTGCCACTGCCTCTGCTCTGCTCTCCGTGTTATTACCGAAATCGATGTCCATGTCTGCTGCCATTTATTATCCCCCCACAACCCCAACAAACAACCACACACACAGTGACACAGACATAGACACACAAACACTGACGCACACACGCTCCATAAGCAGAAATGAGATGAAGGTAGAATATTGGGCTCTGTAACATGGAAATTCTGCTGGCCTTGTGAATCTTTGTGTTGTGTGTGTGTGTGTGTGTGTGTTTTGCCCCAAGATAAGTGTTAGTATGGAGATTTGAAAAAGTATGTAATGTTACGTGAAGCCAGTTTCTTTCTTACACTGTTAATTGTGTAGTCCATAATTTACCTTGTGTAGCTCTCCTCATTACATTACAGTAGGTCATCATAATATGATAGACTCAATCACAGTAATTATTATTATTTCAACATCATTGACAAAAGTCCCTATGCAGATAAACTTATGATTTTGCGATACAACTGGAGCAATTTTCATTTTCAGCATCCCTGATAATACTGGTAATTCAGCTCAAGCATTGCTTTCTGTGCTGGTTTATTGTCTGCACTGTGGGCAAGAGAGTGATGTGTATTACTGGTGCACTGTGTCCCTGGAAAGGTGCCTCAGACCTCCATTCATACATTAGGTCAGGCTCTTTTCTGTCACATTGACAGATAAATCATTACATCTCCTGCTGGCAGAAAAGTCTGACTTTCCGAAGACCCCTTCAGAGCTGAAATGCAAAGTCTGACAGAAACACCAGTGAGAATAGGAAGGTGAGATATTTGCAGTTCCATGTGTGGACCTGCATGTATGAGTCGGTCATGCGTCTGAATGCACGTGCCCTTGTGCTGGTGCGTGTGTTATGTGATGGTAGCATCTCAGACGAGCCCGTACGGTGCTCCGGGCCTTCTGTCCTCCCCTCATAACCTCACAAAGACGGTAATAAGCCCCATGATGATGGACGCTTATGGATTTCTGCGCTGCTAATTTCCGTAACTATCACTGTTTGAAAGATAGCTGAGGGATTTAGCAGAGGGGGCCAAGAGAAGGCCCCCTTGTATTCTGTGGGAACACAAGAGCTGTATTATGTGATATAAAAAAATGGATCGCCCCCCCCCCTTTTCTCTCCCTCAGGCTAAGACCATGATATTTATCTACACACAGTCACATGAGACCATTATGTTTATGGAATATCAAATGCAGGCCTACACTGCTGTATGGAGTTGAGGATGGTGATTACCAGGGGGATGCACAGGTTTACTGCCACAATCCTCTCGTTCAGAAGTGACACCTGAACTTTGGTTAATAGTCTGAGATACATTTGTTTGGCTGACTGAGCAGTCTACAGCCTCATGGCAACACCGGGTTCCCCATGATAAACACAAACAGAAGCTAATTAAAGTCCAGGTTCCTTCAAAAGTAACAGCCCATAAGGTGCTTACAAAATGTATTAACTTTCCTAAATTGATTGCTAATAGATTTGCTTCAAGCTTGCAGCTCTCTGAGCAGGAGGGGTTTGTCATTCTGAGGCCGTAGGCCCCAAAAATCCCTTAATTACATTGTAAAGACAAATGCAGGTGAACTCCTGTAACCTTATCCCAGGCAGCTGAACCGTGCACTGGTCTGAGTCAAACAATGAGCTAGAGATGTAAAAGGCCCTGCTAACGCTAAGCGTATGTTTCTGCTCCACTTTAATACGGTTTCAATGTTCCTTTTTTAATCCACTTGCAATGTGCAGTTATGTTACAACGCTGAGTTTCTCTCCTCTGGCTCTCACCAAGAGAGATTCACACATGGTACAGTCTCTAAAAGTGAATGTGAAACAGGTTTCCCCTCACTTCCCCACCTGCTGCTGGGTCCGACTCTACACGCCATCCATCACTGCCTGTCATGTCAGCGCGCTGCGGAGCTCACTGGATACACAGGACCACATGCACATTAGCTGCACACACCTTAACATGACTGTGTGTGTTTTCATTTCCACTTGCATTAATTAGTTTGTCATCACCGGTTATCCGTGATGCCTTCACCGCCCTGCGGATGCATCCTCCCTGTGTTTCAGCCGTGCTGTGATGGGCTTTGCTACCTGTGCCTTTTGCAGGGGTGGTCAGGGGCCAACTTTCTGTCAGTGAGGAATGTAATTAGGGAGAATTAAGCAGCATGGGGCTACAGGGGAGGTCAGGAAGAGCTGGCAGGGTCGAGGCAGGTCACTACCAAGCATCATCTCCGTCTCCCTTCTGTTCTTCTTCTCTTATATGTTAGAGTTGTGGGATGAAGTGTCATATTTAGTTGACAGGTGATAAAATGAAGCGCAGAGCTTCCCTTTTCCTCTTGCTGTGTTTATCATGCTGCTTCCTCTTATTACCTCTTCTAAGGTACAAAAGTTGAGATGAGCCAGTTTATCATCTCAACTGTTGTTCATGTATAGTCTGAGCAAACGGACTGAAGCGTTGATATTAAGGAGAACTCTGACTCTTATCAATATGTTTTTAAATGCATGTTAATGTCCATGTAATAACAGATGATATTCTAGTTCCTGTTCTGCGTGACTGCGTGTGGGAAAAACTCTTTCTGGGACAGAGTTCTGTGTGACTGTGACTTCTAGGCCAGTAGGTCTGACAGCTGAGCTGCAACTTGGGGCCTAGATGAAGCCAAATGAAAATATTGAAACGTCCCTCCAGACACCTAATGGTGATGTCACCGTAAATAACTCAACCTACAGTGTGCTCATCTAGCACAGAAAAGCAAGAAAAGAAAACCTTACAGCATCCAGTGTAAAGATCTTCAACTACATCTGCAGTGTAATTCTTGAAAGGTGTGCATACAAGGATTCAATTGTGTGTTTGTATGTGAGACATAAAAACCACATGTGTGTTAAGGCCATCTGATACAGTGTGGAACAACATTAGGACAAAATCAGGCAGGAAGCCTCAGCCCAAACACATCCAAACTAACAGAAGTGCCCCTGGCCATCAAACAGAGTGGGGGGCCTATGACTCTGAATACATTACTCTGTGTGTGTGTGTGTGTGTGTGTGTGTGTGAGGGAGTGAGAGAAAGGAATAGAGAGTGTGTGTGTTCCAGCAGAAGGTCTGTATAAGTGCTTTGGATGACATAATATAGACAGGGAGTCCTCGGGGTAGAATACACTGTATAAACTGAATACAGTTCAGTTACGCTGCTCACACACACACACACAACATTCACCCTCACACACTTATAAATATGCACACACACCGTGCAGCTGGGTGATTTTTTGAATGTGTGTACAGAGGGGGATTTCCCCACTCATCTCCGGTTCAGTCTGTCTGTCAGTGGCCTACTCAGTCGCTAACTCACCCTACCCGTCCCTCTCTTGGGACGTCTCCTCTTGCGCTGCCTCTGCAGCTCCTCATCTCCTTCCTTCCTTGTTTTTTGCTCTCATTCTTTCTCCCTGTGGGCTGTGTTTGTATCCCTCTCTGTCCTTCTCCTGCTGGTCTAGTATCTTGAGTTATCTTGATGTTGTATCAATTCCTTGAATGACATATCCACATAAATAAGACATTGCTGTTGGATTACTATGTTTGTGATGCGCCCAGACTAAAGAATGAAAGGGAAATAAACATCAGGCCATCACTGGTTTAGAACAGGAGTCACAGCTTCACCTATGACACAGTTGAAATGTCAACTCAAATAAAAACATGTAAAATGTGTATGAAAAGTCTTCACTGTAACAAGAGTTAGAACCAACCAGAGCTTTACAACACTGCAGTGAAAACAGATATCTTCTCCCTTCCTTTCTCCTCCCAGCATCTCGGCTCTCTCCAGCTTTTTAAAAACTGATGAGTTTGACAGAGTGTGTTCGGTGCGCTTGTCTGCCAATGGCCAAATGTGGAGGCAGGAGATGATGGAGGGTGAGTGAGGGGAGAAACACTAAGTTTGTGTTGTGCCTGCTGGGGCCTACAGAGCTGAGACAGGAAGCGACAAACCTGGCTGGGCAGAGAGTAAAAATAAGATGGAGGGACATTGCATGGAGGGTAATTATAAGCTCCATGTTGAAACAAAGAAGAACTGACTTGTACTAAAAGCTAATATAGTCCAGTATTTCTGACATAGATGAACATAATCAATCTTTAACAACACAATGTTGAACATCAAACACAATCATTTCAGAAGTGTTATCAGCTGTATATTTGTGTGGCCCACAGACTCATTTTCTCTTGGTCCTGCTGGCTTTAAATGCCATCTATTGCCAACGCCTGCTGTCCTCCATATGTTTTACGCAACAGCTGGTGAGCATTACAGCTATGTAAAGTCTTGGAAAGCAATCCAGAGGTTTTCAAGAGACAAGCCAGATTTAGGCCTAACATATAGTGTTTTAGACCATAATTACATGCATATACCATAATGGCCCAAAATAGAAAATGCCTGGTAAAAAGTGTAATTAGGACGAAGTGCTGCTGTTGGTCACATAGCTTATGCTGGTGCTTGTGGTGGAAAAAGGTCATTTGTTTTCTGCGGTTGTGGTTATCAAGTATTATGTTTGTAAATTTGCTTTTTTTAAACACTTCCAGTGAACAGATAGTTTAAAAATCATTTAGTTATTTATTTTCTAAACGGCAGCGCTCGTGTAAATGGTTTTTTTTTGGTATTTGTGTTTTATTGCCTAAAAATATGTCCATTTTAGGTTTTTAGTTTAGTTTAGTTGTTCCTTTTGATTCCAGTAATGAAGACAGAGATTGCTCCCAGATCTTCAGCTCGCCACTTCCTGTTTCTCTTCTAAAACCTGAGGTTGCAGGTCAATCTCACTGCTAAAGCCGAGGGAGTAACTTGAACAGACAGACACAACTATCCACGCGCACACGCGCACACACGTGCTAACAAGTCTCATTATGCGACGGACGGTTCTATGGGATGGCGTTTCCGTAGAGACATTGGGGGGGATATTGGAGCCAGACGTGTGGAGCTGTCAGGGTCTAGTGATAGGGATGGGTGTCAGTCACATCCCAGGGGTCCACACTCACAGACACTCACACACATACACAACACCGTCGGCCACTCCTGCTCACTTCTTGTGCACATACACACAGATGAGTGTGATCTGATGAGCTGTAGCAGATGTAAGTGGACGCCCTTATTCTCCTGAATGAAGATATATTCCTGGCCAGGGGTGGACGTGGGGCTCTGACTCTGCACCTTTACCGTGCAGGGCTCAGTTCACATCTGCTTCCCATCAGCCACAAGGCTTACCTTTTTAAGGCAGAGGCGAGGGCGGCGAGGAATCGGAGAAGGAGGGGCAGCGTTCGGTTTTGGCTAGATTCAATTACTAGCACCACCGTGAGAGAACATTCCCCCTCGGGTGTCAAACTGTGCATGTGTATGCATGTGTTTGTGGTGAACAGACAGACCGAGTTTGTATGCACATGTCTCTATATGAAGGTTTTTTACTTACTATAGGTTTCAGCAACGCGAGGACATTTTGGCCAGTCCTCGCATCTATAAAGTGATGTTTAAGGATTGAATTTAGGCTACGTTTAGGGTAAGAGGGCTGGTAATTTAGCTGTAAGGGGCTGTGGAAGGCATCATGCCAGAGAGGACTCACACAGCTAAAAATGTGCAGCAGTTAGAGTCCAGCAGCTCATGCTACCAGGTCACTCAGTCACTCAGCCAAGCTCCAGAAAACATTTCAGCTCTTTTTTTGTCCTGAGTAATTAGTGGAATAAGAGGAGAGAAGAAGCATTATTGTCATTTCTATTCTCTTTTTTCAGTAGAAAATAAAATCTAAGTTTACAGCACATCCCAGCATTTATTGACGGTTAAAAACCACCACAAATATTTACTCATATCCATGATAACAGCTGGCAGCACATGGCCTGTGTGTTGGCACAGAGGGTAGCTGGCAACCACTCATCACAACCCTTTAAAATAAAGTGGATGAATACAGACCAGACAGAAATCTCCTTCTGGTTTATGTTATTTTCATGTTACTGCTGGTTATAATTACAGAGAAGCTTGAGTTAGTTAAGAGGGCTCATCTATGATGCCTGAAACAGGAAACAGTGCATCCTTCAGAATTTAACAGTTGTCAACAAACACAACAGGCTTTACATTTGGTAAACAGTACATCTCACTTCATTTCATACAGTACATTTTGTAAAGGGGCAATATTTGTCAGGAGGATTTAAAAAATCAATACTGTATTTAAAAATATTAATCTCCTAATTTGCAAAACCACCTCAGTGCCGCCACATTTTGCTAGTAGAAAATGCTTATCTCTATGCTTCCTGACTGTGTAATGGCCTGCTGACATTATTGTTTAACAACAAATTAACTCCTGGTGGATTTTTTCATCATGTCTGACGCCTCCTTGTCTTCACTGTGTGACGTTTTCATTTTAATAAAGGTCATACTGATAAGAAGCTAATTCATGTTTGGTTAACAGCACACCTAAAATAAAGGTAATCATTATTACAGAGGTGCTGTTAAAATGTAAAAACGCAAAAATAAAACTAATACAGCATCTATTAAAGTCTGCTCAGAAACCTTCCTCTCTCACAATCACACCTCTACATTTTCTGTAGAGGTTTTACAGAGAAACAGTGTGATAGGTTCATCTTTTATTTTGAGAAGGGGTGTTGGTGTCTGAGTCTGTGAACAATGGACAAACTGTTGAGAAGTGACTTAACAGCCCAGAGGATTTCCTCCTCAACCCTGGACCACCTAATACTACATGACATGCTACATCAGGAGGGGAGAAGACGCACGTTTAAATAGAAATAGGAAGTAAATTCTAGGCTGGTTTGTATAAGCTCACAAAGCCAGAGCATTGGACTTTCCACTGTTGTTGTCAAAAACTGGGGTTTGTTTTCAAAAGCTGACAATAATTAGACCTCAAAAACTGAGCCTGGCAACTGTTGGCAGTACTTGGGTGAGAACACTGGTGAGATTTAGAAGGAGCTGCAGACGGACTGATAGACAATTACACTTCTCACTGCACACACAACTTTCTCCCCACATCAACGAATCGACAATTTGACTCACACACGGGTTCGTTTTCCCCGCTGAAATGCTTTTACATCATCAATCAGCAGTAAAAACATTGCTCTGTGCAGCAGCTCCACTCGTCACGTGACTAGCTTTGACCTTCTACATCAAATATCTCCCACCTCGGCCTACTGTAGCCTTTTGCAGCACTGCTAACCAGACACAGATGCACACTTAAGGGAGGACGGACAGCTGACAGACAGAACGTCACACTGAGTTGAGACTGGCCGCTGTAGTTTCTGTGGTGACACATAAGGCCAGTTATCTGTGATATTGTCTGTTCTGCACCATGTCAGCTGTTCAGAACTATTTTTTCTGATGAAAATCTAAAAATCTTTAGACCCTTAAATAGCGCAGTGAGTAAATAAACATTACACATGTTGCAGTGATGTAAACAAGCTGGCTAATTACGATTTTATTAGAATGCATATAAAGCAGTTGAAACCCATAACACATTGGAAATATAAACAAATTTCATGTCCTTTGTTTTGCCCCCCCCCCCTCCTAAACACACCCAGGGCTGTGGTGCGGTGGGCGGACAGGGCTTAGGCCGGGGATAAGAGAAAGTGCTTGGTAGACGATGCAGGCTAATTTGTAAAAGATACAGCGAATGCATGGCTTTCCAAGGCGCTGTGGGGGAACCAAAACATTCAGCAGTTGTCCAAACAGATTCCTCGTTCCACTCTGCAGTGGACATGGAACTGCTATATCACACACACACAGACACACACACACTCTCACACACTGTCTCTCTCTCTCTCGCTTTCTTTCCTCCAGCGCAGGAATTTATTTTGCTCGGGGTGATTGCTGTGTCTGCAAGTTTTGAAGCCTTGTTAATGAATTTGAAACAGGGTCACGCTGGGATTGATGGGTGAGAATTATGTGTATGTGTGTGTGCTGCAGAAAAGGGAAGTGATGCAGGGCGCTATTACGAGATCATGCAAGCTAAGCACCTTTGTTTCAATATAAACTATGACATTACTGTGATAAAAACAATCCACTGTGGGCTGTTTCATCGGTGACGTGGCTAACATCCCTGCTTCTACATGCTCTCGCTGTTGGTTGCCCCATGTACATGTGTGTTCGCGACTTTTGCCTTCTTTCTGCTGAGAAGCGAGTGAAAGGCACTAAGCAATAGGGGGCGCCTGCACACAGCTGCACATTCAAGCAATGGCACATCCATGCACAGGACACACACACATACAAGGAGGGGAGAGAAAGTTGTGACTATGAGCCTTTTGTCTCTACCTGTCACTGATTGTTTTTGCGTAAATATATATTCTAACAGCGGGTAATATCCTGGTGGTGTAATGGTTTTCAGCAATACCGATTTCAGCAAAAGCTGTGCTTTACACTAGCTGTGGCACTTTGTGTACCCGTGCGTGACCACTGCTGCCCTTCTCATATCTGTCTCCCATCTCTATGTCTTATCACAGCACACACATACCTCAGCATTGCCTCCTGTGATTGTGTAAAAAGCCCAGGGATTTTTTTTCAACGCCACAGAGACAAGGAGAGGAAAAGTGAGTCTAGTTGTTTGTGACAATACAAGGGTGCCTGGGCACCGCAGCGCTCGGGAGATTCTGTTGTTATAGGGACAAAACAAATAAAGTGTCAGCCCTTCAAAAGATGGCTCAGGCCAGAGGGTCAGGCCAAGCTAATTCCCTTGAAAAACAATCAACTGCCATCTTGTTCTCTCCCCCAGCAGCTGTCTTGAGGTTTTTACTTTGATAACATTGATGGACATTTTAGAAAAACCTCCAGTAGTGGCACCAAGGTCAAGGGTTAAGTTACTAGCAGGAAAATACAATATATTACATGTTAGAGGGTTGTATCGAAAGGGAATCTAATTAGTAACAGGTAGTTTTAGCTTTTAGCTCTTTGTCCAGGTTTTGAGATGCCTTACACCTTCAAAAGCACTTCTTGTCATGACGCCTTTCAGAAGGTTGTTTTGTGTAATTTGGTTGATTTGAGCAGGTTTATAGTAACATTCTCTAATCACTTTTCTGCCACGAGAAGATTTTTGCAAGTTATGAAAACGTGGATTATTATGTTGACTTTGCCTCTTTCAAATTTCAAACAACATTTGCTCAAACATTTGATGCCAGGTTAGACAGACTGCCGTTCATTCCCAGCCTGCCATGTTGTTTAAGGGCAACAGTCCAATCACTCTCTTTCCTTCACAGTCAGAGTCAGTGCTTTTAACTTGTGTTACCACTGGAAATGGCTGTGCTAGCAGGCTCAATACATAGGTCAGCCAGGATAACCCCCATATCCTGATTACTGACACAGAGTGCCCCGTGGAACATAGGCCAGCAATAAAAAAGGCTTCAATGAGCTGCTACAAACCCGCCTGCGAGGCTAGAGCAGCTACCTTAGACAAGCTGTAGTCCTGAAGGGAGAGATTAAACTGCTTTTGCTAAAAAGTGACGCTATGATAAGTTTTCTTAAAGCGTGTACAACGCCATGTGCTTAGCCACCGACAAAGTCCTGTTTTGGTTTCTGTTTTGTCACTATCGCTCTTTTCTCGGCTGCTTTCAGTTTGTGTAAGAAGGCTGAGAGATTGATGCGGCGCAAACAGAAAAGGAGCCGTGAAACGAGAACAAGATACAGGACAGTAGAGTAGGACAGGTTGTGTGCAACAAGAAGAGAAAAAAAACATGCTTTTAAATGTTCAGCTGATACGACAGTGAGAGCGCTGCACCCCCATGTCTATGAATATCTCTTTTATTATTGCTATTGACCCCTGTGCCATAAAGAACAGCAGGGGCTCTGCATTACTCAAGCCTCAAAATTATGAAGGGCAACGAACTCACGGCCACAATCACTGCATCATAGACATTTATGTACATAAACAAATTTAAGCCATATGCAGTTGCACAGATCATTTATAAATATGACTCTTCTTTAAATAGATAATAAAATTCTCTTCTATATGTATTCTGCTATTTAGCATGTTAAAAAGAACACAACTCAAAATCAAACTATGTTACAAATAAGGGTATGGTCAGGACTGAAAGATAATTACATATATATTATGTATGTAATTTTATAAAATATATAATTATAAAATATCTAAAAATGAAAACTCGGGTAGTGCAGATAAGTTGTGGAACATGCACAGTTGTGTTACAACTAAATAGCTTTTTCCAGCACTTAGACAATGCTCGGGACTATTTCTCTAATCTGCGTGTGTGTGTGTGTGTGTGTGTGTGTGTGTGTGCTGTAGTATGTGCATGCACCAGGGGGACACTTTGATAAATGGCTAGTTTATGGTGCTGTCACACTGAAGATGTCTATGGGGAAATACTTACCCACAAGCGTAAATGTGTCTGTGTTTGGATGTGTTTATGTGCAGAGAGGGCTACAGTGCTCTGGTCATCTGATTGCAAGCCAGTGGCCTTTCACATGATTAATCAAACTGATTGGATGGGGCAAATATGGTTTGTGATAGGACAAAAAGAGAGACAGTTGGAGAAAGAAATAGATTACTCAGTAGTAAATGAAGTGTGTGAGTACATGCACGTGTGCCGAGGTGCAGAGATGTGTATTAAAGAGGCACAAGTGAAGCTGATGTATGCCTGAGGGTCAGGGGTCAAATAAATGGAACATGAAAGACTAAAAACCCAAAGCAGGGCTGCTGACACAGCCACAACCCTGTTAATATCTCACAGGGGCTATATAGACTGTTTAGCACATACACACCTACAAACACGTGTATACCAACATGGCACACGGCAGCGTTTGAGTAATTGAGCTGTGCCATTGCAGCTTTGTAATCGCTGACGTGTCTTTACATAGCCTTTGTGCCTGAACAATAGAGTGTCGGGACTAAGTTGTCGCTGGTCACAAGAAAGGAGGAAGAGAGCGAGCGAGCGAGTGAAGGAGGGGGCAAAAAAGCAAACAAGCAGCTCAGCCTGCGTGTATGGGTGCCACCTGGTCTTAGATCAATGCACTGACACATAGGTCATTTTTAATATGCTTTGATCTGTCACCCCAGCCAGTATGTGCGACTGGGCGTTAAGGGAGGTGTTTGGGTGTGCTCGATCAAGCACATCTTGTTTCAGGACGTGGACACGGTGTGTGAACTATCAAATTGTCCCTTTAATAGCCCCATTCTTCTACGCTCATTATCTCTCTAACTGCTTCCCTGGAGATGTGGAGAAGGCGACAGAGACGGAGTGACAATTTAACGGAGGAGCAACATGAGAGGAGTTTGATATAATTATTCATTACAAAATTGTCCCGTTAACTTAAAAACAATATATAATTTTTTTATGGACAAAAACAATTTGTTAGCTGGTCTACGTATATCACTTGCAATATTCTGAGAATATTTGTCTTTTGAAAAAAAAAAAACACAAAGTAATTGAACAACAGTGCTTATTACAGTGCTCAGAAAGAAAAATGGCACTCAGATAACCATCCTTCAAAGTTTTTTGCTGTTCCATATTTACACAAACACAAACCATTAATCACAGTCAATCTGTTTTTTTTGCAAACTCCGCTCAGCCTCCACAAACACTGTCACTCATGTGTTGTATGTAGGAATTGTGTATGTAAAATGTCGGTGGCACATGCAAGGATCCATGGGTTTAGTGATTCATATCTTCAGTCAGACGTGAAGCGAATAATTTCGATCTGTCTTTCTATACCCCTCGCTTTCACTTTGTCGTCTTTCTTTCTGTCGCTTTCTTCACTTTCTCTCATAAAATATGTTCCACCCTTTAACCCTGTGGGCAGGTGCTACTGTAATTAGCCATTATTTGACTATCAAAAGTCAGGAGTTGATTAAATGGCCACGAAGCGGCGTGCAGAGCACTTTTCCCTCTGAGCCCAGCCCCATAATTTCAAAAGCTTCTTGCAACCTGCTGAGGGCCTTTCAGGTCTGTGAGACGTCGCTTCCGACTGCTGGTAAGAGCCTGTTGCCGGCGGTAATCAAAACTGATAATCTTACAGGAGAGAAAGGGGTGGTGGTGTGGGGAGTGGAGTGTGGGTGGAGGAGAGAAAAGAGAGCGAAAGAAAGAAATGGTTGGGGGCTTTCGGGAGGTTGGAGCTCAAGCAGAGAACCTTCCATTAGAAATGTGTTGTGGCTCTGAGGGGGCCGGTGGCCAGCAAGCGGTGAAAAATGCTGCCTTCTTAAGGCAAGTGAATGGCATCTCTTTGGTGATTAGAAGCAGTAATAATGGGCACCCCCGCCTGTTACCCCTAAGTCCATTTTATTGCTAATTCATTTACCTGTTATTTCAGACATACTTGACGGGAGTCACCTGCTAAGAAGTCATGTTTGTCAGGCAGGTATGCCCATTAGCTGGGGATCTTAAATCAGCCTCACAATGGTACCAGTAGGGGAGTAGAAAGCCTGGCCTTGTTGTTAGCAGATAACACCACACCACAGTCATCCTGACCAACACGGACATTTTTTTCTGCTCCAAAAATAATTAGACTTCATTCCCGGAGCGATTCTTAATTAATGCTTTTTTTTTCATTGTAAGTGGATTTTAAGCCAGGCTGATCTGCTTTTGTGCGCTGCTGCGAAAATCCTGTACACCCAGGAAAAATATTACATCTGACCTGGTGCATTAATGAAAAACAGCTGATTGAAAATGAGTTATGAAAAAATGTAATAATCTCTTCCTGTGTGAAATTAATCTATTCGTTGGACCCAAAGAACTGATATTGAACTTGGTATAGTAAATAGTTGTTTTTTTTTTTCATGGCAGTGGAACAAAATCATTACTATCGAAATAAATATTTAAGAAGATATAGTTTATATTCAAATAAATCATGTGATAGACATTATTTAATATTCCCTAAGGAGGACTAGGGCCAAATAATCTCTTTGACTCCCTGGTTAATGTTCTGTATAATTCTCCCTGGGGAAACGCTTTCTATGATAATAACCTAATATGAGTGTCCTGATCTGAAATGTCACAGCTGAGATTGGAGCAGGCTTGACTGCCTGAGTGTAATGTGTTTCTTTGGTGTGTAGGTTGTGCACAGATAAGAATATATGCAGACATGAGATTGGACTATTGCGTTTAGGTAATTAGGCAGGTCACTCTTGATAAAGACAACAGGCCCAAGTGTTTAGTGAGGAGGCCACGGACATTGTTTGAGGGTTTGCATTAGCAGTCTGCGCCTGCAGTGTCCGATCGGTTTCAATGTCGTTAACTGAATAAAGGGATTACCCTCTATGAATTAGCACTAAGACACAGAAAACCCCTCTCTTGGGATGATGCCCCGTGTGCGTGTTTGTGCGTAGGAACCCCTCTTATTGCCTGCCTCTCATGGGATCCCCCACTCAGCCTAATCATTGTTTCTCTAACAGATAATTCTCCATGTCCTCACACGTGTCTGTGTGTGTCTTAATTAGCACTGCGCCGACTAAGCGTGCTCTTCCTTGTAATCACCTAATTAGGGGTGACGGCCCCTATGCTTGTTTACTCAATTACCACCCTCTTTAATTATCTAATTTACAGCAAGTCAACTGTCCTTGTTAGCAAGCGCAGTGGAATCATACGGCTGTTAATGTTTTATACGACCTTCGACCTCAGGGAAAGCTATGGAAAAAGGTCTACAGTACGTTGAATGATAAGCTAAAAAACAAACGCACAAAAAGAAAAGCTAGATTAACGTTCTTCAAAGAGGCACATACGTGCAAAGCAAGGACACACGCATCACCAGACGCTAGGCCATGCTCACACTCTACATATGAGTGCTGAGCCACATGCCTCAGATTACTGCCACTCTGACTCCCTGAGATTTAGTCATTAATGATAAAATCTGCATCAAAAAAAGAAAGAAAGGGAAATCTCATGGTGAGTATGATTGATGGTTTCTTTAAAAACGGCGTCCAGGGCCGGCTCTATTGTTTCTCTTGACCAGCCTTGCCACCTACTCCACCACCTCCACTCCCGCTCCTTCGTGTGGATTAAGGCCTGCCGTTTATTTAACAGTTCATTTGAGCGAAGGGGCGACCAAGGTGAAGCCAGTGGGGGGCGAGGGGGGTTGGCAGGGTGTCTGTGCTGTGCCGTGGCGGGACAGTGCCAGGCTGCGCTGTGGGGAGACGAGACAGGGCCTCCCCAGCAGACTAATGCCCTGTAATGAAGATTAAGACTCAGTCAAAGACCATACTGTTCGGCCGAGATCGCAGGGAAGGAGTGAGGTATGGTAAGAAGGGGAGAGAGGAGGTGAGGATAAAGAATAAAACAAGGATAGACATGAGGGAAATCAAGACTTTCTGAATATATTTGATGGTAGATTATCCTAAATCACAGCACAACGTCGAACTGTGTGAGGGACTATACAGTATAACGTCCCATATTTGTCTCCTAGCATATTCATTTTGGACAAAAACAGATGCATTACAAACTAATAGGAGCTGCAACTTAACCCTCTATCTATCTAGGCTCATATTACTTCCTTTAACAGTTGTTACAACTCTTGTTTCCTCTGATTAGTCACTCAGTGCCACTTGTCCTATGTTTTTTCAAATTTAGTGGCCAACTGTACTTAAAAGAGTCTGAATGTATTTTCTCATTATGTCATCAGTTTATTTGCTGCTTATGCAACGTTCATCTTTGCAGGCAAATTGACTGAGACTTGGCTTTCTGCGTTTTTCTTTGGCTGGAAGTACAGTGTATATACTGTAGCTGGCTGCGATCTCAGTAAAGTAGCTGGTGAATTTCGGAAGTTTCCACCCACTACAGCCGATAAACAAACCAGTACACGTTCTGGTCTGTCTGGGGCTGATACTGTTTGTGTATGTGCATGTTTGTGGCTCTCGCTTTAAGTATGAGGACAGTTAACCAGAGAGCCTTAGCACATGGCACACTTCACTTACCACTCTGTGGCTAAAAGCTCCCCTAAGACCTGTTACACCCAGACACACTCCCGCTGCCTGCCGCCATCTCCTTCACTTCTATCTCTCCTCGAGTTCCTTCTTCGTTCCTTCTGACTTCTTCTCTGCGTTTCCTGGTAACATTGTAATGTTTTGACTATCTAAAATAATAAAGGATCATAAAGTGGTGTGTATAGACTCAGGGCTAGAAGCATTGGTAGGCGGGATCTTTTTTCACATGACCTTGTGTTGATGGGGCCAGCGTCTCTCCCCCACTCTGTCTGTCTTCCCATTCGGGCTGTGTCTGTGATCGAGCTGGCAGTTCTTCCCTCTCTTGGGCATTCTGGCATTCCTCCCAACCGTGCCCCCCATCCCCCTGCCTCCGGCTGTCTTTTGCCCTCTGAGGGTTTGCATCTTTACTGACGCTCACTGTGCAGCTTGAACTTTCATCTTTTGCTTATCCATGCATTATCTTTAGTCATTTAAATCATTACTAAAAAAAAGCACAGAATGCTGAGATGTATTTAAGCTATTTAGGGGTGAATAGAAATTACAGTTTTTAAGCCCTTCTCAAGTCTAACAGATGAAAACGGCTTCACAAACACGTCAGCGCAGTGCGACAGTGTGATACCTTCAAGCACGAAAGAAAAACTTGTGACGTGATGTTTCGTGCATGCAGCTCCGCTAATGTGCTGCTATCGCACTTGTCTGACACATGAAAATATTCTTGACGAGCAGGACCACACAACTCTCCGTTCTACATCTCCCACTGGCTAGTACGTCTCCGTGGCAACGCCACGCAGGTCGTCACGTTATTATCACCAGCGGTGGACCAGCCACTACTCTGCATTCACTCGTTCTGCCTTAATGGACTCGACGCTTTCTTGACAGAAAGCGTGTGTTTCCTCGTGAGTGTCCATGGAAGCATGACGATGAAGATATACTGATGGCATTTTAGCCAGTATTCATACAGTAGACTTTAATAGAAGTGACTTAGCTTTACCAAAGCATCTGATTTGATGTGATGTCCGAACAGTTATATAGGTCTTTAGGACAATTCCATCCTCTGGTTACATATTTAAAAGCTTTTCAGTGTTGAAATGCTAACAATCTACAGCCATTCTATCCAGCAATTTCAAAAAATGACCTTTGGGTAAATCTCACCGTGTATTTACCGTAGAAAATGTTTTTCCGTGCTGTTTCAGTTCAAGTTACATCGGAGATCACTGGATTTTAAAGCGTGCTGATTACAGAGCTACAAAGGTGCACGCTGTGACTGGACTGCATTGTGGTCTACTTAGACAACTATTTGTGAGTGTTTTGCAACAGATTTGATTGCTGAATCCAAAAAACAGAGTCTCTGCATACCTCCCAAAATACAATTTCAGTGAAAAAACACATTGTCCAGGCCAACGCCTGACAAGTAAGCTACAGGCAATAGAGAAGAAGCACAAGGCATATTATGCACCAACAAAAAAGAGCTCAACGCTCCAGAGGGATGTGAAAGTAAGAGAGTGTGTTCTTTTAAGGCTCAAATTAGCGTATGGGTTGGGATTAAGAATTTAGCTGGTTAAAGTGGGGGGCTAGGAAATGCACAACGTTAATGTGTCCTTACAAAGACGTGCATGTGTGCGAGGAAACTCATGACAGCCCCCGCAACTGTCAGACTATCGCCCTCCTTCTTTTGTTGTGTGACCCCAGAGAATGTGGTGGGAATGGTCACTGGGAGAGAGATTATGAGGAGACAAAGACTGCAAGAAAGGGAATGAGAGAACGATCGAAACAGTGAAAGGCAGAAGAAAAGAAAGAAAGAGACAGAGAGGGGTCAGAGAGCCAGCTGATGTGAAAGTGCCTCCGATCACCTCGTGCTTCTCCTCTGCCCCCTCGCTCTGACTCTCTATCTGTTCCACTCTTTCTTTCTTTCATTCCCACTTGAATTCCTCTCTCAGAGCTTCAGTCCAATGTGACGTCGGGTTTTGATCGGCGATAACAACAGAGATGCGTCAGTCGAGGCCCACACACACGCACAAGTTAAAAGCGGCACACTCACATACTCACCCAGAGATACATGAACTACTATGAACACAGTAACACAGCAGTGGCCTTTGAGGGAATGCTCCTCACAAGGCATAATGACAGCATTCTGCAGTAACCATAGCTAGGACAGTTCCCACAGACAAGACAGAGGGAGAGAGAAAGGCCAGTTCTTTCTGTCTTCACCTCTCCTCCTACACCCCACCTCCTCTCCAACAACCCTGACTTTGTGCGAACCACGTGACCTTCCACGGATCAGCGCAACTGGCTAACAAACAATCTGTACGAACACCAATCTACCAATGTAACCAGGGATTGTAGAAGCGTTAGTTTCATTTGAGTACCAACACGAATTTCTTCGTTCAAACAGCAAATACAGACTTTTAGAGGCAGTTGACTATTGTGTCAGCTGAGTTCATTTTCAATTTAAGCTCCTACCTTTACACCGAGTATGATTTAAAAGAGGCTAAAGGTATGCTTTGAAAGATTATCCTGCCTTAGAATCGTAACATTCCCCAACACATAATTTTGACCATGTGAGCTCAATCTCTGCATATTTGTCTGTCTGTCTGTCTGCCAGGTACCACTCCCCATCTCACATTAATCTACCATATAAACACTACATAGAGGCTCTGTGTGGACTGCCTCTGGTCTCAAACCATCTTTTTTCCTAGTCGGACCTGACACTGTGCAGGATTTGGTGGTGTATATTTTTAAGGGGGATGGGGATGAAGGTGGGGATGATGACGATGATGGGTTTGGGGGCAGGTTATGGATCCAAATGAAAACATGTCACTCAGGACCCATTAAAACGTAACCCTGCCCAGCAGAAGAAAGAGACCCATATCATCATTAAGTCATCTTAGGCCAACGCGAAAACCGCAAATATTATTCCTACACCCCCTCACACACACGTACTCAATACACATGTGCTCACACACTCCTCCCCTTCTCTTCCTCTGGATGACAGAGGAGACAAGATGATTGGTCCTACGGTGTGTTTTGCTCTCTGCCTGCGAATGACAAGAAGATGTTTAGGAACCTCCTGGTCCTGCAATGGTTTGGTTCCCCGAGTAGACATGAGGTGAACTGTGTAGATAAGGTTTCTCACCTTAATATATATCAAAATATGTAAAACCAGCTGAATCAGAACATGCTTAGATTACAAAACGGAATCAGCCAAAGAAAAGTATTACAATTATAAGTGTTTGTGTGTGTGTTTAGGCCTTTTCCCGATCTTTGGGCCCATCAGTCCACAGTCAAGTGACAGCCCTGTGGATCCTACTGTTAAGCCCCAGGCCTTCACAACCCAATACATGCAGATAAACACACATGGACGGAGCTACCACAGGCACCGGGGGGCATCTGTGTCGTTAAATGACATGCAAAAAATGAATGGCCCCTCTCGCACGCTGGGGTGGCAGTGATTAGAATGTCCAGATAATCATTTCAAACAAATTATCATAATTATCAATCAATCATGAACCTCTTTAAGCTGGAGGATGGATGGGAGTGTGGTGCTGTTTGTGGGGGGTAAGCTATGGCCTGAAGCGCTGGAGCACTTCTGTGACCCATGAGCCTCCCTCTGTCCACATAATGGTGCTCATACATTTAGGGTCATTTGGCCCACGTATATAGAGACTCAGCTTGATATGGGAATAAAAAGGGCGAGCACACAGACAGGCGTAAAATCACAACTGCAGCTGATACCCATTCGGAAGCTCTGTCTTTCAGCATGGAGTGGGAAAATTTGAGTTATAGGTCAGAGTTCATATCAGCCCCTGTCATTTAACCCACTTCAACTAATGCCACAAATTTACACTATATATTGGATCAAGATCCAGTGAGAACATAAGTGCTACCAAGGAGCATGAAAAAACATCTCTTTCTAGCCTGAAAAGAAAGACATTTATCACTATCTAGAAAGCATCAGTGCTTAAGTGAAATGTGTTGGGCAAGCGTGTCAACCTTCACTCAGACAAATAACAGAGGAAGAATGAAGAAACAAGAGTAACACGGCCCTGATCGTCTTATATTCTGCTGTATCTCGAATCCTGTGTGAAAAGCTGCATAAATTGATTTCAATCACTTTGGTATTGAGAGTCTGTGAATGCAGCTTTGAGAGCAAGAGAGACAGAGAAGTGACAGAGAAGGAGCAAGATAGATAGTAGCCTTCAGGCGAGGGATGATCGTCTTGGGAAAAAAGCAATCAGTGCACATTGATTTTTGCTGCTGGTTGAATGGAGGGTGTCTATCTGGAAGTCGTTATCTGCCATCTGATCTGCTGGAGTGTTTACACACGTCGAGATGGACAACAGCGCTCTTCTGAAGACGAGGATTAACACACACACCCTTACACAGAGAACACACTGTCTCCTGTTCCCTGCTCTCTATCTAGGAACAGTTTTAAATCCAAGGGTCTCCAATACCCTATTAACTTGCACGACAACACTTAAGTGTATGAGCAGAGCTTGAATGAGAACATACATAAGCAGACAGTCCTATTTTGTATGACCAGGCCAGACCAAAGCAAACAATCCGTGATCCTATCACCAGTAGCCCCTGATAGCAATCTATAGCTCCGACAACTGCTGGGAGAGACAGAGATAAAATGAGCAAAGAAGGAAGGATGAAATAAGCAATGAAGGGATTCAGATAACAGATCTTTTTATTATCTGTCTGTGTGTGGGGTGTAAAGATGCATAGGTATTTATGTGAGCATGTGTGCAAACCAATACAACTCGATCCCCGTCTAAGCAAGTGCAGTGCAATCCAATAAATCCAAGCCCTTAAATCTCTGATGGACATGCGCGCGCACACACAACCACACACACACACACACGTAAAGCTGGAAGTTCCAAGGGGGCTTTCAGTAAGTTGGCTGGAGAAGCTACAATAACATCTTTGCTTCTGTGTTATCCCTCGTCTTAACCCAGACTCTACTGGTGACCCCATTTGACTTTACTCTTTTCAGGCTGAGTCAGCACAATGGAATGAACTTGTGTTTGTGATCAACTTAATCCAGTTAATGGAGATGAATATAACAAGCCGCTGACTGTCACACGATGTGTCCGACTTGGTCTCTACAAACCTATAAAAACACTTGTAGGTTAAGAGAAAGGTCATGGTTTTGTTTGAGGGCAAATAAACAGTGTTGGACGTGGTTTTTAAGGCAGACCGTGCTCTTTCCTTGTGGGCGGGGTTTCCAATATCAACCATTAAACATTAATTACACTTACACTATCATTATATTTATAGAATATGCAACCAAGTCATACGTCAACATATCTGTATTTACAGCTCAGCTGTACAGAACTGTAATTTTAAGGATGTAGGGTTGATCACGTAACAGTAGCGAGTAGACAGGTGTGAATCCATAGTAAGATGAAGGTACCGGCAGGACTACTAGGTTTTCAATTACTTATGAAACACATACATGTCAGTGGCTCATTATCTGAATCAGACAGAAAGTAAAAAATTATCCTTCCTGTATGTAGACATCTTATTCTATACAGTCATTCATTTTTGTTACTTGTGTTCTCCAGAAGCTGGCAGCCTGGCCATAGTGGATAAAATATCATTTAATATTGCACATTCTGTAATAGCTGCATGCAGACATTATCTATCTATAAAATATGTAACCTATAAAAGCACAACAGAGCTTAAGTGTAGAGCTCAGCAGCAAATGAGAACTAATAACACATACAGCCCTTTCAGCAATGAACTACTTTATTCACAAGCTACAACTCAATTAACATTCTCCCTTAATCAAGCAGCAGAGGCAGGAGAAGTTAATGTTTACAGGTGCACTCGCATTTGGGAGTGTGCGCCTGTGCTCTGCGTTTGTGTGCGACTGCGTGATGTGGATGAATGAGTCATGTCATAGGGAATGGCTCATGCATAATTTTGCTCATATTTATAACAGGCATGTGGTCTGCCACTGCTCGACGAGGGCCCACCGCAACTCACACTCTGCATAATGAGATGTGGCCAGTGTGTGTGTGTTGGGCTTTATGTATTGTAGGTAAGTGTACTGTGTGTTCTGTCATCGGAGTGTGTGTATTACAACTTTATGCTCGTACCTGTTTATGTATAAGCATGTCCATGTACATGCGTGTTTGTGTGCAGAGTGAGGTGCATGGGCCACTCTCATGTGGAAGGTGGTTAGACAGTTTATAAAACCAGCGAGTTTTTTCCACGTTGTATGAACATGTGGGAACCAGGGAACAGCCCAAACCACCTGCGGTCAAGTCTTAAAATAAGCTCATTGACTAATGTAGGATTTCAGATCAGCCAAACAGTTGGTGATTTGCATGCTCGCCTGTTCGTAGGGGACACGGAAACAAGACCCTTGACCTAAAATGCAAATGAGAACGTTCAAGTGATTTTGTTTTTCTAAGGGAAAATTGGTCATAACCATAAATGCCAAAATGGGTTTTCTGTGAAATACGTCTTGCTAAAGTTGCTCATGAGGCATCTCAGTCAAAATGCCTTCTCACATGCTGCTTATATTCATGGTGCCTAATAGTCCACCATGAGATCTGCTTCTGACACGTGGTCATCTTATACTGTTAGATAATACAAAGAGCACATGCAAACTTCAGAAAAAAAATCTGAAATCTCAGTGTTCTTCTCTTCACCATTACATCCATACCACATCAAAACTAGTTTGACAGAACTATTTCCACAACATAATGCATGTTTAGTTCTACTTTCAAACATTAATAAGTGCATATACATTTCAATCATTTCATATTATTAATTTTTAAGCTGCAAAGGCAGCCTATCAATTTAGCATTGAAAGGAAATAAAAAATACTTTACTAACATTTGAAACTCAGATTGAGTATATGACTAAAACCTGCGTATGTTGCCACTGTCTAAGTGTTGTGTTGACTAAGATGACACCGGCCTCAGTAGCTTCAGTCATTCTCTGAAATACTGCCAACGCTGCTGCAGCTATTGTTCTTTCATGGACCATTAGATGGACACGCGGTCTCGCGCTGTCCAATCTTGACCTGCCGACACTGGCTGTAAAAACCAACTGCCCTGCCCGTTCAATACATTTATCACCTCATAAAGTGGTCAGTGACTCCTCAATTGGATGTTCCCGTCACAAAGTGTGCACAAGTATATTCACGGGTGTCAGTACTTCTGTCTGCGCGAAGAAAAGGTCGCCCTGGTTATAGATTCTTTCAGAAGCAGAGGCTATAGCGCAGCAGGCAAAACCTTTAGCCTTTTATAGAAGTAACTATCGGCCAAAATCGGATCCAGATAAGAATTAAGCATCTTTCCATACAGTGTGTGTTTATCAGATAGTATAGAGATGTAGGTGCTTAAACAAAAATGGTAGTATCGTTGGGACAATGGATACACGCTGTACTAGTATGTGTTGAACCAGATGACGTGAGAGTCCAACGTTTTGGACAAAGAGCTTGATTTCTCTGAATTGTAGGAAAACACAGCAAGATAGACATAAACCAAATTCATAAAAAAGATACACAAATTAATCTATCCTACCTTTTTAATACAGCTTTCAGAGGAGGTGTCTTCATGGTCATTCATCATCTGCTGGAAAAAAAAAAAAACATATTTAGCATCATTCACACTGCTAATCAATTTTGAGGGGAAAGAAAACAAATCTGTTTATAAAATCATTGATTTTCATGGATGACAGGGCATTTACCATAGGCTGTGGTCAACGCCACTCCATGACTCGAGTTTCGTGCAGCCCTTCGGCCACCAGTGTGACCAGAGGGATAGAATAATGGACTGAGAGGTCACAAAAACACTCACACAGGCAAACATAACACTACATACACACCCACTCTGACGAATGAATGCTCCACAGATTTGACGTTAATTCACCGCTTCAGCGTTGCAGGAAATTTCACTGAGAATGTGTGTGTGTGTAAGTGTGTGGATAATTAAGCCTTCAAGCAATATTTACTGGGGGCAGATGGGTGGTAGAATGCTCCCAGTGTCTGCCAGAGGAAATGAAGGAAGTGGGGGAATGATGAAGAGATGGCTCTGCTCTGCTGCAGTGAGGGGCATTTCACATATAATAGCAACACAGAGTCTTTCACCGTCTGTCTGTCTCTTTCCCTCCCTCTCTGAAGGCCATTGATGGCAACCGAGGATCAAAGAAGTGATGGAGACTGTTTTCAGAGCAGTTTTAGGTGGGGTGCGAGATCGGTCTGGTACTTACTGAGTTTGAGTGAAATTAGTCTATAAAACGTCCTCAAGCGCAGACACACGGAATATGTGAGCCTCCTTTTTCCTGTTCCCTATCCTCCCATCTGCCCTTTAACAGTAGCTGTGCTGTGGGTGTTGTAAGGAGACTGGCTGCCTTTATATTTCAGCTGACATGTTCAAGTTTGTACGTAACTTACCATCATTGGGAAACAGACATTTATCTGTTGTGGAATCTACCATGCAGCTATATATATTATAATCTTGGCATACAGCAGTTTATGTACATTTTATACAAGGAATAATTTGGTAGAAAACTAGTTTGGAAGGAGCATTTACAACACGGATACTTAGAACAATGTCCTCAGCTTTTTCAGCATCATCTCCGTTTAAAATGATGCGACAGTAAACACATTTCAAACTGGAGAATCATTTGCCTAATTTTTATGCCACCTTGTGAAAATTGTATTTTGTTTATCTTGATAATTCATATATTCAGCAACAGTTGAATAAACACTCCTACTGAAAGCAGATGTAATATTGTAATTAGTTCAGATCATTGTAATACGCTCTACATGTATTGTATTTCTGAGACTGATAGAAAATTACATGTGAAATGTGAAGCCATTAACAGAAAAGGTTTTTGTTAAGTGAAGGATATATTAAGTTACTGTGTGCTTGTGGACTCTAAACATGGTGGCACATTGGTTGATGGAAGAGAGAGAGGAGGGGAGGGGGCAAAGGTTCTTCCCCTTTCTTGTAATGCACAAGACCAGCTGCAACAGTTTACTAACCCAACAGCTTGGCTGGGTTGTCTAAAATGCTACCAGGCATTGAACAACTATAGAGCAGTTTCTGGACTTTTCCTCTCCTCTGTTCCGCTACATGCAAAGTCTAAATATAAGTGTGTATCAAATTGTGCAAGAATAACCTAAATTGTAGAAGATATGCCAGCAGACACGAGTGGTTTTACAGATACCTTAACGTCTACTGGCTCAAGGTGGGGGGTCAGGACTGTGTAAGCATTTTATTGTGTAAACCTACATTTCTGTACTCCATAAATACAGAGTGGACTGTCAGGAATTTGCTGAGTTTAAAGTGGCCTTTGAATTATATGCAGTTGTGGGTCTGTTCAAAAGTGATCAAATTGTTTTCTTTTGTTAAAAAGATTTTGACTGGTGAAACACGAGGACTTGTGCAGTGATGACAATAACTGTAACACAAAGGCAGATGGAGACACTTTCAATGCTGGCTTGCTGCACGCACGCACGCACACTCACATATGCACACTGACACACACACACACCTACACACAGCATAGAGTAGCCTTGCAGCAGAAACCCGCCAAGCAAATAAATAAGCTATTAATTAGAGAAGGAAAATGTGATTGGCCAATGACTGGTGGCGCTATGATTTATTGCATGTGTCACCGTCATCTCAAAGTGACTTTTACTCTGGGTGGGTGAGACAGGTCCAAATAGAGACTGGCCTATGTCGAGAGGGATAGATTTTCCACTACACACAGAGAGGTAAAATTGTCCATTTGTCCTGTATCTTGCCTACTGAATGCTGACATGTCAATATGTCTTATGGAAAAGAGAAAACACTGAATCAAGGGTAATTAGAAAGTGTGTTTAAGTGTGTGTCTGGGCACACAAACTTCTCTCTCTGGCCCATATGACCTCAAACATAAACAAATCCAGTCGTGGCTTGATGAAAGTGCAGCCACCTGCAGAATCCTTCCAACAAGAGTTGTCCAGACTCTCATTAGGGTTATGTTTAGGTGTGTGCATTCGTGGATGTGTGTGTTTGTGTGTGTATCTTACTATGTCTGTGGTGTGTGCTTTCACACTAGGTGGGAGGGAAATCCCCACCATTATTAGTGTTTCATAGCCCAGCTTTTGTTTTTGGACAAAGTCAGGAGTTTTTCAGCACCACTTTAGCACCATTCATATTGACGTGCCGTAATGACCAAACGGACAAAAGAAAACACGACGTAGGGAGAGACACTCGGTGAGTGAACTGCCTCATTGTTTTTACAAGACCTGTCACAGCCTAAAAGAGATGACAGAGCGAAATCCTGTGCAGTTTATTTCCAGAACTCTTTTTATGTGAAAACAGCAGAAATGTCCCAAGTGGGTTTTCTGTATGTGGCCATAAAGCACAGCGTGGTTTTGCATGTGCAGTTCAACTGAAACCTTAATAGAATGACCCATGCAGTAATCTTCAAGTCAAACAAATCACCAATGAGTAGGCTGGGTGGGTAGTCATGGTAACTGGAGGAGGACCTTACAAAGCTCGCTCGTCGGGCTCAACGTGAATAAGAGGCCCCCACTTGGAGGTTTGTGTCGTAGGAAAATGTTAGCATTCGACTGCCAAAAACAATTCGCCTCAACTCTGGATAATATGAGGCAATTCAGCAACATAGCCCAATGGATGGCTGCGGATGTCACAAAGCCACAAGTTTCCAAAAAGGGCCAGCAGCAAACAAACCTCAGTTTTTTTTAACCAGGGCTCTGACTGACAACCCATTGGCTGCAAGAGCCACACCAAGAAACCCACAAATTGAAAGTTTTGCTACGCATTTATTGGGAACTTTTGCAGCTTCTTGGCATGTTGACATGATTTCATTGAGGCAATGCCCTGGACTGGTTATTGATCTTTTTGACATATAGATGAGACAGGAAGCGGTCTTTCACTGGGAGCAGTGTTGAATAATAAACTGCACACAGTGTATTTGTGTCAGACAGAAGTGGAAAAGAGAGGAATGCAATGGGAGGCGTTGTCTCTCATTGAAGGAATCTTTCAAATAAGAGTTAACCATTATGTCAAACATGATCTCAACCAATGAATGCGATTCCTCTGACTTCCAGATATTGGCAAATCTGATTGGATCACCTCGATGATATGACACAACTCCTCCAAAAAAGGAAGCAAAAGAGGTGTGGATTTCACTCGCGTTATTGTTGAACTCACCGATAACAAACCTTTTGCACTTTTCTGCCAGAATGTGTTTGAGATTGTTTGACTAAGGATATACGTCTGATCACTGTGAATGCTTTAAAGCATTCACAGTATTGTTTTCCTAATCTTCACTGTGAATGCTGAAGGCATTCACAGTATTGTTTTTCTAATCTTTATCACTGTGAATGCTGAAGGCATTCACAGTATTGTTTTTCTAATCTTTATCCCTGTGAATGCTGAAGGCATTCACAGGTTTGTTTTTCAAATCTTTATTATTATTAATCCGTACACTTAACGGCATCTAACTCCGGCCGCACCGTTTGAGCTATAGGAACCGTTCAACTATCAAAATATTCAGCTCCTTCGGGACTCGAGTGCTTCCATTTTGCTCATTGATACAATTTATACTTTTTGAAATATTAAGCTAATTTCAAAAATTTTTGCCCATTGAAAATGAATGGAAACTGGTATAGACCAATTGGACTCTCCCGCAAGAGACTGCGGTTCAAATCCCACTGAGGGCATTTAAGCCTTTGCAAGCAACTCATCTATTAAACCAGTCCTCGAACTGCTCTACACATGTTCCTATCAGTACTGTACTGCTTAAACAAATGCTCCTTACTGTGGGAACCCCGAGTTCAAATCCCGCTCTGGGCATGATGTACAAGTAAGATGTCTGACAATTTAACACTACAATTAAACTACTCTTGTAATAATAATGCGTTTGAACTAAACTTTTACAACTTCAGTATATTTCAACTTTCTTCAGCTGCCTCTTCAAGCGAGTTTTTTCATCTCCTATGTTCCTCCAGCTTTGAGTCTTGAGTGCAACTTAGTAGTGTAATGGTTAAGCAACTGCCCTTTGCTCCAGGAGACTAGGGTTCGAATCCCCAAACTTCACAAGTTCAAACAAATTGTGCTCCATTCAGCTTAACTGCTCTAGCACTTTTAGCAATACTTGAGAATTCAAAGTTCAATTTGTTCAACTCTTTCTACTTCTACAGACATTCAAACAAATGCAGCTACTTCAGCTATGTTTTAACTGCTTCAGCAATTTAACCAATTCAATGGAATTCATTCAGCATGTCAGCATTCACAGTGCATTTTCTTATGGAAATGCTTTTTCTAGTTATCACTGTGAATGCTTTAAAGCATTCACAGTATTGTTTTCCTAATCTTTTTTATTATTATAGTTCTTCCGTACGTATTTTGGCATCTAACTAGTGCCGCACCATTTGAGCTATTGGAACCATTCAAATATTAAAATGTGCAGCTTTTCCGGGAATCGAGTGCTTCTATACAACTTTTTGATATCTTTTATACTTTTTGAAATATTAAGCTATTTTCACTTTTTTTTCCCCATTGAAAATGAATGGGAAGCTGTATAGGGCAACTGGACACTCCCGCAAGAGACCCCAGTTCAAATCCCGCTCAAGGCATCTATGTTCTGCTTCCAAGCTTTGATGCCTTAAACAGTGTATGTTGACAGTTACAGCGGTTTGAAATCGCTGACGATTCAACAATTGTGAGTTTTCCGACATGAAACTCACTCAGGTTGTAGAACGAAGTACATTCAAACCGCGGTTTCTATATAAACTTTCATTTGTAAAATGTCACCACGGTCGCAATTTTCGCTCTTTTTAAAAGATTCTTTCACTCTAATGTAGAGGCACTTGTCTACTTGCTAACTGGGCACATGGCAAAACCGAACGACCGACAAATTTCGCCGCATTTGTCTCGTAGCAGCGGCCGCTTTTGCGTCATTAATTTGCCTTATTCGCGAGCAGATTTGAGCGTTTTGAACTCGCTGTAAATTCAACAATTGTCAATCTTCCGACATGAAACTCACACAGGTTGTAGATATAAGTCTTGGCTCTAATTTGATGTGGTGGTTTTTGTGATTACTGTTACGGTTTCGCCGCAACGAACCCGTTTAGCGGGCTTTGTTTTAATCGTCTTTTTGTCACAAGCTTAAAACTTTCACTTGTAAATTGTCGCCACGGCCGCAATTTTCGCTGTTTTCAAACGATTCTTTCACTCAGATGTAGACACACTTGTCTACTTGCTAACTGGGCACATGGCAAAACCGAAAGACCGACACATTTTGTCGTATTTGTCTCGTAGCGGCCGCCTCTGTGTCATCTGCCCGCCTCATTAGCAGGCAGATTGATCGTTTTGAACTCGCTGTAATTCAACAATTGTCAGTCTTTCGACATGACACTCACACAGGTTGAAGATTAAAGTCTCGGCTTTCATTTGATGTGGTGGTTGTCGTGATTACTGTTACGGTTTCGCCGCTACGAACCCGTTTAGCGGGCTTCGTTTCTATCGTTTCGTAGCCGCAGCTGCTGCTGCTGTGAGCCTCTTATAGACCTTCGCGAGCTGATGGTTCAAGCTGCCCGTTGGCCCAGTGGATAGTGCGCTGAGCTCCGGAGTCAGATGCCACGGGTTCAATCCCCGGTCGAGACAACTAATTTTAGACTGATGTTTGTTACCAAGCTGAGGGTCTAATACACCTTCGGCCGCAGCTGATTTCAGCTGTTTAAATGGCCGAGCGGTTAATCTGCTGCGCTGCGGAGCGGGAGATCCCGGTTCAAACCCCAGTCCAGGCAATTGTCTTCATACTGATGTTTGTTACCAGCACATTGAATCTGGATGTTCCTCTTGTTGTAACAAAGCTTTTTAAGCTTCAGCAATGTCAGGAAAATCTTGCAAAATTAAATCAACATATCTTAGGGCTTATCTATACTTTTACTGCGTAGATTAACTAATTATTGAATTATATTATTAAGTATTATATTAATAATTATATTATAATACTTACTTAATATTTTTTCATTATGCTTTATTTTGAAATTTAAGACTTTTAACTTCTTCTGGACCTGTACAACCCTATTCTATCCACTTCTATTTTTCTTAAACTACTTTTAAGAACTTTTTAAACTCTCGAGCTACAGTCAGCAGTTATTGGCAATACATTCAGCATAAAGCATTCACAGTGCATTTTCTTATGGAAATGCTTTTTCTAGTTATTATAGTTATTCCGTACGTTTTTCGGCATCTAACTCCGGCCGCACCGTTTGAGCTATAGGAACCGTTCTAATATTAAAATGTTCAGCTTTTTCGGGAATCGAGTGCTTCCATTTTGCTTATTGATACAATTTATACTTTTTGAAATATTAAGCTATTTTCAACTTTTTTTCCCCATTGAAAATGAATGGAAATTGCTATAGACCAATTGGACTCTCCCGCAGGAGACTGCGGTTCAATCCCCAATGAGGGCATCTAAGCCTTTGCAAGCAACTCTTCTATTAAACCAGTCCTGTAGCTGCCAAACTTTTACCACTTTTATCAATCTATTTTTACTTTCTTCAACTGCTTCAACTTCATATGGCATTATTTAAAAGTATGATTTCTAACAATTGCACTATAGGAGTTTTAAAAGTGGGGGTGGTCACATTTGAATATTCACACCACTTTCCCACAGAAACAGCTTATAAATACTGACTGCTGCTGCAAATTAACAACTGAATTACAATGTTGGCTGTACTTTGTGTGAGATGTAAACGTTTGATGTGCTTAACATTCACGTTTTATAGAAACAGTTGTCAACACCCTAACTGAAACTGCTGTGACAAGAAATGACCTTCACACTGCATGTCAAGCTAATGACATCCAAACCAAGCTGTTTGGGCTTTGATGATTAGCCTGTTGTGCTATGTGCTAATTGTTGGCCCACCAATCAGTAGATTGCACCTGATGGTATTATTAAATCTACTTGCAGTCTGTTTGATACCATTTCTACCCTTTGATTCAAACAGATAACTTCAGTTTTGAAACAGCATTCTAAGTTCTGCTGTGGGCATGTTAAAAAAGTTCTGCAAACATCCAAACAATTGCTGTTAATTGCTTCAGCTGTTTCATATTAACTTGTCACTAGTGTAGTAGCAAAGTATTTCTGCATTTTTAAGGCTTTTAAACTGCACTTTTATCAATATATTTCAACTTTATTCTTTTAAAATCCAGCTTTTCCTGTTTAAGCCTCTCATGTACACAATATATTGTACAGACCCTTTTACTGGTTTCTGGAACACTCTGTCAACAGTTTCAGCAATTGATTTCAACACCAATAACTCTTCAATGTTTCTGGAAGCATTATAGGAGTTTTAAAAGTGGGGGTGGTCACATTTGAATATTCACACCTCCTTCCCAGAAAAACAGCTTCAGCTTATAAATAGTGACTGCTGCTGCAAATTAACAATTGAATTTCAATGTTGGCTGTACTTTGTGTTAGATGTAAACGTTTGATGCGCTTAACATTCACGTTTTATAGAAATAGTTGTCAACACCCTAACTGAAACTGCTGTGACAAGAAATGACCTTCACACTGCATGTCAAGCTAATGACATCCAAACAAGCTGTTTGGGCTTTGATCATTAGCATGTTTTGCAATGTGCTAATTGTTGGCCCACCAATCAGTAGATTGCACCTGATGGTACATTCAAAACTGCTTGCAATCTGTATGAGACCTGCTTCAGCTGTTTCATATTAACTTGCCATTAGTGTAGTGGTTAAGCAACTGCTCTCTGCTCTAGTAATCTTGAGTTCAAATCCAACTGTGGGCATGCTATAAAAGTAAGATCTGTGACAATTTTAATCTACAGCTGAAGCAATTTTAGCAATGAATTTCAAGCTTGTTCAACTCTTTCTACTTCTACTTATTACTTCTTTTATGGTCCTCTAGCTTTTTGTCCTGTGTGCTACTCAATGGTGTAGTGGTTAAGTGATTGTCCTCTGCTGTGGGAATCTTGAGTTCAATTCCAGCTCATGGCAGAATTTACAAGTCACATTTTTAATGCTTTTAAACTGCACTTTTATCAATATATTTGTTTCAGCTTCTACAAACATTCAAACAAATTGTGCTCAGTTCAGCTATGTTTTAACTGCTTCAGCAGTTTCAGCAATACTATGGAATTCATTCTATTTCAACTTTCTTCAACTGCTTCAACTACTGCAAACATCATGGCATTATTTAAAAGTATGATTTTTAATGCTTTTGAACTAAACTTTTAGCACTTTTATCAATCTATTTCAACTTTCTTTAGCTGCTTCAACTTCTGCAAACATCCAAACAATTCATGTTGTTTGTTTTAATTGCTTCAGCTGTTTCATATTAACTTGTCACTACTGCCTTTTTTCATCTCCTATGTTCCTCCAGCTTTGCATCTTGTATGCTACTGGGTAGTGTAACGGTTAAGCAACTGCCCTCTGCTACAGGAAACTTGGGTTCAAATCCCACTCATTGCGAACATATCAAGTTCAAACAAGTTGTGCTCCATACAGCTTAACTGCTCTAGCTATTTTAGTAATACTTTAGAATTCAAATTTGTTCAACTCTTTCTACTTCTACAGACATTCAAACAAATTCAGCTACTTCAGCTATGTTTTTACTGCTTCAGCAGTTTAACCAATTCAATGGAATTCATTCGGCATGTCAGCATTCACAGTGCATTTTCTTATGGAAATGCTTTTTCTAGTCACTGTGAATGCTTTAAAGCATTCACAGTATTGTTTTCCTAATCTTTTTTATTATTATTATAGTTATTCCGTACGTTTTTTGGCATCTAACTAGTGCTGCACCGTTTGAGCTATTGGAACCATTCAAATATTAAAATGTGCAGCTATTCTAGGAATCGAGTGCTTCTATACAACTTTTTGATATATTTTATAGTTTTTGAAATATTAAGCTATTTTCACAATTTTTGCCCCATTGAAAATGAATGGGAATCTGTATAGGGCAACTGGACTCACCCGCAGGAGACCCCTGTTCAAATCCCGCTCAAGGCATCTATGTTCTGCTTGTTGTAACAATGCTTTGAAAGCTTCTTGTACTTACAGCGCCGTCCTCTGGTTGTTCCTAAGAATTGCATTATAGGTGTTTTAAAATTCAACCCTGTTAAGCTGTTTGAGCTTTGATGCTTTGAACAGTGTATGTTGACAGTTACAGCGGTTTGAATTCGCTGACGATTCAACAATTGTGAGTTTTCAGACATGAAACTCACTCAGGTTGTAGAATGAAGTACATTCAAACCGCGGTTTCTCTATAAACTTTCACTTGTAAATTGTCGCCACGGCCGCAATTTTCGCTCTTTTTAAAAGATTCTTTCACTCAGATGTAGACACACTTGTCTACTTGCTAACTGGGCACATGGCAAAACCGACCGACCGACAAATTTCGCCGTATTTGTCTCGTAGTAGCGGCCGCTTTTGCGTCATTAATTTGCCTGATTCGCGAGCAGATCTGATCGTTTTGAACTCGCTGTAAATTCAACAATTGTCAGTCTTTCGACACGAAACTTACACAGGTTATAGATTAAAGTCTTGGCTTTCATTTGATGTGGTGGTCTTTGTGATTACTGTTACGGTTTCGCCGCTACGAACCCGTTTAGCGGGCTTCGTTTTCATCGTCTTTTTGCCACAAGCTTAAAACTGTCACTTGTAAAATGTCGCTACGGCCGCAATTTTCGCTCTTTTTAAAAGATTCTTTCACTCAGATGTAGACACACTTGTCTACTTGCTAACTGGGCACATGGCAAAACCGAACGACCGACAAATTTCGCCGTATTTGTCTCGTAGCGGCCGCTTTTGCGTCATTAATTTGCCTGATTCGCGAGCAGATCTGATCGTTTTGAACTCGATATAAATTCAACAATTGTCAGTCTTTCGACACGAAACTCACACAGGTTATAGATTAAAGTCTTGGCTTTCATTTGATGTGGTGGTCTTTGTGATTACTGTTACGGGTTCGCCGTTAGGAACCCGTTTAGCGGGCTTCGTTTTCATCGTCTTTTTGCCACAAGCTTGAAACTGTCACTTGTAAAATGTCGCTACGGCCGCAATTTTCGCTCTTTTTAAAAGATTCTTTCACTCAGATGTAGACACACTTGTCTACTTGCTAACTGGGCACATGGCAAAACCGAAAGACCGGCACATTTCGCCGTATTTGTCTCGTACCGGCGGCAGCGGCCGCCATTAATTCGCCTGGCTCGCGAGACAGAAAAGACACATCTGAACGTTTTGAAATCGATATAAATTCAACAATTGTCAGCCTTTCGACATGAAACTCACACAGGTTGTAGATTAATTAACAGTCTCGGCTTTCATTTGATGTCATGGTTGTTGTGATTTCGCCGCTACGAACCCGTTTAGCGGGCTTCGTTTCTATCGTTTCATAGCCGCAGCTGCTGCTGCTGTTAGCCTCTTATAGACTTCGCGAGCTGATACTAGAAGCAGCCCAGTGGCCTAGTGGGTAGAGCAGTGAGCTCCAGAGCCAGAGGCCACGGGTTCAATCCCCGGTTGAGACAACTAATTTTAGACTGATGTTTGTTACCAAACTAAGGGACTGAGGGCTGAGGGACTAATACACCTTCGGGCGCGGCCGATTTCAGCTATTTAAATGGCCGAGCGGTTACTCTGCTGCACTGCAAAGCGGGAGACCCCGGTTCAAACCCCAGTCCAGGCAACTGTCTTCAGACTGATGTTTGTTACCAGCACATTGAACCTGGATCTTCTGCTTGTTGTAACAAAGCTTTTAAAGCTTCAGCAATGTCAGGAAAGTCTTGCAAAATTCAATCAACATATCTTAGGGGTTATCTATACTTTTACTGTGTAGATCAATTCACCTGTGTTTTATTAAATTATTAATACTTAATATTTTTTCATTATGCTTTATTTTGAAATTTAAGACTTTTAACTTCTTCTGGACCTGTACAACCCTATTCTATCCACTTCTATTTTACTTAAACTACTTTTAAGAACGTTTTAAACTCTCGAGCTACAGTTAGCAGTTATTGGGAATACATTCAGCATAAAGCATTCACAGTGCATTTTCTTATGGAAATGCTTTTCTAGTCACTGTGAATGCTTTAAAGCATTCACAGTATTGTTTTCCTAATCTTTTTTATTATTATTATAGTTCTTCCGTACGTTTTTTGGCATCTAACTAGTGCCGCACCGTTTGAGCTATTGGAACCATTCAAATATTAAAATGTGCAGCTTTTCCGGGAATCGAGTGCTTCTATACAACTTTTTGATATCTTTTATACTTTTTGAAATATTAAGCTATTTTCACTTTTTTTTCCCCATTGAAAATGAATGGGAAGCTGTATAGGGCAACTGGACACTCCCGCAAGAGACCCCAGTTCAAATCCCGCTCAAGGCATCTATGTTCTGCTTCCAAGCTTTGATGCCTTAAACAGTGTATGTTGACAGTTACAGCGGTTTGAAATCGCTTACGATTCAACAATTGTGAGTTTTCCGACATGAAACTCACTCAGGTTGTAGAACGAAGTACATTCAAACCGCGGTTTCTCTATAAACTTTCACTTGTAAAATGTCACCACGGTCGCAATTTTCGCTCTTTTTAAAAGATTCTTTCACTCTAATGTAGAGGCACTTGTCTACTTGCTAACTGGGCACATGGCAAAACCGAACGACCGACAAATTTCGCCGCATTTGTCTCGTAGCAGCGGCCGCTTTTGCGTCATTAATTTGCCTTATTCGCGAGCAGATTTGAGCGTTTTGAACTCGCTGTAAATTCAACAATTGTCAATCTTCCGACATGAAACTCACACAGGTTGTAGATATAAGTCTTGGCTCTAATTTGATGTGGTGGTTTTTGTGATTACTGTTACGGTTTCGCCGCAACGGACCCGTTTAGCGGGCTTTGTTTTAATCGTCTTTTTGTCACAAGCTTAAAACGTTCACTTGTAAATTGTCGCCACGGCCGCAATTTTCGCTGTTTTCAAACGATTCTTTCACTCAGATGTAGACACACTTGTCTACTTGCTAACTGGGCACATGGCAAAACCGAAAGACCGACACATTTTGTCGTATTTGTCTCGTAGCGGCCGCCTCTGTGTCATCTGCCCGCCTGATTAGCAGGCAGATTGATCGTTTTGAACTCGCTGTAATTCAACAATTGTCAGTCTTTCGACATGACACTCACACAGGTTGAAGATTAAACTCTCGGCTTTCATTTGATGTGGTGGTTGTCGTGATTACTGTTACGGTTTCGCCGCTACGAACCCGTTTAGCGGGCTTCGTTTCTATCGTTTCGTAGCCACAGCTGCTGCTGCTGTCAGCCTCTTATAGACCTTCGCGAGCTGATTGTTCAAGCTGCCCGTTGGCCTAGTGGATAGTGCGGTGAGCTCCGGAGTCAGATGCCACGGGTTCAATCCCCGGTCGAGTCAACTAATTTTAGACTGATATTTGTTACCAAGCTGAGGGTCTAATACACCTTCGGGCGCAGCTGCTTGAATCTGGATGTTCCTCTTGTTGTAACAAAGCTTTTTAAGCTTCAGCAATGTCAGGAAAATCTTGCAAAATTCAATCAACATATCTTAGGGCTTATCTATACTTTTACTGCGTAGATCAACTAATTATTGAATTATTAATACTTACTTAATATTTTTTCATTATGCTTTATTTTGAAATTTAAGACTTTTAACTTCTTCTGGACCTGTACAACCCTATTCTATCCACTTCTATTTTTCTTAAACTACTTTTAAGAACTTTTTAAACTCTCGAGCTACAGTCAGCAGTTATTGGCAATACATTCAGCATAAAGCATTCACAGTGCATTTTCTTATGGAAATGCTTTTTCTAGTTATTATAGTTATTCCGTACGTTTTTCGGCATCTAACTCCGGCCGCACCGTTTGAGCTATAGGAACCGTTCTAATATTAAAATGTTCAGCTTTTTCGGGAATCGAGTGCTTCCATTTTGCTTATTGATACAATTTATACTTTTTGAAATATTAAGCTATTTTCAACTTTTTTTCCCCATTGAAAATGAATGGAAATTGCTATAGACCAATTGGACTCTCCCGCAGGAGACTGCGGTTCAATCCCCAATGAGGGCATCTAAGCCTTTGCAAGCAACTCTTCTATTAAACCAGTCCTGTAGCTGCCAAACTTTTACCACTTTTATCAATCTATTTTTACTTTCTTCAACTGCTTCAACTTCATATGGCATTATTTAAAAGTATGATTTCTAACAATTGCACTATAGGAGTTTTAAAAGTGGGGGTGGTCACATTTGAATATTCACACCACTTTCCCACAGAAACAGCTTATAAATACTGACTGCTGCTGCAAATTAACAACTGAATTACAATGTTGGCTGTACTTTGTGTGAGATGTAAACGTTTGATGTGCTTAACATTCACGTTTTATAGAAACAGTTGTCAACACCCTAACTGAAACTGCTGTGACAAGAAATGACCTTCACACTGCATGTCAAGCTAATGACATCCAAACCAAGCTGTTTGGGCTTTGATGATTAGCCTGTTGTGCTATGTGCTAATTGTTGGCCCACCAATCAGTAGATTGCACCTGATGGTATTATTAAATCTACTTGCAGTCTGTTTGATACCATTTCTACCCTTTGATTCAAACAGATAACTTCAGTTTTGAAACAGCATTCTAAGTTCTGCTGTGGGCATGTTAAAAAAGTTCTGCAAACATCCAAACAATTGCTGTTAATTGCTTCAGCTGTTTCATATTAACTTGTCACTAGTGTAGTAGCAAAGTATTTCTGCATTTTTAAGGCTTTTAAACTGCACTTTTATCAATATATTTCAACTTTATTCTTTTAAAATCCAGCTTTTCCTGTTTAAGCCTCTCATGTACACAATATATTGTACAGACCCTTTTACTGGTTTCTGGAACACTCTGTCAACAGTTTCAGCAATTGATTTCAACACCAATAACTCTTCAATGTTTCTGGAAGCATTATAGGAGTTTTAAAAGTGGGGGTGGTCACATTTGAATATTCACACCTCCTTCCCAGAAAAACAGCTTCAGCTTATAAATAGTGACTGCTGCTGCAAATTAACAATTGAATTTCAATGTTGGCTGTACTTTGTGTTAGATGTAAACGTTTGATGCGCTTAACATTCACGTTTTATAGAAATAGTTGTCAACACCCTAACTGAAACTGCTGTGACAAGAAATGACCTTCACACTGCATGTCAAGCTAATGACATCCAAACAAGCTGTTTGGGCTTTGATCATTAGCATGTTTTGCAATGTGCTAATTGTTGGCCCACCAATCAGTAGATTGCACCTGATGGTACATTCAAAACTGCTTGCAATCTGTATGAGACCTGCTTCAGCTGTTTCATATTAACTTGCCATTAGTGTAGTGGTTAAGCAACTGCTCTCTGCTCTAGTAATCTTGAGTTCAAATCCAACTGTGGGCATGCTATAAAAGTAAGATCTGTGACAATTTTAATCTACAGCTGAAGCAATTTTAGCAATGAATTTCAAGCTTGTTCAACTCTTTCTACTTCTACTTATTACTTCTTTTATGGTCCTCTAGCTTTTTGTCCTGTGTGCTACTCAATGGTGTAGTGGTTAAGTGATTGTCCTCTGCTGTGGGAATCTTGAGTTCAATTCCAGCTCATGGCAGAATTTACAAGTCACATTTTTAATGCTTTTAAACTGCACTTTTATCAATATATTTGTTTCAGCTTCTACAAACATTCAAACAAATTGTGCTCAGTTCAGCTATGTTTTAACTGCTTCAGCAGTTTCAGCAATACTATGGAATTCATTCTATTTCAACTTTCTTCAACTGCTTCAACTACTGCAAACATCATGGCATTATTTAAAAGTATGATTTTTAATGCTTTTGAACTAAACTTTTAGCACTTTTATCAATCTATTTCAACTTTCTTTAGCTGCTTCAACTTCTGCAAACATCCAAACAATTCATGTTGTTTGTTTTAATTGCTTCAGCTGTTTCATATTAACTTGTCACTACTGCCTTTTTTCATCTCCTATGTTCCTCCAGCTTTGCATCTTGTATGCTACTGGGTAGTGTAACGGTTAAGCAACTGCCCTCTGCTACAGGAAACTTGGGTTCAAATCCCACTCATTGCGAACATATCAAGTTCAAACAAGTTGTGCTCCATACAGCTTAACTGCTCTAGCTATTTTAGTAATACTTTAGAATTCAAATTTGTTCAACTCTTTCTACTTCTACAGACATTCAAACAAATTCAGCTACTTCAGCTATGTTTTTACTGCTTCAGCAGTTTAACCAATTCAATGGAATTCATTCGGCATGTCAGCATTCACAGTGCATTTTCTTATGGAAATGCTTTTTCTAGTCACTGTGAATGCTTTAAAGCATTCACAGTATTGTTTTCCTAATCTTTTTTATTATTATTATAGTTATTCCGTACGTTTTTTGGCATCTAACTAGTGCTGCACCGTTTGAGCTATTGGAACCATTCAAATATTAAAATGTGCAGCTATTCTAGGAATCGAGTGCTTCTATACAACTTTTTGATATATTTTATAGTTTTTGAAATATTAAGCTATTTTCACAATTTTTGCCCCATTGAAAATGAATGGGAATCTGTATAGGGCAACTGGACTCACCCGCAGGAGACCCCTGTTCAAATCCCGCTCAAGGCATCTATGTTCTGCTTGTTGTAACAATGCTTTGAAAGCTTCTTGTACTTACAGCGCCGTCCTCTGGTTGTTCCTAAGAATTGCATTATAGGTGTTTTAAAATTCAACCCTGTTAAGCTGTTTGAGCTTTGATGCTTTGAACAGTGTATGTTGACAGTTACAGCGGTTTGAATTCGCTGACGATTCAACAATTGTGAGTTTTCAGACATGAAACTCACTCAGGTTGTAGAATGAAGTACATTCAAACCGCGGTTTCTCTATAAACTTTCACTTGTAAATTGTCGCCACGGCCGCAATTTTCGCTCTTTTTAAAAGATTCTTTCACTCAGATGTAGACACACTTGTCTACTTGCTAACTGGGCACATGGCAAAACCGACCGACCGACAAATTTCGCCGTATTTGTCTCGTAGTAGCGGCCGCTTTTGCGTCATTAATTTGCCTGATTCGCGAGCAGATCTGATCGTTTTGAACTCGCTGTAAATTCAACAATTGTCAGTCTTTCGACACGAAACTTACACAGGTTATAGATTAAAGTCTTGGCTTTCATTTGATGTGGTGGTCTTTGTGATTACTGTTACGGTTTCGCCGCTACGAACCCGTTTAGCGGGCTTCGTTTTCATCGTCTTTTTGCCACAAGCTTAAAACTGTCACTTGTAAAATGTCGCTACGGCCGCAATTTTCGCTCTTTTTAAAAGATTCTTTCACTCAGATGTAGACACACTTGTCTACTTGCTAACTGGGCACATGGCAAAACCGAACGACCGACAAATTTCGCCGTATTTGTCTCGTAGCGGCCGCTTTTGCGTCATTAATTTGCCTGATTCGCGAGCAGATCTGATCGTTTTGAACTCGATATAAATTCAACAATTGTCAGTCTTTCGACACGAAACTCACACAGGTTATAGATTAAAGTCTTGGCTTTCATTTGATGTGGTGGTCTTTGTGATTACTGTTACGGGTTCGCCGTTAGGAACCCGTTTAGCGGGCTTCGTTTTCATCGTCTTTTTGCCACAAGCTTGAAACTGTCACTTGTAAAATGTCGCTACGGCCGCAATTTTCGCTCTTTTTAAAAGATTCTTTCACTCAGATGTAGACACACTTGTCTACTTGCTAACTGGGCACATGGCAAAACCGAAAGACCGGCACATTTCGCCGTATTTGTCTCGTACCGGCGGCAGCGGCCGCCATTAATTCGCCTGGCTCGCGAGACAGAAAAGACACATCTGAACGTTTTGAAATCGATATAAATTCAACAATTGTCAGCCTTTCGACATGAAACTCACACAGGTTGTAGATTAATTAACAGTCTCGGCTTTCATTTGATGTCATGGTTGTTGTGATTTCGCCGCTACGAACCCGTTTAGCGGGCTTCGTTTCTATCGTTTCATAGCCGCAGCTGCTGCTGCTGTTAGCCTCTTATAGACTTCGCGAGCTGATACTAGAAGCAGCCCAGTGGCCTAGTGGGTAGAGCAGTGAGCTCCAGAGCCAGAGGCCACGGGTTCAATCCCCGGTTGAGACAACTAATTTTAGACTGATGTTTGTTACCAAACTAAGGGACTGAGGGCTGAGGGACTAATACACCTTCGGGCGCGGCCGATTTCAGCTATTTAAATGGCCGAGCGGTTACTCTGCTGCACTGCAAAGCGGGAGACCCCGGTTCAAACCCCAGTCCAGGCAACTGTCTTCAGACTGATGTTTGTTACCAGCACATTGAACCTGGATCTTCTGCTTGTTGTAACAAAGCTTTTAAAGCTTCAGCAATGTCAGGAAAGTCTTGCAAAATTCAATCAACATATCTTAGGGGTTATCTATACTTTTACTGTGTAGATCAATTCACCTGTGTTTTATTAAATTATTAATACTTAATATTTTTTCATTATGCTTTATTTTGAAATTTAAGACTTTTAACTTCTTCTGGACCTGTACAACCCTATTCTATCCACTTCTATTTTACTTAAACTACTTTTAAGAACGTTTTAAACTCTCGAGCTACAGTTAGCAGTTATTGGGAATACATTCAGCATAAAGCATTCACAGTGCATTTTCTTATGGAAATGCTTTTCTAGTCACTGTGAATGCTTTAAAGCATTCACAGTATTGTTTTCCTAATCTTTTTTATTATTATTATAGTTCTTCCGTACGTTTTTTGGCATCTAACTAGTGCCGCACCGTTTGAGCTATTGGAACCATTCAAATATTAAAATGTGCAGCTTTTCCGGGAATCGAGTGCTTCTATACAACTTTTTGATATCTTTTATACTTTTTGAAATATTAAGCTATTTTCACTTTTTTTTCCCCATTGAAAATGAATGGGAAGCTGTATAGGGCAACTGGACACTCCCGCAAGAGACCCCAGTTCAAATCCCGCTCAAGGCATCTATGTTCTGCTTCCAAGCTTTGATGCCTTAAACAGTGTATGTTGACAGTTACAGCGGTTTGAAATCGCTTACGATTCAACAATTGTGAGTTTTCCGACATGAAACTCACTCAGGTTGTAGAACGAAGTACATTCAAACCGCGGTTTCTCTATAAACTTTCACTTGTAAAATGTCACCACGGTCGCAATTTTCGCTCTTTTTAAAAGATTCTTTCACTCTAATGTAGAGGCACTTGTCTACTTGCTAACTGGGCACATGGCAAAACCGAACGACCGACAAATTTCGCCGCATTTGTCTCGTAGCAGCGGCCGCTTTTGCGTCATTAATTTGCCTTATTCGCGAGCAGATTTGAGCGTTTTGAACTCGCTGTAAATTCAACAATTGTCAATCTTCCGACATGAAACTCACACAGGTTGTAGATATAAGTCTTGGCTCTAATTTGATGTGGTGGTTTTTGTGATTACTGTTACGGTTTCGCCGCAACGGACCCGTTTAGCGGGCTTTGTTTTAATCGTCTTTTTGTCACAAGCTTAAAACGTTCACTTGTAAATTGTCGCCACGGCCGCAATTTTCGCTGTTTTCAAACGATTCTTTCACTCAGATGTAGACACACTTGTCTACTTGCTAACTGGGCACATGGCAAAACCGAAAGACCGACACATTTTGTCGTATTTGTCTCGTAGCGGCCGCCTCTGTGTCATCTGCCCGCCTGATTAGCAGGCAGATTGATCGTTTTGAACTCGCTGTAATTCAACAATTGTCAGTCTTTCGACATGACACTCACACAGGTTGAAGATTAAACTCTCGGCTTTCATTTGATGTGGTGGTTGTCGTGATTACTGTTACGGTTTCGCCGCTACGAACCCGTTTAGCGGGCTTCGTTTCTATCGTTTCGTAGCCACAGCTGCTGCTGCTGTCAGCCTCTTATAGACCTTCGCGAGCTGATTGTTCAAGCTGCCCGTTGGCCTAGTGGATAGTGCGGTGAGCTCCGGAGTCAGATGCCACGGGTTCAATCCCCGGTCGAGTCAACTAATTTTAGACTGATATTTGTTACCAAGCTGAGGGTCTAATACACCTTCGGGCGCAGCTGCTTGAATCTGGATGTTCCTCTTGTTGTAACAAAGCTTTTTAAGCTTCAGCAATGTCAGGAAAATCTTGCAAAATTCAATCAACATATCTTAGGGCTTATCTATACTTTTACTGCGTAGATCAACTAATTATTGAATTATTAATACTTACTTAATATTTTTTCATTATGCTTTATTTTGAAATTTAAGACTTTTAACTTCTTCTGGACCTGTACAACCCTATTCTATCCACTTCTATTTTTCTTAAGCTACTTTTAAGAACGTTTTAAACTCTCGAGCTACAGTTAGCAGTTATTGGCAATACATTCAGCATAAAGCATTCACAGTGCATTTTCTTATGGAAATGCTTTTTCTAGTTTTTATTATAGTTCTTCCGTACGTTTTTTGGCATCTAACTAGTGCCGCACCGTTTGAGCTATTGGAACCATTCAAATATTAAAATGTGCAGCTTTTCCGGGAATCGAGTGCTTCTATACAACTTTTTGATATCTTTTATACTTTTTGAAATATTAAGCTATTTTCACTTTTTTTTTCCCCATTGAAAATGAATGGGAAGCTGTATAGGGCAACTGGACACTCCCGCAAGAGACCCCAGTTCAAATCCCGCTCAAGGCATCTATGTTCTGCTTCCAAGCTTTGATGCCTTAAACAGTGTGTGTTGACAGTTACAGCGGTTTGAAATCGCTGACGATTCAACAATTGTGAGTTTTCCGACATGAAACTCACTCAGGTTGTAGAACGAAGTACATTCAAACCGCGGTTTCTATATAAACTTTCACTTGTAAAATGTCACCACGGTCGCAATTTTCGCTCTTTTTAAAAGATTCTTTCACTCTAATGTAGAGGCACTTGTCTACTTGCTAACTAATTTGCCTTATTCGCGAGCAGATTTGAGCGTTTTGAACTCGCTGTAAATTCAACAATTGTCAATCTTCCGACATGAAACTCACACAGGTTGTAGATATAAGTCTTGGCTCTAATTTGATGTGGTGGTTTTTGTGATTACTGTTACGGTTTCGCCGCAACGAACCCGTTTAGCGGGCTTTGTTTTAATCGTCTTTTTGTCACAAGCTTAAAACTTTCACTTGTAAATTGTCGCCACGGCCGCAATTTTCGCTGTTTTCAAACGATTCTTTCACTCAGATGTAGACACACTTGTCTACTTGCTAACTGGGCACATGGCAAAACCGAAAGACCGACACATTTTGTCGTATTTGTCTCGTAGCGGCTGCCTCTGCGTCATCTGCCCGCCTCATTAGCAGGCAGATTGATCGTTTTGAACTCGCTGTAATTCAACAATTGTCAGTTTTTCGACATGACACTCACACAGGTTGAAGATTAAACTCTCGGCTTTCATTTGATGTGGTGGTTGTCGTGATTACTGTTACGGTTTCGCCGCTACGAACCCGTTTAGCGGGCTTCGTTTCTATCGTTTCGTAGCCGCAGCCGCTGCTGCTGTCAGCCTCTTATAGACCTTCGCGAGCTGATGGTTCAAGCTGCCTGTTGGCCTAGTGGATAGTGTGGTGAGCTCTGGACCCAGAGGCCACGGGTTCATTCCCCGGTCGAGTCAACTAATTTTACACTGATGTTTGTTACCAAGATGAGGGTCTAATACACCTTCGGACGCGGCCGATTTCAGTTTCTTAAATGGCCAAGCGGTTAATCTGCTGCGCTGCGAAGCGGGAGATCCCGGTTCGAACCCCAGTCCAGGCAACTGTCTTCAGACTGATGTTTATTACCAGCACATTGAACCTGGATGTTCTGCTTGTTGTAACAAAGCTTTTTAAGCTTCAGCAATGTCAGGAAAATCTTGCAAAATTCAATCAACATATCTTAGGGGTTATCTATACTTTTACTGTGTAGATCAACTCACCTGTGTTTTATTAAATTATTGAATTATTAATACTTACTTAATATTTTTTCATTATGCTTTATTTTGAAATTTAAGACTTTTAACTTGTTCTGGACCTGTACAAGCCTATTCTATCCACTTCTATTTTTCTTAAACTACTTTTAAGAACGTTTTAAACTCTCGAGCTACAGTCAGCAGTTATTGGGAATACATTCAGCATAAAGCATTCACAGTGCATTTTCTTATGGAAATGCTTTTTCTAGTTCAATCTGCTTTTTAGCGTCAAGTTAGATGGTGCCTGGTTGTACTTCCATTCCCTTCTCCTGCAGATCCTTTAAAAGGGTGTAAAATGGGGCTATTTTGGGACTTCCCAGAGATAGCAGCCTTGACAGCTGACCCAAAACAAGACCAGAGCTATGACTTCTTAAAAACATGCCTCAACAATGAGGTTGCTCACAAAGCTTAAATAGGAAGGTGGAAGAAGGGGGAAGCAGGGTTGAAGTGTACTCTGGTAAATACCAGGAAGCTGGGCGTCCATCAGATACAATATATTTATGATGACTTTATTAAATGAAAGACGTGAGGCCAAAGCAAATATCAAGGCTGATAGGAAACTTTGCCTTGTTGTTGCCCTCTGTTTCAGTTCATCTAGAAGGTAATTAGCACCATGTTTGCTGTTTTGTTCTTATCACTGTCCATTTTGACAGTTAACGTGAGGAAAATGACGCAGTTCACTGGCAGAAGCTAAACAAATTAATTCCAACAGAATGCATGAGATGCCATTGTCTTAGAGTAAAAGGAGAGATGTGATTATCTATACACTTATCGCACCACGGTTACCCAACCCTACTTCCAGATGGGCCTATGCAGGGTGCGGCCTGTGCGGAACTCCAAACTGTTGGTGAGATAGAGCTTAGTGCACAAAGATTAGATTTGGAAGGCAAACACTCCAAACTATTGTATGACTCTGGAAAGTCACGGCTACTTGTCAAATACAAACGGCTGATATTTACAGAACGAGCATTGACCCCGTGTGTCCTAAGAGTCTTTGTGTGATTTATGAAGAGAATGCCACAGTGAAATATCCTGACAAGGTTTACGTTGACCCTGGAGAGGCTTGTGTCATCATTTCAATGTCCTCTGTGATTCATTGGTCTTGCATGGACATGTGCAGTCTAGGCGCACACAGTCCTTTCAAGACTGTATTTTGTACAACTGAGCGAATCAAACATTTGTATTCATGTATCTGACAGTTGTGGCGCTTGAAGTCTCTCCTCTTTAAGGATGTGATGTTTGAAGTTGAGGTTTGCACTTTGGCAGAAAACTAAGCTGCGAAAAGATGCTCTGTTTTATGAACAGGAGCAGAAATGCAATAGAAAAAGCGAAGGGAGAAGAAACAGAGTAAGAAACTGCAAATTTATTAATAAGGTCATATTTTCATCGGATCCTTGCAAGACCATCCATCACCTGATGTCCAAGGACCCTTATCCTTTCAAGACTGTTGACTCTGAATTGATTTCGACAGAACCATACAGATAAATTATCGGCCCGGCCTCTGCTTTATTGATAAGTCATTTGGGCCGATGATCAGTAATAATCATAAGTGAATAAGGGTGTGCCAATAGATCTTCTGCTAGCAGATGTTGTGGCAGCCGCAGGGTTAAGGCCCAATAAATAACCCAACCTTCTGGCCTAAGAGGATTGCCTACACAGCATCGGCAGCTGCTGTGGCATGCCTCTCAGATAATGATATATCGCATCCTCCTCCCTCATTTTGATAAAGGTTGCAGTTATCGATACATGGCAGCAGGAAGAAAAATAATATCCCCTTATATCTAATGATGTTCTATTTGTCCCATGACGCCTATTTCCTCTTAGCAAGCAGGAGGTTATGGGACAAAGATTTAGGGTCTCGACTTGAGGGCATATAGATGGAATCAAAGGTCACGCTGGGTACTTTTTGTTTCACACACCTTAGCTGAGTGAAATGGCTAAACAGCCTATGCAAATATGAATATACATTTATGCACTACATCAATCTGATATTGACTTTTCAGCTCAGCAATGTCATATGTTTCATATCTTCATTTCCCCTTGCAAACTGAATTTGTGTATTTAGAAACATACACCAGACCACACTGTCTGTCTCTCTGTCTAGTGCCAGTTTGAACCCTTAATTCAAACCAGGAACGCTTTAGGTAGGGCGAAAAGGAAACAGAGAGAGAGGGAGTGATCTCTCATCACTTCAGGGGCTTTGCTGGACAGCAGCCACTAAGATATTGTCACGTGACGACAGACAACTGGCAAGTAAAATTGCATAACGTTTACACTGTTTGCATATTTCAGCATAAATGTAGGTGTTTTGGCAGCATTTAATTTCTCTTTACTCTCTTGTTTAAATCTACTATATGTGCAGGAAGGACACATTTGCTCAGGGAGGGACAGAAGTTAGAATGCGAATGATGAAAAGGTTAGTTAGAAAAGCTAGTTTCAGTTTTTTTTTATATTTGTACTGCTTTCCTCTGTTTTTTGGATATACACAGAGCTTGGATGTGGGCCTAAGCATAAACCTGAAATGTCTCTTGTGACTTAGAGTCTAAGTGCATGAATACATGGGTCGGTGCCTGGGACAAGCAGACGCTTTCTTCAAGGCTTCAAGGGTTTATACTGAGGTCAAGCTCTACACATGATGATGACGCTTAAAAAAGCCAAAGCCACAGTGAGTGACTCGCTGATGAGATTTCTCCAGCCGATAAATAAACAAGGTCTGACCGTGGCCTTCCTGCTTGGAGTATGAGTGTGTTTTTGTATTTAAGGAGCAGGGCTTTTATAAGACATATTAGTTAAACGCAGAAAAGAAGCAGTAACACAATCATTGAATATACATAGTTACAGCTGAGACGGTTTAGCTAATTAATTATCCAACATCTCCCACCGGTCTCCTGTGCACAACTAAGTAATCACTACACGTTTTAGCCTGTCTTCATTCCTTCGGTGAACTTTTGCACTGAAAAAATGTGGCGCTTAGATGTCAATGATTATGTATACGACAGCGGTGAGTGGTGCCGAGTGAGTAAACAGAGTTCAGTCTTTGTTGCACAGGTAGTTTTCTTTATACATTACCAGCAACAGGGACGTATCTAAAATGATGGAGACATACCGAACAGACTCACTGCAGGAATGAAGAATACAGCTCATCTTCGTATGACTCATTCAGCATTGTACAATACCACCAGCGAGACAAATCAAACTTTCAAATTGTAGTTCAAGCACAATTACTATTGGCTGAGGCGTACACATGATATAAATACCAGCAATAATAATAGTTCTAATGCCTGCTATTAGTGTGTGTGTTGCTTTGAGTGAGATGTGGAGATAAAACACAAAACACGCTTGTGTCTAACAAATGGACTGTAGCTAGTACACTGTTTATCCTTGTGATTTCTTTTTGGTGGCCAATCAGATTATTTACGTGGTGGAAACGTATAATGACCAGAGCATTTACGCCAGCTGCTACTGCCAAAAGATACTGTCTGGAGATACTGGCTACAAACAATTTCTTTCACTATGGAGGCCAGCAAACAATTCTTATACAGTTTATGCAAAGAAAAAAAAAAGATGCACATAAAAACCCCTAAACCGTGACTGGCAGATTCTCTTTTTCCAGCAGCCATTACCTACATGAACAATTTATAAAAAATTCAAATGATGGCATAAAAGCTTGTAACGCCCCAATGGCGAATGCTAAACCTGTAACTGTAGATTATTTACTGTCTGGTTTTCTAACAAGAAAAAACTGCGTAATTGCAACGCTTCCGTCAATCCACAGGACAGCAACAGTGAATACAAAAGCAATTACAAAAAAACTATCTGAAGCACTTAAAAAGGCACAGATTCAAAGAGCAGTAAAAAATAGTTTCATTAGGAAATGACAGCACACACCCACTGTGTAAATGAATTGTCTGCTCTTACATTCTTGACTCAGTGTAACGCTTATGACTGCACAACAGTCTCTTTGGGGCCATCTGTGTCTACTGTTTTTCTCTTCGACCCTCCTTCTGTCTGTCTGCTCACATACGGTTTATCCTCACGCTCAGAGATAGCAACATTTATCACCACAAGAGCTGTCTCCAAGTCCACATGATCAACCCATCACCTCCACAATAAATGTCAAGCTGTCATGATTTATGTTGCTAATGAAATTGATTAGATGGCTACAATGTCCCGTGAACACTTTAATCACACGATTCACTACTGTCCTGTTTACTCACTCGCTTCTAATACAGTATCATTGTCTTTGTGCTTGGGATGAAACCAGTACAGGGTGGAAAAATAGATATAGTTACATCTTCGGGGCCTCTGTCATCAGTCTTTATGGTTTGGCCTTGGCGACTCTTCGAAGGAGATATAATTAAGTGGAGATAATGTAACCGTCCCACTCCTTTGTACAAAGGCCATTGTTTGATGTTTTTCCCATCAAAACCCAAGATGAGTTGAAGTGTCGCTAATTTTGATAATTTCAGGGATGATCTCAGATTTCAGAAGAGTGCGTGGTAATGAAGTTGCAAAGGCAGCGATACGATGCTGCTGCCTGTCCTGGGGAAGTGAATGTGAAAATCGTATTCCAGTGGACTTTATGGCGGAACACACTGCCAAGTAGAAGATACTTTGTGTCAAAGTTCAGTCCCTGATATGACATTGAAACAAAAATATTTCTTTGAGACTAACGATTACAAATGTTAGCACTCCATCACAGCCAAATTCAATGTCATGGACAACCCCCCCCCAACATGCAGGTGAATTTGAATATTCATTCAGTTGACCTTCGGGCTCATCACAAATGAGTTTATTAGCTGGGCAATATAAGGTGAAGGCCCTTTACAACCTTATTAACGTGAGGCAGAGACTATCTCTGCCACTAAGATTGATGTTCCCCGGCTTATCGAGCGCTTCCGTTATCAGCAAAAACCTTCCGTGAGGTATACTAAGTCCCATTTGCACACCTCAGACTAGACACTCATCAAACCTTGCAGGTCTCTTTATCGCTGGCATCAGTTGCCCGAAAATGCTTATCAGTACTATCTTCATTGGTGTCAGTGATACCAGTTTTATTTCTTAATGCAGAGCTATCACCATCCTCCTGGCCTTTAGAATAACAAGAGTGTGATATGCACAGATAGGATGATAGGATGCGCTGTCGTGGTCTCTGAACCTTGGTTTACAGCTGTCTGTCTGTCTGGCCAGTCCACAGGATGATGACAGATGACTTTATTGGGGGAGTTGCATGGTCACAGCTTGGAACTGGGACTTTCCATTAGTCATCTAACTAGACCAATCAGCACGGAAAATGTTTGCGAACACCCTCTTGACCCTTTTCTTGTTGATTTTATATCTGCAATGCCAGAATGTACTATTCAGCGCACACGCCTTAGTCTATTTCAATAACAAAAAACAAAGAAAAAGACAAAACAAATCAAGAGCAGGGAAGAAACTGATTTTTGGAGCAGCTCACTCATTAAATTTCTTTTATTTTGGCCCCTGCGGTTGTAATAGATGACTTACAGAGAAAGTTATTAGACAAAGGAGGAGGGAGTGAGAGGGGTGAGCTTGGTGAGAGGAAACTTATCTGTCCTTGGGCTGCGGGACAGAACACAGTGCCGGCTTTATTCAGCGTCTCGGCCGCGTCGTTAAGAAACGATGACACACTCCTCTAGGCCCACATTAATCTTTAACAGTGTGATTTCTAAAATAACACCAGCGTTCCCTGAGGCACGTGGGGAGAGAAGGCCTCGGTCCCACTGAGCTCGGTCAAGGCTTTTTTTTTTAAACTTTTCCCAACATTCTTAATATTAAAACACAGAAAACATAGGAAGTGGTTAGAAAGCTAAAACGACACGCAAGAACAGGGACGCACTGTGTGGTACTGTGATGAGCAAACATGGATACGGTACACACTGAGTACTGTGTCACCAGATGTTAAAAGCCCTTGACCTGACTCACTCACCCTGACAGTGGTAGCTCCAGTGGCTCCCTCACACCACACATTATTGTTGTTAACAGTGTTATCACAAGGCTGCCTTGGGCGAGATAAGGACTGTGGCCACTGATGGGCCTTAAGTGAATGAGGGATTGGCCACAGATGGAGAAAGACAGGGAAGTTTCAGTCAGCCTGCCTCTGGTTAATGACAGTGGAGAGATAGAAGCTAAAACAACATTTTGTGGGGAGCTGTGTGTGTTTAAGTGCGGAGTGTGGGCTGAGAAGAAATAGGACAGTGTCACTGATGTTGTTTGGGTTTTGGGAGCCAGACAGGAATCTCTCATTCTCTCTCCATATCAGCGCAAAGGGAGATAGTTTGGCCGCTTGCTAGTGACCATTACACAGCATGATATTGCTACAGCTTTGAGGTTTCCCATCGAGACAAGCGGGGGGCCACATGAGGCACCAAGACAAAGATGGAAGATCCAGAAAGCTGATTTTGATAGATGTCCAAACCAAAACCACTAACTTACGAAGCCAGCAGATTATTGCAAACATCTTTTCTCACAAGACAAAAACTATTTGCCTTTAGCTCTGACCTTCTGTGCAAAATATTGCATGTGCTTTCATGTTGTTTCAGTTTGGTACATTTGAGCGTTATTGTATTACTGTCTGGACCTGTTTCTGAGATGGTAATAAGTCAGACAGGCTTCTTCTTTCTATAGTTCTCACTAATTTCATTTCTCATCCTTTTCCTATTTTCTCAGCCTCCTTTCCGCTGAATGCTCCATCCAGTACAGAAAGCCAGGCCAAGGCTAACATGTATCTACGATACGTTCGTCTCCGGCCGCCCCCCGAGGAGAGGAGCGCTACTCTGGCTTGCTGGCACAGTGGACAATGTGGGTGTTGTGCGGAGTAGCTGGCTGGCCGTCTACTCGCAGATGAGTCAATGTGGGGCCACTGCTGAACTGCTGTCTGTCCAGACGCTCTGGTGGCTCAATGAAATCCCTCTTCTCGTTTTCTGTTTTGTTTTGCGCTAATTAAACATAATTGTGTGAATTAACATTTTCTTCTATGGTTGATGGTCGATTAAATTTTTTTCTTAGCCCTGACCCCTCAATACAACCCGGTTTCTTTTATGGTCTCGTGTCTCGTGTGTGTGTGTGTGTGTGTGTGTGTGTAACCACATGAGAGTACTCCCTTTCACAGTGCTGACACCCGGCAGATTGAGACATCAGGCGCCTGCACACTGTGGTAAATTAGCCATTCTTCTCAGAGGCTAATTGGAAATCTAAATGTTTTGCAGGGGGAAAAGAGGATCTGTGAAGGAACGTGGTCTGCCTGAGAGCTAAGATTCAGATTTTAGATTGTGTTAAATATTTTTGTATACCCAGACTGGAGGGAAATTATAAAGAATTAATCATATTTTGTCAAAATGGATACTAGAATGCGGTAAACGTTTGTCTTTTGTATAGTATAGAGTATTCCCATTCTGAAACCTGCACCACTTTTAATGAGCAAACACTCAAATCTCTAAATTACATGCAAATACATTTCCATGCATAATGACCCAAACACTCAAAAGAGAAAAAACATTAATTACAGTGCCTCCATCTACATAATTCAGAATAAAATATGAAACAAAAAATGCCACTAACACTAATTGACTAATTCATCACAAGGCCTTGTTGGTAAATGTTCTTCCCTGCTTGAGTAGTTTTGGCAAAATGAAAACATTTGCATAGTTAAGGTTTGAAGCCCGCCAGTGAGCAATGAAAAATATTAAACAAGTTCTTGATGTAATAATTACGGATACCCCTTTCTTAACCTCTCCCAACTGTTTAGGGCTGTGCCTAACAGATATTATTTTGTTTTAGTTTAGAGTAAATGTGTCGATAAACAGTAGGTTCTGTCAAAATAAGAGCCTGCATTGATCGCTTACTTCAGCAAGAGGAACCTTTTTTCAAAATACAATCAGACAAAACCCACTGTATTAAGTACTTGGGGTCACATCATTTTGAGGTTGGCGAGACAGTAAATGCTTTGTTGTGGCAACGTTTGTTAATTTTTTCTTGTGATAAAGTTGTCATTTTAGTAAAGCTCTGGTAAAGTATTGCCACTTGTGTTGAAACATACAGTATACATGTATAAGCCTCCACAACAACAGTCAGAAGTTGCGGCGTTGTTCTGTCAAAGCAGGCAGTCCTGTGAATGTGGCCGGAGGCTGGCCTGTGCACAGTGCTGGGCGGTACTCCCTGTTGTTGGGGGTGAGTTGGAGGTGCTGGGAAAGAGTGCGGTGTATTCACAGCAAATGATGCCTTGTAAGTAACCGTGGAGAGCGCGCTTCTTAACAGATGAGTGCAGAGACGACTCCCCAGATCTTGTCTGTCACATGGAGACACCCACAATCCTAAAGACCTACTGCCACCTTTAGAGCAAACTACAGAAAGACACTGAATAGCTTAGTTTTAGCCTCGCCATGAAAACAAATCTAAACACTGTGAACCGAGTTTTGTGTCATTCTTTTTAATTGGCAGCAACAGGTTTTGCCTCTTTTTTTCTGTTCCGTTCAATATGAATAAATGCGACAAGCTTCTGATCCCAGCTTTTCAGCCTATGACTGTTTATTTATCTATTTCAACTACACCCAAGGGAACAAAAGCCATGCAGAATGGCCACTGACAGCCATGTCGAATATCTCTTTCTGCCAAATCTGGCTGTTTTCTCTCACTGCTGTCACTTGATGTCTTTATGCGAGGCTGAGAGTTCACCACTATGAAAAGGCTGGGGGGCGAACTGAGTGAGTGACCTCCACAGGAGGGGAGTATTAAAAGTAAAAGAAGAGCAAGCGATGGATGAACCAGAAGGCGAGAGAAATGTATAAGGGGGAGAAGAGGCAACCCTGCCGAGTCCCAGGCATCTCGGCTGGCAGTCCCCATCTTGGCTTCAGACGGCTTTTGTCAAAGAAGGGAAAAGAGGGTCTCTTCTTCACTTGAGCATGGGACAATAGATGTTTTGTCAGTTAGGGAGGGGGCGTCAGTGGGAGAGTATGGAGGGATGCTGAAAGAGGAATAAAGCCAAGGACCCATCTTCACAAGGGGTGGGGTTGAGGCAGTGGGCAGCTCTATGGGACTGGGCAGATGTTGAAATGAGGATGATTTATTAGCTTTAGTGTCCTTGGTGGCATTTGGCCACCGTCCCAGATTCACGAATGAGAGAGTGACAGAGTAAGAGACATAGGGAACAGAGGAGGAGGGCAGCTATGTATCAGAAACATCTTAATACCTTCTATGGGCATCTTGCTCCCTGACCGTCATGGTATTTTTGCCCAATTCTCTCGAAGAAAAATAACTTGGTTGGGAGTCATATGCATCACTGAGCTGGCCCTTGTCACCCCGTGTTACCCTCTCTTCCCACCACAACCTCCCTAAACGGCCCCAAACACACAGACAGTGTGTGCTGCCCTTGTTGCACCACCACCATCACCACCATCCCTCCCCTTGCGTATATAAAACAACAAATTACCAAATTAACATTCTCAACAGCCCTCACTCTCTCTTTGCAGTTCTGGGCAGAGACACTCTCAAACTTGCCAGAAAACAAGCGTAAAAGAGGAAAAGTTGTTGTGTGTGTTGTGTGCATTATGCATGCTTTGCGTGTAAGTGTGAGCATGGTGATCTCCGCTTCTTGCCCAGTTACTAAACAGGCACAGGCGAAGCTTTAGTCCTGGGCTCTTCTGTAAATGTGAATTGTCACATGTTTAAAGTCACAGCGTGTCACCCTGTCGTGCCACCCATGAAGACCCATGACTACAGTTTGTGTGTGTGAAGCTACTGAAACTAAAGTGTGAAGAAACCGGACACATTCCTCTGTGCAAACCTTCCTTAACAGTTTTCTTTTTTATATTGTATTAGTGACCCTTTTCATTCCCACAGCTCACCTCTCCCTGTTTTTAATCCAAACGCCGCCCCCCCCAGCTCACCTCACCTCACACATGCACATTTTCTCTTGAACTTGCTCTCCCAGTTTCTCTCTCTGCTTCATACGGTCTCCTGTCTTTCGCTTGCCTTTCGTCTCTCCTCCCAGAAACATTTAATCTTGTGACTCGTTTGTCCAATCTGTTTCCCAGCGCTCTGCTGACAAACTGTAGGAGGTTTACTTAAAGCATTGGGGGTAAAGTCTGGACAGCCTTCATCAAGGGTACCCAGGGGGAAGATTGATTGGCAAAGTAATTTACTGCCCAGTGTCCATCCTGCACTACTCATTCTCCACCTCTTTCCCTGCCCTTTATTTGATCTGTCTATCCTTCCACCCATCCATTTAAATCCATACGTGCTGCTTGGAGGTAAACATTTCAGTGGACACAATCATGAGCATATGTGTCTGTATGAGTGCGCACCTATGATATGGTTTGCAAGTCTGCATGAAAAGTTTGGGTTTACAGCAACACAGAAGAAAAAGACGATCTTGTCTTTGGGATGACTAGAATATTGACAAGACTAGCTGTGATTGTGTGTCCATGAGTGTGTAGACATGTAAGTTTGGAGGTCTGAAGGAGGGGTGCGGGAGCTTTTGAGAGGAAGGTCATCTATCATCGAGAGAACGGTTGAGTAGGGGTTGGAGGAAAAGGCAAGAGAAAAGGAGGGAAGAGGTTGTGGGGTCAAGTCTCCATCATTCTCACTGTCTTGTGTTCTCTCGCTGTCAACCTCATGCCAGCTGACCACTCAGCAAAGTCCACTTCAGCCCTGCCATGGCTTTTCTCTCTCACCAACCCTTCTGCAGGGCCCCCGGGAACTTTTGTTCTGTTCATTAGTACAACAAATACATACAGATGCTCTGGGATGGAGGACGCACAGAGAGAGAGGATTTCTAAGCACATGCTTCTCCCAAATGACTACTTATTTAGAGGCAATCTGCTTCTTTGTAAACAAAAGCATGCTGAGGAGCTCATGCGAGAAGTGGTCTCATTATTTAATGTAAACGTGGATGTTAACGGTTTAAACAGGGTATTAGTGATAGGATGCTCTGCGATTCGTTTCACTTATGGTTAATAGTGGAAACAAAGCAAAAAAAAAAAAAAAAGCAAATGTACCATATACACCTGGCTTATGTTTCATTATGTGAACGTGTCAGAGAATGTGTCCTTATAGCTAACGTCAGCATCCTCTTCCCATAATCAAGCTTCCTTTCATCTTAGCGAAGCCCTTCCTCTCTCTTCTCCATCCTGTAAATTCAGGTTAATGACTTTTGCTTCTGCAGTGCCCAAATTTCTACATCAGCAAAAAAGGGTCCATGAAACATCAATTTCCCTGCTTTGCCAAGACATGATGAAATGATTTCTTTCCCTTGGAGACTTGTCTTGGTAGGAAGAGAGGCGACAGACTTATACCAGAGGTTAATGACAAACATGGGACAATGACTGTGTGTGGGGGGAGTTGTGATGAATGAAGAAAAGTGGAGGGTCCACTGGCACAAAGACTGGCATAGATATCCCTCCACCCCCCCATGACTGCTCCATCCAAACTTTTTCTAACTACTCAATGGCCCATTTTCTCTTGTGCCTCCAATGAATTATGTAAATGACTGTGGCATCCCTTTTTTCCTCTGGCTGGAGGAAGGAAGAAAAAAGCTGAAAGAATAGACAGAAGTGAGAGAAATGCCTCCTCTTCACTTTTTTCTCCTCCTTCTAATGCTTCTGAACAACCTTTCATGTTGGTAGTGTGGGCCTGGGTTTTGGCCACGTGAAAGGATGATGGTGACCGCTGAGTTGGTGAAGGGGGAGGGTCAGGGCACAATGACATATATGAGGACCCGAGGAGGCAGGCACAGGAAGAATGCCGGCCTTGTTGTTGAACGGCCTGACAGTGATTAATGAGAGAGCAAGAAAGAAGAGAGAAAATAAGAAGAAGAGGGGTGGTATTGGTAGAGTAGAAGAAACGGGGAGGGAGCTGGACGCTCATAAGGGTGAGAGACCCCGGAAGAGCCCCAGGCTACACTGCTGATCAGGAAGAGGGTAGCCGCCGTCTAACACCACCCATCAGTGTGTGCGCGCCTGGTCTAACTGTGGCTACACAGCCTGGGGGATTGTCTGTCTTCTCTCACACACAACAACGTTCAATTCAACATAGGTCACAACAATCACCATCCATCAAAGCAGTCCTAAAAGACTGGCATCCTCATTATCATCATCATCCTGATTTGAAGTCTGTTTTCTCACGCATACTTCAGCTGTGCCATCATAAGTAAAAGCAGCAGAAGTTAAAAGAATTCAACATCATCATAGAAAGGAATTCACAACTTTTCTGAAGGAGTCCTACTATAAACAGAGGTTGGGGAGCGCTGATAAAATAATCAATTCAAAATTGCTTCAGTATATGACAAATGTACTGTTCTTCAGCTACAGTTATATAAAAAGTATTAACCTCATCATTCCTGTCTTTATATACTTTGTAGACTTTAAATTTAAATGTCCGTCTGTTCCTTGTTGTCTTTTCCTGCACCAGAAGCTGCTCTAGGCAGCCTCCTGTCTCCAGAAAGTAGGATTTCAAAGCCTCTCCTGGATGTCCCAGAAGCCTTTGTATCCCCTCTCATCTATAGGTAAGCACAGTGTGCAGCTCCCTCCCCTCCACCAGCCTCTTCAAAACTCTGCACAATAGCCAGATTTCCTCCCAATTTGCTGGTAGAAAATAGGAGGCTCAGGAACGCCTTTCAGTAACTTTGAATGGCGAACCTAATTCAGAATCTTTGGGTTTGCCAGGCCTCGCCCCAACCTTAGCTAGCTTCACTCTGGGGCTCCTGACTTTGGCTAATACTAGGGCAATCCCACTGTTGAACTAGCCTTGTGCACATTTGTGCCTCCTTTGCAAAACACGCCTGCTTGCTTTTTTATTTTTGTTTATGCCTACTGGTATTTTCAAGCTTCCTTGCCAAGGGTAAACCAACAGAACACAGTAGCTCCTTCTCAGTAATGCTACACTCACACACTTACCCTCAGTTCCATGTGGGAGCATCCTACTACAAACCATAGGCCTCTACTGTGGGCCATCCTTGACTGGGGATTGGAACTGGTCACTTTTTCCAACACAGCCTTGCTTCTCTCACCTCAAAGTGACCAATGCCCCTCAAACACACACATATATATGCTGAATGTTTGTGGGTTTTAAAGACATGGAGTTCACTCCACCGAGCATTTGTTCTACTTGACCTCACTACACTCATCTGTGCCCCAATTATGCAAGCACACACTTCCACTCTGCATATTTCTACTTCTTTTTCTCCTGACACTCTTGAGGTCAGTTCTAATCAACCACCCTTCGGTTGTACACACATTCACACACCACTCTCACCACAGTTCTTTAAAGACACCCACCTTCCAAGACCAAGGACTGCTATTAAAGCAATCAGGAGCTTTCTAAGCTAGGTCAAGAGCAAGGTGCTCACTTGGGGATTCTGATTTGAATTATGCAAAGGCAGAATAGGAGAACAAGGAAGAAAATATAAATAGGTGGGACATAGAGAGAAAGACGGAAAAGAAAACAACCAAACCCTCTGCAGTCACACAGAGGTGAAATATTACAAACGAAAAACAGTCGAACAGTGTCTTCAGGTGTTGTTGATGACATGTAGAGACTGAAACAGTGAGGAATTTTAAAGATTAGCCAAGATCCTGACATTAGGACCTGATGAAGCCTTAGAAAAAGAGTAAGAACCGATTTGATGGGACCACACGCAGTTTTGTGTGTGTACGTGTGTGTGAATATGTGTCTGTGAGATCAGCTTTCCCTGTGGTCCATTCAGTGTCTAGTGGCTCAGGATACTGAGACAAGAAGAGCAAGAGGAGAGGGAATTATCTTGAAATGCGAAAGGATCCTGTGTGTGTGTGTGTGTGTGTGTGTGTGTGTGTGTGTGTGTGTGTGTGTGTGTGTGTGTGTGTGTGTGTATGAGGAAAACAGAGTCAGTAAGTGAATAGAGACAGTAAACACAGTAACCGTAGAGCTGATATGGTGGTAAGGAGGGAAATGGACAGACAGAGTAAGTGTGCCTACTTGTCTGATTTAGCATTTTGTGTGTGTGTGTGTGTTGGGGGTGGGGGGGGGGGTTGTTTGTAGATTCAAAACCTACATATTACGTAGCATAAAACACCACCTCACTAGAACATAACAACAAAGGCCAAGTCAAATGAAGCAGAATGAAATAAACCTGTCACCAAAAATTCCAAAACTGGCTAAAATTATAACTAACTTGTAGAAAATATGGGGCGATAATTGCCCCAGAGTCTACATATGTCATTGCACGCATGTCTCATTGTGTGTAGTCCACTGGCCAAGCCCACCCTGTGGCGAACATAATCATGGCCCTGTCGTCCCCAGGTTAAAGGCGCACTGCTGGGTGTTCTGGCACTAATGCAGTGCCAAACTATAGGGGTCACATTAGTCCTGGCTACTTCAGCATGCATTACAATAGAAAAAACTCCATTCCCCATTAAAAGCCACCAGCGGGCTATGATGTGGGCCTACCTGTGATGGCCTAAATGAGTCACTTAATGATAGCTGTGCTGCTGGGAAAGAGTGCTCAGACAAAGAATTACTGATTGGATACTGATTTAATGCGACAGTCAGAAGAATATGAGTCAGTGTATCATATCATTTTGTCACTTTAGGTATAGTAGGGTTCCACATACTGTACATAATCACATTAACTGCATGCATGTTCTGATGATGCTATGGAATAGGGCGTGTTTTTAAATTCTCACTACACCTTTCACAGCCTTTTTCTGTTTTCTGGTATCGATCAGAGCTACAGTATAAAACAAAAACACTCCACAGAGGCTGAGTAGTTAAGCACAAATAATGAATTCCATAGCATCTGTTATTCCCACTATCCTATTCTGCTGATACCATGGGCACAAGTTCATAAGTTATAAAGCTACTGCTACTGCTACAGCTCTGGGCTCTCATTCAACTGCTGATGAACTGCTTGATAGATGTCTATTGCAATAATGTGCATTTCAGGCAGCGGCCTTCATTCTATACTTTAAGGTCCTATTCCTCACTGACTGAGTATATTGTATTTTATTTGTACTCATTCATTATGTTGGTTTGTGTATCTGACTGTAAAACAAACGCCACTTGTGAGTCATTTGAAGATTACTAGAGCTCCATTAATCTCCCCGTGTTCATCTAGTCAGTAAGTGGACTTGGAGGAAGGTAGACAACAACCTGGAGGACAGAACTCAACTGCATTCCCCTGGGTCTATCAGCAAGGTCAAGTGCACAGCAAATAGGTTCAGAGCCTCCTTGGAGTCTGGGGCCATATGGCTGGTAAGCAGCATGATTAATGAGAAATCTGGGTTGATATTAGGGTTAATTGACTGTGGTAGTGACCCTTTGGATTTGTAGTTTCTTGTCCTTTGCACTAATAATGTTGACAGAGGAACTTACCAAACATTTCATTCTATTGTGTTATCCTCAACTAAAGCCATTTTCTTCTCTGTAAATGAAAAGCCTCCAAGAATTCAATAACGCTGACCTCAAATGAACCAACAGAAAATTGAATACCTGATTCGAGTGTTTATTTGGAATAGACCTGGCAATGCAGCCTGGAAAAAGCTTGGAAATTCTGAGGATGCTGTTGGTCAGCATTCATATGACTTTCGGTTTCAGATCAGCAGACCTTTCAAGCAAAATGGGCTGTAAACATGCACAAAAACTCTCAATGGATGTCTGTATCCAAGATGAGGGGTGTGGGAAGAGGGTGAATGTGTCCCAGGAGCGGAGATGAGAAGAGGGTAAGTGAGCCATGTGGAGGAAGCCAGAGGGTGAGTGGTGATCTGTAAAATGACACCCTGCTACCTTCCCTGACCCCCCTGTCGGGCCACTTTCTTACCTGGACAAGATGGGAGGTATTAAGTGGCCCGCTGTCCCGCTAGGTTGAGTTGCTGATCCGCTAGCCAGAGAGGAAAGCCAACCCCTACTCCCATCTTCACTTCAGTAGGAGCATTTGTTTTGATTTTTGTCCTCTCTTTCTCACAGACAAACCTGAGAGGCCCAATTTATCTGGGATAGAGTAAGGGGAAATAGGGCGCCTTGCCACTTGAACACTAGAACTTTAAGCCAGCAACGGTTCGCCGACTCTCTGCCAGTGTCTTCCTTGACTGTAATGCAATGCTGACATGCACAGACCCAAAGAGGGCTTTTGATATTACATTGATGACAGCTGAATAATGCATCATGATATAAGAACGTTGAAAATTCAAATCACCAAAATAATATTCTACCTTTTAATGTAGTAGAAAAAAATGAATCAATGTAGAATCAAGGTCCAGCACTTCCACAATTCCCTTTTCTTGTAACAAAACAACACCTCTAGGTTTCCTGCAAGGAGTCAACAATGTCTGCTGGTGCCCACCCACATCTTAAGAAGGGGGCAACACAGGCACTGCCGAGAGAACAGGAGGAACAATTTGCTCATTCTCAACCAAGACATGGGGGCTTTGGACTAAGGGAAAAAAAGACACCCAATATCCAAAATCCCTCTCTCAGGGCCATCATGTGAAGAATTCCCCCTCTTCTCCTCCTTCTGTGCACCCCTCCCTCCTCTTCTTTTCTTTTTTAATCAAGCCGTCTGGGGTTGTCAGGTCTTTTGAGATGAGGACTCCCAGCCATGTGAAAAGTTAATCCCTTGTGGGCCTTCTTCTCCGTGGCGCTCATCTCCCTGGGAACACTGGTGGTGGCTTGCAGGCAGGTGGTGGTGGGCAGGGGGAGGTAGTTAGGAAGAGATGGATGAAGCGATGAAGGGTGGGATGAACACTGGGCCACCCTGCAGATAGAGCAGTGCAGATCCTGTCAAATCCTCCACCACTAACCCTGAATCCCACACCTGGGATTAGGGATAGGGTCGTGATGTGCCACTGTCCAACACTTCTTTCCTCCCCTCTCCTTACCTCAACCATCCTGCTTCCCCTCACCCACTCCGTCACAATCCCCAACTGCAGGACCTTTTGATGAGGATCCCTGCCTGACCGACAGACGGCTGGAATGGAGAGCGGAGAGGATTTGCAGCTTGGAGAGCTAGTCGAGTGGCTTCTGAAGGATGACAGTGGTTCACAATGGAGAGAACACTCCTCGTGCATTGTGACCCAAAGCCCACAGCATCTACCCTCACCCCATCCGCCCGCAACCACTCGCCTTCTACTGTTCCTAACTAGTTGTTTCACTGTGTGTCAACAGATTCCTCTCAGGCGTTTGCCAAGAAATAAAAGACGTGATAGTAAGAAATGGAGGTAAAAGCGCTTCAATAATGCTTTTTGTCAGGACTCAGTAGATGAACCATTTTTGGGACATCAGGTTTAAAGAACTAAGTCACAGTTTTTACACCAAAGAAATCACATTTTTGCCTGAATGCGAGAAAAGCCAAAGAATGTCTCACAAATACCTCCTCCAAAAGTCTGAAGGAGACTGAAAAATGCACACTTGAATGCTTTGCTTGCAGTGCACTTTTTCTTCCTCTGCCTCCCTCTCAGAGCGAAGTGCCATTGGAAATATAGACAGGCTCAGTCAGCCATCTTAATCCCTCTTCCTTGCCCATCTCACGCTCACTCAGTCCACTCTGACCCCACACACTCTCACCATTTCACACACACACACACACACACACACACACAGACACACACACACACACACACACACACACACACACGCATAGTAATTTGCCTTCTCCCTCCCAGTTGATGTGCCCAAGCCTCCCTACACCCCCACCCACCTTCCACCCTATGAAAAGGTCCTGAGGCAGAGAGAATCTCTAGATGGGTGTACAGAGCGAGATTTGGGAGTTTGTAAAGGTCAGCGCGGACTTTGTTCAATCTGAGGGTTTATCTCAGCAACAGCAGGGCAGGACAATGGGGCCGCTTGCCGCGCGACAGAAACCCAAGCTGTGGCAGCTAAATTACTTCACTGATAAGGCCGAATTAGAAGCACTGGGACCCCGGAGGCCAGGAAAAGAGGAGGAGGGAGCAAAAAGAATAGAAAGAGAAGAGAAATGGGGAGCAAGGCCATCTAAGCTGGAAAGAGGGGGTTGAAAAATCAATGAATCACAAAGGAACAGATTTGAGTCCTTGATCTGGGTATGATTATAACACATGTATTGTGTCGTAAAAGAATACAGTACCTACTGTATTTACAGAGACTGGCCCTTGACAGTACATCAGTATTGATAAGCATGATGGCATGACAAACATGCAAGGCTGCAAGCATTGTGAAAGCACACAAACATGTATGAAAGCGATGGTGACAATAGAAGTGCTGATCTATTCTACTTACATTCATTTACAAGTGTGTGAAAGTCTGTGTGTGTTGTGTTACTACGCTCTACACTTGTATTTGATAAATAATTGAGTTATACTATAATCAATTCGAGCCAACATTATCTGCAGGTAAGATCGGGGTCTGTTTATGACAGGACATTCATAGGCCTACAGTCACACACGCAGGACATGACAATGCTTGTGTTGTGCTGTTTGGCATAACTTTCATATCACATGTCTCTTGCCTTAGAGTCTTTTTCATCCTGTTGTGGTACCAGGTGCTGGGTACCGCTGGGTACGCGCTGCACTAACATCAACTCTCCTCCTCTGCTGAGACACAGAGCGCAATCATATGACATTTATAGAAGACGTAGTGACTGGGAGGCTTGCAGAGTGCTGCCTAGACCGCTAAGAACATTTGGAAAAATCAAGCTGGTCACAACTTCCTTTGCCCTCTAGACAACCAACCTAATAGATTATTGTTCCCCGTGGTGAGCAGGAGTCGAGGACTACAATGATTAGTGTTTGTTTGCTCTTTCATTTGTTTTTGAAACTGGTAAACAGTCATTTTGACACATACACATTTCTAGCCTTTTAAAATCAGACTTTTAATCACTGGTCCATGGACCCACTCTGAAACGGACACGTAACCAACAAAAGATCTTGTTGACAGCTGTATTGAAAAAGCAGAAAAAGCTGTGCCAGATCATTCAGGACATACATCTACTGAACATTTACCTGTAATTGAATAAAAAAAAATACTACATATAGTACAAATCCCTTATAATCAGCTCATTGCATACAGTATGTAACTCTGCAGCACAGCAACAGAAAACATGAAATATTTTTACTCTTTTCTGGTTTTGTGCTGGAAGATCAAGTGAAAAGTGAATGTCCACTCAGTTAATGTGTATTCTCTGGCTCATAACTGCTGTAATGGCACCTACTGTGACATCATTCAGACCATGTACTAGGGAGCTGGCAGGACACTGTCTGTTAAATGTTTGACATTAATCATTTGCTTTTTCACATAAAGTTCCTCCACAGAAGGTCTAGAGAGGTTGAAGGATGGAGTGAATGCCTGGAAACAACCTGTGCCATTAAGCATCAAAATGCAGTGTCACAGACGCTGGCACATGGAAGTACAACTTGAGGCAACCTCAGGCAATGGTCTGTCACACATTAAATGTCTGGAAGGCATCACTTTGAGCCGTTATTTGTCAAGATATTGCATCAAGCTCCGATTCAGATCCTGTTTTAGTTGTGGAAAACAACTTTAAACATTCTATTGACGGGTGTGACCAGTGGCCAGAATGATTAATGGCCACACAAGTTCAGGTCAGTCTGTGTCCATATAGACACTCACTCACTCACTCACTCACTCACTCACTCACACACTTCTACAAATCTTGACTCTGCTAAAATGCAGACAAGATGCCAGGTGTTGCTCCCAATGATGGTGGAGAAAATGAGCGAAAATCACTCAAGCAATTCAGGAGACTTTCCAAAGTAAAGACGCCCCAGCGTGTTCGACACTTCAACAATTCAACACTGTTTTTAGATCGAATGTCGTCACCGTGCTTTGCGTCTCACTCTACCCTGTTATTCTAAATGCTTGAGTAGAGGAAAGAATAACATGGGAGAATGTCTGCGTGTATCTGTATGTTGGTGTGAACACGTGTGTGTGTGTGTGTGTGTGTGTGTGTGTGTGTGTGTGTGTGTGTGTGTGTGTGTGCTAGTGTCTGTAGGTTCAAGCACAATGCAGCATGTTCGTTCACCTGTGTCACGTTTAGGACAACAAACTGGAGTAAACACAAACTCAACTGAGTAAACTAACTGAGGCTACTTACAATAGCTTCAGACAACCACTCGTATGCTTGTGAGGGTCTTTTTTACGCCTTGCTTGCAACCTGAACATATGACTCTGACAAAGCCACACACTGTGCAAAAAATGTTGGTCCTTGCACCTAATAAAATGTAAGACAAATGCAGAGCTTTGTGCTTCGGTTTCTTACTGGGCTACTACTCACTAATTCAATTCTACTGTATTGTAGGTCTAGAATCAGAACAAGAACTGCAAGAGTTAAACAAAATAAGTATTTCTCCAGCCGAGGCTTTTGGGCCACGTTGCGTATCTGATTATGGAAAATGGCAATCACAACAGCCATGGGAACCTGATTAGTAGGTCACCACCTCCTGCTTTTCTGAATTACCTTTCTGACTCACAGAAATGTTAAGCAGCACAATAGCCTGGGATTTCAAGTGAAGAATAAAGGGAAAGTCAGTGTAAATAGAAAAAGATCTGACGAAGGTCTTGTTGCTATATATTTACAGACTCAAACAGACGTGTAAAGCATGACATGAACGTCAGAACCAAGGAAGCAGCCTTGTTCATGACTTATTCATAAATATCACTCTAGCAGCAAGAGTGATGGGACGTAATATTTCGCAGTAGCATAAATCGAATCACTAACATAAACAGCATTTGATAAATGTCATCATCTTCTGCTGTGGCAAAGAGCAGTGTCATTGTCTGGTCCTGCCCTGAGGCCATAACTGATGAGACTATTCATCAGGGCAATGATGAACGATGGGGTTTTACTAGATACACAGTGAAAGAGCGGGGAAACCGAGTTACCTGTGCCTCACCGCAGAGGACTAATGGACCGATGTGAGGGTTTTTAAATTAATGTTTAAAGCATGTCTGCAAAGAAAAACCTCATGCAATAAAGGATGGCATTGTGGCAGAGATGCGTGAGGAGACTGTGGCGGGAGTTATTGAGGAAAACAAGAGGTCCCTTTGAGAATGCTTGGCTGGAGTGACTAAGGTCTGAAACCAATGACCAAGTAATAACAGTCCAAATCCCAGGGACAATATTTGTCGAGTTCCACTCTCTTCAAAGATGGATGACTTTGCCCCGTGTACTTCCTCGGGAGCTGGCGCCCCTTCCATCTGAGCCCTGCAGATTAATTTATTAACTAATTAACAGATGTTATGAACAAATGATAAGGTATCAGGCTCCTAATCAAACCTGACATTTAATTTGCTGCCCTGCTTCCTCGTTATCAATTACCTTGCTCATTGAAGATAATTGACAATGGTTTGAACTGGGACATAGGAGGCTTGTCTTTAACAGCTTCTTAGAAAAGCTCAGCACCGCTGTGGTGTTTCTAGGGGCAACGGCGGCCATATGTTTAATATTAGATGGAATCTGTTCCACTGGAGTGCTCTGAAAGCTGGGAAAATTGGATTAAATTGGCTAATGGCATGTTTAAAACCTACATAAAATGTACGTGAATGGAAGATATTACAGCACCCAGGCCCAGGACTTGTGGTGTTACGCTCTCTGTCGGGTGTTTTTGCCCAAGTGTAAACTTGGGGTTTCTGTCAAAGTCAAATAATGATGACAGAAAACCGCAAACTATTGGTCAATACTGTTAGAAACCACAGATTTGATATACCTTTCGTTACAACGTGGTACTATACATACATGTTACAGAACGTTATTCAACAAAACTCCAAAAACCTGAAGGTAGTCATAAATAGTTTCTACACATCAATTAACTGTTTTCATCCAAGTACCAAATTAGATCTAGGCTACATGAAGTCTGTATCAATTTGTGTTTTGTTTTTTTCTAATTAATCCCTGGTAGCCGATGACTTTGCACATGGTTTCGCACCAGCATCATCATTTGCTTTCCATCAAAACTAGAGCTGATTATGCGGATTGCGGTTTCTTGTGATATGGTAGTGAACGCTACTTTATCTGACTTTAGCTCTCATAATTGATAGACACTGGAATGTTAACACATTACACATAACACATTAGTCAAGCAGGAAACGACTCTCTCGTTATCTCACAGTCTCTCTTTCTCTCTCTGTCTTATATTCTCCATTCACTTGGAGTGACTACTGTGTCCTGGCAGTCCCAGGCAGTTTCTGTCCTATCAGTTTGGTACCAGGACCTTGAGGGTCAGACATCAAGATAAAAAACACATTTTGTGGAAGGTAAACAGATCAGACAAGTTACCAGCTGCACCTTGAATGCCCTTCAGCTTGGCCATCCGCCCTGCTTAGGCAAAACACAAAAGGTGAGCAAACACTTGGAGGCAAGAGGTGGGTCAGAACAGATAAGTGTCAGGGTGCGCCAGGACTTCTTCCTCAGAACATTTGAAGACAAGGGCACGGGCTCAATAATTAGGAGAACAAAGACAAATCAGTATGAAATGTGATCAGTCAACTCAGAAATTTGACACACGGGTGAGAGAAAAGCATAGCGCACATGGCTATATGATTAAACGCCACGTACACTGTAGGAACTTGGCGACGAGAGAGTGCCCGCCAGACATCTTAGCCTATCACTAAGTCAATAATAGGGTAAACAGAAGAGCTAGCGTACTTCTCTTCTCTTTCCACACATCACCGGCTGAATGATACTGATATGGAAAAATCACCCCACAAAAAGTAAATAGGAAAAAAAAAAAAAAAACGAGGGACAGAGAGCCAGAAGTTTGCCTGGCAACAAAGTCATCCCAAGGTCTATTGCTGTAAATGGACAAACATGGCTGCAGGGCTGACATGGACTCTATGACGTGTTCTTTTGTGTGTGTAAGCATTTTTGTTCACCTTGTCCAAACGGTTTACATCAATGTGCATCAATCTCTATACCCATATCCAAACACATAATGTCCTCTTAAAGTTCCCCTCATCTTTATTACCTATTACAGTGCAGTATATAAACTGACAACGCTACAACACAGGCAAATCTGTCTTATATTCAAGGTTCTGTCCAACAGCTGATGTGAGCGCTGACCGTCTGACGCTGACCAGACTTTGTGACGCAGCAAATGTCCACGTTTCAGAAATCAAAGACATGAGGTGAAGTTCAGAGGTTGCGAGGACACACCCTGTGGTTACAGAAGGGCGAACGCCAGCACCAGTAGTGCTGCACTGAGAGGACTAGGTCATCCTGTTGCTTTGAATGTGTCCAACTACGTGATTTGATTATACTTCTTGATCGAACACGCTGCTCTTTTTAATAGCACTAAGAGAGGAGTTTACATTATTGACACATTAACTATATTTAAATGTGATGTTTCTGTTCCTATTATAATCCACATATTCATTAGCTTCACTCCTGCCGCCTGACAACCCAAGAAAGGTTAGAGCTACTCATCCGTGCAGTGCCAGTCGGTGTAGAGTACAATACCTCCAGCCATTGTATTGTGACATGTCTCTATCAATAGACAAAGTCGGGTCAATCTACTGGCAAGATAATAGCAGCAGTCACTCTGACAGCAGATCCCCACACTGGACTCTCTGAGGGCTCTGCTCGCCCAGGCCTTCCTATCCTGGGGGTTTGGCAGACCCTACGCACACACGGTACACCTGGGGTCCCAGTGTTCGATCATGTTGTGCTAAGGGGTGAGCATAATGGTTTTTAAATGGATGACTTGGTGCTGGCCCGGTGAGGGAGTCTGAGAGAGAAGAGAATGGCCATGGCCTGCAGCAAAGCAGCTCTTAGATTGAGCTGTCCGTCTCGCCAAAATGAGTCTGAGTTAACACCTCTTCCAGTCCCCGTTGCCCCAGGACAGACAATTGTAGGCTTCCTCTCTGCCTTCCTCCTTCCTGTCTCACTCTACCCTACTCTTTCGCTCTCTCTTTCTATTGCACTCTGTTTCTCTCTCCCAATCCACACGTCCACTCAGATATCCAAGAGCACTGCCGCGTCTTTCATGTGACTGTTAGAGCCGTTTGGCTTCGTCGGTAGACCATGGCGCTCGCAAAGCCAGGATAATGAGTCTTAGTAAAAGATCCACAAAAATGCAGTCAATGTTGTTAAACTGTTTTGGGTTCGTACTACTACAGAGCGCATATATCATGAGTGAAAACCTTGTTACTGCAGTGTTGGCGATTTCGTATTTCTACGGATTACAGGGCTACACGTAAATTATAACATTTGATTTAAAGGTGATTCAATCAGCTGAAATGAAGAGGTCATTAAAAACACTGGATTTGGTGAAGAAGGTTTTCTAGAACATCTGGAGCAAGTAATGACTCTGAATTCAAGTCTTAAACCAATCACTGTACATCTTCTTCCCATGCAGTAATGTAATGTGTGAGCTCTTGGTTAGATATGATCATATTCACACCTCAAACGGCATAACTGTTTTCTTTTAATACTCCATCCATCCCTGCTCCGTTACTCTGTCATTGTTTTTTCACTTGGCCATACTTCTGTTGCCCCCTTGCTTCGTCTATTCGTCTTAGACTTCAAGGAGTAGATGAGCAGAGGGGTCGATGGTAAAAAAAAGGGGGAGAACAGGGGTGCATGGGACTCCTGGGGGAGTCTGTTGATGACTATCAACAGGCTGACTGTTATGACTATCTGTGATAAGAGTCTGGGAGAGGAGAGCCCCTGAAGGCTTCCAGCCCCAAACCAGACAGGGTATCTTAAAAAAATAATACAGCTCGAGCCAGAGACTGTCCTTTAAAAGCATTACAGAGAGCAGGAGGTAGAAGAAAAGAAGGATCAACAATTGTTTCCTTCTGAGTGGCTGACAGGCAAGGGTGATTTCACATTGATGGGAAACATAATCAAGCCCAGCTTAGCAACATATTGTACATTATGAATGTAAATGCTCCTAGTGCACCAATATGCTGGTTGCACGTGTACGCTGGACATGACTTTCAGCATTTACTGTCTGTGAACGGATCTGTGCAGAGCTGACGGTGACCTTTTTTCTTACAAGCCAGAGAGCTACAGCCCAGCTAATGAATATGCATTAGTCGGGTGTCTGGGGAGAAAAAAGGAAGGAGGAGGAAAACTGAGAGAAAACATGAGCGCTATGGGGAGACTGTAGCTTTTGGAGAGGTGCCCTTTGCACCCAGAATGACTAGCCATAACATGAACTTTAAAAAGGAAAATGTTCCGCCTGGCACTCTGCCAGAACGCGTGTGCCTGTGTGCTCTAATTGCCTGCATGCTCCTACAACAATTCAGAACCAAACAAGGGTAAAAAAAAAAAAAAAAAAAAAAAGACTTTTGGAAAACCACCAGAAATCCTGTTCACAGATTCACATGTTGTCTGTGAGGGATTTGTTCACATCACCTATGACAAAGATCATTTGGAGATGCCTTTGTGTATTAGCTGTTGGTTCTTTTCCTTTTGAACACAATGTTCCAAGTTTAATTATTATATAAATGTAATATAAGGCCATGTAAAAGCCAAGCCCCCACAAATGACGAGTGAAAGTTGGTGAAATAAAAAGCTGGCCAGTATTTTTCATCTCTGATTAGACATTTTAGACACAGAAAGAGAAAGACAGAAAAAGAGAGAGGGGCACAGAGATCAGGAGTTCCTTTTCCCCTAACAAGCGTACTGAAGCAACTTCAATATCCTCTAATGTCATGTTGAAATGAAAATTAATAGTTCAATATGCGTTCACCACATTGGGCTACGCTTCTTCCATTTCCATATCAGGTGGCGTGACAAAATGAGTGTGCTCGCTCGGACCGTCGCCCAGAAAAGCTGATACCTCCACTAATCAGCCAGATTTTTCCGTCTGACATTGCTGCGCTGCAGCAAATGTGGGGGAGCGAGTTTAGTATGTGTGCGCAAGGATCAAAAATGAGGTTCAATCATACACATGATGCAAGTCGAAAGGGCATCAGTGCTGACGAAGAGTGATGGGCAGACCCTCTTCAGTGCTGCTTCACTGCGTCTTTCATTTCAGATTTTCTGTGTACATTCACATGGTTTTTGCTACATATTGTGCAAGTGAAGAAATACGGTGGGGAGAAAGGAAAGGAGAAAGGAAGCGTTTGAAGAAGCCATGCTAGTTCCTACCTCCCATCCAAAGGAGCTGTCTTTGCCTGTGGTTTCATGATGCAGCGTGCTGTGCAGACCAAACCTCTCACCGGCACCAATGCGGGTCTTGGCCCATACACCCAGGCCGGCACCGGGCACAGAGGACTCCCGCAACTCCAGTTCGCTAGGAATGGGTATGTCATCTGGAATGTAGACAGGTGCCTCGTAGGGCGAGCCCTCCTTGGGGGTGCTGAAGTCCTGGTCGTTGCTGCTGCTGTTGCTGTTGTTGTGGAGGTGGTGGTGGTGGTGGTGATGGGTGCCAAAGATGTGGGGGTGCAGGAGGTGGTGGTGGTTGTTTGGGTGGGATGGGGTTGGTGAGGGCAGGGGGGACATGTTGATGACGGCGTCTTCTGCGTCGTCTTCTGGGCTGTCGGCACCGCCTCCGCTGCCAGGCGCTAAACCTGGGAGCTCGGTCTCTGTGTCGTACATGCTGTCCACTGGCTCACTGTCATCTAAGAGGAGGAGAAATACAGACAAGAATTTTGACACTGGACCATCGTTTTTTTTTCTTTTACACTTTAAGTCTCTGCATCTGAAATGGAAATAGATACATCCCACTTCAGTCTGCAAATTTCTAGTGATACAAAATTACATTTGCAGTGACCCCAGGATTCAGGAGAAATAGAAACATATTCATATGATCTTCTAGAACTTGACGGAAAAAGTTCTCAGCTTCGTCACAGTCACCGTTTTCTGCCAGGACTCGTAGAAAATAAGTTCTGCCCATCACTGTTTTCACTGTTTCTCATTAGCCACATACAGAGCTTCACAACGTGACTGTGGTTATGCTCCCGGATGCCACCGTTACATCATAGTCGTGCTGAAATAATATCTGTTTTCTTGCCAATGTAATAATTTCACTTAATATCATGTTATGAGGAATATTGTTGTTTAAATGTTTAAAATATTAGACATGAGAAGCCATAGAAAAGATATAGATGTTAAAAACCAAGTTTTTTGTATCCATGTGTCTTTGAACGGATCCTGGTGTCTTTAGGCAAAGTACCACTGCAGTTTTACTATCTAAACACAGGGGCTGGCAATCAGAGGACTAACTAGGCCCAAAATTACAGCAGGAGTGGTTCCAATCAAGCTCTCTCCCTCTGTTAGCTTCCACGCAGCCTGCTGCCAAGCCTGCCACTACTTCCCAGGTTTTAGCTTGAGCTGCAACATGACGTTTTCAAAATTTGCTTGTTAGTATGCCCAAGAGTATTTGGGTCACAAAAAAGTATGTGAGCTGGTTTTCTGGTATATAATGATGCATATCTGTTCATCTGCGTTCCATGTTCATTTCTAGATATTAAGTAGGCTATGAAGGCAACCTGTGAACTGAGGATTACATGAACTAAGCAAGAATAAAATTGTATTCTCTGATAAAACTGTACTGTACGTGGGAGCCTGCCCAAAGACAGGACCTGAAATGTGAAACTGTGAGAGCACGCGACCACGGGCTTTTCAGCGCCTGGCAAACCTGCAGCCTTTTCACTCAGAGCCGGGAAACTTATCATATAAAGCTAAAGCAGTAAAATCCAGTCTTTTATGACTGATTTTACGTCATCCAGCGATTTTGACTGGAAAAGAACCCATTTTTTAATGACCACGGCTTCGTACGGGTGCAGGCCAGGCATGCAATTAAGCATAGGAACATGAGAGCCAGCGGTAGCTTCCACTTTTCACAGATCAATTAAAGTTTTATAACGCAGCCCTATCTGTTGCTCCCTCTGCACAATCAAAAGTGTATTCTGGCTGTTAAATACTTTTTTTCAGTCGCTCCCTTTCTTCGCTCCCTCACTCACACTGGCACTTGACCTATTGAGAGCAATTTTGACAAGCAGAAAGACAGCCTCGGAAAATCTATTAAACACCATTAGGCTTTAAGGGCCTCCGTGCACGAGAAAATGCACAGATACTGTAGCTATGTCAAATAATTGAGTAAGAAGGACAAGGAGGAAAAAAATCCCTCTTAATTTTAATGAACAAAACATCTTTTGTGAGACACATGAAGCAGTAAAGGCATAAATGGCAAACGCAGTGTGATATTAAACAAGTTCAATTCTCAGTCGTAACTTTGTTAATTCATAAAAAAGTTGCCTGGAGAAAAAAGTGGGAAATTCTTGGATTACTCCCCACTGGAGACAAATACTCTCTCTCCCCCTCTTCGTAAGACAAGCTGACCTGTTTGTCGGCACCGAAAAAAAGAGTTGGTGAAACAAAATGAAGAAAATAAGCAGGAAAATAATGAAAGGAGCCAAGAAGAGGACTGAGAGTCAAGAAACTGACGACTTAGCTGCTTTTAAACAGCTGTGTGTTAGCTCTGGGTCTCAAAAGACCAAGAGAGCGATGTTAGGTTCGTCTCCCCAACGGCTTCTTAAAAAACACGGGCCTGATAGTGCCTTCCACTCCCTGGTTCCTTATGTTGTTCTTTCTCTCTCTGTTCCTCTCGCCATCTCTTTCTCTTTTACGGGGAGCTATTTATCCTGATTACATCAGGGGTCAATCATTAATTCGCACCTCGGGGGTCCTGGTGCTGGCTGCGGCTACAATGGGCTGCTTGTTCAGCGGCTGTTATTCCAGTGGAAAACTACGAAGCTCTGCTTGAGAGCCGGGCCCTGGCCACATGAAGGCATCCCATTTATTTGATAAATTGTAAATGCATGCCATAAACGGGGCTTTTTGCTTTGTAGCATAGCTTACAATAACAAAGATTTGGGGGCACGTACTGTAGGAACACAGATGCAGACTACCGCACGAATACACATCTGTTTGCAACTGCAGGAGCTGTTACTGTACTGTAAACACAGGAAAGAGATCAGATGGTGTTGTAGGTAAAGATGATATCTCATAATCATTGCATGTCACAATCAAGTTACAAGATCCGACAGATATGACGTTTATAAACATTCACCAACAAATATATATATATATATATATTCAACTGTAAGAAATTATTCGACAGACATACAGAACTCAAACGCAAGCCACTATTAAAGAATCTGAATATGCTGTCTTTCAAAAGTCAAAAATAAAAATGTAAAAATACTGAAAATATGAAACGCTGATAACACTGTAATCAGTGTTGCCATGGCAAAATAACTTGACATGGTGCTGAAAATCAGCGGTTTAATCGTGGGGCCTTACAACAGGCAAATTGTTCTGTGGTTGTGTTTAATCAGAGCACTCTAGACTTAAACGCAGAAAGATAGAGATCTGGAGTCATTTTCTGCCGTCTGCCTGGACGCCCACAAACACATGTGCCTTGTAGCATAAAAACTAATCTGTATTGTTGACTTACTCCGCTTATAAAGAAACAGACTACTGCCGAGAAACTTTCTGGGAGGGAACCTAAGAATAATGCTGTATTCAAAACAAACATAGGTTGTAATTAAAGGCTTTGATTTTACAACTCTGTGACACAGGCATTCATATATTGTAAGGCACTGTGTTCCACAAGCTAGAATGGGAGCCAGCAAATAGCCATAACTAGTGGTTGTACAGATAATTGTATCCAGAGCCAGGTGTCATGGAGCAGACAGCATAGCGGCAATGATAAAATGACAAAAATAAAAATAAAAGCGAGCTGGAAATGGGACGTGTGCCTGTGATGGCCATCGTAAAGCCTCCCTCGCTGCCTTCTCCCACCAACGCACACAGAGACTGTATCTTTGTCTGGCCGTAAATTGATCTGGTTCAATTCAAAAGAAAAGTCAGACACTGATGAAAAGACAGTATCCAGGGAAAAGGCAAAACTATGCAAAAATCTGCACAGGCTCCAAATATGGAGAGAAAAGATTGTCGGTAAAAGAAAAAAGAAAAAACAGAAGGCAGGGGGAGAATGTGTAGACCCTGACAGATATGAAAAATGGGTAGCGGCTTGAGCAATAAATGACCAAACATTTTGATGTGGGAGCCCTGTGAGTACAAGTGCATGTGTGTAAGTACATGTATGTAAAGGGCAGCATTCAATTTACAGTCTAATCTGGAGTAAAGCTGTGCGACGGTATTGGGCCAATATGGTCTCACTTAGCTGCATTATTGGACCACAGAGTGATATTGGTACCTGTTCCTCTGCAGTAAAGGAGGCCTTTGATGATTCTGCCTCCACAAAAGAGAGCCTGAACACACCCTGCTTTAAACCAGGAAGGGTGGTGGAGAGAGGCTGCTGTGAAAACCCAACAAGTGCAAATTAAAGGTACAGTAAGCGAGATTGAGAGGCCAAAAGCAGCACAATGGCGTATTTTTCCAGAGTGGCACAAAAGTAGCACACATTTGAAATGGAAGCATGTGATGAGGCAGCCAAGAGAGGGCATTCAGGGGAGAAGTTCTGCTACAATACCAGGGACCCTCTCCAAGCGAGAACGCCACTGTTTCCCCTTGTAAAAGCACCAGGGAACATTTCCAAGCAACACTTAATCTTACAACATGGCTTTTTCACAGTGACTAAAGAACGATGGCAGATCCAGAAAAACAGAAAGAGGCCAAATGGAAAAGAACTTAAAAAGGTATGAAAGAGAAAAGGTTCTCCATCCAATCACTATTCTAATGTGTTGTGTTTTCCATGTCACTGATACTGACTTATCATCTATGCACAGGTTCTAAACATGCACATTCTTTGGTCTAAAATCAGCTGTGTCTCTCCGCTTTCATTTTTCACTCTCTCTCTCTCTCGTAGTAGTGTGAAGTTAAAAACTACAACCACAAAACTGTGAACATAAAAAAAACAAAAAAACAAAAAAAACAAAAAGGATTTGGTCACTGAGGCCCAATACAGAACACACTGAAGCTTTTGTGTGATATATATATATATATATATAAAACACCTGTGTGTGCGCACTGCTGTGTTCGTGTGTAGCAACGATACAACACAGCTGATGTATTGACGTGTTATTTGTGCTGAGCAGCCTAGAGGTATTCTGTCCTCCAATAGCTCGCGTATGCACGTGTGTGTCCGTAGAGACTCGATCAAACCTCCAGGCAAACAGAAGACAGGACGCAACCTCCTGCAGCTGAGAGCAGGTGTGTGTGTGTCGGTGCGGTGGCCCTGTGGTCGCAAGAGTCCCCAGGCCCCGGCTGCAGACATTTATTAACAGGCCAGATTAATAGCACTAGAACAAAACATGTTCACAAACATGATAAATATTAATAATAATCAATACTGAGTTACATTTGCTAAATTGAGTTGCAAACATCCCCTGGAGGGAAGGACGGAGACAGAGGAGAAGTAAAAATCTGAAAGGATGGAATGAGATATGAAGAGCGGGAGGAACAGACGGGGACTGGCCTGCATGTACGACATAAGAATATACGAACAAAGAAAATACACAAAGGTTACAAGAGTAAAACAACAAGTTGTTTCGTGGTATTGTAGGACTTAGATTAGAGTATTTCCTTGCATTGTATTAATATTATAGTTCAAGGAACAAATGATCCAACACAGTCCTTTTATCTGCTTCGTGCATCTTTATTCACCCAGTTTTCACCCTTTAACCTACTGAAGCGATGGAACCTCACAACCCCCAGCCGACAAAGGTGTAGGGAGAGTTTTCTTTATTATAAAGCCGGAACCATGAGAAGACAACGTCTTTCTCCAAACGCGACATTATAACCATTAGTGACAAACAATATGACAATAAACAATCTCCCCAGTTCCTGAAACATTATCTGTTGATGTCGTCCGACACTCTTCACAGCAAACCGCCTTTACTTGTCTTGTTTTCCCTTTTATCTATTATAAGAGCCAGACAAGGCTGCTGCTACTTAAGATGCCACAGCAGTCAAGTCACTCACTGAGCATAATGGCTAAATGTTTTATATATTTCCTTTTCCGCAAACACCCAAAATATAGGAAACATTTAAAGGACACTGACACAACAACAGAAATTTCAACACTTAAATATGCACAGAACATGGAAGAATTAACATCTAGCTCACTGCAGTAAAATGAAGTGCTGTTACAGCTTCTGTCTCCATTCAACTGGGTTAATTTAAGTTTTTAAATAATCCAAACCATGTGCAAGTAAGTGAAAATCTAACTGTTTGATCTATTCCAGACAACACGGCAGCAGGCCCACTGGACAGAGACCACCTTATAAAGAAGCAGCCTACAGTGCTACTCTTCAGTCTCTTTTTCTCACTTCATCCTCGTGTGCTTTAGTGTGTGTCCCTACACCCACTTCTGGTGCAGCTTCATTTAGCAAGTCACTCGGGAGGCCAGACGGCGAGCTAAGGGAGCACCAAGGTGGACAGTGTGCAGAACAAACTCATTTATTCTTATTAACTAGGGAGGAGTGAGTAGAGACGTGTCTATTTGTGTGCATGTCAGCAGGAGTATGTGTAGTTCATTTTCTAGTCTTTGGTCTACATTGTGAGGCACTGCACCAGATAAATGTTTTTGTTGTTAAAATTTAAACAAATCTCACAAGATCTGGATCAACTTACTACCACATTGGTGTCTTAGTATAGTTTAGTGATGGATTTCTGACCAGAACTATCATTTCATTGTGATCCATCCTGAGCATCTATGCAAACCTGCAGAGAGAGCGAGGAGGAGGCCAAACCAGGCTTAATAATTCAGTTTTTTGTCTTTGTACTTATCGCTGATTTCTAAAAATTCAGGGTCTTGAAACCGCAGCAATTACCACAAATATTTCCCTGCAGCAAAATTTAAAGGAAAAAAAAATCTGACATTGTTACTGATCGCCACAGTTGTTTCCAATTAAGAATATAAATTAATCCAATTAAAAACCAATCAAGATTCCAGGAAATGCATCACAAAACTTTACTTCCACTGGAAAGTCCAGGGCCTTTTCTTAAACCTAACAAATATACTCCATAATAACAATAGGTTGACATATTGAGCGTGAAATTCTGTAAAAGTCAAAATTCAGTGATTAAAACTGTCGGAAGGTCCTGCAGCACCTGATTAACGGTTTAATTAAACAGAATCCCCATTTTCTTTCTGTGCCTGCGTGTACGGTACGTAGTGTGTGCCTTCTCTGGTCGCTATACAGTAACTGTGTCTACGGTGAATTCGTTTGTATGGGAAGGTGTCGGTGTGGCTGGAGGAGGGGCCGGGGGGTGATGATATTCACCTCTGCCTACACCCATACATCAGTCTATTACTCTCCAGCTTCGCTCCGCTCCTCTTCTTCTCGCTTGCTCCCTATAGTCATTAGCCAGTGAATTAACGACGATCCAGCATGCTATTAATCACCCTGACAAAAGTGTTAGCATTGCCTGGCTAGTCTGGCATGATACTGAGGAGGCGGAGGGTGGTGATGAAGGAAGACGGTGGGAGAGAGAGAGAGAGTGAGGTGCCTGGAGGAGTCACGCCAGAGTAAAGAGACTGTGTGTTATGAGAGAGGAGGTTAGGTGGCAAAGGAAATGCTGAACTGTGATAGGACACAAGATGACGAGGAGGTGCTACAGAATAGCACAGGAGAAGAAGGCAGGTGTGAACGTTCAGAACACCTGTGAAGAAAGTATTCAATATATATGTATTTTTAAAATGTTCATTCTGATATTTCTAATATTATTGGGCCTTATATTCCCCCAAAAAGTCTTCTCCATAACTAAAATCCAACTAATAAAAAAAACAGTCAGGATGCATATTTGCATTCTACATCCACTTTTGCTCCCATATGAGCACCTCTCTCCCTGCCAGACTCAGACCACCTGCTGAGAGGCCTGAGCTGTGGACGTCAGGTGGGTTGCGGCCATCACACAGTCCCATGTCATCAGGCTGTCACACTGAATGGAGCTGACATGGGAGATATGCTAATCCACTTAGCTTCAAACTCAACCAGGGGCCTGGTACGGAGAACTGCCTCAGCTCACAATGAGCAGAGCACACACGTCTAACACAGACACATTAAGCAAACACTGAACTTAGCACAATATGTATATTAGATTATATCAGGAGAAACTTAAACGATCCCTGTGCGGATATTAAGCTGGTGCTCAGGAAGATGTATATTATAAGAGAAGAATATACACAAACACCTGTAAATGTTAATACAAGTTAATACAGCCCAACAAGCTTCATAAAGATTTTAATGGTCAGGTTTAGTTAAGACTGTATCACAGAGGAGTTAATTTGATTGTCTAATTGTATTGTGCTTGGAAGACGATAAAAACAATCACTAAGACTAAAACAAATTCACAAATTTGAAAATGTTTTTACTTAAGTTTGTTGAATAACTGGTCACAACACAGTTGCTACTTTTAGGTAGTTTTTTTTAACTTCACAATTCTTAGATACATGTGATAGTTCAAAAAATGTCTGTCAAAAACTGCAGATTGACTGAGATTAACATTTAAGATGGTATATGAGTAAAACAGCATCAGAGTATAGACAAACACTCGACTCCACACACAGACACACACACGGCACCAGAGTGATCAAAGTGATCCAGCGAGCAGCTAAGTGTCAGAGTTCAAAACTATTGCGCCACTCAGCCAGATGATATCTCAAACCGATCCATATATTTTCCGACCATGACTTCCCCTATTAGAGGAGCTGTGGCGGTGCTATTACTAATCTGTTCACTATCCCACAGAAACAGGAAGGAAGAGAAGGAAACAGATGGGAAGGTAGGAGAATAGCCAGCGAGGGACACAATGCTTACTGCTCCCTTCCTCCTCTTCCTCATCCCCTCTCCCTCCGTCTCCTCTCCCTGCTCAGCTCCCTCTCGAGCTGTTCACAGGGAGAGGAGGGCAGCGGAGGCTCACAATCAGTCTGACAATACTATATACAAGTGGTGGCGAACAATGGAGGCCAACCACAAAGAATTCTGGGAACAGCAGCACAGCCTCCTTCTCCTTTGGGTGGCTCCTGCTTGCCGTGCCCTTCGATACACATCGGCTTGCTGAGACTGACCGGTGCCAGAGAGAGAGACAGATAATAGATATGAACCACTAGGGAGGCATCATAACACATGTGTCTGTGTGACAATCAAAACATTTCACAAAAACCAAAAGCACACACGAACGCACAGTTAAAATAACACAGGTTCAGTGTCAATTCCTCCCATAATTAGGCCACTTAATTAACATCCATAGAGACACAAAGTGAACTGAGAATTACCATGAGGAGTAAGTGCGAGTGTGTGTGGCTGGTCGGTTGATAAACTGACTGCAAAGTCTGCAACAATAACCACTAAAGTATTTCGTGCTGGACAAAAATGCTAAAACACAAGGGAGAAAGAGGAAAAAGCGAGAAAGATAGTAGAATCAGGAGAATAAATGACAGAGACCGAGGAAGAGAGAGACGTAGAGGCAATTTTATCCCTCTGCTCTTTAAGTGTTCAGGGTGCAGGGTGAATGTGGTCCATTTGGAAATAATTGGCTGGCAATTAGACGGGGGTCGACAGGTCGATTTGGGAACAAATGGCTGTCTTTAGCTCAGGTGGCCCTCCACACGAAATAATGGGAACTTTGCCTCCCGCCCCTCTTCTCCCCTCTACTTCCCTCTCCTCATCTCCTCTCCCTGCATGTTTCCTGTCTTTTCCCTTTTATTTGACTTTCATATCTGGCTATCAAATCTGATTCTCCATTGGTAGTAGAGATTTACCTGAAAGCTAAATAATGGCAAACCTAAACAGAGTACTGGGCAAAATACCTAATAAAAGCATAAATGAACAAACTCCCTCACTAACATGATAGTGTTGCTGACAAAACCCCATTTTCAGACTCTGCTTTGCATGTATTTGCCTTTATTCTACTTTATTGAAAAGCTAATGATGATTAGCATGTTGAAAATTCTATTGACTGACCTTTACAACATGTTCTCGTAGATTCAGCTCAGTTACACTGGAAAATAGCTTCAGTCTCCTGTTTTGTGTTCCAACACAATATCTGTTTGTTCCACCAACCAGTGAAACCCATTGATAAGTCCAGCCTGGTAAAGGTTACTTTACTAAACCTCACAGCAGCAGTTAGGATTTTTATTGAAATCATGCTAAAATGTGTACAAATTATGATTCAACTTATTGTTATCTGGGTTTAAAAGCTACATGTTTGACCTTTATGCTGAAAGCTATTCACCCGGTTCCTCCTGTTGGAGAAACAGCAGCATGCAGTATACCGCGCTGCCTAAAGATAAAGTGGAAGTCCTCCAGTTTGTGGACCCCTGAGTTCTACCTAACCTTTATTTAAATTGCAGGGAACACATTGAGAGCAGGAAGCTGTTGTTTACAATGGTGCTGAGTAGTATCTGCATAATAAGAGAGCAGCAAGAATGAAACATTTGACACATGCAAAAATACACAGATGTATAGACGTACAATGGATACAGCAGCTAAACAGAGGGGTCATTTATTTCTGCCAGTGCGAGCTCTGGACTACAGCCTCATTCCCTTGCTCCTGCTCTGTTTGTTTCTCCCGGTCTCTCCCTCTCCCGTCCTCCCATTCAGCAGCACCGAAATCTTGTTTGGCTTCCTGCTGTTTGTGTCCAGACAAGGCCTTGATTTGAATACTGATTCCCCATTGATAGGCCCGCACTTCCGATCTAATTAACTTGTTTTGTCTTTGGCTAAATGGAAACGTCTGAGGGAGGGTGAGGGACAGAAAAGAGAAGCAACACCAAACAATGTCACTGATCTTTGCAGGAGACACGCCGTAAATACCAACAAGTAAATACAAACAGGATGGAGGTTAGCAAAGGACATGTTAAGAAAAAAAAAATCTTTGTATGAACATAAAAAAAAAACCTATTGGGTGCACATTTATCATAAGAAATTAAGAGGAAATAATTCAAAAGCATCTTTGAAAGTGAGCAGGGGAAATAAAAAGCGTAGCGGCTAAGGCACAGGTGCACGTTCATGGAGCTAAGTGGTGACTGGTGCAATAAAAAACTGACTTACAGTTTACCAAAAGGCTCCTAAAATAAAAAAAAATTGTAAATGTCGAATTATCTTAAAAACGGACTCTCAAGCTGTTAAGGCTGACGACTGTGTAGCAATTTTTGACACATTACCCCGAGAGTTGGGAAAGAAATCAAAGAGGATTTTCTCTTACAATAAACTTATTTAAGACAGATGTTCGCTGACTTCATAGCAAAGTATCAGCACACATCAAATCACCATCTCATTTGATTTAATGTCCAGCCAAAAACACGTAAATCCACTCTGCAGCAGAGACTTTGATGTATTCATATTTACTGTCCATTTTATAATAATTTTATGTCTGTATCACATTTAAAAGTGCTCTATCATGTGTTGCAGGCAAGAGCCGGCAAAACAAGAATGCATGTTCCCTACTGTGTAGAGTCCTCTGCTTCCATGTGTGCGCAGTTATGAGTGTGCACTCGGGGCCTTGCACGTGTTTATCTGCAACTGCAGCACTTCATAGGTGGAAACGCCAGAGGACAACAGACAGCAATGAGGACAGGTTGCTCGTCACACATAAACGTCAGCGTGCACTGAGAATAAGATAACGACAAGAAGAGAGGCTCCAAACAAGAAAAGGCAGGAAGAGAGAGGGTGGGGGTCAGATAATGACATATGACCCAAAATAAACTGCACAAACAAAAGAAAGAGAGGCTGGGATGGGATAAAGAAAAGAGGAGAGAGGGGGGAGACGAAGGGAGGATCAAAGGGGATGTCCGCTGCTGATATGGCACCTCAGATAATGTGTGGTGCAATTAGTGCGCTGTGACGACTTCCATTAGAGCTAATCAAATATTTATACTGCCTTCTGAGCATGTCACAATGCTGCCCTGGACCTTCATATCAAAGTGACAAATGCCTAATGAAAGAGCAGGTGTATACAAAGCAAGAGGAGGTGCAGAGATAGACAGATAGGAAGAGAGAGCAGAAAAAAGGGAGGTACAGTAGAGAGGTGCTGGATGCAGAGTTTGCACCGCCTTCCTCTTGCATATTTGGTTTGCAAATGGTTAGCCCTCCTGCCATCAATTACAAGGCTGGTCTAGTGGCCGAGGGTATGTGTGTCAGTATTTGTATGTGTGACGAAACAAGGACGAGGCAGCGCCGATGCTACTACACCCAGAGCCATTAATCAAACTGAGCCGGCTGCAGAACCAGTCCAAATTGGGCTCATCAGTCTGGGCATGAGCAGAAATCAGCGTTCAAGGATGAGAGAGGGAGGGAGACACAGAGAGAAATGGAGAAGAATGAGAGGGTGAAAGATATCTGAATCGACACTGCTTCACTCTTATGTCCCCCTTACAGCGTCGCCCCTCACACCAGTACACAGCATTTATTCTCTAATGACTATGATGGTCTCTTTCATCTTCGTATTTTTCACTGCGTCTCAACAGAAATGTGCTTGCAATGCAGCATGGGAACTGGCTGAAGTACAGTCCATGCCAGTGCAAAATCACAGTATATCACAGTAGAGAATCCAAGAACAAGCTCATATCATTCCTGTTAACTTTTTAAATTGTAAACCACTACTGTTTATTTAAGGTTGGCTTTATAATATTCACGTTCGAATGATGTGCTTTAAATTTCAGTTTAAAGGGAGGCAAAAATGAGACACATTAACCATTGCTGGTCAGTGACACAATCAGCTGAAGGTTAGGTGGTAACAAGATGGGCAGGCCCCAAGAGGTCAGAGGTCAAGTCCTGGCGTGACAGACAGATGGAGGAGAGTGCCCAAGACTTGAAGGATGAGAAAGGGATGAAGGATGGTGCTGTTTGGGTGCTGTGACAGTCTGGGATATGGATGACCCTCGTAACCGATGTGACAGAGAAACGGTCTCAGTTAACAAGAGGTGTCACTGTTTCTGGGTCGTTTCTTTGTTGGTATTTAGTTTGATGATGTTTTTAGTGAGGCTACAAGGCAGCTACTCTCAAAGGAAGCAGAAAGAAGAGGAAAACTGAATTACACGTTTTTCTCAACACACAACACAGAGTCAGACAAAGACAAAATGGATTTATGGGTTTAAGACAACAAGCATTATTAGCACATTAGCAGTGACGCTTGAATCTATGTGACGAGAAAAAAAATATAATTATAAAATATAATATAAAACATTACAAATTCTAAAGGTTTTACAAAACCTCACTGGAAGAATTAGAATAAGACTGAAATAAAAAAAATAAAATACTTTTCCCTTTTTCCTCCACTATATCATGTCCTTGGTGTGAGGCCATCGGGCTGAGACAGATCTCTCCTTCTAACCTACATAACTCAGGATAACAGAAAACGTCAGGATAAGATGCTACAGCGGGCTAATCTCCGGCACAAGCGATAACATTCAGTGGGTGAAACCATGACAGATGAGTATTGATCTCCTAGTTGTTGAAGGAGGGTAAAATAGATAACTAGACCACTTTATTGATATTGATTGAAGAGTCAAAGGGGAGCAAATAACTCCAATCTAAAAAACCTTGTTGAATTATTGTGCAATACGCGTGGAATAAAATAATGAATGTTTTCATGTGTAGATGCTGTAATTGCTGCTTTGGCTACATGTCATGTGTGTGCGAATTAAAGAAACTTTGAATGCGAGCACACATCCACATTTAAGATGGTTGCCCGCTTCAACAAACCTCACCACGAGATTAAAAACAACAACATCACAAGACAGACGTAAATCTAAATCCCACATGCATGGTCCCAAATCAGACACAGCGCCACACTCCAGACATACGCCTCAAATAATCACACGTGTGGTCATAACTCACCAAAAGCCGACATATTATCTTGCGCGTCTTCTCGCTGCACCGTAGTCGAGCTATAAGTTCCCGGCTACCCATAAACTCTGGTTACCAATTAACCCCGTGTGAGTGTGTGACAGAGATACTAGGAGAGCGCAGAGTGTGTCTGGCAGGCCTATCTACGGCGCTGTGATGCGCTAACGTGAAAGAATGCCAGTGTCCAGCGTGACAGAGATACGGGAAGTGCAGGGACCCGACGGACTGGGTGAAGGTCGATGTTGAGGTCGAGTCCTAAAGTGGTGGACACTCCAGCGACTTCCATGTTTGAAGGTTCTGAGAATCCTCACACAGCGTTTTATTTTTTTTTTTTTTTTTTAAATTTCTTCATGCTACCGGACACAAAACCAGAGTCAATGCTCGTACAGTTTTAGAAAAGCTGGTTTGTTCAAGTCATGCGACTCCTGCTTGCTGCCCTTGCAGGTGAAATCCACCCTCTGTCGACACTTTCTCACGTCTTTCAACTGTCTGCCCTGGATATTCCTACTTTACTCTAATCCTTCCTTTCTTTGTCACTGATACACCACTTATTTTCTTCACCCATGTTAACCTGACAAAGTATCTGCCCCTCTACCACCACCTCTGTTCCATCTCACTCACGGTGAGCAAGTCTCAAGTAATTTAGGAAAAGTCAAAGAGTCAAAGTAAGGTCTTCAGTTTGTCAAAGTAAGTCAACACTCCAGGACACAGGATAAGCCTGGTTAAATCTCAAGTCATTCAAGACAGCCCCACGTCTTGAGTCACCAGGACAACTTCCCAGGAGTCAAAATAACAGTTTAAAATGTATGTACAGGACAATGCAGCATGTTTGATGTACAATATGGATAATATGGACAAATTTGAGAGTGATGTGAGTCCAGGACTGCAGTGCGTGCTGGGATGGGAGAAACCATGGGACACTAGAGCTGGAACAGACTAGCATTCCTTCTGAAGACATGATACTGGCCAGGACAGGGTGATGTGGGGTGGGGGCTGGAGGAATGGGTGGCAGAGGGTGGGCACAGAGTGGTGGGATGAGGGGTTAAGGGCTGGGTTATTAGCACTAAATCTGTTCCATATGACACACACTCACATGGCCTGTCTGGACTCTCTCTTTCTGTCTGTCCCCCGACCGCTCTCTCTCTTTCTAGTTGGGGATGAGAGCGGTGGGCTGGGGGTGAGGGACGGATGGAGGTGGGTATTTCTCAGCCTCAACGGGAGCTTTGCGATGACAGGGGCCAGGCCATGTCACACACCAGGGTCTCTGGTGACTCTGCTTATCACACAGAGAGGACTTCATTAAATACCCCTCTTCTTTCCCTCCCTATCTCTCTTTGTCTCGGCAGCTTGACAAAAACAACGCGCTGCTGCTGAAGGCAAATTCACTTGTTGCATATCTAAAACACATCTAGGATGGCAGCAGAAATGGACACGGTCCTGGTTGTGCACAAGCATCAACAGAGAATGAAGCAGCTACCAAAATGTGCTGCGTTGCTCTGTTTGAGGTAAACCGCGATGTCTCCGTCTTTCACTGTTACGTCTCGGGCCCGTTCACCTTGATTGAACATAGTGGGAGTTGGTTTCATGGGTGGCTGCTTTTACTCTCTTGATGCAGCTGTAATGCAATTAACGCCAACATACATATTTCAAAGCATGAAATCTGAATAAATTGGCTGAACTTTAAGACTGTTAATATGTCTGAACAGCTTCTCTCTGTTGGTGTTTTAGCACATGGTCAAAGGTGGGGAAGACCATAATCTGGCTGCTAATACCTGGCCTGATAGCTATTCAGCCACCACACACACACCAGTTTGGATAAGTCTTGTCCCCTCACCCTGCGCACCACAGCCTTGATGACTCTCCTCCACCACACACACACACTAATCACACCATGCTCCCTGCCTCTGCCTGTGAAACAAAAGCAGGCCTTGTCTGACCAGGTCCAGCGCTTGTACAAGAGGCTTAAGGACATTTTTCTCATTTTTGAACAGCTAATATCTTGCAAAAGTTGTCTAATCTCTTTGCGTTTAAGTTGAGATTTGTGCGCCCCCGCCACACACCTCCCCCACCTGCTCCACATGCCTTACACCTACCCCTGCTAGGCCCTGACACATGGTGCTTAACCAGACCATTTTAATTAGGTTAGATGTGTGTGTGTGCGCCTGTTGTGTCAGCATCAGGGCCCCATAGAGGTACAAGCTGATATAATGAAGCTCAGCAGGTGACGAAAAGATCTGGATTACTTTGAAATCAACCAAGTCAATTTGTACAGAGACTCAGCAAAAACAAACTACTTTCACATCAGAAAATTACCTACGCTTACCTTATAAGGTACCATGTAGCTTTTTTTCTGTTTACTTGTTTATGTAACTGTGTCTGACGCATCCACTGCATGCGTTATTTGAAAGATTCCTTCTCTGTTGTTTTTCCTACACTTGATGAGAAGATATTATAAAATAAAACCAATTTCACACAGCTGTACTGACATATAGATTAAATACTTATATGGCACATGAAGACCTGAACCCAGTTTAGTGCCCGTCCACTAAAGGCAAACAATGCCCTGGGAGCTGCAGAGCAACTACAAACCAATTCTCTCAGTGAATAGAATAAAGGCTGCCAGGGTTACAGGAAGTACAACCAGGTTGGAGAGCGGCAAAGAGTCGCAGAAAGGAAGCGAGAGAGGGGAAAAGAAAGAGAAGAAGGGCTGCTTTTCAGGTTGAAAAGACAGACGGGCAGTTTTCCGATGGTTTGCCATGCCAGCTCTAAGTGTGCTGACAGCTGTGATTTCTAACAGGCTTTTTAAGAGGGTCATTTTCTGGGCTCTGCTTCTCTCCGACTGTCTACCTTACTATTTGTCTTCCTCTATTTGTCCTTTTTAATACCATTCTGTCTGCTATGCTATCTCACTGCCTGCATGTGCACAAAATTGCACGTGTGTATATATATATATATCTGTATAAGCACTGAGGAGAAGGAACGACAGGAAAGCAGTTCTTCGTGTCTAAAAGTGTTTTTTCCTGTGCATGCGTGTGTGTGTGTGTGTTGCCAGTGCGAACCATGTTCTGGTATTGGAGCACTGCACTCTACAAAGGCGGCTGATTAGAAACAGTAGGTGAGCTTTGCTAACAATTCCCGCTGAATATGCTAAGAGAGACAGGTGAAAGAATGAGATCGGGATGAAGTAATGATGGTGGAGCATAAAGGACTGCATCTGGGATAGATACAGGTCTCAGTCAGGTGAAATTGAGTTCGCATATGCATCTTCCTTGATTAATAAAGAAAATTCTACTGATGATTCTGACCTGCGGCGTTACGAGGCACAGTGTCACAACCCATAACTCAACACAGAAGCAGAAGAGAGTGGGAAATAAAACGAGAAGACATAATTTAGCTGCATGTCCTTGGTTATTAATCCTGACCCACATGGTATTATTGCATTAAATCAAATACATATGGGAGAACTACTTATACTACTTGTTTTCAGATTTTTGGCAAAGATTACATGATTTCTTGAAATATTCCAGACAAGTGGGAGGGTTGCTAATCTAGTGTCCTTTCCAGATCCTGCTGAGAAACTGGTCCAAAAGCAGTCGAACTGATTCCAGGACAGCACTTATACTCTTGAGGGCTTAACATCCACACCCATTACTAGAACCAAGCACTGTAGGTGGCAGCTATTCTCTTTTTCTAGACAGCTGCCGAAATACTGTAACCAAAATCAGACGAATGGGTTCTTAGATAAAAACACTTTATGTTGAGGATATCACACTAATAACTGACCTCTATTACCTCTGTCGTCATGTCTCCTCTGTCTTTCCCTGTGACAGAAATGAACTTTTCTCTGAGCTCTAAGTCAAGCAGTCAGGGTCCTCTCTTCATAATAAAAATACCAATTTTTCCCTCAGCTTGGGAAGTTGGCAGACTACTCCAGTAGACATTCCCTTCCTGTTGCTTCATGTTTTTGGATGGGGGCGGCATGTACCCTTGACTTGCTGTCTTTTTATTCTAAATAAAAAGTGTTTGGGCTATTTTAAGGATATGATGTGTTTTTAAGCAACAGACCTCGGGTCAACAACAGAAAAGGAAAATGGGAGATAAATGAGGAGGAAAGCTGGGCAAGGAATGCGGTGTTCTTGAAATGAATACCTCTTTTAAAAAGCGTTTTCATACTGCAATAAAAGAAGAAACTTTGCACCATTTTTTGTGTATACGTGCATTTTTTAGTTTCTAAAGAGACTCGTAATTAAAAACAGTGATAATTGGTGTTTAAACAAACTTTGGCCACCCAGTTCATAAATGACCTCTACACCATTATCTGCTTTCCAGTGAACGTCAAAATGATGTATTAGTGTTATTAATGAGTACAGTATTAATAATGTGATGAACCTGGGTCATGTCTGAAGGAAAGCATAAAGACAACGGTGAGGGGTTCACACTGCAAACTTAAGGCAGACAAATATCAATTAATTCCGGGTAAATACTTTAATGTATATACTGTAAGTTAAGCTGGTGACAAATCAAAACCCTGCCATTGTTTTCATCTACTTTCACACTCCTCTGCTGTATGGTGCTAACAGCCAGGTTTCCTGCCTCACCAGCATCCTTATAACTATAGGAGCGATAGATAATTGGTCCACATGTAAACACACCTGTTCTTCAGGATGCCTTCAGAGACCTGATCTATTCTATTGACAAACTGAGAGCTCCTTGCAATGCCTTCATTAATTTCCATGTGATTTTGCTAATTGCTCTCAAGTGCCAGGTTACTGGCAGTTCCATTATCACCCTTTGCCCTAAATGACTAATCAAGACGCAAGCAAGCAATTACTTGTCACACTGTAACTGCAGTGAGGGCTGCTAATGACTTTCTTTTTTTTTTTTTTTTTTTTTTTTACAGTTCCTGCCTCTTATACAATCTGGCACATGTGTGTCATAAGTGGGTTAGGGTCCAGTGATGTCTCTCACCACTCTGCCTTCCAGGAGCAAAGTCAAGAAAAGCATTCATGCCTCGAGCATTGGTGCTTTCTGCCAAACACAGAGCAATAATGTTTAGTTAATGTGCCAGCTAACGTCAGTGATACCTGAAAGCTTTGGTCCTGAGCTCCTGAATGCCAATATTCACAGGGGCTAACATTGAAGCCTTGTGTAAAATCAATTTCTTGGCCTCCTTAAATCTTGGAGGAACAATTTGTGTTTTCATATGCGTCTCGTGAATGTGAGACATCTGCACAGCAACATCACTGTAAGAAACCTACTGTAAAAAGGGAATCTCGGCACCTTTCCCGTGTCAAAAATATTGCCTTTACTGATTAGTTGAGCAGATGCACGTAAAGGTGAGCTGTACACTAAATAGCTCCTCTGTATGCCACTCCCTTTGTCAGTAAACAGTCCAGACTGTGCTCCCTTTCCCCTCTGGAGCTCAGCAGCTAAGATGTTGACACAATGAATCCCTCGCAATAACACTTTGTTTTTGCGCCTGCTCAGGTAGTGTTTACATTCGCTAAGGGATCAGACAAGGAAGCTGTTCAGTGTCCAATGGCCAAAGGGTGTGTATGTGCGTATGGTGGAGGTGGGAGGAGAGAAAGGTGGAGATCTAGGAAGGGCGGCCCTGGTTCATCCCCAACGTTTTCGCGACATCCTACAGAGTGAAACGACAGGTACAGAGGAGAGACGCAGCCAACAGGAAGGAGCAGAGGGGAGGGACTTCATACTTTTTCAGGTGCCCGACATTTAGCCGTGGTGGAGGCAACTCGGGTTTCAGCCACCCGTCTCAAGGTCAGACGCTGCTTTTCATGCAGCCTGGCCTGGAACAAACACCTGGCACGTCCTAGAGTCAGGCCACTAGCCATGCCCCGCGTTCGTTAGTCATTACTCCCTCGGCAGGATGGCCCCACCATTCTCATGTAAATACCCACACCGGTCGGCATTTTGCATGGAAGCCTGTGATTAATGATCTACGCAGAAGAAAATGGTGTTTCAGTGTGTGCGGCTCAAACGTATCGAAGAGGACACAATATGCTGTGAAAGTATTTACAACATATGCATGTTAACATGAATATTTTGATATTATACAGTAGGCATTATTTTATCATAGTTTATATGTGCTTTGTCTTTATTGAAGAGCATGTAGTGGGGCTAGAGCTCCGTCATGTTTGAATCAAAAGCAAGTTGAAGGACCTTCCTCATGCGCTAAGCAAACAAGCCAGCATTCCTCTGTCTGCCATTTTAGCTCCAGTCAAACCCCACATCGACGTGAGGGCATTAAGGCATTAGTGGCTAATGTTTTAAAAAGTGTACGGTATCTTGGAAGGATTCAGAAGGTGGGCGGCGTGTATGTGTGTGTGTGTGTGTGGGTGTAATGGTGGATGAGATGGGTCCGCACATGGCAACCATTACACACACAGCCCCTCTAATCGCTGCCGACCTGCCTCCTCGCCTGCAGCCATCCCACCTATGACTGGTGTGTGTGTGTGTGTGTGTCAGGGGGCATCCCAGGTTCAGGAGGGCAGAATGTTCACATATGCATATTTTACCACATTAACACACACTTTACAAAGGCGAACGCATACAAATCTAAACATTTTACACAAAGCCTTCCACCACAGACACACACAAACATGCTCTTTTCTTCAGCTGAAGGACATGAATCTGTGCGTATGACAGTCAATAAGCTCCGATATGTTTTTATGGTTTCCTTATAGAACAAACGCTCACGATAAACAAAGACAGACGAACAAATGCAGAACACTGGTATCGTTTTTATATACGTGCTAATGTGACAACTTTTTTATGCCTTCAGACAATACAATTATTATTTAATAAATCCAAGAAACCACGGAAGACCGCCCGTAAATAAAATACCCCATAAAGATGGTTAAATCCTAACCTAGGTTAATTGAAACTTAAATCAAGTTCAGTACCATCTGTGACAACATTACTAAGTTTCCAGCCTACCGTCCATTCAGCCCAGCAAAACACTAAAGCTGCTGTATACTGGAAATCTTGAGTGTGTGTGTGAGACAAAGAAGCAGGAACAATGCATCTTCACGTGTGTGCACGTCTGGAGTTGTGTATGTGTGTATGCATGTGTGTGTGGAGAGAAATATCTAAATATTATGGAAGGTTTTGTTGTATGTTTATGTCTTGAATCTCTGTATATGTGTGAGTGTGTGTTTGGCTCTTCGTGCATGTGTGTAGTGGACATCGGTGGGAAGAGCAGTGCGCCTCAAAAGTCCTCAAAGGCTCATCACACGTTGAACTTACACCTACTCGCTTCCACGAAGACGTGCAGCACACTACACACTCTTGTGCACAACCAACATACATGCAGCGCCTCAGGTGAGCGTGTGTGTGATCTGGAGGGGGATAACTCTGTGGCAAGACCACACAGGAGACAGCTTTCAACTGAGTAAACACCACATCAAACAAACACACGCTCTCTCACAATCGCACACATACACACACACACTCATACAACGCTGGATACAGTTTGCTTGACTCCCTCCTGCGTAATTGAGAAAAGCTGCTGTCCATTAAAACTTGCTGACATCATTTAGATGACTAAATACGCAGGGAGCTAACAAGCTAGTGGGGCCTTTGATTGAGCTTCCAAACAGGTTCAAACTTTATCGGCAGGTACCAGCAGGACAGAACACAGGTCTGCAGCGCACTCGCCACCGAGCATCTCCAACAAACAAACATCTAAAATCCCAGACACCAGCAGTAGAGAGTGATGTTTTCCATCTCCTATACATGCAACCTCGTCTGTCACGCTGTAGCACGCGTCATCCCAAATTCAGCTTTAGTGTGGTTGTGCAGGTTTACTGTAAGTGTGTTGATGTGCTTTAGTTTGAGTGTTTAGTTTTTTTTGCAGCCAGTCGGCCAGCACACACAAACGACTGCAGTCTTCAAATCCTCCACCGCATCCCTCCATCTCGCTACATCGCCTTCATTTCAGATAAGGAGAGAAAGACGTAAGCTTGGCTGGAGCCTGAACAAGCCTAATTAAGTCTGGTTAACTTAGCTCTGAGATTTCTATTACACACACACACACACAAAACCCACACTCTTACCGTGGCTCTCTCCTCTCTCTATTAACACCTGCTTCTTTTCCAATTAGCCCCCCAAATAGAGACAAATGGGCCAGAGGGGTCTGATTAATTCACTTCTGTCAAGGACTTCACTGCACAATGCTATCAGGGCGCTGAGGCAGACGTAGACCCATGCACGTGCAGACACACACAATCGCAGCTCAGAGTGAACACAGTGCATCAAAAACACAGTAGCGATACATGGACTGATAAGTGGATACCAGTAAACGATCATAGTAACGAACGGGGCTTTCTTCCTGTTTATCAGCTAGAAGTGAATACAAAAAGGTCGGAAGTGTCATCGGAAAAACAGAGACAGGAACTACTCCTTCTTTTCATCCTCTTGTACAGATCGCTGGTCTATCGCTACCACTCCTCTTCCGGGGACAAATTCCTCTCGTCTTTGCTCTAGTGAGTTTGTAAGTGCATACGTGCATTTGTGTATGCGAGTGTGTCTATACATGTGTATGTAAGCTGCGTGGATCCCATCATTAGTCTTGCTCTGCTGTCCTCCCCTGTTTGTTTAAGTAGAGCTCTGTGTTTGCTTGGAGCTGCATGTCCTCCAAAGACACTGCTACAACGCAACCACTTCAAAACCTAACCTGTTCTCGTTCGGAGCGCACACGCACACACCCTCCCACACATTAACACAAACAGGTAGCTCATAGACAGGCCAGAGCTTGTTATTTGTGACTTGGATGCCCTTAAATGCTTTTAAAGAACTATTCAAAATGTCACATTGGCGTAAAGTTTTTGTTAGCATCTATTAAACTGCTACTGAGGTGGCAATCAAATGCAAGACTAGACCGAAAATAAATAAATGTCCATGAGGAACAAGACAGATATAAGTAAAACAGGGGAGAGGAGGGTGAAAAACTAGTTTAATTTGCTATGACAAAATTATCTATCAAAGCGGCATAGAAAGATTTGATAAAGGGTGACAAAGGCCGTGACAATCTCACCTTTGAACTATGAATGATGAAGACTGATCTTTTTATGAAGATTACCACTGTTTACTCTGTGGGTGGAGGCTTGCATTGTGCTCAAAGTGATAGAATGGTGCAATGCTTTCAACTTTTGAAAAAGACAGGTGCCAGTGTGCATGTTCTCCTCACCCATAGCACACTCACATCTGCCTGAGAAGGGCTCCTAGATTGTTGTGAAACAATTGAAAACATCACCTACCAATCCCGGAAGGAAAGTGACCAACGGTTTTGGTTTTGTCCTTTTGCCATAACTGCATTGGGGTTTTTTTAGCAATTCAGTCAAGGCCAGTTATCTTGAAATGGTATTACCACCAAAGTCTGCTGACCACCAGCTTATCCAAGCACACACAGCAACTCCAACACAATGCAAACATCGCTCCAAATCTCCGCACAATGGTACAGCCACACATTAGTTCCACACCAAATAAATAGCTGCCGCTTCAGTTCATAAACTCTGAGTTCAGAGGTCGAGGTATGTCAAGTAGGATGCTGAATGAGACGCCATGGGATAAAAGAAAGACAGAGAAGGGGATTTAGACGAGGGGATGGGAGGGGGCTGCTTATAGAATCTCCCTTTCTCCCGTCCACCCGTTGAGTCTCAAATGCCACTCTACTCTTGGCTCCATTGTGCATCCATCTCAAAGAGCTTGTCTTCAATTAGCTTGATAAGAGGAGAGGGGACAAGGGTGGGGCAGAACTGGAGGGGTTACCTGGGCAGCCACTAATCGCTTTGATGCCATTGGGCCCTCGGTGGCTTTTGTCTTCTTTGCCCCCTGCGCTGAAGCTAAATTTGAGTGAGCAATTTATCTTGTGTCTGGGGCAAATCACAGTTCTGAAGGCAGCCACCTTTTCTTTTGTTGCTTTAATGACATCAGTTGGATCATATAGAAGAGACAAATGGCAAACGCATGCCTGAACACAACATGGCATCATGTCATCGCATCCAGAAATAAAAATATCAAAACATGGCACATGCTTACTGTAAATACATGCTAACAGAGGGATAGGAAACGAAAAAGAAGGCGAGTGAAGTTAATCTCATGTTTCATTAAATCTGGAGCTGAACTGTGACTCTGCCAACACTTCCAGCACAGCTTATAGATGGAGGCCCTCTTTCTTCTCCTTCTCTTCGTTCGCTGGATGAAAGTTAATTTTGTGCATGGAATTAGTCATTTCAGTGTACACAGCATGTTTGTAGAACCAAAATCCATATAAACAGCCTCCACTGTTTGTTTACTGTCATCGACATCGCTGGTTCGGACTTTTCACCTGTTAATAGAATAAGCAGTTGTGCGATCCGCCGCCTATGTCTGCCAGTATCTTGTCAATGTGTTATCAGTATGAGGCCCGGTTTGGCAAGGCCACAGGCTGTCACAGCTGGAAAGTCTGACACACTCTCACACGTTGCATGCAGCACTCCTGTACAAACGCAGAGCCCCGGACCCAATACATCCAGCTCCACGCGTATTAGAATACGAGAATATTTATTTGAAACTAAAAATAAAATAGTAAACCGTTTTCTGTATAAACACCAAATGCTCTGAGCTTATCCACCTGCTATTACGTAGGTAAAACACTAAGAAAAGGAAGCAAAAGCAATTAGTTTAGCTGTTTGCTAATACATGTACGGAATGTGCTAAGCCAGGGGAAGTGGGGGCTGGAGCGGAGTGTGTATGTGTGCATGTCAGATGGCAGGGATCCAAGGGCATTATCTGCGTCCTGCCTAATCACTGTCATATGGAAGGGATTGAAGTGACCACTGCCACGCAATGGACCAGACCCCTCTGCATCTGCCACCAACTTGGAGCTTCGGAAAAGTTGCGTCCCAGCTTGCAGCTAGCGCACACTCCTGTCCAACCTGACCAGCGAAGAGTTTGCTGAAAGACTGAACATGTAGATATTATGCTGTAATCTTCATGCACAGTATGTGTGTGAATTCAGTCAAACTTATCTGAATGATCTTATTTTGACACACAAAAGAACAAAATACTAGTATAGTTCTTCCAAGCTCAGTGTCGTAATTGATGACATTATTGGGTCCCCTATTCAAAACAGATGCAAAACTCATTTTGTCATCATGTGACGACTTTATACTTGCAAAACTCCGTTTGTCTTTCTGTCTGCAGACATACAGAAGGAGAGCAGTATTGCCCAAACTGAAAAGAAACAAGTTTAGTGTGCTAGCATGACAGGGTTAGTAGAAGGCCATCTGCAAGTGCTTATTGTGATGGATCCAACCCTCAAACCACACATCAAGCTGCTTGAGAGACACACAGATAGAGGGACAGAGAGAGGACTGAGGTCATGAGAAATGAGACAGATGACAGGGGATAACCCAGCACAATGAGGAGGGGTTGGGCAAAGCTACAGCCAGCGCATTTTATTCAGTTTTCTAAATAAAGAACACATCATGAGACTCTATCAATCAAAAGTGACGCTGTAGCTGACAGCGGAGTGGTTAGTAGGTGGACGAATGTGATAGTCGGACGTAAACTATGACAATTTATAAAGCACATCAGTCGTGAATCTTGATCCTAAAGGCAATTTGATGATTTCATAAATGCTAAAAGTGTGAATCGTTTCGCCAGGGTATCTATTTCTTTAACCATAAGATTTTCATGTTAATATACAAGAAAATACGACCGTTTATGAAAGTTCTGCCCCTGAAATGTGTTCCGTACGCAGATCAGCTCTGTTTTGCAGGAGCAGTGCACAGAAAAATCAGGAGCTAGGAACTAGGTACAAGCAGTCAAGTTGCAGTTGAGCAGACATGTTCCCACAATGGTGGCTGTCACCTCTGACCCTACACACCCAAACATTATTCAGGAGACCGTTTGTCCCTGCAACACACCAACCAGCCACCCAAGTCTCCCTGTCTCTTTGGCCAACCCCATTTCCTCTAGTGAAAACAAGCCATCACCCCCTCCCAAACAGACTGCCACCCCCAGCATCCGGCAGAAAATGAGGCCCAGCACCAGCCACTGAGCAGTGCGTTCTTTATTGTGCCTTCTTCCTGCTGTACTTTTCTCCTGACCCCCTGTTGTTCTCCTCCCTCTGCCAACCCCCACCTATTCCTCTTCTTTGCCCCCCCTCCCTTCACCAATCCCTGTTTCGTGCTAATTAATTTAATCCTGTAAGCAGGTGTAAGCCCCATCATTAAGTGGAGCCAAGTCACAGTGAATGGGGGTGAAGGGAAGGAGGGGCTCATTGTGAAAGTGAGGACAGAGTGGGCATAAACAACAAATGTGGAAATTGGTGGTGAAGCGGAAAAATCCTGTTTTGTTTGGTTTTGTTTTTTTTAAGGGGAACCAAGAGGGCATAGAGGAGTCCACCAGAAGACGTGAGAGGGGAAAGAAACTTATTTCAACCACTTCTACGAAGAGAGGTGGTAGCAAAGGGGCATTCAGTGAACGTTACATCGATATCTCTGCCCCTCTCACCATCCATTCCTCTCGCTTTCTCCCGTCTGTCTTTTTGTTTCTCTTCCCGGAGATATCTCCAGTTGGGTAGAATGAAAGAATAAGGGGTGAAAAATGGGGACACAGGGCTTGTTTTTCTCCTTGGGCCTAAGTCTGCACAAGTTCTTTTTATTTGCCAACTATCCTTTCTCTGTCTCCATCTATCCTTTTTCGTGGGACCAGGGAGGTCTGAATTGAATCTGTTTGAAGGGGGTGTGGGGCATCCAAGTGTTGTGAAGCAGTGAGTCCTAGCAACTGGTGATGCCTCCTGGATTGGAGTTAGAGAGATGCTGCTAGCAATGGATGGCAAAGCAAAGGGAAGAAAAGGAAGGAGGGGGAGAGTTTGTTAGGTGGCATCCAGACCGCATGCCAGGAGCTCCCAAGTGGTTTCTTCCGCTGTGGGTCCTCTGTCTGTCTTCCAATGGGGCAGCAGTTTACCATGCTACTCTCAGCCCTGGAGAACCCAGACTAAGCGGACTGCTATTCTTCTCCGCTGGCTTCAATCCCTCGGCAGCAGTCAATCAATCCCGCTCTCCCATCCCCTCTCCTTCTGTCAGCTTCTATCGGCAACTCAATCTGCCTCCCAGCGCACATCCTCTGGCAAAATAGGGGTCGCAATTCAGGCGCTCACTTTCTCTTTTCCCCACTAATTCCTTTTTAACTCAGTGAGCGGGTGTCACGGATACAACTCGGTGCATTCCTGCCTGGCTTGTAGCGCAACAAGCTATTGAGCGGGAGATAAGCCTCTCTTTTAGGAGGGGTTGAGGAGAATTGAATTCAGGTCCTGAGTGACGGGAGGAGGAAGATTTATCCCCGTCGGTGGACAATGCTGCCTTTTCGGGGACTTTAATCTCCCCAGGACAATAGACCTGGTTTTCTTCCTAGCACCAGCTCCACTACCACCACCACTTCTGTCCTCCTGTGCTTTTCCCACGATGGCTGCTGATTAGCACCACGGGCCGATTGGACATAAGCCATTATCTCCGTCTTGTTTTGTTTTTTGTTTTGTTTTGTTCCACAGAGACTCATCTGTGTTTCAGTCAAGAGAGGAATAAGGGAGCTTGGAGAAAAGTGACAAAAAAAGACAGTCAGAGGGTAAAGGGTCTGTAAAGTGATGAACAGAAATGAGGAGACAAAGGGGAACAGAAACTGAAAGGAAGCTGACAGTTAGCATGAGTGCAGGTTCACTGAATGTGCAGAGGACAGGGGGTGATTCCACTCAGAGAAGACCCTCACACAAACCCACAGCACAGTGCAGCGTCATTACTACGAAGTCGCAGAAAAGAAAGGTTAGAAAAGAGATTTTTCAGGATTTGATGGGCTGGTAACAGCCACCAATGAACCAGTGTAGTTTATAATGTTCAGAGTGAATGATTTCACTTAGCAGTCTCATGTTAGAGATACAGGGACGCTAATGAAAATTAGACAGGTTAAGAATAATTATCTAAACTCACGACAATTAACTATCAAAGTCTGTGAGATAAGTAAATGGTGTCACAGTAAAGACAAAAGATTCTTTAGTCCACAGCAATGAAACTAGCAAAAAATATATAGTATTTTCATTATCTATTGATCAGTTATATTTAAATCAAAAATACATCTAAAAAAAGAAAAGTCATAAATAACTGTTTCTAGCTTTGTTTGACTGACGTCTTGTTGCTCTGAACACTTTCTGCAGGGCAACAAGGTCTTTAAATGCAATATAAAATCAGGCCTTATGTGGGGTCGTACGCGTTATGTAATACTACATTTCACTTTGTTGGCACCGTTACAAATGTTACAGCTTCTCTCCGATCCTCCTGTACCGACATTCACAACTGTGCACAAACACTCTGCCTTGCTTAAAAAAAAAAAAGTGCCCACACTAACATTACATGAAATCTCTGAATTATGGGTTACGAGTTTCTACTCAGTGTACTGTGTGCCCTTTCCTCTGCTAAGTTGGATGTCTTGAACGGATTTTGTTTCCACATCCAAACCACACCACGGGGCGCTCCTAGCCTAGCGGGACGATCTGAAAAAATAAATACTCCCATAATTACAGAACAGAGACACATGGGCCATGTCTGACATGACAAACCCCAGATGGATATCTCAAGCTGACCCTGTGTGTGTGTGTGTGTGTGTGGTGGGCATGTTTGTGTGTATGTTTGTACCCTTTCTGTGTGAGTTGGTGTGTGTGCTTGAGTGTAAACATGACCTGTGAATCACATCTGCATGGGCCTCTGCTCTGCTGTGAGCTGCTGTTTATCAGTTGAACGTTGTATAGGTAAGAAAAACGTTTTAGAAAATGAGGAGGACACAATACAGAGAAAAGCAGATGACAGAAATATAGAAGGACACAAGCTGAGAATAGGAGAGAGAAGGAGAACATCGAGAAATCTCTGGATGTGATTTGGGGAAACTTAGAGTAAATATTTATTTCCCATCGCTGGGCCCGTCAGTGGTAATGTGATGGATTCACCGCCTGATGTCTTCCAACACACACTCCTGCTATTCAAAGACTCTTGTCCCCTTTCGTGTTTATGGCATGACTTGCATTGCAGCACACTGCCACACAATGCGAAAGCAAATCAGATACTTCTACTTTGGGCATGTGAATACACAGTCAAAGTCACTCACACATTTACACACACACACACACACACACAGTCGAACACACGTGTCTTGTAAATGCTTTCCATTGTTGAAGCAAAGATTACCAGAGCAGCTTATCCCTGCTTGTTTTGCACTCTTTTCCTTTCTGTGTGAAAGTATGTGTAGGTGTGCGAGTGTGTTTTGCATCCATTAATATCTGTCTGTGTGGCTACACTACACACTAAATTCAAGATATCTCGATCTAACTCGCGGTTGCCCACAGACATCATTTGTGGCTGTGCGATGTCTCTATCTGTGAGCAAATTAAAATAGGAGAAAGCAATAAAAGATGAAAAATGTGACAAACCAAACAGAGACCTGAGTCTCAGGAGGACATTTTCCCAGAGAAAGCCAAGAAGACGTCGGTTCGTCTCATGTGTAAGACTTTACAATAGGATCGGCCGATCTGTCAGCTTGTGGACTCCGTGTCCCCTCTGCACACCCCCCTCTGGTCATTCTACTACCCTCAAGTCCGTTTTTCCCTGCCATCTTCCGAAATAGTCTTCCTAACGAGTGTTGGCCCATCCCTTTTCCCAGCTATAAAAACAGGCCATGGTGGCCGAAGATGCTTAGAGAATGTGGTTATTATTGCACATACACACAGACGCAGGGGCCCCTCCGAAGCAGTTTGGTAAATGATGCCCCAAACTTAGCCCATAGCAGGAATGAGTCCAAGGTTTCTTCTCATCATCATCATCATCATCATCATCATTACTCGGCAGGCCCATGACTCAGCCCAAGTCGCATTATTTGTTCCAGAGAAAACATAACTTTTTTTCTGTCAAGGGCTCTTCTCTTGCTAACTTGTGCTGTTATTCTTTCTTTTCATATCTTCCTACTTCTTTATCTCTTTTGGTCCTGCTGTAAACTGCCTCTCTCTTCTCTCTCTGCCCATCTCTTTTTCCACATGCAGACTGTCCTTTAAGAAGCAAGGCAGGGTAATTCAAACAACATGGCTCTAATTTGCTATGACATGTTTCATTTCTGACCTCACTTCAGATAACCATCTTGCTCTCTGCCTTTGCTTTTGCATGTCTTCTTCTCTGTCTCACATTCAGGGATATGCTTTGGATGAGCTTATTCTTGGAGGACGGTTTTGTGGGTACTCAAAAGAACCTACAATAAATGTTTGCTTTTGCTTTGAACATAATTTAAACAAATGTATTCCTTAGGAACCAAAAAGTGCTGGGCGCACCACGAGCTGACCATCGGTTGCAGATACTGTATGAATGGTTTTCAGTGAAGAGGGGTCATTTCCATGATAAATTCAGTGAAGGCGATTACGATGAAGAGGAAAGCACGCACCACAGGACATAATGTTTTGTCCAGGCACACTCAACAATGAAATTTGACATTATTGGCAAATATGGGACGAGGAGGTTGAGGGGGGATGACAGGAAATGACTGAACAGTTCAATTTGGGTGCTGGGGTAAGTCAGAGTGAAAAAACTTGACAGGCACACTTTGCTGCCAACCCCGAAAGCCACAAATATGAGTATGTTCCCTGAGAAGTCGGCCATGTGAAAACAAAAGTGCCTGGCAATGGGCAGCAAAAACGAGGTTGAGGGAAGAGAAGGGGAGAACTGTGGAAGTTTAATTTGGGTGAGAGGTCAACACGAAGCTAAAGCCTAAAGACGCCCAGCGAAGAAGACGCGTTCGTCCTGTCCTTCTCAGAAACGCTACAAATAAAACACGCTGACGCCGTCTGTCATTCACTCTCACACACGGCCACTTCTGGGGCTTTGTTGAGTTTTTTGGGCCACCCCACGGCAAGAAGGACGAGCCAGAGAAGGCCGAGCCAGTTTGCACACACTGTGGACAGGTCCACACACCAGTCATACACATAATCATCAACCACAAGGAGGAAAACATCTACATTACAACGTTCTCGTTTAAAAAAAAAAAAAAAAAAAAAGAACAGCTTCCTGCCAAATAAATTGTTAATTGAAAGACGCTTTCCTGTTTTCAGCTGCAATAAAAAAGAGGAATAAAAACAGACAAAACTGGTGACTTGTGAGATGTGAGTGGCTGCTTCAACAATACACTGTAAAAATGATTACAGTCCGAAATGTGATTGTTGCTTTTCAGAGGTCTCCAAACTGACCAAGTTTTATGACTGAACTGTGGAAAGGAACAATTCCTTCATTTACAGCCATCACAACACAGATCATAAATATGTGACGGCTATTGTGCATGAGGCTGTAAACAGCTGTCACACCATGACTCCGTCCAGGACACTGACGAGTATAATGTTAGGCTCTGGCACAAGCTGTCGCATTGTGTTAAAATGTCTCATCAGGATCATCAGGTCCCGGGGTTGCAGAAAAGTATCCCACAACGTAAAAGCCTCATTTGGTTCCTACAAGAACCAGATCCCCTCAAAATCCGTGTCCCGCTGAGCTGGAGTTTTATCTGCTTCTTATTCTCAGCATTCGTCAGTTAAGCCCATAAAATGCATCGAGTGCAGCGTCTGAGAGCTACAGATGCTAAGTCATTTGTCATTTCAATGTCTGGCAAAAGCGCAGACTGGGGATTTTTCTTCAGCGCGTAATTTACCCAACAGAACTAATCATTCGGCCTCTTTCTCATTTAAAAACGGTGCTATTTCGCTGTAGTAATCACCAATAGGACAGATGCTCTGTATCTGTCACACATCCCGTGCTCCCTGTGGAAATGCACGGCACTATAGCAACTAATGCCCTTGGCTGCTTCAACAGCTGCACTGCTGTGCCTCGTCCCTCGTGTGCACCAACAAGTGATGTGTGTATAAATGCACGTGTGTTTTTCAGCGGGCATGCGCACACATACTCTGCTTGTGTGCAAGTATGCAGCCATTTGCATAATGCAGGTCGTAAGACAAATCTCATTCCCAGCTTACTGTAAACACAGGCTCAAACCAAGACGTTCACACTCCAGACCTGCCGCCTGTGAACAGACTCATTTCTGTGCATCTTGCTTCACCAAAGCTTTTACAAACTTTAATTTCTGATTGAGTAAAGGAAACGCGATTTAGTCAGCGTTTTACCCATTACTTCCTGCCTATAACTGCATTTTGTTGTGTTTTTGTTCGATCAAATGTGTCCTATGGGTGACACAGAAAGAATGGCTCCCTGACCTTGAACTCCGGATGTTGTGTTTTGTTTTCCTAAACACTTGTACCAGTCAGTTCCTGGAAGTCCACAAATCTTCACCAACAAGTAAAAATACAAAGTAAAAAAGTAGACGTCAGTCCACTGTAAAAACCTGTTTTTGTTTTTTGAATGGCAGTAGTTGATGAGCAGTCATGTTTGGTTTTCCTGAGATTCTTCAGAGATTTGTTTCCACTTCGTGAAGTTTTTCTGGAGCCTGCCATTGAACCAATGACCCCCTCAATGGCGAAACCAGTAGAGTCAATTGAATTATCCACCACTGTTTCTTCTATTTCAGCCTAAGGTAACGAGGTAAGTCTGGAAGCAAGTAGGGGGGCAAGCTAAAGTTGAAGTATTGGGGTTAGGGATTTCGGCGGAGGTGGGCATGTGGAGGGCAAGGGAATCTTCAAACTTCAAAGGTTTCAGATTGGACAAGAAACACACGGGAAGCAGGAGGGAAACACAAATCTAATTTTCTTTAAAAGGGGAAATGGAGACAATGAGGGGTTGGAGGTAAACTACTTTTGACCCCACTTTTACCTGGTTGTCCAGGCCTCATCCCTTCCCTCCCTCCCCGTTCCCAGATCTGATTAAGCTGCAGTCAAAGGGAACCTCCACTCGTTAAGGATCCTGTCATGACAAAGGGAAACACAAAGCATGACCTGCCTTCAATTGGAAACGGATCCACAGTGGAGGGGCAAGTACGGAGGGAGCTAGAGGAAGAGTGGGGGGGGGATGGAGATAATTGAATCAAGGCTGCAGGGGAAGAAGATAAATCTCGTTATTGATAATTCTGTTGAGGAGACAGAAAGAGCAATCAGTCTCACATCATTAAAGACAGCTCTAATGTCTGGATCATTTAGTGCACACATGTGTGTACTGTACTGTGCACTCAGTGGCCACTTCATTAGCTGTACCTGTACAATCCGTGCACGCTAACACAGCAGCTCTGCCACGAATGCTGCTTTCATTTGACCTCATTTCTCAGCTGTTCTTGAAACTGTCAGAAAGATGATCATTCTCCTGCATGTTCCGTATTAAGGCCATAGTGGGTGGTTGAATGTTTTAGCCCCTGCATTTACCCAGCCTTCATTTTAGTCACTGATGGCTCACCTATAAATTTCCAGTCATTCAGGATGGGAAACAAACGTGGAAAGAAAACTCTAATTTGTCTGTACTTGAAACAAGGTATTCTTTCCAGAACAAACACAGAACAACTGTGTCAGTTTTCCAGCTTTCCAACTGGCTAATTTGTTAAGAACTCATGTTGCTGTTTAATGTTCCTTTATACAGAAAAAAAACAGCTGCTGTCTTGGTAACTTGTTCAGATACAGTTGGTGCCTGTGCAGCTACTTTCCTTCACTCTGAGCGGCTGGGGTCTTTCAGCCCTGGGAAATAACCTGCAAACTCACTTTCTATGTACTTACAGGTGTACGAGTGTGTAACTTTTAGCTTTATAGCAGTGCTAAGGAAAAGAACTGTAGTCAGCAGTGGTCATCTGTGCCAGGATGAGCTCATGCCCATGAGCGGACACACACTCACGAGCAAGTACGCACACACGCAGGCAAACCTAAAAAGCAGTCCGATTATATCACTCTTTGGAGAGAAGCTGGGAAAACAAGCTTTGCTCTTCTCTTTAAAAAAAGTCACACATGAAGAACTATTTGACCTGATCATTAGCAACAGTCCATACTATGGTTGGACAGTGCAACCTTCCTTCTCTTGACCGTCCAACTGTATGATTCAAAATGCAGCTGGACTTGGTTACATCTGTGCAAAAAAACAAAAAAAAAAAACAAACGAAGCAAAAGAAATCAAAAGTTGCCAAATAACTATCAACTCACAGCAGCACATGAGTTTGTAATGTGCTGTAGACTGCTGTGAATGAATGGGATCAATAATGGATGAAGCGGACAGCGAGGCCGCTTGGCTGCGTGGAAACTCAAGAGGCAGGTGAGCCGCGGAAACTGTCTCGCTCACCTCTTGCGTCTCCTTTCCTCTCTCTCTTTATCTCTAACATTCAAGCATGTAGTGCACAGCTGTCATGTACGCTGGTGAGCAAACACAGCATATACGCATCCAGGCGCAAACACACACACACAGAGGAAGAGAGTCAGCTGCCACCTGAAACACTCCGATGGGTAAATAAACACCTGAACCTTTCCAGCCAAACAAAACCAATTTCCAAAGCTCCACAAACAGCGCTGGTCCAATCGTGACACTGGTCTCTAGTTTGAGGAACCGCACAATTAATATGTCAACGCAAGTCATGACCACGAGACCCAGCTAAAACGGAGAAACGAGAGGGGAGCGTAAATTGCTCACTTTACAGTAGAAGAGTGATGCAAACAGCTAATAAAATGTGTGAGGGCACCTGCAGCACTGAAGATAAATGAGTCATTTTTTGAGCCTCTCACCTTTCTCACACCCTTATCCCACCATAAGTAGCATCATTATCCACTTTACTCAAGTATTCCTTCCCTCACACAAATCTGCTGTTAACCACCTGTTAATGTTGATTTTCCTATTGATATGGATAAATAAAATATCCAAAGAAAAAAGCAGAAGGGCATCATCACCTGCTACACTGTGTTTGTGGATTCTGATCTGATACCCAATGAAAGGATGAAGAGCGGAGGAAGTGATCAACGTGTCAACCAGAACGCCTGATACTGAAAACCTGCAGTGCCCCCTGCTCTGAAAGACTATCTGTCCAGGAGTTCAGATACCACCCTGGAGTACAACAAGGCTTTGATGCAAGTTTAATGGATGATTAAAGTTTTAGCTTTTACTACAACTGTTTTACAAAATACTTATTTTATGTTTAAAAACAGTATCAAATATACATATTTTAGAACAGTTCATTGATATAGCAGGTGGTCAAGAAAGATGAAGCTCAGTTATCATGCCAGGCTGATCTCACCCCCCAGGTTCATTATCGCCACGTGGGTAACGATTCAGAGTTGGCTTTGGAAAGAACATACAGGTTTTGATACCTTACGTCAGAATTAAAGAAAAAAAGAGAACACAGTCTATTTATCGCTTTTCCTCTGTGCGATATTGGTTTCAAAGGTACAGTTGTAAGTAAAAAGCACAGGGTAGAGCGGGAGGACCCCTGCCATAGCTATGTTGAGTGGGTGTGCATTTGTCCGCACGGGTTTGTGTGTGTGTGTGTCTTGGCAGACCCAGATGGCAGGCGGGCAAAAGAGAAGGTGGGCCAAGCGGACAGGAAGCAGTAAAGGAGAGTTCTGGTTACAAGGATCAGACGGTGGGACGACCAACGCTCAAAGCTACCGCCGCTACCGTACTCAAGGTGTGGGTTACACTCCTGGACACAGGGGATACACACACACACACACATACTTGTATGTATGCTCCCCAAAGGATACTGCGCCAGTGTGTGTGTGTGTGTGTGTATTCCTGCGCGTGTCCGTCTCTTAGGATCCTAATTAACATGGAAGAGCAAATGTGCACACGTGCACGTGTTCTGTCAGACACAGCCCCCCCCTTTTTTTAACTAAGTAGATCCACTTAAAAGGACTCGTATCAATTGTCAGCGGCCATGTTTCGTTGTTTAGCCCCCTTCCCTGCACTGATGAGGACCAGATAATTGAGAATGAAGCCACCTATTAGCCACATGTTACTTCTGATATTGACCCAAGAAAATCAGAGTTCATCTGCACTACCACATAGGCCGCAAAATAAGGAAAGCAGAAGGGATATAGCGATGGACAGGGAAGGAGAGCGAGCGAGCGGGAGAGAGGCACTTGCAAATAAAGTTGTAACAATGTCAAAGAAAGGAAAGCGCGTGGGTCTGCTGCTAATTTCCCACCCTGAGTGCAGTAATCTAAGGGGAAGATTAAGGTGAAGGATTTATTCTTGACTATTTTATTAAGAGGTGCTTTAGGCACTGGAAGAAGGGGCTTTAGCACTCCTCCAGCAGCGTGCCATACAATACAAGACAAACATTTGCTGTTATTTCACCAAAGTACTCTCAGATGTGCTGGGTCGGGGCCTTGCCTTTTGCTGCGGAGGAACTTGGCATCAAAGTTCCTTGCAGTGTTCTGAAAACAAAAATCTGCCCTTCTTTTCCGTGGGTCCTGCCCTCAGCCCATGTCCGGCACATAAACAGCGAAGTGTCAAAAGAAAAGAGAGCAAACCTCACACCGAGTTTTAATTAAAAGGGGAGAGAGCCGTACGACAGAGCGGAGATGAAGGAATCAGTGTCTACTGCTCCGAGAGTCATCACAATCTTTATGCCACGTTATATAAAAACAATCAGTCTCACAGTAAACTAAAGTTAATTCTACCCATCATAAGAATTTCGCAACCTTGACAACATGGGTTTGTCATTTGCATACTGTCTATGCTGCAACGTGGGCCTAGAAACAAAACAAGATGAAAGGTTTAAACTGTGCACAGCATGAGAATGATCAAATTTGGAATATTGCTGTGAGGGAAATTGTAAATTCATATTTTACTTTTTAGTACTTATTCAATATTATCATAGTAAAAGAAGTAAGTTGTAATAAAAGTCTAGCTGTTAACAGTTAATAAACGAATACATAAGTCAAAAAGAGAAAATTCATGTGCATTTTAATTTCTAACTAAATGTTTCATAGGACTATAGAGCTGTTTCTCACCTCATTATTGTGTCATTCTTAAGTCAGTGTGGTTCAAAAACAGTCAGTGTATGTGGTCATTCAAGTGAGCGTTCATTGCTTTAAGGAAAGACAAGATAAATGAATAAACAAACAAAGCCATCATCACCAAATTGTATTCCTTCCAGTCTTCCTTCTGTTTTCCTACTGGATTTTTCTGAATGATATCAACCTAATAAAAACATTGTTTGCACATCTCAGAAACCCAGAAATGCAGAGAACAGTAAAGCTGTTTTAAACATTTCACAAATTTAGGGCTAAATGGTCAGAGCGGACTGAAAAACCTACTGAAGTGACCGTCTCAACCACCGATAAAACACAATTCAGAAACCGGATCTCCCTCTTTCCTTTTCTGCACTCGAAACAGAGGATGTGGCAGGACATGATGAGGAGAGAGGTGGAGAGTGAAGGAGCTGTGACACTTGGGAAGCTTCTCCCTAAACCAAACGAAATCAATCAATCAATCAATGTTCACAGACACTCTGACGATTAAAATGTCTGCATGACAGTTTAACACATATAACAATATAACATTCGTAAATCTACTGGCAAAGCTACTTCAACTGCTAGAGCTCATAGCGGTGGACAAATTAGCACTGCACTAACTGCTACCTGAGGAAAAAAAGCTATTAATGGCCAGCAAATTCATATCTAATTGTGTCCAACAGGTATCCAAGTGTGGAAACTTGCCTTTAATGTCTGAAGTGTAAATGTAAATGATGGGTGTTATTGGTGAAAACAGGAGGAAGCAGCCCAGTTAATGACCTCATCTAACTCATATAGGTGATGATGTGTGAGCTGTACAGAGAAGGACAGCTGTGGTTGGGAAATGGCGGAGACACTTCGGATGCTGATGACAAGACGTAACAGACATTCAGGCCTATGGTTGGACAGTGCAACCTTCTTTCCTTTGACTGTCCAACTGTATGATTCAGGATACTAACAATAACAGCTACAAATAGCTGCTGAACTGAAAGCCCTTACTTCAACATGTCAGTCGAAACACTTAATACTACGCTGTCTGCTTAATTCAAAACTCTGCTTTACCGTTGTCAGTATACTAACAAAGCTAATCCCAGTCATATGAACCAAAGCCAAACTGTGCCACACTGGTGTAACTGGTCTGGGTGTGCCCAGCTCTCAGTACCACTCATTGCTTCTGCCTGTGTTCTGTTGGAGGATATACATGCCTTTGGTTTGCCGTGGAATAAAATCAGCAAGCCGCAAACTAAGCTGAATGGCCTGAAAACAAATTCCTACTATGACTTCAAAATGGTGAAATACAAGTAGACTCAGATAATAGTGACCAGTAACACTGTGGCAATGGAAATGACAAAAAAAAAACAGGAGTGAAGCATGAAAATGGATGCTATATATGCTATGTTACATAAAACCTCTCCCGTTCCTGTGTGAGAACATACAATTAATATGGACCAAGCACTTCGCCTTTGGGACACTGAGCATCAGAGAGACGCAGCCAGTAATAGAGCTATTTGTTTTGTTCAGAAAGCGACTCCAATGCCCTCGCTGGAATAGCCACACTGCACAAAGGCCAGCTATGAATTGGTCAAATCCACAGGGACAGGTTATTGATTAGGCCTAAAGCAGTAGAACCCAAATATGCAACTAAATTAGAAATATATATATATATGTGTGTGTGTGTGTGTGTGTGTTTCTGTAAAAGCATCGTAATCTACATCAACCACTGTGACCTCCACAGGCAATATAATATTTAAATCCAGCCTCCAACACAACACAAGTAGTTTTAAGTAGTTGTAAGATGTGCAATAAAAATATTCCTCAGTTTAAATACTACGCTCAGATTCTTTGGAGGGAGTATTGGGTTGTTTGACAGGTTGGTTACTTATTATGCGATCAGCAAAAATAAAAATATTGCATATTCATACATAACTTTCTGTTGGCCCCTCGTATCTCCCAGATTTTAGTCACATTCACTGCTCTCCATCTCCCTTTTCAGGGACAGCAGTTTGTCAGGGTCAGAAAGCAATTTAAACTTGTATTAATGAGAGTCAGTGAGAGAGGGAGAAGTTAAAGTGAGGGAGAGGAAGAAAGATGAGGTAGTGGGGCAGAGAGAAGATGAGGAAGGAGGGAGGGGTAGGCTGGGGTGTCAGCCATCAAAGCAGGCCAGGAGAAAAGAAGGCCAGGTGCTGGTTGTGGGAATGTGCCGTCCGCGGTTCCACGGACCAGGGAGCTGGTGGGGGCTGTGAAGGGGGAGCAGGATGGTAATTAGCCAAGCCTGGAGGAGAGCGAGGGCCCTCCAGGGCCCGCGGGGATAGCCCCTCCGAGAGGATACCATTTGCACTTCTACAGGAGCCGCCAGTCCCAGGCCACAAAGAAGGGGAAAAGGGGAACTATGGCATCCTTTATCAGGCCAGACAAAGACGCCGCATCTTTTCAAAGGAGACCGGAGAGAGAGAGAGAAACTCCAGTGTTTGTCAGAAGAAGGGGAAAAGCGAAAAAGAGAAGAAAGAATCCTAGTACTGGTCAGGAGAGAAACAGAGCGAGAGGGAGATGCCAGTGTGTGGGTTGCAAAGCGAGACAGGAGGTTACGGTCATACTGGGACCCAGTCAGTCCTCTGAGACACCAGAAATTCACTCACATCTCACACACACAGCGCACAAGACTGAGTTACACAACTATATTCCCAGAACATAGCAACTGAAAACAATACTGTGTTGTTTTTAATCATTTCTATCTTTCTACCACTACTTACTTTCCATCCATGTTTGAGGCATGAAATGTCTCTTCAGCCATAACAACAGTTTTGCTACAAAAGAGGTTTGGTTTGCTTTACATGTCATCTCATGGGATAAGGAGGCAAAATGGCCACCCTCTACCTCTGACATTATCAAGGGATCTTAAGAGTTTTGCCCTCCTGTAGAGTGAGGGAAAGTGGAGGTCACTGACATTACTTTTACCTATTACCTTTGGAGTACAGCTGCTCAGGGGGGTGAATGGTGGTCTTTGAGGGTGTGAGACTTTGTGCTCCCTGGTGAAGAGCAGCTTGACAGCCTTAGCTGAGTGGGGACCAAAGGTCAGACAGGTCATGTGATAAGGCATTTCAGACCTGTATATAGGGCCCCTGGGTGAAGAGGCCTTAAAACCTCCTCCCCTCTCTGTGTGTATATCCTCTTCCTTTCTTTTCTCTGTCCCCCCTCTCACTCTCCCTGGACACAAAATGCCATTTGTTGTCCGTCAGTCAGTAGCGCAGGGCCGGGGTCGGCCCGGCGCTGAAAGCTCCATTCACACACCCTCTCACCCAGGGATGTTTTTGCAATTCAATATTTTCACACGCAGGCAGCTTCATCGTTACTTTGGAATCGTACACTTGGCAGGATGAGGATGGGGGCCTCTGGGACAGAGAGGCTGAGAGGTGGAGGGGTGGAGGAGACGGGGTCAGCACAGAGGAATCCTGGTGTCGGGAGGGGACAGGCCTGCGCCAGCTAATGGGCCATCTTGAAATGTTTTACCAAAGACCCCTCCGACACCTACGCACACAAACAAGTGCGCACACATGGTCGTGAGCAATCGCACACACACATTCCAGCCCACTCATCGCCTCACAACCAATCTGACTCCAGGTTAATGAGGAGAGCTCTTATTTCCTTCATCAAAATCTCTGGACTCATTCAGTCATACTATCCTGCCAGGAAAAGACTTTCTCCCCCTTCCACGCTCACATCAGACAACATCTTTATAGCCAACAAATACACAGCGTATAAAAAGTAACACATCAAAAGGCACAACTAAAAGTATCTCCAAACATAACACGTGACAAATCCAGCAATTTGAACAGCTGATTAGCTGCTGCTAACAATATGTGCATGTTTTTCAAGAGATACGGTAAAAAGATTATCATAGCAAACACAAAATGTGAGTCCAGAGACCAAACATATGACGACAAAGGAATGAGCTCAGTGGAAATGTGCCTTGTTTTAACCAAGCCGTTTCAGGAGATTTGTTGCAATTCCACAACTGTAACACCCAAGGATTTGTTTAGCATACAGAGCGGCTGAGGTAAATAGATGGCCTGCAATAAGACGGAGCTCTTAATATATTTATCCCATGCACCCTACTCTACTTAATGAAATTAAACCACACCAATAGTGGCCCTTTGTCTCTGGGGAGTTCAGTAATCAACATGCCACCAGTTTTCATTTTGTATGAAAATAAATGGCAGCCGGTGATATGGACGTAATTGTGTTGCACCAGAGAGGAGCTGGGAGAGAAAGAAACTTACAGCAATGATGTAGTGGAGCCAATTTCATGGACAACAGTGCTCAAGAGAGGTAGTCAAATAAGCAGAGGCATTCATCTGGGGACCAGCAGCGCCCTGCTTCTATTTCTATCCATCATACTCACAAAGAAACTTAGCCAAGTATTAAACAAATAGTGAACTGGTGAGCCCAACGCACCAGCGCCTGGCAGGGTCACTGGATAATGACAGCTCAATTACTGTGAATCTCCTTGTACACTTCCCCCAGTACAATCCCCACGCCAGCCCCACCTAGCACGGCAAATTTGTCAAACTCACCAAAACGATGGGTCTGACAGTGTAATCGCTAACCGTCCCCACCGACATGAAAGAGGTCTTTATCTGGCCAAATCAAAGAACCTGATCTCTGAGAGAAAAGGGTAGGAGGGGGGGTGACTAAAGAAGAGAAACGTCCCGCTTGGCCCCCGTGAGACGTGGAGATGGTCTCTAATCCGCTTTAATGAGACACTGCGTGCCCATCTTTGTGTTAATGACGAAACACAGTGAGAAAGACGGTGAGGAGCGGGAGGAGGGAGGAGTGGGAGAGATAGAAATGAAGATGGAGCCAAGGCTTTGAACTGGCGGCCTGATGAAAGGGGGAGTTGAGAACCACGCTGCTCTACACACCACTGTCTGTGTCGAAGACAGAAAAACAGCCCAGGGGACAGGGCAGTTTGTCGGCTATCATATCTGGACAGGATGAGCCATCAGCAGAGCCAGACCCAGACTGTGTGTGTCCCAAGAGACAAGCAACAATTTGTGAATCCACTACAGAATAGCTAGAAGGAGAGTTTAGTATCACATTTTGGCATTTGTGTCGTACCAGAAATTCTCATATACAACATAAGCTAGTGGACACAGAAACACTGCTTTCTAATTTGCATTCAAATCTTTCCCCATTCTGAAAGCTACTCTGTTCCTGATAAAAGAGCAGCAAAGGGAACAAATCTAGAAACTAAGGCAAAGCGTGAGCAGGATAATACCAAACAAATCGGGATTAGAGCCAGATAAGACTAGTCACAATGCTGAGCAATACCAGGGATATCACAATGTGAGGAGGAATCATGAGGGCTGCTGAAACACACTAATTAGGATCTCGACACATTTGCCCCTTGTTTTGCAAACAACACGCACAGTAACAGCAGGTGGTGCGCAATCACAGCAGACACACAGAGAGACAATGACTCGAGTTAATCAGCATACTCCAAAGGTAAAGAGTAAGTATTTCCTATAGGACGACTGCAGCAGTCTGGGGTATTCTTAGCTCTGAAAGCATGGGTCTAGATATGGAGCAGTATGCTAGTGTAACCCAATAAGCAGCCACGGGTCAACACAAAATACATTCAACTGGCTTCTCTTTTTTAATGTTCTTTACACCAACATACCGGACTGTAAAGGCTGCTGGGCTATTTTTAACAAGACCCTGCCCTGATCTGCAGACTGAAATCGAACGGTACGAGGGGAGACGAAAAACAGGGGGCCACTAAAAAGAAAACACTGGGCATATATCTAAGGCTGTCTCAGGCATGCCACAGTCTCCACTGCCAAACGATTGGGAGATTGTCGTGTTTTTACAAACATGGTGGATGAGGTCATGGCGCAAGGCAGGAAAGAGGCATATTTGCCAAATGGTTAATGCGAGGTCAATGTATCAAAAGGGATTTAGAGCCATGCGCAAGAGCTTAATGTAGTTGAATTTAAATGTCAAATTAAAATCTGACTTAGCAGAGACAGCATGAGCCCGAATGATGCATGTGTGTGCCTGTACGCGTCCAGGTGTAAGAGGTGGTCACCCATCGCAGCGGCAGACCAGGCCAAGGTCAAAGCTCATAACAGTGACAGGACCTCCAACAACTGTACAAAATGTTGTACGCACACACAAACATTTAGCCAGCCAACGGTGCCAGCTCCTGCTGCTCACATGACATTTCCACTCAACCTTTCTAGTTTGTGATTGATTGGGGTTAAACCATAACGGTGCCGAAAATCTGTCACCGCTAAGGTGTGTGTGTGTCTGTGTGTGTGTGCGTCCATACACAAGCCTTCTGCATTTGTGCATGCGGCTTCTATGTGGGACCTATGAACGGCACATCCACTGATTCCAAGCCTTCAGCGAGCTGATGCTGTGCAGCACCGGTTCAGTCAGCATTATAAAAATCCAGTGTGTTTTGTGGGAATACTTGGCTCAATTCAGGTTTCATGTTATGGCACCTGTACTTGACAGTGTCTTACAACTCTTTTCCAGGGATACTAAACCAAAACGTCATCAAGAAGGAGACACATACTGTAGTTAAGGGATCATTTTGGCTCTTTAACTAATTAAGTTCCGGCTGAACTATCCTCCCATCTATTAATCTTCTTCTGTTACAGCTGTTACTCCAGTTACTCATAGTCCTTATGTTTTCATTTTTCTGCACAGGAGGAAGATATCACAGGTTTTGATTATTATGGTTTCTGTTTCAAACCTTTAATAAGCAGACGACGCACGTCTCCAAATTTCAGGGTAAATACTTTACTGGAAGGAATGTCCTCCATGAGTAAATTTGAAGATACGGTTACAAAAAGCAATGCATCTTTATTTGTATCATATTATGTGCAGAAAATGCACGCCATATGTTGAGACAGACTAACAATAACCATGACCAAAACCCTACCCTGACCTTAACCACAGCAATGTCCCCTACGACAGATTAACATGTTGAATATAGGCAGAGTCACACTGACGTTTAAGGGGTTATGACAAAAACATTTGCTATTTCAGAGAATATCTAGCTATAATAATTGTGAAAATGAAGCGGCTTGACGCGCACAGCACACAGTATACAAAGCATGTCGTGTCCTGGATAGCTACGCTGTAAGAAGACTCATCGCTTACAACACACTCCCTGCTGGAGCCCACTCGCTCACAGGCCAGGATGAGGAGCTGACATCAACAAACTTCCATAATCAAGTACTTATGCGGCATATCTGGGCATGCCAAATGTGGCCTGACGCAATTAGTTAGGTTACAAAAATGTTCAGTACTTCAAAATTTGGCACAAGTGGACCTAAAACCAGTCCAAACGCTCCGATTGAAATAACCAATAGAAAGTGGATGTTTCTATACCACGCATTTGAATTTAGAAATCACTGTAAGTCTGCTTCACAACGTTTCTTTAAGTTCCCTTGTTTCCTGATATAAAGATTACTGAAATTTTAATGATCACATTCAGTCACTCCACATAAAGATGAAAGCTATAAGTGATGGTGCCAGATTCCGAGTGCTGCAAAGATCATTAACAGCATCACAAATTAATGCAAATTGTTTCACACGGGCCACACGAGCTCAGGTTCCCCATTTGCTTTTATCTATCAAAGGTCCAGAATGAAAATAAAAAATAATGGCCTCATTTGTAGTGTTTGGGAGGAGATTATATAACTTGACTGAAATCCAATCAAATAACTACTAGGATTTAGCAATAAAGACTAAATTAAATGTTACATATGTTGTAGCAGTAAGATGACCTTTTCAAAATGCTAATCAGCAACGTTAATAAACATTTACCAGCTATAGAGGTCCACAAACAGTAGTCACTTCACTTCATTTTTATTTGGTGATGGTATCATCTTTATGTTCAGGCTCTAATCTGTGAACACAGAGCAGAGCTATCTGACACACATTACAGCTGCAAAGCAGTAATGCATGGAAGCCCGCACAAGGCCATGAGCGTTTAGCCAGAAGTTCAACATAGCTACCATTGTTGGTTTTAAAAGTGTTATGGGTTGGGTTTTATTACTTCTGTCAAAACATCAGAAGCTGTTGAGCCAGGCCAAGTTCATGACTGGGAGTCCATCTAGTAAAGGCCTTTAACACAAAGATCAATAGCATATCTGGCAATTAGTATATATAAGCCAAAACAGAGAGTGAGCGAGTGAGTGACAAAGAAAGAGAGAAAGAGGGAGAGAGGCTCATTTTGTCACTATTTGTTAAATGTGGTAGGTGAGGCGATGGAGCCAAGAGTTGCCATTTTGTGCCAAATCAACGACAAATCATAAAGAAAACATTACAAAAAGTACCTTTAATTGTATCGACGTGACAGTGCAGGCGCCCTGTAACTAAGACATGTTCAGAAAATCAATAGCTTGTGTAAGCTGCGGTCACGATCACCTTCGCGCTTCTCCGCATGTGTGAAAAGCGATTACACGTTAGTGTGTTAATTGTTTCGGTGCAGGTTTCAGCGCAGAGGATGTGGGGTCTGCCTCACCTGCACTCTGGAAGAGGACGAGAAGAAATCCGCAACCGGAAGTCGTAATGGAGCTAAACCCAATTTAAAGTTGCATATGAGCGCAGCAGAACACCACAATAAAAAGAGTCGGAAGGTGATAAACGTCTCACTAAGCACGCGCGCATGTGCGTGAACAAGTGAATGAAATTCATTTTAAGTTGCAAAATAAATAAACGTCACTTGCCCTGTGCTCTCTGCTGGATTACGTGAATCCATTTCTTTTATTTATTTAACAGGACGCCAAGTCATAAAAATCCCACATATCGTTTATCATATATTCTATTTGAAATGTATCAGGTTTATTCACTTTCTGGGAAAATACGAGTGAAACTTTTAAAAGAACACTAATCAATAGAAGCTACTGTAAAGCAGTGAGGGCACAGGTTCAGACTAAATTAAACTCTGAACTCCGGCAGCCTTATAAATTCAACTAAATAATAAAAGATGCAGAAATGTGACAACAAATAAAAAACCAAACAAAGCCCGCTTGTGACGTGCCATTCTAACCCAAACACCCCCAAAGAATAACGTAAACAAACCAGAAAGGCTGCGTATATAATCAATCAGTATCTGCAGTGTGGGCAGTGTAACATGGCCTTGAACGTGCAGTGCATGTGTCCAATCTGCCCGGAGAAGAAAGTTAAAAATAGCTTGAAAATAAAATGAGAAAGCATCTGATGGACGCTGCAGCTCGGGCCTGCTCTGAGCATTTCACCGGCAGAAACAGAAAAAACGAGGCTGGAATATACTCCCACGCGTCGTATTCAAAAGTTGTGGGCCTGCATGTTTTGAATGTTAAGAAGAACACGATATTTTTTCACGCCTGCTCTGTTTCTCTCCCGCCGCTGCAACACAACCGGTCTGAGGCCTCTGGGCTGCAGAGGATCCCTGTGGTCCGATGTGAGGGTGCTACAAAGCCAGGTATTTGTGTTCATTAGCACCCGGATCAACAGACTATCAAGGCCGTTTAGAGATCAAGACCAAGAGCAATTACTGGCAAGAAGCAGATCCTCCACATGTTCAAGTATTTTTACAAAGCACTCCAATTAGCGTTTTGCGTTCTCTTGACCAATTTCATTTTCTTCCTTTCTATACGTGTGTTAACGTACACGGGACACTGATCCCTGTGCACCAATCGATGCGTACACGCAAAAGCAATGACAGAGACCTGACCTGTAAAAGCTGGGCATTGCTTTTATTTATTCTTATTTTTGTCAATTCCTGGAAACCATCGCTAAATGTAATAACCCTGCCACATGGCATAATTAGCATTTTAGAACGAACTACAGCCTGAGACTAGTAGTTTCATTTAAAATAAACACGCTTGTGGTTTGTTTGAAAGACTGTGCACACATATTTATTTCACTTAAGGCCTCACATGTAAATATTAAAGTATTTTTTAATGCCAGAATTACTTCTATAATGAGGTTCGCGTTAATTTGACAAGGGCAAGGCTTTGGCTGAGTTACAAAGTTTGTAAAGGCCTGTAAACATGCAATTAAGTACATCCGACCCTCAAAACAATACGAGTTCATATTAAATATACTTTAAAAATCTGTAATAAAAAATACACATGCACCATAAACGCTAAATGTGTCCAATTTAAATATGGCATATTTTACAAAACAACAAATTCAAACTCATGGTAGCGAAAAAAACAACACGTAAAATACAACAAAATCAAACGGCAACAGGTCTCCATAAATCTTTATGGAGTTAAGCAACCGTCTTTCTGTGACTGTGTATGAAGCAGACTGAGCCACATCATTATAACCAAATACACTCGTGCAGGAATGAAACGATAGTTTTGAATAATTTCAATAATTCATAATTCAACCCACCAACAATGAACAAATAATAAACACGGTCGTTTTCCAGCAACAAAATCATGTTGAAACTCAGTACATGATTTTTCCGTGTGACGCGAGGAGCAGTCCACTGTGTAGTAGTATGGGCGCTTTCTTGCAGGACGCATTATTGATTGACATTCCCTGGAGGAGGAACCAGTCTGCAGCAGTCCGAGGGCCGTGGGACAAAAACAAAAGTTGCCAGCGAGCGAAATCTTGTGCGGCTCAAGCGGGATCGGGGGAAAATGTCTGCATTAAAACATTGCTCTTTATTTCTGTTTTCTCGTGTCGGCGTATGCGTCTGCAGGCGAGCGAGCGAGCGAGCGAGCGAGCGCGCTCAGCTCGGCGCGAGCTCAGCAGCAGCTCGCAGCAGAGCGGTGCCACAGCGCCCACTATTTCAAAAGCCGGGAATGTTATTTCACAAGACTTGGAACGGCTCTGTAAAAAGTTACTATCCATTTCAACAACTTTCCTGCTAACTTTCGGGAAACGAAATCCACCCCAGACAAGCCTCCGACAGGCTGAAGGAGCGAATGACAAGGATCGAGCTCGGACGCCGGTGCTGATCAGTCCTTCACAGCAGCGTAAGCAACTAAAGCACCAGCGGCGTTTCTCATCACACATGAAACTTTCTGACAGAGGGAACCAACGAAGCCAAGAGCACAGCATGCAGAGAAACGAGGCTGAGCAGCCGGAGCGGGACATGTTTTCAGCACAAAAGTTATCCCTGGACAAAGAGTCGCCCCCTCTCTTAAGGATATGACAAATGACAAGGACACAGTGGACATCTACCGACCCTGGAGTTTGGTGCCGGCGGCTGAAAGCGATAAGAAGCGGAAGAAAATCAAACCTACTTTTGGCCAGTTTTCTCGCCCTCGCCTTGGATCTCATCTTGTCCGCTTGTAGATTCCTCTCGTCGTCCTCCGTGAGCCCAGAAGCAGCAACAACACTATCTTCATCTCACCAGCATTGTCAGTTTGGACACCTTCGCACATGCGCACAGGCCATTCAATCTGACACCCTTGCCGGGGCCAAAAAACTTTCCAATGTATTCATCATCATCACTTTTTTGTCCTATCGTCTCCCCTTTAGATCACTTATCTCTTCCCCTCCTCCTCTTCCTCCTCCTCCTGCTCTCTCCTCACCACCTCACCTTCCCTCCGTCCCCCCTTACCATCCCCTTACCCTCGTCCCCCTCCTCACCCATGCACCCCCACCCACCCCATTCAGCTACTGCCAGCACCTTGGATTTTTACCCTTTTAACAGCGGCAACTTGGTTTCCTCCAGTGGCGGTGGACAAACAGAGGTACGATGAAGTCAAGGTCGTCTCATAATAATCTAAAGTATTATTGTTATTAATAATTTATTAATATTTGTATTTATATGTCACAGTGGCTTTAACAAAACACGTTTCTTTGTGGATAGATTGATAGAAAATTTGTATGCTGGCTGTTGACGCAGGTGATATCTCAACATGTGCAAAGGTTATTTTCAACTTCATTAATTCCCACGCAGCCATAAATAAATGCAAGGCTCGCGTGGAGATGCTCTTCGCAGGCTCTGGTTTGCTTTGGAGCGTGTGTGTGTTTGTATGAAAACCTCGTCGTCCTCAGGAAAAGCAGCGGCCAGCAGCTGTTTGACTCACGCACGGACTCTCCACCACCAGAGTCTCTACCGGGGAGAAGTCCAGGTTTTTTTTTTCTTACTCCAATGTTCATATTTCTAACAATACGCAGCAGCCACTTCTTCGGGAAGTGTTTGTACTCACTGACGTAATGTTTAGCGCATATCACCTGAATGAAGGTGGACTGCAGACTTTCTCACATGACTTTTACTTGCACCTGTTTGTTTGCTGCAGGCAGGAGGAAGCCGCCTTTACATTACTGAGTGCAAGCAGCAGCCCGAGGTTAAAGGACACCGAGGTAATTTTAGATTTCTATTTACGACACACGTATCCATTCAATAACGTGTACACATTTTCTTTTGCATTATTGACTTGTTAACGTTGTCTTTGACAATCAGGTTATTTATTTACAAAGGGAAAATTAATAACGCTTCATCAAAAGGTTTATAAATTCATGTAAAACAGTGTAATGTCCACATTATGAGTGAAACAATTATTATTGTGTTATTACTATTATGTTAATGATTATTAGTATTTAATTAAAATGTCCTGAATAATTAAAGTTGTATATTTATGTCACTGACTCAAATGTTAAATAACCCCAGAAATAAGAATAAACGAGGCTTGATAGAAGCTGTGCATATTATTTTATATATTATGTATGAAAGTAATACAGTCCAGTCCTGACTGATGTAGGCTGGACGTCTTATTCATGTGGTGCCTGGGCCTGTAGCCTGCATGTCATATGGGAATGGTTTCCGTTTAGTTTGGCTGCATAAAGGCGACTCTATGTTGGAGCCTATTAAAGATTTGTGGTGATGGAGCAACTGCAGTCTGCTGGGAGAGCGGTAGGGATCAATTCTCTGCACACTAATCAAGCCGCACTTTTATGGAATACTTTTAAACCGATGTGTATATTATTATTATTAATATTATTATTATTATTATCTGCATAAAATACAGACTTGAGTTAATCGAACATGAGATATTTTCTAAAATAACGACCATTTTAGGGATTTTGTCCTGGCTTCCTGGAGAGGGAGCTTAGGCCATCAACGTTTTCACTCGAATGCGTCTCATCTTAAGTGTGAGGAGTTTTGTAATAGACATAAAACCCTACAACATATTTAATCCATGCAGTATTAACACATGCATATTAAAGACGCGTGGCTTTGTAGACGGCGCATATGGCGACACCGACTCAAAAAGCACCGGTCGATAAACAAACAATAAATCATGTGAATAACAGTGGTGTTCAAAGGTTTTGTTTATTCCTTGGTGTCTGAAGGAAGCGTGAGCGCGTGGCGACAAGCTTTCAATAATCTATTGTCTTTATCGATTTGCTCTGTCGATGCCTCGTCGTTCAGCAGCTTCACGCAGAAGAAAACTTAAAACCTGAAATGCATTAGGCAGAAGTTTCCCCAGTTGTCGAAATTATTTCCATCAGCTGCCAGAGACATTTGAGGCCTCTGAATATTTCTCACATCGGGTTGGACGAATGGTTTCACATGGTGCAACACCTTTTTTAAAGGAGCAATTAACTGTGATTACGTTTGCAAAGAAAACGCGTTGCTCCCCGACACGGGCCCGTTTGGGGAATACTTTTCTGCGTCATTTAAGCGTCAACCTTTAAAGGGGTTGTGGAAACGTACAACGTCTGCGCAGGAAAAAATACTGTTTTGGAGTATTTGCTTTCCAGAGTTGTGGCTTTTTTTCTATTTTGTGCAGCGGCCGAAGGAGCGCAGGAAGGCAACACTGTTGGCTTCGTCCCCGGAAGAGAGGTGTGCGGCTGGACGGGTGCTTAATCATCTGCACAGGATCCTCTGTGTTTTATTAATCCGTCTAATTAGCAGAAAAGGTCGACGGTCATAAGGCAACAAACAAACCATTGTGCGATAATTCCATGCATTTTAGTTAGGCCTGCGTTTTATTGTTATACTACATTATTTATTTTTCTTATTTAACCTGGTAGCAACTTACTGTAACTGCGCTTACAGAGGAATCGGTGCGACCTCCGTGGCAGGTTGATCTGCGCCTATACACACGTGTCCATTGTATTGTTCGTATGACACGACCTGCACGCTGCACTGAGGCCTATTAATATCTGGAGAATAATTGTTCGGCGGGTTCCAGCTTTGAAGGACACAATTTTCTTCGAGTGGGCTCGGTTTCCTCATTCTCCACCTGGTGAAGCGATGACGTCTTCATATCACCTGAGCTGACAGGAGGCCTGCAGCCTGGCCAGAATATGAGCGGCTTGCCAGTTTTTCTTCTTTTCCTTCGGCATCGGAGACTCGATTCACAACCGCATAAAACAAACGCTCTCGTTGCAGCTGGTGAAGATGTGCTAAGTGTTTTTAATTATTCAATTTCTGCAATTAGGAGAATAAGTGATAACCAAGAAACGAGCTAATTAACAATCTAGACGACATTTTTTCAAAAATAATCGTGATAATGTCATAGCAGAACGTATGTCCAAGCTTTACCCAAACGATGAGGCGTTATCGTCAGGGGCGCGCACTGATGCCCGTGTGTGCGTATGTGTGAGCGTTCATAACACACTGGATTGGTGTGGTCAGACTGTGGTGACTGTACCCCCACCCTCACACACACCCACACACTCATAGTCTGCTGAAACCCAAGCTTTATCCACGGTGGAAAAGGCTCCGGGTCTCCGGATTAGACGTTACGCGCAGATAACATCAGCGCACACCAGATACGTGAAATGGTGCACCTCGCGGTTCGGCCTGCGGACGAGGTGAGCCGGGAGTCGGGGGGACATCAAAAAGCCGCAGCGGGCCCTTTTGTGAGCACTGTGAGCATTGTAAATTTGCTGAATGTAATTCTGCCGCGCTCGGTGTAATGAGAGAGTAAACATGATAACTAGCCGCGGCGAGGCGCTGGGAGGTGCGTGGAGGCGAGCGCCTGCGCGTGCGCCCACACGCGCACACAACTGGGATGCGACCACTCTGTCATCCCAGACAAGAGAAATGATAAACACAAGAAGAATCACTCCAGCCCACACGGCTTTCATAAATCGATAAGCATATATTTGGTGAAATCACAGCAGCTAATCAATTAGAAAGCCCTTTATTTAGTACACGATGAGCGTGGAGTGGCTCTCTACAGTGGCTGCTCCCCCTCTGCTGCACTAACGTCCCTACGAGCCCTCAGTGAAGTTGTCTTGGTAATTATTAGCCATTAATTGGGTTCAGGACCTTGTGCGTCTATGGGAAATGAGAAATGTGACCGCTAATCCACGGCGTTTCTTTAGGGCCTTCTGCAGTGTTGTTAACATGATGTCAGAGACAGACGGGCGCTGCGCTACGTTCAGTGATAGCAGGAATATGAAGAGGTTAGAGGGCAGACGCTGAACAGACACTGCAGGAGCTGTGAGCTAACTAGCTCACAGCTGGAAAGGTCTTTTTATAACTCAACATCAAAATCAACGTTTTCTGTGAAGTGGTACCGACATTATTCTGTTAACTTCACAGCTTCTTATTTTAATTACAATATTCAGGCAACACTATTAGGCTACTCATCAGTCAATGTTTATCAATTAAGTTCCAAATCGATTTGCAACTGTTGTTAATATTCTCCTGTTTGATTGCTTAATTGTATTCAAGTTCATTAAAGGCTGACAGAAAGCACGCGACACACTGCTGAGACACTTCCCCCTGCAGGCCGAGACACAAACCAATAAACAGGCAATATTTAATCATTTTCGGTTTTGCTTTGAGTCTGAAGAATGGTTTTAGTTTATGTTCTTGTCTGATTTATTTTCAATGGCAGCTGCTGGCTAATTCTGCATAAAAATGAGAAATCATATTTAATGGCCCAGTGAAAATTAGGCTACAGGGTATCCGTCACTGTATTTTCTTATAATAAATGCCAACGAATATTACAGAGCTATATTTCCGAAGTAAATCATAATTGAACTGAAAGGAACATAATTATTATTCAGTGAGCAAAATTCTATTCTGTTGCAGAAAAAAAATATTAAAATAATAACGATAATTACAATAATAAACCCTACCTGGCGACCAACTCACGAAATGTAAACAAGGAATATGCTAAAGCTGAATAAATCTGACTGGGAATTAAATCTGCCTCCAAAAATCAGCAAGGTCTCGAAAACGGCTGCCGTCCCCTCATCATTAATGATGTTGTTGTTGTTAATTAATCGCTCGTTAATGTCGCCATCCATTTCCACGCAGATCAGAGGAACGAGGAGCCGACAACGCCGCCAAACAACTGCACATTAAAATATTGCCGTGAGGCTTGTGTGAAAATTACCCCAATGTAGAAATGACCTTAATATGATGTAATCAATCAAGCTGTCTGCTGGGACACTGGGAATCACAGTGTTAATCTTAGATTGGAAGCAGTGGGGGGAGAGCAGTCTGTCATATTTTACAACTCCGTCCAACGCCAAAGTTCAGTATTGACGAAGCTTTCTGCACCGAAACACGATGAACCGAATAAAACATTCTTATTCTTAAATTAATTCATATTCTTAAATTAACCAGGAAACAAATGTCTGAAAACCATTAAAACGTCCATTATTTAAAAAAACTAGAGAGAGCACAATTTTCATGGAAGTCAATAAACTGAATTAGACTATTTATATATATATATATATATATTTTTTTTTTTTTTCAAAGAACCATATTTAAAAAAAACTGTTATATGTGCAGGAATGACGGCTCACAATCTCTTATATTTAAAGTGAAATATATTAAACAAAGCAAGTCAGCAGTAGAAATGAAGGCTGCAGTCAAGTCTGTCACTAAAGCTGCGCAGGGAGAGCATTATACACAATCAAACACACATGCACAAATATTACACCAAGAACACACACACACAAGCTTGGCACACTACGAGAGGCTCACATGGGCAGCGTCGTGTGCTGAGGGTCTGTGCATGTTATCATTAACGACTGCGGACAGACGGAACAGGCCGAGCCCACAAGTGTCCATTTCACGGCAGCCTGGCATGGCAGCAGGTTAGGACTCCAGAGAGCCGTCAGCCACTGTTCAGCACACAAGCTTCTGGGATTTCTGGTTCTCATCTTTGAGACAAACCCCCTTGAAGGGCTAACCTCAGATCAGTGTTCTCACCTTCTGTAAAGATCTGATCAAGGATTTTGTTCTCAGTACGCAAACCTCAATGACCCTTTTTTTCTTTTACTTCTACTGGCTGAAGCTCAGAGACGTTTGTATTAACAAGATACAATGATGGTTGCTGCTCATTTTAAAGTATACCTACAGTTATTGATTTGATAAATTGACATGCAGAAGCACAAATGTGTAAAAGTTAGACACCCGTAAGACAAATGTTTAAATAAAGCTTCAAATGCACTCGTATCTTTTCAGGTTTAAATCTAGACAGTGCTGTGCTCAAAGAAAATCCCTTTTCAGGAACAGTGAATATTGAACAGATCCAGATCCCACAGTCTCTACGCGACCTCTGAAATGGTCCTGTTGTATTCTAATATTGTATGTGCAGTGATGTCACTGCTGCGAGCTATCGTAAAGTGGGGCCCCACAACACACACAGCGGTGAAAACGTTTAGCAGTAGGGATGGGAAGGCTCAGTGTCGACATACTCGCTCCACCCAGCGAAGAAAAAACAAATGCTACATGATAATACGTCACGTGGCCGCGCTGGTCATGCCACGTGTAACAGTTAATTGATGACGCATTCGAGGGTATCTCTTAAACATCTGCATATATCTGCATATCTGTTCAGTAATTTCTCACCCAAACCACAGGCCTTGCTGACATTCTTTGGATAAATTGATCTGCTTTCTGTTCTACGATCAAGGTATGTAAACCCTTCCAAAGGGCACAGTAAGGGACGTCAGCCAACCAGAAACATTACTAAATGTTCCTAGCGACTCCGATGCACACACACCTACGATCCAGCACAGAGCCGCTGTATCGTACTCTGAGGAAAATATTTTCAAGTTAGCCTCTTTACCTCACAGGAGCAGATGACTTCCCAGCATGAGCAAAAAAAAAAAAAAAAAAACACGAATGCCAAGCTGCACACTTACACTATAAGCCTGGCATCATCATAGGAAATAAACTATAAAACACCAAACCCTCTGCAACCCAACAAAGGCCAATAAAGGCTTCAACATCGCAGCACCAAGCACAAACACTGCAAGTAGCAAACAAACCCGGCAGCTCTCTACACCATTTCCATAGAGATTATTTTCTCATCCATTCTTTAGACTCCAACTACATTATTTATTTGTTTGTTTTGTTGCACAGTGTATATGTGTCCACGATGAGAAACCAAATGTGTGTTGCTGGACTGACAGAATGATTAATAGGATCTCTAGCTTCTAGGGTGGGGTAGGGGGTTGATGGTGGAGGTGGGGGCTGGGTGGGAGTTTAGCAACACATCAAAAACAACAGCAATTCCCAGGATTTGCAGCCACTTCCTCTGTAGGACCACACTAACCCCCAGAGTCTCCTCCAGTCCGAGCTGGCAAACCTGAGCGGCTCGATAGGTTTCACAGAGGGTTCGTGAAAATTCACAGAACGGTGGTGGATGAACAGCAAAGTTAAGCCTGGTTACTGCATAAACACTGAAGAAGAAAGAAGCAGGGAGACAGGAAACATTACAACTGCAATGAGCATCAGAGCTGTTGGTGTTGTTGGGTTTGTACAGCAAGCGTGGAAACAGTAGAGAGCTGAGTGCACAACCTGAATAAATACTGACTGTGGAGACAACTCAAGGAGGAGCTGGTTGAAAAGGATGACGGGGGGCAGGTGAGGCAGTGGTGATGAAAGGTGAAGGTCAGACGTGAAAGTGACTTCCGAGGCCAACAGCGACAGAAAGAGAGCAAAGAGCAGTTAAACCAGAAGCCGAGTTTCTTTAACAAGCAGAGGCCACAGTTTCTTCTATTGGCTGAATATGAAGGAATGAAACCATGAGACTTGATCAAGTAATTAAACACTTCCTATTAAAAAGTAACAACAGCAGCAGAAGCTGTGGTCTCCTTCTTAGATGCAAGTGTTGAAAGACTGCCCTCCTGTGTCAGATCCATAAACACATGTTGCACAATAGATTCATATTTCGTCTGTCCCCTCCTCTCTCCTGTGACATTGCTTCCTCTGAGAGACAAACGTCCTGAACAGAATAACAAACCAGTCAGAACACAAAGCACACCACCACCCGATCTAGATGTATGTTGGCGTTAAACATTAGCCCTGAAACTAAAAGCAGACCGCTCTGCCGTAGCTTGTGTACAGTATAAACAAAGCCCGCCCATGCATAAAGAGGGAAATTCTATTTACGGTGCGCATATAAAGCATCGGCCGCGTGTTTGAGCTGTACACGCACGTTTCTTTACCTAAACATGAGCGAGAAAAGTGCAACACAGGGTTTTAACAGGTTGTCATCCTCCACTCCTGCTCTTTTCCAAAGTGAGCCAGCTGCCAAATCCCTGAGCGTGCTTAACAATTCCATTACCGCCATGAAGAACACCCACACTCTTCTTTTGAAGCCAGGGCATTTTAGATGAGAAGAGTTTATTGACTTCAAATTGTTACCACTTGGGCCCTCTCTCCTCTCATTGTTGGCAAAGAAAAAAAATAAAAATAAAGCTGCATGTCAAGGCGCAGTGTGTGGAGCTCCGCTGTGAATTTAAGGTATGTCTGTTAAGACGAGTTCAACTGACAGCTGCTCGGTGTGACACCAGCATCCAAATACTAGCTTGCACCCTGGCGTTGATTGCTCATCAGTGGAAGGATTTAATTTGGTAGTGTGGTCTCTGTTAACATCCAACGGCTTGTTTTACAACTCAGCTCATCTGTGGACCAAATGTGTCACAAAGTCAGATGGGAAAGATTCTGTGTTTCGACTTGTGCTAATAAAGTGTGACAGGCGATTGGCTTTGCAGTTCACCCTGCCTTCGCATGCCATTTTCATAAGCATGTGTGTGTCACACAGTGACATTTGCCATGTAGAGAAAGAGGACAATTTGCCACTCTATTTTAGGGACCCCACCCGTAACCTTTGAGGGTGTCAGTTAAAACGTGGCTACTGGGAGACACTTACAGCCTGTCAGCTTCTGGAAGTGGACGGCTGGACCTAGACACCTGAGGACCTATGGCTGTGATGACACCTCTCAGTTTCCAGTGCGGTGGGAAGGTGTGTCTCGCTGTGTTTGTGTCTGCCTGTCACTGCATCAGTAACTCTGAACGACAGGAAGTGACCTTTATGTAAGGAGACTAAAATCCAACGTAGATCTCAAGAATCTATTTTGCAGTCATGTCTCTAGACAGGAGACGTTTAACTTAACTGAAGTAGAAATGAAATATAAATATAAGAATTAGTTTTACGGCTCAATGACATGCTCTGCTGTGTCCACTCCATGATTTACAGTAACTGGTTGTGAGCGTTGTTGTCGTGGCTGCCGCCATGTAATGGTTTGGCTACAGTAAGCTTTCTAAACGGCGAAGAGGGAATGAAGTGAGCATCATTAACAACAACTGACGTCATTACTTAAAAGCAAATTAACTTCTGGTTGCCTGCAACAACAACTCATTGTTGTCTAGAATCTGTTTTTTTAACGTCGTGCAGTAGTTTTACAATCAAACATACAAATGCCAATAACCAGGGTGTTTTTCAGAGTAGTGCTTCTGTGATAACTGTTGACAGACAAAAAAAAAATACATAATAAAAACCAAATTTGCCCCTGGGAGCTGCATGTCTGAGGCAGTGTTTGTGGAATGGAAAAATAATGGAAGTGTTTGTTTGCAGAATGCGTCAAATCCACTTTGGAAAGAAGCATTATCTGAGGTTTATCATTCACTATATCTGGAAAATAGATGAGTCAGACTGTAATTAGCCTGACATGACTTTTTTTCTCAGTTTGGAAGCTCAAACGGAAAAGCTGGCGTCTAATGAAGATGAGACAAAAGACTGCATGTCCCAAATACACTTCCTGACAAATGGATGTTCATGGAGCAGGATTATTCATCATTCACATACTGTAGAAAAATGTGTCACTTGTAGCTAGGCAGACTGATCTGCTCAGTCTGGTCCTTCATGTACAGTATAAACTAAAAAGGCACAACCAGACAAAAAAGTCACGAGTCTTTGTTCCGTTATGTACTGAGCATTAAAAGGAGGACAAGGGCAAACGTGGGAAGGAATGAACTTAGCCATACAATATAGGAATAAATGTGCATGTGTGTGTACATATGGTTGGGGGTGAGGGGAACTCTCTGCCACTGGGTGAGCTTATCCAGAGGATCTGTTCTGCTTCAAGAGAAGGAGAGAGGGGTCTGATAAGAAGAGTGTGCCACACACACAAGTCAGGACTTTGTCAGCCTTACCTACCGCTGAGTGTATTAGTGCCCCAGCCCAAAATAACAAACTCTACCTGCGTGGTCATGATGAATACTCTGCTCAGTCTGAGGTCTCACAGCTTGTCATCTCAATCTTGTATTTCTGTGCTTGTGTGTGATGCTATGTTTACAGTAAGACAGTCGATATGGACACACATACTGTAATGTTTTCTAGAAGCACCGTCAACCAACCTAATTAAGATGAAAACACAGAATCAATCTAAAATTTAACCTTTCCGCTGAATAAAGTCCATAAATTTTCAAGCTGTATTGCTTTGCTTTAATTACAATGTGCTTTGTATTTCATCAAGTGTGAGCAGAGGGGGTGGGGTGGACATGCCCTTTATTCTGTCCACCACCATTTTTTAGTGAGGAAAGCCAGTGGGTGCCAAACGGCAAAGCCTACGGGATCGTTATTTGAATGCCAAAACGGCAGGAAAGGAAAGGAGGCAGAAAGCCGGTCATTAAAATTCCTACCACCTTGTTGACTGCATCTCCCCAACAAGCTTTCATTTTCCTCTCAGGACCTGGAGGCGCAGGACGATGAGGGAGCACAGCTTGGCGAAAGAGAAGAGAGGCAAATCTTAAATTGGACATGGCAGGGATGTCCTGGAAAACAGCTCTAGGCTGGAGAAAGCTACACAAATGCTTGCTCAGCTCTTGGCAATGGCCAGAACCAGAGGAAAAACAACATCCACCACACAATCGAGTATTAACCGAGACACAAGATGAGTATGGTACTGTATCTCCTCAAACTAATTTTAGTGTTTTCATTTACAGAACACGATGCTACAATGCCTGTAAGAACTACCTTGGAGGTTTTAACCACACAACACTGAATGACGGTTAGTTAGTTCTTTGCACTGACGACTACTAATCTCTCACGTCTGAGAGAAAACATATTCACCTAATAAAAAACATGAACAGCACAGGTAATCACACTCTTTAATTAGTCCCTGTACGTTTGGTAGGAAAGGCCTTTGTAACGATCTGCAGTGTTGGGTTTGCGGCAACAAAACAATTCTAAATAGTTTTGTAGGGGTTTAGAGGTTTCTTCTAGTTGACAGTCTCACATATGGTTTTTGGCAAACTCCAGCTGAGATTTACTACAAGCCGTCTTCTCATGGCCACTTTCATAAAGACTCCACTTATTCAGCATCAGTACTTTGAAGGACATTTAGTGAGATCCCTGGTATTAATCCCCTTAAATGTATAATAACTTACAGTACTTCAGAGGTAAACCTCTCAAGGTGTCTTAGAGGTGGGTCACATCACAGAGCCCCTACATCTGAAAGAGTACAGCAGGGTGCTGCCGTGGTCACTGCCTTCGATGAGCAGTGTGAAGGGGGCTTCGTCTCTTGTCATAGACGCAGGACAGGTAGCGAATCAGAGAGAAAGATGACACCTTGTCAGCTGTTTTCTCTCCCTTTGCTGAAGCTCAGTGGAGGACCACACAGACAGCCAGTGTGTGTTACCAGACTGGCTGGAGGATAGGGATTTGTGCAGTGGACCTGGAGGTTATTTGAGGGTCTGAAATTGGCCCTAACTATCAGTGACAATGTCAAGGTCACTAACAAAAAGTTAAAAGTGGTCAGTGAGCGTTTTAGGACAGTAGGCACTTAATGTATTTGTGTCAACCTCAATTAATTTAATGCCTTCTATGAAAGCAAACGCAAATGGAAAACATTCTGCAAACGACTATAAAAATAATACAGGTATCTGAGTGAACTGGGGTGGACGCATGCATTCTCTCAGACGCGTGTGTATTCAGACCCACTGCCTCTGGTCTAAGTTACCTGCTGACAGACTGTCAGCGGCTGTCAGTGAGGATGTGCCGATGGGCATCAAGCGATGCACTACCCTGTCGCCAACAATCCTGTCCCACCAGACCCCTTTCCTCTTTCACCTATACTTCTGTGCCTCGTGATGCGCTGCGGTAGGTCAGGCAGGTAAGGATGGGGACCGGAGAGGCACACAGGGTGAAAGGGGAGACTTTTATTATCACCATTGTTTCAAGCTCACTGATTCCCCCCACTGCCGACTGCTCAAATGTCCTGTCTTTTCAACACACCTGAGCTCTCCCTCACCCCTTCGTCTGCACACCCTCCTCTTTCTCTTGCTCAAATCACGGTGCTGCAAATCCCTTCTTACCCCCACACAACTCCTCCGCTCCCCATTTGCTACTCTCCTGTTTCTTCCTTCCCTCTCAATGGGCTCACACTGCGTTTGGAGGGCTGGGGAGAGGGGGAGAGAAGTCAAAAGAGAGACAGAGAAAGAGAGAGAATGAGGGAGAGCGGCAGGCCTCTGGCTGTAAGGGAGAGTGCACCTGGATGGGCAGGCTTCCTGGACACGCTGTGAGGGACTATTGTCCTGCATGTCAGCAGCCCCTCTCTTTTAATGGGGCCCGTATATCATCATTCTGATTATGGCAGATGACTGGGACTTTGAGAAGGAGGGGAGGAGATGGTAGATCTGGAAGACACATACATGTGTGTGAGTGAGAGAGAGAGAGAAATAAAGAGTGCACTGGAGAGGGAGGTGGGATGAAGGCGAGGTTTGGGGACAGAGGCTTAAAAACGAAGGGACCCCCAAATCCCCCATCGGCTGAAATCCTAGCACTTAACCCCAGCTATGGCATTGTGTGCTGCCATGGGGATTTTTTCCCCTTTTTTTTGTGGCCGTCATTCTTTTTAATGGACTCTCTTGCTCCATCTACTCCTCCCTCTCCATTCACCCAGTGGATTCTTTAGCCAAGAATGTTTTTTTCTTTTGGTTTATGACTTGTTTTCTTTTCAGAGGTAAGAGGAAGGGAGGTGAAGGCCAGTCACCTGTCCTCTACGGCCTGAACGCCTCCTCAGACCAAAAGCTCTTTTAAAAAAGGAAACGCAAGGACCACTACAAACCATCCTTGTCATGATTTTTTCACGCCATCGGCAGGAAGCTTCAGTTTGAGTTTAATTAACATACCATACACAAAGGTATCCTATTAACATATGCAAATTAATACCCTGTTGTCCCTGATATAAACACATGCTTATAAAACTAAATTTAAATATTACAAAACATTACCATTAATATCTAGTTGAGCTTTCATATACGTACACTGCACAATATTTGATTACTGAAGTTCTAAATGTTACTACTGTTGACAAGCTGAATTACAGGATCACTTCCGTGAAACATATGTAGTTTACATACTTAATAGTTGTAATTCTATATATTTGTTGCCCTTCAGAATGTAACAGCTTATCCAAATACTGAGCACTTTTTCCCCATGCACGTTAGAATCTGAGTGTTAAGTGTTGCAATACATCACTTGTGGAAGATGTGACGTAACTGAACAGCAGATCAAAGACTGACGTGTTCATGTTTTGGGTCACTGAGAAAAGAGAGAGTCATTCATTTTAAGAGGACAAATGGCAGCTAATTGAGTAGGTGTTATCAGAGCTTGTCTGGATTCATTTCAAATAAGTAAAGGGTCATTTCCCCTCTAATTGGCTACCTATGCTGGAGTCTGTACTGTTTGTGAGGCTCTGTATGTGACTGTGTGTGAAAGTGTGTTAGGATTAAAATCTTTAAAAATTACTGACCACGTACAACAAAATAACTGAGATGCTGGAGATGTGGAGAGCAGTCACACAGTGGTCTGCGGTGCTGAACCTGGAACAAAGCTTTACACTGACTTAGGTAACAACACTGATGCTTTAACCATCTTTAAATTATTTTATTATAGTTACTTCAAAACTGGTAGAATGGAAATTCCTTATCGTTTCAAGTTGCTAGAAGTCTAATAACAGAAAACATTCAGTCATAACAGTCTTATGCTATGCTATTAAAAATTTATATTATATTAAAAAGGTTTTGCTGTCATTACTTTTTGAGCACAGATGGAAATTCCTGAACTTTTTTAAATAAAGGGACCATGGCTAACTTGTGACCTATAGCAGATCATATTTTTTATGTTTTTAAAGGTGGGAAATTTACAGAGTGTGAGTGTGTGGTTGCGTACTTTGTGTTTGGAAGGGTATAGCAGTGCAGAGAGCACAAAGAAACCTATAATCCCTCAATGCTGCCTGAAAAGAGTCTTTCTGAAAACAGTGAGTCAGTGTCCACTTGGTGCGTCAGATGAGAAGCAGTTAATGTGTCAGTAATTGGACAGCCAGTATATTTTGGGAAAGGTCCTTCATAAAAAAACTCCACCCACAGACTCAGAGAGTGTGTGTGGTACACAGACAGCACGTATTACAGCCTGAAGGGTAAGTAAACAAACAAACAAACAGACGAACAGATGAAAACAAAACGAGATGAAGGGAGGTGAAAAAAGGAGGTAAAAATAGCGTCTGTACTCTTCTTCTGCGTCTGGCTGGCAACTCTCGGGGGACTGGCGGGATTAAGTGCGAGCTGTGGATGACATCACGGGTAAGGACGGGCGCTTGACTCGTAAAGTGCCCCTTGGTTTGTGCATCTACAGGCCTAGTGCCAAAGCCAGAGCGTGGGTGAGGGGGTGAGAGGGATCATTAGTGAGATTTTATTGGAGCGCTGGGGAGGAACCACTGGTACATGGGTGCAGACGCACAGGAAAACAGGATTCAGACGGGCTGTGTAGTCCTTTGATTGCTCCCAGACCCTCGCTGCAGTGTGTATGTGTACGCACGTGTGAGAGAAACAGAAAGCACAGATAGCATTTTTGATAGGATATTGACATATATGCTATGTGCAAGTGAGCTGTTACTCGTCTGTGTTTTTACAGAAAGTTCTTGGCACGTGTGTATATACAATAATTGTCCTTTTATAGTGTACATGCCTGTGCATGTTTGTGCATGTGTCATTCCGCGTGATGGAAACCAGAGATGTCCTATAGCTGCGGAGGCTTGATCTGCGGGTGAGCTGTCCGATGACGTTTGTTCGAACTTCTCATAAAACACACAAGGCAGAAGCCAGAATTCCTTTTCGTTTTCAGAGCTCCGCCGCCTCCCTTCGCCTCGTTCTCCTTAGGAACATATAAAAGACGACAGCGAGGATATCCAATGCCTGCTGACACAAATCCCACTCAGTCACCTCCAGATGGGATGGCTGCATTTTACATCGAGTGCTCAGCAGTAGCCCATCCTGACTCCTTGTTTCACTCCATATAAAATGAAATCAACCACATCTTCTGAGGTGGCTAAAAACTAGCCACCTTTTCCAGTCAAGCTAAAACAGAGTGACCTGCAACATTGTCTTCTGTGGACATTTGTCACAATGAAACAGCTCATAATTACCCATGTGGTGTTCAGTACATGAAGCAGAGCTGGCAGACAGTGGCTTGACACATTCTTTCAGATTTGCTCTGTCTGTGTGCCTCGTCACTGACAGCCTGACGGAAAGGCTAGACGAACTGTATCCTCTCCATCATGCCACAGCTAGGAAATGAGCCATTCATTTTGACCGCTGCTGTCGAGCTGTCTGACCTCTCAGGCCTGGAAGGCCCACTGTGGTCTCATAAAAGATGCCAGTCATAAAATAGCCGAGGGGGTAAGTCACTCTTGAGCCATTAACTGGTGATACTGGATGAGATTTCAGTAGGTGTCAGGGTGTAAGATTAGACGAGGCCAGGAGGTAGGCCCGTGTCCTAGAATTGATAGATATGCTGAGCAAGGTGAAAACGTCAGATCATGAGGAGGTAACCTGAAGTCATTAACTTGATCATTACGTTTCCTGCGTAAGCCTTTTATTTGCAATATGAATGGTAGTTTTCATAACAACAAAATGCCAAAATGACACTTCTGTCCAAAATGAACCGAGCTGGCTTTAAAAGTGATACTAATTGTATCATTAATCCTCTTTTCCAAAAGTTTGCCGCCCAATTGCTACAACACACCTTCTCAAAGCACTTGTTATCAATTGGGGGTAAAGGCACTATTACCTATTAGCTGTTTTAATGGTGTAAACAGGGGCACCAAAGCAAATACTGAGGTTTACGACTTCCTGTAATCGAGAACAGCATATGTTTGATTGCGGTTGCTAATGTTAAACTAATTGGGGGGGGGGGGGTCTGAGCTGAAATGCTACAAAGAACATTTATGTTCACAAGCTGTGACTAAACACTGGTTAAATGCAAGTAAAACAGGATCATCCGCGCTTTATAACTGACTAAAAAAATCCTATCTTGATTAATTACAGACAAAGTAGAATGAATGAGTCAATTTCTACTTTTCTCTATTGTCAATAAGTGTGTTTGCAAAGAACAGAACAGAACTTCAGCCAGCAACTTCCCACATTACTAAAAGCACATTAGTTGTTCTAACCAGGTTTTCTGTGGTTCTGGGTAGCATGATATGTTTAATCAAAGTATATCAAATATAATTTAAGTATATTTCATTGTATTTTACATTATGTGCATGTGTGACACAGGGTCATTTCAATTCACCGATTTAATAGCTGTAGTTTTATAAGTTAGCATTACTGAAACTTTAAATGCTCAATAGAAAATGTGCAGAAAAACCATTCTGCATAAGACGTCGACGAAAGTTAGATGGAAGCGTCAAATAAAAGTAATTACTAAAAGAGAAAAGTAGCAAATAATGAGGTGTCAGATAATAAAAGGCTCAGATGTAGGCCTCAAATATCAGATGTAGGTCAAAGAAAAGCACAGAGGCTGCTGGACACACGCAAATATTTAGGCTGGCACCATTAAAGAAAGTGAGCGAGAAACACAAAGCCCCAAACAAAGAGACAAAGTCCCCAAAAAAAAACCTCCACCCAGCAGAAAACTCCTGCCCCGGTAGTATATCAGCTGACCCCCATCAAACACTGACATACAAACACATACACACGCCATTTATTTTTGACCCCCCACCATCCTCTTAATCCTGTAAATGTTTTTACAACTTGGTCTGTCACTGGCAAAGCTGGACACTGAGGTGTTTACATTAGTCTAGCGATGCAGTGCTGGCGGCACTGAACACGTACGGTCGTCTATCATAATGAAAGTGTTCCCATAAACATACTAATTACGCAGTACTTTACTGTTGTCCAACCTACAGATCGTTAAGTTAGTGTAAACCAACATATTAACCTCTCATTAGGTTGCCGGTGCTAATACTATGTCATCATTGCACCCCATTCATCAAACCTTTGAACATAACATTCATCAGAGCCAGTCACCTGTAGCAGTAGTGTGGCAGCAGCGCTCATCACTCACATTTAGATGCCAAATTACAGTATGGATGCATTATTGGGGTACAGCAGTTCGAACCTATAGTCTTTTTTTTTAGAAGAGTCATGGTTCACATTATGGACTTTCCAACGGAGATGGTTTGTGATGAGCTGGGCTGAAGAGTAAAGGAAAAGGAACAAGGACTCAAAATCCTCAGAGAACTCCTTCAAGTTTGGATCAAGGCAGGTAAACCATTCCAGGTGACAATATGATGAGGCTACACACTCCGGTATATTTAACACCTTTCATTACTACATACTGTAATTAATTTGTTCTGTCATAATCAAATAAATTAAGTTACCATCACTTTCTACTGCCTGATCGAGCACATGTGCTTTGTGAACTCTGACCAGGAAACACAACATCTGAGAGTGAAAGTTTTGTCTTCAGAACTTTTGCTCTTCATTTCACCATGTCCTTCAAGGCAACTGTATCCGACTATGATGTGTACACTCGGCACACACTGCACATTTTGGTTGCGAGTTATGTGAACCATTATCAAGTTCACGTCTTCATTCCTCTAAACAATGAAATCCAAAAATCTATAGGCAGATTATGCTAAATCCAAAGGATGGTTTGGTGATTACTGTAACGACCTGAAATAAGACATAATGACAGACAGAGTGGAACAAGCAGCAGGAAAAAAGCTGGAGGGTAGAGATCTATCCGGGAAGTGTTACTGCTGACATCACACTACTATTTTTTTAATGGATAACTTCATTATCTGTCACTTGCACTGAATTAGAGAAAGCCAAAGGAAACAATTCAAGACCTTCAATTTAAGACTCTACAGTGCATTCTGATTTGATACTTTACTCAAGTAGACATGCATCCTTATGTGCACAAATACATGCACAGGTACATGTACTGTGGGTCAGCATGAATCATTGTGTTTTGTGAGTATGAAAAGGAAGAATGTGGAGCTGAGCAGATCGTTGCGTGAGGGTCTATAATTGGCGGCAGAGGAAGAATCTGTGAGCTGACATCTGCAGTTGATTTTTGGTGATAATAAATCAGGTTTCCTTCTCTGCTGGTGTGCTTCCACACAGCTCTCTCTCTCTCGCTCGTCTGTTTCTTTATGTATTACACGCACTCTCACTCTTCTTCCTCTCCTCATTTCCCCAAGCCTGTGGACACCCAAGGCCCAGCAGTACAGAGTTCCTGCAAAAGTTTGGACTCAGCCACACTTTTTGGGTGGCCACACAAGTTGAGTTGTGAAAGCTCCTTCCTGGCCAGAGCTGCAGTGGGAGAAAAGGAATAGAGTGTAAAAAGGAGAGACCTGTTCTGTGATTATCAGCAAGTGGAGGTGGATGGAGACAACGAGGTGTGAACAGGCCATAGCTGAAGGAAGCACACTTCGGCAAAATCTAAAACTGCCTGTGTGGAGCCCAATTTTTGCTGACGACACCTATCTGTATCATACCTGGCTGAGTTAGGAGTAAAGCTTTGCTACTGAGCCAAAGCTCTCCACATCAATTTCCTGTGTAGCCACAGCCTCAACACCAGATTTGAGGCTGAATGGCTGCTGTTTTGATGCTGTTTCTCCTTGTTACATTAAACATGACTTAGAGTTCCTAAAAAATAGGAAAAAATACTTTTTGGAGCGCAGTTGGAGGCGACTGCGGTTTGGAAGGGTACTTTCAATATATGTTCCAATATATTCCACTGAGAATGAAAGAAAATATGTTCTGAAATATAATCTGTGTTCCCAAAGATTACCAAAGGTAAATATTGTAAAGATTTGTGATTACCCTGTTTTGTATTTCATAAAAATCTGTAAATAAAGCTATTTATGATCATATTTAATCTACATGTTTAGAATACATTATGTTTGCTTAGGACAAATGAGTCTGCCTAATCCTACATATTCACATTGTTTTGTGTCCTTCATTTATTTAAAAACATGAGGTCACTGACTCAAAGATGAAGGAAAAAGAAAAAAAAGAAAACCATACCATGCATGCGTTCATATAGAACATAAAACAAAGTCTTTAAGTCCTCTATAAGTATAATTGGTTTTAACCAGTTGACTCAGTGAATAAAAAAGATGCTGTGATAACTCAACTATGAGATAATGGATCCTATCAATCTGTGTGTGAACCTTCTGTAGAGGACAGAGAGCTTGAACTAATTACTCAACCCAGTGGAAGAAAGCAAAAGTAACTGAAAGCTCAGATTGTACGTGACATTAACACAACTTTCCTTTAGTGCACCAAGGCTACAACGTTTCCCTGGATCATTTCCTTTACAGCACTTTTACACATGCAACTTCCTTCCTAGACAGATGAAATGATCAGGCTTTAAACCTTTCTGACCTCTGACTGGCAAGACAAAAGGTTAGTGGTTGGTTCAACAGATGCATGATGGAATGCGACTTCCTATCTCATCTGTCAAAACTTCAAACATAAAGGGAAAACTCCTCGTTATAAAACAAGCTAAAAAAAAAAAGGTGGTAAAGAAACGTCAACCCTTTTACTATTGAGTGAAGCCAACACACTGTGTCCTACAAAAGCCTTGGCACTCAGTTGTTATTAGCATCTCCTTTAATTACTTAACCTTAAGAGTAGATTAAGTACATCTTCCAGTCACATTTTCCTTTGCTTGATTTTAATATTAAATACACATTATCTATCTGGTCTGCAAAATGCCCAATTGATCTTAAAGAAGTTCACTGCTTAACTAAAGACTAATTAACAGAGAGACAGTGAACTCCCCACTCTGACCAGGGCAGCGAGTTTCTAATAGATTTCCTTCGGTTCTGAGTGATTAAGATAATTGCAAATGGGTTTTTTTCTGCCAGAGCAATTATACAATAGCAAGACGCTGTGATTTAACTCAACTACTAGGGCACATGTTTGTTTATGAACGTGACAACCTATTCAGTGGGACGTTTTTTGGTTATCTACTGTATGCTGATAATAAAGAAGTGACCAGCCCGTTTCTGTTTAGGCAGTGGACTTACACACAAGCCATCAATGAGATACAAAAAAACTCCAGAATGTGCTGCTTGGCAGGAGAGATTGTACACATGCACGCCACTGGCAGAAGAATTTCAGGAAATCATTTCCACCCTTGACAAGGGTAACAGCTGTTTATATGTCTGAGTTGAAAAATACATGTTTCAAAATGATCAGTACTACATTTTCCTTGATAACTATACAAGCATGCACACGTACTTATGCATTGTTACATATTGCAAACCCTGGTAGAGTCCTCAGTAAGTGCAAAGTGAATTGTGCAGCCTTGGATTCCTTGTAAAGAATATTGCTGTGTTGTTGCATCCAGTCATATTTCTTCATAACCAAAGAGCAGCATCTTTCCCTCAGGCAACTGTAAACATTGGGCCCGAGCCTGTCAGCGCTGTTGACTGTTTAGACATCTGTTCCAACCGCAGCGTTTCACTGATCACCAGCATCATGTGGCTGCTGGAGTTGTATCTGCTCTCAAATACATGTTATCTATTACCACATTTGGAATTAATTCTGAGGATTGTTTAGTGGTTGTGGTGGTGAAAGACCCATCCTCTCTTGTTATGAAATTTGTAGGAGACGGTTAGCATGAAGGCACCCACGTGGCGCAATAAGAGCATCATTTCAGTCGCGTGCACTGAAGGACAAGAATGCAAGTGAACCGTACACATCATGTATAATTCAGTGGTGTGGGTAGCTGAGAATTTTGAGGAAGCCAAAACAATATATTTGATGTTGAGGTGCTGCTACTGACAAACACTGGCACCATGCCAGCAGGCTTTCCTTAGCATCTACCTGGATAATCACAGTTTGGGTTAGGGTTAGGACTGACACTAGTCTCATTTGGTTGGTAAATTAACTGATTAATTTCGGTCAACGAGAGTGTTACTCAAATATTTCAGCGCTCAAACGATGGCCATTCTCAGTGTGTCAATGCAAAGACGAGATGGAAAATGAGTCACTAGTAAAGATGGTACTCATTAAACTCACTAGCTGGACCACAATCCTCATCCCTTCCCTTAGCTTTTTGAATCTCATATAAAAAGAGAAATATATGATGTGGCCCAGTGTACCATTAAAGTATATGGAGCATTACCCATACTGTGCACAGGGGTTGTGCCACAATTTTATAGCAGGTTTACAGCACGCTGGAATAACAGCAGATTGTTTCCTTAGTTGGAAGATGGGAAAAGAAATAGCAGTGGAGCATGTGAGTGTACCAGGTGTAGAATAGAATAGCATACCTAAAAGATTACATTTATTAAAGTCAGTTAGCCATTCATTAGAGAAGTCACACAAAATGTTGGCATATATATATAAAAAATGAACTTGTGTTCATGAACTTCGCTGCTGACAGGTGAGTAAACTTATTTTCATCCTAGTATTAAATAATATGAGGAAAATTAGTTTAGGTGATATAATTGCTATAAACAGTTCCCCAAATAAGGGAAAGTAACCACCAGATACTTTCTAAGCTCACTCAAAACAACTCTGTGTCAAGCCCTATGTACTAACTAAGAATAAATATTATTGTTCGTACAGTAGGTAATACTCATAATAATCTCTCTAATGGTAATAGATCTCAAATAACTTGAGAGACTTGGAAAACAATACCTGTTGAAAGGCTTTTTACATCAACGCTTGATCACAAAATTGAGGTTAATAATCTATATAGAACTAAATCAATACTTAGGGTCATAAGGGAGATCAATTTCCTGTGGGGGAGGTTTGCCATTGAACATGACACCAAGGGACGAGCGTGCCTAATCCATGTTTGAACTCTAAATTAGCGTGAGCCTCTCACTTCTTTACATGAACATGCCATTGCACCAGACCCGTCCAGAGCTGGCTAGAAGACATGGTCACACAGATAATCAAGCCGGAGTCAGTGCCCCTCTGTGGTGGATGGGAACAGGACCAGGCTCTGTTCTACGTCCACCCATTGACCCAAACATCTCGAAGCTGCCTGAGAAAACCTAATGTTCCCTGAAGTCCAATACATCCAGGTGTTTTGGTCATTAGACTCTCTGGTTATTAGAAGCAGTATGGTGCTTCCTTAACGGTTATAAGGCCAACCGTCGTGCTTGGATCACACCTTCGCAGCTGTAAAGAGTGGCAGGAGGGCTGGCAGCTGAGGAGGCATGCACAAGGGGGGGCTAGGCCAAAACGCCAGCTTTGTTCTCTGGGGGCTCTGGTTACGTCCATCTCTCCCCACAGCCTGCATGACATTCAATACTGCAACTGTAAATTTTACATTAAGCGTGTGAAATCACAGATGCACATGTCACAGCAGTGTCATAAAGTGAATTTACTTAGCTCAACTTCAGCACGCACCTTCACGTTTTAGGTCTCTGTAGGGGGCTGACGGGGTGGGGATGGAGGACAAAATTACAGCAAACAATTCTTATTTATATATCTTATATTTATTCTTATGTTCGTCTAAAAAGCATAATGTGTTGATGTGCTCAGGGTGAAACACCTGCTTCTATTTATTCACAATCAACAACAGAGCGCCATCATATTTTCTTTGATCTGGAAAATTAAGGAATAATTGATATTCAGGGTTGGGTAAAGCTTGTTCAAGATTTAATGCTCTGTGAATATGAATAATAACTAAACAATGACCTTTCAGTACACACAAATAATGCAGCGATCGTGCAGTGTGTATTCAACTAAACAAACAAACAATTTATGAAAACTGGAAAAGCCCAAAAAGTTTATGTGCTATGGTAAAATTATAGAACTATCACATCCACAAGTTACAGCACAGTATCTGCGACTTATAGCGTTTTAAACATTCACAGACAACAGAGCTGCAAATCTGTCTGCTTACTGGTGACAGAGCCCGAGTCCACCTGTTCACTTTCAGATCATCCCTGCACTAAAAATACAAGGAGAGGAATCCAGACAAGTCTCTGTTGTAAACAGCAATGGAGGGGGACCCACACATAAAGCGTTTCATGCTTTGGCTAAGCATCCGGCACTATAGTAGCAGAATTATGCTTCGGCCATACTTCATGCAGTATATCAGAAAGCAAGACAACAAAACAGTCACCTATTACAGAATTTGGTCATTCGTCAGTTTCTAAAAATGCTTTTTTGGAATTTTCTTTTTACTTTTCAACAATTATTTTTATTGTATTAATATTAAGTCAGTAGCAGCCAACACTTATTAACTTAGGTCAATCCCATGAAACTTCTACACTTCCTGTGCATAAAAGGCTGAATATGACTAATTCATGCATTCCTTTAACTCCCACAGTTAATTTGGCAACGGCTTAATAAATTCTCCAAAGCACCACATGCTGCCTAACCTGTAAGTGTACTCCCCTGCTCAAAGGGTGGGGGGGACACTATTAAGACTGGTGGCTTGTAAAGTGAGCTGGGAAGTTTAATTGATCTAAAAGAATTTAATGTGGCGTAGTGAATCGCGGCAGACAGCATGGATTTATACACAACCCTGCAGAAACGAACATAATATTGCCAAAGTTTTACAACAGAAGGGGGATTTTTTTTAATTGAGGCCACAAAAATGATTTATTTAGTTTGAGTAAAAGTGCAGTTCAATAACAGCCATGAATACTCATTTTCATTCCCATTCCTGCATAGAAGCTGTTTAAGAACTACGACAATGTACTGTACCCGTGTGTGTTTTGTTTTTAAATATTAATTAAAGCCATCCCTTTTATAGAAGGCTATTTTCTATCACTGACCCATTTCACACGTCACAAGGCAATATTCACGCCTGAGTTACTGAATTTAAACTAAGCTCTTCCTCTCTTGAGCACTAAGTCCGCCTTGCATAGACTTTCTTTGGAAACAGAAAGACCTGTACAATGTGTTAGAGATTTTGAATATAAAACCATGATTACTACACAGCCACAGGGTAAAGGATTCGCCACAATCCCTTCAGGATGTGTAGCAGCCAAGTCAAACAAAAGCCAAGATATTTACAAATACGTCCTGGATATGCAGCCACACAAATAGAGACCCAGGCAATAACCATCTATCCATGAGTCACCTGAACTACTTATCCTTAGTTGGTGCTGAATAAATGGCATTTTTACCTTTGAATATAAAGTTTATACTATAGTCTAAGCGTTATTGTCCATAATAAGAAGGAATCATGTCTCATCGAAACAACATTAACGCTCATGTCTTGAGACCATTGTAACTGGAAGGACGTAGCGTAATCTATTAAATATGATATAAATTTATTTACACATTGTCTTTTGAGGGTAGATAAAAATGTTGCTTTTGGTATGAAATACTTCAAAAATACTGACTCATCTTCTCCCTAAAACAACTCGTGAACTTAACTTAGCAATTCTACCTGAGAAAAACCAGAGACCACAGTTCAGAAAACAGATTTACGTTACAGCAGGGTACATGGCTGAGGAAGACCGAGTGAGGGGAAACGTACATTATAAAACATGTGATTCTTCTCCAAGTAAAAAAGCATTCAACTATGACTTCGCTTCAGACAGACACAAGCCCATGGGAAGAAACCGAGGACTCGTTAAACCTAGACCTGGCTCAGACCACACCTAGACCTGGCCATCCATCAGGCTGACTGCACAGAATTTACAGTGTGACCTGATCGGTCATCATTTATTACTTTTACTGGTCCTAAGTGGAGGCAATCACGGGCTGGTGTTTGTGTAAGAGGAAACTTCCACCTGCAAGGGTCTCCCATTAACACAAACTTAACTTGGGGGGAGATATGTCATCTGTCGGCGTTCATTTGGGCTGGACCTGCAGTTTGCCCAGAAAGAATTCAATGAGGATTTTTTTTCCCTCTCTGAATAAACTGCTGTGTATCTTAAATCAAGCAGATGGTTGACTGATGTGGATGTGTAATACTTCCCTTTATCAGCTTCTCAGAAACATAACTTTCCTCTTGCAGGAACAGCTCTCAAACGGAACACTATTAAAAACAGTCACATCTCAGAACTGCACAGCAGAAACCAACCATGTGTGTAAGACACTGACTCTAAACCACATCTTGCTGCAGCCTTATCTTCTTGATCATTGAGTATCTAAGGAAGTTAAAGTGAAAAAGCTCAGACTGGATGACGGTATAACTAGTCAGTCAGGTAACTCCCTGAGGCTACTCTCACCTTAGGGAGTGCAGGTAGCTTGTGACTTTGAAGTGCCGCTGACACTGGCATCTGTATAAGCTCATGACACGTCCTTTAGACGCTCCATTGAACTTGATCAGTCACTTAACAAATAAATGTACAACCAAAGAGTGGGACAAAGAGGGGAAGATAAAGACACCCAGAGGGAGGCAATGTAGAGTAGAAGAAGTAATAAATGGGTGGGACACACCAGGAATAAGCTTCTAGAAGTTCTGAACGCAGCTCTGGTCAGTTTAGAGTAAAAGGATGCAAATATGGGAAAGAGAAGTAAATACAGATAAGCGGATACAAATAAATACAAGTAAATACAGAACGACACATGCCTGACTACAGATCATCACAAAACACAAACTGTGCTTGGGGGCCTCTATGGGATGTAGTTGACACCTGGATGTGTTTGATTTTATGTCGTTCAGTTTTAGATTATGGTTGTAGCCATGTATAACATTAACTAACAAGACTAATAAACTGAATCAAATACTGAAATGGGAATTTTAAGAAGAGTGTGTATACAAACAATTCAGTGGGAAATACATTTCTTAACCACAGTGACCCAGACAGCGAACGATCGCTTTCTAACTCGAGCATAAAAATGTATCACCAAAGCAAACGTAAGTTTCTCAGTGAAGGTGTGGGAACCCAAACCACAACTTGGCATTACATAGCTTAAAAATAAGCAGCATGCCCTAGCTCAGCTCTCATCTAATTACAGGTATGGTTTACCAGCTACGGCTTATTAGTGTTTCCTTAGCTAACTATAAAAACTAATGACACCATTCTGTAGTTGCCTGGGTTTTCTTGCACCTCCCTTTCTTTCCATGTTCTTGGACAGTGCAGATTATTTTTAGCAATGACTGGTGAGATTTGAAATCTTGGAGCCAAAGCCAATGTCAGTTTCCTCCATAGGTCAACATCTTGCAGAGTTTTGCTTTGAAATTAAAGATGTTGGATGCATTAACTAAAACCTACATGTAGAGTAGTTATGATGAAACAATGTGTCTGTGTTTTATAAAGATACTCTAGTGTTTTAATAGTAAAAAGCTGATACATTTGAAATATTTAAATAATCCTACAGTGAATATACCACTAACTATCATGAATTCACCAGTGTGGTGTTCTAGCAGTCCTCTAGTAGGAAGGACTTTTAATAGACTTGCTCCCCCTAGTGCCAAGGGCTTTACTTTCATCCAGACTGTTGTAGATTTCTATTTCCATTCATGCCTTCTTTTGCATTTTTAGCTCCACAAACCTGTTTGTAACACGACTTATCATTACAATTAGACAAAGATTTTCATTTCACTTTTTGAGATTCCTTCCTCTTCTAAGAACCTATGAACATAAATCTATGGCTGTACACCACTAAATGCATTTAAATACTTGACCAGGCATAACTCCAAGGACACTGTGTGAGTGACCAGAGACCACAGGCTTGTACCCAGTTTCATTGCCACAGGTCATGCTTAGGCTGTGAGTGAGTATCAGGGTGTCCAGACACTAAAACAGGCTTGAGTGACTTTAGTGCTGTCCTCAGGGCAGCCAGAGCGCTCTGACCTTCCTAAACACAATTCACAGATAGTGCGGCTGAATACTTTGGGGACATTGGTTGTTAATGTTCAGTTATGCTTGGGTGGAAATGAACACAACACAATGACAGAAAATAAGATCAAAGATTACCAAAAGTTGAAGAGTTTAACTAGAAATACAGATTAATGGAAGACATTTTCTTTCATGTGGTTAGTGCCAGAAACGTTTTAGCACGGTTTGTGCATGCACCTCTGCTTTGGAACGCATGAATTTCTTATGCAATGTTCACAGAAGACCAAGTGCACCTACAGTATGAGAGCACCGAGATGCAGGTTTCAAAAATACAACTAAGCAAAACTGTCACAACCCTTTTGTCTAGAAAACCATGCGCCTGTAACCTCACATCCATTATCAAACATTCACTGCCATCCATTAAAACATCTTGTTTGCGTATTTGTTTACATGTGTCTGTAGCAGCCCGACGTTGTCACCATCACGTATACAATCCACCCATTCAGCTGTGTTTCAATATTCACAATGATGTAAAACATGCACATCTAATATATTATTTAGTCATATTGCCCCAGTAATAAAACACATTTTTGCTCTCTGATGTGATCATGACATTGTATTTCCATTATTTTCTCTTTAAACATTAACCATGGCTTTGTTGGGGATGCATTCATCTCCTTTATCTACTTAAGGATTCAAATGGCTTGTCGGTCAGGTTAGACGGGCCCTAATGTTTAAACCAAGCTGACAGAGGAAGCAGAGAAAAGAATGTTTTGCCTAAAATCTGCTGAAAATTCACTTTTTCTAGGTCTATTGCTCTCCCATTACAGTACACTGCTACGATTGCAGTTTACGGCTTTCTAGTGCTGAGTGGGGATTTCTTCTCGATAAAAACCTTACATAGCACACAAGCACTAGAAATGATCACGCACACACAATGACCAAGGCATACTGTAGAAACTTATATCCTAAATTCGAGGAAATTTACTGTAGGTAGTAACAAGTACAACACAAAACATTTGAATGCTGGGCTGCTAAAATATACAATAAACTATGGATGTGGATGTGACTACTTCAGTGCTGAGAACTAACAATATTTTACTGTCAGCACACAATAACAACAATGGTATTAACAGCATAAATAATAATACAGGTGTTTTGACTACTATAGGACGATCTTCCCTTCATCATAGAACATGATGACATTTAGTAAGTCTAATGCAAAGCTCAATCCCTTAATGAAGTTAGTTCTTTGGAAACAGGAGATAAAATGCTTTGACTTTATCATATACAGTATCTTTAAGATAGGGACACAATATTAAAGAGGTTAAAAAACGTGTTTGCGCTCTTAAAATAAAATAGAATTGCTTGATCAAAAAAAAAAGTTTGGATAGAGACTGATAATAAGACTGTATGGGCAAAGTATAAAATAATGATAAAATAAATAAAATATCTTTATCTTATAGCATCTTGTGCCGTCACTAAATTTAATAATAAAATTATCTAATAATACAAATCCAAATAATAATGCACTGTAAAAATGATATTTCCTGAATCACTGGACTGATGTAGACCTTAAAAGTGTCAAGACCACCCTGCAGGTGGGATAAAAGACCCTTGTTATCCCAAAAGTTCCCATTCTGTTACAGTGATTATAGAAACCACGGGTCTCCTCCAGAAGCGCTGAATGTTCCCTCTTGCTGCTGGTCGGCTGATTGGCAAGCTGCTCAAAGTCTTTCTCACATGGTGTCCTGACTGCATCTGAATCAAACCCTGATTAGATCAAATTGCAAGGAGAAACCCTGTGTACCCATGTGCCCACCGTTGTATCACCTCAGTGCCAGGAGTTAAATTGGACTTCTGGAGGCAAGGAAGCCCCGTCTTTGATTATACATTGACATCTACAGTATGAGATAGTAGAATCTATGGGGTATTGTACAGTATCTGGCTGTTATGAATGGAGGAGCTCAGGTGTCAGGTGTCAGAGCTCAGTTCCTGCTGGCTCACCACCAATTTAATCCCAGTAACCAGCGAGTAACACCATGGAAGGATATGATACATCCACACCAACTAGAAACTGAAGGTATTGCACAATTATGCCTCAGTTTTTGTTTAGACCTCGACCTTTGTTCAGGGACCAACCAAGGATGCACATTCCACATTATGACATGTAACAGGCAGTGGGCGTGGAGGAGCCACCTGACAGTCTGGATAATATTACAAATATGCAACATGTGTCTCGGTCTTATCATGCATGTGCCAGCCACTCCTTCTGGATGATGGTGAGGGCTCTAACACAGCTCAAGTAGAAGGAAAAGGTCTATAAACGGGAAAGCTAATGTCTATTAGAGAGAAGTAGAAGGGCCGGAAGCTTATAAATGAATTTGCCTACACTCTATCGTTTTATCAAAAGTCCAACTCATTATTAGCAAAGGAGACACAAGGGTAATGAATGACACAGTAGACATCCTCCAGGCAAACCCGACAGATTTGCCAAGATGAGGGACTCACTGACAGAGCAAAGAGGTGTAGAGTATATATGTGTGTGTATACATACTGTGCATTATGCTGTCCCACATCTATTAATATCACTTTGAATTTTAAGTTATATTCTAACCTAAAACCTACAAACCTCTAAACATACCCACAAAACTGCAATTGTAAAGCAACTATTTCGTGAAATTATCTGTTATTATCTGTGTAGGGAAATAACAATGTATTGTGTATATAAGCATGATTTTAACAGTGCACCTACAGTATGTGTGCACACATGAATGCAGCACATGGACCAAAATGTGTGTGCGTGCGTGTGAGTAATACAGTGGGGAAAAAAAGAGACAGCAGTGGAGGAAAAAAGATGATGATCATTAGCGTTTGATGGATCTAATGGCCGAGTTGGATTTACGTAAAGCGTAGTTGGATAATAGGAAAAAGGCAAAGGGAAGGAGAAAATCATTTAGAACAAGAGACGAGGAGGGGGAGTATATCAATGGCATGCCGACGGTGTAACGACAGCAAGCTGAGAGGCATCATGACAAGAGATATAGATCAATAATTCTTCCATTATGTTCCAAAGAACAGGGGGATGACAACAAAGCGTAGCGGCAATGGACTAATAATTTGCTTGATAAGTACACAAGGGAGAAGTGTGAGCATACGGAAGGGGCCACATAAACAAGTGGCAGCATCTCTCCCCAGAGGACCAGCTGTGATGATGAGGAGAGGAGGCGTCACTGGAGTGCAGAGGGGTGAACAGGGGGACGCGCTCCAGCAGCATCTCTCTCTTGGCAGGTAAAAATAAAAGTCAACAGAAAGGGCTGGCGCATGGGTGCGGCCATGATAGCCGTCATCTGTTACGGGTAAATTGAACTGTCAAGCCCTCAGTGTCATTTCCATGGTTGGATGAGAGGGAGAGGCAGAGACAGAAAGCATTATGGGGGTATTCACTGGGTGATCACAGTGTGCAGTGGAAATGTTCCAGCAAATTAACTCCCGAAGGGGGAACGATACCAGGGCTGTCAGAGAGACAGAAGGATGGGAGGATAAACATGTAGAGGGGTGGGGAGGAGCTGTGTACGTTGTGGAAGGGTATCTGCTCAGTCATACTGGATCACGTGACAGCCCTGCTGCGTGCAGCTGAAACACAGTTATGGTTTATATTCTAACAGTATGATTGTCAAAGTCTGACTACTGAAAACAGTGTCTTAATCTGTAGATGTGCATAGTGATGTTTGTTCACAGAACCACACGCTACTTGTTTGACTTTTTCCCTGCTCCACTCTGGCTCTGTCCTCTTAGTTAAATATTTATAAAGATTCCTATTATAGTATTAACTATTTATTGATTTATAATTTTAAAGATTTATAGCAGCCACCTACAACTGCCAGGGGAAGACTTTCAAGAGGTAGCTATCCATGGCTATTTGGCCTAACCATGGTCTTTTAATGTTCAACCCAAGAGAGACAGTAGAAAGACAGAGAAAATGGATGTTAGGAACAACCTGACGCCACATTGCTCCTGTTTATATGTTGTATTATGTTCTACCCCACCGTGGAACAGATCATGCAGTGGTAGTCCAGGAAGAGCCTTGACAATCAACATGTATTGCCTTGCTCCATCTCTTATTGATTTATGTCTTCAGACATTTTTCAGTTGCTTCTGCTCTCACTTTTGCTGTCAGTGGATGAAGATACTTAAAGAAACTATTTGTTTTTATGTTAGAGGGGAAATTAGAGAGCCGGCTAAAGCAAAAGGCCGAATTCATCATAATTCAGGGCGCTCACTCAAAAAACAAGGGATGGAGTGAGTGAATAAAACAGAAAGTCTGTGGTGGTCAGCAGGAGGAAGGATGCATGGGTCTGGGGAATAGGGGGGGGTCGGGATAGGAGGGAGGGTGCAGAAAGAAAGAAAGGTGTTGGGATTCAAAAGCAGAGTGTGCTTTTATGCAGTGACCGGTGAGTGACAAGGAAACCATTAATGGAGTAGCGCTGGCCAGAGGGATTAGGTCCACACATGCATGGCTATTATTCAGGCTAATTAAAGGCTCTTTTTGAGGGAGGCCAGGTTTACTTCTACAACAAAGCCAGCAAAGAAAGAAGCAGGAAACAGCTCAGGCAATTTTGCTTAGCTGGCAAATCTTTAGCATACGTTGATCCAGGAGGGGACAATAACTTCAACGCTTTGGAGAACATTGTCAGTGTAGAAATCGAATTAATGGCATGTCATTTAAAAGCGCGAAGTAAGTGACGGTAACATCTCTAAACCTCTGTTGGAGGGAGAATAAATGGCTGCTGAATGGACAGCAAAAAATAACAACATGGTGGTTCTGGGCATAGTTGGTAGCAAATTATTACATTTCAATATTTAATCTTTATATATAATTTTTAAAAACTAATACTTCAATATCGTCTCAGTCTCAAAATTCCAGTACTGGCTGGAATCTAACTTAAATAGCCAACTCATTAAAACTGCTGTGGATCAGGTATCCCTGCCACTCACCTGTCTCCTACTGTATGAAACATGCACTGAAATACAAAACCGAAACCTCTCACACAATGACTTTTATTCCAGATGGAAGGTTGTTGGCTGGATGCTGGCATCAACATACTGAGCTGGAAGCAGCAAGATACAGGTGCAGCTAATTGAATAACTAGTCACACAATGGTAGGGTCAGGTGAAGTTTTATTAAATAGTGATATGCAGGAAAACGTGTCCGCGTCAGAACTTAAACTGATAGACGGCAGAGGGAAACAGTGTGACATTAAAGAACTAAAACATCAGATTCAGATTATAACCAAATTTTCAGTACAACGGTGAACATTATAAATTGAAGCAGCAGAAGAGGTTTCTAATGAGTTTAAATCACTTCAATGTGAAATTAGGCGTTTATATTACTATAAACCTAAGCATAGGTTTAAGTCTCCTGCATATCCTAATGCTACGCATGCAATGCTAAACATAGGCATAAAAACAGGCTATATAAAATCTATTATTAGATTTTATTAGATTAGATTATTATTAAAATCTGTTATTAGAACTGCAGGGAATGTTAGGCCAAGGTAATCTGTCTGAAATGGAACACAAGTCGCCACAAGCCCTGAATTAATAAGTCAGTCACTCTAGCACCACCGCCATTTACTAAGTTGTCAATCTGGTCAAAAGACAGAGGCCACTGCATCCCCTGAATGGCCTGTGTAACACAGGCTGCTATTCACTAGCACGGGTGGCACAACAGTGGGATCAGTACCGGTTCTGTCCCCAGTGGCTGTAAACGTCTGCGCCAAGTATCTTTGCTAAGGGGATTTCACCCTAACAGCTCCTTGGAGATTGCTAAGGGCCTGTTGGCCTCTTGAAAAGCAGGAGCTTTACTGATGCAGACAGCCCCGGGGACGGAGGCAAGGATGTGGGAGAAAGAGAGAGAGGGGGGACAGCACTTTACTGGTTTTACACCCACGCACACGCCACACTGGATCAGTCAGCTGGGACAGCACCTGACACTTGACATGCAGCCGACAAAGCAGACAAGCGAGAGATGAGAGGACCGGAGAATGAGACACGATGTTAGACTACAGTCCATGATAGACAACAGGCTGATGGGAAGAAGCAGGTGTAATGGGGTGTGAAGTGGAAGACTTCAGGAGACAGCGAAAGAGACCATCTGACTGTCAACATAGCACAGACTCCCTCTCTCCATCTTTTACCTCCTCTGTGTTATTCACACAGGCTCATACACACATAGACCTGCAGTTACACTAGTGGGACTAGTGGGAGAAAAATTCATTAGCAAGAAACTCCCCATGTGAAAAAAATGATAAAAACGACTATTTGATCATATTAATTTTAACTAAATTGTTCCATCAGCATAGTTGGCAGTGTGCAGTTACTACTCTTAATGCTTTTGGGTAATGTATATAATTTCACATAAAACTTGTTTTGAGCCCTTGCTTGTCAGTGTCTTTAGAAATGAAACTTAAATGGAGCTAATTCTTCGTCTCTTTCTCTTTGGTCTCTTTTACTCACATATTGCCTTCAGTAAAGACTCACGTTGACAGGTAAATGGCAGCTTTTAAGGAAATGTCAAGTCAGATCAATATAATATAATTCATCCGAAGTCTTACAACCTAAGCTAAGATTGTACAACCTAGGTCAATAAGTATAATAATAAATAAGACTTAGTGACGGTACAACTGAGATAGCTTTGAGGACAAATCAGTGATTTTGGAATTTGGTTAAAGTAAGTATTTAGTTAAGAATAGTGGATGTTTGTTGCCATGACCACAAGAAAGACTGGACAAAAAAAACTTACTATCATGTTTACACAGACTAAATAACCTGGTTTTGTTTTTTGTATGTGGATGTGTGTGGAGTCATATATAAGGCAGCACTCGATCTACACAATAAAACAACTTAAACAAACGTCTACCTGACAAGGTAGCAGACCAAAAATCAGCCACATGAAAATCAGTCACTGATCAGTCACGTCACTTATCTAAGGATTTGACTGAAGCATTACCATAAAGGCTAGAGAGGAATTAATAAAACACAGAAACAGTCATTCTGGAGCTAGTGTTTCTCGTGTCAATGTAAGAACCTTTGTTGTTTATCCCCAGGCCTGACACCCAGACACAGGGAGAGACACGCAACAGTTCCCTCACTTGCTGCTGTTTTACCGCCCATCCATCCATGGCTTGTTCTGAGGAGTCTGTTTTGATTACCTAATTACCTCGCTCTACCTTCTGTTTGGTCTCTTCATCTGTCTATCTACTCGCTCCCTCTCTCTGCCCATGATAAAACACAGTAACACAGGAGGGGAAACAAACTGCTTCTTAATTTTTCCTGACAACCTCCTTTAAACACACAGGCCCAAATCCACACTCTAATTGAAAGCACATTCCTATTCCAAACAAATTAAGCACAATTAAAAGCCCTGAGTTATGAGTATCTATCACTATGCGATGTTTTTGTAAAATTCACTGCGCTTTAGATCAAAGTCTCTCGACCCCTCAGCTTAATTGCCTCATTAAGAGCTCCCTTCTTTGTGCTACGGGCTTCATAAATACAGGGTCTGCTCGTTTCATTTGGGAATTACACTAAAAGACGCCCCTTAAACTAATCGCTTCCACATTTTCAATAAAAGTTCATCTGTTTTTAGGTAGAGAACAGAATGAGATTTTTTTCCCATTTAAAGAGCATAATTTGCAGGGCCCTTTAAGTTTGGAGTGTGATATATCATTTCATTGTGTCTGTGACAAGGCACAAACCTGTAACCATGTTTAGCTACTTTACAGCATGTGCTAAAAAGCCTTCCAAAACATATCAGCAGTATGGTGAAACTCTTAAATGTAAGAGCTCATAACCTTGGATACTTCAGCTTTCGGGGCTTAGGTGTGGCATTTGACACATCATAGCAGGTGACAGGAAGGAGGTGTCACCACCAGGAACCAGCAGATCACATGACAGGAAGATGATTGTGTGCAGCTGAAACAGCTCCCTCCCCACCATAGCCACCCTCCTCCTCATCATCATCACAAAATGCTATTCGAGCATGGCTGGCTTTTAATTTAATCTTATAAATGAGGTGCGCACTTCTAGACAACATGCTGTTCCAATTTGAAATGGCTGCTTTATTGGGGGACAGCGACACAGGGGAGAGAGAGGGGGAAAGCAAGAGAAAAGGAGGGACAGAGTTTGAAAGGAGGGGGTTGTGAAGAAAAAAAGAAAGCCAGGGGAAAGACGGTGGTATGGAACATTTGTTAGTAATCCAATTCCACATACCATATGGCTTCATTACCATTATGCGGGAGAGAAGACTTCAGTCAGTCTGAAAATAAAGACCTATTTAGCCCCATCCAAACTGACCCCAAATGAGACATGTTTGTCTCTGTGTGACAGTGTTAGTGTTATTGCCCTGCTCATGCATTCTTTGTGGTCGGTTTAGATTGAGCCTGCAGCTGTGCATGGTTACAGCAGTGTGTGTCTGTGTGTGTGTGCACGTGGCCGCCTGTGTCTGGGTGTGTGTAAGATAGGGATCGGGCGGTTTCCCAGTGACTGATTATTACGGAAGAGAGGCCTTTACTGCAGAGAGAGAGAGAAAGGGAGAAGAGAAGGCCCATAAGCCAGCTCCATTCACATGTGAAGATGACTGATAATGCAGGAGCAGCAGGACCCCTCGCTGGGTTCATTGGCCCCTAAGTGCTCCTTTGCTGAATGTGTCCCTTATCTTGCCTTGACAGCAGTAATAGAATATGCATAGCTCTATTAGCATACAAGGTAATGGCACCCTTGAGGGAGGGCAGTGACATAAAACTTTAAGTAGAAATCAAAACATTTGTGAAGGCAGAAGGAGAATAAAAGGGGTTATTGTCACCCAGTGCAAACATAGCCTGAGGCCTTCACTGTGACTGCATGCAAGGTATGCTTCCTTTATGCTTCCATGCACATCTGTCTGCACACGCAGAAGATTTAAGCAGCTTGATACTGTATGTGCATGTGTGCACACATATATTTATGTACACACACACATATAGTATGTACAGTTACAAGTACATAAATAATTAATTACATAAATTGATAAGAATTAAAGAGGCTCAGCTTTAATTCAAGGGGTCTGACAGATTGTGGCATTAACCATGAAGGAATTACAGTAATTTTCATACACACACGCCCATTTTCCAGATCATAGATAATAATAAAACAAACTAACATAATTGCAAATATAAGCATTGCCTTCAATACCTCGAAATCATTTTTGTCTTTCCTTTGCCAGACCTTTACTGCAGCTGCCACAGCTCCTGCTCTTTTTCTGTCGTTCTGGCTTTATTCCTGTCTTCACTGAGTGAAAAGCTGCTCTATTTGGTTGAGGTCAGGGGACTTGACCATTTTTTGGGTAGCTTTTCCTGTTTGGTTTGGGCCACTATCTATGCGCCGTACGTAGCAGTGCCCTATAGTTTTGAAGCATTTGGAAGAATCTGCGCAACGAGTAAAGCCAATATACTAGAATTAATCATTAAACACCGCTGTCATCGTTCTGTTTTTAGCCACGCATGCCCATCCCATAGCACTGCATGCTTTGGGTCATGAGCTGTTCTTTTCCCTCTCCATACAGAGATTAATTTTTTCTTCCTCATCATTCTGTTTTTGTTTCTTTCAGATTTTCTAGGTGTTTTATGGCCTTTCTGCTCCGGCGTTGTTCATCCTGTTACATGTATAAGGCCATCTCATGACTATCAACGACAAAGACATGCCTACCTCCTCAAACGTATTCCTGACGAAATGTTGTGAAACTTTGTTCCTTTTCACCATGGACAGAAAAGTGCGGTCATTCACTTTAGTTGTCATCTGTGGTCTCCCAGGCCTTTTCCTGAAATAGGGCACAATGGGGAGGTGATGGGTAAGTGATAAACAGGTCTGTACATTTTGTAATTTCTACCAAACCCATTGCTGCAGCTATTAATTTTAGTCATACAGAAACAACATATGGCCATGTAAGAAATTAACTCTAAGCATGAGAAAGTAATTTACTTCTCACACATCACTAAAATGACACAGTGAGGCCAGGTACAGGCAGGAGAGTAATTTGGTCTGGAAGGACCGACCGAGGGAAGTCAGCTCTTCCACATTACGTTTTATTAAATATATTAACCTCGAGGAAGAGGCCAAGCAAGTTGTATCAGTGAGGCTTAAGAATTAAAGCCACCAGAATAAGCAGTTAAAACAGTACAGTGCACACACAAAACACATAAAAATTCAGTAAGTGAGCAAAGCAAAATCAATGCTAATAAGGCAATAATATCAGTAATTGCATCCTCAATTGCAATTATGGTGATTATGGAGTCCTCTTTGATATGCACTTCTGCTCTACTGTCGATACAAGCCATATGTGAACGCGGGACAATTATGCTAATCATTCCACATCCAGGCACGAAGTTCTGAAGTGAAACAAAGTTCACCACACTGAGTAGGAAACCTCAGTGAAGAATGTCCCTCCAATGTTGAAACAGGGTCCATTAAGATGTAAAAATGAGGGTGTGATCTACATCAGTGAGGGAGAAAATTCAGCAATGACTGACCAGCTATTGACTGTTTTATGCTAATTAGCATAAAGACATAGACTAAGCAGCAATGTTGATGCAAAGCTTAATATTATGAAACTGGCAGATAATTAGACTTGGCCAAACTTTTATTGGCCGTTCTGGCCTCAGCTAATGTGCTTGGACTCAAACGGGCCAATAAAGCACATTCTAGCGTTGTAGACCAGGCATTATTTTAGTGCAGACACTATTAGGACCCATCAAATCCATCTCAAACCAGGCAGCACAATTTCTTTGCTGAGAAGCAAACAGACAGGTTTTTCTACTCTGTGGCTTATTTAATGTGTTTATTGCATGGGTGGCCAGTTTAATGAGCACTCTCTTGGCTACATCTCTTCAGGAATACAATAGGGATCCATTCCAGCCAGACTCCACCGGGCAAATACAACACGACAACTGCACAATGTCAAAAATATTTTGCCTCCATGGTAACCCCACAGCCTCCAAATACGCAATACGTGTTCACTGAAAGTGTCTTTTTCATTGTTAACCCTTGTGCAGCCTTCGAGGAGTCAAAACGACCCCACTGTAAACTAGGGGGCGCTCAAAGCTCAAAAACACACACAAGGGTTGGATCAAACGACCTTGGTGGGTGTTTCATCCAAGCCATGAACACGTGTGGGTCTATGATGACCAAGTTCATCCAACCGATCATCTAGATAAAGCGTGTTGTGATTTATTGTCTGTCTGCAGCTGTTTTTTCCAACCCTTGGTTTTTGAGCTTAGAGCGCCCCCTGTTTTCCTTTTGACATCCTCGAAGGCTGCACATGGGTCAAGGGTTTCCACATCCAGTTCAGGCTGTGGGGTCTCACTGGTAGGTTGCTCCTGGTGGTTAGTCGGTTTAGTTAAAGATGGATGGGAGTAGAGCAAATACTGTTCTGAGTTTCCTTCTCGTCTATACAGATGGTTTGGCAGGGTGACAAGACAAACTGGGCCTGGCAAACCCCGACCTCTATTTCATGGTGGCTTAGCACTTTCTTTCGCACTAGATTACGCTTGCTGTGTTACGAGCGTCCAGATTTTCAGACTGATTTACCAATCCAGTGACCAATACATTTTGCCAGATATCATTGTGGACTGCAATTACTGTGGAAAACCAAGTAAATCCACAACTGCCTTTATTTATCGCAAGAGCAATTCATTTTCAAAAGCGAGGCACTAAAAATCAAGATTATTGTCACCATTACTGTTATAGGGGAGTTTGATTCACAAATCAAAAGCTGCATTATGTGAGTAGAGAGTGTGAATAGGCAAGTATGAGCTTCTTTCTATATGTTTTTGTTTCTTCAGGCCCTGCTGAAAGCCTCTAATCCATAAAGTGCACAGTACACAAGGCACTCAGAAAATCACATATCCTTTCAAGAAATGGGACCAGAGCCTAGGATTTCCTGGATCTCTGTGCAGGCCCCCTTCTCCACCACATGTACACATGCATGGCCACACACACACACAGATTCAGCCAGCAGAGACACAGGACACAAAATGAGGTGACACACACTGCTCTATTGAATAAATGAGAGGAATGTGCAGGTTATGGGAATTTAAACATGACACTACTAAGAACGTCTAGGTACAGGGGTGGTTGCTGCTCAGTGGTCAGCTGCTCGTCACAGAAGTGTTTTGGCAGATCACATTTCATGACAAAACGCAACAGAAAAAAAAAAGTAACAATAATCTAAAAAACTGCAGTAAATGCAACCACTGCATATATAATATATTAGTAGTGTACTAATAAACATAATTCTGCAGTCTTAAGATACATCAAAATGCCTTTTCTAGAAGCGTTACATGAATTTGGTTGCGCGACACCTCACCCCCCACCTCTATATTAATAGACGCCTAAACTTTGACCTAGAACTGACCTTACCCTCAGATTAGTAAAACATTTCCCAGTACAAGCTGTATATTTTCCCTGTTTAAGACTATATTTAAATTCACATCACCTAGATATAATCTTGAGTAATCCTGCTTTGATTAGCAAATATTTTCTTAGCAGTTAATATTAATGTTTTTTATGACCTGGCATAACATAAATTGGATCCTACTTGTCAGTGGGAACTGATTGTGCACACACCTACTGTATTGCCTGTACTGTAAATGCTGTTCCTTTGTTTTTCCGTAACTGGTTCTGTCATGATGCATTAAAAACCTTATCACAGGAGGGTTTTCTATGTTTAAGCATTTTATTCAGGCAATAGCTGTGTAACTGTTACTACATCAGTGGGGCAAATATAATGCAAACATTTCATAGTCAGATACCAACCATGACTGCTTTGTTGCAGGGTATGCTCCTTTCTCATTCCTCATACAACTTTGTTTATTAATTCGACAAAACCGCTAGGTGTCCAACGGGGATTCTAGCCCAAGCACAGCTATGGCTCACTTAAGCATGAGATTGAGTGGACTATGCATACACACAGAAGGAACTATTTTGATTACTTATTACTTAACCTGTAATGCATTCTGCTCCTTTTTTGTCTGCATGTCCTGCTCCCCTCATTCCTCTCCTCCACCCCCACCAAATAAATGGAAAAATATTCACTGCCCGAGGCTACTGCTGAACTTCTCACTCTCTGCATCCAATTTGAAATGGAGTTGCTATGATGTCACTGAAGCGTCCAAACAGAGAGGAAGAGGAAAGGGGAGGAGGCCAGGGAGGAAAGGAACAAGAGAGAAGACCCAGCAACCTTCAGACCTCCAAGGTCACACTTCTTAACCCCACTGCTAAAAATCCAATAACACTTTATGAATGTTTTAGTTAGAAGTCATTAATGCGGCCAAGCATCTGTTTCAAAAAGAATACAAATGAGGTGCTGTCCTGCTGTGCACTTTCCCAGCTTCCCTCGCTCTCATACACACACAAACATACAAAATGCCTCTGGGCACAACAACCTGATGTTCAAGGAAAAAGTGGCCCCTAGGACCTGGCCTCCACGGTGCTAAGCCACAATCATCTCTTTGGATTTGACTAGCCACATATTCACTAGTCAGGCTAAACAACAGGTCTTTCAAATATAAAACTATAACAGGTACAGTTTTAGTTTTTAGACGTCTTGATTTTTCACACTTCCGTCTTATTGTGACAGCAATCGACATCTACTAAGACAAAGATCTGTTTACATTTTACGCAATTTGCAATTTAACACAATTTTTACTTTTATGCATGATTATAACACGCTGTCAGCATTTCTGGACATCTCAAAAATCTAAGTGGTAAGTGATAATAAATGGATAATTAAAAATGGAATGCGTAAGAGCAGAGAAACTTCCACCACATCTCTATAGATCAAGCGATGGGTAGGCAGCAGAAAGTAAGACAAAGTTAGCACGAATGTCAAGGTCAGCTAAAAGAAATTCTTTGGTGAAATCATCCTAGAGGTTTTAGTGGCACAGGCTTCTAGCAGAGGTCTGAGTGTTGCAGGCCTCTGAGTGGATTAAGTAGTAGACCTATATTTCCAGCTAGAACAGTCTCTCAAGCATGACTCCTTACCAAATGCTGCCCGACACACTCTGCAAGCTACATGTTCAATCCAATTGGTAGAAATAAATTCAGTGAAACACTATGAGAATGCCTACATTTGCAAAAGGAGCAAGTGTTTGTGTGCTTGTGCCTGCACTGTGTACATGAGTATCTCTGCAGCACAAAAGTGAGTAAGAAGGCTCAGCAGTTTAAATAATCCAATAGGGTTGTGTAACCTCCTATTTACCTGTGTGGGAGCTCATAGTCACAGGAGAAAAGGCCACGGGGAAGAAGGGAATAGGGGTGTAGCAGTAGCCATGATGATGATGGAGCGTCTACAAATATGACTCCAAACAGGGTCATTTTGATTTGGCGGCAATACACAAAGGCTGCCCCGTTAACTCCTGACCTTTTGAGTGTGACCTGTGGGGGAAGGGTCTATCTGCCAAGAGAGGACAGAAAGAAAGGGAGAAAGAGAGAGCGAGGGGCTGTGCAGTGTCAGGCCCATTATGACCCGCTAAAAACTCGGGCCGCTCTCCTGCGAGGAGTCATCCATCATCGGGGCCTCTCTAATCAGCATGTTTGTCACTGTAACTAAACAGTGGGCTGAGCCACATCGCCACGCTATTGGCCCTGACAGGGAGAAATAAATCTGCTGCCGGCCAATGGGCTGCAGGCAGCCGAGCGTGACAGAAAAGGTGACAGACTCTTGAGGTCTCAACTAGTGCGAGATTAAGGGAAACTAGCCCAGACTCTGGAGCAGAGGAAACATTTGAACAGTTTTACTGGTCTTTAGGCAGCAGTTGAGGCTGGGGCTGCAGTGGCGTGGGTGTTGAAAGTAAGAATGCCTTTAGTCCCCCTCTCGCCCAAGACAGGTTCATTTGTTCAGTTAGGAGAACCTACGTTCCCTTTGTAAAAGGAAAATGATTGTGATCTTTTCACCCTCTCCACAGCATCTCAGGAGTGAAAATCTTTCTGTGACTTTCAAACAGGATTAATCCTGACAGACTCTTCAAGAGAAAATAATTGCAATAAAACAAGACAAATTTCACTGAACACATAAAACTACAAAGAACATAATAATCACCATTTTACATGTAGATCTCCTTTAACATATGCAGAACAAAAGGTTAGAATGTGTACATACAATATTATGGCTAAACTGTTGTTGTTTTCACTTGGTCTTTACTGTACAAAGGCAATTTATTCCACTGAGCCTGCTTACTGTTGCTTACATGTCAGTGGGGAAAGCTGTACACAGAAGCTAAAAAAGCTACAGTTATTTGACCACTTGGAGCAGGGGGCTTTTTTCCACTCACAACAGCTCACAGCTCAAAAGAGGGAAAACAAAGTTTTCTAGATGATGCAGTGCCTTTTACTACTAACAGCTTGAAAAAATTCTGGGAAATCTCAGGAAATCACAACTGGCACTGTTATTTTGAAGGTTTGATGGCTTACATCATAACATTGTACTTCTTGCTTTCTCCTCTGGTCTTCAGCAAACGTAGCTGGTGGTGGTGCAGTATTGGGCTCTATGGGTGCAGAAACCTCAGAAACATATTTAACACACAGCTTTCTGCTAACAAGCTGACAGCACTAACACACTTTGCAGAGTTTCTGCTCCCAAAACGCTACACAGAGAAGGCCAACACTTAGACCTCCCAAAACACAAGGCACAGTGTTTTTAAAACAAAACACAAACCCTAAAAAAAAAAATCTCATTTGATATCAACTTTCTTTTAATTGCATACTCCTAATAATTGCACGGAAAATGCTTTAAATGTGTGTTGAATGTCTGAAGCAACATAGTATTTTAATACCAAGGAATTCTCCAGATAATATTTTGGCTTGATGAATGATGTGTGCAGCACGCAGAGGTGTCTACGAGAAGAGCCAAAGGAAATACCCAGGGTTTTACCTCTGCAATGCAAGCTTTAAATTCTGTACATGGTTACTTATCAGCTACACAATCATTATACAATGATTCACAAACAGAATAAATATCAACACAAAATTACACTGCTCATGTGTAAGTACAGAACATATTTATTTATTTATTAAGAAGTGTTTTTAACAGCACTCCATGGGTTATGCTGGTAGTGGTAGAGGGTTTCAGGAAGGGGGGTACGGATGCATATACTCGTTTCGCCAAGGCAAAATGACACTATATCAAATCAACCATTTCCATATGTGGACTGCTGCTGCCGTTGTAGATCTGGCAGCGTATGGGCAGGGCAACAGACCTAAAGGTGGGTTGAGCTCTTCAGCTTACTGAGAGACTGAGGCATTCTGTGATCTCTGGAGCCTCCTACTGAGAGACATCAGGAACTGTCTCTTATAATGTACGGGACTAAGATAGTATGCAACACATTTTAAGCTTATAATCCATCTCTGGCAGGCTAGTGAGCATACGCAAGACTATAGAAATATTGATTAATAGTGGAACACAACTGATTTATCATAAAGCATCACCAGCTTCATAAAATAAGAGGTAATATTACTTCCTACCCTATACAGCAGCTGTTAATCAGGCAGTTCAACTATGCTTGTGGACACAAAAAAATAGAGGGGGGGGACATGAGAGCATAGGCATGGGAGAAAGACTTACTTTGAAAAGTTAATAAGTTCTGCTTTACCATTAGATGTGTGAATGCAAGCCATAAATCTAAAGGGCAGCCCAGACTTAACTGGAGGCCGGCTAAAATAATTAGTGTTGTGTATTATGTTGGCTCGTCTACCATAAGAGGATGTGTTTTGTGTATTAGGAAGCCACATGTTACAGATTCACAGCCTGATTTAACACCTGATGGGAAAACATCTGCATAGCCACAAATTTTCTGTGATGGCAGATTTTTTTTCCTCTTGTAGTAATATAGACATTACCACTTCTTCCAGCTAAAAGAAAATAAATGATCCACTTTGCCACAGTGTGGGTCAGTGGCTCAGACAGTGGCCTTTTACTGGAAGCGCCCCTTTGCCAAGCTTGTCTTTACAACATAAATTAGCCTAGGAAAGCTGGACTACAACATGTCAGAAGCTAAATGAAGAATGAGCGATGAAGTCGAACAGGGGAGACTGACGACCAGCACAACTGGTGAAATGGTAAAACTTTTGTCCTTCTCCCTCCCTCACTGACCCTCCTTCACCACTCGAAATAAAAGAGGAGGGGACCTCCAGTTCATGAGTTGGCACACGTTAGAGCTCAGGAAGTCCAGGAGACGCCTCTGCCTGCCCTGAGAGTGAAATCTAAAACCAGTGACATAGCCAATACATGTCATATTCCCTCAGTCAAGAATGGTTTATTTTCCAAGGAATTTTAACTTAAAACCTGTTCTTCATAATTATCTTGATTTGTTTGAAAAACCAAGGTAGATAGGTCTGGCCCAGTTGCCAACAAGAGACCACTGTTATGTTTAATTGTTAAAAAAATATATGCTTTCAGGAAAACATAATTTTTCACATTTCCAAAACAATGACAGAACGTCTGTATTTGTCATTACTCAAAAATTCAGCGATGTACAAAAAGAACAAATATTGGTGCATCAACATCTATTGAAAAAACGACCACAGTCACATGCGTTCAGTCTGAGTGCGTATGGGTGTCTGGAGCTACTCCAGGTGCAGTTCTCCATCTAAATAACCCCAGTCACTGAAAAGGGCCAACGAGAGCCTGATCCAACTGCTCCCTGCTTTTGGCTAAATATCCAGGTCTCAAAGAGACATTTTTATGTAAAGGAACAACAAGAATTACTGGATATTCTCCCAGAGCTGTGCTGAAGCAGATTGTAGGAAACATTTTTAAACTTGTGCAACTGAAGGGCTTAAATGGGCTATAAAATCAGATTCTCCTCATTTTCAATAACAAACACAAGTATTCTTTTCTGCCAACGACTTGCTGTTGCTTTGTCATGCTACCAATAATTACTAGCTTCCTGTGGAGTAAATGTCTAAGTACGGTGTTTCAAGAATGTAATTCTTTTGATCAACTTGCGTCATATTGTGCATGGAAGAACATTATCTATGTTCCAACAGAAACACTGCAGCCTTTTAATTTCAGTAAAGCACTATTACTATTGATACACGAGAGCAACACAGTAACGGTCATTATACCAAAATACTGTTGTATATAGTAGCAGTATTATTACTATTTTACTGTACATTGTTCAGTGGCATGTGCAGAACACACAGTGGTTCAGCTTCACTGGTTCAGGAGCGTTTCAAGACAATACAAGAAAAGATTCACAGTATTTCATATTCAAAAACGTTTTGTAACCATATTAGTAGTTTCTGTATGCATCAACGTTTTAACTTTCACATGACTTAAGTTAAGACTAACTAGAACAGGTCAGAGGTTTCTGATCCTGTGACCACCTATAGCCCTTAGAGTCATCTTCCATGAGGTTTGCATATCAATGTGGTCGCATGCTTGTATTTCCTTATGGTGATGATTGTGTTACTGCATTTGATAACGCTAATGACTACTTTCACACTCATTTTCATGCACCTTAAAGAGAGATCTAACAAGTATATATTATAATCATAACCATAGCCTGTCATCCTAAATCCTTATTGTTACTACTGTAGGTTTAGAAAATTACATCTGTGCCTTTAAAAGTTCTCGTTACACTATTAACAGCAAGTTGGTGAGGCTTGGCGTAGAAGAGGTGGGGGCTGGAGGGGCTCCACTCTTCTGTTTAAAAACCCTGAGGTATTAGGGTGGACTAATCTTTAAAAGGTTAATTTATTCATAGAGATTTTGACAGAGATGTATGGCCGAACCAGCATCTCAGGCACCTCTTCCCAGAGGGAGACGACTTGTGCAAAGGACAGAGAGGGAGAGAGGGAGAGGAGAGGAGGAGGAGGTGGGGGAGTTAGGCAGAAAGATGGAGTGCACCAGAGAATCAGAGTGGGGAGTCAACATGCTATAAACACAAACACATAATTACCTCGCAGGGGCTGACAATGACTCTGGCCTTTAACCCAGTATAGTTGGAGCTCACCAGCCTTTTAGCTCAGGAAGGAAAATGTAAACTTTGTGTAATTTAAACTCTGAACATAATGTTTAAACAAAGCAGCGCGAATTTGTACTGTCCAAGTCTGCTTTTCCCCCTTTTGCTAATAGTGCCTCAATATTTACAAAAACACTGGAAAAGAATGAATAATGTGCAGCTGTACTATTTCAGAATTTCTGATTTGTGGATTGATTTAACTATAAATAGTGGATTTTATTTTTCAGAGCATGACACAGACTTTCATTGAAGTCACTATTTAATCAATCAGTCTGAGACATAAATCTATAGCACTACCCAATTGCACACCACCAATTAAGTAGCTGTATAAGAGTGAGTAGTTCCCTGAAACGGAGATCTGTGAAAACCAAAAATCTAAATTCAAGGGCAGAGTAAAAACCCAAAGACATTATATGAACAACAGGCTGAAACATTGAAACACCTTCACTTTGTTTTCATGTTTTCAAATAACCCACCATGCCTGTTATATAAATATAACAATAACATGTGTTTACATAAGACCACACTAGAATATGTTAGATACTGTGGTTTTATAATGTACTATTGTGTTACTTTCAAACAACAACGTTGAATTTCTAGACTGAAAGAAGATTTACTGACAGATATGATCAAAAACCTGTTGAAATAATTGATGAGTATGTGTAGCCTTATACTTTTTATTAATAGTTAATAAAATTCATCTGTCACTGCCATTGTTAAAGCACTAAAGTTATTGGTAGTTGAAGTATTAAGTCTCTTATAGCAACACTTCAGGGGTCTTATTGAGAGTTTATGACCTTTGGAATAATATACAAATACCCATTGGAGTAAGTTCTTAAGGCAGACAGCTGACGTGAAACTGCACACATATAAACCCTTCAGTTCAAGTTTAATGATGCTGAAAGAATAACATTAAGATTTTGAACTGTCAATTTTTTACGGTGGGGGCTTGCTCTGTAACATTTGAAGACTTAAATAAACAGTAAATTCTAAACATTAGGAATGAAGTGATGCATTGTAAAGCTCTACTAAATTAGTACTCAAGGACTCATTATCTGATTTTCAAGCACACAAAGTTCTAGTCTTTGACAACATCTTGCAAAAATGTTAATGCTTATTACAATTTTAAACTTATTAGCAAGGTCATGCCTTGCTGTCCAAATAAATAAAGCATACAGACCCAAAGATCTTCTTCGATCTCCACTAAATACCGAGATTAAATGTTTGAAGCTGTCAATAATAATTTTCTCCACATTCTCTTAAGTGTGACCTTCGAATTTGACTTTCAAATATTGATGAAGACGTTTGGAACCAAGTACCTAAATACCTACCTGTAGACTGGGGTAAAACCTGGTTGTCACACTGACTGAAAATGTCCACTTTCCTGCATAATACGATCTATCATATCTCATAGATCATTTTTAAGTCATACCAAGTTTGGTATTTTGTTGCACTAATCACTAATCTCATGTAACAAATGCACGATTCACTCTATTTATTATTATATGTATGTAGCTACAGTACCCAACAGAGGCAAATGTGGCCAAAATCACATCCATCCCATCTAAACTCACAACTAACTGGATTAGCTCTGCCCCACATCAGAAGACGACAGTGTGGTAAACGCACAGTTCAGCAATGCATCACTAGAAAAGAGGTGGCAAGTTCTAAACCTTTTGAAAACGAGTGCAGGTTAAAGAGAAAACCTGAAGAAAAAGCAGTGATGGTGGTGATCACGTCATATCAGTGCTGATGATGTGAATCTGCTGTGCAGAAATACACAGACATGCCCGGACAGCCCGTCCTTTGGCACCGACATGCTAAAGAGGAGAAGGTGGGAACATAACCCTAACTTCTCTTTCACCTTTCCTCCCTCCTTTGCCCAGACATTTTGGGCCATGCTGGTCTCTCACCCTCCCTGTCTACCCTGTACCTTTGCTCTGGGCGCATCTAATTTAAAGCGATCTCTGGGCTGAGAGAGTTCCGTTTCTTCTCTAATCCCTCCATTGGGGGAGGCTCACATGGTCTCAATTACCCCCACCCCACCTCAGAACACTGGGTCCCCTCTCTGTGCTCTCTCTATCCGTCTCACCGGCCTGCTCCTCTGCCAATGTACCGGCCTGGGCCCTTTTTCAGCAGTTTATATTATTAAGCACACACTGCTGAGTTCCTGTCCTTCACAGGGGCCTGGAGATGTTATCTCCCCTGCCGCCGTATACAGTTACCACCAAAATATTCCATAAATTAGATTGGGATTGGCAATTTGGAATATAGAGGTGGAGGCTGAGGTGGACAGGCATTGGTTGGGGATGGGAGGGTGGTGGGGGCGATGGTGGGAGTAAGATTCAGGGAAGCACAGTGTAAGTAACAGCACAGGAGGATCTCCTTGTGTTTACACTGGGTGGAGAACCACTAGAAGGTATGTCACCGGTGACGTGCATAAAGAAAAAGTACTTGTAGGTACTTTGAGAAAAGCAGAATAGACTCAGTCTTTCGAGGTGCAGTTAAATATCTAGTCTGAAAGGCTGTTGGTTTGGATGTTGGAGGCGTGTGTAGCAATGTGTGTGCATCACCCTCCTGTAATTAAACAAGGCTGTATTTGGACAAGTGACTTTTCAAGCCCTGAACTGTTCTGTCAATCCCCAGAGCACGGGAAAAAAGGTCTTGAGTCGGGACATCCATGGCCAATTAGATTAAGAGGAACCTGTGAGGTCTCCAAACAATGGGATCTCAGAGGATTTACAATAACACAAATATGGCCTCTGACACAGCTTCAACACTTCAAAAGAAACCATTAAGGTTTTTAGGTAAAGCAGTTAGACACATATTAATAACCACAGTAATAACATAACCCACAAGCCACACCCCCACCCCCAAACAGCACACGTTTAACTAGATCCTGACTTCAGAAATAATTTGCATCTGTCATACAGACAGGGACGAGACTCATACAGTAGGTAACATTTGCCATTATTGAATTTCTATATAGCGTCTTAGCTTTCATTTTACATAAATGAAAGGCTGAGATGGAGACCAGAGCTGCCACAATCGAAACTCCATAGAGGAACTATTACAGTCAAGCAGTTCCCTAATCTAAGCTGAGAAGCATAAAAGGCTTGAGAAAGGAGATAGATGTGAAAAAAAAACTTGAGAGAAAGGCCAAATGAGAAACTGTTCAGATATAAGTGTGCAGGCTTAATTAGGCAAAGCAAAGCAGCTAATACCAAGCATACAAAACAAAAGGGAAATGGGGGCACTAGGTCTGGGTCAAGGGTTCAGCCCTAACCTTGGGGCTGACTGATCCGAATTCTGTTACTGGCTGGACTCATGCATGGCTAATGTGGCACACATTCAATTAGGGATGACCTCTTAGGGTACCAGGGGTAGTTTAAAACATTAGGAGACAGAGAAGGTGAATGAACTTGCTAATTAACACAGTGCTCATTTAAAGCTCTGTGAGGGAACTGTAAAATATTTTTGGACCTAAAAGGAAAATGGAAACAATGCTTAACAGCAGAAGCAGCTCCAGTCCCAACATCAACTTTCTAAGGGAAAATGCAGCAAAGGAGTTTTGCTTTGCATGCAGTTTCTTTCGGCAAACGCAAAAACTTCAGTAATAGTTAACCAGATTAATAGATCATATGCAGTATGTTAAATACTGTTAATAAAAGCTAATAGCATTTCATCTTATATAAAGCTCTTTTCATTGTTTGATGGTCAACAACAAAAGTGGCAACACTTGCATGGGCTGAGCGTGTCGGTGCCTTAGAAGTTTATTTACAAAGTTGTTTAGTGACGCAAGTATGTACAGAACCCCAGAATTCCCAGAACCCCTAGAACTTCCTCCAACTCTTCCAGGGGAATCCCAAGCATACCCAAGCCAACCAGAAACATGCACCTTAAGCACGGCCGGCCTGCCTGACTCCTTCTCAAGGCCTCCTCCCGGTAGTACACCTCCCCAGGGAGGCGTCCGAAAAAGTACTTCACTTAGTTCTTTCAAGTTAAACATTTAATGTTTTGGTAATAAAAAAACGTTGCATGTTAGATTAACACATCAAGCGTTTATTCCTACAAACACTCATAGTTTGCTAAATGTTATTTTTTATGACTCACTAACAACAAATGTGTCTGCCCACAGCATTTTCGACAAAGATGCTATGTCTTCAATGCAGCTATTTTATGGCTGATATATAAATATGCAAACATATTCAGCATAGTGTCTGCAAGGCTGTTGATGTTTCGGATCTAATTAACCAAAGTAGGTAAGATGCACCTGTCCACAAAAAAAATGAATAAAAATATTCAGAACAAATTACAAATTTATTTGCACTAAAACGTTGCAGGTCAAACTTGTTCCTTCGTTCTCCTTTCTCCAACATCCATCTGTGGCCACGTTTTGTTAGGGAAAATCTGTTCTCGATTTCAGATATACATATAAAATGCACAAAGTTGAACAAGAGTGTTGCAGTGGAGTCAAAAAGGAGACCCGGGGCCCTGATGATAGGGCACCAGGTCCTGATGTGGAGCTGCAGAGACAACCTGTGTTAGTCTGTCCTCCACTCTGGAACATGTGGTTTTAGTTACAGAATGTTTTACTGCTCAACAATGTTTCTGCCTTGGAGCTCGGCACACTGCATAAAGACTACTTTGTCCCCTGATGCCCACACGGGAAGAGCCTGCCCTGTTGCACGGGCGCGCGCACATACATTCATTATGACATCAGCAAGGCCACTGAGCCTGTTATGATAAAGGTACTATTTTCTCCCTAGACAGTAATACTTTACTATGATACCATTCCTCAAAAGTCACAACTAAAAGTCTAAAGTAATGTTTTTAATATTGTCCAGTTCCTTTGTCCTGGTATTTAAGTTTAATGTTCTGTCTGCCCACATGTCCACTATACACTGGAATACCAGTGCCTGCTAAAATAGCATATGGCACAACCAAATCCCAGGCTTATGACAGACACAGTACAAAACTGAAACCAGACGTGCCACCATGTCATGTGCACAGCGCTGAAACTAATAAAGCTCAGACATACTGAGCAGCACATTTAATAAAACAATGAAACAAGAACTTAGAATAAGTGGAATCACACATGTGCATGTGAAAGCAAATAAAAATTCAATACAGAACTGTAAATTGCTGTGTTGTAACAATGGTATCTTATCAGCTAATAATCCAGTTTGGGAACGCGTACGAAGAAAAGGGGGTGACAAGTGAACACATTTAATGTAACTAACACAGCATCACACCTGCGGCTCTGTTCATTCACACTGGTCTTTTACAACAAGAAAATGTGATTGTGATCTCATGGCCCTATTGGAAGGAGGTGATTAGCACACCCAGGAGTGCAAAGTGAAAGACAAGTTGGAGGATGTCTGGCATGAAGTCACTGTGGCCGTCACTTGGCACGCTTAAATCACGTTCTTCAGAGCTTAAGTGGTGCTAAACATTGGTCCTATGCATTGACAGAGCTGGTGCAGAGAGGCCATTTAACAGCTTCTACCCACTGCTATGTTTAAACCCAATTCCCCAACAGCAAATTTATCCTGCCCAACAAGCCCCAACTAATACTTGCGTGACACAGAGTAGCACACATTTTTATATTACTCAGTCTGCTGAACTGAAACATCATCAATCACTTTATTTAGAAACTGTGAATTACACCATAAATAACTCCCATACACATGCTGCAGTTGAGAAGAGTGCAGCCTTCAGGACTGAATGTACATGAGTGTATCTGAATCAGAAACCCTGCATGTACAGATGGCTTAGTTACTTCAAAAATCCATCTATAGGCTAAATGTCTGTCCTCACACTTAACTGTAGTGTCCATCTATCATCTAAAACACTTTGCTAATACCCACAGCACTGGGTACACCAGTATGGTAAGAGATGGGCAAGAGGTAAAGCAGAGTCATACAGACCCATCCATGAATTCTACAAAGGTCCATCTAATCACAGGCCAGAAGAGGCTGAAAGGTTACATTTATTCAATATTACTCATCTGGTTCAGTGTGTGGACTGGAAACCTCACACCTGCTGGTGTGCGAGGCTCAGCCCGCCATAGCTGCAACCAAGGCTGTTTCATATCACAGACCATCTGTTCAATGACAACGCAGATTTCTGTTCTGTTTTCTGACAAATCCATTTCACATGTCAGCACTGACAGCGTCACGTGCCCTAGCACTGCATCTGATGGAGTTAAACCAGAAGCCTATTCGCATTAGAAACCTACTGTCATCATTAACTATATATGTCTGTTCTGAATGTTAATCAAACTTAGTTCCTTCATTTCCTTGTGAGCAACTTCAAATAAACGAAAGAAAAGAAAATATTAACTGTAAATAATTAATATACAGAGCTAAATACAGGCAACATAGTTGTAGAATGATTATTGTCCAGCAGCAAACTACTATCTACAAAATGACTTAATGTAACATGAATGTTTTTCTCACCCATTTAAAATAAGGTCCACTGTATTGTTGACTATAGTATATAAGTCAATTCATATCTCATTACATGCAGAGTTACAACGATAACTATACTTGTGTTTTATTGTGGTAAAGTTAAGCTCAGTTAAACATATGGGTCCAACATATGTATTTGAGTATTTTATTCTAACGCTAAAGCAACCTTTTCTATTAGACAGTCATCTCTCGCCATCTTGTGGTGAAACAAAAAGCATTTTCAGACATTGCTGGAAACGGTTCAATTTAAGCCTTGCTGTCATTAAATACATGAATAATGTCAGGTCTCACTGTGATTATCATTTAACATTAAAATATACAAATTTAAATAGTCTTACCTGTTCTGGAGCTGTTTGACAAATCCCCCTTTGGTACAACCTGGAAATATATAAAGAGATCAAATAATCTGAACAAAATTATCAAAAAAGTTTTTTTTTTTTAACAGAATTTACACATTACAAAAAGAATCTGACTAAAAGTGTGTAAGTTTGCAACTGTGCAAAAGGGTAACACATTGAAAAAGACATATTACAAGACAAATAAACATTTCAAATGATCCTAATTATTATGTTGCATTCCCACCATGCTGCTGGTTGGATCTTGGGACCACTGCTCAGTGAAGCATGTGTTGTAATGACTTTATCAAATTTTGCTTAAGACACAAATATCTATATTTATTGGTAACCGAAATATTAGAAGAGAGGCATTTATAGCATTTGAGGACTAGAGCTGCTCAAGCAGAAGCAGTTAGCTTTAGGTCAGATTAGTAATTAGGGTTGTAACAGAAGCACCTGCGTATAAAACAGCAAACAACTGTCACTGTTCAAGCTCATCAACGCAGTCAAAATTATATTTTTAGACTCTTTATCAAAGTTGTGGACATATTCGTTATTGGCGTGTGACATTAGCTGGGCGGCGCACACTCACAGGTCTCACACTGAAAAAACGAGCAGCTGGAAGCAAACATGGCCGCGTCGCTAGCTGTTGCATTTCCGGCTCCCCTGTGAGGGAACTTATGTGTAAACCGAGGCTAAGGCAGCAGGTTGAAGGACGAACCTACCAGAGCGCAGCCAAACTTCACAGCCACGCGTGACTCTGGAGGCGCCTCCAGCACAGGTGTGTCCACGGCAGGTGTGTCACGCGAACCTCTTCCCACGAGGGTTCACGGCGCCTGAGCGCTGCAATCCAAGATGGCGGATCACTTCCTCGGCCGCTCTACGTGGGCACCGTGGAATTTGCGAGTCTCCAAATAGCACATTAAATGTTACATCTGACGTACTGGCTTTATAGATGACGCAACTCTGTCAACGTGCTCTTATAAAAATGTTTAAAGACATGCGTCGCTGAAGTAGCTCGCTAGCTTAATGGTTAACGTTAGCTAGCTTCTCTGCTAGGTGGCTAATTAGCACACTGAGGGGTAAGGAGTCAGGATTTCTGCACCTCTGTTATGGGTATTTCATAAAGTAACTAAAGACGACTTTAAGTAAGCAAAACTAATAGGGTTGGCTTTCCACAAGCTGGAAAAGTTAAATGAGACAGCAGCAGCAGCACAATGACCAAAACCTTAACACGTCTGCTACAGAATGACTTCAGAGACACAACATTTTTGAGACCAGGCCTCAATAGGGAAGCTGTAAAACGACTCCATAATATCCTAAGAAAGGCTGAAGCCGACCTGCAGGGAGCAACGACACCGTCTAACCCACAGCGACTGGAAACACCTGTTTAAGATTATTGCTGTCAAACTAACTTTTTCCACCATTATGTGGGATTAATTGGTCTGTTCACCAAAGACTTGAAATGAGTGAGTGGCTTTTATCATCTTAGATGAATTTCAGATTACTTAATAATCTATTTACTGTATGAATAAACCAGGCTTTGATTGGGTGACTCAACTACAGAGACTGACCCTCAATAACCCATAAGTTGACTGTGAAATGCAGCATAGATATCCACACCCTCAAGACATTGTAGTAGTCATTTAATTGTTTATTTGGTGATGAAGTGCAACAACCAAAACTAACACGAACCATTTCATCTTAGTTTGTGGCCATCACCTAGAAGACAGAAGAAAGACAGTGTTTTTCATGAGATTCTCATCTTATGTCACCTGCATCTGTTTAGTCTTATTAAAAGAGCTTGTTTGATTGTTGCAATAATATCCGTGTTAACAACAACTCTCTATTTACACAGAAATATTTTTAATATTGTCAAGTTAAATTAAAAAAAAGTAAACAAATATAAATCTTCATCATGAGCTTTTCCACTTACATTGTTGATCCAGGATATGTAATCGCTGACTCTAGTGAAGACAGATGGCTTCTTGGGGTAGTTGCAGCCCAAGCTTGAACCGAAGCTCACGATACCTTGGACAGACCAGGACCCATCAGGGTTACGATAGTTCAAGGGACCGCCAGAGTCTCCCTAAGGTGAAAATAAACAAATGTGAGATCAGCAATATGTTCAGGTTAACACTAAGACATGTTATCAGGCAATATGCAAGCTAAAATGGAAATGTTTTTAATTTTGTTAAAATGAACTAGACTCACATTGCAGCTAGCCAGCTCTCCATCTCCTCCAGCGCAAACCATACTGGTGGTCACCAGGTTGCCCCACCAGTCAGACCTGGAGCAGGTGGCGTAGTCGACCACGGGAAGAAGAGCCTGCTGCAGAATGTCAGCCAGAGGACCTCCAGCTGTGGCAGAGAACACATTCTTCAAGATTAGGTCCAGTGGGTTGTCAGGTATGAACAGAGTGTAGCTCCTCAATGAGCTTTGATTAATTTAACGCAGGAAGTGCAATCTCAGTGGCGCTAGATGACATTGAATATTCAAGCAGAAATTGAGGTTGCAGAGGTTGGTTAATGGTCAAACTTACTCCACAAGCGTCCCCAGCCAGTGACGTAGGTGGGAGCATTGTTAGGCAGGATTTGTCCAGAGGGGGGAAGACAGGCAGGCTGGATGGCAGCAGTAAGCTGGGCAGGGGTTGACAGCTTGATCAGGGCAATGTCGTTACTGGAGAATGAATGCAGACACAACGCTATAGTTAGAAAAACAGAGATAACGAGCAGTAACACAATGAAAAAAGTACTTCACACTCGTGGTGTATGTTATAACGTGACCAAACTCACCGGATATTGTAAGAGTCCCATTTCTCATGGACAATGATCTTTGCAGGACTGATGGCAGTGGAGCCAGGCTCGTTGTTTACATTCAGTCTGTGTTTTCCCAGGTAGACTCTGTAGACGCGACCATTGCTGGACCACAAATAACATAGAAATATTATTAAGACAGAGGCAACGATTCATTGATTGAACCTTTTAGTCGTACTGATGAGTGAGCAGTGAGCATACCTGATGCAGTGAGCAGCGGTGAGGACCCACTGGCTGGAAATCAGAGTGCCACCGCAAGTGTGGTAGAAGCTGCTGCCACTCTGGTATTGCAGAGACACCTGCAGAGAACAGACAACGACAATATATACGTTTAGGACAAAAATTAATGGACTGAACAAAAAGAGTTTGATTTTAAAGAAAGAAGGAAATAGCTTACCTGCCAGGGCCAGCTGTTCTGACGAACATCCTCTCCACCAACCACCCGGGTGACGATGGGGGGGTAGGTGGGCAGGCCACAGCCGTAGGCTAATAGACAATAATGAAGAATATGATGATTTATGTGTAGCAGTTTCTTAACACCAGCAGAAATTAAAAACACTGATCCTTCGACGTCATTTTAGAGCTTTGAGTTATATAAATAAGGTCAGCACATTATTGACGCTTACCACCAGCAACAAACAAAGCCAATATCACAAACTTCATTGTGGCTGTCTTCATGAGAGATGCAAGGGAAGCAGCGCCTGCTTTTATAGCACTATAGTGCTTTAACAGGCCTCAGAACTCACATGTGTTGCTTAACATTTGGCTCAGCACAGTCACATAATGTGCGTAGGAAAAATAAATCAACCTTGAAGATAAGTGACCACAGATATTCCCAAATACACCTTATCTACCCACCTCAACCTCTGTGTGAACTTCACAGATGTCTCCCAGTGAAGCGAGTTCATCAGATGGTTTTTACTTTAAAATAACAAATGTTGTTTACTCTTTACTCCATCAACGGCAGCATAAGTACTATGTTTACACTCTTTTGGTAGAATTGACCATTTATCCATTTTGTCACTCACTTGGTTTCTGGTATGGGTAATAGATGCTATACAACAAATCAGCATGTATACACACAGAAAATGTCTATTATTATTATTACTTATATATTTTATTACAGGTCTTTTATGCAGTAAAATGTAGGTTCTTCACTGTAATTACTTGGTGATAGCAAACATGCTTCAACCTGTGCTGTAGCAATATTCTTTAAGGGTTAATTAACTAAGGTCCTTAATTGTGCCAATCCACATATCTTAATGGACAACAAAGCTGATACCTGACAACAAAACTGAGCCATGTTTGATACAGAAACAGGTTATTTGTATGAATTCCATCTCTCAGTGATAAAAACCTCTGAGCCCTTCATTCCAGTGACTTGTTCAGCAAACACAGTCTCGGCCTTGGCTTAATATTCTTGTTCATTTCTGATTGGCTTGATGGCTACTTTGCTCCACCCCAGTAGAAAGATCTGACATCAATTTCCAGGAATTTTGTCACAATTTTCAAGGTTGCATAACAGCGTGAAAGATATATATACACATCTGAATGTTGCTGCAACCTATGGAGATACAGACATGATGAAGTTTGTGCTGCTCACGCTCTTTGTTGCTGGGGGTAAGGACATTTTACATGCTTACGTTCATCTGTCATAACTCTTGTATTATTTCCTCTATTGCTTTCTTTGTGGATTGAGTACAGAGTTAATAGAATTAATGCTGGTGTGCACATATTCAGTGCCTTTAATCAGACTGTGTCCGTCTCCTCAGCCTACGGGTGCGGCGTGCCCACCTTCCCCCCTCTGGAGGCCAGGGTGGTTGGAGGAGATGATGTCAAGCCTCACAGCTGGCCCTGGCAGGTAAAACACCCTGACAGAAATTAAACTGGGTTGCTGGAGTATTTTTAGACTGTGGTTGTGTCACTTTTACCCAAGTAAACAATCAGAATACTTCCAACATGCTTCACATAGAATAAGAAAATGTATCACAACAATATTAAAAATATACATTTGCAATAGAAATCGAAATAAATATAATAATCGAACTTACTACAAATAGACACAAGCAGGAGGCATCAGCTACTGTAGATGAACTCTGATCAAGAAGAAGAAAACATTTACTGAGCTGCATAACCTTCACTTTGCTACTGTAGAAGTCATGTGTGCGCCAGTAAAAAATGAACAAGAAGAATAAAATGCTGTGATAAGTGGCCTCACTCTGTGTATACTTCAGATTTCCCTGCAGTACAACAGCGCTGGAGCGTGGAGACACACCTGTGGAGGCACTCTCATCTCTGAGCAGTGGGTCCTCACTGCTGCTCACTGCATCAGGTAAAATTCACAGTAAGCTATGCTGAGTGGGTGACGCTCTAGGGAATTATGTGTGACTGATCTACCACTGCTTAGCTCTGCTAAGGTGGAATATTGAGTATCAGCAATCAGTCAAGTTCAGTGAGATCAACGTGGCTTTACCATCAACAATAATAAAGATTAAGCCTAAACACGTTCAAAGATTAGTCTCACATTTACAGAGCCTTTGCTGACATCTGCTGGACAAAACACATTTGTTTAAATTACATTTATCTTTTTTGTGGAAGTCTGTAAATGTCTTGCATGTTTAAGAGCCAGTTGCTGTGGGCATTTATTCACCTGATATTTTCATTAGAAATGTGTTCGTAAAGTTAAAATACAGTTTTAAAAGAACCAAGTGATCAAAGGCAGAACAGTAACTGTTAACAGTTTACATATTGTTGTTCATTGTAAAGTCAAATATCACAAGCAATCGTTTAGGACTTAACAACACATTAACAGGCTTGTTAAGGCTCCATATGGCCACATAGCAAGTATTTGAGCTAATGTATGGGTGTGTGTGAACTTACAGCAGCTCCAGGGAATACAGAGTGGCCTTGGGAAAGCACAACCTGGCAGAGACAGAGGACAAGGCTGTATTCATGGGAACCTCTAACATTATTGTGCATGAGGACTGGAACTCCTTCTTCATCCGGTAAAACAAAATGTTAAATTCACACTTTACTGAAATATGACTAATTTGTTAATCAAATAAACTCTTAAATCTAAATCTGCTTAATTCACAGTAATGATATTGCCCTGATCAAGCTCGAGTCACCAGTCACTTTCACGGACATCATCAAGGCTGCTTGTCTCCCTCCTGCTGACTTCATCCTGCCCAACAACGAGCCCTGTTACGTCACTGGATGGGGTCGTATCTCCAGTGAGTGCCCGTGTCTGTCTCTTTCAGATGAACTTGCCTGTCTCGGGTTGTTGGTTTTACCTGCTTTGTTAACGACGTGTCTCACCTCCACACAGCCGGAGGTCCCATTGCTGACATCCTGCAGCAGGCTCTCCTGCCTGTGGTGGACCACGCTACCTGCACCAAGTCTGACTGGTGGGGCTCTCAGGTGAAGGAAACCATGGTCTGTGCGGGCGGCGATGGAATTGTGTCAGGCTGCAACGTGAGTCTAAAATACTGAAGAACCTAATTACATTACAGTACAAAAGCATGACATTATACTCTAGTTTGGAAGTTTTTTGGTTCTTTTCGTGAGGGCGATTGTGCATCTGTTGTTCTATACATAAATATTTACTCTCAATGTAAATTTCAAATATTACACATACATTTTACACAAATTCTGAGAAGATTACTGCTCAGTATTTCAGATGAATTATATCAGTTACAAAAGTAAAGTAGTACAATCATCATGTGTCTTTCAAGGACAAGTTAACAGTTAAATGTGGAATTTGCACACTAATCACATGTTCTCTCTGAATCATATGATCAGGGCGACTCTGGCGGCCCTCTGAACTGCAAGAACACTGATGGTGCCTGGGAGGTTCACGGTATTGTCAGCTTTGGCTCTGGCCTCAGCTGCAACTATCCTAAGAAGCCCACTGTCTTCACCCGCGTCAGCTCTTACATCGACTGGATCAGCAACGTAAGTTTCAGTTAATAGCAATTATTGGTTTTATCAGTGAGAACATTAAGCTCCAATAAATCTAACATGTTTATATCATTTTTTCCACAGAAAATGGCATCCTATTAAGATCAAACATACAGTAAGATGCAAGAAAAATAAAGTATGGAACCTCCAGATGTTGTGTTATTTTGTGGTTTACATGGTTTCTTAGCTCTACACACTTCCAAATGTTGTATATTAGTTAGTCAACACCGGACAATCAATAAAGTTTGATAAAGGATGATTATAGATTAGTAATGTTGACCAATTGGAGCAATGATGGGAACATTTTATCACCAAACACATGCTGCGCCAGGTTTCAACAGACGTTAATGTCTAAGCCAGTTTACACGTCAACACTGTGTAGAAGCATCTTAAAAAGCTGGACTCTTGGTTGTGTGATAACTACACACCTACAGGCATAAACCTTAATTAGTCTTGGAAAGCATAAAAATGATTAAGCCTGCAGTGGGCGTTAAGAGTGTGTGTAAGCGACTTCACCTTCTCCGACAGCGTCAATGCTCTCCAGCCTCCAAACCTGGGGTGTTGTCCTGCCAGTGACAGACCTTTTGCATTAGAGCTCTGATGACCATGGGACTCATCTGCATTGCTGACTATGTATGAGTATAAAGCAAATATCCTGGCACCGGAGAAAGTATTCAGCAGCTTTTGTTAGCCATAAGAACTATTTTCCATGACGCATCTACATTTTCTCTGCAAAAAATTGCAGATGCTGTTTATCACTGCTAACAAGTGCAGAGGATTCCTGGATGGTAAAACAGGAAAAAGCGCAGCAGCTTGTAGACATTTCAGTTCAGGAATTACACATTAACTGAGAAGAGGTAGATGGTGAAATACACTCCATCAACACTGCTAATTAGCAAATAATTCCTTTTATTACTCCTAAAATATTTATGACATTTGGTTTCAATATTCAAAAACAAAATAGCATTATAGTAGAAAAGGGATATTTTCACAGTACATATAAAAATTAACTGATTACCGTAATAAAAAGCAACAATAAATGAAAAAGTCCAAACAGCATGTGTCTTCTACTGTAGGAAAATAAAATAAAGTGACTGCTGATCGAGAACGCTCATGTAAAATGTTTGACCCGATAGAAAGTCAGTCATGATCTGGTCCTCTGAGGTACGATGACATCTGTTGCACTGAACATGACACTGCACTAAGGGGGAATATACTTTGTGACAGAGCACGACTTTAAAAGCATGTAAAAAATGGAGACAGCTGTAAATTCTTCTGTCCTCACCCAGTGATTATTATCCCTTTATCTCCAGAGAAACACAATAATATACAATATAATCTGCTGACAAGTTTTTGCAGCTTTAAGTGTCGAGCTCAATGTCACCAATTCTGTCCCACAAAAAACCCAACTAGTTTATTATTTCCCTGAATATAGGAAGTTCTTCCTCGTTTAATTCCGTCCGTCCTCTGCATACTTGGAAACTCTGTAGGTTCAGCTGTGGTTTGGTTTGTGGTTATGAGCAAGTGAGAGAGCAATAGTTTTTTTTTTTGTGACGTAAGGACACTACAAGCCCAGAGCAAACCAGAGAGCACTGGTGCCTTCACAGCTCAGCAGCCCAGGCCTCCAGCTAATCACAAGCTCCTTCCATTACGCTCTCAGGCCCAGCACATCCTCCTCTACCCGCCTTCTGCAGGAGGAACAACACTGCACCAGAAACGCGACCTGAGGGGTCGGAGTTGGTGACACAACGTCTTTGGACAGCAACGGTAGTGTTCTGAACACAAAGGCACTTAAGTGTACATCGGCGTATGCAACTGAAAAACAGGCGAGGCTTTGGCTGTAGTCAGTCAAGTACGGAATGAGACCTTGAAGTGAACCGGGAGAACGGTTTCCTCCTAGCAAGCTCATTCTTATAATGGTAAGCTAATGGTAACCCTTATAATGGCCACTGGTGCAGCATTAGTGAGTCTAAAAATAAACTTCAGTCATTAAACCTGATGGGTTTGTGGAACGTCACCCCCTCCAGTTTACTTCCTGACGGCCCCACATGGCCTGGTCAGGTTAACAAACACATTAAAACAGACAGTCACAGTCACAGCGTCATGAAACATCCTCCGTTCTCTGCTCCACGCAGGGGGTTATGTCCTGCTGCAGCAGACTACATGATGCTAGAAGCAAGATAACGCTTGTTACTTTGTAAGTATTCAACAATGGTATTGCCCAGTAGTTTGTTTGAGTTTTTAAAAAAATGTACATTATTCAACAACACTGTTGAAAACGAGGCTTGTTTTCCGTGACACCTCAGCTCAACTCAACTCAGCACTTACGACACAATGTTCCTGACCTAAGTTCTGTAAACTGCTGGCAGCAGCAGCCCCAGGGTAACACGCAGCATCTGTCGAGTGCATAGAAACGCCCCCTGGAAGCATCGACCGGCATCTTACGTGTAGTGTAAAGGCTGGTTACGTAAGGATAAGACAGCTGATGTGTTTTTGGAAGGACAAAGCAACTTCCCCGTCCGTATGTGATCCAGAGATCCAGAGAGAGCCACATGACGAACCTAGGCTTCTTCTGTTTGAATCGGAGGAATGGTTCGTCTGAACAGTTACTGCATTTAGCAAAGAACCACTGAGCACAGTAAGAGGAACCATCTTTAAGTCTTGGCTTAACAAAGCAAGCCCAGATCCTAACAATGTGATCATAACACCTTTCAGGAACTTCAGGATCATCTTCATCTTAAAGTGGTGGCACTTTATCCTCATACTGTGGTGGTGGGGTAAGTGGTTCTATACTGAACCCGGCTGCTGGCTGAGAGTTTTCATTGTTTTTCAAGTGGAATTTCTCTGATTTAATCCTGCGGATGTTGATAGGGAGAAGCTTGCGGGAATTTTTCCCAGGCTTTTGATTGGCTGTAGAAACGGGAGCCTGTCGGCCTTCTGCGTTTGTGATGTCTGGTGCCTCATATTCATACTCCACTCCATCAACCTGAAGGAGGTCGTCATAGGAGGGTAACTGGGAGGTGCTGGGGCGGTGGTTACTCTGACGGACAGGGTACCGGCCGCTGCATACTGCCTCTTCGTAGGTGGGTACAGCGTAACGCTGGGCTTGCTCCTCAGGACTGCAGTAAGAAAAAAACACGTATGAATGAAACAATGCCTGGCAGGGTTTTTATCCTTACGCATCATTTACTCATTCAGGCCTTTGTAACGCTCTGAAAATAAGGATTCTTAGACTAGAAACAACTGGTGTAAGATGTTGAGAACGACTGACATTAATGAAATAAAGCCACAGAAACAACACATTTCAGTACCAGAGCCTTTAAACTGGATTTTCTGTTTACATACATTTGATTTGATTTGTAATGTCCTATAGCCACTATCTGAATGCTCGGCCTCGTTACTCACGTCTCTCCGTCCTCCTGCTCCCCGCCTGCCTCTCTCCCATGGTCGCGAGCCGCTCGGAGCCTCTGCTGCTCCTGCTGTTTGATCCTCACTCCCAGACCCAGAGACAGAAGCAGCATGAGGACTCCACAACCCACCAAGACGAAAGCCACCGAAGACACTTTGTTTTTCTTGCTACCAGTGTCACCACCGCCTCCTCCTACAATGCTGCTGCTATTCTGGGCTGCGTCTGCGGGTACCACACTCCACACAACCATCACGATGCCAAGGGCAACGAGCCCAACCCCCAGAGCGCACAGGGCATACTGGCATCCTGAATTGTCACTGTTTTCATTGCTGTTGTTGTTGTTGGCGTTACTCCTGGCAGCGCTCAGTCCTTGGCCGAGGGGGCCTGGTGGCCCGTCCACAGTGGAACGCATCTCGTCACCGCCTTCGATTCAGTCAGACGAGCTGCAGTGGAGACAAAGAGCTGTTAAGATGAAAGGGAGAAGAACTGCTCTGTTCTTCACAGGAATTCAAGCCCAGTTTTTCAGTGAAAGCGACAGAACATGAATTTCACTGAAGTAAAATACCACGAATGGGTGTGTTGCAAGGTAAAACTTTTACTGCACACCTGCCATTTAAAGTTACTCTTTACCCAATGTCAACGCATTACGAGGGTAGATAAGGCCACACTGTCAAATAAGAGCGGAAGAAATATGGCAGGGCCCTGCTATAAATTATTAAACCTTTTTTTATATTCCATCCTCTAATCTGTATGAACCCAAACAAACATCTAGAGGAGACGTTTGTGACTTCGTTTGACTGTTCCACACAAAACGACTAAATCAGCGCAACCACTCACACATTTCTGAGCAGTGATCCAGCCTTTAATACGTGAAGACAGCGCGTCAGCCTCCAGCTCGCAAACATGCTCCCACTTGCTGCGAGCCAGTGGGCGTCTGAAGCACATACTGCTAATTCACCTCCACTTTAGCAGCTCCCTGTGTGACGGACTGATGCTGGCCGTGACAGCTGGACACACGCAAGCATCAGCCGCAGGCCTGGTGTGGCCGGGCTGCAGAGGAGCACAGGGACGTTTCAATGGAGACCTTACATACTGTGTAGCTCGTATTGGTCCCATTACATTGGAGGCTAAGGACACGTTTTAAGTGAGGCCCCTGCTGACGGGCCTGCTCATAGAAACGCTCCACATCCAACAGGGTGTGAGGGAGCAACTCCACTCAGCTCAGCTTCTAACATCTGAGAGTCTCAGGGAGTGGGTCGAACCGGGTCGAGCCTTAAGTGCTGGTCGCGTCTCCAGCTGGTTTCGCCTGTGTAACCTGCGTTTTCCAGCGAAACTCGGCGGGTTTCGAGGCTTTTCTGCTCACTGCTCGTTAAGTTGTAGCGACTCTTCAGCGGCGCAGACAAACGATCGCGCCGGCGTTGAACTCACCTTCCGCATCGCTCGGCAGCCAGTTAAACTTCGCTGGTCCTCAGAGCTCGACGGATCGAAGGTCGGTCATAAGGTTCTGTGTATGTGGCGCAGCCTGAAGCTGAAAAGCTTCTTCGCGGACTTCGTTTCCTCTGTGAGACGGACGGGCCCGGCAGACAGAGGGAGGGAGGGAGGGGGAGGGAGGGGGAGAGGGGGGGAGTCCCTGCCCCCTGGGTTAACCCTGTCATCCCCGGGCTGGTCGCGCGTCAACAACAAACGTGGCAGGAGATTTTTAGTGGCTTCCAAACATAACTAAATATTTTCTTGTGTTTAAGTGGAGCAGTTAGTTCAAACGTGAACAGCAAGAGAAAGGGTCTAAATAAAGAGGCTGTTGCCAACAGCGTTTATTACTTATGGCTTATTTTAAATGACGCGTCCACAGTAACAGACTGAGCTGAGTGCAGGCTCGGCCGGGCAGCAGAAGATGATCCCTCTCCTCACGACAGCACGTCTGACTCATTCATGTACACAGTGAACAATTGTTATCAGCCAGACTAAATGTCGCTGACTCGCCGTCTACTCAGCACTTCCCCGTGCAATAAAAGCTAATAAATTAGTCAGATTGGGACGCATGTGATGAGGTTTTACCTTCCTCTTCCACCGACTCGCTGTCACTCCTTCTGAGGCCTTTGGTCAGAATCTGCGTGGACCGGCCCTGGTGGGTTCTCATGACAGATGGTGTTCAGTCAGGTGATGCAGGCATCTGTGCGCTTGTGCAAGTGTGTGATTTATAAGCTGCTAGAAAGTTACACAAGACAGCAAAATGAAATCTATTGACTTCACTTCCTTCCCCAGTGTCGACAGTTACCGTAACAACAAAATGAGTCAGTTTGGTGCACGGTATTGTTTCTAACAGGTTTGACTTGTGGCCATGGGCTCTGGGGAGTTTTTTCCTCCTGTGCTGTGTGGTTCCTTTTTTTCCATTACCCCCCAGTACTTTTCCAGACAATCTCCCTATGGTGTGACATTGATAGGTTTATGTCCCTGATAATTCTTAGAAATGTGGGAGAGGTGTTGGAGCGCCGGACGGGTCACCTGTGCATCACAGGAACACACAGACAGATAATCATCCACAGTAACGTCGACGGGCAATATAGAGCCTCCAGCCCCCTGACTGCAGTTATTTGGACTGCGGGAGGATGCCAGCGTACCTAGAGTGAACCCACACACACAGACTTTGCCCTGTAAATTTCCAGGGTGGGACCTCTCCTGATGTTGCTTCCCTCATCATACCGGTGATGTCCCACAGTACAACGGCTTCACGTCACGGGCAGATTTAAAGAGAGTAGGGGCATCCTGCCAAAGGAGACCCTGTCCTGTCATCCTTAGCTCACCTCACTGATAGACTCACTGTGAATGAGAGGAAGTTTTGTTATGTTTGTGCCACGTCTAAACTAGGACTCGAGTTAAGATGTTCCACTGAGAGAGGAGATAAAACTGATAACTATAGTGAGTCAGCAAAAGTGTAATGCATCACTTTTTTATTTTGTTTTTCGCAACATATTCATTTAAAAAGATTTAAATACGCTATTGTTCTTCTAATAATGATTTTGTCCAATCACCCCTCCCTGTGCACATCCTGTTTACAGGCCTGATCGCATCCTATCCCATTTTCCCACACTTTCAGATCTCTATTGATTTATGAATACAATAAGTTTCCAAATGTGACCAATAAACTAACTTCTCCTTTTCTACAACCCGGCTGGTTGTAGAAAACGTCAGCTTGACAGAGACGGAAACCAAAAATTCTGTTCCCCTTTTAGATGTTACTTCAGTTTTCAGTTTGTTTTTAGCTCAGGTTTGGACTCTACAAACTATAGTTGTGTGATATGTATGTGACATCCTTTGGTGAGGTCTGCCTATACTGTACAGTACTACAGCAACAGAGTCTGTGATAATGTGATACAGACTGTGGTATTATTGTGTTTCTGGTAGGACCAAATGTTCTGGAAATGAAAACCCCCACGTGCTTCTGCTTCACTGCCACAGGTGTTAAGTATGAAGGTCATGTAATCTAAAGAGTTCATCCTCTTTATCTCATTTTTAATTGAAAAAAAACAGGGCAGGTGTATTTGAAATTCATTTTTATTTCATTTAAAGGAACACTTGAATCGTGGCCTGCAGGCTCCCATGGCTGTACAACTCCACAGTCATCCTTCGTTGGCATTGCTCAGATATTCTTCTGTATATGTTTACAGCACAGTATAAAATCTGATCAGAAGACAGAGCTACATTTGTTTAGACACAACTGTGTAAATGTGCACGATGACAAAGGACTAAACGTTGTATTAAATATCAACTCTTCAAGTCTTTGTTGTCCTTTGCCCTCAGCTACATTGACAAGGCATCACAAACAGTAAACAAGAACAATTTACATAATAAATGCAACGATAAACTCTTTTCCATGTTGCCATTAATTACCCTGTATGGTAAAAACAGTCTTTTTAAACTTTAATTTCCCTCTTAACAACTAAACAAACTGCACAGTTACATCATGAAGACCATTCAAAACATAGAAAAATAATCACTTAGCTTCAGTCCTTCATGTTCTGATTCTGGGTTTAGAGAAGAACGTGACCGCTGTCCACAGTGAGTGGTTTTTATTAGACAGGATACATTATTTAAAAATACGGACGCTTCAAAAAAGTGCAATCTGTTCTCTAAAGGCTCATCTTTAGAACAAAATGACCGTCTCAGGTTTAAGTGCATTGTAGTCCCGTCCATGCTGCATGTTTAGCTGATGTCTGGCGTCTCACGCTCCTGTGATGTCACACGTTGCTGACCTCGATGCTGGTGTAGCCATGAACCGGGCTTCCCTCCGCTCTGGGTGGAGTCTGGTCTCTCACATCCCGAGGCAGGGAGCCGTAGCTGCCATGACAACTCAAGTCCCGCCCACCGCGCGCTTTGGGACTGAACCCGGATGGAGGCTGGAACAGACATGCATTTATTTTTGCTACATTCCAAAGCATTAAGTTGTTGCTACTTTTAACATGATTTATGAAAAGGGAAATATTATCTTGTGCCTATTTTAAGGAACTTGTTCCATTTGTCATATTCTACTATTTGTATCGCAGACTGTATGTCCAGCCTGCTTCCATACAGCTTGTTTGGTCCACACTGTTCTCACCGTCTCATTGATATTGTCCTTTGTATGATCTACATCGTATAAAATCTGTCAGCATTAGCGCCGTATCCTGAGCACTATGAATGTGCTCAGGGTTAAGCTGCAAAGACTTAATCTTGGTCCATTGTCATAACTGAAGATATCACAGATAAACAAAGTCTCCTGCTTTGCATTCTTCGCCCACCTTGACAGCCCTCCTCCTCAGCGAGCCTTCGTCGTCAGTGTGTCGGCCGCTGGAGCTGGGCGGCCTGCCCAGGGAGTTCTGACGGAGCAGGGTCGGTGGTGTTCCCAAGCCTAGACGCTCGTAGTCCTGTTTGGCATCTGCCCTGCAGGGAAAGAATGTGGAGGCTCAGCGTGTTGAATCTCTTCTATTCACATAGTGGTCAGGCCGGTGTGAACGGCTCCCCACCTGGCTGGGCCTATCAGCGTTTTCATTTCCTCGATGAGGTGTCGGCGAACCATGTGCTTGTTGTTGGGGATCCCCAGCGCTGTGGCCATGGTGTCCGTGTTGAACGTCGGGTCGAGCACCATGACGGCTCCATGAACTCCACCGCTCAGGAGATTCTCAGCAAACTCCTGAAAAGGTTAGACAGAGAGAGAGAGAGAGAGAGAGAGAGAGAGAGAGAGAGAGACCTGATTCAACATTCTCTGATGCAGTACAGCAGCCAGTAGCGGTTACACAAAGACACAGAAATGATGAAGGTCTCCCATATATGACGTGACATATACTCAGAGGCAAAGGACTGACTGACACCCAGATATCAGCCTGAACTCAAACGACCAAGGATATTAACAGGATGTCAGCTCAGGAAGCCTTATCTCTACCAACCGCGGATGTGCTGATGCCTCATTACAGAAACATGCTTTCCTTTGCTAAGACAGGACACAGTGTTGACAGGGAACATTCATTGCGCAGCATCACCATAGTGACTGTGATCTGAAAGGCTGAGTAATCATTTAAGAGCAGCTCAGGAGCAGCTGGAGCGACGTTCCCTCAACTTTTGGTAACGTTCCCCCACAAGTTCTGTAAACGTCACAAGCGAAACGTATTGTGAAAACATAATGTTCTGAACCGTTTTCCCTGATAGAGAACGTCATTAGAAACATTTTATGAACATTCTCAGAACATTGTCCTATTGATGTTGCCTTATTAATATTCAAGCAACGCCTAAATTAAAAGGATAACATTCTGGAAGCAACAATTTGATAATCTCCTCAAAACATTTTCAGGGTTTTCACATTTAGGCAACATTGCCTTTCAAAGTAGCTAAATAGGATATTTTACTGCTGCACTATAGAGAAATAAGAAATAGCAAAAGATGTTATGTTAGATTTTCCTGAAGCGTCCGTCTTGGAGTCTTAAAGACATGAGTCCGAATAAACATGCATATTAGTTGTGAATAAATCAGTAATATTTGCTAAATATGCTGTATTTCTTTTTGTTTGTCTTTCTTGATTCCCACCTTCAGGTCAATATCTTTGACCCATTTGATGACCCGATGAGAGGTCCACACCAAGGGATCCACGTTCTGGTGCTCACTCTGCATCCGGCGAGCCTGCAGCGCCTGGAAGACGTAACACAAACTCAGTGTCTCCTTGTTGCTTTAGCTCACCTTCCTTGTGTTGCGACTGCTGTGTGGATTCCGACCTACCTCCTTGTCAAAACCGAGTAAGTGCAGCAGCTCGATGCCCAGCAGCAAGCTGACCTGGTGGAACTTCTTGGTGACGTTGAGGTGACGTTCAAGGTCGCGGCGCGTGAGGGAGTTCAGCATGCGTCCGTCAATTAAATGAGTGTGGAAGGCTTGGGAGTACTGAGGCAAGCCCACATCGCTCAGCCAGGCCTTGGCCACCCAGTGGTGGTCCAAGTCTGCCGCTTTGGACAGCCTGCAGACAAAGAGAGAGTTAGCTGAAGGCGACACGGCACAATGGATGAAAACACCCGTCTGCCAGTCAAGCGGTCCCTGCTGGTTCACAATAAGATGTCTCAACACCGGCAGGGCCACAAGTTGGCTTCAGCTTTGGGAGGCTGCGAGTTGAAAGTTACATTACACAAAAGTGAACTGTGCTGTTATACAGGTCACATTGTGATATAATTGTCAAACAAAGAGGTAAGAAGAAATAAAATGGAGACGAAAGTTATTATGAAAGTTGCAGATCCAGACATTTAGAAGAAAACCAAAAGTAGTTTCCTGGTTATTTTATTACTGCGTGTGCAGTGTGACTTTAGACTTTTAAGACTTTTATTATCATTGTCATTGTAGTGATACAACATGCAATTTACTATTTCTTTATTTATTTGTCATGATTTCTGTAAATCGGCACTTTTCACCATTCACCATTTCACCACCTGATGGCGCCACTGAGTGAACAGGTTACAGGAGGCCTCCGCATCCCTTCCTCACCCTCTACTGTTCTCAGCATCTCTGTAGTCTTCTATGGCCAAGCGGAGTTTCCGGCGGTGCATTAGACTGGTGACACCTAAGCCCATCTCAAGGTCTTCGTCCGTTAGCCCCAGCAAAACCTGCCGAAGGCAAAGTGGAAAGACACAAACAACCTCACAGGTGGTGTACTGCTCGCTGGGTCCAGCTGTGCGACCGGGGGGGGGGGCTTACCTTACCACTCTTGACATTCTCCGAGCAGCTGCGGATGTACATAGGCATTGCCATGACAACCTCGAGCCAGGCTTGAACGGTGCCCGCCCTCCACTGAGACATAGGCGTCGTCCTGGCCAGCTCCACCTGCTGTAGGCGGTCCAGCTGCTCCTCCGACCCATCCGAGAGGCTGTGGCGGGTGGGGCTGCAGTGGCTGTCTGAGTCTGGGTGAGTGAGATGGGCGATGCAGTTCAGGGTGCGAGTGAGGGCAGGGGTGGGTGGGGGGGTATAGTGAGCAATGAAGAATAAACACGTTCATTCAGAATTTCAGCAACAGATTTGAATAAATAAAATCAGCCCATCAGCCTGAGTTTTCTGGCCACACGACAACAAACCAGCTTTGCGGCCTTCATGTAAATAAGCTCCATTAAATGGGCATCTGAGCAGGACTCCTCTCTCTGCAGCAACAGCTTGATGAAACAAAAGGCTGCTTGAAATGTTCTGCAAAAGCTCCATCTACAGTTAAATCGGCTCATATATTTCTGTTTGCTGCACGTGTTTCTTTTTTGGGGAGTTTACCGTATCAGGTGAAATCAAGATTAATATTGGCCAAACATCGTCGTTCCTCTGTGTCTACCAGCAGGTGGAAGCACAGTCCATGGTTTGGCCTCAGCACCAGGCAGCGCTGAACAAGCAGCGGACGAAAATTGAAACAACAACACACTTTTCAATAAAACTGAAGACTAATAAAAGGCAGGATTTGTGAAGGACAGATGTTATTAGACAGTGTTAAAATGTATTAACTTTATCTGTGTCATGGCTGCTGCTCAGGACGTGTGCGTAAGGCTCATATGTTTGAGCTGCTGCTTTAACTGCCAGGCACAGCGACTCCTGGGTGTCATCACCTACAGCATTTTATCTGCGTCTGAATGAAGGAAGCTACACAACCTGGGGTCGAAGCAGAGTCACAAAGGACGGCAACAACCTGTTCATTTCCAAGATGCGACTGATGCGACTGATGCCCTCTGTATGAATCACTGCTATACACCAACATCCAAGGATAAGCCTCCACTGTGCCCTTGTTTCAAGTTGTTTAATAAACAGCCACCCCACCAAGCTGTCTGTGCCAGTCCCCGAGTACCACTCACCATGCCTGTACTCCAAAAAGGAAACTGAATCTAAAGCATGAATGCGCTGTTTCAATCAACGTGTCTGCAGTCATTCATCTCAAGCTGGATGCTTTCATTCATCTTTCTGAGGGAACGAGCTGCTATGAGAGCTCACACCAGTCCAGAAATGAAACCCTTGTCCGGAAACAACAGCAGCAGCCCGGAGAAGGTCCTGACAGACAACTGGCATCAAAAAGTGCAGAACTGACCATTTGACATCCAGTCGAAGGCCAGACAGCTGGAGGCTGGACTCCTCCTGTGAGTCCGACCCTCTGGTGTCTGTTAAGAGCCACTGGCAGAAGAACCTACTACAACTATCGGATGGTTTAACCTTGAAAGGCTGTCAGTTTTCTTAATGTCTTATGTTGAGTATGTTTTGTGTTTAGCATTGAGTCCTTGTGTAGAGAAGATTGTTTACACAAACAGTCCTTCAAGTACTGGTGTAACTGACCCTTTCTGATCACTCGTGTTGGCAAATGGAGCCAGTGGTAAAGGGAACATCCCTTTAAAAATGATATGAACCCAGATAAAGACATTAATACAGTAGAGCTGAAGAGCTGATGCTGAAAAGCTTGGGCGTCTATTAAACAGCTAACGACGCTGGAGAGTAAATGGCCTTGATGAAATATCATTATTCACTGTAACGCGAGCTAGAAGCGATACCACTCAAGATATGAAGCAGACAGACACAAAATACGCTAAAAAACGTTACACGTCAACTCTCAGAAATGTATTTTTCAACAAAACTAATCAATATATTTTTCAAAATGTCCAACTATTTCTTTAACTGGTATTTGTCAGTTCAATCCATTAAGTGTGCCTGAAAACAGTATTAGTGTTAGATTATTTGCATCAGAACTTGAAGAAGTGCTAAAATCAAAAAAGGTTATTCTGTGATGCTGTTCCACAGTTAGAAGGCGTCTGCAAACACAGTTTGCAACCCAGCAGAACTTATTACATCAGTCGGAACCGGTGCACCTTGGTCTCACTGAGACAGATTCATTACCTCTTGGGTCACTTCACTGTGTTGAGAGTCCAGTGGAGGTCAGGCAAGAGGGGTCAGTGTTAAAGGTCATGGGTCAAGTCAAGCAGAACTTTATTGACACAATGTGCTGACAGATGAGTCTTCTTCCACTCTGACATGGCTTCCTTTCCCCTCTCCTCCGCTTTCTGATCATTGGTTTCAAAACAACAGAGTCGAATTCAACGCTTTGTGGTTTGAATTTGGATTTAACGCGGGGTCAGGGGGGAAAGGAGGCCATTTGGAAGCTTTGGGGATGCAGTCCTCTCACAGATGGACTGAGGCTGAGAGACGCGGACACGTATGTTAAAAATGGCAGAACTCCCTGGTGTGATGGGACCAGTCAGGATTAGAGCCGTAGCACAACAAACGAACACATACACAAGCATTAACACAGGGAAAGAGAGGACAGCCACGTGGAAATTCACTGTTATTTATTTTATTTTAAAATAATCTTATTTTCTCATTTAGTTCTTTTGAGCTTAATTTTGTTGCCATGCCTTTAAAACTTCACCACTATCCACTTCTAAACATCTCAGGACTTCACAATAGAAATCCCCGAATGACGCCTACATCTAGAACTTTAAATAAAACTCTGTCATAATAATAATAATAATAATAATTTCATTTATGTAATGCTATCTCATTTACAAAAAAATATTTGTGAAAAAAAAGACAGTGGCTCAAAACATGATAAAAATGATACAACGTGTTTCACTTGATATGTTTTTGTCCCCGTCAGCAGAGGATCATAGAAGTCGTTACATAAGAAAAGGAAAATAACTTAGATGGACTGGATGAGCTGTAGTTCCTAGAGGGATTCGCCCCCAAATCCATTATACGCAAGCCAAAATGTAGGTTAAATTCTAATCCTTCGCTGCCCAACAAGGACGCTCTTTTGACCAGCACCGTGGTTAAACACAGCTCCAATGTAATCTGTGACTCCGCTGTTTCAGGTGAGATTAACAAATGCCCAGTGTTTAATATCAGGGAGAGAAAAGATTTCCTGTGGGGGCAGTGCAGACTCCAGCTCAGTCCAATGACAGGATGAAAATAATCCACTGTCTGTAGCCATTCTTTTCCGTAAAGAATGTTATTAACCTTTGGCACAGAGTTAATTGCCTTTTTCTGCAGTGGCCTGACCTGTGCATCAGATTTTTTTTGAGTTCACAAGGTTATTTTTTTTATTATTAAACTTCAGATGTGGTGCTCATTATAACAGTTCATTATACTGCAGCCGCCCAGTGTCTGCTCCATGATGCACACTGCAAACTGAGGCTACAGTTTTCTGGTAAATCACCTCAGTATTAAGGTTTGGAAAAGCCTTGACCTTCACTCTAACATCTACAGTCTTCATATATAACTGCTGCGTAAGTTCAATATTTTTTGGACTAAATATACACTGAGGGCAGATTTATGAGATTTAATAAAATAACATCTACAAGCTACTGCGACGTTAACCAAAAGGAAAATAGCACAAAGCCTCATGAATAAATGGAATAATTATTTAATTATTCAAAGTGTAGCGCTGGTTTTCTTTGCAACTTTGCTGACCTTTACTATTTCAAATGTAATTTTCGCTTTCGAGTGCCTTGTAGGCGCAGATTAAAAAGTTCTGTGTATGGTTTGGTAGGTGAAACCCTTGAACATGAATCACAACAGTTTTAAACGAGCAGAGGGTCATGTCTGCAAATCGTACCTAATTTCTAACAGAGGGCGTCGTGAATAAACACCATGGAACCCGTAACTGACCTCTCTTTGCTTAAACAGACACAGTGTGTCACCCAGTTCAGTATTTGTCCAACATGCATTCAGGGACTGGACTATGTGCATGCATGTCACACATGTACCTTGATCATGATAGAAAACACATCTCTCATAGTAGATTTCCTGTTTGGCTTCATGTTGCTGTGGAACAGACCGTTCTGCACACATTCATTCCTTGCTCGGCAGCATCTTTGAAGTCTCAATTGAGCAAACATCAAGGAGCGTAGCCGCACACGTTAGTTGGTGGCAAACGGATCTGTTGTACAACCGAATTAGAGGTGGGTTTGAGGAGTCTGCATGTTGCCCACAGGAAACTGTTTTCTCGTCATGGCGGTGTGGAAGGAGGGGGATGGACCAGGCAGGACAATAAACAGGGAGGAGTTCAGGTTAAAAGGTGGTGAGGGGGGGGTGTACAGGTCAAAGGAACAGAAATGCATTCAAGACAAGGAGACATTTACAAGCACAAAGTGTACATCAACTGTTATTTACACGCAGAGCAGTCCTTCAAGTTTCCGGGTTGAGTGAAAACAAAGAGTCAGAATATAAAGAACAATTGAAAGATCCGTTAACACAGCCATTTGTGTGGCAGATACAATAAAACATATCCACATATCGCTGTGTTCCACTGTTTACTCTATTTACAGGACTGTACATACATACAGGTGTAATTTGCTCGTTAAGGTTTACACTTCAGCGAAGCGAGACAACCCGGCTTCACACATGCACACACACGACGTATGCAGCAGCACGCGCACGCGCTAATGAGACACACAGCCACCCTCCCACGCGCACACACACACTTGGAACAACGCTGTCTTCTGATAATTGCCACAAAGGCTCTCTCCAGGTGGTTGACGTGGACATGTGTGCTTTACCAGTCTGCATCTTCCTCTATGTAATAATCAGGTGTTGAAGTACCATCAAACAAACCAGGGTCAAGAGACTTCCGCTGCTTTCCCCGGGCGAAGACGCGCGACAGAGAGCCCAGACCCATCTTCTCTTTCTTCTTCTTACGCTTCGCCTCCTCCAGATCTTCTAGGGACTGAAGGAAGAAAGAAGGAGAGGGAGCAGAAAGAGAGAGAGAGAGAGAGTGAACAAGAAGATGAGGAGTGGGCAAAAGAACAGAAATGAAAGAGCAGAGAAGTCAGCGAAGGGGCACAGAGTAGCGATAAACACCAGTAATGATAAAGATCAAAACACAAAGGGGAAGCGACACTTGACATGCTGCCAGGCATGCACTTATTCAACCACCACAACTGGGTCCACAGAAATTCAAGTCACAGCTGCACAGACTGTGTGGGGGAAAACATGAACCGAGCCAGAACGATGGTGGAGGCACGACAGCGGCCAGGCAGCGGAACAGCCTGCAGTTACTACGAAGGAGCCAGTGGTGGGCAGCGCTTACATTGCAGAGAGAGTGAGTCCGATGGCGCGGTGAGTTGATGTCGCTGGGCGTGGACGACCGGTCTCCCTCCACTGCCGAGGCGTCAGAGATGATGGAGGGCTGACGTGAGTGACACGGGCTCACCCGCACGGCAGCCACTAAACGGGACGAGAGGGAAGAGAGAAAAGTCTTGTTTTCTTTCTCGGGTGTTTTGGGCACCAAAGGCACCCTTAAATAAAAATATTATAATTTAAGTCCCTAACCCGAAGCCTGAAATTATTTGCAATCATTTGCAGTTGCTAAGCAACAGGGAAAACAGCTTCACAGAGGTTGAGTGTGTGTGTGTGGGGGGGGTGTACCAGTGAGGCTGATACATAACCAATTGCATTAGCAATTTGGGGGTTCGTGACTGTTCACACGTTTTCCTTGTTTTTTTGTCTTTGTCTGCTTCTTTCTCCAGATGTCCCTGATTAGTAAGCAACCTGTCTGAACCCGAGGTGGACTGAAGTGGACTCCTGCTCTGGCAGCATTTTTTTCTACAACTTGGGATGGTTCACTGTCATCTATGTATCTGATTTGAACATGGTGTAGTTTTAACGGACTTGTGATATTATTTAGCTCTGCTTATTTATCTGTGGAGGAGGGATGTTGCGAAGGGGCTGAGAAGTAGAAGCGGAGGCAAAAAAAAAAATCAGCAGAAAGAAAGTGGAAAACAAAAAGGGCTAAGTTACTTCACTGCAGCAGTACAGGCAATAAATGTGAACCCCAGTGAATTCTCAATTCAACCAAAAAGGAGCGAGCAGCTGGCATCCACAGACAGAGGAAACGCTTGTGTGCAAATAGAAGCTGTAAAGCCTATAATGTGCTTAATGTTACTGCTACGCAAAGCACATGAAATGTCATCGGTGGTCATACTGTGCAGACGGCAACAATGAATGTGTGTGAGGCAGGTTGACAGGAGCATGCAGAGGGTAAACGATGCTAAAACCACCTTGTGTGAGTGGAGTGATGTACAGAATGAAGGCGCCAGGTCACCACTACCTTGTCTGTCAGTGGGATGTCCCGCGTGGACATAGAGAGTCTGCTGACTCTGTCTGATGGCCGCAGTCAGGGGAAGGTCGGCCTGCATCACCCACTCCTGGTTGTTGCCGTTGACAACAGTCTCCGTGGGCATGGCCAGAGAGTGACGCTTGGGCACGTCCTTGGTCAGCGTGGCTAGTGACTGCTTGGCCTTAGCAAAGGAGAAACACAGACACAATCAGTCCGGGAACAAACAGTCCTGAAATGCAACCGCTTGACCAGTTTGTGGGTTGGTTTGGAGTGAGTGGTGGGTTTTTGACACTGGTATTGTTGTTATTGTTCCATGTGTGTTTACATTTACATGAGGAGTTGTGTAACCCCTACTTTTCCAAAGCTCCCTTCTCTCCCCTGGGCTCCTCACTCTATTCCATCCTATTCTATTTGTTTACACAGCACCAAATCACAGCAGAAGTCATCTCAGATTCCCACTGAGCAGGCGCCACATGACAGTGGAGACATAGCAGCCTATCTCGCCACCTTTTAGCAGAAACCAGGATGAGCTGCCGGAGCCATGGGAGAGGCATTTGTATGTTTTTGTGTCTGTGAAGTCTTTTCCTTTTTTCTTGATGTGCATATTTTCTGATTAGCCTTGATGTCCTGGTGCTTTACAAATGTTTGAAATCGTATCATGCCAAACAACAGCAGGCTGCAAATCAACACGGGCACAAGCAGTTTCATTGCAATCATGTCTACCTACCAGCGGTCAAATTATTATCAATTACAGTGTTTAACATGCAAAACAGGATCTAATCACAACCTTTCCAGGAATCATTCGTTTTCACAATCTTGTCTTGTCCCCAAGCATTTCGTTACTCAGATTGGAATAAATACACATTCAGAACAATCCCAGCAGGAATCCGTAGGACAGATAAGTTAGGATCATTGGGATCAGTCAGGGTTTGGTTGAGGGTTAGTCAAAAACGTGCAGTGGAGAAATGGTTTTCCACAATCACTTTTAGGCCACAAATAGCAGACATTGCCAGGAAGTGGGAGGGGGCAAGAAAGGTCAGATTTTAGAGTAGGGGGCCCGTCTTACCGCCACGACCCTAGGAGAGTAGTCCCTGTCCACAAGTCGCTCAAACACCCGGAACTCCATTCTCTGATTGACACAGTTACTCATCTGGGGGGTTGGAGACATGAGGGATGGCTTCGCTGTTCATTCAGAGGTAGGTTGTGTTTGATAATAAGCAGCTTTATTGTAAATGTCTTTGTTTGGTTCAGGTCTGATGTCGTCTTTTGTCCATCGGTGTGTGTACTGAACTGTGTCTCTGTCTGTCTCACCATGGCCAGTTCTGCCTCCAGCTCCTTGATGCGGTTCTCCTTGAGGTCGAGCTGGGAGCGCAGCATCGCCGTGTGCTCCGTGGCTTCCTTGGTCTGCCTCCGAAGGTCCCACTTCTCTCTCTCCAGCAGGTCCTTCTCCTTGGCTAATACCTTCACTGCATCCTCGCTCTCCTAGTACACACAGAGATCCTGATGGATTGATTCACAAATCAAGTCTAACTTGCAAAAGAAAAGCAGATTTAAGTGCTAGTAATCATTCAGTGAAATAAAGAGTGAAACGCATATTGGCAATATGCAAAAAATATGCATGTACACATTGAATTAGAGGATTAGAGGATGTCGGGTGCACACGCTTAGCAGAGCACAGCCTCCCGTATAGGGACTATTTTTGGGACTGTATCGTTGCCATACTTTTCGGTGCTGCTCATAATTGCGTATGAAGTCGCGGAGCTGCTCCTCTCGGCTCTCCAGCGTGGCGTAAAGCTGCTGCATCTGGTTGACCAGGTCGGCCTTCTCCGCCTTTAGACGCTTCCGGTCCGACTTCATGGCTGCAAGCAAGAGAGGAACGCGTGCGTCAGCGCACGGGATTTGCATGTCTGCCAACATGGAGACAAGGAAACGGATGGCTTACATAACCAACAGTTCTTTAGCAGCTTCAGAAACGCAGTGGTAAAACATTACATACATCTGCTTTGCTGGGCTGATGCCACAGGACCACAAGCTGAACGAGCAGCCTCACACGAACCCTGAACTCTCTGTTGCCATCTTCTTTAGAGGATGGGTCTCCTCTCTTGTGTCGCTCTGGTACCTACAGTATTCTCTCTAATCCTCTGGCACCTCACCCACGCATCATGCTAAAGAACAGGCCTTGTTGTAGTTGTATTCAGAGAAGCTCTAATTTCCTAACATCGCCCCTGTTTCCTCCCTGCATCTGTGTCTCCATCGACTTAAAGCACAGATTCTCTCCAAACCGACAAAAATATGTTTTATTTGTATTTTATGTATTCCCAGTGTATCTGTCCACGTTTGTCTTCCTCACTTTGACGTCTATTTCTATAGGCTACAGCTCGACAGCTCTGACAGTTGGGTGTTTCACAGCATCATGCAGCTCTGTTTTCCTCTCGATGCACATTGTCTCCTCACCTCTGTTTTTATAGCCCCTGAGCAGCCTGCAAATCATTCAGTATGTGTTTTATTCAGCGACTAATGCTAATAGATGAATAAAAGATCATCTGCATTCTTCCTCTTTCATATCTCTCCCTTTCTCCCGTTCTCCAGAGATGGAATCTTCAAGCCAAACTAGCCAGCACACGAGGACAAGAACCTCCCCTTATTGGCCAAGAGAAACAGGAAACCTCCCAGCACCTGCCTCAGGAAGTGAAATCAAAGCCGTGTTTGAGAGAAGCCAAAAAACCCTGCTGCTGCTTTACATCCTGCACCTGTGACCGTTTGGCAACAACAATCCTCCTGGTGCTGGATACACAAAAGCACTCACTGTGACTCCATAAAAGGGTCCATTCACAGCTGCAACCCCTGTTAGCACTGTTACTTACCATTTATAGGCTATGAATAAACACTATTAATGAACAAAGATGGCCCCGATGCCCATTGTGGTCACATTTAGAGCTGGAGGTGAAGGTGATGGGGAAACACAACCTTGTCTCTACTGCTGACAGCCATATTAATGACGGGGGGGGGGGGGGGGGGGGGGCTGTGGTTTTCTCAGAACCTTCAAGAATTATTACAAGATGAAACAAGACGGAACCACCTGGGAACCATTCCGAGCCGAAGCTAAGGTGTGCGGTTCTGGAGCAGTGAGACGAAGAGAGGCTTCGATGTAACAGTCTTATATGGCTCACATCGTTTGTCTTTTAACACAGTTTGCGTGTGTCGAGTATTTATCATGGTTCTGTCCTCTTTATATTCCCTGTGTCTACCCAGCGCTGGTCTTTGTGCCAATACAGCGGCTCCAGTGCCTGTAAGCAGGGGAAGAGCGGAACAGGATTCATGCAAAACAGGCACACGTGAAGTCAAACATCCACGTAACGCTGAAACCAAAAAGCCTGTTCTCACCCCCCAGACGCAATCTCTAAAATCTGCATAAGTGGTTTTTAGCTCACTGCACACGGGTTCTTCTGCTACCACAGCCCTTGTGTTTTAAGTGGTTTAATGGGATCCACTACTGTAATGAGCTGAAAGCCTTTGTCTGCAGGACTCCTCTATGATCTTTGCTACTGGAGGGCTTAGATTGCTTGCATTGAGTGGACCACCTCAGCCACAGTTCCCACTGGCTTGGTTCACTCTGGACCCAGTAACCTGGAACCTGGAATACTGTAAACTAACATTTCGGGAATTACAATTGCACTTTGATTCGCATAATGAAATGAAAGGCTTTCTGATGATCCTTGACTGTTAAACAACTCAACCTCGCGTCAGTGATTATCTGATGTGTGCCATCTATTATGGAACAAATATGACAAGATTCTGCTTGTTTCTGCTTCTGGCACCTTTGTGTCTCAAGATTTTAAGTAAAATAAACGGTGCCTGTGCACATTTGATCCAACTCAGCAAATTTAATATGTTTGAACAAAGATTATTATCCGAGCAAGCTGAGTTCACCTGCCACGCAGACAACAGGATCACAAAGATAGAACCACTTATCAGCACTCCCTCTGTGAATGATGTTCATCACATTATTGAATGAAACCCCTCCACACTGACACTACTCCTAGAACTCCAGCTCCAAACAGAAAGGACAGGCTTTTAGTCAGCTCTCAGCATAATTATTTGGGGGAGAGAACAAAAGAGACATCGGCTCACTGGAGGGAGCTCATTGTTCACAGTGTGGGATTTTAAATCCACCAGCTGAATAATAAAGTGGGAGCCTAGTGAGCCCACCTCCTCAGTAAAAACAAACTTAAGGGTGAAATGAAGTTGGCATCAGAACGGTGAACACTGCAGATACAAACTTCATGCAGGTCTGCGACGCCTATGTCCAACGTCACTGTTGATCAATGAGTGCATGAATCTTCGAACGGCTACAACAGCAACTAAACCTTGTTATACTGTGGATTCGTGGTACATATGACTCCTGGCACTGCTGACTAATCGGTGGGTACAGTAGCTGATGCTCAGCATATATAGGAGAAGCCTTCTACACAGCAACACTGAGATGGAAAGAATCACACCTTCATCCCATCGTATCACTTCATCTATCACCGGAATCAAAACTAAGCCAGTGTCTTGTAGAAAGCTGAGCCTGTGTTGACCTGCAGGCAATGCGACCACACTGTCTGAGGTCCGATGGCACCAACGCATGTCTGTCTGATGACTGGTTTACCCTTGTTGTCATTAGGGGCCAAAGCGATCCAAGCACGCATTTAAAACCATCCAACCATAACAGATTGCAATGCACACAGGATAGAAATGTTAATAATGTTATGCTGCCAAAACTGAATTATGACGACCACAGTGATTTTCCCTGGTTTTCAATTCAACTCTCATCAGCTGGAGTCTTTAGAAAAAAAGACATAAGTGTGTTTCACAGCAAAAAGCCACGACTAAAGCTGCTGCAATTACGATAATGTTAGCAGGTGAAGTAACCTGATGAGCTTCGGTGTGTCAGCGTGATGGTGTCTAGCGGAGGAAGAGGCCACAGAGCAGAGCAGCCACACTGTGCTTTGATGACACATCACCGCGGCTGCGCTGCCTCCATTTCAGCCTCGAATTGACTGGGAGTCTCTTCGTGATTGTAATTAGCCTTAGCAGAAATAGATAATTAAAATCAGCAACGAGGCCCAGCTATGCTTTGAAAATTCATTAAACGCAACAGTGATGGGAAAGTGAAAACACATGCGTCACATGAGTAAGCTGCTTTAGATACGGGTTCAGCGGCCTTAGCCAAACGCTGGGTTTGGAGGTTGTCAGGCAGGTTCACTCTGTTGTCATTTGTGCACTTTGAGGTTCTGGGGGTGATGGGACGACTCCAAGGATCAGCTCTTGCGTTGAATTGACTGCCCACGGGTATCAAAACACAATTCACAATTGTGAGAGGTTGGCAATTACAATTACAGTGCTCACAGGCCGATGTCTTGCAGACAGTAGGAGTGAGCTCAGGCCTCTGACACCATGCGTGGGCCTCACACAGACAAAGGCTGGGAAGATAAGGGAAGAAACAGCAGGGGAGGAAATGAAATATTACGGAAGGAAAACACTACTGTTTGTATTCATAGGCACCAGGAAATCTTTATGTAATTCAGCCACTGTCTGAACTGAGGCAGGAACGACACAACTGTGAGGCCTCCCCAAAGCAAACAGGTGTTAGGGAGGCAGAGAGGAGAGGGACGGAGCTTTCACGCTGCTTCATCAATGCAGTCTCCCGCTCCTCCATCCAAAGCAGATAAATAAAGAAATCAACTAAAAAGCAAAAACTACTCCGCTTCACAGTAATTGTTGGTAACAGCTCAACGAAACCCCCCAGGGTTCCTAAGGGAGAGCACACTGCGCTCATTCTTCAGGGAAAAACACTGTGCACAATACGCCGTCCTTGTAAAAACTGTGGGAAATCAAAGAGACGACATCTCGCATTCAATCAATTGGAAGCATACGAATATTGTTGCACTTAATGAGGTATTCTAGAGAACATTTGGCCTTTGTTTTTATCCCACGAGAAGCCACTTTAAACACAACTATTTCCAAATCCAACAGCGTAATGACTCTTTCTGCTGAATTACACAGAAAGTAACCAGACAAAGACCTTTGAAGGCTGACAATCCAACCCACACATCCAAGTCGCGCCGCTTCGAGTCTCAGACTACTTAATATGGCAAAAAAGGCCAAATGAATCATTGCACAACAGAATCTATTTGATCTCTCGGCTACAGAGAATGCTTTCTAACGCAGCAGTGATTAAACTATTAAAATGACAGCCACCCAAATTTGTGAATGGTAATAAATCAAAAGGCAATTTCAAAGAAACTCTCTCTAAAGAACACAAAAATTAAATAGTTGGGGAATAAGAATATACTGCAAATTAAATACTCAAAGTCTTTCCTTTGACAGAATTGTAACAATGAACAATTTTATTAATTTTAGTCATATTATCAAAGTTTGGCTTTGCCTCCTTCCCTTTATGCAAAAAACCTTGAAATATTATTAATTTGGTTTTCAAAACACTTTTAGTGACCAACTTGCAATTTTCCCTCCATTGTCCCTCAGGCCCAACAGGACTGTGGTGGCCTATCACAATATTGATATACACAAATTAACTTGTTTGGCCCGACTTATGTTTATATTATGTACTGGAGTCACACATTTCAGTCACACACTGTCCTCAAAGTAACCCCACACCCTGCAATTATCCCCAGAACAGAGGCATGAAGGCCTCTTGCGGGAGCAGCTGGAAAAGAAACCAACAAGACAACAGGACAAAAAGCTACGACAGATGCATTTCGCCCCACTGTGGTTGGAAAATGCTAAATATATTAAATACCAGCAGCTGAGCTCGGCGGGCACGGAGCTGCATGTTACATGTCACCACTCATTTCTATTTTGTTTCATTGTAAGAACCCAGACATCAACAGCAGCAGCACTCAGATTTGCAGGTTGCTCACTGAATTTCCTCTAACAAAACCAAATGCAGGAGCAAATTTCCTGTTGTCCTCCCACATATCCCATCACAGCCGCACACCAGATCCTGGCAGCTTAATGTTCCTGAACTGTGTAAGCCGACCGAAAGCTGTGTTTCATAAAGCTTTCATTAGCCACTGATTACGGCGAGGCCTGCTGGGATTGGCAGGACTTGCCCTTTATTAACAGACCTGTGTCGCAGAAATGATGTGAGCCTCTGCACACAGACACACGTGGCCGTCGACTGTTTCTGCAGAGATATTTCAAGCATGTCTGCGTGTGCGCCATTCTACTCCATTTTGTGTTTTTCTTCAGTTCGTTCAAAAGGCGTAGGCTGCAAGTGTCAACTGAAACGTTGCAGAAACAGAATCCACTGACAGCACGTCAGGCGTTTGTCTCGTACCAAATGGTGGTTTTGTGCTCTCCTCATTCCACGGGCAATAACTCTTTGAAAAGAATAATTCGCTGCCGTGCTGATGACATCTCTGCTTGATGCCCTGCAATCCGCTCTGCTCTGCCTGGCGCTACTGGTTCATCGCTTTACTCTGCACAGCCTCTGAAGCCGATAACTGCATTTATCCATCCATCGCGCGTACAGTCAGGGCACCAAACCTTCACTAACAGTAAGGTCTGGGCTAAACTGCAACATATATTCATGCATTCATGCGTATCTGAAGGTTTCTGAATGCCGAGCATTAAAATTACACTTCTTGGTATATGCTAACGTGTTTTCATTTTAATTTACAGCCTGAACTTGACATTGTATTTGTATTTCGGCACAGACACATCCAAATTACAAGAACTACTACTATCTTATTTTATTCACCTTGAATGACAAGAATTGTCCAAAAAGAAGTTTTTCCACATCTTTCTTCAAAGTGAATGAAATCAAATAGCTTCCAGATGTACAGCAGTGAGTCGCAGGACAACTTATTTTTTCTTGTATCTTACAAAAAAGGGTCTGGAAAGTTGGGGAAGACGCCTCCTGCATAACAGTCAAGCCTTTGACAGATGAAAAGGAAATGAAACGAGAAATGTGGAGAGAGAGGCGCGGTGCATGAAGTACAACAATACAAATGCACCTGGAATCAAACCATGCACAATGTCTCAAGGCTGCTCCAGAAACAATTATTAAACATATTGGATTTTATTAAAACCAATTAAAATTCCTCCCACCGCACTGAAAGCTTTCAGACAAGACAAACCACTGCAGTAATAGAGGACAGTGTCTTTTTGCACCATTGTCCGTATTGTACATTGATGATGATGACAGTGTTTTAAATATCGCGTACTCAGATCCCGTTTCCTTGTGTAGCCCTCACCTTGCAGAGCCTCTTTGGCTCGGTCCAGCTCCTGCTCCTTCTGGGCGAGCTGCACACGGAGCTCAGTGGCGGACAGCACGTCGGCCGAGCAGCCTCCCTGGGTCTCCTCCAGGTCCTTACTCAACATGTCCTTCATCTGCCGGAGCAGGTGCACCTCCTCCTGGAGCTGGGCCACCTCCTCACGCAGCAGGACTAGGACACAGAAAAATTCAGGTTGTAGAGGTGTAACTAACATGTGTGTGTGGTTTGGATTCTGCCTTACAGGCACAAAAGGGAGTGAGTGAACAACAAGTTCTGTAGCTGGAGGTCACGCGTTTTAAAATCATCTCATTAGCTTTAATGTCCGCATGACTACACATGGTTATGTTTTCGTTTGTAATTGAGATAAAGAGACCAAATTACTGTCAGCAGTAAAGTAGTAGCAGTAGTATCATTTGTGGGTGGACGAACAGAGACACAACGCTTGCATTAGAATGAAATGTGTCTTTTAAGCTGCCTGAGATTCACCTTCTTCATGTTGTCACAAAGAAGCAGACAAGAACATGAAAACTGCAGCAGAAACAAAGCGTCATTTCCACAAATTCAGTCACTGAAGATGTCTCAGAGCGCTTTTAACTGAACAGTAACAGATAAAAACAAGCTTCATTCTTTTGTTTTCTTTGAACAAACACACAAAAATGAAATATTTAGACTGAAAATGTGACTGTTGCTGCTCATTGAGTGTGTCTAGTGTAATTTATACACCAGTGTCAGATGGGTAGAAGGATGAGGAGACTGCTCTGCTCCATGGTGAATGGATCCACTATCAAGTAGCTATAGCAGCGTAAATCACACTTCACACTCTCATATCCCAGCTGCAATATTGCCGCCTAAAAAAAACTAATCAGAGACCAATGGGAGAATTGAAAAAGTGCCAAAATACTGAGAGGAGCAAACAAATTAAAGGCTGAATGCAGAACTTCAGCTCTTCAATAAAGGTGTGTGTGTGTGGATTCTGCTGAGCGTCAGCGAAAATGCTTGCACAGTATATTTGCCCATTTAAGGCTAAATCATTAAACATGATTACAACACAGCGTCAGTGAGATTAGAAAAGGAGCCATTGATTAAACTATTACTAGGAATCCCACAGCTTTTCCAAAGGTCCTTCCATCTTTAGAGGGTGTTTGTGGCTTTGTTAGAAGCTAAACAGCCACGTGACCAATCGAGTGAGAGTGATATATGTGTGAATATGTATATATGACACCAGCAGCTCAGTTGGCGCTCGTCTACCACCTGGACACGCAGCTGTGGCAGACGTAACCCAGCTGCGACGACCAACTATAACGGGACCTTTTAGCGCCACATGGATCACTTCAGCTCTCACCTTTGCAGCAGTGCACCTTGAATGCACCTTCAAGGCCGGTTCACTGACTGTACCCGATGCACCTGGTTCCCTGGGGCCTCAGAGTCTTTTAATTTGTGGCTGAGGATAAAGGCTGCCCACTAAATAATGGAAATGAAATGTAAAAGCGGCTATTAGGAGAAGGGTCCAGAGAAAAACGTTGACCGGTGGAGTGTCATTACACAGAGGTATACTTAATGGAGCTGATAATAGAAGCACATTTTACGGAGGAACTCAAGCAGCAACGGCCTTATTGGAAAACCAAAGAGGTCTGGCCGAAACTGGAAATACTCGAAAATGCAAGACCACAACGGTGTTTGGGTTTGATTACGGTGCGCACGTGCAGATTTGCATCCAGCCCAACGGTGGCTGTCTAACAACTGGTCACAGTCCACACTAAGCAGAGAAGCATTTATTACGCTTGCTGTCCCACGCTGAGCTCACAGATGAACGTTCATCACAGTCTACAGCAAACTCACACCCTGAACGCGTTTTATGTTTTCCTTCATACTACTGCAAATGTTACGAACAAGTGCCTGGTATTACTGAAATTGCTGGTACAGTTTCTCACTATACTGTGAGTAGGCAGCCAAGGTTCCAACCAGTGACAGATTATGGCTAGTTTCCCCCGCTATCTATGCTGTGAAGTGCTAGAAGGACGGTCTAAGTATGCCACAGCAGGCATTAGTGGAGCGTCTGAGGTGGAAACAGATTTGTTATTGTCTCTCCCAGTTTTCTGCGCACAGCTCTCTAGATAAGACAGTCGGAGGTTGAGTGGGAGAGTGGGGTGGAGTGGACTGACGATAGCCGCCTATTTTTCAGTGTCCGCATCGCCTCCAGGTTGGCAAGAAGCACAGGCCCCAGCTCTGCATTACAAATGACTGTGAGGGTGGAAGCTTCCTGATAAGTGTTATCTCTCCTGCTCTCGCCTCCAGGACTCCATACAGCTCATTCTCATGGAGGGTCCTCCGCGCAACAGCTGCAGAACAAATAATTGTCTCACGGAGGAGGGAGAGTTACAATTTAACACGTTTATTCATATGTAAATGGGCTTAATTATCTTCTTACTGTACTTGTTCAGACGTTTTGTTTGCCCGATAGGTCTCTCATTTACACATTTTGTTTTAAATTTGTTATACATTTCAAAAGCACCGAGATTCTGCGCACTTTGCTTGGAGCCTGCGAGCATCCATCATGTTTCAGATTGTTTTTTTAGATTTAATCAGAACAGTCCATTTCTAAATGAAACATAGACCTTCGTCAGGTTTTTACACAAAGGAAGAACACATTCAACCCTGAGACGGAAAATAAGCACGGACATGTTTTAATTCTGCCAGTAACAGTAAAAGCTGGTTTTAACTGAGCTCCTGCTGACTGAGAACTGAAGCATAGCGGTGGACAAGTATAAGGAAAAACGTTGCTGTCAAGAGTGTCAAACTGTGATTGTGTTTTCTACTGGCCATGTGCTCCTCTGTTGCCATCACAACCAAAATACTCAGGGTCAGACGTTTTCGACCTCTCTGTTGGCTCAGCCCACCTGCTCTCCAACGGCAGAGGCAGGTTTTTTGCTTCAACATGACAGCTACAAGTCTGACACAAGGTTTAGCAGTTTTGATCATTATTTCGGTCGACTATTCTCAGTTGCTGATACCGAGTAAATGGTAACTGTAAAAAAGTTCAAGCAGGGCAAGAAACACAAGTAGAGACATGATCTGACAGGGTATAAGATAGGATTAGACCGAGAGGAGTGACAGCAACATCTATGAAAATAACTGGTGATGAACAAAAAAGGCTCCTAAAGGTCCTAATGACTAAGAGAATAGCAGATTAGCAGATTATCTCTGTGTTTGCATATTCTGTTTCTGGCGCTCAGAAAAACACTAAACTGTGAACAGGCTTTTCCTTAAATAGCACAGGCTTAATGTGTTTCGTTGACTGAAGTGTTATGCAACTTTGAAGTGCCACAGAGATTAAACTGAGGCTAATGACTCCATCTGCAAAGCAAAGCCCTTCCTCCATCACTACCTCTATTCCCTTACAACCCCAAAACCCCTCTGGTTGCTTTTTTCCATCCACACTGGAAATAAAATCTCCATTCTCCACCACTGGTGTAAATGACAGCTGAAATGTGCACATTTGCATAAAAGCGACCATGCGTAGTTGGTCCTGATGAATTATGAATCTGAACCGTGTCATTTCCTGTTTGCAGAATGAAACTAAGCGAGCGTCTTCCTGCAGCCTTCAGCTGACAACCGTGGCGCAGTCATAAAACTCCTGCAAAATATCAGCGCACTGCTCTGGGGACACAAAATGCTTTTATGAAGTGTCGTTAGTTGCGCGGAAAAAAAAAAAAGCCTCAATTAATCTGAGGTGAAAAGTTTTTAAATTACAAAGGCATCTTCCTGCTGTGTGTGTGAACCAGCTGACTACTGTAAAATACTAACACACTGTGAGACAATTAGACACATTACAGGCGTGTTCTGCAATATGACATAATCCACACATCGTTAGACGCTGCGCTGAGTCCGGTCCACCGCGCTGCATAACCGGTTCAGTCAACACACGGTGCCATGATCAGCGTCTGTAAGATAATCTACGCTTCATCATTTCTCCACCAGAGAACACTGTATCTTAAATCTAGCTACTGATGTTGGTGAATCCTGATCTGCAGTCCGAACACATGTTCATTGTGCCTCCGTTGTGCAGAACAAACCCAAATCAGGAGCGTGTTAAATAAAAAGAAGAGAGTGGGAGAGCAGTCAGGGTCAAGGATGTGAGCAGTAAGTGCTTTCATGAGGAGGAAGCAACAGCCCACATCCTCTTATTTGTTTTGGACTTAAATATATTCATTCAAGCGGGGCCAACCGAGTCGTAGCCCTGCCTGAATGATTATATTCACACACAATCTCCCTAAAACCATTCAGAGACGCCACGCTGGGTTAAAAGCTTAACCCATCAGCGCTGCCTTGAATATATCCAAAATAAGTAAATCATTGATTATAGAGTACTTATGCTAATGTGATTATGAATTGTTAGGAGACGTGTTCACGAGGGTCGGCTTGAAGGCAGAACACAGACAAATACGGCCCTGCAAGCCAGAGCGCACAGAGGAAAGCATCCGAGCTCATCAAAGGCCGCTCAGCGTCTGCCTCCTGACAAATTTTGCGTCAGTACATTGTTAATTAAATGACAAATAGAGGCATTTCAGTGATATAATTGCAAATCAGCATCGTTATACTTTCTATTCTATTCTATTAACCTGTAAATGAACATTTCCTTACTCCCTACACAGACAGCTGATGATTCTCTGTGCAGGGCTACTTTGTGTTACCTCTACAGTCAACAGCACAAATATTTTCCCAGCTAGACTCCATAAAATCCAGAATGTGTTATTCCACAGAAAACGACTCGCTGGAGAGCCTTCAGGCTAACGCACATTTTCTGACGCGGCTCCGTTTCCCCATGATTGTGTCCCAGGAATCACAGAGTCTGTGAAATTCATGTCCTAGCTCTAGATCAGTTTAGTCTGATGAGCAGCAGCGTTTGGTTATTGAGTGCTGCATCAGAATTAGTCTGTGTGTGTGCAAGTCGCAACTCCCACACTCACACTGTACTTTGAAGTTGCTTGTGAACTGAGTTATTTACAGTAATCGAAATTTGCGCTAAATACGAACAGGGCGATGTCACGGGTACAAACAAGGTGTTAAATATCTGCCAGAAGTGCAGCTAAGACAGACGGAAGCCAAAGCACGTGTGAGCATTTTTGAATCTGATCCCGCTCACATCACTCGAGGCAGATTGACAAAATAGATTTCAGAGCCTTTCAAGAAGGATGCACACGCACAGACACACACTCCTCTTCGTGGACCATTCATAGGAAATTCATCACCGCTTCCTGACGGCAGTAACGCCTAAGCTCTGACTGATGAAGGCAGCCTGCAGCCTCTGCTGTGTCTGGGAGTGCTTTGCTCTGGATTAGCCAGTCAATTCTGATGAGCAGAACAATTTCCCTGCGTCGCCCGAGGAGATGACAGGGTCACGCCTGACGAAGCGAGGAGACAAAAAATAAAATACACACCTTGCTTTGGGGCACATCACAGAAATCAGACCAATACGCTGCATTAATAGAGAAAATGATCAAAAGTGAACGGCTTTCAGAATAGAGTGATGGAGGTTTATTCATCAGACGTAAAATACAAAGTTGACACCTTGTTATGTGACAAAGCATCAGTGGATCAACTGTTTGACGCGTTTGACGACATTTCACCGCTCATCACTAGAACTTGAACCACTAAAGCTGCCACTACCACCACAATGGGCGTTTAAATGATGATGTCACCGACTGCGTCACTGCCGATCAACGGGTCTCTGCTTTGTCATCACAGAATCTGACATCCACATGCTGAAAAGCCTATTTCATGCTTCAGGTCCTTGGAGTAATGGGGTCTGAAGTTGAAGTCAAATTCAGTATAGTATGAAGTGCATGAATAAATAAATAAAATAAAGCTGATCACATAGAAAGATAGGCAGTAATCTCAGCTGCTGCGTTCCACCAGCTGGATGGTATCAGCCACAACTGTCCAGAAACGAACACACACGAAAGCTCAGCAGCTGCACAATATCTACATTTACTGCACCTAAAACTACATCAGCATTTTTCTCATTCAGGGAAGAAGAGGAGAGATTTGCGTCCATCTTCGTTTCAACGTCCTGTAACAGAACATGCAGCATATAAGCAGCCCGTCTCGCTCGTTGCATTTTCACAGTCTGTGCTTGTGCCAGATTCACAGTAATCCGTCAAAACAATGCATTGTATCAGAGGCTGCTATCTGTGACGCGAAGCCCGCAAACAGTGAGATTATACCCATCGGCAGCTGCAGACGGACCGATACACTGGGCAGCTTTTCGAATTCCTCCGTCACAGAGATTAACAGCAGAGTTTCAGTGAAACTGAGAGGTGCCTGCCGCCACAGGTCCTGTGGGAGAGCTGCTCAGACAGAAGATGCAACGATGGAGCCATTGAAATAAAGCTGGAGGAGTCAGACACTGTACATGAGCCAAAATGGGAACCATATCACAGAGGCGATTATGAGGGTGCAGGCTGGCGTCTGTCCTCCCCCGTGATCTACTTATTAGCTCCACGTTATTTATCATCCTCCAGTGTTGTGTGTAAGTAGGCATTCAGGTGGCGTATAAACGCGGCAGTATAACACTGTGGGACACCGCAATTGTTGAAATGTGCAGCGTCTGTTTGTTTTGGGAGATGACCGTACGTTGTGTTCACGGCAGCCTCAGCTAGTGGACTAATGAATGGAGCTTCCCTGAGACGCTTCCTCCAGATAGAGGTGTGGGGTTGTTCATTCTGTGTCGCTCGTACCAGAGATGGTGAGAATATTAATTGGCTGCATCATACCAGGCAATGATTGCTGCCATAGCTATGTGCAGAATTCTTAATTTAAATGGGAACATGTGATGCATCCAAGCATGATATGAAACAGTGTCTGTATGTAAACACACATGCACCAACAACATTACCTTGTTTTTTCCAGTTGCATTTTAGTACAGTGCATGCTGACAGTGTTATGTATTATATTCACCTCGTTTTGTATTAAGAAAACAAATCAGTTGTTATTTTCACAGAGAATCTTGTTGGGCATTAATGGGAGTCAAGTAGATAACAAACCAACAACGTCTGATGCCAGAGGAACAATAAACAACTTGTGCTTTGGCGACTGTGAGTGTGACCAGGGCTGGATGCCAGTGCCTGACACAGAACTGTTCGGTGGATTAACAGATCAGCCCAGATGAGGAACTAAGAGGTGTTCTGGTGATGTGTACCGTCAAGATGGGCTCGTGGTGCATATCATTTAAAAGAAGCCCCACTGGTGCAGAAAGTTGACTGTTATTTATAGTCCGGGGCTAATGGGAGGGCAGACGCTGTGTCACCGCTGATGTTTCATCACAGCGCACCTGAGTGAGGTGGCCCCGACTGCTGCGACACAACCCTGCACTTTGTCTGACTAACTAAACAAACATGTCAACTACATGCTCTGTCGGCAAAAGTAAATATTGTGTCAGAGAACAGTCGAGTTCGTAAACAGACAGACAGACTCTCCACAACAGCCCTGCGTTAAATCATGGCTCCCAGGCTTGTTATAGTTTAGTTTTATTAGGACTGTGACTTTGAAGGATTTCAGGTTTAGTCACTATTTAAACTGAATTACTGTCCAGTGATATCAGGTTAGTCACTGATGTATTATGACTTTGTTGGAATAAAGTCCACGTGAGTTAACTTACAGGCTTTTAATGCACATGCCCAAAAAACGATCAGCTTTATCTGCTTGGTTCCAGATTTTCATGGGGCACATGTAAAACCTCCCCATCTCTGTGTTGACTTCCTCTATCTGTTGCTGCTCTCCTCCAAAATATTGAGAAGTCGACACATCTGTGAGCTTCGCCTTAGAGAAAACGTGACTGGATGAGAACAACAGATGGAAGGTTCCAATCAGTCCAACTGCAAATGAAGCAGCAGCAAATCTGACTCAGCAGGTCTTGATGATGAATGATAATTATATTTGGTTCATCAATGTCTTTGGCAGGTGTTACCGCACCTTTAGCTTGTGTGTGTCGTAACAGGAAGAAACTAGCCACTGTACCGTAGCACTCAAGGGAGTCTCCTGCTGCATTCACCTGCTGTCAGTGAAAGGAGACAATTACACAGCTAGGACCCAACTCAGCTGTTACTGTAATTATGCTGTCAAACTGAGCCTGGTTACCACACACCTACACACACGCACAGGCCATTATATTAGGTACACCACACAATCCAACGCATTACAGCCGCTCTGGCAGTGATGCTACTATGTTTACTATTAAGGTGATAGTGGCTGATGGAGCCATACTGTAGGTATTTCTAATGTTCTGGCCACCGTACAGGTGTTCACAGAGAATATATCTACACAAACACAGCTATGTGTACAGATGCACATACTGTACAGCTCAGATAGTGACTGTGTGTACAGATCTACTGAGCAAACTACTGGGGTTTGATGTGGCCTTGGCACAGAGAGCATCAAAACGCCAGGTCTGTAATATTTTTAATACTCTGCTTGGAGCAGGTACTGTATGATTAAACATATCTCGCTGCTATGGTTACAAGCAATTTTGGCTGCATGACAAATGTCCCGTTTTAGTTAGGAAACGCAGAGCACACGGTCCCGCGGTAATAGCAGAGACTGGCAGAGAAAGGTGAGTAAGCACAATCCCAAGGTTACAGTTACAACACAATACACGCAGGACGCAGTCGCTTTGCTTGTGAACTGATCTGGCTGATCCGCTGAGGGGTTGGTGAACTAAACCCACAAAGGCAAGACAAGCAGCAAGTAAACACAAAAACACTGCAGTGAAACCAGTTGACAGCAAAAAAATCTGCACCCACACCAGGACAGTGTTTGCACTGGAAACATAACACAGAGGCTTTATCACTATAAAAAAACACAGCTGTTTGGAGACAAGCCTCCCTGCATGAATCCCCAAGACTGATTTCCTCACTGACAGGTGGCAAGATGTCTTCCAGCTTCTCACAACTGCTCAGAAAAACTCTGAACTAAAGTTCATAGAGTGTTACAGCCACACGTGTCATGTTTTCAAAGTCAGTCGTAGTGTAGCTCTGCAGAAACTGGGAAACACAGACCTGGTTCATCTCCAGCTGGAAAAAGTGTCAAAGCAGCACTTAACGCGACTGACAGACTGCTGTTAACGGTGAGTCCCAGTCTCCGCAATCAAACAATAACTAGTATGAGGTCAGCGTGGGTTAAAGTCTCCCAACGGCTCAGTAGTAGACTGTGACTCACTATCAGACCTGACACCTCGCAACACATCCTCACGCTAAAAAGACACATCTTCTCTATTTAGGACTGTTATTTTAGGACTGAACCTTACTAGTAGTCCAGTGAAAGGTTTCCACTCACTCACCAGAGAGCCTCTGCTCCCCGTCTGACTTCATCCCCTCCTCCGAGGAGGGTTTTCTAGAGGATTCCAGGATCTGTCAGGTGTCTGCTGGAGACTTTCCGGACACCCACAAAGACAAAATCCCAAAGTCCCTGTTTTCCCAAGCGGGTCTCGCTCAGACTTTGACCATTTTTGTTTGGTACACTCAGACTCGCTTCGCACCAGGAAACACATCCAGGAGCTGCCGCTGTGTCCTTCTCTCTGTGAACCTGTTCAAGGCTGCTCCCACGGCCCCTCCCCCTCTACTCAAACGCTTCACGAGGAGTGAAGGAGGAGGATCCCAGCTGGGCTGTCGTCATCATTTTCCAACTCGGCTCAAACAGGGGAGGAGCCACGCTAAGGTGTGGGGCTGCAGGCAGGTGAGTGTCACACACTGACGGGCAGCCGTTGACCTGCCTGACGGTTTCTGTGGCTTGATGACGCGGAAGATTTGATTGTAAAGCCTCAACGTTTTAATTTAACTGCATTCCTATCATTTCTCGAATTCACGTGGGGATTCAGCAAACGGACTCTCAACCAGCCTTTAACCCGCCCTTGCAGTGACATGTTGCTTAAGGCAGTCAGGTCGTGGCAGGACTGATGATGTGTGAGTAGTCAGGCCTGAAACCCTGATTTCTAAAGGTTGATAACCACATGCATTAATTAGGATTTATTCAGCTGCCTGCAAGGAAAAGATAAAACCTCTTCAAATCAGCAGCGTGAGGAGTTGGACCATTAGTAGAATCTCTACCATTTAAGTAGACATAGAATTAGTCACAGAAAAGGCAGACGCTGAAGAATAAAATCCTTATTAAGAGAGGAACAGAGTTATTTCTTCAAGTTATTTCCCCTTTTTTCTTTAATAATTAAGACTCCACTCTCTTTTGTGTGCCACACTAAATCAAGAGGTATTGTTAGAAATTAAACTACGTGCTTGATTCATATTCAAACGTAGTTATTATAAATATTTGACTCCTCATGAGTCTGTATTGTTTAATGCGTATGTTTAGGTGCTGCTGTGATGCAGTAGCAGGTTTGTCTCAACCTGCATTAATCAACAAAGTCACATCATTTAGACAGGACCTTATCAAATTAGGTTTTAGAATCTGTTCCTGGCTGCAAGATGCAATTTAATGACACTCAAAAATGTGCAAGAATTAAACGCTGGCTGCTGAACCACCTTTTTTTTCATGGCTGACTGGAGCCTCTGACTCTCCCACGTACTGGCCTGCGTTAAGGTAAATTCAAACCATGGACACAGACAGTAAATATCAGGACATTCCAATAGCATCTCACCACCACCGTGTTCTCTGTATTAACACGCTGATGTGCCTTTAATGTCTATTGCTCAACAGATTGAATCTTGATCCTTCACTCTGCACAGTGTGACATTTGAGAATCATTCAACCACCAGCTCTCTCTCTCTCTCTCTCTCTCTGAAGCACTAAAGCACCTAAAGAATAACATCTTTTGTCCATTGTTTCCACACAGACCTGTAATGGGCCTCTCTCAGCCAAGTGATATGCGGTCGATTAAAAGCCAGAGGTATGTACCACCAGCTACTGTATGTTGTCCAGCAGAAGGATTTCACTTCACCACAACACACAAGAGCTGCTGCGCTATGTTGTACCACACAATTGGAATCCAGTCCATTGATTTTTGTTGGTGCTACTGTCACAACGCCATTTTATGATATCGCAACAAAGGCCTCGTGAAAATAAGGCGGCGCAGAGAAAACCTGCAGGAGCCGCACAGTGTGTATTAAGAACATCATGTGGCTCTGCAGAGCACCCAGCGGTTTAACATGATGAGAGATGGCTCAGCAACGGCTTCGTTACAGAGAGAAGAAACCTGCGTTTGTTATGTGAAGCTGTGGGTGGTAAAGCTATTTAAAGAATTGTGCTGGTGAAATTCTAAAGCCTGGGGAACAACAGCGAAGCAGCTGCTGAGATGCAGGACGACCTAGAAGACAACGCTTTAAGTCTACACCAACGTTATGCCAGCGGCACCGTCGTTCAACCTGTCGGAGCATGTGATACAAAATGAATACGTATTAATTATATCACTGATATCAAACACTAGCAAACGAAAAACTGAATAATTAACTAGTTCAAGATTTTTACAGTATAATCTTACAAGTAGACTTAGGGAAGTTTAAATTTACACTAGTTAACTAGTAATAGCAAATAATCTTACATCTCACTAGTTAACAAGTGAGAACAAAAGAGGCTCAAAGTTTAAAGTAGGGACATTAGTGAATCTTTTTGCCTCACTAGTTAACCACAGTAGTCTCCATTTAGCACTTTACTAGTTGGTTCTTGGTTTTTCTTTTTACTAGTTATCTTGTAAGTGTTTTGTTTGTCAAGTTGCAGACTAGTGGACCCACATATCCAACGAGTATTTGGAAATGTACTCCGATATCATTAATACTGACAAAGCTTTCTTCACTAGATTAACTACAGCGTATTCATTACACCATCATTGTTCCAGATCTGCGGGGACGAGCAAGCGTAGTGTGAGACAACCAGGAAGTGGTCCAGCTGCCGCTCAGACATTTATGAAGATAAAGTGCTAATCAGCAGGTCTGTTGGGTTTCCTAATTAAAAGAACTTGGCATGCGCCGCCTATTTACACTGCATCAGATCACACTACAGAGACTAGAGAACAACAGTAAATTAGCTTTTTGTGATACATGTAGCTCTGAAGGTAAAAAAGCTTTTTTTTCTTAAGCGGCTTACGTGAAATTATCAATACTAACCAGACGCTGCGTGTGATGTGCCGGTAGCTGTGGGACGCCCCGAGGTGACGGGCTGAGAGAACCGTCCCTTAAACGGAAATCAATGGAATCAGCCTCAGTTTACGCAACAGAGCAAAGGACGACCGAACATTTCAACCTGCCAGTCTGCACGGAAAACAGCGATGACACTAAGAGACGAGCACAGGAAGGACGGAAATAAACGTAACTGCCATATGACAGGAGTCATTTCTTCAAGGCTTGTGTTCTAAAATCTAAATGTGTCCAACTGTATATTGCACAATCCTCAGCTCCTCCACTCTCCTATCTGGACCTTTCCTTCCACTTAGCCTTCGCTCCTGTGTGTTATTCTCTGTTCTCACACCTTTCAGCCTTCAATCAGTGAAAGGGAACCGCCGGCCTGCTCGGTCCGGCTCGGTCCAGCTCTCTCAGCCACCGACTCGTCACCTCTACTGCCAGTTCGCCTCCGCGTGCCAGCCCAGTTTAGCTGCCCGCGGGCCACTTTAACAGCTATTTGAAGCACAGACAGAAGGTGCATGTGCTTCTCTACTCTTGGCTGCTCGCCCCAGGTCAAGCCTCGAACGTGGAATTCAGAAATGAAACATACAACTTTATTTGCACCCCGGTGCCGCGTTGTTCCTGGACTTAAATCCAGATGCTCAGGAGGTGTATTGGGCCAGTTAAACGTTTGGATCAGCTTACGTGACTGCGAAAACACACAAACACAGTAAAAAGTGAAAGACGTGCTTTACGGGTCCAACACTCCTCTGTCCTCAGGGTGTTCTAGGTCTTTTATGATCTCAACTATGGCTTAATTTTACACATACAATCGTCAAACAACTGCCAAAGTGTGTTGACGCCACAAAGACGTTTTGGGGTATCTGTGCTTTGTATCTCGACGATAAGCACTAACACGGACCTTCGAAGAGCCACTGCACCAGAACCAGACCTGGTTTACTTACTGCACAAATGGCCACTTTACTACAGACACCTGGAGAATTTAATTAAAGCAACTTTGCTATTAAATTCCACGGTTATAAAGATATAAACTCTCAGATTTTACGTTGAAGCTGTGAAAGGTGATAATTGTGCTCTACCTTCATTGAGGTCTCAGTGGCTGAAGTCGTACTCATGTGCCTCGTGTTCATTTATATTCCTCTTTCATTTTAAATATAGTGGCCAGATCATTAGAACCACCTTTTACTATAATGCAGTCCAGTCTGACTCCAGCTCCCACTGTGGCTTCAGTAATAAACTTGTAGTAGAGTTATCGCCTTTGACAGCTTCTGGCAGGAATTATAACCATGTAAAAGCAGAATCGATGGCAGAGATGCTGCATTAAGTGGCTGGTGAGTATATATTTTATTTCATAGTGTTTAACTGCTGGTCATGCAATTGATGTGAAAATCCATTTTAAAAATGACTTTTGATTTGTGCAGTTAACGCATTAAAGCTGTAACTTACACCCAGGAACAGTGACGACTAGCACTTATGTTTCACGTGCAGTATCCTTGAGGTATGTAAGGTCTGTAAAATCTGCGGTGGTGATAGTATTACTAGCAGATTACGAGCTTGCTGAGGCATCAGGTGAAGGTCATGAATACACATTTACTGCTTCTGCTCCATTACCGAAAGAAAATGCTAACACCAAGAATTTCACACAGTCTAAAACCTGGCAATTTTGAATTTATAGTCCACATCACAGACAGTCTTACAGCAACAGGCACTGGAATAAAATGAATGCAATAATAAAGTCTGTGATAGATGTACATTTAAACAAATATTACATAATCAATAGTGCAGGAGTAGAAGAAAGAGTCAGATCTGGATCTAAACTAGCATCTGAATAAAACTTTAAAAATAAAAATCTTATTCATTAAATTCAATCTCAGAGGTGCCAAATCCCTTTGAATGGATTATGAGGAGATTAAAAAAAACCATCAAGTGCAACAAAACATTAACACACACACACATGTGAAGCTGTGCATTTACCTGGGTTAGGGTTAAATCTTCCCTGTGATGATGAAAAGTCTACTTAATCTAAACTTCCTGAAATGCAATGACTTTCTGACCTTTAGAGTCTACTTGTCAGCGCCGCGGCTTAATGAAGCCGTGCGACAGAGTGACAGACTGGACAGTCCGGCTGCTGATCCACTGCCTTTGTCTATTTCAGCCGCTCAGTAGCCTTTAATGAAAATCCCAGAGGACACACACACAGAAAACCCCTTTGTCTTTGAATGTTGCGACACAGATGCTGATCACATCTTGAAATTCCCTTCACAGGTCTGCGATGATCACGTCCACTGTGATAAGCTTGCTTTGTCTTTTAAAGCCTACATGAACACGACCACACGAAGATTTCAACACAAGTAAAAGCTTTTTTTTTCATGACTACATGATAGTCACCTAAAATAATTAAGGCTGAACTGAAACCCTTCTACCTGACACTTTCTGATGAGTGTAAATTACAGAGGCACGGTCTGGATGTGTTTCCTGGAGGAAATTAAAGTGCCACTCTCCCCTGTTCCAACGCGTCGGCATGTGAGCTCGGCTTCACAGCCTTTATTGTTGTCTTGTTCATTGTGGCTGTACTAGCTTCAGTTTGGTCTTCTCCCGTTAATCAGAATCCACCGTACGTAGGCGGCACCGTGTCCCTAGACAGTCTTTCACCTTGTCCTCCTCACTGTGCCCTTTATCCCCTTTCCTTCTGCGTCCTTTCCTCCTCAGCCCATTTATTTCTGTTTGACTTTTTCTTGCACTGACCTTCCTATTTTTGCCGCCTCACTTGCCAAGCTGCACCCACCTAGTGACATCATTACCGGTTAATGTGCAGAGGCAGCACCTGTCTCCCTAATGACACAGTGCTCACTGTTCACGTTTGTTTACCCTCCTTCCCTGCATCTCTGAGATGAATTCGCCGATAACAGCCCCTGTGCTCATTCTGATAAAACCCGTGGTGATGTACAGCACATGTCCTCGGTCACTGCAAGGGTTGTTTGCTTGTGTTTGTATGTTTTTCCTGCAAATATGTTACTTACATGAAGGTATTTAGTTACATCCCATCTTTGCTCATCGGTAAAAAGTTTGTTGTCACAATCTACTTGGGAGCACTCTCAACATCATCACAGTGGACTGACTCCAGAGGGGGAGAGGGGGGCGAACCAAGTACCCCTAAACAAGGCGCTATAATGAGAAAAGGACACCTGGGGGTTGTCTGGGTGACACTAGAGATCCATCAGGAAACTGGCAGCTTTAAAGGATCCGACCCGAGAGATGCTTCAGTCCCAGTGCCATCGACGGCTGCTTTGAGCCTCTCTACAAGTCCAATTCAGCAACAGGTGCAACAGAGACGGAAGAGTGCTACTATTACGCAACACAGAATCTAATCTTAGTAAAGACACTTCATCTCAAACTCAGGCTGTCGTGGATTTATTGGGTGGAAAGTGTGTTTGTAAATGTAAATGAGTGTTTATCAGCCGTGTTTTAACACGACACAGCCACAACAAGCAGAAGGCCTGTCTCCATAGCAGCGGCAGAGCAGCTCACCATCTTACCTTTGTCCAGGGAGGCGTCCGGAGAGTTGAAGTCCATCAGGCTGCTGATGTCAGTCTTGTAGCAGAGGTCAGTGGCCGGCGGCTTCTGCCGTGTGTGGGGAGAAGGATCTGGGAGAAGAATGGAAACACACACTTAATAAGAGCTGATTATCTGAAGTGAGGATGATGCAGCGTATAACAGAGGAACACGATGTGAAAATGCAACATTAGTTCAGAGAAGGAAGTTTTCTTGGTGCAGGAAGCAGATGCAGAATGATTAATGCTGCACAGCACGCCGATCAAAGTGGCCCCATCCCTCTTTGTACACACATAATGAACTCTTACTACTCACTCCTCACACTGTACTAACTTCACAGTAGCTTCCCATTCATCAACACAGCTGCTGTCTCCGGGGAGAAACACATACAAGCCGAAACACATGCAGGCGCACAAACAGAGTCACCGCTTTGAGAGACGGCTGCATACGCACGGAAGTATTAGCATTTTTATGACTAAAGTGTGATTTGATTTCTGGTGGGGCTCAGTGCTTCCTAATATAGTTTTAGTTCCCAGCAGTGAATGCTTATTGAATGCATTGCTTCAGGTCAGCTCACAGAGAAGGGTTTGCTAAAATGACTTTGTCACTTCTCCCGGCGCTGCCCACCGACGCATCCACTTCAAAGTCACATTTGCAAAAAAGGTCACTTCAAGTGTCACAAGTGTCACCTTTTGAAACGCAGCAGCTTGTGGTTGGTAAAACTTTCCTCCAACATTCATTATTCTATCTGAGTGATATTCACACTGCAGCAAACCACATCTCTTCCATTTCATGCTCAGCCTCTTTTCCTCTGTGACCTCCTCCTCCTCCTTTTCCCTCTGCCATCAGTCCACCACCCACCTATTAAGATGCTGTTACTGGCTGACTTATTTCCAGTAATTGAACACAGATGTGTTTGGGTAAAGAGCTTGAGGACTAGGGGTGGTGCTGCCATTATGGCGAGATTAGTAATCATGGTTGTCAAGAGAGAAGGACTTTATAAGGCAGCAAATAACAGCCCGGCGGCCTGTCCCCACCTCAGGTGATTGGTGGGAGCGCACAAATGTCGTTTTATAAAGCTGTACATACGCTTTTGCCTCCTACCTACCGCACCACGTCTGCATCGTGCCCTCTGCAAAGTTCAGAAACTTTCTGCACTTGCTAAACAGCTTGACTAATATTGCATTTTTTAGTAAACCTATTTATGCGCTTAATAAAAAGCTGCCACATGTCTGCTGATCAACTAATGATCAAGCTGAAAAAAGCAGCCATTTTGATCATTTAGACATTGAGAGTGTAGTCAAAATGAGATGCAGTAAACTCTTTAGCCTGGAGCCCTTCCTTCCTGACTACTTCTTCTAGGCCCATGCAGTTTTAGATACAGCTGAAGGAAGCCATTATCTCTTGCTGGGCAACCAAACACTGTGGTTGTTTTTCATCCCTGGTAAATCAATTGCATGTTTTTCCTCCTAAAAGTACAAAGTAGGCAGAGAAAATGTTCAGGCTGTTTGTTGCTCAGCCTTCAGACACTGCAGTGTTTCTGCGTAAGTGTTCGTCATGTCTCTGAAAAGCATTTCCATTATCAGACTGATTATAGAGGTAATGTAATGTTGTTTGGGTCACTGTATTTAGCCTCCTGAAGAGTCAAGTCTGCTACAGTAGCATCACAATGACTCGGAGTCATTACCTCTGCTGACTCGAGCCACATAAACACTCCAGACAGCAGACGTCCAGAGACAATGATGGGATGAAATACTGTCTGGGATGAGGAAACAATCAGAAACATAATCTCCATTGTTGGCTCTGCTGCTTCCTATGCTGCACCTTGAATTAGAGTGGAGCCTTTTACAAAGCTCGACTTGCTGCCATTGTATAAATCATGTTGGGGTAATAGATAAGGGGATTGAGATAAGGCCATCATGTCCTCTCTTGCCTTCCATCTGCTCTCTTCTCACTCATTTTCTTACACGCTGGCAGAAAAATTGTGTGACAGCAACACAGTAAACCCACATATCACCTCTACCAGGGTGGATGAACGCGAGCCGACTGTGCTGTATGTTGACAGACAGACGTAAAGAAGTAGACTGTTATGATCGGTGAGTGTTTATCACGCTTTATGACTTTGTTCCATTTTCTCACCACCACACTTGAATTCACTTTATCAGAGATTAACCAGTCAGAACACACAAGGCAACTCTGCTGCGATGGGATAAACAATGATTTGGCCCAGAGACTGGAGCAACTGCTGGACCCCATGTGGCTTTGCACTGGCATAATTACCCAAATGACAAAGAGAGCACAACTCAAACGCGAGTATCTTCTATTTGACAACGCGTCCGACAACTGTTTTTAAAGTTCTAACCTTTATGTATGTGATCACCAGTTTTATATCATGAATGAAGGGCTGCAGGTGGAGCTGTCACTTGATAACACACGTTCACTACAAGGGCACTTTGTTCCTCTTGTTAACCTTTACGTGGTTGATGGAGGACCCCCCCCCCTGCTGTTTGTCTTCTCAGCTGAGATGAATCATAAAATACTTGTCAGGAAACTGATGCACCTCCCACAACATACTGTATCTTCTTCTTCTTCTTCTTCTTCTAATGGAAGACTTTTTGTACTAAATCAGCTAAAATGAAGGATAAAGTAATATCCTCATCTAAGAACGTTCTTAGTAGTTTAGTTTTCTGTGTCTGTGGATATTGACTGAAATTAATCTGTCATGGGTTTTTGTATTGTTAGTAATATTTCAGATTTCACCTACAGAAGGTTTCTATATGGATGGGTTCTTAAACTGCACAAAAACAAAAATGGGAAGAATTGTGTCTGTCAAGCAATGAACGCTGGGTAGTCACTCATCCATTCATTCATCCAGATCACAACAACTCAGGGTTTGTTGCCTGAGATTGATTTAATTTAGTTTTAGTTCAGTCAATTGTTGAGACTTTGAAGTGCTGACACAATCACATGCCAAATAAAGCACAGCCGATGTGGGTGGATCACATTAAGCAGGCATAATCTCGTGCTAATGAAAGACTTCCTCTCATGGAAGACCTCTGTGCCTTTACATAGCAGGAATAGGTCCCTATGCTCTATTAACGAGTAGGCTGATTGAATGAAGCGAGCAATTTACCTCCAGTTACAGGACTGGGCTGCTCTGCTCTACATTCACAGACTTCAGGTTTGTGGAGATTATTGTAGAGGTAATTCAAGCGTTCACAGCTGTAATGAGGCGAACTACATGTGGCTATGATTGAAATCTTCCTGTATTGCAGTGGTCCTGAAGGGAACATCGAGAGGAATTACAAGTTGTCATGGTCAGACAGTTCTCTCTCTTTGTCTCACATCCCTGTCGCCACCCCTCTCTCCCGAGCCCTCGCTTCTAGCTCAGCTCCGCCACCTCCGCCTCGTCTTTTCACCTCCTCATTTTCCTCCCTCTCTCTGTCACCATTTAATGGGGTTCCCCGAGCTCTACTCTCTTCTGAGCCTGCAACATTTTATCTGCTGGCACAGTGCAGGAGAAAGCGACGCCTGGAACAAAAGAAGGCCCTAATGAGCAGTGGAGGTGATTAAGGAATGAATAGATGCTTGAGCTGGAACCTTCACCAAGCCCGTGTTCCCCAGCTCAGTCTGCAGTCTGCAGATAGGTGCTGCGTTTCCTCCCTTCCGTCTGCCTCCCATCCTTAATTGCACTGACATTCTCTAGTCCGAGGCTGCTGGACTTGTGATAAAGCTTGTGTATTCATGCATTAATCAGCAGCTAGGACCCCATCACCTGCCTTGAGACCCCCATTCAAGATGCCCTATAAATATATTGCAGATAAATGGATTTAATGGACCACCGGCGCGATTACGGAGGCTTGTGCTTAACGTGGAGCCTAATTTCAAGACCCCTCATTGTCAATTCACACTGTAATGAAAGGCTGCTGCTGCTAGGCGCACCCGTCAAAGGGAGGCTGGGGATATTCCTAGTTGGAGAGAGACTAAACTGAGAAGAGGCCAACTGGTTAGTGTTCGAATGTCGTTTTCACAGTGTACATCACAGAAAGGAACACATGACCCTACGCAGAGTGAGAAGTGAACCACTGGCTCTACTCCAGAGCAGGTGCCTGCGAGCTCCACGGCTTTAAAATGGCCCAAGCGCGGCCACTTCAGCGCCGTATTTGTTTAGCACTCAGGGTGATGGAGAGCTACGTGACAGCTCGTATGAGGAGGCTGAATGGTGATGAAACCTGCCTTCCCTGACGACGTCGCGCGATAAGATGTCTTCCGAGAGGCTTTAAATAATACCTGAAGTAACAATAACCTCCGTCGGTGTATTCTCTACGTCTTATCTTGACAGATCCTCTTCAACGGCCTGTTTAAGCTGTGAGAATATTTATTTTTATGAATACAGAGATAATAAAACATTGTAAGTACATTTGTTTCTGACAGGGGACTTGACCTGCAAATATTCAAGGTAATAGATGAAAGAAGAGCCTGTTTGTCACTTTAATGACTCAGAGTCCTCTTCACATTTGTGTCTTAAAGAAATCTATTATTTTGTCTTGATACAATCTTCCACTTATCCACATTTTGTTGTCATCAAGCATTTCCCCCAAATTATTGTTTTCATTAACTACAGCATCATAAAACACACACTGGCATTACACCCCATTAATTTAGCCAACGATGTTATAATGGGAAACACTGAATCTGTTCATTCTCAAGGCAATTCTACATTTTCCTTGAGAATAAATATGAAGATATTTGAATAATTATTCCAGTGCAATTATGCTAAATACCAGGAAGGTAATATTTAAAATACATCCTCCTCAGCTCCTATAAATTTGTTCTGAATCTGAGACAGTTTCTTTCATTTCCCCATGCGCTGGAAGAGCACATTAAACAATGATGTGATGCATTTTTATAATTGTAATCAAAATTAAGTCAAACTAAAGAACTGACACACTTGTGCACATAGTTCAGGGAGCTATGTGGGACAAATTTAGCTTCCAACCTCCTACAGTGTGACGTGACACATGGAGGAGGGCAGCCAGCAAACGGGAATCTTCTCCGAGGCTTATACCAGCTAATGGACAGACCGAGGGAAGAGAGCAAGAGCCAGAGATTAAATGAGAGCGTGAGAAACAGGAAAAGGAGGAGAGTCTCAGGGCGCAATGACCTGGTCGGAGGAAGGTTAAGAGAAAGAGACGGCAGGAAACAAAGACACTGAAGATTTTCCCATTTTAACTGTCCATTATTCCACAATCCCATCGTTCCCTGGTTTTAGTAAACAGACGGGTTGCACGTCATTGATCGAGATTTATAAAGGGAATGTACAATCTGACCGAAACACTGAAGACGCGACACTAACATCCATCATAGAGTGTCTAGTTTTACTGTAGGAAGGATCTTTGCTTTACAATCAAAAAATGGTTTGTGTGTAGTGATACGTGAAAACTTTACACAATAAACAAAAGACGTTTCCGTTAGGCACTAGCTCAAACGCAGAGTTTCATTACAACACAAGAAGAACCATCCTGTCATGAACACATCGTTGGCAGTAGTACAAAGTTCATCCCTTTGCTTTCTAACTAACAGCTGACAAATACCCATCTCTGTTTCCTCGCTTTCCCCTTCATCCACTGGCTGTACGTCCGTTCTCGCTCTCCTGTTCCCCGGCTCCTTATCTTCCTCTGCTTCCTCTCACCTTCTGCACATTCAGCCTTTCCTGACCTCATCCTCATTTCTCATCCACTTCTTTCACTCTCCTCTCGCTGGTTCTCTCGCTTATGTCTTTGTTTTGTGCAATATCATAATGGAACAATTCATTTCCCTCTGTTTTCTATAGCACCTAAATCACTTGTTGTGAAGGGACCATAATCATTGGCTGGGTATGTTATTAACAAGCATAGAATATTAATATACAGTACATAATCCTCGCCATAGTGCTTTTATTGCCCAGAGATAACTTCAGTCAATTCGTTGTGAATTCATTTCAAAATTAAATGTAGCAGTTCACCCACTTACATTATTCACGCTCATCACATTACAGCTCATACAGGATCATTTGTATGCTTGAGCCTATACTAGCCATCATTTGAGCAAGAGGGGGGTTCACCCTTGACAGTTCACACTCACACCTCTGGTCGTTTTTTACCAAAACTCAACTTAACTTGTATGTGTCACGTTTTCCTCGTGATGTCTTGACTTGCCTGCACAGTTTTGCTTGGACTGAAGGACACCATGAGATGGCACGAAAATGAGAAGCAGTTCCAGGAAAAAGTCGCTTGGCACTGTTGTCTTCCTCCTACTGAAGTGGCTGAGCCTTTGGCAAGAAGATGTGGTGCTGAATTAAGTCTGCATTTGCCCTGACAACGCATACTGGGGAGTTTTAAACTCAGCTAGACGCTATTTGTGTTGGCACAATTGCATATGTTAAATTGCTGATCATCCACTTATTAGTCAAAGCAGGTTGTTATAATCTTTCCAGTAGTGTTCGCTGTTTCATAATGTTTGATAATTCAGTATGAGATAATTGTCTGTATGTGTTAAAACATGTAACAGGAAAACTCACATGAAACTGATGGAAAGAAGAGAAAGTGAGAGCTAAGCCTGAGGGAAGTAAAGAAAGGGAGGCTGCGTTTAAGTATTTATGTGTGTATGCTGTACATGCATGCTGTGTTTTGCTTTACTGGGTATTTTGATGTGTTATTCTATGTTTACTGTTACAGGCATTTCAGTAGTGATGGCTTCATGAGGTCGAAGCTAACAAACTAAAGACACACGTACGAAAAGCTGAATAAATTTGATGCAGCTGCCTTTTTCACACTCAAATTAGTTTCAAATTAGTTTCCCTGCAGTTTTCAGCACAGAACTGATGTCAGGCATTAAAAAAAAGCGTTGCAATATCGATCTTTACGAGGTTTAAAGACTTCCTACACACACAAAATCAATTAGTAAAGCGTTTTACTTTGTCAAAACACTAACATCTGTTATTGAAAATAGATTTTGCGATATTGAAGATCGTGGTTATTAAAAGGAGACGTTTTTTTTTCCTGACATATTCTGGTTCATGGCAGAAATACAGGTCGAGCAACCTGTTAGTGTGTTTACACAATCAAATCACAGCACAGTAACACAGAACGGGCACAGGGTGAATGTAATTATGTGGAATTGACAGCTGTTCAAAAATTTATCTTGGCTACATAAATGGATTTTGTATGAAGACGCACATCAAATTGGTTTCACGAGGAAGGAAGCACACTCCTCCTCCAGAGGGAGAAAATCTGTGCTGATACAACAAATCGAACAGGTTGCCAATGTTCCGCGAAGCTCGCGGAGCATGACGGTGCCCACTGCTACACTACTCATTCAGTATCTCAGACTGCAAAACAAATTGCCAGCAAAGCATCGCTTACCCCCACTTCAAGGCCAACCAACTGTCAGACATAAACTTCTATGGGCTCTGAGGCATGTTGGACACAGAGCAACTCAGGACTGGGACCAAATAACGATCGGTGCAGCCCCTCGGAGCTGTGGGGGGCGAGATACCGCATCAGTGCTGAAACAAACTATTCTAGTCTCAGTCTCTCAGTGGCAATGCTAAAAGCTGTACAGTTGACTGTGTAATCTTATATTTTTAAGGTTGTACGCTCTTATGCGACTGTGATCTCTCTTCTGTGACACAAGCTTCTTAATGGCTTCTATTTCATAAAGGTGCATGTGCTGTGTATGTGGAAATTACAGTTTCCCACTAATTACCTCATGCAAATACAAACACTGCACCGGAAAGAAGAGGCAGTTAGGAAAAGGAACAGCCAAATGAAAATCGGTACGTTTTTCAGCGTTCAGGAAAAGGCGAAGGCGTCTGGGTCACTGCAGGCCCATGGCTAACAAGGTCCTAAGAGACAGAGCTGTGGTTGTGGGGGGTTGGCACTGGAGCGGCCACATTAGTCAATGTGCCATGAGAGAGAACGGGGTTGGAAAACTCAGTGGCTGTAAAAACTTCCCTTCTAGCAAGACGAATGAACAACAAGGCAGGCGTTAACCCTAAACTCCAAAACATCCATCGCCACATGACCCGTAAAAAGCACAATTCATCTTCTCATCTGTGCATCTAGAGGGCAGTTAAATGCAGAAAGTGCAGAAGCGCATTAGACGTGCAAACACACAGAACCTCAGTTAATAAGGGACTAAATGGCATTTAGTGTGTTAGATTGTCTCAATACAGTAAAGTTTCATCATCGAAACCATCTGCAACTCAAACGGTTTGTTTGAAAACTGAATTAAGGAAAACTAAACAGCGGATAATTAGGTTTATCTGTTAGCGAGTGTCAATCAGTTACTGTAGTGTGTAGTGGTGTCAATGAGTCCATGAGGGCTAATCCAAAGTCAATGACACAATGTCCATTAATCCTCATGTCAGACATGAGTAACTGTTATTATCAGACGGACAAATGCAGTAGTAGCAACAGGCTGCATGAGACTGAAGACACGACATAACCTCAGACAAAACCCCACTTTACTCGTCATGTGTCCCGCTGACACGGCACCGTCGTGAAACGGGCCTCGCTGCCGTCAGCTGGAAGCCTTTCAGACTTTCCTGTCACCTTTTCCCATTTGCAGATACCGAAAGGTTTGGGGTCCGCCAGCAAGGCGGTGATGTAAGCTGTCACAGCGATGTGTTGCTAGGCAAAGATGTGCAGGGGAGTTTACCCTGTGGCTGCTGCACTTAGTGCGCGTTGATGTTTCTGTCGGCCTGTCACAGACGAGATGCTGAGTTTTGAGTAAACACTGCCAACAGCAGGCGAGAGGCCGTCAGGTTGTTGCTCTTGGAGTCGTGACACTGCCAGGTTTTTGACCCTGCCAAGTCGCTGAACTGCTTTATTTGCCCCCGATGTCGTTCTGCTGCTTGTCAAGCCGCCGTCTTGCTCTGTCAGGTACAGGGTCTGATCTCATGTCTAACACCGCTGATGCATGACCGACAGCAAAGCTCATAAATCCCATCAACAATCCCTTCAGACCTAATGAATCCACTAGAGCTGGACATGATAGTTAGGATAAGGAAATACTGGAATACCCGAGCTGATCAGTACTAATTTGTTAGATTAAAGTAATTGAGGCCACATTACTCTTGATTATAAATGTGGAAAAGGACAAGCGAGGACATGCTTTTACAGAACCGGAGGCTGATTGGATTGGATAGTGTCCTATATTAAAATAGCAGTGGAGCAGCCAGTCTAGTGGTGTGGTCACAGGTCACCTAGAGTAGCGCCTCAGCTAAATAAGGAGGCGCTCTCGGTTAAAAACGGCTCCTTGAAAGGGATACTACAACACTGCCACCACTGGGGTCAGCGTCATTTGCACACTGCATGTGTTGAAGTGTGTTTAGAGCTCGCTTGAGCTTTTCATGAATAAAAGTCCTTTCGTTACATTATAGGAACTTCGAGATAAGGGTTAATACGCTCAGCTCAGCCTAGACACGGTCAAGGTTACATATGAGGCAAATCACCCTGAGTGGTCTCAAGCTCTGTGCCTCCATATAGCAACGCCGTCTGTTTCTACAGGCACTACACCTGTGTCCTAGTTGGTAGATCTAAATATGTCGGGTGAATAAGCCCAGAGCCGCAGGAGACTCGCCCAGCCCCCCGGCAGCTCTGTCCTCCTCTACATCCTTCACACACTGACCACCGGGTGCATTTCCCATCCACCTGGCTTCACATGCATCACTCTGCACCTACACCGAAGCCCTGCCTCTGGTTTTCAGGTCCACCATTCTTAGTTGCATGCTGGGTAGTGTCGTTTTGGTTTGGTGTGTGGCCCCCAGCGTGACTAAAGCAAGCAGCGGTAGTGGGAACAGCTGTGTCTCTTTGTAAACAAGCTTGAGGTCTGACCTGCTATCATTAATCCCTCTGCAGCAGTTTGCACACCCCGAGGCCTGCCTGCCCCACAAACGCTCTCTTTCAGGTGCGTCTTCGTTACCGTGTCGTTGCCTCTCTCCCTCCTCAGATCTCTTCTCCACCATGTCTCTGGCTGTCTCTCTACCTTTAGATCTCCCTGGTGACTTGCTCTGTCACTGCGGGCTCTCCTTCACTTCAAACACAGCCACATAACACATACTGCAGGGCTTTTCTAGTCCGTTTTTGCGTTTTCTGACCGTTTAGAGGAGAAGTTGGCTTTTTTGGTCCGTTTGACCTTCGGTACAACTTAGTACTTAGTACCGGAGACACTGAAGAATTTTTGCTAGAATCTAATTGACGTTAAAAGCTTGTTTGTATTATCTATGTAGTAATTTTAGATGATGAGCTTTTAAATAAACATGGAGTTAACTACGGAAGTCACAATAAATCCTATTTGTCAGTGCCTCAACATGACATAATAGTAAAGGGTAACTGGTTTCATTTCAGCTTTTTTTTTTTATTATGATGAGCCATAATAAAGCTGCTCCATGTGTTTCACAAGTACAGTATCTTTTTGCTTTATAGCTCCGCCTTAAATGCAGTCATTGCACTGTTTATAAGAAGGTGGGCAGGGGGGAGGCATCCTTACTTAGCCTCAGGGTGTATTAGATCTTTAACATGCTACAGTAACGGATTCCTCCATTGGATATGCATAATGATACTAATGACAGTTTTCTGGCCTCTTTCTTTTCCAACTATGTCAACAATTAAAGTACATGTCATCAGGTGTGATACAAGTTTCCCTGACTTTGAATTCATAGGTGAAAAGTGTGTGAGATTTACAGGCCAAACACTTTGCGGCTGCTCAGCCTCCTCATTTCATCATTTAGACAAGTGAATGAATAATTACTCCATTTGTGGAGATTCAAACACAGTTCTTGCTTGACGGAGCCCGTCAAAAAGCCAAAGCGATGCCTCGTGAGCAGATTCTCATTACGCTGGAGCCAGCTGACACCTTTTCAGAAAGAGGAGGGAGCTCTGGATGTCTGGCCCTGATTTGATGACATCCATTTACAGGCTTGATTGAAAGCTAATGTACATAGTGGCAAATCCGGAGCTCTCAGCTCAGCCTCAGCCAGACTGGCAGCTCCGAGAGACTGTGCTTGGACACAACAGAGTTTAGAATCACGTCGTCATGCAAACACGTTGGCAATTAATCAGGAGATCAATGAAGTTTATACAGTTTATCCTGAAGTCATCGCACTGTGTCAACAATAACTGCTGTCCAGCCACGAGCAGCTAACCAGCACAGTCGGCGGGTTTACTGAGCGGCTTGGTGCAGACAGCTCACCATTTCAGACAATCACCAGCCAGCGCTTGACTAAAGGCTAAGGCTCTGAGGTGAAATCGAGCTGGCTCAGCCGAGCGAGTGCGCCATTTCCACGGTAACAGTTAAGGAGCAGTAGAGGTCAAGGCTCCGTGGCAGACCTGAAACCACCCTGTCATCTTCACAGTCGAGCGTGGGGGCAAGGTTGAGCACGACTCGGGCCTTTGGGAATACGGCGACAGCAAAAACTGCCTCAACTCATGAAACATGGCAGGACTCCAAAACATTCTCCAAAGAAATTCTCCCAGCATGCTATGAACCAGAATGTCACCGGATCGTCTTAGATATACCAAAGCTCCACTAATTCTCGAGAGCAAGAACACACCGCACAAAAGCACGAGAAAGAAGTATAAGAGAAATGCATCAGCCCACCCACACGGACTAACCTTTAAAACAAAAAAAAAGGGCCACGCAAAGAAGCAAGAAAAGAAAAACAAGCTGGAGAACGAAGAGCAACTACAAAACAAGAATTTTAATTAAAAGAATGCAGACAACACACCAGCACAAGCAGAAAAGAAACACTTGAAGCTGACATTTGGAGAATGAGAAGCGCATTCCTATAAGAAATCCTCAAGGGGGGAAAGAGGGAGGATGAAAGAGCAATGAGACGTAGAAGAAGAGGCCAGAAAACTCAAACTCGTATCCCTTAAATAGGAAGTAAACTTCAGTCACCTCACACAAATCTGACCAAAGACAGGGATTGACTGCAGGTGCCTTATTCAATATGAGCAGGTCTTACATTCAGCTGGACAGAGGGAAGGCGTCTGCAAACCGTTGGTGGCATGTCTGGAAACAGAACATCTAAATTTACCAGACTGCGTTTTATTACAGAGCATCACTGCAACAGAAGCAGCGCTAAAAACAGACTCTGATGATGGCGATGCCTGCTCCAGCAAATAAAAGCATGTGTCTGTACTGACTGACAGCGTTGTCTCACAAAGCTTTAGGATTAAACACTGTTGCCCAGCTCCACTAAACATCTTGCCAGTTTGTTGCTATTAATCATATTCTAAAACCAGGAGTTTAGATCTGCTCACTAATCCAGGAGTAGAAGCTGATGTACTACAAGCCAAAGCCTGCTGTTACTACATGTTTGATTTGCTGTCTATCGATTATTTGTTCTGCATTCTGCTAATCACACTGTGAATTGTTTAAAATTCCTTTTCTAAATTAATTTGGAAGCAAATATGTTCAACAAATTGCTTTTGGCAATGTCAGCAAAGATTGCCACTCAGGATTACACCTCCAACACTCTGCCTTACTATATTTGCTGCACTTGGGTTGTCTCAGCTATTCTGCATTTCACCACGATTAATTAAAGATTCGTCTTTGCATGCTGCTTTGTATTAGTACGTCTGTGACCCAGACAGGGGGAAGCGGTTTGGATAACGGGATGGAAACACCTTGTTTTGTTTAAAGGATGGGACTGTGGAACACGGTGGCCGTGGTAAAGCAACGGGTAAAACTCCAGTCATGGTCTAAGTCATTGTGAAGCAGAGCTAGACATTGGCTTAGATCACAGGCTGGATTAGTCTGAGCCTGAGCAGTGGGAATAACATGTGACAGCTGTAGTTGTGTGGAGAGCTTAATGAGAATCTCACCTATGAACTGCGTGTTTACAGCAAACTTCCTCAGCTTACCGTGCTTTTGGCTCCCTCTGCCCCAGATATTAGAGCCTGTACTGAGTGCTGGGGTGTTTTTAGCCTATAATAATGATGAAGCTGGTTGAGTAAATAAATAATAATAGGACGTATTACATACTCCATCCCAACAATACAACTAACTGAACTTATCTGCTTTCACTCCGAAACAGGTGAAACACTGGATTAAAGCCACGTTAGGAGGATTAGAGGCTACGAAACCGGCTGCATATGAAATAAGACCCATCAGCAGTTTGTGCATTGTAATGTGTTTAACATTCAGACGTGCTAATCATTAATCATTTACACCATACGCACGGGATTCAAACTGTTAAATCATCATTTCACTTCCCATCCCGTCACATGTTCACCTTACAGCTGTTAATGTGAACGGCCATTTATTTCAATAAGGCAGCCGCCGCCTCCCGCGGAGGGAGACATAGCGTTTGAAGACGAGACCCAGCTGCAGCCATTGATTTGTCCCCCAGCTCTACGGACCAGTGAGGCCCCCGGAGGAGAGAGCACGGGGGCGACAGCCAGGCTCAGCTGGCCTTCTGGCCCCTTGCATTCATAATCATCTCAATTAGAAAGAAAATGCCCAGATGCTCATCCAGTTACATAATGTTCCCTCTGTCTTGACTTGACTGGCAGACTTCAGACGCTGTGATGGTCAATTCTGAGTCTTTTTCGGTGTGATTCAGCTCCATGCGTCGCTTTCCTGGGATAAATAAACACATTATCTGACACCTCCGCACCAGTTTCAGAAAGAAGGAGGAGGAAAAACACAGTGAATATGCTTTTAAATTCACTCTCACAAATGTCTTCTTCACATAACCAACTCCAAAATCTTCAAAACACTGTCTGCCGTCATGACAAGCAAAGCCAGATCTAAAAGAATGTGAAATGCAAGTGTTTATGACTTTGCCTGCAGAGGGAAAGGACTTCAGACAGGTTTTGAAGTAGCATAGCTCTGTGTTGTAAGGGCTTTTCATTATCCACCAGCGATGGTAACGGCATATTTTCCATTTTCCATACATCTGCCTTTGCGCAGTCTCTCGCAGAAAACCACATTAAAAGCACTTCACAGCAAAACAAAGCTTCGTCTGATATTGTGCGGCACAAGCGATTGACTGAACAGCAGCTGAATTACTGATCTGTGTCAGAGTGATAAGTTTGTTAATTTTATGCAAGAGTATCAGTGTTGCGGGGCTATTTTCTCATTACTTTCCGTGTTTGTCTCGTGCAGAAGGAGGCCAGAATTCATTGTGTACATAACAGAGTAATTTTCTAGCATCTGCTCACTATTGTGCTACATCCTCTTAATAGTGTTTAGCTTCAGTGGTTCGTAGCCTCTGTACAATGAAGGACAACAATGCACCGTGGCTCTGTGCAATGCTTTTTGTTTTGATTTGGTGCAGCTTGTGACTGCATGTCTGAACTGTAGCTGCTTCCTGTATAAAGGACATCTGGGTCACGGCATCTGGCCTCGACACGAGTGAAAGTGCAGGTGAACTTCTTCAGGCCTGCGATCATCCGATATGCGCAGCCTCCTCCGCGTAAGCTTTAATTAAGCCGATTCGCTACACTCAGACCCTAATATGCACAACACTTCCCTCAAGTGCAATCTGTGCCTACTTATGAACCTGAATCATGAAGGATAGATCAAAAACAAAACACTTGTTTAGCGAAGGGTAAGATGCAGACAGAAATAACTATGCTTGATGTGAGGTAAAAAAAACATGGAAACTGCATTTGAGGCCAGCGTAATGCTTTATAAATGTTGTCGTCTGTATTTTCAGTCCAAGACAGAAGAGTGATGAAAGGCCTGCTTGCATTAGCAGCAGCTCTCAGCCTATCGGGTGATATTTATTATCTTGTAGACGACAGGCAGCTGGAAGATCAGATAGGCCTTCTGTCAACTGATTCGCAGACTGTCGGCTTTCTGTTGAATTAGAAACCGCTTGTCTGACTGATTTACTGGCCATCAGGTCTACGCCTGACTCCCAACATAATAAAAATGTTATTGTCACATAAAATGTATCATGTGTGTCAATAACTTGAAAGCTAAACGGCACTGACATGATGTTTCTCCCTGTGTCGTGTGTTCAGACCACAGGGCCTTTGCATGAAGGTTCACTTTATCCTTATATTCAGCGACCACAGAAACTAAAGCCATGCCCCCATGTACGTTCAGAATGAAACTGGATCTGTTGTGGATGCAGTGACTTGTGAAAGCTCGGCTCTAAACAAACGTCGGGGCCAGGAACTATTTGCGGCTTCTTTGAAAGCCTAGTGTAAGAAACAGTGCCTGTTCAGACATATCTGGCTTCATCACCACCTCCCATCCTTCGAGTGTCACAACAATTCACGGCAAGCATCTTTTAACAGCTTGTGCATAAACCCCAAACACTTGGCTGAACGCTGTGTGTCACGAAAAACAGCCTCTCTTCACTATTTAATATATTTTACTGAACTGCAGGGAACCACTGGCGCTTCCCTTGTGAATGGCATCATTACGACTTGGCTGGAGAATTGGCAGCCGGGTATTGATAGTCCATTTCAGCGTGTGAATGGGGAGTTAGGGTGAGGGGACGGAGGGAGGCTGTCGCTGCACTAATGCGATTCACACACGCCCTTTTTATAATAAGGACGTGTGCCATGCAGGGGGAAGCGGGTGGCATGAACTAGTGGGTGATTACGTTAAACAAATGACTGCCTCATTACCCAGGCCCCCCGAGTGTCGGGTGCATATATACAAACACTGACATTGTCCTACGATTTCCTACACACACATTTACACTGACATAAGCATTAGGTTGGCTTTGTGCACAGAAAAGGGCAGCACACAAAGGCAATACTCAGGAGGGTCCAAGCGCCATCCAGTCGACTAATTAACATCTCCCAATTACACCAGCCAGCGCTCCATGCTGCTCCAGTTAGCTTTGGATCACACCAGACAATACAACACAATGTGCCTCTATGTACGTCCGTGTCTGAGCAGCATCTGAGCCGCTCCCCTGAAGCCAAGCTAATGGCTGGAAATTAGCATCATTAGATCCCAGGCTCGCGCCTCAGCTGCTGGGAAACGTTGGACGGGCGATTCACGCTTTTGCCACAGCCTCGTGCATGAAAACGAAGGACAAACGACTGTTGTTTATGCAACAGCATAATGAGAGAGGCTAGACTGATATTCCAGGTCCTTAATTACTTTACCTAATTTGCTCTAAACCATTTACCTCATACTGCTGCAGAGAAATGCAGACTCCGGTATAATCACAGCAAAGTGCCAAGAGATGCAGCGTAGGTAAGAAATGTCACACAGAGCAAATATTTTCATTACTGCCTCGTTCTGGATGAGCAGGAGTCCAATCGCCAAAGGTATTTCATTTATAATGATTTGGAAGATGTTGCTGCCGTTGTGTTGTTACTTATTTAATTTTGTACACAAAACTGCACTGGACCGATCTTTTACAACAACTGTGCTCAGACTGTTTTGCCCTGAGCTGCTTTGGTGTCGTGGTCTGGCTGGCCTGACGTTTTTGTTCTCTTCATTGAGTAAATATGAAGGGTCGGCCCTGAAAACGGTGGGAGGGAGCAAGCTTTCAAACAAAAGCCCCTAGGAGGCCACATTACTCGTGGGATGACGGCAGCAAACACAGCGTGCACAGCGTGCTCAGCGATGGGCAGAGAGGAACGTCACTGATCTCATTTTTAAATAGAAGCAATTGTCGGGAGATGGAGAACAGGCTTCGCCCGCTGGGACGCACACGTCAGGACGCGCACTCCAGCATCTGTCACCTGACCATTATCTAAATAATGCATGGAGCTTGTTCGAGGCCGGTTACCCCTCTAAATCAGTGCTGCCGCTGCTGAGTGGTGTGAAAAGCAAAGTCACTAAATGTGCTTGAGCAGGAGAAACACGGCAAAACATGCAACCACGCACAAACCAAACACACACACACACACAAACAAGAGGCTTTCAGTGAAAACTTTAGACATCTGTGGATTAAAAAAGGTCCTTTGGCTTAGAAAGCAGAGTGTAGTCAGATGAGGCTCACAAACAAGAACGGACCAAAATTCAGGATGTGACGTTTTTCCTGTAACATCTCACACTAAACGAAAGAGCACCCGTCTGTCTTATTCAGTCCGTTTCTCACGGCGCAGCACAGAACAGCAGGAGACACGTGCAGCGTATCTCTAGGTCCAAACGTTGCAGTGACCCAGGCCTCCCGCTTCCTTCAGGAGCATTTCCCATCAGAAGCCTGTTACACCGCAAAGGGCATTTTACTCCCAGAATAGCAAATCTGGGGAAATGTAATCTTTGAAGCCTCAGCTAAAATAGCCTGACAAAACCATTCTCTGGCAGAGCAACAGAAAGAAGGCTCAGACACCGGAGCTACATTTCAAATGACTCACTTTTAGGCAAAAGAGGGGGAAATATATTATTGGTTTTTGGACTGACCTTACTGGGAGCCTGGAAGTGTCCAGCAGATGAGAAAACAGTTGATTTACTGAGACACGGACACAAAGCACAGTCTGTTCGTGGTACGTTGCCAGGCCAAAGCCACCAAGTGGCAAGTAAAGTTTATTTATTTATCTAGTTATCTGACTAACTGAGCAGCTGAAGCAACAGAGTTTCCAAAAAGACATTTTATACTCCTGCAATCACAGAAAAGCAAAAAACTTTGAATAAGACAAATGAAAAAAAAAAAATTGTAGCAGCAGCTCTCCTACAGGACTCTATCCTATCCCCATGCCACTCTTTTATTGCCCGTCTCTTTCATCAGATCCCCCACGCCGCAGATAATTAACAATTTGGAAGGACCTAATCACGTGGACATGGGAACTGATTTGATTTAACTTTGGTGTAACTGGGAAAAGCCCCTGAGACGGTGGCAGGAGGTGGAGGCACGTCGGATGCGACTGAAAGAGAAGCGGTGGGAATTAGATAACGGCCATCAGCTGTACTCCCAATCTGCCGATGTGCTGGTGCGAGACAGGAAGAGGATGCAGAGCTGTGCTACAGTGGATGCTGTAGTCTGTTCTACTAGGCCAGAGAACAACACACTGCTAACAATCTAAAGATAATAAGTCAGTCAGAGCAGGTGACAAAGGACTTGTCTGAAGCCAACAACAGGTTTTGGACATGAAAAAGGCAACAATGGCAGAAAACCAGACGGAAACTCTTTACATGTCAAAACTTACGAAGAGAAAAGTGAACATGATGTCTCCAAGCGTACAAGTCGATATCCCTTTTGAGACACGTTTCCTTTGACTAAGCCTTTGTGCTCATGTGGTTTTCGTACAACAACTCCGTCCTAGAAATGTCAACGTGCCAAAATGAGGATCACACTTAATTTCTCCATGGGTAATTCCTAAAGCGTGCAGCGACCATGAAAAGAAGGTTTCAGTGTGAGTAAATTGAGCTGGGCAATAAAATGGGTTCTGGAGATGACAACCTCTTAACGCTCCGATACTAAAGTGGATTTTAAGTGTCACAATTCAATTTCCAGCATAAATTGCACTGAGCCTTGGCTGTATTAGTTTAGCTTCTCAGCGTGGATGCGTGAGGGACAGGCGCATTTGTGACACACAGAGCTGTTCAGTACCTGGAGTTCACACTGCTCTGCATAAAGCACTCAGTACCCCAGGATCTAATACCAAAACAAACATCAGTCTTAGCATCTAACAGCAATTCAGTCAATGGTTTTGGTTCATATTACAATTATGCCATCTGGACATCATACTCGGCTCCTGTTTAATCTAAAGCATGAATCCTCTTACTTGACAATATTTCTCAGACAGTGTCGTCTCTTTCAAGGCTAAATAAACTAGTTTTTACTCACTGTTCATTCATTTCTGTTGCAATTTGCCCCATAAAAAACACACAGTGGTAGTTGAGTATAGTTAGCCGTTACCTCCATTGGTCCCCGCTCCCCCAGGTCCAGGGCTGATGCATATCCAACGCGGCAGCCGGTCGCCAACACTGCGCCGGGATGAATAGTCCGTCATCCCTGCCTCCCTGTCCACCTCTCCACTCTGCTCTCTGCCTCTTGCCAGAGCTGTTTGCTCAGCTGTTCCCCTCTCTGACCGCATTTCTCCCAGATGAGCGGCACAGCTTACCCTGTTAATCTGTGCATGAGCGTATCTGTACGCCTGAACAGTGTGTGTGTGTCTCCATTCCACGCACCCTCTCCCTGGCCCCCTGGTGACTGTGAGAAGACACGCCCTGATCAACACACACACACACACAACACAAACAAAGCCCTCACAGGACAAGCACTGAGCTTTGAATGGAGGTCATTTGGAGACACACAGTGAGGTTCACAGAATGTCTACATAGATGCCACAGCACATAGGATCCTCTAAATCCTTCAGTCAGTGAAGTGGTCCCCAGACACACATGGCTTAGACAAGGCTTTAATAATTTTCCCTTAACAGTGGCAAAAGCGTTGATTTTTGTGAATGTTAGCGGATGTTTTATAAACTGACAAACACTCGAGATCCTGGGACTGTTGAAGTGACTCATGTTTTCCAAACTGCCTCCTTCATAGTTAGGAGGTCTCTCAGGCTCATGTCGAACACAAAACATTTGTCTACATGGTGAAGCACTAGTGGAGAAATACTGTTTTCCAAATGCTTGGAACACTTTGTCCTCAGAGGATGGAAAATAACATGTATAATGGGCTGTCTGAGTCAAATACACACTTATAAAGTGACTGATCACTACTGTTGACTTTTAGGCCATAAAAACACTGAGATTGAATGAGTTACAAGCCATCAACAGCAGAATTCTAATAATAATAATTACGTCTAAAACATTACATATTATATATATATATATAACGTATATAAAACGATAAAAACGTTTTAATCATTACAGTATTTAGTAAATCCACCTCCTGCAGTGATTACAGCACCAAACTGTATTGAGATCTGGGCTTTGAGCTAGTCCACATTAACACTGTTGTTTTTAAACCGTCTCTATAGTTTTGAGTGTCTTCTTCCATGTAACAGTTTTGTTGCAATATGAAAGAATTGTGTTTTATGAACGACCTTTGAGCACTTCAATAATTACTCCTTAGTTCAGTTGCATATTATCATCTCATATGAAGCATTCAAAACTGAGAGAAATGATACAACTCAGCTCGGTACAAAAGTTTCTCAGGCCTACACACACTCAATGCCTCCTCGTCCTTATTATGCCCTCTTTGATGCTCTAAAACCTCTAAAAAAGCACAAGGTGAAATCTCCAGCAGCCACCTACAAAGTGAAACAAACAACCCCTCTCATCCCTCTTAGAGGAGGCACTCTGTATGCTTCCACCGAGATTTATGCCAGAGCCGACAGAAAAGAGCAGTGGGCAGCGAGGAGCGTAAATGCTGCCTTTGTTTTTCCAGACAGTGGCTTTTTTAACGATCCATCACGTTCGCTGAGGACACATGTGACTGTGGAGCCTCTGCAGCTCCACAGTCGCAGAAGTGATGGTGCTGCTGTGGCAAATGCAACAAAAGGCTCCCGAAATGATCAATACAGAGGCACATTTACAATGTGAATTATCATTATTGTATATTTACTTGGATCCAACAGCTTGTTGATGGAGCTGTGGCATTTTAACCGGCTTTGATGTTGGTGAATATGTCAAAGTGCAACATTATTCCGTGCATAGGTAGTATTTCCATTCCATTAACAACTGCAGTAGAATCTACATGGATGGGCTACACGTGTTGCTCAGCGCATTGAAGACACAATGTTTCTCCGTTCGGTGTTTTTGTCTCTCACAGCATCTCAGCACCTCAGTGATATTTTGTCTCAACGTGTCTCATTGCCGCGTTTAATGGCTTTCCCCTGTAGACAGAGTGTTCAGGGTCGATATCCATCAAATTGTACCATATAGTGTGTACTGCAATTTTGTCAGTTTGTGGTCTACTCTGACATTACAGTTTCAGTGTAAAAAATGGAATACACACAGAAGTGTTGAGTCTTGAGAAAATGTGAAAGCAACAAAAGGCTGTGAAATAGAAAGGCATTCATCATCGCGCCTGTCTGGGGAGCGAACAGAATAAGATCACCCTATACGACATACCGAGATGCACATGTGGGATGTTGTGTGGGCCGCGTGTGTGAGTCAGGAGGACCATAATTGTTTGGTTCAACAAGAAAAGGCTTATTTGAATATGTTTTTGCATGTCAAAAAAAAACAAACCGTGCAAGCTGCTAAAAATGAGACATCTGGGAGCGGCAGGTTGAACGCAGCATCCTAAGAGTCTGATTTTGCATCTGTAAATTATAAATGCATGAATCTCAGAACAAAATGGTGCCGCTGAGGGATCCGTGTTGTTTTCCTGAGAGCTACAAACGTTAGAAGATGATGCTGTACTTTCAGTTTTTCAAGCTGAGCAACAACATCCACAAATACCAGTCATCAAATTAAGCTGGTTCATATTAATGACCTTTATTGACTCTCGATGCAGCGACTTCTTGCTTGGTTTGATAGTCATAGTGCTCCATCTTCTTGAAAAACCCTTCTGCTAATAATGCTACATTGAGATGCAATGGCCAGCTCTCACTTTTAATGGTGACTGATGGAGGGTGTAGCTGCATTATTGCTCGTCGTTCATCAAGTTAACTTTGCACATTAGGAAGTTGAATGAGTTTCCAGGAGCTTCCATCAGTGGTAATTATAGAAAGCTGAGGTGGGGGCAACCTTTTGTCTTGACTGTGGTCTGCATGCCTGACTTATGACTAGACTAGATTACATCCCCCACATGTAGTTTAGACATTAGTGTGGAGATATCAAGCAACTGTAGTAATATAAAAATAAATAAGTAAAATAAAATCTAAAAGCAGGAAGGTATGAGGGATTACGAAACATTCTTTCTCTCTCCTCCATCCTCTGTGAATCCCTGCCTTCGATCTCCTCGCTGAATATTTGTCACTTTTTCTCAGCCCTTTCTTTGCTTTCCATCTTCCCCATTTCTCTTTTCCAATTTCCTGTCTCCTCAACTCTCCCCTCCGCTATTAACAGAACTGTAGCAGTAAACCCAGAAAAGCCTCTTCATCACATAGTGCAAATAGCATCTGTGAAGGGTTTGCCCTCAGCCCCAATTATAGGCCCCTTTGCATCTGGGACAGTCTGACACTCTGATGTGCGAGTTGCACAATTCATGGGCAAACACCTCTCCACACGGCAGACTCAAGCACCTGCACTTATATATTGCTGCTAAAATAATGATGTGTCGCTTTCCTGCTTTAAAGTAAAGGACAGAAGTCCAATCTAGTGTAAATTTATGACAACTACAATGTTGTGAAGATTCTGACGTACAGTAGCTTCAGAGCTCACAGTCCATTAGAGGCAGCGGTGATGATAAGATTTGACAAAAATAAACGTCTGCGCTCTGTGTGTGGGCAGGTATGTAATTAAGCTGATGACTTCATGGCTTGTGACTCTGCAGCAGTAATTGTGGCAGCGAGAGAAGGAATGACTCAGAACTTAAAGGCATAAACAAACAACGCAGCAGCTTTGTTCCTTCATCTAGAATTAGGAACATTAATAATTAAATTGCACAATAAACAGAGGTGGCCCAGAGGGACATGGCAGAAGACAAGAGAGAACAACAGGCTGCAGCGGGAGAAAGAGATAACGTGCCAGAGCGATGTAGCGTCGTGCTAGAAATGTGACTAATAACGACCCTTTAAGCTAGATTCCAATGAAGGAACAAACAAGTACACATTAAATATGCTGGGATGGAGGCGCATGGAGTTCATCATCGGGGCCTTTGAAGTAAAAGAGGCGTGAACATTTTCACACTGGGACAAAGCATAAAAGATTGAATAAAATGAAATAAGGATGGATGGAGGCTTGCACTTCAGCTAAATGAGCAGGGTGGTGCAGGGAGTCACAGCTGAAGAGACCTCTAGGACCCTGACCTGGGCTTCATGTACTTCACTCAAGACCTTCAAAGACTCCAAACGCAGCCAGTGGCAGCAGCTCTACCATCTCCATGGAGATGAGGCAGCGACGACTGGGAACTTTCCAGGCTCATTACCCGATGAGGTCGTTTGTCCCAGCGCAGCATTTGTTTCCATTTCATTCATGGAGCCACAGAAATGCAAAAGATGGACAAACCGGGTAGAAACACAGGAAAGACAAGCAAATCAGAGAAGTGAGAATTCAATATGCACCACAAGGAGACGGGGAAAGGGTAACCGACAAGGAAGATGAAGCAGAAGAACGACTGGAGGTGATGTTTAAATGTCAGCCATCCATTCAGCTCCACCACGGCCAGAACAGTAGTAATGGCCTGAAGGGAAGAAGAAGAGGTCAGCGGAGCATGAGTGGGACAGTGGACCCGCTGAACTGAGGGACAAACTTTACACAAGCTGTAATTATCTTATTTGCATGTTGCCTGCGCAGCCCCCACATTTCAAACTGTTTTTGATAAATCCCAATTGTGAAAGTGACCTCTCTGGGTGGTTTACAAGACTCAACTCTGTCAAACACCCAAGAAACTAAAACACACTCTAAAATAACAGATGGAAGATAATGAAGGCGAGAGGACAGCCAGACACTCGGCCCCTTGCACAGACCAACCACGTGAAGGGCGTCGGACTAATGGAGCAGAAAATAGAAGAATCCTGAGCCTCTTATCTCGCTGCTAATCACATTCAGAACAGCAAAACTAAAGGGAGATAACAGGGAGAAGAGCTGAGTGAAAGAAGAGAGCGAGCAGCGAAAACCTTCGGGGTTTTTAATAATCTTCAGACCCCTTCTTCCTTTATCAACATTCCTAAATGCTTCCCATCATTTGCCAGCTAGTTCATTCTCTACTGCCGTCATTCTCCTGGGCGCCTCTCTATCAACAGCTCCATTTAGCATCCGCAGCCTTACAGGGGAAACATTCCCTGTCGGAGGCCACAAGTGCCCCGGACTCCAGTTTGGGTTTGATCTATTTCTGGCTAAACGGCGCTTTTCCTCTCATCAGCTACTCTCATCTCAGGCTCACTCAGTGGCTACTGCAGAATCCTAATTATGTGAGAAAACCTCAGCTCTTCTCATGGTGCATCTTACAGTATAACCACATACAGTCGACGCTGTCACAGAGCCTCTAAGCAGGAGGAACCAAACGCTACAGCAAAGCGTTTCCGCATGATGGTGGGCCTCTCAGTTTGTCGAGCTGTTAACGTCTTAAAAAGGGCTGCTGCAGACTGAGGCGTGAGCTTTGATAGTGCGATCATGTGGCTGTGATAATGCCGTCGCTGGATTGGAGGCTCTGCTTCGAAAGACACTTTAATCCTCCAGCAATGCTCTGATCTGGGGCAGCAAGGCAGAGCCCTCACCAGCCTGGAAGCAGGGCGTCCGGTGCAGCTACTGTAGCTGCAAACAACTTAATAGTAGCAGAAATATATATTTTTAAGAATAATTTCACATAACCTTGGCTACTGAACAGCTGCTGGCCAGGAACAGGAATGTTGGATGGAAACACCAGATCCCTGACTTTAAGAAAACCTATTTCAATAAAACAAAATACATTTGTTTTGTTATGAGCACTGTTACAACCATCGATTCCTCACATTTATTCTAAACCCTGGACCGTATCGACACAGCAGACGTATCGAATGGCGGGGTCGACATCCAGTGACTCGCTGATGGACCTTTACATCACAGCTTCGTAGAGTAACGCTGGGAATCGTTTTCCGACGCCCTGAGCAGCAGAGCAATATCTGAGCGCTAAGCCTAATGTAAGTCAATTTTACGGAGGGAGGGAGACACTGCACAGGCCCGTACGTCACTCGTGACACAGATCGATTGCCGGTGAGGCAACAGACATTACTTCTCATCACAAGCAGTTTCACCCGGCACAGAGAACTGTCTGTCCATGTCAGCCGTCAAGAGAAACGAAGAAACATCGATCGCATTACAAGCTGCAGAAGTGTACGTCATGTGAAGTCGAGGGTTTTGGCAATGCATCAGCAAATTTAAGGGTCCGATTATGGATTGTAGGCGGAAAGTCTAGATGTTGTATGGTGGTCTGAGAGATTTGAAATTAATATACAGTAAGCAGCTTATTGCTTTTAATCCATGCAGCATCAATCTGAGATGTTCTGTAGATTAATACGAACACCTAGTGACAGGCACCCAAACATAGACACAAAATATAATATAGAATAAAAAAAAAACAGGAGCAAGCTACAGGTCATTCGGAGCATCTTTATTCTCTGGCACCATTACAACACTTGACCCAGCAGGCTGCCTTCAGCTTTTGATGATGCTAAGACTAAAGCAATATTTTTACACAGGACCGTAGCAGCACAAATACCACAGAAGCGTTTTTGCTATGCGATATATCACGTTATCCGTGGTTTTGTTCAGTGGTGACATCCACTCCCCTTCAAATTAATGGCCTCGTAGATTCTGACCGTGAAAGTCCGTCACATTGTTCTTTATGGCCTGTACCAGAAACCGGCCGTATCCACACAGTGAGCTACATCAGTTAATGGCCATGGAGCATCACAACACACGGTTCATCTGCCGGGCAAAGCAAGTAGCGCAGAATAGCCGTGTGTGTGTATAAGAGACACGAAGATTAACGCACAGCCTTGCACAAGGGCCTCGAGCCACCAGGTTCACGTTAACATATCAAAGTGAGGTAACTGCCAGGAGTCTCAGTAAGATGCTCAACATAACTCGTCATGCTGCCGTTTGCCATCATCTAGAGCAGGTTTTGTTCACCCCTGTGCCGTTTACACAGTTCTATTTTTGTTTGAACCACATCACACGGGGCTTTTATTGGCCAGGTGGAGAGCAATGCAGCTCCCCACATTCCAGATCAAAGATGCAGATTTTGAGGTAAAAGGGTTCCCCTGAGGAGCACTGAGTCAAAGAGCCCCTCTTGATATTCCTTGAAGGATGACAGACGCTCCTATACTGCACATGTTTCAAAAAAGGAGCTAGTGGAAAAGCGTCTCCCCCGCATATCTACAGCCTAACAGCTGTCAAACCAACAACCTCTCTTGCCAGCGGAGCAAGACCCAAAAGGTGCAAGGAGCAACTGACACAGTGGGAAGTGAACATCTCGCTTTCTGCCTCTCAACTTCCTTTTGAACTCTGGCTGAACTCGTCTGGCTTGGATGGAGGAGACGAGACAAAGCTGCTTCGCTCGAGAGAGGAGAAGTGTCACGACTGCTTCCAGCGCTGTGGTACCTGCCTCTTTGTTACGGCGCAGATAAGAACCAACTCCTGTACTTCAAAATACTTCTTGGAGGAATTTTTCTTGCAGTAGGAGACAACTTTATTTTACAGTGTTTCGAATGCCACCAAGGAAACAACCTAAAAAGTTCACGTAAAAGACAAAGTTTGAACACAATGAGCAACCAAGCAATTAAAATCAGAGATGGAACACGAATATCAACACAGGAACATATGCGCAGCATTGTTTTTACCATAAGCTAATCTACTACAGTCACATGCACCAGTCTCCAGCTCCAGCTTGTGGGTTTGTTTACAGGACTATGGGCCAGAATGTGCGCTGCAGAATGCCAGAAATCCCAGCAATGAGTAAACCAATCATTAAATCACTGGTGTTTATTATGAGCCCTGCCACAGCTCCACGGCTCCACGGCTCCAGGACCCAATCTTACTTACAGTAGTGCACACACACGAGAAGATCAAGACGAAGAAAAATCACAAGCATCTAAGAACTGCATCTACTAAACAATATAGAGATGAACAGTGTATTAAAATGGCCAGGAACCGTTTACAAAAAGCAGCTGTGACTCTTCTCCCTCCTATTGATCAGACTTAGCTACAGCAGCTTCCTGCTGATAACGATTCGACAGCCACGGTGACACACTGAACACTTTCTAATGACTGCGCGAGGACATCAGATCCTCGGCTTGAGGTCATGCGGTGCAGGGATTAGGGTCATGTTGGCTCAGCGAGCGTCCACTGATGCCTTCAGATGCATCGACCTGAACTAACACCCCTGGATGTTTTGTCTTGGTCCCAGACATAGTTGCTCAGACCAGCAGTTCAGCGAATCAATTCAGTGACAGTAAAAGTCAATTAACGGATGCAGAGAGGCTGCAGTCTGCTCTCACAGCATCTGTCATTTAATATCGTCCTACTTACTGTGTAATATCTTCATTACATAATGGAAGTTAGTCGTTACAATAACATTCAGATCAATAAAATTAAATGCGATAACACATCCTTGAACGAGATACGCCCAGTACGCATCCCTAGGCCGAGCAAGCAGAGTCAAAGCAGCCGATGTAACGATGCAGGCAACACAAAAGCTGGATGGACGGGGGTCGTCCAGTGCAGTTCTAGTATTTGAAAGGATACTTAAAACCAGCCAGATGCTGCACGTTTGTGGGTATTTTCAAAGCACAAAACATGTTTTTTTTCATACTGGGTACAGTAAAAGCGTCAGCAAGGCAAATGAGTTTGTGCCACACGAAACGCTAATGAGGCAGAAACTGGAAGGCATTGTGCGCATGTTGAAAAAAAAGCATCACCAGGCCTAGTTATCGAAGACTAACTCAGCTCACACACACACATAGTCCAGTGTTGTCCCTTATCGCCTTGTGTGCGTTTCTATTTGAAGCTTCCTCTCCCAGGCCACGGGTTGTGAAGACACCCGCGTCGTCTCTCCACCACCCTAGCTCCACCCACTGTGCCAGTCTTCTGGCCATCTACTGGAGGCTTTATCCAATTTGTCAGGGTTGGCACACACGGCTCATGTCTCTCCTCTGCCACGCTTTACTCGTGCCGGTCTGAGACGGGGGCGTCTGTGCCAGCGGGCGTTACAGTACCTGTCGGCAGGGCCCACCTGCTACTACTGCGATATCCAGGATGGCCCAATCTGCGTCTCCAGGCTAGCAGGCACCATCTGGCCAGACAGCCTGCATGTTGAAGGATGGACAATTGTAGGCCGGATGTTCACTCACACTCACAACAGCCAGGCTTGACTAAGTGACCATAACAACACAAACAGCATTTTGTTTGTGTTTGCTTTGAGAGGAGTATTACTGCATTAGATAGATAGATAGATAGATCTTTATTTATCCCGCAGTGGGGAAATTCTGGTGTCCCAGCAGCAGTAGAGGGACAGTTGGAAAAAATTACAATAATTACAATAGATACAAAAAAAGTTAAAAAAATTATGTACAAAAAAAAATATTTACATATCTCAACATAAAGTGCAAGTGAAAGAAGAAAGGTATCCTACATGGACACCGCACGGCACACATCACACTAAAAGAAACATGCTTCCAGTCATGTTGATGTGTTGTTGTAAAGTCTTATTGCCGTGGGTACGAAGGACCTCCGGTAGCGCTCAGTCCTGCACTTCGGGTGCAGCAGTCTCGCGCTGTGCGAGCTGCGTTGGTCCTCCACGGTTTGGTGCAGGGGGTGGGAGGGGTTGGCCATGATGGACGACAGTTTCGCCTGCGTCCTTCTATTGGCCACCACCTCGATGGACTCCAGTGGGCAGCCCAGGACAGAGCCAGCTTTCTTAACCAGTTTGTTCAGTCTCTTCCTGTCTCTGTCCGCGCTGCCGCCCGCCCAGCACACAACGCCGTAGAGGACTGCCGATGCCACTACCGTGTCGTAAACAGTCCGTAAACAGTCATTATAAATGCACCTTAGGTTGGTCAAGTAGCTACGTTAGAGTCAGTCTGATACACATGTACCTCTGCACTCGCTGATCTTACTCTGTAAACATTCAGTGTCTTTGGTTTAGGCCAAGAACATAACATCCAAGAGCGATGGAGCAATTCAGGGCAAAAACTTTGCATCACCTTCAGAGCTCCTCTGACTGGTGCAAACCGTCTGACGCACGAGCAAAGGCTCTGACAGACTGCTGATACGAGATCATGCCGCATTTGTAAACTCCTAAATAGCTGCAGTGGGAAGAATGCAAGGAGACGTCTGACCCAGGACCAGTGCATGTGTCTGAAAATGCTCTGGGGCAAGTCAGTGTCGGTGCAGAGCGACGCAGTAACTCTATTCGGCTAAACCTGCTCCCAGAATACTCCAATCATCTTGGGTTGCACACAGCACGTACCCTCTAGCTAGGATCCAAAATTAACACCTCGCTGTAGAAGCCGAGCTGAAGTTGAACACGCCTCCCCTGCACTGAAATGACATGACCACCCATGTGTCTCAACACGTAATAGCACCTTCCCAAACAGCTTGCACAGAAGTGAATGACGTCAAGATGACTCCACAGTGCTGCAGCGTTTCAAACCCACACCGTGCCCAGCGTCAGCCTCACAGAGATGGAACAGAGGGCAGAAACAGGCAAAACTCACATCCTTCACATCCGCCACTTCCAGAAATGTGAGCCGAACAGAGGAAATGTCATTTCGTCATTGCTGCTGCCACAGCAGATCGCCTGTCTGCACCTCATTGTGAATAATTGCTGACAAAATCTTAGGAAGCCCCAGAGCGGGCCCCCTCCTCCCTGCTCCCCATTTCCCAGTCCCCATCAAACCACATCATTCACAAACCACTGGGGGGCTGCATGCTGACGAGCGCACGCTTTCCTCATCTCCTATCTGGGCCTATTAGCAGCCGTTCTCAGGGGCTGCACAGCAGACTTATCAGCTCCTACTGTAGAGATTTCTGCACCAGAGTCCCATCTTACGTAACTGCAGTACAGCCTTGTACTTGTCAGAGTCTCAGCTGCACTAACGTACCTTTTATTTCCTTGTGATCAGTGGATCAGTAGCGGTGATAGAGTTACAAATGAATTACTCACATGATGAGGAATAAATGTGTTTGAGCTGGGCCCTGGGGTAAAATTATGAAGTGAAAGGTCATCTGGCGACTAATGGTAAAACTATGATGGTCACCACCAAGCAGCACACACTAATGAGGTTTCCACCAAAGAGTGTGTCTGCACGGAGCATCATTCATTACACTGATCTGTGGAGCGACACACGTTGTAATCAGAGTTTTGCATGTCACTGCTCAGCAGCTACACTTCAAGACACGTGGGTAATTGCGACCTCACCCATCGTCGAGCACACTCATGCCATCTGCCGCCGTTCTCCGGGACGCTGTTAGCATCGGTTTTCAAGAAAGGAGGACTGAAGGACACAGGGCAACAAAAATGTACATACCCAGGAGCAGCTCAAACTCATTAATGCATCCTGTGACCAACACAAAACGTCTGACACACACTACAGGCTTGACCTCCCCAAATGCAATGAAGGGCATCAAATTGTCTATTCAGGTAGAAACTAGTGTGTGTGCAGCAGCAGTGTGTGTAGGGGGTGTTAATTAGTACTAAGGTTACGGTGTCAAACAAAGCCACTGCTGCTGTGTCAAAGCCTGTTAGTAGTGCAGAGCGTGTTCCACCCTGCTCTGTAACACACAACCAGGCCACAGACAGAGCTGTGCAAACGTTAAAAACTGTGTGTTCTAGTGTAATTTTCACCCATTTGATGACGACACGCACAAGTAAATGAATGACCTTTAAGCCTATGGTTTCAGACGAACGCCACCCATTAACATGCTTTACAGGCTGGTAATTACTACCTTTACCCACACGCTCAGGTTTCGCCTTCACTGAATTATACCAACATGGCTTGTTCCATTTGAAGTGCAACCTCCAGTGGGTGGCAGCCCCTTCTAAACCCGCACTCATTACGAGAGCGACTGCATTTTATGGCAGGAGAGGAGTTCGCCAAAGGCAATTGTGGCATTTCTAGTTTTTGTTGCACTTTTGAGAACCGGTTTGATGAGCAACCATCTGTTAGATGACTTTGTCAAATAAAATGTACCATAAACATGAAACCTCCACACAAATCATTAAGTTTCTCATTGCCACAGAAGGATTCAAAACATCTCCATCAACAAAAAGCACTAATGAGATTTGATGCCATTTTCACAGCTTGAGGTAACTCATTGTACTTTTTATGACTACATCACCCGGTTATGTCTTGTGACATTTTTTTGTTTTTCAGCCATCCAGCTGGCAGTCTACACACAAAGCCTGTCAGCGTGACAGCAGTATGAACGGCTATGTCGTAACATGTCAGGCTTTCATCGTTCGAGCAACAAAAGACCAAAAAGGCAAAAGTGCTATCAACAGAAAAACCTGTAATCCTCAGCGGCTGCACAGCAGACACTGCAGTGGAATAACGTTGCACAGTCGCAGCTAATAGTTGCTGTATGTACTTTAATAGTTAAAGTGTGACTCAAATGCAAATGAATGACAGCAGTCAAACTGAACAGAATCTGTCTCTGGAATTATAATCAAAGAGCAAGATCAGGAGCAACTTGTTGTTTCACAGTAGAACAGCAGGATTATTTCTATGGCAATTCTCAAACTGCCTGGTGCTCACAAATACAGAGGCGGCAGAGATTTTCTGCCCTCCTCGCACTGCAGCATGACAGTGGGTTGTGCCACACAGCTGGTGGAGATAAGCTCAGCCCCTCAGTGCCAGATTCAAAAACACAGCTCGACGAATACCCTTTTTTATTGTTGTTATATTGAGACTGGAGGTGGGGATGGTTAGAGGCCATAAATGGAAAGAAAAGCGCTCAACTAAATGAAAATGCACCACGTTCTGAGTCTCCAGCACCTTCTTCGTTGCCGTTTAAACACCAGTTACTTGCGTGAAGCATGAGTATTCCTGTCATGGCTGGATTGCTCGTCTTGCTCGCCTCTAAGGAGAAACCACTTTTCAGGCAAATGGCCGCCTGATATTCTAAATCCTGTTAAATATCTAATGTCAGTGGTCAAGGAGGTACATCGTGAAGAGAATAACAGAACTTCGCATCACATCACTGCAGTCGCAACATTTAACATGCAGAGCTCGTCTGCTCGCTAATGATGCGGAGAAGCAGCAAATCCTAAATGATATAATGGCCTAACTCATTCTTGATCTTCTGGGTAGCCCTTCTGTAAAGATGAATATAGTTTTGTCTTTTTATTGCCAGGAGGATAAAATCTGTGTTGTATCCAATAATTAGTCTGACACTGTGTGAATCTCTTTGAAGCTTGCCCTTTGTGTTAAGGCAGTGATGTTGTCAATAATCTTGTGAATTGTTGACCAACCACCCTCACGTACCGCCACAGGAATGGATGAGTCATTAAAAGCAATCGGACTGACCCCCATAACCTATCACTGCCCAATAAATAAAGGCAAGGTGGTTAGAATATATTTACACAGAAACAGACAGGGAGGCCATTTTTTAGACGTACTCACATGAGAGAAGCTCGTTGGACAACCAAGGAAAAATACATTTGCCTAAATGAGATGAGGTCAGGACTGGACGTCAGATTCTGTTCCATAGAGAGAAAAAACGAGAAAAGGCTAAACTGGGGCCACAGCAGAAGTTTTGGCTCTGCTTTATGGCTTCTCAGCAAATCTCTACATAAGCAGACAGCTGTGCTACAACAGGGCTAAATGTAGTCCACACACCACATGAGGATACCAGTGAGACATGGTCCAACGTGGTTTGAGGGAAAGACGCAGAGGTTGGATCTAGTGCGTGCATGTGTTTTTAAAAGCGGTGAACAGATACAGTAACTCTCTGCAGACCGGCTCGCATTTATTACTTTTGCCCTCGCTGAGAATTATGCAACATGCAAATGCAAAGCCCCAGCAGGAGAAACACAATTAAAGCAAACTAACCTGCTAGCAAGGTTACTGCTGCTGGTAGTCAGGTGCCAGGTAGCAGTCCCAACACGGCATCTCCCAGGACTTCCACACCGTCGGATGTGCAATGAACCAGCGACCCTTAGCTCGCACCTCACTTCCCCACACAGCTACTGGTAATACATGACCTAATCCCTCCTATCCCCAGCCGTTTCTCATACACACCCTCGCCTTGTAGAGAGACGCAAGGAGATCACACAGACGAGAGGCGAGGGTGAAGCGAGAGAGACTTACTGAGAGACGATGGAGGAAAGATCACAGGCTGAAGAAAAGCTGGGAATCTGCAACCATCATCGTCTGTATCAAAGATCATGTGTGCATGGACTGGTTTTGTTTGTCAGCACTGGCTTTCATAACAATCATGACTGATAAAATCAACCCAGACACAGATTTACAGATAGGAGTCAGGTTCTTCATTCAGCAACGCGGGCAAGAACGGGCCCGTGATGGAGATCTGCTCTGCGCTTGAATGCGACTCCACCACTGAGAATGCACATCTTAGGCTTCATTACGGCTGAGCAGAGACGCATTTACAGGGGACAATGACATCAGCGCTCAAACGCTCCCAGAGGAATGCCTGTCGTCAGTCACACTGGCACAAACACTGCTATGGAAACTGCAGAAGTGCGAGCGCGCATCAGGGTTAAAGGGATAGAGCGAGAAATATGCACACGGACACACACAAGCGGAAAGAAAACACTGAAAACAATGCTGACACATGACCAAACTGTTCCTGACCAGCTGTGTAAGGCAGCCAGCATTAACACAATGCACTGCAGAGGTCAACTGAGGACTGAATGACTCTCAGTCACTGCAAGAAAAAAAAATCCTCTGCCATCCACAGGGGAGAGGAGATGACTCGAGACAGGAAATGCAGCATGCCTATCACCGTACTTGATCTAGGAAGTATCCGAGTGAGACGTGGCTTCAGCAGAACGTTGCCAAACTCATGTAATGTACCCACGAACAGCGAGCGTTAGAGTCCAGTGTAGAGAGGGCAGCCATGGTGCCAGTGCACGTACACACACACACACACACAGGTCTCACATCTGCTTCTTTGTCAGACTGGACACAAAAAACTTGGTAAAGAGCAACCAAAGCAGCTGCAGCTCACACACAACTACACTCACACACAGGACAGCATTCTACCGACTGGGCAGCCATTCAAACAGCTCTCGGTAACCGTAACCCACGGCAACTCTAAAACCTGCCCCCCCCTTCCCTTCCGCCTCTAGAGACACAGATCCATTGCCCAGTTAAGGGAGAACCCAATGAACTAGCACAGAGTGCAGGGAGTGAAAAGAGGCTGTAACTTTACCCACTCTGCCCCGTTCAAAGTGCAGCACAACCCCCCCTCTTAAAGGTTCAGGAGGTTAATTATTCAACATGAAAGAACATTTGAGGGAGAACAGAGTGGACACAAGCCTCAGAAACTCTTGGTCTCCTTTGTTTAACTCATCCACTCACTCGCAGACTCCAACATTCACTTCCTGTGATGGATAAAGTCTTCAGTGCAGGCTTCTCCCCACTCATCCAACACATGCACACTGAACACATTGCAACGTCACGCACAGCTGCATCGGCGTACTCCTCCTCCTCCACATGCTCACAGCTTCACTCTGCTCACCGAGCGGCTCTTACCATTGTGGTTGTGCTGCAGGGTCTCCAGCATGCTGGCAGAGGAGTCCGTGGCCCCGAGCTCAGCCAGTCTGCGACTCGTGGCGCTCAGCTCTGACCGCAGGTTGGTTACCTCCTGGCTGGCCGACTGAATGGCACCATCGATGCGCTGGGCCAGCTGCTTGTTGTCATCCATCATTTTCAGGATTTTTGCCTGAGGAGCAGAGGGGAATCCAGACAAGGTGTCATGCTGACAAGCTGACCATTTCCTGTGAAAGAAGGTGTCCCCAAATAAATCCTCCTGCTTCCTCTTTCTCTCTGTCCGTGCCGCCTTTTTACAGGAAAGCCAAATTAAATCCTCAAAGCAATTTGTCCAGTCCTTTACAGAAAGGCGTCCGGCTCAGGGGAAATGTGTATCTGCTGCGAGGGTGCACGCTTTGAAGGTGGTGTATGTGTGGAGAGAGTGTGTCAGTGTGCGAGCGTGCCTCTGTGCGTGTCTGAGAGTTCCATAACAGCATGGGAGCGCGTGTGTGTTAGAGAGCCAGTACTGCCCCTGTGAAATGTGCTCCCTGCAGCTGACTGTTGAAAGGACACAGAGCATTGAGAGATGACAAGCACCTTTTTAAATGGACTGTACCATTGTAGGGAAAGTCAGGGGGGTGGCAGCGAGCTGGACCATACGAGCGCATGGAAGTCAGAGGTCTTGGCACAGCTGTGTCCAGGTGGTACTGCTGTGGTTGTGGGAGTGTTTGAGTGGAACGGCGCACAAGAAATGTCCCTGTTACTGCTGCTTCCCCTCTTTTGTGCAGACTGAACGTACCCATCACCGTGGACAAAAGGAAGGAAATCGTGGAAGTGGTGGAGAGAATAACAGAAACAACTTTCATCAGAGTTTCACAATACAAGCGCACTTCAATCCAGCTTTGAAGTTTGAGAAAAGCTAAATAACAGCCTTTATATTAGATCACACTTACTGGTTATTGTGAGTTTCAGAAAACGCTATAAAAGATAATCATCAGAGGCAAACTATGATACTTGCTTGCGATTATTTACTGCATTTAAAGACGTTACGGACAAAACAAGCAATTTACAGCAATCATTAGCAGAGACAGACAACTCTGATCGCTGACAGACTTAATGCTTCTCTCTCTGTATCTGTTGCCTGGGTGGGAAAGCGATTACTTCTCGTGTTGTTGAAACACTGCTAGACATTACTTCCTAAATGTCAAATGCACCAAGGGAATCAACAAACAACATACGGACAGTAGGAGCTTAGAGGAGACAAGAGCCTTACGCTGATCTCGATGCTGAGGCTGCAGCCGACAGGGACTGAACCCGTTTTTCAATAGGCATCTGATACATTCAGTTCCTGCAGAATAGCTCTGCACTGCTCCTCTTGCTCTGACTAAACATGCATGGATTTTAGGAAACATATCTGTTAACTCATCCTGGTTTCTACTGTACTCACCATGTCCTGTCAAACCCCAACTATTTTCTCACTCGCTTCACGAGGGCACGTTGGCGACGACAGTGACACATTTCCACATAGTAAGCAGGACCTAGCACTATAGGCTAATGTGAGAATCTGAGTGAGAGTCACATGACGCTCATAGCTCACGTTGCCAAGGAAACAAATGTGTCAATTAAATCTGATCCAATCAAACGACACACAGGATAAAAGTTGAGTAGCTAAGGATGACGCTTGTTCCCTATCGAGTCATTATAGTCAGCATTTCTACATGAAAGAGAATAACTTGCAGTTTGGTTTTATTACAGCCCACAGCTTCCGTCGCTTCACATCAGCCTATGTCAACACGCAGCTACTCGTCCCACCCACCATGACGTCTAGGTGACAAACCGGAGTCTAACTGTTAACACACAACGCTGCTTTAACATAACCCTGCAGGGCGACTTTCATTCTGAATGAACAAAATCTGCCCGTTCTCTCTATTGCATCCTGCAGCTGTGAGCCGACATTGTGAAACTAGTCTCTAATTGTTGGCTGTAAAAATAAACTTGTAATTAACTGCTCGGTAGCGTTGCCTTGGGGCCTCGGGGCCCACACCCCGAATCCATGCCGCCTTTCTGATCAGTTACCCAGCAGTCAGCCATCAAAGCAGGCTACTCACTCAGCACTACAGCTGTGTTGGAGTTTCCCGAGGTTCCGTGGCGCACGACCCCGACCCGTGCTGCGCGTGGCAAGCACAGGTCAGGCAGCACGCTGGATATGCAGTGTGCTAGCAGAAAAGGCTGCTGCAGCCTCAGGCGCTGTGAGTGCGTGTACGTGTGGGCTCTATATTACTGTCTCAAATAAAACTTTACTAAAAGCCTGGTGCAATATGCAAGCAAGACGATGAGGAACGCGAGCACACCAGACAGCCCTTCATCCTCCTGCCCAGACGCGAGTCACCCCTCCTGCTCTCAAATGAACATCACGGTGTTATTTATAGACGACCCTGCTGCTGCATATTATACATAAGTCACAGGGGACGGCAGGCAGAGACACGCACACACACTCACTCACGTGCATATTCACTAGGGCCTCATAATCCTAAATCCATTTGATGTTCATTAATGAAATTCATCTCCTGTCAGGTGTCATAAAAGTCTACTGCCCCCTCAGGGTGGATCTTTAGCATCTGGTTATACATTTCACTTTATATGTCTTGCATTATATGCTTGCGTACATTACTTCACCCTGAAAGTAACTCCATCTGACCCCCCCCAAAAAAAAACAATAGCCCCTTATCTGCCCAGAATAAAACAGGATCGGTGCCTGAATATACAGTAAACATCTGTCTGGGCTGCTGGTGCCTTGTGACTTGCCTCTTTGACCATCGACATCCATCTCCAGCCACGTACAGATCCATGAGGGAAGAGGAGTCGAGCAATAAACAAGCTCATTAAATGTCTGAGGGTTGGTGGCATCATACCTTTACATCCGTGTTCCAATCAACTCAACATCCCAGTGAGGTCAGTGGTTTATTGTGAGGTGAGCTCAAAAACGTCTGCATGTACATCTCAAATGACCCACCGCTCAAATCGCTCTGTCTTTTTTTGTGTGTCTGCTGGGCAGTGAAGTGGATCCGGACTCAGTGACTGACTAAGGATCAGTAATTAGTTGGTGTGCTGGGGTTTGGATTAGCATATGAATAGAGACAGTGGGAGTGGGAGCACAGCTCTGTGACCATTCTTCATTGTGCCACAGCTGAGGCCATTTGCAGCCAAGTCACTGGATTCAACTCAAGTCAGGCAAAAAAAGTTGCACCACTGAGGCCGGTGCAAAGTTTTAAAGCCTGGCTGATTTAATTTTTTACTTACTGGGGTGGAATATTGTTGCCAAGCAATAACAGTCAAGACTCACAAGTACTCGCTGTGATGGTATTTGTTGCCTGGCAACAATGGAAACAGATTTGAGCTACAGAAAACACGTAAAGCTTTGGTACAGCTGTCAACAGCATTTGCCTCTCACATGTTTTTAGGAGAATTTTATTTTTGTGATCTCCAGAAACACTGAAGCTTTACAGTACTACCACTACTATTAGTATGTTTTCATATTGAGAAAATGTTTGCAGAAGTTTTTTTTAAAATGTACAGACCTGTGGAGAAGGTGACGGGACTTTTTCTGTGTTGCATTATTAAGAACATGTCAAGGTTTATCTGTTTCATACAAAATATACATTTAACATGGCTCACCTACAGTTTACAGGAAGAAAAGTTCAGTGAATACTTTCCACCTTTAGTCAAAAAGAAAGTGTGAAGTTTTGTATTTAAAGAACGTTGTGCTTTCAGTCAGGGCCACTGCTTTGCAAACCATCTAAATATAATGTAAAGATCCAACGCTGCAATCTGTGTTTAGTGACTCAGACCATGCCTCTGCAATGCAGAACTTATGTGCTGCACCAAAATCACCTGCTCATTGAAAGCATCTGGAAAGGCCAGTCGATGATGTGGAAAAGGTGCTGTAATGCGGGACCTTTTTTTCTTAACAAAAGAAAACGCTTTAATGTTGCCAGAGGAGTCTGCGGATTGAGTTTTTGTAGATTAACACTATCTCCATCATCTTATCTTGGGGGAAGATTGTGGTTCCAAAAAAAAAGTCTCACAGCACAGTCAAAACGAATAGTAAACACAAACAGACAGAGGAGGGCAGAGAGGACAGCGAGAGAGAAAGACATCGCATCATCTACCAAGTCTGTGGCATTTATGACACTCTGCTCCCAAAGGAAACAAAGAGAATGTGCCGTCTACACATAATGAATGGGAGCAATAGATTTTATGTGACAGGATCAAAGTGATAAGACACAGTCATGTTCTTTGTTTACACCGAGCAGTGACTCGAAGGAGGATTTCTAACAAAAGTTAATGGAACCATATTGTCCACACCAGTTCCACAACTACAGTACAGTGTGTTCATGTCAGCCACTGTGCCTACTAAGCATCAGGCTAAAAGGATTATCGCCACATGTACAACGTGGGCGTGGACGTGCTGCTGGTGGGTCAAAGCAAAAATGAAGAACAGACACAAGCCTTACGAAAACACAGAATTATGTCCATTGCGCTAATCTGTTTATTCTCAGCCCTCCCCTCGGTTCAGCTTAAACTGAAATGATAACGCGGAGCAGCTGGAGACAGCTCTGAGCACCGTGGATGTTACACAACTGACAGATTATTATATTACCTGCTTTGACACCCAAAGCTCCTGGTGTTAGTCTGATTCTGTTACGTGTTATAGGTGCTACTTTATTCAGTTTTAATGCACACATGTCAAATGATCAGCTGCTCCACAGCCTTTCAGATAACTGGGACCATTGTTGTAGTGCTCTTGGCTGCATCGATGCAGCAGCAGGCATCTGTTTCCAGAATAAAAGCTTTGATTAGCCTTTAGAAGCGCGTGTGCTACCTGCCCAGAACAGCCAAGTCAGAGGAATTTAGCAGCTAGAGTCAGAGTGAATTAATGCAGAATAAAGTGTAGATAATATACAGTAAGTGCATTTCTTGTTAATTTCACTATGTTGTGAATGTGTTTAGATCCTTTGTTCTGATAAAACATTTCAATAATCATTATTATTCCATCTATAGAAACGGTTTGTAATTTTAATGAGCACACAGCTCGTGTCAAGCTGAGAGCAGTGAATGGATAGTGATGCCACTGTCGTCCTTGCCAGTCAGCACTGTGCCGGGAAATAAAATACACAGGCGCTGGCGGGTAAACACAGCTTGTTGACACACACCGATACGTTTTCCACTCAGTCTGACAAGAGCAGGGTGGTTCGACGTAGGCAGGAGCGTTATTGAAATATCCTGTACCCCCGTTCCATCTCCCCACTTCCTCTAATCTCTCATCCCACTCACGCTAAGCTCTTGCTCACATTCTCACTGTCCGCATGACGAAGATCCAGGCAGCGCGCCGCAGCTCCAAGCCGACCCCGGCTCAGTGGGAAAGGCTCAAGGCTAATCTCAGGCACAAGCAGGCTCGCAGACTTTGATGTGCATTTACTGTAGCTACATGCTACTTCAAAGTGAGACAGTCAGGTAACAGATCATCCTCTTGGAGGAAAAACTGCTTTTGTGCCGGTGTGAAGCTGAAAGTGTGACGCCATCGATCACCTTCCACTATAGGTGCTGAGGGTCGTCTTCCCATTAGAGCTGATGAAAGTGGATTTCGAGCTTGAGCAGACGCGCTAACCTTTCGGCCACACTTCTCATTGGATGACTACATGCAAGACGTTTTGACAAATGTCGTATATGTTGCATTTAAGCTCCGTCAAGCAGGACTAGACTAGTTGTTTTGTAAAAGGCAACACAACTGTTGTTAGCTGAGATATTACTGAAGCCCCATTCGCAGATGTTTGCAAAAATCAAGAACACAAAGATTTTTCAATTACCACATGCAAGCGGCATCTGAACAAAGATGGAAAATGCAGTTCACGGCTGCCGTCATTGGCTGGTGGCCTGAAGATCTCACAGATGGTCTATTTTCCCGCTGAAAGGAGGTTCTGACGCCGCTCTGAGCTAAAATCCCTGCACGGTTGTGTGCCGCTCCAGTTTGTGTGGTTAATTGCATGTGTGCATGTGTCTGCCTGTACACACAGACCGAGCCGTGTGAAAGAGAATAATTGTGTGCTTCAGGTTGAAGGGCAGCTCCTGTCTCTTCTACTCAGCATTCAGCAGCTGTCGTCTCTGTGACAGCGATTGAGAGAAGCTCTGTTTAGGTGCTGTAGGGGGGTTGACAATGGCTGGCGTGATGCATCCTTTCAAAACCACTTTCCTTCAAAAGGCACAGCACATGGATGACAAGCTTCTCTACACTTCAACAACAAAGGTGGTAAAAAAATACCCCCAAATACTTTATTTATGACAATATGACAGGGAGATTTGATGTGATGTGTAGATGCATCCAAATGTACAACACCACTTGAAATTAAACTGTGAAACATGTTTTGAGCGCGTCCTCTGTGTAATAAGGATGTATTCCTTTTCCTGAAGTGACAGTAATGCAAACTTCCGTTGTAACGCAATTCAATTCCTCTGAGTCAAGTCTTTTGATTCATTCTCATATCTGGACGGAGATTTGGATTAAGGATTTGTGAATGCCTTCTCTGGACTGTGTGTTTGCACGAAGGATTTTTGATTAAAGATGAAGGTTTGGGATCTTTTGGATTGTGGAACTCTGCTTTCTGTAGATATTGGATCTATTGTTAAGCTGAGGATTTGGGGCTTTGGGTTGTGGACTGGAGAAGACTTGATATTGTGTTGCACCCTTTGTGAAATCGTTATCGTCTTTTCGTCTGTTGCATTTCCGCAGCTTACGGGCTCCATCAACTCACCTGCTGGGCTCACTATGCTCTTCTACCCTCTACCCTGCTGACCTCTCACCTGTGAACCGCCTCCTGGCTGCCATGCACATAAGCCAGTGTGTTATGTTGTGTTCTTCCAGGTACCATCTCACAAACTACTTTTTGACTGTGGGTTTGTGTGTCACCATCACAAACCACCTCTGAGCGGAGTCGTCGCCGTTTAGTAAAGGAAACACACCTTTTTTTTGAAGGTGCTGCGTTGGCATCCCACCTTCCCAGTGTCTTAGCAATGGGAGACAAAGCGTTGCCATGGTTACATGTTTTACATTCAATCAAAGTCAATCAGCCGAAGAGAGTCATTATTAAACAATACCCAGGTAACTGAAGCTGCAACCTGTGATATGAACGTGCAGGTCTGCACCAAGCACATGCTGGAAAACAAAGTAATACCCGTGTTTTGTGCTTGTCAGCTCCGCTTGTGAAGGTTACTTACATATGTAACCGGTTCAAATCTCAAAGCGATTCCTCCTGTATATGCAGAGAAAAGGTCATGTCTGTTTGGCCCCACATCCCCCAGCACCAAAGAGATGGGCCTGGAAATGAAGGACGGGCCAGTGTTAATGGAGGAGTGTAAAATGAGCTTAAAGTGTTGAAAAAAAAAACATTCTGCAGTGAGTAATCTGAATTTTGCCCATAGGGAGATGATGCATCAGTGTTTAAAGACGCCTTGCAGCTGTTACTGGTCCACTCCCGAGTTCTGCATGATTAGGATTAGTGTGCTAGCCGTGTATCCAAATATTTTCCTTCAGTGAGCCACTGAGCTCCCCATGAGGTCATTGAGAACAGCGAAGTCTTAAAAGTGCTGTGTCTAAAAGATCTATTACCCAAATTGGAATACACTGTAGAAGTCACAGGCCTGTTTTCATGCCTCATCGAATGAAAACTGCAGATGTGGGGGGGTAGCTGCAGTTTGCAACCTCACCACTAGACGCCATTAAATCTTACTGAACCTTTAAAGAATTGAAAAGGCAGAACAGCAAGGTGAGTTATATTAATGTCAGGCATTTAGCTCACCAGCTGAGTGAGTCCGTGAGGCAGCTGTGTGACAACCTCAGCATTTGAGGATCATGTCACGCAGGTCATTGGCCCTTCTGGACGTCAGGGCTCTTCACAGGGACAGAACGCTCTCTGCTGACTAAACTATGGCAGAAGTCTGAATGTGAAAACTCACCTTGCTCACCTTCTGTGCCATGCCTGCACACAGTTGTGTTGCAGAATGACTTGCATGCTATTAAGTAAAATAGATATAAATAATTCCACTTAAAATCGGTGAGACAGGCTCACAGGTGGACCTCAAAGGAACACGAGTGATCAATCAGCACAAGAGGTCTGGACTAGAAATTAGCATGATTTATGGCCCCGCTCGCTGCTATTTACTACTTGTGTCAAGAAGCCAGACACAAGGGAACTTTCTGAGAGCATCCCCAATGAGGGTAGAGGAAATCAAAAGATGGCTGTAATTATACAAGGAAGAGGACAAGAGAGAGAGGAAGACGACTGAAATCTATCCTTGTGTTAATAGGGGCTCAGTGATATCAATGTGTTCAATATGTGGTAGGGAAACATCCGTAAAACGCCGCGTACAGCACCGCGGCAAGATCTTAGCTCCAGGTGAATGATAAACAACACAGAACAGAAATGAGACATGATGTCCAGTTGTGTGTGCTTATCCTAAATATGATTTAAGTATTGTTGCAGCAGATGCCACTGTGGTGTGTGTAGCTCTTGAAACAGAGGCAGGTTCTTCCATTGGAACCCTGCTGTTGACACACGGTGATGATCTGACCTTTTCAAACAGAGTCACAGCGCGGTAAACACGCCGCAGAACTCAGACTCAAACTCTGACCTTTTTTCCCCATTTGGCAGGGGCTCAGTCTGATTTTGAAGTTATCAGACGTTTCCATCGAAGCCGATATGAATCAACATCATCCAAAGAAGCTGCTGCATTATTTGAGTGACGAACTCTACATTAGCTACGGTCATTTTCCAGATAATTTATGCACAAAACATTAAAATCCTCACGTATTAATTGAAAACTGTCAATCATTTTGCTGAACAATACTCAGTGATTCGTGCACCACTGATTATATACAGTGTCTGGAATTGAGATGTGAATTACTGCAGGCCATTATTATCCATATGCAAACCAGGGATGACTGCTATCATGATTTATCTGATAATGAACGGCGTCGTCAGAGAGGTCACACTGCAGCTAAATGGATGAGGACGCGTTACCCGCTTTTCTCTACTTTGCATCTTTACTATACATTTTCATACTTAAACGTACCCTCAGCCTCAAGAAACTGCGATTTCTGGGTCAAACTCTAAGCAATAAATCATTTTTAAATCTATACATGTCAGGCAGTAAACAGCTGGTGCATTGCAGGCATATCGGTGTTGGGTGTATGAAACTATGTCAACCATTGTGGCTCGAGCAGGTCATCGGTGGTTCAGACCCCTGAGTCCTGCTCCATGCATCAGCACATATTTGCACGTGCTGTCTAGAAAACTGCACATTTTGTTGGATGGCTTTCGGGTGAAAGCCATCCAACACTGAGAAGATGTGTGATCAGCATCCCACCTTCAGAACCACCAGCATTTGCGGCTTTTTTCAGTTTGCATGGCTGGTTAATGCATAAACTCAAACCAACCTATGCCAGCGTTTCTGCAGACGCTTTCCTAAAGACCACACGTTAAATGTCTCTCTATCAGGAAGGGAAAAGAACAAATGTCTTGTCAAAGGGAATCATATCACTCAGTGCCTGCATCATGTTTTGTGGGTGTAATTTTAGAAATTCCTGCATGTGTACTAAGCAGCATGAAACCATATAACCACCCATAGTCTTCCCTCAAAGGAACCTAAAGGACAAGGAATACACACGATGAAATGCTGTATATACTTTATCTGTGTGACATTTTCACGTTGTTTCTGTTTAATCTGTGGATGGATGATGATGGGAACAATCCCATAGATAAAAATATTTAGATATGGAGAAACTGTCCTGATAAGTACAACAAATAAATAGACCAATGTTTTTGCCAGAGATGAATACATCACCGGATCTAGACGAGTGTATCAATAACACAAATGCTGATTTAAGAGCTGTCGAACTGCAAATTGCTCTCTTGCTTCAGGATGTTGCTTAGAGCTCTGAGCGGAGGTCTTTCCACTGCAACACGGACAGATATGAGCCATCTGCAGCAGCTTTCAGCATCTCCCCTCCACGCGAGCCGTCTAATCACACGTGCCAGATCGTCAGATGCTACACAGCATCACCGTCATCCAAAAGTGTATCCCCCGGAGCAACACCCCATCAAAATCACTTGTCTTCTTGCCATCCAAACCATGTTATACTAATAAATTTACACAGTCAAACAGGCTTACAGGATTACAACCTTCTCTGGAAGCTAGAATCTGTGCTAAAAACAAACATGAAGAGGAATCGGCAAGATTATTCCAGCGTGTGTATGTGTGAACGTAAGCGAGATGCTAGAAGTAAAAAGCATTCCAGCAAACCTCATCCAGTGGTTGGCATCACCCGATTCACCACTGAGGAATATTTCTAAGGCACATTTAGCCAGAGGACCCCCCTGTATATACAGTACAGCGGATCTGAATAATGTCCAGTTGCAAATGTTTTCCTCCCACTCACTAATTACAGATGCTGCTTGTTTAGCTGATGCTAAAAGCCTCTAAAGGAAGAGGACATGATTGCCTGCTGAGAAAGTGAGACCCATTTGTTGTAATTTAATATTTATCTTTTAGGAGAGGCCGAGTTAACAGGAGGAGCCAAACTGAAAGACGGCCGTGCATGGCCAGGCACAGTCGGCGCCAAACGCAGAGAAGCATGCGACTCTGACGCTACGAGCGTGTCACAAATGCACAGTTGCATATCATGCAACTTACATTTTCTATACCTGACTGCACTGAGACCCACAAAAAGCTGCCTCTGTCACCATCTTAGTCCTAGAGAACCACAGATTGCTGCTCTCAGTCATGGACTAAGCCTTAACAAACAGCTTGTTGCACTTGTGTGATATCTGGCAGATCCACTGATTGTGCACAGGTAATACTGTGTTCTGTCACTAAAAATCCTCATGTGCCATTTGTGTATAAAAGTAGCTCTTACATCAGACTGAAGGCTCAGTAAAATGAAATGCTAAGTACCGTCCGCTAAATTGTGCCTGGTTTGCCTTTGGTGATGTTCAAAATTTCTGGCAGCGGTCTTCACTAGACATTTCCAATAAAAAGTGAATTCATTGTTCAGCTACGGTTTCAGAAATCACTTTAAGCACATTTTTATGCAAATGCCGTCTACTGTCCAGGTACATCCATTCAAAATGCCTCGGTGAAATTAGAAAAGCTCAGACAGTGGCACTGAGCAGACACTGGTGTTATTTGACAGTAATGTCTTCATCCTGGAAGGGTTCCTCAGGCTGGTCAGGCTCCGAGGCCTCAGGAAACCAAAACCTCATCCGCTTTGCTCTGGTATTTAACCGCGAGGGGGATCTGCACAGTCTGTAATCTGCCCAAGATCAAAAACAAAAGTCGTATCTCTCCACAAAGCGTACTATAAAAAAAAAAACTTCCAAAGGAAAGTAAAGAAAGTAAAGTGAAGACAAGAGCTTGGGGCTTGTTTGTAATGTGCTCAATTTACTGATTCAGAGCGTGCAGTTTTAGTCCTCACATGTTAGCTGTTGCCTTAAGTTGAGTTTGTCAAGCCTCTCTCTCCTAAATATGACACAAATGAATATGCCCCAGGGAACAGGAGCTTTTAAATGCGTCTGAGATCAGAAGTGTGCGTCAAAAATGAGATTTGGTACCAAGACGGATGGTAATAAAAATTAGCATCATCAGTTATTGGACTGTATTGGACAAACAGCTGTTTCATTTCGATTTCCATACAGATTGAAGATCCACCACAAGGACAATAGGGAGAATCAGTGTACCATCCCTTTACAGTGAGAATAATCTGCATGACAATGAAAGTAGCTGCAGTGCGAGTAGCAACCAGGGTAATTCAATCAGATCCATTCGATTTCAGTGTCTATAAGAGCACGGATGAAGAATGGAATTTTAATTAAAAGTTCTATAGCCACATGTCTTGGTGGAAGACTATGAAACCTGCCCCCGTCCTGGTAATGTAACAGAGCTGCAGCTGTAAACTGTGGATTTCTCCCGTTCACATGTATTTGTGTGGGAACACCCAGTCCAGTCTTATCTGATGGTTCAAAAGATGATTTAACGATTTAACCCTGAAATATCTGTTCATGACTAACATAAGCCAAATCTAGTTGTTATTTATCAATTCCTTTTAGTCTCATTAAGAGAATAATAATAAGAGTTATAAGCCTTGTGAGCCATAACTCCCACTGTGCAGAGGCAAGAAAAGAGCACAGGGCAGTTCTGAGTCATGATGCACATTTAAGACTTTATGATGACACATGCACAAGACTCCCAACCTTTGCAGCCTTGGAACCTTGATGCAAGCTGCCGTTACCAAGGATACTGCTATTGACAGTTCAGTGATAATTGGACGCTAATGCTGGACGGCAGACAAACATCTGCAGGTTGCTTTACTTGTTGCGGGTTCCAAACAAATGGCGCTTCTCATACGTGCCACCGACGTTTATGAAGGTGAGGGCGAAAAGTTCGCCTCCACCAGTCACGGAAGCCATGAACTGAGAGCAACGACTTTGATCGTGGGTGATGACTCGTTCTGTGTGGCGGCATGGGGGGAGGTTGCACGTGGTGGAAAGCACAGAAGGAGAGACCAACATAAACAAGCTCTGGCTGCCACCTCACTGCCCACTTCCCCTGTTTATACCATTAAAATAATCTGCCAATGGCCTGTTTCCATAGTAACATGCTGCCTCTTATGCACATGTAGGTTACACTCAAACAAGCAGCAGTCTCGTCTTCTGTGGTCTCCACTTCGATGACACAAGAAGATGAGCAGGACCGATTGTGAGAGTATCACATAATCCCTGAGCCACTGTACGCAGGAAGCCAACAACTTACTGCAGCGTCCTCCTGGTGAGTTGAATCCGCATTCATCCAAAGCAGCACACATGCCCAACTTCACATAAGGTTTTCTTCCTTCACGAGAAGTCGAGAAAAAAACGAAACAAAAACTGCAAAGCACAGATTTAACATGGCTGGCTGTGACGGTCCCTGACAGTCAAGCTAGGTTGCCTAGCAACCTGGCTATGACTTGGCCAGTTATGCAAATAGTTCTATTCAACCCAAAAGCATACGTTATTGAGTTGACTGGATTCCCCTTGAGTGGAATCTTCTGTGCGTGCGGTTTGAAACCATTCGAAGCAGACTCCTCACTCAGAACAACTAGTTAGAGACATTGAAACAATACCTTGAAGAGGTGAAGACTACTCCACAACCTGCAGGAATTGTGTTCTACATTAATCGTCCTCATCCCGGGAGACTGAAGGACAGTTGGACGACTGGTCATCGCAGAATCACTCAGGCGTCGCATTGTGGATCAATGTACATGACTAATATTGTAGTAGCTGGTGTAGACACGACTTGACCTCTGATGTAAAGGGTAAAGCTTGTACAGAGTAAAGCTAGAGAACTTAGGTTCTCTGTTCAGTGCACCTTCCACATCAATCCACTTTAAAACACACCATTATTTCTTCCACTTCCAATGTAGAGCAGGACTGATTTCGGATGAGGAGTCGTTGCATTAGTGAATCATTGCTAATCTATACTAAGCAGGAGATGCTACAGTTGAGGAGGGAGACCTGTTAAATAAAATAATGGAGCTACTATACTACTACTAATGCAGTTGTGTAAATCTTTCTAGGAAACCATGTACAAATACAACAATAGCCTATGCACAATTCTAGACTTGTGTATTAGTGTTAGGAAGCAAAACACTTCAGGTAACAACATGTGACCTGCCGTGTATTAACACAGCCTAAACACAAGTGAAGGATGCAGTTCTTTCATTGTTTTATTTCCTACTGACTCATCATAATTTCCATACCATTACTGCTCCGCTATGACAGAGAGCCATTTACACTGCAGGCAACGTTCAGAAGTGTATTTCTATAATGAAATGGTTTTCAATTTATTCCTTACAAGATAAGCCATCATTTTCAATCTGCTCTACACACAAGCCCACCAGCCAGAGGACTAATATTATGCATCTCACACTACAATACAATTTCTGTGTGGCCCAAAAATATCTGATTGCAAGTAGCAGAAAAAGAGTAGGCAACATAATGTTATATATTCCTTCTGGCTACTGAATGAATCAAATACCCTCCGGCATTTCATCAGGTGCAGAACTCTTGACTGCAGCAGCGCTGAGAATCACAAGAGTTTGTCCTTGTTTGTGGCATCACGGTGGCAGCACTGCAAATAATATTCAGCCTGATCGGGCAATCATTACTCAGAGGCAAGACAAACGGCAATATGAAAAAAGTAATTGAAGACGGGAAAATGGCTTCATGAAATGACCTTAGCTCCAAGCTTTCTGCCTTTGATCTGCAGGAATCGTTTTCAAATTCATATAACACACGAAGCTGTGAACTTTGGTCGGACAGTTCTGGTACTTTGAAAATACTGCAGTAAGAGAATTGAAGCCACGGGACTCTGCAGCTCTTAAGCTGTAGATGAAGACAACATTTGCTTTGAAGCAAATCGCCCAATTTCCATTCTCATTTGTCACACTGTGGGACTGGGCTGGGCCACAATGAGCCATCACCACAGCAGCAAGACTAACTGGCTGGTCCTCGCTGGAGCGAGTCACACGAGGTCCTGAGAGGGCAGATGGGACCAAGGCGATGTATTATGCATGGGTAAAACCCGTGCTATGGAGGGCCAGCTGAGGCCCCAGTTGGAGAGAGGCCTGACCCAGCCAAACCCATCACACACTCGCTTCTCTACAGCACCTCCCCCTAGTCCTCTGAGACTGCAGGCAGCCCGAGCTCTGCCCTGACCCTAGGCACCCGTCCAGCGTTAATGGCTTGTGTGGAAGTCATCCCTTTGTGTGGAAATGAGTATTTCCACTCTTTCAAGATGTGACACAACCGATCTAGGCAGCCAGCCTGAGCTTGCTTTATATGTTAATTACTAATTTACGACCGGTGGAAGAAGTGGTGAACAATAACTTCTTAGGATTCATCTGGAGTCTTCCTGAACAGTCCTTACACCTCTACCAGCGTCTAAAACAGTCCACCAGAAAAGACAAAACAATAAAACACACTACCTACTAACTTATAAAATGAAGTGTTTGAGGGAGAAGAAATACATTCTGGATGGAGGTTTCACAGTCTCCATTCAACTATATTTTGCAGAACTTAAACAGACATTAGTTAAGATCAGTGTTTTCTAGCTGACGTACTTCACTACAAACAGAATATCCAACTGTAATCACCAGCCTGTTGCTACCTTTCCTGTCTGAAGATCACTGTAGTCCAACAGCTCTCAAAGCAATGAGAAAAATCCTTCATGTTTATGTATCTGCTTTACTTTTTGTGCCAGTGACAAACGTGTCTGTAGCTCTCCGCCGACGATTAGCGCGGACGGAGGGTCAGCAGGAGTCAGATGCTTCTTATTTATCATTGTCGCCACTCAGTCAATGTCAAAGTCACCTTTACTGGCTTCCAAACCGCAGCCACGTCCCCTGGATGCGCTCAACCCCTCCCTGCTTTCAACTAATGAGTGACAGCTCAGCTAATGTAGTCACAGCGGGGCAAAGCACAGGGGATGGCAGTAAGAGGAAGGGTCAGTGGCAAAGCTCAGCAGCCAATCTTCTCCCAGCTTGACTGCAGGATACACACCAGATGGGCCTTTGGAGGAAACGCAGGATCTGCATGAAGCAGCTCCACAGTGAGTCGTCTCTTGTGGGGCGACACTGGTGTTTCATTTAAATGACCAGTCATGATATTTAAAACATTTTGATAAAAAGAGCATCTGTAACAAGGCAACGACTAATCAAGCTCTTTAGACTGTTAAATGAGTGTGTGTTATAAACACGTCATTTCAGTTCCACATCTGTCAAACTGCAGCTCGTGCGGCAAATGTTTCTACCCACATTAATTTGGACTCATGTGAGAGAACAGGGATCACATAAATTAGCACGAGCATATGTGCATTAAATCACAAACTGCTCAATTACACTCTTGACATTGCCACTTCAGCTGGCTGCATCCTCCCTCCACTAATTGGAGCTCGTACCGATCCAGCCTCTCGTCTCCTCGTTCTGCCCTCGAAAAGGGTCGCGTGAAATCATCGGCAAGAACAGCAGCAAGACATGAGCGAGAGAGAATGAATAGCGGAGAGGCTGCTTACAATTCCCCATCACCTTCATTTCACACAATAATAGTGGTTGAGCGTGTCGAGATGACGGTGCCAGCAGGCAACAAACATCAGGCCTCGCAGCTGCCTGCTTGGTGGATTGATGCCACATTTTTTTATTTTGGAGGACATTGGGGTCGCAGCTGAATAAGTGGACTTGGAGGAAGATTGGGTTAAAGGAGGAGCAGGGTGATGTAGCAACAGAAACTAAATTAACTAAGGCTACTTCCCAACACCATGTAATATTCAGCACATCTGTCGCTGTGCGGAGGAATTTTAGGTAACAGACTGATGGAGGAAACGTAACCTTGTTGCTGCTCTGCTGTTACATTCAGTCAATATTTTCATTTCATCTGAGCCGCTTTGCTGGAGCAGCTCAGGAATAGCATTCTGCGTCTTCACAAGCAATTTGAAGTGGAACAAAATGAAGCGTACTCCCACACCTCCAGCCTGCCAGGGCCCAGCACGAGCTGCGATAAACTCAGTTCAAACCTATTGCGTGTTCTCCATCACCTCATTATCTGGCAGATTATCAGGTTTATCAGTCCTAGATATTATCATTGCCTTGTACATAGGTCTGCTATAAATGATGATCGAACTAATGGGATAGGAATTATCAAATATTTTCTATGAGGTTTTAAAGAAAATGTCCATTACAATCTGTCCAGATGAAGTCGTCTCCAGGTTTTGCTTTCTGTCTGACTGAGCAGCAGTGATCTAAATTCCCCTTAATTCATACTCTGGGGATTAATAATTTGATTGTACCTGAGCATCCACAAGGAGATGCCTCATCAGGGTCATGGACTTCTGCAGGGTCTCCTTCTCGGGGGGAATGAAGACGTGCTCCTCCTGCTCCAGGGGTTTGGGTCCAGTCACCATGAAGCTCGCAATCTGGTCATTCAGGCTGTTCAGAGACTGCACAGCTAGAAGGAGAAACAAAAATAATCATCCGTCATGAGCCTGCATGATATCTGCTGGGCATTCAGAAAAAGTAGAACTTTACAAAACGCAGTTGAACTCTAAGAGTATATTACATAAAGCTGTCACACAGGCAGTTTCCCTCCCTCTGAGCAGGAGAACACGGTGGAAGGGCAGTTTCCTACTTTCACTGGCTTTCTGTCAACGCCCTCCCTGGTCCACAATGTTCCATGTTCCTGAGAGCCATCCTGTTTTTTTTCCTTGTTCTTGCCCTTGTTTGCCCGACACAGCTCTCCTTCTAGGTTTAAGTATGCACCACTGCTGTGTTTCCTCCTCCTCGCACTCACGCATCCGCAAACCTTTTCCATTTACCATTAATCCCGTTTAGTCTTTGAAAGGTCACCACGACTATTTCCTAGGCCACCCACATACATGGTGGCAATGTTGGATAAATGAAAGCTCAGATTTCCATATTTCTGTGCCTTTTTAGCATAAGCATCTTTTGTATTTTTCATGAGCGGCTGCAGTAACCCCTATTGCCTCGTTATCCATCTCTCCAACATTTAAACGTAGAAACCTGGAGTTACACAGGGAGGCGGAGATGAAGGAATGACCTTCTGTCCAGAGCTCCAGACACACACACTGTAAACCTGCTGGAGTTATGCACCGGCACGTTGGCGTCGCATCCAGGGTGACGTTACGCCAACGATCTGCAGAAGCACGCAAATTTAAAGCCCACAACAAAAACACAGAGAGCATAGATTAATGCCTTACATAACCGAGAATTCTTGGGCCTGGCCTGGCTTTTTCAAACAAACAAGCTTTGAGGAGGAAATGTGACAAGTCGGCACCGAGGGCGTAGAGATAAGAAGGGAACAAGTGGGCTGGAGAGGAAGGCTGTGTCCCCCAGAGCTGAAGAGTCGAGCAGTCATCAGATGTTAAATGGATGAGGGGCCGCTTGCCGTCAGAGTTCATGGAGGCTCTGGCCAGTTTGAGTCAGTTTATCTTTAGCACCAAATGCCAAATGGGTTTACTCCATCAGTGCAGCTCTGTAAACACGTGGGTGAGTCGGCTCTGTCCCACTTACCCTTAATGTGTGCAGCACATTATTAATAAGCATAACTTTACCAAATTTCATCCAAATGCAAACCACACGTCGTCACACCAACGCACGGTCGTAATTAAATACAAGCCTCCTCACTCTGTCCTCAGAGCTGCAGCAGGAACCATTTCTAAAGCTTACTCTTAGCGCCCCCTACTGTATCAACTACCAACATGCACACACTTGCCACTACTCATCCTGGAAACACCCCCAGACTCAACATGTACAGCAAATTGTGTGGCTAAACAAAGAACACAGCAGTGACGTCACAGCTGTTAAAACTAACAGATACACTAGCTTTTACTTTGTATACTCATCATTTTGTCGTGAAAATCCCTTCACGCTCTATTGAGATCCTGTATCCTATAACTTGGGCGCTTTCACATTTTGTGTGTTAGCAGAGTAATGCAATACATCACTGTGACTGGCAGAGTAATGCAGCTGCAAAGGATAACGATGTAGAAGGAACGTCTCAGTCTTCATCTGAAAGCTGAACCAGAGAACACCTGCAGCTCGCCTTCGGCAAATCTGACGCGTGGAGGTGGAACGGAAACAGAAAGATCAGGCTGCACAAAAGATGGAGAAAATGGGGAGTATGCAGGAAACCTAATAGGATGAGATGCACTGGCTCAGAGGTCAGACTAGGCCCCGGACGGCCCAGGTTTTAATGTCAGTGTGGAAGTATGAGCCAGCAGCAAACTACAGGTTTACGCATAGTACGTATAGTAAATAGCACTTTTGTAGCGTGTGTAATGATACAAAGATCCAACCAGTTGCTCTTTAATCACGCCCCAGGTGGATTCAGCGTTTGCTTAAAGGGGTCCTGACCAACCCGCCGTGACCTGGACGACTGAATCTCAAACATCTAAGCGGGGGCTCTCTGTCTCTGTGTGATTTTGACTATAAAGCATTAATCTGTAGTTCGTTTCCTCAGCTTCGCAGGTGAGAGCGAGCAATAATTTCACACCTTTAAAGTGTGAAATAAAAATTACAGTTTCATGAACAGATGTGGCCCCATGTTAGATTTATCATAGTGTTTCAATTTAAATCACACTTCACTTGTCTTTGTTCTGTTACACGTCAGACTCAGCCTTATATAACGAGGAGGCTTTCAGCCAGGAGACACTGTTCATACTGGTGAAACTAATTCCTTCCATGTTTAACAGAAAGCTTTGCATCTGCTTTAGTTTGTGGACAATTAAACACAGATTTAAATGACGCACTTGGAACAGATGGGAGCTAATAGATGTACAGATAAAACTAATGAAACTCCACAGTCTGGTACGGGTGAGATGATAAATGGCATCATTAACACTATAATTACAAAGTTATTTTAGGCAGTGATAAATTCCTAATAGGATGTGGCAAGCAGTTGGTTTTCACCAGGTTTAAAGACAATAAAGAGGAAAAGATGATTATAAAAAGGAAAAATTCAGAACATGTTATGACAGATTCTACTGGAGGCAATGACCACAGAAAGAAAAGCATCTGAGTAAAGGATGGGGCTTCGGTGACGCTATACAACACTGCCCTCTAAAGACGGGAAAGCAGCACAGCTCCAGTCTATAAACCAGGCTTAACGTTCACGCTGCCAGTGAATTTATTATGGCTATAAAATAAATGCAAATCACTGAGATTAGAACATCAGTAGGTGATGCTCTCGCTGGGACTTTTACTGTGTGTGAGCAGAAGGTGTCGCTGTGTGAACTGGTGATGCAACATGAAGCAGGTCCTCAAAAGGAGCCAAGCGCCTTTACAGGCAGACATATGGGTCCAATACACAAAATCTAGACTCAAAACTGAAGTGGACTCAGCAGGACGGAGCCGACCACTGGATGGGAGATAGTTCATCAGTTCTACCTGCAGCCAAGACACAAGGTTTACAATACAATAAAGAGACAGAGCAAGGAGCGAATCTCCCGCTGTTCCTCTGGTGGAGCCGAACCTCGAGGCTTCTGCTGCAGCAAGCAGGGAGTTCATTAAACTCCAATAATCACATCTGTTACACTTGCAATGGACGAAGTCGAGGAGGGATGTGGCTTCCTGGAGGTGCTGAGCAGGGCTTGTGTAAGGTCTTAGATGCGTTTGTGCGTCCGTGCATGCAAAAACAGTGCGTGTCTCCCTCTAGCAGAGAATTCTCTCCCCTTGTGTTACTGCTGAGCTTCACTCGGCTGCAGCGCTGCTCGTCTCTCTGCCCTCATTCTGGTGTTTTTGTGCTGCAGTCGTAACAACAGCCTCAGTTGTTGAATGGATTACAACCAGCTTGTGCTCTATTCCAGCGCGAGAGGCAGAATGATTAAAAAAACAACACAGTAACTGATGTCTGGGCACAAAGCACAACATAATTAGACTAGTGCTTGTGCATTAGAGTCATCTCCTAATAATACAGGCTCATAAATAGTCGGCTCATAGAAGCGAAAACCTCACGTGTAAACGCTTTGTAGTCTGTGGTCGATTCTGGTCACAGCAAACGCAAAGCTCTGCACCAACAGGAAGGATTCCACACACAAGGCCCTCGTCCAGATGAGATTAGCCGACTGTGTCAACTCACCGCTGTCTGACTTGTGTTTTGAGAACATTTTGTGGAGTCTCTTCTGATGCTGGGTGGTCTGAAAGTCTGCGTCTGTAAAAGTTGTCTTTGTGAATCCTGCCAAAGTTTGGATGTAGGCCGAGCATCTGGAGGCTGACGAGTCTCCCATTTCACGCTTCCGTTTGAATCTGCTATGCTACCATATTTAAAGCGCGCACGACTGAACCAACACGTCCAGACTTAAGAACAATGAACATCTCACACCCACAAAGCAGCATTTTTAGTAGTGGGCAGCAGTGTCAATCAAAAACAACGTCCTAGCTGCGAGATGTTTTACTAATGCTCTGCACCAGGCATGTGCCCTTTCTCTGAACTCATGAGAGCTTTAGCGAAAGCAACCTTTCCTCTGCATGCAAGTCTCCTCAGTAAAGACGCTGGTCAGCAAAAACGATGGGCGCAGGTGCAGCGTATCTGATTCATCACGGCTTCTCTAACTGCACTTGAAGCCGTCACCAGGACAGCGCATGAGTGCACGAACCACACTTGACAAGACTATTTTCTTTCACTGTCATCCCTGCTGGTTTGGCTGTGGGGGCAGGAAGCCGCTGCCAAAACATAAACAAGAGCGATGACATGTCTGATGACAGTCAGCGTTAGGGTTCAGTGTTTAAGGCTGCGTTTGCCTCCATCCGAGGACCTGTGTCTAATTAAACGGGATTTAAACCCCTTCAGAACACCAACAACTCATGGAGGGGCTCATTAAACTGCTGTTATATTGTTATTTCTTGCATTGTTGCCTATAGAGACAGTGAGGCCACGGAAGTTGCAGTGGAGCCACCACTGACTGCTGAATTGTGCAGGCACAGCGGATCTTCGGGGTCGGTTCAGTCCAGCCGTGCTGTGTGGCTCTGCAGCCCGCCGTGCCGTGCCGTGCCGTGCCGTGCCGTGCCGTGCCATCCTGACACCTCCGCTAGGGTGAGATAACTCCCTGGGGCAACGAGGTCTCTGCTAGTCACAGCTGAAGGTGAGATTTCAAGCCTGTACACATCCGGAGAACAAAACGCTCATCTACAGCTGCTTAGACGATACGGTAGATTGATTTTACAGCCAGAGTTTATCTGATGACCTGTAGCCGTTTAAACGGCGGAATTAGCCATGATTGTGTGTTTAATTAATATTGGAGCATTAAACTGATGTTTATCATTCGATAGCAGCATTAAAAGGAGAATACTGTCTATTTAAACTGCATTTGTGGCCATTACCTTGAGCAAGAATCTTCTTTTCATTCAGGTCAGGTTTTTAACGCTGAAGAGCACTACACAGAAAACATTCAATGTAAAACAAAATACCTATGTTCTACCAAACCACTGTTGCATTATAGTTATTTATTTGCCGGGTGAATTAAATATTTACAGTCATTGGGTGCAGGCCTTTCAATTTGTGACTTGTGGAGATTAATCCATCAAAAAAAAGAAGGGACATACAAGGACAAAACTGTTGTTGTGGCTGGAAGTAAGTGGAAGTAAGATTCAAAGTGCTTGGATGTTTTCTTGGGTAAATACTGCTGCAAATGAGCTACAAAGGTTTCGAGAGAGCTCTTGCTCTCAAAGCCACAGCAGGATCTATTTCCATACCTCAAAAGTACAACTTGTTCCATAATCCCGTAAATGTTTGGGATTAAAGCCTAAGCTTTTATCACTTGTGAACAATCTCTCGCCTCACAGAGGAAAGTGTGGCGCTGATGAATGGTCTGGATGGGAGAGCACAGACGCCTGAAGGATTTAGAAACAGACAAGTGAAGGATTAGCGACTAGGATTGACGTGACTGGCAGAGGTATCACACCGATACCTGTGATGCTGCAGACGCGTCGTCCACCTGCTGCTGCTGACTAATGCAGCCGAAGGAAAAACACGCGTCTCCAGTATTGAAGCAAACACAATCAACTATGGGTGATTAGTGAGGATTACAGAGAACTCGAAAGGGAAAGCGCTTGACCCCAAATTATGGCACGACTCCCTTTGATCTGCTATTTTGACTAAAGCTTGATTATAAATTGAACTATTGATACATGCACCAAAAGCATAACCCACAGAATATATCACACAACTGTAGGGGGAAGAGGCGTTTCTCACATATTTAAAAAATTTAAATTAAGTTTCACGCTTGTCACACTGAGACACATTTATTGTGACAGGTGTTAACTCGCAGGCCACGATTTAACAAAGGTCTGTGCCGAACGATGCAGCGTTGTTTCGCAATCTGGGAAGATTCTAAATTCCTGCAAGTCTGATGTGGAAACGTGAAGCTTTTAGTGTACAGTGATACAGCAGCTAGGTTTTTTTTTTGCACAGCAGCCGATCCCAGCTGTCACTAGAGGCGCCGCAAACGCTGGACGAGCTCCCGTCCATCTCAGAATAACAAGCTGTTATTCTAAGCTATTATTTTTTAGAGCCAATCTGGTGTAACGTGGCTCCTCCAGCCCCGGAGTCTGCATATCCCAAAAGGTTGCAAACTCCTGTTTTCACAGCAGCAGCGCTTTATAAGAAATTCACGCCATCTGCCAGCACAAACAGAAACAGCAGGTATCTTGAGCCATGACCAGCAGGTTGCACAGTCAAGTTTCACTCCTAAGCACCTGTGAGCAGATAATCTGTGTGACTCACGTACGCATCCGTCGGTGTCTGATAAACCATAATATGCTGCCTGACACCTCAATCACAGCCGCTTGGCGGTTAGTGAAACGCTGATCACTGAGCTCCACACCAGTAATAAAATATGTCAGCACTCTGCAGCAGAGCAACCAGTTCTTCCTCTCGATCTGCGCTGTTCGAGCAGGCATCACAGCATCCTCTCCCCCAGTCGCTTCTCTGTAACCTGTAAATAAACGTTTAAACCGCCTCCTTGCCTGCATGTGCTCTTCGTGGTTACCTGTGGGCTCATCAGGTGGCTCCAGCGTTAGGTGGACGTGTATCTGTCTGTCTCAGTGCCTTTCTCACAGCTTGGTTTCCGCCAGCGTTAGCATATCAAACTCACCATGCTTCAATCGGTGTAGTGGTTCTCAGGTACGACAGCGTCCCCTCCCAGCTGCTGACTGAGTGAGCGCACCTGATCTAGGTGATTACACAAGCAGGACAGTCCACAGAATTAGGGTAAAACTAGCATTCAGAGTTGATGGCAGACCAAGCCAAATACGATAAATAGTCACTTCACACCTTTAATTAATTAGCTAATGCTCTGTACTGTTCACAATCAACCTAAAATCAGACATTTTCATCATAAGCTGCTCAAACATGTCTAGAACCAACACACATTGGTTTGTGCTTGTTCATTTGCTGTTAAATCGTTCAGTGGGTGGAGCAGCAAGCAGGGAAAAGCTAAATGCTACAGAAAGTGACAGATACAGTATGTGATGCTTCAAGCTGCAACATCTTCGAGGGTTTGTGAGCTCTACCACAAGTGTAAATACACTATGTTCTTATTGCCTCCACTACACAGCAGATAAAAATCAATGAACTAAAGGCCTTGATATGTCTTGTTAATGTTGGGGTGGTTTGATATCAGCTCAGGAAAAGACGCTGTGTTGCATAAATGGAACTGTCTGTCTGTCTGTATTTTTTTAGGCGTGGTGTTATTAAATCACTGTGGATCCACATGTTCAGATGAGGCGGAAATGGACTCCCAAGACAAACACCTACACAACGCCTGTCACAGCATCACCTGAGTTATGCTGCAATAACCTGAAAGGCTGCAGCAAAGAGGAGCAGTGCATCCGTACTGAAGCAGAGCTTTCCGCGGAGGACGACATTATTTATGCTCTTTGTTGACATGCATTTTTAAAAATGTGCGCATTAACACAGTTAAACGAAGGATGCATTAAACAGAACCTATAGAACATGTGATATATTCCTCGGAAATGCCTGAACCTGAGGGTGTGAACAAGCAAATCAAAAGGTTAAGTAACTAATTAGCTAGATGGTGGCGCTGCGAGTGCTAATCATCACAACATCCAGCACCTTGTGCTCAGCCCCCTGCAGGGCCCACGCAGTCCGTGCTCTTCACTCGACACTCTTTCAAATAACTTCAAATTAAAAATACATTACTCCAGTGGAGCTGCACTATCTGCACTTATGCAGTGTATGTGTGACAAGAAGTGGTGTCTGTCAGAGCCTGACGTGTTTTTGTGCTGTTTCCTTCAGTGAGTAAGATTCTGGGGGATCATTTAAATTTGTCTCAGTCTTTCATTTACATCTTAACAGCGGATGATGATCGTATCAGTGCTCACATCTTGCAGAGTCGCAATTGTTGTCGTTTTTCATCAGTCAACACAGACGGGAAACCATTTCCTCCATGACCGTTGTAGTGACGATATGTTATCTTACACACTGGGCGTACACACAGACACACGCTCCCCAACGTGACTGCTTCTACATGATTAGCAACACTGGGAGCATGAAGCTAATCTCCTGCTGCAGGAAAGCCCGATGGGTAAAGGAGCTTCTCAGAGAAGCTGTGCTAGGACCATAACGCAGTGCAAGGGGAGAACTGAATCACTTCAAAGGAGAGCGAAGTGTGTTGTACACCTGCAGTGGTCACGTATTAAAACTCCCAATCATGCAGAGAGCAGAGATTTAGTGGTGAGTGAAGTATTAAGAGGAAACTCGGGGGTAAAGCAAAAAGTAAACACTGACTGCTAAACTCAAATGTCACACTCTGCTCCAAATGAAGAACTCGTGAACATTAATGTGAAGCTCTAATCAGCAACGATTACGCCCTCATCACTTCAAGTTCAATTCTACCTGTTTCAATTCTTTGTTACACAGATTCAAAACTGTTTCCTGGATGAAAACTTTAGAAAGCAAATTGCATGAATGCATCAACAACATAATCCTCTTTAACAAATAAACCAGTGCACAGCAGCCAGAAAGGCACCAATAGTAAAATTAGTGTTTTGCATTAATCGTTTTACATGCAGATTTATTTTCAGACTATTTTCAGGCAGACAGGGGCTGATTTCTGGAATGTGGGCCAAGACACAATGGCAGACAGGAGAAATCAGGACGCTTTTGTTCTAGCTGAGTCGCAGCCAGGAGCTGAATTTTGACAGCCCCCCAAAAAAATCTCACATTCAAGAGACGCTATTAATCCACAATCCCATCAAGAGCCTGCAGGTATATTCAAATAATCCCCATTGAGCATCATCGTGGGAGAAACCCTCTGACAGCACGATTACACACGAGGTGATGCTCAACCTACAGCAGAATAGACTAACCTTGAAAACTTCCAGAAGTAAGGACTCAACCTTCCCCAAATATTTTAACTAGTTCAAAGCCAAGCGACTAAGTTGTCACACTCGCGTTGGCTGCCAGGGGATTTCTGACAGCACATCACACCGCTGAACACAGAGCACATCACAGCCCACAGTGGGGAGCAGGATTATTCACCTGGCACTGCCACGTGAATGCGATGCACGAGAAGCGAGGAAAATGTTTATTCTGCCGGGGAGCCACGCGCGAGGTAGTTAATATGCAACTCTTTAAGCGCGCGCACCGCTCGTGTAATGGATTTCTGCTCTGCACCTCGCGCGGGCCTTTTGCATATAGCTGAGGGGCTTGTGATCCAGTGATGGGTGACAGGCACAGATAACAAAAAATCCCGCTATAATTACTGCTCTGATACTGCGAGCCAGCGCTGCCGTGGATTAGTCTTCCAGCGGTAAGGTTGTTGCTAAAAATAGTGAAGGCAAAACGGCGCGCGCCCTCCCTCATCTCTGACTCGCACAATTTGCAGCTTGCTCACTTTTCGTGCCCCCATTGCCTCACCCCCCCTCTCTCATACATCCGAAATCGCAGACATGCAGCACAGGCTTCAAAGAGCATAGATAACTTCAGGAGTGCAAGACTGACTGGAATTCAGCTCGCATGCAGTGATAATGTCACTTTGCTCTCACCTGTCCTGAGCCTGATAAGCGGCTATTTGAGAAAAGTGTGGAAAAAGTGTGAAAGCAAGAAAAAAAAAATCCCCGCGAGTGAAACACTTCCATTTAGCCGGACATGCTGACGTCTCACGTCATTCTGCGTTTATGACGAGACGCTAAGTGTGCGAAGTCACGTTAGTCGTGCCAACATTGAAAACCTTTGTGATTCGACTGAGAGGCTCTAAACAGCAGGAATTAAAGCTGCATGTCGAGCCCTTCTAGGCGGAAAAAGCTCGAGGTCCTGTCTCATATGACAGCAGAAAAGAAATCAATTCCTGTAGCCCAGCAGGAGAATTTGCCCAGCGGATACAAGAATGTACAGGCAATCATCTGAATCAGAAAAAAAAGGGTCTGTGAGAAATCACAGCTCAAGTTTCGCATGAAGTCAGCCTTTGGTGCCATTTTCAGCCCCCCCCCGAATTATGTGACACCTTGTAACAGGACACCTGAGGCTGATCTTTGCCAGGCTGTGAGATTTCATCCTGGGGGGAAAACACACAGTCACAGCGGCTCAGACACACGGTTCGTCACATGTGCGCGTAATACTGTACATGTATGCTCCCACATACGCAGAGAGTGAACGGCGTCTGTGGGCGTCTGGCACCGTAGACCATCAGCTTCCTTCAAAGAGCGATTACACGTTTCCATAAAGTCCACCAGCGTAATTATGAGCAAACAAACATCATCTATTTTTCATCACTAACTCGCTCAGCAGCATCAGACATACTTGCAAAGATGAAACCAACTAAATAAATGTGCTGGGTTGGTGCATCAGTATCCGACGTGTAAGACCTTTAACCTAAGGCGAGTTAGTATCGCACCGACCAAAGTGTTTTATATTGTGTTCCACAGTTGTTTGAAGTTGTGTGCAGTTACTGGTGTAGACTGTAATTGTAGACCTGTGGCGTGTTCAGTCAAATCCAGCACATCAGAGTTCATCAGAAAAAGAATCAGTCAGTACGTGTGTGTAGCTGTAACTGACGACACGCAGGAGAAAGACATGGCACGAAAACAGCTTAAATATGAATGGATTCTTCACGACACAAGGCTTCGTATCATGCACATCCATATATCGCTTTCCGCTCCAAAAGAGTAAATCATATTAGGATAACATCATCAGCGGCTGCGGATAAATGACAGCATCGTGCAGATTCCAATCTCTGTTATGTCTTCATAATAATCTACTTCATCAGAGTTGTGCCGTCGGCGTTGAAGCGCATGCAATCAAATGAAAACTTTGTCGTTTGGTATTTTGCGTCTGTTAACACTCACTGGCTTGCATGAGCTGACCCTGACGCCCGAACACCTGGGAGAAAGGGCTTCGGCTGCAGGTGAGCGTCTCCTCCATGGCTGAGCTCCTCCAGGAGTGGAAAGGTCCTGTGTGTTCAGAAAGGCTCACTGCTTATTTGCCTTTGAAGCCACCTCGCGGCGTCTCCTGTGCCTTTCCCTGGGCTGTAGGACCCTCCTACACCAGCTACCTCCCCACTGACTGAGATCACTCCTGCGTCTCGTTGCCTCGGATGCCGTCAGAGTTGCAGCTGCTCCTCGGCTGAGTGGAGATCTGTGCTGGGCTTGCGCTCGGTCTGCTCATTAGTGCTCCACAGTGGCCGTTGCTTCAGACAGAGAGCACGGCAAACACAGCACGAACAAAGCGAGAGGGGGGGAGAGAGAGAGGAGAGAGAGAGAGAGAGAGAGAGCAATGAGAAGAAGCACTGCAGAGAAAGAGACTCTCCTCTGACTGTATGTGGGGACGGACATGGCTGTTTGCACACGTGTGTACCATCACAGTGTCACAGTGTCAGACCAATGAGCTGTGGCTGATCCTCTTTAAGATACACCACGAACATCTGTCTGCACCAGTACAACCTGGGACCAGTCCAGACGCCAGTAAAACGACAGGGATCCTGTACTACAGGTCTCAAACCTGTCATTCCTCGTCTTTTTGCTTCCTCTCTGATCTGCTCTGTGTGTTTACCGCCCGGATCCAAACCAGATTTCCTCCAGGATCAGAAATAACAACACAAAAGTTATTCTGAACTCTTCCCGCTTACTTTCCGACACAGGGATTATTTTCCAAATATAGACAGAGAAGACAAGAGCCCGCACCGCGCCGTTCAGGCAGGTATACGCAGGCTGGATGCAGCACTTTGCTTGCACAGGCACAAACGCACACATTTGCGAGTTGCTCTCTGAAAACAAACCGATTCGGAACAGAAAACACTGACAGGAAAGTCAGTTTCAAACTAAAGGGGACGGCAGATCATTAAAAATGGATCTGCATCCTTTATTAATGTCCTCATTTCCATGTCTGCTCAGTCACCCCATGAACAGCATGCGAGGAGGGAAGCAGGGACTTGTACAAAAGGTTTTTTTATCTCCGTTTCCTCTTGGGATTATTATTTGCACCCTGTGCTGCTTGCAGCAGGATTTGCTGCCTTTATAAACCCAGAGATGCGTCCTTTTAAACTCAGTCTTATATAAGTTGTTGGAGGCTCAACATTTGCTTTATTATTATATCCTCAATGTTGCTATGTTTAAATATTTGAAGTTTTATTCCACTAGACAACTCCTTTAGAGATCATTCCCAATAAAGAGCTAATCAATGACATTCCAGCTTCAAGCCCATCACTGTCCCATCGATGGGAACCAGTAGAGGCACTGGTGGGGTGACTCAGCTGAAACCCTGTGATCCTGACACATCCCGTCATCGTTTCACGCACCGTTCATCTGACATGAAAACCTGAGCCACCGCTTAAGCTCAGGCCGTGTTTTTTATTCCTACCGAGCAGGTTCGACACAGAGATCCAGACACAGCTCGTCTCACGCCGCGTTCGATTCAAGATTTAAAGAACCTTACTGCTGTCAGCTCTGTATCAGTGAGGATGATGAAATTAATGAGAAGCAGATCAAAGGTTTCTCCTCAAACGTCTGGGATGGATGTTTTTGTTTTTGACCATTTCTGATTATGTGTCCTCACTTCTCATCATAACTTCCTGTGAGACTTCAACATGGCCCTGGGCTAAGATCCTATAAGGCGTGTTGAGCATACAAATGCAGCTTTGCAGTTTGAAATTATTGCTGAGCTCGTGAGCTCTGGGAGAACCTGTACCTCAGGGCTGTAGTTTGTCGCTATGCACCGACACAGCTCCTGACTAAAATCACCTGAAGGCTGATCCCCTACTCCCACACACTCTATTTGAACGTTGTATATTCTTAATAACTAAAAAGGGCAAATGATCAATAAACATGTGTTAAATGCCTTTTAGATCCACCTGCAATGCTTTTAGACTAACTCACTGCTTCTGACAGCCCTCTATTCAGTTGTAAGGCATGTTGGGCTCTAAGCCTTATGTGTTCATTTGAAGGAAATCAGTCTGCTGGAGCTTTGGACACGTCTAAGAGGGAAAAACAACCGAGCCACTTGTGTCGATTTATCACAGAAGCAATGAAAGCCTCTGAAATGTGAACTGTAACCTTCAAGTGGAGAAAAAAAAAACCCACAAGCCCTATGTACAGGAGGCAGACTGCAGCTTATTTCACTTGCTGCTGCATCTTATTACAGCGCTGGTCATAGCCACCACACAAGGGGACGAGGAGAATTACAGTGACACGTCAAAGTCGCAGATTGAGGCACAGTACAGCTACTTTAGAATCATAAAATGATCTCTCCCCCTAGAACCTTACATCATTTAACAGTAGCAAATAAATTCAGATTCTGCCAAAAATCCAATTAAGTCCAGGCCAACTGCACTGCAGAGCGCTGAACAATTAAACCTGGGCTGAGAGCGTGAATGTCTGACTGAAAGAGTGCGCTGACACGGAGCAGCTCTTTACGGGCACGACGAGCCGAGGAAGTGATTCATTTCCATCCTGCAGAGATGTTAAACACTGGTACTGCTACAGGAGCAATGTTTTCACGGCTGAGTGTCACAGTTACTGACACAAGCAGCGGTGACATCCCTCTGTTAACGCGGTGGCTTGGCTTTACAGGCGTCGATGGGCCAACCACTGCCTCTGTACAGATGGTTGTTAATATAAACACGTTTGCGTATTTGATGTGAAGTGCTGGCTGCTGTAACTCGGGTCTTATTGTCTGAGTGATGACGGTTTGAGGGATGTGCCCTTTCACAATCCAACTGGTCGGTCAGATAACTGTCGATAGCTTTATTTTCTAGCAGCCACAGACAAAATGTTAACGCATATGTGAATGTAAAGGGGATGTTCAGACAGAACGTGGGAGTAAAGAGGAGACGCAGTAGGATATTACAAAACCCCGTCTCTACAGAAGCCACTGCTCCAGACTTTAAAGTGAGCACAGTGCGCCACCTCCTGGACATTTCAGGATGTGCCAATCAGACAGAAAAGCAAACTTAGGATCCCACCAACGTATTAATTCATGCTCTTCACGTAACACAAGCTTTATACACGAGTTTAACATCCTCCATTTATTTTCAACACTTGAAAAACAACCCTTAGTGCAAATCATACAGAGAAACTCATCATTAAATTATTAAATATACATAAATCAAGTTTTACAAGCACTTTTCACAGTTAAATAACAGTCTCCCAAACAACTGTAGTACATCCACCACGCTGCAGTCTGATTCAAGGAATATACCCAGATAGAGCTGAAAAGGCAAAATTATAAGAGAAGTACCATTACTCTGCCTCTCTCTTACAGGTTACAGACACCTTTTAGGCTGCCCAAATTAATATAATTCAGTTGATCCATAATGTGACAATTACCCTGCAAAGCACTACATCATTAGACTAGCTGCTTATAAACATTTAAATTAATCTGACACACTCACTCTTTCAGATCAGTGACAACTTGCCACACATATGTTCACATCACTACAGGGTTTAAGCAAAACACACCCCGTAATTGACCCATTTCCAATTCGTCTTTTATACTCATTACAAACTACTGGCAACTCTTACAAAGATTTTATGGTTGTATACTACACATGGTAGGACGAGGAAAACAGACTTCTACTGTGAAGACTCCCAGACACTCAAAGCAGTTGGTTAAAGAAGTGCAAACAGGACTGGAAAACAAACGGGACTCCTGTAAATATAATGGATTTTCTGACCAATTGCAGCGATTGCTGTTTAGATCACCTTCTTTACACACATATAGTACATCTGGTTGTACTGCAAATACGTCGAGCTGCAGCATTTTCCAAAAGAACCCAGATTTATTGAGAAGCCTCAAAGCTTGAAAACATTAGCACAGTGTTAATATCTATGGGAGTATTGCAGACTCAAGAGAAGTTTGTTTTAAGATGCAGTATAACTGGATTAATGCATTTTTAAGCCACTGACAATTCAGATCTAAAATGACACATATACAAATTGTTCTGTGGAACCTACTGTGAATCTTCTGTGTTCATAATTTCCATGTCTTATTGTGACAGTATAATTACATTTGATGGGACATTAACAATAATATTCTATTATTGTATATGCAAACCAACTGGGCTGAATCGATATAATACAATAATCTGAACATTACATATTGAACACTGATTTTTCTGTATATTAACTAATACTTCCAATATGTTGACTGGTAGCTTGTGTCTAATATTACTTTTATGAGGAAACATTGCTTTTCTGACTCATTTTAACATTGAAGTTTGTCGTGTAATTAAACACAGATTTGGTGACAAAGACCTAAATGCTTCAACATAAATCATAATTTACATACCTGTAGCACAAGTTCACAGCATGCATTAAGTTCAAACCAAAAGGCCACAGACAACAGATAAGGAAAAGTGCAAACACATGCTCAGCATGATTGCCACCTGCTGTTTTTTTTCTTAATAAACCACTTCAGCTCAATTCCAATTCGTGACATGAAGCAGTAAGATTAACTTCAAAGTGCAAATCTGCTGATTTGATGGTAGATGAAAACAAATCTAGAAAACTCTACTACAAAAGCACACAGTTGAACATCCACTCACTGTGGTACTGTAGTTGTGTTTCATCCATCCTGAAATAAGTCACCTATTATACAGTGTAATGCAACCTGTGTGTTTTACAGTGTGATGAGCAGTTGCGTTCTTTCAGTAAGACTGAAGATGAATGGAGTTCCACGCAGATCAGCCCTGAAAGTGACAAAGAGCACACGTTGAGAAAGCTGCAGACAAGAAATGACCTTTTCGTCTTCATGCACACATTGTACATTACTAAACGCTGGTATGTGCTCAGCTGTGCCTTTTAATGGAAGAGACGGACGCTCTCATATACATCTCGTTACTGATAACAATGAAAAAGAATAAAAGTAAACAAGTATTATGTTTCTGATAATGTTATAATGTATGCGAGTACCTGCTGATCCTCTGGTGGACGTGTAGTACCGTTATCTTTAAGCTGTAGCACTGCTCTCAGGGCTGCTGCTGGCAGCTCCTGTCGCTTGTCCTCGGCTCTGGGTCAGGGGCAGCTCATCCTTCTGCGGTGCAGTCGGTTGTGGTTTCACAATGGTGATTTTTATGGGAAGTCCTTTGGTGCCATGCTGCACGCGACCATACTGGCGCATAGACGGGTTGAAAGTGCGTACAATCGGAAGTTCGTTGAAGGTTGGCGACTCTGGTTGTGTCTGCGTGCTCTCTTTTATAATTATTTTACTTCTTTTGTTTGAAAAGACAGTCTGCCCTGGTAGGATGGCAGGCCTCTTGGCAGGTCCAGACGTCTGCAGCCTTGTTTTATGCTGAGATGAGGCTTGTTGCATCTCTTCAATATGAGGCACCCCTCTATGCAGATGGCCATCATTTTCCTTCGTTACGGAGGGACCTCCTTGTTTCCTTTTCTTCACCTCTCTAGGTTTCTTAGGGCACACTGCCATGTGTTTGGTTCTGCTGCGACGCATTGTGAACTCCCTGTTACAATGCGGACAGACAAATATCTCCTGCTGCTCATCCACCTGTCCAGATACTTTATTTGATGCACTGACTGACTTGCTCCTTTGCGGCATGAGCCTGTGAACCAGCTTCTTCTTCCTTTTGTTCAGTACTTTGAATTTCAGTTTTACAGATGATTCTTGGCCAAGTTTGGACCTGTTTGAGTGACTTGCTCTGTTTGAAGCATTTAGTTCATTAGTAGAATTAGTAGTGGACAATACTCCATTCTGAGCTTTTGCAAAGTGCCGTAGAGGGATGGGATTCTTTTTGGGTGTGTATCGCCTTTTATCACTGGCATTTGCACATGCTAGAATATGTTTGTGTAGTTCTGGCATGTTATCAAAGCTCTTTCCACACTTCGTACACCGAATAGCTGTACTAAAGGTTTGGGGGATGTTGTGGGTGGTAAAGTTTGTGGCTGAAGCCACTGATGTAGCAGGGGATCTGTTATGGTAGGGAAACGGAGGCGGCTTGAAGCTGGGATAGTGTTGATTAATGCCCAGACGAACATCAGGCCCTTTCATTTTGCCTCCATCTGAAGCCATGATTTTAATGCTTGTGAAAAGTTCTTCGGCAGCCATATCTTCATCACCTTCTTCGTTTTTAACTACTTTCTTGGATTCCTGTGGAGCATCAGGCGATGAAAGCGCCACACTGAGTTTTGAGGAGTTGTAATTTTGAGGTCTCAGTTTCCCCTTTTCTTCTTCTGTGTGTGTGCACTGCTGGCCGGGATGCAATTCTTCCTGATGCTGTTTCAGATTGCAAAGGTAGACAAATTCTTTTGTACATGCGCTGCAAACGTAAGTCTTGCCGACCCCATGTAAGCTTGATCGATGATGAAGCAAAGCGGTGGGTTTTTCAAAGAGGAGCACGCAGAATTCACATTTGTAGGGCCACTCATCCGCATGGTCACCTACATGATGGCCAAGTTCTTTCATGGAATGGAAAAGCTTATCACACACATTGCAGATGAAATTTTTGGTGAAAGTCTGCTGTTGTGCACCACTGGCTGCGTAATTCGATGATTCGTCGTCCTTCAGTTTCTCCGAAGGCTGTACCGTGTTACACTGGATATCGAGTTTGGAAACACAACTGTCAGTAGGGCCCTCCTCTTTTGATGTCGGTGGCTCTGCAATAGGACTTGATTTATTCACAGGAGGATCATCAGATACCACTGATGTTGTGGTAGACAAAGTTACTGATTCTGCAATGGAGGAGACCAGAATAGTGGGGTCCACAGTCTGAGGATCAGGCATCGATACAATCTGCTGCTGTTCTATGTGATTAACAACCATTTGTGTTGGCACTGGTGGCTCAGCAGAGTTTTCTTGGAAGGTAATTGCAGCAGGGACCACACTCCCTGGAGTTTCAAGAGCTATTGTGCACTCAATCAACATTGTGTTGCTGGTAATATTGTAGGAGTTGATGAGGGGATCGTTTAAAGTTACATTGGAGGTGAATGGCACATCCGACAGAGGAGCCGACTCAGCTACAGGTGGATTAATAGCGATTTGATCAGTCAGAAACACGTGACCAGGCAAATTTAAAGCAGAATCTAATGGTTGGGAAAGAGTGACAAGATTTGGAGAACTTGCTGTGGCAAATGCAGTAGTTAAATCACAGTCAGAAGAATTTAATGCATTTTCTGCACAGATTACCAAGGGTTTGGGAGACATATTAGGGCCCAATACCTGGATTGGTTGGGTTGGGTTAGAAATAGATGGTGCCAAGACTGTGATTAATGAGGGAGCAGCTGGAAGCATAGTATGTGATGCTGGAGAAGCAAATGCTATAGTGCATGGCGAAGCTGGCTGCAACGCAACAGGGGTAAGGGAGGCAGGTGACGGAGCCAGAGAAGTGGGAGGTAGGGTAAGTCCGTAAACGGCAAGGGGTTCAACTGAAGTCGCCAAATCTGAACTTGTGACTATGGTAAAATCTGTGAGTAAAGGAGTCCCGGGATTCCCTCGGCTTTCCTTCAGTTCTCCTTTTTCCAACATGCATTTATTCGTTTTTTCTTCTTTTGAATTCAAGGTCAGTTCAGAGTCACCTTGGTTCTTTTTTTGCAGACTTAAATCAAGCACGGCATTCACTAAAGTTTCATCTTCATTTCTCCTAACTGTATTAGAGAGATCCAGTGGTTGCTGGTTACAAGAACTGCCACCTGTGATGGGGGGCCAAGTCTCAGTTTTTTCCAGTGGGTCCTCCACAGGTGGAGTTCTGTCATACTTGTCATTGGATGTTCGGGGCACAAGTGAGACATGCTGGGTCTCCATCTCTTCTGTGCTTACAGTGTCAACATCCCTTGAATCTGGTGTTTGCATTTCTTCGTGAGACACTGGGCTTTGCTGTGGAGAGCTTGTAGGAGATCCAGTCCTTCTTTTAAACCGTCCTGTTCCTGCAGGTAGGACAGAGAGAGAGAGAGGTGAACAAGGCTTCTGTCCATCTGTGATCAGAGCAAGAGTAGGTTTGAGGCCATCCTGCTTTTCCAGGAGCTGCTTCAGTTTGGGAGACAGAAATACTGTTCTTTCATTCTGCACAACGGTAGACTCTGTATTCTGGGGAAGAACATTCTCAATTAGGGAAGATACAAGAGTAGATGAAGACGACACTACCACCTCAGACTCAAGCTCAGTTTTAATTTGTGGCAGAAGAGGTGGAGTTGCAGTTCGTCTTCTAGCCACTGGTTGACCAGGTATATCTTTGCATTTAACTGAATCACTATTTAAAACCTGACTAATCTGGGTGGGGTCTAGAATGAGGGCATCCAGACTGACTAAAGCTGAAGACCCCAAATGAACATCCCCTGCTTCACAGCTACTGACTGTACTTGTTGACACTATTTTCCCATCAATGTAAAAGCTGAGATTCTCAGAAATATTGTTGGAGACGTCCAACATGTACTGTTCTGTGTGCTCCTCTTCATTCTCTAGAATAGCTGCAGGCATAGCATTATTAGCAATCTGCCCCCCCTGTTGAGCGGTTTCCCTGAAAATCTTGTGAAGACTTTTCTCCTGCGGAAGTTGTTTTTTTTCTTCGTGCATTTGTTGCAGGTGCGGCGTATGGATCCTGCGCTCATGACGTCGCTTGTTGGTGTATGTAGTGAAAATCTTTTCACAATATTTGCAAGCATGATGGCTGTCCATTGCTCCTTGCTTGTCTGGCTGAGCAGCGTGGTCTCCACATGACAAAGTGGTGGATATATCAGGGTTAATGGATGGTGATGTAGGAAGCTGCAAAACTGAGCCTCCTGGATCCAGAGACTTCACCTTCTCGTTCTGCAACTGACATACTGCTGAACCAAAAGATATGATGCTCTTATTGCTTTTGTATGCTCGCGTCTCATTATTTGCCAAAGCATGACTCTGCATGTGTCGTTCTAACCATTGTTTGCTGGTATAATCTTTCTCACAGTACTGGCAAGCAAAGGAGTCCCAGCCTCTATCAGTATGCTGACTGGGATGTTTGTAAAGATCTGGGTGGACAGACTGGTCTTGTTCCATATTGGTTTCACCTGGAGAAATGTTGTAAGTGCGATCACCATCGTCCTCCTTGTCTCCCTCTTTCTCCTGATCCTCATTGTCGCAAAATTCAGAGATGCGCAAATGAGGAGAGTCCTCCATCCTTTGTAGGGATTATATCCAGTTCTTTAAAGGATGCCTGTCACACAGGACTCTGACAATTGTAACATAAAACAAAATAGATGAACATGCATTTAAAAACACTGTTGAAGTTTAATTAATCCCACAGAGCAACCACTTTATGATACTGTATGAATATTCATATAAAACCACAATACTATCTTAATATTAATTTGTAATAAATCAACATAAGATTAATATATAGAACTGCAATGATTCCATCTCACCATTTTAGTTGTTATTGCAGGAAGGAATGTCTTGTTTGACACGTGAACAGACAGTCTTGTCTTTCTGCTGCAAGAAAAAAAGTCAGGACACAGCTCAACTTTATAAAATGACAATTAAGCACACAGGGGAAAAAAAAAAACAAAGAAGCACAAACTGTCAGAGTTGACAAATGTTTTGGGAGTATTTAAGGTGAAGTGCGTTTCTTGTTGTTTGTCATGTTAATTTAATGAGCGAGTAAACACACTTTGTGTATTCACAGTAAGTGTTCGATCCCACTAGAGCACTGTCGCTGTGCTACTGGATCATTTCCAGTAAATAAGCTGAATATGGTGCGTGCTGGCACAAGATGGCAGGCCCGTCATGTTTGCCAATTTTCCTCTTCTAGCTGCTCTGCACCACTGCGTGAATCCCGTTTTAGTGACTTTAACCGTGTGTTGGTTCGTTCATTTGTTGTGTTCTTTTTATCGCGACTATTTTAATTACTAGAGAAGAAACGTAAACCAAGTCTGCACCTTGTACTTTTACAGGTTTTACATTTTTATTTTGAGACAACGTTGTGGACTGATGGTGGTGCAGGAATATTGGATTTGAAAAAGCTCAAACACACTTCCAGCACATTTTGCAGACCTACATACCGAATCATTTAGGCCACTTTCTCATCTTACTGTTGTATTTCCATCCATCTGCAACACACATACTTGCCTCTAGCCGATTATGGTTTATAAACTATGCATAGAAATACTAATAATAGTGTATTCGTGAAGCTGTTGAGGACTGGGGGCGATCGCACGCATCTGCTCCACCTGGCTCTGATGACGCTCCCCGTCCTCACACCATTGCTAACTGGTCGCACCACACGTCGTCAAATGACTGTTATGCTAGGGAGGCTGTTAACTCTGCTAACTCGCCCATCGCACGCTTCGGTCCGCGTCTCTAAAACCGCGCAAACGCCGCCGTGCACAGAAGAGAGCCCTGTAACGGAACAGCTCCTGGTCCAGACTTCAGCCTCACCCGCAGAAAGAAAACACTTCAGCGGTAAAGAAATTAACAACATGCTGCTAGCTGCAGTGCTAGCTCCCAAGCCCTGGTTACAGCTAGCAAAAAAACACTCACTGTACGACTGTTATGGACACAACACGTCTCACTACACTGCACATTAGTTTCAGTACATACCTGAGGAGACAAAGTATCATGAAACGCTTTGTAAAACTCCGCCTGTGCAGGTTGTGCACAGTTGTCTGTTCTGTGTTTTTTTTTTTCCTTCCTTAATGTCGCTCAAACAAGCTTCTAGCGATCTGATTGGTCAGAGCAGGTGGATGTCACATACGGACCAATCAGCAACAGGTTTGTTAAGCGACTGGAATTAAACCCAGCAAACGGTTTTTCCATGTAAACAGCTTCACGGTGCGGCGTTTCATTCACTTCACAGACAGGGAAAGGTTGGTAAACAGGCTACAAATGTAGTTTACATCCACACCGAACATTTGGTTTGAAGTGTTTTAAATATTTACACTTCTTCACGTGTCATTAAGTACAAATTAATATCTCACAGTCATGTCTAACATATGTGATGTCTGCAGTGTATTAACGTGACCTGTAGAGGGCGCAACATAATCATAAAGTCTCAAAACTAAACTGTGGCCCACTAACATCTGATCCCATTGCACGTCCTGAACATTTATCAGTGGTAAACCCTCATCACAATTGCTTCATTAATCATTTTATTCATGTAAGATATCATAGCGGCGATTATTTTAAGGATAAATCAAATTTAGCAGGTCATAAGATGCAAAATGTTACTTCAGACACATGATATGCCTGTACATGATATTTTAATCTAAATATAGTAGATGCATATAGTTTTTATATCATTGTGTTTTAATCTAAAATGACGACATACTAATTATGCCAATCTGGTGATTTCTCTTTGAGAGCTGTTGAAATAACAGAGGCTTAATTGAGCTGGCAGGCTGAAGATTTATGATGCGTGCGCTGGTGCGTGTTCCCTTCCCCTGACCACTTCTCTGTTTTCCACACAATTGTCAGTTGAATCACAAGGCAGTGGCTCATTTAAGGTTCACACCTACTCTGACAGAAACTCACCCTGTGGTGTCCAGGCTGTTATTTCCTCCTCCAGACTCATGCCAGTGTAAACGACAGAGTTTGAAAGAATCTGGAGGAGGGCACCGTGTACTGCGTGTCTGACATTGTACATCACACGAGTTCTTTTTATGTCATGTTTGTGGTACTCTTGTAATGTTGTATGTAGGTGTTGAGTGGAGTTTCACTGTCAAATTGTCAAACCTCCACCTCCGGCTATAAATTCTGTTAGAGGGTATTGGTCTCTTATAGTCAGACATATACTCAGATGCCACAGTACATAGATCACAGGTCACTAAATATAAAATAGCTGAAGAAAGCATTCATGATCTCCATAAATATACAGTATAGGAGCAGGCGATAGGAAGAAGTGACCCACAACCGTCTGTGTATAAAGTACAGAACAATAGGAGTCTCTCATAAGAACATGTGTGACACACAGCACAGACAAAGCATCGCCTGTGGTCGAACAACAGGTCGTGTCTTTGGAATGAAATCGAATTTTATTGCTTCATGTCATGAGGCGCCAGATGTGGAGCGAAGAGCATGTAAATGTGAACATGTTGGAACACAAATGCGAAGTGTACGGGGCAGAGGCAGATTAGCCACACACACACACACAACTGCAGCCCACTGAGCTGCATGTTCATGCTCATGCTCTCCTTCTGCCCGCTCTCACCTTTGCTCACAGAAATTTAAGGATTCCACCTGACCCCCATAAAGTAACGCACTATATGCACTTAGACACGCAGACAAACAAAAACACAAGTCACACAGCTCCCTGCATCAGTTACAGTCTTATAAACGGCGAGATTTGTGCCAGATCCACCCAGGCCCAGTTTTTCGGAGCAACCTTGAAACCAGCTGTTGCATTCGAAGCCTCTGAGCTGGCCTCTGTCTCTTAACAAGACCATATACAGCACTGAAATGTGCCCACAGGCTTAGTCACCAAGAAACATCACCATGACGGTTCCAGCATTTCTTTTACGGGTCCTGTACACTTTTCCCACCGGCTCCTCTGTCTTTCTGACCCATCTTTGTCACCTGCGCTGAACCAATCCGTTATCACTCAGAGAAAGAGTTTTACTTCACTGAAGTGCCAGTCTTTTCTTAATTTTGTAAATGTCTATGTTCCTCTAATATAATATAATATTGTAGAGAAATTCACAGCAAAGCAACCCAACATTGTCTCCAGGTGCTTTGTCAAATCTTTGATCCTTTCTCATTTTATTGCATAATGTTTTATTTTTTTATACACAGTTTTCCTTCAAATCATATGAAGGACCCGTCCAGACACGTGGTTCTTCTGTGTGGAATACATCACATGCGTCACACAGTCAGCAATAAGCCTCTTTGTTCCTCTGGTTGCAACTGCACATACATAAATGAGCTCACAGTGTTTTATGAAATCCAAACTTTCATTTGGGGGTAGAGATTGATCTAGCCATCCGTCTGCTGAGCCATCGTCGTTTCTTTTTTTACTTCGGACAGTCTAGTGAAGCACAGGAACCTTTTGTAATGATCAGCTTATTGGGGTTTAGTGAATACGCAACATAGCCACATAGTCAGATCATCTTTATACCAACTCAGCACAAAACCACAGGTGGGCTTTATGTGATTATGAGATGTGAGTGTGTCCTGCCGTAACTATGTGTCTTGGATGCTTCTGGGAATCACACACTGCTATGATCCTAAAAGCTGCTTCCTGGAACACTTTACTGGAACAAGGCTGCTATGATCGATTTATCATGTGTTCGTCTGCAAAGAGTCGTTGATTTGGGAACTGCTTTATGTGTGTGTGTGAAGCACATGATTGGGCCCACCCAGGAAGTGACTCCACCCTGTAGCCACGTACAGAATTTCCCCTTCCTGAAGGGAAGAGAAGGAGCTGCTGGCAAGTAACTTCACAGCCCACAACCTCTCCATCTGCCCTTCTCAAAAGACCCCATTGTTCCCAGACGTCCAAGGCAAGAGAGTGAGCTAAAGAGAGCCACGAAGCCCACTGGTGAGGCAGAGAGGCTGGTGCGGTGGGTGTTGGGCCGCTGCCTAAAACCACATGGACGAGAGGCAGCCAGACACAGAGCATCTCTGTGCGACTCGCAGCCCACTGTTGGAGCCTTGCCTCCGCTTCACAGTGTCGTATGAAAAAACGCCACAACATGACAGAAAAAAACACACCTAACTGTCAGAGGGCTCAACGGACTTAACGGTTTGTGGCCATGTGGTCCAACTCACAGTATTTGGTGCTATCATATTCTGAAGGTTTTTTTTATTAGTGTTATACTTGAATGGGCCAATGAGAGCAGCAGCTGTGTTTCACGTCTGTGGATGATGTGTTTGGCGCTGAGTGTCATGAGATTTTGAATAGGACAAGTATTCTGGCCTGACTCAAACTTGGCTGTGTTGACTTTAACACGTTGCCACAGTTACACATGTAATTCATTTGGGAAATATTTCAAAAACACACAGTATTTAACAAACATATGACAAAAGGAAGCCTTCAGTAAAGAATTTACTGAAATGTTTAGTGCATTCAGTGTGTTTACGTTTTTTTTATTGAAACAACATGAACAAAAACACTGCAGTTAAATAAAAGATTCAAACAGATGAGATGCGGCAAAGCAGAAAACACATCGTTGCAAAAGTTTGCAGTGTCTGAAGCCTATTCAGGAAACATAACATCACTCATTCAGTGCATGTATTAAACGTGTTTACTGTATAAAGCTAGCGGAGCCAAGCTGACACATCATTAATTGTACATCCATTTAGTACGGCAACTGCAGAAATAGCAAAACAGAGCATTAACTCTGTGCTCTAAAGCTACGTGCAACGATAAAATGTGTGTAATCTGTGGTTGGAGCTGTTTAAAGGCTGGATGGCTGTTCTGGTAACCTACCTAATAACAAAGTACTATGATTCCTTTGTCACTATCTAACAACCTCTGGCTGTGTGTGTAAGCTGTTGTTTTTGGAATGGGTGGCAGCAATAAAGTACAGTCAATTCACATTATTAATGCACTTCAAACGTTAAAATCCTGCGGGAGAACACCAGAAGCACCAGTGGCACAAACCCTTCTGCTAAATTTCACAGATACGTGTGTTTAATGTGTCCGTGTTAAAGTGGGCAGAATGTCACGTTACTCTCGCGATTGACGGTGCCGTTTCTCTCCTGTGAGCCCCGTGTTGGAGCTCAGAGCTCCCGGGTGTGAAGTTCAGCACATACAGTGACTACATGATAGCATTTCTATCTGGTGCTCAGGGAGTGTGTAGTCTATTAGATTCTAGCCTAAGCAGCTGTAATAACTGTAGCTGTATACTATGTAGTCCCCTTTTATATACATACAGTGGAATCTGAATCTTGCTTCCACCGTCCACCTGTACTTCATTTACTTTTGTTTTGTTCTTTATTTTTTGTTATTTTCATCAAATGTACTTGAGAAGCTTTCTAATACCTTGTGACCTTGCGTCATCAGCTTATTTTATTGGGGAGTATAGAAGACAGAGCCTATTACACCAGCAGCTCCGGGGGGTCAGGGAGGTAGCGGGGGACGTCAGGGTGTTCACGTACCTCTCTTGTCTCACGCACACGAGCACTACTCCCCCTCTTCGTTTTTGTTTTGGTAACAGTGCAGACACCTGGTCAGATCAGTTCAGTTCTGGAGCTTGTTGAATTGATGGGAATTGGGGCTAGAGTTCAGTAGTTCAAAATTTCCAGAACTTTGGGTGGTCCTGCTTGGTTGTCTTTTTCCTTAAGGGCTGTAGAATTAAAAAAAAAACACACCAAGAGATAAAATCAGTGATTGTGTGAGTAATGGCAGTGGGTCTGTGGTTTGGCAGGTTAATGGAAAGTCGTACTATCTAACTGTAACGGCTTGTTTCAATGTTTATTTATTTGTGTTACAACTAATTTATATACAGCATTATAAGGACACATTAAAACTAAATGCGTGCGGGGGGGAAAGCTGCTTTGTATTTTAATTACAAGTTTATGATCAATCATTGTTTAAAAAGCAAAGTAAGAAGAAAAAGCAACTTAAAAGGAGCCATTTTAAGCTGCTTGGGTGTGGACAAGATTAAACCCAACGCCCCAGTTCTGACAAACAGAAACCCTGTTTTTCCTAGCAATCAAGTCAAGCACTTTAAAATAGTTTAAAGCTGAGGGAACCAGTGTGCTCGAGGGCACTTTGCCCATAGATAGACACTGAGTCAATAAACAAATGAAATGAGAGCCAAATACAGCCCCCTCTCATTATGAATGAGAGGGGGCAGTTTTCCTTCTGGAGTCACGGGACTGTGTGTCAGCAAAAGCAGCAGCGACGTCAGGCTTTGTCAGTAGTCTAGGAGGAGGAGGGGTTGTATCTGAGGACGATGGATGAGAAGTTACAATGATTAGCTGATCAAATAGAAAAGTTGACAGAAACCATAACACTGTCTCTAGCGGTGCGCCTTTTGTTCTTGGCAGACCTGTGACATGAGAAACACCATCAGTTCATTATTAGCCTCAGTGGGCAGGGTGTGGTCCGTGGGAAAGCTCTGACTTTGCAAATATGTTCCAGATATGGTTGAAATGCTACATGTTATCACACTACACATCTCTGTTCATTACATCACCGCTTGTTATTAAATCTCGTGTCAGCGATGATTGAAAGTCAGTAGTGAGGCCTGTATCAGACAGATATTAACGTATCTGTCTTCATATAGTGCATGAGGCTTTGAAACACCAGCGTGTCCTCCAGCAGAGGGTGAGCTTGTACTTACGAGTATTTTCCCATCCTCCGCACCACAACAATCACCACGGCGACGACGACGACCACTGCCAGCAGAGCACCAACGATGATGCCGACCACCTGACCAGAGCTCAGGCCCTCTGAGAGACACAAACCAAGACATTCAAGGTCTGAATGTGACCCGATCCACAGCTTTAACTCTACTCTAACTTTACCAGTCAGTCAACAGCTACTAATAGAGTTCAAACCGACAGACCAAACAGTCCTCACCCGCTGCGTCGCCTTCAACAACCACGTCTTCGCCCACTTCTGCCTCAGCAACTTCATCCAGCCTGTTTTGGACAGAGTCAACCGGATCGGTTGGTGCTTCAGTCCCCGCAGCAGGAGTGGTGGGGTCGCTGGTCAGGACTTCTGGCTCAGGAGTAGTAACGTCTGTAGTGTCTGTCTCAGTTTGTAGAAAAGTAGTGACATCAGGGAGTCTCTGAGCAGTAGTGACATCAGGGAGTCTCTGAGCAGTAGTGACCTCAGTGACAGCTTCAGACGTGACCTCTGTAGTGGTCGCCGCTGGTTCGGTTGAAGGAGGAAGGGTAGTAACAGCAGTAAGGAGCCCTACTGTGGCAGCCTCAGTGGAAACGGGCGATTGGTCCTGAACAGGTTCAGTGGTGTGGTGTTCAGGCAGCTGTGTGGGGACTGGAGAGAACGAGAAGTCAGAGATGACTTCACATGTAGAGACAGCATAGAGTACTTCTGGAGCATTAAATAGTCCTAGTAATAACAATCCTCCCATCATCTGCACGCAGCTACCGTGAAAACCCGACTGCCACACCCCATGACTTCATAAAACACACATCCATCCCTCCATCTTGTCCTCAGGGCTGGTGTGCTGGCATGCCACATCCTCCGCTTCATTTCCTGTGGAAGAAGCCGCCGCTGCACCAGTGGATGTGTAAAGAGGCCTGAAGCCTGTGAAGCTTCAGCCACTGAACTTGTGGGAAACACCACAACTGGAAGATCTGGAGTTTGCGAGTAGGAAGATTTCTCAGGCGCCTTCTCAGGAAGATTAGACAAAATGGTGAACGCACCTAACTTCAGCTCTTTTACTTATTAAAATAATATAATTATAAACATTTGTAGTAAGGTTTTAAACAATTTAGATCTCAAACTAACAAGAGGTTTGTTTTTTTAGTAAAGCTCCTGTTTTGCATTTAGGAATCTGAAGACATGCATTTATCCTTCATCAAAGTCTGGACCATGAAGCAGGCTCGATTCAACCTAATCATTTCCCTCCAATAACCCCAGCTCCACGTCTCCACATTCAGCATCCTCCCAGCCACAACTGAAAGCCCAGCCTGGACAGCCATTCTTCAAAATTTCAGTGTGGCACCAAAATTACGGTGCACAGCAAATTTTCCACTGACAAAATGTTGGCCTAAAAATCGCTTCTTGCCTTTGGAGGAAAATAAAACCTGCTTCCCGCTCGAAACTGTCAGAGTGCAGGGATCAGAGCGTATCTTCCGTGTGAGTGAGCTAAACTTAGAGAATGACATCATGTCTCTCCAGCTTGGCTTTCCGTGATTGTTCTTACTACTTGAAATAATAGACAATACTTGGGTTAAAAATAACTGTCAATGAGTGGACACGTCTAACGGCGGGTGCGGATATTCCTGGACCTGCGCTGGCTGATGTGTTCATTAGCAACAGACGGGGTAAATATAACAAAACACTTGTTCCCGCTCCGGCAGAAAACTGAATGCTTTGTTTTAAACAGCTCAGACATCTGTAAGTGATGATAAAATAGTCTGTGCTTCACAGAGAAGTTTGGCCGTCTGCTATGCGTAATCGGCCCTTAAACTCCACTAATAATTGTTTTATTATGTGTGGAGTTCCCACAGTTCGCCGCTGCGCTTACTACCCAGCAGTGATGCTGCTGCAGTCTACATCCTCTCTCCTTTGCCTTGTAATCTACTTCTCTACTTCTTCCTGCCTGTGACCTGGCGGCTCGGCTAAATCTCTGGGGAGAAAATGAGACAGAGGAAAATCGGCAAGGAAGGGAAACCAAGAGTAAAGAGGAGGCTGTGACAGTCACGTACATTTCCTCAGCAGCTTGATGTCACCGTGTCTCTGATTTGCTCTCACAGGTGACAGCAACAAGTGCGTCCGCTGGCAGTAGTGAGCATGAATGTTAGTGGCCCTGTGTTAATCCTCGGGAGAGTCAGATTTAGAACAGGATCTAGTGAGGACTTCTACCAACAAGTGTTGAACTGTCTGGTGACAGACGCCTTAAAAGCCCAGCTGATAGCACAGCACGACAACTGGAAGAAGAAACTGGAAGATTTATTCATGTAAGAATAATAACGTAACTGTCAACTCGGACCATTTCAGCAAGTCTGGTGAAAATGATTACATCACTATCACATCATTAAGAAGCCTGACATTATCCCGCCGCTCCATGAGCGATAGGAGAAGCCACAGACTTTAGTGAAACCCATGACGGTGAGAACTGTTTAAGCCTCTAATTCCAGAAGGTCTTTGAGTGATGAGACTTGGATTTGAGATCAGGGTTAAAATCAGGAGGGTTTGACATTTAGTTGTCATGGTTGAGATCTAGAAGAGCGTTAATGTCCTCACCACAGAAATGTCCTCTGTGGCTGATATTGGTCTCACAGAGTGGGGGGTGAAGGGCACCACGCAAGACTCCAACGTGAGATAAGCACAGGAGGAAAACAGAGGAACGAGGGGACAAAGAGGCCGGGTTCACGTTGCGTCAGCCCTGCCTGGCATGAATAAACCCTCCAGAGAGATACAACAATATACGGCGTGAGACAGGAAAAGAGGGAGTAGCAGCTCCCAGCCATTAGGATCACAATTAGCTGTCACTAAAAGCCCCTCCAGAGCCTGTTTGCGTTCTTATACGAGCAGCTAATTCACAGTCCTGTGTGGGAGGAGACGGGTCTGTGCAGAGCGTGTCCACCTTTACAGCCCAGGAATGTTTTTTCAGCACTGGAGGAGGAAATGTGAGCGATGTGGGGGCCCTGCCCATCGCCCTCACTGAGGGCCATGAGGGGCTGCTGCTGCTGCTGCATCCCACAGTGGGAGCTGTGCAGATACTGGGGTTGTGCCATGCGCTGCAACGCTGGGAAGAGGCAGGAAACAAGCTGGGGGGGAATATTCTCAGCCGGTCTTATCACAGCCAAACACAATGAGCATCCGCTTTGCTACGCTGATTTTCACTCCGACAGAAGCACATGAGGAGACGTTCCCACTCAGACGCACACAGAAACGTCCCAATAGACGGAAGTGGTTGTTTGAGCTGAGGCAGAACCCGATTCAGTGATAAAATAAAACAAATCACCAAAACAATAAACAGCTCGCTCAAACAAACAGCCAATAGGAAAACATTTTGTTTTTTTCTGAATGTGAGGGCTACGTGCAAAGTGCTCCTTCCTCATCACGTGTCTCATATTTGCAGTATGAGAACATCATTTCAGTCATTTCTAAAAGTGGGCACTGACCTCTCCGCTCACTGGCCAGATGTGAGAGGATGTTATAAACCAGAGGGGCAGACAAAACTCATTAAGAAGGAGACCAGAGCGGGGGAGGGCGCTCTACAGGATATGTGGAGTTCGCTAAGTAGTACACACATGGGAGTGAAGAAAAACATTTGTGAAGCCAACAAAGTATTCACACGTGGTCATTTTTTATTATGTCAATAATTTTGCCCGTTCATTTAGAGCTGATAACCAATAATACCCTGCATTTATCCAATGTTCCCTTGCTGATTCTCTGACGCACCATCAGATCAGATGTGTGGCGACAGATTTGCCTGAGCCAGTTGAGGACATCTTTGTTCTGAAGCGTGTGCTTTGGGCCATTGCTACAGCGCAGACAAACTTCTCTGGCAGCTACAGGATCATCACAAACGTTCGCAGCAAAGCTCAGTGGAAATGGAGCAGGCGGATCTGCTCCATCTGCTAAAGGTGGTTGTTTAAAAATAGGCCGAGCCCCTCTCTGCTCCTGAGTCTACACACCAGACCCCCCAGTCTCATCAGGCTGGAACATGGAACAGGACAGAAAGTTAGAGAAAGGCAGCGGACGGGGGAGAAGCGGGATGGGGGTAAATTTAAGTGGTAGCGCTTGATATCCCACCAAAAATGGGTAAGAGGAGGCGCCACATGGCCTAACAGCATGTGGGCGACGCAGGGTGGGGCCCCTCTTAAAGCTCATCACGTACAGGGGGCTCCTGCTCCTCTCTCATCCATATGACCCCCTTAAAAATAGAGCCTCGCTCTATTAATACACGCACGCAAAGCGGCCCTGCCCTGCAGCTCCCTCAGGCCTCAGCAACACCCGGGTGACTGCTGCCTCTCCTGGGCAAACGGCGACGGCCACAGCAAAAAACCAAATGAGAAGGAAAGGCACAACACATAACGCTGGCAGAGACGGCAAAGGGCGAGAGGAGGGGAAAGGAAAGCAGTGGAAGCAAGCGAGCGTCAGGAGTGAAGTGAGAGGAGGCCGCGGATAAGCTTTCAGATTCATGTGTACGGTGTGTGTTACCGTTTACAGCCCCCCCCCCTCGCTCCCCGTGTGTGAGCTCTGTTTTGGGAGTCTTTCCAGAGGATATTCCTTTCTTCTCCTTGCCAGTGCCAAACCTTTGCAGACGCGGGGCAGCACAGCGCCTGCTATTACATCACATTTCTCCCCTGTGCCTGCAAAACTTTTTCTGTATGCCAGCATCTTGGGAGCAGTGTGAGCCGTTGAAGTCAGCGCTCGGAGATACGCTCTCGTTAAATTAGCACCTTCAGCCAGAGTTTCCCATCTGCTTTCAGCTATTGGGCAACATGTTAGAATTACCAAAGGTTGTGTTGCAATGACGGGACCATATATTACACTTAGTAGGTACACGCATTTCAACCACACTGCTGAGCGTTACCGTGCCATCAGCAGGGATTAAGGCAGACAAAGAGTGGTGAGCTGTGGGCACATGGAGGCAGAGGGGACACAGCGTGGTAGCAGCAGGATGGTTCACTTACCAGCGTGTGTGACGGCACAGAAAGGGCCGACCAGGGCCAAGAGGAGCAGCAGTTGAACACTCATGGTGGTGAAAACGTTCCTCCTCCAGTCACAACCTTCAGAGACTCCCTGGGGGTAAAGAGCACGAAACCAGAGCCCTCGCACACTCTGTCGCACACCACCTGGCCTCTCCAGACGCGAAGCAACAAGAATGAAAACGAAGTCGTCCTGGGAAGTTTGGGAGAGCAATGGCCTGAAATCCTTAGTTTGTGGCGGTGAAGACGAACGGGCTTAACCGGGACGGCTGGCGCTTGCAGCTGGAGCGGGAAGAAAAAGAGAGGTGGAGGGATGTAGAGATTAAGACAGGAGCTGAGACCACGCGAGGAAGCGGCGGGAGAGAGAGAGAGAGAGGAAAGAGTGTGTGAAGGGACTGAGCTGTGTGGAGGAGGGGTGCTGGTGCTGGTGTTGGGCTGGGCAGCGAGGGGAAGTTTGGGCCGGGAGGAGGGCAGTAAGGTGGTTCCAACCCTCCTGTTTTCAAATCCTGCCATATCAGCAGCACACACACACGCTCTGACGTACAGATAACAGACAGGCCACTTATTCATCAAGACACTTCAAACTTTAACTGGGCAGCCTGTACTTAAAGCAGCAGCGTGAATGAATGAAGAAGGCAGGAAGCTCTCAAATAAGCCAAATCACAGGGTAAAGAGTTCAGACGGGAGCTGAACACAGCCTCACCTAACTTCACCTAAACACACGGACGCAGCAAACACATGTGACGCACATGTAGTGAACCCTGAAGTCACCAGCGAGGCTCCGGCACAGCGCACAGTAGCCGTAAACACAGCGTGACGGCTGGTCCACGGCCGCTCGGCGCTAGGCTGACACCTGTTGGACGAGAAGCCGCACAAGGTCACGGCAACACAAAGACCTTCGGTTCATCCCGCTAACAGCTAACGGGAAAAATACGACAGCAGGTGCAACGTCGGCGCAGTAGAAATGGTCAACGACATTTTATTAAACACTGAAACAGATTCTGAACTGTTGAAATGCCGTACACTGATTATCTATGACACACAACAACGCCAAATGTTCTCATCACTTATTTACATTATACTGCAGGTATGTACACACGGTGTCTCCTGAAGGACAAATAACAAAATACTTTCTCTCCATTTGCAATTTTGTTTTTATCAGTCTGTGTTTTTCAAGGGCAAACAGAGGAGGAACTTACTGTTATTTACAAAGACAACAACGCACAAACACACAAGATATATATGCTGGTCACTGTAATACAGCATTTAATGGCAATAATACGAAGAATTTTTCTTTTTTTATTCTACACTGAGACCTTGTTTTGACCATCTGAACAATCACTGAGATCTTCCAAACCAAAGAGCACTTTAAGGTCCCAGAATTCACGGTGTACTCACTTAATACAAAAAACTATTTGTTTCTTATGTGTATTTTTGAGCCGTATGCTAAAGGAAATCAGAGAGGACTATACACACTTATACGCACAGACAAAATTAAACATCACAGTAAAAAAAAGTTGAAACGTTTGCGTAGCCTTTGCTCCTTTGCTGACCTATTTTTTTTTAAATGTCTTTTAAAACAAAGAAATAAAACGTTTCTTTTATTTTTCTCATTCACTAAATGCTATCAGCTTTGTTGTTGTGCAAAAACTGCTCGTCTTCTCCTAAATGAGACATCTTAAAAAAAGTCACAGCTAGCCTTCTCCTTTGTCTCGTCATAATTGATATGCACGCTCCCAAAAGACAATGAAACACTGGAAAACTGAATTATATCTCAGGAAAAGATGTGTTGCTGTTACAAAGTCCACGTTTCCCCAGCGTCTCAGTTTCAGTTTAATTAGCTTATAAGAGGGAAATGAAGATTCTGGAGCGCGGTCAGTGGGAAACTCGCTGTTCACGGTGCGACATTGTTGCGATGATGTAACACCCTGAGAACATGACCCAATGGGCTGTCCCACAAACATAAAACAAGTGTGTACAAAAAATGTGACAGAACAAAGATTAAAGGTGGCTGATGTGGTGCACTGAACGTTTCAGTCAGACGAAGCGTGATGGTACCCGTTTTACCACCAGATGGCGCCCTAGTCAATCATTATGGGTGAAGAGTGGCCTGCTTGGATCAACAAAGGAACAGAAGAATAAATAAATAATTTGACGAGCAGAACGCGTGTGACAGACATGGCTAAACTGTTTCTGCGGGGAGTTTGGAGAGGATGAGGTCTCGGTTTATTTTGGCCACAGGTGCCGGAACTTTGCACACGTGGGTCACAAGTTTTAGCAGATAAAAGCAACAGAGTAAGAAGATAAAGCCACAGATGACGCAACAACACTTTGGTGACGTATGACCCTGTTGGCACTGGGGGACACAACGAGACAGTTCAAATAGCTTCAGGCGTCCTGTTGCTTTGGACGATGCACGTTTACATCTTGGCTTGGTCCAGTTCCTGTTTGAGTGTCATTTTTTGATTGTCTTTAAAGTCATCGAACTGTTGTATCAGAAAAAAACACCGCAAGATTTTTAAAAAATGAACTTCCACTTGTTTTCTTTTGGATTGTCTTCTGTTTTTCTGTAATGACGAAACAGGCAGCTTGGCTTCTTCCAAACTCACCTCGTCTGCCTCTCATTTCTAGTCTCTCTCGTTATTCAACCGACAGCTCGGTTTAGACAATGGAGTCCCAGTCAAAGTCGTCCTGGATGTCGTCTGCAGCAAGCATGCGTCTCACCTGGAAGTGTCCCGGAGGAAGCGTGTGCTGCTGCTGGCTCAGCTGGCTGTGGTGACCTGGACATGGAGGAAGGCAACAGATCGTACAAGGCAAGAAGCTACGGCGCATGTTTATGAAGTCACAAAAAATTCTTACAGATTAACGCTTAAATTATCCTAATCTGCAGAATCATATGAGCCGTCCTTGCTGCAAAGTACAATTTAAAGCATTGAAAACAGATTTTTGCTGCTAGCTCCTAATTAGGTTAAATTATAACTTGTTTATTTCGAATTATGTAAACAGATACATTTCCTTTTAAAAACAAAAATATCAAATCTCCCTAGAGAAATAGTCTGTCCGTCTATGCCACTATGCCTGTGAAAGCTGTTGCTTGATGTGCATGTACAGTGTGGATGGGGGGTCTTCTAGCTGACCTGTTAAGAGACCAACGGAGGAGTCGCCTGTCATGGTGGGAGCCGTGCTGCTCATGGGAGGCATGTGGGGGTATCCTGGAGGGCACATTAGAGAGGAAATGTTCTGTCTGGAGTCCATGTACATGTTCCCTGCAGGAGAACGAACAAAAGGACATTGACCACCTGTCAGATTAGTTCCCAACCTTCACACACGAGTGCATCTTTGAAGAACACGAGCAGTACAACGAGCACGCACAGTTTCACTGGCATCGAAAGCGAAGCTAAATCCTTTCCCGCTGGTGAGATATCTCCTTGTCTTCACGTATTTACTCCAGCTGCTATGAATTTGACGAGATTCTTAACCCACTGTAAACACAGCGTGTAAGCGTAAAGGAGAGAGATTCTGATTCAGCATCGCGTTTTGCTCCTGGCGCCTGACGCCTTAGCTGCTGTTGCGTACGCGTATACTGACCCGTGCTGATGTGCTGGTTGTGTTGGTTGTGTTGCCCGTGCTGATTGTGCTGGCTCGCCTTCGGGTGCATCGCCCTGTGCGGCTGGACCGGGTGCTGTGTGGCGCCTGGTGGTGCTGGGTGTTGGACCTGAGCTTGAGGATGGGCGGCACCCTGTGGGGGGATGACCCCAGTGGCTGTGAAGAACTGGTTGATGGAGGAACACAGGTCGGCCATCTGTGCAGCGTCCAGCGACCAGTTGTTGAGCTCAGCCTGACGCATGCTCTCCTTCAGACCTGACAAAGGAAGCAAAGACGGGCGTCACTGGGCTTTTCCTTGCGCATGTTGAAAGTTGGAGGAAAAATAACCTTGTGATCTGAACGTGTCAGTGAGAGGACTGATAATGCCAGAGGAAACATGAAGCACACTTGTGTTTTAGGATCTGGATAGTGTGGTTCCACTTATCTTTCATTTCCTGTGGTTACAGCAACATTTCATTACAATAATGCAGATTTGCTCTCTTCACACCTGACACTGCACCTCCATTTCTTATCTCTTTCTTCCACTTATGCGTCTTTTCAACAAACTGTCCTCTGATATTTCTCAAAATCGAATTCATACAGGCACGAGAGGCTCAGTCCTTGCTCTTTGGCGGCGAGCCAGAGACGGTGGAGGATGGCATTACAGCGGTGCGAGGCAGGTCAAGCGCTGCGGCAGGAGAGAGAAAGGCAGCGGGACCTTTGTGTTATAAGACCAGCCGTCATCATCCATCGTGTGCGGACGGTGCCGGCTTTGTGCGCTGACCGTGATAAGAGGCTGAGCTGAGGCCTAATTGGATTATTCACATCATACAACAGGGAAGGAGGGAGTGTGTGTGTGTGTGTGTGTGTTTGAGAGGACAGCTCAAAATGACAACCTCTAAGATGCAGGATAATGTCTTTTACTATTACAACACTGGGTGTTTTTAAATCACGCTTCCAAGCATGAGTTTGTCTCAGAAGTGCGGAGAGGAATCCTAATGGTTTAATCACAATAAGTGCTCGGCATCATGGGCGTTTTTTTTTCAACTCCCACTGTGGAGGAACACGCAGCAGTTCATCAACGTTCATTTCAGGTTCTGCTCACTGTTTGCGTTGTGTGTGTGCTACCTTGAAACGGGGACAGGTCGACGTCAGCCCAGTTGTAGCTGGTGGCGATGCGGCAGCTCTCTTTCAGCCAGTCCAGGTTCGGGTACCAGTCTGATGACATGCCTGGGAGAGGAGTACACAAACACACACACCTTTAAATTAGCTAGGATCAGAGATAATGCTAAACAAATTAAAAGTGAAAGTAATGACTAGTGGCATGCTTAATTAAGCTGGAGATTATGTTTTAGATTCATTATTCAGTCCTTCGATCTATAAAATGTCAGAAATGTTTGGCAGTGCACACCAGAATGTCTCAGACGCCAACGTAGACATACAAAATGTCATCTACACAGTCCAGAAAAAGCAAAGACGCTGAAATATTGGCTCAAAGAGAAGCAGCAAACCTCACATCTGGGAAAATTAGACCATAAAATAGTATTAATTAATTGGTGACTCATAATTGTGTTATCCCTAAAATAAATGGGCAACAACTTTCAAAATGTGTCTGCAATTCCTAAAACCAACCACACGGTGGCGTAACTTCACACAGAAAATTTTCTCCGCTTTTGTGCGGGAAAAAAAAAAAAGATGCTTTTCGCCACCCCTCACCACAACAATACATTCTCAGTCTATGGATCAAAGACAGGGGGATTGCTTTCATTCATCCTCAGCTTGGTTGTGGAGAATACTAACCTAGATAAATAATGTCTGAATAGTCCTCCTCTCTGGCCTGAGAGCTGTGCTGCACAGACACAGAGGAGGGGAAAACAAAGACTGGGAATATGTGGAGGAAAAGCCTCGGTGTAGCTTTGGAGATGCCTGTTTGTATCAGCCCTGACTCATAATATCAAATGCTTTGGGACTTTATAGAGGAGAATGTATAATATAAACGCAACACGTCTGTGCAGAGACAAGACTGTTCTGATGTGTTGGGTGTATTACATTCATACCAGCGTGGCTTTGGGAGTCAGCACAAGAGGAATCTGTTTGGTGCTGCATCGCTATGGAGCAGGAAGGTGTATATGTGGGTTTGTTCTACAGGAATTAGTGAGAGGGGAGGAAGCACGGAGGAAAAGTGGTCACGTTGGGCAGGCGGCCTTTAAATGTACCAGTCTGCTCATTTTCTCATTCTGTTTCATTTCTTCTTGTGCTGTAATGCGAGATGACTAATAGCTGGTGCACTTTGATTTATGGTTTACTGCTGATGGCTTGTTGGGGAGATTAGACTTTGAAGAAACTTTCTTTGAATCCACTCGATTTCCTGAGTTTGATGAAATATTGCTCCGATACAAGACCGAATTCCACTGCTTTATTCACTCCTCATTCCAGGAACCTTTGGTGAATCCGGATCATTCACACATGCCACCAGTTCTCATCCTACGGAAACAATGCACAACACAGCTTTGGTTTTTGTCACTGTGTACGGATCCTCACCCGTCGCGGGGCAGGTTTGCCCAGTGTGGCTCTGGTGGGAGAGAGACGGGTGCTGTTGGTGCTGCCCGTGCGCCTGGTGCTGGCCGTGGGTGGAGTGAGGGGAGAGGTGCTGCTGAGGGTGGTGAGTGTGATGCGACGACTGGCCGTGGTTATGTTGGTGGTGGTGGCCGCCGCCACTTCCTGCACTGGGCGAGTGCTGGTAGGAGCAGGCCGTCCGGGACTGATGGCTGGAGTCGCCGGGCATACCCATCAAACCTGCCGAGAACCCCCCCAACGATATAGAATATTAAAGCACAGACAACAAAACCTGGACTAGAGGCTTGGTGCGTTAATGAAATGTGCAGACGTCGTGTGTAAATGGCATTTTCAGATTCGTCATTTAGGATGATGGTAGTGATTTTAAGAAGAAGCCTAAATAAACAACGTAGCGAGTTCAAGTCAGCGTCTCTACGGCCGCTCGTTATGAAAATCTCTACCTCAGACTGACAAGCGCACCACGTCGCCCTCATCTGCTCGTCTTATAGATTTCATAATTCCTTGAGTGACAAACTGCAGAAAGGTCTCCGGATGCACGGTTTCAGCTTTATACCTGTCGCTATTCATCATGGATTTGACGGCTGCACAAACCGCACGGTTGGCAGCTAGTTATGCTGACTTGAAGGACTCATTTATTAAATCCATTATAATGTTTGTCTATAATATTTAGCTTTTCATTTCTAAGGAACGACGCCACCTGATTCAGTTACAGTTTGGTTTGAGCTCCACTGACTCATGACTCAAATTTTCTCACACTCAAACATTTTCATCTTCATTCAGCTTCCAGGTTTCTTTGTTACATGTATTCTCATTGTCTTATCTTCCCTGTGCGTGCACCCCTGACCACAAATTGAAAGGGACCTTGTCAGAGGGTGAATCCCAGCAGCACTTGCAGAGCTCAACGGAGCGCATCAATCTCCTTAGTTACAGAACGTACGTGGAGAAAGAGGGAAGGTGATAGGAGGGTGGTGGGAGGACGGGTGGGGGGGTCCAAGTGGGAGGAGGCCTGGTGACCTGAAAGCTTCAGGAAGCAATTAGCGAGATGCTTCACAAACTTTAGAACCAATCTAATTAGCTGCTATCAAAGCAGAACCCTTTGCTCTGTCGACTGCAGATGTGTTTGTGAGCGTTTCTCTCCTTCTGTTGAATTCTTCCTCTTAATTGCCTTTACTCATTTGACTGAACGAGTCATACAATGCAGATATGCGGAACAACTGATTGTTTATTAGAATACAATGGAGTAGGAGTAGTGAGTGGTGGGGCTAATACCGGGATGCATTTACTGCTATATAAGCAATGTTAAACGCTCTCAAATCTAACGTGAGCTTCAGATCGATGGATAATTATGAGCATGAAGCCTGTCAGAGAGTCTCACAAGCTGTTATTTTATTATTATGCAAATGATGCCAGACCACAAATTAGGGTTGACGCTCACCTTGTTGTGAGAAGGACTGTTCAAAGACGCACTTGTAAAGACTGCGGAAAGAAGCGCTGAGGTCTTCGAAGTCAGAGAAGCAGAGCTGCTTGTCCCGTGACTCCGGCACGGACAAACCGTACTGGGGCTGCGGAGGAGGGGGGGGAGGCGGCGGCGGCGGCTGGGCCGGCTGCTGGAGGCTCAGGGACTGGGGCGAAGGCTCCGAGTGGCTGCTCACCTTCAAGCCGGGCAGAGAGGCGAAGAGAAGAGACAGGCAGAAAAATGAGGAAATCAGTGAAGGTATTGGTTTCAGAAAAATACAATAAAGGCTGAGAAAGGTCTCTTCATTCATTTCAATGAGACCAATAAGGCTGTGGTGCTCGAATGGTGGTGGTGGAGGGTCAGGATGCAGAGGAGGGGGGGGCAGAAAAAACACAGCATTGTCCAGCAGAAAAGGCCAATACAACATGGCCCATTCCTGTAAATAAAATATTCCCATTTTAGTTCGGTGCCGAGGCTGTGATGCACAATATTTGATAAACATTCACACACAGCTGAATGCTAGAAACAGGAGGCTGGGGAGGCGGTGGAGTCCTGCAGCAGCTACCAATGCATATTTCAGCGTCAAATGTTTACATTGAACACCTGGTGCTGCCTACTCGATTTACAGTGAGGGACGATTACAAGGTAAATATATTTGACTCACAATCATGGTTTTATTATTAGTCAGATACATTCAGCATCAGAACAAAAGCTGGATTATTACAACTCCACTTTCACCAGGTTTGCTTGTTCAGTTTTTAAGTCAGAGCTGTCAGAGACTTATTCTATTAGATCAGGCTCGAACGTTTTGGCCTGTATATTTGAAATGAGGGTCACCAGCCATCCGTCAACACAGGTGGACAAGAAATAAGAACAAAAACAATCTGAATTTCAGTCGCGAAACCCTCACTGTAATGAAAATGGTAAAATCCAATAAAAATCAGATTCCGTTTCCAAAAATTCAATGAAATGTCAAATTAGGTGCTTTAAATGCAATTTCCACATTAATTAATCTTGTTTTTACTTCAGCCACAGAGTGGGACGATCATACCAAATTCAATTTGGTGCAAATTATAATGAAAATCTTTGCCGGCACTCATTTCTTTTCACATAAACAAACACAAAAACGAAATACAGTGCTTCAGATTTCTCTCTCATATTGTGAATGCAGCCTGTCTTCCTCCACCCTCAATCATCTCATCCCAGCTGTCATCTTCCTCACCATCCACCCAGCAAACACAAGCAATTTGCTGTGATCAGTGTGCCTCCGCAAATATAAGCCAACTTAGTATGACACATCCTCCACACATCTACCTCTACCCAGTAATGGGAGCCTTTTCATCAACTCTCTTGGCGCCTTTGAGATCTCTGCCAGTGATGCCACCAGTAATCACCGTCAGTCAGAAGGGTATCACCTGCACCAGGTAATGAGGCAGAACTAACTCTGATCCCACCGGACTAGACCACAGATGAGGTCTGAACCGATGGAGGAGGCGGACGAGCGATGCAGGAAGGAGGAAAACAAAAGATGGCCTCTAGAAATGAGAGGTTAACGAGATGAGATTGCACTGACCTTTGCTAATGCAGGTGGGAGGTGAGCAGGGAAAAGTGATTGATGGTAAAAAGGTGAGCAGCTGTTACAAGGAAAAAATAATGAAGAGTTGGGATTTTTCTGCGCTCCTGTAATTTTTGTACCAAATGTCTCTGGTTGGAGGTGGACCTTTAAAATTGTATTACGTTCGGCTTTAAGCGACAGACAAACACTTTGGCAAATGCGAACGTTTCTCCATATTTTAATTATACTGACTCAAACTTTAATGACCACATTGGGGAAATCAAGCTGTTACAGAAGCACGGAACAATAGGACGCGCTGAATAAAACACGCTCAGTTAAAAGATTTCCTAATATCTAAACCCTTGGAGTTTTCGAGAAGGTTTATCCTCCTGGGAGCATGAATGTACTTAAGCAGAAACGTGTTATGTGCTGCCTCCACTTAATTGAATTTTTAAGCTGGTGATCGATCTACACGTGTATGGAAGCAATGACATGAGTGAGAACAGTGACCTTGAGCTCTGATCACCAAAAGCTGATCAGCTGATCTGTAACTGGACATGTTCCCCAGGCTCCAGAGTTTCTGGGCTGAAGGCATCACAAGCGATGATGTGAAAACAACTGATACGTGAGTCTCATCACTAATTACCTACTCGCTGGGCTGTTTTTAGATTTCATCTCTCTCCCTCAGGACCGTAGCTCCTGCAGCTTGTTAACGTCAGTGCTACGGTCGTGTCTGTCTAATGTCCAGTGTAGTGGATGGATACCGTGGCCGCTGTGTTAGCAGGATGCCGTGGTCCACACGAGGGGGAGCAGTTCCCGCCGTGTCCAATGGGCTTTGGCTAAACTAGTCGCTCTTTAATAAAAAAGGCAACTCATTATCATCTCACACACGCACCGCTAGTGATTAATCCATTCAAATAGCAGAAGGTCCTTCTTTTCTGAAGGGTTAGAATTCATTTCAACAGCCAGTGTAAAATCTGGCCAAATACGTCTCCGTCTGTCAGCGGGCTGCCAAGTCTGGGGTGTACTTTACACCAGCCAAGACCGTAGGCACCAACACGGCACACGACATGGGACGGGCTCGTGTGTGTCTGTGCGCGTGCAGCACGGACGGAGTAGAAAGTGTGGTTATGCAATGACGGAAGCGTGAGTGGGTTGGCTACTGGTTGGCTCCTTTGGCTCAGGCCACAGACATAAACAATAACACACAGTCACTCAACACAGACACACACTCTTCCCCAAAAACAAATACCCAGACAGCACAACCTCAGTGTTTCATTACAGAATTAATCAGCATTTAACCGGATATAATTGTGTGCTTTTGTTTCATAGGCGCCAACGCTGCGTCAGATGACTCTGAGGTTTCCTGCTGTTTCATTTTTGCAGGACAGAATCACTTTCCACACAGGTTTAAAATGTATTTGGTGGTGTTTGACCCTGAGGAGTGTGAGGGTCTGGAGACGGCAAAACAAAATTCAATACACAAGCTAAATAATCAGTGGATATGAAGGCGGCGTCCACCACCAAGAAGCTGCAACTGCTCAGTTTCATTTCCACAACTATTACAAATAGAGATGATAAATACAATGATCTCCCTGAAAGGAGGCAATTTTACTGAGGACCTCAACCAATCAGGCCTTTTGAGTATTTTTGTTTGCATGTTATCTAAAAATAAATACAGCATTAAAAAGTGCTCAGTTATTTAGTAACTGAATGTTTTTGCTGTTCACTAAACTCTGATCCACTACAGAATAAGGCATAATGTCATTTAAACTCGCTGAATGTGATACCTATGAATATATTTACTTGCAAAGTCTGAGCATCAAAGGCAAAATGAAAGTTTCAGCAGCGTACTGCGGATCCAGTGTTCATGTCATTAGCTGGTTGCCACCTCCTCAGTGTGCTAAAGGTGCAGCACACACCTTCTGTAACCGGCAGCGAGTGTCTGTGCTGGTGACTGAATCATCCAGATTATATCAGATCCAAGTCACCACAGAACATTTAATCATTCCAGTAGGATAAAAAAAAATAAGTGAATATAAAAGCAGAAGAACGGTGGGAGAAAGCTCTGGCTCTGCCCAAGTGTCCTCCAAACCAGACACCAACACGGCAGCGGCTTCAGGCCAGATGCTGCTCTCCTGCAGGGAAAAGGCAAACACTCCTGCTACAAGCACCAGAATAAAAAAAGCATCTGTCTTACTGGAGTGTAGCTGTGCACGTTGCCGCCGCCGCTGACCGATGTGTTCAGGCTGTTAAGGTTGACGGACGCCAGGCTCTGCTCCGAGAGGCTGTTGCTCAGGCTGCCGCCCAGGCTGCCGGGACTCTCACTGCCTTCTGCCTCATGGTTGTATAAAGCAACCTAAACACAAACACAGGATCCATGTCAACATGACCAGTACACAAGGCAACACATGAACTTCCTCCAAAGGCAGTGACTCGTGATCTGATTGTTCCCTGCTCTCCCTCGTTTTGTCCATTTACCAACTTAGGGCCTTAAGTGAACGCACCCACCTCAACAAGTTGCTCACGCATCATTAACTCACGAGGCAACTCGTGAGGAAATATGGAAATTAAAGTGCTGAGAGCGAATTAGCCTCGCTGCTTCGGAAAACCTCCGAGCCCATGCGTTAACACGTGGCGATCTTTAAACGTCTTGACTCGGAGACCACAGGGTAGGAGATGCGACTTTAGCGGCGGAGCGCTCGGCAGCAGTGAAGTTCTTTCAAAGCGAGTACTGTACGTCGCACATTGTCTGGTGGAGACAGATCACAGTGCTTTTAAAAGCAGAGCCTCAGGATTACGTTGAATCATGTTCTCCCTCGCTTTGTTTGACTGTCACACTGTGACTGTGAAGGGAAGCGCCAGCTTTGCCTGCAGGCTATATTTAATTGTATAGACAAAATGTGAAAATATAGCTTTCAGGAGAGACAACGGTTAAAAGCTCTCTGGGGCAGTGCTCCATCCTTTACAACATCTTGTAGCAGATACAGTGATTCTGAAACGGTGTGTTTAGGCGTTTAGAGGATTTGGTGACATCTGTGGTGAGACAACCTGAGAGGCGGCGTCTTCTAGTAAAGAGGAAATGAAGGTTTTTTAGGCTTACAATCTTTTTGTCATGCTGGATTCCTCATATATTGTCTAATACCCAGTACAAGCAGTGAGGAAACGTGCTACTGAGGAGATTGTGACTGAGGAGACGCATTGCTGTGTCTGCAGGGCACCATCTATCTGGCTGAGGGTGGTTATACTGACGTTAGCCTTAAAATCATTATCATCAATTCCTGATGTAAATCATTATTTCAAAATCTATAGTGATGACTAAGGCCACTAAGTTCATGTTTTATTTCTGGTGAGGGGCCAAAAAAGTTGTTTCCTCACATCCCTTAGAAAAACCATTGATGAGCAATCGCCACCTTAGTACAGCTTCTAACAGCTATGTGACCCAACACTGATATTGGATTTACTAGGAAAATATAAACTGAAAAAATATCAGTTTACAGTTTAACTAAATATGTCTCACACAAACCTGGCAACGTGTTTTGATTGGATTTGATATCAATTTAAAGCATCGTTAACTAGCAGCAGATGATCAAACCTGATGTCTGCTGCTCTTCATGCTCTGAACATGCCGACACACGTGAAGCGCGAAAAGCAATATTATATATTAATATTAAATAATATATATTAATAACATTTCATATTGACAGTCTCTTGGATGCATGAGTCAAGGTGAGTGAAAAGACTGAATAAGCTGCCAGGTCCAGACCAGTCAGGAGTTACGTGAGCTGCTGCTCTGGGACAGTCCTTGCCGTTGTTCGGGGTCAGATGAAGAGGTCACGCAACTCGCACCAGCTGTCTGTGTGTATGCATAGGCGTGTGCTCCCAATCAGACGGGCGTCAGAGGTCCCGGTAAACGCTCGACCTCTGACCCGGGCGCAGAGAGTCACACCCAGCGTAGCTTTAATGTCAGAGCGTGTGTATGTGTCGCGTCCGGGCAACTGATGGTAAAGAGTGAACACACAGTCCTTCTGCTGCGCTTCCCATCTTATACACAGACAGGCACATTTTAACACATTCTTCACAGCAGCAAGTACAAATGACCACATCTTATTGACTAATCCGTTTGTCACAAATCACCATTACACATCATTATTGAATATTCATTAGACCTACATGGTCATTTAGAAACCGTTTGTAGTAGACAGAATTTGTGGTGATGCTGACGAAGAGGAAGACAGAAGATAAGTGCATTGAGCGTCACCTCGTCACACCTCACATTGCTCCTGAGCATAGACTGGAGAAGGCTGCAGTGTGTTGCTGTAGATGTCAGTGATTCGGACACAGTTCGGGTTCGTCTTTTAGTATCTGTCCAGGCATTTATAATGTTTTAGCAGATTACGTCACTGATACATGTCTTCACGTACTTTCAGTTGGTATTAGGGATTATTATCCTCTGTTCGTTTACACCACACTCAGTTTAATCTTTACATCATGTCCATGTTTGCTTCTCACTGCATTATGAGTCAGAGAAGGATCCAGTGCTAAAGCTTCTGACTGTGTTGGCAAGTGATGAAATCACCATAAACTACAATAAAGCACCTACCGGACCTCAGTGCCAGCGTTTTACCTCAAACATCGTCTTTGTTTCACTGCCTCTGTGCCAAAGCTGCACCTTTCTCATGTGACATATAAAATTTCAGATGGAATAAAAAATCTTCTACCTGTGCGGTTACCATGGGTAACATTTATAGCTATTATAATAATAACTGGTGACCTATGATGCCGTGGTCCCTGTGGCACTGATAAAAGCAGACCTTTCATACGCGACAAACTGATGTCATACCTTGTTGGTTACAGCATTGATAGCCAGAGTGGGCGACGCCCCTCCTGACATGATGCAATCCATTCTCAGAGACTCTGACTCCAGGCTGTACGGTGTTGACGCCTGCAATGAGAAAAATGATGCTGGAGTGAGAGGAAATACAGGAATCCACCATTCTACTGACTTACCAACTAGAGAATGGAAACACCAAAACAATCTCACCATCTTCTAGCGCAACCAGCCCAAGGCCCTTGAAATGTCACAGTACTAGTAGTTGCAGTTCATCCTTGATGAGCCTTAAAGTGGATGTTTGTGCCAAATTCCTCAAAGCATGATGCAGAACTGAATGATAATAAACATCATAACCGCACACTGTGAGGAAGAGAGTTGAAGTGTGCTTTCACGTGAGGACCTTTATTAGTTAAAAATAATCACCTGTTGCTGCAGTGCTTTGCTCAGAGCTAGGTCACATCTGAATGTGTGCACAAATGCTTCTTTCAACATTCACTGTAAACGCCTGTTAATTAATACGGAGTATTTCAATAGCGCTCTGCAGTGATTGGAAATAAGCACGAGAGTAACGGTGAAAAACGGGGACGGAAATGAAATGTGACAAAGGTTATGAGAAATTTCTGAATGCTGCAAGTTCACGATTCTGTTCTGAGCTTTCTGAATCACCGGCTATGTGAACTACTCAAGGCGCTCTTCATTTAAATTGCCGGACACTTAAACAGTCCGGAAAGTGGACACATCACTTGCACTTGATAACATAAATCAAGGTCTCCTCATGCATTATTCACATATGTGAGAAGTATTCAGCAGCAGTTCATAGCTCACAAAGAGCCAAAGCAGGGTTAACTGGGTGTGAGGATATGAGGAACTACTGTATTCAAAGATCGGTGAGTGGCTAAATTGATGCATGCAAAGTGAAAGAGAAAAAAAAAATTGGGGACAATATTTTTTTCTCCTTGTCTGACTCCTTTCAGGGTTCAAGACAGCTTGCCTGCCTCCCCAAACTGCTTACAGTAAGAGGATTGGTTGGTAACAATGCAATCTTTAATTTATGATAAACTCCCAGCAAAACGGGTTGTCGGTTCCCTGGTGGAGGCACTTAAAAGAAGACAACAGCGAGGTGAAGAGAGGAGTGAGGAAAGATTCCGCAGGAAGTGGGGAGAAGAGGCAGAATAGGTGGTGAGATAATTGAGCGGTGATGGACAGAAAGACAGGCAGACAGCAAATTAAAGACTTCTTATGCTAAGGGCACGTGAGACACAGCTACTAAGCCAAGTGTACACTGCCTACACATTCCTATACTGCATTTATGCAGCTGCTGTTTAGCCTCCCTGCCAACTCCAAATCTTTTCATTTGCACAGACTCTGTCATCAGGAGGCTTTAAAGACGTTGACTGTGTAGCTTAGGTGCAACAAAACCCCAGTGAAAACACTACGACATATTTAGCCCACCGGTTTTTTTCTGTTGTTGTTTTTTTTTTTTTTTAATTCAGGCAGTGGCAGCGTTATAAATCTCAACACTTAAAACCTCCCTGTTTCGCCTTAGCCCATGTGACAGCCCACAGTGTGTCTGCCAGCGGTGCAAGTGAGGCGTAAGAAAAGGGGTCGAAGGGCCCATCCATGTAAGACGAGATGACAAGGCTCTGAATTAATTAATGTTTGTAATAAAAAAAAATTGTTGGTGAAGAAAATATGTCTAACGGCAGCCCCGGGGCCTTCTGTGGTAATTAACTGGAACACAAGCCTGGAATACTCTCCCTCCTCCCTCGTCTCCTTTCTTAATTCCTCCTCTTCCCCTCCTTCTCCTTGCAGCTTGACTTTTTCCTCCCTTGTCTGTCCACCTTGATGTCTTCTGCTGTCTCCTTTCTTTTCCAAGTCTCTGCATTTCCCCACCTTTTGTCTCTTTTACCTCAGCTCTTCCTCCAATGAGCAGCTCTGATTGTGCGCTTTACTGCTCCACGGCTGCCTGGATTCCCTGGAGAGGAGAGGGCTAAAGCCGCCATACGGGAAAGGGCAGCGGGCAAACATGAACGCGCAGACACAAAGACACCGATCAAGATGCATAATGACAGACACGGGATGACCCGCTATGCTGCGGGATAGGACACAGATTTTCTTTAATGCACATAGAAAATGCTACATCTATAGTATAAAATAAAAATACCCCTGTACCTTGAAACTACAGCTGTCAACACCTCTGCCCACTAGAAGAAACTAGCTGGCTAGTCTTACGCTTATTTAAAATATTTCATATATTTCAAAATGGCTCCTTCAGCATGAATTCCTGCGTCAGAGCTGTGTGAGGGTGTGGAGGTGATCTGCAGGTGATCTGTCTCTATTACTGGGTCAGGTGTCTTGACAATACCCCACAGACTCTTTAGGGGCTTCAGGTAAGACGACGCTGGCGTAGAACCAGAGCGCGTTAAGCAGATGCTAAGTGCTGCTGGAGACGCTGGACCTCAGCTCCACAAAGCCCGTCATCAGACAGAATCTGACCGGTCACCTGGCAGGCGGCTGCCGTGGCAACTCAAATCATAAGTATCTTTGTAAACGTCACACTGGATTTCAAGCAACCTGTCTCCCTTCCTGAATCTGATTTACTTTCATCAGCAACGGTTCCGTCTCTACCCAGAGGTACGAAAGCTGCTCTGGTGGAGGAGCAGTTGAGGTGGTTCTTCAGTCAGCTGTGTTTGACAATCCTCTGACCCCACGGAGTCTTGAAGCCTCATATACAGCTTGCACAAAACGACCTCACATTACACTTTAATCAGGTCAGTTCATTGGTAGCCGCTATCTGTATCTCCCCCATTTGCCTCTTTCTAACAATGTGGAGTTTGTTGCTCTGACTGCACCGGTTGCCTCTGTACGTGAGTCACAACCATCATTACTGTGTTCTTCACAGTCGTTAGTATTCACATCCTCAGGTTAATGACTAAACTGCAGCTGCATGCTTCAGGTTGATGCAGGATTACTGGTATTTATAGCCCTCGTCTCCATCAATCAATTTTAGAAACATTTTTTTGTTTTCAGGTTTCCCACATCCAATCTGCAGCTGGTCCGTGCTCCTGCAGCATCTTCAACATTGTAAAGCCAGGAGAGATTCAGGAGGGGGTTGAATCTAGTCCTAGTCCGTCGGCATCACTGATGTGTGAAGGCGTGCTTGAGGTACTCACCCTTTCTCCAGAGCGTGGTCTCTTCTTTGGCCTGCTGGGTAGCGTGTCCTCTTTAGGATTGGTGTCTATGGCCCAGTAGGAACCCTGAAGGTTGAGCCCAGTAAAAGACACAGTTAAGCTTGTTTTCCTTGCAGAAGCTGCCCTGTTGTGTGATACTAAAGTTCTCAGGTACAATTTCATATTGTTCTATATCCTTCAGTCAGCGGTGGGAAAAAAAGAATTAAAAAAAGGAAGCCAATGGAGGGAAGTAAAAACTAATTTATTACCTATAAAATACATATAGAAGTGTAGCTAGTGTATCAAACATAGACTTGAACAGGATGTATTATTGATCTGTTATTTTATTATTATTATTTTATCACTCCCGTACTGTAGCTGACTGTGAAGACGGCAACAAGTGATTGCAATTATTTTCCATTTTCCTCTGTATGTAATACTTTACATTAAATATAATGGCTACTTTGCTTCTGATTAAATAACATTATTCATTGCTAGAGGGGAAACTTGTTTCATCCCCCAAGCACAGATGTAACGACACAGGTCAGAGCACATATGAAATATATAATCCGCAAGAGGAGACCACATAGAGGCTTTAGTGTAGCTCAGAAGCTCAGCTGCTAATTAAAAACTAGCTAAACTCTTCTAACTTTAACTTCTGCTGCCTTAATGGCACTAAGTGTCACTGAGCAGGAGAAAAGTGCAGCCGACGGATCTCCCCCGAATCAGATAAAGCCAATGTATCCGTTGTTATTCGAGCTCTGCATCCAATCAATTTAGTCTAGGTTTTCTTTTTCTGTGGCGCGTGCTCCTGCTTCCTTTCCCAAGAAAATGCACAAAAATCCTTTTGATACACAATGTTAAAACAGAGCAACCTCCGAAATAAACACATACAATGAGAGATGAGGAAATCAATTGCTTTTAGGTCTTTGATTTGCTCCTGGTGTGATTTTTCCCCACTTTCATTTTTCCTCTTCCCTCCCAAGGAGGTCCAAAGCTGCAGACTGAATTGAGGGGGTTCATCTGGGCCACACACACACACACACACACGCTTATCTCGTAACTTTGTCTCCCCCCTCCACCTCCTCCATCCGTGCCTCTTCTCCTCCCCCTGTCTCTCAGTCCCACATCACTGAACAGTACACAGCCAATTAACGTTAGCACATGCATGATTTAGCTTCTCCCCTCTCTCTGTGGCTTCACACGGAGCATGTACATTCAGCTTCTCCACACTCAGATGACCTCCCCCCATGCCGAGGTATCGACCACTTCGATCCACGGTGTGAATTAAGGTGCTGGTCAGGTCCAAGTCAGGCTAATCAGGGGGGAGCCTCTCTCTTTGTGTCTTTGCAGACTATAGGCCTCCACTCAAGCCCAAGGATTTTTTTTGAATTATTTAAACCTTCTTCCCCCTAATTCATTTTTCAATGGCTCCAAAATCCCCGCAGCCTGGAGAAACTCCTTCCTCTACATTGCAGCCCCCTCCCTTCTCCGCCAAACAAAACGAGCTGAAGTTGAGCGCTCAATGAAAAGTATTGGCTTGTCAGTTTTTGTGAAAGTGCTGGATTACTTCTTACATTAACCTTATGATGAGCCGAAATGCGCACATTTGGGCTTTTATTAAAAACTCTTGTAAGGACAGGCTTCAGTGATCAGCTGTAATTATATATTTCCTCGTCTGAGCAATTCCTTCGATTCAGCACAAACAAAGACTTGACAAATTGTTGTTATCAGCTTTGCACCGCCGAAGTGGCCGTGGCAGCTCGGCTTCCCAGCCACAGACGTAGCCGTGGCGAAACATATCTAAAGCTTCCTCCGTCCTCAAGCTGGCCGGGCGTGTGTGAGACAGTGAAGCGGCCTAATAAAGCATACCAGATGCGTGAACGGCCACGCATCTGAAGGAGCGTACCCACATATACTTATTATTCATTACTCCCCGTACCACATTATTACTTGGCAGAATCAATATCGGAAGAGCTGCAGAAAACACAGAAACCAGCATTAGGCATTCAGCACAGCCGGTTACAGAGCTACAAATTGCTTTTAAGTGCAGACTCTGTGTGTGCATGTGCGAGGCAAAGAAAGAGAAGAACCAAGCGTGGACGTCTTTGAGTGCACAAATGTGCGCACAAGGGCGACTAAACACATGAAAAGTAATCGCTGTAGCCTCGGCCTAATTTGTAAGCTTGCTGAAATAGGCCTGCATTTTCATTGTGCGCCGCGCCATAATTCAAGCTGAGCTTTTCAGTCGCATTACATTGTTCAGGAGATACTTACTTTGCCAGGGTCATCTTTGGAGCGAGGCACTTTGAGAAAACACTTGTTCAAGGACAGGTTGTGTCGTATCGAGTTCTACAAGGAAAGGCCGACAGAAGAACAGAGATGGAGAGGGGAGGACAGAAACGGTGGGAGGAGAGAAAAAACAAAAAGGTTAGACTAAAAAGTAAATGCCCTCTGTAGTACAGTCAGTATGCATTCACGTTCAGCCTCAAGAGAAGGCGGGGCCACTTCATTTCATAAAGATTTGAAACCTGGGATGTTCTAAAGCATCTCATCTTGACACGTTACTTGGTTCATGGTTGTGTTTTATTGCAGTCACTACTCTAGTGGAACGTCTTCACCAAATCGTGCAGTCGTACTTCACACGCGAGCTTTGGTGCATTACCCTGGTCAGCGGTGAGGTGGTTCGGCTCAAATGGATGTTTTTATATATATATGTGGAGGAGATGTTGGGACCCAAACTTGACTTCATGAAAAATTCTTCCATCATATAGGAAAAAATAATGTTAGGGCCAAAATAAGAGAAGGCTGACATTGTACAATTTGTAGCATCGCCTGTTTGTGTGTGTTGTGTACATGTGAGAAGAGGGAGCTACAGATACAGAGAGAGGCCACACAACAGCATAGAATAACCTGACATGAACCTGTTCTCCCTTCAGGCTCCCGTCCTCCACTCATCTGCTGCTGCTAATTAATACCACTGGGGAGGAGGAGGGGAGAAGACAGAGGGATGGGAGGAATTTCTCCTTCTCCTGGGCTCAGCGCTGGCTTTGTTTCTCCAACTAAAACATCCTTCTCTCCGTCTCTAGCATAACGTAACACTCTGGTCCACCTCTGCCCGGCCCCGCTCGTCCTGGAGAAAAGCTCTGGCAGGTTCTGGCTGCTCCACTTAGCGGGTCACTGGCTGTTTCGCGGACGCCCGTCAACGAGATGCGTGACAGTCGGCGGTGGAAAAAAAAAAAAAAAGGCAAAGAGGGCGGCCACCAGCTCAGCGCACAAAGGCAACCATCTGTTCCACAAGCTCTCCTGCGGGAGATGGAGGTGGATCGTTAAGTCCACCCATCACTGCCGCTACCAGCCCGTCCAACTTCACTAACCTCTGCCTGCTGTGGGTTTATTTACACACTAAATTTTATTATCTAAGCAGTTACTGTACACCTGGGCAGTACCTGCAATGTCCGTACAAATCTTTGTGTGTTTTCTTTTGGGCAGTGCCGACACTATTAATAATTTAAACTATTAATCATTGGGTTCTCGATTACATTTGCACAATTTTAAGACTTCACCACGAAGAGAACATGAATGTCACCATATGTTTATGCATATCAAGCCACATACACTGTAATGGAAGAGATATTTCTGAAGGTGGATTGGAAATGTGTTGAAAAATGGGCTGGAACGTGTTTCATGGTTAAACAATTGAAAACGTCAATATCTTCCAGCCTGTACATCATCCTAACCAAGTGCATTTAATCATATCATATCCATTTATAATTCGTTTGCAGCGTTATGACCCATATGAGCACTGAGTTCCTGTAGCATCAGGTCCGTACACAACACTCACACATGCACACACGCTCCCAAAAAAAACGACTTCTCCTACAAATGAAATGTAAAAGCGTCTCACAGTTAAGGAGCTGAGAGGGCAAACACGTCTGACCTTCCTTCCACGCAGAGAGCATCAGTCTAAGAAAGCTCAGCCCGGGTGCCGTTCTTCCTACATAATATGGAAATACTAATCTCCTTCCTCTGAATGGGAATAGTCATCATCAATAAATGTACTGATTAGCAGCACTGTGAAGTAAGATGAGATTCACTGCCGTGTCCTCTCTCCACCCACTACTCGCCCTGCCTGATTAATGAGCTTATTTGGGCCGGGCTGGGGCAATGCCACGGCTGCCCAGTGGCTGATGGATCACACAGTCACGATTCGTCTGCGTGTGACTGAGTGAAATGCAAAGAAGGACACTGAAGAAGACTCGTCTCATACAATAACTTTATCATGAATAAAATTCTATACACGGGCACAAACACGGCTGGAGAATATCTCAGCAGTCTGTAAATGCAGTAAATTAGTGTTTGTGTTCTCTGCATGCAGCTGTAGAAACACGGTCGTGGCGAAGCGAGCAGCGCTGGTGTTTTTCCTTTTCATACACTGCTGAGCATTGTATACCGAGCTTGAAGCTGTGATTATGCCTCCTCAGAATGGCTTGTTGTACGGCTGAATAGCTTCCCTTCGCACCTTTCCGACGTCAGATTAACATCGAGGCTGCATCCGACCATTTCTGGAACTTTTGGAATCTGACAGTCTAACCATCACAGCCAGTTGGCGCTGTGAGGCTGGACACTTGTGCTGAGGTAAGGATAGGAGCCAGCGCTTGAACTGCTCTCTTTCTTCCTTTTCCTTTTTTTGTTTTTACACCACACAGACATTTTTCGTGGGAACAATTGTAAACAATGTCATGAATGCTTTCCAAGAGAAACTGTCTGAAAATATAGACACGGTTATTAAACTATACTGCAGCCGCGTCCGCTGTTATTACATTACAGCAGTGTTAATCAGGAAACTATCTACAGACTTTCCTTCATTGTAGGATCTAGATCTGTATGATGAACCAGAAAAGGTTAATTAATGTGCGAACAAAACTGACAATAATTATAACATCTGAACTCAAACAATTTGCAGACTTGTGCGTTGACACGTGCGCAGCAGCAGGTGCTGTTGCTGCTTCCTAACGTAAGGAGCCGCATCCTGGACAAAGAGGCTGGTTACATAAGGCCGCCTTGATAAGCATGGATGACTCTTTGACAAAATGCAATGTGATATAATGTGATGTGTGACAAAAAGTCAGGTTTTGGAAACATGCTTTCGGGAGGAAGGGATAGTCAGAGAAAAGGAGTGCGTCGGTGTGTGTGTCTGTCCGTCGGTGCTTGTGTGGACAACCTGCAGCTCAATCCCACCGTTCGCCCAGTGCTTACAACTCTAAGGGCTGTTTGATGGTTCAGATTTGGTTTAGGGTTACGTGTATTATGCTAACAATGTCCCCACAAGTCTACGAGGACAGAGGTGCGTTTCTGTTCTCAGAGATCCACTAGAGAAAGCGATGAAGCGAAACAAATACGAGGTTCAGGCAGAGTTTAAAACATGTGCACGCGTGTGCAGATGAGGTGCGCTGCGGGTTAAAGGAGCCAGAGGGACATTCTGGCCACAGGTGGGAAGCCGAGTGTGCGTCCGTGTGTGCGTAGATGAAGGAAACAGGTCACTCGAAGAAGACTGAAGTTACGTAATGGTGGGGTTGGAAGATTTGGCTCATGGCAGCTCAGTTAAATGCGAATGGACGTTATAAAATGGAATTGGAGTGAATTAAAACGTAATGTTCCACAAGAGAACAACAAATGACCCCAAAACAGTTAACCCTCGAGGGGTCAAAACGACCCCACTGTGAACTAGGGGCCGCTCAAAGCTCAAAAACACACACATGGGTTGGATAAAACAGCCTTCGTGTGTTACATCCAAGCAATGAACACGTGTGGGTCTATGATGAACACGTTCATCCAACCGTTCGTCTAGATAAAGCGTGTTGTGATTTATCGTCTGTCTGCGGCTGTTTTATCCAACCCTGTGGTTTTTGAGCTTTGAGGGCCCCCCTGTTTTCATTTCACAAGTTGGGTACAACGAGCACAGAGCCACAAAAAGGGATGACGTCGTTCTGTAGTCAAGGCTGCTTTCATTTTCTGCACAAACAATATAATAATAATCATATCTGGCTCACGGGTATCGAACTGATAGACAGAAATTATTACAGTTTATTGTTGAAGAGTCATTTCCTCCATCTGTTTCACATTAAAAGCCTCCAAACAATTCACAGGAGTAGTAAAGAAACGTCTCTCTCTTACTCAAACATTCACAGGTTGTGTTGCAATTACAGAAGCTTAAGATTATAATTAGAACCATTGGTTAGAGTCAAAGAGTAAGCTGTGTCTCTGACTTCCATAATAAAATTTAAATTACGCTCAATTTTCCAAAACTACAAATGTCAATGCTTTTTGAATTCACTGAGGATTTAGGCTTGAAATAAAACTTGCTGAGGCGTTTTGTGTTGCAGTATGTGTAAGCTTCACGGACGGCGCAAAAAGAAATTGTAAATAAAAGTGCTTTTTAATTTAGCTCGGTCAGGTGTGAAAGGGCTCCTTCATTTCTGCACAGACATGGAAGTCAAAGGGCAAAAGGTTTGTTGGCCAGAGAATTAACCTAAAGACGTCCAGTGGAGTCTGACAGTCATGCACACATAGTGTTCAGCAGAGCCTCTCCCATGCCCTTCAGGACCAATGTAGTGTGGTGTCACAGAGGCAGCGCCTGTGCGCCTACAGAGAGAGTCAGACAGAGGGAAGGAAAGAAAAGGGAGGCAGAGCAGGAGGAGATATTTGGAGAGAGTCGATTTTATTAACTTTCAGCTGAACCCATACAGCATATAGAGAGGGTAAAATGTGGTGAAGTTTGAAGTTAAGGCAGAGGCAAAGGAGTGAGGAGAAGGAGAGCGAGCGGCACAAAGAAATAAAGAGCTGGAGTCGGCTGGAAGAGGGAGTGAGGGGGTACGAGCACACACGGACAGGTGTCTTAGATGTGAAAGTCTCCTGGGTTCTGAGCACCTTATTATATCCTGATGGTGATGGAGTGACAGACGCTCCATGAGAATGCGAGGTTGAATACAAGTCACTACTTCAAACCCCATCTAATACATATTCATTTCATTTGATGGACCCTTCCCCCGCCCTCTTCATTCCCTCACTGAAGCGCTTTACACAAGTCATCCATAAGATGAGAGGCGTGTCTGTTTGTGTGCGACGCGTGTGCCGGTACAGTCGTGTGTGTGTGTGCCTGAAAGTGTGTTTGCATCTGTGCATTTTTGCTTATGCAAGCACCTGCACACAAATGTGCACGGAGTGTGTGCACCTGCGCATGTGACTGTGCACAGCAATGCACACACCCCTGCATCTGTGTGAAGGTGCAGGTATATACACATGCGCGTCTTCCAGAAAGGGTTTGATAACATAGATACACAACGCAGACGTGGGACCCTGCCGTGGTCTCGAGTTTGCAAGGAACATATTAAAAAGCTTAATAATTAGAACCACATTGTAAAATATGATGGCACAACCAAAAAGCAAAGCGCTGGCGGCTTTGAGGCGTGAAGCCACGTGTTTCCGATGCATTCTCACAGTGAAGGTCTGTGTTGAGTTGCGCTGCTGTGGTCCTAAGCGGCTGCAGGGCCATCAAACCACCTCAAGCATCTCGTGCCAAGTCTCCCAGCAGTTACCTTCTAACTAACTCTGACTGCACTTAGTAAACTCACTGTTCACTGACTTCAGCTGAATCAGAGCTTTGCCAAGTCGTTACTGAAACGTTTTATTGTGAAGGAGAGTCAATAAATGTGTTATCACCGCTTCACATCTTCCCTCCCGTCCACAGACGTCAGTGTCCGATGTGTTCTCACTTGAGGATACAGTCTCTGTCACGGGCTCCTGAGTAGAACATACAGACGACCAGACACGAAGCAAGCACACGATAAAAAACAAGTTATGAATGCAATCCCGTTTCCCCGTGCCTTACAACAACAGTAAATATTTCCCATTTGAGCGGACCGACTGCAAGGGTACGCCCCCTCGCTCACTCTGAATTCTCCAGACAATAACCGAGCTTTATTAGTTGTGCTACTCCCCAATAAAAAGCACAAGCAGATACCACATTGTGGTTGTCGTCCTCAACCAGATATTAAAGTTGTCGCTTTCTAATTATTTCATCTATGAGGTTATCACATGAGGTGCATGAACTGACCTTTGACCTTTTCACTTTGGTCACCAAAATAAAACCAATTAACCCTTGTGGCTGCAAGTGGACGATTATGCAATATTTGAAGACGTTCCCCATGACACTGTCATGAGATTTTGCACAGCAGACCTTGACCTGGTGTCGCTGTTCTGTGCTACTGAACACTCTTAACAGATAGTCTCCACCTGCCTCAGGCAGAAAATACATCACAAATTCATCTTTTAACATCCTTCTTAGGTATCACAACTAGTTAAAGACAAATCCTGTCAGCTCTCATTTTAATATAATGTTGCAAAAATAACACAGAGACCAAACTAGGCTGAAATGCAGCAAGAGGTCATGATGACACACTTTCTGTCGCTGGTTGTTGAGCGGAGCACTGTGGTGAAGTGACAGCTTCTGTCAGTGGCGTTCAGGGAGAGGAGGCAAGTGAGCGGGGAGCTGAGAAGGACGGGAGAAGGAAGTACGAGCGCACTCTGCACTCCTGTGGTCGATAGCCTCCTTTTCCCCACTGCTCTGGATTGACGAAGTGAAGACGGTTCTACAGCTACTTATGAGCTAAAGTCAAATCTCTTGTTTAAAGCTGAGGCATCTGGGTACAGAATTGACAGCTTTGTGGTGGATTAGGGCGGCGGTGGCCCGCTGTGCTGCACAGCACCTTTTTAAATGTTTGAATCTCCCGCCTGGAGAGCGAACTGTGTTGAAGCTGTGCCTGTTGTGACATTACACCAAACCGTGAAATCAAGTTTGTGATAAGCCCACAACTCAGCGCTGAGGGCGTTCAGGGGATATGCAACACTTGGAGTTAAAATCATAGCCTAGACGTGAGAAATATGCCTAGATGCTAACTAAAGCAGTAAACTACCTGCCTCCAGCATGCAGAGGTTTAAAAACATAGCGCTGGACTGTCAGGAACATTCTGACGTTATTTAGGGTCTGACAAAACACAGGCCCATGACTCTTTGTGGGATACAACCGCAGAGCAGTGAATAAGCTCATTCTGTGGTATAATTGTTGCATTCCAGAGTGTTGGAGAAACCAGTCCTAAGCCTGTTATTAGCCATATGGAGAGAGCCACAGGCCTAGATGGTTAGAGAGGGAAATACAGTGCTGGGTGGGAGCCAAGTCCTGGAGGAGATAGCAAGAGAAATGCCTTGCTTTTAATTAAGAATTTAATACTGAGCCTGCTATTAGTGATTAGTATGTAATTAGAAGCTCTAGCAGTGTTTCACACGTGAGTATAATTAATAGCTGCATGTACAGTAAGCGGGCTGTGTGTGTGTGTGTGTGTGTATGGAAGTCTGTCTGAAGAAACACACACAATCCATTTCATACAAAAGATGCACACAAAGACCTGTTGCATGAGGGGTCAAATCTGTCGTGGCCCAAACTTTTACAGAACAACGTTTAAATGCATCCGTTTCATCAGGAGTCTATGCAGTGATGCATGTTACACAACCTGTTTCTCATTAGTCTTTGTGCAACAAAATAACAATTTGAAAGAGCAAGAACATGCACGAATGGGTTATTGCAAATCATGACACACAACATGTAAATAGCTTCGACTGTATGCTTTGCTGTACATAGTTGTCCAGTGTGACCAGTGACATTTAGCTTGAAAATACTGTGGTACGTGTAACAGCTTGGTGAAGGGGAGGTAAACAAACAGTCTAAGGTGACACTCAGCAACGGAGGCTGTGGCTTTTTTCCTGTCACTAGTATGAGGCGTTCGAGACATGAGCACATTTACACAGAGCCAGCATCAAACTTAACCTTAACCCGTCCACATCAAAACAACCTCGACCAACACACAGAGGTTTTCTCACCACTAATGCGAACCACAGACAGTTTGTAGTCGGGGTGTAACACTTCTGAAAACAACTCATCTTGATTCATCATTCCAAAAATCTCATATTTGCTGTTTTGGGTAGAGGTAGGATTAGCATCTGTCAGCGCTGCGTTGAGGAACAGTCCAAGTTTGGATTGGATTGTATATCCGATGCACAGTGTGGGTCTTCTGTGATTCAAGAGGCCTGAACAACCAAATAAGAACAAAAAAAACACAAAAAGCCCAGGTGTGAACCAAACTGAATCCAGGTCTGAAGTGAACCACGCATTTGGAGAGAAGCACACTGCAATCATTTCCGTTGTGCTCATGAGACACAAGCTCAGGCGCCTCCGTGCAGCTACAACCACATAATGACTCCAAGCAGCCAACACCAGCAGCCTGCCTCCACATACTGTACTGTACGTAAGTACACTTGACACTGTGTGCCGACCTTCACTGCACTCAGTCGCAGATCTCCCACAGAGCGGGCTGCAGAGGATGGGAGCCAGAATAATGGGCCAGCGCTGAATCATATCAGGTGATCGTCTGTGACATGTGGTGTTCAGCCAAAGAGCAAAGGCCACAGTGGCGGCACTGCCCGGCGTCACATTAGGCCGGGCTAATTCGCAGGCAATTAGCCCGGCTGCATGGGAGCTGGCCATGGGCCGCTGAATCATCTCAAGTGGTAAATAACAAGAAAACCTTTAAATATCAGTGGTAATGCAGTAGTGCTAAGCTTCAATAAAGCAATACAAACATTAAACTGATGAAAGCTCTACAGATTAAGTTTGTCCTATTTGCAAGTCAAAACTTTTACAAATACTTACAAAACAGCAAATGAACAAAGTAAAATTATTTTATTTAAATTTTTGCTTAATAAATTACTAAAATTATTGTAATAGAATAAAAAAGGAGACTATACATGTACAAATTACATAAATTACATACTTTTATCAAGAGCAACCAATGAGAAGATATTTATTTACTTCTTTATTTTTATGGCTGCGTCGCTCTACCATTATTTTCTAATATTTGCCACAGCTGACATCAAATCAGCCCAAAACTAGCTATAGCAGCACAAATAAACACAGCACAATATAAAACATTAAACGGCATAAAAGCAAAGCTAATTAAGACAAAACTAAAATTAAACAACAAACGCCGCAGGGCAGGTGTTGAAGGTCAGCTTTTAGACTAAAATGCAGATTGCAGCTAGAATAAAAACAGGTTTTCTCATAACAACAAAGGTGGTTTCATGACTCACTGTCACAAACCGATAGTTTCAAGAGAATGCAAGGAGACAGCGAGTAGGAGAAGCCTGCGTGGGGCTCACACCGCACTTACTATGAGTTGTGGTAAAGGTGAAGCCTCGAGTGCAGGGACACGTGGGTGTGAAAGGTTTGCAGTGGGGGGCAGAGGGGCATGGGAAAGTAAAGCTGAGCACCGAGCAGAGATAGCGTAAGACAGACGATGACGAGCTGAGGATGACGCAGCCCGACGCGTGGCTGTTTCCACGGCGCCGAACCAAGCTTGTCATCATGACTTCTTAGACGGAAAGCGCGCTGCATATTCATGTCATGTGAACACACACAGACACACACACACACACACACACACAACTCTTACGACCTTGGAAAGCTGCATGATTTAAACTCAGCGTGTGCTCTTCGACGTGCAGTTTGACCAACGCGTGTATTGGTGAGGTTTCTAAGGATGGAAGGTGCTGTGACTGGGTGCGTTCGTGTATTGTGGCGAGTGTGTTCGACTGTGTGTTGTCCTGGTTTCAACTCCACCGTTCCTGCGCTCTCACATTATCATACAGAGCAGACGGAGTGCGTGTGCTGGGTAGTAAAACTCTCCTCTGCTCTCTGACAGTCTCCACCTAACCCTCCCCACCCACCGCCCCCCTCGCATCCTCTCCTGCTGAGCTCCCTGTGCGTAATCTGTAGACTGCACACGTACACTGCCTACCTGAGTGGGAGTCTCTCTGTGGGTGTACAAGCTCCTGTGTCTGTGTGTGTGTGTGTGTGTTGTGCGCATGTGTGGCAGAGGGTGAAGGAGACAACGCGGTGCACCACATTTGAGGCGCTTTCTAAAAAGCTTCAGTGTTCTCCTCGAGTCGCTACATTCAGAAAACACCAGCTCCAAATGTGCACTCGCAACGGCGTGTGCGCGCGAGCCAACGGCGTCTCCGGAACGTGGCAGCCAGACAATCTCTGCGTCTGCGCCCTGCTGTGTGCAGCTGACAGCAATCACCTGAACTCGAATGAACCGGACTTATGTAACGCTTTTCCGCCATGGCTGGTAGAAAACAAGGCCCATTGTCATGAGCTGGGTCGTCCTGGAACCAAAAGTTTACACAGCTGACACATTAACGCTGCCGGTGGCTGAGGAAATGTTTCCTCTACACAGTTTGACACCTATTGTAGAGTTATTTTACAGTCTGCAGTTGAAAAATACATATTTGACAAATAATTCAACGATGACGGAAGCGTCTTCATTGTATGGATGTGGCCTGAGAGGAAAGCGGCAACTCCAGGCTCTGTAGCTCGGAACAACTCCCTGCACTGATTTGATGGACAAATGCCAGAACATGTAAAAATAAAAGCCATAATGTCACCAGTATAGTGCTTTAATGATGCTAGTAGAATGCAGCCACACACACAAATCAATGAATCTGGAGGTGTAATTATGGGATACTAAAACATCCTGGCAACCAAACACAACCAGCAGAAGCCTGAATGGTCTCAATAACCCCTATCCTCCATTTCTCTGAGCAGAAAACTAATTGATTGAATCCTACATTCAGGTAAGGAGCTCTGCCAACACAACCTGGCTTGTATCATAACCTTTTTGTCTCCATTTCTGGCATGCATCTCCGCTCAGGGAACGGTGTGCTGAAGATTATAGACGGGGAACAAACACAGGTTCGTGAAAGGGAAAGAAGATAGGAAAGGAGTCAGTGACTAAGAGGGTGAAGGAGAGAGGAGGGGGCCGGTGGTGCTGTAGCGCAAGTGCTCGGGAGATGAAGATAGAAAGCGAAGGAGAGAGAAATAATGAGAGAAGAAGAAAAATGTTGCCGCTCTCAGAGAGATGAATTGGTTGATAGTTTGCAGACAGCCTTTTCAATGTGTCAGTGGAAGGACTATATCCATCCCCTTCCTCACTAATAAGGTAGCGAATCCCCAAGACACAACCGTAGGGATCTATTCATTTGTCTCCAATAACACAGCCACCTTTCTGCTCATATTAGCTGGGATTTGCATAGCTGCATTTACATAAGGATTTAATAATGTCACCTGAACGAGGCGAAATGCACTTGTCAATCATTCCCAGTTTGCTAAAAGGTTGTGTGCTGTTTGCGAGGGATCGCGTTTTGCATTTGGAGCGCTTGCAGTTCGCTTTGGCTTTGGTTGCATTTTATCTCATCTAAAAACAGTATCGAATCAGATTCCTTTCAGAATGGCTTCGTCAAATCAGCTGTAGCTTTCGACATTAGTACCGCAAAGATTTAACAACATGGAAAAATGTCCACACGCACTGGAAGTAGGACACAGGGCAGAAAACACCCAGTGTGTCAGCCCATATGGAATAAAAGCTTTTTGTGCTGTTGAACATGTGGTCAATGCAAAAACTGCCGCTAGAATCTAGAGCTTTGGCAGCAACGTTATCTGTGTATACGTCCGTATTCATTTCAGGTCTATAGCTGCATCTCCTGCTACTGGCCTGTATTACTGGCGAGTTTCCTCTTTATTTTGATTATATCTGTCTGAACCCAGATACACTTAATTTCCTCAAACATCATTGACTCACGACGTGATATTTCACGTGTATAAATGTGACTTTTACACTAACAAGAATCTGCAGAAAAGCAGCAGCATATAATCTAATATAACGTCCTATTTAAAAGTGAATCTCCAGCATAGCGACATCACTGTTAGAGACATGAGGACTTTTAACTGCTCCCTCTAAAACTGATGCAATTCTTAATTCAGTTCAAGTCCAAAAATTAACAAAGAGACAAGAAATGTTCTTCTTCCAAGTGAACTAAGTTAGAAAATATTGATATACTATATTGTCAGCTACAAATACGTAATACTTCAACAAACATTCAGCACCTTCCAAAGAAGCCTGCAGCCGAAACGGTCTTCATAAAATAATAACAGCTTGAACGTGTGTCAGTACATCTCTAACAAAATTAAGCAAGACGCTAAATCTTATCTGATCTCACCTTCCAGCCGCTGCCGGCCTCTCTGTAATAGGGGAAGTTGTCACAGATCCACTGGTAGATCTCACTCAGGGTCATCCGCTTGCGCGGTGAGCCATTGATAGCAAAGGTGATGAGGCTGGCGTAGCTGTAAGGCGGTTTGCCATCTCTGTGCTGTGCAGCCTCCTCTTGGTCCAGGGTGGTTCCCGGGTCGAAGTGGGTAATTTTTTTGCCAGGCCCATGCACGTGATGGTGACCGTGGTGGTGGAGTCCGTGGTGGTGGCCATGGTGGTGACCCGTGTCCGCCTTCTGGATGGCAGCCCTCATGCTGAGCTGAGGGAGCCAGTCCATCGAGGTCAGGCTGCTCTCAAGCTCAGAGGTCATGGTGCTTGTAGGTCAAAGGGCAAATAGGGACGGTTGAGAGGCTCAGCGACGTGGCGTATGCAGGATCTCTTGTTGGCTCACTGAATGGGTGCTGTGCAGCAGCTTAGGCTCAAGTCTGGAAGAGCAGGAGTTTTGTTTACTGTGCATATTTATCTCCGATGGAGCAGATAGCAGGCTTGACAGAGACACACGTTACCGTACTTTCAAATTACCATCCTCCTACAGTGTTGCTCTGTATAACAGAAAACTAAATATTTTGGCACGTTCGTCATATGTTTTTTAACGCTGTGCGTAAATCAGATCTATGTGAGCAAAGAATTAGAAGAATAGTGAGTAGTTGTATTCTATTAATTACGCAGTGGGAGCAAAGCTGTACAGGGTAGTAGGTATGAGCGAAGTGTCTTACTCCATTCCTTTCCATCTTTCTTTGGGCCAAAGCATCTGGGGAAGTCGCCAACGTGAAGGGTAGAGTCCGCCCCTTGTGCATGGTCACAAGTTCTTCATTGAGCCACTTCGATGGCTACAGCTGCAACACACAAGCACAAAACCACACAAGACGGTGAGCTCGGTCTCCTAGACGGCCTTCATTAGATATTAATATCACACAAGCGCTCAACTGGCCTCGGCATCTGTCCAACCCGATTAAAACTCTTCTCTCTTTCTGTCCATCTAGATTGCCTCTCACTCTCGTTCCCTCCAAAGTGGAAATGGCAATTGGATCTGCAGAGTGACTAAAAGCTGGGGAATTGTTTTCACAAGTGCCTGCCAACTGGGGGAACAGCTTGGGAGGAATTCCAACCCTCTAGAGGAGCTGAAAGGCTCGTCCCCTTTTCCTCTCTGTGCACCCCCCCTCCACGCACACTCTCGGCGTGCCTCACACTCCTGTCAAGTCCATGCCAGCCCTCATGCCCTACAGCATCTAAGGTCTTCCTGAGACAGACACAAACAATAAGAAAAGAAAGCTCCATCAACAAACCCTCAGCATTTTAATTTGGCAGCTATTTTTAGAGCTGTGGTGAACTTGTGCCGTAAAAAAACTCTTTTCCGTCTAAGGACAACTTTTGGTAGCGCAAATAGTTTTAACATGAATCAAGACAAAACAAAGACAATCATCTGGTGCACATGAGAGAAATTACTCACCAATTGTTCTGTACTTCAGTCAGTCACAGCACATTCATAGATTTGTCACTACTGGACTGAGAATGTCACGTAACGGTTACTCATCGCTGAAGTGAAGACTCTATATTCATACCCCACTCTGATTCAGCGGAAACCGCTTTGTTTAGAGCTTTAGGACGATAAACTTCTGACATTCTAGAAAGAGCAGGTGAGCCTGAATATTCTGACAGAGCTAGAGTGTGGGCTGCTGCCGGTGAATAGTTAACAATGGCTGGATGGATTCTTCCTCCAGTGGGTATAGAAATCTACATCTAAACCTTAATCTACCATCCCATGCAGTAACCTTCGCGTGTCCTTGAACAACAAAGAGCCTACTGGCCCACGCGTTTTCCATTCATGCTCACTGTATATAATCAAGGTGGCAGAACTTCAATGAGCCTGCCTACCAGAGGAACACAAACCCCTCTGCCTCTTTCTACTAATCCCCCTGGAGAGTCCAATACACCAGGATGAAGAAGAGCACGGGAAGAGCTCAGCTCCTGCAAAAACCTTGCTTAATTACAAGTAGGGGGGGGGGGGGAAACAAATGTTTAGTTGCAGACTCTTCAAGCCAAACAAGTCAGGCAGTGGGACTAGGGGAAGCAGGAGGAACCGGGAGAGGAGATATGCCCAGCGAGGCCTCTTGCACAACACCACCCCCATCTCCTCCTTAAGGCCCTGCCACTGTGGGAGCAGCCATAGCCAACCCCCTCTTCCAAATCCCAGGAAGCCATCTTAATTAGTGTGCCATTTATTTCGCTAAAGGGAAGGTAGCACCGCTAGTTGTAGTGGCGGTGGGTAGGTGGGGATGGGGGTGGTGACACACAAGACACACAACAACAAGTACTTATTTTCCCCTCATTAAAAGGAGGCACAAGCTGCAAATCAGCCTGCCATAAGCCCCGACCTGCTGTGCTGCCGCGGCTGTTGTTGTTGAGAAGTTTGGGAGCGTGGGCTGGCTGCGTGGCGGCACGGTGTAGCTTCTCACCGCTACCCTGGTGAGGAGTTGGGGTGATGAGTAACAGAAGTGGAGAGAGAAGAGGAGGGCTAGAACTCAGCTTCTGAGGAGATGGGCCCTGCTGGGCGGTACACGCAACCAATTACCTAGTCCACTCAGTCAACCGGTCCCACAGCGGCAGGGCTGACCTCAGCGCTGTGGCTGTTTCTGATATCAGTGACCAGTGTGTAAACAGGAGGCAAATGATCACAGAGAGGACAGACATTTACACTAAGAGAGAAGAACAGCCTTTTATGTTCTGATCCTGTCCAATATTCAGTTTAGAATGAACCATTATTAATTCAGTGACGTACTCCACTTGCTTCACACACTGAGCTACGTCATCCTGAAATTACCATTACACGATTACGTACAGATCTGTGTCAGAACTGTGACTATACTACAGAAAACACTTCACGTCCATCTACAGCAGCGATCAAAAGCTGCTTTAGAGCATGAACTGGAATCCTCAACTTATTCCAACATTGCTCACACGAGCTGCATGAGAGAACACAGATGTCGCAGTCAGACATTAAAGGGGCATTATCCAGCTCTCTACAAAACCCAGGTGATGTCTAATTAAGACCATGTCGAGACAGGCACACAGTCTGGAGGATGCAGAGGACGCTCCCCATTCAGCTGAGCTGCTCCATCGCTGAACGTCTAGGAGCTGTTTATCGTGCTTTGCTGTCGTGCGCTTCTCTCCTTCAGGAAATCAGAGTTATATAGGCCACATGATGCGCCGTTTATAATGATGCAACCATCCTTGCTTCAGCTTGTTGTAAATAACACGGACGTCAGCAGGGCAGATTTTGGGCTTATTCAGTTTAACCCTGCTCACTAAAACCAAAGGGAATACTTCCCCAAGTGAGAACGTGTGGCTGAAGGCCGGAGATTGTTCAGCATCATGGCTGTTAATTGAATTCAATCAATACACTGAAAATGTTCCTTTAAAATGATTTTATCTTTTGTGGAGTTTAAAAAACAAAAAAGGAAGCTGGCTGTGTTTAACATTTATGAAATGATGTCACTGCGCACGCTCTCCTATAATTAACTGGAATTATGTTATCGTAAAAGCAATTAAAACTCTAAACAGGATAAAAATTAAAGCTAAACCACATTAAGAAAACTAATTACCAAATTGAAAAGCCTGTGTTCTATGTACAGTAACAATAACAACAATATATATTTTTACATTCATTCATTTAGAAATATATGATTAGGTACAAAAACACATCAACGAACACATGAATCCTAGTGACGATGCTGAAAACGGTTCCTTTAAGATGATCTCTGGAGAGAAGACACTTAAACACAAGAACTAAACGCAGAGAGGAGGGGACATTCTGGCAGGTGATCATACACAGGAATCAGCGTTTGATTAAATGGCTTGAACGCTCGTGAACGTGCAGGGAAATGCAGCGTCTCAGCGACAGACACATGGTTAAGTTTAGTTGCTATCAAAAAAGGTTAAAACTCTGGCAAAAGGGAAAGCGTGTGGCACTGCGTGTTTTTTTAACACAACAAAAAAAAAACCACACGTAAAATTTAGCTTAAATACCTTCAAAGTTGCGCGATATTAGGTGGCACTTCCTGAAAAGATTACAAGCATCAATGCAAAAAGACGAGCAAGGATTCGCGCCTTTCTGAACAAGAAATCTTCCTCCTTCAAAGAACTTGAATGAGTCACTCTTCGCTCTGTGGATGGAGCTTTCATGACTGGGAACATTGTCCCCTTAAAAGAGTTGAGGGTCTGTGTGTGATTGAACGTATTCACCCATTAGACTTTGTAGCTGTGATGCACTCACTCAGCTGTATGCATCACTAACAGCTAACAGTCCCCCGCTGCTAGCAGGCTTTTAGACTGAGAGAGAGGCTTTACACTTCTGCATTTTAATAGAGAACTCTGAATGGAGGGACGGGGGATGGGTGAGAGAAGGAGGGGGGGGGAAGGAGCCAAAGGAAAGAGGCATCAAAATATTTTCAGAGGAAAATGAAGTAATGACAAAATACCCACCCGGAGCGAGCCGAGCAGAGGGGGTTTCTGGGAAGGACCGCCTTGGCAAGGGTAAGGCTAATGTGTCAAAAGAAAGTCTGTCGGCACACGGAGCGCTGTCATGTCTAGGAGTGTGGGCCATTCAAAGGAAGGAGGAAAAGGTCCAAAAAGCAATATTGAATGTCTTAATTACTTTCTGACTCAGTGCCACAAAACATACCTCTGAAAAGGTTCAATTATAAGATATCAAGGCAAATCAGCTGCCCTTATGGCGGCTGCTTGCTCATCTCTCAATGGAGCTGGGTTAAGCAATTATCGCTTGATACTGTCTACTTATTCTCAGCCGAGACCTGGAGATGCACCGCTTCAAACGCAGATGCATTTTAAGGACTTGGAGCCACTGGTCAGGCGAACGAATGTGTGACGGTTAAAAAAAAAAAAAAGAAACTGCTGACCGGCCCGTGTCAGCCAAGTCAATCCAGATGAATCTCACCTGAAACAGAACCCAGAGATTCGCGTCATTTTTCATGGGCCTGAAAGAAAATCGGATTGAAAAAAGGCAAGAAAATCACTAGGTTCCACCGAATCCCAGTGGGCCCGGAATAAAATATTTAACTCGCTAAGCCCACACAGAACATAACACCTGAAAACATCTGCCAAGGTAGAGGGAGTTAGCGACCCAGAAGACTTACCACCGCTGACAAGGAAAAAGCTATCACAATTCTAGATTCTGACAACGGAGAAGTTAAAAAGGCATATTTTGTCATAAATAAAACATAGGAGTGCAGCATTTCGGCAAACTCCCCCAACAAAAGGTCCCAGGAGAGAGATGGGAAGCTGTTTGTGAACTCAAGCTTCGCACAGTAAAGGGGGCTATAGCACTGCGTCACCACGGCTCGAGCTACATTCCCACATCCAGCCCTATTCAGCAAGGACTACTCCTCTTTAAAAATTCATTAATTTACAGCAAAAATAGATTAAAGAGCCCAACTGCACCAACCTAAAAAGTTTGGCTTGTGAATAGCATTAATAATGGAAGCAAGCATCCAAAACCTAGAGGCCCGGGCTTGGAGGCATGGCTTAGGTTTTGTTGCGCTTTATAATGGAGCGTAATTTACATTTTTTAGAAGTATTACAGCTTTTTGATGCTTGTTTATAAATGCATTGTTTTACATGCAAATTGGATAACAATTCTTACTCATTAAAACGCGTTACGAGTGCAACAACACTCGTAGCTCGTGTAAAACAGCGACTTTACACCGGGTTCACAGTGGAAGCTCTGCACTGAACTCCTGTCGCCGCCGACTTCAATCCAAATGACGGCCTTTTAAAAGTGATCACCCCCCCCATCTTATCTGTTACATCTTTCTCTTTCAAATCATAGCCGTGCTTTGCTAACAGAATCAAAGAGAGTTTTGACAAGATAAAAGGATCTGCTGCATTTGAATTCAAATTATGTGTACTTTCCTGGGGACAAGACAGAAATCACAGTGACTGGAAGCACTCAGAGAACTTTAAGGTACTTGAAATGAGAGGAAATCTGCTCTAATGCGTTGTCAGACTTTTCACCTTCCCCACCTGATGACAGGGGAGTTTGCCATAGTACAGTCTATAGTTAAGTCAACATCTAAAGAAAAGCGAATATCTGATCGTTTGCATAGTGGTAGAATTAAGGTTTTCATACAGATCCACTAGTGTGCAGGGGTTTACTATCAACTTTTAATACCCAGCCACTAAAGTGATGCTTTAAACAGCTCGTGGACCTCATAGCGCTGTTTGATTAGAGGCCCAAACTGGACACCCTCCTCTCACAGGTGCCGCCACGCTACCTCAGAGCAAGGCACTTTACACGCAGCTGCTATAGTGGAAGTGCTGTAAAGGATAAAGAGTAGGAGACGGCTCCCAGGCATCGGTCTGTACACATGAAGAGCGTAGGTGTTGGGTCTTTTAGAGCACAATTCCCATTCATTACAGTTTCCATTAAGTAAATACATGTTTTCAAGTTTAACAACAAGTCTTAATAACTGCAGCAGTATGACAAGGTGAGCTCATAGTCTGAGTCTGTATAGAACATTTTTCTATACAGGATGTCAAACAGATTGTTACTTACAATCTTTTCACTCCCGTGAACTCGCTCTATCGGGTGATGGGATGGGATTTTAATTCTATACGCGCTTAAACACTTTTTTGAAGGAAGAAAACGCAACAGTTGCATGTCACCGTCATAAAGAGCATGACAGGAGACGACAGGAGATCGTGGCCGATTCACACGCTGACAAAGAAAGCGAAATGAGCGAAGGGTGGGTCCCACGAAAAGCCCTGAATTCAACTTCTAAAAGTCCTCACTCCACTCGTTTTGTAGCATTGCATTTGCTGACATTGACGATAATTACGATGACCTTTCCGATGATAAAACAGAAATCAGCCAAACATTAAGAGGGTTCCATCCTTTCACGTTTCATGCAATTCTGCGTAACGTTTTAATGAGGCATTTAGGGGTCTATGAGTGATCTACTGAGAAAGTCTACAATGGCAATCAGCAGTGAGTGTGGCAGCTGTTCAGCAATTAAAAAGCCAAATTACCCTCAATCAACACCATTTACTAGCGCAAGTAAATCTCAGGGCAAATAATGATGAGAGAAATCTGTTCAGACAGCTCTCATCTTGATAGGAATTAGAGGCGCATCCAAATCAGGAGCAGGGTACTCTTTCAAATGCCTTTTCAGGCTGATGCACGCAAACACACACACACACACACCTTCCTCGTGTGCGAGTTTAGGCGAGATGAAACTGTGCTTGGATGCTTCTCCATACTGCAGCATAGTAACTTCTTGCAGTACAGCATGGTCCATGAGAAGATTCTGGTGTCCTTCTGAAAAACCGACTACTCTGCTCCACGCGAGCCCCCCGGTTATAATAATAATAATAATCTAGAGCGTGCGAGTGTAACTGTACAGCAGCAAACTCATCCCGTGTTGGAAACCAGCTAATAAGCGTGACCTGCATGCTAAGATGCGTTCAAAGGCAGTGATGGCAAACTGCTTTGCTTCTGTCTGCGCTGTCTGAAAAAACAATGCATATATGTTTCCTGTGTGTCAAATGAAGCCTGTGTTAATGTCCCTTCTCTCATTCATGTTGACTTGCAGCAAACGTGTGTATGGTGTAAATGTGACTCCTCGGTCTAAGCCCTTAAAATGACACCTTCAATGTATTTTAAGTAAAATCTGTTGTTGTCATGAAGTTAACGACAAACATAAAGATCTATTTTAAAAATATGCGATGCTCTGAAACAAACTTGGTTAAGTCTTACGAATCCCCTGAAAGGAACGATTTCAAGTGAGGTGAGTTACTCTTCCTCGTTTCCTTCCCTTCCCCTCTTTGCCTCAGTGGACTTAACTACAACAACATGAGATTTAAACCTCTGTGTTAATCATAACCCATCTGCGTGGAACCCGGTGCTGTCTCTTGATGTGTTGAGCTTTAAGCTTCATCTTCATGCATATTTGCGCCACCAGCACAATTCAGCGCTTGGGTAATTGTCGGATTGGAGACCACGTTCCTCGCAGCCTAATGGTAACACGAAACTGATATTGCAAACTTGCAGAAGTTGAATTAATCGGACGCACATTTGAGGGTAAAGACCAATGCTCGGCGTCTGCATGCAGGCACACAGTGACAGGTAGCCAAAGTGCCACACGGTGCCATGAAGTCAAACCCGTGGCATCTGCAAGCTACGCTACAATCCAGCGGTTCTAAATCAGGATTTGCCACTAACATCCACGACTGACATTCAAAGCCCAAATGCACAGACTACTCACCGTCGCAGACGAATAGGATCCGGCACAATGTTTGGTCCGGGAGCTCCAGACGCCTGCTCTGCACTCCACGAAGACAAAAGCCCCGGCGGTGCGCGGACGCTGTCAGCCGGTCTGCACGCACGGAGCTCTGCGGGCGTCAAGCTGACCGCTGCTGTGGCCGCACGACAGCTCCGACGGGCTGGCTCGACCCACTGTCCGCGTCTGCGCTCGCAACACGAAGACCCCGGTCGCTCTGCGCGCAGCTCGGCTGCTGAACCACCGGAACTACTTCCAACGCCAGCCGGAGCACGTTGAAGATGAATCCATGCACCACAATAGGAAAAATGAAATCACATGCATTCAACTAGTTCCCATGAATCAGATTCAACCGAGACGCCACATAGACCACACATAATAATAATAATAATAATAATAATAATAATAATAATAATAATAATAATAATTAACCGTTTGGTTTTGGTTTTGCTTTCTGAGGTCTGAAGTTTTCATTAAAAACGTTCAGGTTTAATGAACCCTAATATTCGCTGTGACTTTGAGAGTCACATAACTACACGTTTTGGGCTTTTTGCTGTGTTAACGTGGGATGGGCAGACATGGAGACACACTTTCAGTGATATTCACATGCTGCTCAAAGTGAAGCACACCATGTATTTGCTCCTTCGGTGGTACAGTCCTTTTACACCGGCACATGGATGGCGGCTTCTAGAATAAATGCATCTACAGGCCTGGTGTGTCAAAGTTCAGCGCACATGGACACGACGTCACCTGAAACACAAGTCAAACAGCCAAAACGCTGGGATTTGGTGTTTTAAAATGTGTAATTGATTTAGTGATCACACTGTTACTACAGCACTGTAGCAACTGTTACTGGTGCTTGTTTTTGGGGGGGTTAATCTGTTTTCCTGATCAGGTTCTTCTCTCCACATGAAACTTCACACTGACAACGGCGTAAACTGAGTTTATTAAAACAGGCAGACACTGACATCTCACTGTGAGCAGCAGCTCTTCTAAAACTGTTTTTCATCTGTGTTGTCTTACTTACTGCAGTTAATCCCATTCTACAGCCGGTGATTTGTGTCAAAGAGAACGTGACTATGTGTGAAATTATGAAAGCAATAAAATGAGTCTGCGTTTACAGAAACTGCTTTTAAAGCCTTTAGTTTTTGTCTCATATGTAGCACTTTCAATTGCGTTGTTCAACAGCTGTTATCTGTTGATTCTTAATGTTCTCATCAGCACGTGTTTTCATTACTGGGCCTTATTCTTGTAATATAATTTTTTTTGTTGAGTTTTTGTTTTTTTCTAGTTTTCTAGTTTTTTCCACACTTGGTCTGTGCTCTTCTAACAAACAACTCAGTGCTGCACTCCGCTGGATAATGTGGGTGCCTGCACCGATGAAACCACTGGTTACAATAGTTAGAGATTTTCAAAGCAGCAGAGCACAGTCCTGGTTTGAGACATGATTACACAGAACGGCCACAAGAGAGTGTTATAAATAGAAAGAAGTATAACGTTTGTATTATAATCGCAGCAAAGTGTAATGGTCAGTTTAAAACACTAAGATTAATACATAAAAAAAGAACAAGCAGAAGATTGACCCCCAGTACTGTTGCTGTGCCTGGTTGATTGTTCACGTGTGCGCCGACCACCAGATGACGCTCTAACACAAGGCCATGTGCTCTGGGTTTCACAAAGCCAACGGAAATCCCTTTGATTATGCATTATGTGCATGTTGCCACTATTTAATCAGATCGGTTTAACAGTACAAACTAAAAACTAACCACGTGAAAGCACTGATTGTATTTAATGTCATAAATTGCTGATGACGTGTTTAATCCGTACAGAAGCATCTGTGGACCTGAGCTTGATCTTATTGCTGACGTTTGATCCCAAAAGACAGCGTTGAACTCATTACTGTGCGTTGATGGGCTGCTCCAAGCAAACACACACCAGCGTATACTGTGGTTTTATACTCACTGTATAGAACCTGCTTTAGCGCGGTATTCAGTCATATGTTTGGCTGAATTTCCAGGCATATTAAAGGAGTTGCGTTGGGTTTTGCATGCAACACGCTGGTGGCGCTACTCGGTGAGTGGGAGGCTGCTCCGTCTGCTGACTGGGCGACGCTGATGAAGAGGAATGCGTCTGCTCCGGCGCCTTCCCCCTTCTTTGTGATGATTGGGCAGCACAACTGGCTCTGCCCGGTTTGATCCTGTTGGTGCTCCGTCGATGCAGTGCGCCAAGCTCACAGGATCCAGAGAAGGCAGAGAAAAAAAAAAAATAAAAAAAAATAACCATAACCAGGTGTGCAGCTTCATGCCTTGTCATTGACAGGTTCTGCCCAGCAAAACGTCAATTCAATTAAGGTGGTTTGAGGAGTTTGTGTCTTTACACTTGAAAGTATCGGTCTCTTACATAACAATAAACGTTATTAGGCCTAATAACTATTTATTTGGCGGTGTTTTAGATTTATCTCTATTTTTATTTTACTTTATTGTTTCGTCTGTTTGGCATGTGAGTGCACACACTTATTTTGTCTTCTGGCCACGTTAACTGTAGAAACGTTTCTACAGTTAACGTGGCCAGGTTTGCTTTATCTTTACACTCTATCTTCACACTTTGCTTTATCTTTACACTCATGTTTGATAATTCTTACAGGTGTTCAGCGAGGATCCTCAGCTACTGCGTTAAACACTGCTGCCTATTTGTAAGAATTTCCCTGAGGGGACTGACATCAGTATCAAATGTTAGCCCACCTCTTATCATTTTAAACATGTAGTAAAGGTATCTATTGATACACTGTACCGCCCTCCTCTCAAAAGTGGGTCATTCTGAGTTTCAATATTTCTACATTTACAGTTTTACCATTGTTTCCCTTTTTGGTTGAGTAGTTACATTAAAGCCAGTCCTATTACTACTATGTCATAAATTACGAAAAACGCATAATTTAAGTATCAGCACTACGATTCCCACAATGCTTTGGGGGCTATAAACAGGAAACTGTGTTGTCATAGTTAGTTCCGTTGTATTTCATGTGTATGTAGCACCGTTATGGGAAGCCGAACACGCTCTTATGCTTTCTTCTTTACGTTGCACTCGTGCGTATACATATAAATTGTTATTATTTTAATACTAAAGTTAACGAAAAAGGCGGCGGCTTTCGTCCTTTAATGTTTGCATTGGAGAAAACATATATGTTTATGAGTAAGTTTAAGTCAACCTGAAAATGTATCCCTCAGCTCGGTTTTGCCTGAGTTGCCCTCATCGGCCAGCCCGCGTGTTTTCACAAGGATGGGGAGGAAGAGCGCAGGAGAAGTGGGTCACCCGCATAATTTAGCGCCATTAACACGTCAACGTTTCCCTCTCGTTCGCCTCTGGTTCAAAGTTAGCCTTTTGAACAATGCGATACAAGAAGAAGCACGAGAAGAAAAGCTGCCGGCGTCTTGCGTTTGCGATGACCTTGTTTCATTTCCTGCCACCCCGGCATAGAGACAGGGAGGACGGTGTTCTACTACCCTCCCCGCACCGTCTGGTCTGAACCGGTTCGGATTGTGCGCGGTCATAGACGCACTGCAGAGTCCGCGCGCCCTCGCGAGTCTCAGCCCCTTTTTCTGCTCAGACGTCTTTGATTGGCCAGCGTGTTCGCGGCTCGCCCACACCTCCTCGCGTGTTGTTTGGTCAAAAGACGACTTTGCGAGCTGCGATTGGCCCCCCAAACCTTTTATTTTGGGGCAGTGTCAATTGTGCACGGGCACGCAGAGAAATGGAGTTGTAAACGGAGCGCGTGCACTTTTCAGCACCAATACCGCGTGGATAGCAGCCAAAGGAAGCAGCGAGCGTTCGCTTGGTTTATTGTCACAAACTAAACGAGTTTGCGCTTCGCCACGCCATCAACTGCTGCGACCACGGAATAACTTTACTTATAGTTTTGACTCGCTACGCAGAAGATATACAGCGGCAACGCTCGAGCTTTGTTTGCCCCGGCGGGCTGTGCCGAGAGCTGCATCTTCAGTTCCTGTGGGTGGAAATTGCGTTATTTTCGGTTCGCTTGTGCCGAATTTGCGCGGGCTTGACTCGTCTAACTGCGCACCGGCATCTCTAAATGGCTACAAATGAAGGGAAACAAAGGTGATAAAGAAGACTATTCATCCTAGCCGGTTCGGTCCAGACAGCGGTTGAGTCGTGGTCCCGTTTTCGCCACATCACAGCTTCCTAGCGCCGCTATTCGCCGAGGTCTCCATTGTGTGAGCATCTCTACTGTTCCGCTGCCGCCCGACCCCCGGATCCCTACACACACCTGCCGCTTCCCACGGCTGCTACTGTGCTTTTTTTTAGCCGAATCTACGTTGCCCTAAACCCACTCAGTCCAAAATGTGTTCTCGTGTGTGGTTCGTGACCGACCGACGCATCAGCCAGGAGTATCCCCAAGTTCAGATCCTCCGGGCGCTGAAGGAGCGCTGCGCCGACGAGGATGTTGAATTCCGCTCGCTCCTCATGGATCAAATCGTGCTGACGATCAGCGAGGGCCAATTAGGTGAGTGTCGCTCGACCGCAGCGCTCGATGCAAAATGTAACGCTTGTGTGTTTGAGACCAACAGCGGCAGCCATATGCTCCGCACAAGGCTAAAGGCAGGCGGGTATTGTTTGGGGACTACGCTGCAGCAAGGTTAGCCCCGCGTGTGTGCTAGCAAGGAAGCCAAGTGGAAGCTCAGCCGTGACCGCCTAACCCAGTTTCCAGCTAGACTCCCTCCAGACTGAGAGCAGCGATGACGATTGATTCCGTTTCGCTGAATGCGCTGCACATGGAGGGATATTAAGGGAGCACGGGGATGAGGGTTCGTGGGTACAAATAATCACTGCATCGCTTGAAGGGTGAGGTGATTTAAATATTGCCCCGGAGGTTTCACGCTGGAATCCGTTAATCAAGCCGAGTTAACCCTCGGAAAAATGCATATTGTTTACTAGACAGCCACGACCAGGATTATGTTTCCTACCGTTATGTTTAATACAAGGCTCCATAGATAAAAGCAGCACCTTGTATCCCAGTGTGTTGCTACACGTAATCTCTGCTGTCCCCTGCGGTGCCACGTCTGTCTTTTTTTGTTTGTTTGTTTGATTTAAATTTTACTGCTCTGTCCGGAACATGTGGTTTGCGCTCAGCTCATTATGACATGACAACATTTCGCAGTTTTGACTTAGGGGGGGGGGGGGGGGGGGGGAATACAGTGGTGGCAGCAGGCGCACAGAGCAGACACACAGTATTTGTCGGGGTGGTGTGAAATGGGGCAGTGTCACCAGATGAGAGGAGTGTAAGTCAATTAACACATAAACAGTGTAGGCTGGCACAGGAAGAGGCTGAATGGGCATAATAGGATAAGGGGGAGACTAAGCAGCAGATTACATACTGTCGGTTTATACTCATAAGGAGGCTATTGAACAGCTAATTCATGGCAAAGCTTTATTATCCTGTATGGTTTTTCACATGCCAGAGTGACATCATACTAAATACTGCTATACAATATTTATTCAAAGACATTTAGCAAGTACAAGTACAGATGAGCAAACACCACTAGGTGGAAAGGTAGCTGTCTAGACCTGTATCTGAGCAAGTTGCATGCTCCGAAAACAAGCCTGTTAGCCTCACCTGTAATCCACGCTGACCCCAAGTCTGCAGGCAGAAACTGTCTCCTGAGCTTTGAAGTGACATCACAGATTAACGGTTAATTAGGACAGATGGACCCACGCTGTAGGCCCACTGAGCAGGAAGCCATAGGCTGAAAGTTTCATCTTTCATTCCTGATCTTCCAGGCTCTATGGGTTTACAGGGGGATTAGCAGAAACGTGCAGGTCTTGAACAAAGTAGAAGTGGTTGTGTAATTTAAGATGAACATCAGGAAATACAGCAAAGCAAGCAGCGGTTGAAAGTTACACAGTTGGCAATTGTTCTTATTTCCTCATTGGTATTTTACCAATTATGGCCATTGTGGTCACTGACCACCTTACTAAGTGGTTAGTAATGCACCACTACTGTGTGTCTGGGGTGCATTTACAGACCAATAAAATATTTATTGTTTCGACACTTGCATATAATTTACAAGCTTGTTTTAGTAATATTCACAGAATTCTAGTAAGGATGTAACAGGAAACATTTTTCACTAATTTAATACATGGCATATCAGTGTCAAAGTCAAATAGGTGACTTTATAGGTGTGTAATCGCACAGTCACAATCCTAAAACTAGTGACACATTTACAGCTCAGCGTTTCAAACGTTTCACATGCTCTGGGGTTAATGGGGGCGTGTCCAGCGACCTAGAGGCATTTCACATCCCATGACTTGTGCTGTGAGATGTTTAAACAGTGACTGGATATTAATTGATATCGCAGTCATTTGTGATTCTTGCACATACCAGTGGATGCACTATTATGCAAATGCTATGAATTATTAGCAAGTGTATGTTACATTTGAAGGTAATCAAGGCACCGTCTTCCTGGCACTGAGGCGCGTATTTTAGTATCCAGCAGAGCAGCCTGAGCAACAGATCGCCAGCAGTATCTCATTTGCAGGTTCACACACGCACCCTTGAACATGTAGATTTGCATTTTATTGGACTCACTGTTTCCGGTAGAGATACAAGAAGCCTGTACACATTTCTACAGACAGTGCACTGGCAGGTAGGCAGTTTCTACGCAGCACAAGCACCGTGTCGCATGCTCAATAGTAAGAATTCTTCCTATTTTAGTCAAGGGTTTTATCATTTTATGTGGCAGCAACATTAACTGAAGCATAAGCCTTATTTTTAGAACTACTTTCAAAGGCGCAGATCACTACTTATGGTATAAGTTGCCCACACTGTATATTTTAAATGTTGGGTATACCACAATGAAACATAGTTACTGTAATCTGCATAACTGCAGTAACCAAAGATGTTATGATACGGAATCATTATCACCTATACAAGTGCATCCTCATGATGATTTACGTTGTGTCACGCTGTGCCTCACTCCCAAACTTTAGCGGGAAGCCACCAATATTACTAAGGATGCGCAAGCGAAACCAAATTATGAGTAACTACTGACTTAACCGAAGTTGTGAGATAAGTATACGGTTTTGAACTAGAAATATGATGAAATGTGTGTTTTAATTTAGGGAGGCGTTAACTCCCTCTGAGGCGCAGATTTTGAACAGACAAGGAGGAAGAGGCTCTGTCATCTAACCAATTTAAATGATTGTAATAATAATAATTATAGGACTTATTGTTTTTGTAACTTTTTATTGAGGAAGTGCTGGGAATGACACAGTGGAATGATTTCGAACCACCTTGTTGAACAAAAGTTTTTTTTTTTTTTGCATGGCTTCAGCGCAGGCCTATGGTATTTTCTGACTGCTGTATGAATTGAAGACAGATATTCAAATAGCCCATTGTTAGCCCTAGACTGAAAGGTCATGTGGGAAACTGCTGTTACATCAGGTTAAATCCCACTGGATACCGACACCTAGAATGACACTGGGGTTGGCAGCACCCACCATCCAAACGCTGGCACCGCAATTGTCACTGCTGCCCTGTGACGTTGCAGCGGTATGCACAGAATGCTTGTTATGCCTGTTAGCTGTGTCAGGCAGATTGAAAATGGGACATATATACGGTCCTCTGAGGCATGAAAACATTATCATCCGCTGAAGCAATAAACATAACACAGGCGCACTAAATTTAAACACAGGGTTTCTGGGCGTTTTTGCAAAGGGCAGATGTTGGACAGTGTGGTGCATATGAAGACTATGAGCACAAATGAATGGGAGGGATTCATCTGGCTACCTCACAAGCCTCTGTTTGGTTCCCCTGGAGATGTGACGAGCACCGTGAACAGTGAACACTGTCTGTCAACAGCCATGAGACTACATCCCCTGACACTTCCCACTGTAACACCACTCACAGGGCTTTCACTGGCTGCACAATCACAGCAGTGTGACAGTGCTGAATAGGCCGAGAGAGACAGCAAATCCTCCTGCTTCTATACAGACACGATGAGGAGGAGGAAAATAGGGAGGGGTGGGAAGCTTTTCATTCTTCGTTCTCATTTTTTCTGTATCTCTGCACCTCCTAACCTCCTTCTTATCCTCCTGTTAAGCTAAGCTTTTATCAACTGCTGCTGGTCACTTATTTCCCTTGCTTTGACCTGCCAGCGCACAAAATGACAGCCAGTGGCGCTGTGACTGCTCCCAACCTGCAGATTCAGGACATGGTAGCTGTAGTGCAGTGACATTGACGAATCCGTCCCCCTCTTTTCTGTCCATTGTCATTTGTGGTTACCCACATGTGTATAGCACATCAGCTTGTCATCACCTGATCTGTTCATCATTGTGGACTGTTGTATTGCATTGCATCGCCTGCTCAAAAATCTCTGTATGTGTCTGTGTTCCTTTATCTGAATAACACCAGTCACAAGTAAAATTCTTCCAAATCTTTGGCAGCAACTTGTAAACCTGCCATCTGTGTTTGGCAAATATCAAACCAATATTCTGTTCCAAATCTTATTCTGCGACTGGAGTTGTTTTACATGGCTCAAACACTTTGAATTTAAATTCAGCTGTGTCCAGTTAGCACCTAGCTCATATGTGCTTTATCATATGTGATTAAATTCAAGTAGGCACCTCTAAGGTTCTGGACATTTATTCACACCCCACTGCCCTGCATTGAGGCAAAGTCAGTGGATGAGGTAGACGGTACTGGCACAAAGACAGAGAATGAAGGATATGTCCATCTTTTTAATAATCCCGTTAGCAGGCAGGACAGTTTCCAAATCCATGGCTAAACACCAGAAGCTTAGGAGCTGGCTGCCTCTGCCCAGTGCTATGACTCAGCCAATGCTCAGTCAGAGCTGTGTGGTCACCAATGAAGCTGTGTCCTTAAGCAGCCTCTATCAACACGAGTGAGCTGTGTCACCAGTAGGTGAACAAATGGCAAGAACGACCAGATCATCAAATATGACTTCTAGGATGTAATGGCTGCTGTAAAAGATCATTTGTTACTGTGTAGTTTGGCAAGCAGGGATTTGGCTGAGTGCTCTGGTTCCATGAGTGGAAGAAACCGGATATAAGATTTCTGTGTTTTCAGTGACTCTTTCTAACCATGTCTCTCTATGTCTCCCGCAGGTTTGCGTGTGGAACAGGAGATGGTGACATCTTATCCTCAGGTGGTGGTGGTGAGGGTCCCTACGCCGTGGGTGCAGTCAGATAGCGATATCACCGTGCTGCGCCACCTGGAGAAGATGGGCTGTCGGCTGATCAACCGCTCCCAGGCCATCCTCAACTGCGTCAACAAGTTCTGGACCTTCCAGGAGCTGGCTGGACATGGGGTGCCTCTTCCTGACACCTTCTCCTACGGTAAGATGATATTTATCTTTGATTAGTGTTACTGCAGTGGAGTCTTCAGTGATGTCCTGTATAAAATCGCTTATGAGGGTTATGTTATGATGATAGAGTAGTAGAGTAGTAGTAGCAACAAGAGAAACTAGACCGACATCATGTGCTGTCAAGTGAACATTACCATGACACACCTGTCGTGTCAAGCCGTATGCTTTTTGACATGTAACCATAGCTGCATCACAGGCTTTGGCCACATTTCAACACAGATTATTAGGCAATTGCCATCAAATAATATTAACATGTCTTATCTTCTCATAAAATTTCTCACAGAAATCTCTCACAACATTAGCCATTTTATAAGACAGAGCAAAGCCGGACAATCAACACCACACACTTCCACGGTCCAAAAGTCGATAGTTCTGAGTGTTTGTGAGGTCGCAGTAAGAGAAGGATACAGACGGAGGGAGAGAGGGATCGAAGGGGGAGGTGTTGGCCTACATTCCATTCGTCCCTCTGCACAGTAGGCCAAGCAATGAGTGCAGAGCGGCTGGAGAGCTTATGTAACACCACACCCCATGGCTCCTCATGATTTGTCAAAATAAAATATGCCATTGCCTTCTTACTGCTTTCCACCTCAGCAGCTTATGACGTGGTTCGGTTTGGTGTCCGCTCTTTCTCCTCCTCTATTTTCTCAGTTCTTTCCCCCTCGCACGGAAAACACATGTGAGCCAGTGCATCTGGAAAAAGCCATGTGACAGGATAGTTCACATCTGTTCCCTTGACTGAATGCCAGATAAGACCAGACAGGCAAATAAAAATGGAGAAGCACAGGGGGAGAGGGGCGGAGATAGAAAGAATGGGGTATAGAAAATATTAAATAGATGTTTTTCAATGACCCCGTAATCTAAAGCAAAGCAAACGGAAGCACATCTGTTGCTACAAGAGTCGGTGTCGGCTACGGTCAGCTGCTCCACATTAACATTTCCTTCACTCAGTCCCATGAATCAAGCTACAAAATAATAAGCATAATCTCAGGACACTCCTACTGCCCCGCTGTTTTGAGGCAGTTCTGTTGCCATAGCAACATGCGCCATTCCTTCCCACTTCCTACTTGATTGGCTCTAATGTGTGAATCATGCCTTCATAACAAGGCTGCTTTTTAACACATTTCACACCTCCGTGTGTGACTGCTTTGTGTTTGTGTGTGTGTGTGGTTTCCCAGGAGGACATGACAATTTCCGCAAGATGATTGACGAAGCAGAGCCGCTTGGCTACCCCGTGGTGGTGAAGAATGCACGTGGCCACAGAGGTAAGAAATTTAATAGTTGACTTTTCTTTTTATGTCACCCTTCCACAAATAGCTGTTTCCTAAACAACCCAACAGGCCGCTATGTCCACCTTTATATGAAATTCATTGACAGAGTGTTAATAATTAGGACCAGGATGCTGCAGCAAACACAGACGGAGGTTCGCGATGTTTGCAGACGATGCCTGTATTCAGGACATTTTCATGCACTTGAGGAAGCCGGTTACATTTGGCTTTCTAGAGTAAGCTGGTTCAACTGTCCTGGAAATGAGAAACCTGGTTGAGGCAGTTGTGGTGGGGGGTTGAGGAAGGAACATCCCCAGCTAGGCTTCTCATGGGGAAGCCAATTTCTCGGCCATGTATATGCGTAATGGGCTTTCAGATCAGCTTTTTACAGTGGTGCATGACAATAGATGGCAGACAGTGAACATTGTGGTTTGAAGTCAGTGAAAGAAAGAAGGGATTAATACAAGAGATAATAATCCTTCATTTTTAAATCAAGTCCACCCAAAGTCAGATTGAAACTAACACAAAGTGATCTGTGAAAGTCCAGTTAAGTTTGCACCACATATTCGTTTAGTTTAGACAGCACACATGTTCTTTATTTTGTCTGCCTGACGTTGTTAAGTCAGTCTACTCTGGCAACCCCACAGAGCAAAAACAGAGTAAGTAGGGTCTTCTGTAACCGTGCAGTTAAAATCTCTGGCTGTGTGCTTCCCAAACAAGTTCAAGCTGGAAATCATATTACTCATCGGCTGCATGGATATACAGGTTTATGGTAATCAGGTTAATTCAGTGCATGTAAATGCCATCGTTGTGCTTCCTGGAGATCAGCCTCATCGTTGCCGTCCCTCTATTCGTAGTCGTAGTTGGTTCATTGTGTGGAGTGATAGCAGTGGAACTTGGCCGGAACAGGCTGCCGACACAGCACATTGACTACTCGCACTAATGAAATTCAGCATCTTAAGAAGCCTCTTTCCCTTTGTGGTTGACCGTTATCATTGGGTGAAGCTTAATCAGCATACATTTAAATTTCACGTCCTGTGTCTGGCCAGGTGCTGGGACATGGAATATTCGAATTCACATAATGGGCGCACTTCCTTTGGTGACTGTTGTAGTATCACCAGTACAGATTAGTTGTGCCGTTTTCGTTAAAGGGCCATCGTTCGATGATCTTTACATCTTTACGATGTTCACAAGTGATTTCTTTGTCATGGTGTTTGGATCGTCTTTGACACAATGTGCACGTACACAGCAGTCACATGAGACTGTGGAGTGCTGGGTCAGAGAGCTTGACGAGCAGGAGACAGAACCAAGCCATGCTAATTAAAACAGGCGTCTTCTATCCTTTGTGAGAAGAAGTGACTTGGCTGCTAATAGAAGCCTGCTGTCTATTTAGCAGAACAGGAACTGACATAAGACTTTGTCAGCTGATGTTGCCGTTTGTCAGTACAACTTTGAGGAAGTAATCCAACCACATCTAATATTTCACTTGTCTAGTGGCAGAGCCTTCAAAGATATTATTATTTGAGATGAATCCATCCAGTTATCTATACTCTATGAAAACCATTATGTATTTCTTTCAGTTCTTGATACAGTGTCTCCTTTCTATTCCTAGGCAAGGCTGTGTTCCTGGCACGGGACAAACACCACCTGACTGACCTGTGCCACTTGATCCGCCACGATACTCCCTACTTGTTTCAGGAGTACGTCAAGGAGTCGCACGGTCGTGATGTGCGAGTCGTCCTGGTGGGCGGCCGCGTCATTGGTTCTATGCTGCGCTGCTCCACCGATGGTCGCATGCAGAGCAACTGTTCCCTGGGTAGGTAGACCCCTGACAGTCACTGGTCACACAGTTACTCCACTGACATTGGAGGAATGTAACTCAATGCATTTACATTTAGATTAAAAACACGATCACCAAAAAAAAATATAAGAAAAGTTAGATTAGCTCTTTTTAAATCATACATATTAATTTAATGAGTCCTTTAAAAATAAGACACATTAGTGTCCTGTACAGCACTGTGCCACATTTAAAGCCTCACTGAATTGCTCAATTTAATCATTCCTGTCCACAAGGAAAATATGTAATAATCACAAGCAGCTTTCCAAATATCTGACTGAGTATAACACTCCATCTGTCCCCATAAGCCAGTTTTATGAGATGATGCCAAGTCAAAAGGCTTGTCCTGAATCCACCCTAGAGACAGCGATGACACAGCGTTCCAACTGATGAGGCTGATTTTGAATGTCAGTCAGCAGTTCTGGTCTAGTTGACGCTCTAGTGCACTGTGACATATTTAGGTCATCAGATTATTCTGCATTTATGCAACAAATCGTGTTGACACATCACTGACTTCAGGTGTTTCTGTTGCGGTAAATATTTCTATGGTCTTAAACATTAAAAATAGCCAAATACCTTTTAAGTAACATCCTTCTGTATTTGTTGTGATGCTATTATTCATATTCCAAAGATTGTCTGATAATTTGGATAAAGATTTGTTGTTTTGTTATCTTATAACGTAAGACCTCCTTTCTGTCTTTGCCATTAGGTGGCGTTGGTATGATGTGTCCACTGAACGAGCAGGGCAAGCAGTTGGCTGTAGAGGTATCCAACATCCTGGGGATGGATGTTTGTGGCGTTGATCTGCTGCAGCTCAATGATGGCTCATTCGTGGTCTGTGAGGCCAACGCCAACGTTGGCTTCATCGCCTTCGACCAGGCCTGCGGAATGGATGTGGCAGGGATCGTTGCCGACTACGCCCTGTCAATGCTCCCCAGCCGTCTTACCCGTAAGATGTCCCTGCTGTCTGTCGTGTCGAGCACCAGTGAGACGAGCAGCGAGCCTGAGGTGTGTTCTGTGCCCACTGGCGGCGGCTCGCTTCCCGAGGCCGTGTGTAACATGAGCGTGGGCTCTACTTCCAGCGAGAGCGACCCGGAGCTGGCCGAGCCCTCCCAGTCTTCGCCCCGCCAGTCCGCGGCCCCTAACCTGCCTGATCTCTCTGACCTCCCGGATCCGGCCTACAACTTCAACACCCTCCTCGCTAATGAGAGTTATTGACTGAGTGAGATTCAATGAGCTTCATGCACACACAAACACCACAAATACATATTAAAACATACACACACACTTGTACGCATGGCAACAGACATTCCTTTTAGAAACACATCAGTCCAGACACGGTGGTTCTTAAATGCAAAACAATAACAGAGAAAACCGAACTCATCTACACAGAAAACGGCTATAACATGAGCCATGTCCCACCAACTCCCCTAACAAACCAAGATCTGAGGCTGCTCCCCTGACTTCTCTTCCAAATTTAGCTGGCACTGCAGCAACTGCAGCATGGCGGAGGTAAGACAGTTGTCTAACTGAACACTTTTTTTTGTTTGTTTTTTTTTAAAAGATTTGAGGCTGAAGATGACTTGATGGTGTTGAGTGGGTGTGGGAATCCCATAAACACACACACACTCCTGTACAATATCACACTGTGAATGAAGCATGCTATTGTAAGTCTTAGCAACAGGCAAACAACAGATGAATTGAGTGCTGTTACTCCATTTTAAATCTTTTCCGTCGCTGGTTTGATTGGCCTTATGAGCATCAATTCATTTAATGTCTAGCACTTTACGATTAACAGATGCATATTTCCTCACTCAGATGTCATATTTAGGCGTGTGAAAGCTGTATCTACTCCTACAAGCAGAATATACCTCAAAACAGTGATTTCTCACTGCCATAGAACGACTTAGCCGCTCACGCATACATTAAACCAGCCAGGATCTTTGTAGTATTCAAGTGAACCCTTTTCGTCATGTAAAGGACATTGTGTGTTATTGTTTTTTGAAATTTTCTTTTTAGTGCTTTTGTTAATATTCAGGCAGTAAATTAGCTGCAGTGTTTGGCTGTGGGGAAAATGTTTTTGTACAGACCTACAATTTTAAAGGTAATAGAAATTAAAATCTGGTGCTAACATTTCTGGATGTGATTAGGTGAGATTGCTCAGAAATTTTACTTTGATTGTTTTTAGCCTTGCTTTTTTTATAACTATTGAAGTATCCACTAAATATGTTGGCTAGATGTACAAATAAAACTTGGAAACTTCGTTTTTGCAGTTTCTTTGAAAATAATGATTCTTTCTAAAAACTAAAATCCAGTGGCCAACATTTTCCTCTTAATTGACCTTCTGAAGTGTCTGTCTGTAGAGGTAGGGTAGGCTGGGCTAGTCAGCATTGATTAGGCACCGTTTACAGCTCCAATTTAAGCACAAATGTAAAACCATTAGTTTTAGCCGTTTGGTAGTTAACTTTGGGCTTGTAACCTCGTCTGTTACACATGACTCAGGGAAGCAGCCTGGATCTCACCCCGTACCCCTAAAAGACCACATCCATTCATACTCGACACATCCAAACAGCACATACAGGAAGACACACAAACAACAATGAAAAAAAGGTTGTAAACTACAGTATAAAACAATGGTGTATACCATGGTTAACATGCACTTTTTTCCTTGCTTGTTTTCTTCCTATTTATGGTGTTTTTAGAGAAAGTGGTTTGTGTGCACTAATATTGTCTCAATAAAGTGAAACCGCTGTGAAGCTTGATTCTTATTTTCTGTTTTGTGGGCAGAATGTACTCGCTGTCTGGAATCTAACATGGGCCTGCTCAAGGGTGCCAAACGTAAACCCACCAGGCAACAGGAAAGCAGCTTTATTTTAGGCCTGCTATCAAGCGATCACAGTGGCTCCACTGACAGAATATTGTTGTCTGGCATCTATATAATCAACGTATCTGACAAACAAACTGTGAAATCTGCTGATGTCCTCTCTCCTGACATGCAAAGGCCATCATGCTTGAGCTTCAAGTCACCTCCCATCATAAAAGCTTATATGGGTGAAATATCTCCAGTTGTGTTGTCCCCTGTTTTTTAAGTCTTTGTCTTTTGTATTGAAGCCTGCGTCATTCCACATTGTGTACATAAGTGTAAATCAAAAATCACATATCCTTTCAGAACATCAAAATAGCCATCCGTAGGAAAGAGGAAATGTTGTTTCTTAACCCCCCCCGTTTCTATCTGTACTTTATAAATCATCCATGAGCACATGGGGCACATCAAGGCAACAAAGGTTCAAGTAACCGTGTGCTAAACTGCCTTTACAGAACTGGTTGAGGTTTCAAGGTCCCAGTTCATGTGGATTTCTTTCTGTTTGGTCTTTGTAGATTAGCAGCCATGATACAGTGGAAACAAAGCGAGGTATCACATGCTAGTGACGCAGGAAAGGAAGGAAAACCGTATGGAAACCAAGTAATCGTTAAAAGTGTATTGGTCTGAGTGGTGCTGGTCCAACCTGGAGCAAACGTAAGGACCTCGGGACTAGTCACTGTGTAAAACGACACAGCACAAGGTTACTATTTCATTCCAAACTGCTGCTAATGTATATTTGGCTAAAAAATTAAAAGGGAATATGAGGAAATCCAAGTGTTTCCATGTTTGCTGCCTCTCAACATATAAAAATGAATCTAAATGCCAAAAAACAAACCTTTTGTTGCATAATTCAGTACTAATAACACTAGTAGTGGGATTATTTTAAGAGTGAGTTCTTTTTGTTTTAATATAAAGAATACATGTTTTTGAATTGTATATAATTTTAACTGTAGGATTTCACAGCATTTGTTGAGTTCATTTTATGTCAGTGTGTTTTGAAACAAACCTGTGGTTTGCTCAAAGGTTTACATGAGGAACATGCAATGTTTATGCATGCGTGAAAGGATGCAGCTCCCTGCTAATGATATCTGATCTTTGATTAAATCTGTAAATGGTGAATTGATGAAGTGGCTCTTGACCGCTAGGTACGAGATCAGCGACAGTGTGTGAAAAAGGTTTTAGCCCTCACTATTATTTTGTTCTGACAGTGTTAAAAATCGATCCCGAAATCATGTCATTCACAATGTGCAAAATGATGTAAATATATATCCCTCTTTTTTTAGATTAAAATAAAGATGAGTCATTATTCAAAACCAGCAAAAAATCGTGTCTCCTCCTCCTTTTACTGATCAATGTCATTTTCTATGCAACAATATTCCTTCATTTACAACTAAAACACCTCTTCACAACATCTGGGATAAACCCAAACTCATAAACATTTTATTTGTTACCAGTTCCGCACTTTCTGCAATTAGGAGACTGAATCATTGTCGGGCTAAACAGATGTCCCGTATAAGCAAATCTCCATGCAGAGGTATGAACAGAGCAAGTCTGGCGACTAATCAGAACCAGGATGTGGAACTGTATCGTGCACCAGCTGCAACAGGCCTCGTATGGGTTCTGTTGGGTCGTAGTTTGGTATCAGCTGGCTAGCCTGCAGGGCCGTGCTGCCAAATCCCTGTGCCTGGCACACAAACACAAACGGAAACAAACACAGAGGCTGCAGATGTTAGATTCTCCAGGGAGGGTAAAGCTGACTTATACAATAATATCACAGAAAATTGAACAGCAGCCCAGCAGATTAACTTTACCCTTCCAAAGAGGGGTTCTGCTGCCATTTATAGTGTGTAATTAGGAGAAAAGGAGGAGATAATGTTGACACCACCAACGTCCATGCTGACGTAACAACATTCCAGTTTCATTGTGGAATTCACTAAGGTCTGCAATGACTGATGTGGATTATGGCTTTGTAAACAGCTGGGAATATGTTACTTGTGTTACTTGTGTTACTCATGTTCTCGTGTGATGTCCGCCCACACCTCAGTAGAGCACAGAAGGTGAATGCACATCGACGCATGCTCTTGTTTAACCACAATTCCCTAAAGATAACAACTGACATGGCATAATCCCTGTATGTTCTCAAAGTGCTGGCACAGCAGCCCACAATAGAACCATGACGTGGTAGAAGTCAAACTAAAACCAAAATGACCATCATGCATCACGGCGTAAAATGACAAAAACTGGTCATTATGTGTCCACACCTAGTGTTTTATTTTTTGCTATATATGTTATTTAATAGAAGTTTAAATAGAACGTCTTGACGAGACAGCAGACCGCTGGCTGTGTGGCAGAATGTGAGCAAATCGTCCCTCTCTCTTTGTTACAGCTGAGTCTGATCTGCCTGTGAGCAAACGAATTCTGATTTTCGGTGTGGAGATCAAAGACGCCCTTTAATCACTTGGAATGGCCTTCAGGCGAGTTAACAGGCATCGCCGTGGCCCAGTGAGCCCTGGACATTCTGACAACAACTTGAACTCAGCCAAACGTCCTCATCCAATGTTTTGTCCCAGTCACATCAACTCACATTAAATCTCACCTGTTCTTTAAAGCTTTATCAATTAGTGATAATCCCATCTTGAGGCGGCGCTCACGGAGGCCCACCGGGGAAATGGGGAACTATGTCACTGTGTCAAACTGAATGTTTAATGCCTGCTGACCTCGTTGGGCGACTCACCTTTTCCAGGTCTCCTTCCAGAAACCACAGCATGGCCAGGCAGTGGCTCACCAGCGCAATCTGCGTTGAGTCTTTTCGCGAGTCGTTCTGCTGAAACTCCAACACGGTTCTCAGCATCTCGTCCATTTCCAGTCTCTGGACATTGTCTGATAAAGAGTCACAGATACAGACAATGTTCTTTTGCTTTTACGGCTCATTACACTGGCGATAACTACAGTGCACACATGTTATAAAATCTAGCATGTGAGCATTTATTAGCATTTAGTTCAACAGACTGGGGGAGTGAGGGTTGTAGAGGTCAATGCCACTTGGCCTGTCTGTATCTCCTGTGGAAATTGTGTAAGCATCCACGCCCACTTTGCCCCAGACACATGACGGAAAGCCTGGAAAACTGCACTGCAGCTAACAGGCTTAACAGCATATGTAGGGCAGCATCTGCGACAGAGCGTATAGAGGCGGATGCTGCGCAGCCAGAGGTGTGTCAGCAGTGGTATCAACTTATCCCTAAGCATGCTAGTGTAAATCTGGGGTTTAGCTTCAGGATTGCACTGCAAGACAGCTCAGCTAAATATAGCACTGTTGACCTTATTTTTCAGTGACACCGGTGGAGCTCTGTGCTGTTCCCTGCATGCAGGAAATAATGGCTCTGTGATGTCATTTTTTGATTCTGCAATGGATTCAAATAGCAAAATCAAAGTCTTAAATGTATGGTTCTACAAAGGCTTACGTGCGGATTAAGCATGTGACCTTTATTTGGCACATATGTGATGTAATAAGACGAACCGTGAGTGGCCTTCGACAGCACGTTAGGATGCTGGACATTTTGAACGTGGGCCTTGAGGAGTTTGGTCAAATGGGAATGCCAAGAATGTGCCACCTGCGACGCAAACGAAAGCAGACATAAGAGAAACCTTACCCACAGAAAGAAAGAAAAGAAATAACCGTTTAATTTTACCTGAGAGTACAGGGAACGAACAATGGGCAGCTTCCCCTGTTTGGCAAACACATCAGCCATGAGAAAGTAGCCGGCACAGGTGACGGTGCTGTCCAGGCCATACTCCTGACTGGCAAAGTATATCTACACATGAGATATTCGAGTTCATTTACGAGGACTGGTCACATACTGAATACTGGTCATTTCCTGTGTTGCTACTATGCATCCTGAGGGGTGAACATGACAGAGTTAAAAAGTAAATAATGTCCTGAAGCGTTTTTGTGAGTGTATGAATCATGACACATACATCATTTGCAAAGTTAAACAGGGCTGCTTCCAGGTTTCCAGTCGCCGTGTGGAGACGGCCTAGGCTCCTGTGCAGCTGCTGGCGGACGGCGCGACCGCATTCTGGGCTCTTTACCACTGCCCATTCTGCCTGGCACAGGAGCTCCTTCACAAGGGCTAGATTACCCAGACCTACAAATACACTCAGTTACAGCAAGGAGAAAAGAGCCTACTTGGATGTTGGGCTGCCTTCTTACCCATGTTGGCCTCAGCCAGCAGCAGGTAAGCAGGAACCAGTTGCACAGTCCTGGGGCCATAGATGTTTACAGAATAGCGCAGGCAGGACTGGGCAGCGGGAAGAGCCTCAGAGTGTCTCCTCTCTGACAGCTTGATCCGAGCCATCGACCTGCAAATCTCAACTAGCTCTACCTAGATAGGAAAACAAATCCAAGCACAGGTTATTGCCACTGTTTAGCATGTTAAACAGTGTGTGAACCACTGTGAAAACAGCTGGAGGGACATAAAGAACTAACAGTTTTTGCCTTAGGCCTCCTCTGCTGAGGGAAAGCCATTCCACTTGGACAGAAAGCCTTCCTTTACGTCACACCGATACTATCTGTCTTTTTCTGTGTCCAGAATGTGAACATGTAAAGTGGGCTGCTCCTCTGAAGGCGGCAGTGGTCAAATGCAGGACAGCTAAGACAGGCCCTCCTTTAAAAGCAGCAATGTTCACATACTGGTCCTAGTGGCGCTCGTGAAAAACTGGTTAACATGTGAAGGCCTTAATCTACAGAGATTAGAAGTCTGATAACTGACAACACGCTTAAACTAGGCGTGTTACACATGTGCCTACAGTGCATTATGTACACTTTCACCTTCTTCAGTTGCAATGCAATGAAGTCAGCATGTTTAGGAACGAGGGGCGTTGAGGTACGAATGGGAACAAGCAGCTCACAGATTCTCTCATGGATCCCGACCCAGTCAGCCTGTTGGTGCTCTGCACCACTGAGGAGAAAAATTCCACAACACAAGATTATTTTTTATATTTCAACACAGCCTCTGCTTTTAACCAACCTAGCATCCTGTTCAAACAAGCTGTTCTTCAAGACTTTGCTTTCTCTGCTACAACCTGAAGAGCTGTGAAGTAAATTACATTCAAAGGCTGGTACAGTATCTTATTAAAGAGCCTGGATCAATCTGGTTTCATACAGAGAATGTTTTGATAATGTACATAGAACCTAATTGACATTCTGCTAACTTTAATTTGCAAAGTTTCTGTTTTAGTCATGAATTATATGGGTGCACAGAGGGCACAGTCAAATGTTACGCCATTGCATAAGCGGTCTGTAATTTTGTTCATCTGGCCCTCGCTCCTGCTCAGCTCGGTGGAAACTGTCTTGGTTGACCTCGCGTTTTTCTACTGAGAAGCTTGTGTCTTCATCCCAGTGTATTTGTTTTGAGACATGCCACGTCACATCAGCCATAGCACTGACATGACAGACTAAGTCCTTGCGTAATGTAAACCGTCATAATAATAAGTCATATACAAGCCAGACAACAGTCTTGTGTAGAGCTCACAAAAGCTCCTCTAAATAATTTAGTGAACAAACATCAAGTATGTTGCTTTGACAAAAATCCATTTAAGTAAATATGCCAGTATATTCAAAATGTAATTGAATTTGAACGTAATTAGATTCATGACATGCGGGCACAGTGTGTGGCTGGATGCTGCCTGTGAGGGACTGGCTTTAGTCTAGTGCCTGATCTCTTTCCAGGTCCTGCATGAAGCCATGTGACCACACGCTCTGAGCCAATGGGGGTTTCACCCAGCACCGTTTACTGATATTTAACTAAATCTACAGATGCAAAACTACACCGGAGCTTCGGTCTTGATATAATAAACACTGTGCTGAGCATGATCGTGAGGGCGAAGGCGCCGCTTTAATGAAAGGAAGGCGAACAAAGACAAGCCCGCTGCTGATGTCTTTACCAGCTGTTCCTCTCCCTCCGGATGACTCCGGTCTCGGAGGACAGCGACGTTCGAGGACTTGGTCACGTGACCGACAACGTCCATGAGGCGAGATGGTGGTCGGCTACTGTTAATAACGCCACACCATAAAGCGCGTGGCCCTGACGAACGTGAGGTTCTTTACTTGCACGCGCATAAATCATCTGTTTGCCACATATTCCCACGTTTTTATTATTGTGGCAAACGACGCAGTGCAAAGGAAGATGTGAGTGACTGCGCACCGGAGGCTTTTTGTGATCCACCCTCCCATTCCCTCCGACGCGGTCCATCGCCAGTGCCCGCCTGACGTCACAATCACGTGACGCACTCCATGCGGAATAGCGTGGCGCACACTGCCACCTGGCGCTGCAGCCACGGGGAGACCGTGACTCACTCCACACGCACACAAAAGATTTATGCACGACATTCAACACTAACTCGCGGCATTCGTTAAAATCACGGCTCTAGCTAACGTTGCGTGGTACAGCGTTAGCTCGGACAGCTTACCAGTAAAAGGTGACCCGGCACTTGTTACACTGTAGGCGCGCTTTTCCCTGACAAAGTTCACACAACCTTTCGCTTCCTTTGGGTAAAGCAAGGGATACAATCTTAGATGTCGTCGGCACTTCACGTCCAGCTTGCATTGCTACAAAAAGCCCAGGTTATATGCACAGAACACAAACGGCCTCTTTGGTTTAATATTAGCTGATGAGACTCTGTTGACTCTCAGGCTATCTGTAGGGAAACTTGAAGTTTACGGTCGCTATGGCAACAACGCAATAGCGTTCAACCCAAGTACACCATATACCGTTTATTGGTATATGGGGCATATTACTATTTACACATGTTTTGTAGAAATTGTAAATTATAAAAAATTGCACTTAAATCTTTGTGTAGAGTCTCACATTTGTGTCATTTATTATGTGGGGCTACTAAATTTATTCTCCTTGAGTTACAAACACAATTCTACAGTAAACACTACACAAAGCAAGAATCAACAAAGCAAAAGTCCTGCATCACTGAAAGCAGCGATAGAAAAATAGCTTTGGTCAACATAAGACAAAAGGTGTGTATCTCTTATAGAAATATGATTTAACAACATCATGGGCATTTTATGAAGAACTATTAAGGATTCAATGTTTGCCCCAGAGGATTACTAACAATTCTTTAGATAAACATGTATTTACAAAACAAAAAATATAATCACGTTAACTGAAGCCTGAGCAAAAACATAGCATGACATACTGTGACCCTGCAAAATGAACAAAAAGTTGTGTTCAAATATGGTTGTTAACATATTTTGTGGTCACTTTTTCTTGCGCAGGTGGATGTAAATGACTCCGCTACAGAGCAACAGTGGTACGCAGGCCCAGGCCAAGATGAAGCAGTAGCCAAAGTGTCCTGAAGTCAGCTCTCTGGACTTCTGAAGGATTTCCTTATTGTGTAAAGTGTAGATGAGAGCTGCAGAAAAAGCCATGAGACCTAAAAGAAAGCACATCAGACAGGGTTTGTTTTAGGAGGGGGTTTAGTACAGTGCACTGTTGGAGACAGGCTATGACAGCCAGTCCCCTTTCATTTTGTAAGAGCAAGCAACACCCTCTTGCAATGGTCTCATCCTGCAGACATGCTGGTGACACATTGTTTCACTCCACTGTTACCTGCAAACACTTGACACAGCCCAATGAAGTAGAAGAGTCCACCCTTAGACATGGTGAACAGCTGACCCAGGAACACCAAGAATGAGACAGAAGAGCAGACCACTGACAGAACCATCAGCACCTGTACAGCCTGCAGCCAGTCTGTAAAGGGAGAGGAGGTTATTATCTGAAAACCATAGCTGTCATCTAAAGCTGCTTTATGGAGATATACAAAGTGAATTTGTTGCTTACCAGTTTCTTCTGAGGACACACACAACCAGGTTCCTGTGGAGTTGTCAAATCTACAGTTGTACCATAGGTCTGAGTTCTTCAAGCCATCCCACACCCACCAGGACTTTAAAGAAAGATTTGACACAACATGCACATGACTGAATAGGTTACACTGAAATAATATAATTAAAGTGAGCAGGCTTAAGATCAATATAATTAATACCTTTTCCATTGTTGCAATAAACAGCATGGCCAGTGTGATGAGATGCTGCAGAGTCACAAACATAAGAAGGTACGCCATTTTCTCGCCTCTGCCAAAAAGAAGTAATGCCATGGTTAGCAAGGAATAGTAAGTGGCCAATTTAATATGGCTGCTGGGTCCACAATTAAAGTCTGGGGAACTTTCCTGTTTTGCCATGAGACATTCAATGGAACACATGAGTAGCTCAACAGAGTATAGCCTGTGTTACGTAAGACCACGTCTTAGACACAGAGCTATGAGTTATTCCTAAAACCTCCCTTTCACTTGCCAGCACGCTGCCACATACAGAAAACCAGCAGACAACTTGGGCGGACTGACTGAAATCTGAAAGTGCATATTTACCCACTTTACTCTTCTGTTCAGCTCTTATAAACAAGGGGAGTTAAAGTGTGAAGAAAACCCTGTGACTCTGCTGACACTCAGTTATACAGAAAACACTAAGGAGGCTGTTGTAGTGGTAGAGACATTCAGAGACAGTCATTTCAGTGCAGTGAGACAAAACAGACATCAGTGAAATCATCTGTGAAGATCCTTATCAATAGGAGAGGTTTTGTTTGTGTGGGTGCTGGAGTCAATTTACTGTCAAATTATGTTTATTACATTATCATTCATCCGTAACACAAAAGTGCAAGCATATAGCGCTAACATTAGTGTTTAAACAAGTTTTCTTATTAAATACATATAATAATAAAACATGCACTTTTGCAGGCAATGTTTTGCTTTCCAAAACTTTTGGGGGAAATTTTTGACTAACTGAAATTCAAGAAAATATCAACTTACCCAAGATTATCTTGTTCCTAAAAATCTGATCTCAAGTGCAGCTCAAACACTCCTCAGCACTGTGCCCCTCTTGGTGGTCCTCTCCTTTCTAGCCATGGCACACCCCCTCTATTTTTTTAACCACTCCATCCAAACTTTCCAAGGAGAACGCCCATTTCCTCTGTGCACAACAGAGTTCTTTTTTGCTCTGCCTCATACTCCCCAAGTACAACACCCCAACCCAAAAACAGAAATCCACCCATGGGCAGCTCGGGCGCATAAACCCACATGAAGAGCCCTCCTCTGTAAACAGCTTGGATTGCGCTTAATTTTAATAGGAACTCTAACGTGCTTCATCTATTCATCATTCCTTTCCAGTTAAGGGTGGATATAAAAAATAAACACACGTGGCTCACATTTCTACACTGGGATATCAGGAGGTTTCAGAGTCCACTGGTCAAACAGGAAACATCTCCCTGCACACAAATACACATTCACATCTTGGTGAAATATAAAAACTGAATTAAACTGCTCATTTGCTGCACTAATACTACAAACGTTGAAATTATTTCTCATAATAAAACATTGACATTGCAACTTTTAGTTTAGTTTGTTTGTCGCCCTCTGGAGTTTTCATCTATTGACGAGCAAAGTATCAGTAAAAAGAAAAGTAAAGTGAATGAAAGCTAGATAGTGAAGTGAGGTCATCTGAGTATTTTACACTAAATTCGTTTAGCTCATTATTTGTAAAGTATAAAACACACATTTATGTAAACTATATCCCAGGGCATCTCTTTGCCAAACTGAACCACCCCGCGTCGTTTGAGTGGTACGGCCCGTTGCCTAGGAGACCGGAGAAGCCGCTTCATCCGCCACGCCTGTCCTCGGCTCTTCGTATTTTAGTCGCCGCTCCAGTGAGAGGTGAGTAAAACTTCTCCTGCACGTCGCGTCGTCCGCTCCTCTGCCCCGTAGAAGTCACCTCAACACGCGTCTCCCACTTGAAAGCTCACAGCGCTCAGCCGTCCCCGCCTGGTGGCCGCTGGAGAGCGCTAGCTCCAGTTAGCGAGCTAGCGCTAGCCGCCCGTGAAGTAGTTGCAGCTCCAACTGCAACTTTAGAACCAACTAAGTTTGCTAACTGGCGGTAACTAGCGTGTGGCCACGAGCTCTTTACAAGCGGATGCTAGCAGGAGCGTGATTCCTAGCTAGCTAGCTCATCTCTGAACGCTGAGCTTGCGTAGCCAAGAGGAATGCAGGACACGGTTGTCCCGAAAACCCCAGTTTGCTCCTCCTCGTCAGACATTTTGAGTTGTTTGCACGAAATTAAAGATTTGTAGCATCAGAGAGTTCAAGTAGAAGACGTCCGCTAACTTATTGGCAGCATTGTACAAGAGTCGGAACGTACAATTATACGTTTGTTAAATGCAACACCCAAAGTGCTGGACGAGAGCATGTCTGCTTAATAAATAACTGCCCATGATTCATCCTTTGTGATGCTGTAGCAGCAGATCTCGTGTAGCTGATCAGTTGTTGTTTTGCATAGCCTCCGGCCACGCAGTGCAGCTGAGGTGCTAAACTGGCAGCTACGTCTAAACCCATGTGCACAGATAACCTAATGTGTGCTTGCGACTGCAGGTCCTAACACGACTTGACAGCATTGTTCTAAAGTGTCTCATGTTTTACAGGGGAATTGAAGGACGTGAGACGTTGTCATGGACCAACTGCAACTGGAGGAATGAACCACTGAGGAAAACGTTCACCACTCAAATGCGGCGTCATCAGAGTTAATGTATGACTATGGATCATGAAGAGGTAATATTCAAATGTCTTAATTTGTATACAGATAATTGTGATGTTATTCGCTTCAAAGTTCAAAACCAGGAATATGTTATAGAACTATACAGTTCTTATTATTTAGGTCAGGAAGTATATTATAAAACAGTTTGTTTATGTTTTGTTAGGATGGATAAATGTTGCACCTTTAAGTTTTAGTGTGGTGGCTGTAGGTAATATCTGATCTTTCACTGGTAAGAGCATAGACTAAACAGACCTGGCAGCCTGCTTGTGACAGTAAATTACATGTTGTTGGACTGCTGATGGAGTAGTGTAGTTAAACGCCGTGTGGGGGCCTGCTTAGGTTACTCCTACAAAGTCGAGTATTGAATTTAACAACAGGTGCTTAGTGCTGGCATGCCACACTGATGTTTTGTTCGCCTACTATGTACCACAGATCAGTTTTCACTAAGGCTGACAACCATGATGTTGATCACTTAATAATGTTGTAGATTGTACCTTAGTTAGCTCAGAACAGTAAATAACAGCATAATGAACACAACACATAATAATATTTGCAGATCAAACTGAGAATGCATAATAATTTACCTAAACTGTACTGTTTGATAGTGTTTAATATAGAACTGCATAATGACAAGGACATTGGTATTCGTTGAATATGTTAAGATTTTAGGTCCTTAATTCACCTTAGTTTTGAGTGGTATTCTTATAGCAAGCTGTAGTTCATCCTTTAAATATTGCTATGGTGCCAGATAAAAAAAACTATAAGGTCCTGCTCTGGGTCTTCAGGCGCAGACAGAGCTAGACCAGGTTTCTATGCGACTTCAGCAGGATGGTTTACCTCCAACAGCCAGTGTGGAGGAGCAGCAGCGCCACCTCTGGCAGCAGCTGCTCAGCACAGAGGGAAAGCTTCAATCAGCCACCCAGGAGTTGCAGACCTTACGTACCCAGCAGGCCAATGAGATGAAAGAGGTGAGACAGTTTGCAATCTTGAGTGATGTGAGATTGTATGGCTACCAAATACCAGGCAAACATGTGGTGAAATGACTGAAATCAGTGCTAAACATCTACACAGGCACATGTGACAGAAAGGAAAAATGTTTCAGGTTTTCAGTTTGATAGAAAGTATTTGAAGAAGCCTGCCAGCCAATGATACAAGTGCATTCAAGATTTCTAAATACTTACAAAACATGCAAAACAATGTTTCATTTACAGCTTTTAGGTACTTTTCTGTATTTTTTGCAGGTGGAGAGCTATGTCGCACATATTCGGGGGCTGCTGGAAGAGCGTGAATACCTGACTGCAGACTACGAGAGAGATAATGAACTCTTGCGACATGAGCTTCACCAGATGAGGCAACAACAAGGTGAACTTAGTGCAGCTGTTGTAAAAATTGCCATTTTCACTATTTTGTTCTGACTTTGTTTTGTTTAAAGGTTATTTCACAGTATGTTTATGCCAGTATCCTGGTTAAGTTAAACCCCATCTGCTTTCCAGAGAACCAAAGCAAGGAACTGGTAGAGATGTTAGCTCAGGAGGACCTTGGAGAGATTGGCTTGAGCAGCCCCAGTGAGCAGGTGGCGTACTTGCTGGTTGAAAGGACTACACTGTTGGAAAGGCTGGAGGCTGCTGAAAGGAGACTGGAAAGTCAGAGCCTCGCTGGCAGCCTAAAGGACATTCCCCAACAGGTAAAGGACGGATACATCAGAGGACAGTCCTGTTTCCTCTAATATGGTAACGGTTCTCAGTTGCATGGTTCAGCCCATCAAGAAGGCAAAGATTGTTAACCGTCACAGTGTGACGTACAGTTTTACTGACACTGTTGCTATTCACGTTAAACCTAATGATTACCTACATCTCCATGCAGAGTTACAGTAGAAAGATATGTTATAACATATGTAATGACAGGTCATAGTGTTGGTTGTGGCTGGTGGAGGAGCTGCGAAACATCCTTTACTATATAATGATGTAGATACTTGGAAGATGGCCTTTGTGATTTGTTACATCTGTAATTAGCTCCCCCCTAGCTTGTAGGTGTGTGACCACAGCCTGGGGAGTAACATAATGTGCTTCTCTTATTCATCTATGGTTAATCAAGCAGGCCATGAGTGGTACATGCTGATCCAAGGAAGCCATCATTGGGCTGTGTGTGTGTGTGTGTGTGAGGTAAAACATTGTCAAAAGTGAAATAACATGTAAATTCAGAGCCTGAACGAAAAATAATAACATGCCATAGGTGAGGTGTCTGTCACTGTGGATACAGATCGGGAAAACAAAAGGAAAACCCTGACCTTTCCAGTTAAGGTGCACAGATGCATCTTTATATTATTTTAGTCTCTGCTGTGATTTGGCACACACTAGTCTTTCCTTTCAGCAGTGTACATCCCAGAGTCCATGGAAGAAGCTGTTTGGGCTCCGCAGGTCTGGTCAGAGCAAACACAATATTACTCCTGTACGTGCCCTCCTCAATGCTTACACTACCAAGTTAACTAACACTGACAACAATTATGAGAGACTCAAACAAGTGCATCACTGGAGTGTTCAATATGGTTCTAGTGTTATCCTACACTGTCTGTGTGCTTTGATAGTTGCATGACCACTATGGTGCAACTGATGTTGCGTGTTGTGTTACTTAGCTGATGGGTGCTTGAAAATGGTGAATGGGTGGAACACTAGAGGCATGTAACAGGTAACAGCATGTTTTGTCACTCAATTTATGGGTCTATGGCGAAGATATAAGGTTATCCTTTAACTCACTGTCCGCACTCCTCTTCAGGCAACAACTAGAGTGATAATATGTCACAGCCACTAATGCATGTCTCTTACAACAGCATGTCATGCCACTTGCATCTCCAGTCTAACCATCGTCTTCATTTTTCCTTTACTCCTCCCACTCTAACCACCGATGCCTCATTTGTTTGCATTAGGCCCACAATGAGGAGGTCTCTCAGAAAGAAAATGATCTCCTGCGACTGGAGCGGGACCTGGAAGAGGCATCTAGGAGGCTGACAATGGCTCATCAAGATATCCGCAGACTCACCAATGAACTGGATGCTGCCAAAAACAACAACTTAGACCCAAATGGTGTGTTTAGACTTACAGTATAAAATGTGTCCCTTGAAGAATTATGCATAAAAATGTGTGTGACTGAGCTCAGAATACTGACCTTGGAACTCCAAAATGAAGTGGAGCATTTAAATATGTTTTTCAGTGTGGTTCTCAGAACAGGACAACTAACATAACAACTAAGCGTTTATTAACATCACAACATCAACATCACATCAGCTTTCAAGAGTAAATCAAGTTAATGGGATGTAAAATATGCTTATAATCTTAGGTCCTGAGCTTCAGGGAACTGTCAAAGAAGTAGAGAGCCTGAGGGAGGAAGTGCAAAGACTGAAACACAGTGGTGAGGCAGACTTGGGTGTGTTTTGTATATTGGCATTTTGTAATACGACCAAAACAAGTCAAAGCCCTAGGAAGAAATCGCAAGAATCCATGGTTTGACAATAATTTATGTTATTGGTTAACATAACTCTGGTTAACATAAAATATGTGACACCACCATATTTACAGCATGCATAATGTTTTTACAACCAGCTTTGACTTTTCTGGACCACTGACCTCTTATCTTATACGTTACATATATGTTATGTCTTTGTGCAGATATACTTACATATTTCATATGTACTGTATGTATGTTTATACCTGTTATGTTTTTGCCAGACATGATGAAGCTCTCCAGAACAAAAGAACAAAATGACAGATTGGATGTTGAGAACAGAGCTCTACGAGAAAAAGTCCACACTCTAGAGTCAGAGAAGAAAGCTCTGCTGGACCAGGTTGGTATCATCTGTATTGCTTCCTTAAAATTAAAACTCAAAAAACTTACAGAGGTTTTTGCAGCAGTTGGGTGTTGTTTTTGTTTAGTTAGCAATAAATAACGCAGACCAAGATGTCATAACTAAGGAAGATCGAAAGGACCAAAGTCCAGCACAAAACAGTCAATCTGCCTCATCGGCTCATGAAAAGGATCCCATTCACAAACGGTAAATATTTTTAAATAATCACATATCATGTGTGATACATGGATTTCATTAAGAGAAACAGACATCTTGTTTCTTTATTCCCTGGTAGTTGTCAAGAAGCACTGGACGATGGGCTTGTGCAGTTGAGGGAGCTGCAACGGCAACTCCAGAGGTTACGCAAGGAACGGGAGGAGCTGGAGGAGAGGAATGAGGAGCTGGAGGCTCTTCTGGGGGAGGCCCAGAATGCCAGCAAGGAGGAGAGGTATCGCCATGAGGGAGAACTTGAGGGACTGCACAGGAAGGTAGTGAGCAACAATATATTCTGTTCAAAATACCAATTCTTGACTAGAGGAACTCAAAGACGTGTCATTTCAATATGACTTGTTATGCAGATCAAAAGCTTGGAGGCAGAGCTAAAGAAGCATGGCACACATGAGAAATTGCTAAAGAATGGAGAAGAGGTCAAAGCCACAGAGTCCTATTTACAACTGGTGAATATTTCAAACTTCAAATCATTGTGTAAACACAGCAAATGTGCATTAAAAGAGGTTACCTGCAGTTAATGAAAAGCAGCAAAGCAACCTATTTGTTTTGTGGTACCATGTCAATGTGTGCGAAGCACCTAAGGGACAGCAGCCAGGAGAGAGTGGCTCTGTTAGAGGCTCGTCTGACGGAGGAGAAGGACTGGAGGAAACAGCTGGAAGTGGACCTCAGTGCTGCTCAGGCTGCCCTCAAAAAAGACAAAGAGGTAAAAGGCCTTGTCTTACCACAACTACACAAATATGGGAAATGAGTTCTAAGGGGCCTGAAAAAAGCTTTCTACTGTAGGCTTTGCAAATAGGTGAGCGAGAGCTGAAGAAGCTGAGACTCGAGGTCAACAGTCTTCAAACTGAATGCCAACAAGGGAAAACACTTATTAAGAGCCTGACCCAGGTCAGAGGAGAAAAAGCTGTTCTGGAGGAAAAGGTTTGTTTATTGAAACATTCTTGCAGCACTGTATTGACTACTGCGTGTTGCATGTTGTACAGCGCAGACAATAAAAGTTGCTTAAGGACATATTTATTTCAGAAGTAAACAGTGTGCTGAAACAACACACAATGTGCTTTTCACACTCAGCATTCAAGTAATTTACAGTATTCATTTAAGTTTTGAAATAAATATTGATTAACGGTTATTCTCATGAACCACAAGGCTAATAAGTAAAACTATGTTCAGTAGATTTATTGACCAAAATATATAAAGATCTGCACGAAAACGTATAAAATTCATATTAAATTAAAAAATAATCTTGAATACGGTTTCCCGCATGCCTCATTTTACGCATTTACAATACTAAATTAATATTCTGACTCTTTGACTGTCAGCTGGCACAGATGGAGCGTGCGAACAGTCGACTCCAGGGTGAATTGGGACGCTGCAAGGACAGTAGCCAGACGCAGGAGGACCAGAGAGAAAACAAGCTTCACGTTGACCAGCTGCAGGCACAAGCTGACCGACTGACGGCTGAACTCAGTTCCCTACAAACAGCACACAACACACTGAGGTTGTTGTCAGTGTCAGAAGTAGTAGCTCATGATATAGAACTGTGTGTGTGACTGATAAGTGACAATGCCTCAGCATCTTTTTCATGACTGGCCACAGGATAGAACTGGAACACAGGTTGTTGCTTATTTTCCATGATGTACATGTTTTTCAGGAATGAATTTGTTTCTGAGCGCTTGCAGACTACTGAGCTCCAGGGCAAACTGAGCCTCAGTGTCCAAGAGAAGCTGAAGGCGGAGGGGGAAAAAGAGAGACTGGAGCTTGAGATAAAGTGCCTCAATGAGAAGCTCAAGTGGTATCAACAGCAGCTCTCCTCTACAAAGGACGCTCTTAAAGCTGCCAGCCTCTGCAAGAAACCTGAATTGCACACAGCTAGTCCAGTGGCAAGAACCAAAGATGACAGTTTAGATGAGGTAAAGTGATGTAGCCGTCCAGATTTGGTTTACTTGATCAGAGGGCTTTTTTTGAGGCTGACCCCAATCTCTAATATATGTTTTTGTAGCTGTCATGTCTGAAGCAAGACCTAGACAATCTGGAGGCCAGGCTGGCGGAGGAGAGAGAGCTGGCCTCTCAGCACCAACTGGTCCTGCAGGTTCAGGTCAGTGAAGCTCAGGCACATATCAAGGTACGTATAACCATTTGTAGTTTCTGCAGATCAGTTAAAATGTTTGAGCCACATCCTTTTATATATAGCTAACTTTTCATATTATTGCATGACCATAAAAAGATCTGTTTTCTGTACTCCTCTTTCAAAAACGTCTATTTTATCTTTCTCCTTCAGTCCCAGGACATGGTGCTTAGCCAGAAAGCAGAAGAGACCAAACAAATGAAGCAGGACCTACAAAGGGTCCAGAGCCTGTTTTCTTCAGCAGAGAGAGAACTACGCTATGAGAAAGAGAAGAACATGGACCTCAAGAGACACAACACTCTGCTGGACCAGGAAAAACTTAAGGTTGGTGTTTAATTAAAACACATTACAACATGGACGTTAAACCTAATTACCAGAAGGGACGAAACATTCCGTGTATACACGGTGTTCTTCATATCAACCTTTCAGCTTTGTGCAGAGCTGAAGCAGGTCCAGACCAAACTGGTCCAGATGGAGCAGAGTTTCCACAGTCAGGAAGCTGAGTGTGAACGTCAGCAGCAGAAGATCAGGGAACTGGAGCTAGAACTGGCTCGCAACTCCTCAAATCGCAGCAGCACCACCAGTCTACAGGAGGAACTGCAGGCTGAGCGGACACGACTCCTTGCTGCTGACAAGAAGGTTTGTGCTGGGGCAAGAAATCGTTGCCTGGTGGTCACACTGTTATCGCCATTCATGCATATCATTACCTACTAAATTAAACATAAAAAACTGGCAGTGTGGCTTCTGTGACCTAAACTGACCTTGAGGCTGTCCAAGTCCTGCATATGCAGGAAGAAGAAGCAACAGTTGCCTTTTTAGCACATGAAGAAAACTGAGACAATATATGTAAAACACACTCTGGAAATCCTGGGACAGAAGGGAGCTTGAAGCTCATGTTGTCTTACTGAGTGAAGCCTGTGGCTGGTGTGTGATGGCAGGTTCTGGAGCTACAGCAGCAGCTCAAGACTGTTCAGCACCAACTGCGTGTGGAGGAAGCTCGGGCTGGTGAAAGCACACGCCTTGAGAGGGACAGTAGAGACCTGTCTGACACCTTGTCAGCCTTGAGAGCGCAGCAGCAGGAACAGCACATCACCAGGTCATACAAATTGCCATGCTGCTGACACGGCTTTGTGTCACCATGTCCATGTGGTAGTATTACTGCCATAACCAGGTTCATGATTCTGTTCTGTTCTCTTTTTGTTGGCCATTTTTCTAACTGTGTTTTCGTCTATTCCTATCACAGGAAGCTGTTAGAGCAGCGTGAGGAGGAGCTGCAACAACAGGTTCGCTCCATGAGACTAAAGGAAGCATCCCTGACCAGAACAAATGCAGAGCTTAGCCACCGTGCCCAGCAGCTAGAGACCCGTCTCAACATCCTCGAGACTGAACTTAGCAAGCTCAAAGAGGAGGTATGTATATGTGCACAAGGGTTCTTTTGGTGTTATTGTATATTGGATATATATGCCCCCTTTCATTATATTTGTCAGTTGATGTTGTCCTTTAATCAAAACGATCACAAAGATACTTGTCTTCTCAGTTCAACTCGTGTGCCCTTGGTTAAGAAACTGAACCCTGTGTTGCTTGCTGTGTGTGTATGTTCACTTTGAAGTTTAGATCGAACTGATGTGTTATTTTTGTCCATCAGGCGAAAAACAGTCAGAAGTCAAACCACAAACTGCAGGAGGAACTGGCAGCCAGTCAGCAGGAGTGTGACAGGCTCCAGGCAGAATTGCAGCAGGTTCTCCTCCAACTTGACACCCACATCAGGTGAGACACTAGAGCAGTGTGTATGCTTATTGCAGTCTAGGAAAACTATCTCTGGCTGAAAAAGTGCCACGTTATCTGATCAACCAGAAAGTACAACGAAAAGCAAAATCAGCACAAGACAAAACTGCGTCAGGCCAAGCAAGTCTTTCTCAAGGCAACGGCACAGAGGGACCGCACCATCCAGAAGCTGGAGAGTGACCTGGTGCTAACCTCCAGCCTCGCACACAAGGTGGCACACACGAGAAAGGATGCTGTCTGATCCCATTCAGTTAAATATCCCTCAAGACACAGTACTAGACAAATGTTTTTTTTTTCACTCTTCTTCTCTTTGGGGGGACTCAGGAGAAGGAGAGAATTCACACAGTGGTGGAGGAAAATGAGAAGCTTTTGGAAGAGAAGCGAGAACTGTTGCGCAAAATATGTGAGGCAGAGGATATGGGCAGCAAAGGCATGAGGACCGCCTCCACAGTTCAACACAGGTGTTATCTATCATGAGTCACTTTTTATACGTGTCATAATCAACAGCAATCTGGAATTTACTGTTGCTGTGTTATGAACATACAAGTTCTTGCTGATGCTGACTTAAAGAATTTTTTTAAGGGTTGACGTCTTGGAAATGGAAAATAGACAACTTCAGGATCGCATCGTGAAACTCTCCAATCAAGTTAGTACCTTGGAACGTGCTCTGAGGAACGCCCAGTCATTTTACAGCCTGGAGGTAACACGCACACACATCTTTCAGAGTTTGCTGACAGACTAGAAAAATCTATAATGGCCGAAACTCTGAATGCTCAACAGGACACCAGGAAAGTGCTTCCATCTGAAAGTACTTGTGACAACCTCCTACAAACATCGACTCTAAGGTAAGACAGCTGTGAAAACACTAAGCTTCAATGATTAGATTTTTACTAGTATGTTAAAAACACAACAGGTTGGGTGAGATTGATTTACAGGACTTTGAGCCTTTTTGCCTAGTGGGAAAAACTACTTTGAACCATTGTCCTGTAAGTATTAGTCTCTGTTCATCTGCTATCTTCTAGTTTTTCTTAATGTTAAAGAGGGAATGCAGCATTAATATCCCAGTCCCTTTTTAACATGCAACTATAAAGTAACATTAACACTAAAGGTCATAGTAACTGTAGGATATTGAGGGACATCAACAAGACTAAAGACTTCTGTCATCCCAAGTACTAAGTCCCAATTAATTTGGATTTCTGCTAAGGGGTTCTAAAGAACCAAATCAAATTCTTCCAGATCAGTGAATATGTGGAGGTGCACTGAGGTCCCGTGGCATATGGCCACATAGCTTCAGGTATTCCTATTCTCAAGTCCTTTTCACAACGCTGCCTTGCAAAAGCTGCTGCTTTTGGTTTTTAACGTGATACATGGTGTGTAACCTTTTTTAAAGCCTCTCGTACTTCTTTGAGCTTCTTTTTTGTGTTGAGACTTTTAATCTTTTTAGATAAAATAGCAGAACCTCTGAAAGGCCTGTTTTGTTACTTTAAACAGCAACAATGACATACAACCGAAGACCATCCTTCATACAATTCCAAAATAAGTCTTGAACACTAACTTGCATTTTCTGCCATTTCTCAACCTCTGTGTGGCCAGTTCAACGTCAGGCTTCTGTGGTCCCCTGGACGTCCTGGAGAAAATCTTCCATGTGAACGTGGGCGAGCATGTGGTGTTGGATAGCAGCCAAGCGTCTGTGTCCACACACCAGCAATCAGAGCAAGGCTACTTGAATCTCGCCTCCCCACTGGCTCCATCAAACGCCAAAGGCACACAGGAGAGCTTCAATAAAAGTGACTAGGTATGAGAGGTGGTAGTTTTGATGTGGTGATTGCTTTTGTTTCCAGCAGAACACTACCAGCATGGATAAGTATACTGCAGGCCCCTGGTGATTTAAAAACAAAACAAAAAAAAAAGGTTAAACAGGAGTCAATGGAGTCAACGTTACATGACAATGAAACAGGGCTTCCACTGCCGTTCTGCTCAGGGTGATGTCTTTTAATTGTAAAGCAGATTATTGTTTGATGTGAAAGTACTACATTGTGATCCAGGTTCAAAATGAGTTACATTCTGGTGGATTTAAAAAAAATGTAAATTCAAATTACGTGTTTTGTGCCTAGAGGGTTGGGGTTGAGGGTTTTTATTGAAATTAACATTCAAAAAAAACAAACTTGGATTTCACGCAAACACTTTTCAAGGTAGATCGACTTAAAAAGCTGAATCAGCTTGAGGTGTTAGATCTGAACTGACATGATTGAGTTGTGTCAGTTTTGTGGGGGGGGTGTAGTGATTTCCACATGGTGTGAGGAGGTTAATGTAAAGGCACTTCATGTGTGCACTGAATGTCAAAAACACATTTCACAAAGGAGATTGGAAAGAGAAGAGTATAAGCTGAGCACTTTATAAGTTGTGTTATACCGGAAAATGTAGCAGTGGAATACAACAACAATGGTACGTATTTGTCTCCAATTATATTTAATATTGGCAGTATTTTCTGTGAAAAGTTGCCTGTGGTATGTTTCTGGGTTTACAGTGTCAACGTTTTAAAAACATTAGCATTTGTACAAAATTAGACTGATATTATATTTAACACTGCTAATGTTGTGGAACTACTTTTGTTTTTAGGTTGTGGGTATCTGGCTCCTTTCTGGGATGTCACTCCCACAGCTTGTCAGCTTGAGCCACTACAGTATTTACAATGTTCAGACTTGCTTGTAAGAGGTTTGAGGTATGTTGGTCTATTTTGAGCCTCCTAAGCTTCCTTTTTACATTTGATAAAACCTTTGAGGTTTGAGTGGCATTAGAGAAACGTTGATTTGTGGCATGAAATGCAATACATTGCTTCATACCACTCGTGTTATTCCAGCAGTAGTAACACACTGTGGAAACCAAGTTTGTCTTCAATGTGCCTGAAATGATAAAGTGTTTACCTTTATCTTGCTGCTGCGTGAATACATTTAATAACAAAAGCCTAATGGTGACAGGCATAAAATCATTAAGAATCTTTCACTTGTATCCATGTAAATGCAATTTTGAATTTGAAGTATTTTCATAAATAAATATGTCTATGTTGTCCATCTTGTTCTGTGAAAACATTTTTGGCAGATATGTATCTTGTTTATTGAAAACAGCAGTCAGCGATGAATTTATAACAGTCTGTTTATTAAACAAGGTAAAGATACAAAGCTTTTTTTCCTTTTTTAAACATTGATAACCTTAGTTTAACTTCTCAGTCTTGGCTGTGCATATTTAGTTGTCTAGAAACTGTATATGAAACCACAATGCAAGACAGGAAAAAGTGTAATAAATCTACGCAATATCTTTTTCATAGAGAACATGGGTTAAACAGTTATCATACAGATTACAGCTCAGGAACGCCATGCGGAAGGAGAAATAAAATTAAATGTTTACAACGTTTGAATACTGCAAAACACAATACAGAGTAATGGAAATGGGATGATAAAACAGTTAAGGCTTACATGTAAAGAACTGATATAAAACATGAATATTAATAACATACGGGGTCGACTAAAATAATTGCGGTAAGTTCATACATAAACTCTTACAAAACCCAAATAGAACGTGTTTATGAAAACTGAAAATGGGTACTACAGATGAGTAACATGTTTTACAGTACAGCAACATGTACATTTCCCATTATCTCAAAAGAGAGTAAGTTGAAGAGGCAGGGTCTGTTGTTGGCGTAAATGTCTGTTTTCAGGCCAGTGGCTTGAGTAATAAGTTTATTCTTTTGAAAACATACTATATACTGTATATCTATTTTACATCATTCTCAGTTCCGTCTCAAATGTAACGTCTAGCTGTAGCACCACGTCTGAAGTGCCCTGAAGAATACAGGGTACCCTATTAGTACCATCCAGAGGTTAATGATACAGTAAAAATACAACAATACTGCGTACAATAAAAAGAATACTAAGGAGAAACGAAATGTGACGAGGAGAAGCATCACCTCCACAGCAACGCTGAACATAGGCCTGTGGAATATGACTTATACTGCAGTTTGCTCCAAATGGGTAAAGCTTATTAAAGATAAAATCTTAACTGGGTCAGAGTAGCTACACAGAACTTCACATTTTGGTCCAATGGTTAGGTTTAAAATTTAACCACTTGAGTAAAATTGAATTTCAGCCGAAGTGTATTTCATGGCAGGGCTGAATGACGTAAAAGTAGCACAGATCCATGTGCAACGTATTCAGCCTGAACTGAACGGAGAAAGCAGACACACACTAATACTCAATATGCTTTCTGTAACCTTCAGAGTTCATATATTAAATGTGGCACTAGTTAAAGTGGGGGAAGCAGTGTTTCATTGATCAAAGTCATAAAGGTAAATATCAGAAATGGACTGAAACTAATTTTGGAAACAAAACGTAACATTCATCTTTCCTCTCGTGCTTGTTGCTTTGTTTTGTCTCCTCAAATTAATAATGAAGTACTTATTACAATCATCGCGTGTTTGAATTGTCATCTTACCGATTGCTTTTCTTCAAATTTCGATGACCCTGTAAATGTTTACTTGCACAAAGATGTGAGTAAAACAAACCAAAAACAGGAACAGAAACCGTTGTTTCTACACAGTCAGTGCTCTTAGCTGCCACAAGTAATGCCCTTTGGCATCTTCCATCCAACAAGATTGAAACTTTGTTTTTCTAAAACCACAAGGCCTAAAAGTGCTTTAAGATTATCTTTGGATGTCTCCAGAACACACCCAGTAAACATTGTTTCTACCTTCTCAATTTTAATAAGGGCAAATATAATCTGGCACATTTTGGAAACCCATTTCATGGAAGAGGAAAAAAAAGAAAAACAAACTAAAACGGCCAATGCATCCGGCAGTTTACATGATGCTTACGAAAGTGCTTATTATATCTGACGCATGACATTCTTTGCCACTTGATCCTCCGGACAACACCTAGCTGTACTGTTACATTCACAAAATAACGCTGTGCTCGTTTTGCACCGCCACCGCGTCGAGGCGTATGGAGGCAGTCTGTTTACTGAATCTAGCAACGAATGCTCATGTCAGCTGTCATAATGCTAATGTAAGCCTTATGTAGATGGCCGAGGGTGCAGGGGCCCCTTGACTTGCAAACACAGACTCTGAATGTGACCTACTGCAGAGCGGGGCCGGAGCTCAGATGAGGGAGATGCGTATGGGGATGCTGGGGGACTCGGTCCTCTGGGGCGACTGGTGGCTCACTAGGTGCTCCACTACTGTGTGTTTGGACATGTGCTTCATAAGGTAGGTCTCCTGCAAAGACATGCAGACACCACGACATCCAGAATGAATTGTTGGCATTATCACCTTCCGGACAGCTTCGACTTAAAACTGAGACATAGTAGCTGTTTAAAAGCCCAGTATATTCAGTGATTAGCTTATCAGCCTCTCGGCAACATGATGTCGAAAGTCTGCAACAACAAACACACAACGTGTGTGTTACTCACTGAGGTGTATGCCCGGCCGCACATGCTACAGCAGTAGGCCTTAGCGTTTTTAATGGCGTGCGCTGACAAGTGGATCTGCAGTGATGCTGAGTCTGAGTAGGCACGGTAGCAGTTAGGACATTTATACGGCTTGTCTTTATTGTGCTGCCTCTGGTGAGACTGTTAAGGAAGAAACACACAGAAGTGCTACTTACTACGACGAACTTGCTCATAATTCTGTGTCAAACAGTGACCTTTAGCTCGTGCTGACCTGGAGGTTAGACAGTTGGGTAAAAGCCTTTTCACATCCAGGATGAGCACATTTATAAGGCCTGTCACCTGTGTGGATTCTAAGCAAAAGAAGCAGACAGGACATATGCAGTCATTATCAAACCACATTACATCATGGACGCTATTAATCATCGTACACACTTAGCTCCACAGCTCAACCAACCTGGTGTGCTGCTGCAAGTGTGACAGCTGACGGAAGGAGTTCTCGCAGTAGGAACAGTGGTAAGGTTTGATCCCCAGGTGGATGCGCAGGTGCTGGGACAGGTAGGAGGCGTTGGCGAAGGTCTTGGAGCAGTGGGGACACTTGTGTGGTTTGGCCTCCGTGTGGGACTTGGAGTGAATCTGCATCTCTGACTTGGTTAAGAAGGTGAGCGGGCACACTTTGCATCTTTGTGAGCAAAACAGTAGACCAGAACACGCGAGATCAGACTTTTTCTGTGAATTAGGTTTGTATCAACTAAGAACATTTTTTATAATACAGCACCAAAAACAACATTTATATAATATAATATATAATATTTATCCTTTCCAGACCATTATTAAATGTGAAACAGCTTTGGAAGTTCAGTACTAGCAGCAGCTCCTCTATCTGTGGCCAGTAAACACAACAGCATCACAGTAACCCACCTGTAGGTTTTGCCCTCTTTGGGTGCAACAGTGACACAGCCTTGGTCCGCTAGGATCGGGTACGGCACCACCAGCAACGGACCGGACGGGTTTTCGGCTTTGATCTTCTTCCGCCCCCGAGGTGCTTTGGGTGGGGGGCCCAACAGACCCGCTAGGCCTCCAGCCTTCATGTGGTCCATGCCAGGGCCGCTAGCAAGCCCGGATATGATGTTCACAGAAGGGGCGCCGCCCATGCGGTTCTGGCTGCTGGAGGTTGGAGTTGTTGGGGTCAGGGCCTCTGAGGTGCTGTGGCTTTCAGGTCGGGATGAAGGAGCCAGACCTGTGTCGGTGGGAACCAGATCTCCATTATCTAGAACAAAGCTAAATCACACTATCGCAGAGGCTTTTAGATGTTCTGGCTGTTCCTACTACGACTACACGTTACTGAAGCATAAACACTGTAAAAGACCTCAATGAACAGTTTCCACCATGTGCTAGATGATATGATAAAAACCTGCGACCCTTACAAAAGGATGAGTAAGCGAGTGAGTGATAAAATCTAAGCGCTGCCTGCAGAGGCTGCAGGCTGCAGGGCACAGTACGTACAGTAGATGGGTGAGAGGAGTCCACAGGTGTAGTTGTTTACCAGCTCCACCAGCCCACAGTGTCCACTGGTTTACCACAAACCAGCGCATGTGTAAGTATTGTTTTCACACTGTCTGATGTCAGATTAACATTAAAGGTGCTGACCTTTAAAACTCACATCTGCACAGCGTTAACTATGTGAAAAGCAACTGTGTGTGACCACTTTTTCCCCCGGCACGCTACACAGTTAAGCCACTTTCTACTTACTTCCTCTCTTTCAGCCCCAAGATGTGTTTTACAAATGAACCCTATCCATATTTTATTTAATTAACTTTTTAATTATGCACCAAATAGCATTTTGTCACACCCCATGTATCTCCTTTATTGCACCTGTGTGCACTGAGACTTTATAAACAGGCCATTAAAAATATTGCTCACCACACTGTTTAAGTTGAACAATAACAACTTGATGTTCACACAGTTGTTTCTGCATGTCAGCGGAGACGGACATACCTGAACGATGGTTGATCCGGCCAGGTTGCTCGCTGAGCTGCCTCATGTGCCAGTCGTCCCACAGTCCTTTAGCCTTCACTGCTGACTTGTCGTCCATGCTTCCATCTGGAAGTCACCAGGTGGTGGCATTTAATCAGTCATATAGACAGATCCTAAACAGCAACATGCTTACATCGAAGCATAGCAAACACGAGGTCGACCTGAAATAGAAAATATCTGATCAGCTACGGTTCAGTTCCCAGCCTACGGGGCTACCTGGTCCGGAGCTGGAGGCGGGCCGAGCGTGCAGAGCGATGTCTGGCTGTCCAGAGCCTTGCGGCTGTGGGTGATGGCCCGGCACCTGCTGTGGCTTTGGCACAGGCATGCCATGCTGAGCACTGCTGTCTGGGGACGAGGTGGGCACCAGCAAAGGTTGCTGGGAGGAGGTGGAGGTAGGTGGCAGGTGCAGGGGTCGGATCTTCTCAGCCATCAGCTGCTCCTTGATCTTGTTAATGAGCACCAGGTTATCCAGCTGAAAGGGTTAACGGGTCATGCTCAACAGAAAACAGCCACCATGTGTGAATGTCATTCATGCCCCAGACTCAACACAGTACACGCTTTCATTTACTTCTTCTCATCCTGACTTTGATGGATGTGTGCTGAATGGCTGAAGACATTCACACATGAGCAGAAATGGCAGTAAAAAAGTGGGAAAGTCTCCGTAATGTAATGTAAAACACCACGCGTGGACTTACCTGGCCTGGCATGGATGGAGGGGGCGGCCAGAAATATGGGTTGTTAAATCGCGGCTCTGCCATCCTGAACGAACGACATTTATTTTAGTCACATTCAAAAGTCAAGTCGGGTTATTTCTCACTTCAGCTGTGCCATCACAGGTCAGAGGAGGATTCATGATGCACAGAGAGCTTTACAGCAGCAGTAGGCAGCTGGTGACGAACTACTGCATCACACCTGGACCTCAACCACAAACACAGCAGGTTTCAACCTGAGTAAAAAAGCACTTTCCCTTTGTACACTAATGGCCAAACTACCATTATTACACAATGTAATAAGACACTAGTAACTAGCTGTAGGTCCATGATGTATACAAATTCACTGCACAGCGGAAAGAATACAGCCTTGTTTTCTTAGTTTTTTATAAATGTGCTTGTTTCCTTTTAATGTAGTCACATAGAAAGGGATTTTTGGGGATTTACAAATGTTTCAACAGAAGGTTGTACAGGTGTTTCAAAACGTAAATAAAATACAGTTAAGAACATTTTTATAATTCTGGCAGTTTAACATTTAGAAACCGTATCATTTCAACCCTGATGAAACAAACTGAAGAAGACTGAGACTGGGTTGAATTACATTACAATTTAAAGCACTTTAAAATCACCCTCAGGACAAAATGAATAACAAAAACCCAATAATAATGTGACTGTGGTGTCAGTGGAGAAACGTGTCGGAGCTATTTTAACAGAATGGCTGCTATGGTACATTTATGCAAATGACTGTGTGTAAATTAGGCCCAAACTGTCACCCCCAAGTGAAAACGGGTCAAACATCTAAATGTCAGCCTGAAATATTTGGGGATTCATAAAAAGGCGCTGCTGTGACAAAGGCTTTGGCGTTTGGACCTGAAGCCCCTCTGCTCCTTTTGTCTCAGTGTGAATGTCTGGAAATAAGTGCACGTCGCTTTAAATCTGTCAAATAAACGCCATGAGGGGAAAAAAACTTTCCATTCTGTGACTTTTCGGACATGTGTGCCGTCTGAGAGCCGCTCTGGACCCGCACCGACGGAGGACTGCGCGGACGGACCCTCCCGGTGCGCCTCAGACATTCTCAGACAGTTTTCTTAAAACATTTCCAGACAAAAGAGAAACAAAAATGGCAGCCTTATTTTTATAAGGCGGGACGCCATATTCTGCAGACCCCAAAAATTTAGGAGCATGAGCATGTTGTCGTGAGGAAGGTGCTGGGGAAGAAGACGCGGCCGACGCGGACACAAAGGTGTTTATCATGTCAATGGCACGAACGATTGTTTACGGCGAATAGCAGGTTTGAATAGCCCGGCCTCCCCAGCTCTCAAAAAAACTGACACTTCCTACAACAACCGTGCCCTGCGAAAACAGCACGGAAACGGACAAGATGCAGGCTCGACCCAAACGCCGCGGCGGCTTTACGCGGCCGTACCGACGCGTTAAGGTCACAGCCGAACCGGAGCGCAGCGTCTCCTCCGCCGTAAGACGCCGTGCCATCTTCCCCAAACCTCACTTTTCGGGCTGCTTTGCTTTTTCTTTTTTTCTTTTTCTTTTTTTCCTCCTCCACATTCTGCAACTTTTGGACGAATCCAAGGACAGCTGCCGCGTTTTGTGCACAGCGCACGCATGTCGGGAGAAACGCAAACCAGCGGAGACGCGAATAAAACATGCACAAATACCTTGTGTCCTGCTTGCAGATATTGTCTTGCGAGTACAGCTATAATATAAAAGGTTGATGTTCTTTCTGCCTGCCTCCAGTCGGACCACCGCTTCCGGGTCGCTTTGTTCACTTCTGGGTGCTGCTGCAGGCTCAGTACAGCGCGCACACATGCACACGGCCAAAGATTCTGCTTTCGCCGCTTTGGGTTTTGACGCGATGACCTACTTTATTTATGTTTGATGGATAAGGGCGTTTGCCGATTAATTTCACCGCGTTTGCTTCCCGCTGGGCGCGTTGTGGTTGGATTGCACAGATTTGCAGGAACGTAGCGCAGGCCTACACGGTTCCCGGGAGAGCAGCAGCACCACCACGTACAAATACGCGGTTTCACCCAAAACGAGGAGCCACTGCGTTCGTGATGTCATTTTCCTGAAACGCAGGCGGCCCATACGAGCCAAACACCTAAAGAAAACATAGGACAACAGCTTTTTTCAGGGAAACTACTCCATGTGATGCTGTTGGGTGTTTATTTGCAGTTGACGCTTCGTGTTTTGTGATGTTACCGTAGTATGTGAACTCTTCAACTGTCCCGAAACAGTTTGATGACTAGTGGATATTTACACAGCGACGTGAACTTGTTGCAAAGGAAAATGAAGTGTCCTAAATGAATCAAATCTCCTCAGTAATCCAACGTTTTTGCTCTCTTTATTTCAACAAAGTCTCATTGGCATCAGTGCCAATTTTAAAAACAAACGTCATCAAGAAGGCAGAATGAAAACAGCCTGAATTACCAAGTGTACAAGCTACAGGAAGAGGAATCTGCCGTTTTCAGCTTTAGGAGGCATAAATTGAATGGACACGGTCCCGTTCAGTTCAAGCAGGATTCTTATCATGTGTGGATGTAGAACATATGTACACTCTGAAACGGTTGTATTTATAACTTCAGACTTTTTTCTTTTAATATTTAACCTCTGAATATTAAAGTTCTTAATGAAAACGTTGACATAGTCGGTGTAATTTATGTCCACTTTGCTCCTACCGCACACCAGCGTTTGCTAGTGTTGTACTGAATCTAAATCTTAAATTTGCCTTATTCAACCTACTTGCAGTGTGCGTTGAATGGCAGGTTGTACTTGTGCAACTATTGCTGCACGGTGGTGATGGGCGCCAGTCTGCTGACTTTTGTTGCGCTCAGATGTGGCGTTTGATAAGTGTTTTCTACAGCTCACGTAGTCAGAAAGACATTCGCCCCTGACTTTTCTCCACCTTTCTGTTCTCGCTTATTAACCCACAGCTCAGCTCTGGATTACATTTAGCATTTTCACAGCCTTTCTCTCACATTGCACGAGCCGAATGCTGCTGAACATTACAAAGAGAGTAAAAAGTTAAAGTTCAGGCGTAATTGTTCACACGAAAGGAAAAATACACATTTTAATTGAGTAAATGAATGGAGCTGTGCAAGAAAACATTCCCAAAGAAGCTACTTTTGCTACTTAAAGAACAAAATGTGGGAACTGATTGATTAGGATTCAGTTTTTGTGTTGATCAAATCTAAAATTGCACGCGTTTGCTGATAAGAATGACGCTCTTTGCACGGAAGTGAGCCCTCCCTGTCTGCACCACACTGTTCTCAGCTCCGGTTCAGTGGAATTGCAGGAGTCAGACTGTAGAGCTGGTGCTAACATTACAGCCTCGATGCGTGTGTGGGATGTTATGTGATTTCACCATGTTTCCTGTTTCTCGCAAAACTTCTGTGAAGACTCCAAAGAACCGGCAGCTCTGACCTACAAACACTCAGGCTTCCTATAACGCATGTTTTGACTCAGCTTTAAAGGAAACCTTCTGATGGCTTAACGTCAGAAGGCTTCATCCTGTTGATGAATGTAGTGATGCCCGCTCCTGGTGATCACTGCTCAGTGATGTTCTGACCTGACGCTGGCTGCTAAGCTTCTTCACGGTTTATTCCTTCACCATGAACTTTGTCTTGGTAAGTATTTTACATTTTGATTATATATTTGATCATTTTAAACTCAATCCAAGTTATAAGTGTCAGTGAGTGAGATTCAGTATTACTCATCATTACAGGAACTGTTGTTACCAACTAAGCAGACATTAGCAGTTTTAGTAATGGCAGTTAAAGGTTTCTCCTTTTCCTTTCTTTGTAGACTTTGGCTTGTCTGACAGTAGCGCGTCTGTGCCGCAACCTGCTATGTTGTGGTTTCGCTTTTTAAGCTTTTGCCTTAAAGCCCAGTTTGATGTCTGTCTGTGTGTCGACTGGAGTTCGGCGTAAAAGTAGACTCACTTTGTCCTGAAATGTTCTGTTTACTGTCACAGACTAAATTGAAACTAAGCTGAAAATCACCCCTGAGAGAATGAAAGCGAAGAATACTTGGAGATGTGTAGTATCTAGTGTCTTTTCTAGGCGTTGTCTAAGGTCTCAGTAAAATTGGGGCATTTGCAACCACAAAAGCAGAAAAAGATCACTGCTGCCAACACTGCACTTAAGCTGTTGTATTGTACAGTGCGTTCAGATCATCCCTATGTGTGACCGTACAGTTGGTACTTTTTATCCTGTTACCGCTGCTCCTCACATCCTCCTATCTGACGTTTTATTCCAGGCCTTCCCGCTGATACTCTCCGTCCTCTCCAGAGGACACGGTTTAGTTACTGTGTCTGCAGAAGCCCATAAAACGTGTTTCGAGTGGTGTCCAGCTGGTAAGTGTTGGGGCCTGCGCTCGTCGAGCTTGTGTTGTGTACGTGTACAGTGACATGGTGGCGTTGACTCATCCGCCTTTCTCATTTTCTCCCACGTTTATCAGGGTATCACACAACCGGCAAATGCAGCGATCCGTCTGACAGTGCTGCAAAATTCAAGTGTGAGAAATGTGGTGAAAACACATTCACAGACATAAAAAACTCCAGGCCTAAGTGTGAAAGGTGTCAGTCGTGTCCTTGTAAGTATCTTGAAGAGCAGTGAAATGCTGGAGCACCGGCTTGCGCTGAGCCTGTTTTTATATGCGACAGTTGTTGCAGGAAACGTCTCTTTGTGTCACTGGCTTAGGCAAATTAACAAACAACTTAGTGACAAATCTGACATTTTTTGTTTTGGTGGGATCATTGAACATTTTGTGGCTGAAAAGTGGCAACACTATGAAAGTGAAATTCTTTGTACAGGATGTGAAACCTTCCGAACCCTTCAGTGTGTCACTGTTCCAAGAGTGTGTAAATGTATGAGTATGAGTATGTACATATGAATTCATGCAGTGATATTTAGTCCCAAAACAGACAAGCAAAGAAATTATGACTTTTCAGCTTTTTTTTTTTTTTTAAATTAAAGGTGTTTTGCCCTAATTCGACCAGTAATATAAGCAGATAGGAAACAAAAGAGTTTGACAGCATCATCCTAGGGACGCTGAGGGGACGTGGCGTGTGCCGGGTGTGCGGTGTTGTGTTGGACTGTGTTTTCATGTGGCAAACTAAGACAGAAACACTGTTTGAATTCTCCCACAGCTGACCAGGACACAATAAAGCCCTGCACCTTCAACAGCAGTGTGAAGTGTGACTGTAGAAACGAGTCCTACAATGTGAGCCCATCCAGCGACAATAAGCAGTGCAAGCCGTGCGCAAAGGAACCTGGCGCAGACAGAAAAGGTACGAGGATGCTGAGACACTGGTCAAAGCTGCTATTTGGTTCTGAGTCATCAATTCATATCCTGATGAATATGATGAAAACAAGCATAAGAGCAAACCCTGTGTTTTTTTTATTGTTTTTCATTAGACACTCCTGACTATTATGACTACATGCGGAAGTGTAATCCATGCCAAAGGTGAGAGATCTTACAATATGTAGAAACGTGTTTTTTGAGTGATAGGTCAAAATATCTCCTCTCTAACATGTTATCAGTTCATTACAGAGGAGGAAACGTCTGTAATCCTACAATTTGTACAGTATATTTTTCAAGACACCCAGTTGCTGTGGTTTTGTTGAGGCCCTGTGCGGCTGCAGATGATGAATGTTTTGCTCAGTCTGTTAATCTGATCTGAACTGCACGTTAGATCCTCAAGTTAAATTAAAAAACGGGGGGCTCATCCTTTAACGTGTGGGCGAATGTGTTGTCCTCATCAGCCTCTGCTTCTTCTCAGGGCTGCGTGTCTGGAGAAGCCAGAATGTCGAAGCAGATACAGGTGTGAAGCGACACCACCTGTACCTCCAGCTTCAACTACATCTTCAACCATGTTAACAGCATTTAGGAATGTCATGCCTACAAAGAGCTCGAGTTCAACTCTAACACCTCCTGTTGCGAATCTGGTTCCTGTGAGCGGTTAGTTGGCCGTCACCGTACTCAGAGCCTGGCTGTTTCCGTCGCTGCGTGGTTCTCTGGAGGCCTTTAGACAGGACTGACGCTGGTGTCTTTTCTGTGTACGCTGCAGGAGGCCACATGTACTGGTTGCTCTGGTTGGCCGTGACCTTTGCCGTCATCTCTGGGCTCCTGATGCTCAGGAGGCGGTTTGGGGCCCCAGAGAACTGTCCCTACTGGAGCGTGCAGAAAGCTGTGACGCCCCGCACAGACGACGCCAGACTCAACGGTAACCACTGAACTGTTTCCTCAAGTGCCTGTAGAACTTGCACATAACGTTTACTTCTGCTTCACTACACACTGTGCTGTTTTACTATACTGCACATAAATAACAATCTAGTATGTGATAATCTAATAGAAACATAGATTTAAAATTTTTGTACTATGAATTACATTTTGTTAAATTATTGTTAATGTTTTGTGTGAACCTTTTTTACAGTCAATTTACAACCTGTTGCAACAGATAATCCCCTAAAGAACATATTTACAACTAACAATGTCAAATATAACGATACTACGAATTTGACGAAAGCAGTGACCAGAAACAGATCAGAATTTTCCCACCCTTTCAGACAGAAATACCAGTAGCTTGTCATACATAACCACACTCGGTGGTCTCTAAGTCCAGTGGGTCTTTTTGCTATCAAAGAATAAAAGGTCCTTTCAGTGAAATTTAACCGTGGTCTTTTTCGTGTGCTTTCTCGAGTGAACCTGTTCAGGCAGGAAGTTTATTGATAACATCTCCTTTCCTCCCAACAGAGCAACACAGTCATGAAGACAACACGTCGACCACAGTGGTGTGTATTCACTCTCATGCGCTTTGAGCTCTTTTCAGATAAAGATCTAGCCCTACTGTAGGTGGACACTCGGGGAGGCTTATGACAAAACTAAATGTAAAGGTCAACAGGAGCAGAGACCTGCTGCTGAGAACATTTAGAAAACGATGCAGCAAAGACATTTACCTTCCTTTTCTTGTTTGTCCTTTCAAGACAATAAACCCATGTGAGGAAACTCCCATCATGAGTCCGTTCACATCAGAACATCCAGCCCCCGCCAGTACCCTGCTGCCAAGCACTGAACTCAGAGGTAAGGTTCCCTTGATGTTATTGAGAACAAAGCTAAACTAAACTAAACTAAACTAAACTAAACTAAACTAAACATTACATAACATTACATAACATTACATAACATTACATAACAACTACTAACACTGCTATACTATGTGTGAAGCCAGTCATGTGATAGTGAGGATGCATGTGCAGAAAAGATTTTAAGATATTTTCTGAACCATATGGCGCAATCACATTATGAACCGATCAGGCTCATGAGATGTAACTACTGTCAAAAGTCAGGGCTGTGGATCTAGACCACATTTAAATGTTTTACTGAAGCACGGTCTGAAAATAAAAATGATGTGCAACATGCAGCAAGACAATATCAGTCTTCAAGACTTTGCTGTCGAACTGAACAGAAGTAAAGAGAAGCTGACTGAAGCCAAGGGTCCAGGGAGTGAGTAATGTAAACACGTGGGTGGGTATTAGGTTTTCAGACCAGTAAAAGTCAACAGAAGGAATTCAGGGCTAACTGAGCAAACTGGGCCGAGCAGAACAACATATCCCCTCTTGAGCAGCAGAACTAAAAATGCCACAGTCATGCATCCTGTCTGATTACTGGTGCTGCAATCATACGCCTTTGCTTCATCAGTATAACATTCGTCAGACAAGTGGCCCACAGACCTGCAGGGAGAAACAGGAAACCCATTGCCTTCAGCTTTTGTTACACATGTCAACAGTTCATGTAGCCACTTAATATTTTCCGCTGCTGATTAACGTAGTCTTACGCCACTGGTTCACACTGCCCTGTGCACTGGGACGTTCTCAAGGTGGTGAAGGTCTAGCGAACCAGCCTGCGTCGTGTCGTAGTGTGACTCTATGGTTTGCTGTTGTTTAGTACATGTTTTTCTAGTAAGTGAGACACATTTTCCTACATGTTCAGAAAACATTTAAACATTTTCAGTCTTTCCATAAGAGACAGCGAAGCAGCTTTTCCCTTTGTGTGATTCAGTGTTGATTGTCCTGTTTCAAAAATCCCCACCAACAAATACTTCAAAATTTGAAGTAAACAGAGTTAAACGACAGAGAAAACATCAGAGCAGAGGTTCAGATTATTTGTGTTTTGCTTGGCCTGTGACCTTTGACCCACTGTGATTTTCTATCCCAGCTGCCAAACTGGAGGATCAGTCAAAGCACTGGCCCGCCATCGTCCTCTACGCGATCATCAAGGAAGTCCCGTTGCGGAGGTGGAAGGAGTTCTTGCGTCTTCTGTCGGTGGCCGATGAGCAGCTGGAGCGGGTGGAGCTGGAGGCGGGTTTGGGCCTGGGCTCAATGGAGAAACAGTACCTGATGCTCAGGCTGTGGAGCCAGCGCGCCTCTGCGAGCCTGGACGACGTCTTCTCAGCTTTGCAGTACATGGATCTATCTAGATGCGCAGAGCTGCTGGAGGAGAATCTGGAGACTCTGCAATGGAGGACTGAAACGAAGCAAGGTGTCACAGACTGAAGAAACACAGACGTGGTTTCATTAGAGCAACGAACACCACCTGAAGCTGTGCCTGCAGACATGCATACAAAACCTCCAGAGAAGGATATGAATGACTCTAGCTACTACACATGGTACCTTTACATTGCAGTCTGAACTAAGGATACATTGCATTACACGGTTGACAACTTCGCAGGCCCAACTGTAACTGGAGAGTTTAACCTTAATATAATTATGTTATTTATTTGACCTCCAAATCTACACTTCTCATGCAGAATGTTTATATAGCAAAAACTGGAATTGCTGCAGCAGTCATTACTCAGGATAATAACATGTTGTAATATTATTATTAGCTAATTAGCTATATTAGCTTATTTATCTGTGCCCCTGACTCCACTGTCCGAAACCATAACTAACCATGTGTCACTTACTTTTATTTTGTAACAGCTGTGGAGCTGTATGGCGCAGAGGAGTAAGCGAAAAAGCCGGCGTTGACGCGTTTCACGTCACTGTTGGTTTTACTCTGCTTGGCTCATTTGCTGACAATAACAGACTTGTAGCATTTTGAAGACATCATGCCTGTTGATATTCAGGAAGTACTCTAGTAACAGCCACCAAATATAGGTGGGGAAAGTTTATGAAAAAAAAAGGGAAATCCTTTTCCAGTACACTGTAACCACCCTGTAGTATAACTTTTGTTAAAAGTCAAAAGTACAGGGCTGTGGTTCTAGACCACATTTATATGTGTTACTGAAGCAGGGACTGAAAATAACAATGACGTGCAACTTAAATCTAAACTTCAATCTAAATGTCTGAAGTGTTAACGTTTTACTGTACGTTTTATTGTATTACTTTATCTACGATGCTACACATTGTTTCAACAAGTCTCGCATCTCTTGAATCTTGGTTGACATGACAACCTGCTGTAACAACTCAGACACCCATTCTTGAGCTCTCTGTGCGTGAAGGAAGCTGAAATCCCCATAGGACGTCAGATTTTTCAGTTTCCTGCAAACAGGCTCAAGGTGAAGTGGGCTGGGTTTTTCCTCACCGCACATGTTCCATCCAGACTGATGGTTTCCTCTTGTGGTGTTGGGGTATCTCACTTTGAGAGTTGTTGTTTGTCAGTTCAGTTAATTCCTGTAACAGATTTGAACTTTACAATTTAAGGAGTTTATCAGTTAATGTTTTATTCTACTTGTATATCAGCACTATTTGATTGTAGTCGTGGGACATGTGTGAATTTTATTGTTTTCATTTCCTACAAATTCTTACAGATGATTAACTGTCTCATTATAAAGCTCAGTGAACGGATCTGTTTGTGATATACAACATAAAAGCTGCCAGGAGTCACTTCATTTTCTGTGGAGGAACCTGTGCCACACGTTGATGTTATGGATTATTATGGATTAATAAAGTCTTGGCCACAAGATGGAAGTGTTGGCGGAGTTTTTCTGTCGTGCGGCCTGAGACCCTCACAATACAGAGACTGCAGGCAGAGCTTTTATTTTGGAGGTGGACTAGGCCGCTCTTATGAAATGCACATTCAGTTTTAACTCTAATGGGGTTTTTTCACGTCGGCGAAGAGAGTATAACAAGATACGCCGATAAAGTGAAGTCGCACGTTTTGTGTATGTGGGGAAAATATGAAAGCCCTCTCCGAGGGAAACGGTAATAATCTTTTATCTCTGGTTCACACTTATTTTCACGCTTTCAGCATTTCTAGAAGAACTAACCGCCTGCACGACACTGAAGGGGAAAGATTAAATTAGAAGCGATAAACTATTAGAACAGTAAATGGTGTGGGGCCACTTCCTTCGCGTACGAGCGCTCAGCGGTTTCCCCTGGCAACCGGACCCGTGCTCACCCAACAGCAGCGCGTGCACGGGGACATCCCAGGCCGATATGGCACGAGGCAGTTAGTCGTGGCTGCTTAGTGGGTTTTCACCATCTCGTCTCCCTCCGCGAGTCTTTCCACCTGTCAACAACAAGCAAAAAGGCTCCGCTCCAGCTTTTGTTGTACCAGCGCGCGCACCAGTTGCCCCGGCAACTGCTAACCAAGAGGTATTGAGTTACAGAAAAGGGGGCCCGGGTTGTCTGTTGTCCCGTGGCCGAACCAGAACCGACTGGCACCTCTGGCGAGTCCGGGTTTTCAAACTTCACACTTTGCTGAAGTGTCGGTGGATTCAGTTGGAGCAGGTACGTGAACCAAGCGTCAGAGAAAGGCGTCCATTCACACGGTCGAGGCTAACGAGGCAAAGCTTTGAATAATGACCTTAAAGCTGTGCGGGTTGCTTCCTAAAATATTTGTAATTAACACTAAGCATTGGAAGTGTAGGCACCAAACATGGAGAATAATAGCACAAAACTGCACAGGTGTCATAATTACATTACAATAAATGCCACAGTGAAATATTACGAAGGATGTTTTTATATGTCAGCACTCTACGCTTGATGGACTTCGCTTTTCTTCAGATATAGACATTCAACTGAAGGCTGTTGTCACATTTGTGATACACTTTACTCAACATACTAATATTATCATTAAAAATAGTCAATTCAACTTCTAAAATTATTTGGTCTTCATGTTTTTTTTTTACCAATAGCTGACACCAATAATTAAACCAGGTGAAGAAGAAGAAGAACGGCAGACGTGGGTTTGCTGCGTGGTCATGACGGCTCTGGTTCGACCGTCAGTAAACGTTGCAGAGCTGTGTGCGGAGGGAGACAAGGTCCTTGAGGCTGGAGAGCTGGCGAGGGCCACCTCTCTCTACACGGCTGCCTTCAGGACTCACGCTGCCTCCACTGTTTCCCACATGCGGAAGCTGGACAAGTCCAGCCTGGGTGGGGTGATCTCTACTCTAGAACTTTGGCTTGACAGTCATGGGGAGAACCAGCCTGTCCAGGGTCTCAATAAAGGCCTGGCTGCTGTGTTTCTGTCCACGCTCTGCCCCAACAATCTGTCGGCCACTGTTTTTAAAATGGAGTCTCTCCTTCAGAGTGGTGGACATGGCTGTGAGGAGATTTTTGCTCGCTGCACTGCTTTACTCGAAGGAAAACGAAACCCTCCCCCAGAAGGTTCAACCCGTGTGGTTTTGGAGATAACGCGTGCTCTGGCCTGCTTGCTCACTGAGCCTAAGACTGTCAGAGGCCTGAAGCTTTACCTCAAAGCCTACCAGCATAATAAATGTGAAACCGTGGCATTGGTAAAGAGCAGGCAAAATCACCACCTACAGAAAATAGTGAAGGCCTTTATAGACCAAGTGCTGCTCATGCATCCCTCTCTGACATTTGACAGCAAGTGGGCATTGGCAACAAAAGAGAACAAGAAGCTTGATGAACAGGCTTGTTCTACAGTTATTGAGTTTTTGTTGCATATCTCTCCGGCTAATAAAGAAGTGCAGGAGCTTCAAGCAGCCTATTTGTTTTTGACAGGCAGGTTCGGGGAGAGCTCAGAAGTCTACTCTGGCCTCTTGCGTCACCAGCATTATCAGAAGATGCCAGAACCTGGAACAGACAAGTCGTCCCAAGATGCTCCTGAGAGGAGAGCTCAACTTTTAACCGGCCGAGCAGCTGCATCTTTCTTAGCGGGTGGAAGGACGGCTGAGGCGTGTAGAGATCTGGGGGAGGCGTTTGAGATCCACCCTGCCACTGCTCGAGTTTACTTTCAAAAGCTGTTTACAGATCATGGTACGGGGGTGACTGTTCACAACCACCTCCGTCAGCAGGCAGAGAGGGGCCTGTGTGCTTACAGAGAGAGGGTCCTCGGCCGTTCAGACCTACGGTCCACTGAAGGGGTCGAACTCCTGGACCCTGTGGTCGCTCAGTTGCGAACTCTGTGCCATTTGGAACCTGACGGGGGAGGCAGAGAGCTGCGTGTGCGACTGGCTGACTGTCTCCTCCTCAGAGGGGAACACAAGGAGGCCCTGTCCATTTGTAGCCAACTAGCTGCTGCCCAAACCCAGCAGAGCTACCAGAACACTGTGCAGGTCCTTCGCGGATATGCACGACTCCTGTCTGATGACCACAATGGGGCGCTGGAAGACTTCCAGGCTGTGATTGAACACAGCGCCCCCCACCCTACTAGCTGTGTTCGAGCACTTTGTGGCAGAGGGCTCTTGCGCATGATAGGTGGTCTAAACTACCTCACTGCTTTAGACTATGTGACAGCCAGCAGGTTGCATCCTCAGGAAACAGCCCTGACCGTTCACTGCTTGGTGCCATGGAACTACAGAGGGCTGCTGTTTACTGTTTTACTAGAGCAAGGACGAGTAATGTTGGAGGGGAGTGGAGAACCCAAATCCAAGTGCAGACCCAGTGACGACTCTAAGCAAACCCAGCAGCTGCAGGCCTCATCAAGAAAAGACCAACACAGATCAGAGTATGACGTTACAACAAACCCAAAAACCCCAAAGTCTACTCATTCTTTCTCAATTAAAACATAAATTTGCTTCTTGCTGCCAATTTACCTGCTTCCTACATTAGGACCCCTGCTGGCGTTCAGTCTCTGGCCATGCTGTTGATGGAGCTCCAGCCTGGGGCCGGTGGACCTCAGCTCTTGGCAGCAGATGCCTTGTACCAGCTTGGGCGCGTGGAAGAGGCTTACCGGCGACTGCTTTCCATTGGCTCCTCCAGTCCTCGGGCGCCCATCCTGGCTCGACTCGCCCTGCTGCAGCTGCACAGAGGTTTTCTTTATGACACCAATCAGGTACAGTATGTATAGAGAGCAGACATGTTCTGGTAACATTCAGGTAAAGCTGTATTACAGTAGTGTTTTTACACTAGTGCAATTTGTAATGTGTTTAGAAAAGTTTAGAAAGTTTAACAAGTGCTCATAACTTAATAACTCACAACTAAATGCTTACTGAAAGTAGCCATTACATTTATTACAGTATGTATAACCAGCAACAAACAGGATCAACAAACACATTCTGAATAGATTTGAGCTGAGACGCATGTGTGCTGTTTTCTTTTATTCAGTTAGTGCACCGCTATAAAGGGTTTTAACTATTTATCAATTGAGTGATGAAATAAGTGATCCGAGATTCATATGGCCAAAGCGAAAATTAGTTCCTCTGACTTTATTCATATGTTTTCTTGATATCAAGAAGTTATGAAAGCAGATAAACCAGTAACTGTGAACTTAAATGTCACAGTTACAGGTTTGTAAGAAACCTTACATTAATATATGTTTCTAATATGCAGTAGAAATGCACATTAATGTCTGTCATTCATTATTCAGGTTTTACTGTAAAACAAATGTTGCATCATCATTTTTCTTGCAGCTGCTGAAGAAGCTCATCCAGTGTGGCGATACTAGCTGCTTGCGCCCCCTGTTGGCAGTGGCACAACAAAAGGATCGAGCACTGCTGCAGGGACACTGTCACTCTGCTGCAAAACGTGTCCTGGACGGCTCTGGAGAGGAGGCCGCCGTTCGGGAGGCTGTAGCTTACTTTTCTATCGCAATCATGGCCTCTGGTGATTAGAGTCTGATTGTTGGTGATTGTTGTTAGGGGAATTATGCCTGAAACAACCTACTAAAATGTCTTTTAGTCAGTGTTCTAGCTCCTAAAAACAAATGTAATAGTGGTGTAAATACAATAAGACCGATTCAAACTGTATTTGTCTTTCTTCAGGTGGCGAAGCAGTAGACTCCCTGCTGGAGAGAGCAAGGTGTTATGTCCTTCTGGCTCAAAGAAAGACAGCCATCTTTGATTTCAGTGCCATTCTAAAGGAGCAGCCAAAGCACGCTCAGGCTCTTTGTGGAAGAGGCTTCACCTATCTCATGCTGAATCAACAAAAGGTATTTCTAGTTATTAAAGTCAAACACAAGATGGGATTTTGGCTAATAACATCTACAGGATGTCAGAGAACTGGATGCTCATATCATAATATGAATAGGTCGGTAAAAGTGATGTTTTTCATACCGCAGGAATGCACTGAAGATATCCTGGCAGCACTTCAGATAAACCCTGACACAGTCATCAAGGACATCCTGTCACTTAAACACAAGGCTCAGAAGATGGTGTGTGATTGGCTGCATCAGTTCTGTCGGACCAATCTGTCAGACATCCTGGCCACTAGTGCTGTCCCCTGCCATGAAAAGCTGCTCCAAGATGCTTTTATAGTCAGTGGGGCCCTGATGAGGACGGACTGCAGAGAACCTCGATGGCATCTTCTCTATGTGGATATACTCTTAGCCAAAGGTGATGTGAGCGTTATGCTAAAATGTGCTGCATGAAATCCTACTGCAATCTGTGATATCACTGAAGACATGAGGGCGTTTGGCGTTTCCACTTTGTTAAAAAGAACCATTGAACCTCTTGCACCTTGTTTGAAGTACTGCTCATTCCTGCTGTTGTGGTTCATCTTCTACAGGTGACGTTAAGGCCGCGGGCGCTCATCTGTGCCAGGTGTTTGGTCAAGAGCCAAGAGATGCTGTGGCCCAGGCCAGGGTGGGTGTGGTTGAGGCTCTGCAGCAGAACTACCACAGCGCAGCTCACAGGATCAGCAAACTGACGGAGAGAGATCCATCCGGCGTAGACTTCCTGCTAGCCCTGATCCCAGTCAATCAGCGAAACCCTGTGGCACAGGTACATTAAAACGTCACACAAAGCCTTTGTTCTGGTGTTTCTGAAAATGAATTATTTAATCATTTAGCTGCAGACATTTTCATTACAGGAATAAAATAAAAACAACTAACAATACACTGGATTACAGAATAAATTATGAAACTGAAGCTATCTGCTTTGTGGTTATTGTATTTTTTTTTCTGCAGAAAAATATTTTCAGTCTGGTGATTTTACATTATGGTAAATTGTGTTATTATTAATTGCCTTACATGGAAATTAAAACAGGCAGCTGCACGTGAGGCCAGCAGTGTATCATCAAGAGGCCGCTGGGATCAGGCCCTGATCCTGTTGAACGTCGCAGTACAAGCACTGGGCAGTCACAGACTCCAGTACCTCCGCCAGAGGGCTGCCTGTCTCGCTCAGCTGGGCTTACATGAGCGGGCCGTGGCTGATCTGGATCAAGTTATGCAAAAACCCAGTCAATTGGACTCTAGCTGCTCACATGACTCCCAGGTTTGGGTGGAAGCCCTGTGTCAACGAGGCCACAGCCTGATGCTCTGCTCCAGAGAAGGAGCAGCTCTGGAGGACTTCACTCAGGCCCTGGAGCTCAACAGGAACCGGGCTCTTCGGTGTGTAGAGGCTGGACCGGGGAGGCTGCGTCTGGCTGAGTGCTTTCTGAGAGGAGCGCTGCAGCACTATGGGGAGCAGCAGCTCAGTAAAGCCTGGGCATTGACTGAAAATGGCCTTGTTGTGGACAGTGACAACACAGAACTCCGCAGACTGAGGGCAAAGGTCAAACGGGAAGTGGTCAGCCCCTGCAATGTCAACTAGTGTTGATAGTCAGACAATGAATAAGTAACTTGAATTCAAAAGGTGTCAGTTTCAGTGCCGGTGCCTTTAAAAGCCATGTTGTAGAGCCATCTAAATGATGGAATAACCTTTCATTAATCTGTAGTCAATATGGTAGCAAACACAGCAAAACAGTTTATTGAATATGTAAAGAATATGTGAATGATTCAACTCAGCAATTTGATGATTGAATGTTTTATTATCCTTAATTTTACGAAACACTTTTGCTGTGGTAGCTTATACATTCAATGACTGCAATATCATCAAGAATTATAGTGAAAATGGAAAAACAAAACTATGGCCATGATGATTATATGGTGTATGGAAATCAGGCAACGTGAAATTAGTCAGCATTGTTTAATTCAAACCACACGTAGAGAAGAGATTTAAGAAAGTGCCTGATGTGCAGGTTTTATGTTTTTAAAAAGGAGGCACAACTTCCTTTGTTCATATCCAAGACAGCAAACTACTTTAAAATAGATAAATTAATCATTTCTGTTACTGACAATAAACATTATTTGAACAAGTACAAAGTCAGTACACTAGTCCTCTTGCAACTGGACATCAGGCTGTGTCAAATATAGCATCAGTTATATGCATCTGTTCAAGGCTTTGTGCTGGGAAGCTACTTTTCTATTATGCAGTCACAGTAATGTATTGAGGCTCCATGTTGCCGAAGTAGGATTTCTCCCACTCGCTCATGAGGTCGAAGTGTAGCGGGCGATCACAGAAGGTGCAGGAAGCCGTGGCGGGACTGTTGAGCAGCAGCCCTGCCTCCTGCCACACCTCCACAAGTTTCTCTGTGAAGGAAATACATTTTCATGTCATTTACATAATTAAAATAATATATTTCTCCACGCTAATAACACAAGTTCAGCTGTGGTTATTTTAGCCAGAATACATTTATGGTGCATTTACCAGACGTGGTAAGGATCCACCAAACACTTACCCACGAAGTACTCCATCATGGCAGGATTGTGATGAGGAGACGGAGCCAATCGCAGCAGCTCCTCACCGCGAGGCACCGTGGGGTAGTTGATGGCCTGGACGTAGATGTTGTGTCTTTTCAGCAGAGTGTCACACACCTTGTTGTTCAGCTCAGCATCGCCCACCTACACATTGGACCCATGAAAGAACACACTGGCTGTTTAGCAGATGTCCACCACAGTTAGGCTGAACATGCGCTGAAGGAGCCAAGGCTCCTTCTTCATACCCGTATGGGGATGATGTGGCTCGGACAGTTGACCACTGGAAGGCCTTTATCCATGAGCAGCTGCCTCATGTGTTTCACATTCCTCTGGTGGGCCCTGCGTAGAACCTGCCCCTCGGGGCTCTTCAGCACCCGGACAGACTCCAGCGCTCCAGCCAGGACCATTGGAGGCAGGGAAGTGGTGAAGATGAAGCCGGCTGCGTAGGAGCGAACGGTGTCCACCAGGGCGGCGCTGCTGGCAATATACCCTCCCACACAGCCAAAGGCTTTACCTGGAACAAGACAGACAGGAAATGCATTTGCATAATAACATATTTTTCTATGCTTCAGTTCCAGAAAGGGGAGATTTTACCCATAGAGTAATATTTTACATGCAATGCTTTGTTTTAAACTTGAATTCCAAATACTACATACACCAGAATGCTGACCTTAAAAGACCTATTGTTAATGTGTCTTGTAAAGTCAAGTGTAATATCCAGTTGACAGGGATTTGTACCTAAACCTCTCAGTCATTACAAAGCCTCCCACATCACGGCTGGACTCGGCGATGATGGCTCTATCAGTTTGGGCAGAGAGGGAGTAGAGCTGCCACCCAGCTGATAAAGCCTCTGCCTGCTGTGATGAGAGCTCATCCCTCGCTATTGGTGCTGTGGCAGTGAATGGGAGTTGTCCCAGAAGAGAGCCAGACAGTTAATTAACAGACGCTCACCTAAGGTCCCAGTCACAATGTCGATTTTGTGCATAATGCCGTCCCTCTCTCCGACTCCAGCGCCGTGAGCTCCGTACAGGCCCACGGCGTGAACCTCATCGACAAACGTCAGGGCCCCGTAGCGGTGAGCGACATCACACAGCTCTTCTAGAGGACAGATGGCACCTGAAAGCACCCGAGAAGGTGAAATCATTAGAGCAGGGCAACACAGACAAACAGCAGGAAGCTGAAGCAGCAGACGTCACGGCTGTGTAACCTCCAGCTTAGTTCATTCTGAATGTTTCAGTCTGGAAATCACTGAACATTTCATATCAAAATGACTTTTCTGGCTATGTTATACAGACATTTTGTCTTTTTTCAGCCTTCTCAGAGATGTTGGCATTCATTCACTAAGTCTGCTGTGCTTCCAACAGTTGCAGCATCACGCTGAGAAATTGAGGAACAGTTCTGCCGGAAGACAGTGATGAATGACACTTGATCACCGTCAGACAGATGACTGTACTATTGCACATTGAGGAATTAAAGAGTTTCACTGCTGGCGTTCTTAGCCAGCTTTTCATCTGGGAGGTATTCATGTAAATTCAAGTAACCGTTTTGAATTCAGTCTATTTTCCTCCTTTAGCACTTATGTAATCCTTCAAAATATCACTTTTATAAGCACACAAAGCTGGAAATCTGTGATCAGCAGAAGCCTTAAAGCCTCCAATAAACCATCGACCAAAGTCTATTTCACTGGAAGACACACGTGACTCTTACGACTGTACATCAGCTTTAGCCTCGTGCTGGGTTGCACTATGGGTCTGTCATGTCTTTCTACTCACCGTCCATGGAGTGCACCGTCTCAAACGCCACAATTTTGGGTGTCTTGGGGTCTGAACGCTGCAGCAGTTCCCCCAAGTGTCGGCTGTCGTTGTGGCGGAAGATGAAGCGCTTGGCTCCGCTGTTCCTGATGCCCTGAATCATTGATGCGTGGTTCCCCGCATCGGAGTAGATCTCGCACCCTGTGTGTGAATAAACCAAGAGTCAGTGGAAAAGACTAAATAAGCTGCGTTATGACCCACGTTAACAGTGGCGCTATCATACATGCTGGACTTTACTTGAATACTTGCATGAATCTACTCTGACCTGTGACCTGTGTCTTGGAGATCAGCTGGCAGCATTTACCTGGTAGCATCTTAGCCAAAGTGAAGAGGGTGGAGTCATTTGCCACGAAGCAGGAGGAGAAGACCAGAGCTGCGTCCTTCTGGTGTAGCTGAGCCAGCTCCTGCTCCAGGGACACGTGGAAGTTACTGGTACCAGAAATGTTCCTGGTCCCACCTGCTCCTGCACCGTGCCTTTCCAGGGCATCTCTGACAACACAGGCAACAAAAAGAAAGGTAGTCCCACACGTTCAGACAAACCTGGCTTCAGACGCAGTTTCATTACATCTTAAAAGAATTACATTTGCACACATTCCCTTTCCCCTGTCTCATTTTACCGGATGGCACTGACGACATGTGGGTGGCGACTCATGCCCAGATAGTCATTGCTGCACCAGACAGACACCTGAGAGGCTGAGCGCCCAGGTGCGGAGTAATCCTCTGCGAACGGGAAGGCCTCAGCACTCCTGTTCACCGTCTTAAAGACTCTGTACGTGTGGTCCTTCCTTTTCTCAGCTATCTTCTCACTGAAGAAGCGATCGTAGTCGTAGCTGGGGCCAGCTGCAGGACGGACGGTGTTAACAGCTATTCAGCACGTTAAATGAGTCGTATCTGGGACTTGGACTGAACTTACCCATGTTGTCTTTGAGAAGGTGGGTGACCACGTTGGTTTCAGCTGTCAGTGGGACGATTGAATCCTTCAAACCCTTAAACAGAGATTTCATCAAGCCTGTAAGAGAGAAACACAGATCTGTCAGTGGTTTCTCATTTTTAGTCCCTCTGCATAACTGCCGCTGCCTTGTTTTGCCTACTTTGATTCACATCCTCCTGAACTTCAGGGCTGGCCTGGACCATCCCAATCTGAGAGGTGACAAAAGGGCAGCCCTTGGATGCCGACACGGCCACTTCAGTAGCTGTTTGGGCAAACAGCCTCCTTTGGTCCACGGTTGATTTGGTTGGTGAGATGCTCAGTTTCTTGTCCAGAGAGGCTGGACCGCTCACAGTGATCTGGCGAGCGATGATGGGGCACTGGTCGGCCAGAGAGAGCAAGGCAGCTCCTGTTCTCCTCAAAGCTTGCTTAGGAACGGACTTCAGATACGGGCAGTGATGAAGAAAGGCAGCCATGGTTGTGGAGCTGTTCTTACTCTGCGTTAGGACAGAAAACAGGAAGATAGTTAAACTCTACTGACTTATATTATGTGCAATATATCAGTGACATATATTAAATACTGAAATCTCCCTGATGTAACCAGATGATTAAGGCTTAAAACGCTGGTGATAGACGCTGATACTCCATGAAACTGCACCACATTAAATGGTTAAAACGGCTCAGAGATGCCAGAAGCGTCTGCTACAGGAGGAACCTCCTGCAGGGTGCGGCAGGTTGCTGCTGCTTATCTTGTCTCTGCAGGCGCTCAAGGGCTGCTCCAACAGTCGTCATCAGCTGAGGCTGATTACTGCAGTAAGGTCCAAATAATCCCCTGTCTCAGCGGGGACGCATCTCTTTCGTTTGATTAGTAAACATGGTTGCCCTGCGGTCAAAAGGCTTTGAGACCCAGCAGAAAAAATGGATATGTGATCCGGATTTAAAATTCCTCATAAGAGCCTCGGTTAAGTTTACTGACAGACGTCGGCTGTATCAGTTCCCTCACAATCTCCTGCAGCCAGGATCTGTCGCTTTCTGTTGTGATGAGGTATTATTTTTACATTAGTCCATCAAAGTTCACAACACAGACATTTAAACACCACAAGTCAAGTTAATTTGACTATTGATCACATTGTAAGTTAGCTACAGTCTCCTATATGTAGCATTTGCTAATGGACAAACAAAAGTCATTTTAGGACACACATTACAAGGTCTCACTAGAAATCAACACAAAGAAAAAAATACTCATCATAACTTATGGAAACAATAGGGTTACTGGATACAGTCCAGCATGACTGTGATCACAGTACTGCTATTAGTAATTTAACCAGCTCACCTGTTGACCTGCACTGAGGACGAACTTCAAAACAGCAAATAGACAGATGCTCCGGACGCGTCAGAAGTTATCGGTCAGATGTTGAAGAGCTTTATGCAATCAGCTCTGCTCCCACCCCTCAGGGGCCATGTGTGCATCTGGGGCCACCCAACAGTGTGTGTGTGTGTGTGTGGTGGGGGGCGTTTGCTATGTGGATGATTCTACTAGTATATCAGACACCAGTCATGCTGAACATCAACTCACTTACCAACGTACTGCGTCATTTATTGTTTCATTGGGCAGCCAATAGGAAGACTTAGATACACTCCTCTCCAACATTCTTATTCATGGCTCTTACTAGTATAGATATACTGTAGATACTGTTAGTGTAAAGAAATCAACTGGTGCATATTCATCCCCTTCCTAGTAAACTAGTAAATATTTTGAGCATTGCTTGTAAGATCAACAAGATTGAATTGCTTAACTAATGAGGTTTTGGTCCTTGACTAGTTAACTAGCTTGTTAAGTGCTTTTTTTTTAAAATCTCACTAGTTAACTTGTAAGTGTGTTTGTTGTGCAAACAGTGGACCCACATATCCAACTAGTACGTGTGTTATCGAACTGTTTGACATCAGTGGTACGTGGTGGATCCAGAGGCTTTTCCTGCAGGTGGTGCGTTCCTGTGCTTTTATGAATCGCGGAGGCGGAGTTTACTCTGCTGCCGTCGACGTGCAGGCGCAGGGCAGCAGGCTGGGTCCGCCTCCTCCTGACTGGATCACAGGACCAGCAGCATCCTCCTCCATCCACACTGACAAGGACCCAGCGGCACCAGCGAAAAGGCAGATAACGCACGAAAGCGCCGAGATGCTGGCCTGCACGGAGATGATCACTATGTGTCTGCAGTCCGCCAAGCGCGAACACCTGAGAAAGCAGCAGGCGCTCGACCATAACCAAAATCAAGGCGTCTCTCTCTTCCAAGATGTAAGACACTGCTCTGCTGTTGTCATATTGTATTGCGTGGTGTAATATATTGTTAGTGTAGGTTTTTTTAATTCATTTTTTTCGCGCATGGATCCACATTGTGCTTCCGTCCGCCTCTCGGGAGGTCGTATTACAGAAGCACAACGTGTCCACTCCCCTTCATTCTGCTGTTTTTGAACGGTTCATTCTCACTGAATGTGTGTGTGTGTGTGTGTGTGTGTGTGTGTGTGTGTCATCCTTAGTTCTCACAGGCTTAATGAACAGCGACAGCCCTGTTATGTAAGAAAGGTGAGTGCATGCCCATCCGTGCGTAAAGAACACGGGAGTCGCTGGGACGCATTTCACCCTTTAACCTGTGTGAACGTTCATTTAATGTGGACGTTTTCCACTTGATGTTTAGGGCCGTGACATGGTTTGCAGCGGTGCACATATAAAACATGATATGGCATGAATGTTTAACGAGCAGTCCTCCCCTCATCCTGCTCTGTTGACAGCTCTGCTCTGCTGGTGAGCAGCGTTTTTGTCTGGAGCCTTCATGGTGACTTTGCCTCTGGTTTGCTGAAGAGGACACTCCAGAAATGACAACACACTGTATTAGCAGAGATCAGTTCCTGGTTCAGAGTGACTGGAAATAAGAATCTCTTTATCCTGCAGGCAGGTTGTTATGGGAGCATTACACTGCGGCGAGCAGACTCCACACTCTCCATCACACTGCTGCATCACTTCCAAGCTGAATTTGAGCCCTTGAACAGCTTAATTATCCCGATACGCTAAGCATGGGCTCATGGTCTTCTCTGTTCCTTTTTGAGTTCTGCAGACAGTTCTGGCTTTTAGCGTTCGCATGCCTCCGAGATTTCTCCAGAGAGACTTTTTGAGATATGTGCTTTCTGCAGAGGGTGACGGGAAAGAGTGTCATCATCTGAGGTGCTGCGAATGTCCTCACAGTGTCTCACAGCTATTTCTCTTGTTGCAGTTTTATAAAACAAGTTACAACGAAGCCGCATTGATGTAGGTAAAAACAGAAGATCTCCATAAGCTCTGTGGGATGACAGAACCTCCAGCGACCCCAGCAGCCTCCCACTAAAAGCACGACTACAGGACAGCGAGCTACATTTGCTCCACAGCTTGTTTATTGCTTTCAATTTGTTGTTGTTCTTATTTTATGGTGCCGCTCTCTGGTGGCGTCTTCCGAGCTGCTTTACAGGATGCTTTCATCGGCTCTTCAGACGCTGCAGCCTCTACACTTTACGCCAGCAGCTACATTCCAGGGTCATCGCACTTGATTGTCAGTGCAGAGATGCTCAATCACCATAAAAGTATGGTTCAGGTTATGGTTAACTGAGTAGAATTGTGGGCAGGTGTGGATCAGGAGAGCGGTTCCCCATCACGAAGAGTCTGGACCTCAACTTGTCTTTGGGTTTACTCTTCACTGAATGACTGACAGTCCAACCTTTCACGCCTCCTACAACTGTCCAGCTCTTTCTTCCTTGTATAGATTTTCTGTGAGGCTGATTTGCAGGAGTGATGTTGATAAAAGGCAGGATGTGAATGGAGCGTGTCCAGGCCTTTAACCATGTCACGCCTGAAAGACGACAGCTGGACGTGAGTGCACCGCTCCACGCTGACGCTGCTGGACTCTCTCTCTGTGTCCACAGGGGGATTGAGCAAACACAAAAAACTGTAAAAAAAGAAATAAATAAAAAGGTGCCACTCTGGTCTCACACACAACAGTTCACACTCCACAAACAGACCTGACTCACAGGTTTGGTGCTACACAGTGACGCTGATGGAGATACTAATAATGATGCTATTACCGCCTAAACGACTCAGCACAACTGACTGGAACTCCTTGCTTGCTAAAGCTACGCAACATTTGGCCTTGGGAGAAAGAAACATTAAAGCTATGATTTCCGGGCTCTTCTCGAGTGCACAATGTCAGCATTTAATTTCCTTAGACGTCTCGGGCCTAGTACCGAAATTACAGTCCTTTTAGCAGTGTGCCTGTAAATAAAGAAAGAGCAACACGCCAGAGAAACGGTTGTTATTGGGTGTTGCCATGGGAAGACAGAAGCACAGACTGTGTCTCTTTTTTATCATGTGTTTTTCTGACCGTGAGACCTAAACAAAATCTTTTCTCTCTCGTTGCAGATCTTCCGCCGGGCAGACAAAAACGGTGAGTAGGAGTAGGCCCGATTAAAAGTCAATGAGAAATCTGGTCGAAGACGCAAAAAATGCACCTGGGATTGATGACAGGAGGCCTGTTTAGCCACCTTCCATGGATTTAAGTCCATATAGAAAAGATACAAATGCCCAGTGTGCTGTAAAGTGCAGCTGTGTCTTTTAGGGCTTGAGATGTGACTGGATTTGACAGGATGAACTCGGTGGCCATGTCCACAGATACATCTTTGGTTGTACAGCATAATATTGCTGTAACCAAGCTGCCCTGTGCAAAACCTGTTTGTAAATCCACATAGTACAAATTCAGCAGAGTCTTGCAAAGTCTGGCAACTGAACAAATTCCTTCTGCGACCCTGCCACTGTTACATTTGATTAATGTGTTACAGTGTTACATCTATATCCTCACTTCGCTTCAAAGGAAATCTTCTCCTCATCGTCCCCTGGGAAAACACAGCTGCACGAAAACAGGCCTGACAACGAGGAAAACAGCTTTTTTATTAATGCACCACATCTCCAGTTAATGGAGTGTAAAATGCAGTGATTAATACATGTGGGCTGTCTACAAATAGGCATCGACTTCCTCGGGAGGATGGTGAAAGCCTTACGTAAGAGCAGGATAAATGATGCAACATGTGCCACCGTGATGTCTTGGGTACCTCACAGCTAGTGCCGAGCTGCGAGAAATCTTTGTTTGTGAATTACGAAGAAGACTTTAGAAAAGAAACTGTAGATGAGTACAGTGGGAGAATCTTTGTCTCGTCTGCTAACTAGACAAACCACAAAGCACCACAGAGGTGCAGCATTTTAACCAGTCCATATCAGTTCAGTTTTGTCATTCCAGCACCTCTTGCTCCTCCGGCCCTCGCGCAACACTTTTGTTTTGGAGAGAACTCGGACACATTTTTGTGGCAATTCCTGTATCTTGGATCTCCGGCCGAGTCTTTTTAGGTTCTCTTCTTCATGAACTCAGCGAGTTCCCTCCAATCAGCGCTGAGTGGGCTGATACGCCCGGAGCGCAGCACATTTACCACATAATGAAGACCGGCTACCAACCCACTGCACTCTATTGCTCCACAATGCTGTCATGAGGATTTCAATTTTGTAGACGCTGAAAAACAGTTGTATAAATATATAAATATGCAGTAGACCATGAAAGGTTAGTGTTTAACAAAAGTACACTGTGCTTATAGAGGACTCGCCATGAAACGAGACGAGATGTTAGAATGTAATTGAGTAATTCAGTAAAACTTTACTTTATTATAAATAAATAATAACAGCTGTGAAAAACAGTGAGAAGTTACAGATTTGCCTTCATGAGACTCACTCAAGGCTGAAAAGTGATTCAACACTACTGACTGGTTTAGTTTTACCACTTGACCAATCTGTACTGATACTTCATACTTCATATTCAAACCCATATTGGATTTGGTCTTATTGTTTGTTTTATATCACACTGTTGCTCCAGCAGCCGGAGGTAATCAGAGAATCAGAGTTTTCTCCCTCGTGCACCGTACTCGTTCATTTGCAGTTTTTTAATTAATGCAGTGCTCAGTGCTGTGGTGCAGAGGATCAGACCACAGCAGAATTCTCACTGTATGCAGCTCTGGATGAAAGGAAGGCAGTCACATCATCAGCTACATGCAGCAAAGCAGTAAACCATTAACTCTGAGAACAGAATCTGACAATATTGGACATTTTTGCTTGCTAGGGCATGAATATAGTCATTTTACCTTTCTGATAATTATGGAAGTTCCCAGTCCGTTGTTTTGGCTAAAAATAGAGCCAATGCTGTAAATTGTATTTACTGTGTTTCTCTGTAAGTTCGTGTTGTCCTGAGAACTATGAATTATTAGTGCTGCTGATTCGGTTTCTGAGTAAAGCCTCAGGGTTCCCTTAAGAAGACGTGTTCCCGGCAAGACACGGGCTTCAGCACATTTAGAGCCTTAGAGACGGGTCACGGTGTGAGCTGCAGGTAGAGATGAAGCTGGTGAGCTGCCTCGCTGCTGTTCCCTGCAGAGCTTGGTCACGAAGCCTCACAATCCCTGCGAAATGTTGCAGACGCTTCAATTATACCTGAAACGGCGTGAGAGCTGCGTTTGGATTACAGTCACTAGCTCCTCTCACATTATGGCCTCTGCATAAATGTTCTGAGGGGATTGATAAAGAGACACATGGCCCCCATGATGGATTTTAAAACGAGAACACATGTCCTTTAGCTTGTGAGACAAACGGCGTCTGCAGCCAGGAGCTCGACCGTCGTGCCGCTGCTGCTGGGCTCGCGGAGAAACAGTGAACACTTGCATAATGTGCCATCTGAGCTGCACTCAACTTGTTTTTTGGTGTCTACTTGGGTGTGAATCTACACCAGATCAGCTCTGATGGAGAAGGCTGGGAAATGAGTCAGAGACGCAACAGACTGTGTTTACTCCTACATCACGAGGACAGAAGATTTAACTGGGAAGTTTTATATATATATATGTATATTTATATGAGAAATTATAATTCAGTCTCCTTCAATATATCTTTGGTTTATTAAAACAAATTATCATTGGACACATGTTTTTCCATCTTGAGGGCCTTACTTTGAAGATATATTTAAATATAGGCTAAATATTTTCCAGATAACGCTGTATAATATTTCTTTAGGTTCATCACTGGAATGCAGTGTCATGAGAATCAACTCCTCATTATTGTCTCCTTTCAGATGATGGGCAGTTATCTCTGGAGGAGTTCCAGTCATATTTCACTGATGGTGTCCTCACTGATGAGCAGATGCAGGAGCTCTATCACTCCATCGACAGGCAGCAGCCAGAGTAAGCTCATCTTTGCCTTTTTGGACATCCTCCAACTCTTCTGCCATCTGTAGCCTCCGCTGCTGCTGCTGCCTGGCAGTCAGCTGTCAACACTGTGTCAGGTCTCCATAGTGAGCTTTAACTCCTGTGAGTTTGCAGCTCTGTGTTTGCAAACTCATGAAGCCAGGAAGGACTGATAATTATAAAAACATTTACGATTAGACCTGGGCAACGTAAATATAATATGTGTTTAACAAAAAAGATTCAGATAATGGATGGATGGAAACCAGGTGTCTTCTTACTAGTGAGTCTGCAGTATATCTAGATTTAACTGATTAAACTAAGTGATGATGCCAACGTGATGCATCTGTCAAACCTGTCTTGTAAACACAAAGCACACCTGAGACTGAAATATAAAATATACATTTAAATTCTACAGCAAAAACTAGAACAATTAAAACAATACTTTTGTTTCTCTCATGTTTGCATGAGCTTTAATGCAACAGCTTTAAATAGACGTCTACACTGTAATGGACTCTTCACAGCGTTGTGGAAAGACAAATTCAAGTGCTCCTAAAACTCTGAATGTCTGTGTTTCCGTTTCCATTCTTCTTCCCAGAAACCTGGACATAGACAAGCTCTCAGGTAATTATTCTTTATGTGCTGTACCACAAAAAGCTCGGTTTCCATGGTGTCTGCAGGTGCTTTAGTCTCTTTCACTCACCAGTAAACATGTAATTACTGCATCTGATGAGCTGCTTTGGTTCTAGTTGTTGTTTACCTAACACATCCTCCTCTCTTCCAGAATACTTCATTCCTCACGTTGGAGAATATGTCAATGTCCTGTCTGCTCTGGAAAAGCTGAATGTGGCCATTTTGAAGGCCATGGACAAGACTAAAGAGGTAGGAGAAGACATAGAGTTTTACCTACGAGCTTCTTCCCTCTAAGATGAAACGATGGCAGATGAGCCTCCAAGGATTGTTTACTTGAGATTTGCCTTTTCCAGTTTTTCATGGATTCCTAGAAGCTCTGCTTCTGAGTATGACACGTTAATTAGAGCGTTATGAATGCTGCATGAAGCTTTGCCAGGCAGAAATACATAACCAGGCATAACCGGGATGTGCAGAGGTGTAATCATCTTTGTTTTAAACTCAGCACCAGAGAACTTCTACTGAGGTGTGATCAATAGCTCAGCTCATTCTTTATTGATCTCAACCAACCAGCACAGTAGCAAAGAACTGTTGCATGGGAAGCAAATGCGTATTTACAGCCACATGAACATGCAGTGAGCTTGTTTTATGTGCATCGGTTTGGCTTCACTGCAGTGCAGGAAGTGGGTGTGGAGATGAGGCTGCAGGGCCGTAACCAAGGCGGACAACCCCCTCAGCCGCCCACCGTCTTTTCCTGCTTTATCTCCTTTCTCTATACGTCCTACTTCTCTGTAATTGTCTCCACAGCCGCTTTTCCCCCCTGTCTTTGTACTTTCCCCTTTTTATATCATCCATGCTTTCTTACAGCTCATGCATTTTTAATTTTGCTATTAGTCTGTCAAAAAGCTTTCGATGCCTTGAAGGGCAGATGCTCTTTTAGCCATTCAGAAGTCAGCTTTAGTTATTTAACTCTTATTCTCCACCAAACCTTTGCACGAGCTCCAGATGATATAGTTTTTATAGTGTGGACACAAACTGTAACTAAAATATAATCACATTTAATCACATAATCTCCTTTGCTGCTGTGACATGTAAAGAAAACACAGAGGAGCTGTGGTTTTGCAGCTTTTTCGTCTTGACATAGAAGAGGAGAAACTGATGAAAGGATTGAATTTTTCATCAAGTGCCGCGTCTCTGCGGCACAAGACAACAGAGCACATGGGAAAGAAACATTGCACAAGCTTGCAGCCCTATGAAGTGAGCTCTGTACTGTAGCTGGTGCCAGAAATCCTCATGCTATCACACATGCTCATGCAACACACTAGATGTCAAATAAATAATGATGGTGATGTTGATCAATTGCTTCATTTGGATCTGCAGGAGTACCAGGGTTCCTCGGTGCTGGGTCAGTTTGTGACACGCTTCCTGCTGAGGGAGACCTCCACCCAGCTGCAGTCCCTTCAGTCGTCCCTCGACTGTGCGATGGAGGCCGTACATGACCAGGGCTGCACCGGGCGGAGGGCACTGAAGAAGCCCCAGGACCTGCCCATCCAGAGGGTGGCCAAACGCCCCGGCCGACGCATCCAGAAGAACATGTGTCTCTCTCCTACCGACCCCTACTCTGGCATGCTCACCACAGGTACGTCACGAGAGCACCTGCTTCGAGGCCGTGCACGGAAATCAGTTTGACAAAATGCTGTTGTGTTCCGTGGGTCAGGGGTCAGCGTGGAGCCAGACAACCCCTGGGGATCCCAGATCAACCAGCTGGAGCAACTCATAGACAAGCTGGAGTGCGAGGTTGGTATAAATCTACTTGTTTCTGCCACAGCACAGATAACACTTACTGATCCTGTGGTTGGATGCATTTGGCGTATGGAGGTGCTCCGTGCCAGCAGCCAAGACTGGCAACTGCTTGGGGCCCCGCTCGGACGACTGACTTTGAAGCACACAATAAATGAGCGTGTTTGTTTAACCGCAGACATCGACGCTCACATGCAGCCATGTCGAGCGTGCAACATGAGCCCTGCTGTGTTTTTGCAGACGTACAGTTTCCCCCGCGGCAACACGCTGTCGGGGAAGGGCAGCAAAGAGCAGAGCTGCACCGCATTAGCGTCAGGCAGGGAGCTCGTGCTGCGCCTCGTCAAACAGCCACTGAGATGAGGTTGTGGTGAGCTGATGAGACACAGCAGTTGGGAATATCGACGTGTCAGTGCGTGAATTCAGTCCTGATGTCGGTGCCTGATGTACAGATGGCTACAACTTTTAAGTTTCTTCAAACCCCAATATTTTGCCTTTAGGTACCAGAAAGAGCACAAATACGTTCCTGGCGCTTCTGCAGGGATTTGTACATTTATTTATTTTTTTTATCAGTAATTATAAATGAAGCATTTCCCAATGTTTGATGTCAGCGCTATGAGGATAATGAGCTCGACTACTAACACACTAATAATTGCATTTTCTTATCTTGGCCATGCAGACGAGAACATAGTATAACAACAAAAGTGCTGTTCTGAAAAACGTACGTCTCCATTTTCAGAGTCCACATCTTGAACCTCTCAAAGAGGACACGTTAGCAGGAACGTATAAATCTGTGAGTCAAATACACCCTCATTAGTATGTATGCATGCTTGTATGTTTGATATATTTACACAGTAATAATAAAAATGATCTAACTATCTAAGTTTGATTTCTCGACAGGTTCACACTAAGTCGTGTTTGCTGTCTCTTTCCCTAGAACATCCTTCTTGTCCAGAGACAAATGTCTGTGAAGGAAAGCGACGTTGAGCAGTTTCAGCAAGCCCTCAAAATCTACACAGATTCCACGGGCAGCCAGCCGAACAACCTGCAGTATGTCTCTCTGTCTGCTTCTGCTTTAGTTTGCCTGTGGATCTCTGTGGTTGGATGCAGCCGCTTCAGATTTCCCAAACAAACGAGATAACACCTGCTGGCCTTCTGTCGCTGTCTCTTTTATTTTTAGCGTCTCGGTCCAGAACCTGCCAGACAGATCATGCTTCATCATGTACGAATTTTGGCAGGACCGTCTCTCCTGGATGAGGTAAGATCAGGGGCTTAAAGGCAAATTAAAAAACTGAAATGTTCATGTTCAGTGACATTCAGAGTCGCTTATAGTCTGTGTGCAATTCTGTTGCTTTGCTGGGAGGTAAATGTCCGTCTCATCCTTTTCATCCCTCGTTGCTCTCAGCTTTCTGCACTCGTCCATCAATAAGACCTTCCAGCGCTGCATCATCAACTCGCTGGAAGAGCCAGAGATGGTCTCCACCATGCTCCTCCCAGGTAGAAACCACAAACCAGGCTGATGTGGTTTTACAGTAATTGATAAATAATTAATAACGATTCTCAGCGAATCTGTGACAACTGGGTAAATAAAAGCATGTAGAGACATTAATGCATATCCCAAAGATTCTGCAAGCTAAAGACATTCTAGGACAATTCAGGGGTTTTATACTGTAGGTAAATGATACCTGAACAGTAAAGCCCTGATCAATATTATTGATTGCTGCGTGTAGGAAAGGACCACACTGCTACTATAGTTACCACCATGTACTGTCTACTATAGATGTTATGCTTCCTCCCTGGTGTCCCTCAGTTGCTGATGTCAGATTGTTTCCTTTTACAGCCTCTTGGTGGATTATGAACAACAACTGACAGAACAAAGCTGATGCAGTTCAACAAAGGCTCTTGTATGATTGTTTTTTTAAATATTTATTTCACATCCACTTTGTCCTCGTAGCACGACCAGGAGGGTTTCACGGTTATTTAAAAAAAAAAATACTGTTTAGACTGCGAAGCTAACTCTAGTAAGGATGAACTGAGGTAATGCAATATTTTGTTGTGTGATCAGGACCTGTGGCAACAATTGTTTCACATTAGAGGCACATTTCTCGATTTCTTTTAATACACGCACAAGAAAAACAAACCAGTTCTGCATGCTGACTCTGTGCTACTTCATTTCATTTAGACATCTTAGACTAGATTTAATTTCAAGTCATGGAAATCAAACAACTGCTCGGTCGCCCATCACTGACTCTCTAGTACAGACAAAGCCAGAAATAGCAGTAGGGTTAACCTTCCTTTCTTCTTGTTCCCTCTGTGATGTTGTGCTTTGTTGTTGTTTTCGGAGCTTTCAGAGCTTTGCTGCCGAGCGTCTTTTGGCTGAAGGGTTAGACAGATGTTAGACAGATGTTAGAGTGACTATGCTCATTTTTAACGCTTATCATTTGTGCATCACTCCTGCACTTTAAAAAAACAAGGACCTTATTGTGAAGAGCAGATATTTATTTATAGGTAGTTGATGGAAAATGAGAATCAAGTGCTGATATAATGAGCCAAGAGCTGCACTCAAGTGTAGTGAGACATTACCAGAACTACAATTTATCAATTAATGAGTTTGCTTCAACTGTTATTGTAGAATTAAAACCTAAAAGCCATTATTTAGCATTTTCAGTGCATAAATTCAGTGATACAATACAGATAAAGGTGAGTTCGTATTTTGAGTACAGCTATTGAGCATTAAAACATGTAAAGGAGATTCATTAGGTACGTTAATGAAAACAGAAGTAGTTGTTGTATAACTGGTAAATGGTTGATCTGACAATGTGAGGAATGAATGTGTTCACTCTTTAAAGTGTTTATCATTTGTTTTATGAAGAATTTAAAATGTTATGTGGGTGTTATGTTTGTTTTCTGGCATGAAATAAAGTTCTTGATGATGATGACATGAAACGATGCACCGGTCGTCTCTTGGGGCAGGATGAGCACATTATCTATCAACTGTGATCAATACTCATTAAACTTATCCACATATATAAATTATGGGATCTTCTTCTGCCTGAAACGTTGTAAAGTTTAATTTCAACCTTAAATTGTGTGGTGTAAAAATGTGAGACAATCATGAAAGCAGCTGAGAAAAGAAGACATTTTTGCTTCATACAGTACAGACGCACATCAGCAACCTTTGAAAAACAGTAAAGGAATATTTTAAGCCCACCTTGTGTTGAACTCTGGGTAATTTGCTTTTTTCTCTCTTCAAAGACACTCTGCTCTTTTTCCTTGTTGCTGATAGTCAATATGAAACAACTCTAGACTAAAGACTTTACTGACAGTCTGTTTGCAGCAGAGGCAGCTCATATTTTATACATATACTGTATATGTTATGTATTATTTACCAAATCGAAACATAACAGTCTTATTCACACAGCTCAACTTCCTGCAGCTCCCCCTACACGTGGAGTTAGACTGAAGAGTTTCTCTGTGATGGGAACTGTAGGACGTGAAGACGGTGAAGGCGGGAGGTGTTTTACCGCTGAAGCCTCAGATGGAGTGGAATGCAGCCGCCTGCTGCTCTTACACCTTCATCCTTCTCTGCTGTTATTTTCTCCTCTGTGAGACTAGAGCTCCTGCAGGGACGTGAGACACCAGACATCCACCAGCTATGCAATGTAATTGTACAGTGGATGCTTCAGCTATAAACTCAGGCAACATAACAAAAAATATAATATCAACTCACCAAGAAGCACATGTGTCCATATGTTTTATCTTTTTTAGCCCAGCATATAATACAGAGAAGCAGACTGTAATAATAACGGTAAATGCAGGTGACTCAGACCATGTAACGTTGATTAATTGCCTGTCAAATTATTCCATTTGCAACATTTGGCTGAGTGCTTGTCTGTGCATGGGGCTAATGCACCTGAGTGTCGCTCCAGGGCAACTGCTCGACTAGAACCTCTGTGACAAGCTGAGAGAGGCAAAGCAAGAAGCAGAAGATGGAGAAGACACGAGAGGAGAGGAGAAGAGGAGGTGGGAGTTTGGAGCTGAGGAATGCGTATCTGCTAACGGTTTCCAGGCCATCTTCGGATTAGTGACAGCTCAAGGCACAAATGATATTTCTGGAATTAGAAGCTGTTTGATGTGTTTTATCAGATGGGCTCGGCTGCCGGCTTTTATTGGACACGCGTTGGACTGGGTGCCAGGTGACACAGAACAGAGCAGGGCATGCAAACAGAATCGCTGTGGAGCTCTGTGGTGTAGATGTGATAACACCAGAGATGCTGTTGTTCAGGTCTGAGCTTGTGTTCCTGCTAATAAACAGGAGAGCTGTGGTTTCAATGCAGTGTTTAAATACACATCAGTGCAGCACTGAATAATGGAAAAGACACAGCAGCAGGCACATCGTTAGTTGTTATGTTATGGATTCCATCATCAGGTCAACACGAGGCCTGGTTTCCATAGCGATACAAGACATAAAGCCTAAAGGTGAGGCTGAAGAAGAACCCTCCAGTATGTGTTCATTTACCAAAAAGGAGCACTGATCACAGTGTGGTGATGCTATAACAAACTAGCCTGACATGCGTCTAGACACAATAAAGCTCTTAACAAACCATGCAGAGATGGAGAGGTTCAAGAGGATGTGAAGGAAAAGGACCAGAGTGAAGAACACACACAAAGAGGAAACCAGGAATAGAAATATGTGAAAGAAAAGAGCAGCAGAGAGGCAAAATAAATCCAATATGCCATCATTATATCCAGAATGGGGTTGTCAGAGGGACATGAAAAGAAGAAATGCGAAACACAGAGGAGTGTAGGAGGTGTGAGCTCTCAGGCATCTATATCGAAGCATAATATTATTATTTTCCATTACGGAAGCACATCTACATGTTTTATGCCCTGTATGCATTGATTACAGTGAACAAACAGAGGTGAAAGTAAGAGAACAATAAAGAGCAGTATTAACACAGGTACACCACAGAAAACAGCAGGGATTCAGGTTTTGTGTGCTGCTACCACTCACACACTTTAATTTAAACCTTTACTTTTGCTTGAATGAAGTATTTTCTTACTGTGTAACCGTCAAAACTGGTGTTTATCATTTTTTAAACTGTATGTGTATTAATGTTCAGTTATTAGTTACCTGCTGACATTCAACACTTGAACCAGTGGATTTATCTCACTTGACTGACTGCTGCCTGAATAGCTTCTCCGCTGCACAAACCACCTTCTCTCCGTCAACATCTAACGTCTCTGCAGAAGCCACAACTAACTATCCTGACTTAATATTCATAGCTGGAAGTGACACATCTTTAAGCTATTATTGATAAGCTAACAACACTTCCTAATATATTATATTATTATATTATTCAGCTGTTCACAATTTGACTTTTAGTGAAATGTTAGTAAATGTCTTTAACTCAGTAGATTTTGAGGTACTTTGTCATTTTCAGATAATTTATTATCATTTGTTTTTCAATTCAATTTATTTTTTTAAAAATACATTAGTAGCATAAAAGTAGACTCAACTAGTTTATATCTTTACATTTCTTTACAAGATATGTTTACATATCTTTACATTTCATGTAAAGATATAAAGATAAAGATATAAATTTAGCAAATACACGTTGAATGGAAGTAAAAGTGGGGGGAGAGTAGTCTGAATTGGGTTCTGGAGCAATGCTCCACCTCACACATCGCACTCAGTTCGCCAGCCGCGAGTGATTCCAAGCTGGTGAGCATCGCATCCACCGGCGGAGCTGAAGTTGCCCCACGTGGCTTCTCCTGCGAGAGCTGCTCACCGGCCCTTCTTTCTGTTCGCTCGCTCACCCGCATCGGGTGAGACCCTGCGAGGGTCGCTATTGGCTCTTGTCTCAGACCTTCCCCGAGGTGATTGGTGGAGTGACGGGCACTCAGCACGTGACCTCTACAATGAGCTTCCTCCCACTGAAGAACACGTGGTCGACGAACTAGATATATAATAGCACTGTGGTAATGGAAAGCTTTATAATGGTGCGAAGTGTGACGAAACACAAAATATGTGCTGTGGTAGATTCCGAGCGTCTCTAATAAACATAAATGGTATATATATATATATATATATATAAAACTCGGAATTCTATTGACAACCCAGTGCAATGGGTAGATTGCAAAACAATTTATTGGGAAAGAAGGCATGCTGGGAAAAAATGAAGGAAACGAAGAATGCTGGGTACGAAGGCATTCTGGGAAAATATGAATCCCAGTGAAAAAGAGTCGTAAACAAACAAAGAAAAGCGCAAAAATATAAAAAATGGGACACACGTATTTATACATTTATACATGGTATAAAAGAAATCAGACTTTACGAGCCGATAAACTTTAACGTTTAATTTGTAACTTGTGAGTGTGTACTTTACTTTATTAAATAAGTTAATAATTATTATTATTTCAAAAAGTTACTAGCTTAGCGTTGAACATGTTCGTATTCATTGTAAATTTGTATCAGTTGTATGACATAATAAAAGAGTTTCACGTGATGATGAACAAAAACAAACACTATTATTAGGCTCAGATATCATATTGAGATTCATGTAACTTTATTTCTCTGCTATACAGTTAATCAGTTATTCTGCGATCAAATCCGTCGTATATAAACAAGATTTTGTGAACCTGCTGTATATTATATTGTCTCTGAAATTTCCCATGATGCCCCGTGGTTTCAAACTTTTTACTTTAAGAATTAGCTGCTAAAACATTACAGTGTCTCTGTCTTTTAGACTCATTGATTAAAACCATAGTTTCAAAGAATTGTACAACGCGAAGCCATTTTCCACCTTATCGACACCATAAGTGTGAACAGCTGTTCTACTCGGGATTATTTATCCTCCGTGTCGTACACGTTTCATCCGGGCATTCAGAAGACTTGCACTCTGGGCTACACACTGAGAACCGGTTTCTCCCGACCCGCCCAGGGGAAAGTCCCCGGACACGTGGCAGAAAGTGCCGCTGGTGGAAACCAGCGTTGACCCGCGCGCCGCCGCACGAAGCTAAGACGTTCGTGCGAACCGAGCTCGGCGGTCGCGGGTCGACATTGTCAGCGCTCATAGATATGCAAGTACGCGGTAGGCGGCCGAACAGAACGGGGCTCATTCTCCGAATGCACGTTTTGATGAACACGGTCAGTTACAACACGAAGTACGACTACAAGGCGATTTTAATTTAATTTAAAACAAACTTTGATGAAATGAACCACTAGTGCCAGGAAACGTACTCTGTGGCTTTAAAGAGAACCTATGTTAGTTTCTGTATTTTGAACGAGTGTGTCGCCATCTAGTGGTCAATTATGTGACATGCACCCATTATATCCAGTCTGAGTATTGAGTATGGATTCAGACAGATCGACTACAGGCCGTAAACTGCTTCATTAGTCTAGAACCGTAAACTGCCAATAAATAATATCTCTCATATTGTAATTATTCGAACGTATTAAGTGTTAGATGTTCATCAAGACTGAACAATTGATCAGTTGTTTATAGAACATCGTCTCTACATAGTTAACAAACTATAAATGCAGACAAAGCTCCTTATTCTGCACTGTTAGTGCTGAACATGGTGTCACCTTTCTCTACAGGAGACAGAGAACAAAGCACATGTTTTTCCACACGGACACCACTAGAGGGAGGAGCAATCACGCAGCATCCATCCTAATGGAGCCAGACGTAAGACCACACGGACACACACAGACATACAGTATACAGCAGGATTAGGCAGTACACAAAAAGATTACAGCGTCACGTGGTGGCCCCTCCAAATGGTACCAGTAACCTACTTCCCCCTCTAAGCTTTCCCATGATTCATTTGGAGTGGGTGTAGGCTCAGGCAGCAGCAGCATCACAAAGGTTCAGCTCCTCCCCGCTGCATCCTGGAGAGATGGAGGGAGGGAGAAAGAGGATCAGGGTCAGATGAGTTTCAGACTGAGTGACGAAAGCAGAGTGTGCATACGAAGAGGAGAGCGTGTGTGCATGTGTGTGACCAGAGGCTGCATGAGCGAGGGTTAGAGAGAGAGAGAGAGAGAGAGAGAGAGAGAGAGGGGAGGAAATCCAGGCAGGAGGAAGAAGGGGACATAAAAGGAGGACAGAAAAGGGGGGAAAAAGATAAAAAACAACACCAGGGGACCCAGATTACCAGAGAAGATGGCTGAGCCGGAGCTGAAATCACGAAGCAGCCGCGAAAGCGTGGCCAAGGCATCAAGCCAGGAGAAGATGGGGGGTAGGTGCAGTGCATGCTCACTCTCCTGGAGGCACCACATGGTGCAGGGCGGCATCATTCCGCCATGCGCTCTGATGCAATATTGCCCGATGCAACGTGCATTGTGGTGGCCGCGTCCGTGACGCTCTGCTGGCCTGTTTTGCTGCGTTGTGTGTGTTATGGTGACAGGTGAGCGAGGTGACAGGAGGGGGAATCCGACACATATTACACAGAAGCAGACGTAGTGTGTCTGCACAGGGCCTGTAAACAAACCACCTGATGCAGTGTGTTTGTACTGATGGAAGAAATAGGAGATCAGGTGTCAGCTGATTGTTTAAATAGTCTTTATAAACTAGCGTGACCTGTTTTACGCTCACAGATCATGTGTCCATTGTGCACCAGGGCCTTGTTTCGCTGTTGTTTCGCTGTGTGTGCAGTGATGATATGTTACACTCAGTTAACGTGAACGAGTGATGTTGTCCTCTCTCCTCCATCTGCGGCAGCAGACCCAGACCAAGATGGTGCGATCGTGGAGCATCCAGCATCTCCATCCTCCCCCGTGGGCTCTGCTCCCACTGCCACAAGCCCCACGCATGGCTCGCCTGCCAAAGGGGAGAAGATCGAGCTGAAACGCAGCATCACGCTGTTCAACGGCGTGGGCATGATCATCGGAACCATCATCGGCTCTGGCATTTTTGTCACTCCGACAGGTGTGGTCAAGGAGACTGGCTCAGCCGGGCTCTCCCTGATCATCTGGTCTGCCTGCGGAGTAGTGTCTACCATGGGCGCCCTGTGCTACGCTGAGCTGGGCACAACCATCGCCAAGTCAGGGGGGGACTACACTTACATCCTGGAGGTGTATGGAGAGCTGGCAGCTTTTCTGAAGCTGTGGGTGGAGATGCTCATCATCCGGCCGTCGTCACAATACGTGGTGTCGCTGGTGTTTGCCACCTACCTTCTGAAACCTCTCTACCCAAGCTGCCCTGTGCCCGACAGTGCTGCGAAGCTCATTGCCTGCTTGTGTCTTAGTGAGTAGCGTGAATTTACCAGAGAGCATGATGTCAGGGCCACATATTTAAAACACGGTATTTCAGGTAACTCATCTAATTCATCGACCTGCTCTGCTTTGCATCTGTCACCTCCTGTAGCCTCGCTGACCTTTGTGAACTGTATCAGTGTGAGAGCAGCCACTAAGGTCCAGGATCTGTTCACAGCCTCTAAGCTGGTGGCCCTGATCATCATCATCCTGTTCGGCTTCATCCAGATTTCCACAGGTGAGTCCTCCGCGCGACTGACGGGCATCATTTGTCCAGTGGCAGGTAACACGTGTCCTGTCGCCACCAACAAAAGCTGCCTCCCTCACTTCCAGGCTAACGATGTGCTGAATCAAAGCAGCAGTTTAATGACCAACAAATAGTTGACTGAGACTAATGAGCGCGGCCAGGCAGACTGCCCCTCTTTCACTTTGTTAGCACTAAACACAAGGCCTGTGTGTCTGCAGCCGTGTGACTGAGTCTGTGTGGGCGTACTCTGAACACGACGGAGCACGACTAATGGCATCCATGGAAACGATACTGACGGCTGCTGATGAATGTCTGTAGTAACCTATTGTCATTAAACTCAAATAATACGTGAATCATCAAAGCCATTGCATAAACAGATTAGAGATCAGAGATTACTGCTAATGTAATTTATTTCAACTGCAACTTGAAAAGCGGCAAAACATGAACTTTGAACACATTAACTCAGTTTCAGCAGTTTCAAAACTTAGCGGCGCGGGAAGGCAGCGTGACCATCGTCTGCTCGATGCCGCATCTGCCCCGTTTCTTCTTTCTTTTCTTTTTTTTTTGCAAAAGCCACACCCACCACCATTGTGCTCCACACTGTGTTGCCATGGAAACTAGCCGGGCAAAGCTTGCCGGCTGTTGTCACACAGCGGTCTTTGAGAGGACAGAGCGAGAAAGTAATGCATGTGTAACAGGCCTCAAGGAAAGCAGAGTCATTACCATCTGAAAGCAACAGGTAGAGGAGAGCGAGCCACGCGGTTCACGCACACACGGCCTCACCTACACACTGCCTGGCTGATGTGTGTTCAGGCAACACACCGACTAAAGTTGCAGCCTCAGATTTCCTTGACTTCTTCTTCCTCTGTGTTTGCAGGCGATGTGCCGTACCTGACCCCAGAAAAAGCATTTGAAGGCAGTAAAATGGGGGTCGACAACATTGTCTTGGCTCTGTACAGTGGTCTCTTTGCTTTTGGAGGCTGGTGAGGCTTCTGTGAACTATTTTCATGCCATCACAGGCCAGAAATTGACACAATTTATTCATTTGCGCTTGCAGTGCAATGATTATTGATTTCAAATAGTCCTGAATTCTTTATTTTCTTCCTAGGAATTACCTGAATTACGTAACTGAGGAGATGATCAATCCAGAGAGGTGACTTAAATGTGATGAAGGTTGTTTTGAGGATTATACTCAAGCATGAAAACCCTCGTCCCTATGTTTGTGCAGTCACAGAAATCCAGCATGAGAAAATGAATTTGCATGTCAACCTGCACGTGTCTTAAAATTCAACCACTAATCTGTTGTCGATTGACCTCTGACCTTTCCCTCTGCAGGAACCTGCCCCTGTCAATCATTATATCCATGCCTATAGTGACGGTGGTGTATGTTCTGACCAACCTGGCATACTTCACCACCATCTCTCCTCAAGTTATGGTTGAGTCCGAGGCTGTAGCTGTGGTGAGCATCACGCTTGTCGTAAAGTTTTAAGATTTCATATAGTGCAGAGAGTAGTTTTTTTTATTCACAAAATACGACGTCCCTTCATACACATTTGTCTGTTTCTGTTGGACAGAGTTTTGGGGAGTATCATCTTGGTGTGATGTCCTGGTTGATTCCTGTTTTTGTGGGTTTGTCCTGTTTTGGGGCTGTCAACGGATCCCTCTTCACCTCAGCACGGTGTGTGTTTCTTCAAAAGGTCTTCAACTTGTGAAGTTTGCGTGGGAAATAAAGTTAGGGAGAGATCGTTTAGTGGTGCGTGTGTTTTTAAAGGTGTACATAAATGGGACTTGTGAGCTTTTGAGAAAAACACACTGACTTCAAGGGGCGAACAGTTGAAAATATTTGGAGGAAGTGAAGTTTCACATGACAGAAAGGCAAGAGGGTATTGTTTCAAGATCTGAGGCTGTTATTGGAAATCGTACACAGCTGTTTCATCACAGAACAACCATGACGGCGTCTCTTTTCCTCCAGGCTGTTCTACGCCGGAGCTCGAGAGGGTCAGCTCCCCGCGGCTCTGGGGCTGGTCCACACAGACCTGTTCACTCCCGTCCCGTCCCTCATCTTCACGGTGAGACTGTTACTTACTGCAATAGTGTAAAGGAGGCCAAGGAATTATTCTACAGGAAGCCCCTTCGGATATTATCATCATGAAAATTTGATTTTGTGCTACATGAGTAAATACGAATGCTTTGTTTTTGTCTCGTCTCAGTGCTGTCTGTCCATGATGTACGCCATCTCCCAGGACATCTTCTCTGTCATCAATCTGTTCAGCTTCTTCACGTGGCTTTGTGTCGGCATGGCCATAGCCGGCATGCTCTGGCTGCGCGTCACCCAGCCCGACCTCAGAAGGCCCATCAAGGTAGACGTCCCTTCTCTGACCCTTTCTATCTCAGCCTATTCAGTTATTAGTGAGATCTGAATCTGAATGACTCACCGGAATCCGCCTTCTACAGGAACACGACTCTACTCGTGTTACTGGTTGTAAATTGAAGCATGCTGTGACTGCAGGATGGGAGGGAGTGTTATTTGCAGGGATACATGGCTCTTTGTTTTGGTTTCATCATGAGAATATTACTTTGACTCACCGGGGTCTTTCATCTTTCCTTTGAGCTCCCAACCAATTTGTTTTGAAAGATGAATCTCTAATAAAGAAAATGGAGCTCTCGGCTTTATACATGAAGTCTGATGCACTTTGCTTCATTAGCTCTCATTGTTTGGCTGCTGCATCAGAGCATCTGTTCCATCACTGTAACATGAGAAAGGATCTTCAGAAACTGATTAAATGTCACATCATCATAGTAGTACAATACTCCATGGTAACAGTAAGTGTACAAGCCAAGGCAAAAACTTTCTTCCATCAAATATGATGAAAATATCGTTGTTAAATGTGCAGGATTATCATAACTGATGCTTTTATGTGTACATGCCTTTAACTTTAATGATGAACCTGACATTCTTCATTTTGTAATTAAACATCAACACCCTGCCATGTGGCGTCCTCTGCGTCTAACTGGAAACAGAGGCTGTTAATGAGGATTTCCCTCTGCAGGTGTATCTCTTCATCCCCGTGACCTTTGTTTTGGGCTGCGTCTTCATGATCGTCGTGTCTTTCTGGGCGGCTCCGTTCGAGTGCCTGGTGGGCAGCAGCATCATTCTGACAGGCATCCCAGCGTACCTACTGGGCTACAAGTGGAAGAAGCCGCATGTGGTCAAGAAGATGCTGGGTGAGGTTTTGTTACAGTGTCTTAGTGTCTCTTTGTTCAGGCGAGGCTGGAGAAGGATTTCTTTCAGTTTGTTGTAAAGTTTGTGTCAGCACATCTGCCTCCAGCTGTGGCGGTTTGTTGATACAGCAGCAGTGTTGTTGAATCTGTTCTACATGCTTGACCTGTGTTTACCTCTAAGGAAACAGACGCCGCTAATGCCGTGAATTGTTTCTCCACAGAAATCTTCACCTTGTTCTGTCAGAAGATCTTCATGTCTGTTCCTGAGGAGAAGGAGCAGCAGGAGGTGGCTGAGTAGAGACAGAGGCCCAACAACACCAAGGACCTTGTGCTTTTGTCTGAACGTCTTCGATGTGTTTACGTTCATTCAGTCTTTAGCTAAGTGAGGTTATTGTGGAACAAAGTGGCTTCTTTAGAGTCAGCTGTCATTCTTGGTAAATGAGGGTTTGACATGAATGTACATGTGCACGCGCTTGTGTTGAACATGTTAAAGTGACTCATCTGAGTCAGGATTTGACATTTAGACATTTTCCACCACTGGTTTTAAATCACATTTCATTTAACCTTGGGTCATGCTTATTATTCTGCTGCATTAAAAGCTATACAGCAAACACAACAAACTCTAGTGGCCTAAAACGTCAAGTCAGCATATTAGATTTTTTTATGTATTGATGTTTTACTAACAACTAAACATTAATATCATTGATTATAGTAATAGTGCAGTTGTGTAGGTCATGTATGAAAGCTAATGATTTATGAGTTGAAACCAAGATACCTCCCTGATAGTTTATGAAGATTCTAAAGAAACAGTCGCTGACAACGTACAGTGCAGGAATAAGCTCAGATTTATACTCATGTCTAACCAATGTTTGTGTTACACAACAATCTAGGTTTTCTAATTATTTGTAAAGCAAATCAGCAGACGTGTCTGGAAGCACAAACTCAAATGTATGTAATGAGATGTGTTGCTGTTCCTTACGTCATGTTCTCCTTTACCAGCACCTGTCAGAGTTTCTTCCTGTTTTAGAAGCTGTGTAGCTGTTACTCTAGTGGTTGTTCGAGTACATTTAATTGTAGTGTTTGTGTTTTATATTGTGTCAGACATGACAGTACTGATAGTCTGTTTTTTATGCTTTGCTTTGATCCATGGTCCTGTAAGACCTAAATGAATGTTGCAAATGTAGTGACATCAGCTTTACTTTTATGTTTATTTTTATAGGAAACATACCTATAAAATATTGACTTTTTGTCTGAATATCTCAGTATTTTCCAAAGTTATTCCCAAGAGAAAACATAGTGGAAGATGGAAGAAGGTGGGAGGGAAAGCAGTGTGGGTTGGAAAAGGTTTCCGGGTTTTCCACAGGACACGGAGCCAGCACCCGCAAACAACTTGGTTAGTGGATTGTCAGCATCTGCTCCTTTCGCTGGGTGCTGACAGTTTTATTAACATTAAGCCAACGCAAACTGGCTGAAGATGTGTCAGTTCCGGGATGAGTGAAGGTAAAGTTTGATTATGGCTCGCTGATCTAATGATGATTTAACGCACCGCTGTGTGAGGGAAGCACGTCCCAGTGGCAGCGTCCTGCTCTAAAGTTACCACAGATTTTAATGGAATGTTACATGAAGGTACATTACAACATAAAGCACAAAACAACAACTACTTCATGCAGTTGTGACACATTAAGAAGCAGCACAATCCCTGAATGTCCCATGTTTCCTGAAGACCTCAGCTCATTTTATGTTGCTGCAGCTCCTACGTTGGCATTTCACAAATAAAATAGTCCGATTATTACAGAATTACAGATAATTGTTATTGGTCATGACAGATACGCAACAATAAAAAGATTTTTGTTGAAGTTTGTTTTATTGTGTTTTGTTCAGATCAGACTCTGCTCTCGTGTGCATGAAGTGACCTGCGGTAATACACACACATTATTCAACAAAAACCTGGTCCCAGCCTCTCGGCAGATAATGGTTTCAAGTAGAACAAGCAATCCCACAGCACGAGATAGCGGCTATCCAAATGAGGATGTTTTTTCAAAACGCCATCCAATGGCAATATTATCTCAGCCATCAAGTGTTTGGGTAGCGATCTGTATGAAATGCTCTGTCCTCTCGTGTTTGCTGGCTGTCAGACAATGATGCTGCTGATGTCTGCGCTGTCAGGAGAGTTCATATCCGTCTGAGGAGGAAATGAGAGGTCTGATGGCTGCTGATGGAACCAGGATCAGAGCTGCTGGAGACAATATTAGTGATGGGAGATTGGACAGAAAAGGAGCCAATATAGCACGAGTGACGTACAGAGCTTTGTGTTATCGTCCGTGCTAAAGGAAGGACATAATGCACTGATCTGACTGGTTCATTTATCTGTAAAATGACAAAGGTAAAGGCGCTCACCAGCCTAGAGTTCTTAGGTTGGAGTCCAACCTAATATTGAAGCAGGTCTGCACACACACAAACCAGGCCTCAGTGGTAATGTGTTAAAGCAGGAGAGAGTCAGTTTACGACGGAATCATTTCCTCACTTGTATTTTTGCACTCTTGACTGAATCTCATTTTAATCTCAGCTTCCCTGCAGGTTTTCTGCTGTGACTTTCCACCAGGGTCATTTTCAGGAACGAGAAATCCAGTGGATTAAAGTAAATCACATTTTAATCTGAGCATTTTGTCTGCTTTGTATATTAGAAAAATATATTTTTTCTTTGAACAAATTGTGTTTTTTGAAGACTTGCTTAAGATGTTCACCTCACATCACCAGCAGATGGAGATAGAGGAACAATAAAAGGAGGCAGCGAACCAGTCTTATGCATCTACAGCAGCATTTATATGGAAATCTCACTACGCCTGTCATTAGATAGAATAAAACATATTTTCCCCCAATTAAGGTGATTTAAAGAACATTTAGCTTAAAATATAACACCTAGTTAAAACTGAAAACAAAGTTCTGAGAACAATACCCTCATTTTTTATGATTTCCCAAATATTGGAGAAGCTCAGTTGTTCAACAGCTGCATATATGAGTCGCTCTCTTGGACCTTTGTGATGGTATGAAGCTGTAATAATAACCTGTGTTATTATTAAGACCTTTCACTATTACACTTCCACAGTTGTAGCAGACCCTGGAGCATAATTAAATGGTCTTTGGGTAGGTGAACATCGGGGAGAGACTTGTACTCAGCTGTAGGGGGCACTGTGTCATCATCCAGAACAGCTGCACACAGAGAGAGAGAGACAGAGAGAGAGAGAGAGAGAGAGAGAGCAAAGAGGGAGGGATGATAGATTCCATTTCTATTCTACCTTTAATCCAACTGTGAAATTCATAAGTTAAAGGCAGTCCCGTTTTTCTTCTCAGGTATTTCTCTGAAAGACCGTGTTCTGCCTCAACTCCAAGTTTCATCATCACACTTTTACCAAAAAGTGGCAAATGCTTGATATATTATATTGCACATGTGTGGCATGAAGTAAAAAGAAAAAGTTTAATTAGCAAATGGGAACTGAGGACCTTAAACTCCTCAACTAATGAGCTATGCGACAGCAGTCACATTAACTCATGCAACATCAAACATAATTCTCCTCATTAACCTCAGATACATGCAGGTTGATGCAAAGCTGTGTTTATAGGCTGCTGCAGGTATTAAGTGCTGCTCACGGAATAACTAATGACAAACCACGACGAGACGATCGGAATAAGCAGAGACATGCTCATTCACTTGTCCACTTTAAACATTTTATTACAGACAAAAGAAAACAAAAGAAGTATTTGTGACACAAAATGAATCTAATGCTGGTACACTGGCATTGCACCAACAAGAACCTCTGAAAAAATATTTCTTATTCTCATAATAATAATAATAATAATAATAATAATAATAATAATAATGCACCCTGATGAAAATAAGCCAAAATGTTACTTCATATCATTCATAAATAGACGAGAAACCGGCAAATTAAATAGAACGACCCTATTGTAAAACATATGATATTTGACAAAACATGATGGGTTCTCTTCTTGCTGGCGTTACAAATTAAAGAAGTACATTTGGCAGGTTTATACACAAAATTAAAATATCTACTCCCATGACCATTCCTCCGAAACGCAAATCCTGCTACAGTGAAAAAAACAAAATGAAAGAAAAGAAAAAAAACCCAAAACAAAACAAAATATCTTAAGATTTTTTTTCTCTTCACAAAAAATGATAAAGATGAGTTCAACACAATTCTAAAACACCTAATAAAACTAGTCAAAAACTTTAAAACCCACTGTTATGTTTTTTTTCTTTAGTAACATTTCACATTTAGCAACTTTTTTAAATTCACCTGTACAAGTGGTGTTGGAACTAAGGGCGGTGGGCGGGGTTATGAGTGGGGGCGGTCCTTGTTCACCCAGAGGAGGAGGAGCTAAAAGGAAAGATTTTAACCTATGACCTCTGCTGTTCCGTAAAGTCTTGAGACCACGTGAAGAGAGCGACCTGCTCTGTCAGAGCTCCGCCACCTAAGCAAGCGGAGCATTTTTCAGTCGTGGTCTTCCTTTTTATCTGGAGAGAAACGAGACCAGTGAACAGTTTCAACACGAGTTTTAGTGTGTAATCCCTCACTGAATCTGCCTGAATGGAAAACACATAACCGAACCAAAAAAAAGTAAAAAAGAACGCAACGGACTGCAGCTAAATACACACGCAAGAGGGATCCATTTTAGTGATATTTACAATCACTCAGTGAGAAATAAATGGAATAAAGGAGTCCTTTACTAGATTGATTTACAAATGTCTTGTGTTTGAGACTATCGCCAGTAAAATCTGCTTTCACTCAGTCCATGTGTTTCAGTCTGTTCTGAAGTACATCCATCTCTGCTGAGGTGACTGTATTCTAGTTTCCTGCGTTTGCTTTTCTATCCAGGCCCCCTATTTTGAGTATGCTTAGAGCATTCATGTCCCCAATGAGGGCAGTCCATGGCAAACACAGCGTAATGGAGTGAGGAGGAGAGAAAGCATCTTTAAAAAATTCAAAACAAGATGAGAAGACATTTTTTTTGGTCTTCGTTTCCAGTATGTTGGCATGATCTTAAAGCTCACTGCCCCCGCAAAAAAATGGAAAGTTTACTGATAAGGAAAAAAAGCAAGAGAAGTGCCTCAGGCTTCTGGCTGATCTAAGTGCTTGGCAAATAGGTGAAGGTACTGTAGCAGTCTTTGGGATTTTCAAAATCCAGCAGAATAAAAAGAAAAACAAAATGGTGTAGAAGCAGATATATCGATGACGTTGTTGTAATGTTAGAAAGCTCCCTGGAGTCTGACATTTGGAGGTCTTTCAACTTCAAGTGAGGTAGAGAGGCTTGTCTCGGGGTCCCATGCCACTGCTGAGAAAAAAGAAAGCCTATTATTGTTTATCTGGCTATCGGGACACGTGAATACAATTTTATTATGACTACAGGTAAATCTGTTTGTTCTGTGTTTCATCAGGAAATCCCAGTGAGATGATACAAATCTCTTTGAAGATCTCACAACTAGACTGACAAACAGCAGGCATCAGTGAGCATTTAGACAAATACAAAAGTCAAAATTTGCAGATCACTTGGTACTCGAAATGTCAAATACAAAGCCTGCTCTGCACTTATCTTTCCTGACACTCGGGAAACTATACAGTCCTCTCCAAAACTCCAAACTACAATGATTCAACTCGGAGAGCGAAGTAAAAGCAAAGACTCAATCGACTTCAAAGTGCGTTGAACGTGATTAGACCCAGACGCTGACCCCGGTTTGACGTACAGATAAATCAGCTCTAAATACAGAAGATGCTGACGATCAGCTCTGCCCCTGGGAATAGCAGCACCGGGTTTCAGGTGTAACACTTCCTGCAGTACCTGCTGGAAAGACACTTGTCTGGCCACAGCATTGTTCTACTGCTACGTTAGTAATTTCAATTTAAGGAGAGGCACAAGGAAATTGCTGTTTGTGATTAATATTGGAAGAGCAGCTTGTTTGTAAAGTGACTAATGATCAGGGAACCGGTTAACAACAACCAAACCATCTGTTGGTGATCACAATGTGATGAGCTGACTGGTGGGATGAGCTCACCTGCAGTGGTTGGGTCCACAGTCCCTGTTGCAGTACTCGCTGTCCCAGTCAGGGTTCTGGCCATGCACCGGGTTCGGGGCCCCTGGAGACTGCGAGCCCCCGACACTGTTCTGGTAATCAGCCTGCATATGGGAGAACGCCTGTGGGTTCAGGAGGAAACAGATCAAGTCACACCTCATGAGCCCAAACGTGGTCAGTGGTTTTTATCAGTTGCTGCAGAAAATGGGAGATTGGAATCACTTTGTCTCTCCATTTACTCTGATTGGTTAAAATTGGTCAAAATAATTACGTGCCTTACACAGAGAACAGAACACATCCGGTGCCTGACTCCAGACTAGAGGAATTTATTTTTGCTAATAGGGCAAATGAAGACGGGTATATTGTCTTACGTCAGAGACGTAGATACAAGGTATGTGTTTAATGTGTTCCTCGTTGTGCTTGTTCAACAATCCATCATATCATTAATAGCGGCCGAACCAACCTGTTGGCTGAGAGGAGGGGAATGCAAAGGTGCCTGAAGCCCCATTTGGTGTGAGATGATTGGCTGCGACTGCTGCATGCGGATTGGTTGGTTGAGCAGGGAGTTCTGGTGCAGGGACAGCTGGGCGTGGGGGTGCAGGGGTGGGCTGATCTGGAAGGGAGTCGGAGGAGAGGCACTCATGCTGGGCGGCAGCATCTGGGATTGGCTGAGGGTCGGGGCCAGAGTGTGACGGGGTCCGGCGTAGCTCTGGAGCTCCGACAGGGGGAAGGAGCCCGGCGGGCCCAGGTAGGGTGAGGAAGGCTGGGGGGGCACGCTGTACAGGGGCTGCTTCGTGGGTAGAAGGTGGGAGGACTGGCTGGTCTGCTGGGCACTTTTTGGTTCAGGGTCACTGTACGTCTGTAAATGAAAAACACATAATAATAATAATAATAATAATAATAATAATAATAATAATAATAATAATAATAATAATAATAATAATAAGGAACCATTCTTCATCATTCATCACCTACTCTCTCATCTTTAATAGCTACATACAAAACAAAACTTGAGCCATTTGTAAATAACTAGACTTCATTTACTGCAGTGTCGATTTTGAACGTTTGCTCTCATTCCTCTAATCTATCAACACTAACAGTCACAATAAACAAATATATGAGTACAATGCCTCATTTAAACGAACACAAGAAGCAGGGAAACATTTCCACTCAGCTTGTTCTTTCTGCCCACATTTCTAGTCTCACATGACAATGTTCAATCAAAGCTCCAACAGAAAACACGTTTATATTTCTAATCGTCGTATAATCGGGTCGTATATGTTCAATTCCTTGGCAGCTTTCACTGTTCGTTTGCACCACGGACAGCCTGAAGGTCGCAGTCAAAGGTCGGTGCTTAAACCGAAACAGTAAAAACAGCCAAACTTGACCTGTGAAACTTGGACAGTATCAGCGTGAGCAGGTGCATCAGCCTTAAAATACCCCACCTCCACCCTGCCCCACCCACTGTGGGCTTCTATGATGAGCTGTCTCATTGCTCATCTCCAGCCATCAGTGTTGATTAGAAGGTAATGGAGCCCATTTGTATGAATAGAGCAGGGGCCGAGGTAATGATCAATAGACACCTTGACAGATAGATGGGAAAGGGAGAGGGACACCCACACACCCACACACACACACACACACACACACACACACACACACACACACACACACAGACATATATGCAGGGGCCCAGACACAGAAATTAGGCTGTTTCAGTGCAGAACAAATGGAATGACAAAAGGAATCTTCCCCACGCGATGCTGTGTGTTGTTAATAGAAGACGGCACTAAACAATGCAATCCACAGCACCTCTCCTTGGTTTCTTTACTCTGTGTCCTACTACGCTGGTGTGTATGAGGCACCTGATTCACTGTGGTGACATAGGTGTGAATTCGCAGGAAGGTGTGGAAGCGATGTGCTGTGCAGCACTTCCTGTTGTAGACGTAGATCAGAGATTATCTTGCATACAGTGCATATTATGGCCATATGCTTTGTGCACTGATTGGCTGACCCTTCCCCCTGCCCTACACCACCCTTTTGCCTTCTACGCCCAACCCCCAACATCTGTCCACTATGTAAATCACGGATTGTTCCATATATGGTCTGCTTTATACATAAGATGCCCCCAACCCTCCCATTAGCAGCGATTTTCCATCCAATCCATCATCAGACTTTGCCATGACATGAGTGTGTGTCATAAGCGTTACCTTGGAAACCAGACTGGCTCGGTACGCGGCCAAGGCTTTCAGGTACTCTTTCTTAGCCGCCTCAGTTTTCCTCTTGTACCCCTGCGAAAGGAAAAAAAATAAAAACACAGGGCATCAGGTGAGAGATGAGGCTGAGACGCTCGTGAACGTACAGACTCGCATCTTTCAAAATACACACGCGCACATTTTTTAATCTCACTCCAACACTTTCTTACACATATTCTGCACACGTGCACGCACACTCGCACACAGGGTTTCCCTTTCCATCAGAGCCAATGGTACAGAACACCTCTATTTCATCATTACTGCACTAATACTCCCTCATCTCAATGTGTCTCCCTCTATTATGGCATCACATCATCTCCACCCAAAGAAATGAACCAGAACTTCTGTCTCTCCTTCTCCCACAGCAGCACTCACATAAGCAAACTATTCCGACACATTAGGACCCAGTCATATATGAAACATAAAAAACAGACACATGCTGATTGTTTTCTTTTACTTTAAACTGCAGCTGTTATGTTTAAATGAAAGCAAACTGGTTTTATCGCAGCACGTGGACGTATGAGTGAACCCATGGAGTGTGTCTGTGTAGGATGCAGCAGTGTGCCTGAAAATGGGGCTATTAGCCATGATTGCCATAGGCAAATCATGTCTATTATGCAAAACACAAATAAAGACTGTGTTCATTATTAGGAAAAACACCTTGATGCTCGGTTTTGATGATACTGTCAGAACTAGTACTCATAGAAAATTCACACTCTATTAATGTACTTTTTCCTGTATCAGTACAGAAAAGCCAACACAAATGTCAAATTCACAAAAAATCTGAAACCGATCTGCATTTTGTTCAGAGAGCAAATAAAAACGGTATTTTCACCTGCTGGTGAAAGGAAAACTTACTGTACGACCTTCTACAACCTCTGTGATCATTAGTGTTATCTACCTATTAGCGCGGATGCTAAAGAGCAAGAAAACAACTGACTGCGAGGACGAGTCAATAAAAAAGGGTCAAAATGAGACGTTAAATAAAAGGCAGTGGAAAGAACTTCACACGTGTCTGACTGTCAGGAGGCCCATCGATGTAGATAGAAGGTGTGGACTGTGCCTGGAACTGTTTTTATTTTACCTGCAATACTGAAAATGTGTTTTTGTGTTGATGGACACTGGTTCCTGAGAAAAAGTCCGACTTTGCATTTTGATAGTAGAAAGTACAGCAGCAGTGTGTGTGTATGTGTGTGTGTGGATTCATATCTGACTGAGTAAGAGACGTGCATGAGCGTATTTACCCACTGCATAGCATATCAGTGTTACATTATGCAGTGGAAATCTCCCAGATGTGTTTATATTTTTGACCGTTTCTATCTGTAAAACGTCCAACTTTGTTTGCCTCAGTGTCTTACGGCTGGTGCACAGAAACGCTCCCCCGCCCCGTCCCCCCCTTCCTTTAGCTAGAATTAAATTTAGAAAGAAAATCATTTTAATGAGAGTCAGGGGAGTGGGAATAACCGGATGGATTATCTTTAGAACTAGCTCATTAAGGTGAGCTGTATCTCACAGCAATGTTCTGGTAATTACACAGCACATAATGCTGAGAAAGGCTGCTCGCCTGCTGCACACACGCCATCTACTGGCGGCACCAAGCTGTGACAGTCTTCATCTGGGTGAGGCTTTCACATCAACTCTGTGTTACGTCCTGTGTGCTGCCACATCTTCTCTTTGTTTGCGTACCTGCTTCTGTTCCTCTCCTAGGCTGTCCCACATGGACGCCACAATCTTGGAGACGTCGCCAAAGGTGGCGTTGGGGTTTTGGCCCTTGATGGCTGCCTGGGTGTCTCTGAAGAAGAGGGCATATGCTGACACAGGTTTCTGCGGCTCATTGGGGTCCTTCTTCTTCTTCTTCTTTGGAGGCTTGGGCTTGGGCTTCATCATTTCTGCTGCAGAACGCTTCTCACTGGTTATCTGGAGGCAGAACGAGGAAGACGCAGGAGATGAGACAAGAAAACAAAGACACTTGCTCCAGTGTGCAGGGTGTGTGTGAGCGTGATGCACTGAGGTGAGGTGTTCTCGAGGTTAACTACAGTTAAAAGCCCTCTCTGTGTGAACCACTGTACATGCAATGCGCACAAACAACCAATACCATATTTAGAGAACGCTTCAGAGAGGTTCTGCGAAAAGCAGCCGCTGCTTGCTCTGAGAAGAGAAAACACATCAATTTACCGACACGGGTGAATGAGGACTAGCAGGACGTCAGTCAGACAGGTTGGCCTCTGGGGTATTGGATTGGAGCAGGGAGGCGAGGGTCCAGAGGAGAACCTGGCCAAACGTAGGGAGGGAGTCCAGGGCTAATTATAATCTAACCGTCAGTAGACTCATTGGGTTTAAAATCACAGCATCCAGCCTTTATTGCGGCTCACAAACAGCTACTCAAAGGTGTCAACACGCTGCAACCTGGCTAAGTTTTCAGGAGGCAAAAACGGCTCACGTCTGGGGGGGGTGTACCCGATCCAACACACACGAATAGGCTTTCATTTTCCGTGCGGCTCCTTTCGACAGGGAGTCAAATCCAGGTCACCTGATCCTGGTTGTGATTCTATATGGAAATTACCTCCTTTGCTGAGGACATCAAGAGAAAAAAGGGGAGGAAGAGAGTGAAGAGAGCGATAAGCAGAGAGAGAAAGACTGGGTGCAGCTGAGAGAGGCAGCAGCAACAATCCAGTTTCCCTCCATCTAACAGAGATAACGACTACTGAGCATATAATGGAATGCACTGGCATTATGGGAAATGAAGTATATTTATGTGATTATTTTTGGTTGAGGAGTTATGGAGATCTACTCAAACGCAGCTACAGGCTTTTAGTAAAGTGAGAGTGAACTCCATCTTTTTTTGGTGCAGACAGCCCATCTCCAAGGCCAAGTTCCTATTTCATCAAGTTGCCTTTTGAGACATTTTAAACAGCTTTGAATGTTCTCCTTTATATAATCCACTGATCCCGAGTTGCAGTGTTAAAACTCAGCAGGAGCAGCAAAACAAACCATGAAAAAGATTCGTCCCTGCGCGAGTATCAGACAGCGACTTGAGGACATTTAGAGACGTTCCCATCCATCTAATGCATACTTATCATGGGATTAAGCAACAGCCATGTTTTTTTCCCTTTAACTGACAATTGGTACACAGGCGACGGCTGCTTTTGAAAACCGCATTGTTTCTGCTAAACATTTGCCAAACAACATGCTGTATTCCACTCAGCATGAAATTAACTAATCAAAATTCAAGGTCCAGGAGCACATTTGGCAGCTAAAGAAAAACTTCAAAACAGCTTTTGTGGCGTACGGAAATGAATAGATGTTCCCATTCAGAGAGATGTGAAAGAATTGCTTGTCTATTTCACAGCTTACAGGTAATATTCTTTTTTTTTGTGTGAGTATGACTGGTTTCATTAAAAAATAATCATCCCTCACTTTTAGGCAATGAGGCAGAAGACAGGCATTTGAAATGACATCTGTTCCACCCAAGCCTTTTAAGTGAAAACAGAATAAACTGAAGGTAGAGCTAATGGAATGACATCACTGAAAAATAGAGGGCAAATAAAATCCAGGAAAATTCACATGTATTCGTTCAGAGGGATAAGTGATGACAAACAGCTCCTCGCAGGAACATAATAAACAACAACTAGTCTGTCTTACTTAAAACAGTAAGAGCATGTCACATATCAATAACATTATTACTTCCCTCAAAAACTTTATAATTTTATCTTCATTATAGGATAATAATTTAAGAATATCATGTTTCCGTTTCTGCGCGTGTCGTTCATTTCGTTCTCTAGATCCTCACTAGATTCTTACTGTGCTCGTTTGTAGCAGTCGTTGTTTACACTGCGCAGCACCAAGCGCAGTTTCTTGTTTTTTTCCATGTTGGTGCAGAAAACTGTAACGATTACGACAGCCGCTGTTGTTATAACAAAGAGATAACAAAGAGAGTGAGCCACGCCGCTTCTTCACATTGCAACATCTTGCGGCTGCAGTGCATTCTGGTCTGTTTTCTGATGCTGTCGCTGCAGATCGGTATCTGGTCCTCTTCTGTCATAGCCTTCCTCCATGTAACTGTCAATGCAAAATGGCGAGTCTGTAAAGAAGCTCTTAGATTATGACGTGTGCGTCGGGTTTTCCTTGTTTTTGAGCAAGACTGGCACTAGTGGAAACCATGTATCACCACTACACCCAGCACCCACCATCAAACCATGATGCACCACGAGGTCACAACATTTCTGCAGGGTTTGAATAAACACAGTCACAGCTATTTAACAATTGAACAAGCTGATCTAACATGTGTTCACAAGGCCTTAACTATGTTCTAACAACAAACAAGCTTTCTCACGTTTAGATTCAGTACTGTTGGACAATTTATATTTTGGTTTTTGTGTGGTAATAAGAGGACATAATTGCATTGCACATCAACATGGTGGTGGAAAGAAATGGAGCTGAGCGGGTGGTGGGTGAAAGGAGAGCGATAGGGAGCAGGGGGTAGCTGTAACTCTGAATGGACAGCACTGCACTGGCTAGAGAAGATTAGAATTGACAGGCCGATAACTGCGTCACTCCCAAAACAGCAGAAACTGAGGGAAGGAGAAAGAGGAAGAGAGAGAGATGGGATCAAAACGAAACGAGTGAGAGGTGATGATGTAAAGATGAGGGGGGGGGGGGTGTTTAAGAGGCACGAGAATTAGACAATAAAACCAGGTAGTAGTACGGCAGAGCATAAAAGAGCTCCATCAGTCACAGCTTCCAGAATGAATGCATCATCATCATCTACAGCACGGTGTATCAATTTCAAAAGGCCATAAAATCGAAAGACTCAGAGGTGATGCACAGATTCTGTCTTCGGTTTAAAGTGACGTCACCAAATCGGTCATTACATCAGTCTATACTCAGATTTCAGACTTTACAGCAGGACACTGGGAAAGAAACACACACCTCACTGAGAGTTAGTGAGCAAGCGTCGACACCGATCAACAAGCTTTTTGCGGGGAAATATTGTGAACATGCACTAGCATGAAGAATGAGATAAAGCACAAGTGCTACTCAGCAGGTGACTGCGATACAGAAGAGGCTCTTAGAAAACAGCAGTTCAAGAACATCCAAAATGAGTCAAAACCGATTCAGTCAGCGTTGCGGAGGCCATATTTAGCGTTGCTCTCCACTTCGCCCATGCAAAGAACAAACCTTAGTAAATGTGAGAAGTGAAAGAAGACTGTGGCACAGAATATTAACTGTGCTGTACAGCTTTGGTTTGAGCAAAGCTATAGCGAAGTATAAATATGTATATATGTATATACATATATAACGTTTATATATAAAGGCTGACCACACTACTGGTCTTAGACTGGCCACCCTTATTATAATGGTGTGTTTCACTTCGCTTAGCAAATAACACAATTTAAATGCTTATCTGTGCCGAGAACGCAGAGCAACAAACACACAAGTGGACAAAAGAGTGGAAAAAACAATGCAAACACTGCAAAGGACCATCAGGCTGCAGAAGCACTGATCAAACAACTTCATAACACCGTGGAGTTTGAAATGTCTCCACAGAAGCACAGAGCAGCTGTTACAAACTGTAAGCGTTTATAAATAGATAAATCACCAGCAGCAGTGAGAATAATGTAATAACTGCATACTGTAGCATCCAGACCCAAAGAATTTGGACAGGTTTTGATCTTGTTTCATGCTTTTGTTTTTTGCTCATGTTTTCGTACACGGAATTTAATGATGCTAAGTTAAAGTCAGTCCATCATTAATTTGAGCTGATAGAACTGTTCCTAAGGTGAGTCCATGTCAACACAAACCAAAGGGATCAAAAACAACTGGGCGCTTGGTTAGTCAACGCTTTTGAGGCAGCTCTGTGTCATTTCAACAGTAGCTCAGACACAAACGAGCTGACACGCGGCTTGGTTTGAAACAAAGAGGCTTGTTTGTCAGCTGACGCAGGACCACGGTTTGCTGATAATGTGTTTAAAGGCAACACATTCACGTTAAACACATTGTTTGTTCGAGAAGAGAATGAGAAAAAGGAGGGAATCATATGGGCTCACATTTAGCTTTGCCTTGACTAGTTACCATTTAAAGCCAGCATTTCAAAGCACACCTGCACTGTATGGGATGCCGTCAATATTCTTTATAAAATGTTGGCAGGCAACGAGAGACTGTAAACAAAGCTGTTTGAGATCTGAATGATTCAGTGTTTTACACTAAGACTGAGCCACAAAACACAGGACGGCTGATAAAATGTCAAAACGAATCAACTGTAAAAGCGACCAGCTCCTGCAGTATAAGTGATCTGTATCTCACTGTCTGTCAATGTATGCTCCCATCACAGCGAGGCTTCATGGCTTAAAATATGTTTTCAAATATATACAGTTCCCTGCTCATCTGGAAGTCATCGCAGCTCCATGTCAGACAGACATCTGTGAGCAATGACCGAGGCTGCGTGTCAGATCAGCGAGCAGAACCAGGCATTTGTCCAGAGAGCAGCACTCATCAAATAAAAATACAGCCCGGCCAAACAATAATGAACCGGAAGTGCTGATGTTAAATACATGAAAGGACGTCATGGGAATGATACAGAGCTGGTCCATAAAGTGGCGATTATGGAACTGGTCTCCAGCCCTGGTACCGTGCCATTACAAATATACAAGGTGGAGTGTTTGGTCAGGGGTTTCAGACATGTGGACTTGCACTACTGAGCTGCCAATGTGGATTTGATTTTAACCAATATTCCCACTGCACATATTTTAATTCAGTCTCAAGCGCACACAGCCGAAGTAGGCAGCATGATTTATGTGACTCTGAAAAATGACTGACAGCTCTGAGGAGCTCCTCCCTACGAGCTTTTCCCAACACCGCTGGACCTACTTAATCAGGCTAAATTGCAAAGTTGAGGTCCTTGTATTTGGTAATGTGGTGAAAACAGTGGCAAGTGAGAGCTAATTAGATTAACGGTAGTTTAACGAGCTGTTGGAGGGGCCCCCGCAGATTGGATTTTAATAAATAGTGGCAAAAGCATCTGCTATGCACTTCCTGGCTCTGCTGGTATCCTAATTGGCCCCAGTGGGTTGCTGTAGCTCAGCACTACAGAGTGCAATTTAGAAAGGGAAAAATGCAAAATGCTTAGCTTTAGCCCAGGTGAGCCTGGCAAACAGAAGTCTTTATGATTGTACAGCTTTGCAGGCGAGACTTTATCAATATCAATGCAACATTAATATAATTTCGGACTTATACAGCCTCAGAACATTCACAAAGTAGAACGAGAGGCCATCTAAATGTCCCAATGAAACGTATTTGGACATATTCATCTTTTGCTATTGTTTGTTGTCAAGATGAAATGTTCCCATGATGAGCTCTTTGTAGAGGCAACAGCACAGAAAGGAAAAAACAATTAATCAAACATGAATGGCCGACCATAGCAGGGTTATTTCCATAGCAACAGCCCGAGGGGACAACTTGAACCCTTTAATGTGAGCTGGTGATGTCTCTTTGTAAACATCTGCGCAGCAGGGGGAGAAAGCCAATGAGAGAGCCTGGCAACAGAGGCATCACGGGGCAGCAACCTCTTGGTATCAATCGAAGTTTCCATTATCTGCTGCTGAAAGGACCTAAAAGTGTTTCGAAATATTGCATTCAGAGTTTAAGCGTTTCCGTACTGCTGCTACTGGTCCAAAAACATTCAGGTGCTCTTCAGCGTCTGTATGCACATATATCAGTGACCGGGTGGCCAGTAGGCTCCTTCGGCCTCCAGCTAATAATCTGTAATCAACAACAAGCAGCAACGGTATAAGCAACAATTAGTCAGGGTCACGAGCAGGAGACGGAGGTTTACTTGTCCGTTAACGTGATGAAAGTTAGAGAACGGGAGCTTTGTGCACAAACCTGACTGCAGCCTAAAAAAGACAAGAGCAGCATAAGTATACAGTAGCAGAACCGTAATTTAGGAAACCACAAGGCTTTAGTCTGCAGAGGGGGAAAAGAACAGTGTTTAGTTCTCCGTGGTCAACAATCCCTGCTACTAATCTTCAATCAGTCCTCAGTGAAGAAATGAGAAGGGCTCATCCAGCGCTGTCGAACGTGGAGCGCGGCAGAAACACCGCTGGCAGGAGCAGGTGTCCGTGAGCCTCTTGCAAACATTTTCGTCCCAGACCTCAGCGGTTTCTTGCGGGAGAGTAATGGCTTCTTCGCGCGGGGCTGTGCAGGGCGATTGTAGAATCACAGAGCGGTTAATTGAAACAAATGGCTCTAATAATGGGACATTATCCCCACAGGCCGGCTTTCTGGTGGGGCCTAATTAGCATCGCGGTGATGGCGAGGGGGGACGAGCCGCCAAGCTGATCCCTCAAAAGAGGGCTGCTTTCAAGTGGGCAGTACGGGAGTCTCCCGCTAGCAGCGTGGAAGGGAGCCGCGACCTAAACACTCAGAAGGTGTTGGAAGTCGTTTTTACAATTTATCACGTGTCCTCATCGTGTTCACGTCACCACCTTCTCCTCTCGGGGCATCGCTGGCCTGTAACTAATCTGACAACATGTTACATCTGTCTTCCAGATGTATTTTGATCAACGCTAAAATCTTTGTTTTTGCCATTTCTAAGTGTTTACCCTTGTAGACGACGATCTCGGGAAAGTCAGCTGTAATGCACTGCTCAAATCTCTGTGACCAAGCTGTTTTAAATATTCATTAGTCGTAACAGTCGCCTAAGGCTATTTGAATTAGCACCATGAATATTCATGGGCGGCAATGAATGTGCATTTGTTTTTAAAGCTCAATCTGTTAATACTCCTCTTCATTACTTCACTCTGAACCCTGCATAATTAGATGCACAAAACAAAGCTTTATTATTTCAAAGCACAATTGGTGGAGCATTTTTCCAGCTTAAATGAAACAGGAGTGCCCTACCAATTATCCCGCTGTCATTTCTCTTGACAACTACAAGACACATTGTTCGCCCCTCTCGCAGAGTGTAGCACTGAAGGGCATCTGTCTTTTAGTGAAATGAAAAGCCACAACAGAAAACATTTCAGCTGTTGCAAAAAAGTTATTTATCCAGGAACGTCGCCAAGATGTCACATCTATTCCACTGAAAGGCGGCAGTGAAGGCAGGTCACATGAGATGCGTCTGAAAGCTACACTGGGGAAAAAACATGTCTATATAAAACGCACAGGGAATTTAGCGTCTCACGTGAAGTCAGATCGAATATACGTGTAAAATACATCAACCCTATCTCAAAGAAGCTAACGACAAGACAGAAACCTTTCATCAAGCGTTATCCAGCTTGTGTGACACATGCTGGCGGTTCCTGCTCGGTGGCAGGGAGTTTCCAGGGACCAGCCTCATTAAGCCTCCGTTCCAACATTTAAATGTGCCGCTGCCCCTCAAGAATCAATATTGGGGCTGTTCTGCAAAATCCTTCACCACCCCTCATTACCATCTGCTGGCGAGCAACCCCACCTCCTTTCTATTTTCAAGAGCCAGTTCTGTAGATCGTGCTGTGATCTGCCCCTCCTCCTGCTGCAGCCTCAGCCAGACTGGAACGATCAGGGGGCTTGTTGAACACGAGACCCCTGGATGCCAAGTCTGAGGCAGTCACCGTACGGGCACCCTCAGGAACGAGCGCTGGCTCGACGGCATGGTTGGTGCTTTTGTATCCACTCATTCAAGACTTTGAATCTGTCTCCATTCAAAGATGATGGAGTAGGTCAGCGTTGGGGGGGGTGGGGGGGTTCTGTATGTAACGTACAGACAGCTCTGTATGTTACAGTATAACAATGCTGTTGATTCCTCTTGTTGGAGTTCTCGCAAATGCTGCGATTTCGAGACTGAGAAATGAAAGATGGCAGTTAAGGCTTTTATGAGCAACAGACGACTTCAGAAGAGAGGATCAGCCCCCACGCCTGGATCTGCCAGTGGAAATAAACATATAGACGCAGCGCAGACCAATGACTCATAATGCAACACATGTATCTGACACCTGCTTTTGTGTCTACACATCGTTTTGATTTAGCCGCTGATGCCTCCGCTGCCTGTGGAGTCATAATTAGATGGAAGAGGGGAGGCCGTCAGACAGAATACATTCCCTCTGCTACTGACGTGCCACTCCGCAGGTTAGGAATCCTAAGGTGACTGTATAGCGAGCTGTAAATGAACAGACTTTAAAGCCACCAGGCTCAGCTGCTGAAAGCCGTGTGCCTATGCAACGAGATGATGATGGTCAATCCACTGCTCCCAGTCCTGTAATGATTTAACTCTGTTTGCTGTAGGATCGATGTGCGCTGAAAAAGAGAATCCCAAAGCAGAGAGAAGTTTACAGAGCTTTAGCCTTAGGCTAAATGTTGTACAAAAACCAGCAACAACATCCCCTGAGATGAAGCGTATCTGTTGCTCCAGCTGAGCTTGTACTTGTAGGAGGCTTGGATGCGCGCTGAAGGATAGCTTTTATTGAAGAGAAGTGTATCCTTAAGGTAACACTGTCGACTTTTTATTTGCTTCTTTAGCAGTGGTGAAAGACGACTGTCGAACGATTAGCATTTTGGTTTTCCGGCCATCTCCTTCAATTTTGTGGATTCACCGTAAGGCTTTTGTCAATACAATATAACAAAGGTAAAGGCTCGTCTCTTCATTTCCTCTCCCGGTTACACTCAGCGCCTATTTCCATCCAGTCTTATTATTCTTTAAGCATTCAGCAGACATAAATTCAATCTTCCTTATTATGCCTTTATCAGTATGAAATTAAGGTTAATTGACTTTGTTGGGGAAACATCAAATGAAACATCCCTAATGGAACCAAAATGAAAATAACGTCATCTCCAATTGCTTTAAAATATTTCTCAATATACAGCCTACTTTCCTATTCCTCAGCCTCAGAAATAAGCTCCTCTTGTCCCAGGAGATAATAAATGAATTGAATCCCCCACTCCAACCCCAGCAGCCTCTCCCCCCTCCATCTTTCTTATCGGTCATCTATTTTTCCAGAGTAAGCTATTACTTGCTAGAGTTGCTAGGCAACAAGAAATATTAATAGCAACTATTATTAGCCAGGCTCTGCTAGAGTAGTACTAAAATGTGGAAGAGGGAAACATGAATGTGTTACATAAATCTCTGGACCTTTCACAGTGTGTGCAAGTCTCTGTTTGTGTGGTGATTTACTGCAGCGGCGGTTCATTTATGAGAAAAGGGGGTGTGAAATAAGAAAATGGAACATTACCCTGAAGGGCTATTTGAAAATAAATAATTGCAAAGGTGAAACAAAAGCTGTTTAAGAAGCAGCCACTCCCTCGCTGTTCCCTCGGATGTTACTGGCTGAGCAGAGCAGCTTCCATACGTCCGCAGGTTCCATGCACGGCTGTGTTATAAATACTTTACTTCCACATACTGTACTGTACACGTGCAGAGCCAGAGTTTATATGTTGCTCTGGTCTACAGTGAGGCTCACTCACCCAAATTATTATATACGTTTTGTCAAACCTGTCATCAACACTAAAAAGCAGGTCGACTGTAAACGGTCCCGTCTTCAGCAGCTTTCTCCTGCGCCAAGCACATTCAGCACATTCACCAATGGATTGTGACCTAATCCTGGAGACTGGCTTTAATGGAGGCCGGAGCTACCACCCACAGAAAAAAAAAAAAAAAAACGGAGCCTGCAACTTATGCGGTTTGATTCTGAAAATCACATAAGACCTGATTAACGGGGGATAAATGCCACGGATACTCACATTAAAGCATAAATATTCATGACGGAGGGCAGAGAGAAAAAAAAAAGTAATATTTATGTCAGATGAAAGTATATAACATTGAATAATTCACAACACAGGGCATCTATTATTCATCTGGTTCGATCTTATGATTAAAGCATCTGAATGTGTTCGCCAGGGGTGTTTACATGTTCAGTCAGTAACATGTTTAACACAAGAAAAAGTCCCTTCACTGGAGGGTGGGGGCTTAGGGATCCTCTGAATTCTTTTGAAAAGAAAAAGTAGCTGACAAGGGATAGCCCCCACCCCGAGCTCCCCTCCATTCCATTTTTCCCAGCTTTTGCCGATCATAACGAATAAAAATGTGCAGAGCAAGTTTTTGCTCTCTTTCTCGGCTCACTTTGAGGTAATGAAATCTTTGAGTTGTGCAGCTGAATAGATATTAAAGGAGCTCTGCTGCAAAGGTCTGGGTGTTAAGGAGGCAGCAGCAGCAGCTCTCTGTTTTTATTAATGTTGCATTACATGCCCTGGCCTTGTTCAGACTTCAGCGTCTCTGCTTCCCTGGCCTCTAATCGGGCTAATTATCACTCTAACGGGGCAACAATTGTCAGATATCAGATAATAGTGAGAGTGGACTGAGTCACTTTACAGTTTCATTGCAGTTTATATGATATTTATACATTCTTAAAAACTGCAAACACGCGAAGCCTTCAGGGAAATAGTTTTTCTTGCTGACTTGCTGGCTCACTTACAGCCACACAGACTAAAAAGCCAACCACAGCGCTTGACTTACACGATCACGAAGGGCGACGGCTAAAACGGGACAGGCGTACTCACCGAGTGCATAGGCCCAGAGAGGAGGTGGGAGTCCTGACTTAGCACGTTGGACATCATGAGGGCAGGCAGCTCGGGGTAGGAGTAGGTGTTGAGCAGGCCGTTGTGAGGCAGGGAGTGGAAGGGGTAACCTGACTCGTGCTCCATGAGGTGCAGGAGAGAGGGGTCAGCGTGATTTGGGGGTGTGATGGGGGGGATCTCGTAGTCTTCATCCCCTGCTCCTCCTCCTCCACCACTGCTGCCTCTGCCTTGACTAGAGTAGCTCTGAAGAAACAGAAAGAGAGAGAGGATGCAGCCTTTACTCACTCGCTTATTTTCGCACGGTTCTCCGGTCGGCAGTAGGAACATTTGTTCCCCACATAGAACAAAGGAAAACGCAGGACAGGTCGCACACAGACAGCTGCATTCATATGCATGAGGAATTTAGATTCAAACATATTTGAGAGCGTGTGGTAATTTGCATACATTTAAAAATGTGGGAGGACGCACACAGGGAAAATCCTCACGACAACAGGAAAACTTCAAAACTTTCCACTTGCATCTTAAAATAGTGCCACGTTTAGTTTGAACAGAAATAAATGCCTGTTTCAACAGCTCTCAGAAAAAACATCTTCACAATAAACTGAACTTCAGTAACAAACGAGGAGAGAAACCGCTAACAAAGGATGTTTCAGAGTAATTAAGAAAGCTTCATAATTGGCTTTTAAATGCACCTGTTGGGTTTTGTTGTGTCTGAACTGCAGCAGTCAGTTTAGGCTGTTTTGCAGCAAATAAAATAATTAGAAATGCAAATTGTTGCGCTTACAAAAGTGTAAAGAATTTATTCAACACAAACATACGCAGCAAATTAATTAGAGTTAGACAACAACAGCTGCTGTACAGAATAAAGTGCTTCAGAAATCTTGACAGCTTTAAAGCAGCAAACTGTCAGGCTGCACGCCTATAAAGTACACTTAATCAAATTCATTACATGGAAAAACACCACTGACAGTCACTTAGTGGCTATTTTATAATCTCATTATTGTAATGCCAATCAAGTTTTTAAGAAACAGAAGGCCTGGACTGAACCAACTGCTCGTTCTTCGTGTATCCAACATGTCAAAATGACCTCCACCATGTGAAAGCACACAGGTTTTATGGTCCTAATGAGATGATACATGAGCAGAGTCTGTGCTTGTCTTTTCCTGGGCCTATCTTGACATAATATTGCACTGAGAAATATGGTTTTGTGCTCTCAAAAAGCACACTGAGGGTATTCACCAGGGAATGAAAAGCAATTTTGTCAGAGGCAATCTGATGCCACCTCCCCTTTATAATGACTAAAGAAAATTAATCATCACAAATAATATTCGAGTGTCAGCCATTCAAGAGCTTTTTAATAGAATTTTTATTATTCATGTCTCGTGGTACACATCAACTAGTCCGTTCTGCAACATTTCAGAAATCAATTCAATATCATCTTCGTGTAGGCTGTCATCTCGCCTGCCGGTGCAGCAATTCATCTTGCAAACAAATACTTTTAGCAAACAAATGGCAAGAAATGATGGGGAACAGCCACAATATCCCCACTAGCAGAACTGGTGCTTGAAGATAGGATAAAAGTCTCATAATGTGTACTATCATTAGGGGGGAAATAATAATAATAATAATAATAAAAAGGGAGTATGTTTACTATCAGGGAATGATGTGCTATTTTCTCTTGCCATAACACTCACTTCTCGCTTGCTGCTTGCTCAGAAATATTATCACTGACAATTCCTTTTCCCATGATAAAGCTTTTGCAAATGTCTGTTTCTTTGTTGTCTAACACTTCTCATTGTTGCTATTTGTTATTACTGTTAACAGGCATACATGAATGCTCCTCGCTGGCTCGTGCATCTCTTCCTGACTGTCTGAATCAGGGCATCCGTCATCTGCGTATTGTAAGGCTCCAGAGTAACTGGCAAGTGGCTGAATCTGTCTATTAATCAGCAAACTATGTTCTTTTGGTGGCGACACCCAAGCAAACAGTGGCTGAACCAATGCAAAGTATAGAGGAAGTTAAAGAGGAAGAGATGCTTGTGTGACAGGGATGAGAAATAAAAGAGATGCAAAATGCTCAGAATTGATTTTTCTATACACTGCAAACATAGAAATATGAAAAAAGTTTCGGAAAGGTTTCTGTGGGACATTATTGACCACATCGTGCATTTTGGACACCTCTCCTCAGATGAAACATCAATGTTGCATATGAGTGTATCAAACAGATTTAAATGTTGTCAGAGGCTATTTTATACCCGCGCATTCCCATCGCGGTGGTGAATCTTTTCTTTTTTGTCTCCACGTCTTTTGATGCCCTCTGAGATAAGACGCAGGACAAGGACATCACAAGTTTAATATTTTCAAACATAAATAAATAATTCATATATATATATACTGTCGTTCAGGACGCAGAGGAGAATGGATAAAAGAGACCAGGGTCAGAAAAGAAACATCAAATGTTGATTCAGCCTTCTTTTGTTTTAACCTTCTCCTCCGTGCCAGAGGTGAAGTTCAATCACAGCTGTCATTTTCCAGAACACGGATGATACATGGGCCTCTTCACATGTCTCTTTACACTATTTTCTTTCTGGAACTAAACACCAAGCCTGTTTTGTACATCGCTTGCGATTCAACATCAAAACACCCAATAGCTCACAGTCTTTAACATAGCTTATAGATGTGAGACATTGCTGTGAGGCATATTGACTATCAACACACTACAAGAAAAAATACAAGAAGGGGATGAGTCACCCCCTGGGAAAAGTGTTGTTTTTATCTATGGTAGATCTGGATTGACCAAACTTTGACTTGTGATTTTTTGTACAGACATACCAACACAAAAAAAACATTTATAAAGCTAATTTTAAGATGAATTTGAGGCAAAGCCACAGTGTGACGCTCGCTCAAATACTTTTACTGGTGCATGTCTTAATGTGGAGGTTGCTTCAGCAGTGCAGAGATTTACTAGTGTTCCTTCTACACAGGGGAGGAACAGTAAGACTTGATTCTGGTTAACCATGAAGACACACAACTGGTTTTGCTACGTCACTAAGAAGCGTCGCAGTCTTCTTCAGCTGCCTTCCTCCAAACCATTTGCACAAAACAAACAAGCCGCCTGGACACGTGCGTTAAGGGATTGAAACACCAAACACAGCTCCACCCTGTCCAGTTATCTTACGGAATTAAGTTATCTTAAGTGGAAACAAATGAATGAGCTCAGCTAAAAATGTTCTCGACACAAATGGCTGGGAATATGAGATGAAGTCATTAGCTTGGTGATGGAGTCATTTGTGGCCTATGAGGTGTTTAGTGGCAGAGAGCTCATCTGGGAGCAATGGTGTGTTCGTCAAGGGAGGGGAATGAGCTGATGGGGACGTGTTTCCTGTTTTATCAAACACTGGTGTGGTTGACACTATACCACTTTGAATGCGTATGCATCGTCCTATGACACGTCATTTAGCCATATGCTACTTGGAAGAAAGCGACAGAGCAGCGCGGTTTGGCGACAGACGCCAGCTGGCCTTGCATACATAAAGGCCTCCACGTCCACCGCGTCCACTTTCTCCATCGCAGCACCGACGGCAACACGGTCTTTAGACGTCTTAGGGAGTTTGAAAATTCACCTTCAAAGATCAACCTTGCAGAAAAGAGAAAAGGGCAGAAATCAAACTCATCACGGGCAGGTGTTGGACACTGCTGAGACCTGCTGCACAAAGTGACCATTACGGCGACAGACTGCAGGGTCCACGAACGCTATCTGACCTGGCTTTAAAATGACAAGTGACTCCATTTAGGTGATGTATCAAGAGAAGCAGGCAGCAGCAGTACAATAGGAGGAGAATGAAATGGGAGGCTGACTGACAGCAAGACAGAACTAGGATAAGTGAAGTGTGTAAAGAGAGGGGGGTGTTTCACCACGTCCCATAGTAGCTCAGGGTCAGAGGTAGCGTCCGTCACTAAAGGACAGGTGGACTGTGGTGGGCTTCGACCAATAGCAAAGGAGTCGGCAAACCTCTTCCCTGCTCCTGTATGGACGGGTAATTCTCTCAAATGTCACATCAAAATGGATCTCATTTAGGCGGGTAAAAAGGACCTGACTCTCCGTTGCAGCTGTGGTTGGACCTGTGGCGGATTGTACCTGAACTCAGAAAACACAGCCGCAAAGAAGCATTTTGAAACGGTGCGAAAAGGGCCATGTGCCACCCATTTTTGTCAGTTCAATTTCTCTTTAAAGAAGCCTCGCAGTTGTAGATCAAAGTGGAGCAGTAGAAAAAATATCTCTGAACCTTGTACAGAAACAGAGAGAAAAGAAGATTCTTTAATGTTCGGACCAAAGGCTGCATTTTTTTTTGACAAGGAGGGGTGAGTGTAGGATGTGGGTTACTGTGGTCTCAGCCACATTTCCTATTCTTATTCATTAGGGAGAATCGTATAAATAAATAAAATATGTTGTCTCGTAGTCACTCATCCCCCCCAAGGGAACATGGAAGCCCCAGTAATCACATATGGCACAATACCTCGCCCATAATCCCCTTTATTTTTATTTTCATGATGTCACTCTCTTTAAGCCCCTTGCTTTATGAGTCGCAAAAGGAGTGGAGAGGGGCGGAGAGGAGGAGAGGAGAGGAAAAAGCAAGGGAGGGGTGAAAACAAATGATGTGGATCCCTCATTGTTCTTTCTCTATGCCCTCATTCCAGTCAGGGTAATAAGAGAACATTGTGATTTACTGTCAGTGAAGCGCAAGAGTGCATCAGAGAGAATCCACTGCGGCAGGGGCCATTAAAATAGATTTAACTTCCCACAGTATTAGGCCAGATGTCTACACTTCTATTATATTTCAATCAGCCATGACCTTGGACTCCATATGATGAGAAAGATCACTAGGAGAGAGGGAAAGAGGGAGTGAAAATACACACGGAAAACCAATAGAAATATCAAACTACTTAGTCCCACTAAATCCCTCTGCTCCGTTGTGCAGCGTATACGGAGAGAGGCTGGGACCGAAATAGAGCCAAGGTTTCGAGTTCTCTTAAAAGAGTGCATGAATCATTGAGTGCACTCTCGCCACAGATAAGTTGATGTGTTTTTGGGGAGGGTGGTGCTTTTCTGCGAGGTATGGATTTGAGGTAGGGCCGAGGGGAGCGTGCTGAAAAAGAGGGGACAGCAGGTCGGTGCAGTGTTTTCATAAAGCTACGGATATCAGCAGATATTCGATTAAGGGAAGCGCTGACTTCTCACCATGGATCGTTGTCTTGGAACATTTCCCTATAAATGTTTTGGATGTTAAAAAAAATCTCAGTCTGGGTCAGAGGGAGACCACTGAAAGCAGAACAGGAGTCACTGCTGGTTGCATTTGAGAGGCCGATGGTAATTGGACTTACTGGCTGACATGAACTGACCTACATGGAGAACTAACCCTCTCCTGGCTGCAGTAACTTAGCATCCCTCGTAGCATGGGTGTGGATGTTGTTGCAGATGTTCCTCTGATGTTCCTCCAGCATTGTTTTTTTTAGATATCGATGCCCCAGTGCTGGGTTTGGAGCTGGAAAACCGCTTTCTGCCTGAATTCACGATACTGAAATTGTACACTCTCTTGAAATTTAAATACACGCTGTACAATGTGTATCTCTACTTCATTCCTGCGACCTTGCCGGAGGCTTCGTGCGGCCTCAAAGAGGGAGTGAGATGTGTGTTGGCGTTTTCAGACCCTCAATTTTCATTTTTCATCCTTTGTCTGCAATGTCCCCCTAACTTTTCTTGAAGGGAAAGGATGCACGGACAGAGGATAGAAAGAGAAGCGCATTCAGGGGGTATGGTGGGTGTGGAGGGGGAGTGGGAGTGAGGAGAGTGTAGCAGTTGTGGTGGTGGGGGTATAATGGTGCACTGTGAGTCACTATTAAGTAACGGTGCCTTTTCACATCAGCATCGCCCACATTGGGTGTGTGGTGCCAGGGTGTACTGAGGTGTCTCTGACTCAGAGAGAACGAGAGAGAGAGGGATCCGGAGGGGAGAGGGAGAGAGCAGGAAGCTGGTCATACAGTAAAGGCCAAACAACATCTGGAGCTCTATTAACGGCTGATTGACACAGCATCATGTGCATTGCTTGTTGGTGTATATGTAAGGTTTGCATACATGTGTATAAAGCTTTACTGTACTGAATAGACATGGAGAGGAGAGTTGTGTGTGGCATTAAGCTGTTGTACGTGAGAGTTGTACGTTTTCATGAATTGGCTTTGCGAACATACGGACACAACAAACAGGATTAAGACTTACACAAAAATAGTCAGACTCAAACTAATACAGACAGAGAGACGACGTAAAATAAAGACAGAGCGAGAGCGAGAGAGAGAGAGCCTGCATCCACCAAGTGAGGTTTCTATTCTAATCTCAAGCATCAGCTAGTGTTCTCTCACTGCCGCCAAATCGATAGAGACACACGGCTCAGCAAGACACCTGGAAGCAGAAAACACTGAGGCACAAACAAGCTGAAACTTGCTGCTTCTCTAAAGACCAGTGGCCCCTGAGCTTCCTGAGCTTCCTCTCCTGTGCAACACAAGTCAACAAGTGCAACACAAAAGAGGGGAAGAGACGCAGAAAACTCCCGCTTTTCCTGCTAGTGGCTCATTTTCTCTTTGAAAAACCACCCTGAGCAGCTACTTCTTTAAATATTAGCTCAGTTTTTCCCTAACCTACCACGTGTACACATGGCCATGCATCCATGGAGGCTGATTACAGGTTGAGAAGAAGCTGAAACATATAAAAATATACATCAGGACTTACTGCAAATTATACAAAAATAAAAGATGCAAGGTCGTGGTTTTACTTTCTGACGTTCCTATCAGACAACAAGCACTGATGCTAAAGCGTTTTTCTGATTTCTACTCGTCCCAGCATCCAGCTCTGATCGACTCACGGTTGTGTTTATATCAGAGAAACAAGCAGACAATGAGCACAACGCCAGGCCTGCACACATCTAAATTGCAAAAAGAGCCAGTTGTGCGTGCGTCGTTGCAGGGGTCTCGCTCGAACACTAAGCCAGAACATTCGCACTCAATCAGGATAATTGGAATGTTTAATAATGTTTAATTTAATCTATCTCCTTAATAGCTACGTGTGTGGGCAGATATAAACAACGCACATCAACGAAAAACCCACCCACACGTTTGCATATACCGTACAGTAAAGTGAACCCCAGCAGATGAACCAAATGGAAAATATCAATATCATCAAAATGTCTGGGGGCTCCCTGTGCACCTCGCATGCATATCTTGTACAAAACCACACAGTATTCAAAGCCTTGAAAACAACTACTTTGAATGGACAGACTGTGTCCGAGCGTAGAGTTTAAAGCTGGTTCTGATTAGCGGTTTTCTGGTTTTAAAAAGCCCAGAGATGTTATGTGTAATGTAATCTCCAGGCTGTGTCAAACTGCTACCTCAGTGCATACGCTGTGGACCCCAGACATGCAAACAAAGGAGGCTCTGTTCTGGCTACATGCACCTTTTTCACATGCACCCGTCATGTAAAGGCTCGAGCTTAATGCAGTGTGTAAATTTAGATTTGCATTGCTGCTTTGTCAACATCTCAGACCATTAATAAGAATAAAAGTCCGACTGTAGTTCTGCTCGCATAGAGGAATCATAAAGAAGATCTCTGCCTCATTCAGAGATTACATATAAAATATGTGATGTATTTGGGTTACTCATTAGATATTAGAAAGCGTTTTATTCTTTAATTCAGCCTTTTATTTGTCTGATTTACCATCACTTCAGAAGCAAACCATATGTAGCAAACCACTGCACAGCTAATGCACACAATTAAGCATCAATAAAGCCACGACTGACTCGCAGGCACAGCTTGAAGCCAGAGTTATGCATTTTGTATGAAGCGTGGTGGAAATGTGTCTCTTCCTGTTTAACCTCCTCAGACCCTTCAGCAGGTTCATCATTGGAAACTCATGGCCTCTGCTCCGGTGCAGGTCGAGCCCACAGAAATAATTAAACGAGTTCTGTCCGTCACTGATCACTCAATAGATTATTGTTATTCACAACTAATCCTTTAATCATTTGTTCTGTAAAACACGAGAAGACACTCCTCTCTGTGTGCTAGTCCTATTTTTACATCATTCATGAGGTTAAATTTCTGCTAAGTGCCGTTTGCAACCTTCATCCTAAGAACGCAGGCACACATCTTTCCTTTTTCTGTATTTCAAATTAAATCTGCCGCATTAAAGGATCTAAAACCAAACACAGGACTTTGTGTTGGAACTGCTATTCACAAACGGCGTCTAAGCTCCCGTTTGACGGCGCTGACGGAGCATCAACTGCAACTGACATGTTTTGAAAAGCCCAAATTGCCTTATCCACTAAGAAGGTATTTGTTGACACAACACCGAAACCTGTAGAGGGTGTCGATGATTGACACATGACCGCTGCAGCAGGGAAACTACAAAGCTGGACATTTATCCCAATTAGCACACGCACGTGTATGCACGCAAAGTGACATAATTAGGGCAGACCAGGAAACGCAGCTAACAACGATGGACCTCAGAGTCTGTGATGTGTGATATAAGTAGACAATAAGCTGCTAAAGCTCCCACTCGACCCCTCATTATAGTCACTCAATCCCAGCATCAAAGGAAAGTCAACCTTATGGCTATAGTGTGTGTTTGTGGGGGTTTATGAGCGTATATGTGTGTGGGTGAAGGTTATGAGTGTACATATTACGACTTTATGGGCACATACATATGTTTGTCAATGATTGCAAGGCCCAGTTCAAGTTTTACACCCTGAGAGTCAGCGCATTTTCGGTGCATGAGGACATTTTGGCTGGTTTCCTTCACTTCTTCAAAGGCCTGTTTTAAGGTGGTTAAAATGTGGCAATGGTTTAATGTAATAATTAGGTTCCTTTTAAAGGGCCAGTTCATATAATTACACACTAATTCATGCCTTGTGAATTAGGGTCATGGCAGAAGTTTCGGGGGCAAATATCTGGAATCTAGACAAAAAGCGTGCTGCGCTGATAGAAAGGTCATAAAATAAGTTTTAGCCAAATGTGTGAACAGACAGTTCATATGTGAGTAAAACAATCAAGGACGTCTACTCACACATGTGCGTATGAATTATGAATAACTTTGTGTCAGCGAATGTGTCGTTTGCTAGTACAGTGTGTGCGCGTATGTTTTTGTGAGACAGAGCGAGAGAGAAAAGCGAAGCGTGTGTGCGCCCCAGTGTCCTCCGCCTTCTGTCTGCATCCCGTGACTTTCTGACAGTATTTGGCAAGGTGCTGACTGACGAGGAGCCTCCACCTCGTCGCGCTTTGTCAGAACACGAAGGCCTCACTGCTGGATCAACAAATCTTGGAGCACCAAACTCTGCCATATGTCCAGCCATGTGTTCACACGTACCAGCTGGGAGCACTCAGCATCGTGCCTGTCTAACTCACTGACTGTGTGACTGGGGCTTTAACGCCCCACACCGGGACCCCGGAGTGATGAAATGCTGCTGCTAGTTTCGATGTAAGTGACTTGTCTGGCTCAGTGGGCTGACATGCCGCTAACGCTGTCAGGGCTGACGATTTAATCCCCCTGAATTAAAAATAGGTTACGTCATTGGGCTTTAAATAAAATCAGCTGTTAAGAAGACACCTCTTTTGAAACGTTTGTAGGTATCACTTATCTGATGAGGCATTAAAGGTTGATGTATTTAAAAAAATATTCAGCAAACAAATGCTTTAAAGATCAAATAATGAGATTGTTGTCATAACAATTAATATAGCGATACAACAGTTACATAGTCCCACGGTACATAACTGACTCTCTCCACTTAAGCTGGTGATTAATAAACAGACAAAAGTTTCATTCAAACCTTCTGAGGATCAAGTATTAAACGCTGTTTTTCAATAACATCAACTTTTGGTTAATAAAGAGGTGTGAGTGTATGTATAATGTTTAGCTAATACAAAACACCCTTTTGAGTTTACTGTAGGGCTGTTTAATCGGAGCCATCTAGTTCAAGCTACAGCAGACGAATAACTCAGCAGCTACTGTACTTGGGTGATTTCTGTACATTTGCAGGGTTTTCACAGAAAGGTGTGGGCTTACCTGGTTTGGTGACCGAAACTCTTGGTTACTGTCATTCATGTACATGTTGTCACCATCAAACTGTGGACAGAAAGAGAAAAGAGAAAAATTTTCAATATTATATGCAAGTGGAGTTTTTTTTGTGTAAATTGGACACTAGGGAGGAGGTGTGAGGAGGAAAAGCTCTTTACGGGTGGCCTGAAGTGTGAGACTAATGACTTTGTCACTTTGGTTAAACCTCGTGGTGGCATGGCGGCGTGGGTAATTACTGCTCGTCAGTGGGCCGGTAATTAGGCTACATGAGCGGAGTGACGCGACAGGGCTTTCCCCTGTGGGCTCTGCTGTGTGACTGTGAGAGAGACTGAGTGTGAATGAGTCTGTGAGCGCATACAGTGGGAAAGTGTGTGTGAGTCTGTGTGCTGCAGTGTTGGGTACACAAGCCTGAGCTAATCAGGCATTTAAAGATCACTTGCTGCGAGTGCCAAAACACTGTTTGACACCGGGTTAAGACTCACACAACAGCAAATGACCCCTGACCCCCTGTGGGGCCGTGAAACAACTCCGGGTCACCAGTTGAGCGCTGCATGCAACTTGCCAGCTCTGATGTCTAGTGCGTCAGTAACCTAAATCCCTGAAGGATTCCCCACTGAGGTCAGCTTTGAGTGGGCTAAAAAGAAAGAAAGAAACAACACAGATTCTGCTTTTTTTCTACTGTAGCTCCAGAGAAAATGAGATTTTGCTCCACTAACAGCTCAGTGCCTGAACCTGTGCACTGTCAAGGTGACTGAGAAACTGCTACCATGTTAAAAAAGAGCTGTATTGTGAAATGCCCTTGGCTTCCAAAGGCATCAAGCTTTGTCATACCGCGCTTACAAAAAATGGAACAAATCTGGACCAGGCTGGATAATAATGTTCACCACACACACAGAGCTTTACACAGAAACCAAACATGTCAAATAAAACCCACTTTCTGTTTGTTCAGTGAGGTCACTCTTTGTGATACCAATGCACGGAAAGCTCAGCAGAGACAACATGATCAAACTAGACAGCATTCCATGTCAAATTCCACAGATGTGAAGATACGGAGGGGGCTTTTATGTGGGGTGGTCTGCTTTAGCCCGCAGAGACAGCGACACAAGGCTTGGAAGATAAACACGTCGAATGCGAGAGGATACAAACTGATGGTAAGACATACCTGCTTAAAACAAAACCCAACTAGGTAGACTAATGGACGGAAATGGGCAGAATTCCTGGGGGTGAAACCTAATACCTTCATTGGTGGACGGGAAAAAAGTCGAAGTGGCTAAATGAGCATATGAGTGGCGAGAAAGAGAAATTACTGTACATTACTGGCGGAGAAGGGCCAGGGGAATGAACGGATGCCCGAGGGCAACGGTTGGTTAACGATGCATATCATGAAAGCTCGTGTGAGGATTCACTTGGTTATTCTAATGATTACATTTACATTCAACCTCATAGGCAAACATGAAACTGAGATGCGTGCTGCATACACACTGCATTTACGCCTCATTCGCACCTCACACGATTAAACCGAACGCCCAGCACTTCGCCATAATAACTACATGCTCCTTCCAAGTGTAACCGAATGCTGACTAATTGTTCATCTTCACATCCTAAAGAAAGAGACGCACAAGCTTAATGACTCGCAGTCATCTATCACCTGCCAAACCCCGCTGCGAGGCGGTGACTGTAGCTCACTGAGAGGGGCCAAAGCGACGCTGACCTCCGTGACCCTCCTGCAATAAACTCCTCGCTCCTCACATGAAAGCCTCTTGTCCTCGCCTAACTGAGCAATTTCGTTCCATTGAAATCCACTTTGCTATCACTGGTGACGTGATGCCATTTGGAGAGCTTCTTTACGATAAGAAGGGAGAGAGTACAGTTGCTGAATAACATCATCTACATCCACAAAAACACGGCCAAGATCTTGGGTTTAGCGCTGAATCCGTTCGCTTATTGCTGTTTCTATCTGTTCTCAAGCCAGACAATGCTCCTTTTCAGCAACTACATTTGTGATAGAATAAGCACCAAAAAGGCCACGTGTGCCTAGAAAGGTCAGCCATTTTGTGCTTCAACATGGCTGCCCATATATTGCAATGTAAAGCTGTTTCCCCTTGCTCTTCTCTCATGGTTCTCCTTTGCACTGCCTCGCTCTCCCACTTAAAATGCCAATTTATCCTCGGCTCAATGCTATCAGCTCTGCCATTACTCCACATTTGCTGCAGAAATCAGCTTTCTCTTTCACTCCCTCACCCCTCTCTTTCTTTCCTGTCTGTTCGTTTCTCCACGTTCTCATCATCCTCACCTTTCTCTGTATTACAAACCGCCTTTATTTCTTTATCGCCCTCCTTCTCTCTCTTTCTTCCGTGGGCCTTGGCATCGCTTTCTCATCGGCAGTCTAATTGGGCATTCTGCCTGAGACAAGGGCCTCATTAAGCAGTAATTACACACATGTTGTTTTCGGCAAACATCTCTATTTGAATTGCTTTGCATGGTAATTGTTCAGCAGGGACCACTGCTCATGATGTTTCCCTCTGTGACACATGTGGTGCTGGGAGAGAGGAATAAAAACTGGAGGAAGAAGGAGAGTGAAGAGGGAGGAGGGACGAGAGAGTGGGAATAGAGAAAAATAATAATGGGTTGAGGTAGAGAGACAAATTGAGAAATAAAGAATGCATACATGAGAAGGAAGACTGAGAGGATGAAGGTGATGCTGTGACAGTAAATGGAGAAAGACAATGAATAAATGACAAAGAGAAAGGTAGACAGATTGAGTGCAAAAAGAAAATGAGAAGGCGAGAGAATGAAAAAGATGCAGAGAGGGAACAAATGAGGAAGAACAGTGAAGTAAAGACAGCGACAGAGAGAGAGAGTGCGTCCCAGAAGTAGGTCAGGCCTTGCTATCATTGACAAAGCTGAGCGTTCAAAAATAATGAAGCCACAAGGTGGAAGTAATGCTAACTAGCATATCCAGGGAAAACATGTAATATTTACACAGTGTTAATGGTGCAATACAGAGCTGAGCTCTTTTCATCTCGCTGTGCACCGGTAAGACGGCTGATGGCAAGATTGGAGGAGAAATTACAGGCTCCGCTTCTCTTTTTTTTTGATTGATGAACAATTTGTATAAGCTCCTCATAAAGCCCTGTGGCAACATCTGTTTGTGAGGGGGGGGCAGGGTGGGGAGGCTCTGCTTGAATATGCCACAACTGTCCGGCATCCAGAGAAAAATACGTCTGATAACCGAAAGTTGCATTTGGTCAAAGTTTAATATCTTATAGTTTAATTTAATTATATAATATATATGTCATTTATTGGAAATTAGGTTTAACATACTGAACAAAGAAACATAAATATTATTACTACTGCTACTCAACTATGCAAGTAGTATAAAATTCACCTTGAGCGAATAATCTAATTACTGCCCATAAGTTATTGCAAGAACATATATAAATTATAGAAATAATACACTAAATGGAGGTTTGGTCATTAGGTTGTACTGTCTGTGCCATAATACACCATATGTCATCTAGCAAGTGATACGACAAGTCAAGAGAATCATTTTCCACCATTCAAGCAGACCACTTTAACATAAAAATATACGGCATCATACATCCACAACAAACTTTGAGAACTTTTGAATGTATAAAAGAGAATCTATAAGCAGAACGTGTAATACGTGTGACTTTAAAAGCCTTTGCCAGTATGCCAAGTCTCTAAAAATAATTCTCTCACCGAGCGGAATTAATAAGCCCAGAACACTGCACAGCCATTCTGTGAAGAAAGGGGTGTGGTGGTGCTGGTGGGGGGACTCATGCAATATGTATGCCTGTTTGAGCACCCTTCTTCCCCATCTTCCCCCTCTCCCCTTTATTTTTTCTTTTACATCTCTCTCTCCCTCAGACTTGGCTCAATTAAGCTGTAGAGGAGACCTAACAAACCTCAACCTGAGACAATGTGCCACTGAATTTTGATGTTGCCCAACTTGTCACTACTGACAGACGAGAGGACAAGGCAGACAGAGACACACACACACACACATATATATATATACATTTAGGGAAAATGGCAAGAAAGAAAGAACGAAAGAAAGACAGAAAGAACGAAAGAAAGCTACGGTAGACTGTGTGAGTTGTATGCAGAGACACTACAGTAACAATTCTGGTGTTTCACCACGCCCCAAGCTAACAATGAACATAGGCAAACAATGAACATGACACACACACAGACACGCACACGCATGCACACACAGACACACTACCAAAGCCCATAAAAAGCACAGCCTGTGGCCATGGCGACACATGCTCTGTTGTCGTTAGATAAGGGAAACAGGGCCTCTTCCTGGGTGTGAGAGTTTGATCCTACACTAAAACTACACAACACACACACAAACAAACACAGTGCACGTGCACGCTCATCTACAGCAACACCGAGGTCACATCCACCAATACTGAGCATCTTATGTATCCTCACCTTTATCTGCTGCATGGTTCATTTTCATATGCAAAACCTAGGCCATGTGTATCGGGACTCTGTGCTCCCGGTCAGGGGACCACAAAGATGGCACGTTCTGATATCTGTGCGATACATGCAGCAACGTCCCATATGTCAGTGGGATTCTGATGGAATTCTGTTTGGAATTCGCTGGCGTTGTGCCATCCGAGACAGTACTTAGTTAGAGGAACTGGAAACACGAATCATTGCTCTGTGCTTCCTGTCTAAAATGACAGTTTGCATTACCTCTCCTGCTCACGTTAATAAAAGCTTTTGTCTTGTTGCAATCCATCAGCTCATCTCTAATGAGCAACAGCTCTGTTACTTTATTATTATTTAGTCTGAAGTACAATGAAGCAATATAGGTAATGGACAGTACACCCACAGGCACAGAGTTTTAAAAAAGAAACACAGGCTCCAACTGCTTTCGGCTCCACCTGTACCTTGTTATGCATGAAAAAAGCTGAAGCTCTCATTCATTCAATTTCTGTAGCACTGATGCAACCACAAAACAGAACCAACAGTCAACAGCTGAAATGGTGAGAGATGGGAGTAGAGATTGAGGGGAGAGGCTGTGTGTGTCTACAGTCACAAAATGAGGTGAAGCACTGTTTGCAATTTCCTGGGGTTTCTTTCTGCGTAAACTCCACACAAAATGTGATCTGATCACCTGAATAAACTGATAAAAGGCATTCAGTAATAAGCTTTCTCATCTTTATTAAGCACACCCGCAGAGCCATGGTGAAAAGTATTAGACCTCAACACAGCTGTCATGAACCTCTAAAATAAAGGTTCAATCGTTTGGCCCATAACAAGACAAACACTTCATCCGGTGGAGGCAGCATCACGGTCCGGGGCTGCTTCGCTGCCTCTAGGGATGGAATGTCTGCCTGGAGTGGACTCACACATGGCCACCCTGATCCTGCTGCCTGCTAACCAGCGCTGCTAAAACGTCTTCTAAGCATCACACCGGCGTAGTGTCGAACAATTAGCAGCTAGCTCTTGCAGGTGCGACCGTGCTGCGCTCAACAACAGGCCTGCTACGATCAGGGAAGTAGTTTTCCCACAGATCTACCTGACACTTAGCCTCTGGGGTGAGAACGTGCGGGACTGCGTGTACTGTACGTGTGTCCATACAGTATGCACACGTGTCTATGTCAGTGAGGTTTCTCTGGTAGCAAGAGAGGATGCAGAGCACAAGCCACTTTTAACTGACTGGGGTAAACAGCTACGAGAGAAGATAAAGGGCAAAGTGAATGTCACATTACCCCAGCCCTTTGCCTCTGCTCACCACAGCATCAGATAACTGCAACAGGAAGAAAAAGTCTGGTTTCCTCTAGCATATAATTGGTTATCTTATTGCAATCTATTGCTCACTTGCCTCTGCACAGAGTAAAGTACGAAGGAGCTAAAAAAGACAAAGAAAAGGGTGAAGTTTTGCCTGTTGAGACAGCAGCAAGATAAATCGTTACCAGCATAGGAAATACAGTATGTGAATGTATTTGGCTTGAGAAGCACGTGATCTTGGCTATGTGATACTTCTAGGTCGTTATGAGCATCAACGTGGAATAGATTTGAATATGCAGTTCTAGAAGGTTGCTGTAGCTGGTTTTCATTTGAGCACTAGAAAAGCATGCACAGATAATTACTCAACAGTTATTATTAACAATAGTCCAATAGATTAGAGAAATCAGTGCAGTCTGAACAAACGTTATGACATTCACACCCAGGCACGACCTGTCAACCTCCATGTGCTTTGGTTGATCACAGTATTTTGAAGATGTCAAGGTGCTTTTTTTAAAGATGCCCACACAACGTGGCCTGACATAATAACTACAGGGTGGATTTCACACCTTTGCATGTTTTCACACATACATTAAGTTTCTGCAATTAAGAAATTCCAGACATCGTCTGCAGGTTCCTGTAAAGGCCCTGCCTTCAAAAGCAAATACGTGCAACATTAGTGCTGTGTAAAGAATTGAAATAATAATTACAGCATTTTTATGCGGTTGTGAATATACTTTACAGCATTTATTTTCTCCCTGATAAGATATTTAATTACAACTTTAGTTTCTCCTTTTCACACTAAACAACACCAACAGCCCCAGGTACAGCTTTCTGAATCAATTGGCTGGCAAACAAAGAAACCGGGGCCTTAGTTACTGTATCTCACCACAGCAGTGGGCAGTCTTTTCCTAGCTGGACTGATGCCTGGAGGGGGGGCAGTGTGGAGCCTAACCCCTTGTTCACCCACACTGTACTGGGCCTGTGGTTAGAGAGAGATATAGCAGGGAGAAAAAGAGAACAGACAGAGAAGACAAAAGTGGGGAAGGAAACGAGACGGCAGGGCTTTAGTTTGCGAGGTACAAGCAGGGCATTTGTAAAGGCACATGTCAAGGGCCCTCCCCCACTACCTCCCTCTGGAACCCTCCTTCTATCCTCCCCTGGTTCCTCTGCTCTTCCCCTCATGCCCAGCGAACGCGTGCAGGGGGAGGAGTAATGACATGAGACTTACACAGCGACTCGACGCAGCACCATGCTAGGGAAAGAATGGAGGTTAATGAGCTGACATCCCCTCCACCCCGAACACGCCTCCTCCCCATGCCTACCTCCCTTCTCGCTTACACTCTCTGACAAGCGTATACACAAACCCCCAACAAGAAAGCAGGCAGCCAGCCAAGAACCTGGAATATCATGGAGCACCGGGTGGATTTACACTGTCTCCATGTGCAGCGCATGAAGCTGAGCGCAATGCTTGCGTTGGGAGCAACTGTGAGCGTAATCTGATATAACCTACATTATAAGTAGGACCTGCAAACATCTGCCAATGTAATCAAATGCACATAACATGTAAACCTGAGTGGGACACAACGGATGAAAACAATGTACGATACATTTGGCCTGGAGGTGCCGCCATGCTCACATGAGCAAGGTGAAGTTGACCAACATAAGAAAATACGCTCATTAGCTGTAGATGTGATCTGTCAACGAGTGGAACTTGTAACGCTGATGGTGACACTAGCTGGCAAATCATCAAAGTTACATGGATTCATCCCCTGGGGACCGTGAATGTGTAAACCAGACGTCCATCAATCCATTAGGTGTTTCACACTGGGCCGTCGTGCCATCATCACCGTTCACTGACTTAGTCACCCCCCAACAGAAAAAGTAGTCCAAATGTGAACGTCAGCATCTTGAGACTACACAACTGTTGGCCCCTGTCCCCAGGCCACACACCACCAGCTACACACATCATGCTGTTATAGCTGAGAATAACCAGTGAGACCTTCAATTGCTCCCCCATTTCTTGGTTATCACGTGGTCATATGTGGGTGTGTAAGATGCAAAAAAAACCTCACCGGAAAACCAACACGTACAGGTGACAATTTTTAAGAGATAACACCTCCTCTGAGCTAAAGAATAGGCAGAGAAATAAAAAAGTAAAAGCCAGTGAGGTTGACAGAGAAACCATTTGAAAACCTTGCAGCAGATACAAACGTAGCCACATGCAGTTATACATGTAAGGAAACTTACATGAGCTTATAACAGCTGCAAACTGTTCGCACATCTTGAGAAACAAGCTGCGATCTATGCGTTTAGCAGGCAAATGAGACAAATAATGTCAGTAGGAAAATCCCCTTCTGTAATATCTGCTGCGCCTTAATTACCTCAGATTAAAAAAAGTAAAATGTAAAATAACATCATTTAGAAAATAAAGCCACCAACAAAAGCAGAACCACAACTGATAATGGCACCGCTTAACACTTTAACAGAGCCTGAAAACAATGGAAGATGGATGGGTAGTCATTAGCACTCATTGTGAATCTTTCCACTGAGTAATTTGTGGGAAGAGTTGTGCATTTTTAATATTCTTAAACTGAAGTGCCCCCAAAAACACAAACTCCATAAAATAATAACAGGCTTTTCACCTTAGCACTATCTGAGCCTCTCAATTATTTACCACTAATGAATGGCCCCAGGCAACATTCTCCCTAATACAATATCAACCATCCCAGAGAGGCTGGATCAGCTCGCTCAAACACTTTTTCTCAGTAATACTCATTGCCCCTAGAATGAAAGAAACAAGGATGTACAAGCTCTCTGTTCCCGTTTAGCACATGTTCACGTTTAACTCTGAATAACAACTCTGAACTGATGACGCCTTTTCTGTTGAGATCCACTACAATGTTAATGACTTTCTCTCTCTTTTTGATCCGTCGTGTTGGAGACAGTCAAGTGTGTTTGCTGTCTTTTGGCGGAACAGCGCGGCCGGCTAGTTGTCAGGCCTGTGCACCCGCGTGTGGGGCATCAACAGCACGTTCCCACGACAGGTAACGAACACACAGGTAGGGCGACGAGACAAGTGCATGAAGCACACAGAAAGTTTATTAATGGAGGAGAAGTGCGCAAATAATAAATAATGAAATTTCCGTATTGTTTTAAACACAAACAGTCTGTTTAACAGTAACATATGGAAAAACGTCTCAGAAAACTGTAGAATAACCTTCAGTATAAACTCATCACCTAAATGAATGTAAATAGATTCCACCATCTGTTGGCTTCATCTATAGGGGAAAGCTTCGTACCGGGAGAAAGGTGTGCGTATGAGCGTTTGCACGCTATAGTTCTTTATTTTGTTGCTTTCAAAATAAGGAAACACACTAGTTGTTCCCATTATTTAACTTCCATTCTCTTTTTTGTGTGTGTGTGTGGGGGGGGGGGTTAAGCAGCTCTATTCTTAGGTTCAACACTGTTATCTCCTTTCAATCTGAAGATATTTCGCAACCATGAACCAGTCATTGTGCGATGGAACAGCTGAGGCTCCACTAGCTTTAGTCAACTCCACGCTTGTAATCATCGTTCTTTGGCGATAACTGCATCAGAGAAAAATTAAAGCGCAAAGGATCCAGTTCCTAGACAGCTGGTAGCTGTAAATTCCTATCTGGGAGCAGAAAACACAGAGAGGGAGAGAGTTTGAAGGAAAACATATACTATTTTCATTTCTACTGCTTTAGGGATTAAGGCTCAGGGCTCTAGAAAAAAACTGAATTAAAATAATCCACCATTTGCATGTTTTATCTCACAAAGGAGGCTCACATAGACACACATGCACACCAACCCCCACTCGCCCTGCCTCCCTCTTCGCCTCCTTCCCCTCCCCCATCCACACACATACACATGTCGCACGCGTACGCACTGTCATCATTAAACACACACACAGGGGCGCGCGCACAAACATGGAGATCAACCTGCTGCCATCTGCTCTACGTGCTTTGTACAATCCTCACAGAATACATTATTCACCACAATACATCACATCACATTCCCTCAATGTCATAGCCTTGTGCTGGAGAAGACGGCGAGAGAGATGGAATGGAGGCGAGTGGAGAGCAACACAGCTATTGTGCTCTGAAGAGAGAGAGAGAGAGAGAAAGCTTCGGCCGGCTACGTGTCACAGCGGTGGAGAGAACTAAAGACGGTTTGATTTGGTGTTGAGGTGAAACAAGACGTCCAGGAAAACTTGCTCCAGTTGCAGCAGCTGCTTGATTGAAATCCAGTGGAGGAGATTATAGCGTATGGTATCACCTTTAGCTCACGTTAAAGGATTAAGCGGCCGCCACTCGTGCTTACTGGAACAAGCAGGAGCGAAAGGATCACAAATATAGTTTCATCAGTGATTAAAATCTTGCATCTACAGCTTAAAGAACACGCAGAGCTAAAAACTAAGGGAATATTTAATGAAGGCACCAAATCAGCTCGACTGTTTTAATAACTTTTACCCATAAACGGTGGCGCAGAGGAATCAGACTGACTACAGAGATGATGTTTAATCCTTCTATGCGACTTCCTGCCCATCATTACAAAATAAAAGAACTCCAGTCTTTAAGCAACCTTCTCAAACGCAGCAAGGTTTGTATTATTTACTAGATTCTGCTATTGTGCAAAACTTGCTCTACTTTAAACGAGAGCAGTACGTGAGACAGAAAAGGCTGCCGCTTGTTTTGTTTACATGTTCAACTCCAGCCCTGTTATTTCTTGTGTGCACAGCGCGTGTGTTTCTGTGTGTCGCCATTGTGTGGTGGCAGAGCAGAGGGAGTGAGCAGCTGGCAGGCCCACACTCGACTACATATTGACCTGCTTTGCATTCACCTGTTATTCAGCTGAACCTAATGTTTCCTCTTGGCTCTGCTGCAGCTGAGGCGCAATTAACCTCGCCGCGAGTGCGAGGCAAGCAAGTCTTCAGTAAGTTATCTGAACTTTAGTGAATGTCATTCCACCTAATCCTGTGAAATTATTAGTGTCTCACTTTTTAGCGTTTAAGTTTCACTTTAAAGAAAAGTTTTGCACATGCAGCGATTCCTATTTACCGCAGGCCTGTAAATGCAGCCGACATTCATGTTTCACACTTAAGCTTTTTCACAAGGCGCAGGTGGTTTCCTGACTGCAGATAATTAGACTCTGAAAATGTCATTCGCTTGTCTAAACACAGCGTTTGAATGGGAGAAATCATCGCTGTGTTCGAAGTTCCCCTTCTCTATCCACTCCACTCATCCTCTTTACCACCTCTCGTTGGTTTTTCCCACCCTCCGTTTCCCCTCCTCTTTTCCCAGATGCTCTCTCGCCTCTTGCCTGTGTTTGGGCTGCGGCTGCGAGGGGTCACCGCCCGGCTTGTCCTCACACGCGGAGCAGCGAGCGCGTGTATGAAAGAAAGACGCGTCTATGGATGATTATATGAATGAGCCCGAGTGCACGCGTGAGCTGTGTGAGAATTCATCCCAGTGTGTGGAGATGAGGCTGAGTGCCTTTCCCACTGTGTGTGTTGGAGTGTGTATCGATGCATTGTGTGCGTGCGTGCGTGTGTGTCTGCGCGTGTGTGCCTTGCTAGCTCAGTGCCAGATCTCTCTAATGAGTCTGTCAGGCGCTGTTAGCGACTGCGTGCTCCCCTGGCTCAGCGCACTCCTACAGACACTCTGTGATTAGCCGGGCCAACGGCACGCCACCGGGCCAGATTAAACACTCACCACGCCACCAGGGAACACACACACACACACACACATTAGAGTGAGCATTATACTCATTTACACCAGCACCACATACAGACGCACTTAGACACACACAGCTTTATCATCATTGTGCCCATTAGCCAGCTCTGATTCAGTAACACGTACGTGGCCTCCAGAGCCAGTTGATGCCATCAGAATTGAAAATATAACTATAACACAAGCCACCTATGGCACCAGCAGAAATGCTAATATTTCATTAATCTGTCCTCCTTTATTGAATTCCTGTCTGCCGCTAATCTTAAACATCGCTCAGAATTAAGGCCAGCCCTTCTGGCTCCAACAGCTTTCAACATCTTCATTAAAGAGACATGATTCACTAATTACAGGTAATTACCCTTTAATGAGCAGCCCCGATGACTGAACAGATACGCAGAGGAGGAGGCAGGCCTGAGGACACCTCGTTTTTCATCTCTCGAGGGCCACGAGCGGGCTCTGAGCGGGACGCCTTGACCACCAGCGGGCCTCTTCAGAAGAGCTAATCGGATGGACGATCAGCTTCGGAAACCCCGCGCCACGACGGGAGACGGGCGACAGTAGGTTTACGTCACCAGCGATGCTCAGCTGACGACCGGAGTGAGCACATTTTAAAACGTTCTGTGGGCAGCGTTCAACCCAACCCTGAAACACCTAGCAGATACTAAACAAGGATTTGACTAGGAAAATCAGGCAGGCAGCAGCTGGGCTGTCGTTCTTTACACAATACAGCAACTGTAATTCCAAAAAAAGCAACCACCAGAAATATAAAAGATCTTTCATAGCACACTAGTGACCTCCTTGTCAAAATTAGACTTTTCTATCTGACCTGCACAAACAGTACTACAGCTGTCACACGGTTGCAGTATTACATCCACTGCACCTCATCTTAACCTGTCTAATAACGCGTCACAGGCCTGGCTCAAACAAGCTGCGATGATCGTGGTACCAAAACAGACGTGGGGCTTTCCTGGGTTAGAAGAACCATCAGTGACTGTTGGGAATCAATGTGTAACACATGTAGGGTGGAGAGGGGTTGAAGTGGGCAGCTTCTTTGATCGCGAAGGCGTAGGAGGTGCGACCTGCAAAGCTGCTCATTGTTCTTTCGCCGTTTAACTGGGGGGAAACTCATTCTTCTCCTTCCTCTATCTCTGTTTCAAAAAACAAACAAGCAAAAATGAGACTGATCTCACAACTTGTCAACATTAAAGACTGAAGTTTCTTATCTTCCGGCCTTGCAGAGAAAAAAACCCCTACAAGAAGACACAGTGCACCAATTTTCCCCACTTTGTCATGCTTCTCCTCCCCCTCCTTTGCTGTCTCTCGTGCCAAGTGGCCTATTTTTACCCCTCTGTGTGGCATCTCAGGGTTTTCCTTGTCACCACCATGTTTCCTGTCATCAGCGTGTAGGTGCAGTTGAACAGTTACTGAAAAGGCCTTGACACTGTCTGTCTAACTGTTTGTGTCTCAGATGTGGTCACAGATCTTTGTCTTCATATCCAAGCGGTAGCCTTGACAGTAAGTTTTGTTATCTTTTACACCTTACAGTTCCTGAAATAAAATATACTTTATGTCATATACATTGAATACAGTACTACTTATTATGATATTTACATAAAAACATACATGCTCACGTCCTCCTTCTCTCGCCCATAGAGCATATTTATCACGATTCCATTGGCTCCAACACAACATTTCGCTCTCAGCTGAAATGTACAGCATGTGATTTACTGTACTATGTGGCACAATGGTGTAGTTGTGCTTTGTCCCTGCAGGGAATGTATGAGTTGGTTGGGGAGAGATATCCAAGCCGGACGTGCGCTTCCCAGCCGCATGAGGAGAACTAAAATATAAGCGACGGTGGATAATGGAGAGTAAAACGAGCAGTGATTGGTAGGACGTTGACTGTTAGTTTGAGGGGTTTCTTAGTTCTTAGTCATTTACTAGAATAACCTTTAACAAGCTCTCTGTCTACAGGGCAAAACACTATATTAGGCCTTTACGTTTCAGACTCACAGATCAGCTCCAGATGTATCTGAATGAATTCAATTCTTTCATGAAACACAAATATACATTTGGACTTAAAATGATAAACAACGAGAAGCCAACAGACTGTATGAAGTTCACTGTCCCCCTTTGTGCTGCGTGGCTCCTCTAGCGTGACGCACAGTGCCTCTTTTGTTCTGCCACTCATTGCTTATGTTACTGTAGAGCACTAATGCACACAGATCGATAGCATACTTTCCATTTCAACACATTGAACTGATGTTGGAATTGATCCTGTCCTGTCAACACAAACTTTTAGGTCTGTATGTCTTTTTTTTTGTTTTTGTTTCCCCAGCCGCAAAATAGCAAGGTTTTAAATAAGAAACCCTTCTCACGCCACGTCCACGATCTGACGCTGACAAATCTTAATCGCACGCTAAATAGCTACTACATGACGATGATGTGTGTAGGTTACAGCACATCAAGATGAAAACCGAACATCTGGGCCATTGCACTTGAATCAGACTAAAAAAAAACCTTCTGTCCCATCCAATGGTTGTCTTGCACATTTGTAGGTTTTATGATTGGAAGAAAAACACTGGCTCCAGTAAAACTTCAGAAACAGCTGTAAAGTCATAACGGTCATAAAGCATGTTAATGTACTAACAAAAACCTCGGTCTGAAATGTAAAGAACCAGTAAAACACAGAAAATGCAAACAATGCCTGTCGCCCTGTTGGTCTCGTACAAACAAACCACAGTTTGTCCATCGCATGCTAGAAGGTTTTACAATGGGGGCAGTGCAGAAACACCAAACACATTTCAAGTAAACAAATTGTCAATCTGCACTTCTAACAAGCTCACACTGCAAGGTGCACCACGTCTGAATAGCCTGAAACCTGTGCTGGCATGAAGGCAGAAAACAGGAACTGGCTGGTCTCACTGAAACAGGTCATTACGTGTCGCACATAGTGTGAATGTACACACAAAAAGACTAAGCGTCAAGTTTAGTAAGATATTACTCATACTTATAAGTTGCACAAATCTTTGCAAGAATATCAGTGTTGTTGTTGTTGTTGTTGTTGTTTTTAAATGAAGCATAAACACCTACTAAGTTCAACCGGAAAATGCCAGTGCCTGTCATGCAGATTCACAACTTGCAGCAGTTTCACCTCAAACAATAATTACATATGTCTGTTAGGACCTTCTACAGCAAACATCATCCAAATATGTTTTTTTTAGCTGTAGTGTAAATGATAGACTCTACTTTGCACTGTAGGAGGAAACTACATTCTGTGAAACTCTCAGCCCACACAACAAAGTAGGTGCTTCTAAAACCAAGATAAAATGCTTTCAGTGATAACAATGAAGCAGCTCTTCTTGGTTTGATGAACCAAACCATCAGCTTCGATGGAGAGCACTAATCTCATTACCTTCTCTTCTTGGCACGAGAGAATATTCATGTCTGGGTGGAAGCCGGCAACAGAGTAAAAAAAATCAATTGCACGTCTCACCATTTCATTTTCCATGTAATTAAATCAGTTAAATGTTATAAAAACATGTAAACTCTGTCAATGACTTTGAGCCATTTGCATTTTTAATCAGGCCAGATTAATTCTAATAAGCGAGCTGGGCTAAGGCGATGACAGAGAGGGCCTATTGTGTGTCTGTCACACTCATTTAATTCTGCCATTATGTCCCATATCCTATTATGATAATTGGCTTTTTATTCTCGATCAACAAGCAGCCACGGCTATTAGGTAATAATCTCTGACTGCCTCGCTTTTCACCTTAAACACGTTAGAAGTTTGTCCCTTAAAAGAAAAAAAAAAAACAACAGGTGCAATGTCCTGGCTTATTAAACCTGGCTGCTCGGTCCAAATGAAAAATGACTGTCAAGAAACTGCATGTTGACACTTGGCATAGGATGTAAAGCAAACACATTAGACGGAGGAAATGGGCATCACCATCCTCCCCCTGCAAGGTAACTAAGCAGAGAAGACGAATGTGTCTGATGTGTTCAGCCATTTCCTCTGCTGTCTCTCTCTCTCTCTCCTTTCTCTCTGGGGAGTCTCTCCAAAACGAGATCTGTGAAGAAACCGGACCTGCTGTTTAATTGAAAGACACTGCTGCAAACAAACATGGGGAGTGCTAACAGATTACAGACAGACAATCCTGCAGCAAACCAAATGTCTGGCACAGACGAAAAAGCGACCCCGTACTTGAAAATAGCTCATTCTGACCCTGCACTGAGCTGCAACAATTACTAACTGCATTTTGTACATTTACGTCGGAGCTGTTTATCACAGTCCAACCCTGCCTAAGAAAGTGAAAACGCCCTGCAGAGCAGATCTCTTCTGCAGCATTGTCAAATGAAACGCAGCCACATGCAATATGTGGTGTTTATGCAAAGATGTTTTACAGAAAATGTCAGTCGCCGCACAGGACCTCTTGGTGTAAAACCTGTGGTCAAGGACATTTTCGGTGCGAAACTACTGCAGCGGTTAAGTTATGTGGCGTTTCTTTGAAACAGTGGAACAGGAAATCTACTTTTCTGCCTTTACAGCACTGCAGTGACAGTTGCAACCACAACTTGATTGTAATGCTAATGTTTTTCTCACAATAAAAGTGTTTAGTCAATCTGGAGAAAAACGTGGAATGAACCCTTCTTTTGCCATGGATGACGTTGCTATAATCTTATTTAAACATAATCTAAGACTTGCATTATGGTCAATGCATAATTCAAGAGCATGATGTTCAGTCCTTCAGCAGCACATTAGAAAAGTATTACGTGTAAGTGCTATAGCTTAGTCAAACTTAAACACTGAAGCTCTCAAGTAGAAGGATGTGCCTACGTCCAGTGTTTGTTAAACCACATTCATCAGTGTAAATAATAGAAGACACTTATTCTACTCAATGTCTTCCATCATTTATAAGGTAACAATATCCACATGAAGACACAAAAACTTTAATTTACAATATACTGTATGTTTGCATAATTCCTTCCTCTCATTTGCAAAAAATCTATTTCCTCATTTCTGTGTGTGTGGTTAAATCTATTTTTAAGGAACACTAATTAAAAGGTTTGCCTGACTAATAAAGCTATTACACTGCACATTTGCAAGTACACAAGTACATATTAATGGAAAAAATGTCATCCATTCAATGGCTCGAAATGTACTGTAAACAATGCCAGGAAGGCGGTGGGGGCTGGGAGGGCTTTGTTTCAGCAGAAACCACCCTAATGCAATTGATGCTTGGACCTTTCATGTTCGTACTTTCTTACTGGTAGCTCTCAACAAAATGCTTGTGCAGTCATCTCAGTCATATTTTTAACTCTAAAATTAACTCTGGAGTGCAGAAAGCTGTCAGCGCTGATTCGGTTGAACAGGTACAGCTAGAATGAATTAATTTCCTCATACAGGAGAAAAGTGCTTTTCGAGGTTTCACTACCCCCCACTTTGCTTATATCCCTCTGCATTAGTGTCCCTTTGAGAAGCCACGTTTTATTTTCTAACACGACAGATTTGAGAAAGATTTTTTTTCTGGTCTCAACAGACAGATGGAAAAAAGCAGAGTAAGTATACCTTCTAACAGGGTCTAATAACAAGTGTTCTGCTTTATCCAATACAGGGAGCCACGGTTTCTCAACTCTCACTCGCTAATGTTATGAGTAAGTCAGATGTCTACCCTCAGTGCACAGACATTTCACACTCCCACAGGCAATTTCACTTTTACTGCGCTATAACGACAAAACTTAATAAACCTTTTCGGTTCACAGTCAGGCCTGATGAAAGCACCGTATGGCCTCACAATTTACATTTTACTCACTATTTATCTGTAAAGAGGACTTAATAAGTTGCGACGCAAGTCCACGCAAGGTGAGCGTTGCCATGGCGATGCACGGCGCGCCACTGTTCTCCGTGGCGCTGAGGCCTGCTCCATTGTGGCGAGAGACAACAGCTGTCTTTACCTTTGGCAGGCACACAGGCTCATTAAGGGCCGCCATGTTTGTTTATGTGCCCGATACCTAGCCCTAAGCAAACACTGCCATATCTCTCCTCTACAGCCCTCAATGTCTCAACATTTCCTTTCCTGTTGTAGAGTGAAGCACTGGCACGTTGAGCCTGCTGTACATTTGCTGGGGTGTTTTTTTTTCCTTTTTCACAAGCGTGGAGAAAAAAAACCCCCACTGCCAATGGCTCTCAAAGAATGTGTGCTTAATTGAGAAATTTAGCGGAGGTTCGAGCTGATGAAATGAAGCTAAGGCTGCTAAGATGCTGTGAATGCTGTGGACGTGTAATAAGCATAATGTATGCCATTATGCTGCCTAATATCATGTCTTGTGGTATGTCACTAGAAAGCCTTCTTTGTTTGTTGTGCCGCAGACACGATAAAGGCGTCATTATTTGGCGTGCAGTAAAATCTGCTGTGAAAGGTTTCATTGGCATATTTGGTCCTCTCTCGGCTCTGCTGCAGCTTGAGTGACAAGGCAGGTTGAATTCATAGCGCTTTGACAAAAAATTCCATTTAAGAGGGAAAATGGCATTGAATGTCATTCCATTACTGCAGACGGCAAACATGGAGCCACTTTAACCCAGAAGGCATTCACATTAACTTATACAAAACAGCACAAAGACTCTGTTTTTGGCTTTGCTCTAAATCCTAAACATGTACAGTACTGGAGCAAGTCTCAAAAATGTACTCACTTATTTGATTTCATCCTTATTCACCATTTGTCAAGACCAAAGTCACAATGCATCGTGAAATGAGTTCTTAATGTGGAGTAATGAGGCTGTCATGGCAAAGCAGTCTCTGCTTGTTTGAGTTTGACTCATGTTGTAGATTCAATTAAATCAGCTGAAGTCAAACTGGCCCCAGGCCAGATCGGTAATGGGTGACCTCATTCAAACAATGCTCTGACATATTGAAACAATAAGAGGAAGGGCCTTGAGTCAGTTGCAAAAGCAAACTGCACTCAAAAGCGATAAGGTAGAAATATTACAGTGAAGTCACCAACGATTCCTACGGTTACGCGCCTTCAGGGATGCTCGAGTAGCTCCCAAATCCGCCGTGTGTATGCGCGCGTCAAAATCACACCGGCTTCAACTGTAAGAATAAAAACATGCACAATGCAGCACATTCATGGCAGCGTCATGAAAACAAGCTTGCATTATAAACAAGATAAACATCTCTATCGTCACTACCGAACCACAGATGCTCTGTGAACTCTGACTGCCATTTCCTGTGCCCATAAAAATTGAAAACAAAATTTGCCTCAGCTTTGAAACGTAAAACTACAATACAGATTTTAAACACAGCTGGCCCATTTCTTCTTTAGGAGGTTTACTCGTCCTCAGAAGTCTAAACTGATTTATTTGGATGTTGAAATGCCTGGAATCTAAATCATGACACAAACACTCCCAAGGCTATGTAAACAACCTTTCCAGTTCCAGTCTACAACCACGCTTGCTGAGCATTAGCTCGAGCGCTAAGGGCAAAAGCACTTCTCACTTTTGGGAGGGTCTCCGCTGTCGTGCGATTATTAGGAGAGGGCGCTCCTCGGCCTGTGTAACACGGAGCAGGAATCATCAAAAGGCTGATTCTGCTGCCAACTCTAAATCAATTCTGATACTTATTTTAAGGCGCACTTGCCATTTATTATGTGTTTGGAATTACAGAGACATCCTGAGTGCTTTGTAGAATAAACAGAAACGAGGTAACGGAATCAAACCGAACATCTTGCTTTACTCTCGCTTGTTTCTCTATTCACCAGGGCAATAGCAGTTACAGTAAACAGACAAAAGAGCTCACACACACACTCACAGTAACTGCATCTCATTACGTGGCATTCCCTTTGGCCCTTATTCCATTAGAAATTAAAACCCGGGACAATTAGTGGCAGATTGGTCTCGGCTCACTGTGCTATATTTGCGCTCTCAAGGCTGGAAGATGACTTAATTACAGGCTCACGTGAAAACTGCAGCATGGTGCCGGAGCACACAGCGAATACCTGGAGTCAGGGTCAGCCGCAACAAATTCAGCTGATGAGAAATTAATTGCTGGAAATTGCACTGTACACTGTAAAAAAAACCCAAAACAACCCAGCTGGAAGTCAAACTGGCTTGGGGTCTAACTCATAACTTTAAATAATGTAAACATCAATGCTGAGAAATTCTAAACTACTCTCCAAATGCTAGTGCACCCTGCTGGTCCAAAGCATACCAGACGGGATGGAAGAGGTCGAAGGTCAAATGTGGGTGAGTTCAGATTTCTCTGGACGGAGAGCTCTCATTTCCTTGTTTAGAAGCCTGTTTAGTGCTCGACTGTTAAGGTTTAGTTTCTCACTTCCTGTGGATCAAGGGGTGTACACACTGGTGACCCAACCAGTCAGGGTGTAGTGAAGAGGAGAAGTGTCGTAGCTGCCCCACAGTATCCACGCTTCCATGGCACCAACAGCGAGGTATTTTCCTGGAGCTACTTGGACTACTAACTTTTTTTTTATCTGCCTCATCGCTCTGCTTATGACAAGGACACGCAGCCCATTTTGCTGTAATTGAACTAGCTCTAGTTTATGTAACAGTTGACCGTTCTGTCCTTCAAGCTACAGGGGGAGACAAAAAAGAGCGATTTGCACTGGCTGTTGTCATGTGACACCATGTCCCATTATATTGTGATGTTGTCAGAGGAGAAGGGGAAATCAAATGTCTTGAAGCTGTAGGGGATGTGTGTGTGCGTTTGGATGGTGTGGTGAAACCACGGTATAGATTTGTTGAGTGACCCTGCAAGGTTTAAAGAGCGTGCTTCTAATTGAGCAGCGCAGCCATTTGTTTGCCATCAGTGAATCGTAGCTCCTACTACCACGCATCCCCGTCTACGATACGGCTTGAACCGAAGCTGCTTATCCCCGAGGGTGGAGGGAGGATGACGCCGATTCCAGAAGACAAGGCGACACAGGGAGGGCTTCGCTCTGAACAGGTCGTCAGTCAATCAAAGGCATGACACACACACACAGACAATTCATGCTCACATTCACACCTACGGGCGAACGAAGGCTGCCAATTAACCCTAACCTGCTGCCTGGCACCTGGCAAAAGGCCGCACAGCTGAACGTCACGTCTAAAGGCCAGAGCCGGCCAGTAGGCTCGGACCTGATCCTGAGACAGACATCCACCCCACAGCTTAAGCATCGGCCTCTTTATGTGACAAAATGTAGCAGTATTAGCAGAATTAACACTCTCAGACCCACCTCAGACACGTTGTCACGTGTGAACAACCACATCTTACAGGAAAACTGCTTATTATTTGTGGCGATGATAATTCTGTTATTATGAGCACTCGAAGCGATAAGATCAAAATATCTTGCAAACACACTTTCATCGATGATTTATTTGGTGCATACTGTAGGATGAGGGCTTATGAGATGTCACTAAGATACAGTGGAGGTGAAGACATATTGCTTAAGTATATTATATATGTCTTGGTTTTGTTATTACTTACATGCGTTTTCGGTGTAAAGGGGATTTTTGGCTCAAACCACCAATGGTGACACAAACGCCTGGGGAAACGCTGCACACATGTGAGCCACTGTCGTCAGTAGTCACAGTTGAATCGCGCTTTTCTTGCAGTTGGCACTTGTTGGACTCGTGCAGCTGATGTTTTTGCCCTGAACTGACACCAGGTTGCATCATTATTTTGCCCCTGATTTAATGATGCCATCATCATTTGAGCAGGACCAGTAATTATATAACAGCGTGCATACAGTCACAGATGCATGACTGTATTACACACGACGACGGCTCGCTGTAGACACGAAGAAACGGAAACAGTGGAAAAACCAGGTGCAATGAGCAATGAGAGACGCTGTTGTTGTTGTTGTTTTGTTTTTCTCAACAAGTCGCCGTGTCAGTTGAGAATTTCCTTTGTGTGTTTGGGGGACGCTGCATGACTGGGCAGTCAGCGTTTAGGGTCCATAGGACAACAGCAGCCCGAGCTCCCGTCTGTGTGAAGACCAAGGCTCCGGTGCTCTGTATCAAGTGCCATTGTTTTGGTAATAGTAAACCTGGGGCACTTGCCAGGAGGCATTAGTCATTCATCTAACAAGTTCCACAAAGCAAACCACAAAGTGCTCCACTGTTGACTTCCTCTTACCGAATTCTGAGCGCATAAGCACATTTCCAAGTATGTCGCGGCACAGGTTCGAACCTTTCGATGACTACCTGAAATACGGCCGCGATGTCTGCGCCCTCTCCTGACAGGAAGCCGGCGCGTTGGACGCACGTAGTTTTTGTTAGCGAGTGGGGGAGAAATAAGGGAGGCGCTGGGTGAAAGGCAGATAGGAGGGGATTAGTGTGGAGTGCAATTTTTCAGCGGGCCAGGCATACGACATGATCTCTAATTACCCACAAAGCACTGTGTAACCCGAGCCCCAGATTAGGCTGCATTATCAGGCTTAATAAAACATGACCATCTCTCCGTTTCACTCCCTGCCGCTGCTGCCACAAACATTTGTTTCTGCTTATGACATTCCCAGAGCCTTTACAACTAAGTAGCCCACATGTGCCTGTTTCAGTAATAGTCATATAACAACCTACACTCACTGGCCACTTTATTAGGAACACCTGTACCAACTCAACACCATCCAACCGCTCCTGCCTTTAATTCTACTGCTACAAGGTTTCATTTCTCTAAACCTTAGAAGGCTTCTTGGTTGAGAAGGAAGAATAGTCTGTACTAAACCAGCAGCAGTAAAATACAGGCCGTTCTACTAAAACAGGTCGTCCTTGTGCTAAATTGGTGCTTTTAGTTTTGGTTCTACAGACACATTTGGTTGTGCAATGTGTTCACATTTGAAAGAAAGCTCATTACCTGCAAAAGAGCATTTTATACCTGTCCCTATAAATAAATGTTTTCAATACTACTTCCACTACTGCTGCAGTGTCAGCAGCACACACACACACGCCTATAGTTGGCTTACGTGGGCCGTGCCAGTAAGCGCTGCTTTAGGCTATGGTTTTTCACTACTGTCTACTGTGTTATTAACAATTCTATAAAAAGATCTGCTCAAGTTTCTCTTTCCTGTGTGTTAACAACCCTACCAAGCTGCTGAGGAGAGTGAGGCCTAGTTAAGAGAGAGGCGGAGAGTCCTCGACAGCGTAACACCACCGACTGTGTGTCAAAATTTCCAAAATCCTACTTTTCTTTTCTGTTTGTTTTTCTTTGCGACATCACTCATCGGCATGGCTCTCAGCCAGCTCGAGACTAAATAGGTCGACAACACAAAGAGAGGGCTTCTCTCTGGCTTCCCCTACCTTCAGTCATCCACCAACCCCGGCTAACTTCCCTACCTCTACTCTTTGCTCCTTTCCTTCTTTTCTCTTCAGTAACTTTTCCATTTTTATTCCTCTTTTAGCCAATCCCACGGAACTGAAACTATGGTATTACTACTAACACTTCTGCCTCTGCCCATTGTAAACGATCACGGAGCTCATCATTAGCTCTCAAAGAGGAAGAATGAGCCACAGTTTGATTACCTCGGTGGCTCTGCGGCCTCCCGCAGTCTCTGCTGACTGAATTGGACGCAGGCGATTACAGCCTTGCACAGGCAATTATATCTGCCTGCTAAATATGTCACACATAATAAACACATGCTCCTGACAGACAAGGACAAGGCGAGACAGTCACAGCTGGGGAAAGAGGAAAGAGAGCAAATTCTGGATCATATGGATTTATCAAGGCAGCCTTCCTCAAGTGGAAACCTCTCACAGCTCAAATCAATGCATGTCAGCGGATTAATGAACGACAACAGCGTTCAAATTAGAGCTCTCAGTCTGCTGATGAGCGGCAGTCTAAAGAAAGGTACTTGTGGATCATCTTGTGCTTGGTTCTGTTTCTGTGTCGGTCTGGGCTCTGACCATTCGCTGAACTTCTATACGGGCACTGTCTGTTCAGTACAAACATGGCACTAACACCAGGCCGATAATATTTGTCAAGGATATTCAGTGAAAACAAGGGAGGGAAAGACCCTTAAATCCCTGGCAAGGAGCTTATGCCATGGCCCATGATGTTTGCACAGGACATACCTCAGGAAGCTGAGACAACTGGGAATGTTTGTCAGGATTCCAGTCTGTTCCACGTGTACATACTGTACATACAGTACAATACTTGCACTACATATGTACATACATGTACTGTAGGTGAAGGTACCTAACTCATACACTGACACATGCATACATAGCTATCGTACAGATTAACGTACAAGCAGTCTACCAGTCTTTCCTTTTTGTCAGCAATGGAAAAAGGTAATAGCACCACGTAACTGGATCTTTAGAAAAGTCTCCACCAGCTCATAAAACACGTCCGGTGACGATTTGTTGTGTCTTGTTCTACCAGTGTTATAACTGGTTGGGTTGGGTTGGCCATGGAAACCAAGCCTCTCTGTGTTGTTTTGCATATGGCTGACTCATGTATAGAAATATTAACCAGCTCAAACAAGTCCTTCAAGGTCTGGGATCTCTTTCACTGACTAATAATCCTGCTTTAGGATCCTGGCTGGGTGCCTACTTCTATATTATACATTGTTATAGTATTACAGGCAACATGACTGAGAAATAGCTCAACTCTGACTTTAATCATTTCCAGCTACATGCAAATCTACAACTCTTGCTCAAGATCTTTTTTCAGTCTGGTCCAACACACTGACACTGTTAGTATTTTTATAAGTGAACCGCTAAACTACGCGTCTACTCTACAGCTGTATGTTTAACAGCTCTGTTCAATAAAGACATAAATGGTCACGAATCTGTCTCATCACCTAAGCAACATCTATTGTGTTTGTTGATATTTGTGACTGTGGTGAAGCTTAGATCATATTTCAAGACCAATTTATGCAGAAAACCAGGAAATTGTCTTGCAACTGTAACCACATTTGTGGTATGTTATATATTGTTGCTTTCCTGGTTGCCTCTGGGGGTTTTCCTATGCGTTCAATTAGGCTTAAACTACCATAAACAAAAAAAGAAACCTGCTGGAACAACTGCTTGTTTAGTTATGACAGGAGAAACTGTATCTACATAACGTCGGTTCAGTATACACACATACATTTAGTCACATTATATGCATTTCGGTTTCTCCATGCTGCCATGTGTCATTCATTCGGAGTGTTTGCAGCCATTAGCAAACATAATCAACATTTAACTCAACACCCTGGGGCCTCCTCTGCAGCAGGTGCTGGAGCTGTTTCTTCTTCTGCTGTGCGAGTGAGACTGCCATTGCACTGCCCCATGGGAAGGCCCGGGCTGACTAAAGCACACTACCGTGGGGCGGCAGGTCTTAATTATGGTAACAGACACCGAGTGGAAGTCACTGGTTGCAACCAACGTGCAAGTAGCTGAGAACTGCCAGGGCCAGCACCTCTACCAACACTGCTCCTATTCCATATACATTCATACCAAACACGGGGCGTTTAACCTGGGAAGTACAGTAACACGACACTGTTATTACAGCATCACACGGTGTCTCATCCATATTCATGCCTACCCATGCGTCTATCAGAACTAATGGCCTAATCCCCTAAACGGACTCACATTAAAAACATGCAGGCACCTTGTGGTTGGTTGTAAAAGGGACTTTTCACTCAGAGGCAAAACGTTTTAAGGCAAGGACTCCGTGGCATATGCCAGCTCTGTGACTCAGCCAATGGCAAAGCCAATCCCAGTTTTATTGAAATGATTTGAAATGGTTGGAATCTCTATTAAAAATCTCCTCCGTGTGTCAGGGCAGGAAGGCTATGATTTAGTGGCCTTTTTTTTGTTGCTCTGTCTGTGCTGGCTGTGTGTCACCGGCCCTTGCTGTGGTATGCACGGCCTTTCTCAGCGCAGGGCTATGAAAGCAATTGTGATTGTGATTCCGTAGTCAGCAAAACGCTCAAATGGCTCCGAGTTAGCATGCACAGGCACACACGCACAGCCCATACCGGGCCGCCGATTACTTCAACCCATTTGACTCGCACTCATCCTTTGATTCTGCCTCTGTCGCAAACCACGGAGTTTGTCATTAGCTAATAGCAACAACATCACTCGTCGTCCGCAAACACTGTAGCCTGCATTACAGCCAACGCTTAATTTGTCGTCCATGTTTAAGCTCTAACCCGGGCTCGTTTGACCACAACTACAAATGAATGCGTTTTATTCAGGTGCTTGTTTCAGCTGAGGACGGTCATTTGATTGAAACTGAATATGTTAATGCAAAGTAATCAGACCTTTGCCAAGCATACACAAAGCAGTCCTGTAATAAAAAAAATAACACTCAGATAAGTCATTCAAATGGAGAACATCCTATTCCAGCCTATCTGAGGCAGAGGAGACCACCGTCGAACAAAGCCGGCTCTTCAGTCTTGCCCTATCGAAGCAGATAGCAGTTGTTGAGAGGATATATGAGCTGGGTGGGGCCTGGGTGTATAAACACAGGCCCTACTCTCCCTGCTCTCCACGCTAGAGCCGCACTGTAGTCAACACCTCAGCTCAGCAGCAGCAGCCAGCACTGTTTGATTAAGGTATTCAAATAAAGGAGCAGACGCTGTGTTCCCAGTTCACAGAGCAAAGTAAAAGCGCCGGACAAACAAACAGCCACGGCACAATTACAGCAAAGCCATATGTGTCTTATTAGACAGCACCCATCTATATGCCTACAGCATATGTGGTAGTAAAACGTGGTCCAGTCTCATTACCACCAGTACTACGGCATCATTGTTGACAGGAGGAGAGGACGACAGAAATACAAAGTATTTAAAGTACTGAAGTAAACATCTCCTGAGTTATTTATGGATCCTTCTGAATCGTGGCAATCTGCACTTGACCTAGCTTCTCCGCACGCCTAATGCATCTATTTCTTTGCATTTTTCATATCTTTTTTCCTCAACAGCACCAACTGATTTGGTTTGCAGCATGAATCGCGTTATTTAAGACCCAATCGATAGCGAACGTTGGCAGCCCAATCTAGGATTTACATTTCATCCTTGCAAGACGTTTTTTTTTGTTGTTGTTGCTGTTGAACGTGGCCAGCGCTGCCAAAGGAACAGAAATGATTCACACGGGGATTGTTGTTTGTGGTAATTATCAGAGCACTGAACAAGGTGACAGAAAGAAAAGCCTGCACGCGCTCCAACTATTATGAATGAAATGAGCACCGGCTCCGATTGAGAAGTGTGACAAAGGCTTAAAGCATGACAGTCGCACACGTGTTCCCCTGGAAGTCACAGACTCGCTAATTACTCCAACTGGGCTGGTGTCCGCACGCAGCATCCAGAGTGAGTCAGTACTACGCAGAGCAGGTTCGCAGATAAACAGAGCATGAAACTAAAATGCAAGCACATGTTTGCTTCATCCAATTAAGCCTGTGTGTCACTGGGATTAACGCTGTTAATTTCAGCATTAAGAAGAGAAACATTTTCTCACGCTGTAAACTGCTTTTCTTTTAAGCCTTTACAGGAGTAATACTGTTAATATCAATACATCAGACAAACTGCAGCTACCTGACTTCCTTTTACTTCTTCTACTCCTCATCCGCGGAGCCGGAGCCCACAGAACAAATCAGGTGTCTTTTTAATGGCGCAGCCAGGTTGAGACGCGCTGAGGAGAGGAACTTGACCTTGCACTCGGTGTTAACATGACACCAAATGATCCCTGCTGGTCCTGGCCTCATTTGCATCGCTAGTGAAAGAAGTTAGTGTTACACGTGTGATGATAGCAAATTATAAGCCCAAGTAAAGGGAGTAGGGGGATTTCAATAATTCAAATGAACACTTGTAATTCTGAGGAGGGCCACACTTTTGTATTGGTGACTGTGGTTGGTGTCGCTTTCTCTCTTGTGAGAGCCGCGTATATCATTTAATATCTACTGGCTTTGTTTCCAGGATTCATGCAGTGTGTGTATGTGTGTGTGTGTGTGTGTGCGTGTGTGTGTGCGTGTGTGTGTGTCTATCAGCGTATTCTTGGGATTATATGCGTGAAGAATGATCCCAATTCGTTTGACCTACAAAACGCTAGCCTGTGCTGGGGAGACAGTTATGTGAACCCATCTGGGTGACACAGGTGTAGACCTGCGTTATCACTAAATGCTTGATACAAGCCTTATTTTATCTGTGATGTAAAAAAAACAGAGTCGCTAAATAAAACTGCCCTGTTTTTCAGCCATGAACACACCAACATGTGGGGGACAACATGCTAGCCAACCTGTGCAAAGATTATTATAGCACCATTTGTGAGATGATCTTTGCAGTTAATTACTGGAATGTTCCGTTCCCTTACAGAGATTTTCCATTGCCCACACAGTGAGAGACAAACATCCCCAGCAGTGTTTTGAACCATTCCTCTCATTGGCATAAGTGAAAGCTTTAGACGAGAAAGAAAGAACTCCACGGTATCTCTAGCTTATAGGAACCTCGCCTCCGGCAGCAGGTCCGCGTCCAGGCCCGGCTCATTTGTAAAATTCAACCTTGGTAAGTCTAAGTGATGAAGTCTAATGCGAGACTGCAGGTGGCTGAGATGCTGTTAAAACTAGTGTCTGTTAATCAGACAGTTCACTGACTTCCCTGTTACTTCTGCAGCGCATGTGTTGTGCTTTGGAGAATTTATTATTACTTTTGCTGTGATCTTATCTCAGTTTGGGCTGGCACACTTTCAGTGCCCTGCATATTTCTACCTCTGCACAATCTCGCTCATTATAACAGGATTACTCTGGATGCTTTACGCGGAGGATTGTTGTTTGTTTTGTTTTTTTGGAAAATGTCAAACTGCAAAATATTCACAATTGCAGTGGAGTTAGCGCCGGTCACAAGTCAAACGACGCCGAGGTGCCAACGCCGAGACAGGGAAAACAGCGACACGTTAACAGGCAGACTCTGTGGTTTCTCGTTACAAAGTAATTAACAGTACATTACTGGCACGCATCCATTTAATCGCCGAACTCCCAGCGGAAAACCCAGAAAGCCGGAGAATAAGAAATCATTGAGAGGGAAGACAGCGTAGGAGCAGCGAGCAGCGGGGCAGTATGGATTCCATACAGTCCCTGGTATCCACATCGGGTGGGACACGCAATGCCAGCTTTACGCACAACACAACACTCCTGCACCACCTCAAATAACACAGTAGCCAAGCTGCTTGGACAAAAAAAAAGTTTTTCTCCTTTCAACTGCGCAGCAGATAGATGGCAGGTCTCAGGGTGAAACAAATGTTAACACAAGTCCCGCGTCCCGTTCCAGGCTAAATAAAAACCCCTCCATCCCAGCCCAGGTCACTGTACTTGCTGACACTTGACATTTTATTCAAGCGTGCAGCCGTGTGCGTCGGAGCTGCGAGCGTCCGTGGGGGTAAAAACGCGTTCGAGCCAGCGTTGGGGCTGCGCGAACAGGCTGTGCTGGGTCACACAGACACACAGGTAAGACATCAGGACAGAAATTCAGTGCACGACAACACACAGTGCGTTTGTTACCTTGTTCGAGTGGTAATAGTCCAACGAGCTCAGACAACTTGGATCAGTCGGTAAGGAGCATGAACCCACGTTTGCCGGGGGCGCAGGGTAAAATCTCACGTCCATCTCAGGTTGTGCGAGACTGAAGGCATGAAATCACTTTCGGCGTCTTTGGCTCACTATTGTCTCAGCAAACACGCCGCCAGAAGCAGGACAGGCAACAACAACACAAAAAGAAGTGGGGGAGTTGTACTCGGCGCACTCTTCCCTCGCATCCGTTCGCCGCCGAACTTCGGCACCAACTCTGGTGATGCGCAGTCCTCCTCAGAGCATCGCACCAGGATGCAAAACACTCACTCACTCAAACGGAGAGGACAATATTCACGCACACGCACGTGTTTGGAAAACTATCCCGTTGCTCCAGAACAAACAAAAGCAACTCTCCAACTTAAATCCTGGCCTATTACTTCTTTTTCTTTCTTTACGGAAGAGCAGCAGCCCGTAAATTTGCAGCCCCTGTTTCCTCACTGCTCTCCGGACTCCACACGGGCTTTGTTATGGAGGTGCATATTCTTGCAATGGTTCCAACACAGAAGTGCTTGGACTTCCCTTTGCCATGCGACCTCTGCCGATAAAAAACGGGAAAGAGGAACGAATGGAGAAGGGGGAGGGGAGATCGGTGGCTGCCTTGGCAACCGCTCTCCTTTCTGCAACTGCGCGCCTCTGATTAGCTGTAAATGTAGTAGCGTGCGCGGCTGTGCATTATGAAGCGCACTCCGCTTCCATCAGTGCTTCATAAAGGCTTCCATTTGGGTTATTGTGCCAAGACGGATGGGAGCTTGCAGTCGCTGTATTTCCACCATGTTTTATGTATTCCTGCTTCACATTAGCGCGACTATGTGAACCTGCTGTGTTTAATGACATCACCTAATGATACAGAACCTAATACAGCCTAGTTCAAAGCGGTGTGCAAGAAAGCACTTAGGCCCCTGTAACGTTTCAGAACACTTCAAAGTCAAAGAACATAAGTCTGTGAAATACTTGCCCAGTGTTTTGTAATATTGTGACAGTGTTTTTGAAATCGTTTATTGTGAAGTTGCCGCGTTAGACAATTACAGCTGCTATATTAACCTCGCACAGCAGAGCAGAACGCGCTTTTAAAAGTGTGCATGCGCGCGGTGGAACTGGTGCAAGGAGGTTTAATCTCATATTGCCATACAGTTGCAAATGCGTGTGCAGAGAAGCTGGGGCTGGGAGAGCCGCCTCTGACAGCTCACTGAATGTGATGGATAGCACACCCTTGCCCTGTGATGTGCATGCACATTTGATGTTGAAATGGGCTATCCATGGGACCATTGTCTTTCAATCATGTCAAGGCAAAGTACAGAACAGAGCACTTTTTTTTTTTTTTGCTGCCTGGCGTTATTACCATGCCACAGTTTACGGCGCAGGCTTCCTGCACAGAAACGCTCTTTATTCTTCTGACGCGGTTCTGTTTTAAGATATCTAATTTGATGTGTTTTCAGGATGCATCAGCATTAAAGCAGGGCTAATACGTCCGCTTCTATCGCTCCGTAGCTGTGTTGCAGACAGGCTTTCATTAGGTGAACCTGGATGTGAATAAAGGAGCATGTAACACTGGGAAGGGTACAATTGTTTTTACACAAACCATGACAGCAGCATCTGCCCACCGCTGCAGCTCTAATGTTTCCAGCCTTCAGAAATATAAAAAGCGGGTCATTATTTCAGCAGGTCTATTATGTTACAGCGCAACCTCTTTATTTTACAGTGCGGGCCTTTGCCAGTAGGCACATCCTGCCACTCTCACTGGCACAGCTCACAGAGGGTTAACAACATGGCTCGGTGCCATGGCTTCATGGGAATGGAATGTGGAGTGCTGTGTGTGCAGGGCTCCTTTCCCAGCATCCCTCACTGCCCAGGCGCATGCTAATGATCAGTATTATTGAAGCACAATTGATGGGCTAGCAACCAAACAAGAGAAACTAATTACTACTAAGGCTTTATTGTCCTTTAATTACAGAAGCTCTATGGAAATTAGTGCCGCACAAAGACACAGTCCTACTTTAATCTCAACTAAAATGCGATGCGGATGAAAAAATCCGCAAGATGAAAGATAGATAAGATAATTTGGCTTTTGGTTCGCTGTGCAGAAACAACGGCTGATTTGAGTAAAGCGTGGGTGAACAAAAGAAGTGCTGAGGGCTGTTCTAATTCAGACTGAAAATCATCTCCAAACTGAATTCTTGTGTGACCTTGGGCAGCGGAATAAAAAAGGTAGATGCTGAACATCTCTTTCCCCCAGATTCCAGTGGAAAAGTCAATTAAGCCATCATTAAACAGGATAAAGAACTTTTTCTATAATAACAGAGTAAAAATTATCTAAGCATAGTTACATAGTATTTTATGTCTTATTGTCAGAATCACAAAGTTCATAGCCCAGGTCAGAGGAGGCTTCCTCTACATTCAGATCAAACTAAATACAGTTTTAAAAGTACTCTGGCTTTTTTAACCTGTCTTAGTCCTGATTCATGCATCAGTTTTAAAATTAGCATACAGCAAGCAGCGGTAACGTACCGGACATAACTCCCTGATAAAAGGACTTGGATATTTTGGACATATAAGAAATGTTTAAACTTTATTTGTATTGTGTGCCACACTTTTGTGTCTCTCTACAGTTTTAACACTGAAAACGAATTATAGAAGGGAAATACATAAAATATTTTACTTTGGCTAAAAAGATGAAAATGTTAAAATCTTAAATTATACAACTGCACTGAAGCCATAAAAAAGTTTCTTTACGACTTGAGACGCCTGCTGTGTTGGTAGCATTTTCTACAGTTACATGCATTATGTATGATGTAACCCCAATTACTACAGATGTAAAAAGATGAGCAAAACATCTGGTTAAAGCATATAATTTATTTTTTGAATGATGTTGACAGAAGGTTCCAGTAACAACAGCTTGCTTTGTCCTCACTCAAACACTAATTTCAGGAAGCAAAACTTTCTGAAATTCTGCCAGACCTGCTTTTGTTACTGACGTACACATGATACACACAGAAAAGCACAGGACATGTTGTCCTTTTAGCGCCTGACATTTAGAATAATTTGATCTGTTCATGCAAACTGTGTGCCTAAGGGCAGCTATGGTAAGGTGCATGCAAATGAAACCATTATGTTAAACTCACTGCTGTGCATGTTGCTCTCACTGAAGTCTGAAAGCCTTCTCTCATACCATCAAAGAGTGAGTAGCCTGCCTAATAATAATAATAATAATAATAATAATAATAATAATAATAATAATAATAATAATAATAATAATAATAATAATAATAATAATAATAATAATAATAATAATGGGACTGTCTCACTATGCCTGTTTATAAGATAAGTTATCTTTTGTTTTGAAATTTGAAAATACTAGCCTGAAGGAAACTTGCTCTGGCCATGTTAGCTGACCTTTGACCTCTGTGCCACCTTGCTCTGACCCTGCACATTTCATCAGGGCCTGGGAACCAGCAGACTGTGTTTAAATAAAATAATGAGTTGTAATTTTTCCAGTGTTGTGAACGTGAGTGCATCATGAAACATGAGGTACACACAGAAATTTCCATCTTTTTATATTTCTGCTGAAGTAGACGATGTGATCCTACGGCGCAGCTCTGCAGACAAGAAGGCCGTGACCTACTTTTCCCAGAGGTCAGCTCCCTGACTCAGGATTTTAAGCCTTTGACATCTAAACTATACTCAAAGATTATGTCCATGTGTGGTTTGTCCTGATTCATTCCATACATGGAAATTGCTGACTCTCTAAGTAAAGTCAGACACAGTGCAGCGCGCCTGTGACTCTGAGCGAGCAGTGAGGAAACAAGCAGGGCTTATTATTTGACTGACATCATGTCCTCATTGTGTCATCCACCTAGCAAATCACCCCGAAGCATAATTAAAGGAAATCACCACAGGGCTTACATGCATTGACTTTTGATTTAGTAAAAAAAAAAAAAGACGTGTACACCTTTTCCCCTCTGCATGAAGGGCTGCAGGAAGACAGAAGCTCAGCGGAAAAGAGAGCACACTTGTCAGTCTGACCACGTTTCATTTAGCACTTCATTTCAAGGAAATTCAAGACTCTCCTCTAATTGCCTATAGCATTTCAGCTCTCATTTGGAAGAGAATGTATCGCAGTCTGCTGGAGCTCAACTCACTGTTTTCATATCATTAAAAAGAGCAACACTTGCACACGGTGATAATGTCAAGTGAGGTAAAGTTTCATTTCTTGAACAATGTTTGCATAAAAACTATAAGGAGTGTGTTGTTTGGACTCCCAGAGTTTCGTAAAGTCATAGTTAGAGACATTTGCACAGGATTATGTTTTATTTGCATTATGTCATATGACTGAGTGCATGTTTAGTGCACATTTAGGAACAGGACCTATTCTTATTTTTATTCTTATTCAAAATTGAAGCATATAGAATCATCCCCAGTGAATATTGTTATTCAAGCAGAGGAATTGTGAGTCATTCCTATATAAAGAAATTCAACATCCAATTACAGTCTCTTTCAGCTGAGCAATTAGGATTCTTTTGAGCCGCTCAAATTATAGAAATAAAGAAAATATTAAAAGACAAACAAGGCTAATTTCTATTCATGCTCCTTTTTAAGACGACCCAACAGCAACAGAAACTATTAGATGCATTTTATTTTCTAGTGACTGCACATTTTTGGACAGATGTCAACATTCTATTTCTCAGTCTGAATCACTTTTCAGGAACTGTTAACCTTCACGTCTTCACAGTGAAGTGAGGCTAAAACCCTGTTTATGCAGATCTGCAGATATGAGCTCGTTGTCTGCTAAAAATCTTCCTGTTTTCACTTTCAGCTGAAGTCAAGACATGCATGATTCGAAGTAATCTATGTCGTGGTGAAACAATGCTTTTGCTTTTCATGTTCCATCCACTGGTGAAATCAAGCATGCTTGAGCTTTATCTGTGCTGAAGGATGATGCCTGCACTGGCCTCTATCCAGGTCCTTTGGACTGGGAAATAAGGAACAAACGCAATACATCTATTAGACACATTGGAAATCTTTGTAGTAGATGTCAGATACAGTACAGTTTGCTGTTGGAGTACAAACACACCACTTCCACCTTCTAGATTCTCCCAAAAAGTTAGAGGGAGATCTAAAAAAACTGAAAATGTGTGAGCTTATGTTTGTAAGAGAGCTCAGCAGCACTGCACTGCATGACAACAAGTTATTTCTGTTTGTTCTCCATGGATTATCTACTATTTATATTTACATTGTCCAGAACATGGAGCTTGTAGCCTCAGTGTTTACGTGACATGTTTTTACTGTATCATATTTCTACCAATATATTATTGAATTACATTAAAAAATTCAATGAGGAACTTGTACAAAACCTCTTGAGAAAACTATAATGAACCCATTAGTTGCCGGTTTGCAATTTTCACATAATTCTCTTTCTTTCTCTTTCCAGTTATATAGGAATTACTGTACCTACAATTGGTGGCACCTGTCGACTAAATGATTAGAGGAATAATTCATGTAAAGTCAAAACTTATTCTGTGACGTGTTATTAAACATCATCAGTAAGACTTGAAAACTGAAAGGCTTTTATTTAAAATAGACAGTGGAAAATAACTTTAGCATTTAGCTCATGATTCAAGGCTGCGTTCCCACTGCCTGCTTCCCTTGGCTTTATATAGAGACGAATTCTATTGTAATTTCACTCTTTAAGTGGATTAATGTGGTGAAAAATGTCAGTGATTACTGTGTAAGGTATGTGGAAAAAAGTGTTTCACTGTCAAATTCACTTTAAAAGCCTAACTGCTCATTTTCATGCTTCCACGTTGTTGTGATTTACCACCACGCTCTGGTCAAACAATCCACTGATTTACTGCATTTCTGATCGATCAAGACTTTGTTTACCCTACGTGATGATTTCTAATGTCCTGCTTCCTTCATCGCTGGCATTAACCAGCAGGAAGATTTAAACATAGATGGTTATGCAATTGTGACCTGTTCCAGAGCAGGTGCCTGTGGGGAGGTCTGAGTGCCTTATAATGTATAAGCACACTTAGTACTGATGGTTTGGACCTCTATCACCCAGAACGGAGAAAATAGTCTCCCGTCGGATCCCCTGAGAGATCGGAGATTACACTTTTATCGATGCAACAGGAGGAGGATTTTCCGACAGAGTTGAAAAGAAGCAGCTGTACTGTACTGTGTGGGTCTTTGTGTTGGACGCGACTGCCCACATGAATAAAATATGGCATCTGAACACGCTGTTCACAGTCTTTGGAACAACAATATCCTTTTAAGACTAATTTCACATAGGCTGCATGCCCTCAGTGGTCTCACTCCTTCTCTCTCCCTCTTTGACAGACACAAACAAACACACACAGACTCACATTTTCAAGGGTGAGAGAATGCTACATTGCCATTACCAGTAAACACAGACACTAGGGGGATGGGATAAAATCCATCAGATTTGATGGCGTGGTGATGTAGATAATGTTTTTTTTTTGTCTTTTCAGCTCTGCTCAGAGAAAAGAAGGCAGAATGAAGCCACTTTCCCTCACTCGCATCCTATGTTTTGAAGGAAAGGGAGCGCAGTGTACCGAGTTTGTACATGTCTCTTTGTGCCCTTTTACCTATCGGCGTGATTGCCCTGCCATTACGTGGTTTAACGGCGAAACACACATACTCCTAATCCAGCTACACTCTGACAGTGTAGCTGGGCTCGTAGTCAACAGAAAAAAGGAACATAATTATCCAGTTTCTCATCTGTTTGCACAAATACGACAGAAAAGCCCTCAAAAACCGCTCAACGCTACGGTAATTTACCACACAGAAACATTGGAAAACAAACGCGTTCAGGAAATGTAGATGGGTTTTTAAGGTCTGAAAGCCACAGCTGCTTGGCAAGCAGAAGCTGGCTCCTTTTGTCTTTTATCTTCTTCTGTAATGTGCACAGGTGCTGCTTAATTCAATTGGAGAACGTTGCCATGGTTTTACATTAATATATTTCCATGTTACCATTACGACTGTTGTCATGGAGATGATAGGACCTATTTGAACTGAAAGCAGAGATGGTTTTATGGGGGTATTGCTCTCTTTCTCTCCCTCTCCTCTCTCTCATGCTCTCCTTTCCTCTTTCTATCGCTCTCTTTCTTTCGGTTGCTCCCTGTCAAGTCACATGGTCTGCAGCCAGATTTAAAGCTTCACTTCACTGTTCACCCCTCCTTTATTTTACTGGTTCTAACTAAGTATTTCTGGAGCAGAAGATGCGTTTCAATTGTACCTGGCAACCAGCACATTCAGGGATAAAAAAACAGCTCTTGTTTGAGGGCTTTCACAGCATTGTGTGCGTCTAGTGTGACGCCCAAATCAAATCCAATGCATGAGAATCGTTCGAACAAGTGATGCTGAAAAGAATTTCCAGTAATGTTCCCATTGGCTTTTTTCATTACCACTGAACCCATGTTGACTGAACGTCTTTTGACTTTCCAGAGGAAAAAAAAAAGAGCTAGAAAAGAAAACGAACGGGCTAATCAGGTACAAGGGTTGGGTTGCACTGGAAATGGATTTAGCAAAAAATCAAAACAACTATGTAAAATACAGACATTTTTTGAACATAGCCTACTATGAACATCTAATTGAGACTCGGTTATTCCAATTAAAGTAATTGCACACTTTCATAAAATCAATACCGCTCTCTGGTACCGTAATTGCTTCTTTCAATCAATTTGATGCATTTTCTAGAACAAAAGGCAAAGCAGGGGTATTCAATTTACTCAAGCATACCAAAGTTGATGGAATGCTTGTATTGGCTATTAAGGCATTGCTTGTTTTCTTCTTCTTAAGGATGCCACTGAAATATCTTCAGAGGCGAGTTCAAAGTCACCTTGTTATCTCTGGATTTCGCCTTCAATACCACTGTAACTCATTATATCTGCACACACAAGAGCAGAAACGTATTAGTAGCCTGGCACCTCGCTGAAATGAATTGCAAAATGTATCACACTACGTAGTAACTTTGTTGAAATCGACCTTAGTTTCTGCTAACGAACGCGCTCACACGCGCGCACACGCTGCGCAGACGACACACACCTCGCCTGAAAGTCCAAACAAATATAGAGAAAATGTGACAACAGCGCCGAAGAGAAACTGGGCTATTCTGACAGCTTTGATCCATCAGCAAACCATGATGCGAAGCAAAGTCAAATGTGCCCTACTTTCCTTTGCATTAACTGAACTCGAAACCTTCTCAGAATTCTTACACGTACTGTATTTCAGGCCACACTTCTCCCTGTGTTGTTGTGAAATGAAATAACTTAGAATTAGAAATGGGTTACAGTCTGTGTCTTACTCCATCTCACTCTCTCTTTCATACACACATGCTCTACAGATAGATTTAAGACACCCCCGTTTTCTCTTTTTCTGCATTTCATTCCTTTTTTTTGGATAATGAAAAATGTCTGATATGAAACTGTGGACTCGCAGCACAGCACCCTGCTTTCTGCTATTCTTATACAAACACAAAGTGACAAGATGGTTACTCTCTCTGCACACTGACAGTTCATTCCGGACTCGGAAAAATGTCAAAAATGTTTAGTCACGGCTGAGTGGACTTAATTACCCTCCTCTAGGCTGCCTTAGAACTCAGTGCCACTAATGGTCCCGAGCTACAGATAAAATTCCATTTACAAGAATGTTGCAGCCACAAAATCTGATTTGGCCAATATGAAATATTTACTGTGATGTAATTAAAGTGACAATGCTTATCACCCTTTTTGGCCCCAAAAGGAGGAACTGGCCTGTTGAGATAAATATGAAAACATTAATTGTTGGCCTTTTAGATCAAGATGAGACGGAAATGTTGTGTTTGTTGCATCTGAGCCTAATTGGAACAAGTTTATGATCTGCTGATTTTAAACTTTTACGAATAGTTGCACACATAGAGAATCGCTAACAAGGTCACTCACATGAATACAACAGCTGTATTTAGGAAGAATTCAGCTCATGTATATCTTAAGTCATTCTCTTTAGATTCTTTGCATCAGTAGCTCTTGTAAAATTGAAATTAAACCCCACCTTCAATAATTTCAATCCAAAATTCATGCTGTATTTGATACTGTACCTAAAGTGTTTTAATATGTAAATTAATTTCTACAGTGCAAGTCCAAAGAAAACAAATTAAACCTTTACACAGTCATTAAAAAAGAAATGCAAGGTTGTTAGTGTGCACACTAACAACTTCTTGTACCTACTGTGTACAGCGTTTCTTGTGTTGTGTTTCATGTGCAGATTTGTCACCATCTCAGTTGCGGCGGGTAAGTCTTGTGTCATCTGCAAACAGGAGGAGCTTAACTCTGAGGCTGGTGGATCTGTAGATGTTAGTGCAAAGCAAGAAAAACAAAAGGGTCAGGAAACATCAGTGGGGATCTCAGCACATGTGCTAGATTTTCCTTGGGGCTCACCTGGTCTTATCGGTGCCTGACCAACAGTCACTGCTTGGCAGGACAACCCAACAGCAGAGACATAGAGTCATACCTGTAGAGTGAGACAGGAGAGTTTAAAGGGCAAATTAACCTCACAAACAGGGTCCTTGCACATGCCCCAGGCTGCTCAAGGTGTTTCAAGGAAAAGTAAAGGCCCATGTTGATTGCATCAGAGCAGAGGGTTAGGCAGGGGCCCTTATCGTGTCTTTCAAGTGGTTTAACACTTCATGACCACAGAAAAGAGTGACTGACCTGTAGTCATTTAACTTTGGTAATAATATGTGGGGAACAGAGATTGTAGATTGTGGTGAAGGCCAGTAAGTGGCATAAGTGACACCACTCTTATCTTGCATGGTTAAATCTAAACATAAACGTGGCCTAACCAAAGCGTTCAGCACATGATGCACCTTTTGGACATATCTGCTCATGTCTATGACGCCTACATGATGACGGCCAGTGGTTAGTGGCTGCACCTAAACACGACCTTTTCTATGGTGATGAGCAAAGAACTGGTACAAATCATGACACGTCACATAAAAGCTAAAATTCGAGTCTTATAGAGTCATCAGCGTTCATTTGCTGGGCATCGCTTCAACATTTTGTGAAATCCATCAAAAGATTCATGCGCTTTTAGATGAGCTGCTGTGTTAGCTGCTGTGTTAGCTGCTGAGTGCCTCTCTCCACCATTCATCCATGTGAAAATGAGTTCTCATGCATCATTGCTAACATAACAGTCTCACGAGGAGAGACAAAGGCTCACCTAACATGCAGAATGGACAATAAAGAGGAGCACACTGACATTAATGAAAATGTATACCATTAAGAGCAACGGACCGGGAGGGAGGCGGGTCATTATTTATTCATAGTAAATGGCTGTTGATTGCATGGGCTGTTTTCAGACATGCTCCACGTTCTGTCTTTGTTGCCAAGTTTCACGTCAAGGAAACATTGTGTTCCGCTGTGGATTCTATTCAGAAAGGGTTTAATGTGTGAAACATTAACTATAGAACTGTGTGACTGTACAAAAACAATGATTCACACACGTATTTCACAGCTATTTTAAACGTTCATTGGAGTGTCACAAGCCCGTGCTTTTAATTTGAGCCTGATGAGAACAGTTACTGTTTACATTAGGCCTCTGCACAGATTATGACAAAGATATCTTTAACAACCTAACAGCTGGGAGCAAAGTGCGTGATTACTGAAGTTGGAAGCGTGAAAAACAAGTAGCGACGCTATTGCTGTTGCTCTATTCCTCTTTCTTCTCAGCCCGAGCTTTGCCCAGTCCATATTTACCTCGATGAGACCCCCCTCCCCGCTGTGCACCATCTTCATCCTCTCCTCTTCCCTCCTTGCTCTCGCTTTCTCCTCCTCTCCCTCAGCTTGTAACCTGAATTCAGTAGCGCAGTGGACCAATCGATCATAGGGAGTCTGTTTTTTTTCATCCCGGCAATTTTCCTCTGAGGAAAGGGGGAATAATGTAAGCTAACAGTGTGGAAAATCAATGCTCCACTGGCATAGAATAACTTGGAGTCTGGCTGGCACTGGGCTCCATGTGGCCAGTTTGAGTGATAAAGCCGCCCCTGCAGAGCCACCCTCACTCTCAACAGTAGGTTAACAGTTTAATTCCCCCAATCCTGTGGACGTATATGGTTTCTGCTCATGCTTTAAGGATTTGTGCTCAGAAGGGGGAACTGTGTATTCATGTTTTTATGTACGATAATTTGTGTATTATTAGGTGTCCTTTATGTTTGCACCACATCACTGTGACCCATGTGCAGCAGTCTTTACAAACTCAGGCTGTTTTAAACTCACCTATAAGCATTTCCCAAAACGCCAAGAAAATATTGATAAACCGAGTCACGATATATTTACAGTATTTTCTGTTTGGTGGAAAAAGCTAAACAATTTATGAAGAAGTGTTAAAATAAAATGTTGATGTTGGAGAATGAATTTCAGAAACCACCAGAGCTACACCTACTGTCAATGTGCAAAAGTACTGCATGTACAAAGTTCAGGCACATGCTGCAGTACAGGAGTGTGAAATAGGTTTCATAATGAAAACAAAAGACTGGTTGACATGTTGTCATCTTTCATAACAGTACTGTCACGGGTACACCGCAAAGCGTGCCTAGCAGCATGCGTGTGTGCTGCCCCGTCCTCAGCACCACCCACACTGACCCAGACCCAGTCTCTGAGACGCTGATGTTGCTCTTTTCTTCTTTTTTTTTCATGTGAAAGAAAAATATGAGAATGAAAAAAATACACAAAATAATTATTTAGTATTGTAATGCACAACTGACTGATTGATAGTAACGAGTTAAGCTATCATTTGATTTACCTGCGCCATGTTGGAGGGCTCCGGCCTGACTTTAAATTAAAACAACGTAATCAAGTGAGCTGCCGGTCGTTTCATTAGGAGCTGCATGTTGTAACAAAGCTCAGACTCACTTGGGAGGATCCAGTCACATCTCATCTTGCCAATTACACTTTGCATGATTCCTCCCCCAAATTAGGATGAGCCAAGATGGAAAATGATTCTTGGCATGTCGTGGGCCCTAATTATCCATTGAACAAATGGAAATATCATTGATGTTGTGTTCTTAATCCACCCATAGACAGAGAGCAACAAAGCGCGCTGACAGCTTTTTGGCTTGTGAAATACGACGTGAGAGTGTGCAGCAGTGCTGTAATGAGCATCCTGAGAGCTTAAACACACAACTGGTCATTAAAAGTTTATTTGTGACTGATGCAGATCTCAAAATTCATGGTGTTGTGCTGACAGGATAACATGGTCTGGTACCAGCGTATACCACGGCAAAGACGTCCAGAACGCTGAGCCGCGAGCGTCAAAAACAAATAGCACGGTGTTGCAGGAAGTTTTCAATTGTGTCTTTGTCTTTGAAGAGCAGAACTTGAATCGTGAGAACATACTTAGTGTGAATACAGGAAAAAATAACCTCTCAAACTTAGATTGGAAGAAGAAACTATCACCCATCCAATTTCTCAAGCATCACTTGCATAGCGAGACACGAGCAGATCTCAGCAGCTTCCTCCAAACACTTCGCTTGTTATTCGAAAACACACACCACAATGAGACAAATATCATTTTAAAAGAAACTTTAGGTATGTTGTGCATCTGCAATTTTGACTTTATAGGAATAGCAGTGAAATAACATTACCATAAGCCTGGTGCAATGCATGCATAATAGATTGTTGTTTTCACTCTGCATATGGTAGAAGCTGGATTCGCTTCAAAGTGCACCAAATTTGCATGATTCGATGTGAGGGATTCTGGGATTAGAGAACACCACTTTCCCCCACCCCTCTTTCACTCAGCTATAGAAAGGTATCACATTCCCACAGATGGTGGGAAACATTGTGAAAATATTGCCATTACGATACAGAGAGTAAGGAAAGGCTACAGTTAAAATAAATACAGCACCATTTATTTTCTTTCTCTCTGATTTAACGGTTTAATTTTAATGAAACACATGATGAGCATGAATGATTTGGGTCTTGGTTTTTGTCAGATTTGGGGGAAAAAATTAAATTAACATTTATAAAGAGTGTAATTAACAACAAAGCATTGCCCGTTGTTTGCCTTCGATTTTTGACCTAGGAGATGCTGTGGAGAGGAAGCCAACATCAGCGGGTGGAGCTGCTTGTTGCTGACCCCCCTCACCCCTGTCTTCTACACAGAGAACCTGGTTGACTACAGACAGGCCCCAGAGGCGGCTACGCAAGCGCTGTGTGGAAACGAAGGAGTAACAGCACTAACAGAGCAACAGCAGCTGCTTCTCTGTATGGCTTGTGTCCTGTCACTCTGATTTTAATACTTATGAGTCCCAGTTAAAGTGAATTCCAGACGTATGTCATATGCAAAGCTTTCATGTCTTCTTACTCTTAAGCAAATGACCTGAGGTGTCCCTCACCTCACCTTGTCATAATTTCCATCAGGGTGTCCACCTGTGAGGTGAACACCCACGTGCGTTTGTCAAGCATGTGGGACAGATGACGCTGCCTCATGGTTTCCCCCGTTTCCTCCAGAGAAACACTGTCAGTGAAGGCAGAGACAAGGTTTTGTTTACACCTGTCTCCTGCTGTTTTGCCTTCTATTTCTGTTCTGTCGGACGTGAAAGGATTCTCAGTGGGGTGACATGGGGCGCACATTACAGCGAGGGAACATTAACAAGCTGAGCCAGTGTGGTTCTGATCGGGAGGCCAACTCGTGGGTTTTGTGTATGTGAACTCAAAACATTGGCCTGAAAGTCAACTGTCACTTGTGCCCATAATAAGCCCAGTTTACTCTCTCTGCGCTGCTGTTCCCCGTCCGCCCACCAGACGCCCTCAGTCTTTCCTCACCTGCACGTCCACCTGACCGGTCTCTGCCCACTCACGCCTGTTTCTAGTTATCCTCTCGGTGGCCCAGCCAGGTTCACCTGCTTCTCGCCACAATGTCGTGTTCTGGCCACCTGCTACTTGTTCTCTGTTTTGTTCCTGCCAGAAACGATACATGACACGAGAGCGTTAAAGCAGGTCTAACGTTTGTCATGGGTCTGTTTGGTTCTGCGTCCATATGCTCAGTTTTTCAAACATCAGAACACTGACATTCTTTGAAATAATCCACATTCCACATGTCTGTGGACTGTCTGGAAGGACGCAGTGCTGGAATCTATGAAAGTCTCCACCAACCAGACTCTCCAACGCTTGATACCACTTCAAGTAAAGGGGAAAACATGTTCTATGTCATTTGGATGTTGCAGCCAGTTAAAAAACAGTTAGGATTATGAGTCATATTATTATTAATTATTCTCTCAGTTGCGTGTCCCACATGTCATGTTTCCAAGTTTTGCTTTTAGAAATACTTCAGTTTTTATTTGCTCATATTTTGGATTCAAACGTCTTTGATCAGCAAATCAATCCACAGGTGACATATGTCATATGTATCAGTTGCAGAGATAGACTAGTTCTCAAAAATGATCTGCAGGTGAACCAACAACTGGCAGAGAAAAAGACGAAGTGGAAGTGGATCCTGGTGGTGGGCGATGGAAGATCAGGTCTTGTGATGTTCTGTCCTAATATGGAAAAGTCTGGAACATCAGCTGAGAATCAGGTGCTTTCTAAATATTTAGGAGGATGAAGGCTTCCCGCGGAGCAGAGGCTCTCATCATATCATAAGTCTCGGCTTAGAGCTTCTTCTGCTTTTCCATCTGCATGTCACCTGTTTTATTCTCTCATTCTCACTTGTTCCTAAAAACATTTCAAGGCTCTTTGAATCTCACACTGGTCACTTTCAGCAGGTTTCATTCAGTAATTTTCTGAGGAAGTGAGCTTTGACCTCCTGTGTAAAATCTAAAGGCTGTGCATTAAGTGATATGAACCTAATTAAATCCCAACCAAATGTTGGTTTATTGGGTCAAATTAGTCCTCTCATACTTTAATTGAGCATATTCTGCTGTTTGCCTTTTCTGTGCATAGTGCGCAGCTAAATCCTCGCTGATTAAACTCCACCATAAACGAGTATACTTAATGAAATGCAAGCAATTAAAGTAAAAGCCTGATCAAATGATGACTGACTGTCAGTCAGCTGCGTTGACGCGCCCCCTTTTCTCTTCCTCACCACTGCCCTTGTAATATGAATCCGTTCGAAAACAGATCAGGTTGCCTGCTGCAGGATAGTTAATCAACTAATCGACGCAACGAAGACCTTCTGAACGTGTCTTCTCATTAACGAAGCCCGTCTCCCATTTAATAATTCATAATTCACCAATTACCTTTTGCATGCAAACATTCAGCTGCTGATAAATGTGCAGCACAGGTTAAAGGTTGGCTACAGTAAACTTTGCAGCAGTGTGACTGGTGGCAAATTGCAGCTCCTCTTTGTGCATATGATAATAAACAAGCTGACACCTTCTGACACAAAGAAAAAAACACCAAGCTTCACTTTCATTGATCAGCTATAGCATTAAATGTTATTACTTGTCAGGCTTTCTGGATCAAAGGCAATTATTCATAACTCACCTTTCCAAAATCACGTAGCGTTGCTCTGTACTACAAAAGAAACAGAGGACATGGAATACAATTTAATGGATTTACCATTTTCCTGGGCCTTATGACACAATGACACAATTACCTTAAAGCTTAATTTCAAGGCGGGAAAGAGGAGGATAGACTGACAGAAAAATAAGGCGGATAATGTTCTCTGTTGTATTTAACTTTGACAAACTCACAGGCTCAGGGCGTAACCGTTTCCTAGTCCTCTGTGTTCAGCTGCAGCGAGAAGAAGGGACCCTGTTACTGTAGCTACAGGTCATTGTAGTCCTACAGATGAACTAAGTGACAATAATTGAGTTAAGAGGGGAAACAAATGATGTCACGAGTGCATGAAGTGGAAAGAGTCGACTGATTTATTTTCCAAAACAATACATGCCAAAGCAAATCAGTTTTATTGAGAGGTGTGGGGGGTTGGGGGGAGTCCAACTGTAGCTCTGCTTCACTAAGCCTCTCTGCAGAGGGTGACTGTGTGCACAAGACAATAAGTCACATTCATCTGCGATGGGAGTTTGTCATAAGCACAAAACTTGGACAATGACACTGTCGTAGCACATAACAGCCCTGTATGAAACACCTTTATGGTTTCAAGTTCATCAAACCAAAACCCGAGAGTGTGAGTGAAACACACCGGTAAACGTTACATGTTCGTGCAGACTCAAACCTGCTCAGTATGGACGAGAGAAACAAAATCATAAAGCAACATTTCTTAAAGTGATGTCTTGTTAGATCGTCCTCCCATGTTTATGTGTGGATTAATGCAAACGTTTGTGCTACCATGTAATACTCTGCACAAAGCAGTAACAAGTTATTTGACTATACTGTGCGTCTGCTCCGGTCATTTAATTGACGAACAGTTTCACAGTACAGAGACAAAAGAGGAATAAATGTGGCCACAGTTATTTCCCTTTAATGGCACAGATGTTTCCATTTCAAAGAAAGCATCCAACTGCAGATGGAGTCTACAGTAATAAACCTCTGTCACTGTTACTGCGCGTTCACATTTGGGTGTTTGTGCATCTGCGTCTGTAAATACAACTATCTAGACAATTATTTGTCATAGGAATAATTCCTAATTACGCATCTCCTGATCAGAGAAGATTGAAATCTAAATAAAAAAGTTTTTGTTTCTTTAAATCTTTGCAAAGATTTAAAGGTCACCAGCCCTGTGTCTGACACATTTTGGCCACCGCAGGGTGAGCTGTTTACCACCTAAAGTTGGTTTGAACGTGACGTAGTGCACATCTGTTGAACAGTCAAGTTTCATTATAAAGACACTGTCCCAGTTTTAGAAAGACAATCGCAGTCGCGGGCTCGCTGAGGTGGTAACTTCACGTCTGTGAAAAGTTTCCTTCTCCGTAGGTGTGTGGTGAAGCAGGGCCTGTGTTGTAGTGAGGTAGAACATGACTCATAATCCCAGATGACTCATGTGGTGGTTCTCAGCATACCCTGATGGGCACATGCTGACAAGGTTGGTTCCTCCTCTGTTCTTTGGTGAAGGCGGGGGTGTGTGTTCTTAATCTGTGCTCTCTGAGAACGGTTTACCTCCGAATGCCTTGACGTCGATGGGGGAAACTAGAAGTCTGTTAAAACGCACAACGAGAAATGCAGTGAAGCCACAGTAGCTGGAAGGGATGTGGTAGCTTCAGCAAATGATGTGCTGTGAACACAGTTGTTGCCTCGGGCCAACACGGTGACTAATGGATTTACCTGTGATTAAACAGCTCATATTTAATGTGAAAATGATCACGATTTGCAAGAAAAAAAAGACGTTGCAAAAGTTTTAGTTAAGTAAGAGAAATCAATAAATGCACACATTCACATTTAAAGGAAATTGAAATAAAGGGATCACATGCAGCTAAATGTAAGTGTGCATTGTGCATGTTTGCCCTTTTTATATACCACTGATCATATCAGGGGAAATGATTTTATATATATTACCACATACTTTCTTTTCAGTGTATTGCTTTCACTGTAAAGCACTTTGATTTGTCATGCATGTGGTCTTCAGTCTAAATTTACCGGTTTATGTGTTCATCTTAGTAGTTGTGTACTATTCGGTGAAACAACTTTCTCCCTTAAACAAAAGCAAGACATTTACCTTATGGACGTGACGTTAAAGCACAGATCTGTGTGTCAATCTGCTCTGTGTCAGAAATCAAAGCTGATGCAGATTTGATTAACAGCATAATTGAAGGTGCTCGTTGCCACTGTATTTTCAGGTCATGGCTTTCCACCGACGTAATGGGGGCGGGGGTGTTAAATTATGAATGAAGAACTACTCTGTGGATGATGCAGATTATTCATCTCTGCTTCCTTGGAAGCCACTTCTCAGCAGAGGGATTTCACACCAGAGGGATGAGGACTGTATCGCTCAAAAGTGTAAAATAAGTAGATTACGGGCTGCAACCAGCAAATGGTAGCACCATCTGGATTATGGTCTGGATCTCGGGGTCCCAAACGTTAGTTCATTTAGTTTACTTCCACATCACATACGTTCAGCAATGGGCTCCTGAATCAAAACATGAAATCTAAAGTAGCAAATAGCCAATAGAAACAACACAGAAGCTGACAGCGATGACTTGAGCATCATTTTCTATCCTTCTTTAGGCTTTTCATCAAGTCTGGAGTCGACTGTGAGATAACAGCAGAATAAATGTTTTAGTTTACTTTAAAAACATAACTGTGTCCCAGGCCTAGACGTCAGCGGTGCTGAAGTCGTGGATGATTAATTTAGACCTTGATTCAATACACGCTGTTGCTTTCATCGGGGCTAAGCTGACCTCACAGTCGCAGTCATACTGAAAAGTGAAGTATTTAACGGTTGCTGACTTTAAAAGAAATGATTGAAATGATTTTTAGCATCATTTCAGAAACATGCTTTAAATCTAGCCTTAACTCATTTCTTTCACATCCCTCATTCTTTTGCCTTTGCTGATTTCAGCACGTTGATCCATAGTAATCAATTAGGGAGACACTAAATTGTTGATTTACTATGTGAGCATCCCAATTTCCAATTTTATGATTATAAAACATATCAGTAAGTAGTGGTAAAAAAAAGCACTAATTCAGAAGCTCTGAACACTGGAGTCTGATCCTGTACTGTTGCTTCTGAGCTGTCTGATGGAAGAGGAGGAGAGAGAGAGAGAGAGAGAGCAGGAGCAGGAGAGAAAGGGAGGGAGGGGCACAGATGGGAGAAATGAGGGAGGTGAGCTCTGATGAGGATGAATAGTGAAGAGAGAGAGAGACAGAGGGTAGAGAGCGAGAGGAGGGGTGCAAAGGGGGGAACCAAGCGAAGAAATAGGAGGGAGAGAAAGGGTGCTGAGAGGGTCTAACTCTGGCATAAAAGTAAATTCAAATGCATTATTCATGGCTCTCTGTGTCAAAATATCATTTACGTGTGCTGTGTTGACTCATGGCTCGTAAAATGAGAAGGACATGAAAAGAAAGAAAGGAGGGAGGAAATAAACAACTCAGGAGCCTTTCTCTATTCTTGGCCTGAAAATAAAAAAGGTGCCCTCCGTGCTCCAGCGCAACTTATTAGGTATCAATTATTTATTATGGTCTTTGTTTACTATTCTCTAACTGTGTAATAAGCAGCCACCTTGTCAAAGAAAGTCTCAAATCCATCTTCAAAGTGTGCAGGTTTGAAAGGGTCCAAGTGGGGTTTTAGTGCATTTCAGCACCAGATTAATTCCGTGTCCTAAAGAGAAAGCCTCCCCTGTCGTGTTATTGAGCCTGACACCTTCACATATACTGTAGAGCCACGCGCTTGTGAGGGGGACAATTTTCAAATCAACCCTAATTTCGCTGTCAGTGAAGTGAGTCCTCAATTTCCTGACTCAAATCTGGGCCAAGAGAACCAGCTGTTTGAAAGATTCCTTTTTCTCCTGAATTTTAATTTCTGGGAGGGGGTTGTTGTGTATAATGATTTCTGCCACTACTATCATGAAGCTTCCCGCTTCTCTGTACATTAAATACATTGACACCACAGCGGCCCCTACAGGGAGCTGGCAGTACTACTACTTCCATCACCTTAAATAGTGGTGGAGGTTCATGGATGGAGCACTGAGACCCAAGCAGTGGCTCACAAAACAAGCCTGAAGGGCGTTGAATTGACGAACAGGACAGAGCAGCAGACAAAGCCTGCACAAAACAAGTGTATTAGAATTTTCCTTGTGTTCCCGGTAATTCTAGTGATATGATATAGTGATATATATGTATATATATGTGAGAGCATCCAGGGGGTGGGGGCACATATGACCTGCTCCACTTTTATTTTGATTTATAAGGCTGGTGGAGAGCATCATCACAGAATCGCTTCATCTTCTCTCCTTTATTACACCACATTTGTTTTCATTTTACTCTCAAGGCTCGGCTGAATACATTACAGATTTCCCATGGGACCCTGGGGCCAGCGACGCCACCACGGGAGACAATGGGATGATGGGGAGGGATTTTTGAGCATGCTTCATCATTAGAGGCATTTGCATTATTTTGACTTCAAAACGTTATCACAGGATTATCATTATTCTCTGTATTAGCGGGATAAGTAAACACATTTGTCGGCACATCGGTCAAGCGCATCAGTCGTAATAACAAACGTAATAATTGCTGAATCCTGTTAGTGATAATTAGAGACCTGTGTGTCATGTGCCACAAAACCGTTTGCAGCAAAGACTCATGATTCACTCCATCTGAAACATTTCCCTCCTTTTCCGGAGCAAAAAATAATTCCAGCTCTTCACTGGTGCAGCTCTTTTTTTGTTTTTGTTTTGCCTCAGAAATTTTTAGTGATTTAGATGAGACAGCCCCTCACACTTATTTGAGACATTTTTTTATGCCTGAGGGTAAACAGGGACTCAAAATTGGATTCAGTCTCAGGAATATAACTAAGAGTAGAACAGTACAGAGGAGATAATATGGCAGCTTGGTTTAGCATAGAGAGGTCAATATCAGGTTAATGTACAATGTGATACATGATTGGCTATGGGAGTTCAAGCAGGTGGAGCCTTGAGGTCAACGTCAATGTTAGGTCACATTGTTTTGGGTCAGCGTGGAAACAATTCGAGCAGGAGGTTGGGAATTATGTCCATTTATCATCTTTGTCATATGACTTTGTCTTGAAATGTTTTCCAGTATCGGAGCACAGGAAAACTACACACACGTCTGAATGGTTTCTATTCATTCGACGTCCTAAATGTATAGATACTGTTTTCTTGTGCTTTTAAATGAAACATTTGCTTTAACGTGACATATTTCCTCTTTGATTCTCCTTCTCTTGATCTCAGTTTTGCGCTTTAAAAGCAGGCAGATCCCCCGGTTCCAACTCTTAATACTTCATAAAACTGTCCTCAACATAGCTGCTCTAATGTCCACTTACAGTCACAGTGAAACAAGTTTTTTTTTACTTTACTCACATGTTCAGCATTCACAGGCAGCAGTGGGACCGATAGCATCTACATCATCTCAAGGACATGCAATAACACCGACCAGTCAATCCCTGTTACATGATTACATAGAGGAATGGTCTCCGGCACACACAGCATTCCCTGATTGAATTCCCAAGGACAAGAAGGAAAGAAAAGGCACTGGGGAAAAAGTTAGATTATGAAAACGCTATAACCTTATTTATGTGCATATGTCACATGTGTCAAGTCAAAAGGTGTGTGAGTGTAAATGAGCATAACAACAGATGCTACACGTTAAATTGGCCTGTCTGCTACTTACCCCTCGCTGTTCTCTGCAGCCGGTGTAGTATAGTAGCCATGTCACACATCCCTGCTGGGGGATACCTGTCAATCAAAGCAAAGTCATACACAATATAGTTTTGTACACAGGACATAGAAAACTGAAAACAACATAAAATCACTCAAACCAAACAAAAACAACGCAGTTCTTATATAGACAGATATTATCGTGGTAAAGATTCCTTCGGTTGAGTAATAATGTACAGACGGGTGGAAGATTAAAACGAAGCAGGCCCAGACTGCTGAGATCTTGCAGCGTAGGCCGCCACCCGGAGGCCGGGAGCGGTACTGCACCAGGCTCACAGGGCGCTGCGGCTTTGCTCCCAGGCTTCAGTATGAAGACATTATGGTCGACGTGCATGGCTGCAGCTGTCTTTGTAGGATGACCACAAGGTTGGTCACACAAGAACAACTTTTTATAGTTTGAGTTCAAAACACACCACATAATTACTGTGCAGGCATCGCTTGTATTTAATGACAAGGAGCCGTGGGTTTATTTTCAGAATACTTCTTCATCACTGCGTCTGAGTATCTCTCAGTGGAGGAGAAACAAACAAAACCCACGTTCGGCGTGTAAAATAACGAATAATAAACCAGTTAAAGTTTAACGCAGCTGTCACTCTGTAATCACATCTGAATATGTCCTCATCCGCTGAATTATTCTAGTTGACCCAGGCATGGCAGGAAATAAATCCAGAGCATTAGTGTTTCTGGTTCTCTGGAATCATCCAGCGTGTGAACACTTTTATTATAATTACGGATGGAATCATTCCTATTAAAACTGCAGCTTTCTGCGATTATCCCACACATTTAGTGCAGACGCTTTCTGTTTTCAGCTGCTATGCTGTGACACAGCACAGTAGGTTGCATGCACAAGCATCATGTTAGCAGTACTGGGTGACTGAATCCCACAGACTCCCAAGAGAAGGGGCCAGACTGAAATCGAATCCACACAACGATGTGCTGCTTTTTTGTGACTATCTTGTTCATTCTATTAGTTTTACCGCAGCTTGTTGACGCAGAAGAAAAATTATACAGAAGAAAAATGTGAGATGAGACAAGCAGAGGCACAAGCTATTCTCTACACGAGCGCGGGGCTGATTCAGCAAAAGACTGGGTGTCAAAATAGATCTGAGTGTAGAGATCGGTTTGTTTTGGTAAAGGAGCACAAAATAAAGCCTCCAAAAGTATCAACAGCTCTTAAAAGAAAGTAGCCCTGAAGTGAGCCATGCTATGAACTGGTTATCATTAAAAATATACATACATACTAAATGAGGAGTTGGGAATGTAAGTCTACAGGCACAGAGACCCAGCATCCTCTGAAGCCTCAGCCTGCAGACGCTGCTCAGGGACTTCTGTCCAAACAGGACTACATTCTTGTGCAGGAAGTTAACATGGAGAAACAATGGTCTACAGTTTGCGCACTGATTATAGCAATCGGTGCGTTTGTGCTCTTCACCGCCGTGGATGCTGCAGAAACTCATCGCAGCTTTACAGGTATGTTTGTTTTGGCTTTTGGTTTAATTTGCTGTTTCCCTCTGTTGTTTTTGCAACTGGAGCCCTTCATCAAGTCTGGTCCCACATTGTGTCTGTTTCTGCTTCATTGCTTCTTCCTCTCAGTGATTCTCCCAAAACCAGGCCACTGCCCACGTCGCCTTAATGTTGTCCCCTCACATAAAGTGTGAGTGTGATGAAGGCTGTCCTGAGCCAGAAATGCTGTGTCTTTGACTGTGTCCCTCCGGCTTCTAGCATGAGCCACAAAGTTGAACTTTTTCTCACGTTGGCAGCTGTTGAATATTTGCTTGAATCTTCTCAGGGAGCCACATTTCCAGACTCGCTGGTCTTGCCCTCTTTGTGTATATTGATTTCTCTTTCCTTTCAGTGAAGCCAGGAATGTGTCCTCGCAGGCGCTGGGGCTCAGGGCTGTGTGCTGAATTCTGCTCCAAAGACACTGACTGCCCCAGTGATGAGAAATGCTGCCACAACGGATGCGGACATCAGTGCATTGCACCATACACAGGTTAGGAATAGACTCTTTGTGAATGGTCACAAGTGTTGGTGGCGTGTGATAAAAACTAGAACTGAGTGTGTCTTTGTGTCCGGTGCACCAGTGAAGCCTGGGCGCTGCGCTCTGCCCCAGAGCACCCCCATGTGCGCCGAGTTCTGCTACCACGACGGTCAGTGTCCCGGAGAGCAGAAATGCTGCAGGACGACCTGTGGCCACGCCTGCAGTGAACCCTGCTAACTCGCTCGGCTCTGGTGGAGAACATTCAACACAATACGCTAACGGTTTTACTCTTTCATAGAAACACACTGTGGGACCATATATGAGCACTGGACTCATTAAGGAAGCGCAAGTCAGGTCGTTTTGAACAGGAAAAGGTAAACTATGCAATAATGCGTTGTCCGCTTGGATTGTTCACTAAACGGGGCCTTCGGTACTTTCCCTCATCTTTACACTGACCACGTTTTCTATAAACCATCACATACTTGCTGGAAAGGTTTAGTTGGCAGGGAGCCACTCACATTCCTCAAAAGCCCTGCAGGATGTTTGTATTATAACTTGATTGGTTTAATTACTTAATATGATCAATCAACATCAGTATAATTGACAAGTACTTTTCTAATAGGAAGCAAATGAATTGTGATATTTTCTTTACACTCTCTGCATTTTATGCTTTGTTTCATTACAATAAACATGTTTCCAGAGCCCTGGGGTGTGTCATACATTTATCACCTTGCTGGTTACAGGTCTCCAGTTTCACAAGTCTGCTTTATTTGATTTTTAGATGAGAGGTTGGCTGTGAAAACAAATGACGAACATTGCCAAGACTGGAAAGTGGTTACTGGCAAAAAGTATGACTATTTAATGAGGTGGCTAAAAAGAATGTAGATGCTCAGATGTTTTCATTTTATTCATAAAAAGCCAAATTTTGTTTAATAACTTACAAAAGCATCATCTGGGCACTAACAAAAAAATGTCCTACTGTAAATAAGCTGTCTCTGTGAATGGTGACAAGCCACTTAGCACAGATAATACGCAGCCTTGACAAACAGACCGAGGACGGAGCCAGCAAAGCTCCAGTACATGTGCGCTCTGGCCGTGTAAACCTACATATTTGCTCGGAGGGGAAACGGTTTGCTGACCAGAAATGAACATCACTTATGCGGAATGTGGCTCTTTCCTTTGTTTTTGTTCCGTGCTGCTGCCAAACATGCAGGGGTGAGAACAGCTGAGTGGCCAAATACAGAGACGCCTGTGTTTGTTCTCTCCGGGTCTGCCAGAAGTGGGGCCAAGTTTGTTTACATAGAGATGTGGGCACTGAGTGGAAAGTAATAACGGTGCAAGTAATCTGAATAAAATGACGAAAATATCCTGGTTTATTGAAAAGGCAATAAATAATACTGCTGCACATCCACATCGTCGCTCCAAACCTTCCTGTACTCATCCTTTACTGTACTCCAGCAAGTCAACCAGAACGGGCGTTGACTGTGGAACACGGGACGGTTTGATTTGGATCTCAGTAAAGTTTCCAAGGCATTTTCAAAATGTAATAAGGTTATTTATGATGACTGAGGACAGACTAACGGCTGACAACCTTCCAAGCTAATGGTTATCATTTCTCCGGCTTGCAGACAACGGCATTATTCAGGCAATTCAAGCATGTGTGCAGGGGGTGGGGGGTGTTAGATAATTAGGTAGATTTGAAGTTCAGCCTTTTTGCTGTTTAATATCCTGTAACCTATTTAAAATTTGTTCTTACCCACTTGAAGGACCTTTTTATTTGGATCTTCCACGGAGGGAGAAGCTGTTCCACGGATCAGGGACGTGAATGTCCAATTTACCAGCTATGACTCTTCCGATGATAAGTGTAGTTATGGTTTTTAAACATTCATTTAACAAAAACAAACCCAAACCCTCTGGTGGAGCTATTTGGTTCCCTATACTTACAACCAAATTAAACATATCAGAAAGTCAAATAATACAGCTCTGAGCAGACATGGCCCAGTACTTCGTCCATGGTTGGCAAGGAAGGAACCAAAATAATGCTCAAAATAATTATTTGTCTTTCTCCATTTCAAACAAAACCTTTAGGCCAACTCTAAAACAATCCAGTGCTTAGCTCAGTCCTTCCCTGAATATCACATGGTTTCCAGTGGTTTCACCAGGAGGAACTCTTTCTAAAGGCAGAACCCATTGGCCTTGTCCTGTGTGTGGCCTCAGAGTGGCGGCACACCCCTCATCTTGCGGATGACGTTGGCTATCCGCTTGGCCAGGCCAGGGCTGGACTCCTCTATCTGAAAGCTTCTGGTTAGTAGGTTGTAGAGGGAGCCGTAGCCCACGGCCACCACAGTGCAGGTAAGGCAGATGACATTATAGGGCATGCTGAAGTCTGGAGTTGGCAGGTTGACCAGCAGTGGCTCCGTGTAGATGCGCACAAAATAGCTGGTCTCCTCTTTACAAGGAAAACTGGAGGGAGATTTCAGTCAGTAACACACACTTCTCCACAGCCACTCAAACAAAGCATGAATGAGTAGTAACAAAATACATTATCCCGCTCACATCAAACACTATACTTACAAGTTGCTGAAAAGAGGCCGTTCCAGACTGCTGTTAGTATCCATGGCAACGACGCTTGGTACAAGGGAGCTGACTACAGATGATCTGGATGTCAGAGCAAAAGATTGAAGATGAATGAATGCTAACAGAATGCAACCCCCAAACAAAGAAACCTTCCAACTACACACCTACAACTTCATAACCCCTACAGTGAATGTAGACAACCTGTAACTTATTTCAGAACATCTGTAAATAAAGGCGCTCACCCGACATAGAAACCGTGGTTGGGATCAGGGGTATATTCAGTCCATTTGAGCAAAGCCCTTTCAAACTGTACTGTGACCTCGGTGACAGAGTTGGGAGGAAGCTGGACCAGCATCTCCAGCAGGTGGGGCCTCACGCGATCCTTAGATGGTTGGTAGTGGATGTAACCTGGCAAACAAAGAAACACTTTTTTTCTTATCCTTATATTTTCTGCACATAGATGCCGTTTGGCCGTATTTAAATTTATTTACATGACTGAAATAAATAAACACATTAATTGAGATAAATACAGTAGGTATCAATAAAATGTTTTCTACCACAGCTATAACCTAAAACTTGACTCATGCCCACCTCCTTGTGGTGAAAAGACGCATCTGCATAGAATAACATTCAACAATTCCTCTAAGGAAAGTGGGGCAACACTACATAATACCATAAATATCTTATTTAGAAGATACTATAATCTGTGTAAAGTAAAACTATAACCATAGTAGAATATCATTAAAAATAACACTTTCAGCCTTGTAAAGCTGCATTTGTCATTTCAAATGCGGCAGATTAGCAGGAAACTGGTGGCAATAAAACTACAGTTAAAATGCTATACAAATTATGAAAATGGAAAACAAACTTGGGAGATATTTAAGAAGACATTTCTCTTGATCACAGTTCAATAAGATATTGGTGTGGTATCATGTATATACATTTTACTATGCAAGTAATCAATTCAGACCCTGCCTACAAGTTTGTGGGCACGGACATTCTTGGCTGCTTTGACTCACTGGGTGTGTTGTCCTTTCCCTTGCTGGTGACTGTGAGCGTATGGACATAAAGGCGGAGATACCAGGGCACCGAGTCCAGAAGCAGCACAGGGAAAGACCTGTACGGGTGGTTGTTGTACATCAGTGTATGAATCTCTCCTGTTTGCAGACCATAGCCAGCCACGTAACGCTCAGCGTGGAGTAGAGGACGCAGCGTGTCGCCTGCAGACGGGTTAGGGAAAGAAGAATGTACATCATAAGCCGTGTAGAACAACTGGTTTCCTTCACACAACTGGTCTTGGATTGTGGTTGGAACATATTGCAAACAGTTCAAATGCTGCTTTTTGCTCTGTCCCAAAAAGCAGTTACAGGTAATAAACAAATGTGAGCGATTGTCGTTGTTGCTCGTTGGTGCCTCGCTCTGCTGTTTTTACTCACCTTCACTAGACTTCCAGCGAATCAGCAGGTTGAGGGAGCGCATTGTGCCAAAGGTGGTTTGTTGTGTCAAATCGTAGATAGAGAAGGTCCGTCTGTCCCCCATCAGCACTGCCTGGCTCAGCAGAGGAGTCGCTGGTGTCAGCTCAAACTGCTCTCCCTGTAAAAAGACATTTGTCTGAATGAAAACCGCAGATCTCCATAGACACCACTAACATTATTATTATACTGTATAAAGCCCAGTCGCTTTTAAATTATGCAAATAATATTAAGCAGTCAAACATAATTTGACTGGTGGTTAAAGCTAATCCTGCTTTCTGTGAAGTCTGCAGCAAGAGAAATGGCTGAGCAGAATATTACGGGGAACTCAAACCTCAGGGTTGTCTGTGATGTCAATATAGATTTTACTGGAGGAGGCCAGAGGACAAGCTTCTGTCAGCGTGCGAGAGAACATCTTGAACAGAGACCACTCTGATGGAAGAATAAGGCCAATTAATTCAACCCAGTAAGACGTCATTACTGTGCCTACCACAGAGGAGGCTGGACTTAAACAGGCTCTTTACTCACCTCGTTTGCCCTGTCCAGAGGTGTGCAGGTCAAAGACCACGTTCAGCGTCTGTCTAAGCTCCCAGGATGTGGTTTTGCAGTCCATGTCCTGACACACAGGTCTGATGTGAACTGCCTGGGAATGAAAACTGCTATGGAAGAGTTTCTCAGACTTCAGCAGGACAGAGAGACCAGCCTGCAAGTGCAACACAGAGAAACAGTCAGGTTAGCTGCAACAAATAAAATGTGAACACTTAGGATTCGCTCAAAAACTAACTGAGAAACTGCATAACGTTGTCACAGAATGGATTTAGGGTTTCATACAAAGCAGTGCATGTGGCATTTGGGTTCTGCTGTTTATTCAGAATCACATGAAGACATACACACCTTAGAGCCGCATGGTAAAAGTTTCTTCCAGGGCGTCAAATTCTCAGTGCAAACAATCTCACGTGGGAGGGTGGCATAACGAAGGAAGCGGTGGTCCGTCACTTCAACACAACAAAAGACATCAGTTTAATATTATCCTGCAGGTTGTTAAAGTGTCCACCTGCATTATTCGATTTGAAATAGCTCATGACTAAAATGATAATGAGCATTGGTTTACCGTTGCCTATACCCAGTGGTTTGAAGGAAGCGCTGGGCTGAACGGTGTTGGTGGAATCAATGAAGTTAAGCGACGCACAGAAGATGCCTGATAAAACATTTGTCAGCTCCTTCCACATGGCGTCCACACTAAAACGGGCAGAAAACGTTGAAATGACTGGTGCAGCACATACCAGATATTTAGGCATATTAATACAGCAGCAAAAACTAAAGAACCTACACTAACATAAATGCGTGGGTGAGTCAGCTGGTTCAAGGAAAACAGAGCTTGTTTGGTTTGTTGTTTGACCCAAGTCATGAAGAAAAAGAAACATAGCTTATGTCTCAAGAGGAATGTTTCCCCTTACTCACTCTGTCACAGTGTCCTGGAACCACACCCAGAGTTCAGCACCAGGAGGAGAGGGCAGGAAGGGCTGCCCCCACTGCATAGTCCTCCAGTAGCCCTGCGTGAAGGAGATGTGCAGCTCTCGCACGGAGAACTTGGAAATGACCTGGCCCAGGGATTTGGGGAAGAGTCGATAATGGGACACTGAAAAATACCAAACCGTTTGAGGTTAGGTTTGGAAATGAATCACAGTCTAATGATGTGTATATGAGAGCTAATGAACAAAGCAGCTGCTATATCATCACATTAACACCTTATAATTCAATATAATTCTCATGGGTTCTTATTCTATGCAGAAGCACATAGAGTAAAATAAAGTTTAGGCTTTGAAGGCGTCTTTATGTCACCACAGTAAAAACCATCAGGTTAAGAAAAACGTGCTTCATTAAAACACATCGAGGTGATATTACACACACATATAATTATATACGAATTATATACTAAAATAACACTTTACCAAGGGCGTTACTTCAGATTATTGACCCTTTATAACAGCGTTTCAGAAGCGCCCGAGCTACGCCGCTAGCTGTTAGCTTACCTTTGTTTCCCTTCATGAAATCAGTTTCCCACAGGGTGCGGAACTGAAAGCTGGCATAAATGTCTCCGGAGTGCAGCGGTCTAATGACCAGTTCCTCCTGGAAATCATCTTTTGGCTGCGGTGCCGACAAGGGACCCGTAGGATCAGAGCTAGAAGCGTCACGTTTGCCCGGTTCGCCATCAAACAGAGTCGCGTCTTCGACCTCGGTAGCTTCCCACCGTCTCCCCTCCACCGCGGGCTGCAGCACAGTTTCTGCGGCTGTACGTGAACTGTCAGCCTCGGTGACATGGTGACCTCCAGCCGGTGTCGTGTCTGGTTCATCTGCGGCTATAAACACGGAAAAACTACACAGAATCAACAGCACAAGCGAAGAGCTGCACCTGTGAACTGCCATTTTCCTCCTGCGGCAGCACTTCCGCGTTTTGCGTCACGCGTTCAACCAGCCAATGGGCTTCTTCCATATGGACGCCTGTGGCGCTGATGTCAACCTGTTTTGTTATGTGAAATGTTGTGATTTCAAACTATATTAAATTATTTTTATGGAAACATGATGTGTTCTACCAAAATCAATAATTAAATTTTGAATAATTAAAACAACATATTTATTATTGTTAATATAGGTTTTCTTCATAACAGACGTACCCATATTGTGTATTTTTGGCCTTCGTGACATTATCTGGGACACACGGACCCGCTGTAAAGCGCATAGACCCGACGTAAACGACGCGAGAGGAGAACACATGATAAAAAATATGGCTGCATAATTATTTAAAATGGCGAAAGCACCGTGATATCAGCTTGTGCAGCGTATTCACTCCTGTGTTGAATTTTGGGGGTTTAGATTAATATTTACTGCAGAAAAAGACGGGAATCATCGGGGGCACATCGCCCCTCCCACATCCAAACATCATCGCGCACACAGTCCAGACACACACACACGCACGCACACACACACACACACACACACACACACGGAATTTCTGCTCAGCCATGGCTCCCTGGTAGATGCTCAAAGCGGCTGTTGTCAGAGCGAATTAAATCTGCTCTCCCTCGTTGCATTCCTCCTGACCTTGCCTGCCTCTGGTTGGGTTTTCAATATTTTATTCAGGATTCGTGTGCCGTCTCCTCATGGCTACATCAGATGGACTAGACGGCTGTCTGCAACGAGGCAGATCTCAAAGTGACCCGAACATACTCACCGAACCGGGCATCGATTTGGCTCACGGCACAGGTAAGACAGACGCGTCATTGTCTGGATATTTACGCGCTATAATGGCAAGTGTTTTCATGTTGCCGCGTCTTTGGCGATGCAGCGGTTTCCAAAAGGCATCCTCGCGTTCTCTGTGGGATATCAGCGCATCCAGTAAAATGAGCGCATATGGCTTCATGGCTGGATGTGAAATGCAGGCTGTAACACCAAATATTGGTCTTTCTTATTGGAAATTAATGTGGCATATCAGCGTCTATGAATGGCTGCGTGCCCTCCTCCAGATTTGCGCGTTATAAAGCCGCCTGTAGCCCATTGGGCTGACTGTAAATAGTGTGCTAGGTATCAGCGTGCAGGCCGTTTAACATGACATTAACGCGTGCAAAATTTACAGTATCTATTAGTGTTAAGTTGTGCGTGATGACATCTCCCCTCATCAGCACACAACATGCATGTGTGGTCCACGGGATAAACGTATTTGTTGTCTTTTCTGAGTCACCGTTATAGCCTGGTCATTCTGGAATCACATGGGCTTTGGCTGTAGGTTTTGGTGTGTTGCATTGTGTGAAAAGCAAAAAGAAGCCGCATGCACATGTTATGATTCATGCACATGTTACAGCCCAGGCGCTGCATACTGACAAGCCTCCCTCTCCTCACACTCCCATACTGAACGGATCACTGCTGAGATCAGGGGCCGGTGTCCGGCTGTCCACGTGATGCTATAGGTGGAAATACCCCCACAGCCATGCATTCACTAGAAACCCATTCGCCCAGGTATGGATGCTGCAGGTGTGCGTTGCAACATGGAACCCGTCTGTGTTTATTTCTCCGAGGTCTGCGTATGTGGGATAATGAATTGATTGTTCATTAACAAGGAGAACACCAGGGAGCAGGCATATTCTGCTGCTTCTTCTTCTTGCTGTGCTTTCTGTAAATGCTTCTCACTCTTCTTTTTTACGTAAGTGAGGCTATTTATGGTCGTATTGTGTGGGCCTAGAAAGAGTCATTGCTGACACCCACACGGTTGGTTTTACGCACATGAAGAGTGCTCCAGTGAATGATTCAGAAAAAAAGACTCAGTCATTCACCTTTCAACTCTTCTTGTGTTTCTTTTCTCCTCTGAAATCAAACCTCTGTGTGCTCGTCAAGTGGCCGTAGCACATTTTTAATAGACCCATGCTGAATTTAAGTCTCCTATGGATGATTTCATTTGCACATAAGTGGATGTGATAATGTCACACTGGGTCTCTGACACACCTGAGTAAACAAGGCAGCAGCTTAGCAGATCAGCCGTGCTGCTGGTGAAATCAGGCTGCTATCGGCCCACCATGCTGGAATATGCACAACGGCATCACTGTCTTCAACGTGAATATACTACGCAATAGAGAGACACAGAAAGAATAGTTGTTAGTGCAAGAACAATGTCGGTGTCTGGTGGCCCAAAGTACACAACGCGACCTACCCCACCCCCTCTGTGTGGATCATCACTGTCGGCTGCGTCTGGGACAGCAGCCTCTGCCAAAGGATTACTTTGACTGTCTTTTTCCTCTCAACATAGCAGCCCTTACAGCTGCAGAGGATGACACTGTGTTCATGCACTCACTCAACACTGGGTAGAAGACTCAATGGAGAGAGCAGTTACAGTTGACCGTCATAAAAACCAGAGCAATGTTTTCTCTTGAATGGAGAGGCAGTAAAAATAAAGCAGGCGTCTCAGACAGTCAGAGAAGTGGACACTCCTGTGAAAAGTCTATTAGGAGGAAGGAATATGATTTGAATAAAGACTGGTTGGAAAACATCCTCTTTGAGCTGCTGATTTTTATTATGTATTGCTGTTGTGTACGACCGGGTACAACAACAGAAGCAGTATTAAAACTTGTCTGTTTGCTCAGACGAGAACCTTTTGGATTAGTCTGCTAATAAAACGCCACTTTCACTCAAATTTCCACTGAGTCATTGCAGAGTGTCAGCCAAGGTAATGGGGTGGAGAGGACACCTTGACGCTTTGCGGACAGGGAGCGTATCCAAGCGGGGCTGTCCCTGTGGCTCCACTCCATAAAGTAATAGTTCTGTCCTAAACAAAGATGCACACAGCCAGACACGCAGGGGGTGAAGATTTAAGCAAAATGTAGTGACATCAGACTCTTATTAAGACAAGTAGAATGGAAATAGCATTACAAAGAGCGTAAATACGGTGCAGGCACCACTTCACAGTCAGCACAATCACTATAATGAATTCTACCTCCAATTCTATAACTAACTACTCATCCTACCGTCATATTTCATGAGGAAAATCAATTTCCACTCGACCTCCCACTCAGAAAGTCAAACAGCAGGCTAAACGATGCTCCTACAGCTCCCAGGAGTTCCTCGTCTCTCAAGGCAACTCCAACATGGTGGATCTTTGATCATGGGGTAAGGACGTGGACCCACTTGGTCCAGTGATAGAGAGTGTCTACCCGCCAGTGTGTGTTGATCAATGTTTATTAGGTCTCATCTATCTCCCCAGGTTTTATTGATACCAGGATAATCCTTTTAGAGCTGACATTGGAATAATCTCAGAGAATTGCAGCTATAAGTTGAGACCCCACAATGAACAAGGAGATATATCAAACTCTGACTAAGCTGAAATTGAACCCTGGTGATGACTCAAACCCAACCAGAGAAGTGTCTTGTGCATAATACCTCCCGTATGCCCAGGCCTTGATGAGTAAATATGGGAAATTGTGACTCAATGCTCCTTATATAATATGGTCCCTGCGAGTGCCATAGTACACAAAATGGTATTAATGTCAATGGAGGTCCTGGTATAAAAGCAATGGGTTGTCTGTAACACACATCCATGTAAATGAAATGCCTAGAGCTGTTTCATCCACTGGTCTGTTCACGTATTCACAACTGTCAACTATGATGAAAACTGAAAAATAGTTTGACTCTGAGCAAAAATACCAAGGTGCACTCCTCAAATGTCAGAACGTTCAGGTTTCCCACAACAGCTAGGTTTTCAGATGAAAACAAACTTCAGTGATTAAGTTCTTCCTATTTTCAGGATCAGAGGTGTAATTCACACCAGACTCACGACTGACTCGTCATGGGAAGCCTTAAGGGGCCATGACTCAGTCAAGGCCACCTGTTAGTGGCAGCCACTGGAGAGCAACAGTATGATGCACAGAGGTCCCCAAGAGGCAGATGAGAAGTCAAGTAAAACACTCAGACATCCAGAGTCTGGCAACATCATGAAACATTTACTGTTTTATTATTAATTGATGTAGTTGAGACAGAGGAACAAAAGTAAATCTTGCAAAATGAACCACTGTATATTTTACAGATGACACTCTCTGCACTCGTTTCATACTTGGTAACTGTGAGCTGTTGCTCTTGTTATGTATCATTTTACTATTATTAATATTATTATATTTATTATATTCATACACTACACAAATGAGGAGCCCCTGAAGCGTTTGAACCAAGCAGAGCACTAAGTGTACAGTGTGTGGGAAAGTTAGCATTGTCTACTAATGTGATATAATAGAGTTCATCATGCTCAGTAGACGAGGAGTCCAGAAAATGATGCAGTACGTTGATCCAAACTACTACTACTATGGCATGATTCAACCAGAAATAGTATCAGAGCAGAACCTGTGGGTTTGTTTGTAGTTATTGTCCTGTGCAGTGTCGTTGTGGTGCTACTGGATGACAGATCTCACCTTTATTGCCTCATGGACAGACATATAGTGATTGTTTTTTAATGTTTTAGCTTTTCTAGCTTTGTAAGACGAAACATTACAAACACATATTTTGGCTTAAAGCTCTGGGATTAGAGTTGATCAGTTGACAGAATTGTCCCAGGTTTATTTTCAGTCTAATTTGATATACGCATTGTGAGTGTTGTAATATCCTGCATCCTAATGAGGAGCCATTCAGTGGTTGAATTTGTTCAGACTCCACGTATAGAAAATGATACGCAACGAGAAATGACAGGTTATTATTGTAAAACAAAATACCAATGCTTGGCTAACCCTCTCTGGAACATACTGTATCTATACGCTGTGCTAACTGCACTGATTCACCACAGCTCAGCAGTGAATGGGGATAAGCCGCCTTGTTCAGCTCCGCTCTCAGTGGACGCCTTTGCTGTCTTTTAGTTGCCCGTGAAAATGGAGCACAAAAAATGACGACATCAACAAAAACCCTACATCATGCCTGCTCTCTGTGGATGCGAGAGCAGATTAGGAATTTGACAACGTTTGGACCATGTGTTGCCGCGGCTGTTGTTTGCGCAACCATGTGTGCGTTGATGTGGAGGGGAACTGGCATGTCTGTGCAGACTACCGCGATGGGAAGAGAAATATCACAAAACATCAAAACTATGGTTAAAATATGTTACAACGAGACAGTCGAACAGTCAAGCCTGGGAGAAGAAAAACACAAAGACCCAACCAGGCCTCTCCACCTGTCAGCGACCGCTGCATGAAGGCAGAATATTATGAAGCTATTTAGCCTCTGAAGGCTGAGGTTAAAGAGAGTTCATAAAGTTACACCCACAATGGTGTGAAGGTTACAGAGCTAAGAGAGGAAACTCCTCTGGGCCCCGGGTTGTTCAGACAGTGTAGACACATCTTAGAGGAAAGGAAAGGGAAATAGAGCAAAGGACAGAAGACGCAATTATTGAAGCAGAGAGGAGATGGAAGGAGAGAGGAAAATAGTGCGAGGAGAGAGAGAGAGAGACGAGGAGGAGGAGGCGGCCCTCCTTGAAAGAAAGCCAAGAAGTTGTCCTAATTGCTAACTGGCTACAGTTAGATGATGGATAGTCTATAGGACACCATTAACAAAGAGGCTGTAACTGTGTGGCTCTGATTTGGACGTCACTGCATCAGCTCCTGGCCAGTTCTCCATAGATCCTATGTGGACCCTAAAGTGATGCGGTTAAATCAGGTGCATTGAATTTCTCTCTCTACCTTCTATCTTCCTTTATGTGATATTTTCCTCAGGAACCTTTCTCATTTTCTCTCTGAACAAGCACCTTGTATTCAGTCTGTTCCACCCTGTTCTTTGCACATTGTTAAATTTAGTTGAAATCATTGGCATCGTCTTGAGCAGATTGTGACAGCATGCTGTGAAGAACAGCGAGCAGGAATGTAAAACATACGTGAATTATTCATTTGAAATATTCATTTTTCCTTCCTCATTCCCATCTCTTGCAAAGTATAAGTCTTGAGGAGCCGCTATTCCACTGTGTTCACCAGCTACTCACCAACTCTGTCTGTCTCCTTCTTGGTCCCACTGCCCTAAATCAATGTATCGTATATTTATGCCTGTTTATACTGTAGCGTGGTGTCCCTTTAACCCAGTGAATCTGTCGGATTCAGTCAAAAATAGACGATGAGTCCCCTCGTCACCAATACGCCTGCAAAATAGAAACATAATGCACAGCCAGAAAGAGGCAGAAGGTGAATCATGTAAAGTGTGTGCAGCTCTGTTAGGAAAGTTTTAAAGTGAAGGCAGGTGGAAGGTCTTAGAGCAGAGCTGAGAGAAAGTGGTGTGAGTATTTCCACAGAGTGACTGTTTGATAGACACTTACTCTGCTGTGTTATTGAACATCTCCACCAGGACCTCTCTGGAGATGGCAAATTAAATACATACCCATATCAAATAACTTTACTAGAAGCAATGCGCTCGTAAAAGGAAAATGAATCGAAGCTTTTCATTGTGTTGTTGAACTGTGTGAAAGTAAATACTTTAACAGAGTCAGACGCTGTTGTGTTTAAACCCTAAGCTTTTGTTCTGTTACATTGTGAGATGTTTGAGGATTATTATTTGTGCGAATAAAAACGCTCACACTGGAAAGGAAGCGTTCCACTCGGATGTGAAACGAGAGGGATTTGAGCCTAGCGGAGAGAGTTTCAGCACCACGGACAGCACCAGGCACCAGACAAGCCACAAGGATCACAGATGTTTGACTCAACCAGTCCCTTGATCTGCTGAGAACGAGGCCCAACTTTTTCTCTTTTTTTCTCACTGATGACACATTAACAAGAAAAGCACATTGTGCAGATCCAGGCACAAATTCCATTTAATTTAATCATCCCATAGGTCTATGTAAGCCAAAAGCTCTAATCCAATCCCATTAAAACTGCTATTAGAGCTGTGGCCAATACAGACGTTGTGGCCATTATTGATGAGTGAGTGGCTTCTGGCCACTTCTTCATCAACACTGCTTCACATGGCCCGAACCTGTTTGTCTACCAGATAAATGTCTCTCCCACTGACAGAGCGTGACTGCATCAAAGCTTGTGCGGTCACACAACTGAATGTGTTTCAGCAACTGGGCAAAATCTTTAGTAGACACTCCCCCTGTCTGCCATCAGTCCCGGACAGCTCACGCGACAGATTTCACTGCAGGGCTCTGTCATTTTTGCTCCAGTCACAGCAAAACAAATCAAAACAGAAACACTGGTTTAAGGCACGACAGTCTGGCTCTACTTGATGTTGTGATTTGGTTAAATCCATATTGCCAAATGTTAATTCATGATTCAAACCTGGCCTTTAGCACATGTAGGACACAGGTTCCATTACTGCTCTAGTATTATCATTATAGGGCAAACATTTAGTACCACCATCTCTCTGCAGAGCATGAGGTGGTTGTTAACATGGTTATTAGGGTATAATGACAAATAGGACCGTGCGTGTCTGCTCTGTTGTCTATCTATATAATCACATGTCTACAGCAAAAAAGTCACAGAGAAGCGCATTCAGTCATGTCTGGCATCACAGAACCAGCAGTTGGCCACTGATCATGCTGGCTCAACATCATCTACTGGAGCTCTAAATACAGCTTTTCAGTAGTAGCGTTGCACACACGACTATACAGCACAGTTCCCTGCTGTTAGCATCAAGTTGTGTTAATAGGCCCCAATGCTTCACACTCGCAGTGCTGTAGAGTTGAGGGAGTCCAGGCGTGAATAACGCTCCGGGTTTGAGATTACAGTTTTAAACAGTGGTGTTTTGTACTGTTCCTCTGTCTTTCCTGCATGGAGACCACCAAATGTTTCTCTCGCTTCAGAGCGACTGAGCCGTCGACTCCTCTATCAAGCGTAGACACAAAAACCATACACGCTATGCACTAACTCACTACGAGCAGACACAGTATTGCCTCGCACGCTCAATCTTTTCAGGGGCTGTTCTAAATCAGTGGAAGTAACTGGAATAAATTACACACCGCTGCTCACCCACCTGACTCTGCCTTTGGAGTCTATAACCAGCCTCACCGACTGAAAACCCCCACACCTCGTAGCAGCCCATGGTTACTGTAACTCAGCTGTACGTCGTAAAAACAGCGAGCAGGAGGAAGGTGTTGTTCAAGGACAAAACACTTGTTTGGCACATTTAATGCTGTGAGGTTGAAAATGGTGACAGTCTTTCCACTGGGAAACTCTTTCTAGACGCAAAGCTGCCTATAGATATAAAAGGAGCTAAATGAGTCTGTGTGAGTAGACAAGCTTTGGTATATGATTCACAGCAGGAACAACCCAATGTTTGAGGGCTGACCCAGGATTTCCATTACTTGATTGGAGAAGCTTGTGATGGAAACGATGATGTTTCTTATATTGGGAACGTAGCCCAAAGCCTCAACTAGAGAGGTCGTCCCAGGCGCATTTGTTCTGGCCGATACTGTACCTTTCCACTACTGTGTGGGTGACAGGAGCAACACTTTTAGCAGGAGCATTTTTGGCTCACTGACTAGATGTGGTGGCTGCAGTAAGACTTTTTGGGTCGTTACGCCAAATATGTCAAGTGGACACGCGTGCATGGAGTTCTGTAGACGCAGTGGTGCCAGGGTTTAGCTGTAATGGTTCGTTTTGATAGGGTCGATTACGTTGTATTTTAGATTAAATAACCTGTTCATATTAACGGGTTAATGACTCACCTGGATAAATGTGATGACGTGTACATCCTTACAACAATCACATAGCAACATCTAAATTAGACTGTGGTGACAGCTGGTGTGTTGTTTGCTTGCCTTTCCGGCAATGTCAATCAAATCCGACCAAACCACACCCACACACTGCTGATGAAGCCTGTCAGCTCAGCTCTAACTAATAACAGCTGCTGCATGGATGTTTTCACCTATGTATTCATGAATATGGTAACAGATCAACACACTCAACCAAAAGTCTGTTGGTTTCCCAACAATGTGTCTCAGTTGCTATTGTTGCACAGGTAATAATAATAAGCACCCAGCTCTACAGTACATCAATCAATCCACTGAGTTTCATGTGCATCTACACAGGTTTTTAGTTATGGTCACATGAATGTACAACAGCAAAAACCCAAAGGGGAATTTTGTAATGAACTATTCTAAGGAGCAAATAGTTTCAGCAAGTAAGTATAGTTAAAATACTGCTATGAAAACAAATGTCTATGGTATTTCTTTGAAGAACAAAAGCTTTATAGGATTTAAGTGATGTCTTATTAACTTTGCTCTCGTTGGAGCCTGAAGCGAGTCATTCTGAGTAGGTGTTCATTTTCTCTGCTTTGCCCTTTAATAACTCACTGCGTAGCTGACCACCACCATCGGATCGCTCTCATTCATGCCGGTTTTATTTTACGTCGCTTCAGCTCTTCTGCGCCTCATTCTTTCCCTGCGAGTTGTGAGCCGTGTGCCCTGACTGTGGCCGGGCCCCTGAGGCAGCAGGGCTACAGACAGATGGCAGCACAGTTGTAAAGCCAGGGGGGTAAAGTGAGGAGGTTAGCTGGCGTGGCAGCGCATAAGGGGGTGGTCCATTCAAGGGCACATTGTCAATTCCTGGATGGAAGGAGAAGCCGAGGCTCCGTGGGGCCTGTGGACGCAAAGACAGTCAATGGTTATTATCTATAGCAAAGACAACACCACTCACAGAATTTAGCAGGACGTGCTGCACAGTGGTATATGTTTATTATGAGGGCTTCTGTGTTGCTGTTAGTTCAGATGCACTTGCAGTAGGTGCAGTATAATTGTGGTAGCAGCTGTGCAAAACTGCACTTACTTACTGACACATCAGTGCTTTGAGCCATAGTCTAAATTTAGTTCAGCATCATGCTCACAATAATCACGTAATCATGCTGTTACTAGTGTTTACCATGTTTAACAAATGTTGTACTTTTGCATTCATTTGCTCATAAATCATTAGAACATACTAGTGCTACATTTCTGTGGTTGTTGAAAAGTCTCCTTTTGTGGACATTAGCAGATGATTGTGGGTCTGGAGCAGTCAAATGAAAATGATGCTTCCTTCAATGTTCCAGCTCAGCAAACAAACCAACAACATAGCACCAGGCTGGTTTTGTTTTAATATTGCAATATAACATGATTTTAAGATCTACTTCACATCACTGATATTACAGAGTCTTGAAAACGTGCGTGTATGATGTGAGATGAATAGTGAAGTGTTCAATTGTGTTTCTAATATTAGGAGAGTGTTTGGAAGGTGATTCAGCAAACTTAGGCTTCTCCTCATACAACCTCGCATCTGAAACCACACTGCTGATTACTTCCTACCTCTCAGTGTGACTCCCTTTCATTGCAACTCAGAAAAGGTCACAATATTTTTCACTTGTATTCATCCCTCTCCAACATTCTCTGCACTTGTGGTTGTCATTTCCACAACAGAATAAGACTCTTCAAAATGCAGGGTTCTGTAGAGGTTCCCTTTTTTAAGCATATTGCTATTATTTAGTTCTCACCTCTGGCTCCTGGGAGGAGACATGTGCTCGGTGGTGTGTGTGTGTGTGTGTGGAGGGAGATCTCGTGCTGCTGAATTTGCTGACAGGCTGGTTAAATGGGGTGTGGTCCCTGGTGGCGCTAACATGCTCTGTTTTACAGTAGTTTTTTGGCCAAGTCACTTTATCACACTGGCCACTTTATTCCTGTTCACACTGCATTATTCCAGAATAGAAATATGCATAATATTAACTTATATTTGTCTGTGTTTTATTGGTAGTTCATGAATCAAATTACTCTTTCTATTGGAAACGTAATCTTTAACTTATGTAAAGCGGCGACACGGCCGCCTGATTGGATTTAGCCACTTGTGCAGACATTTGTTGCAGACGACTATGGGCATGCATCAAACGCTCTACTGGTTCACTGCATCAGCATAACACGTGGATTTAATAAATCCTGTCGGCATTAGCATATTAATTAGAAATGCACATCATGACCACATGGTGCATGTAGTTAATTCATGCTTATCTGACACACATTTCCTTACATCCTCGTCTGGCAGAAATCTCTGTGTTCATGCATGTGTTTCCTTCTAATTCCTGTGCTCCACCCGGACTCCTGTCATTTTCCCTGAACAACCACTCCTTCTATGAAAAATAAAGAGTTACTTGATATGCATTACAAATAGCTGCATCATGATTGGACGAGCTCAAATGCTCCTGCAAGCTCTTCCGTATAGCAACAGCCCCCTCCCATCTCTCCTTCTCGCCTCTTCTCCCTGGAATCCCCCCTTTCTCCTCCTTCTCCTCCCCGGACCCCACCTCCTTCCTCCAATCTCCTTCCCTCTTTCAAAATGCAGACAGCTCTCATCCTCCATGTGGCTTCACTGCCTACCCACAATGCACTGGGGGTTGCCACTAGCTTTAGATGTGGCATGCAGTGTCTGTATAGGGGGCTTCTTTCCTCTAAGCTACAGATCGACTTGCTCCTCCCGCTGGCTCCCTCTGCTGCGGCAGCATCTGGACGTGGTCACCATGGCAACAGCAGCAGGCCTGACCCCACCTCCTCTGCCTCTCTCCACATACACAGAATCTCTCTCTCCCTCTCACACAGACGGCTCTACCCCTCCTACTCCCCCTTATTTTTAAGCTTTTCTCCCCTCTGTGCGTTTACTTCAAGCTTGACCTGGATTGTGCGTGTGAGCCGTGTCTGCCGCGCTGCATGTGACAGCGCTGATGATGACCCGATGAGACGGGTGGACGTGGTCAACTGACCTGTTTCCAGGATTGGGAACTACCCATTATATTCTCAACCCCGAACCCTCCCTGACGTCCTTTCATCTGCTCTCCTGGTTTCTCTTTCCACGCCTTCTTTCTTGCTTTGATCTTTTTCATCGTTTCTTTCATTCTCCTCCGATCAGTACCAGCATACTCTGTCTACCCCCTACCCATGCTTCAGGGAAAAAGCAAGAGGCTGCAAAAAAGCATAAAAGGAGTCAGCTGTATCCTCCCTCCTCCATCACTGTACACCACATCACACCCAAGCCTTTCTGCAAACCACCCCCACCTCTCTCCCAATCTCCCCCATCACAAATCCTTCCCTCTTCTTGAGCTGAATATTGGAACAAAGATATCAGCCTCCTGAAGGCAGACATTGTTCGGTTCACAGCTTTAATACATGACATTTATTGTACAGTTCATCTTTCTTTGCACTTTTCTGAGCAAACCAGCAGCAAATGGGCCTGTAGAAGCATATTTTGCCTGCTATGAGTCAGAGTCATCATTCACTGATATCCTGTAAAGACAGAACAAGGCTCTCTGTGAAAAGATGGGAGTAGGTTGGGACAGATACTTAAATGTACATTGGTAGTTTTATTGTTGTTATTGTTGAAACAATTTTGTGCGTGTGTGTTGTGTGTTTTGCAACTGATGTTTAATATGTCATTACTTTTATCGATAGAGATTTAATGCATACAAATCATATTTTAATCTTGCCTGCACGAAGACAGAGAAAAAAGAAACATATGATTGAGTGAAATAACTCTCATAAATACGTTCAGCAGAGGAACCAGATTTGAAGAACACTGTAAAACGCAAATGCAATTTCTGTGAAACCGGTTACTCTAACACACCTGTGGGATATGTTTGTAATATCCTGAGACTCGTTCGGTCTGTGTGTATTCTCACATTCCCACCAAACTGTGAGGGAGTTTATTTTGGAATGACGTATATATCTCAGAGGGAGGGGCTTGCAGGAAATAACAGGCGAGAGTGCGTCTTGATCACATTAGTCTTGTTTTAATTGAATCTGTCCACAGCACTTGGAGTCCATCATGGTTTATTCAGTAAGGTGAGCATACTAATTGTGTTCTGCTCTCCCTCCACCCTTCTCCCCCCCTTCACCTACCCCATGTCATCCTCCTGAATCAACTCTCGGCCACTGTATGGGCTTCGTCTCCATGTCCACCGTCTCTGCAGTAGAGCTGGTGGACCAGCAGAGGGTGCTGAGGACAGGGTGCCTGGTGACGGGTGTCCACACTCCACCCATCCGACGCAACAGCAAGCTGGCCACCCTGGGGCGCATCTTCAAGCCCTGGAAGTGGAGGAAAAAGAAAAATGAGAAGCTCAAGCAGAGTTCCACAGGTACAGGTTCCTGCAAAAGATGCACTCACACGTCTCCCCTCCTCATTTCTAATCAATTAGTGTGTGGATGCAAAAATGTGCTCCAGCAATTTAAATAAACAGAACTGAAAAAAACTTCCTAGCTTGGAAATTCTATAAGGTAACAACACAAAGAACAATAAAGTAAAACACTGGTTTTGTCCAGAAAAGCTTTGAGAATTCACCAATAGGTCCACATATCTATTCTCTCCTGCCTTGGCACAGATGTAGCATTATCCAGCGGTCTTCTATGCCACGACCCAAACTCCCCCACCCAGGGCTGCTGCTCGGACGGCGCGGCCCTGCTTGGAGGATTTGGAGGACCGTTGCACCCAAACCTCACGGTCAGCAGCGTGGAGTACCTTGGTCCTGACGAGGAGAATCCAGCATCAGGTAGGACACCGGAAACGCAGCCACAAAAACAAGTCTTTGGCAAAGTTTTTTACAAATGTGAGAGTTTTTAAAGGCGGCTATGGTAGGTTTGGTGAAATGGTTAAAATGATCAAATTCTTACAGTTGACTGCTGTGAAAAATTAAACACTGGTCATTTAATACAGTTTGATACCACTTGGCTGCTAATTAGGTTTTTGTATTTATTAATAGAGAATTTGTGTTTTTGCATTGATGCTTTATCCACATACCAGTAGAGGGCAGCAAAGTCACATCAATCACATCTACAGCCTCTAAAAGCAGCAGCCTGCTGTTACATGTAGAAACTCCTCTGAGACAGTAGTAGGTGATATTGAAATATGCGCAGGACTGAAAAATGTAGTTGTTCGCGTTTCCAACTTGTTATGTGCTATAAGTATTCATTTTTCACTGTGTTTTTGTCCTCCAGTAGTGGCCTCTCTCCAGGACTGTGAACGGGTGGAAGAGAACATGCCGCTACCAGAGGAGGAGGCCAGCGAACAGGTGCACCCCGCCGGGGTTTTACCCGAGGGGCTGCAGGACGTGGGAGAGCGCATGGAAGAAAGACAAGAGGAGGACGTTCCTCCTGGAACCTCCCCACCACAAGTACCTCCAAAGCTTTTGCCCCAGCTGTGTACTGGAGATGGTGAGTGACTGTCACGAACCTGTGTTGACTGAATATTCATGAAACAGCAAAGAAAAGATCTGTGAACATAAACCAAATAAAGCTAAAGCAGAAGAAGTAGAAAACTGTAGCCATGTGAGCGTTAAGCTAACAAAACAGTAAACTTCCATTGTTTTTTTGCTTATGGCTCCCTTTCAGATTCAGGCCCCGTCTCGCTCCCCACTCACCTCCCCAACTCCTACCTCCCTAAGGAGCCTCCACCCAGGGCCACAGAGAGTCTGGCTTCAATGACTCTGCCACTTCGAGGGCCCCTGGCCAATCCCTCAGGGTCCCCACATCTAGGGAATATGATGCACCCTCCCATGCCTCCTAGCTGCATTATGGAGGAGCTACAGAGAGCCTTCGCTTCCAAAAACAGACAGGAGAGGTGAGTCCGCAGGCCTTGACATCCTATAATGCTGGACTTTACCTCAACTCCACCTGCTGCTAACAGCAACAATCCTGTTTTTCCTCCATGTGCCTCCACAGCGTCCATGAAGGGTGTGAGCAGGGCTCGCCCCCTCAGCTGTGGTGTTCTGATGGACGCCTCTCTCGTTCTTGCAGCTCCGAAAACCAACGCGCGTCGCTGTTGGTGGGTGTATGCGTGGGAGGTGGAGGGTCTGACTGGCCCAGGAAGGAGGCAGAGGAGAACAAGGAGAACGTGCGGCTGGACCAGTGCTTCTCCAACACCTCAGGCCTCCCCACTGACCTGGACGGCTGGAACGAGTCGGTTATCTCTGGTGGGTTGGGGAGTCAAAAGCATCATTTACAGAGCAGCATCCCACACAGTCACATACGTGCAGAGTTGCTTCACGACACCTGGATGTGAACAGGCAAACGATGGTTTTAGTGTGGAACTGAAAGGCTGTCTTGGTTGCAGTCAGGATCTGAAAAGATGCAGGACTGAAAAGACTGAGGTTTCTGTGTTAATGCATGCATGCATGGTTGCAGGTACACTTCCTCGCAGGCTAAGGAAGGAGCTGCTGGCTGTCAAACTAAGAAACAGGCCCAGCAAGCAGGAGCTGGAGGACAGGAATATCTTCCCAGCAAGGAGTGACCAGGAGCGCCAGGAAATACGTCAGCAGATTGAGATGAAACTCGCCAAGTAAGCAGAAGAATCTCCACTAACTTTGCTATTTGTGTCTCTTTGGTGTCAGTGTCTATTTGTCACTGTGCACGGTATGAAATCGAAGGTGTAAGATCATTTCTTTAGTGGCATTCTTGGTTTAATTGCTTCGGTTGCGTAAGAGCTGGATTTCTTTTTAAATATGCAGAATGTTCTTGTTATTTCTATGGTGCAACAAGTACAGACAGACGTCTCTTCCAGGAAATCGCTTTGTTCACACACACGCCTGACATTTCTGTGGATATTAATGGTACGACTGGCTTTTTCAATACAGATGAGATATGTACCGTCTGAAGATGGATAGTAGCAGTTCTCCAGTGCGAATGTATCACAAGACCCGGGTTCTTTATCGCCAGTGTGTCAAACAGGGCCTGCCACCGCGTTACATAACGCGCTGTACAATAACTCACAGACAAGCACAGAATGCCACCCACACCTTCTGGAGAACGAGCTCCATCGTCCGTGTCCAGACAACTAAGAATACAGCCTGTCCCATCTATTATTAGGCTCAGTGTAAGAAAATGTTCCATCATTTGAAAGTTAAAATTGTTTGGCCTTCGCAAGCAAGCAGCTTATGTGGAGGTGAGGATGGAGCGCGGCTGCTGCTTGAAGGGCTCACGGTGTCAGGGCTTTAACGCCAAGGATGTTCTACTTGTAGCACAGCAGTGAGAGGAACAGCTCGTTACATAAAGACCCCAGTTCTACGCGCAGTTGTGTTTTTTGTTTAGACCTTTACAATCTGCTAGAGGACCAACAAAGATTCTTAAAACTGCAGCTGTACTGGGCTGTCCTTTCAGATAAAACTACACCTTTGCACTGTTTCAGGATGAGCGATGGTGCGAAAGCTTCACAAAAAGCTGCTGTTCTGTTTTGCAGCCTTGATTCGTCTGGGGTTGTAACCGCTGTCACGATCTGTGATGCTTACTGCTCTAAATAAATCATTAGCATTTTGTAGCTGCAACTCAGCTCAAGCATGTTTCCATCCAGCTCTATAGCATGTATATACATTAAAGGCAGACTGCGCCATTTGTGGGGGGAATCCTTTGCTAAATATAGCAGAGAATATTAAAATCGAAGCTCGAGAGTTATCTCACAAAAAGAGTTGATTTCCCTCGAGCGTTCGTACTAATTGACAAAACAGTCGATCGCACTCTTCTCTGCATTTCTCTGTATACTCAATCTGCAGCTTGTAACAAACAAAGCCATCAGGAGTTCCAGCGGATGATGACACCGTGTCTGTTCGTTGTGTCAGGGATAGATGACCTGTCTATCTTTGGAGACTCCCTGCCTGCCACTTGTGCTGCAATCGCACTCTGCTGTTTCTAATTTTAGCTCCCGGCTCTGTTCAATAATGCATCTGCGTGTGCACAGCTTTCCTTGTGAGGCAGTTATATCAGCAGGAATAATGGCGAGGGGGAGCAGGTGGGCGCCTGCTACTGTACTTGGAAAAGAAAGAAAGCTGGGAATGGACACTTTTGTCTTCAAGCACAGTTGGCAAGTGAAATCAAAGACCGAAAGCTTCTCCCGCCTACTTGATTATTTTGTTCTTTTGTTTGGATTTTGAATCCCTCCCTTGGCTGACATAGTTAGATTTTCTATATTTGCTCGTTTTATTCCAGAACATCCTGAGTGGGAAACGGAAACCCTGATGCCAGCGGGCGTTTCTGCGTCATCAGTGTATTCTGGGGATGCCTTTCAAAATCATATTTATGCGATCACAACCTAAACCTAAACGTAGAAAGCAATAGGTGAGAAATCAAAACTGGTGAGTCAATGATTTCAGATACGCCCAAAGAAAAGTCTTCTGTCACCTGAGGGTAGCAAACAATCACCAGGCTTTATGATTCATTATGCTCAAAGGCAATACAGAGCTTTGTTGGTGAAATGGGATTTAATATTCACTGTGACTGCTGAATTATTCAGCTCACCAGCAAAGACAAAAATAGCCACAGATAGTGTCTGTACGGCACACACCGTTCTGTGTAGCAGTGAAATCCCCATTATGGTGTTGCTAGGGAGAAGTGAGAATTTCTGCAGAAAGACACTGGGTTGTTGCTAAGCAACCCAGTGAGCAGGTCAATAATACAGTGGCTGTACGTGTTTGCTGGGGCTTTAGAAGTGATTTTCTGTTTTATCTGTTTAAAATCGAAAACTGTCACACCTGTGGGAACAGTTTGTTTTCTGAAACGTCCTGAAGCAAATGAAGCCGTGTTGAGATGTTCCCCACCTGATGAGAACAGAACGTCTGCCAGACCACACAGACAACCAGAATCAGAGAAATTATCCAAGAGCTGCAGTTCCAACGGTCTGTGTTTCACTGTACAGTGTTGAGGAGAAGCACGGTCTGGGCGGAGTTCAAACGCTATACTTCACATCGTAGATATGTTTCACCTAAGTGAGAGTCACTTAGGTGAAATCGGCGATTACATAACCCGCACCGGCACTGATGCCACAAATGTCCTTTAATTAAGTTAGTTCGGGTTCAAAGTGTGTGGGTCACAGTATGCGTGACCTAACTTTGATCTCTTACAGAACAGAACTATAAAGGGTCTAGTGTTGCCTGAGTGAGGGGATAAAGATCGTCCTGCTGTGAGCTTGCTTTCTGTTTCTGTCCTGTGGGGTGTGCCACATGTTGTGCTGCTCACATCTATTATTTACACAAAGTATAGTTCACAGACACAGGGAAAACATTGGATTTTGAAGACCTTTTGGATCCTTTGATAGTGATGACAGTGTGATGTTACAGATAATGTAGAGCAAACACAGCAAAACATAAAAACGTTGGTTTGAATCCTATTCCTATCCTAAGTATTTTATTCCCTATTATTGTCCTTTCTCTAAATCTCAAAATAGATTTTATTTTTAGCTGTGGTATCATGCACTAGTGACCCAGTGTACATCACGAGGAGGTTGGGGATGCCGCCAGTGAGGTCTGTTAGCTCCGCCCCCTCTCATTATGCATGCAGTAACCAGGGAGACTGGGGAAGTCGCGCCTCAGCAGCCCATCACGACTCAGCTCAAAAGAGGCTGCAGTCCGGGCTGGATAATAGAGAGGAGCGGCAGCAGAGAGTAAACGCAACACGACAGCTGCTCCTGAGATGCAGCATCCTGAAAACCACAAGTAATTAGGTAGAGACTTCTCAAACGCAAGAATCGCGCTCTTGTGACTATTCCAGATGTGGGGAGCGCCTCTGCCCAAGCGTCACAGCCGCGGTTTGGATGCGAGATGGAAACATAGGGGGTTCCTTTCAAGAACGAAAGTCAAGAAGCTGCAGCCGGTTTAAAGAGGACAGGACAGAGAGTAGCTGAAGCCACACAATGGTTCAAAACGTGGTTCTGGTGTTTCTCCGCAGGAGACTGAGTCAGAGACCGAATGTGGAGGAGCTGGAGAGTCGGAACATCCTGAAACGTAAGTTTAGATACTACCCTTTACTCGAATACTAATATAATATTCACAGCTTGAGAAACGTTAAGATGATTTTGTGTAGTACGTTACTTAGCGGCATTGAAATGCATGACTGGCCTGCATGCAGTGAAATGCATTTTACTGTTGCAATAGGCAGGAACAACAAAAAGCCTGTAGCTTTTAAAACAGATGCATGTGGATGTCTAACGTGTCTGTTGTCTTGATACAGAGAGAAATGACCAGACAGAGCAAGAGGAGAGGAGGGAGATCAAGCAGCGGCTAAACAGAAAGGTGTGTGATCATCCGATTGTTCCACGTCACATTAAACATCTCATAATAGCAGTCAGCTTGACTCCTGTCCCCCTTCATGTACGATCCAGCTCAACCAGCGGCCCACAGTAGACGAACTGCGAGACAGAAAGATTCTGATCCGCTTCAGTGACTATGTGGAGGTGGCCAAAGCTCAGGACTACGACAGGAGAGCAGACAAGCCTTGGACCCGGCTCTCAGCAGCAGACAAGGTGGGTGTGGAACACTGACAAATAATATAGGATAACCACACTTTTTTCGGATTAAGACAAGTTTACTATTTAGGATGATGATAAGACCTTGCTCATCAGGGCTATCAGCATCGTGTGATGCCGTTACTGGCTTAACTCACTAAATCCCCTGTTCTCTTTGCTGTTCAAAGCACCCCGACGGCTCAACATGCACTTAGGGATGCACTAATGCTGTTCTTCCCGTTCCCCACAGGCTGCAATCCGAAAAGAGCTGAACGAGTTCAAAAGTACTGAGATGGAGGTGCACGCCTCAAGCAAACACCTGACGAGGTCAGTATACGGAGGTGAATGCCTGCGTGTCGCGTGTTGGGGAATGCATGCACGGTCTATTCTCCGCAGCAGCGGTCTAAATTTAGCTCTCCTTGCTGTCCACAAAGCTCTGAGGAGCTAAAGATAGATGGGAGTGCTTCTAAATGAGGGGGTAGTGGGGATTGTCCTCTTGAGAGCTTGTAGTGCTTGACAGTCAGAAATGGAAAAACGCAACAGCAATATCTTTGCTTAAGCTTCTTTGCAAAAGAGGACTCCTTGCTGCGAGCTGGGTGACCCAGAGGATGATGGGTAGAGAGCAGCACTCTAGCCCTCAGTACATTTAATGACTTCTAAAAATAGCTACACATACCCTATTAATAACTCAAGCTATAGCCAGGCTTGATGACAAAGGCACCCTGTGATGTGTGAAGTTCCCCCTGACTCACTGTTCTACCTGTTCACCACTCTGCTCGGTTCACTCTCCAGGTTCCACCGTCCATGAAAGCAGAGAGTTTCTTCTGTGAAGAATTGCTGAGCTTGGAAATTTTCTGAAGCTGAGCGGTGACAGTTCAGCGAGCCTGGAGCCTGTTCGTCTTCAGCGTGTCTTAAACATCCTCCCAACACCCTTAACTATCGTACCATCAGTATGAGGCCTGGGGTGCGGGCGAGAGGACGACGGCGATGTTGGCGGCAGCGTGTCCTGGAGACTGCTGGACGTCGCGACATGGGAGCTGGCTGCTGGAAGACTTGGAGCCTCTGCCTCTCAAGACAAGAGCAGAGGAAAAAATCAATCTTGTCATTCAGTCGGTGTTGTTTTTTGTACTATTTCATGGACTCATTTGACATGGCGGTGTCCATGTAGTGGGAAGAAGTTGTGCATGTGAGCAGCTTCACCTTTTCTTACTTGATGAATAATGTGTCATTTGGACAGTGTAAAGACTGTGCAGTCTGGGGGAGGTTGTACTGGGTGTGAATTTGATATTAACTGTACATACAGTATGTCCATATGAATGGGACCATCAATGTCTTCACTCAAAAGCAAAATACCTTTGTAAGCACTACTTGTCTTCAAAATACAAGGTCTTTTCTAAGAATGTCTGGCCTCGTTTTTGAAACAACTTTATTTGCAATCTGGTTGAAAAGGTGCATTAAAATAAACTCTGAGGATAATAATAACAGCAACAACAACAACAATAATAATAAACATTTTTACAATTTAACTAATTTATCTGAATAAATCAGAACTATATATATATAAATAAATTATAAATATCCAAACAGTGTAATATTTCCTATAGAAACCAACATAACAAGACATCTATGGGAAATATGCCAAACTTATTTGCAAACAATATAAGAACCCAGTAAATTCAACACTTCAGGCAAACAGCTTGATGTGAAGCCAACACAACAGACTGCGTCTCATAGTAAATTACTCAGCGTTGTTTATAGAGCAGACACCTTTGGCAGAAAAGGTCCAACTCAAAACCTGGCTCCATCAGGAAAAAACAAAGCGTGCAGACCTCTCTTCACACTCTGGAGCTCATCCTCTTGCTACAAAAGGTTAAAAACCACATCAACAGCTGAGTCATAAATTCTCTCAAGACTTTATGTTATGTAGAGGCTTTCACAGAGGCAATGGTCTAAAACCAATCTAATGGGTCAAGTCTGATACACCCAACTTCTTCAGCGTTGACTTACCATCTCACAGAGTAGTCTGTCCTGAACTGACTTCATGTCTTTTCTTATCAGACACATCTGAAAACAGCAGACAGAGCAGCAGGGTTTTAGGGGCAGTAACATACTATATGACAGACAGGACAAACAGGAGATGAGCTGACACATTATAAGTGAGATAAGAGATGAGATCTTTTTTCTTATAAAAAACATTCTTTATTTCAAGCTATCTTTGAATTAACACAGCTACTGTGTGATTAAGCAACAACTGTGAAGTCTGTGTCTAGGGGACAAACCTGGGATGTGAATATTTTCCGCTCGTACTCCAAACTGGGACACATGTTATTCTGAAGGGCTTTGTTCAGGGTCACATTTCTGAAAAGAAGAAGACCACAATGAGCGAGAGCAAAACCACTATGATTGAACATAATATCATGTCTGTCAATGAAAAAATACCATAGAGAAGAGTATATAGTGGTTTTAGCAAAGGAGGGCAGTTATACATAGAGGGATAATAAATTGGGTCAACGTTACATTCAGACATTGTTGTCAAGTGAAGAAGTAATTGGACAATGAAAATTTAATCAACAGTCAGTTATGACGTGACACTTTTTAGCTCTTACAGTACATGTTAATTACAGCTCAAAGAGTCTTGAGGCATTTTGGGAGTATTTTTTTAATATAATGTAATTTTCTGAGTGACTGGGTGTAACAACCACAACAGCGCTTTGCAAGCTGCAAAGCAGGGGATAATAGTTGGGAAAAAGCTTCCTAAATAAACATCAGTGAGCTTAGTTATGTGAAGAAGCACTGGCCAAAAAAAGGCTTGTGCTTCAGGGTGCATTTCTTTCCTAAGATGATAAACCTAAGAAAAAACTCAAGTTAGGCTTTTAATCAATGTTCCAGAGAATGTGGAACAGTGTGTTATTGAATTTTTCACAAAGTATTTGTGTTTAAGCTCGTGGGAAAGAAAATAAAACTAACAACATGGCTCTTCTGTTCACATAAGACATATTCCTCAATTTCACCTCCTGGTTTCATGCTCTCGATAAGTATGGAAAGCCACGGCCTGCTTTTTCCAGTAAATCTGTATAAAATCAAAGAACACACACAAAATGAACATGACATACTTAAAATCTTACATCTGTCTAGTGTCAAACAAACTTTGTATGTATATTTGTGACAGAGCAACCTACACTCAGATCTTTCTCCATCTCTTTCAGCACAGTGTCATTGTGCTCCAGTTTGCGGATCTCTTCTAAGAGGATCTTTTTAAACTGTTCATGCCTCTGACCCCTGTACAGAAAGAATTAACAGCACAGAACAACATGTTGCCTGATCATAACAAAAGTGTGTGCAGTTATATTTTCTAAGAAACACTCCATTGTAGATCAAATTAAGCCACGTCTTCTTAAAATTGCACAAAAAGTAAACAATTGAGGCCAGTGGGTGGAAAGGTTGGCTGGATGATATGACCTGTATTTGGTAACTTGCACATTGAGGGAGGAGACATGTTGCTCCACAGTTTTTAAAGACTGCTTGTTGTAAAGCTCCATCATCTTGAATCGGTCCTGAACACAAACACATTTCACACAGTGGTTCAGTGAGGTCATAAATTACAAACATGGTTTGTGAAGGAAATACGTGTTGAAAATGTCAAAACTCATCAAACCTGGAACTTCTTCTTTAGCTCAGAGCTGAATCGCTGGCATAGGTTACTTGGATTTACCGCAGTTTCTGGCAAGTCTAAATCCTCATCCATGTCCATGTCTCCTTCACCCACCTCATCCTCCCAGCAACTGAAGCTCACAGTGTGGGAAGTGGACATGACTGGGTTCACCTCACCTTCCTCAGACACCTCGGTAACTGGGTGTACCAGACAAATTAAGTGAAACTAAGATCTGACTAAATACAAAAACACCAGAGTATTTCAAGCATAAATAAACAACAGAGAAGTTGAAAAAAATAAAACCTCGACTATACAGTTTGGATAGAATTTAAAAGGTCAGTAACCATTATGTGCTTGGGCATTTCCAGTGGTGAATCAACAGCCACTTTATTTTCTCTACAAAACAGTCACTGATTATTATTACTGACTTAACCTAGAACTAATTTACAAATAATGTCTTACAAGATTTGAATAACTTTCTTGGCTTCATCCGAGGATAATGCTGCCCTCTCATTCGGCTTTTCTTTCTCTCTTCCTTTTCATCCTCTTCTGAGTTACTGGATGAGGAAATGTGGTGCTTGCGACTAGGTCCTAATTCCACAGAACCACATTATTTTACACATTACATGTCTGCTTCTTAACAAGGGAACGTCTTCTAAAACACTTTAGGGATTTGTCTGTGAGAAGTCGTTTTACCTGACATATGAGGCTTTAGGTCATAGTCTGAAGATGGAGTTTTCTGTCAGGATTGACAGAAATGCATTAGCTGTAACTCAGTCACTCATTAGCGATCAACAGAGATCCCACCTGACCATCTATCCACACATAATGTACCATAAAGTCATAAAATAACCCTAACCTCTGATTTATGAGAAACAGTCAGGGCAAGACTAGGGCTGTCCTTAACTCGCTTGGTGAGTCCTGATGACTTGGTAGATGACAGACTCAGTGAACCTTGGGATACTGCAGAGATACCAAAACTGCAATGGTGGCCATTGTTGGCAATGTCTTTGGGAAATGGGAACTTTGAAGGAGAAAGCATGGATGGCTTGTCCAGCTCAAGGAGAGTGGATGTCATCAGGGGCCGAGCAGAAAGAGACAGAGGGGACTGAGGGGCTGGGGACAGACAATGCTGGATGGGACTTATCTGGAAATTATAAAAACACAGAGACGAACACAAAGTAATGAAAACGATAGAGATAACTATTCATTCATACTAATTTAGTGGGTATCCAATCACCATTACTGCAACGAATATGTGTAATTTACGACTATGCATTAGGCGCTGAAGAACTATCTTCTCTCTAGTGGAGTTAAATAGGTCACTTCAATCATGCTAATTATCTGGATAATTCCATGATGTATTGAATTTCTCAAATGGCCATTTCAGACCTACAGTACAATATGATTTCACATTTTCAACCCCAAAGACAACTGTAAAATGTATGCGAGTTCTGACTGATCTCAGAATGAAGAAAACCCCCTCACCCCTACTTCCCAACATTGCCCCATGTCAAAATGCTTGACCCACAGTAAACATTATTCAATCACGTTGTTATCCTCAACAGCTGTTCGCAGTTTAAAGGCCTACAGTACTGTACTTACTGTACAAGCTGTAAATATGTTCACAACAGTCTAATAAGTCTAATAAATATTTATTGAAAGGATTCTTACTGAGAATATTCTCTACTACAATGCGATGTGTTTAAACAGTAGTGTTCAGGTCACAGTTCTGCTCCCTTCAATCCAATGTGCATGAAGGCCTCCATTCATGAACTGACTTTAGTGGCCTCCATGTACTGTAGGATAAAGATGAGGAGGACTATCCCACATTACATAACACACTGCACTGTTTATTGAAGTAAAACACTATACATCTGACTATAATTTTAACCTCAACATTACTTCAAAAGCTGTCAGGGAGATGCAATTTTACCTCTACTGCACTAGGTCCACTAGGAGTATTAGCTGCTGGGATTTGACTCCTCATTGAGAGGACAGAGTGGTGCGACTGGACGGACTGAGTCTTGGCTGTGCTACGCTTCTGGTCTGCACTGTAAATAGAAGAGGGATGTAAGTTTCCTTTACTGCTGGCTATAGAATGAGCTTTGGGTAGCGGCATGATAGGCGAGTGTGTGTCCTGGCAGGCGGGTTCAGGGGAAGCAGGGAGTGGGGATCCCCGCGGGCTGAGCAGAGGCGAACAGGTTATATCCAAGATTGAGGCTGACCTCTCAGCAGCTGTGGGGGTTCAAAATAAGCACAGATGTTAAGACAGCTGGCTTCAGAAGTTGGACAGAGGGAAAAAGGTCAATATACACATGCTGTTCTACAGAACAATTTACAGTTTATAGGTTTGAGAGCAACAAGGTCATTTATGTAAGACTTTGCTTTACATAAAATGTCAAATAACTGTGTTCAACTCAGATTCTTACATCTCATGCTCTCGATAGATGGAGAGGAGAGACAGACAGAGGTCTGGTTGGCAGCTACAGAATCCTTTAGTGCATTCACAAGTCCCTTGACAGGGATGACACTCTTTAACTTCAAAGCTTCTTGAAAAACATTCTCAGGCTTCTGCAGCAGAAAAAAAACATTTTCATACACACCAGGCAGAAAATCAAAAGAACCTGGTGATATTAATACTGTTTAATGTGGTGGACCTAGGTCAGTATGGACACAGTCTGCAACTACACAACAAGCTGTGATACATACAATATTATATTCCATTAGCTGTCTACTATGAGCAGAATATATATTATCACCGCAAAATTAAAACCAGCAGGTGGTACTATTACAACTGTGTGGTGTATGTTAATAGACAAGCCCACATTCATCCATTACCAAAGTTAATATGGACTGGTCTAATGTTACAGGTGTCAACTCCCACCTTGAGACCAGATGCTTTTTTCAGATCTGACTGGTTGTTGCCACTCAGTCTCCTGTAGGTATCTGTGGAGTTGTTTTTGCTCTTCTTTACACCTGGAACAACCAAAGAGGTCTCTTGACTGCTCTTCTGCGGGCAGACAAATCAGAAAGGAATGAAACATTGCTGAAACAATCTACTGTAACTACTACTACTATGTTGTTAAAATGACCACATTTGAAAACAATATTATAACCCTTTCACGCCACAAACCACATAATCACCAACCAATTGGACGTCTTGTACGTTCTATACAGCTTGTGGTGGAACTATGGTCAGCTAAAATGATGAGTGGGCTGTCAGCAAGCTCATTTCCCAAGCAAATTTCCCATGGCTGAACTGTTCTTTACCCACCAAAAGCCTAAATTTACCCTTTGTTTTTCTGCCAATTCAAATGTGTCAAAAACACATATAAAAGCTTAATATAATTTTCAAAGAACAACTCTAATCATTTATGGCAATGAGTTCACTTTTTTTTAGCTAGATGCCTTTTAACAGGACATGGTCGCTTGTTAGATTTATCACCTCACTCAAATGACACTAAACGTAACATGGCCTGACTAAAAAAAATACATGCAGCTGTAAAGTCACATAACTCATGTGTAAACAGAGCCTAGTTTTATCTCACATGCTGTGATGTGTTCAGGCAGTTTTATGGTACGCAGAGCAGAACAGTTACAAAACAGGAACTTCAGGCTGATTGTATGACCGGGTCCTGTAACGGCTGCTTAGAGGTTTCATGTAATGTTTGGTTGGATCACACAAAATGTACTTTGTCCACAATGATCCATTGGTGTATGTATGAGCAAAGTCAGTAATGTAACAATAATAATAATATAGTACCTAATATTTCAGAATGTATTAGAAATCAAATATTCTTATGCATGTGGATTTATGTAAAAACATATAACTTAACCACACTATGTTTAGAAGTGTTTGTGACATTAGTTGCCTTGGGAACAGGGTACTTCTCTCTTTCTGATTGGCTCTCATCAGTATCTGGCTCTTTGTAGCTCTTGGCAGAAGTGGCCGCAGCTCTCTTGGGTCTTCGACGTCCAGCTGGTTGTCCATTGGGTGCTGTTGGTGGTTTCGCTGTCTTCTTTTGCTGTTTCATTTTCTCATTGATATCTGGCCCCTTCTAACAAAACAACAATGACACAGTGTGGCTGACTGTGATACTGCATTACAGAGTGGAGGCCGATGGAAAACAATAACAGTGCCTTACCTTATTGGCATTGGCCAATGCAGGTTCTGGAGAGGGTGGGGGAACATCTGGGAACTCATCTGTAATAAAAGAGACCATAATCTATTTATTGTACTGCTAATCTATTTATTGTACACCAACATCTACTTGCAATATAACATATTTCATATTGAAAGCGTGTGTTGCATTAATGGCCTACATGAAGTATGAAGTAATTCTTTTTTAGGGTTGACAAGTGCCCGACGAGTGTATTTGTTAACTTTAGGTTTAGGTTTTCTGCTTGACTCTCTCAACCAGCTGACCTCTGTCAAGGCACAGTCTGTGTCTGTGTCACTGAAGAGATGCTTCTTTGCATATCGCTTCTTCTGCAAGTAGGGAGAGGCAAAAACAGACAAATGGTGACATGTCATACTGGCTTTATTTCAATATTAACTGCTACATTATTTTTGCTCCTATATTAATTTTGACAACTACTTTTACTAGAACTGCAAAAGTAGACATACTGAAACCTTCACTAACAACAGTATAATAAAGCGCTATGGTACAACAAAAGTGTACTTTTGCCGCGCATTGTTCTTTCTTGGTTGTCCCGGGAAGTACCGAGGAGTCATGGATGTCACTGTCAAACAAATACAGTAAATATCACATTTTATTTGCAAGTCCTGACTGAATATATAATTTTAAATGTAGCATTTAAAGCAGCAAGACCACAAACCCTACTGTACCTGCTTGATATGACAGATGAGTTAATGGGTTTGGCCTTTACCTAAAGCAATAAAATAGACATTAAACACTACAGTGGCATGTGAAGGACTCATGTGTAATACATCCAGACGTACAGTGCGTAGAGTCATTTACCCCAGTGCTCCATGGTGTATCAGTGTCGAAAGCAAAAATGTCATTTCTGTTAGATAAACAAACAATCATACATGCAGTGAAAATACTGGCATAGCTAAATGTACTTGAAGAAATGCTTTTACAAAATGGTATTACGCTTGTTTTGCAGACTTTGTAGCTGTTTTATCATTGGATTTCTTGAGTCTTCCAGCTCCAGATACGTCTCTCTATAGCAGATACAGATCACTGTAGTCAAATATGCTGTAATAAAGCAACTTAAGTTACTGCATATCATAAATTGCATAATGATCCCTTACTTTAGCAGCTGAAAACCAGCTGATATTGAAGCTTGGCCTATGACAAAAACACAACCAGGAGCAATACGAAAAAGAGTCAGATGAGACATATTCTTTGTTTAAAAAACTGCAATTGGCAACGGTTATACCTCTTGGAGACTGGAGAAGGAACACAACTCTGTTGGAAACCTTTGGCTGTATTAGCTGTGGATTCAGAGTTGATCTGATAATGACTGGAGATGAGCTTCACCATGCTTCCTGCAACCTCTGCATCGCTCTGAATAGTAGAAGACGTTAAAATGACAGCATATACAAGTGATGCTTTTGCTGGTTGTGCAACGACTTTTGAAAAACAGATATATTGTTTTCAAAGTTTTATACAGTAACTTTAGTCTTAATTTAAAAGAAATGTTGATATATAATCCTGCTTAGAATAGACACTAGGCTACAGATTTCATAAGGCACCTTGTCTTTGCTTGAATGGACACGGCTTGTTTCAGCCTTAACTTTGGATGGTATTCGCCCCTTCCTAGCTTTGCTTGTAGAAGCTTTGACTGAAGCTTTGTTTGGAGCAGCATCTGCCTCCAGTGGTACTTGGCCTCTCCTCTTGCTTTTTGCTAAATCACTTGGCTGTTCTTTAGGAGAACAGAACGTGGAAGCAAACTGGTCTGCAGAGCATCTGACTTTAGAGCCCCCTTGGTTATCAGGCATTTTTTTCTGTGGCGAACAATGTTGGCTCTTCTCACAGAGGACCTGGTGCAGGCTCTGGGTGAGTCTAGCATGAAACTGCTTTTGGCTGATTGGGCCTGAGTCTGGAACTAATGATCCCTGTGCTAAGGATGGGCACTCCTGCTGTTGTGCCAAATTTGAGTGTGATTCTGAAAGAAAAACATTCAATTGAAAAGAGAAAAGTTTGAATTTTTTACCCAGCTAGGTTTTAGCTCGTGACATCTTCTGACTAATTTGTTTACCTCTTCTGGGTTGTGTATTTATTTTCTGTGTAGGCATCATTAGCATTTCAGAAACCAAAACCTTGTTCCAGTTAGACGAGCTGCAATTTTAAAAGAAATGTATTTACAGTATATATACACTATACAATCCAGCAGAGTATAATTCATATCGAAACTCAAATAAATATACTATTGTTAATTACAGTATTAACTATTCTTATGGGAGTAAATCTGTAAATACTGTTACATGTTTATTCCAGTTCTGGGTTGGGTGTCCGGCACAAAACTGTCTTCTATAAGTAAAAAGATCAGTAGTAAGTTCTACAGGTAAGCAACAGAACAGGCGAGTTATATCTTGGTAAAGATAAAGTTTATACAATACCCAGAGGACGTTCTTCTCCCTGTCCAGATAGAACCATACCTGCTGTTTTTGCCACATGTGCGTCCTGAGAGACAGTAAACACACACATAACACACCAAGTTCAATTATTTGTTTAAATATGACTTTCTATATATGTCAAAATAATACATGCAATGGTCAGAAAAATATACATCACATTTGCTTGTTAGAAGGATTAGAAACTAACTAACTAGCCTCAAACATTATCTGGGCCTGCTGTTCACTGAGACGGAAACACTGTCAAATTCTGCATTTTTCTGTGTGAGACACCTTCATAGCTTTTAGCTGTGCAGAATTAAGGTGCAGTATATTCCGTTATGTGGTGTACCTGCTCTTTTATGACCCCAGTTTTTGTGCTTCTGGGTGTTGTGCCATGACTGCAGGTCTTAGCTGCTGTCCTTACATCTGCTCGGGAAAGTTCACCTTTTGTATTGCATGAGCGAACCATTTCCAGAGATGGCTTTGCCTTATTCCTGGAAGAAGTGCCTGAAAGGGAGACATTTTTACACATATTTGAAAATAAAAACACAATGTAGATTATTTAAACAATTAAACTAATAAATGTCACTTACCTGAAGAAAGGCAACTGCCACTGTGGACACTTCTTCCTGTACTGTTGTTAATAAAGGTGGTGGATTCGGAAATCTTCATCTTGGCTGGAGTCACCATCTGGATTGGACGGGGATCACATTAAAACTGCCTGTTATTCCTCTACATTCAATTTTAATGAGAAACCTAAAAAGGTTTATTATGTAATCAGTCTCACATCAAGGTAATACCCAAGGATCACCTACAGAATGAAACTATAACAAACCTGGACTCAATAAGGATTTACTGCCTTGCACTATTTCTTATTAGGAAAAGCACTTATTAGCCAAGGGTCTAAACTTAATATGTAACTTGATAAGTGTTTCCTCTGTTGTCTTTGCCCCCTGCGGTCCTTGACTGCTGTATATTTGGTGATCTGCAGTGTTAGGTGTACATTTTACAACATACTGCTTTTAATGAAGCCATTAATGATGAGGTTAATTTCAAGAATATCACAACTTAATGGTATATATTTGATTTAATGGCCAGTAAAAACCTTTTAACCTGTTCAGATGGGGTAGGTAGACTATACAGGGCTTTATTTTTCTCACTTTCACCAAGGGACACCTGGCTCTCTGGAACAACCTGTGTGAAGAGATGTATGCCGTATAAACCTACAAAGGCCTTTCAGATGAAACTATGTTTCCACTCACAGAGCTTTTTAAATTGTCAGAGCACTTCTGATAAAATAACATTATATTTTTGCAATAGCCCAATATTCACCATTCAATGTTTTGCACAAGCTTAAGCAAAGTGTCACCGGTTTCATACATCTAGAATTTTGAATTGTCCTTCCTCCCTGTAGTATAGAGAATGCTATGTTAGCTTACCTGAGAACTGTTCTCTTCCATAATTATTTTAACAGTAGTCTTCACAACACTGGTGCTTGTCTTTCCTATGAAGCCCTGGCAGAAAATTATGTTTGTTAATGTACACTGTCAGATGTTCACAACAGACTGTGAATGGTTTAATTAAATCTGACCAAATGTTACAGGATCACAAATAATTTTAACATTTGAAAATAAAAACAAGTGCCAATAGTTCTTTTCAAACAGGATGAATTGTATTATTTAGTGTTAGGTTTGTACCTTTACATACAGATTCTGACAAAAAATGGTCTTAACACTACTCTTAGCAGTACTGTGGCCAACGAGTATGGAGTAAGTAATTGTTTACTTTGTATTTAGTGTGTCCATAGACACTACGAGCAGCCTGCAGGATGTCCAGAGAGGAGCTGAAGTGAATGGTCAGATTTGAACCTTCTACCGCACTGACCACCAACGCTTCTGAGAGGTTTAATTGAAAGACTTTCCTGTTGCCTTTTTCTGAAGATGGAGAACATACTGTACTTTATTACATTTTCTTATCTTATTGAACATTCATGGTCTGTACTTGGTTCTATGCTAAGTACCTGTAACAGTGTAGCTTTGAACTTCATTCTCATTGACACATATTGTTTCCCACTGGCCCTCCTACACAGAGGGGAGACCACCTTACATTAGACTGCAGCATATGTATGCACTGTGAATAAACTCATAACTTCACTATTTATCTTGAATTACCTGTGCATTTTCATCAGCCAAAGAGAAGTAAAATGAGATGCTGTGGCTTCCAAGGTTGAAGTCAATCCAGAATTCTTCCAGCTTCTCATCAGGGGGCATCAGCAACTGAAAACATTCCCATAATCCATTAATGACATATTAATCACATCCTCCTACCAATTCTCCTGGTATTTTGAGGCATTTTTACATATTTTTTTTTTACTATTGTGAATATACTGTCACACACGAAGATAATCTGCATATGTATATTTTGAGACATCTATAATATGATCATATTTCTTCTATTCTTAGGCTGTTCAAAACCTATTTAATACTGACCTCGTACTTGTCCAGATGAACCTCCAGACAAGGGTAGGAATACACTCTATAGTACAGGAAAGGCACTGTTACTCAGTTGCCGTAGTACAAAAACAATATTTATAGAATATAAATAAAATACCCGCACAATTTGTTTTACATTATTGGACAAAATAATATATAATTCTTATAAATTGTCTAATGGTGCTAATCATTGGAATGTAAACAGTGAAAAAATTTCACCACCATGTCTTGTGATGCAATAAATTATATATGTACCTTCTTCTGTTTCCCTGCATGCCATTGACCAAGTTCAAAAACTTGCGACAATCCTGAAATCATGCATTTTAATATATATTATTTATATATTACTAAATTTCTTTTACAATAAATTGTCAGTAATACAATAGAAAGCTATATGTAATTTTACCGTCTCAAACTCTGAATCACAAATGTTGGTAAAGGCTTTGGCCACATGTGCCATGCTGAACCATTGATCTGCTAGCTCCTTCCTCTGGTAAGGAGTGGCCATTCTGCACAATGCTTCCATTAGGGCTGTCTGCAAGTCATAATCTGGCACAATAACAGACATGATTTGTGCCTTTTTATGATCTTAACTGAAGATTTTTTTTTACTAATCTTAAAAAACATACCACCACCCTCCGGTATCTGACCAGCCAACTTGAGCCTATGGAAAATGACAAAGAAGAAAATGTGCAAGTGTGGATATTGTTTAAAAAAAGTACTAAAAATACATATTGTAAAAAATCTACCATGACATACATGATATCTGAGGCCTCCTGTGATGTTAGAATCTTCCTCTCTTTCTTAAGCTCCACTGGTATTTTGTCCAAAATTAGGTTAAATTTGCGAATTGCCTATGAGAACATTATTGGCATTATGATAAGTTCATTTATAAAACTTTTTTTTTTTTTTTTTTACAAAACTGGCAACTAAAACTTATTATAACCTCTTTTTGGATCAAGATGTAGATTCTGGGGTCTACTCCCAGTTGACCAACAGGATATAGAAAGGACTCTGTGACTTGATATGTTCCTGCAAAAAAACATGCCATTAATTTGTTTTTATCATAAGAATAAAGTAAAGATGAAACAAATTCTAAGGATGAAATTGCAAACTCTGAATGCAAACGTACCCTCTACGCATGTCTCATGAACTACCTAAAAACACAGAGAAAAGCACTTTAACATTTGCAAAACAAATATAAGAACAACATTTTCTAAAATGTGCCTTTTACTGTCAAGACATTATCTTACCATCAAAGCATCCAAAAAGTCCTCAGAGAGGTTTAACAAGGCCTCATCCCAGTGCGGGCCACGCTGGACCCACAGTTGCCTGCATTTCTCAAACCACTGAACCATGTGCGCAAAAATTACAAGTAAGTGTTTACTTATACAGCACTGACACACTGCGTAGCAATATGTATATTATGTATACTTATCTTTTTGATCAGCCCTTGAGTTATCATTCCAGACAACCCTTTACTAACAGGTAACTGCAGGTTTTTCCCACACTTGTACAGAACACTAAAACCCAAACTGGCCGAGTTGAAATCTTTTTGATCCAAACTCTACGCAGAAAGTACAGACAATGCAAAACTAAATGTACAAATAGCAGAATGATGAAGAATATAAGCAATGGTACTGGATGCATCTGACAGTACCCTCTTAATAAATTTATCCAACTTGGTGAGAAACTGCTGGGAGCATTTTATGGAAGTTCCTTCATAGACGTCCATTTTCAAAAATCCATCCAGCGTTTTGACGTCCCCACTCCTTAACACCTCATCAATGGCTTTTTCCAACTGTCCATAAAAGGAAGTTATCTTTATCATTTTTCACGCTTATTTAACAAAATCATTTTAAAATGTTAAATGAAGTACTGTTGTCTGTAATGTTCCATAATAAGCCAAATTCCCACCGGTATGTCCTCAGTTGGTGACATCCTTCTGTCTAAGGAAAACTTTCAGCTGCGTCCACTTGTTTCAAAATGACTGGAAGAAACAACACAATGACTAAACCTAATGATTCTGATCAGCTCGGTAAAATGATTCTACAAGGTTCGCAAGCGATCTATTAATCTGTTAAGCTAGCTACTGCTAAATAACAGCGACATTTGCCAGCTAGCTAACAGTGACGTTACCCACTAGTTATCTAGTTCAAGTCATCTCACCGACCGAACACTGGCTCCCTAAAACCCTACAATAATATGAATAAATAATTTTGCCATACCGCGTTATACTCTTTTATTCTAACAACTTTACTTACTGTTACAAAACAAGACATTTTATGGCTGTCCAAACCGCGCGAACGTTGTACGTTTATCACGCAGGCGCAGAAGCTCCGCTGTCCGTCAACTTACTATCGATAAATCGGATTTATTCCGTATTTCTAAGATATATTACTTAGGTTCTTGATAGTTATCATTCTAAGCAAACATCTAAGTATACACTAAATAGCACTTTAAAAGCAATGCGTCACTTTCACAAACGTTAACGGTCCTTTCAACAACTACATTACCCATGAGCCTTGTCAGCAGTGGAAACGTCTTTATTAGAGTAAAAGCTCAATGCTACGAACGATAAGAACAGAAATTGAAAAAAGGCTCCATCAGCTGCAAGAATAGTTGTGCAATTTGAGGGGAAAAACACAAATTTACTCTTTATATTTTACTAAATGAAATGTAATTGTAACAAATAAAAATTATTTAGCCTTGTACTACTATGGACTACTAAAACTTGTACTAATTCAATAATTAGCTTTGCAGTGGGCATGTTGATGAAAACCCCTTTTTTAAAAATAAAAAGTACATCACTTTGGTCTTAGTCCTCCAGAGACCTCTCTGAGTGAGATATAAAGCAAACAGATGTGGGACATTAAGTGAACCTGTGCTTTATTGTTCAACAAAATAAACATGTATGTGTGGTTAATTACATTGTTGGCAACATTTGAATAAACTGAATACAGTGCAAAATGTGCAGAATAATTCAGCATTTATATAGAAATGTAGAACAAAAAACCACACTGAAGTGCATATTTTTCCATTTCAGTAGTTTCAAATGGCCAATTTTTTAACAATATATCAAAATTAATCCATGGCACTAAAATTGGCACTGGGTGAGCGTAAGCCTTCATCAGCATTAGTCAAGCAATATCACATTATACGTGTGATACAGTGCAGTTTTCATAGATTTCTGACAAGGGCTTCTAACAGGTTTCTTCTCCCTAGTCAGCATCCTAAACAAAGTGCACCATACTATCCTGGCATTCTTTGGGCACAGTGAGCTTGTAATTATGGCAAACTAACTTATAATTCTCACCACCATTGTTGTCCCAATATTCAACTCCACAAACTTTGTATTTAATGGCAAACTCTAGCACTGCTCCTGGCTGCAGAAAAGGAGGAACAGGAAGGTGGAAATGAAATGTATCACAACTGAGCTGGCTGCCGCCTCCTTCACAGGTATTTGTGATGGAGGACACCCACGTGGCCTTAGTTTCTGTGCTGCTCTTCCACTCAGTAAATGAATAGCGAGCTGTGACATCTTTCTCAAAGTTCAAATTAAGCACTTGTGCGATTCCAGTGACACCCAGTTCAGAACACATCACTCTCTCAAGACATACTTTCTGTTCATAGAGGCGATGTAGGAATCCTGGTTGGTCACCAGGTTGTTGTGAGAAAAGCGGCTCCATGTATGGCAAAGAAATCTCCAGGTGCCTTCCATCTGTCAACTCTGCAGCCATCAATAATCTAAAAGTAACATGATGAGGCACAAACGGATCCTCTCCAGATTTGAAAAGCCTGACATCTTCCAGGTCAAGACCCCTAGAGTCAACAAATCGCACACCAACATTTCTGCATTGTTTCTTCTTCTCGCTGGTGGAAGGCAGAGAGTGTGACCTCTGTCGGATGATGGGTTTGGGCGTAGGCTCACACGACAGACTGTGGTGCAACTGTTGTCTTTGTGGACAGACTCTGGGGCTTGGAGGACGTATTGGAATCGGCTTCTTTTCTGCGTGGGGTTTGTCAGCTTGAAGCATTTCTGTCAAGTTGATTCTCGTGCAGGGCCTCGACGCACTGCTGTGAGCGCTGGTCACCAGCTGTTCACATTTTGTAGGAGGAATCATCTCATTTCCAATAAACCACGTTCTCTCCATGGTCCGTGAGAACCAGCTGCCCTTCTCACCTAGAAACGCTTACACAAAGCACAGTTTACAACTATTATGTCCTTTAGACGTATAAAATGCACTTAAATTGCCAAGTTTAAACTTTTCGTTTGACCTATATGACAAGAACAGGAGTGTAGTTGTCAATGCGACAGAACGAAAGCAATCACAGTAGGACAGAGTGGGCGTGAATCCGTGAGGGAATACGTGCCTGGGCACACGCACAAAGTCATGCTCTCTCTTTTAATAGTAGAAGCATGAATAAAATACGGCTCAACAAACGTAAACGTTAACAAAAGCTCACCATTTAGTGATATGATGACTTTATAACCTGCAGGGTGTAGCCTGCCTGATCCTCCATTATTAGAAGTGTTTATTAAAGCTGCGCGTTCCCGTGCGTCACAGCGTCGCTGCTACTGGATAACTAACGCAGCGCAAAACATTACCCTGACGTGTAACTGGTTACCATCTCCATTACTCTTCCAGATGCGCACGTCTGTAACCTTGTTGTATGTGGAGATCAGCTAACATGCACGCAACCAATCGGAAGCTGCAAACTGCCCAGAACGTTACCGAGGTCGCATGGGAGACTGAGTGTGTCAAAATAAAACCCTCTACTTGTGTGAACATTTTTTTATTTCTTCTTTGAAACACATGACTAAGTAATTCTAAAATTGCTTTTCTTGTTTTTTAAGAGTAGGTAGACTGCAAAGACGCGTTGCAAGCTTCGTTTGAAAGCGCGACGTGCATTTTATTACTTCAACTCCCATAATGCACCTGTGACGCTCACTTCCCCACAAACTGCGAGCCACTCAGCAGCAGGTAAACAAACCCATCTGACAGGGACGCCGAGCCAAACAAAGCGTATGCTCTGCACGACCGTCTTGCATTTTTAATGGCGAGAAGATGACAGACGAAAAAAAGAAGATACGTCTGCTATCACCAGTTAATTAAAAAATACGAATTGTTACTCCACGGAACGACGTTTCGACGACATATAGACGAGCGCAACCTGCAGTGGAAAGCCGACTGTCGACATCTGCGCATGATGCATTGCAGCATTGAGAAAATTGGTGTTTTCAGCCTCATTCTCAGACTACAGCATCTGATCCGAGATGTCGGTTGGGTTCTTTAGCCACCGTAACATTCAGTTGTGTTTGACTCAGAACGACGTCCCTGCTGCTCACCTGCAACATGGGCCCCATCATGCAGGAACGCACGGCATCTACGACACTGAGACGCGTCGTCTCCAAAGAGAAGATTCGGGTAAAACATACTGAGAACAGCGTACCAGTAACCAGGTAGGTCTCGTTGGGCAATGGCATTTAAGCTAAATGTCTCAGATATAAGGTTACATGCGACTCTAACAAACCAGTATCATGTTGCCACAGTTCAAAGAAAGGTAATAAGATGAAGAAAGCAGTGAGTCAAATGACAAATGGCCCAGCAGCAGTTCAGGATAAGGACATGGTGACAGCAGTGCAGAAGGTGAGTGAATGACACCACAGATTCAAATTAGTTTCAGGACGCACTTACTACTAGTCATGAAACACAAGACAGGATAAATAAACTTATACTGAGGCTTGTTTTGCAGGGTGCACAGCCAAAAGGCGACAGGCTCAAATCTGGGTCTACACGGAGTACGAGTAAACTCTCCAGGTATGTGTGAGCTGAAGGGATTGTGGTGAAGTGAATGTTTTGCTTCATTCACAGTAAATCCCTAAATCCACAGTAGCTTTTTTTTTTTTACACTCACTTGTGTCTTTACAGTCCTGAAGAAGAAGGAGACTTGAGGCTTCAGCTCCGCAAACACTCTTCTGTGCACAGGAAACAGGAACGACGTGAAAATCAACGAATGCCACAGTGCACCAGCGAACTACACCAGAATCGTGGGGGGATGGGGAAGAATCGGCAAGCACTCTCCCTGCCTCTGTCCCCGATATCAGGGCTACGACACATGCCAGCACATCCCCTAACGCACTCCCCAGCCCCTACACTCACCCCAGAAGCACTACAACGGCACTACAACCAGAAGGATGATGACACTGACAGTGCCAGTGATCTGTCTGACTCTGAGAGGCTGCCTGTATTGCCCTCTCCCTGCACCCCCTGCACCCCTCCTCACCTCAACCTCCGGGCAGAGGTCATCAATACTAATGACTTTCCTCCAGACTTCCCAGGGCCCCATGGGACAGTAGGCGATGAAGATGACAGTGAGAAGCCCCTCTACAGTTACCCAGACTTTCTTCCTCCTCCCTTCAACAGCTGGAGCCTGAGACAGCTGGCAATGTTTCTTCATACTGAGGGCCGCGGTGCCCCGAGGCCCAAGCCTGTAGGGCCCTTAGAAAAGTACCTGGAGAGACTATTGCAGTTGGAGTGGCTCCAGATCCAAACAGTGCAGGCAGAGAGCAGCCGCCTACCTGGGACCCGTGCAAAGCCACAGGTTTTCCCCTCTTCCACCACAGCTCACCCACCCAGGCCTCACACAGCTCCGTCTTCCCGGCTCAACTCCCCTAAAGGGCTGCGACAAAGCCAGCGAGCTTTCCCTTTTACACCTGTCAACAACCCTCCATCACCTGCCTCAACGCAGTACCAGCTCTCCCGCTTTCCAGTTTGCCCCCACTGTCACATTCGCTACCCATTGTGCAACGGAAGCTGCTCTGCCTATGCTTATCAGCGCCACTCGCGACTCAGCCCACTGCTTGAGCGCAGAGCCAGACCCGGGGCACCAGTGAAGCGGAGCAGCAGCGAGACTCGAGCAACTTCCGCAGAGGGCAGGAGCCCAGGAGGACAGAGTGGAGGAGGAGCACAGACTCCGGTTAGCCCCTCAGCTGGAAAGAGTCATCTCAGGCACATGCAGGCTGCAGGTAATGCCCGTAAGCATCCCCAGGAGTCTGGAAGTAACTCGAATAGTAGAGGTCAAGTGAGGAAAAGTCGTGTCAGAGCTAACTCAGAAACAGATGTTAAAAAGGAGCCTGGCGGCATTAAAGCGCCTGGTGCAGAAAAACGTGTTTTTGCTGCGAGTAAGAAAGAAGTCACTTCCAAAAGAGTGGAGAAGGACTGGCAGAGGACAGAAGCAGGAGGTCAAGCTAAAACTGCAATGAAAAGAGCTGCTAAAGAGCCACAGTCACTCTCCAAAGCGCCACTCAGTATTAAGCAGAATGGCAAATCAAAAAATGTGCACTTTGTTGCAAAATAAGCTGCATAAACCTTCAGTATAGTGCTTTACTTACTGGTTATTGGTACATATGCTTGCTTTAAGTGTAATCTGTTTGATACTAACATGTTTTAACTGTTGTACAGCAGTCTGAGTCAGTCAGTGTACAGCCTTCAAAGGATCAAAACCATCAGAGCAGGTAGGAAAGAGACAAACAGCAAATATGTACTTAATAAGAACCTGATTCAGGAACAATCCAGTCACAATGGTTGAGTGTGTTTTGACAGAGGTTGCATTAAGACATTACCAGGATTCTAAAAGCAGCTTATATGTCGGCTAAACTCTTCTGCACTGTCATCTCACTATGCTACTAACGTTGAAGTAGGAATAAAATAAGCATCTACTGTACAGTTGGACAGCTTTCAGCACACTAAATCCCCAGTGAAGTCTAACACACGTAAATACATTTTAGTCATGGAATATAGCCGTGGCCATCTCTAGTAGAGTTAATGTTTTAAATGCTCTTAATTTACTTGCCGTTGCTTTTTTATCTTTTCATTGGTGCCTCATGTTGTAAGACAAAGAAAACGTTCTGTTGCTGGTTGAAAGAGCAGGAGGCACAACACGTGGTAAAGTACTGCAGTAGTGTAATTAGGTTCAGATATATTTGTGCAATGGTTTCACATTTTTTAGTTCCAAGGGCTTTTCATGTTCGAACAGCTTGAAATGTAGTCTATGATAATATACTGTATTTTGCATAGAGCTGAGCTCTTTCTATCTCTGAGGATGGTGTAATGTTTGCTACGAATGTAAATGCATATTTTTCCAAATTTTATATACCATAGTTATATTTATGAAAAGTGTTGTGGTTGACTTGTATTCATTGTCATTATTCTGTTTATATTTTCACGCACAAAAAGAAAAATATTTAGTAAGACTTGAATGTAACTTTCTGTCAATTGTGCTGTACCGTAGGTCATTCGAGAGATCCAATGAAATGTCAGCACATCGTGGTTGTTAGGCTGTAACGCAGTACTGTTATACATATCGCCTCCATCTTCCACTGTATACTTGAAGTCTTTAGAGCACTATGTTTACATTAGTTTGTCTTAACTGCTTCTTGTGATTTACCATACGCTCTTATTCATGGGAATACTTCATCAATGTAAATGATGAAAGGGCGATCTCTTTACTTAATGTTCATGTAAAGTATCAAAGCCATAGATATGTGACCAAGACTGGCAATATAAGAGTGTACATTATGTTGACACGCACGCAGAAAGATTGTGGTACTGTATGTATTTTCTCAATGTTGAATGCAAGTGTTTGTAAGGCATAGAAATAAATGTTTTGCACACAAGTAGCATTGATCTCCTGGCCATTTTTTAAATGTTTAGACGTTAAAATCCATTTACAACTTAAAATCCTAAGCATATACATGGTGATCAAATAAAGCGGAATATTTTCTTATTAAATGTGCATACATTCTTTGAACTTTGCCATTTAAAGCTTGTGATAGCTTGGAAAAATTGTAGCACGTGACTACATTCTTTTCTGGCCAGGAAAAGGTTTCATTAGGCGGCGAAGCTGCTTCTCTCTGTCATTCACACACCCTGCAATAAAGAAGCAGTATATACAATATGCAGTAATTAAAATTGAGCATTTGTCCACATGGTAATAGACCATGGTCTTCATTTCCTGTGTATTTTTGTCCAATTCTGTCCTTTTGACATGTATTTATAAATCTTGTAACTGGGAACTCCCAGTAAGTATCAAAGTAAGTGTTGGGTGAAAGAGTTGGCAGTATTAGCACAGTTGGATTACCTAAGTGTGTGTTGGCAGTGAAACACGAACTGTCAAATGTTTCCAGGTTGACATCCTCTCTATAGACAGGCCCATCATTCCACATGAGATCATAGCCACCCACCCTCTTCTCTTTGCCAGTCAGCCTAATGAGCAAAATCACAGTTAATTAAAGCACAGGAGATAAAAAGAACTAGCATTCACTCTGATCTGAAAGGTAGTGTGCTGCTGCTTTGACAAAAGTCAAGTGTTTCTTGCGTCTTTGTTCTTAACTTTGTAAAATGCCACACATATGCTCAGAGTTTGAAAGCATTTAAGAAGAATGTGATCCCTCAGAAATCTTCCCCCCACTGACAAACAGCACACAACTCACAACACACAGAGGCATATGCACACCTTCCTTCCATATCGACAACATTCAAAGTATCCTCCAGCAATCTGCACTTCATTTCATAATCCTCTTGACTGCTGGGTGTGTGTGACGGAGAAGCATTCACTTCAATTAACCATCTGCAAAGAGTTGGAAGATGATGACATTCACCAAACATTTGCTTAACTGATGATAAAGATTGTTAGACACACACATGTAGATGAATGAATGATACCTTCACGTTGGACAGATCGACTGTAATTAGTGTTATTATTTACAGCAGGATTATGGCACACTTGTCAGTTTTTCCAGACATGTTCCTTCGATTTATGATGTTATTTACGATTATTTCTGAAGCCTAACACAAGCAGATTTACTGCTTTGTTTTTAAGTACCTAGTGTGGCAAAGTAAACGTACGCCATGTTTGCTTGTCTCTGCATGTGCCGTTCTCTGCTTTCTGTGAGCACGCATGCCTTAGTGGTGTACTGTGTTTTTGGAAGTGAATACGTACAGCTAATACACAGTGGTAGCATGCATATGCATGTGTTAGAGTACTTACGGTTTAAGGTTTTGATCCAACAGAATGTCATAACCATAGAGCTCAAAGCAGTGTTTGTCATTTATGATGACCTTTTGTACACTCTGTAGACTGCGGACAAAGATGTTATCTATCTCTTGAAATGCGGTTTCTACCACATCTCTACCATGTTTTGCAGTCAGGTATCTTCGAAGCTGCTGGATCTGCCACTTACATCCCTATTTAGAGATAGATACAGTGGGATAATGCAGGAATAAAGGAGGGACAGACAAGAAATAGAACTGGTGAAATTTGACCAACACTATCACACCACATCTTTTTTAAGAGAGTGAATTTCACACCTTTTCAGGGTCATAGTCAGGTGCTGTTTTTTGGACAGCCACATTGGTTAGATGCATGTCTGGAAAACGGCATTAGGGAAACTTGAATGATGTCTGTACATCCACTGGGATACTGATTAATGCGACTAAATTAGCCTCAGAAATTAGGTCAGATTGAACAGTTTCACACCAAGTCTGCATCAATATTTCATTAGAAGAATCCTCAACTTACTGACAAGCAGAATATCACATTAGGGTAACAAATTTCAAATGAAAGGTGACAAATTGTCCACCAAAAAAGATACACTTGTCATCAATAGTGCTAAGAGAGAAGCGGGTGCTTGAGAAGCGGGCAAAGCCATCTCTATACAGCCAGGCTTTCAAAGGGACATACTGAAACACACACCGTATAAAAATCACACGCAACAACTTCATTTGGCATAAAACTCTAGGATTTTATAGGTTGTGTACATACTGATGTGACCAGCACATAAACCCTCAGATCAAATTTCCTGCCTGTTGGGATAAAAGCTTTGGTTTAGCTTTTTTAAAAAAACACACTGTGATTATTAACAAAGGATTTTATATATATATATGTTTACCATTAATTAAGTAAGGGTTCTCTATATAGCGTTGTGCTACATAGCTCTCCACTAGAGCTGCATCTTTCTGTTCTTCAGAGCGGGTGCCATCCTGTGTAAATATAGTGAAATCAAACTAAATGTAATGAAAGTTTTCATTGATGTAACTAACACCCAGTCAGTTACCTTCTTCCAATCCATGATGTCTTTCAGTTTCCTGAATAGAAAAATGCCTTTCCCTTGAGATTTTGCCACCTAAGTAACATGCACGGGTCAATTTTCAGCACTTAGATGTGATTTGCATTAGCAGCTTCATTTTGTGTGTTCTGTTCTAGCTAACCGGTTTCATGATCCAAGTACTGCCAGGGTTTCTTTTAAACTCCTCTACGAAAAGATGATACTCGCTGGGCAATGTGAAGGTGCAGGGGAAAAAATCACATCTGGATGCCTCTAAGCGACCAAGTTCCCTTTCCAGATTTTTCCGGTGTCTTTTGAGGTTTTTCACCATGAGGTTTTTGCGAGACAGCTGTAACAAACACAGAAATCACGTTATATCTCACACCATATATGAATCATTACTGCTAGAACACGCAGCATATAGACACACAGACCGCTTGATGCTGCTTCACCTCATAATGGTTGCGGAAGTGGTTTATCCTGACGTGTTCCTCCATATACGAATGATCAAAGTTCTCCCTGAGCCAGGCAACATCACACCAGTTGAAATCCCACTCTCCATCACTGAAAGAGGGGAAACGGCCATCACATGCAGAACAGGACGGCAGCTGATGGCAGTCACACAACGCTCCTCACTCTTTCACTTCAATCCAGCCTGGCCTCTGGCGCAGAACGTCCTGTATGGTGCCGGGCAGGCTACATTTGTAGCGCACACACCGCGTCCCCTCCCTGCGGACGAAGGCATCACGTAGTGAGCATAACAAGGTTCATCAAAGGTGTCCAGTTGTTAATAACGTGGAAAAAAAACACCCACCGTTCCTCACTTCTGCCGCCGTCATGTGAACCTTTGTGTCCAGCTGTCTGCAAAAGCGAGAAAAAGCAAACCAAGACGGAAAACAAACTATTTAACTGCAACCTGCAATTCAACGAACAATGACGTTAACGCGACTTAACGCTGCCAACGCGAGCTAATTTAAGCTAACCTAGCATGTGAAGTTATTTCCTACGTGTGAGTTCACGCACATAACATGTATCAACGTTTACCTTGTACTTTGACATGGACGCGCACACAATGAAACAAGAAATATGTGACTCTATTTGTAATATATTTGTATTTCGTGCTCGGTGTCCGCAGCCGAGTTTGACAACGGTTGTCACGGTAACCGTATTACCCAGAGGAAGATTGTCCTAGCGAGTTTCCGTAGCATTCACAACCCCATATATATGCTCATTATTGGGTCGCTAACTAAGGCTAATGCCTCCGTAAAATGCCACAAAATTAAAAAAAACCATATTCGTTTAATCTGAAATAGTAGGAGGCTAATTTGAGGTTCAGTTTTGAAGGACATGGTTTCTAAATTTTACCTGCTTTAGTGTTGGTTTGCTCGTTCCTACCACTTGGTGGCGACAAAACCTCATCTAGTTGTCACCAAACCTGTGTATTGTTTATAATATTAGTGAAAACATATGCTCAAAATTTTAACAAATTTGTTTGCAGGTGTTTGGACAAAAACTACTGCCAGCTTAAATCCCTCTGGGATGTACAGTACCGTGCAAAGGTTTTAGGCAGGTGTGAAATAATGCTGTAAACAAAGAACGCTTTGAGAAATATAAATAATGATTGTTTATTTTTGTCAATTAACAAAATGCAAAAGGAGCCAAAAAAATAAAAATTTAAATCAGATCAATATTTGGTTTCTACGTCAGTAATGTATACTGGAAGTAATGTCACGGCCCCCACAGAGCCCAGATCTCAACATCATGTGTGTCTGGGATCACATGAAGAGACAGAAGCAAGTGAGAAACCCTACATCCACAGAAGATCTGTGGTTAGTTCTCCAAGATGTTTGGAAGTGTAGCCAGAAGAACTGCTGCTGTTTGAAGGCAAAGGGTGGTCGCACCAAACATTGCTGTGATTTAGATTTCTCTTTTGTTCATTCACTGCATTTTGTTCATTTATAAAAATAAATGTTTAACACTGGCATTTTTGAAAGTTTTCTTTGTTTACGGCATTTTTTCACACCTGCATAAAATAAATAAAATAAAAATGTACATTTTGTATTTGTTTGATGTGGGCTGTGTTGCCAGATGGAATTAATGTATAGGTAGTGGTACGCTTGCTATTTTCCATTACATGCTGTAGAGCCTCAATTCCACCTAATCCATACCTAAAGTATAAAAACATTTACATTTATTGTTTTAACAGCGTGTAGTCAGCGCTGAAAGATGAGCTGACACCCCATTCAGATTCCTCTGAGAAGCTAAATAAATCGCCTTATGCTGATTTCTGTGCCTGCCTCTGTCTCAGCCACCCACCAACGACCAACCCAATCAAACCAATTATACTCCAGATTCTCACATAAATCAAATAAAGGCCACTTTAAACTGAATTTATATGTATGGTTTGGCCAGGAACCAGTGAGTCAGGCCAGGCCTCTTAGCCACGGTATAATAACTGTTAGTGACTAATTTGTCGATACACCTGTAAGCGTTTTTTGCATATGGCAAATTATAGCCATTATAACATAAAACATAAAATATATATATATATATATATATATATATATATATATATATATATATATATATATATATATATATATATATATATATATATATATATATATATATATATATATTTTATATATTGTTATGGAGTGATATTTTGCATACTTTGATCATGATGATAAAAACACACAAGCAGCCTATTCCAACATGCTATATTGATGTTCTAAACACCTGGCTGTCTTATAGATGGTTCAGCTTTCTTTCAAAGTTAATCAGCATCATCTTCTCGGGCGAATCCTTTGCCTGCCCGTCCCTGTTTTATTCATTGTGTAGCTGAAGAGCCTAACAGCTACATTATGTGTTTGGTGTGTTACTGTGTATTATAACGAGTAAGCTTAGAGTAAACCAGTCAGAGCGGAGTGATTTAGTGTTTCAGCCACTTGCAGACATACATATTTTAAACACAATATAATTATAGTACTGCAAAATCCCTACTGCGTCGTCAAAGCTTGATCTTTACCAGGGAGCTCCATCACATCATTACAGATTCCCTTTAGTGCTTTCTGTTTCAAAACCCAGACCCCGCCAAACTTTATTTCATAAGCTCTAATAATCGGCTAAACCGCAGGTGCCAATAAAGAGGTCAACCTCTCAGCACGCTTGCTTTTAAGAGGCAGCTTTCCTGCATTTGTATCCGTGCAACAGTTCTTGGTTTGGCAGTGATTCCTGCACAGAGTTTGAATCAGTATTTAGTAGCTGTGACTATTATCCTGCAATTTTGGCTAACCACGTATGTTTTTGTCCTCATGCAGCAGTATCCAGGAATGGGGAATTGTTTTTGAGGCTCCGTCCATATGTTTGTCTCCTCTAAACATCCTAAAGCACGGTTCCAACTTCTAGGCCCAGTTTAGATTGTCACTTTAAATCAAACTGTTGCTCATCTTTGCTTTTTAATCTAAGTTGTTTTGACTAGTTTCGTTTGACAATGGTGATTTAACACACGCAGTGAGTTTAGCCAGATCTCACCACTAACCACAAAGCATCCCGTAGGTAATACTATTCCCAGCGGGTGTTTGGTTATCACTCCTCTTCAGCCTTATTCTTCTGTAGAAAACCTTAAAGCAGACGATCTATGGAATGCCAGGGAGCAGGCTGTTGTTTATTGGGGAGTCCTCTTGCTGACTTTACTGTGATAATCCTCAGCTTGGAATGAACGGTTGGGTTAATAGTTCACCTGGACCATGGCTTCTTCTGCAGAACCTCTGTGTTGTTTCAAGCTCTTTTCCACATGCAAAATAAACGCCTCTAGTAGTTCACGAAGGTGAAGGGATAAACCTTTGAAGCGTGACGGTAAAAGGGTCAATGGGACTGTGTCCATCTGTACCATCTGTACATTGTAAGACGCCAAGAACTCACAGGGTTTGAGATTGTGATATGATAGAATATCGCTAATTCTAAATAATAATCCACTAATGCTGCCAGGATCTGGAGAGCGAACCTCCACTGGTGAACATCCAAGAAATAATTGCATTCATTACATTCTTCTGTAAGTGTCTCTGAAGAAAGGCTCCCATTTATTTCCATATCTAATGAGATCTATTCTGCTCGGAGCACCAACTGCAACCTGTCTCTAAATGAAAACAGGAACAAAGAGCGAGTAGTGAGGATCTCTGTTTGTACTGAAAACCAATACATCACAGCTGAAATACACGTCCGGTCGGTGTACAATTATTTTTATTCTCATCAGATGTGTAAAGCAATTTTACATCCATTTATCGTAATCGCTTCAACAGCTTTATACAGTATTATCTGCAGTCTCTGAGGTGTGAATGCTAACTGTTTTTTTTGCTTCTCTGCTTCCTCACTCAACAACTGCACTACAGTCCAGGGGTAATGGGTCTGCAAATCCCCTGGCTTCACACCCAAGATGTTTTCTACTAAAATATACAGGGAGGCCAAGAACAACAGGAGAAAGTGGCAGCTGGAGTCCTGAAATGTGTTACATTACATTACCGTACAAGCTACAATGAGCACAAGGATGTGATAAGAGATCGTAAATCAGTCGGGTAAATAGCAGTAATTTCCTGCTAGAAAAATGTGGTTGGTCCTTTATGAATTAATATCGTAATTAATATTAGACAAAGAATGTATTTATTACTGCACTTTGCTGTGTAATGTGATCAGAATAAATTAAGGACATCTTATGTCACACGTTTAGTTTTTGCTGTCTGCTTGTAAATGACCCATTGTGACTATGAGACGATGCAACAAGTGACTACCCAGATGAGCTCTTACATACAAAATGATACGCTGAAGGTATGCATGCATCATATCGCCCCTAAACCGCACACCGTCAATTTTTGATATTTAGTTTTGTCTCCTCAACTCTGGTCAAGAGAAAGAAAACACAATATGGTCTTCATTTATCTGGAATTCACCATTTCCCAGCTTGGGGACTGTGCCAGAGATTTGAGGTATGGCACAAAACTCCAGCCTTGGGGAATTTGGAAAGGAACCAGAGGGCAGTCACAAGTCAGACAAGTCAGATTTAGCTCTAGTGGATGCTTCAGTAGCAGAAGACACCTAGTGGATAGAACCCGAGGCAGGAGGGTGAACTGGACGAGAAGCGATGGAGTGTCTAAAGGAAAGAATCTGTATCCCCATGAAGTTTTATAACGTTCATGTTGTTTACTGTATGTTGTTTACTCCCACAACAGGAGACACTTGTCCTATTCCTGTTCTTATTCTTATTCTTATTACTAGTCACACTGTTAAAACCGTTCAAACAATATCCTTCCTAAAAGTATTTCCATTTACCTGCAAAGATTACATCATGCATTTTTCATGCATTTCATCAGTTCTCAGACACGTAGAGCTCCCCACAGAGGTTGGACTAACTGATTAGTCGGTTCATTACCATTCAATTCAGTTGAATTGTGCTGAACAATCAAAAGTTATTTAAAACTATTTACTCCAGTAACAAAGCAGCCCCTTTAGAACCGTGCGTCTGTGTAACATAATATGTCTGACAGGTAAATATAGGCTTGCTTTGGGTTGTGAGCTATTTCCTTCACAAAAAAGAACAAGTTGATCTCTGTCTGATTATCTCATTCAACACTCTAGGTGTTACCAAGCCTTGAGATGTGAGCATTGTTGTGATGTGGCACCTACTGATGAGTGTTCATGACCCGTGGGACGGGCGGTTCCGTTAGCCGAGCTCACTCACAGCATCTTGACAGCGTCAAAGTGAGTTTTCAGAGAGTTAGCAGTTATTTAGTCTGACAAGCGAGGTCACATTTCTCAGCATCTCAGTGGGACCCCAGCAGATGCCACCACACCACAGCAGCAGCGTTTCATGGCGGGTCCTTGCACCACACTGGCTGTTCTTAAGTTGTTGAAATGTACCCTCCCACCCCCACCTTTAGACTTTTAGAAAAGTCTTGGCCCTGAAAGGTAAACATATTAGTACTGACATGAAGAGGCAGCACCGTGACTTTGCGTCAGGCCTGGCTGTGGTTACTTCAACACGGACTAAGTGTGAAAATTGTAGTTGCTTAATTTCATGTGTGTATTAATTATATTGTGGGATGTGATTCAAGAAGCAAAAACACCTGCACTGCTTGACAAACACACACACACAGAAAGGTGTAAGTGTATCTGAGCACAGCAGAGGGGGTGAGGCTTGGGCGTGTAGGCCTACCCAGTCCTCCCCAAAGCCCTGGAACCTCGGTAGAGGCTTTCAGAAGGCGAAGTGGATTCGAGCTGCGCCGTTGCTGCTCCTCGGACGCCGTTTCATTTGAGTTCGAATCCCAACGCTTCTCGTGGACCATGTGAGAGGAGCTGCACATGGACACCCACGCGCGCGTTTGTGGACTGCGTCTATACGGGTGGAAGTTCAACTCGGCAGAGCTATGAGTGTTTCTGGGAATATCTGAACCAGCGAGGCTGCTGTCCCGTCTAGCGAAAACCATGCTGTTCAAACTGCTGTCACTAATCGTCCTGCAAGGTACGTCTGCAACACGTTTGGTGATCCTCTGCCTTTCCACGGTACTGTAGCTAACCTGTGACATATCTCTGCGACAAGGCATCTTAACGTCCGACACCTTGGTCAGCTGTGAGCCCGTCCAGCTTGGAGAGCGGCCGGACTCCAGCGGCGCGTCTCGCTCCGGCGCAGCGCCGAGTGCGCAGCCGTACGAGGCGAAGTCCAGACCCAAGCGCTGCACCTGTTATTCCTACAAGGATAAAGAGTGCGTCTATTACTGCCACTTGGATATCATCTGGATCAACACCCCCGAGTAAGACGCGCTTTGATAAGAACACCAACAATCCACCGCGACGCGCTACTATTATGAAAACACCTTATTGCACAACCACCCGTCCTCCGTCAGCCTGGAGGCTGAAAGTGCAGGTTGGCATGTGGCTGCTTTGTGCAACTCAGCTGGGAATCGCGTATTAAAGTCTATACACTGTAGCAAGTCAAATCCCGTAGCTCACCTCAGGCGCCAGACGCAATCTGGTGGAAGCGATGACAGGCCCAATAGAGACCAACACTTGCCACCAGATGGGGTTTATTACAGCCGATGCTGCTGTGCGTTACCTCTTGTCTCCTTTTCCTCTTTTTCATGCTCTAAGAATGGTCTCTGTAAGATTATTATTGCGTATTATTGAAATGACTTTTTAAATCCAAATGGATCCGAAAAACCAGTGTCCAGGGCAAAATACACACTCAATGCATGCACTAATAAAATAATAACAATATTAATAATAATAATAATAATAATGACGACCACACAAGCTCTACTTTGTGTGGTATATGGTGGTAAATTTGTTCCACATTTAATTTGTTGACGTCTTCTTTCAAACTTAAGCAATTTTCTTAAAAAACGATTTTAAATTACCCACGATTTAGATTCATTATCGTTGCCCTCAGGTGGAGGTAGAGCTGCCTGTGGCATAAACAAGGAAGTTATTTGGCTGTGAATCCAGCCATGCGGTCATGTTCTGATCACCCAAATACAGTGCACCTCCGGAGCTATGTTGGATCTGTGGGTGCCGAGAAAACTCAAGAGGAGAACGTTGCCAACTGGCATAATTGCATAGATTGCATTTGTGAGAGCGAGTGTGTTCAACAAGTGGTCATACCACATATTAGTGATAAAACCTTAAAATATGATTTCCAACACCTTCTTGTTTTGAGGAGTGGTGCTTTGATGTACAGCCTCCTAACCACATATTAAAATCCTTGGCAAGATATTAGGAAAGTATTTTTTCTCCCTCTGTTTTCTCGTGCCAAAACTGCTTTTGGCATTTCGGATAAACATCTCACTTTATTACTTCTTCGCAAGTTGAGACAAACTGGCATAGTTTAAATACTGCTACGGAGTGTTTGTAATACGGATGGTTAGTCCGTGGTCAGCAGTCGTAGATGACCTCCACGGGTAGAATGCACAGTAAAGATGTACGTACTGTAGTTTAAACGCTCCACATGAGCCACGCGTTGCTGCTGGCTGACGGGACTGTGCTCACAGGTGGAGTTCAGGGTCACTGTGTGTGTACATGACAAACAATTATGGAAATCATTTTGAGTTTTACTCAGCAGGTAGAAGAGGCTGCACCGTCAGACAAGTGACAGGCAAGGTTCTCAGTCCATCACAGGAAGTGTTGAATGAACAAACTACTGATTTAGTGGAACGTACGGTTTCCTCCTAGGCAGACTGTCCTCTTTAGCTGTACAGTAGTTCAAATCCCAGTGGCACAGACTGGTTTTAAAACAGATTCTTTCCTGCTTTTTGATACTTCATAGCTCATAAAGGCTCTTAAATCTATCACAGCTGGTGGAAAAAGGAGTGGAAAGCAGGACAAACTGAAGACAAGTCAAACAATGCCAACCTTTTTTGATAAATAGTGCTCTCCAGCTGTTAGACGACTCGTTTACACAGTGATGGAGTCTCTTAGTTTAAAAATCTGTTGTATGTAAGTTTTATTTAAAGTTTGAATTGACATCATAGAGGCCTATACTTTCTATTACTGATTCCAGTGGTTACCTAAATACAAACAAATGCTAATAACAGTAATGTGAAACCTTTTAGAAATTTGTGACCATACGTCCAGTGGGTGGCAAAACAAACTGTCTGGTCCCCTTTACACGGGAAACTGTGAAGACTGAAAACAGACGATCATCTGTTGAAATGAAAGGCAGCTGGACTTGACATCGATCCTCACAACTTCAAACATTTGTGAACGTTCACCGCGTCTCATGTGAGACATGCACAGACACAGTTTACCGTCACACAGCGTAAACTGTGTGAATCAAAGAAAAGGAAAGTTACTTATGTAGACGTCTGCAGGTCATGTTGTGTTGGTTTCAGCTTTATTAGGCTTTTTCATAGACTTGGTGTAAAACTGAGCGACTGTGTACTGGACGTGTAAATAACGCTGTAGTTTCTGGTCGCTGCTTCTTAGACGCACGGTGCCCTATGGAATGTCAAGCTACCAAGGCCTTCAGCGGGTCCGACGCGCTGATGGCGGACGGCCAACCAACGGCGAGGGGACAAAGACTCAGCGCTGCATTTGTCTTGAGCTTGATGCAGACCCTGAGTGCCGGGACTTTTGCCTGTCACCGTGAGTCTAAGTTCTCCCGTGAAGTTCTTTTCTCTCTGCTGTAGTAAAAGTTATGTATGAAAATCCAATAGGAAATTAAATACTACTACTTTATATAGTTTAGTTTAATTTAGAGATGAAGTGATGACTAAATGCATCTTCTGTTTTTGGGGGAATATGAATAAATATTTGTAATAACTACAGTGATCTGTCCTTGATATCAGTCTGGGTTACTTACATCCAGACTTCTTGTAGAGTTTGCTTGTTTAACACAGAATTCATAGAACAATGGTTAATGGTAAGATGTCCTGGAACAGCAAAGCCACAAAGTTCTGTTTGGGCCTTACCTGACCACAGAACTTTCCTCTAGTTTTGGCTTATACACATGAGTTTAAGCAAACTGTGAACAGTGTTCTCCTACAGGGCCCTCAGCTCTGGCATGAACACTGTTGATGTTCAATGTTCCCCTGATGACCAGACTCATGAATATTGATATTAGTCTCCTAGTCTTTTTTTCTAAATATTAGCCCAGGGCTTCAAATGGTTTTCTCGACTGTATTCCAGCCCAAGCTTTGCTCTTGGTGGGATGTTTGTTGGTCGACCACCGTTGGGGGGACAGTCGTGGCAGCGGAGGCTAAACTCTCCAGTTTAACAACAGCAGCTGTTCTCCTTAGTTTGAGCAATAAGGCTGTTCTTCAAGCCTGGGTTTCAAATGATAATCACTCGTCACCCATATACTTTTTTCACACATTTAAAAAATTGTAGCTCAACTTATTCATGCAAAAAAAAGAAAGACATTTATAAACAAGTCACAAACAATTAAACATCACTATAACCATATATGAAAAAGTCTTGTCTTGGTATCAAAATAAGTCAGTAAGTGTTATGATATAGTTCTGTGTTTATCTGCTGCTTCAGATTGTGTGCTTTTTGTGTTTCCTCTAACTACACTATAACCCGTCCACAACTCACACGATCAGCGCTTTAACATTGTTTTCATCTGAACTGTTCTCTTCAAAGCTCCCTGCAGACGGTTCCCACTGGAAGGCTCCACAAAGTCCCGGGTCCTGGATGACAGCTCGAGGCCTCCTCATCGCCTGCTCTGCTTCTCGGAGAGATGGACTCTTCCCTTCTCTTTGGCTCTTTCACCCTCCACTTGGCGCTCTTGCCTGCTTGCAGTTTAAGGAGAGGAGAACTTTGGAGATTTACAAAGCTGACATTCATTAACATCATAGCTCTGGGAGGAAGTTCAGTCAGGTGATGTTGTTTCAGCTCCTCAGCAAATTTGATGCAGATCCCCGGAGGTTGTCGGCTCTTTGTTACCTCCTGAGAGCAACACTGGGATTGTTTCTGTCAAGCCTGATCATACAGACTCTTTGATATATACCTGATAGGCTACTCATCAGGCTCTATCTAAACAAGGAGATGAGCTTGTACCAACCAATAAGAGACACATGCGTTGTGTGGAGAATGTGGAGCCCTGGAAGATCTGAGCATGGAATAATATTATGATAACAGTTCTCAGCTATTTCAGCAATAATATATCATTCAACTATCACTCACATGTGTTTCTAAATCAGTGCCACTGGCTGAAGTGTTTCTGCGCCACTGACTTAAATTGTTATTCTGGTTTATTTACTAAACGCGCTGTTTGCTCCCGTTTGAGTAACATTTGCTAAATGCTGACGTGTCTAGACCTTGACAACATTGCATTTGTGACTTATTATCACATACTGACATTGTGATTGGGGGTGAATTGACTTGAGGCTGAAGCCACAGACACGTTACGTACTACGTTAAGGTACGTGTTAAAGCTGACACGTTATCGGTTTACTTTAGGTCTTCTGAGACAAATGGAGAATAAAGTTGGATTCATCCTTTGACTGAGCTGGATGGCGACTCAACCCAGGCTCATCATGTCTTTATTCGTATTATTACTGCAATCTATGCCATTGTCCTCCTGTCGCTGGAAGATTGCAGTCAACCGACAAACAAGATTTTGTCCTGCAACTCTTAATTGTCAGGCAGCATTGTGTCCTTCCAAACTAAATCTACTTTAGAAAACAATGTGGACGATGAAACCGGTTAACGTGGATTTGTTAGTGCCTGTTAGTTTGTGGTCTGTGGGGGTTAAATACACTGAGAATATTCCCATGAAAGGGTCTGTCGTACATACTCGAACATGCCTAACCTTTACTACTGGCCCAGTGTCTTGCCAGTAATGTAACAATGCATTCATTGTTGCAAAACAGCTTAATAAAAAGGCCACAAACAGCATTTCCTGGAAATCAAAGGCTGTGACAATTTTAGTGCCATTATGCGGCTTCATCCTGAAGGAATTCAGTTGTTCTGGTCCATGCTAACAAACTCCAAAAGCGTATTTGTGTCAACAGATGTGAATGTGTCGACACTACAGATCTAATACGACTTTTAAATAGAGAGAAACCCAACAGTAATGACAACATTATTGTACCAGAGTCCCTGCACAAGTTTTCTCTTTTCACATGAGATGAATTCATGGTGTTGCTTTAGAACCAGTTGCAACGCTACTAATACAGTAGATGCTTTACTTTGTACAGTATGATGTTGTACTTCCAATTCTGCAATTCTACATTAGCACATATAAGAGCAATAGATGTGGAATTCAAGGTGGAAATGTATTTTTAAAATATCTTGGAATTAACCACTAGTATTTATAAAGTAACTTTGCTGCCAGTCGCCAGCTGATACTTGTTTCATTGTTACGCTCATTATTTTATTTTAAAGTTCCCTCTTTATTTATCTACTGGGCATCAACTGTCATTTACATTATTTTTATTCTACGTTCTATCACATAGAAGTTATTACACTGTACGTCAGTTAGAGAGATTGTCATCACTAACTGTAAATTACATCTCACTTATTGATTTTCTCTCTGTGTTTGTGGACTACATGCTGCGTACCAAAGCATTTGAAAACATGAGCTGATGTGAAATATGCAGGCCTCTTGTGTAAAAGCATCTCAGCCAGGCTACATACAGAATAGTTGAAAGAAGTACCAAGACCCAGAGGACTGAAGGTCTGTCTTGGGAATACTTAAGCTTCCTGTGTCTGGGGGAGAAGTGGACGCTGTGGGAGGCACTGTGTGCTGCACAGCTTGGCAGAGTTGGGTATTATTGTCTGTGCGGAACAAGGTCAGCTGCAGTACTTTAGCCCTTGGCTTCTGTGTTGACTCATACCCATTTGGGTGATGTTCATGAGTGCTGAGATGAATTTATGACACTCACTGAGAAATACACCAACCAACATCTGTTACACTCCTGCTTTCATTGTTTTCAGTCGTCAGCTATACAGTAGTGTTATATTTGTATTATTTATCTTGCACATAATAAAGTAAATAAAATAACTACCTTGATAATTACATGGTTTTGTTTTCGATTTTTTTAAAACTTTATTACAGGTGAGGATGGCGTAAAACATTTAAAAAAATCCAGTCACTCTGACAGAAGTATGCAAAAGATGTTTATGGAAATGGAGGACACACTTGGTCGAACAGTGAAACCATCTTAATGTTGTCTGAGAGAAAAGTAGAAAATAAAACAACATTTTTATAACATTCTGTGGTCAATCACAGTAGATCAAATGTGGCAGAACCTCCTTTCTACAACATGGACACCTTTTCGTGGCAGGAGAGAACACGAGACTAACCGGACGCTTTGAAGCCCTAATACCACCTATCATCAAGGAATGCTGCACTAAGTCCTGTCTAAATGAACCTACCCCCTGGAGCCTTAGTATAAACCTTCAGCAGTGATCAACAATAATACTGCTCTGAGAGGCAGACTTATTCCCACACTATAAAATACCTCTGTGCAGACATGCTGGCCATGTGAAAATAAGGTCAGAGCACCTAAGGTTGCTTATGACTTGTCGTTTGTGCTGTACACACAGATACTGAATTCAGTTTTCCCACAATACTGAGGAAAGGGCAGGTCAGCAGGCAGACGGAGTTGGGGCAGGAATCGGTGGCAGCATATAAAGGAGCAGGTGAGCACAGGTGACAGTCACAGTGATGAGGGAAAGTAGAGACACAATCATTGTACAGACCGAATGTGATAGTTTCAGATTAAGACACAAAAACAGGAAGTCAGACTGTGAACAGTTATATAGTAAATACTAAAAACGATTTAGCTGAGTTTGTTTGTTAGTTGCCAGCATGCACGTGCTGTTTAATCTTTACTGATGCGTTTTGTCTTTTCCAGGTGTTTTCCTTTTCTCAATTGGTGCTGAGCTTTCCAGTAAAAACAGCAAAACCTCCAACCTAACATAAAAAGTTTATGCCACATCTTGAAACCAACCTCAGTCAGTCAGTTTTCAGTCCAGTTGCAGTCCAACCATAAAAATGCTGCCAACTCTGTGATTTATAAAATACTGGACCACTGGATCACGGCTGATATGAATGGTTTGAAAAACCCGCTGGGTTATTTTGTGTCAAACATTTTTTATTGTGTTCGAGACGTTCTCACAGTGTCCATAAATCACCACTGTATTGCTACAGAACTGGGGATATAGAAGGATGAACACTACCTGGAAGACATTGTTAAACAAATTCCTGCACGTAGCCCCATGATTTGTGATTGAAATCTGTTCAAAATAAATAAACAAATGAATTAATAAGCTTTAAGTGGGTCTAGAGAGAAATAGGATGTCCTGAAAGCTAATTGTCGGTATCTTTCTGGCCTCCTCCATCTCAGTCAGGTGGGTCCTGCTGGTCAGGTTCTGCCACTGTCTCCATGTGCATTAACTGAGAGAGACAGTGGTTAGAATATATATATATATTCCACTGTGCGCCAAGAGCTGTCAGTCCAGTGTCAGAGCCGCCTCCGCTCCGTTCGCTGCCAGCGTTCATCAGATCACCTCTCCTGCCCTTCACATCTTCAGGCATCGCCGTCGCTCGGCTCCTCAGCCTCCCGCTCAGCCTGCGTCTGCTCGAAACACGTCCGCAGCCGCCTCATCGTGTTTCAAGCCAGAAGGCAACATTCTTGCTATCTTCATAAACCACATGTGGCCTTGATCCCTCAATGAGGTAGCACTTGGCTTGACTGGATTCAATCATGCGGCATAGCAGTGCATGTAGCCGTTGGATCCATTATCTAACTTACTATAACAAAACGCTTCTACAATCTTACACACAGGATAAAATGCATAGCGATGTTTGTCACTGGGCGGCTCGTAAGGAGCTTTACAGTCCATCTCAGCTCATTCTTCTGGTTTTACAGCATTTAATTTCAGGCTTACTCTAATTTTCCTCCCTTAACACTGCAGAATGAGTAAAACCTCAGCATCTTAGGCTGGTGAACATAGTCTCATGATGCGTGCCTCGACCTGGTTTGATTCCTCTTCCATCTGTTCCCGTTCACATGCGGATCGGCAGCGTTTCACCTGCCACGCACACATGCTCGGGCTGCCCACCCCCCGGCAGCTGCTCAGCTATCATCACCACATCCTCGAGCACAACATCAAAATTCCTCACACCTCTTCGCCAAGATTTTTGTCAGTACAATAAACACGTTGGCTTCTTGGTTCCACGTTGGGCTGTTGGTACCGTGGCAACAAACTCAAACAGACTCAAACAGCAGCAGGTTTGTGCCCACGTTTAGTCAGAGTAACTGCTGCAGCTCTAAAAACAAGCAGCGTTAACTGACCCGACTGGCCAATCCATCCAGCACTAGACATCCAGGATCCATTTAAGACGTCTAATGGTCGGGACCCTGCTCCTGCCTGAAGCCAGGCATCTGCTCTTCCTGCCCTGCTTTGTTCTCTGCTCATCCATCTGAGCTGGTGTGAGTCAGTGGTTTTGTATAATGCTTTGCTTCAGTTTTTCATTGTACTTGTATATGTCCATACACGTTTAATTCTCATTCTAGTTTGGACACAGCATTCGATGCCCTTCGCTGGGTTTTCTCAGATCTTGTAACTAATTCTTTGTTCTGTATTGGACCTTGTGCAGCAACTCAGATGGCCACAAACAAGTCAAGGCATGGTTGCTGAACGATGGTGTTCCCCATCCTCTGTGTGTGGGACAGCAAATAATCGATGTGTCATTATCAGCTTTCCAGATGTTTGTACCTCAGAGGTGGAGTCTGCAGGAGGCTCCATGTCGGTAACGGCCAAATGACAACGTTCTGCACAGGCACTATCCTCTTACAGACGATATATGCTGCACATCAAGCCCAAACTGGTCTTTAAGGATGAGGAAGCTCGTTTTAGAAGAGGAGATGGAAAAGGTTTTGTGCCCGAGGTATCAATCTGCAGAATTCGTCAGCACAAAGGTAAATCATACAGGGCAAAGTCTTTCATAACATAACATTTACTTCTTAAGAAGCCAGAAGTTGAATCTCACCTCAAGGAACGAAGTGACATGCAAACACTGGTTCATTCAAGTACGGAATGTGAGCAGTGCTCCCATCTGAACTGCTGTTAGCACTCAGTGACCTCAGCGTTCGCTTCAGATGTTAACTGTTGTGGTGCAAACTCACCGTATTTTGATTAAATCCCTTAACATGAGAAAACAGCTTTGAGCTCGAACAAGCAGCCGTGGCACAGAATTGAGCTTTAAAGGCCCTAAAACTGCAGGTGATGAGCGTCAGACAAAAAAAACACTGTTTTTTGCACACGTTTGAACAGTTCTGATAAGCAGGGTCTTCTAACAAAGCAAAGGCGATTAACTCCTGTGTCTCCTGTGTTTCTCTGAGATGCCACTAGTTCTGCGTTTGTCTGGTTGGGCACAGCATCAGGATGGATCAGTTTCAGGCTTCATGCGACAGCATTTTGTGCATTTCGAATATTTCAACAACTAATACATGATCATTCTCTGCTTCATTCTATTCAGAATCAGTCGTTCCTATGACCACAGGTTTGAGCAATGGAAAAGGCAGCGTGGTGGATTTATTTAGGCGTCTCCATTAAAGTAATTATTCCTTACTGCGTTTAAAAAGTGCATAAAACATGATCATCAATGTCAAATAACACTGTACAGTTGGACAGAAGGAGAAGCTAATGGCATTCAGTGATGTGTTCAACTCTTGTCCACCAGTAATGACTTTCCATTTCATTTCTTTCTCTTTGCAGGTTTTAGTCCTTTCTCATTTGAATCTCATTTGGATTCAGCTTATTTGCTGGAAAAGCCTCCCCTTCCATTTGCCAAAATGCTTTACAAAATGGTGATTTACACAACAGGAGTAACTGAGCGTAACACGGAGCAGGGGTTAACAGCCATCTATTATTAGTGAAGCTTTAATGTGAAAAGGTGTTTCTGAGCTGCAGAAAAAGAAAGGTTAAAGCGTGCGATTCTGGACGGCGACGGCGTATCGTTTATCTGAAAATGCCTGTCTGTCACAGCCTCACTGCGTGATGTGCCCACAGGGAACGCAGAGCTGTCGTGTACTAGCACATGATGTAGTGCCACGCCTATGCAGGCACATGTAATTATGTGTGAAGAGTCCTCTAAGAATGTAATAACCTGAATTAGTGATTTGTTGGCCTTTGGGCTCGATTAAAGTTTATCTCAAACATCTCTATTTTTACAATAACAACTTAACGCTTGTATTAGTAGCAGCCCTATCAGATAGTTTTTAGGATAAAAGGTGTTTGTTTCATGAGCCGGGAGCAGGATTATAGTTTGGATATCTGAAGATATTACTTATGTTCTTATTTTCATACCTTTGGGAACGTTTCTCAGATGATTTCACACTTTTTTGGATGATCAGCTATTGAGCGAGAGAAGTTTTTTTTTTGTCAGAATTCCTCTTGACACCTCTGAACAAGCCCCGAGGAAACATTTTACTGTCAGACTAATGAAGTTATTGCTGTAACAGTGCACTACTCAGTAAATCAAGTTGTAATTCAAGGACGACAGATCTGAACACGTCCCAAGGAAAAATTGCACTGAACCCTGAAAAACTTTATATCACATTTTTGTCTGTTTCACATTGTACATGGAAACTAAAAACAAGTCCAGCTGTGGCTAAATGAACTGGTTCATTGTAGTTTATACAACGTTTTTGTTTTGACCTACAAATCACCAAAAACTCATTTATTGTGTCTTACGTTTTATTATCACAAGCTTCATTAGCATAAACATTTTAGTGGATGGAGTAACTTAAATGTGTCCTACTACTAAGGTGTCACTTAGTCTGATACTGTAAATACGCCTTGTTTGAAGATCAAGCATGTTGAAATTGTATTTGCTTTTGTTTGAGACCGCTACCTGTGGATTAGTCTGGCTTGAGGCGAAGCTACAGCGCGAGGAAGCGCCTCGCAGATGAATGTGAAAGGTGCAATCACTCAGACGCTTCAAAGACTAATTAAATCCTGACAAGACTCTTGGCAACGTGTTAATGTCAGTCATATCTTCTCTGGATCTCTGGATTTACTTGTTTACGTTTTTTATTCTTTACCACAACACTAGACATCACTAGAGTTTGGATTCGCTGTAAGACTACAATTTTAGTTTAACATCATTTATAATGAAAATAACTTTGTACTAACGTGTTGCATGGAAAGTCTGCCGTGTGCTTCTGTATAACCTGCAATTCATTGAATCTGACACCTGCATGATGTTAGTGATCAGTCTTAGATATTTATTGGTGATAATGTAACATCACATTTCAACTCACAGTTGACAGTTTCCTTCTTCTGTTGATTCGATTTGTCCTGATTTGCAAAGTGATTGCTTTTATCCTTTCTTCAGGCTGTGGACTCCTCTGCCCTTTGCTCGTTAAGTGTGGATTGTTCCTGGTGAAGAGCTGTGGAGCTGCGCTGATGGAGCATCTGTTGTGATTCATCCACTAACTAATTAGCGCTTCATTTGTTTTGTTTTCCAACAAGCAGGTCTCTCCTGTCACACTTCTACAGCTTTGGAGCTCATTAATCTTATTATTGCCCTTTAATTTGTAAGACTGGACTGAAGGTGATGTCTTTCTGTCCAGAAAATAGTTAATAGTTTTAGGACAACAATAGGGTTTGAGCTAAAAAGGCGAGGCTGGTCAAGTTATGAGACCTAATAAACCCTTTGGTTGAGGTCAAGGTTAATGACCTTTGTCACGATTTAAAGAACCAACACTGATGCACGTGGAACAAGAAACAGCTGTTGCCCACGTCCACACCGATACTTCCTCCTTTGCTTCTGTCGCAGCTATGGCTCCAAAAGAGCTTGGTCCTGAAACACACTGTAAGTCATTTTAAAGCTTTCTTTCTTTTTCTTTAGAGGACAGCCCATGAATTCGGCCATTGCTTAGCAGCACAATGACCCAAAACCAGTAGGGAGAGTCCTGGCGCTTTCGATAGTTTTGCGAGGTCAAATAAAAGCAGAAGTGCTCAGCATATGTGGGAACAGCCTCAAGACTGCATTCCAGCGGCCTACCTGATAGAGCTGGTAACCAAGAGGTCTCAAAGCTGAATCATCTACAGCAGTAGATTATTCAGTTCCTTGGTTTATGCTTTTTTGGCTGCACTTAAGTCCATGTGTGTCATTTAATATCTTACACCACATGCTGGTATTGTGGCAACAAAGCCAGGGTGTTAAATTCTCTTTAGCGCTGCAGCAATTATAAATGATGTGTAAGGGGAGTTGGTGAAGAAACGAGTCCTGGACACATGACGATATGCTTTCAGGGGAACAACCGAAAAGGGATACGTGCTTGTTTAAAGGCAAAACGTGTGGAGACGGAACCATCCATCATTCACTTATGTCCTCAGGGTCCTGCCGTGTACGGAGATGACAGATCGCCACCATGTGGAGAGATCACATCACAGCCGCGTGGTGTGAGCTGACTGGCTTGGCTTACCGTGCACATAATGCTCACATTTAGCTCCTACGATGACATTTGAAATCACATTTTCAGTCTAGTCCTCATCACAGCTTATACTTCGCTCGACACAGAGCTGCTAAATAAAGACACATCCTATTAGTTTATGCTTTAAAGCATCTTCTTTTATGGCGTAGAAGTCATTGCGCTGCTTGTGTTTAGATCCCGTCAGCTCCTGAAGAACCACTGATGCGTGACAGGAATAGATTCTCCTGTATCCATATTTGCATTTGAACAGAACACTTGTGCACAGAAGCCAAAGAGGGTCCTGTGAGTCACCACCTCAGTGCATTACGCCCTCAGCCTGCCTCTGCAGGGAACAGGCCATTTGCACCGAATGCTGAGTTAAAGATGGCAGTTTACATGATACTGGGTTAAACCTGCCAGGGCTCGGTTGCAAGGGCTAACAAAGCTGACTGTATCCATAGATGGACTTTGATCAGTAAAAACAAGAATGAGGTCACGTCTAAAATCATTTGTGCCCGCAGTGACAACATGTCAAGAATTAAATGAACGCAGCGACTTCTTGGCCCATCTGTAACATCATGTCAACGGCATTTGCCATTACGCTAAAGCTCGGTATTGATTTCCACGCAGTGAGGCCAAATGCACGTTGTCTTCGGACTCTTAGTGGCTGTGACAGGTGCGTAAAGGACGTGTGAGGGCGCTCTGACACAGACAGACCTCACCAGTGCATCTTGGCACACCCTGTGAAGAAGCGGCTCAGCAGGTGTTCTCCCTCTGCCTGTACAGAGGTGCGCTGTCTGAATCCAGATGGCACCGAAAGGACAATAGTGTAGCGTGTGATTAAACGTGGGATTGATAATTGATTTAAAAAAAAGCGGTGGTTATTCAAACATGGGTTGTGTAGGGAGACTTCATTATAATTACATTTACAAGTGATTTGGCTCAAGTGGGTTATGAGACTTGTGTGCGTCTGATCACCGTTTTTTCAGACGCCCAGTCCTCAGCAGTGCTTTTTAATGGGGAAGGATGACCCGCAAACCGGTAACGCATGTGGAGAGACGCTGCGTGTCATCAGCGGAGTGGTCCTTACACATCACGCACGACGCTAGGAGTTCCCTCGCCTCCACCGTGAAAACGCCCCTCTACTCTCCTCCCAGCCCTTCCCCACCGTAAGACGTCCCTGCCGGCTTGCGCCCGTCTGCCGTCCCAGCCTGCGGGGCTACATCTGGCGTGGCACCGTGAAACGACGCTCCGAGGCGGCGGCGGCGTCCGTCTATCAGCTCCCTGAGACCTCAATGAGCAGCGTCTGGTGCGACGCTTGACACGGCGGACTTGACAGCGCAGGTAGGATGCGCGTTTTGTTCGCGCTAGGGCGTTGATGACAGCGGAACAGGTGCATGCTGCGTTTCGCCGGTTGTTTCGAAATGACGTTGTAGGTGAGAAACGGGAAGCGTCTTTATTCTGGCGATGAGCTTCGCGCAGAACGCGCCGCATGCCCTGCAAAGACGCCGCTTTGTGCCGCGGATGGATGGAGAGGGTGTTGCCACACAGCTTTAATCCGGTCAATATGGTCGTCGGGCTGAGTTAATCAGCTGCAAGGGAGCAGGGCACCGGTATTTCACGCACACCAAGGCCCATAGGCAGAGTCAGCAGGTGCGCCTTTCTTATCGTTTCAGTGAGCCGCACAGCGCCTCATCAGCTCCGTTACCGTACGCATTCAGCCCACGTACAGCTGCTCAGACCTATTCTTGGACAGGCGGACGCTTACCCCTCCTATGTGGAGCTATAGGCTAACAGCTGATGCGCGACATAGTGAGCTAATTGAAGTGTGTTGTCGCGGGTGTGGCGCAGGGGGCAGGCGTGGGCGCCCGGGCGGTCGGAGGGTCTGAGAAAGTGGGTAGTTGAACTGTTCGCTCCCTGCAAATGGCAGTAAAAGAGTTTGTTTAAGGAAAGGAAGCCATTGATTTAATTAAATGTACAAAAGGTAAACAGACAATATAAGTCTGTTTCTGAAGCACTTTGAATATCAGATTATCACATTAGCCTTTGTCCTGAATTCTGGGTAATGTGGTCCTAAGTGGATTTCCCAGTATGCACCACGATTTTAGGGGTGGTGGACATACTCATCAAGTGTTTAGGCTGAAGATGTCAGAAAGGTGATATATGTTTATTACTGAGGTCACAGTGGGTGTTGGGGTCGTACTGGAATTTTATTAGTACCATGTATTTAAAAATAAAAAAATAGAATTAATGTTTGTGGATTGAATTGGACTAGACTGTTCAGGTGACTCGATAAAAGCGACAGATACAGTCATGTGTGTTTTGGCACCATTCAGTACATTTCTCCCCACATGCAGAGAATCAGGCTGTAAAGGTTCCCAGCTCCTCTGTCACACCTCCTCACTTCACACGTTAGAGGGCAAAGCCTTGTTTCTGAAGCTGCATATTGTGGTGAAAAGGACTGTTGTGAAGAGCTTCGTCTCCTCTGCGTTTGCTGAGGAGCAACAGACATTTAGTCAAACTCCAAATGAGGGAGGAGGCAGCATCAAGGTTATGGTCTATACTGTATGTACGCATAGTGTTGACAGGCGGTGACTGTGCAATCTGTCACGGATGTACATGCTGCAAGAGGAAGGTCAGATTGGATTGCTGTACCGCCGCAGGACGTGCTTGTGCGTGTGCGTGTGCGCGCGTGTGTTTCTATGCATATAAACCCACCTCGCATCTTTTTAACGTAGGACACTTAATACAGTATAAATTCATCCCGAGTCCTATTTCAAGTCGTCCTGTAATCGATTTGTAATAGCTCATTGAAGCGGGGCCAGTGGTCTGTTCACAGCCAAATTGGAATTATCCACAAGATAAAGCCACAGAGTAGCTTCCAAACGCATATCAAAGATAACAGCTTATAATAAACTGGCCATTTTTGCACGATCGTGACATAATGTATGTATTGAAGGGTACAGCAACTAAAGGAGCCGTGTTCTCAGCATCTCTCCTCTAATGTCATGTTACAGTTCTGAGAGGTGAACGTCTTCAACGCCTTCCGCTGGCATCATTAAACGCGTAACTGGAAACAAAGTCAGAACAGGAGGCCGACTGCGTTTAAAAACTTCAAATAGTCCATGTTCTGTTTCCTTCTGTAATAGTTGTGCACCTGAGATGAAAACGAACTGAGATCCAGCCTGAAGATCTGCTTAAAGAAGGCTTGTACTGAACTGATGTTTACCTCCAGCTGCTGTGCACATGAAACAATTCTAACTTTGTATCCTCATCATGAATTTTCAAAATAGCAGCCCAGAGAGATTTTCCTTCTTGAATGAGTTTGATGAACTTCCCATTGCATGTGTGATCATGTAGAGTTCGCTACAGTATTTTGTACATCAGATGAGGTGAGAACAATCGAATATCTCCTCCAAGATAAACCAAGCTCTAATCCTACAGGGTCTATGCAGTACATTGATATTTCTATTAATGACCGTCATATTGTGATACCACTAAAAACACGGTTTCCTTTGTACCTAAAAGAAAGAACAATGCAATGACAGAACTATTGGCAGAAGTGTACATGTCATGCACACGCATGCAGTAAACAGGGAGTGATTATCAAGTCTGTGTGTGGCAAACGGTTTTAAAGCAGACTAGCAGCCCAGATCCCAGTTAGGACTGTTGGTCGTGCTCCACCTCCACCACCGCTGTCTCCTCCGTGTCACGTCTCTGTACCTACGTCTGTGCGAGCTGTCACATCCTTCAGCACGGTGCCATGTGACAGCTCACCTCTCCTTCCATCTCATGGCTGTGTCTACTAGCAAAATAATGCCTACAGGCTGTTCCCTCTATTTTCTTTTCTTTATCTTACTTTGACATGCTTGACAGATGATGTTGGGCTGGGGTTTCTATGGTAACTGCATGTTAAACGGGCATCGCTAGTTGTGTCACTCTCTTTGGTTAGATAGAAAACACTTGAAGGGCATCATCACGATGAACAGCGAGGACGTGCGTAGCTGCGGGATCATATGTGTTTTACAGCATGAGAATGCAGACAGTTTTAATGTGGGAATGTGCGACGGGGCTTTCTTCAGTCCATCATGTGTGACCACAGTGCTGCTGAACACTTGATGCGCCGTTTCAGATCCATGCTTTGTTATACAGTAGATTGTTCTGCATGTCTTTTATAAACCTAATTATATCCATAGTGTATAGTCTGCCTTGTTCTGTCTCGTTCTCTATTTGTCTAGACTGCGCTTGTTAGTACAGTACATGTTGCAACAGGATGTCAGTGAACAGTAATGGCTCTCAAAATAACTGTGTTTAACAGAAAGTCCTGCTCTTTGTTCACTGTTTAAAAAAAGAACAATAGTCTATGATAGAAATTCTATATGTGAATATATGAAAGACATGTAAAAAATAAATAAGACAGCTTGAGTCTATTGCTTATTCGCTGTTAAATGTTTATGAAGGTACGTTGACAGCTCACTTTTAGAGATCTTGCTGGAGGATTGTCTTGACAGTGACCCACTGTCATTTCCATATGCACATTCACCACCTTTGACTCAAAGAGATAATGAAGGATGAATCTGTTTGTAATCACAGTCTGTCTCGTTCACCAGTTCATAAAAAAGGATGCTTTAGCACTTCAGACGTGTGGAAACTGTACCAACCCTGGAACAACGTGCGACTTGTGCTGTGTGATGCAGGTAGCGCGACTCCCTCGGGGCCGCATTCTCATTGGGAGGATGAACTTGCAGCCTCATTGGCTCAGAAGTCGTATCATCTATCTCGGTTGGGGTGTGACATGATTTGTAGCAGACTTAACGGTGCTATGCAATGTGCTTCCAAGACTGCAGAATGCCAGAGGTTTTGCCGCTTTCAGTGCACAAGGGCACCTCGTCACCCCCTCTTCCCCAACACCCGCTGTCCTACACCTGGTTTCTCAGAGGAAGCGCCTCTGGATTGATGGACTGGCTGCGCGTGTCATTAGGAGGAAGCTGTGATTACACAGTGGAGCAGCAGAGATGTAGATGTGCACGAGCTGCATGATGACACAGCGAGGCTCGTTTAGAAGTGTTCAGTGATGGGTTTGTGCGCTGGCTGGTGTTTGTGGATACCAACACGGATGCAGTCATTTTTCTTACACCGTACACTCACTTGTGTGTAGTGTTCAGCGAGTTCATGTAGTACAAAAAGTTACATGCAGTTACTGTAGCTGTTCTGTTAGTAACACTACCTTGACGCAGAGATGTTGACTGGTGTGTTGCACTTGACTGTGTAATGGTTGTCAGACATAAATAAGAAAACATCCTGATATTGAGACCTTTATTTTCTGTTGGCCAGTCCAGCAACAAGTTATTAATTGTTAGTATTAACCTGAAATAATACTGTGGGCGATGGCAGTTATTCTCCAAGAGTCCTGGTGTTATTGGCTACTGAAGTGTTCCCATCAAAGCCCAGCTTCACACCACAGGTCCGCCTGCACTGATGACATCAAATGATAAACACAGAGATTACTGTCTGTGCCAGTCAAAGGCACCACGGCGAGGGATTAACCTCCAGAGAGTCTATTAGAGCAGCCAACCTGTCCGGGCGAGTCAAAAATAATCTAGATATTACAGTAGATTAGAACAAGAGTCTGGTTTACACCGTCCTCAAACAGACAGATGGTTGTGTTGGCGCAAACTGTCTTTGCTTCTGAGTAAGAGAAAAACCCCTTTGAAAACTCCAAATTAATGAATAGCCTAATTAGCAGGAGGACGGTTTGGGGCATGCTTTGTTCATTTTTGTAAACGATGTAGTCACCAAAGACGTTCTGGCAAAGGAAGAACAGCGCCCGGAGATCAGTGAGCCCATTATCTACCTCCGTCTGCAGCCACTACTTCTAGGACAGTACCATTACTTCTACCATCACTGCTTGGCTTTTTCTAGTACTTCTGTTATTCTGGCCAAAGGATGCGTAAAAATAGGCCAACTATATAAATGAGCAATGAGCATCAGCTTTATGATTAAAAAACGTCACCGTGCAAGTGGTTAATTGCAAGTAACACATGTTCCCAACACAGTTTGTTAAAGCCTGCTGCTGAAACGCATATACGCTTATTGCATTGGCAAATAAAGCGAGAAAGAGTAAACAAGCAAAACTGCAGAATGGGAGCAAACCCCCCTGTGGAGAGTGAGGTGATGCTTTTCTCCTGACAACAGCTCCTCTGCACATAGAGATGCGACAGGATGCCCCTTCACTTGAGGTCCTCAGGTCTGACGGGCAGAGTTGAAAAGAGACGGAGACAAAGCTGCACCGTGATCTGAAAGGAATGAAACACAGTGAGGTGGGCGGAGCTTATTAAGAAGCATAAAACCATAAGGGTCGATTGTTTTTTAGGCGGGGCTAGATCGAGGATTTGCTCTGTTTCTCCCAAAACCTCACGTTTAAAACAAGCTCAGTGCAGCGCTGTTGCTTTCAGAAGCCTGCAGCCTCCAACCTTCTCCAGAGGTTCTTCTTTTTGTGACATAACTCCAGAGGACCAGTTGATCGTCCCTGGCTTTTGTCACGTTTTCGCTCTCGCCACATGTCTTTCTTCGTTCTGGATGGCGTCCTGCGTTGTCATTTGGTCAGATTGAACAGATAATAGTAAAACATCAAGATAATGGGGAGATAATTTGGCGCGTTTTGTGATTTCTAAAGCCTTGGCACACACAGACTGATAAATGGCCAGAACGGATCGTTGGTACTCACAACAGTACGTAGCATCTAATAAGACTTTTTCAGAGGGAATATTGAACTGAAAAGTGTTCTGTTACAGACTGAACACACTATAAAAATGCTGTCACAGTACTTCCCCTCTTCTCCGGTTCAGAGATGCTCTATTTGACAGGTTTCTCCGGCCCACCTGCTGGTGAGGGATGGGCTCGTGGGCAACCGGCGCCTGCCTGAAGACATGCACATTTTTAGGGCCTCCAAATTGACAGACTCGTTGTTCGAGAGAGAGCAGCAAGACAAATGGGCACAGGCAGGCCGCGCTGAACGGTGCATCACGGACATCAATCTGCCCCAGATCATCAGCCATTACGTCTGTTACTGTCTGGTAATCTATCAGAGCTGCTCCTCTGCAGACGACGCTTTTGGCCGTCGCTCGGCTCTTGTTGTTGGCGAACAGCTGGATTTCTGCAGGTTAAGACTTGTTGTCGCTACAGGGAGTGTGTCTTTTAAGTCTATGCTTAATCCGGGCTTATCATCAGTGCTGCAGCGATGCGCCGCCACGATTACCGTGTTTCTGGGCTGACTTTTGAAATGTAGAGAACAGAGGTCATCTCCCAGGACAAATGACATGGCACAGCTGATAGAGCCTTGAAGACTCGCTGATAGTCTGAAAAGACAGTCTGGGTGCGTGTGACAGTAGTATTTTGTTTCGCTGTCCACTCACTGTGACTGATCTGCTAAATGCAGTTTATCTTCTGTAACACAACTGGAGACACAACAGAGAATTTTTATTTGATTTGAAGATACGATCTTTTTTTTTTTTTTTATGACATAAACATGCAAAAGGATTTATCAGCTTTACTCTTCACCCCAAAAGACAAAACAACAATGTAATAAAAATGTCTGCGGCAGAAGAATCCGGGTTTATAGATTTGTCATATTTGGAGACAGTGTTGGACCATCTGTACTGTCATCTGTGTTGTGACAGTCAGTCAGGGAAGTGTAAATAAGTCATGGCTTCCTCTCTCACGCTGAATGAATTCTAGGACGCGTGCTGGAAAATGAGTTAAATGCTGGAACAGTGACTTTACATAACTGTGTATGATGAATCTGCTCACTGATGCACCTGGATGGGTGGGTGCATCGCAAGCTTAGCGATATTCAAACCGACTATGGCAAAATGACCATTTACAATAATAATAACTTTCCTTTATCAGTGCCACATCGAATCCTCTCTTGACGTCTGATGCCGTGTCTTGTGGTTCTCTGGGGCTGCTGTGGCCTTTACTCCGTACAGGAGGTGCTACATGTAGAAGGCACCTACTTCCACACATGTAAGCCCCACAGCCCACTCATGACACGAGGAAGAGGAGCACGGAGAGGAGAGGAAGCTGCCTGAGAACCGATGACTCAAGCAGACGCACGGTGACATTGAAGAGAAATGGATTTAGTTAAACAACCATTCTAATAAAAGCACTTTCCCAAATTTAGGCTGACACAGTTTTATGTTTGTGGATGAACTTCTGAAGTAAAAATAAAGTATTTCTGTGGGGGTTTTTTTTAAGTTGGGGGGGGGGCAACTTATGTAACACAACTATTTTTGGCCTTCAGATTTCAGCTATGGTCACACTTTGAAGTTGAAGAACTAAAAGACCCCAGATGATTTATGTGAAGAAAGGCCTTTAATGGGAGTCTGTTTGGAGACAATGACTGAGCTGAAGCAGCCGCAGCACCTCACGCATCTCTGTCTCCATCATGTCCCTCACACAGATGATTAGGTGTGCGGAGGCCATAACCGATGTGGAGGCCGACTGATTGAATCACAAAGTGACCCAAATGAAAGAATTGATTGGCCTCGCGATCATGATGTGTGTGAAATGAGCAGCCTAAAGTCTCTGACACTGATTTATTAGAATTCATCTTTTCTTCGCCTGTGATTCGCTGACACATTGTTCTGACAGCTGCTTTCACGCCAGTGGACACATCTGATTGGTTCATGTGAGCGCTGAGGAGACCAGGTCTCCATCAGAGGAACGCGATCAGATTAGAGATCAGTGTCGTGCTGAATGAATGCATTTGGAATTTGAATCGTATTTTAATGTGTTTGACAACAACAATAGTCTGAAATGTACTGAATTTCCTGTCCGCATTTTGATCCAAATATAAAACCGAAGCAGCTCTGTGGGGGGTTTTATGTATGTTGTGCTAAATGCAACATGAAGTCCGTTAGTTTAGATTCGTCTAAATATTGTTCGGTTAGTTATTGATGTTTTAGTTTGCTGTAGACCAAACAATGACGCTTGTTTGACTCTCAGAAACGACTTCATATGTGTATACATTCATGTAAGTTGGAGGTTTCCCCTGTTTGACTGAGATTGTCTCACTGCATAAACATGAGTCTTTTCAGGCACAGAACTGTTTGGGAAAGAATCTCTATCTCAGTAAGTATATTGTAAACTGCGTAACCTGAATCAGAGCATGACAGCGTGTGTAGCATGGAGGTTTTGATCCGCTTTACTGTCCGATTAATTAAAGGGCTCGCGGAGAATCACTGCGCTGTGCGAGTGTGTGACATCTGCCACCTTGCCCGAGCCAGACTGCTCCCCTCTTTGATCCAGCTTCATCATGCAGAGGCAGGCTGACCTATCATGAAAGCTGAGACGTGCTGCGGTTCAGCCTTCCACATTGCACAGAGCTTTAAGGCAGTTTTGTTGCTTAGCGTCTTCTTTTAGGGGAAAATTCAGCACTTTCTGATCTACAAACGCGTTGTTGGCTGTCATTAGGCCAAATTAAGAGGTTGTTTTCTCCTCCTCAATGACAGTTTCCCTGGAAGCTTTGTACTTTTATCCCAACTTCCCATGTCCCCTCCTGCTAATCCCTTACGCTCATTAACCTTATTTTATACTGTTTTCTCTGTTGGAGTTTCCACATAACTTTATGCAGTTCTACAGCTGTTGTGAATTGGCACTTTATAAATAAACTTAACAATAATTAAAGGAAGTAATAACTGTAGTCTAAACATTACGTGTGTCACAGGTTGACAGATTTCAAAAGGAGAAATTGTTGCAACATTTCTTGCTCACAATTGTTCTCTGAAGATTCAAAAGCTGAGATCAGGGAAAGTAGGAACCTAATAATTTAGCAAATTACTATTCTGTATTTTTGCCAGAGGAGGCACCTTCCAAAACCTCTAATAGCGCTCTGTCAGAATCTTCAAAAGTTGGAGAGCTGTGATTTGGCAAGAATGGTTTTTTTGTTTGGAAAGTTTCAGCTTGCATGTAAAGATTGATAAACTGTGAGCGGCTTAGTTTTCACAGTACAGCTTGTTTTTACGTCTTCATGTTATGTGAACATCATTACTGTGAGCACTGTGCAAGCGTGCGGCTTGATTACAGCAGTGGTCACCTTCAAATAACCATCCTCATCTGTCTCCGGCTCACTCGCATATTCCATCAGCATTGCTGTGTGTCTCGCTCCCCTCTGTTTTCCTCTCTCTCTCCCTCGTAACCTCTGACTTTCATTCTGTGCCGCTGCTTTCTTCCTTCCTCCTGTCTCATCCTGAGATTGTTGTCACGTTCCCCGTGCCCTCGCCCCTCCGTGTCGTCTCCCTCTCTCCATCTCGCTCTCGTTCTCTATCTCTGTGTGTCTGCTGTCTTTTGCCGTGCTGCAGGGCTCTCTGGCTGATGTAATTTATGCTATCTCCTCTGCCAGTGTGAGAAGAGAGCGTTCTGAAGCCAACACTCTTCATGCAGAGTGCTCCTGTGGGAGGCTGTGAGCCAGCACTGGCTGAGCTACACTTCTATGCGCAGTGACGACACACGTGAAAGAGACACTGCATAGCAGATAATTAAAAATGCCACACGTTTAGCTGCAAAGGACATTAGATGTGATGGCACCATAGGTATTGTTACACCGACATGTCGGTGAGGATTGTGTTTGCCGGGTACAGATGGGAAAAGTGTTTGGCTAAAGTCTCATGAACTGGCTCCATTATCCAGTTTGAACATCTAATAGCAGTAAACGCATCGGTTTTTGGAGCAGGAAACGATTTTATGTTGACTGGATGCGTTTATGTGTTGTTGCAGGACTGCAATCCATTTCTATGACAACAGAGAAGGCTTCGGCTGGGGAAATGAAGAGTGCACTGGAGGGTGACGCCAGGAGAACCAATCAGGTGGGAGCGGCGTGGAACTCGCAGCAGCTGTAGATCATTTTACTCAGGCCTCTCAATCACTCAGGGGGCCTTCCGGCTTTCTGTTTGATATGCACGGCTGCTAGCCGCCTCTGCATGTGGCAGCAACTTAACATCTTACAGCAGCAGCTCACACTTCATTTGTTTGATTATTGCTTTATTTGATCACAGATTTTGGATTTAAACGACTTTCCAGACATGTACACAATGCCTCAAGAGCCCAGACCATAAAATACAGGACAGTGCTTATGCTGTACTTACAGCAGGGCTTGTTGGTCTTTCCCAGGTTCCTGAAGACCATGGGGAAGTGGATGATAGCTCAGAGAAGACCCCCAGCAAAGCCTCCAAATCCCCCCAGAAAAGCACCAAACGGCCTAAAACCATCCCTGTCAAAGTCGCTCTGCTTGACGGCACAGACTACGAGACTGCAGTTGAGGTATGAGGCTCGCTTTTACTCTGAAAGGGTCAAGAGGAGAATCTGCTTTAAAATGATTATGCTCTAGATCTCGTTCCATTAATAAGGCTCTTGTTTCTGCTGCATCTGTAGTAAGAGCAACAATTTGAATTTTGTGGGATGAAGGTTGGTTGGTAACAAAGAGCAATGAAACTTCAATCATACTCCCAGTCTGCAAGCAAAGAATAGAGATAATGGTGAATAAGTCATGATGTACACAAAGCCTAAACTAAATCTATGTGGAGACATGTGGTTGCTCAAATAATCAAAAACGAAAGAATTTCTCACATTTCTGTGTTTTTATTTATTGTTTCACTCGTGGTTTTTAAATACATGGTCCTGCAGTGGTTTAATACCCAATTTAAAGCAAATGCCGTGGATGGAAAAAGTGCATCTGCAAAACTATTTTTGTTACTCGCATCGTTTTGAATAATTACATTCAGATTGTGGGAGGGAGTTTAGATTGGACGCAGCACGGCTCATGCACAGCTATGAGATCCGAAGGACTCGCGTCAACTCAGTTTGTGGTAAAACCTGCAGTGGGATAATGGTGCACTGTCACAAATGATCAGGGCTGGCCAGCGTTTCGTGCGCTGTCAGAGGGGGTAGCGCCATATTCCCAGATGTCAGCAGTTACACTAACGGGCTCACAGCTAAACTCCTACGACTTAGTCCTTCAGTAATTGTTTCACCATTTGCAATACTGCAAACACGCAGAAACATAATTAGAAAAAGCAGATTTCAGTGAGCTGTTCAAATACAGTCTGGGTGGTTCTCTATAGTAAAATGCCCAAATGATTAAAATTCATTTTTGCTGTGCAGGTGATAAAATATCCTGTATTTTTAGAAGCCGGTGTACATCTCCTCCATTTGAATGGAGCCCTTGACTCAGCACAGCACAACACAGCTCACTGGGATTTATTCTCCCCCGGTAATACTTACTACTGAGTCAGGAAATGCAGCTCTGTTGCTGTTCTCGCTGAGAGCAGGAGTGATGGGTGGAGGGAGGTGAGACAGGCACTGCATTGTGGGGGATGCAAGGCTCAGATGAGCAATCCCTGGCTTCCCTGAATCTTGATTCTGTAGCCGCCACTGTTTGCAAACAGACTAGCATAGCTCAGTGAATTCCCACCGCTCCTGGTGTATTTGAATTTCACAGTAGCTTACATGCTCATCGTGATCGGGGGTAAATGAATCTGCTCCTGCTCGTGAAATGAAGGGGGTGTTCCTCACCAGAGGGAGATCCTGGCAGAACTCAAAGAACGGCATTAAAGACGGCGCTGGAAACCAACGGGCGTGAATTTGTAGGCGTCTCGACTTTGTTCATGTCAGCTTGTCTTCCTTTTATAGCTCCTTGCTTCCCATGTGATCCCACATATTTTACTTACAGGAGTCAATGATTGGGGGGAATCCAGTCCCGTCCTGACTGAGGCATTGTGCTCATTCTCCCTCAGTTATACACATAGGTGCACGCGCACACACTGCCCGGTGTCACCTGGCCGGTGACACTGGGGGTATAGGGTTTTGACAGGAAATCTATGCAGTTGACAGATGAGTGCTCTTAGGTTTGACCAAAGGGAACATAAAATGAGAGAAGAGAAGAGGGGGAGGAAAAGATGAGAAAACTGGGGGGGGGAGGAGATGAAGAGGAAGAGGTGGGAGATAAATGGTGCTTTGTGTAGTGTGGGACATACAGTGCACGAGTGTGTGCCTGTGGAGAAATGGCACGACGGCACACGATGATGAATGTAGTGAACTCATTACTTTAATTATAGTCATGAACTAAATGATCAGGCCCTAATGATGAAAACACAGGAGGACGTCTGAGCCTCCTATTGATGTGCGGCTCACAGCATTAAAGGTATTGGCTGAGCTCGGTACATCCACACGGTCCACGTCTTAACCTAAAGCCTCTATTAAAGCAACCGCCACCGCCTGTTTGTAAGCGGCTACTTCGCTGCCTCCCTGGCTCTTTAAGTAGAAGCCTAATTCTGCTCCACTCATAATAAAACAACTCAAACTGTGGGTGAACGGAATTTGCTCTGCAGGTCCAGCTTATGAAACGCTAATGCTCATTTTCACAGTTCATTCATCCTCTGCTGGTTGACCGCAGGGCCGTCATAATTTCCACTTTATTATAAGGGCAGAGCTGGTTGGGGTCCGCTTGCTTGGATTAAGTGCGTTGTGTTCTGCTGATACTTCAGAGCTCAGCGGCCGATGTCGGCCAGTCGTGCTTTCTGGCCTGATGGCAAATGACTTTTTCTGTGGTAAACTGCAGGATCAGAGCAAGTTCACATCACCAGCAGCTCCGTTCACGTGACGTTCATGCGGGTTTGGACACTGGACTCAAGCTCCTTTTATGAAAGTTATGAAAAGTTTGTTTGTTTTTTATTCCCCAGTACCAATGCAAAAGTCACTGTAACTGTGCTGAGCGCGCACATCGGAGCTGGTTGCTCGAGGGATCTTGAACACAACTGTAGCTCAGCCTGTCCATTTGTTTGATTTTCTACACTGCCCTATAACCTGAGAACTTGTTTTTATATAATATTTGGAGGCGCTACAGGCTCAGAGCACTACACAGATTTGTAGTGATATGCTGGCAGATCCTATAATAAGGTCATTTCAGACTTGAAGTGCATGTAGTTATTATAAAATGTCGACGGATACTGGACATTTGGTTCACATACCTTTAAATGTTGCCACTTACTGCATTCATGCCACCATTTGGCATCAGCGAATGTGATGCTGCGTAATGTATCCAGTGTGAAGTACAACACAGTATTTGTTTACTTCAGCTTCACTGTGCAAACTGACACCACTGTGAAATGAAGGAAAGCAGACTTAAGACATGCAGCAGTGTTTTAAAGGGGGATTCCACCGGTTTTGTATATGCAGCATCATTTACAACCAGTAATGACTAACACACGTGACTGTGAACAATCTTTAATTAGATTTGGTGAAGACGAGCTCGGTGGTGATATTAATTTTGTGCCGATAGATGAAATGGTGCATTACAGCGTGCAGCTGTAAGGCCTGAGCCCCGTGGCCATGAAACGAGCAGCATGTTTATGTCGCGCCATAAAAACCACACTAACCTGGAGTAACAACTTTCCCCTTCCCCTTACTTCCTCCTCGTCCACCTTTCTCACGCGCGCCCTCTCCTCGTCGCCTCGTTTGCATGGGTGAAGCAATCAGCAAAATGGATTTCTAGGATTACGCCCAATGGCTGCTAACACAATCAACCCAAAGAACTAGTTAGAGAAATGTGATTGGAGCCAATAGGAGCAACAGCTAAATCTCATCAGCATTTCCTGAATTGGTTGCTATGCTTGGGGGACCACCTGAGATGTGGGCTGCAATTTCATTTTGTTGGAAAATCGAATACATACACTGCTCCCCCTAAAAATATCTGACTACAGCCTCTGCTTGTTAATCAGCGTTAGCCTTATACTTTGCCCACGGCCGCCTCGGTGCAGCAGGATATGAATGATCCTTTATTTGATTGAGAGACGGATGTGTTTATAATGGTTAATTAATTAGCCTTTGCTAAATTTTTAAAAGGTATGCTGAGTGTAGTGCCAGCATTTATTATGAGGGAGGAACAAAGCTGTGTGATGGCCTTGTAGTAACTGGAGCTAGAGAAACTGAGAGGGCACATGCATATACAGAAGGGACCTATTACTTCTGTTTCCATGGTAACAGCTGCTTGGTTGCTTTGTCGCCATAGGAGACAGGTTTCCCTAGGAGATGAATCTGGCGCGTGTGTGTGTGTGTGGGAATAGCGTTTTGCCAAGGCCGTCTGTGCAACCCACAGAGTGCTGTGATCAGGCCTGAAGGGCTGGGTAGAAAATGGGTGTGGTCTGCTGAAACGCCACTGATGCGAGATGCAATTCCTCCGCTTGGAGGCTGAAGCTCCTCCTACCCATCAGGCAGCTGGGAGCGTCTCTCAGATCACAGTTGGGGTGGATTGTTGTCGCTGATATTTTTAACTCCTTTGTGTGTGAATAAAGAACATTATTGTTTCACTGGACAGACAAACTCTACAGTTTAATAAATATAATATCTCTAGACTCATTGAGAACACATTAATAATTAGTAGTTTCTTTGTTACCATCTGATAGCAGATGGCAGGATAAGTACAACAGAGGATGGTCCATCATGATTTCTCTCTTACAGTTCATGAGATTACGTCTCCCTGTCACCTGGTGACTTACTGTGTGTTCTCAGACGTCTCTTAATGTGTGTAACAGAAATTTGCCAAGGGCCAGACCCTGCTGGACATGGTGTGTGGCCATCTGAACCTGCTGGAGAGAGACTACTTCGGCTTGACTTTCCAGGACACGGACAACGCCAAGGTAAAGCACACAAACCTGAACAGCTAGACGGGGCTACATGGATGTTAGCATATAACCTCTGTAGTTAGTGCCACGAACAATCGGATATAAAGTTTAGCCACAGTTCTTGTCTGGGAACATGTTTAATGCTATTTCTAGGGATTATGTCCTGTTTCAACTGGACTTTGTCACTGATTTCAGCACAAATGTCAACCAGCCTTTCAGACATTTAGCCTGCAGATTGTTTTTCCAGCTGTCACAAAGCAGTGAGTCCCCGGTTGCCATTTTAGCTGAGCGTGAGCTATTATGGCCTGAGTGGGACACACATGACCTTTAACCTTTTTAAAATGTGATTTGACAGTATGGCCTTTTAAAAAATGTTGCACTGAGTCCACCTCACACTATGAAACCTCAGGTGACATTAAGCAGAGGGAGTTGGACTCAACTGGCATTTATGGCCCCAATATCGATGCTTTTAGCTTTCATCCATTTTCTTAGCATGAATATATTTGATTCTGAACTAGGGAATAGGTTTTAAAATGGACGAGAACCCAGCGAGGTGCAGTACTTGAAAGCGGCTCTTATGTGGGTATGTATGATTTTTCTGAGGTTGAATTTCTCTCCTTCCTTCCTTCGTCAGAATTGGTTAGATCCCTCCAAAGAGATTAAGAAGCAAATTCGGGGTAATTACAGCAGACACACACAATCTGTCAAAGCTACACACACAGTATTGTAATGAGCAGGCAATGCTTTCCACTCAACCTTTGTGGTGGTTTGTCCACAGTTGGCTCCTGGATTTTGGGCTTTTCTGTCAAATTCTACCCTCCGGACCCGTCTGTGCTCATTGAGGACATTACCAGGTACAGTAAATACACAGTCTTTATCGTGTTTTGCTGTTTCTTGTGCTTTAGCATGAAACTGTCCTAACTGTCCTAAATGTGAGAAATGACAAGATTCCACTCGTTCTGCTTGACTGGGATTCTCAGACTCATCTCTACAAGAAGTAATAGGGGGACATGACAAAATAATCTTTCTTGGTAATGAGTCAACTGAGCCTTTTTACTCAGGGCAGAGTCTTCATGGCAGGAGCATCGTCCTCAAGGCTCCATTTGTCTGATTAATGCCTTCACTGCACACAGAGTCAATCACTTTATAGAAGTTTGGGGATAATTACTATACCAATCTGCCTTTATGTTAACTTTTTTTTTATTGTGAAGGAAAGTAAATAACAAGCTGCCAACAAGGTGGAGCAAACTATGAACAACTAATTCAAAATGAAGATCTTAATGTTCGCATGTTCACTGCTGTTGTTTTGCTGAGTACTTTCAACGTTTTCCTCCTGATTTACTTATATATCACAAATGTTACTGCGAGTCTTCACCAGACGGTTCACCACACGCGCTTTTCAATAAAAAATTTAAAAAATAACTTTGCTTCTGTAAAGTAACTTGTACTACTTAAAAACTCCAACCATTTTAATTTCGCTGTGCTCTTCTGGGGATTTAGGGTTAATCACAAGGGACAGTCGAGGTTGACAGGAAAAAGTTAAATTAAATGTGAATTAAGTCACTAAATAGTTTATACTCCTTATAGATCACAGACAATGTCTACAGTACATCTGTCAGTCGAAAAAGCACAGAGCGAGAACAACCCCAACCATTCTCCAGATGTCTCCCTATAATGTACACCAGGGGTGACCAACCCTGGTCCTCGAGAGCCACGGTCCCGCTGGTTTTCCAATTCTCTCTGCTGATTGCATTGATCAGTTGTGTTCAGGCAGCCAGCCGCTGGAAAAGCCAACTGATCAAGGTGATCAGCAGAGAGAGTTGGAAAACCAGCGGGACCGTGGCCCTCGAGGACCAGGGTTCGCCACCTGATGTGCACACGTGAGTCTTACGGATGAGTCATAGCCGCGTGTCCGGGTTTCGTCAGGTACTACCTGTGCCTGCAGCTGAGGGACGACATCCTGTCCGGCCGTCTGCCCTGCTCGTTCGTCACCCACGCCCTGTTGGGCTCCTACACTGTCCAGGCCGAACTCGGAGACTACGAGCCAGAGGAGCACGGCCCAGACTACGTTAATGACTTCCGCTTCGCGCCCAACCAGACGCGCGAGCTCGAAGAGAGAGTGATGGAGCTTCACCGTAACTACAGGTCATAAGATATGACTCCACTCATTTAAAGGGAACGTACATGCTGGTCACAGGACGCTGGTGCGTTCGATTTGTTGGATGAATCATGGGTCACAATTGTGTTGCAGGGGAATGAGTCCAGCTGAGGCAGAAGTCAACTTTCTAGAAAATGCCAAGAAGCTTTCCATGTATGGTGTGGACCTGCACCACGCTAAGGTACAGAGCTTTTGTAGTCCTCCCAGACCTTCCTACCGCCGGCACACAAGGTCTCTAATGCTCCCCGCCTGTGTTCACCAGGATTCAGAGGGAATTGACATAATGCTCGGAGTGAGTGCCAACGGTCTGCTCATTTACCGAGACCGCCTCAGGATCAACCGGTTCGCCTGGCCCAAAATCCTCAAGATCTCCTACAAAAGAAGCAACTTCTACATTAAGATCCGCCCCGGAGAGGTAACCACAAACTGCCATTACCTTGTCTGGATGCACGTCGCTTGACCTAGTAGTCGCTCACTGCGCAGTAATTGCATGCGTACGACACCCTGGCGAAGCCGAGGCGGGTGGAATGAAGGATTATTTGGTAAAGAGCCAACTCCACATTCCTATTTCATGGTTTCACAGTTGTTAAAATTACATCGTCTGGGCCCAAGCAACGTAAAGAGTCATTTCATGGTTTGTGTTACTTCTCAGATTTATCTTAACTGCAAACCACATGACTGACGGGAAATTCATGTCAGATATTATTTATAGCCCGCGCAGATACCATTCTTAAAGATTAGGCCGATAGGTCGTGGTTTATTCTTCTCCTCCTCTGGCTCTGCAGTGACTGTATAAGCCTGATTAGCCGGTCGGGAGGATTTGCACTTTCATTAAGGATTTTAGAGGCATATTATGCTCGCTCTGACTTTTCCTAAAATGATGATGATTTCCTGTTTTTTTTTATTGTTGGTGTTTTGGCCTGCAGGCTATCTGCAGTGTGTTTTATATCCACTGTTAAACTGACATTGACGTCTTCCTTGTGAAGCGCAGGCTATTCTGTGATTATACTTTGTTCTGCACATCTATCCTCTTAAGTCACTTGTCACTTCAAATTTGCCTGGAGGGTCGTCATTGTATCCTAAAAGTTTGTAGTTTTTTCTAACTGTCCCTACAGAGTTTTAGTGTGGACCACAGTTTCTCTTATGAATGGACTGCTCCCAATCATTTAAGACTTGCTATATTGCTAATAACCTATTGATTTGAAGGCATCTTGTCTTGTTCACACCACTGAACATCTGATGGAGTGAGTGCGCGAACTGCTAATTTGTAGCTTGGTTACCTGACAAGGCAGAGGGAGATGTGAGAATATATTTCTGCAAGTAAACAGAAAAACATTGATTTTCCCTTTTGCTGCGGAGTAAACGCAATTCACCCTGCCACCGTTCCTCCATCACCTCCCTCACGCTTGCTCCCTTCACTCTCTCCTTTTTTTGTCCTTTTCACCTCCCTTCTTCTCGTCCGACACCTCTCACTCAACGCTCAGTACGAACAGTTTGAGAGCACCATAGGCTTCAAGCTGCCCAACCATCGGGCATCGAAGCGGTTGTGGAAGGTCTGCATTGAGCACCACACCTTCTTCAGGTAGGACTTGATAGTCACGGATATATGTGTTGACCCGTGCACCCACCATGACCCCCACAGTGAAGCTCTCCTAGGGACATTACACACAAACACCCATGTTCACCGTTATGATGCTTTTAACTGTGACTCTTAGAGGCGTTGGTTGGACAGAGCCGTATTTACATCGTAACAGGGAAGCATCATGGTTGTTTCCTTATCTTGCTAAAAAGAGTTAAGGGTGCAGTTGCCAAATACTTTCATATGGTATATGTGCTGACGTTTTGGGTTTATCTTGGAATTATTATTGCTCCGTATTAGGTGTATTATTAACTGTAAACGGAATCAGGACGTTTCTGTGAATTATTTTTTCACACATGAATCTTGCTGCAGGTTGGTTTCTCCTGAGCCACCTCCCAAGGGCTTCCTGGTGATTGGCTCCAAGTTCCGCTACAGTGGGCGAACCCAAGCCCAGACCAGACAGGCCAGTGCTCTGATTGACAGGCCTGCCCCACAGTTCAATCGCTCTGTTAGCAAGAGGTACATGCTGCCTCGCAGCATTGATGGAGGTGAGCGCTAAAACCATGTCCACCCTGAGTTTCCTGGATTCTGTTATGCGAGTTAATCCCACTGCTGCAGTCCCTCAGGTTTAAAGAACTGAATGATGGATTGAAAACAACATAGGCTGAAAACTTTCTTTCTCTCCCTTCACCAGCCTCAGCTCTAGGTGATAGTATGGACCAGCTTTCCCAGCGAAGCTCCAGTGAGCGCACACAGTTCATGTCCAGAGAAGACCTGGACCAAGAGGGCAGCCTGGACCTGGACCACGATCATTACCACTATCACGATGAGGACCAGGACCAGTATGTAGACCAGGAGCTGGAGCAGCATGGAGGTCTGGATCAGAGGCCGACGCGGGGCGCTAACGTCTCAACGTTGGAGCTCAAGGTATGAGATGAGGACACGACCCTGAATTGAGCTTTATTGCAGATGTAATCACTTAGTTACTGAGAATGTAACAACATATCACATGAGAAACACGCACTTTACTAACACTCCACATCCTCCTGTCACATTCCTTTTGATTTGACACTATAATAAACATCCCTGTTTTGTTCTCCTTGGCTTAATTTCCTCAGCTTTCGCTCTGTCACACACTCCCGAACTCTAACTAACGTGTTGATTATTTTCAACCCAGCACTGCTCACTAACGTTCACTCCTAGCTGACCTCTTCTCTCTTGATTTGACCTCTGTCCTCCACGCGTCCTCTCCTGCAGGGTGAGGAGGCAGGCTCGCCTCTAGACTCCAAACCAGAGGTATTTTGGCCTTGAACCTCAATGTTTGCCTGTGCAGTTTTGGCTGTTGTGGGTTATGCGCCCGTGCTGTGTTTGTTGAGCACGGTCTGTCCCGTTTCTGATTGTCTCTGGAGGGGATAGTATTTCTTTTCATGTCATGAGCTCCAGGATTTGACTGAGTATAATCCATGGAAACTGCATGAATTGATCTTCAAATGAATAGACATGAAATGCTTTATATACATTTATTCAGATTCTTTCTTTTCTTGTTTCCTGTCTGTCCACTGGGAAATAGTCTCGGAAATTCAGATTAGGTGTTATTATAGCCCGACTCCAGTGGAAAGAGCATCATTTCTCTTTTATCAACACATGTTGATGAGCAGGCATTTTAACAGTGTCTCTGTAAAATCAGGATGATTGTTCGCAGGATAAACAGATGCCCCTTAAGCAGAGTGAATGATTCGTTCACTTCCCCTTTTTAACAGATCTTCTACTTGAGATGCAACATTACATTATTTTTAATGAATGGAAATGTATTTTTTAATCATTTTAACACAACTAGCTTTCTAGCTGCATTTGTTGCAAACCTTCCGTATGATCCTTGTTTGGAAATATTGGCCTTGCGTTAGACACATACTGGTCTGTTCATTTGTGGTTTTTAATGCCTTCTCACCACATCTTTGGACGAAGAAGTATGGGAATAATCCCCCTTTCAAGCCTGAGCTGAAGTTCAGTCGATACATGACTGCATTAATTATCAATTGGCTGACACTGATGTGGATTGTCCCTGACTTCTTGGCAGAACATTAAAATGGCTTAAAGGTCTTAGGCGTTTAGTCCGAGGCCCGGTAGTGTCAGCTGTTTGTTTGTCTGTCCATCTGGCTGCCTGCCTTTTTGACTCACCTGCAGCACCTGAACTCTTTGTCTCTGCACGCATCTGTTCTCCACCCAACCCAATGCTCAACTGTCTGCTTTGCTCAAATCCTTCACCTCATCTCACTTGCCCCACCTCGGTCTCCCTCCCTCATCCGTTGGGACAGGATCTGGCCATCCCTCGGCCCAAACAGGAGGTACTGCTTGCCCTCTCTTTTTGGCATGTGCGATGTGTGATCCTCACCAGGTGTGCTGTGTTTTCTTAGTCGCAGCTGCACCTGCCGCTTTAATATTAGAAAACACTTGATGCCAGTTATGGCCAGGTTGCTGAAAATATACTGTTTGCTTAGTTACCACATTTTCTTATTTACCTTCACACTGAATTTATACTTTTCTATCAGAGCTATCGAAACATTACACTATAACTTTATTTTAGAAACATTTTTGACGGATTGTTAACAAGCTTGTGTTAATGTGTTTCTCAACGGTGAGAGCAGCAGTTCTTGGACAAGCCAGAAGACGTCCTACAGAAGCACCAGGCCAGTATCAACGAGCTGAAGAGGGCTCTGAGGCAGCCGAACAGCAAGATGGCCCAGAGGGAGAAGCGCCTCTCCTCAGCCACTCCCCCGGGAGGAACCCCGGAGCGGAAATCAGTAAGCGCAGCGTCCTATCCCCAAGTTTATAGATTCACAGCGGGACGAAAATCTTCCTATGTTTCCTGTATACGTTTTTAAATGTTGTATTTGTCTGCATTTTCACATCTTGTGTCCCTAAACGACACTCAAAACCCCAAAAAACAAATAATAAAAACGTCAGTGGCCCAGTTAGTGCCCCAGCTAATGATTAATGACAACTGTAGAATGTGGGGTAACGATGCTATCAAAACTGAAAGGGCAGCATATCTAGCTGGGCTAATAAAACTGTCTACTCTATGTCAACATAGGCGATCGGTGGTGCCAAATTGATTGACAAGCAGGATGCTTTTCACGGAGCATTGGAAACGTTTTCCAAAGCGGAAAGGAGTAAGAGCGAAAACACATTTACAGTGACTGACTGTCAAACCCCTTGGGATCCTTTAAGAACTAGACCTGGAACATATCAGAAACAGGAAACTAATCTTAGGGCAGCAGGACTAACTGATATGAACTCCATGGTTGATAGCTTAGCAACTAATGGGCATCACGATTCTTTATTAGCACGGGACGTCATTCAAGAAAATGGATACGCATCTCTGTCGGCTAAACAGAGGAGCGCCGTGAAAAACGGAGGCTGTCAGTATGAGCAGATTCAGCGACCAAAAAACTTTGAAGCTGCCGTGGACTCTCTCCCGAAGGACAATGAGGCTACAAATGACAGTGAGACGCGGTATTGTGAGACGTGGAAAATAAAAGACCCGAGCCCAGTGAGAGCAAACGATTACAACAGAATTGGGAACTCGCGCTCAGAAGTCACCAGAGTAGTCCCTCTCAAGCCACAGAGATCAAAGAAGTCTTTGAATAAGGAGAACAAAGGTGCTGTGAACCCTCCAACTCAAAGCCAGTCTGATAGACGCGTCTTTGGCGCAACTGGGGATGTACAGATGATAAAATCAAAAGATGGAGTCTGTGAGGCAGGAAGGAGCGAGGATGATTATACCGTCCTGCAATCTGCCACAGATGTTGTCAAGGAAAACACAGCGGCTACACTGTACCGGCAACCTCCACTACAGCAGCAGATTAGGAACGAGCTCGAGCAACAGAGAGACTGCAGAGATTTAACAGGGCAGAGGACGAGAGGAGGTTCGCTACACGAAGAGCCTCTCCACAACAGCTCCGAGTGGAAAGAGAAGTTTCTGCCGACTTCCAGACTTCCAGCCGCTCCCCCTCGAACGCTTCCTCTGAAAACGCAGTGGTCCAGAGACAGACAGGGCAACATGGACAACAGCCACATCCACTACAGGACACCCACCCAAGAAACAGCCAAAAGGAAGCAAGCGGTAAAACATCCGCCCCTCCCAATCCTTTTTTGTCACCGGAAAGTAAAACATTGCATGAGCTTCAGACGATGTCGTGCAAATCTTGTTTTTAACCATCTAAAAACACACACATACCTCAGAACTCATGTGGCTGTGAATGAGAAAGCAAACGTTTCACGTTCCTTCTGCATCGCACCATTGACCGACTCGGTTCACGTCCATGGGCCAAGGAGCTTGTTTTTGCTTTCCCTTGTTCCTTTCCGCAAAGCTTGACATCTGCTTGGCCATTTCAGAACCCGTGGGCCGTTAAGCAAAGTTCCCATTGCTTAGACGTCCCTTTTATACCACCTTAACTTGTCACGTTACCACCTGGTCTCTCCTTCCAACATCCTCACAGAATAAAGATGGCTGCTGTTGCAAGGAGCCCAAGACCTTTCTACCATTTTTGCTTTGAAACCTCTTTTTTCACACAATTTAAGTCCTCCTTATAAATGGCTGAGAAGGGCATTTGAACCAAATGTTCTGCCTTGGCACCTCTGTAGCAATAGTAGAAAATGAATAAGGCGATTAGATGTAATCACAGGCTGCAGAGCTGCCAAACCTCTTCAGGGCTTAGGCATTCACATGCCACATTTATGAATATGAATACCTTCTTCCTGAAAAGGACTTTAAAAAACCTTTCAGTGCATGGCATTACCATTGCACTTGCAGTCATTTTCAGTGATGTCAACCTGTGAAATATAGGGGGCGTGCATGCTTCTGATAGACTTCAGGTTTAAAGTCTCTGGGAATTCCCAGGTTTAGCATAATTCCTGAACAGCATGAATGAATTGCTGTAAGCGTGGAAGCTCTGACTTAAACAATAGTTAGACTTGGACCTGGAAACATGGCGTCTCTGAATATGACAATTAATGCTTTAATCAGCCATATGCTGCTGCAGAACATGATGTCAAAAAAGCAGCTTCTCTATTTTTAACCCGGTGGCTGTACACACACTAGCAGTGGTGGGGGTGGTTGCTACGGTCTTGTCCTATATACAGTATGAATTGGCACCTGCTTTATTAGCCCTATATTAATGTGTGGTTGTTTTGTTTCTGCTCTATAGGAGACACCTCCCACACCTGCTATTCACGAGGAGCATTTCAACGAAGCCTCGGTGAGTCACCATCACAACAGCCCCGTATTTTTCTGATGTAGTCACTTCTTTCTAAACAAGTAATAAAGTAAAAGCGCAGGTTTTCATCAGACATTACACAACGATTCCTTCATGCTTTGTGATGCTTTTAAATGTTTGAAAGGTTTTTTTGACAGTGTGCGTCCTTTCCGCAGAGGGAACCCTGGGAAAGGCGCCTGGGCTCTGTCTCCGAGGACGACCAGGACCACGATATCCTTTACCTGAAGGAAACCCACCTGGGCATCGAGCGCAAATGTTCCAGCATCACAGTGAGCTCGACGTCCAGCTTGGAGGCTGAAGTAGATTTTACAGTCCTCACCGACCTGCACACAGGCATGGAGGAGTTCTCCAGAGGCATGTCGGAGCTGGGGGAGAGGGATCTGTCACCTGACAGGGGCCTGTGCCTGGGAATTGACTTCCTCCAGCAGCACGGCCCCTCTGAACCACCTCCTCCACTGGTGTCTGCCCCTCTGTCCAGAGGAGCCAGCAGCAGCCCCCCAGCCAAACAAATCCAGGCTGAAGAAGTCCGACCGGAGGTCAAGCGACCCGATATGCAGGTAGTATTAGAAACTTGAAGACTTGTTCCTTTCATTTCATCAGTGAAAAGGATGAGACTATTTTTAGGCTCCTAAAATTATGCGTCTTGATCCTCTTTCAATCAAGCTGCAGCGCAGGTGTGAACATAAACTGGGTGTACTAGAAACCCTAAGTGTTTTATATCTGGAGTATCTCTGAATATTTTACAGCACAGCTTGTGGGGATGTATGAAAGATGAGAGCGCAGGCAGTGAGACTGGATTTCAGTTTCTCTTTAACCCCCCTCAAATAACTTTTCCAGCAAAGTGTGATGACAGGCCATAAAAGCGAGCTGCTGATGAGTTTATATAACCTCTGTTCAGAGGCTCGACTTTGCCTGTGCACTAACAAGTAAAAGACACAAACATAGACCAATGACAAATGAAAACTGAAATGTCACCCTGTGGTTTAATCACAGCTGGAGCAAAGCGTCTCTCTGCTGTTGGTTTCATGGGTTTGGCATCTGAATTGAATTTCATTGAAAATATTAAAGCTGTAAAATTGTGGTTATAAGTACATGATGCCTAAAAATTGACAAACCTCTATAAAGAATAAACAAATGAATATATAAAATGATAAAGCCAATAACAGGTTAAAACACAGCATTTCTGTGTATATTAGTTTCTTTATTTACAGTACAAATCAAAGCAACTCGGGGCCTTTTGAAGCCGTTTCAGATCAGTATCATTAGAAATAACTAAAATATTTTTTTCCTCATCTGTCAAGCCTGTAGTTCCCAAAAAACCAAAGAGGTCGGTGCCAGTGTCGTCGTCAGTGGACAGAGACCAGTCGCAGAGAGAAACTAGTCGCTTTCCGCCAGTCGCGCCACTGAGCAGAGAGGCCAGTGATGTGATGCCCACACCGGCTGTGAGAAAGACGGACGTGAGGACGGAAACTCAGCCCAATGGGTCAGAGGTCACCACGACCATTGTGGAGTTCACAGATCAGGTTAAATACACAAAACGAACCCGGCGATCACGTTGTTGTGTCCTGGTGTGACGCTGTGCCATGTCACGTTACTCATTTGTCTGTTTTAGGATCAAGGCATCACTGGCCTGAGTGAAGTTTCTTACTCTACGAGACAAAGTGTTTCCCCTGTGAGTACAAACACAAGGACCTCTCCGATTTTAACCGAGCCTGCTGCAGGCCCAGTCCTGCTCTCCAAGGTTCAAACCTACTTTCAAAGACCGGACATGGACTCATTAATGTGTGCATGACTAGATGTCCTGGACGCCCCTCAAACACGCTACATGCGGTGGTTTGTGCGTATGTACAGTATTTGACGAAGGCTGGCGTCTCTCCTGCCCGTTTAGGTGCACATGGGCAGTCTTGGGAGAGAGGCAGCAGGGTCGCCCATCCTCCTCACTGAAAATGTTACCTCTGCAACCACTCACGTCACCAAGGTAAAGAAGTTAAAGATAAACCTAAAACAATATGAGAAAGTAGCATCATCCAACATTCGCAAAATGAGGAGGTGCAGCTAAAAGTTAAATGTGGGCTGTTTTCTTGCAGACAGTGAAGGGAGGATATTCAGAAACCAGGATTGAGAAGAGGATTATAATCACAGGGGACGATGATGTTGACCAAGAACAGGTGGGCAAATAAGCTGCGGATGAAACGGTAAAGAAACTGTTGTTGGCTTTAGGTGTCGTTTCGAAACACCTAATTTTCGTAAATACAAACCTGAACAAACAAACCTTTTTATTAAAATTTGTATGAAGCTCTCACACGGTTCCCCGTTTCCTCGCAGGCTCTGGCTATTGCAATACAGGAAGCCAAGCAGCAGCATCCAGACATGCAGGTGACCAAGGCTGTCGTCGTCAGGGAAACCGAATCATCTACCGAGGATCGTCTTGGGGCATCAGAGGTACAGATGTCATATTGACTTCACAAGATAATATACAGGCAGGATTTGGCACCACAACCTCCTCTGAGGTTTGAGGACTTAAGGTTAACTCCCTTACTGTATCTCTTTGTTCTGTGCAGTCCTGATTTCCTGGGAGGAGACTGCCCCCCTTTGGACCAGAAGTGTAAGTGCTGGACCTAAAATTGCCACCCAGCACCCCTGCTGAGAGAGGAACCCTTTCAGATGTGTTTTTCATTTACACGTTTCCATTTAGTTTAATGCACGTTCAGGTGTGGTGTGGCAGCGATGCTACCAAACGAGTAAATGTCATTCCTTCTACTGCAATGACATTTGCCTTGGTTCAGTGCAACTCCCAGCAAAGCTCTTGGACATGACGTCAAAGGGGATTTGTCTAGAGATGTGTTTAGATGAGTAGTTCACACTTAATAATAGAATAATCAAAGGTCACATGTTGGTGTTCATCCAATGCACATAGTGAAATTTCGCAAATAAGGACTATATGAAAAATTGCCACACGGGGGCACGTAATCAAAGTTTCCCACCAGTGATTAGCAAGAAGTCATGATGCTCCTGCAGTGCGCTAACACACTGGTTTAGTTTCATTCCTGCATGGCCTGTCAAACGCACAATGTCCACTCCCATCACACTGACCGATGGGGACGCGCCGTCTTCTGGAGATGTTTGACTGTTAAGGACCAAAGTTACGATCACCATACTTCTCTCACGTATCACATTTCACTCTGATGTGTGGGTGGCACGTGTGCAATGATAAGACTTGGTTTGCTGCATCGTGAGATCAGGAGCCGTTGATGCGCACGGAAGACCTGCAACGTCGTCTCTGAGCATGAGCTTGTCTCAGTTTCCCATCGTACACTTAAAGACTTGAGCTGGTTATAAAATCACTTTGGCCATTTCTAGTGTATATGTATTGTAGGCTATAAAGCAAAATGCAGAACGAGCTACTTTCACTACTATTTGAAGTAATGATTGCATGATTTCCTCCATTATTGGACTGTAATTGAGCAATATGGAAATTGATTATTTAGCAGGGATCATGATATCCATTGAATATGATATCTAAGAAAAGATGTAGAAGTCGAATTATTCTAAACTCATGTAAAAGGGGAATTTAAACATTGGCCTTCATGTCCAACATTTCATCCCATTTCCAGCCCGTGGTGTTAAATCTATGTCAACATATCAGTTCGTTAGGGACCTTCAGTAGAGTAGGCCTGTGATGCCTTTTAAACCGTGCTAACCGATGTTTTTGTCACAGCTTTTTTAAAAACAAACTTTCTTCATCTGCTGACATTCAGTTTTTGATCAGAGTCCTTCCAGCAACTTAGTGTTAGAGTAAGATGATACCGTTAAAGCTGCATCTTTTGGATTTTTAGTTGTGTGGTTTGGTACATGAATGTTAGAGGGATGCTTAGACGTGTCGTGTGCCAATTACGGTAGCAGTCAAATTGTACAAACTCTGATTTTGTATGAAAACTTTATATGAATTAGCTACTTTTAATTACACAAGTGGCAGAAAGTCAAACACAAAACCTGACCTGGCAAGGTTTTCTTTCCATTACGACGTCCTTACGTTGCCTGCAAAAATTTCTTTGCAAAACTAGTTTTATGCAAATATATTCAAATCGGTACAGGCAGCAGCAAAGTCATTCACCTTTTAACATTGAGAAAATGTGAAAAAACCCGTCATGTCAGGTTTGTGATTTCCAGCTTTCAGACACTAAACCTTCCAGTGAATGTTCACATGTGTGATGTAACCTCCTCCTGTTGCTTCATATTTTGTTTCCAAATCCTTTAAAGTGATGGTTAACTCATGGATGTAGGCGTCAAACTGGAAGGTGTGAAAAAAAAAAAATGCAGCCGTGCATACCTTGTACTGTATTTGGTGGCGTTTGGTGGATTGTGAAAAAATAAAGTAGTTTAAGGCCACGCAGGCTTGATGTACGTACACTAGGGGGCACCAGTTACCTAAAAGAGCTTTGCAACATCATCTGCAGATCCAACTGAAATCCTTCTCACCGTCTTTCACCTAGGGGCAAAATTATCCAAATCATCCTTGGATCAAGCTGCGAGGGCAAACTTACCTCCCTCTGTCTAGTAAAGGTCTGCTCAGTAATAACCAGACTGTGATTAATTGCAGACACCGGGCTGTGGATGAGACGCCAGGCGCTGAAGTCTCGCTGCGCGACCTGACTGATCCTTAGACCTAGCCCTGTCCTCTCTGTACAGAGCCCTCCTCCTCCTCAGCAGCTGCATCTCTGCTGCCTCCATTGCTTGATGCTGTGTCTTTGCTGTACATTGTACTTGCATTCCTTTGAGAAGAATAAAGAGGAGAGAAATGAAAACGAGCTGAGGAGGGAATCCCTCTGTTTGAAACGCGTCTTATTGCAGCGGCCGTGTATTTGTCCTCTGGGCCCAGTATTAGAGTGCAGCTCCTGTATTTATTAATCATGATTGTTGCAGTATGAAACGAGTTTGAGCTTTTACATATTAATGATGTACTTTCTGTAGCAAGCGCTTGAAAAAAATCAATACATTTAAGATGCTGCTAGAAGACTTAATATAAATAAAAGAAAATGTTTAATAGCGGGGCTTCAGTGTTTAGCTGTTCATCTTAGTCATTTGGTTTATTAAACAGCTTTTAAGGGAATATTGAGACTTTACCTGCTTCACTTTCATCCTCATGCATAGCAGTTTACTTTAAGTGTGACCTTGATGACAAGAAATGAGTATGTAAACGCGTATTCTTGGCGTTCGAAATAGCACTCTGCGAAATAAATGTCTGGCCTCTGCTGACGTCAGTCGAGGAAAGAAGGAAAATGGCATTATGTTTATTAAAAGCGGGTTTATCCATTCTCACATCCTAAGCAACGCAGGTACGTACACTGATCAGTGTCATGCCAAACAGCAGCAGACAGTAAAACGCCATCCCTACTTAGTGGTAAGCTATGTTAGAAAAATCACACTGCCACACTGTAGTACAATGCTAAACATGACAGACAAGGGAGAAAGGCGTGTTGCTGAGCCCAGGAAGCCTACAAATGATCTAACGAAAGCCGGTTACTCGTAAATTATAGCATGAGTGAGCCACAACTAGGTTAAACAAAAGGAAAATGGATAATAATCATAAGACTTAAGGCTCGTTTGGGACCTGAGGAGTTCATACATACAGCGTACAACAATGTGGCTCGCACTGTTCAGTGTGCCTTTGTTACACACTTATGGATCAGGCAAGAGGGAAAGACATCAGTTACTCAACACAAGTCTGCCGTTTAGGGTGGAAGCAATCTGGAAGGGGTAGAAACACTGCGTTTTCTCACAATGACAACAGGTGCAACTGAACCGCGTTGGCTCGATACCTTTGGCTCCAGTCAGTGTCACTGCAACGCTGAGGTTTCAATGGAACAGAAGAAGCATAATTTAAATCCACGCAAAGTCGCAAAGGTCCAAAAGTTCATGGTTTGTAATAAAGCCGTGAGCGTTACAGTATCTCCCACTTTTTTCTTTTTCTTTTCTTTTTTTGGGGAGGAAGCTTCCCAAAGTCAGCTCAGGAGGAAAATGACTCTATCCTCAGTTAAGATAAAATCCCATCATCCAAGAAAGGTGCATCGGTACTGTACATATCCACTGAACCAGCCCGCAGAGAGAACATACACATCCTACATCCTATTGTGCATTACACAACACTGGGCCTCCAAGGTCAAAGCCACATGGGAATATCCATGGGTTTGAAGGAGGCAGAGAAAATAAACATCTTCAGACAGGCTGCGGCAGAGTCACAGTGTCCTTTCAGTTCCAGAAAAGCAATTTCTGAAAGAGCCAGTTCCTTTCAGATAGGTGAAGGGAAAGCCTCCACACACAGAGATCTTTGTAGAAAGAAAAGGAAAATTTCAGTAGTGTTGGGTAAGGAGCAGGTGGAAATGCTTCTGTCAGCCTCTTGCTGTCTTCGACCCACCGTTTCTCCTCTTAATAAGCAGCTGTAGTGCCTGCTTCTTGCACATTTTTCTGTCATAATACAGTCCTGGCTGTGAGGATTAGGGCTGCGAGCTGGACCAGGGGACATGCAGAGGACTGTGAGGCCGCTCCCATGGCCACGGAGCCTGAAATGCACAAACAAATCAAAATCCAAACGCTCTCATTCTCTAAATGTCTGGCATTTATGTGACAAATACAGTATGTTATCAGTTCCGACAAGTCGCACATAAAGTGAAATTACCTACAAGAAATCACAAATAATCCTGTGGTGCAGGTACACAACTACACCCTTAGGTGGCACTAGTGCTCTGCGTTATACCTGACTTTCAAAGCACGAGACTAGTGAAGCATCCACAGCAACAGACAGTTTGATTAAACGGAAAAATCCACTTTCCAATTACTGGCAATATTCCCTGCATGTCTGAGTCCATTTTGTTGTTTGATGATACACACTCATCAGGCTGTGGATGAAAACTGGATTTTCCAGCAAAGATAACTGTAAAAGAATGAATCTGCTCATTTAAATATTTAACGGGGAAAACATAAAAGGGTATTTTTGATTTTTTTCTTTTCTATTCCGCAGCCTCAGAAGACCACAAAGAAATGCACTAATGAAACACAGCCTACGTTACAGGTTGTCCATAAGTAACATCCGTCTTGCGATGATTGTCTTGGACACTAGGAATTAAATTAGACCTAAGATGCATGCACCAGTGTGGGGATATGCAGACAGACAGAAACACAAGCTCAGCTGAACTAGTTTCTCAGCACTGACGTCTCACAAACAGAGATGTCCCTTTTCATGTTTCACGTGTCAGGACTGTCCCACCTGCTATCTTGGGGATGGTAATCTGGCGGCTGCTGCTGCCATCTCCTCCCTCGCTGAAGGGTTTAATCTGAATGACGTAGTCCTGGTTGACTGGCAGCGTCAACTCCAGGGAGGTGCTGTTGGTCTCCACCACACTGGGACGGCTGTGCTTGTCCTGGCTGTACATCACCTGCAGGAAGCAGAGAGGGAAAATTACAGCAGCGTGAGGCACAAAAACCAAGACTCTGAGCGTGACGCGTCCTACGAGCGGTTTCAAAGTGCTCTTGCTGATGCTGTGTTGTTGGGCTGCCTCTGAAACTAAAAACATGGATCCAAGCAGGTAATGTATGTGCACATGACTGTGCTGGGTCAGCAGAGGAGAGCGTCCCGGGGACACGAGGTTAAAGTTCTAATGCATCGATTCTGAGGTTCCAGCGGGTTGTGGACACAGTGGAGGCGTCTTTCAAACGACACGTTCCATTCAGTGTGGTGAGAATAAAGCAGGCGACCTCGAGTCTCACACCCAAAATGATACAGGCTGCAAATGGATGCACGTTTACAATATGAATGAATGAAATTAATACTACACTAATCTACATTCCTCTGAATCAACCTCAGAAGTGCAAAACCCTGGCAGAAGACCTCTAACGTGCGACATCTGTCAGTGTCTGTCATGACGTTGTCAAAGCTGCAGCCCCTTCACTCTGAGAACTCTCCACTGGAGAAGCGTAAAACCGTCCATTCTTACCTTGTATCCTGTCACTTCGGACTCGTTCTCCAGAGCATGTACTTGGTCCCACCTCAGGACGACCTTGGAGTTGGAAGTATTCCACATGATTTTGCCTGGGGCCTGACTCGGTGCTGGTGGAAGACGGCGCGATACGGCAAAGCACAGAGAGAAAGAGGAAAAACAACAGTTAAAGGATGACGTTTTTAAGCAGCTTCATGATTCTGGCTACTCTCAAGGGATGTGCATGGACACACAGCTGACGGTGTCACAGTCCAGTCAACCACAGAGGGAGGTAACAAAACGCATGCCGGCCATAAAACAAGGAGACGGCCAACATGTGAAACGAGGGAGCAAGGAGAGATGGCGATGGCTTTTAGGGAATCCTGCCCCTGCTGGAAACATCTCATCACTTGGCAGCTTAGCCTGCGTGTCGAATCCCCGAGCGTGACGATAAATTAAACTGACATTTACATAAAAAATTGACCATGTCTATCCAGGAAGAGAAGCGCTGTAAGACGCCTCCAGAATCATGCTATTCCGTTGGTGCAACGCCAAAAAGCAAAGCAACATGCCAGCAAACGGGAGGTACGAAGAAGCCTAACAATTTACGAGTCATTTCAACACTATGAAAAAACACAGCGGCTAAACCAGCAGAGACATGGCGAGTATGAATGTGAAAAACCTGCTCCAGACTGCACCCAACCTGACACCAGGGCGACGGGGCAGCTTTTAGCACGACCCTGACCCGAACCACCCGGTTAAGACAATGCTGGAGTCGCTTCAGGACAAGTCTCAGACTGTGTTTGAGTGACTGAGCCCAACAACTGAACACTAACACAACTGTGGAGAGACCTGAAGATGGCAGTTTACACACACTTATCCAATCTGACAAAAGCTGGAGAGGCTCTGCGTGGAGGAGCGCGATAACCTGCCAGGATCCAGATGTTCAAAGCTGTAAGTGCTTCTTCTGCAGACGTACCGAGTAACGTTTGTAAATGCATTATGGGTTGAGTCTGAATATTCTCCACTGGGATTTTATATATACCAAATTAACAATGCAGCCATTTAGAGACAAAACGGTGAAACAATACAATAACACACAATATGCGTGTAATATCCTTACGTGGCTTCTTGGTCGTCACATTGACTATGCTGCTCTGTGGACCCACTCCAGCGCTGTTATAGGCCCGGAGGGACACGTAATAGGTACTGCTGCCCTCCAGATCTCTAATGAGTACAGAAGTTTTATTCCCCACTGTCCTGATTACACTGGCTGTGTCCTGCTTTTCCTTCTCTCTCCAGTACCGCAACTGAAAACACAGAAAACGCACAATGGTTACACTTCCAGTCCACCTACACCAGACGGCTCCATCACACTCACATTATTTAGTTTATAAATAATCATATAGACACAAAAAAACATCAAATGTGGTGTCATGCCACTAGCTGCTGGCAACGTTTACTACACCGTCCTATTGTGTGGGCATGTGTTGGTTTGACCTCATAGCCAAGGATGCGTCTGTAGTTATTACTCCAGGCCAGCGGCTTCCAGGTGACCTCTACCTCGGACGCTGACACGCTCCTCGCCCTCAGCCTGCCTGGAGCTCTGCTGGGCTCTGAAAGGCACAGGATAGTCAGGGTGAAAACGAGGCGTCCCTACACCCACGTCTACAGCGCGACGTGTTCATGTTTGTGTGTACTTGGAAAAATGTCTTTCGATATAATTTGCATCTTTTAAGTATAATATAAGTTTAACGTCTAGGTTTATAGATCCCAGATGTGAAGCTCAGGACGAATGGATTGAGGACTGTATTTATAGTGCCCACCTTCCTCCGCTGAGTAGATGGTGGTCACAGGACTGAATGGACCTTCTGCCTTGTTGTTGTAAACCCGAACTTTGACTTGGTAAGGGGAGAAAGGCGGGATGCTCTCATTCTTAAAGACATATCTGGAAGCATCTGGGGATGTGACAGCAGCCTGCATCCAGCCCTGAGCCCCGAGTGGGCGGAAAGCCACCACATATCCAAAGCCTGGACCGCTCTGCAGCTCCTCAGGAACAGGCTGAGGAGGTAAGACACGACTCAGAGAGATGACTCAAGATGACTGATATTAAAGCTATTAATATCTAAAACAAATGCAGCTATGCAGGGATTCAAGCACTTAGAGGAGAAGTGTTGAGGGTGGTTTTGCCCTTGCAACGTATCATTCTGCTAAGTGACTAAGTGGCGGTATGCTGCAGAAACATTTAATGGGATTATTCAGGCAGTTAGACATTTTCCCTATATATGGTCCAATTTCACATTACAAGAACCGAATGAGCAAACTGATGCAACAGGCTCCAGTGAACGCAACAACGAAACCTTCAAACATTCCAGCAAGTTTTTCACTGCAGCTGTAAAAACTTGCATCATGTAATAAATATGTGCAATTTTATTTGTGTATTTCAATATATGCAGAACACAAATGAAAACATATCACACACACAAAGGCAAAAATAACAAAATGTACTGTACGTTAATGCAACTGTACCTCCCAAGTGATGACCAGCTCTGAACGCCCTCCTCCGCCACCGTTCACCCTGGCCGGAGTCACCCTGGGAACTAACACAGCGATAAGTATTTATCTACACTTTGAATAGATAAAGTCTGAGTTACTGCTATTAAACAAGCCAGAATCCATGCTTACATATGCAGCATAATAAACTCTTCATTAAAACAGAGCGGATGGGGTTTTTCATGGGGTGGCTACTCCTTTGACTGGGCTTGATGCATGCTGGTTTACATGCTGTATTATATGAATGCACTAAAGATTGACATGCATTTGGTTTATGTACGGGTCATGACCTTAAGGGGTGGTGGTAGTCGTAGTCTCGCTATCTCTTTACACAAAGGAAAAGTGAAACATACGCGTTTCTTTGGTGCGAGCCTTCTTGGAGGGTTTGCTGGGCTCTCCTGTTCCTATGCTGTTGGTTGCCAGGACTCTGAACTCGTACTCCACCCAGGGACTCAAGTCAGTGACAGTGGCTGACAGCTGCTTCCCCCCGAGCTGCTCAGGAACTGAGAGACATCACGAGAATAACCTTTCATCAAAGCCCTGCAAGATCTGCCACTGAAAATAAGCCAAGCTGATGATGTGTTATTTACTGCGTTATCTCATGTGCGCTGTTTGAAAAGTATCCCAGCTGCACCCCCTCACTCTTTTCATCTTCTTAAAACACTTCACATATACAGTCTCCACGCAGACGCTTGGAGGAAGCCAGCCTACCCGTAGTAACAGCCTGCCACCCGAGAGAGAAGGGTGTTCTGGCCTGGATGTTGTAGCCGAGGATGGGGCTGTGATTGTCCACCCCGGGACCCCAGGACAGCAAAGCAGTGGTCTCTGTCATCTCAATCACCCGACAGTCCACTGGGGGGCCCGGGGGACCTGCAAGTACAATATTCAGTTTACTGTAGGGCTTAATGAAGACAAGAGGCTGCAGAGCGAGGCGCCTGGTGGGATGGCAAATTAAACATATGCTGAATCTGCAGATTATATGTTATAATGCATGCTTTTCTAGTTTATAGTGAAGTTTAGAAGTGCAATATTAGAGTAACTGAGGAAATACGTCCACTGTGATGCAGCTACAGAGGCAATGTTTCATTCTGATAACCTTCCTATTCATAGCTGTTACAGGCTGCTCTTCATTTAAACAGGGTGCGCAAATTCAGGATGAAATATTTCTGGTGTTTACTGTATTTGTGTAAAGCTAGTTTATGATTCATCTGTACAGTAAGTTCAGCAACCAGCAAATATAAACGAGTAGAGAAATGAGAGCATGCGTCCTTACCTCGCACTTCTACATCAGTGGCAATTGACACGCTGTCTACCTTGGTCTGGACGGCACACGTATATTTCCCAGCATGCCTCAGTTGAATGTTCCGGATCATGATGTCTCCGGCCAAGCGCTTTAGGAGGAATTAGAAGGAATAAAACAAAGCAAACAATCACAGCGGAAGACGTAAAATAGCAAAAAGCTGCAAAATGAACTTAGAGTGCTTCAGAAGCTGCAATGTCAACGTGATTTGTTCAAGCTTTCAGTTTATTACGCAGTGGAGGAAAAAGGTCCAACACAAGTCCAGGAAATTGAGAATGACTGAATGCAAGTTTTCATGATGATTTATGAGGACAGTTCTTTGTGAGGAATTAAAAAAGCTTCTTTCAGCACCATCTCTTTTATTAACTCTGACTCCATTTACTCTACAAATAACCATCCTGCCCCAATTGCATTATTAGCTTTGAACTTTAAAGTTAGAGCTAATGTGAAGTTCATGTCTTATCTTTAATAGTAAGGGACTGTGAGCTAGGATGAAACTCAATTATTCTGATGAATAATCAGGGACATTTCATAGCGATAAAACTTCAATTCCTTCCAGTCATTCACTGAAACCCCCTTCCATCGTAAGTAATGACAGAACTACAGTATGAGACAGAGGGTCACTGATCTCTACATACAGCAGCCAAAAAGAGCTTTGAAGCTTCCTTATGAAGTGCGATGCCAACAAAATACAACTATCACATAGTGTGCCCCATCCGAATAAAGAGGTAAATTACACTCTCTGTCCGTTGCACATACGAATTACAGTACTTACAATAATAATAAGGCAGCCTTGTCATGATTTATTGGGTAATTACCAGAAAACTAATAGATAATTACAAAGCTGCGCAGTTATCCTGGCTTCAACTCAGTACAAAAACGCTGATTGCATCCTTTCCTCAGTCTTTTCATCTCCCTTTCATCTTGACTAATACAATATATTAGACCCAAAATATCCAGCGTCTTATTCCAGACTGACACCACAAGTGATGTTATTGTGTCGGTGACAGCTCATGCAGTGGCTCTAACAATTAGCCATGTGAACAGCCCAGAGCATGTTACTGTTTAGCAGCTCACAGGGGAGCGTTGTCGTCGCCAATAGTGATGCTGCTGTGAATCTTGCTGGAGGCGCAGACTTTTCATATTGTAACACTTGCAGGAAACAGTATGCTTTCCACCAGCACTTAGCTGATGCACCTGCAGGGTTTTAACCATTAATGCCCTGTGACATATTTAAATTGTGAATAAAGGCCTCATGTCGATTCTACAGTGGGAGTATAACTCTCCATCCTCTGAACTTGTGTCAGTGCAGTGGAACTCTGGCAGATTTGACATGGTTAAAGCCAAGATTTGTTTTCATTTCAAAGCAGTTGCAGGGCTACAGGCAATTATGAAGCTCCTGTTGTTTATGATCATGTCAAATGCAACAAAAACAAGAGGTGATAAGAAGCCAAGACCTCATAATTGCTTTTGCTAATTAAAAGGAGAACTGTATTAGGTGTTAAATGATCAAATGGAATGCATGGCTGAGCAATGCATAATGAATTCCTTGGTTGCGGCTACTGTCAAGCAACACAGAAAAACATTCAGTGGACAGTCGTTGGGAACAGGTGTTTTTTAAGAGGTGAAGCAAAAAAATGCTTCCTACCAATGAAACAAAAACCTCCGAGCCAAATGAAACTGCAGTGTCATTTGGACCTGTGGACAACGACTCATCCTATTTGCTTCCTATCCTGACAACGTGGAAACACACACGGCGTACTTACCCCACCGACTTTTTCAAAATAAGCTCCATGGCTTCCAAAGTGGATGAGCTGCTCATTGAAGAACCAGGTGAACTTGAGCTCTAGAGTGGGGTCATGAGACACCTGGCAGGGCAGCACGATGCTCTCTCCCACAGTCACGTCCAGGTGACCTGCTGGGCTGGTGATGACGGTCGGCTCTGAAAAACAGTATACTGTATACTCTACTTCCAACAGGCGAACCTGAGGAAGAGCATGCTCAGATCCCATCCTCCATCAAATCCTCACCCACATGTTAACCAAACAAGATAAATTACTTTTCAGACTGCCGCTGAGCTTCTATTGCATCTGTTACTTCTAGTTTCGTAATTCAGAGCATGCTCTTACATATCACTAAACAACGACTGAGAGGATGTGAAAGAAACAAACAAAAGGAAAGGCTCAGCCATTACACCAGGTCAGATCCGAGTCTGTAATTTAGCTCTGTTTGTGCTGAGACAAAAAGCCACCCTATTTCATCTTCACTGTGGTTTTGTGTATTAACATAATCTTTTGTCCGTCTCAGCTGGGTCTCTCATTCAACGGCAGCGCAGTGCAGGCAGTATAGCACAGGCTGAGAGGCCGGTACGCCGGTTCACAGTGAATTATGCATGCATGTCATAAGCCTCTAATGGACAGGCAAGCCAATGTAGAATGTCAGGGGGAGTAAAGGTCTATATTCAGCTCTGTCAAAACAAGCTAGCTTGTTTATCTCGCCTCTCTAAGGACAACCGACTGGTCACAGCGGCGCCTTCCAGGTGAGTTTTAAGCAAGTTCTCTTCTAGATGCAAAATGAGGAGAGCAAAACTTTCTGTTTGTGATTGCAAAACTGTCAAAACCGGTTTCCTGTTATGGACTGGAAGGAAAAGGGCAAATTGGCTCTTCACAGTCTACAATACTGCACCATTTTACAATGACAGCATCTCCAAAATCAAAACAACAAAGAAACTTAATCACCTAATAAACCTAAACATAACATGACATCTTTTTATTTTAATTAAGTTTAGTTTGGCATTGTTCTCAATTAACAGTATCTGCTATGGCTGCTTATTCTGTTTGTTTATTTATTAAATATACTTAAGTACACTAAGCTGTCACCTGGTACCAAATCAAACAATAACCATTTTTTAATTAACAGAACAAATGTGTACAGGTACATTTGCACATGTAATAAATAAACAAATAAAATATATACACTGTACTGTATGTCAGCCCCATTTGTACATGTAAATAGGCTGCGGCTGAAAGAAAAAAAGTTGCACTTTTCAATTTGCAATTCAAAAATCTGAGGAATCACCAAAAGGCATTTTAATAGAGTACTGTTGTTGACTCTGCTCTTTAGAAAGACCTACAAAATTCATTGCGCTGCAGAAGTATGTGATTTAAATGAATTGAAGTCTTAAATAAACCGAGCGTGGCTACGAGCCACTACAGGAAAAAAATGAATTAAACATGGAGGCCCCTGAATGCAATAAAGCTCATGTCTCACTTCCTTCAGCTGCGACCAATCAGCTAATTGGACGGTATATCTGTCAGGCTGGAAGGGGCTGCTCTTCATGGCAACCCTGATTCACAGTTTGTTTATCGGATGTGCATCCAGGGTCAGTGCTGCTCAATTTTAAATGCAGCATTGATCTGTTGGGTCTCACACTCACACAGTGCAGACTGCCACAGCGTTTGTTTTGTGCTTCTCCAAAATCCTGACAACATAAATGATGTGTTACTTTATTACAAGAGCAGGACAGTAAACCTCTGGCAGCGCTGATGTTAAAGGAATTACAAAGTTTTCACCAGCTGGTGCAGTAGCAAACACACTGATGTTTTCTACATTGGAAGAGTATTTGTTTTGCTATTGTCTGATGTTAAACTTGTTGCCAAAAAATGAGGTTAAAATGAAAAAGAACAAGTCTTATATGGATGAATGTCTTACCTTTAATTAATAGGCTTCCAGCACTGCTCGCCACACCAAACTGGTTCCTGGCTACACATGTGTAGAGTCCAGCATCCGTCTTAGTGACATTGGAGATCCGCAAACTCCCATTGTCCAACACAGTAACTCTGCAGAGAGCAAAGTATACGTGTAGGAGTCAGCGCATAGCACCAGGCTGTCGTTTTAAATTCAAATGATATTCAAAGTGCACAGAAATCCATCTATCTAAATGCACAACTTTAGCGTCCTGCAGCATTTCAACTTCAAGTTGGAGTTTATCTGCGTGGATTTTAATTGGCTCTCTTTTCGTTGATGTGACAGAAAGAAAGCTTAGTTTGATTCCTCCGCTCTGAGCTGATAAGAACAGAGCAAGATCACTGGATGGCAGGAACGCCTCATTCTGGGTTCACGGGAATATCAAAAGGAATTGGAAATAAGTGAGTGTTATAGATCTCCTCATATAGCATTAGCATATCAAAATGTGTTATTTACAAACACAGCTTAGCAGAAAAAATGATTTACATTTAAGAGGAACACGACTTTATATACGACCTACGTCCTATAAACATACTGCCGTGGTATGCATCTGCGATAATGAATGTGCTCCCGCCGCCACGCATTGCCTTAATATTAGTCACGCACACAACAACAGGAACGAGATCAGATGTCTGCAGCTGTTAATTTCTCACGTAACAAAATGCTTAGTAGTACAAGTAACAGAACACACAGCCACTACGGTGCAGATCTAGACCAACTGCATCTCTGTGCTCTGGACTGACAGCAGCACCAACAGACGAACGTCCTCCAGCTGCCTGATGAAAGAAAGTCGAACGGCTACAGCGGACTCATCAGTGAGCCTCACATTTCATCTGCCTGCATAATCGGTCAGGGCTAAATAATGTCCCCAGACCGAGAGCGTGTGCTGATGTTACTTCCCCAGGAAACAAGATGACGGACGTAAAACACAATATAGAACACAGAAGTCAGCAACAAGTCATTAGTGAAATAATGCAGTAAAAACCCTCCCCGAGTTTACTATCATCCACGTTTAACACAAGCACACACAGCTCCACCATTTACACATTTAACTCTTGTATGCACAACTACTTGAGTGTATCCAAGCTGAAAAGCCAGTTTCAAAAAAATGTTGACGGCCACTTAAGGAATGTTGAAAAGATGAGTCCTTAAAAGCATGTCAACAGGACCTCGAATGCTGTGCACACAAACAAGCTTGTAATGGAATGATGGAACTCGCACACAAGTGTTCTGGCAAAGTCAGGGACCAAGGAAGAAAACAAAGTTGTGAGAGGAGGTTCATTTTCTCCAAACGTACCAAAACTAATTAATGACACAAGCACAATTGTTTGATGACAACAATAAAAATTCTAGTTATAGTTTAAGTCTAGTTACAGTGAGGCTGGAATAAAATCTGTTGCTTTGCAGAGAAGTGGGAACCATGCAGAATTAAAGAGTTTGGTGGCCGTGAGATCCCAGTGCTTCAGGTATTTACTTTAAGGCCTTTCAATATGCTAAACAGACACGTTTAGTATATTTGCATGTGTTTTATCGAGTTGTCTGTTAAGCTTTGCAAGTAGTGAGAAAAGAACTGTGATCACTAATAAACACAACTAATGCACAGTGTGTAGATTAAAGTACACAGGAGACTCGGTCAATAAAGGGTCAGCCACCCTCACTGATCATCGCTCAATATCTGTAGAGAACAAAAACAATAAAAGAGGCAGGACATGTTTAGTTCTGTCATTGAGTCAAGGCTCTACGGCGTAAAAAGCAAAGCTGAGGACAGATTCTCTAGAGGGATCAATGAGATACTGTTAATATGAACCTTCTGAGTGAACTAGACGCACTGCCTGGTGAAGCAATAATTAACTGGCTGGATGTTACGTTGCTACAAAGAAGCGATAGCCATCAAATGTTTTATGTTGTTGTTAGACTTACAGTAGATTCTGATGCCACGTCCCTCGTGACATAAAGTGATTGTTTGCTTTTCATGCGTAAATGACCTTCAGCTTGCTCTGGGATACTGACCAGCCTGACGGAAGAACTCTGAGGTGTATCATCATGTTGAGTTAGTGTACAGCAGTCCTCCCTCATTTACATCTATTTAATAGTCAGTTTTACTGTTGGCTATAAAGCTTCACTCCGTGGATGAACACAGGTCTTTACTCTTATTATCTTTTCAGCTTCTGCACTGAGCGCATTCATGCAGCCTCAGAACCATGTGTTTGTTCATAAATATTTCTGTGACCATCGTTCAGCTGAGGACGCAACATAATGACTGTGGGATAAATGTGTTATTGACATTTTTGACGGATGAGAAGCAGAAAGCTCTGCAGCTTTATCTCTTTTACAAACTCGAGCTGCGGTGGAAGACGCAGGTCTCTTCTCCAGTAAAATAGGTCGTGTTAGTTTAATCCTCAGTCCCATGTATCCTGTATCCCACCAGGACTGAGGTTGTAGGACAGTTTCTGACTCCATACAAATGCACTACTCCAATGAAACATGACCTGCTCTGTAAATCTTTTACACAGTACCACAGTGTAATGGGGTTGAGACGATGTTTCAAACAGAACTGGTCTGAGAGAAGAACTTAAAGTCTTTTCTTAAACGTTCCTTGAAGGCAGCACGGCCCCCCAGGTCGATCAAAAATGACCGGTATCGCCTTAAAGGCAGGGCGAATTAAAATGCATTAGTCTCTCCTGCAGAGTTCATTCCCTGTTGAGCCGGGGGTACACGCTCTCCTAACTGAACTGAACATTTTCTTTGTAATGGACTATAACAAAGAGTTATGGATATGAGATGTCACAGGGATAAGACTCGCTATTAGACTGTGCAGCAGCCTATGTCAGGCTTCCTCCTCGCCAAAGCGTAAGTTGTGGTTATTTTTCTAGACATTCTAGAAGACAAGCAATTAAGACATTGAGAATATTATGGGGTACATACTGCATGTGATATGCAGTGTTAAACAGGCACTTTACCTCTGCCTATTGGTATTGAGTGAGCTACCTGCTGTAAACTAACAGCCTGCTGTTTCTCCGTGTGTTGCGATAAACTGTAAATGAAAAGCATTATTTTAACCACTAAGGAAGAACTGCATAATTAGCTCAGTGTATTAGCTGCAGTGTTCTGCTTAAGAAATTCACTACGGTAGCACATTGGTTGGCTCAACATACAGAAAGAGCACGAGAGTTGGATTATAAATGGATTCACATTATATGACACACTTATATACTGTATTTTGTTAGAACACAATCTTAAACACAGCAGTTTCAACGGAAGGTAATTTTCCTGAAAGCTGTTGCCTGTGTCCGTTTTACAATAGTTGGCCTGGGTCAGCGGTGGAATTAAATTAAAGGACAGCTTCTTGTGTAAGTGCACTACAATCTTGCTGCACATGAGCTGGTATAGGTATCCTGATTTCATTAATCAGATCCTGCCTTGTTTTTAGTTGATTTGTACTCCCTTGCTCCAGATCCTTGAAAACATTATCCCTGGAAGATTAGAAGGAATTATGGGTATTTTAGTTGAGCCGGTGGGATGGATTAGTGTTGTGCCACTGCTGTAATAGCATCGGTAGCAGCCCCATTCCGATATAGAGGAGAGTAAATGCTAACGAGTCAGGACTGCGGGAATAGGTTTGCAAGGGATGCTGCTATAATTTTATAGCCTTACATCTTGTATGCAGCTCGCCCACTTTGGGGCAAGGCTGTAACGTCAAATCTCAAATGGGAAATCTTGCTTTTATGGGCCAAACTGATATTGCACATCGCAGTGAAGATGCATTTTCCTTTCAATACTTAAGAGGATGATAAATCTGCAAGCAGGGTCCAATATTCAGAAGGCATTAGCAACACGTAATCTTGCTGCTGATTCTGATGTTCCTCATTAAATGAAAGATTTCACTCCTGTAACCAAGATGTCCCATCCGGGTGCTATCAACAGTTTTACAGTGGCAACGAGAGCCTGCCTTGAGTTTCCCCCAACAAACAGGTAGAGTCTGACTGCGAGGTTAGTCAAAGACTGGAAGAGCTGCTTAGTCAGTCATAGAAGCTGTTTCTGCACTTCTCTACCTACACAGGTACAGTAATTACTAGAATTTCTCATGTGATAATGAATGGGCAAGTAAACCAGGACATCCACTTCGCTAATAAAGGCCAGTATCGAAGGGCTGTAGTTTAAAGCTGCTTTCTTCAGGGGAGGAACTGTTTTTCCTCACCTGCTTCACTTTACTTTATTCCCTTGTTATTGTCCTCTCCAGAATACAGAGGTATTGCATTGATCTGTACTTAACCTGGATTCTAATAAAACAAGGTGTCCAGCTGGCTTCCCTGGTGTCCCCACCACCATCACACGAGAATACATGTTGTTCAGCGACTGGCCATTGATCAGTCCTTTTGGGAATTTCATCTGCTTCTTCTGTGTCTCAGCGGTAGCCTGGATCATCGTTCGCCTTGTGCTCTAATGATCCTCCAGGCCTTACATGCTGCTAATGAGCTGATGGATCAGCGCATCGATCCAAGCGCTGCAGTCTAGGAAAGGCCAATTACCTTAAGTAAACAGTGCAGAAACCAGCTCTTAGCACCACCAGGAGAGCAACGCACATGTAAAATGGAGTTTAGAGAAAAAATGCAGACTACATAGAGAAAGTGGTGGCGTACAGGAGTGTTATGCAATTCACGCTGTGGCTCAGTTCTTCGCAGTTTGTCACCATGAATATCAAGTAGGAAAAAATAAGTAAAGAAAGCACTACTCTGCAAGCAGAGCACACAAATGAAACACGCTTACTGCTCCACGCCAATAATAATCCTACTACCTGTGGTTCTCTCTCAGGGCGTCCTTCCCTTTCCTCCAAGAGATCACACCCCATGGAGACATCCTGGGCTTGCACTCAATCAGAATGTCGCCACCCTGTCGGGCCAGGGTTTGGGCCTTTAACAAGTTCTGGGAGAAGTCTGGAGCGATGGCTGGCAGGGAGATAGAGGAAGAAGAAAGAGAAGATTTAATTTACTCTCAGAGAATTTGAAACAGAGGAGCTAAGGGATTAAAAGCATTTAGGCAATGGCAATGGAGAAGCATCCTAAAAACACACAGGTCGCTCCATTGATTAGGTTCAGTAGGTCGGGTCTCACATCCTTTTCCTTCTACACACAGTGTATGGCATAAACGCACACACAGCAGAACATGATTTAAAATGAGAGCTGAATAAATCTTCTTGAAAGGGACACAATGCACTAAAACTTAAGTCAAAGGGTTGTAAAGGAAAAATAGAGAATGTAAAATGAGAGGGGGGCTTTGTTGCCTCCGCTTTCGGCTTTAATTACTGAGGCGCCGTCGTATGGAGCTGTTTCGCATGCACACCAACTCAGCAGAAAGCTCTTCAAAGTGAACACAGCCCGGCGCCATAGATGCAGCCGAGCACCTGCCAACGCATGTGCTGCGCATGCATACACAATAGCACAAGAAAACACACATCACACCTACAGTACATTCTGCTGGTGATAAGGGGAATTTACCACACGTCTAAAAGCAGAAAGTCATAGTTGCAATAAAATGTGTTCGCGCTTCTGTATTGGAAGGAATAAAGCAATTAATCAGTCTGTAGGGGAGGAATGTAAAGTAATGTTATGGGAAGTTGAAATAGCTCATCGATGAGCTAAAAAAGTTTCTGTTGAAGTCGTGAACTAATAATTGATAAATGTAAATAATGACAATATTTGTAAGATGCAGTGAATTGCTCATCTGCTGTGTGTCTTGGTCTATTGTGTTTTGTATTTGTGTATTGACATCATATTGTTACAATGCAAACCAGCCATTTTAACCAGTCAAGCCAAACTACTGGGCAAAGAAGTCTGGGCATAAAGATGTTTTCTCCCCTTTGAGTATATTGAACACTAGCAAGAGCAGAAAGAAAGAAATGTGATCAGGGTGATGGAAGCTGATGGAAAATCAATTATCATTAAGACCTACTGCAAAGCTCTGATTTAAAAAATTACCATTAGGGGGAAAAAAGGTTTCTTTTAATTCCAGCGCCCCCGTCAGACTGACTGAATTTGCACAGTAATGACTTTGACAAATTAAAGTGTCTCCTCATATCCTGTACCATCCTAGAGCCAGGAGTCATAAGCACGACTTCGCTACATGCATCTGTAGAATGTGGTGTGTGTTCGGTCCTACCTATGACTCGCAGCTCAGCGTTGGTGAAGAGGCGGCCGTGCTTGTTTTCCGCCACGCACTGGTACATGCCGATGTCCGCCAGATTCAGGCTGCTAATAGTTAGCAATCCATTATTCACCTGGACTCTGTCCTGCTGAAAAGACAGACACACACGCACGGATGTGCAATAAACAATAGATGACTTGAAGTGGAAGGTGCTGTGCTAACCTGACAGCAAACACTAAACAGGTTTACACCAGTAGAAGACTCAGCAAAAGATGCTTGAGTTGTAGCCTCTGGCACAAAAATCATCCTCAGCACAAGCTGAGGTTTAGATGCAATCAGGAACCTCTGTGCTTGTGCTTTGTTGTAGCAGTTGGTAAATGATCATGACACAAAATCATACTGGGACCCCTGACAATAAAGCCATATTAGCATTTTGAGACAAAGTGAAGTATTGCATTCTCTAAGCATACAGGTCAGCCAATATCCTTCGCAGCTCTTTAGTCTTATTATTAAGTCATTGAGTGAAATCATTTTTCAAGTTTCATAAGTCGCTTACTGTATCTGGGCAGCTGCCTTAAATCTACAGTATGTCCCACCAGTTTTACACTTGTGTTACACTAAAAATCTAATCACTTCAGCCATTTACGCTTGTAACTTACAGCATGTCTTTAATTTGTGGCTGCACCGCGGGTGTTTACCTTTATTGACTTTACAGTGAACATTCCTCCAGTTAATACAGTAATATGGAGCCAACAACCACTAAACATAGAAGCATGATTATTTGTCATCACATTGTGGATGTTGTTTTTTTTTTCTTGCTTGAAATGTGTGAAACCTATTGCAGGAAAGCTAATAAGTAGCCCAATTAGTGCCATAGCAGGATCACACATAACATGAGAATGCTGGACTACTGTACACCTCTTGGTGGGTAGGTAATTAGGCCCATATAGAGATATTTTAAGCACCTCGATGACAACTGTGTTCATAATGACGAATGGCCCGATCTAAATCAAGCTTTAGCGACATTTCTTCGCTCCTTGGGGGTGTGGATAATTGAAACGCTGCTCATGTTCAGTGGTCTTAATAGGCCAACGGTGACTGGCTGTAACCCCCGTCTGCTTAGCAAAGCAATGCGACATTATCATAATCAGACCTCAGCAGAATCAATGAAGACTCAAGATACAGCACACTGGTTATTTTTTACATAAAGAAGAAAGAACTGGGAAAAAATGCTCTGCATTTTATTTTTATGAAGATGAAAACAAAAATCAATCCGACATAACTAGTAGTAACATCTGAACCTCTTCTCTTCTCACTGCACCTTTTGACCTTAACATGCTTTGGCGTTGATTTCGGCTCCCTTTTTATAGTGTGTCAATTTAAGTGTGGCGGCACTCACTGTTCTTGCCCTTGATCTTTCCCATTGAGCGTAGTCAGACCTTTTAATGTCACTGACAAAGTAGTCCAGAGGGTCCTGCCGCCAGTCTGTCTGTCGTCTGGAATCATTACAGCGCTGCCACAAAAGACAAGAACTGTCCCTTAACATCAGTCAGTGACACTGCCGAGGATCCTCAAATAGGCTATTTCTGAAGCCTCGTCACACGATGGACACACGGCTGACCTGGCGCTAAAGCTGCCGCCAGAGGGGGTTCCTGGGTGAAGATGAATGCGGCAGTTTTCAAGAGCAGCGAGAGTCAGTAGGTTGTTTTTTTTTTTGGGCCAGGGCAAGATGCTTATGTGTGTTCAGTTGTGTGTTCAAGTGAAAAGTATGATTGAGAGACGGAACAAGGAAGAGAGGGAGTGTTGTGTCTTTGAATAGATGATAGAAGGTCCTTTCTGGTTCAACAACCCAGAGGGATGAAAGAGGTGAAAGAGATCTGTTCAAGTGCATGGGCTGGTGCCACAACACAATTCTGCAGCCTGTGCCTGTTAGAAAAGCCCCAGAGGCCCAGTGGTGGCTCCATCACAGGCTCTTTAGCCGCAGTGACAAATGGTGGCGGTCGCCCGCTTTACGGCCATGATTAGTTATATTTGACTCCTCCTCGAGCCTCACCGTTTCAACAGCTGTGAGAAAGCAAATGATGGACACATTGTTGTGCGCCAGTGATTTAATGATGCTATTCCTTATTGCACTATGTGCGCTGAATGATTTGTAAGCCCTCTGAAGGCAGGAGTCTGCAGGTCAAAGGTAGAGAAATATCAAAAACACTCTCATGGTGGAGCTCGTGGTGGAGTGGAAAAATACAGGCGTGAGTGGGTCCTTGTTTCGCCAGGGTGACATTTTGAAGTGACAGCCCTCCTCTGTGCCATTTAATTCCCTTGGAGGGCACCCAAAACGAGGTGGAGAGGGAGAAAAGTGGGAGGGGAAAAAAAGCTTGAAAGGGGATGCAAGAAAAGAGAAAGAGTGCCACAGATGCTGAGATAAAGAGAGAGAGAGAGGAGGACTGATCCATTCTAATGAGGAATAACAAATGGCCCCCTTGGCCTTCCTCGCTTTCTCCCTCTCTCTCTACATCGCTGACCTTTGAGTTTGGAAATTGATTTACCGTTGCCGCTGTTGATGGTGGCATTTTGAAAATGGTAACACCCCACCTCATTAATATAGCCACATGTACAGAGAATATGTCACCTTGGTCACCTGCCAAATGAATTTCTACAATGTTATTTACAAATCAATAGTGGAGACGCACAGGTGAAGTGATAAAGGTTTCTTGTGGTTAAGGATGTGTGGCAAATGGAGGAAGTGACCTTTGTCAGTCTTTCAAAACTAACAAAATAGCAAGCGTGCCATAAACAACAAGCAGGAAATACTCAGGACAAGGACAGCCTGCAGAATATGCACATAACTAACCTTGTGTCATAAAGTATGGGTAAGCTGTCGCTACAGTAAGTGTGCAGCCAAATAACAGGAATCTAAACCCACCTGCCTATTTGAAAGCACCAGTAACCCAGCAGCAGCTTCAATACAAACAAAGTCGCACACTGATACAAAACAAGGCGCATTTCCTAAATGTAAACTGAATTTGGGATGATGAGGCATTTTTCACCTTCCCCAGGGAGAAAGCGCTTAATGATAACACTGAGAGTAGCAGATAGGAGAGACTGAGCCAAGTCGTCAACACAGTCCCTGGTTGGTGACAGGCAGAAAATGGCTTCGCTTTGGCTTCGGCACACGACACATACAAACACCCTCCTGCAGCACACGCACATTTGATGCCAGTTTGTTTAGGCCCAAGCACATACAAGCATTTGATGTGTTCTTGCCAAGCACAGAGGCCGGTGAGCTGGAACTGTAACGAACAAAATGAATCCATGAAAGCGCTGTGATATAAGCCTTTCTCAACGTAAGACGCTTCTGATTATTGCAATCTCATCTTTACGCTAAGATATTACATTACATTCACCTCACTGTGCTGCTGTAATGACAAATGCCACATTTGAACACATGCCTTTTATACTGAGCCTGGCAGCTTCAGCAGTCTTAATATTTGTTGTCAAAGAATTTTATTAAAAGTGAAAAAGGCAGATTATGAACCTTTAGACGTGATTTCCAGATCACTTACCTCCATGGTGTCTAGAGGCTCTCCGTTCTTCAGCCAGCGGTACGAGGCCTTGGGTTTGGCGCTGGCTTTGCACTCCCACACCAGCGTGTCATCAATGGTCTTCTGAACATCCTGAGGCTTCTCGGTCAGGTGAGGCGCAGCTGGGAGTCACAAAATATCGCTGTAACGTTCTAGTCATTTTTCTCATCTCAAGTACGCTGCTGTTTTTACAATAAATCAATAAACCAACCAAGCAGACTATTACTTTATTAAAGAAGCAACCAAGGGCACGGATCATAAATCCACTTCCAATTAACCCAAAGCTGACCTCCACTTGAAAAATGTATAAATAAAAACGAGTGCATAAGCAGAAAACTGTGAAGGATCAATAGTGAACGGTTGTAAGTATGCAGTGTACAGCTGAAACAGAGACTGCACATGATACAAGCAGCTGGAATTTGCTAAGTAGAACAAGTCAAGTGTGTTATACTGAGGTATTACATACTTTGCCAGGTTTACTGTATAATGAATGGATTTTAATTGGAGTGTAGATTAGAGTAGGTTTTCCTTTTTCCATTTGAAACTTCAAAAAACCTTTTACAAAATGCTTTAATGTTTATGATGGTGGACCTGGTGATAGTGTAGAAAGATTTATGAGCCTTGTAAGGCACAAACTTAAATACAGGGTCAAGGTAGCTGCTTCCCGTACTGTGTGACTTTGATAAGGTGATAATATGATTAATAATGCAATAAATCTTTCAGTCATAATGAGCCCTGAGCAGCCTAGAATCTAAAAGGGGATAAAAGTTTTGTTTTGGAGCAGTCTGACATATTCTATCCATAGCATTTGCTGTTAAGAAACACTGTTCCTACTAACTTAAAAGCCGAAATCATGAAACCATTAGATAACAGAAATGTCTGGAAGTGTAAAGATAACAGTGCATTTTAAAATAAATGGCAGTGTTTCTTGCTGATTATTTCTGTCGTCGGTAACGGCGCTGCATGCGTTGCCTGAAGTGCATTTAACTTGGTATGAACAAATTCTGACTCACTCAAGTAATATCTGAAAGCTTACAGAATAAAAAACAGCCCGCATGAGAACCGCGATAATATTGTTATCAAAAAAACAAACTGTCTTCGTGTTCTTTTCATGAAAAGAAAAGGCCTAATATAAATATACAGAAACGAGCAAGTGGTAATGAATTGAAAATGCATCACTATACAGAACACAAACACGGCACGACACGCTTTAACGACATTACAAATGAGACTGCCAAAGATAACGTAATGCAAAGGAAGACACGACGCGAACACATTCCACACAAAGTCAGTCTGATGGCGTGCGAACGCAGTCAAATGCCACCAATTGCTAAACCATGATCTAATTTCATAAATCCCCTGGAACTACAGAAGGACAATTAAGTGGGAAATCGAAAGAGAGGCCACTCCTTATTGTTCCTTTGCTCACATCGGTTGGAGTCACAGACACCACATCCTCATATTGATTCTCCTATTCTTCTATAGGATAGGTTGATGGATGTCCCACGAGCTCCTGTCTATGTGAGTTTAAAATGAGATTACAGATTTTTTATCACCTGGCGACGGGCCAGTCTGTGAGGCTTTGAGATGAGGTGGGACGTAAATCCAACAAGGAGAAACACTGCAGTTTAGAAGAAAAGGGGGGCTGTTCGCAAAATGCCACCAAAACGACCACAGCTACATTCATTTTTCGGGCATGGTTTACTAAATGACCACAAAGTGATCATAGCATTTTTAATCAGTCATGATGCTTCCTGCTTTAAAGCAAGACGCGTTAAATCCTCCTACCTACAGGTACTCTGTAGCATCTCATCTTACCCACAGGTGCCACACAGAAAAAAAACATTATCATATCAAAGGCATCCTCTTTTACAGGAAAGAAAAATCTGGAGTTGACGATTTCAGTCAAGCGAGTCTCTACAGTGCCTTGTAGGCAGACATCATCAATGTAGAAAGTGCAAAACAGGCAAGAAAAAAAATATAAAAATCCTTCATTAAGGGCTGTTAAAGCTTTCTGAAAAAATGTCTATAAGTCTGGTGTTGGTGAGGGAAAGGAAAAAAATCCCCTCTCGCTGAAAGGTGGTATAAATCTGTGCACTAGCTTGGCGTTAGCCGCTGGCACAATAAAAAGCTTGTCAGAAATGACCTACTGGTAATGGGTTAATTTACAGCCCCATTCCACTATATGATGCAGTTATGTATGGTATCTAATAAAAGCTGCGGATTGCATGACAACAAATAAAACCTTTTGTTAGACTCTCACCAGAGCTACACTACTGTTCTGCAAGATTTCCTATGAGGCTCAGTGGTAGTGAACCTCTGAGGCTACGAATCAATAGAACGTATAGAAACAGTCGATATATGACATGATACGTTAGGAAGACAACTGACAGATTAACGGCATGAGTCACTCTCCTGTTTCTCCTACTCACCATAGAACGTCAACTTTCCTCTCACTGAGTTTCTGCCTCTGCTGTTTTCAGCCACACATTCATAAATCCCTGCATCCTCCTGCTGGAAGTAAGGAATCTCTAAAACTCCGCTGGCTTTATTTATGTCCACTTTCCTGGCAAAAGAGGCGCCATCAAGTCTTCTCCAGCTGATGGTTGGCACTGGGCTAAAGGCAGAGAAATAACAAACAGCAAGGTCACAGAATGAAGTGGATAAATCATGTGAAGCGATAATTAATCTTCTTCTCTGGGTTTTCTGGGTGGAATTGAAATGTGAAAAATTCATCTGCCCTGATAATCACTTTACAGAGTGCTCACACGTTACTGCACGTAAACAAACCAGTAGCGTAGATAAAGTATGTCTGTGGCATAATTCACAGCGCGACATACTTTCCTAGTGCAAAACATTCCAGTTTGACTGTTGAGCTCTTCGAAACAGGCACAACTTCGGGAAACTGCACTTCAATCTTTGGCTCGTATTCGCCCATCACACCTGGAGAGACAGTGACAGAGAAACACAGAAGTGATGTTGTGAAGAGCTCGCTGAGAAATCAAACAATTAAAACATTGTCTATGTACGTAAGGAACGAATTGGTGTTTACTTCTGCAGAATCATGCTCATCCAAGCATAACAGTATGAGACTGAAAAGAGAAAAGTTTCCTTTTGTAAGGTAAGTCAGTGACGTTAATGAGCTACAGATGATTCAGTTTGCTGGCAACAGGATCCAGGCAGCAGCTGGCAGAAATCGATGGTCACCAGCTAAAGCTTTCACCTTTAAAACTTGTCTTGCTGTAGCTAATTAAAGAGAGAGCAGCACTACTGCACTGTGTTTTATTTCTGGGCTTGATTTGTACGGTGTGCAGCTCAGTAACTGGGACGAATCCTTACCATCAACTCGCAGCACTAGTGGGGTTGGAGGTCCTTGGACACTGCTTTTGGTGACTGTGTTGGTGACTACACAAGTGTAGTTACCCACGTCAGAGGGCTCCACTTTGGCGATGTACAGATTGCCCGTCTTCTGGGACACGAATCGTCGCATGTCCTGGATAACGAATGACGGGTATTCATTGAAGATCCACGTGAAGGAAAGCTCTGGGGAATAAGGAGTAATCAATTACATCGTATTAAATATCACCTATATCCACGCACAGATAACATGTGCCTCATCAGCAGTGTTATCACTTAGGCTTGAGTGGATGCCTTCAGGGATGGAGCAATTAATGGACTGTGTGCCAGCCTTCCATGATTAAAAATACGATTCATAATTGAGGAGCAATTAATCCAAGTCACTGGTGGATAAATGCCCTTAATATAGCAAAATTCTACAGGTTTACTATTTTTACAGTGTGTTGATGACAAGGTTTGCTGCTTAGTACAGTAGCTCTTTACTTCCATAGCAGGAATGTTTAAAGGTTGTTCGGACAAATGAGAGATGAGGTGTCGAAGTTTAAATCCCACTCAGTGACGAGTCAGAGCAATGTTGACACTAACAACAGGACTTCATCCCAAAGTGCATCGCGCTCCTATGGGTCACCTACACCACAAGGATCAGGCAGTGGGGGTCCTCACAGAGGATTCTCAAAATGCTCAAAAAGTCACGTTAAGCAAATGCACTCTTAGCTGTGCTGTGATGTCTAATAAGCTTGCGAACACATGAATGTTTTTAAAGAAGCAGGATTCTCCTTGCTATACGAGAACAAACACATCAAAGCCGCGTGACAAGCATCGCTTAACTGCATGAACTCACCCTGTCTAGAAAAAGCTTACAATAAAACAGGTGCCTACTGCAACTATAGCACCGCTTCCTGATTAAATACGTTTGTTTTGATTCATCTCACATTCTATAACCTAATTAGACTGCATTTAAAAACACGGAGCCGGTGGTTACATGTAATAAACAACTAGCTTCTTCCGTGGCTGCTGTCACGTACTGTAGCACCAGAGGACCTCAATTCAACCCCGAAGCAGCAGCTCCTGCATAAAAAAATGGTATAATGCCCAATAAACCCGATGTATTACAAATCGTGTTATTCAGTCTGGCACTACATAGTCCACTATTCATCATCCATGATAACAAGTTTCTGAGAAGTCCTCCCAGCACTATCAAGCAAATGCAATACAGTCAGAGAGGTTGTGGATTAACAATCAGTGACATAATAAAAAGGAATGATGGTGTTTTGACATATTGACACAAGGATAAATTGCTCTGGACCGTACTGCATCCCTGTCCCAAAAGCAATCTTGGTCGTTGGTAAAAACTTGTCTAAGCGATGACTCTGCACTACAGTACAGGGAATAATTGAGACGTGATTTGGACACTCATCTACTGACTCAGTATTCTTGGCTTCTGCCCTTCCGGGCGCGAGAGGATGTGTGGGCTTTGACATATTACTGCAATCCTTACAACTCACAAGGCGACACAGAATCCTGAGCTCATGTAACGTGTACTGTATGTGAAGATGCTCCTCGGAGGGGGTGCAGCTCACACAGTGCCCACGTGTCCGCTCCGACGTGTAATAAGGACGATAGAAAGTTCACAGTACGTGGAAATCCTGTGTAAGAACTGGTGGATTCGTACGTCTGCTAACAACCTGCAGATACTCATACATACGTTTGCTTTGGCATAAAAGGCAGTTTGACGTTTTGAAAAATATGCTTGTTTGCTAAGTTGGAAGATCAGTACCACTAGATAGATAGATAGATACATAGGACTTTATTAATTCCACAGTGGGGAATTTTCTGACACTATTGTGTCTGTATAGTACAGTATCTAAGACAACACAGTAGCTCAAATATCAAATATCCCTAAGAACCCCTCCAAACCCTCACTAATCAAATCAACTCAGTTTATTTATACAACGTCTTTCCACAACAAAAATCATCTCCGAGCACACAAAAAGCAAAAATACAGGGTTATATATATAAAACCCAGCATTAGGCTACAGTGGAAGGGGAAAAACTCCCCTTAATGAAGAAACCTCCAGTGGCCCAGGTTTGGGGTCGGTGACCATCTGCCTGGACTGGTTAGAGTCAGTGCGTTACTTCCTGCTAATTTAGTTTTGTTTCTGTGGTTTCTGGTCTCTGCCATGATCACTTGGCTGAGCTACACTGTACATTTAACATCTAAATGCAAGACCCTAAACGAGCATATAATTTGGAACCTAACAACATGATAAGTCAGTTTATGGTTTATGCATATTCTTTGCACTTTCTCCCGTAATGAACTGCAACCTACTGTAGCTTGTGTGACTTGTATCGACCGCGACGTCTTAGCTTGATCCATCCCACCCACAGAGGGAACATCAGTAATATCCTTTTCTCCAGCTCTCATGCTGAAGGTCATCTATATTTAATGCATGTTTTTAAAACAACACTTTCCAATTGTACAGGGCATGGCAACATGGAGGTTACTAATTGGTTAGTTAAAGATTCATGGTGGGAAACAGGAAGCAGGAACTAGGACGTGTAAGGAACTATTGCTTGTACTTAATGATGTGACTTTAAAGCCTTCTGCGAATGGATGGTAATAGAATAATGCAATCATGAATGACAGTGAGTGGCAGATTTTCACCGTGGCTCCATTTAGCCCTGGTATAATGAACAAGCGGCATCAATTCCCCCCTTAATGATCTGAATGGAAGGAAGAGAAATGGAACATGACAGACCAAGGACATACTGAATCCAGAGTGGCTCCATGCACCGAGAAGAGGATCTTAGAGAGAAAACATGCACAACTTGGGTCAAAAATGTATCTTTCCAGGTCTGTTCCTTAGACAATAACAGCCATTAACCAGGGCTACCCTTCTGTATTCACAACACACAACAAGTTCACTCTATAAAATGGATTAGGTCATGCACATGGGAAAAATCCCTGCAAGCTATGTGTGTTGTTACTAGTGAGCGAGCAGCCTCTTTTTTTGGGGGGTAGATGCACTGAATAGAGAGAACAAGTGATTTCAGCCTTGAGTAAACCTAAAAGGCCTATTCCATTAGCAAAAGGAGGTCAGATGCATTAGGTCCTACACTAACCGTAGCGATCCAGCCCCTCAAAGAAAAGGGCTGACACATTCAGACATCGAATGCAAATACAGTTATAGTCCGGTGAAAGAGAGTGGCTGTAGCTTCCTCTTGGATATTTCACCATATTTTGGTCATTCTGTAAGTGCAACCTCATACTGCACTAGAGCTTTAGAGCATCCTGACCAAACCAAACGGCTTCCTGCTGCTATCTTGGGGTTTTTGAGGCATCATTAAAATGAAGTAATGGCTTCCTGAATCATGCATGGGCTACTGAAACCCTCTAAAGGGGAGATGAGGCAGATCCTTGTCTATGGCTGCAATGTGCTGATCATGAATTATGTCCTGTCACCATTTATGAGAGCACACGTCTCACTTTTCCGGCACTGTGAGAGTCTATTTAAACGGCAGTCGGGATCTTCTTTGTTTCAAATGTGCAGCAAAACAGTCGTAGTGGTATGAATATACAGAATTCAAATTCTGTCTGAGGTCATTAGTCAGTTATACTGTTAAACTTAATAACAAGCATTATTATTACATGGCCACAGATACTTAAATCATATCCTCTAAACTAGCACAAAGCCGTCTTTTTACTATTGCAACTATGTGACTAATCCAGATTAAATCATTACCATAGCAGACCCAGTCAGGCTAGGTTTTCAGTAAAGACATTAAGAGCTGGATACAACTCATCCCAAGGCCCGTCTCAACATTATCCACATCTCTGTCAACAGGAAAATCCCAGATGACAGCTGCAGAAAATATTGTCAGAAAAATGGATCATTTCGAGCACTTTGCTAGAAACCAGAGGAACAGCTGCGATCTGTCACAACAGGGAGGACTGACGGGAATGGTGGCGTAAATAAAAATACATTGCTGGTTAGTTGGACAATAGCAGGGACCGGCACTGAGAGAACAGCAGGGAAGCAAACTGTCCCAGTTTGAGTGATTTTGAACATGATTCGCATTTTCTCAGCACCATCCAAATATAACGATTGTTGACACTGAGCAAGGCTAATGCCCATTGGATTCATGCGACTAGCTACATATATAACATCTATTTTATAATTTCAACTGCACAGTGAAAGGTGTGGTGTGTTCAGTAAACTACTTTCTAGACACAGAACAATGCATAATTCTGTTCAGGTCCTTAAAGGACTGGGCGAACATTTCTGTCTCTTCTAACTGTGAGAGGATTTTTCCAACGCACAGGGGAGAGCAGACAGAAGCTGACCTCCAAGACACCCACCGAACCTGAGAGAACTGGAGCCATCTGCTCTTGAAGAATGGGCCAAACTAATTGTACTGTAGCAGCATCATTAAGAGCTACAGAAAGTGCTTTACTGCATGGAAGGCCTCAAAAGATACTGAAGTTAAGGCTCACGATATAGCAATGTCCATAATCCTACCTTCATTTATTGAGTTTATTAAAATGATCTGATACATTGAGGCATTATTGCTGATTTCAAACACGAATCACAAGTGTTGAAGCTATCAATGCTTGTGATTGTCATCTACTATCACCATTAGATGGTTCTATGTTACATTATGCTTCACATAATACCAATGTGAATAACAGTGATACTAATACTGTTATATACACATTTACCATTGTTATAACAGAGATTAAACAACCACAGAGAGTAGAAATAGTGCAGGCTCCATTCACTTCAGCCTTCATTAATCATGCAAACAATCCAGATTATTTTTCTTTTCTCCAAGGGAACTTCAAGGTGAGTCATTAAACGACATCAATACATTTCCAAGTGAATAAATTACTTGTTAGTTACCGTCTCCCCCTTTCCTTCTTTGATTGTAAATATTTGCAGCCTGTACATGTGACCGAAACACATCACCCACAAAGATCTGACGCATGCAATCTATTTAGAGAGAAGTTGGTCAATGTTGATTCTCCTCCCGTCTCTAACACAAATAGTTATCCAGGGCACACATTACAATCAACATTCTCCTATGAGAAGACGGCAAACGTCCTCCAACTGCAAACTGCATGTACCCGATGCCTAGGAACTAGAAACTTTTGCACATAGTAGACCAGTCTGGCTACACTGCTGGTGTTGCCTTAAAAATAATATTAAGACTTGAATTAAATCCATTTTGGACAGTGTCATGCCACTGCTACAACAGACCAACACTCTTTTGTGTTTATCTGGCTGGAGTGGGTGTTGGCATTGTGATACCATGCATCGTATGGGTGACTCAAAAAGGTTTTACACTATAAGAAAGCCAAATTCTAGCATATGGCTCATTGTTCCTGCATTTCTCATCAACACAAGGTGATATGTCTCATTATAACATGTGCAGAACAAAGCTCTACAACTGTAGGTCTTTTGCAAACTGTGCCTGTAACTAACTGCGTGATAAAACACCTCCGCCGAGTCTCACTGCAGCTGCTGAGCAGCTTGGTTTTACACAATAGAAGTACACAAATTACTGTAGCTGAGTGAAGTTTCTCCAAATGACACCAGATAATAGCTGGTGCATGTGGCATAACAGTACAACTGAGATGTGTTTGTCAGAATGCATTTTTTAGTTCTTTGCCTGCTTCTGAACAACAACTCAATGAACAACCACAATTCTGCTTTTACATGAACAACACATTTTTCTAGGCTTGATTTTTTTACATGTGACAAACACACTTCCATACATAGAATACCACACACCAATATTTAGACGTGATGGCAGTAGACAAACAAGTGGGAAGAGCCCTGGCTCTGCACTCACCACATATCACGAAAAAGCCCAAATTAAGTTAAACCAAAACACAGCAATTTGCTTTAAGCGTGACAACATTTAAAAATACAACCCCGGCATCGATGGACAGTTTAAACGAGTGCCTGTCCGCCCTGACCCCTGCTGTGTGCAGTATCCAGATGCTCTAAGAGCAGAGAATTACAGCCAGTGTATGTCTGGTAGAGCAAAAAGCCCATCTTGAGACCCCTGAATGGTAGTTAATAGCGCTGCTATTGATAATGTCGTGGATGCAAAGGGCTGATGTGAAGCGAACAAAGCAGCTTTAGAGAGAAGCTCCATTACTCAGCCTGGCAGGGCCCCAGCCACAGACAGCCTCGTCAGTCTGCATGCCAAGGTTTTTCCTTGCGCCTACAGAGAATCAGGTGCGTGGACCTGCCAGGAGTAAAAAGGCTCACTCCACTGACCTCCACAACACAAACAAACAGCCGCAAGTTTGGAGGGGAGGGAGCACAAGCAGGGCTTCAACTCTGGCCAGATAAACGCCGAGCAGATGAGGAATCGGAGCAGTCAGGCCCCACTATCTTCACATTTCTGCGTGAAACCGATAGTGACTGAATATTTGTTGATCTGTATAAATGTTTGGCTGAGAAAAATATTGTAAGATAAGAAAACAAAAACTTGTATCAGCCTTACCTCCAGAGTGGGGCGGGGGGCCACACAGTAAAACCACTCCTTGGCCCTCGCGGACCCTCACTGGACTTCTTCTCTGCGTTTTGAAGTTCTCCAAGTCTGTTTAGCAGAGCAAGACAACAAAAGATATGTCAAGATAAAAAAGCACTATTCTACTAAATCATGTCTGTGGTTGCTCCATAGTTTCAAATCTACGAACTGAGCGAACAGTGAGATGTGATCCAGAACTTTTGCATATTCTCATGAAACACACATGCTCTGTTTGCATAAACGCAGACATGCTGCTGCAAAGCCCCAAACACTCCTGACTGGTGCAGAAAGCAATTCCTCAAGTATAAGTCACACATGAGTGAATTTAATTGGAAGTGCATATTGTTATCACTTTTTCTGTTTCATCTACTGCACACAGACCAGCAACAATTAAATGACTAAGACTGCAACATCATTTGTATGGAGACCAATTGCTTGTTGACAACCTACTGAGAGAAAGCAAATAGAGACGGCAATCCTTGAACACGTCGCCTTTTCTTGCCTGCTGTGGCTCTTGGAGATATCGCAGAAAGTGCAGCCAAATATGTGGCTGCCGTGAAATGACATAATCAAGGCTGAGTTAAAAAAAAAAAAACAGAAAGAAAGAAAGAAGGCTAAAATGACACCCCCTGCGTACAAGCCCAGCAGGATAAGCCTCTGCATAACAAATACACTAAAGGTGTCACAAACCAGCGCAGCCTTTTCTTATTGGTTCATGAATATAATTAGAAGAATCAATAGATACATATGTGGAGCAGACTGTGTGGAAGAGTCAATCTACAGACAAATAACACACAAATAACATACATGTCCGTGCAGCACATTCAGCCCAATGCTGACTCTCCTGCTCCAAAGAGGACACAATAGAGCCCATTAGATCAGATGAAGCATATTTAACTATGTCATTTTTATGCAGCATCAGAGATCTTTCTGTATCAGTTTATCGTTAGCTTTCTCATCATTCTCATAACTAAACTTAGCTTCGCATAAGATCACAAGTGCAGTTAATCAAAGTAAAATAAATTACAAATGTATCGTTTGTTTGCATGAGGAATGAAAGCAGACACTTTCACACTGTTGCTCACCCGCAGTGGAAATACAAAAAGGTTTTCTTTTGGCTCATCCGGGCTTTGGTTCCTCTTATTTGATGTGCTATATGAATGCTTCACCAGTCTAAAAACAGACCAGTCATCTGCTGCCATGCTACAATACTGTGACAGCTTAGTGAGCAGGACAATGAGCTTTGTGAAACCTGACTGTGGCTGCTGAGTCACTACATGCCAGCAGCTGGAGCAGCGAGGATCATGAATGCCTTACGGCTGTGAATCATTTGGTTTCTGTTAATATGCCCATAAAAATAATGCACCATCTACAGTAAACCATCGATGGTTGCAGGAAACGTGACGCACACAACCAAGTGTGAGTGTAGGCCTTTTCGTCAGAGCACTTCCCTCCACTTAACTTAGACATCCTGTATTTTAGGAGAATGAGCTTTGTTTTATGGTTTTCCAGAATTGACAAGTCCATTGAGAACCCTGTGTTTGAATTAACCATTCATATTACACACACACATATGCAGAATTGTTCCTCTTATTCTATAAATACATCTAAACTTGCTGCAGACAGCTGCAGACTGCCTTCTCCAATTATATTCCCTTTACCATTAGGTGAAGCAGTTTACAGTACATGTAACATATAACATGAAATATTAACAAAACTCAGAACAGAAGGTTTGCCCAGACATCCCTTCACATTTGGGTGTGTTATCCCTCAGTGCAAATATCGCTGTTGTCTATCAGGCTCTGCTGATTGATATTCCTTTGGGGCATAGCGTAAATGAGCTAGACACACTAAAATCCAACGACGCCTGACAAGTCAAGCTGCTCTGCACCACGTAGATCGTCTTATCAGGCCTATAATGGTTCTCTGCCCCATGTGCTTCTCCATGCCAGCGCTCGGGCTACTTTCATTCAGTCATTTTAGCTGAATGTGTGTTGTCGGGCTACCTTCCTCCATACTGACCTGCAGGGAGGAAACATTTACGTCTGTTGGAGCATGAGCTTGATGACTGACAACATCAATAACAACATGGAACTAATGCAACACAGCTTAAATGCTTAAAAGCCTGACCAGGTCCAACCAACACGGCCGTACTAGGAACAAAGGAATTTAAATGCGCCATTCAATCACGACATGCCAGAGGATTTCTAATGGTTGACTCAATAGGCAACTGGACACTTTCACTTCAGTTTTGACTGATTGGGAGCAGAGAACTTTTTTCCCTTTGGATTGTAGAGTTTTAACCTGTTAACAGCCATTTTGTGCATAAACTGACCCAAATTAAAATGCTATAATTCCTGAATGGTAAAATCTAGATTATTGAGCTTAGTGTCACCGGAAAGGAAACTCTTTCTAGTTTTAAAAGAAACAGCCTGAATATGTTATAATTGCCCTAAAGCAATTTCACATAGTCACAAATTTGAATAAAGTGAGAACCTGACCTAAATTCCTACCAAATTATGTGAAGAAACACCCAATTATTAGCAGTGTAGTGCCGTGTATTCTATGTGTGATATGTCCAGGCAAGGACACATTCATATAAAATACAATTTTAATATGGTACCACATAAAAAAGTCTATTACTTTATAATTTATATTACTAGAGTGATCTAACCTCTATGTCCCAGCATGCAGTTCGGCAGTTGCGTGTGTTTTGCATTTTTGTGGCCTGAAATCACAATAGAATGACCGATGGAATGGAACTACAGCCTTTTCATAGAGGCCAATGGGTACAGGATGATGACTTTCTGGACCAAGAGCTTGGTTTCTATTCATCCCTGAGCTTCTATGGAGCTAACGATTAGCGGCTAACGTGGCTAGCGCTAACTCTGTGTATTAGCAGGCTTTCTGTGTTAGCGTTAGCTTTGCACCGTTTAGAGCAGTAGAGGTTTTTTTTTATAGAAACAACTAAAAACAAAGTGCGTAACAACTCACCGAGTTGGTTTTCAGTAAACCTCGCTTCACAAAGAGAGAACGTCAGGAATTGTGACACAGTCTCTTCCAAACCACTGCTAATGTTTGAAACACGTCAAATATCCCTCTGTTCACGAGCGACCGGTTTTTCAAAATAAAACATCTTCCAGACTCCGACAATCAACACAATATATTTTTATTCAGCCTTCATTCAACCGGTTTCATTAAGCAAAGGGTCATCAAGCTTTCTAACCAGGTATAGCACGTCTCCCTATGTTACGGTAAGTATTGGCTGTGGGAGATGTGTTTCTATTTCTGAGGTTTTAGGCAAACTACTGTGGCTTTCACATCAGCGTTTTTCATTTTTGTTCACTGTTGAACGTCCAGACAATCCTGTGTCGTGGACGTCAAATATAACACCCTCAGTCATCAATCTGACCCAACTTACGCTGTTTCAAATGCAGCTTCTGACACTACCTGTGACTTTTTGGGCTGTAGGCCACTCACTATGTGTCTAATTCAGCCTGTAACCCACCAGCCGTCTTTAATGACGACTTTGTAGAAACCTGTAGTTAAATTTGCTTGCGCTTCATTACGTTTGATTGTGAGTTTCACATTACCTCGAAATTAGGACGCACTTTCTGAGCAGCTTAATATCTGAGTCTTTTGCAGTGACTAAGGTTTCCATGAGTTTGTTGTTTTGTTTTGAATTTGTCTACGAAGTAAAGGCAGCTGGTGACTAAAGATTTCAACTTATGTCATGATCTGAGCGTAAAAAGCTGCGCAGCAACTCCATGATGTCAATCATGACAGCATTCCTGCATTGATATATGTTCACCACAACATTAAAAAGTTCCTTTTTACAAAACAATAAGATAAAGCAAGCTTTTTATCCGCAAAGCTATATAATTAAAATAGACTGAGGAGTGCATTACAACAACAACTATTTTGTGACCTTCTTCCGTCTCCTCTCCTGTCTTCTGTTTTCAGAGGAGCATCATGCAATGAACCCATAACAGTGAGTGACACATGACATTTGAGAGAGATAATCTCCAAAGGAGCCCAGTTCTCACAGAGCTCTCCTGTTGGCATCTTCTGACAATTACAACCTCGCTGTCTGTTCTGCAGGCACAAAATGCCCACTGACCTCCTCCTTAAGAGAAGAGCTGATGCCCAGATGCCCTGTCTCAACTCAATTCAACATCACAGTGCTGATGAAAAATATCCCTCCGTCACACGCTCGGCATCAAAACGCACTTAATTTTCACCTCAGGAAAACAAAGAATAGAGTTCAAGCTGAAGGAAATTAGGGAAGGAAAAGAAAGGAATAGAAATCTTGCAATGTAATTGCGCAGATGAGCATTAGGGAGGGGTAGACTGGAGCCAGCAAGAAAAAAACGCAATTGTTGTGTAATTACACGACTGAGTCTGACAGGAGAAATGATGAGCGCTGCACTGCTTGCATAAATGCACCTATTTCACGCTTCATTAAAGGCAGCGCTACACTGGTGGCTCTATAAGCAGCAGTGCATCTAGGCTGTAACATACTCCCTCTGCAGGACACGCATGTTGTATAATGTTGTAATTAGCATGAGTAAAAATCCTTTCACATCTCGTAGAGATGGGGAAAAAGAAATAGGAGTTCATTCCTCCCAGCACTGCCAGCAGGCGAACAGAACCTTGTAAGCATTTCAAGTGTGTGCTGTCAACAGGATCAGGAACCTTTATGCGTTTAGAGGTTTAAACCCCTAACAGATGGTGGAGAAACGGTTATATCATCTATCTTACAGAGGATTAAAATCTAGGCTCTTAAACCGCGTATGCACTTCACACTGCAACACAAAATCAATGTCCAGGGACGTGTTAGCTTGGCATAAATCTGAGACATAGTGTGTTTTTTAATAATTAGAGTTGTGTGGTCTCCCTAACTTGAGCTCACGAGCTATTGTTGCAGATCTGTGTATTGCCTTAATTAATACCCTTTACCTCGGCCTTTGTCTCACAGAGTTATTACAGAGAGGAGAAAGCCCCTTGGCGTTTGAAAGAGCATAGTGAGCTCCTCGGAGTCACAGTCTGTTACAAATGACACGACACGGACTTTCATAACAGGCTGCTGCTCCATGAATTATTCCCTTGACCTGAGACCTGCTCAATCACACAGCACACTTAATTAAGTTAAAGCAAGAGCAATAAATAAGATGGACGACACATCAGCAGTGATGCCTGCGCTCGTCTGTTGACCAAAGCAGCAGGTTCCAGGTCAGGCCCAGGCGATGGATGAGACCAATCACAGTGACATACAGTTTGAGTCAGGCCTCAGAAATTTATATGAATAAGATCAACGGCCTGCTGGAAACTCAGGACAGCAATCTGAACAGTATTCTGAAGATTTAAAGCTGCTTTCCGAAAATGAAGCACCAAACAACGGCGAGATGGATACCGCTGGAGCTCCCTCTGCCAAGGATCATCTCTGTGTCCGCCACGGCAGAGAAACAGACGTCAGAATTCAATCTAGCTGCACCATCTGTTCACAGTTATCAAGCCTGTCATTTGATATGGGCTGCCCATCAAGAGTGGAGGCCTCAAGTTCACCTTGCCTTCAGAGATGCCGTAGACTCTGGCGTTATAAAATGTGATGGATGAAGGCTGTAAAGGTTAAACTGTATGGAGTCAGTCAAGGCCCAACCCCGCAATCAGACAGTCTTCATCACACGGGCACGAAAGGGTCGGAACAACCGGGCAGAGACAAGGTACAGATGAAAACTAGGCTTTAATCAGGGTAAAAAGAATGAACGTCTAGTTCAGTTTGGTTTGAGGAGGTAAAAGTCTCTGGTGTAGGTCACGCTCATAGATCAGTAATGGGGCTGGTGTTTGGGGAATCCAGTTTCAAAAGAGAAGTAACAATAACAAACTGACAACTTGATCATATACTGGAACTAATATTAGGATTTGTCAAAGAAAAACACCTCAAAGGGTTAAAAAGAAAGAAAAGATTACCAATTGTTTCAAGCTTGTTTCACAGTAAACCACACACCGGCTGACATCCAGATATGTTATGTTAATCATACCAGCATCATTCCAAGCCGAGTAAGCGGCAGGTCACTCGTTTCTGTCCACACGTCACTGCATTTTAAACGTAGGGTAGTGTAAACTTACATGCAATGTGTAGGCTGGCCTCTCTGCTCATGATTGTGCCAAAGGAGTTGGTTGCCAGGCACTGATAGATGCCAACGTCTTCCTCTTTATTCAGACGGCTGATGTGTAGGTTTCCTCCGATGAGAGAGTAACGAGACCCTGGCCTGGGCTGGATGAAAGAGTCATTCAGCTTCCACCTGTGGATCCAAGCACAACAGAACATCTTTAGCTCGTCCTGCCATTTGTCATACTCATGCACCCATTGTCTCATTTTTGTATTTTAAGTGTAAAGCAGACGTGAACACTGCCCGTCCTTTGTTGTTTTGCTCACTGGAACACCGTACTCACCAATCAAATCCTCTATGTTCCTCACATATTTCTTTTTTCTGTGTTTGTCTGTCAACCACAAGCCACCACTGGGAGGGCCTTTCACAGACGATTCCTCCCATCCAATCATAGTGATTATCAGGCTGAAGGGCAAGTACCACATGCAAAGCACGATGCTTTCTGATTAAACCTCTTGTTTAGAGGAGAGGGGGGGGGGTCTAATGTGTGTGTGTGTTTTGAAATGTATTCACAATCCAGCAGGCTCTTTTACATCAGACATTACTGCTCCAACGGCTTTTATTCTCCAACCAAATCACAGACGGAGGGAAAGAGAAGGAGAGGCCAGTAAACACAGCCTGACGTAAAGGTGACACTTGCAAAGAGAGATTTTGAAGAAATTGGTTTTTATGGAGGAAATAATTAGGTTGAATGTTAAATTGTCTGTTTTGATTAGATTTCCACAGATCTCTGAGATAGAGGAATCTCGAATTTTCTACTTCTTTTTCAGCGAGAATAATTTAGACAAAGGCAGCAGAGTTGAAGGGAGGGAACGGTGCAGTGCTCAACAAAAGCTTGTCTGATTAGATTGATTTGGCGTTGCAGCTGGATTTGGTTCGACAGACCCGGATGAGACAAATCAAGGGGCCGGGGTGACAACCTGGAGCAGGGGCTCTGTGTGGCTGCAGTTGTTGGCGAGACTTAGACCAATAATTCGTCCTTGGCTCGTCTGAAATAACCCAGCCTACATTCGCAGCACTGAAGAGACACTCGGCATATGGTGTCCTGCAGCTGAACCTCAGGAGAACCCGAAACCATTTCAAAACTCATTTCCAAAGCTGGCACAAGTGACCTTTATTCGAATAAAAAAAACTGTGAAGGCCTATGATGTACAACACGCTGGCTGGAAGAGCAACACTGCATTACAGTATGTCCATCTAAATATTCGTCCCCTCACTAAAAAGGGATGAGAAGCGTGATATAGAAACAGTTTGAGGTCTGAAAATTCGATCAAATCTGAACATCTCTTCTTAATTTGCTATATAAACTGCCACAGTTGGTGGCACTTGCTGTAATTAAAGAGCTAATTAAAGCTAAATTTGATTTGACACGGAGCCGGGCAGAGTCTCAGAACTTGAACTAAGAAAAAAGCCGTAGATTTGAACCCATAAATTGGTTTTCATCTAAAGAAGTGGGACTATCCAGAGAGTGAGAAAGCGGCTAATTGCTTAATAAGTATTCCAGCTGATCCAAGTGATAAGATCTTGTACATTCATTTCAATTTGTGCCCATTAGGCATAACACCGAGGATCTTCAAGCTACATTAACAGCTGCATGCTGATGTTATGAAGGATCGTTTCAACCCATTACACATTAAATGCCGGGCTTTGCAGTTCGCTTTTAATTACATTGACAGGAGTACCACAGGAACAGGGTCCTGTTTGATAGTTTATTAATTAATAGCGCTTGATGCACTTTAAAGCAAATCATCATTTGTTTTCATTTGTCATCATTTTAGCAGCAGAGGAACTGGACTTCAATTTGTTTCCAACACAAACACAGCGCGGCTGCTCGGCCCACACAGGGCCCTGGTACTTAACCAAGACAACGAACAGCTCTGGTTTCTTCTGCGCCAGTCCATCAACAGAGAGATCGCTCATCCATCAGATCAGACGCCCCGTGGCAGTGTGTAGCAGTGACGCTGTACGTACGACAGCGCGTGTAGCAGGTATAAATCAGAGACGTGAGTTTAAGACAGCTTATGCGCTCTGCTACACAAAATATTCTCCAGTGTTGTTTTTCCTTTTCAATCAATCTCTGTCATAAGAGCGGCCGAGTTTTTATGAATAATTCTCATGGGACGCTTGATCTTTTCAACGGCCACTGACACAAATGACAGGACACTCTCCAAGAGCATTCAACAGCAGCTCCGTGCCCATCTGAAAATACTAAAATACAATAGACCAGCGAATTAATTCATCATCCTTAAATTAACCGTGATGGACAGGAGAGCTAAACGCTGCAGGCAGAGAGCAGCAGTGAACAATGAGGGCCATGTTTCCCAGGGCAATAAATCCAGTGCGCCCTGTTTTTCAGTGCCAGCGTCGAAAGCTCCGCATAAGGTTCAGCATAAGCAAACCCAAACTTTTTTCATGATTGCATGCCTGCAAGCGTTACCTGTAGAAGGGAGGTGGATACCCCTGGGCCTCGCAGCTAAACACCACCTCTCTGTGGTTCTCGCCGGGTTGAAGGGGAAACACCACGCTGCCGGGCTGTTTGGTGAACATGGGCCTCAACAGGACGCCGCTTCCTGGGTGGAGAACCAACAAAAGTACATAAGCTTTGATGTCCTGGTGAGCCTGATACCCGCTTTTCTAATTTTTCCCCAAGCAGCCAAATGTAGAAGGTTTACAAAGGAAGAAAGAGACGGGAAGTGGGGAGCTGTGTCCATCAGCCGTGAGCAGGGCCTCGGAGAACACCAGCAACCAGTTTATACAGTAAATGTCCTCAGAAAATCTGTGTACAAATTATTGTTGTTGCACATTAACTTTTTACGCCACTTCCAGGAAGCTGTAGTGAGCATGAAACCCATCAAGATTGTTGTTTGAGGACACAAATACTTTAATGTTTTACTGAAGATCATTTTGAAAAGAACGTTTAAACAACTTAACCCAACCCTTTAGTAGTAATTAGCACTTGTATAAGTTGTGTAGGAAGAGTTTCTTCAACCTACATAAAAACCTAACCCTAAAGTTGTAATCTAGCAAGAAGTGCAATTCTGGGTTTTCCTATGAATGTTAATAACCACTTACATCATTAATTAATTATGTACAATATAGTTCACCATGGGGGACAATTTGAAACCTGCAGATGCTACAGAAGCTCGTCTCAGACAATGTGCTTAAAGCTTTTTATCTAGAGACACTGTGCTGTACGACACTATGTTACTGAAATGTGCTCATCAAGTGAAGCCGCTATTGCAAAGATAATATGTCGAAGTAAATATATTTAAAAATAAAACTGTCCTAGGATTGTTCAGCGCAGTGCAACAGTTGAACGCTCGACTGACACGTGTACAGAAACTGAAATAAGCTTACATTACAGTTCAAATTCATAAAACCTAATTATTTCACTGCTTTTGGTTATGTTGTACTTCATTCCATTAACTCCTGACTGGGGAACGACTCGTGGTTCTTTTTTAACGTGCTTCACCTCCTACTCCTCGCTGGTGTTGCGCTTAAAGAACAACCGGCGCTGCCCTGACCACAAGCAAACAACCCAAAGGCAACAAACCATGACTGTCAGTACTTCTGCAAAAACCTTGTTATGTACTGCACGTTATAAATCCCTCAGTGGACTTCAGCACAAAGACCTACCCCAACATTCAATTAACGGTAAATTAATCAGCACAGATATTTGGCTGCAGCTCGTTCCCCTGGTTATGGCAGCGCTCGGCTGACCTGATCTTTGGCAGCACCATGGCAACTGTTATTAAAATGGTGAATAAGTGTCAGTGTAATGAGAAGGGATTGAGCTCCAGGGGTCTGCCTGGGGGCTTAGTTCAAACTGATGCAAACTCTGTGAAACTCTTTCGTTGCCTCAGCGCGAAGGAAAGTCAGATACGGTGGAGAAACTAGAATAATTTCAGGCTTGATTTCTGGTAATGAAACGCAGAGAAGCCACAGTACAAACGACACTAGTGCCAGACACCAGCGATGCGAGACCCACACAGACTGGAGACAATACTGTGAGGCAACAAATCAGTTAGGCTAGAACCTTCTAATCTGACTGCACCTTCATCACTGTGCACCCCAGCGCTCGGGTTCTTTGTGTGTAGATATGCTGATCCACAATCCTAACTGGGAGCTGTTAGCACGGTGCCGCGGGGCAGGGATGGAGGCCGTTACAAAAAGGTCTTGAAATAAATAAATAAAGTTCAAAATAGGCCATCTCCCCTCATATCTGTCACCTGCTGCCAGACGGTGATATGGGCGGCCGCTTCCAAGGCTCCTCCAGACAACGCAAGACTCAGCAAAGAAGCACAAGTGGAAGGCAGAGGGAGCTGTTTTGGAGGCTGAAATAAAACCTAATCTCAAATTCAATACTAGCTGACAGCAAATGAATTCCTCCAGCTTACCTCAGCATGAATAAACAGGCACACGGAGAGTCGGCTGTGGGGGAGGCATCAGTCGTTTGTGAGGTCCAAAAATCCATTCGTTTCAGCTCAGGGTTTTATGCATCAAATAAAAAACGCCAATCTTGCTTTTTAAAGCATCTTTCCCCTCTGTCCGGGCCGATAAGCGACACCTTTTAGGTCTCTCATTCAGGGGCAGCAAATGTTAGTCCGCTGCAGACGGAGGGGTTAGAGTTTTTTGGAGCAATTCAATTACAACTCATGTAAATGTCTGAAACACAGTATCTTCAGGACAGTCCGTTTTTCAACATCCTTGAAAAACAGAAACATCAAACTGTAAATTGATTTAAATTTCAGCTACAAAAAAGAAATAGAAGAAAGAAAAAAAGTATCTGAGAAGAGACAAATTCTCAAATCCTCATACTGCAGATGTTGTAAGGAGACACATACACGTATGTCACATTATACCGCGGACTCTTATTAATTCAGCCTGGCGTGTCACACCATTCTAAACCTACAGCAAGCAAGTACTGTACATCTGAAATTCAATAACAGCCCTAGTATCGAGTGTATCCAGTGCTCTGATCGCTGGGGAAACACAGAATTACAGCCAACTCCGTGTTTGGGCAAGGCAAATTAAAGCTATTTTTTATTGTTGCCCTCTCTATCCAATGTCGACATAAACCCAGGACCACGTTGCTGCTGGGAATGCAATTTGTCATCTAATTGTAGTAATATTCCTACCTGTTCTCCTCAAAACTGGTTAGAAGGTTATTTGGGCCTTACTGGCTCCGGTGGTAAACATTCATCATGGTATAAAGCTGCTCTGTGAAGGCTCCAACTATAGTAACTTACAGAATGCTTGGTTTAATGATTAGGAGTTCTCACGTTTGGATGCCTATACTTAAAAATTTTATGTTCTCTACTCACATATACACCCTTTAATAACTTCTATATCGTATCGAGATAAGTTCTATATGTCAAATGTTCATATTAATGTAGAGGAACAGACTGGAAATGTACTTTAAGCCTCAAGAGGCAGTGGAACTGGAATAATCTCACACCACTGCTCCAGGCTGTGGATGTATCCTGACAAAAAAACCATACTGCTCTTAAATGATAGTGGTGTATTTACAAGACATAGTAAACAGAACAGATTGATTATTATGGGTGTAGTATTAGCACTGCGCTGAATATGCAAACATGTTTAAAAATAGATGATTTTTGTATGTCTGGATGAACTGAGAGTGGAGCGTATTATGGGAGCGGGAATTACTGAGGAATATTCCACATCTTCACATGAGGAGACCTTCAAAGGTGCAGCAAAATCCTTGCTTAAGGATTCCTTAAAGGCTTTGCCATGTTCTGATGAATCAATGAGGTAAGTCAATATTTGAAACTCCAGCCGTCTCTGGGATGCACACGTGGGAGTACAGAGCAAAGGGAAAGTAGCTCTAGTAGATTATAATGCAGTCCATCGTCTCACTCATATCATCACACGAATCCTAAGGCTAGTTCAAGTCACTTAAATCAGCGGCTTCAAACCTTCATAATAGAGTTTCCCCGGAATGAGGACTGAATACTGTATATGAGCATGAGTTTTACTGGCTCGCCGGTTGCCGGTACAGTAGCGCGGCCGCTCCGTTATTCAGCAAACCTGTGAGACAAGTGGCACTTTTCCTCTGGGGTTACACGGCTGCTGCTCCAACCGAGCCACTTCAGCTGTGCACAATAAACAGTCATTACAGCGATGTGGAAAACTTTATTCTGATTGCCTTGTCTGAGGTGAGTGAGTCGCAAGCACTAAACGTTTAATCGTATCACTCGACGTTCAAAACAATCCTGGACTTTTCAATGACTTCTCATCTAGACTCCAAAGGCGCCAAAAACGGCATCGTCCCCCGCTGCAGACACCCACTAACCCTGGCCAGGGAAGATTCTCCTGACCTTACTCCTGCATTATTCTCAGACCACAGCGCGTCTGATTGCTGCTTAGAGCCTTCGCTGTAATCTCACTGAACGTGTTTACATTTCCGTTTCCAGTGCTGCTAAATTGTAGCCTTTCAACGCCAGCTACAGATGTTTCTATGATTGCACTCGCGCCAATTATTTTTAGGCAGATCCTTGTAAATTCAGCGAGCTTGGAGCTAAATGTTTTCAAATCAATATTCTGCCTCATATTACTTATGTTTTTGGCAAGTGGTGGTGTAATAAGAGAGAATATCTTCAGCAAACTTCACCGCTGGGATCTCCTTTCGCTTCCTGGTGTGTATTTGTTTCCTAATGACCAGACCTTTGATGTATTTTAATGTTTTTACGTTAACTGAGAAAACATTTCCTCGCTCCAGATAGAGGAAAGGGCGAGTTGCTTTATTTTACATCTTAGTGTCGTACACCTATGTGGTAACAAACACGCTTTGCACATGTCCTGTTGTGTGAAGGTTCAGCCACTTACGCGAGGAACAAACCGGACTCAGCTCCACCTGGAGTCATCTTCTTTGTTTTCATTCACAGAAACACACATACTACAGCGTTCAGGCCACGGCCCCGGCCGTTCAGACCCGCGGGGAGGGAACGGGGGGCGAGGTGGTTAACTCTGAATGAACTCGCTCTGGGAACGACTTCCCCTTGGCCTCATTGCTCTGCTGCACAGCGGATCTGTACTGTTTTAAGAAAAACACTTCCAACTCTGGGAAAATAACCTGCCTAAAAGCACCGATCTAACACCCTCACACTGAGCTTTCTACCCAGTGCTGCTTGTCTGCATACTAAAACACTTATCGGGTCTTTGTCAGAACACAGAGGCTTTGGAGGTCTATCGTTATATTGCACCATGCTTGTCTTGCGAGCAGAGCAAATGTAATGTAACCCCATACTGAATATTAATGCTTAGTTACTCTGTGTTACCAACTGTGAGTGTGAGCTTCAAGAGTGAGGCAAGGGCTGTGCAAGACGATTCTTTTCAGAAACGATCTTCCGTCTGATCCTTTGTCAGGCATTAATTTGCTCTGAATACATAACAGATTTTGGGTTCTGCAGTAAATGCAGGCCGCACCGACTTGTGTCCTTGAAACTGTTTGTCTGAGATAAGAAAAAAAAAACAGATCATAAAGTTTTCACAGTGGCAGAGTTTCACCATATTTAATTCATGTTTGTGGTGAACATCCCACAGTGAGTCACATGTCCTGAGGAAAGCCACATTAGACGGCTACTGATGTGTATGGGGTTTAAGGATAAGTGGTGCTAATTGACTTGTAGGCAAATTTAGGTTCCTAGGCTGATTTGTAAAAGAGGAGTGTGCACACACACACACACAGTAACAGCCCCCACACACACGTGTGCGGGCACACTAATTATTTTAGGTCCCAGCTGTGAGGAGGGGCTGATGATGCGCAGTGAAGCAACATGAAAGATTACTCCCTCCTCAAGATACTGTGCTCATACAACAAAGCCCTTATTCATCTTGTGCTCAGCTTCACACTGACATTTTGAAGAGAAGCCGCATTTGACCCTGAACATTTTGTAAGAAAAGAAAATTAGGTCTATTATTAAAGGCAAGATCAATGACAAGATTTCCATAGTAGTACCAGTGTAATCTCAATTAGTGTAACAGCTGAGGTGCTCCTGGAATGAATGACTGCACACTCAGCTGCTGAACGGGAACTTTCAGAGACGTGTCTGCGTAAAAAAAGGACACAGCTGCTGTGCACAAGTGAAGAAATGTTTACTTCCTGCCTCCGTTTGCCAAGCATCAACACAACAAAGTGAATCTTCTACGTTTGCTTTTTAAGCGCCACCTGTGTCTCATGTCGTGGCGCCATTGCAAAGAAGAACCAAAGTCAATAGATAACAATTCATAGCTCCTGTGCTAACAACATAAAGAAAGTTCATGTTTGAGGGTCTTACCTGCCAGATACTCCACCAATGACAGCAGCACTATAAGTTTCCATAGCAACTCCATTTTAATGGTCTCTGGTCACTACAAGCTCACATCCAATCACAGGTGTGTAGAATCATGGCTTGTCCTTTCCTGCGCTTTCACGATTCTGTCAAATAGAAAGAAAAGGAGGAGGGTCAGAGTCATTAGACATTCAGAGCAACTGGCCACTGGTCGCATTAGGCTGCTTTATCTTAAAAGACAGGACTGCATGTCCGTGTTTGCAGGAAGGGAGAAAAAGAAGCAGAGGAACAACATCCTAAATCTTAGCATCTAGCGTTAACTCCCTGCAAATATTGTTCCTGTCTAAACGCCGTTTAGCGGCAACTATTAGGAATTGCCCATTTTTGTATATTTTCTCAGAGCGATCAATGAAACCTTGCGCCACATGCAAACAGGAAGCGATTTGTCCTTGCAAAGCCTTACAAAACACTTTGCTGAAGTGTTCTTAGCGTTGCATAATAGGGATCATGTCTGCAAGAGACATAAAAGACGCGTTTGTTTGCAGTCAACCCAGCTGAGACGAAACAAAGAGCAAGCTGGTTGTCAGACATATCCTTAGCATGTAATAAAGCATTGTCCTAGCTCCTCTGCTTCTTCTGAGCTGCGGGGATTAGGTGTTTGTGACATGAAGAGCTGACTGTACACAGTGCAAACCCATTTTCTGTCCCATGGGAGACTCGCACAATTGATTTTCTCGAGAACTAAACCATAATTTATCCCTGGTTGGTCTCGAATGAGGTCCCCCAAAAAGTTGTGAAATGATGATGAAACATTCCCCACTGTCACTGATAAACTGTGATGTATTTATTTGTCTAAGGGCTCCGACACCCCAAACACAGCGATACCCATGATTCTTTGTGATAAAGCTCCAGATAAATGTTTGCGTATGATAAGTTGCGTGTGGAGCGAGGAGGGATGAAGAGAGGAAATTAGCCGTCGCCGCCGCTCAGGCGGACCCTGTCTCTCGTTCTCTCTCTGGTACATTTAACTGACTGATGGCACAGTTTTCTCTGACTACACACCATCAGCATGCTGAAATAAATAAGCTGAGAAAAATTAATAAGAACATACAGTACAGTCTATCAAGAGGCAAGTGCCAAAAAAGCAGAGACAACTGAAAGATTAGGCTTCATACTTTCTCAGTTATCTGCACGCCTCTTATCTTTGCACCACTGAAAGGCATGACAGAGCATACTGATGCTTACGCGAATCTATCAGCTACGTCCCTGACACATTCGCCTACACTACTCTTCCTTCTGCTTGTACTAAACCATTAAAGGCAACACTTTTCCCTATGAATCCCATTGTGGAGATTGGGTTTTACAGTGTCATCTCAGCGCCAACTTATCTTGCGGTTACTGGGATGCAAATGTCACGAGTAAATGTTGGCTTTTAATAATAAAACTGAAAGAAAAACTTCCAATCCCTTCTTGTGCTCCTGGATGTTTTTGAAGTGCTCCTCCTTTGAGGGAATAATTGTGAAAGATGTGCTGAATATATTACTCCAAACAATGCTGTAAAAAAAAAAGGAGGAGTAGAAGCCTAGAAATTTAGCAAAAGCCTCCCATCGCTGCAGTGTAAATATTCCGACTGCCATTTTTAGAACATGCTCAATTCTCACGTTACTGTAAGGTCCAGATGTGAACGCTTGTGATTCAGGTCATCCAAAATTAATTTACCCTGCCTTTACAAAGAAACAAGTCAATGTGACGTAGACACCCCATTCACTCACACAACCAGGTACCGGTTGGTCTCCAGCAGTAAAGCTCTTGATCTCTATGACTCCTGAGCCCTGAGACAGGAGACATCCAACTGGGGGCTTAGTGGGGGGATAAAACCCAGCTGTTTGATCTAAAATAGCTATAAGATGATGGCGAAGGGAGTCTGAGAGTGCAGATGCACTGTTGCACTCCCTCCTCAGTACAAATTAATTACCCTCGTGACCTTAAGCAGCAGTGGCAAGGACAATGACTCGCTTTGATCCCAGATGGATTCTCACGTTCTGTTTGCTGTATGACATGTGGGTTAATGACTGGGAAAGCTTTCAAATTGTCCTTTCAAGTTCCACCCTCGCCCGTGTCTCTGGAAAAGGCCAGAAGTTGAAAAATGGAATATGATCAAGGCTGAAATGACCGGGGCCAAACATTTCCTGACCCAATTCCACTGCATTTAACACAACACCACTGAACTCAGGCTCTCAATTCATAACATAACGCATAGACATAAAAGGTTTTCCTTTCACATTCTCCTAAAAGCCAATATCTCAGGTGATGTCGTGGGTTAAGTGATTCCAATGATGATGAATCAATATTCATTTGGACATTATATAAAGGTTAATGCCAGGTATTCACTGAACCAGGCTCTGCAGCTGTTCTGCAGACGACATATCAATCAAGACTTGCAAATAACTGCAAATGAATTATTTTTTTTCTTTATTGAAGAGTCTGCCAATTATTTTTGTCATTTGATCAATCAAAAGAGAAACAACTTCAAATGTTTTGTTTTCTGTGATCAAGAGGCAAAAAAAGAGAAAGATTTAATTTGCTATCATACCACAACGTAAAGTGAAAAATCTCCCGCTTTAGACTAATTTTACGTGAGTCAACACATCGACTAATCATTGGATTATATGGATTCACAGCCATTGATTGCACCAGCAGAAGGCCTGGCTGTGAATCTGAGCACTTCATTTTATTTGAATGCTGACGCTTTGAGCGAGGCTTCAGATTTGCGGACACAAAGCGCTCTTCCAAACTTCGCCGTTGTCAGAGTGACGCCTCTTTCCTCTTCTTCACTGACAGTGCCAGCTGGAGTTGATAAACCACAGATTGTGGTTCAGTCAGCCACAGACGCTGACAGTGATGGCACTTGATTCGACCCTCTCCACTACGCCCGATTTCTCTGCTGCCATCAATTTTTCAGGGCTAAAAAATGTATTAATAGAAGGGTACTCCAGGTCCCTTTGGTTGAAGAGTCCATATGAAGATAAAATTCACACTGAAATACATGAGCAGCCCACACACACAGACACACACGCCCTCCCGGGCTCTGAATCATGAATGAGAGCAGACTCCCACACTCTGCAGAAACAAGACAAGAGCAGGAAAAATGGCATACAATGCTGCATCTTTAATCACCGGAGCTGTGACTTTACTCGATCTGCAGACACCAGCTCGATCAGTGTATTTCTGCCTGTGACGCTCCGAGCACCTGCAGTCATTTCAAATTCTGGCCGTGCTGCTGTTGAGACTAGTAATAGTCAATTTCTGTCCAATACTGAAAACTTTGTTTCACCGCGCACACAAATCAAACCTTTACCAGCTGTGTTGAACACTGATATAAAATCACAAGTTGCTGCTTTACAATCGCGGGTTGTTTTACAGTAAATATTCATTTAACAAATGCATGTGCAGTATATTTATTCTTTACTATGGCAACTTCTGTTCTTTTTGTTTTTCACCACAGAACTGATGTGACTGTTGCTACTGTACGTGTTAAGTAGGTGTCACATCTTGTGGGTGCACAAACATGTTGATGGCCTGCTGCACAACTGTATGTTCTAATGATGTCTGAACTTGCTTTCTTCCGTTTTTAATGAGTGTAACACTTCTGAAAAGCCACAGCGACGGAAAAGCAAAAATAATAGACCTATTGTAATTCCATACCCATTTTGCTCTTCAGGAACCTACTGTATGCTGCTATAACCAGCAAGCTCCAACCTTTTCCTTAGCCGGAGCCTTTACGTGTGCCAACCCATTTATTTCCATCCGCTCACAAATAGCAAGCCATGGGAGTGCCAACAAATTCCCCAGCCAAGATTCTACCTCAAATAGTGGCACAAGACAAAGAGACTAATGATGTTTTGATCTAAGCACACAAGCCGCAGGCATGACACAACACACGCCAGCTTCCTCATTTCTCCAGACCGCTCCAGGAGCGCTCGTCTTGCCGGTCCTGGTGGCGGTAACACCAAAAGAAAAAGGTTTGTGCTGCTTTCTCCAAGTCCAGGTCGCCTCGTAATACGCACGGCATATGGAAATAACACAAGCACCACAATAAAATAATAACAGATGCAAGAGAACTGATAAATGATTGCGACGGAACAATTAAACGAACTGTGACTGGATTAGACTGGATATTAATCACTCTAATTGGGCATCTGCAGCAAACATACTGCGTGTTTGTCTTACAGCTGATGTTAGCTCTGACTAAACGTGTTTTTAGGCACAAGCGCTTGGCAACTCTACTGCACCTGCCTTTACCAAGGTAGTAATTAAGAATCCCATTAGGATTTAAGAGCCTGCCAACTAATAGTTCCTTAAATACACAGATTCAGGTCTTGGCGAAGCACTTTGGTTCAACTCAGCAGTTATCACGAGGGAAATTTTAAGCCCAGGGTGGAGAAACACAAGCTCCTAATACTGTCAAACAAAACACAGTAGGCCGTGGCTTAAGGTGTGTATACTGAACAAACTGCTGCGTGGCAATGCTTCAGCACATGGCTACTGCAGATACGATCAAATGGCGACACTGCATTCACTTTCCAAGTTGAGTCAACAAGTTAATGTGTTTCTCTTTGTTTTAGAAAACTGGAAACGACAGAAGATGTGCAACAACTACCACTGAGAATATAACTTCATAAATGTCTACAAATGAACAACGCTTGGTCACTTCTGCGATATTTTTCCGCCAGCTAAAGTATGTTTATGGACGGACACGAACATGAACTATGCAGCTCCCCTCTGAGCGGAGCCGGACGAAATGTGCAATGTAGAAAAAGAGCAAGTATTCAGATGCGGGGGTGGTGACCCGCATTCTGATTAGCACATATTGGGCTTGAGTTGAGTTTAAACGTAACATATGATCCGAAACTGTGCGTGGCAGCTATATGTGTGTAGACGTTAGCAGCACAGATCAAATGTAGCCTCTGTTGTATTTATTAGTATTTTTAAACAAAAACAGTATCATCATATAAAACTACTAACTACCCCCCATGCAAACCAAGCCCTGCTCTGTGGGATGCTCAGCACACGTTCTCCCCTCCTCCTCATTTTGAGACAGTGACATCATCAGAAACTGGTCCAGTCGTCATAAGCACATTTCCCCAAAGAGAAGTGGAGTAAGCTACTGTAGCTCCACTCATCCAGCCACTTGAATAAAGTAAGAAGAGCAACTGCACCCCAGGGTGGCGTGTAGTGGAAGGAATTAAACCTTAGCTTTGAACTGAGCACTTCCACCTGGCCCAGGATCAGCACCACACACATACAACACACAAAGCCGCAGTACAAACACTGTGTTACAGGGATAATTGGCGTCTATGCAACTGACCTAGAACCAGAATCCTGCTCAGCTCCCTCTCAAACATATGGACGCTTGACTTCATGAGAATAACTATTTCCCAGGCAGTAGCACGCGCAAGGGCTCCAGGCGCGGCGACTGGCAATCAAGCGCAGAGCCCGGTGCAATCAAAGGAAGGAAGAAATGACCGAGTCCGATCCCCCGTGGATCACCGACGACAAATGAGTTCTGCCAGAGGTTTTAAATGAGCAGCCGCTGATAGATGGACAGATACACAGATGAACAGACGCGCGGCGCTGTACGAGCGGGACCCGACAATGGCTCCGGCTCTGATGAGTTATAGAAATTACACAACTCAGCTGGGAAGTTGGAAACTGGGAAGATTAAATCCATCAGTAGTTTTCTCCACAGAGACATTAATGTTAGCGTTACAATGCGCTACAGTGGCTAATAAGGCTGCTGGCAGTAATGGCTTACACCGAACAGAGTAGAGAACACGCTTGATCTTTCTACTTACCTGGGTGCGAGCCCTGCGGTGTTTGCTGCTGTTCATCCCTTCTCTGATATCCATGTTACACCGCGCATCTCCTCGCTGGTCGTCGACGGCGACTCTTAAGTTCTGCTCCAAGTGCGGATGTCGCTCTCGTAGGGTTGGATCCAAACTCTCGTCACCTCTTGTCGAGGCAGGCTGCAGCGGCAGCCGACGTGCCCTCGGCGCAGTCTCTCCCTTCGGAGTCCGAGCGGCAGCGCTGCGCTCCGCTCTCCGCGCACTCCGGTCTCCGGCGCAGGGTCCTGGAGCTCCCCGACGCCAAACAACCCCACGGAGGCGACTCCTCGCAAAGGCTCTGTGCCGTGAAGGTGTTTTTCGATCCACTCTATAAATTCACCTCGTGAGGGGCGTTCACGGTCCGGTCGGCGTCGGTGTTCCGTCTCAGCGTCCGTCTCGTTCACAGGATGAAGACCAGTTGCCTGCGCGCTCGGCGGAAATGGCACATGGGACATTAGAGACGGATAGTTTAGTTGTTTTTCTTCCCCACGCTGCAAGTCGCTTCACGTCACATCCCAGACTGACACGAGGCTAAACGATCCTATAAAGATTTTTGTTTATTTGTGTGCCCCGCATAAAGCATGAAACAGGCCTACGTTTATTTTTAATTACGTAATAAAAGTGCTTATGATACAGGGTTATTATTGTATGATTTCTATTAAATTGTGAAGCAAGTTAGTCACATAATTACCTCCATGAAAACACCTGTTTAGATCTTATTTGCACTGCAAATCAACAATATGAATATATATGATTTATAACAAATGTGTGTGAGAAAGATAATTGTTCTGCTAGACGTTAGGTTGTGGTCATAGTTGGTGGGGAGTCCTACAGAGCATAGCGCATAAGAGGACATCACACACAGGTAATGCAGAGATGTTATGCTGAGAGGTAAGTTTCATGTGAAAAGCTTTTCAGATGGACATTCAGGTTTTGAAGTGAGCTGTTGCCAGAGCTGAAACAGGGTCTGGTCCCCACAGCTTCCAGCAGCAACAGTAGGGACAGCTAAGCCACTGTGCAGGGCTCCCAAGCTCCCAAGCCGACAGGAAAACGACCGCCTGAAGCAGAGAGCGGGGCATTTCATTGCACCCCCTTTTCTCATACAGTAGCCGGTACCTTTTCAAAATTGTGGGTCAGCTTTCGTGTTATTTGCGAGCAGCTGAGAGTACGTGGCTCCTTGGGGAACATCTGGTTTGTCCTCCTGGCTTCCAGGGCTGTGAGTCTTTGCTTGGCAGTGTTTTAAGGCCGCAGGTGTGGACAGTGTTGTACTTCCTTCCTTCATCCGTCCTTTTGCGTTTCCAATAACGTCCACTAACCTGCTCTTGGCCTCCAAGCTTCTTCTCCATGGAGGATACCATTCGTTAGGACTAATGGTCATCTTAGACCCAAGCATTTCAGGGATCACTGTTGCTGTGGTGTGTGTCAGCTAGTTGGTCTCAGTGAGGCTGGTGGGGTTAGTTTGTAACTCTGCACACACAAACACACAAGCACACTACTGGAGTGTTAGTTAGATTTGAAGTTCATTGTTTCTTGCATTGTGTTTGTGTATTTAACCGACTTAATTAGATTGTAGTTTTTCTGAAATCTGTAACTGAGTTGTTGATAATTCTCACATTGACTTTACAAATTAAAAAGCACTGTTGCACACTGGTTAACACATCTGAATCAAAATCACACTGTACAGCGTGATTATGCACTCAGTTATTTTTCCCATCATTACAAAAAAAATTAAAATAAACCAAACAGAAGGAAATTCCCAGCCCACAAAGCTGAAATAGAAGTTGTTATACTGTACACGATGCTGCTCTGGCTCGTAATCCACTCATATTGTTGAGTGGGATTTAAGAGAAGCTTCATCTCTTTGAGCCAATGGGAGAGTGATAATTACAGAAGAAATTAATGGATGCCCTGCTGAGTCTTGGAAAAGCAGGAGGAAAAGAAGAATATTTGGATTAACCTACTGAAAGAACATTTAGTATTCCTAAGCCACCCGTGCACAAGACTAATAACGGGAGATCAAAGCTCCGAGGAACACTTAATAGTATAGTCACACTAAATACTAATATCTGCAACTAGGCTCGAATATTTCATCAGTTCCTTAATTCTCCAAACTAGGGCGAACATACCTTATCATTTTACTGTTATGACTATGAATAAGAAAAACACAAGCTGAATTTCATGTCACGTAGTCTCACTCATGTGTCTCTGCTCTCCAAGGGGACGAACGCAGCATGTGGCCGTCTCCGTCAGACAACGAGCGTCTCACGGCTGATTTCGAAGATTTTATTGAAAGCTGGGAATTATGTGCGTCCACGGGAAAGAAGGGGGATGCAGAAATGAGCCGCTTGATGTCAGCGATGCCAGGAGACAGAAGGGCCAACGTTTCCAAGGCTGTCTCTGTGCAGGGAGAGGAGACTGTTCACCGCAGAGGTGCCTGTGTTACTTCAGATGCAGGCAAAACAGTGAATGTGAATCAGCCGTCTGATGTTACAAACATCATGCTAATTACCTGCATTGTCCTTTTTAGCTTCTTTCTATGTTGTTGGAAAAACTCCTCATTAACTAAAGTTCCACAATATCGAATATACAGTATCGTACCTGGTCCTAGACTCAATAAGCTGCGGCTCCATGTTCTTAACACACAATTCATCACAGCTGTGTTTTTACTTCGGTGTTTTCTTTCATCTATTCCGTCTATGTTTTAGGGGAAACTGGTTTAATTGGTGCTTGTGAGAAGCATCTGAGATGAAGGGGGGGGTGTTATACTGCACCTGCACTGAGCAAAGTTTATGGCACAGATGGTAGCCTGAGTGCGCATTGACTGAGCTGGGGTAATCATCCTTGGCCTTGTCTCTGCGTGGTGCCATTCTGTTTTAATCAAATAGTGCGCAGTCAACAGTTCACTGGCCCAGTCTGTTAGTCCAGAAACACGTAAAACTAAACGCGTACACTCTGCTACTGACCTACAAAACTGCAGGAGCCATTGTGCGGCAACAAGAGGAGCAGACTCTACTTGATCGGTTATTTTGTCCTTTGATGGGACAATTGTTCATGTTCATTTATTGCTGCTGATAACAAGGAGCTAAACCTTAGAACCCAATTAGCAATGAACTGGGCTAATCCATTGCACTCTAAGTGTGTCTGCAGAGATAAACCTCGACTTTCAGGTTCCCTATTGCTCTAAACCGGTAAATTCAGTTTACCAGTTCAGGGCAATTTATAATGATGGATTCTTATCTACCAAAGAGAATAATACAAGAGATGAAATTCCCCAAAGTAAATGGAAGCACTAAATAAAACTGTGTATGGTGTACGGAGAACAATACACACAGTTCCAAAGAATGATTGGAAGACTGCAATCACGCATCAGCCCCTAATGAGTCACTTATTCAAGTTGAAAACCTTCACTTGTGTACAATGTATAATTTGTTTACAACCAAATGACATAATGACTGTCAGTGAAAAACCAAATCATCGAGCCGATCATAGGCTCATCCCAGTTGCTTGCAATTCATTATAACAACTCATGCTGTTACTCGGTTGCCTTTCCCCCCCGCGTGTCTCTGTGCTCACCTGACAGCATCTGGCTCCTGATAAGCCAGCGAACGGTGTCCTGAGGGATTTGCTCCCGGACTTGAAGCATCAGGATCAGCTGAGTATCGGCCTGTGGTTTTGGCACCAATACGTGATACGTAATAAACAACTAAGTTAAATCCAATCTCCACCGTTTCCTCTCACGTTTTTGTGCTATTAACTAGTATGATGTTAGATTGTCCCCTGTCTGGTTTATTCTATGATGCTCACAAGTCATACAAGTTGGTTTACAGAGTGTGGCAGAGGAAAAGCACACATGTCCTGTGTCGCGCCTGTGCTTGCATCTTGGGAATTGTCAGGTAGCTGCCTCCCGTCTGTCAAGAAGCCCCATAACCGCCCACTCACCGAGGGAGCAGTATATGGCAGCAACACACGGCTGTGGAGCAGCTCCGGGATAATAGCGTACACTGTGGGTGAAGTCCGAAAGTGACACGCCAGCAGAAAACAAGGATAAAAACTATAGGGCTCAGGTGGAGGACTAAGACAAATCAGGAGATAAAAATACAAACACAGCGATTTAGGGAATAGAAATGTATTTTAAAGGAAATGTGTTTTTATTCATATAAGCTTTATTCTAATTGTAATTTACATTTGTGTTGTGTTGTAAGAGCAGACACCCTGATATCACTGAATGGCTGGAAGGGGCTCAGAAAGGTTAGGAAAGGAACCAACCCAGGTTTGTGGGTCTGTGTCTCTGGGTAATATCTGAAACAAGTAACATAATTTACATTTTGGGAATAGAAAAATGACTCGTTGTATTGTTATTGTCTAAGAATACTTTCAAGACAGAGCAGCTGTTTTCTTTGTTAATTAGAGGTCTTAGTTTGGAGTCGTAAACACTGGGGCTTTGCTATTGATGTGTGACTCTTGGCCAAAGAGGCCAAACTGTCTGTGTAGCAGACATCTCACAGAAAATCAAGAGGTGGACGTCTCTGTCTCACCACCAGCCTTCACTTGCTGCACTAATGACTGCCTTGCCAAAGCGTTTAACCTTGAGCCAATCTGTCTTCTCACTTAGAAAAGCTGGGTTCTTGAACCATAAAATAGACACAGTTGTCTCTTTGAAGAGGTTACAACCCTGACCACTTCCACATTAGTCACTTATTGTCATTTCAACAATAGCGAGTGGTCGCCTGGAATCGAGAGCAGTTATTTAAGTGTGGTTTTTGAATAGCTCGCTTTCAGAATCACACACCTGAACAGCGACAGCCAACCATGGGATGATGTACATGCGGCAATTCAGCCTAGGAATTTTACACACTCACAGCAAAACCTGCGAGAAAAAGTTTCTGCTAAATATCGATTCATCTCTCTCTGCACATGCTTGTGCATCTGTGCAAATTAAACATTTTCTAAAACCCATCAAAAAAGCATCTGAAATGCATCGCCAGGGTTTGGAAGATGCCCACTCCCCTGAGCTCTTCAGAGAACCAACCATGACAACTTCAACCCTTGTTACTAAGAAAAATAATTCCTACCGTCTCTTTAGTATGTTGCAGAGCGTGTTGTGTTGCGCAAATGTGTGAGTAAATGCTCGGCCTTGGGTGATTTTCACAGATTATAGAAGTATAAGTAAAATGTTAAATTGAAAACAGCTGCTGTGACGCCTGCATTCAATAAGAAAACACATGTAAGCATCGGGCATGTGCAATGTACGCATACAGGGGCCATAACGACATGCAAACTAAATGTATTCTTAGCACATTATGCTGAGCAGGGCCGGGCTCTCCGTCCTGTCTCTTATGTACAACATTGTCAGAACCTGTCTGGTGGGAGCGAGACGATCCTAAACACCCAGAACCGCAGTACTTCTGCTCTGAGATTTAGGGAATCATATATTTTAGCTTTCATATGCTCTGTCTCCAGTACACCTCTGCAGTGGCAGCAGTAGTGACTGTCTCTCTCCTGTCTAATGAATAATGCACACTAAGACACCCTGAGTTATCCAAAACCAAGCCGCTCTTATCCCTGTTTGAGTGCATTGATTTCCGAGCTCTCACCAGCATCTGCAGAGGCTCAAAGGCTGTTTCTGTGTGTGGGGTGCCGGGATAAAAGAACGACAACAAGGCAAGCATCAAGCGTGTAGTGCACTTGTGGAAAGTCTGGAGTTCACTACGTGGTGCTCAGATGAAAGCAGAGGCCACATCATCACCCTCCTTGTAACATCCATAATTACTAGTTTAGCTGAACCCATACGAGGTGACCGTGTCAGCTTTGCTGTTATCATCTTTGAAGCACATGACTGACATTTAGCTCCAAGGAGGCTTATGCTATTCCAAGGTGAGAGTTTGCACTAAATCCTTGGTAATTATCTGCTGGGACGAGGAGAGAGCTTTTAATGAGCTGCAGACAAGGATCCTGAAACAATCTGAGCTCCAGAGTTCAAATCAATTCTAATTTTTCACTCATCACTCAGCGATGATGTGCAACACCTATAGCAAACTCAGCAGGAAGCAGACAATTCACATCATTCAAACCAAGTGTCAGTGTTGCACAAAAAATCATTTTTAAATGATTTTTCTTACAAAAATGTTGCCCGGAGTCTGGAAAAACTCTTAATCGTCCACATAAGACTTAGACACTCACAAAAGGCAGAGATTTCAGAATTCAGAGGCTTTCCACTCTCTCCATCTGTCCCATATTTAACAATATCAGATTAAACCAATATTAATCTTCTGCTGACCAAAAGGGACTTCACTTCCATTCAAATAAACCAATCCAATTTGATAGAGAGCCAGGCTATTTGGATAAGCGTGGCGAACGAATCAGCACGAGATATTCTCTAGGAGACTGTCTCATCATCCTTGATTGCTTTTAAAACTTTCAGAGGCACACTGTGAAGTTAGTTCAGGGAATTTCAAATCTCCTGGTTGTTTCAGAAAAGCTTACTGAAGCTTTAAATAGTGCAAATATTGAAACGCCACAAAGCAAAGTACAGTATATGGCATAATCTCACCTCTGGAGTCAAATTGCAGCAATCAGAAAAATGATGAGAGGCCTCCAGGAACACGCGTATAATTCGACTCAAGGGAGCATTTGTCACAGTGTTGCAAAATGTATAGAAATCAATATTTAATCTGCACCAAATATTGGACAATGCACAAAACAGCCTGAGATGCTAAATGCTAGACAGTTACGGCGGTTTGCTGTCAGCAGAGCGGTGGACTGACCCTTACACAACGTATTGGAAATGAAGTTGGTCTTTAAAAGCATCACCAGAGCATCAAGTGGATTTGAGAATAGAGTTGCTCAGACGCCAGCAGCCTCTGTGGGATGCAGAACAATAAGTTTACCCTTGACAGCCACTGGATTCCTCATTGTCAGCTGATGAATAAGCATTTGCAAGGGATGAGAAATGCGCTGTGTGGCTAGAACAAAGCATCACACTCGCAGACAGCACAACACCACACCTCGACGTGCTGTCTTGTTGAAGGTGACCTCGGCTTTGGGCAGAACAATAAGTTTGCACGACGCCGCGGCGACGGTGGCGACGGTAATTCATGGCTGCGCTGTCGGCGTGTGGGCGTGTTTACAGTTCAGGCTATGTCTTAGGCTTGTTCTAATAGGCTTTGCTTCAGTGAGTGCAGGGCTTACAGGTGTACTACCTCCTATGTAAACACACACACACACAGCCACATTAGCTTTCAGGTGCCACCTCAGCTTTCCTCTTTGCATGCTTCTTAGTTTGTCCCTGCTGTGCTCACACTATTCATCAGAGAGGACTTTATCTTTTATTCTGATTCTTTTCAGAAAACATGACATATTGTCGGTTATTTCATTGAATGGATCAAAGGGGGAGGGAAATTATAAATGCATAGCTTGGGCATTTGGTGGAGCCGCTGTACACTGGTCACTACTTATTAATGTGCCTCTTTCAAATCTGCATAGATAAATCTTCCCGGTGTGCCGGCTGAAGACATGAAAGTGTGAACACCGACCAGGACACCTGGCAATCCACCTGTCACAAATGTGTCACACACCTCTTGGACCTGATAACAGAGTGGACACACGATCCCGGAGCACAGACCTAGCGACACCCTGCAGGGGCTTCCATCTGTGACAACAGGTACATCTGCTCCTCAGCATTTGTGCCATAGAATACCCACAGAACCAAATTCAAAAACAACATGGCTGCACTCCATACGTTTGCATGTGTACATTATTGGAAAGAGGAACGGGCTGCAAACATTGCCAGGGCGGTCACTTAAGGAAACGGGCCTGGTGAGAGACGGACAGCCGGCCTCACAGTTGGCCACGGTGTCGTCTTGCCAAGGTTGTGAAAGGTCAGGTTCGCCACATGCTTCCCAACCTAAGCCATTTCACTGATGCACCTCCAAAACTCCAAATTAGATGGAGAAACAAAGAGAGGCAGGGCATGATTTGTTTAGTGTCGAGACCCAAAATAAAGTTTATGTCCTGGTGCAGTCAAAAGGACTAGAGAAGAATAAATGTGTAATTCTAAGTTTTGAATAATCAATGAAACGATAGGCTTAGAATATTCATAAACTCCGCCCAGGGACATGCCAAATTTATAGAGGTCCCAAAGCGTTAATACTTGAAACAGTCTTTCTAAGAGCACAGTTGTGTTGTAATGAGCACCCCAACAGTCTCTGTGACAGGGCGTGACTAATAGTCCACAGATTAACATTTCATGCATTTTAGAGGCCTTAAATTATGAATAATTGTACTTTGCATTAAGTGGAACACCAAAAGGCAACCATCCAGAGACAGCTGTGTGTTTAATATTTTCATTTTAGTTTTTAAAAAACAAAGAGGTAGTTTGTTCATCGGCTGTGAAAAAGTGTTTACCGCTGTGTTGTAAATCATCAATAATTAAAATCTGACTAGTTTTTTAAACAAAAGAAAAATCCTTCAAAAATAAAAATTAATTGTTCATTAAACAGATAGCAAAGTCTGGCAGTAATAATAATCATAATACATTTGAATCCAGTATTTTGGGTGAGTAGAACATTTCAGGCTACGTTTACGCTTTTCCGTATTCAAAAAGGCTTCAGATCCTCACATTCGTTTTTGTTTAATAACCTCCTGTTGTTTGTATTTTCCTTGATTTTTCATGCAGATTGTCAACCGCAATTTCACTAACTTACAATGAAAAGGCTGCATGATGTCAGTCTTCTTCATCCCACAAAGCCTTGCAGCTAACGCATAATATCCTGGAAGGAGGGAGCACAGTGAAGTGACTTGGGTGTGTGAGTCACTGGAGTGGACAGTCAAACTGCGAGCATGCGAACACGGGTCAGCACATAGATCCCACTCAGGAGAAGAGCCCCCCGCAGGCTACAACATGCAGCTCAAGGTGGGGCGCTCATTGGGGAACACTCTAATGATGTTTGTCACTGCCGATGATTCTGCTTGAGTACAGAGCAAGAGGGCGCACGTGGCTCAGCGCTCAATGGAGCAGAAGAATGGCTGAGGGAGATGGTCGTGGGTGGGGGTGGCTGCGTAGGTCGGCAGAAACGAAGGGGTCGGCGTGTGGCAGGAACGGCAACGTATTAGACGGTAAGGTCCCCGTTCGTTACAGGAGCATCAGCTAATGGCTTAATAGCACCTAATTCAACAGATGCTGTTTGTGACTGTACGGTGCATTCGCTAGCATCAAGATGAGGCCATGAGTGTGTGGCGTGCAACCACAGGAAATGTCTGATGCATCCTTCCACGTTTAGCTGCGGACACAGACAGAGACAAAAGACGCAGCTTGATTCGATATGTTGTTCGTGCCCGTAACCTCACCCAGACCCCATTCGGTCCTGTAAACCGTGAGCTGACCCAGTCCGTGGGTTACATAGCCCGGAGGCACACTTCAGTGGCTCCACCTTACACAGTGTAGGAGAACAGCATCGGTCCTCTGACCACCAAACCTTAAGCTGCAGTCGCTGCAAGCGTTGGCCTCTTAGGGGAAACATGTTTGTGTTTGTTCACCAGCCCAACACCTGGCACCTGGTGGCTCTTTAGATGATGAAGGCGCCACCATGTTAATCAGTAAATCCTTTAGCTCGACCCGTGTGGCCGTTCGGTTTGGAGTGAGCAGCGTGCAGCGGGCGTTTGGAGCCTTTTCACTGAAAGCACTAAAACTGAAAGCACGGTGTTTTGATCAGATCTTTCCAAACCTGAAGTTTCAAACAAAGCTCAATCCAAACTCCTTTTACGAGAAAAACATGAGGAAAAGATCAGAAAAGCAGTCGTTAGGTGCACGATCAGCCGCAAAAATGTTAAGGAAATTACTTTGGAAAGCCAACTTGATGTTTTCAGTCCTGGAGTGTGAAAAAGCAGAATAATTTGTCACATATGATTGTGGTGCTGGTGAGAACACGGAGCCTG